>CAWUFW010000068.1:0-2647500 GCA_963921515.1 Calotriton arnoldi
GAGGAGCAGCTGTTTGGCAATGTGGCACCCCTGTTCTGCATATCGTGGCACTACTCTTGGCCGTACTGACACGCACCTTTTTTTATAAAGTTTCCACATTTTCACTTGTCTCCAAATGTGTAGTGTCTTCATTTGTATGCCAATGTGTGTGTCACGGACTCTCTGGCTGCCTGCCATACATGAATTGCTACCCCATCCGGACTGTGGGTTTGTATTTATGCGTTCTCATGTGCCTGTTTCGTACTGACACTTTTGGACGCTTATCCGCCTCAGGCGAGTGCATTTGTGTCCTGTGTTCGATTGTGCGAATCTTTGTGTTTGGACAACATTGTGTTGGATGTTGGTGCACTCTGCTTCCTATGTGTGTGTGCTGCATTGTGTGTGAGATGTCCCTTCATGTGAGCTTTTGTTCACCGTTCTCCCTTTCCGGCAGTGTGGTTTTCACTTCTATGCTTGTTCAGTGGTGTGATGTTGGCGGGTTGTGTGACTTGTGCTCCTTGTTGGTGTGTTTCATTTTGGCCATGGTTTGTCTTTAGTTGTGCTGTACTTAATTGTGCATGTGTACCATTGTGGCCATCTTCCCCCGTCCCCCCACTCCCTGCTTCTTCCTCTTCCTGGTGCTGTTGTGTCTGTAATGTTGTTGCTCCACACATAAATACATGTAATGAACAAATTAGAATAGTTCCTTGATTCTTTTAGGTTTCAAAACTTCTCTCTATTGTTTTTTTTTTTAAATTTTCCATATAAACAGTTTTTTTAATATTCAAGGACACATAGAAGTCAGAAGTGCAACGTATTCTATCAACACACTTTCTAGAACATTCTACAACACGTGCAGGTTAAAATTTCTTTTAAACCTAACGATATTTTTTTGCAACATTTTCTTGAACATTTAACGGCACGTGCAGGTTAAAAGTTCACGATTGTTTTAAGTTCGAACAGTGCCTTCCAAATGCAAGTAGCAGGTGTGGTTGAGTTGAGCAAATTTTATCCTATGATATGTACTCCACGTTTAAACTGCTTTTTCTTAACCAATCACAAAGATGCTTTTCCACCAAACGAATGTGCACCCTACTTTTAAAAAACAATGCTTTTCATCTCCCAATCAGGTATCGTTTTGTATGGCAAAAAAGTAGTTCCCCATCTTTAAACATATCTCTTATTCTACGAACGGACTGCATGAGCTACAGACATCTATCCATTCCTCCCAGCCATACTTTCAAAATGCTAGTGTGGATCGTAGGACATTGCTATGTTTTCTGGTGCAAGAGGTATGCAGAACAGAGACGTATTGACTTAGACCTAGGTTTACAAAATGTGGACATTAAATGGTTTGGACAAAGAGGATTGAAGTGGCACCAATTGTTGCCTTTGGTTAAAACCTGTTTGCATCTCCAACACCCTGACCCCATGATTGTGCACTGTGGTGGAAACGACCTAGGCACATTGACTGGGGTAGGTTTGGAAATGCTAATGAAGGACACCTTTCGACAATTGATATTGCTTTTGCCTCAAACTGTCTTTGTATATTCCAATATATGCCAAAGACAGAAGTGGAAATGGTCAAACCAATTTTGTCTTCAGATTGAAAAATCTAGGAAGAATGTCAACAAAGCTGTGTCTGCATACCTCAGAGACCATAGAATGGGGTTGATCTACAACAATAACATACATTTTCATATGGCTGATATCTACAAAAGTGATGGAGTACACTTCACAGATCAGGGAAATTGAGTTTTTCTGAATAACCTGAAGCTGTGCATCCGCACTTATATGTAGCTCCAACTAATAAACACAAGGGCTCTTTTTAGAGCCGCCTTATATTCCCAATATCGGTTCACAGAGTGACAGCTGCGATCCGGCTAGCACAGGGAGACCTGCGGGCTGTCGAGCAGCCTCGCAGAGGGACATCTGCGGCCCGTGGGCTCAGCTCGCACAGGGAGAGCTACGGGCTGTCGGCTCGGCTCGCACAGTGTGAGCTACGGGCCGTTGGCTAGCAAACGCACACCAGCGTGCTGGCTTGCAGAGGGAGAGCTCCGGTCTAACTCGCAGAGGGACACCAACGGGCCAACGGCCCTGCTAGCAGACACACACCTATCACCTAACGGACTTACTCGGACATGTACAGCTAGGGACACGACGGCTCGCAGACGCACAGCTGCAAGCCGACGGACTGCTACTGTTTTATGCTTTAGGGTAGTACAGTGGTGTTTGGGTAGTGTAGGGGGTTGTGCTGGGGGTAGTATTTTAGGGTTTAGGGTAGTGCAGTGGTGTTTGGGTAGGGGGTCGTGCTGGGGGTAGATTTAGGGTTTAGGGTAGTGCACTGGTGTTTGGGTAGTATAGGGGATCATGCTGGGGTAGTGTTTTCGAGTTTACGACAGTGCAGTGGTGTTTGGGTAGTCTTTGGGTAGTGTAGGGGGTCGTGCCGACAGACTGACTCACAGAGCTCCGAGCCGATGGACGGGCTTCTAAAGACATAGCCGCGACCTGGTGATATGAGGAGAGGCAGCCTGAAAGGCATATCTCACACAGACACAGATGCCTGTGTTGCCTCGCAGAGGTAAAACTACGAACCCGATGGCTTCTACACGGAGATATGCGAGCTGACGGAGTAAATCACAAAATGGCTGCCAACACTTCCTGGTTTCAACCATTCACAGCCAATAAGCCGCAAGCTGCTGCTTGTAACCCCTCAGCCAATCACATGTCAGAATTCTCAAATATCGATATCTGTAAAATTTGATATTTCTCAAAAACTACTGAACGTATTTACACCATTTAAAAAAGAGCGTGCTTTCTGGACCATCACCTTTCTCTCTGCCAAATTTGGCGTAATTCCATTCAGCAGTTTCACCTGTAGTCTTCTGTAAACTTTCGTATGGAAATTTCATGGAGAAAACACGTTTTAGGACCCTCTTTTTTCTCAGCCCCTCCTACACCATTCACCCCCAAACTTTCAATATAAGAGCTAATCCAAAAAAGAGAAACTTTTTGGATAATTTCATAAAGATTCGTCAAACGACGCCAAAGTTACAAGCACATACAAGGCTCCAGAAGGGGTGCCGGACAACCCCCTCCCAACATAAGTGAAGCCCCGGGGCTGCGCGGACCCCAGCGGCCCCCTGCCACCCCTGCGAGCCCCTGCTATTATTTTTTAAGAAATACCCCCGCAACCTAGCCCACCCAAGGGCCTCATTAAAATAAAACGCGAGAACCCGCGACCCCAGCGCGAATTTTTGCAGATTTTTTTATTTTTTTCAAATGATTTTTTGGGCCCTGGGGGTCCTCCTGGGACCCCCTGAGCAGACCTAGTGGGTCAGGGTTTTTCTACCCTGCCCCCTTCTCTTGTTTTATACCTTTGTTTCTCCGTTTTCGGGTGACTCGCTTCTACCCAGCCACAAGATGGCTGCCAACACTTCCTGGTTTGGAGTGCTAGCAGCCAATCACAGTGAAGCTCGCGCACGCGACTTAGGCTCCGCCCAGATATCAAAACTTTTATTTTTCTAATTTCTCAGCAACTACTGAACGGATTTACACCATTTTTAAAAAGATCGCTTTCTGGCCCAAGCACTACCTTTCTACCAAATTTGGAGTAATTCCGTTCAGTAGTTTCGGCTGTAGCCCTGCACAAAGTTTCCTATGGGAAATTGATTTTTTGACTCTTATTGTTTGAATTTCTCAAAAACTACTGAACGGATTTACACAATTTTAAAAAAAAGGTCGCTTTCTCAACCAAGCTCTACCTTTCTGCCAAATTTGGGGTAATTCCGTTCAGCAGTTCGAGCTGTAGCTTGTCGCAAAATTTCCTATGGAAATTAACATGGAGAAAATGAGTTTTGGGACCCCCCTTTTTTCTCAACCCCCGCTTGACCAATCACCCCCAAACTTTCAGGATAGGAGCTGACCTGGATAGACTTTTGTTTTGGAGAATTTCAGGAAGATTCGTCAAACGACACCAAAGTTATTAGCAAATCAAAAAATGCTTTTCCTATGGAAACTAGGTTCTAACTATAACTACCTACTGGCGTCCGCCAGTAGGTAATATATATATATATATATATATATACATTTTTCTTCACTCCAGTAACAAAAGGTTACAGGGATCTTATAGGTAGGAAATGGATTTTAAAAAACTTAGAAATTCACTGAAAAAAGCAAAGGTTAAAGGGATGTTATAGTTAGGCTGACATTTCACTCGTCCAAAACCAGACAAATTCAGCTGTTATAGTAAGTGAGTTATTACTGGCACCCCCGCAAGCACTGCTTATGACCTCACATATTACATCACTCATGACATGGTCAGTGACATCACTGATGACATCACTCATGACATCTCAAATGACAGCACTGACAACATCACTGACATCATCCACAGAATCTCTGACGCACCCACTCATATCCCCATATAACCTTTCATACACCCAATCCAACTTCCACACTACCATTCTCAAACCCATTCACACACCCATACCAGTACTTACACAGCCCCTCACTGATTCATAGATCAACACACACATCCACTCACTCACCCATACAGCCACTCACACACCCACTCACTCACTAATATAGTCACTGACCTATCCACTCATACACCCATACAGCCACTCACACACTGACTCAGTCACCCATAGAGCTAATCACACACCTACTCACTCACCCATACAGTTACACACACATTCACTCACTTACTCATACAGATACTAACACATACTCACTCACCTATACAGTAACTGATACAAGCACACACTCACCCTTACAGCCACTCTCATATTCACTCACTCACCCATACGTCACTCATATACCCCTTCACTCACCTATACTGCCTTTCACATACCCAGTTACTCACCCATATACTACTGACACAATCACTCACTTACCGACACAGCCAAACACACACTCACTTTTACAGATGGGGACAGGGCTGTTTGGCCCCCCTCCCTGGGACAAATTGAGCCCCAAGGACCCCATCTCCTGGGGCCTGCCCAGTTAAAGTGGGTACCTCCAGAGTACCCACTCACCAATGGGACTGCAGGCGAAAACTCAAGGACCCTGTGGTCCCTGCCAGCTCCCTGCCTCCTGCGTTAGCCATCATTGCTTTTACAAATAGGGAGCTGCTAACATGTGTGCAAAAGCAATTCTGCTCTGCTTCTAGTAAGTGAGAGCCTTTTCGGCTCTCACTTACTAGAAGTGGAGCAGCGTTTGCTATGGCTTGGCGGGAGTGGTGCTCCCGCCAAGCCATAGCAAAGAGCAATGTCCCGGGAGTGGGCACCCCAGGACATTACAGGAGCTGGCCCTGGGGTGTTACAGTCGCCAGGGCCATCCAGGGCTCCAGGAGGGGGCCCCCCTCCCATCTTCTAATTTGCCCTGGGTAGGTGGTGGTCCCTGGGGCTCCACGCCCCCTGCATTCAATTTAAACTTATGCCCCAGGGAGGTGGCATTCCCTTGAGCTGCAGGGGGGCCACACAACCCCCCTGTTTTTTTTAAAATTAATGCCCCAGGGGAGGTGGCGGCCCCCGAGGCTGCGGGGGGTCCATGCGGCTCCTGCATCAAATTCCAATAAAGCCCCAGGAGGTTAGGGGGGTCAGAGAGGACCCCCCCATTTAAAATGAAATAAGCCCTGGGGAGGTGGGGGTCCCCAAGGCATCAGGGGAGGCCATACTAGACTCCCCTGCATTAATACATTAAGAAGCCCCATGGAGGTTGCGGTCCCCGGGGCATAATAAGCCCCAGGAGGGAGTCTGTTCGCCCCCCTCCCTTATTAAAACAATGCTCCCAGGACCTGACCCACCTGGGGGCTGTTAATAAATGAAGCCCTGGAGCACGTTTTTTTTTTAAATTTAATTTTCAGCCAAATCCACGGATCTCGCCTAAAATGTTTTTTTAAATGCATAATTTGGCCCTGGGGGTCCCCGTGGTCAGGGTGTTTCTACCCTGCCCCCTTTTCTTTTTTTTACATTTCTTGTGGGACTTGGTTCAATCGAGTCCCAAGACGGCTGCCAACACTTCCTCGTTGTAGTGTTGGCAGCCAATCAAATTTCAAAAGGGTCTCATTAGGCTGTTGAGCTCCCAGATATCTTTTTTTTTTTTTAAACTTAAATATCTCTGAAACTACTGAACGGATTTACACCGAGTAAAGTATGCTTTCTGGACCAACATCTATCTTTCTGCCAAACCTGGTGTAATTCTGTTCAGCGATTTGGGCAGTAGTCTTTTGGAAAACTTTGTGAAGATTCGTCGAGCAGCGCCAATGTTATTGGCAAAACAAAAACGCATTTCCTATAGAAACTTTGGTCCTAACTATAACTATCTACTGGCAATATATTCACTGCAAAAAACTAAGGGTAAAGTAACATTGTAGTTAGGTGAGTTTGTCAATGACAAAATTAAGGGTCCTCTGACCTCCTGGTTTGAGAACTGCTCTTCTCCCCAGCAGCTCCGCTGTTTGCGCGTACTCCGCCTCCATTCTCTTGCTGTGCCATGCACCTCCACCTCTGAGGTTCGAGGCTGCCCAAGTCCGATTTTGTGCCCGCTTCGCTCCTGCTTCTGGTGTGTTTTTTGCTGTTTCACTCACTTAATTCTTGTCTTAATTGTTGCCTAATCTATTTTCCTGCTGTAGTATTGTAATTGTATGCCCGTGCCCCATGTATTGTAATTGTTTTTCACCGCTGCTTCCCCTGCGGCCCCTCCCCCCTGCTGGTTCCCGCTCCCGCCTCCCAGCTGCACGTCCCTCCCCCCTTACCCATTTAATGGCGGCCGATGTGGGGGAGCGCGTGCAAGTCCTCTGACCTCCTGGTCTGAGAACTGCTCTTCTCCCCAACAGCTCCGCTGTTTGCGCGCACTCCGCCTCCGTTCTCCTGCTGTGCCGTGCCCCTCCACCTCTGAGGTTTGAGGCTGCCCAAGTCCGATTTTGTGCCCGCTTCGCTCCTGCTTCTGGTGTGTTTTTTGCTGTTTCACTCACTTAATTCTTGTCTTAATTGTTGCCTAATCTATTTTCCTGCTGTAGTATTGTAATTGTTTTGCGCCGCTGCTTCCCCTGCGGCCTCTCGCCCCTGCCGGTTCCCGCTCCCGCCTCCCAGCTGCCCAAAGGGGAGCCCATCTGCACCCGTCCGCGACCCGACCTCGACCAGCGCCAGGGACCCTGGATCTTCCACCATCCACCGCTACAACGCAGCCACCCTCCTCGTACTCAACCCCGGAAGAAACAACAACTGCCAGCAGGCCACTGCTAACACGACCCACGGCCAGTTCTCCTGCCACCAGACCTTCACCACTGCTCCGGCCGCCAACACCGCCGACGCCCTAAGATGCATCCTCCTCAACGTACGCTCCATGCACTGACAAGCTGTGGAAATCTGGAACCTCCTGGACTCGCTCTCACCCGACGTCACCTTCTTCACGGAAACCTGGACCAACGCCTCCTCGGCCCCTGACATTGCCATCGCCATCCCGGATGGGTACAAGATCCAGAGGAAGGACCGTCCCAACCACCCGGGAGGAGGCATCGCCATCGCGCACAAAAGCTCCCTCCGCCTCACCACCTCCAGCGAAAACTTCCCCGCCGCCGAACACCTGCACTTCCAGATTCTGACCAGCCCTAACTCCACACTCTGCAGCACCCTCGCCTACAGGCCCCCGGGCCCCCGTGCACTCTTCTCCGAGACCATCACCGACATCATCGCACCCCACGCCTTCGCTGCCACAGACTACATACTCATCAGAGTCTTGAACTTCCACCTCGACAACCTCAGCGACCCCAACTCCGCCACCCTCTGTGACAACCTCACCAACATCGGACTGAAATAACTCGTCACCACACCGACCCACAAGGCAGGACAAACTCTCGACCCCATCTTCGCTGGAGGTAGCAGCGTTCACTTCAGCCACACCACGCAGCCCCCATGGACCGACCACCACCCGCGTAGGAACTGGAGCAGAGTCACCGAAGAACAACTCAACTCCACCCTCAACGGCAACACCCCCTCCGCTGCAACCAACGCTAACGTCGCAGCCATGGAGTTCCACACTTGGATCGCCAACTACGCAGATACCCTGGCCCGGCTATGCAACCCCGACAAGCAACGCCCCAGAAAAGCTGCCTGGTTCACCACCGATCTCAAAGAAGCCAGACACACCTGCAGATGCCTGGAGAGGAACTGGAGAAACAGTAAGACACCCGAAAACTACACCAACCACAAGGACGCTATGACGGAATACCATCAACGCATTAGAACCACCAAAAGGACCTTCATCCACAACAGAATCCTCGCCAACTCCGGTAACGCCAAGGAACTCTTCAGCGTCATCCAGGAATTCACCAAGCCCTGCAGCGAAGCCACGGACATCTCCCCCTCCCAGGACCTCTGCGACAAACTTGCGTCCTACTTCCACCTGAAGATAAAGAACCTCTACGACAACTTCAACAACCACACACCCGACCCCACAGTCAGCACGCACGGCAGCAACGCCAGCCAGACCACCATCTCCGCCTGGACACCGATCACGACTGAGGAGACCGCCGCGACCATGAAAGGCATCCACTCAGGTGTCCCCACAGACTCCTGCCCACCCCACATATACCACAGAGCCGCCACCACCATCGCATCCGTATTACAGCACGCCATCAACATCACCTTTGAGACCGGCTCCTTCCCCGATGACTGGAAACGCACAGAGGTCAGGCCCCTGCTCAAGAAGCCCTCAGCAGACCCGATGGACCTCAAGAACTACCGACCCATCTCGCTCCTCCCTTTTGCAGCCAAAGTCGCCGAGAAGACCGTCAATGCAGAACTGTCAAGATTCATCGAAGACAATGCCATCCTCAACCCTTCCCAATCCGGATTCCGAAGCAACCACAGCACCGAGACCGCCCTACTTGCCGCTACCGACGACATCCACGCCCTCCTCGACCAAGGCCACAATGCAGCCCTGATTCTACTCGACCTGTCAGCAGCCTTCGACACCATCTCCCACCCCACACTCATAGCCAGACTACACGACGCCGGCATCCAAGGCACTGCCCTCGACTGGATCTGATCATTCCTCACCGGCAGAAGCCAAAGGATCAGACTGCCACCCTTCCTCTACGAATCCACGGAAATCAACTGCGGAGTCCCACAGGGATCTTCACTCAGCCCAACCCTCTTCACCATCTACATAGCTCCCCTCGCCGCCATCGTCCGACGGCACGGCCTCAGCATAGTCTCCTATGCCGACGACACCCAGCTCATCCTCTCCCTCACCAAGGACCCCACCACCACCAGACTCAACTTCCAGGAAGGAATGCAGGACGTCGCAGCCTGGATGAGCAACAGCTGCCTAAAACTCAACTCAGAGAAGACAGAAGTCCTCGTCCTCGGAACCACCACTTCGACGTGGAACAACACCTGGTGGCCCAATGCCCTCGGCAGCCCCTGACCCCCACAGACCACACCAAGAACCTCGGCATCATACTCGACTCCTCCCTCTCCATGAATCGACAGGTCAACACCGTCACCTCCAGCTGCTTCAACACCCTCTGCATCCTCTGCAAGACCTTCAAATGGATCCCCAGAGGCAAGGAAGGCAGTCACCCACGCACTCATTACCAGCAGGCTGAACTACGGAAACGCCCTCTACGACGACATCAACAAATCCCTACTCCACAAGCTCCAGACAATACAGAACGCCGCCACCAGACTCGTCCTCGGAGTCCCTCGACACGAACACATCAGCCAACAACTACGCAAGCTCCACTGGCTCCCCGTCGAAAAAAGAGTCACCTTCAAGATACTCACCTACGCCTACAAATGCCTACACAACACCGGACCCCAATACCTCAACGACAGAATCACCCTCCACGTGGTCAATTGCAACCTTTGCTCCACCAACCTCCTCCTCACCAAAACCCGGCCAAGACCTGGAACGAGCTCCCCACCGACATCAGACGTGCCCCCTCCCTGAACACCTTCAAGAAGGCTGTGGAGACCTGGCTCTTCGACTGACACAGAACTGCTGACACCCCCCCACCCCCCTCTCAGCGCCTTGAGACCCTCACGGGTGAGTATTGCGCTTATAATTCCCCTGATTGATTGATTGAAGGGTTTGAACTAAACAAAACACAAAAATTCACCAGGTATAGTGAGCAGCCCCTCCATGCACTGCTTATGACCTCACATATGACATCACTCATAACATGTTCTATGGCATAATTATGCCATCAGTGGTGACATCTCACATGACATCATTGATGACATCACTGATGACATGACTGATGATTTCATCCAATATTTGTGCTCAGCAGAGGGTTGGCTGCAAGTCCTGGCCAGTGGCCAGGCTCTGCAGCCAAGCCCCTCTCCATACAGCCAACTCCACATTGTGCACGGCTTTTGTCCGTGTGCAGTGGGGGGTTGGCCATAGGGCATGGCCCTGGGGACCCATCGCCCAGGGCCAGGCCCTCAGAAAGTGTCTGTCCTCTGACAACACCAACAATTATCTGGGGAGCAACATTCTATGATTTATTCTAATTTAGATGTTTGGGGCTTGGTAGATTATATGTCAGCGATCCCTGTCGACATATTGTAACATAAGCCAATTTAACAGTATCACGTTGTCCATGTTTCCAGTTCCCTTTAAATTTTAATAAATATGTAGTATCAATAAATGTAATCTCAATAATAATTGACTGAAATGTATGACATATGCTCTTAAGATTCCTGAGATACAAATACACAAAAAGTCAATTACAGCAAAATCATCCCACCTGCCGTTTCGCATACATATTTGGTTGTGAGAACTTATTTGCATGCAAGGTGATTCTTTTACAGATCCTGCACAATTAGGACGGTCGAATAACCACCCAGTTCGTCATGCCCTGGTATATTTTGCCATGCCTTCCTTTTTTGCTCTATAGCACACATAATGTTAAATAATTTCCTATGAAAAGTTCCTTCATACAGTCTCATTCATTTGTGCAGCTACGGTGTAGATTGTGCTGCTAACTAAATTTTCATGACAGATATAACTTTAAGCTCTACTCTGTTTTAACTTTATCAACTTATCTGTGTTTCCTGCACCGTCTCACAAAGTTTTTGTTTGTCTGTAAGAAATTCATTTTGCATTCGGCAACACTCTTCATCCCTTCATTTTGTTGAGCAATTTATTTTATAAATGCAGGTGAAATTAACTGTTGAACAACTTTTTTAGATTAAATGACTGGAAAATAATTAACTGAAAGGTAATACACATACAAATACTTTTTGCAATATCAAAGGAAGCAAAAGACTAACTCTACAAAAGCCTTTTAGGAGGTTTCTAAATATTTTTCTCAAGTGGGTAGCTGAGGTGGTCTTGAGATAACTGCTTAAAGGAGGAGCCTAAGAATCTTAGGGGCATATCATCAAGGACCGGCGATAATTATCGCTAAGCGCACTTAGCGCTAGGATAATTATCGCCGGGTAACGTGGAATTTTATCGCTGAGATAGCGTGCTATTAGCAACGCTTATCTCAAAAGCGATAAAATTCCAAGCGCTAACTGCCAAATGTGAGATTATCGCTGGAAATCCAGCGATAATCTCACAAAGTTTGGCGATAGCTTGATGATAGGGCAAGGCATACTTAGCCATGATATCCACCTTACATAGGATATCATGGCTAAGTCAGTCTTGAAGCAGGCGTAAGGAAAGTAGCGATAACAGAGGTTATCGCTACTTTGCTTGTCGCTCTGCAGGTTAGCGTGCCCATTGATAATTGGAGAAATGTCGCTTAGCGACATTTCTCCAGTTATGTCAGGGCAGGAACGCCCACTTTGCATCTCATTAGAGATGCAAAGCTGGGCGTTCAGAGAACAGGCGCTAATGCAAGGTTTCACGCGATAGCGTGACCTTGCTGATTAGGCGATAAAATTATCGCCGCTTTTCGTCCGAAAACGGACGCAAAAGCGGCGATAATTTTTTATCGCCTCGTTGATGATATCCCCCAAAGTTAATCTTTAGTTTAAAAAAATGGTTAAACCTATTAAAGGTATCATCGCTCCAGATCACAATTCGTTTTTTTCTGATTTAAATGAAAACGATTTTTTTCTGCCTAGCACGGTTTTTCCCCTAACATCTATCGGTCTATTATAAGTTGCATGACATTGGGGTTGGTGGTGGAATCTGTAGAAGCACCCTAGGATACTCTTTTCTGAAATTATATGTCTATATTGAAGATATGAATATTGACTCCTTCTGCAAAGGCATCGGGGATGGCCAGCAAACTGTGAGAAAATAAAAAGTCCAGTGGTTCAGCTCATGTGTTAACTTAATGCCCTTTATTACTAGTGGGCAAAAAAATGTTGATACCTCATCATTCTAGTTTTTCTCTAGAGCATGACGAATTATATGCAGAATGAGGGGCACTATGTATCTTTATACTGGTTGCAAAATCAATTTGCAATTTGCAAACAGTGTTTTTGAGACCACTATAGAACTTTGCAATCTATATTCTAATAGATCAGATTGCAAAATTCTGACTCAGAATGAGTTGAAATCCCACCCACCTAATTAATATTCATTATGTAGGTTGCAAATTGAGACTCACTGCTAATGGCTAAAATAACATGTATGGAGGACCGCAATGGTTATCATGCCACCATGTATGTGATTCCTTTTTTTTAAGCAGCCGGATTTCCATAAAAGAAAGGAAGAAGCTTTTGAAAATAAGTTTCATTTTTTAACCTTTTCTCTAAGAGTTGGCAGTTATCCACAGGAGCACTATGGGGCAGATTTACAAGCCCCTTGCAACACATTTGCGCCGCCGTTCCATCACTTCTGTGACGCAGGGGCGTCGTAAACAATGCGCCACGTTGCAACATATTTACAATGTGACGCATCTAGGGAGATGCGTCACGTTGTAAAGCCCTGCGCTACATTATACCTGCGTCAGGTATAATGTATGCAGGGTGGGCGGTCCGTCGCAAGAAAGCCTCGTAAAAGTGATGCAGTGAAATCTACAAGATTTCACTGAGTCACTTTTACGACGCCGCTGCGTCAAAACCTTACGCCTGCTTGAAGCAGGCATAAGGAGTGACGCAGCACAATAAGTATGGGCTGCCCCTGAGCATTGCTGGAGTTGCGTCACGCTTGCAACACGACTCCAGCAATGCGCTGCCCTTACGACAAAAGATGCGACACGCATCTGTCTATCCTTGCGCCACGGTGCTCCGCATTGTAAATGTGACGCATCCGTGGTGGCGCAAGGGTATTTTTGCGTGTCGCATCTTTACTGGCGCATCCCTGCTCATATACAGAGATGCGCCAGTCTTTGTAAATCTGCCCCTGTGTACTTCTCAGAAACTTTCTCTAATATTCACAAAGGGAATGTGGTCCACAGGGTACCCTTTTCCTTTTGCGAGTAGCTTACCACCCTAACCTGGGAGTCAGTAATTTTTCAAAGATTTGCGACTGGAATTTGGGCTGCAAACCAGTGATACATAGATTGCCGAATCACAATTTGTAAGGGGGCGTCCAAAATACTCCCCTTCCAAGCGGCGATGAGTAACCATTCAAAATCCCAATTTAGGAACTGGTAAAAGTTTAATGACTCCTAAAATGGGATTTCTAGATAGTAAAACCCCATTTTCCGAATTGGAGTGTTAATGATCATAAAAGAAGTTAGTACATCTGTTCCATGGCGTTTACTGCACCGAATTATAAGTGGCCCGGAATGTGCAGCATGGTTTTTCGAGCTAGATCAATGCATTTTTGACCTCTTGAACATTTGTTAGGGAAAAATCACAAGGGTGTGGAGTGTACCACAAATCTCGGAATACCAATGTCTATAGAAATCAGAGTTTGCTTAGGGTTCCGATTTGCACCATCCTTTCTAATCAGCGTTAATGAGTTAGCATTCAGGTGCTGCATGCTGTCAAGCCAGTGCAAAACAGAAACACAGTGTAGCAGTTGACACTGCACTTCGAGTTTCGGTGCTCGTGGCACTGAAGAACCACTCGAGGGTAGTTGCAGCCACCCTAATAGGCTCCTTCAGTCCCCTCCCACAGATCGTGGGATGCAAAGTGGCCATGTTCAGAACTAACTGTGTATAGGTTTTTGTACAAAGGAACAGTTGACCTCCAATTGGAAGGGGTCAGAGTACCTCCAATACGGAGATGTAGTCTATATCAGCATCCTCCACTTAAGGGATGGTCACGAGACTCTCGTTAAGCCATCTCAATGTGTGCCCTCAGAGGCACATTAAGCGTTTGGCACTTCATGGTTCATCACTGTGCTCTGGTGAAGTGACTGTTACAGTAGGGAATGCATAAGCATCTGCCATATGATGAAAGAGCAATTTCACTAAAACATAGACAAGCATCATTGTCCTAACTACTAGCGTTTTAACCACGAATATCAAAGGGTTAAATGATAGTGTTCATTTATCAAAAATAAAATCTGATTTACATGAAGCAATTCAGTAAAACATTTAGCCTTCAGGTGAGCATCTTCAGGTGAGCATCATGGAAAGATTGCTAGCACGTTATATTGTTAGTACTAAACATTTCAAAAGTCAAATAGAATGAAATAGTTTTACTAAAAACAAGTAGGCAGTTTTTCAGTGTTGAAGTCAGTGGGCTCTTTCACATGTAAAATGTTTTCGGCCAGAAAAGAAAGTTCAGAAAGTGTGAACTGGAAAGTGCACCGTTGCAGTACATTTCAGTGTGTCCGCAGGCTGATTTATTAAATACTGCAAGATGCAGTATTGTAACCATACAAATACCGCATAAAGCTAGAGAATAAACAATACATGTAACACAAAGAACCCCTTCCAGGCCTGCTAAATCTTTTCGAAACCATCAGTCAAAATAAGAGAGCATTTCCAAGAGGTGTTTTTGCAGCAGCTTGCTCACTGAGCTGAATAATGGAAATCATTTTTTTTAATTTTTAGCCGAGGAGCAGCATCATGTTGTGGAAAGACTAACACTGGAGAGTTCTTGAGGCAAATACACAAACTCACATTAGAGTGCAGGATATAATTCATTCCAGATTACTAAATAATGACCTGCTCGGTTTACCAATTAGAAGACCGAAGTCATTCCAGTACAAAATCTTGCAGACCTTTATTTGCAGGCTGGATAACGCATACTTGCTGCTGCTGTACATGTTGTAGCATCGATGGTAAGAGAATTCAGGGAACATATTTCTTCTGCATTTACTCTGCATTAACCCTTTGTCACCACTGTATTGTAGCATTGGTACTTGTATAATGCTTTTCATGCCCTGGTGAGACCAACACTGCAAGTCATCAGTACCTTATTGTCATCCTCTTTAGATTTCTCCATGTTTCTTTCACAAACGTACGTTTTTTAATGGAATTGACTACACATACATGACAGTGTCTTAGGGAAGGAGGATTGCAAAAACAAAAAAACAAACCTGTAAACAGCAATTTGAAATAAAGTACGAATTATAGAGTGATGAGAAAAATGAATCAACAAGCACTGAAGACAGTGTCGCCCGAAAAGTGAGGGCTAGTTTTAAGAACTAGCACATTCTGATAAAAGGAGAAAAATCATGATGATGTAAAATGTCTCATAAAAGTCTTACATGTGTCCAGAACGTAACATTTGTTCAGTCTTCCTGCTTCCTAAAAGAGTCAGAAAGGCTACAGGAAATGTTTAAAAAACCTCAAAGTTACCATAGGAATGAAAGAAAAAATGTCAGAGAAACTCAGGAAAGTCCACAGCAACAAATAAAAAGACTCTTTTTAAATATACCCCACAATTCAAAATGTTCCCAATTCAGCTACTGAAAAAGTATTAAGGAATACATATGAGGATTCATTGATAATTTTCAAGGTTTTAATAGTGTTCACATTTTGATGTGCATTGGCAAAACACTGATTGACTACAGAAGGCTCAGTCTCTGGCAAAGCAGACAAACAGGAACTTTTCTCCTCACAATGCAATGGTACAACCCCTTGTGTGCAACCTTTGACCTGTTACCACAACCGGAAAATACGTGGACAGAGTATAACCTGCTCACGAGGGATGTGGTTCCATCAAACGATATGAGACGGCTAAAATGGGCCAACTTACTCGAGCACCCCGAAGCCTTAGCCTCCATATCTATAGACGTAGAAGGGGCGATTGCAGAGCTGGAATTATGCATGGCAAACTCATCTGTCCTTGATCCGGTGATTGATACCCATGTCAGGTTTTTTGCCAAACTACGCTGCTATTTTATTAGATGCCACAAGATCAAGAGAGTATACCCCAGAAAAGGCCCACAGTGGTTTAACACTGAATGCAAAGAGATGTGTAGGAAACTAGGAGTTGCGATTAAAGAGGGAAATCCTTGTGCTGTACGGCAGCTACAATATAGCTACCGAAGAGCACAAGTGAAGGCAAAAAATCCTGGGATGAGGCTAGATGGCAGGAACTCAAATTAGCATGTGCAAACAAAAACCCAAAACAGTTCTGGAACATAGCTAAGTGGGATAGGGGTGGGTTGCCTACCCAGCCGCAAAACCACGTCTCACAGGAGCAATGGGTTACTCACTTCAACCCCCAATATGCACGCAGCTCAGGGGAGGGAATGGAAGCGAAGCCCCCGGTCCGGTATTACACAGGCAAAGTCTTTGAAGATGCCGAGGTTAGCTTGGCCTTGGAGACAGTTACGGGAGTGAAAGCACCGGGCCCAGACGGCATCCCGCCGGACATATATCTGCATGAAAAAGATAAATGGTGCCATTATATTGCGATGGTAGCGAACGCAATTGCTCAGGGTGCCCCAGTCCCTGATTCGTGGAAAGGGGCGGAGATCATTCCTGTGTTTAAAAAGGGGGACAAATCACAGGCAGGCAATTATAGACCTATCAGCCTGATAGACTCACTCCAAAAGATAATTGGGCGTCTAGTATTGAATAAAGTACAGGATTGGGTGGAAGAGACAGAAAGTTTATCCCCTTTACAGGCAGGATTTAGGGCCTGCACCAGCACCATTGATCAGGTTTTCCGCTTTATCATACTCTATTGGAAGACGGTGGTCCTGAACAAGGGGAGCCTTTACGCTGCCTTTGTGGACCTTAAATCGGCTTTTGACCTCGTCTCCCGTAGTAAACTCTGGTCTGTTTTACAAGAGATGGGAATGTCTCCGGAGCTATTAACCCTTATAGTAAGGCTTCATGAGAATAACTTTGCCCAGATTCGCTGGGGTGCTCAGGGTGAAGTTACCACTCCATTTCCCATCGAGAGAGGTGTTCGACAAGGGTGTGTAAGCCCCCACATTATTTTCCCTAATTATAACCGGGATTGCAGATTTTTTAGCCATCATCCCGTCAGATGCCCCTGTACTGGCTGGTGTTAAAATCCCAATTTTAATGTTCGCAGACGACACGTTGATTATTTCAAAAACGCCAAGTGGTCTGCAGCGAGCCCTGAATCGATTTGAAGAATTTTGCCAAATAAGGGGCTTGGAAATCAACGTGTCGAAAACAAAATTCATGTCTTTTAACCCACACAAAGCATTCAAGGGTGGTATAGTGCTGAATAATGGGCCCCTAGAGCAAGTCTCAGACTTTGTTTATTTAGGGGTTACCTTACAGAGAGATCTCAGCTGGAAACGACAACTTAACCTGGCCTCACTAAAACACCGGCAGCAGGCCGGTGTTCTACAATCCGAGTTTAACTCCTCCTTTACTAAACCAATAAGCCCAGTGCTGCAAATATACGACTTGAAGGTGGTCAGCTCTGTCTTATACGGTGCTGAGCTCTGGGGTTTTGAGAACCTTTCACAATTAACAACAGAAGAAAATAGGTTCCTTCGCAAGATCACTGGTCTACCCCAAAGCACTCCGGCACGCCCACTGCTATACGATCTAGGCAAAAGGGCAATGGTAGATAGGGCAAGACTGCGTCCCTTGCTCTATTGGCGGAGAATCTGGTGTACCCCTGAGCTGACTAATTATGCTGCAGGCCTTTTGGACGTAATCAATGCTGACTGTTTTCATAAGATCAAATGGTTGCGGGAGATTAGAGCCTCCCTGATCAACCTCGGGATGGCTCACTTATGGGAAAACCCTGTAGGCACGCAATTCCCCGAAAGCAGTTTTAAAAGCAAAATATTGGGAATGGGTGGCCCAATGTGCTTATAGGAATAGTGATTCCTCCTCACTTACAGGGAGTTTCCTTGAAGCTAAACCAGCACCGAGCTTTGAACAGTATTGGGACATCATTACTAAGCCACACGCAAGGAAGCTTTACTTCCAATTCAGAGTGGGTACTTTGCCGGTAAGATCATTCACAGCAAGATGGGGAAATACTGAAGCTAACACCTGCCCCAGTTGCTCTACCCACCCTGAGTCTATAGCCCACATATTATTTACTTGTCCAGCATATGCTACCCCCCGACGTGTTCGGCTGAAACCCATTTGCAGATCTCTAGGCACCAGAAGGTCAGAAATTGCTCTAAGACTACTACGCACTGACACATCTAGCATTATTGCTGTAGCCATGGCAAAGTACCTAAGTTGGGTCTGGGCAATTAGATCACGTGACCTCTCTCCCGATTAAGGGCTGTTGTTTTCTACTTGTTTTTACTTTTTATTGTATGAACAGTAGTCTTTGAATATATAAAAGGTGGCCGGTGACATAACGATCATGAAATGAACAAAGACAATAAGGCTTTGAAGCTCTAATAATCGAGACCCATCTGTAAATACGCACAGTTTTTAGTATTTATGGTAACTTTTTAACCTTTTATACATCATGTTTGTAAGTATGCTTTGATGACTTATTTGTCGAATAAAGCTATATTGATTGATTGCAATGGTGTTATTGGCCCAAGCATGAACGCCTGAGCAGCCATTTATACAGAACTCTTCCTGCTTCAAAACGATAAACAAAGCCATCCAAAAATTAAACAATTAAAATTAAAACCTTGTGGTAGCTTCTTCCAGTGCTTTGTACATTATCACCTTTATCTAACCAGTCCTTGCACCAGAAATGCCTTTAAATTAGTTAAAATATTTCTCCAGCTATGTTGCAAATTTAAAATTCAGCTCCACTGGTCACATTCCTGAGAGGCAGGATTGTGGCAGACACTTATATCCTTATCTTTCTCCACCACTGCTCCACAATGCCGTTGGTGGATTGGAGAGATCCTGACCCCTGCTTCCTGATTTCTTGCTACTGACTGTGTTTACCCCAGAATTCTGCAATAATTGTTCATTTACTCTCAAGTTGGCTAGCTTAATTCCAGCTTTGAGTGCTGACTGTGACCATTATCCCAGCCCCTTTTGAGAGATTATAATATTAGCTCATCTGCAGTAAGTCCACCTTTTCTTCATGGCCATCCAGAGTTTCACCTTTTTCTGGACCCTATGGGGCATATTAACAACCAGGCGATAGTCAATTATCGCCGCTTTAGCGTCCGTTTTCGGACGGAAAGCGGCGATAATTCTATCGCCTAATCAGCACAGTCACGCTATCGCGTGAATCCCTGCACTATCGCCTCTTTCCCCAACGCCCATCCTGCATCTCTAATGAGATGCAAGGTGGGCGTTACTGGCGTACCCCAGATGGGCTACGTTGTAAATATCGCCGATGTGCACATCGCGATATTTACAAGGCAGCCCACAGGATGATAGCAGACGTTAGATTTTGGCGAAACGGCCGTTTCGCCAAAATCTAACGTCTGCTATTATCCCGACTTAGCCATCCCTAACATAGGGGTGGATTGTGCTGATACGACCACAGGGTCGTATCAGCAGGTATATCGCCGTTTGTAGGGAACATCGCTGGAAAACCAGCGATGTTCCCTGCAAAACGGCGATAACCTCGCTATCTCTGGAATTTTTATCGCCCTGGAGAAGCGTGTTGTTAATAACGCGCTACCAGGGCGATCATTTCCGGAGATAGCCAGCGATAAGAAATCTATCGCTAAGCACGGCCAGCGATAATTATCGCTGGCCGTTGATAATATGCCCCTATGTTTTCTGGCTTTATGGCTCTGTGCACTATATCACTGCTGAACAGTATTCAAATGACTGTGCCACCACTCTAAAATATGTGCTATACATTGGGTCTCACTTTTATGGCCTACATACTTCCCTACAGGCCAACTGTAAACAGTACTTAAAGTGCACTTAGAGCATGAAAAGTTAAAGATCATGTGGGTAGTATATATTTACAACAAGCCTGTATGTGACAAAAATATATTTCTACCAGGAGCACCACTGCGCTCTGACTAGGCGGCAGTTGAAATGCACTGTAGTGACACTGGCTGGGAACACTCCTATTGCCATCTCTACATAGGAAAGGGCTAGAAAAATGTTTCAAGATTTAATTCCTGCCTCATTTTTAAAATCAAACATCACTGTGAAAACAGATTTTTGATTACTGAAGCAGAAAAGTAACTTTGTAAAAATGTACTTTAGGCTACTCGAGCCAGACCCGGCTTAAAATTATTTCTGCCATTCATCATACCTCTAGAACTGGAATACACATCATTGACTGGAAAAGTTAACAACCGTGGCTCAGAGAACAATGGCCTGCCCTTGAGCCCAGGAAAGGCCAATGGGTGTTAACTGCTGACAACTTACCAGGGTTTAGTTATGTGGGAGCAGACAGGAGCAGGTGGCAGAACATAGGGCAGCCTTAAAATAACCTCTTTTTACCTGGAAATGCCAGAAAGGGCTTCCCCAAATTTTTCCCAGGATCCTCTTAGACAGTCAGATTTCAGTCACAAAAAAGGGGCAGTTCTGCTTCCAGAGAAGCTGGAATACACATCCTTGGCTGAGAACGTTAACAACTATGGCTCAGAGGACAACGGCTTGCCTCTCAGCAAAGGCAAAGTCAAGGGGAAGTAATTTCTGACCACTTAGCACTAATAAGCTATCTATAAGTGGACAGGAACTGTTAGCAGAATAAAGGGCAACTTTAGCACTATCTCTTTTAACTTTGATATGCCGGGGAGGGATTCTCCTATTCATCATCAGGACCTTTCTAGACAGGCTCCAGCCAGAATAGGAGGGAAGACCAGTTTAGACCTTGTCAGGTAGGGGTGTACTAAGAAGGTAAAGACAGGCCACCTTGGTGGCAGCTGGGTCCTGCCATGTTGAAACAGGGGATCCTGGGTAATTTTCGAGTAAGGCAGAGAGGATGTGCTACAAAAGGAGGTGGAGGAATATAGGAAAATATTTAGCTTGAGAGGTAGATTTTCTCCAATCACTGGCTAGTACACAAGATAAATTTGTCACTCCAACCACCACCTCCGCAGTAGACCTGGGGGAAATTTAAATTGCACTGGCAATTTCACGTTACACTTGCTACATGGAATTCTTTAAATTACATCATTATGCCACTTCTTGTAATTATATGGCACAAAAATTTATGGTAAAACATTTTACCATGAGTGCACAGGAGCAACAGCATGCAAGTGGCTGTTGTGCGAGGTGCTCTTGTTTAAATGCATCCTTGCTCTAAAAACTGATGCAAGGATGTCTTTTGAGCTAAATATGGTCTGAAATGGCTGATTTGTGTTTGACATAATTCTGTGTAATATCATTGCAATTATGCAAAAGCAAATGTGCACACTCCTACTCCTTGGATCATTCCTGGACATCAGAAGACACCATCTGTAGAAGAAGGCCCTGCTGGAAGAAGAATCCTGACTTCTGACTCCTGCTGGAAGTAGAAAACTCAACGACTTAAGGGCTACTAAATTATGCTGGCACCTAGGAACTGGGACTGCTCTCCAAGGGTCAAGTGTTTGGCTTCCTGTTTACCTGGTTCATGGACACAGATAGCAGATGGATCCCTGGGTCCAAGAGGGCCCAGTTGACCAAAGAAGCCTAGACTCTGCAGGATGCATGGCTAGAGAGTGACACAGTGACTAAAAGCCTTCCCTGGGGAGAACAGGCTTCAGGACTGACTGGAAGAAGCTTTTGCAGCAGAGAGTAATTCTGAAAGTAAAACCTTTAACCAGAACAACCTGCTTGGTGCGTCCAATCTCTAATCCATTCAGTGTGCTTGAAATTGGGCTTAGGTCTCGGTCTACTGCAAATTGTTCCTTTTCCATAGTGTTATTGGTTAAAAATGTAATAATTTACATCTCTGATTACCCTTAACCTAATTTGATAACCTTGATGTCTTTTTGTTTATTACGTTTTTGTCTATTTTTCTAAATTGGTTTGGAAATGTCATTGTTTTGTGTTCGCTACTTCACAATTGTTGTTACTGCTTAAACTTAGTGCACACTTCTCTGAGGATGGTCTGCTCTTTATTCGATAGCTACCAGGGCAGGAACAAAGATTCTCTTTGAACTGTGTTTTGACCAACCAGAGTGGGCTTAATAAATTGGTATGGGGTACCGCCCTCCAAACTTAACATCATTTTTGACATCCACCAATCAAAGTGAGAAAAAAACAGGTAAATTGTCTAGTGGGTCAACGATTAACAGCAGGTGTCACTGAACAGCAACTTAAACGGAACAAACAAGTATCAGCACATAACTTCTCACTGTGTTTTAGATGGAGCCAGTGATAAGATATTGTCTTTACTAATATCTAGCTTCAAGTAGTTTATTTCAGGTATAGATACAAATCAACGTGCATTTCACTAAAGCATGATTAAAATGAACAAAACGATAATTATAAAAACATCATTGATTTTAGAAAGATAACGTCATCAACTCAGGAGCCAAATATGATGATAGCTGTAATCATTATCACGTTTCTAGGTGTTCTCAGGCACCAGTCTGAATGTATTTCTAGTTATTAGCCTTGCTCTAAGATAATCAAATGATATTACAGAAGTAATAAAGTAACATTTCATAACCTTGTGCCAGCCATCAAAGGCATTCTAACGCTTGCTGGTATATTAACAAGTGTTCCAAGAAGCAATTGACAGAACATTTGCTTGTAAAGGAACTTGCTGTGCTACAGCCAGGTTCCAAGATGCTTAGAATACATTTATGTTTGCTGCCACCATCATCCATTTCTACAGATGCCCTGCCAAAGCAGTTTCAACTTGTGATGCCAGTGGTCACTCTTCAAAAAGGTATGTTTGCTGCTCCAAATTTTACTGAAATACTGCCCTTGGGCCTTCATGCTCAAAGCACAGGACCAGCGAAGGTTCTAGATTGAGTTATCCTGCCATTGAAAGATTTATTTAGAGAAGAAAAACAAACCCATCATTAGTTGTGAAACTTTACTTTGTGACTGAGGATTTCGTTAACTCAGAATAACACCCAAAACTCTCTACTGACATTAGTAGGTGTCACACTGTTGCCTTCAGATACCGAGAGCCAGTGATTGACAGATCAAAGCTTAAAAGAGCCTCTTACCTCTATTAAAATAATAAGTTATCTGGCATATTATATCTATACAGGACCCATCAGTCTCAGACAGTGCAAGTGCTCTGCTGATACTTAGAGGTATATCTACAAGGAAATAGTGCAGCGCGGCATCACATTTTGCAGCGTTGCGCTGCGTCATTTCAAAAGCGCAGGGTTGCGCTGTATTTACAACGATGCGTAATAGCAACAAGGGGTTTGGCCCTAGGCGGCTGGACGGGGCCGTATTAAACTAAGAGCAAGAAGTGTCCTAGCCGTCACCTTTCGAATGCTGCTACATTAATTTAACAGACTATGAACCAACAATTCAATTGATATTGGCTTGAGGCATTTATTTGCTGCTCATTTCTATGTACTTTACTCCACATTTGAATCATGGGTCAGAGAAGTTAGATACTTTTCAGTCGAGAACAAATCACACTTATTTATGCCACAGATCAAACAAAAACATACAAACTTTGTGGTGAAGTAGTGTGGTGTAAAAAACAATACATGAACAAGTGATACAAAACAACAAATTATACAAACTTTATGTCACCAGTGTTAATTCACAAACAAAGCAGCTACTTGGATATCCTTGAACATCCAGATTGTATAACTGAGTTAAGTAGCTGATATCACTGAGAACAAAACAATCAAACCCAGTAGTGAGACAATTCAAAAAGCATTTCCACTGGGCGGAAAAATGTATTCAAATACAACAGTCCCCGTGTTGTGTAATGCCGATGCGTTTCGATTCCCAGGGTGGCTTATGGGATTCTCTTCAGGGCATGGACTGGGTTATCTAAAAAACAAAGGGGGCATAAGTTGAACCTGTGAAGGGGCTCTACACTTCCAATTTACTCAAACTACAAAATAATGTTTTATAAGTACCTGATCGATTTGAGTAAGCAATTTGTGTGTTGCAGGCGAAAAGATGCAAGTTAAAATGTAAGTATCACGACCTAAAATAAGAAGGGATCTACCATCAGTCACATGTTGGGTTTTAGTGGTTTTCATTATTTTATGGCTGGAAGGAAAAAAGAAGGGGCGATACTTCTACCAATGCAGTAGTTATGCTTGTTGGCGATAAATAGAAGCTTAGTTGAGCATTCATGGGGTGATCTATGAATGGAAATGAGCGCCACGTCATTGAATTGCATATACGGTAATATGGCACATTGTTGCTTTATAAGTTACAGGCAACACTTTCTTTTGCCATGCCAGCGATGTCGGATATTTTGTTCGAGACCATTCCGCAGCTTGTTTTGTCAGCGGTGGCTCAGATTGCTTTAAAGTTCACAAAAAAACGGACCGCATCACGTCTCTCTGTGCACAACAAAAAACGAGATATCTGCTTGTGTCTTGTTCTATGTGGGAGTTTTTAAATGTCCCTAAGTTTAAAAATATACGTGGACTTACTTGTATTCAGCTAAGCAAGTCTTCTAGTGGTGCCTCATTCCCAGTTTCAATCACTAAAATCACTTCCTGATCACTGAACTTTTTTAAAAAAAAGGGAGGTGACATACTCACATTGCATTATGGTTAAGTGAGTTTATAATGTATAAGGGAGGTACAACATGTAAACGGAGGGGAGAAACCCTACCAGTCTCTATCAGAATTTTATGTATGCATTGATATTAAGATCTATCTTTTGATTTCCTATGAATGTATGGATCATGGTGCACATTGGAAATACAAAACCTGGACCGGAACGGTTTTAGCATCTACCCATTTCAGAGATTTCGTTCAGTCCCTTGGTGATACTATTGAAACGGGCTATCATATAAGCTTCTTTTCTTAATAGTGAAGCCTCAGTGTCACCCCCTCTTGGTGGTGGTTTTGTGACCGTTAGCACGGTCCATTTGAACTCAAGTTCGTGGTGGTTGGAGTCAATAAAGTGGTTTACCATAGGTGCTGTTACCACTTTATTTTTAATTCTTGAACGATGCTGCGATACACGTTGACGAATCTCTTGCGTAGTTTTACCAATGTAAATCTTTGGGCAGGGACACACAATTGCATAAATGACATTTTTTGTTTTACAGTTAGAGAACTGTTTCCTTGTCCACATAATGCCATTGTGTGTGAAGTCAGTACCTGCAATCGTACTGCTACAGTTTGTGCAGGTGCCACATTTATGGTGGCCCTTCAACAGCTTCATGTTGAACAATGATCTGAGATCTTTTTTACTGGAAGGGGGTAAGTCCGCTCTTACGATTCTTTGTCCATGTCTCATGTTTTTCTTCATCGCGAAGAGAGGGACATCAATCCATAATTCAGAATTTTGTATTAGGTGCCAGTTCTTTCTTACGATTGACCGGAATGCATTAGTGTGCAGTCCATAAGTCGAGACGCACACTAACTTCTCCATCTTTGGTTTAACTTTTGTGATAAGCAAAGACTGTCTTGGTGTACACCATGCTCGTATAAAAGCATGTTTCAGCTATTTTTTCGGGTACCCCTGTTCCTTCATTTGTTTGCAAAATGCCGCTCCATGTATTTGAAAATCATCATTGCGGGAACAGTTCCTTCGGATCCTAAGTAGTTGCCCGTAGGGAAGATTATCTTTAAGGTTCCTTGGTTGGAAACGGCGATAATGTAAAATGGCATTCTTTTCTGTCTCTTTTTTGTGAAGCGTAGTGGCAAGTTTATGCCGATGGGGGAAGACCTCTACATCAAGAAACATTAATGTTGTACAACTCTTAGTTAGCGTGAATTGGATATCTGGGTGCCGATGGTTAAGCCACTCATGAAAATTGTTCAGTTCTAACTCAGTCCCGCTCCAGAGACACCACACGTCATCGATATAACGATACCATTGAGTAAGGTTCTTCTTGTATGGGTTGTTATTATATACAAATTTGTCCTCGTACCTAGCCATGTAGAGTACGGCCATTTCTGGGGCGAAGGGACAACCCATGGCAGTCCCTGTGGTTTGCCAGTAGAATGTCTCCTCAAACCGGAAGAAATTTTTCTTAAGTGCCACTTCAGCTAGTTGAAGAATAAAACTCGTAGGGATTCTTCGCGATGAAGAAAAGCATGAGCAGTGGACAAAGAATCGTAAGAGCGGACTTACCCCGTTCCGGTAGATAAGATCTCAGATCATTGTTCAACATGAAGCCGTTGACGGGCCACCATAAATGTGGCACCTGCACAAACTGTAGCAGTACGATTGCAGGTACTGACTTCTCACACAATGGCATTAAGTGGACAAGGAAACAGTTCTCTAACTGTAAAACAAAAAATGTCATTTATGCAATTGTGTGTCCCTGCCCAAAGATTTACATTGGTAAAACTACGCAAGAGATTTGTCAACGCGTAGCGCAGCATCGTTCAAGAATGAAAAATAAAGTGGTAACAGCACCTATGGTAAACCACTTTATTGACTCCAACCACCACGCACTTGAGTTCAAATGGACCGTGCTAACGGTCACAAAACCACCACCAAGAGGGGGTGACACTGAGGCTTCACTATTAAGAAAAAAAGCCTATATGATAGCCCATTTCAATAGTATCACCAAAGCATTAGCGGCCCGTGGAGGGAGTGCCGTGGGGCGGGTGAGGGGCAGGGTGGGGGGTAGTAAACTCCGGCTCACGGCCGACCGGAGTAATGTAAAGAAATAAATAAATAAAACGAATTTCATTGCGCGGGCTGAAACGCCAAATGCATTTCAGCGCGCGCAACGAAATTCGTTTTATTTATTTATTTCTTTACATTACTCCGGTCGGCCATGAGCCGGAGTTTACTACCCCCCACCCTGCCCCTCCCCCGCCCCGCCTCACCGCCCCACGGCACTCCCTCCACGGGCCGCTACTGCACCAAAGGACTGAACGAAATGTCTGAAATGGGTAGATGCTAAAACCGTTCCGGTCCAGGTTTTGTATTTCCAATGTGCGCCATGATCCATACATTCATAGGAAATCAAAAGATAGATCTTAATATCAATGCATACATAAAATTCTGATAGAGACTGGTAGGGTTTCTCCCCTCCGTTTACATGTTGTACCTCCCTTATACATTATAAACTCACTTAACCATAATGCAATGTGAGAATGTCACCTCCCTTTTTAAAAAAAAGTTCCGTGACCAGGAAGTGATTTTAGTGATTGAAACTGGGAATGAGGCACCACTAGAAGACTCGCTTAGTTGAATACAAGTAAGTCCACATATATTTGTTAAACTTAGGGACATTTAAAAACTCCCACATAGAACAAGACACAAGCAGATATCTCGTTTTTTGTTGTGCACAGAGAGACGCGATGCGGTCCGTTTTTTTGTGAACTTTAAAGCAATCTGAGCCACTGCTGACAAAACAAGCTGCGGAACGGTTTTGAACAAAATATCGGACATCGCCGGCATGGCAAAAGTAAGTGTTGCCTGTAACTTATAAAGCAACAATGTGCCATATTACCGTATATGCAATTCAATGACATGGCGCTCATTTCCATTCATAGATCGCCCCATGAAAGCTCAACTAAGCTTCCATTTATCGCCAACAAGCATAACTACTGCATTGGTAGAAGTATCGCCCGATTGGCGCAAGTAAGTGCCCCTTCTTTTTTCCTTCCAGCCATAAAATAATGAAACCACTAAAACCCAACATGTGACTGATGGTAGATCCCTTCTTATTTTAGGGGGTGATACTTACATTTTAACTTGCATCTTTTTGCCTTCAACATGCAAATTGCTTACTCTAATCGATCAGGTACTTATAAAACATTATTTTGTAGTTTGAGTAAATTGGAAGTGTAGAGCCCCTTCACAGGTTCAACTTATGCCCCCTTTGTTTTTTAGATAAACCAGTCCACGCCCTGAAGAGAATCCCATAAGCCACCCTGGGAATCGAAACGCGTCGGCATTACACAACACGGGGACTGTTGTATTTGATTAAATTTTTCTGCTTTTTGAGTTGTCTCACTACTGGGTTTGATTGTTTTGTTCCCCGTGATAGTAGCTACTTAACTCAGTTATACAATGTGGATGTTAATGGATATCCAAGTAGCTGCTTTGTTTGTTAATTAAGACTGGTGACATAATGTTTGTATAATTTGTTGTTTTGAATCACTTGTTCATGTATTGTTTTTTACATCACACTACTTCACCACGAAGTTTGTATGTTTTTGTTTGATCTGTGGCATAAATAAGTGTAATTTGTTCTAGACTGAAAAGTATCTAACGACCCATGATTCAAATGTGGAGTAAAGTACATAGAAATGAGCAGCAAATAAATGCCTCAAGCCAATATCAATTGAATTGTTGGTTCATAGTCTGTTAAATTAATGTAGCAGCATTTGAAAGGTGACGGTTAGGACACTTCTTGTATTTACAACAATACAGCACACCCTTGTGTTTTCCCTTGCGTTGGGGCTAAAAATAGCTGCCTAGCGCCAACACAGACACCCTTGCACCATAGCGCAAGGGTGCCTGCGTTGCAGGGAATGATTGTTTATGTGCAGGAAGGTATCCCTTTCCGCACATAAACAATTATTAAAGGCATTTTCTTTTTCTGTGTGTGCTGCAAAATGGAACACACATCGAAAAAGCAAAAATGAGGAGAAATAAAAGCATTTCTCCTTATTTGCCAATCTAATGCCTGCTTTTCCATGGAGTCCATTTTTGGCGCTGCCTCAGATTTACAGATCTTTGTAAATCTGGGGTATTGTCAAAAAGCAATGGGTGTTGCAGTGGAACACCACTTTGTAAATATGGTGCAGGGCATTGACCACCGAACGTCTCAAAAATTGACAATCCCCTTGTAAATGTGTCCCTAGTATTTAGTTTTTATTATAGCCTTACAGATAGCTTCTGAGAACTATAGTGGTTTTTAGAGGGGTTAAAGGCACTGAGCTGACTCTGGCCAATAATGAGGAGAGGGCCTTTAACAACTAGTATAGCCCGAGGCAGAAGGGCTACAAGGCTATTAGAACAATCCACCCGCGGAGGGTAGAATGTTCAAAATTAAAAAGGGAGAAACAGAAAGACAAACATTGGAATGTTGGTGCAGAAGGCATATACCAGCCATGATAATCCATGAGCCACTCCTCTGTCTCCAATGGACCTCTCAACATTCCAGTGTCCAGCCGCGGTCCGTGCAGGTAACAGCGGTGGGGCCGGGTGGGGGGTATTTCGAGGGACAATGCGGAGTGAAAATTAAATAAATAATAAATTTTCCCTTGTCGTCATCCGTCGGAATCCCCCCACCCGGCCCCCTCGCTGTTACCTGCACGTACCGCGGCTGCCAGTGTCCTAATACTAGTTGCTCTGAATATTGCTGTTTGCACAGGGACTGTTTCTCGAAAGGTGACTCGACTCTGTTCTGTATCTCGACGAGGACGTTTGAATTGCATTAATGAGATTATTGGTATGTAATCAAGGCAGTTATCAAAATTGTCTAATACAAAATGTTTGCAAAGCAGATCACGAGAGTTGTGATTATAAATAATGATAATGATAATGATAATGATCTTTATTCGGCATAAAAAAATATGACCATAAAAGATACACACTCAATACAACGTTACAACGTTACAAGACTTTGATCATCTTATATATTACAGGACAGTCGGGACACCACAAAATTATAAAACACTACTATAAACATATTAAGATATTTATAAGAACAATAAAAACACTAAAAAGACGAGCACCAACTGGTGTCCCCATTTATCAGCTAAATAATCAAGAGTCTCCTCCTTTTATAAGCCCTCGTATTTCTTAGCTTTAGGACAGATCTTAAAAAATTCGTAACACATGATAATGTAAAAACATCAGAGCACAATTTTAAGAACAATAAGGCCACCCGGGCCTGCTTGAACCTGTGTTTCCTTAAAAGCCCCTTGAGATACACTCTTCTCGGAAATGAATAATACGGGCACAATAGAACAAAGTGGAGGGTGTCCTGTGGAGACTTGTTGTCGCAGCCACAGGGCCCCTTTTGATCTAAAGATGCTGTGTACCCTGCCGGGACAGCCAGTAAGTGATGTAACAAGTCCAATCTGAACCGTGTGATTAAGAATCTATCGTGAGCACTGGCTATAATAGCTAGGTATGGTTCTATGCTTTGTGTTGATGTAACCAAAATATATTTCCTGACCCTTTGCAGCAACTAACGCCCCATCTAGCCTTCTAATCTCTGCTCTTTCTCTCGAATTAGTGCAAACTACTTCCATTTTTAATAAAAGGTTTCAACCAGTTATCTTGTTATATTAATGAGCTCTGCCTAATTTGTATTATATTTTTCGCTGGCGTGGATTGTGCCAGGACATTCTGCAGATAATTTGAAGCTGAGAAGGGAACATCTGGATTTTTTGCGTGTTTAATTATCACATCTACCAAAACGGGCAATAGTTATTATTATGCTTGCACAGTTCACTTGCACAGATATGATGCAGTCTGTGCAGTTCTAATTGTTTTGGGCCGTGTAATGCATTCATGATTTTTGTGAAATTAATTGATTCTCTGCCATCTCGTTTTTGTCTTCATGTTCTGCTTTCTAACTTTAGCTCCCTGAACACGTCTTTAAATGACTCACTATCTCCCTAAGGAATTAGCTTTGTCAAAAAACCAAATCATTCAACGATAATTGCTCTATTAAGGTTCGCCATGCAATTTAATTTCGTTTTTTGGAAGGAACAAAATATTGCTAGAACTCCCTAAAGTTTCACCTTCTTTGCAAGCGATATCAAGAAAAAACAAATATCTTTGACTAGAGTCCTTGAGCATGTACCTTGATGTCTCATAAAGAATAGTTTCAATATTGCATTAACATGTTAGACAGAAAATAGAGTTTGAAATACATAACAGATACTAGCTATATTGACATATTAGATCCGCGTTTAAAGCTCAATTAAGGGTTATGGTGTTACCTTTGACCCTGCATAACAAAAGGTACTAGTTACTCTTCTAACTGCTGTTCTAAATGTTTGCAAATGTAGGTTAGTACAACTGAGCATAAATGTGCAAGATTTAAATATAGAGCATCAGAGCATAATTTACAATGGCCCTATATCACGAGTTTGACCTTTCAGCCAGTGCTTGTTTTTCAGACATCAATATGAGGCATGCCTTGACTTGTAGTGTTACTTTTCCCGTCTGTGTGTAAGTCTTACAGGTCCCAGTGAATAGAAATATTAGCTGAAAAACTATGAATGGCATAGGGCCTGATGATAGCTACTACACCATTTTTGAGCCCCCTAGCCACGTTTTCCCAGGTGACCTCGACGAGAAAAAACAAACCTCGCAGGTCACTGCCAGTTCTCTCCTGACGTGTATCGTGTATGCATTGTGTATGCACAGAGTTGTCATTGATCTCAAAGCACATCATAACATTTTACAATGGAGGTTAGCAAATATGGTACCCCTTCGGATTTTGGTATATCTAAGAAAGAGCCTGTGGTGCCTAAATCTTTTCATATCGATAGATAATCAGGCACATTGCCTCCAGAAAGCAGGTGAAATGTTTGGATGAAAGTCCAGGGGAAAAAGGAAATCAAACTAAGTGAATCGGGTCTGCTATTCCCAATTGACATTTTAATTGTTATGTGTCCTTTTATAGCGCGCTTATCACCTGTGAGGGTATCAGAATCTTTGCAGGTGGGTAGGGGGCCCTCCGGAATCTTACCCGAATCACCAGGTCTTCAGCTTTGTGTGGACTTCAAGATGGATGAAGAGGTTCTGATGTGTTGTAGAAGTCCGTTTCATGCTTTAGGCAGAGCTTAATTTGTGCCGGTGCCTGCTGGTGGTTGCCACCGCCACTCATTTTTGGAGACCGGCACTTATTTTTCTGAATCAGCTGTTTACTGAGAGAAAGAAGGGAAAAACAAACAAAGCAGAAAGATGGTCAAAGAGAAAGACAGAAAAACATCATAAAGGGAGAAAGAAGGAACATGCAAGAGTGGGATACAGAGGAAGGGAGTTTCTGGTAGTAGATTAAAGAGGCATGAGGTGGGTTCAAGATGACAAAGCCTTGGTATTGGGCACACCAACATTTGATTGCACCAGTCGCGGGCTACTGAGCAGAACTTTGGGCACTTTATAAAATTAAGCACTGTCTTTAGGAGCAATGTACCAGAAGCCACAGTCTTCTGATCTGCTTTTGTGTATGTGGGGGATGTGTGTCAGTGAGAGTGTGGCTGAGCGGAGTTGTCTGGAGGGTAGGTGTAAGTGTATGTCATTGTTGAATAGGTGGGGCCTGTGTTGTGTAGTCCTTTGTACATGTGGGTGAGGGGTTTTAATTGTGCATGTTTTTGTAGTGGAAGCCAGTAGAGTTTCTTGAGGTATGGTGTGACGTGGGTGCAGCGTGATAGGTTGAACCTAGTCTGACCACTGCATTCTGGATGGTTTGGAGTCTGTTATGGAGCTTTTTGGTTATTCCTGCATATTGTTTGTTGCCGTAGTCTAATCTGCTGGTGATGAGGGCTTGGGTGAATCTTTTCCTGGTGCTGTTTGGTAGACACTTGAAGATTCTTTGCAGCATTGTGAGGGTGTGGAAACAGGTTGCAGCAATAGGGTGACCTGGCCAGTCATCTCTAGCTCGTTGTCAAGAATAATTTCAAGGTTTCTTGCTTCAGGGCTGGGGTGGGTGAGGCTCCTAGGTCATGTAGGCCACCAGATGGAGTCCCACAAGGAAGTCTCCTTTCCAAAAATCACAATTTTGGTCTTGTCCAGGTTGAGTTTGAGGCAGTTCGACTTTATCCAGCTGCCACTTCAGTCATTCAGGTGGAGGATTTTCTTCTTGATCTGGGGGTCTTGCAGAGAAGGACAGTATCAGTTATGTGTCATCTGCATATGTGAGTATGCTGATGCCATGTGTTCAGATGAAGTTAGCAGTGGGGTCATGTAGATGCTGAAGAGGGTTGGGCTGAGTAAAGATCCATGGGGGACTTTGCAGATAAGTTTCCTGACATCCGGCATGTATGGGGGCATGTGGACTGTCTGAGTTCTTCTGGTAAGAAAGGAGCAAATCCAGTTGAGGGTGGGTCCTTAGATACCAGTCCTGTGCATTCCTCTGATCAAGGTGGAGTGGGAGAATGATGCTCACAGGTCGAGCAGGATAAGGGCAGTGGTTTATCCTCTGTCAAGGATCCTCTGAATGTTGTCTGTTGCTGAGATGAGGGCAGTCTCAGTGCTTTGGCTAGGTCAGAAGTCTGATGTGTGGCATCTAGGAGCTGGCAGCTATTGATGTCTTTCTTCATGACTTTGGCTGGGTACAGTAGCAGGGCAATCGAAAAGTAGTTTGTGAAATGGGTTGGAACTACAGAGGGTTTCTTTAGGAGTGCATTGACTGCTGCATGTTTACCGGCTTCCAGGAAGGTAGCTGTGATGATGGAGGTGTTGAGGATGCAGGTGAGTGCTTTGCAGATCAGGAAGGTCCCTTGAAGAAGTAGTGGGGACAAGGATCCACTGGGGTCCCAGAACGTATGATCCTCATGATGGTTGCTGTCTCCTCTGTCGTGATGGCTTTCCATGAAGTCAGGGTTATTTTCATTTTTCTCTATCTGCAGACTGGAGGAGAGGATGCTGGAGTTCATCTGAGGGTCAAATATGTTGTATATGATTGAGATTTTGTTGCAGAAGATGTCTGGTAGATCATTACATGGGTCTTGAGTGGAGGTGATGCTGTTGGAGGTGGCTGTGGAAGTGGTAGGACCCTAAATGATTCTGAAGATCTTCTTGCAGCTGTTGGAGCTCTCTTCTTTATACTCAGGTAGGGACTTCTTCTTGGTGTCTCTAAATTGTTGGTGGGGGAAATTTGTATTTGTTCTTGTACTATTCCTCGTCAATGGCTCTCCATCTTCAGTCTAGTTGTTTGCAGTCTCTCTTGATTGTTGGCCTGCTTTAATGCTCTTGCCAGTTGTTTCTGATTGCGAGGAGCGAGGGAGTCAGTGCAATCTGAGATCCAGTTGTTGAAGCCGTTTATGTCTCTGGCTAGGTCTCTGGTGTGTTTAGGTTGGTTCTCGTGGAAGGTGTGGATCCAGTCTGTTTCCATTAGGTTGCTCCAGCCGTGATGGGCCTTTACTGTTCTGATGTCTCTTTTGTGGTGGGGGATGGTAATTTTGGAGCAAACAATGGCATGGTTGGTCTAGGTGATTGGTGTGGATGTGTCAACCTTGATGTCGTTGTATAAGGTGAAGTGAATCGGGACTGCTAGTGACATTGACCCTTTAATTGTTATGTTATGTTTTTGATTGACTGGTGTTTTAAATAGTTGAAGAGCTGGAGCAGTGCTATTTTTCTACCCTAGATAGTTGTACATGGTTGCTTTTCATGGAAACTTCAAAGGCATGGGCTGATTTTGGCAGGAAATGTTGCAGCATTTGTTGGCATCTCTAAAGTAAACATCTGAACATAACACAGTAACATACACAAAGCAACATAACAATGTATTTAAAACATAGCAGGCAAAAACACAATAAAAATAGTTAAAACAGAATGCAATGCAACAACCAGAGTACAAAATAACATCATCAAATTGCATTAACATTTCAGAACAAAAATAGTGCACAAACACACAAACAGGTACATCACAACCAAAATAAGAAACTCCGCACAACACGTTTTTGTTGCAAATTACCAACTCAAGAAACCTTTCATAATAAGGTAGTAAAAAGTGTTTGCACCAATATTGCTTTAACTTAGCTCCTTGGTCATGAAATAGCATAAATCAATTTTTTGGGGGGATTTAGCCTCATCAGAAGGCAGTTTAATCAAGCAAATTTACAGAGTGCCTCAAATGTGACTGAACAAAAAAATTACAAGGCGACAAAAAAAAAAACATGAAACAATTTCAGGCAATGTGTTGCATTTCATATGGTCCACACATATGCAGAATTATAAACCTTTCAGTTTTTCTTCCTGGGGTAGAACTACTGGATTGTGCTGGCTGAGTGCAATTTGAAAGATGTATTCAGTGAGAATACATTCATTTACATAACATTTGCTGTGAATTTTAAACAATTTTACACTCAGTAAAGTGCGGTAACTCAGAATAGAACATGCACATTTCAGAGTATTGATTTGTTTCTTAATAGAACGTTGTTTAGAACTTGTTCATTTGCTCACCATGATGAAAATCTACTTCTGGCAACTAAAACTAATTTAATGCCACTTTTAGAAAGTTGACATCTCTTCTTCCAAACCCTTTGGTGCTAGCAGCCTGTATCCTGGGTCACATGACTAGGTGCAGCTGGAACCTGCTCTTTGTGAATAGATCCTAGACAGTGACACAAAGGGGGAGTAGGTGTTAGCAGGATGGGCCATGTCTGAATTGATAGAGGGGAGGAGCTGTTACCTGCCACACTTATAAATCATTCCAAGGTTGTTGTCAGGGCAGGTCTGGTTTATCAAGTTATTTCAAGAATAAATTCCAATGAGACAAGGATTCATAGTGATAGTTATTTATATAGGTGTTATCACTCTCTTCGTGAGAGTGAGCGAAGAAGTGACTGACAGCCAACACGTGTTTCACCCCTTTTACATGGCCATCCGGCCTGGGGCTTCCTCAGGGCGTAGAAGAAATCTTGGGAGACTAAGTATCGTCGTAGATGAGAGGTCCTGTGTATCTACTAATATCGGGCGTAATGCCGGTCCGGTCTTTCTTGTATTGTGGCTAAGTTAGCTCTCATCTACGACGATACTTAGTCTCCCAAGATTTCTTCTACGCCCTGAGGAAGCCCCAGGCCGGATGGCCATGTAAAAGGGGTGAAACACGTGTTGGCTGTCAGTCACTTCTTCACGAAGAGAGTGATAACACCTATATAAATAACTATCACTATGAATCCTTGTCTCATTGGAATTTATTCTTGAAATAGCTTGATAAACCAGACCTGCCCTGACAACAACCTTGGAACTCTTTAATATATTAGGGGGTTAGGGGTTTCCCCCTGTCAAGGGCAAGTTGCCGCAACTAGATTTGCTCAAAAACTAACGGCCAGTAAGGGACTGGGACCTATCACCCCTCACCCTACAGAACACTTATAAATCATGAAGGCTGTACCTCAGCACACTCACAAAGGGTTTCACACTAGTCTTTTGCGCCTCCAGACAAGCTGGAGCCAGGGCAGGGAGGCAGGACATTCCAAATACATCTGGGGCTGGAAATATCCAACATTTTCTCCTACTTCAAAGCTGGCACCAAGTATAAATATTGGACCTTCAGACCCAACTCTTCTGTACACCTCTGGAACTGTGGAAGACTCAGAAGGACTGCTGACATGCGCTGCTGCAAGAAGGACTGCTACTCTGCTGTCCTGCTACTTTGCTGTCGAGCTGCCCACTGCCCTGCTTCCTGAGTCAAGACTGGACCTGCCTTTTGAACCGAGAACCACCAGTGTACTTCAAGGGCTAGTTAGCTGCCCTCCTGATCAGAGCCTCAGGGACGGAAATGGCTCCAACCACCCTGAACCCAGCACCTGGACTCTATCTGTTGTGAGGCTTGCATCCCAAGTGGTCCCACCCAAGTGCTGGACCTTTGGAAGTGGGCCAGAACTTAGGTGCTCTGCCAGCCCAGCAGTTGTCTCTTGAGCAGAACCAACGCAGCGCAACACATCTTCTCACAAGTCTGCATCGGAACTGCCACTGCGCGACACACGCATCTCTGACGCAGAACTCCGCATTGCAAGCCATCCTCGACGACGACTGATGACCTTGCATCACAAGCCCAGTCAATAACTTCAGCGGAACGGCCATTGTGCAATGCATCTCCAATGCAAGAATTAACATCGCAGTCTGCAGCTTCTTCAGAACCACCTCTGTGTGACGCATCCTTAATGCGGGCACTTGCAACACCCCGCAACCAGGAGTTAAGGTACTTTGTTCAGCTGGCCTAACTTGTTCCGTGTATCCAGCCCGTGCTCCATTGCAGTCAGCCTGAACCCATTACTTTGTCCCAGTCCGGCTCGACCACATAACCATCGTTGGCACTTTGTGCTTCTAGGCACTATTTTTACCTAAATCTTTAAAATTGCATTACCTTCAGTTTTACTGATTGGATTTTTGCTGGTGTGGTCTCGAATAATTTATTATATTTTGCTCTATATTTCTAAATTGATGCAAGATTTTACTTGTGTTGTGTTTTCACTTTTTACTGTTTGAAGTGCTGTATAATTACTGTACACATTGCCTCTAAGTTAAGCCTGACTGCTTTTGTGCCAAGCTACCATAGGGCTATGAGATTACGCTGATGTGCTAGAGGCTCTTGACATCAGAATGAGTAAAAGATACAGAGCCTAATTTCTGAAGGTTTGTGGTATACAATTGATTAGTCTATTAGTTTAGCTGCCTGGTGGCTTGTGAGACAAGTGGCCCATATATCATGTGTGATGCCTCTACGTCTTAGCCAATAGCACCATTATAGTAGGATATGTAGGCCCACTTTTAACATTAAACTTATAACCTCAAATATTGCAGGGTGCTGTTGGATAAAATGCTAGGACTTCTAGTGCAGATGACGTGGGCTACCAGTATACCCTGTACTAGTAATGCTATATTATGGGATCTTTATGTCTTCTATACCCAGGTCCTGTTCTCCACCTAATGAAAAACAGGCTGTGCAAGAATACGTTTGAATGTTATACAAGCTAGACTGAATGAAAAAGGTTTCAAATATTTTTTATTCTGAATGGAAAATGTTCTATAATTAAAATTAATTCCTCTGATAAAGCATCAAAACAGGTGGAACCCTGAACAGCAGGTGTTTTCTTTCCAACCTTCAGCTCTTCTATAATTAGGAATAATTGGTAGCAGAATTGAAGAAAATGCAGAAGCAACATTACTTTCTAACTCTTAAAGGAGCCATTTAGTATAGAGAAAACAATTCTTGTTACCTAAAACAGTATCTCAAACAGTCACCAACAGTAGTCATTCCAGAATGTTATTTTGTCTAATAACTGCTGCTTGGGTTTTAGATCTATTGTGACATCATTCACTGAATGGCCCCATTAATACTAGTTCAGTGGTTCTTAATCTTTTGACTTTTGTGGACCCCCACTTAATCATTACTGGAACCTAGGAACTCCCACTTAATCATTCATTATTGGAATCAGAAAGCACACACTGAGTCATTGCTGGAATCTGGGATCCCAGCCTACGCCCAATTATTTGAACTGCAAAATAATACAAAAAAATGTAGAAACAAGCATTAAGCAAACACATACACCAATGATGAAATATTTTATTTAATTCACAAACAAATATAAAACAAATCTAAATTTAAATTTTAGTGGGAAGGTTGGAACTTTTCTAAATTCAATTGAGGCCACTCATCATCAATACTATATTCAGTTTGATGCACTTGCACTGCTCCCACAAATCAGCCTGAGTGCACTACTTAATTGTTAGCTTCCAATTTCAAATTCATTCACATTTACAGAACGTTTTAAAATTTTCAATTTTCAATTTTGCTTCTTTATTTATATACACTTTATTAATCTGTTATTATTATTTGATTTTCCAAGCAGTCGCAGACCTCATGAGTAGTTTTTGCAGACCCCAGGGGTCTCTGGAACACAGGTTAAAAACCACTGTACTAGTTCTTGAGATAACATGTGTACCACAGATGTGTGCTTGAACTGGATACACTGTCTGACCAGAAGCCAATGCAGGATTTTAGAAGGTGGCTGTATGTGGCGTGTAATACAGTCAAAGAAAAAGGGACCTTCAACTCCCACTAATAAAGGAAAATAAAATTGTAATGGGGAGGCTGTGAGCCCCCACACACCTGGATCCAATGACGCTGCACCTACTGCATTGATACCTGTTGCTTTTTGAGAATGGACTGCCTTATTGTGAATCCACTTGAATTTTCCCTGTCCTTCTTCCGGTGTCTTACGATATGGAAAATTACAGTCTTCCAGTCTGAAAAGGATTGAAATTGCATACAACAAAGTTCTGTACTTTATTTCAGATATGAGTGTTGTCTTTTCAAGATTAAGGTGAAAGCACATGCTATGACTAAAGCACTGGGTTGCAATATAAAGGACAGGTCTCGGTCAATGGTAAATAATGCATTCCTTGTTGGAAGACTTGCAAATCAAGACATCGTCTGTGGGCCTCTTAAGGGTCAGTGAGTGGAAGACCATCCATTCCTGAATACCTCCTAAACAGTTACATGATCTGGACCAGTAGGAAAAGTTCCTCTTATAGTTTTATCAATATGGACAACTAGCCGGTATCAAACACACAAACATATAAAGATGCAGTTGATAGTACTTGAAGCCCCAACTGGAGGCAAGAGTGTTAACAGAATATATTCCCAAATCATACCCTCATACAGAATATTACAAAAAAGGATTTGATCGAACCAAGTGCTGAACCTGGCACTTCTCATCACTCAGTGTTAGACCTGGCATCCTTGGCGTGGTTTTCCCTGACTTTTTGCCTCTACCTCCTATGTTTTGATGCTGTGCTGGATTTCGTTTTTGCTGGCTTAGATGCTTTGGGCACTTTGCCTCTGCTGATCAGTGTCAAAGTGCAAGTGCTCCCTGTGTAAATTGATACTGTGATTGGTTCTCCCTGATTGGCGAATTTGTTTTACCAGTAGGTCCCTAGTAAAGTGCACTGAGTGTGCCAGGCCTGGTAAATCAAATGCTACTAGTGGGCTTGCAGCACTGATTGTGCCACCCACATGAGTAGCCCTGAAAAGAGGTCTCAGGCCTGCCACCGCAGTGCCTGTGCGCAGTTTGTTAACTGCCATGTCGACCTGACAAGTGCACCCACTTGCCAGGCCCTACCCTTCCCTTTCCTTGCACATAGGACACCCCTATGGTAGGCCCAAGGTACCCCCCTGGGCAGGGTGCAGTGTATGTGGAAGGTAGGACATGTACTTGTGTGTGTAACATGTCCTGATAGTGAAATACTGCCAATATTGTTTTTCACTATTGAAAGGCTATCTTGCCCATAGGACAGAATGGGGAAGGCTTTGTGACATGTCTTCCCATAGGAGTAAGATAGAAAATCGGAGTCTGGTACCCTTGAACTCAGAATTTAATAACACATCTTTTAGTAAAGATCGTTTTTAAATTATGTGTTTGAAAATAGCACTTTTAGAAAGTGGATATTTTCTTGTTCAACCTTTCTGTGTGCGTCCGCCTGTTTGTGGATTGACTGTCTGGTTTCAGTGTGACAGAGACAGAGGATGTGCATTCCCTGTAGACAACCTCTGGGGGGGTTTAAGTGTGCCTGGCCCTTCCTGGATGACCCAGCCCTGAGCTGAATAGACCCTGGCTGCATATAGAGTGGTGGGAGGAGATTTACCCTGCACCTGAATGGGGCCTGTCTCCCTTGCACAATGCTGTCTCCACCCCCTGTGGTCATCTTGCACCAGTGAAGGCAGATCTGGTTTGAACTGGGCTCCGAGCCCCTTGTACAAAGAGAACAAAGACATTTTGGGGTATAAGTATTAGACCTAAAACCCCTGAACTTTAGATCATTCCTGGAATTCAAGAGGAACCTTTGCCAAGGAGAAGAGCTGGAGAAACTGAGAAGTACTGCCCTTGCTGTGTGTCTGGGGTTGGCCTGCAGTTGCTGTTTCTGCCAAGGAAAGGAGAAGGACTTTGCTGTGTGCTGTGTCCCCTGCTTGAAGAAGAACTCCAAGGGCCTGAAGTGAGCTGGCCTCCTGTTCAGAAGTCTCAGGGACACAAAGACTTCACCCCCAGCTCCCCTGAACTCTGCTGTTGTGAGTTCTGACCTGCCTTGAGGTGCCTGTGCCAGTTGTGGGCCTCTGGAAGTTGTTTCTGCTGTTGGGAGCTGGAAGAAACCCAAGAGAAGCAAGAAAATCTGTTTCCGACGCCGTCAACGACGCTGCTGTGACGTCGTGATCTGCACCGAGGCCCGGGGAGCCACTCGTGAAGTGAACAACACATTGCCCGGCCTGCCCCGCAGCTCCGATGCCCTACTATGCCCGCCGACACCAGCAATAATCGGCCTTGCCCGACGCCAGCGCTCGCAGCGACTCCGTCCTCACCAGCACCTACATCCTGTTATTGCGGCGCCGATAACCGCTGAGGGCGACTTTACGAATTTGCCGACGTTGCATGGTCAACGGAGCCGACATCGGCCATCTTCGATGCCGTGCGCCATCACAGACTTCGTTTTCAAGGTACTGTTTGTTTGGGGGTCTGTGTGACTCCGCGCCCGACGCCGCGATCCTCGCGGTCGGCGCCGTACCTTGGATTTCTTGCTAACACGACTTCGCAATAGCCCCAGTTGGTGCTATTTGATTTCCACAAGCTTATTTTTGCAATATCCTTTTGAAAGTCATTTTTCTGAATTTCTGTATGTTGGATTTTTGTCGTTTTGGTCTTGTTTAGTTTAGATAAAGATATTTCATTTTTCTAAACTGGTGTGGTGTCCTTTTGTGGTGTTTTCACTGTGTTACTGTGAGTGTTGGTACAAATACTTTACACATTGCCTTTGGGATAAGCCTGTCTGCTCGTGCCAAGCTACCAAGGGGGTGAGCAGGGGTTATCTAAAGTGTGTATCCCCCTTACCCTGACTAGAAGCAAGGGTCCCTATTTGGACAAAGGTACCTACCTCTGCCAACTAGAGACCCCCATTTCTAACACTTAGTCTTTTCTAAGAACACTGTAGCATGATCTACAGTGTAGAAGACGTCTACCAATTTCCAAAAGATTGTGCCTTCTAGCCAAGCCTTCCCTCACCATTCACTAAACCAATCCTGTGTTTCAATGTATTCCAACTTTATCCCACTGGCTACTGTAAACCAAAATACAAAATGGAGTGAGGCCAGTAGTGCATTCAGTTCTGTAGATGCATTGATATTTCTAGGATTTGTGCCAAACAGAGAAGATCTCTGATCAACTTGTTGAAAATGTTGCTTGTTGGACTTGGCCCTTTTTGCAGGGTCATCCCTAAACTTTTTGCCTTTCTCCTAGCCTTTTTTTTTCTGACATGGTGTTGGTGGTTTTAGGACTCTGGGCACTTTAGCACTGCTGTTCAGTGTAAAGTGCGTGTGCTCTCTGTGATAAACATAGTAAGATTGGTCAACACCTGTTTGGCCTATTTAATTTACCTGTCAGTCCCTTGTAAAGTGGCATCTCATCTACCCGGGGCTGGTAAATTAAATGCTACTGGTGGGCTTGCAGCGCTGATTGCGCCACCCACCAAAGTAGCCTTTCAAACCTATCTCAGGCCTCTGCCATTGCAGGGCCTGTGCGCGCAGTGTTACTGCTGCTGTGGCGTGGCACCTAAAGTGTGTGCCATGTCTGTGACCCCCCTTTTACTGCATGTCAGTCACCCCTAAGTTAGGCCCTAGCTAGCCCTATGGGCAGGGTGCATTGTAGGTAAAAAGTAGGACATGTACCTTAAGTGTGTGACATGTCCTGGTAGTGACAAACAGCCATTTTGGTTTCTCACTACTTTGAGGCTGCCCTCCCATAGGAATGCATTGGGGATTCCCTGATAAGTGTTTCAGTGGTAATTCCTGATATGAGAGGAGCAGCATGGTCAAGTTTGGTATGTTTGGAATAGTAATAATAAATGTTACGCAATGGTGTGCGCAGATTTATTATAACTATTTTAGAAATGCCACTTTTAGAAGTGGGCATTTCTGTGTGCTATGTGTCTGCCTGCCTGATGTGGATTACATGTCTGGCTTTGGAGTGACAGGGGCTGGTGAGGTGTGTGTGGCTCCAGGAGGGGCAGGGTGAGTCAGCGCTAGGCTAAATAGGGCATCTGCATTTGGAGTAGTGGGAGGAGTAGTCCCCTGACCCTGAATGGGATTGTGCCTGCCTGGGTGAATGCTGGCTCTGCCCCCTGTGGTGTGTCTGATGACAGAGCCCCAACCTGACAAAAGAGGGTGGGAGCCCTGTAAGCAAAGTGCTCCACACCCCCAGAACCAGTTGCAACTGGTTTCCCCAGCCCTGTGCCAGGGCAGAACAAAGAAAATGATGATTTAAATATTGGGGCTGTGACCCCATGAAGTGGTGCTGTTCCTGTGCTGAGGGGACCTGCTGCTGGGCTCCAGGAGGAACCGCCACAAGGGTCTGCCTCCCTGCTGGAGGGCCCTGTGAGCTGGCCTACCTGGGCCCAGCCTTGTGCCCCTGGAACTCTGCTGGCTGGGGCTGAGGACTCTAGCGCCTCGTGAGCGCTGAACTTTTGCTCCTAGAAGAGCGCTGGAGCTTCGCACCGCGGAGCCGTGACTTGTTTAAAGGGAATCCCGACGTGGGGATTCCCCCAACTTTTGCCATACGGAGCGGGAGCCTACCCCGCATTTTGCCTAGAGAGCGGGAGCCCACCCCGCATTTGTGTTTCTCGAGGGAGCAGGAGCCCACCCCACATTCGTATCGCTCTTGGCGGGAACCTGCCCCGCATTTGTGTTCGGTTACAGGTGGGAGCCCACCCCGCACTGTTGAGCCGGTGAAGAGAGCGCCGAAAACGGAAGACAGGCGCCCGCGCCTGACTGTGGGCGGGGCCTGCCGAAGGAGCTGATCGGAGCCTCGCGGGCTCCATTTCCGCCTTTCCCCTGTAGCAGAGAAAGGAGAAGGTGACCCGGAAGCCAGACAGAGGAGGACGGGGCCCCCGAGAGCCGGTGGGAGCACCGCGGGTCTAACTGCCGAGCCGGAGATCTTCCAAAGCAAGAAGAAGAGCCCCGGTGAGTGGGATTGCGATGCGAGTCTGTTGGGGGCCATCCGAGGCACATTGTCGGTGCCTGGAGACAGGAGGAGGCAGAGACCGTCGAGGGAGAGCCCCGTTGAGTGGGGCTCCCAAGTCTCAGTGGTGCCGAAGTGAATTCCCTCAGCTGCGCCACCTTTAGCGGCAGCTGCAAAGTGGGGGCAATCCTGGGTGTAGGGTCCCAGAGGGGGCCCACCAGGCACTGTTTGGGCCAGTGCTAAATTACGTTTTTGGTCGCATTGGGGTGCCGAGAGTGGCACCGGAAAAGCCCCATTAAAAAGGGGGCTCTCAGGGGACAGTGAGTGCCAGAGTCTGTTCTTTCGCACAGCTGCACCACAGTTGCGGGCAGCTGCAACGGTTGCACAAGTGATTGTAGGAGTCCCAGAGTGGAGCTCCCAAGCGGCACAGTGGTGCCAGTGCCATTTCTCTTTTGGGCAACCTTTGTTAGAGTCCCAGTGGGGGGTCAGGAGGCACGGCAGTGCCAGGGCTCATTTCCACAGTTGCCCCGCCGGACAGTGGGCAGCTGCAACGTTTGGGGGCATTTTGTTGGTGAGGAGACAGTGGGTAAGTTGCACCCCACGCCCCAGCGCATTTGCGCAGTGGTTTCGCTGCATTGGCAGCTACGCCCTGACTTTCTGGACAAAGGGCATTGGGGCCCCCCCCTTTAGAGGCCAGTTGACCTGTGGTCCTACTGAGGTTTAGGCCTATGTGATTTATGCATAATGTGTTTATGCTAGTGAGGCCTATTGTGTAATGTTTTTATGCTAATGAGGTCTGGGCCTAATGTGTTTATGCCTAATGTCATGCTATGATATTTTAGGATGGTGTCTAATGCTAATGTTATAATGCTAAGGTCATTATGTTACCAGTAGTTACTGGTTGTGTTTTATATTTACTACCTGCATTCTGATGGTTCTGACCGTGGCCCGATTGGCATGGTCCTGTATATAATCCCCTGTGAATATTGCCTAGTGCCAGATGGCACAGTGTAAATGTGTGATTATGTTTCTAATGTGTTTATGACAATACAAAGGCTATTTTTGATATAACCTTGTGTGGAGCTTCCTTTGTGGTGTGCCTAGTGTGTTGCTGCTGTGTGTGTGTGTTGCGCAAACGCTTTACACATTGCCTCTGGGATAAGCCTGACTGCTCGTGCCAAGCTGCCAAGGGGGTGAGCAGGGGTTATCATCAGTGTGTAACTCCCTTGCCCTGACTAGAGTGGTGGTTTCTGCCTCGCTTAGGCGCATGCCCTAGCCAACCAGAAATCCCATTTCTAACATTGGTTGTCAGCGGTGAGGATAGGACCTGCGTTTGCGCAGTACCACAGCGACAACTGGTTGCACTACAAACTCTGCATTTAGATAATCACAGGTTTGGGGATTATTTTTCCTGATTATTTTTTCTCCTGAAAGTGTCATTTTCAAATTGAGTAATCTTGGTTCAGATCTTACACCTAGGAGTCTGGTGCTGTACCTGTGTGGGGTTAAGTACCTTGCTAAAAATGGAATCTGCCTTTAATATACATGATCTGTTTGTTTACAGTATGTTGGAGTTAAGGGGATACTGTGATGAGTGAGGCTTAGCAGTGAGTGGGGAAGACACTCAGCTATTCCTTCAGAAAGCCCTGCTCAGGTGGCAAGAGTGCAAATGGGAGCGTAAGGACTATTATAGGGCCCTGTACTATGCTCAACAGTTCCCTGAAGAGGCATCAACAGAGAACCAGGAGGGTGGTGGTTCTGAGGGAGACCCTGAGGAGGACCCCAATAGTAGGGAGGACTCTGAGAGTGAGGGTTCCCAGTCCATACCCCTGGGGGGCGGTGGCCCTGAAGAGTCGGAAGAGGAGAGAGAAAATGACAGAGCAGGGACGCCAGTAGATAGTGAGGATCCCATAGATAGGGAGTCCCTTGCTGGGTCCAGTGCCGGGGGCAGTGCCCCATCCCTTTCCCTGTCCCCAGAGGAGTGGGTGGATAGGAGAGAAGAAAGGGAGCATCAGCTGGCTTTAGACATGCTCCAGTCGGAGTATGCCACGGAGATAGCGCGGCTGGGTTTGGAGGAGAAAAAGGCCTTGTGGGCCCAGGAGTTGAGACTCAAGGAGTTGGCCCTTGAGGCAAAAAGCTAGAGATCGAAAGGGTCTTAGCGCAGGAGAGGATGGCGGAGGCAGAGAGGGCCTTCGCCAGAGAGGGCCTTCGCCAGAGAGAAACTAGCTCTGGAGGGTAGGTTATCCCCTGAGTGCAGTTTTAGTTGTCTGGATTCACCAGTGAGGGTGGGGTCCAGTGGTGGCAGCAATTTGGAGTTCAGTGCAGGAAGTCCTACTCCCAGATCCCAGATCGTGGTGCCTAGTTCCCAGGAAGAGGGTGTCACACCTGAAGGGTATAGGTTGAGGTTCAGGGGCAGTAGGAAACTGTCTCACCAGTCTTGGGGGGAGTTTGTGGATGAATGTTGTGATGCACTGGAAGGTTGGGTGATGGGTAGCATGGCAAATGATTTTGAAGGGCTGTTAAATCTGGTTGTCAGAGAGCACATGTTCAGTAATTGTTTTCCGGGGTTACGCCAACACCTGTTGGGGTGCAAGTTCTCTGATCCCAGGGAGCTTGCACTGGAGGCAGACCTCTGGAGTGCCAGAGCGTCTGAAGAGGTATTAGGGAGTGATACTAAAAGGAGTGGCTCAGGTATTTTCCAGACCTGTGTGGGGGACGAGGTTCAGAATAGCCCAGCTAGGTCCCAGTGTAGTGGGAGGGGTGTAGGGGCTCACGTCCTGTCTCAGTGGAGAAGGAGTGAGTTTGGGACTGTGTGTCCCAAGGTGCCCGAAACCCAGTCTCAGGGCCTGGAGGGTTCCCTAAGGGAACGCCAGGTCAGGGGCCTAACCTGTACCAGTAGGCCATTTGAGGGGGATCTCCTAGTGTCAGGAGAACCTGGAGCGTCTGTAAATGGAGCTCCAGTGGTTCTGGTGTCTGGCGGTGCCGCTCCAGTTGGGAGGGTGCAGAAGTCCAGATTGAGGGGTGAGAGGGGGATGTGTTCCCCAGTGGGAGAACCAGTGGGTCAGGGACCAGCCAGAAGGACTGAGTCTCCTAGGAGTGACCATGGCGACACCACTTCTGTCCTGGGGGATCTTCACGCACTGTCAGATGGACAGGGGTCGGGAGATCTGCACCAGGCAGGCTGTCACACGACACATGAGTCATGTGTTACCCTCGGGGGGATACTGTGTGAGTCCCCAGAAGTCCTGGTGTGCCAGGCAAGTGTTCAACCGCAGGGTTTAGTCCCTGGGTTGGGAGGCCAGGTTCAGGTTCTGCCTGACCTGGAGGGAAGGACATCTGTAATCAGTGTCCTGACCGGGGGGAAACTGTGTGAGTTCCCAGAAGTCCTGGCGTGCCAGGCAAGTGCTCAGCCGCGGGGTTCAGACCCAAGGTTGGGGGGCCAGGTTCCGGTTCTGCCTGACTTGGAGGGAAGGACATCTGTAACCAGTGTCCTGACTGGTTTGGCTTCCAGGGGTACCACTCCAGTTGGGAGGGTGCAGCACTCTGGAAGGGGGTGCAGAGGGAGGGAGTCCTCGCCTCTGACCCCAGTGCAACCTGAGGGTTTAGACCCTAGGTTGGGAGACCAGTTGCTGGAGAGAGGTCCTGAGCTGGTGGGAGAGTTGTGTTCTGAGGGCTCTTCTCCAGGGAGGAGAGTGTGGAACCCTAGAAGGAGAGGTAGGGGGAGGAGAGCCTCGCCTGTGACTTCTGGTCAGCCTGAGGGTGCGGACCCTAGGCTGGAGGATCAGTGGCAGTTTAGAACTGCCCTGATGAGGGTTAGAGTGGAGAATGGGTACTATGTGCCTGGGGCTACCGCTCCCCACTCTGTGAGTTGGTAAGGACCAGATACATCTGGATGGCCTAGGGCCTGGTCCTGGCCGTGGACAGCTAGGGAATACCAGTGGGGTAGCCTAGTTGGTCCTGGGAGTTTTTACAGAGGGAACCACATGGGTTCAGAGTGGCATAGAACTGGAGGGTGTCCCTGCAGTTGCGGGCCCGCGTCCGTGTTCTATCACCCAAGGCAGGGAAGCCCATCAAGGTGGTGATTGGTCTACCCTGCATTTTGTCTGGAAGGGGGTTATGTTGGACTTGGCCCTTTTTGCAGGGTCATGCCTAAACGTTTTGCCTTTCTCCTAGCCTTTTTCTTTTCTCACATGGTGTTGGTGGTTTTAGGACTCTAGGCACTTTAGCACTGCTGTTCAGTGTAAAGTGCGTGTGCTCTCTGTGATAAACATAGTAAGATTGGTCAACACCTGTTTGGCCTATTTAATTTACCTGTCAGTCCCTTGTAAAGTGGCATCTCATATACACGGGGCTGGTAAATTAAATGCTACTGGTGGACTTGCAGCGCTGATTGCACCACCCACCAAAGTAGCCTTTCAAACCTAACTCAGGCCTCTGCCATTGCAGGGCCTGTGCGCGCAGTGTTACTGCCGCTGTGGCGTGGCACCTAAAGTGTGTGCCATGTCTGTGACCCCCCTTTTACTGCATGTCAGTCACCCCTAAGGTAGGCCCTAGCTATCCCTATGGGCAGGGTGCATTGTAGGTAAAAGGTAGGACATGTACCTTAAGTGTGTGACATGTCCTGGTAGTGACAAACAGCCATTTTGTTTTCTCACTACTGTGAGGCTGCCCTCCCATAGGAATGCATTGGGGATTCCCTGATAAGTGTTTCAGTGGTAATTCCTGATATGAAAGGAGCAGCGTGGTCAAGTTTGGTATGTTTGGAATAGTAATAATAAATGCTACGCACTGGTGTGTGCAGATTTATTATAACTATTTTAGAAATGCTACTTTTAGAAGTGGGCATTTCTGTATGCTATGTGTCTGCCTGACTGATGTGGATTGCATGTCTGGCTTTGGAGTGACAGGGGCTGGTGAGGTGTTTGGCTCCAGGAGGGGCAGGGTGAGTCAGCGCTAGGCTGAATAGGGCATCTGCATTTGGAGTAGTGGGAGGAGTAGTCCCCTGACCCTGAATGGGATTGTGCCTGCCTGGGTGAATGCTGGCTCCGCCCCCCTGTGGTGTGTCTGATGACAGAGCCCCAACCTGACAAAGGAGGGTGGGAGCCCTGTAAGCAAAGTGCTCCACACCCCCCAGAACCAGTTGCAACTGGTTTCCCCAGCCCTGTGCCAGGGCAGAACAAAGAAAATGTTGATATAAATATTTGGGCTGTGACCCCATGAAGCGGTGCTGTTCCTGTGCTGAGGGGACCTGCTGCTGCTGGGCTCCAGGAGGAACCGCCACAAGAGACTGCCTCCCTGCTGGAGGGCCCTGTGAGCTGGCCTACCTGGGCCCAGCCTTGTGCCCCTGGAACTTTTCTGGCTGGAGCTGAGGACTCTAGCGCCTCGTGAGCGCTGAAATTTTGCTCCTAGAAGAGCGCTGGAGCTTCGCAGCGCGGAGCCGTGACTTGTTTAGAGGGAATCCCGACGTGGGGATTCCTCCGCCTTTTGCCAAACGGAGCGGGAGCCTACCCCACATTTTGCCTAGAGAGCGGGAGCCCACCCCGCATTTGTGTTTCTTGAGGGAGCGGGAGCCCACCCCGCATTGGTATCGCTCTTGGTGGGAACCTGCCCCGCATTTGTGTTCGGTTACAGGCGGGAGCCCACCCCGCACTGTTCTGCCAGTGAAGAGAGCGCCAAAAACGGAAGACAGGCGCCCGCGCCTGACTGTGGGCGGGGCCTGCCGAAGGAGCTGATCGGAGCCTCGCGGGCTCCATTTCCGCCTTCCCCCCGTAGCAGAGAAAGGAGAAGGCGACCCGAAAGCCAGACAGAGGAGGACGGTGCCCCCGTGTGCCGGTGGGAGCCCCGCGGGTCTAACTGCCGAGCCGGAGATCTCCCTAAGCAAGGAGAAGAGCCCCGGTGAGTGGGATGCGAGTCTATTGGGGGCCGGCCGAGGCACATTGTCGGTGCCTGGAGACCGGAGGAGGCGGAGACCATCGAGGGAGAGCCCCGGTGAGTGGGGCTCCCAAGGCACAGTGGTGCCGAAGTGAATTCCCTCAGCTGCACCGCTCGTTAGCGGCAGCTGCAACTTGGGGGCAATCCTGGGTGTAGGGTCCCAGAGGGGGCCCACCAGGCACTGTTAGGGCCAGTGCTAAATTATGTTTTTGGTCGCATTGAGGTGCCAAGAGTGGCACCGGAAGAGCCCCATTAAAAAGGGGGCTCTCAGGGCACAGTGAGTACCAGAGTCTGTTCTTTCTCACAGCTGCACCGCAGTTGCAGGCAGCTGCAACGGTTGGGCAAGAGATTGTAGGAGTCCCAGAGGGGAGCTCCCAAGCGGCACAGTGGTGCCAGTGCCATTTCTCTTTTGGGCAACCTTATGTTAGAGTCCCAGTGGGGGCTCAGGAGGCACAGCAGTGCCAGGGCTCATTTCCACAGTTGCCCCGCCGGACAGTGGGCAGCTGCAACGTTTGGGGGCATTTTGTTGGTGAGGAGACAGGGGGTAAGTTGCACCCCACACCCCAGCACATTTGCGCAGTAGTTTCGCTGCATTGGCAGCTACGCCCTGACTTTCTGGACAGAGGGCATTGGGGCCCCCCCTTTAGAGGCCAGTTAGCCTGGGGTCCTACTGAGGTTTAGGCCTATGTGATTTATGCATAATGTGTTTATGCTAGTGAGGCCTATTGCATAATGTGTTTATGCTAATGAGGTTTGGGCCTAATGTGTTTATGCCTAATGTTATGCTATGATATTTTAGGATGGTGTCTAATGCTAATGTGATCATGCTGAGGTCATTATGGTACCAGTAGTTACTGGTTGTGTTTTATATTTACTACCTGCATTCTGATGGTTCTGACCGTGGCCCGATTGGCCTGGTCCTGTATATAATCCCCTGTGAATATTGCCTAGTGCCAGTTGGCACAGTGTAAATGTGTGATTATGTTTCTAATGTGTTTATGACAATACAAAGGCTATTTTTGATATGACCTTGTGTGGAGTTTCCTTTGTGGTGTGCCTAGTGTGTTGCTGCTCTGTATGTGTGTTGCGCAAACGCTTTACACATTGCCTCTGGGATAAGCCTGACTGCTCGTGCCAAGCTACCAAGGGGGTGAGCAGGGGTTATCATCAGTGTGTAACTCCCTTGCCCTGACTAGAGTGGTGGTTTCTGCCTGGCTTAGGCGCATGCCCTAGCCAACCAGAAATCCCATTTCTAACATTGCTGAATCCAGTTTACGTTTTCTTTTTCTGCAGAGCCTTTTATGTGCTTCAGGGGCTCCTGTTTCTAGAGATGATTTAACTGGGTTAAGCATATCCGGTCCAAAGTGCTAAAATTATGTTTAACCATTTTTTGGGGGTTGGATCCTTTGCTTATGAGAGAGCACAAGCTTTAGTACAGTCTTTTTAATGTTCCTGAATCAAGCAGAGGTAAGGAAATTATACCCCCTAGGCGTGCCAACATATGGAGAGTACAAAAACATTATAAACTTTCATGCTTTTGATTTTCTCCCCATAACTGTGAGGATCTTCCAGGAGAAAAACAACCCAGGTCCATTACAGAGAGATTTATTTTCATTACCTGGTCATCTGATTGTAATGTGATTGTAATACTTTTTTTTATGATGTTTTCCTGTTCAGCATTTCATTGGCACAACATGGCAACTTCACAACATCAGAAGTTACTTTTCTGTACCCCTTGTCATATTTGTGCCACTTTGATGCCCATTGATGACATTCCCTTTTATATGCCACCTGGTTCAATGTGAGCCATACTTTGGGCAAGTGGTCACACAGTTATCTAATCTAACGCATTGAGGACAACAGCATATACGTTGGCAATTTGATAGCATATCATCAACCCTCCCAGCAACATCAGATCCAAAATATATTTTCCTTCATTCAGTGATAATACAGTTGCATCTGTTTTTTCATCTAGCTCATCAAATTATGTGACAGCTGATTACATAAAGCTGCTATGAGTGAAATTATGCCAAAACTAGTTGACTTTATTTATCCTTATTTTGAGCTATGCAATCACTTGAGTGGGCATGCAGAAATATGAGTAGGCCAGGACAGTGTTCAAACAGTTTGATCATTCTGATGAATCCAAACTGCATAGTAACCTCCACTATCTGTAGAAACTGAAGTAGGGATCAAATATGACGACACAAAATTAGGCATTCAAGTTGCCTCTGGTTACCAGTGTGAATAGCAGTTTAAATGCTGATCAATTTTCTGCGACTGCTGCAGCCAATATGTTACGAGTGAGGTATCAAACACTGCACACAAATTAACTGAGCTCTTTTTGGATCATTAAGATCTCAATGCTGTGAGCACATTCACATTTTTGTTGGTTTCCAGTATGTGGTTGCAGACAGAAAATAAACAGTATTGGAAGGCCTGCCTCACATAGAGGGTGCCTTATAAAACCATGTTAGCTGAAGGATGTACTGCAAAAGTGTTTTTCCGACACTTGAGCTGGAGTGGCTCTCCCATCAGAAACTCAGCACTTACCCTGGTTCTAAATAAGGAAGTGGAACTGGGAATGGACAGAAAGAAAGTTTGTAGATTTGTGATGGATGCCCCATTACCTCCAAACTCTGAATGATAGTGTCAGAACACTGAGCCAAATATCCAAATTTCCCTGCAATAAACCTTTTTAGATGCCTGGGAAATAAAGAGGAGTTAACATCATCCAAAAGTTCAATTTACAATGTAACTCGTTTGGCTACACATTGAGGACCCAAAAGTCGATATATGGGGATAAGTATGTTTATTACAAATTCAAAGCCAAGGTGATGTATACTAATCTCAAGAATATGTTACAAAATACTGAATCACTACTGGCAATACAAATCCTCTGAAAAAGTTTAGTCTCAACAGCATAAAGCATACAAGGAATTTAGTAATGGCAATGCAGAAAATAAGGAACAAAACCTGGTGATCAGTATATGATTTCCAGTGCTCTTGCCTAATCATGAGTGAATCTAAATTACCTAAGCTGAGCCTAAACAAAGTAGCATTAAATGGGAAATCCCTAATTACATCCGATAAGGAACGAAGGTATCAGCATTGTGGCGACTTCTGTAGAAGTTCTCCAAATCAGGAGTATTGCATACAATAAAGCCACACAACAGAAATATAGCAAAGAGGTCTGTATCCCTCGAAGCCTAAAAGGAATTGTCCTAAAGCTAAAGTGTGAACACCAATTAAAACTCCACAGAACATTTGAGAATCCCACATCTTGTGTCCCAGTAATTTTCCACCTTCTCACAGTAGAACTTGTCAGCCTTATTCGATACTCCCATCTCACGGTCGGAACGTCAGGAAGTCTTTGGATTCCTCCCGTCTCTAGATATACCATGAATAGGGGTCCTCCCTTTATTTATTAGTGCTTCTCGTCCTTGCCAAAAGTTCTCCTCCAGAGCTTAACTAGCTCTCATACACAATGTGCCTATCACTAACTATGAGATCATAAGAAAGCACCCGCAAAGAAGGAGAAAACATTGCAAACCGAGCAAACTTTCATGTTGAAAGTTAAACATTAGAGTCCAAATGCTTAAGGCCTTTGGTCAAGCTAACATAGCAAAACACTTCAATACACATTTAAGTGCATGGGTATGGATACATATACAGTTCTAAAAAAATGCAGGTTACTATTAAAATGAAAACATGAATATATAAGAGATGACAGGATTACTGGTCAAAGAAAATTGCCAGGCCCTCACACAGGAACATGATACAGGTTCTGTGCAAAGAGTAAGAGCATTACAAATCAGGCTCTCCAAGAACTGCAAAATGTGGAGGCCAGGAGGCCTGAAGAAACCCCTCCTGCTGGCTGGGGTGTGCCACCAAGTGCAAAACACAACTTTTCCCATGCAGTGAATCATTACAGATCTAAATGAATTTCGTTGTCAGATTGTAACTGTTTTAACAGTGTTGCACTGATTTATTGTGACATACATCTTCTTTTATGATGGGGCTACACCCTGACAAAGCTAGTAGTCCAGCCTGTTCATAATCACATCCCAAACTAGTGTGCCTAATATATGTGGGGGGCTATTGTCGTTATAGAGGTCAGGGCTTGCTAGAGGTGTAAACAGTTAATAGGGTGTCACCATATGTATTTCAATCTGCCCTCCAGTCTATATTTGTAAATTAACTCATAGTTTTAAGTAGTATTTGTGTCATAAAGTACTTTTGCTTTTTATAAGGAAAAGCTCTGCCTGTACTATGGTAGAATGTGGTGCTATTAGTTGCTTGCCTGTGGAATGGCGTACTTGCCCACACCCCCTCCCCGCTAAGTAGGCCTCGGACTGCTCTGCCTCCCTACCCTGAGAGAATCAAGTGCTACAACTGGGTACTTGTATCCAGAGGACGGAAGGTTGAAGGCTCATTACTTGTGAAGGAACTGCACCCTTTGCAACAAATAACCTACTTTCTTGAGGTGGGAGTACCGTCTTCTCTGATATGCTGGTTAAAGCAATATTGATCAAAATCACCACTCTCTGAGTGCTTGGGCGTCCAAGATTACCCAAATCCCTTAAAATATGCTTTGGTTACTTGCAATAATAGCTTTAAAAACAGAACAATTTAATCTTATGGCACTTCACTTAGGGGACTGTGCTGTCACTTTACAAATTTAAATCACCAGCCTGAAGAAGAGGAGACTCAAGAAAAAAGCCCTCGTCTTGGGCCTTGATAGAAACATACTTTACATGCAGGAGGAGAAATGGGGCCCCTAATCTTTATCCGCTCAGTTCAATAGGTTTGATATTGTAAAGGGCTGAGTGCAGAAGGTGTGCGGAGCTGGCAGGCATTTTTTCATTTTAATGTGCGCAGATATTACAAGTCTCTGGCTCAGCACTGGCTCAGCAGCAGGTGCAGTAGATTGATACTGTGGGAGTTGAGACTAAAGGCGGAGAGCGAGGGAAAGAACTTTTAATTGAATTGAACGAAAACCTTATGGTCCTTGAAGAGCACGGACCAATTAACAAGAGCGCGCGTTTCCTGGGTCAGATGAAATGAAGTATTCTATTACGGAACGTCCAATCCGCTAAGTAAATAAAAGGAACACCATGCTCTCAAGCGCCTTCGGAACTTGAATTTGCCACTATTTGGGTTAGATTAGTTCTCTTTCAGAGGATTTATTGAATACACACATGGTGAGTTGCTTTCAGCTTAAGAAAATATCTTTACCGTCTAGGCAAGTGGCTGGGCGCCGCAGTGCTGCTGCAAAGAACATTTCCTGGAATTCCAGAGCACTCTCAGTGCAATCGTGAAAGCTTCACATTGAGAAATTAATGTCTCAAAGTCCTTCAGTGTGTTTTCCTGTACAGTTTAGTCCTGGTCCATTGGCAACCACTGTAATAAACAGAAACCAACAAGGTCAGGTTAAATACACTTTAGTCTGAACCTCACAGTGGCAGAGATCTAGGAGCAACAGGAGAGCAGTTGTTAAAACACGTTTACTGACCGCAGAAACACAGTGAACTTATCTATTATTACAGAAATGGCTCAATGGGTCACTCTAGACATTGCATGTAGATGGGTGTGGGTGCCCGGGCTGCACCTGTGCTGTCATAAAGTGAGGTAATTCTTCGGATCATATTTATCATTTTTTCACGCAATGCAACGCAGCAAGACAACTTAATGGGCTGTGTGAGAGGGCGAGGGCACAAATGCACCATATCCATCAAGATATGGCACATTCCTGTCATCTGCCTGTGCTGGTGCACAATCTGCAGCCTCGCGCCAACTCAGGTACCCTTGTGCCATGGAGCTAGGGTGCATGTGTGACAGGCAGTATTGTTTTTGTGCAGGAAGGCACACCTTCCTGCACAAAAACAATCCACAGAGGCAGTTTCTTCTTTTTATGTGTGCTGCAGAATGCTGTACATTTAGAAAGAGGAAACAACTAGGAGAAATAGAGATAATTCTCCTTGTTGTGCTTCTGGCGGGAAAGTCTACACTTCTGATGCATTTCCAGGTCTACCCGTGTTGGTAAATCTGGGAGTGGTTCAGAATACATGGGTGGATCCGTGGGAATACCCTCCCTACACCCATGTAACATCCCCCCCACGCAGAGTAACGCAAGGCAGCGACTTGTGGTGCCTTGTGTTACTCCAGATTTACCAAGCCACGCAGGGACATGCAAAGGTGGCCTTGCGTTGCTTCGAAAATCTCATTCTAGGCTTTGTGTTGCTCTGTGTCCCCTTGCATGGTGCAAGGGTGACACAAAACCTTAATAAATCTGGGCCTCCATCTTTACGTCTCAGCCTAGTGGTTATGAATAATTACAGCAATAGACCCAAAAGGCCCTCTATGGGGTGCGCACAAGGCAAAATTAGCCATGAAAATCCTTGACATTTTTTCTGTGTGTGTGTGTGTGTGCCTGTATGTTTAAGGCTGTGCTTAAGCACCCGCTAGCAGATTTGAATCACAATGCGTGTTGTAAACACATCTTGCAGGAGGTGTATAGACCAGATGCGTAAGGTCTGCACACCACAATAGATTTTCTCTGTGCCTGGTCATACACAGATGCGTGTGGAAGGAGTGACATAAACATATGAGACTTCCTCCCAAAACTCACGCTGCCGCCCTCTTGACCCCACCATTTAAGAAGGGGATTTTGTGAAATGACAATAAGGACCGACAATCTATCAAGAAAGGTAAAAATAAGGCCTGAATTCTTACTAACCCAACTGCCTGCCTGTAAGTAGGTATGTATCTCAGATCTCCTTTCTAGCATCATTAAGATTACATGTGAATCAGCCATCAGGCAGCGCCACTGCTCTTTGCAAACAATAAATACATTTAAAAAAAATAGATACTTGAGAAACTTCAGTTAAGGTTTGAATCTTTGTTTTCCAGCTCAGTATGTCCAGATTACGGCTAGCTGCCACGGGTATACCTACTGAGTGTGGGGCATGCCACCAGAGAGCAAATGGCTTCCACAGGCGCTACTGACCGAACACTCAATTTATTCCTTTTTTCAGGAGCTGTTTTCTGTTGGTAAGTAGTCACATGTGGCCTAACGCGGTGCTGTGATCAGTAGTAAATGTGAACAAGCATAACGAAAACTGAAAGGGATTAATGTGGTGGAGTAAAAAAAACTGTAAGGTATATTTGTGGTGGAATAAAAAAAAACTGAGAGGGATATATGTGGAGGAATAAAAAAAATCCATATGGATTGTAGGTCACAGTATTGACTGCAAAAATACATACTGCCGCTGTATCAACTAACAAGCATAGAATAGCCCCCTGATGATGTAAGTATCTTCATGGTAGATAGGGATGGAGTTAAAAGGTAAATTAATACTTACCTATGTACACTTATCTTCATAATATTTAAATTGTCGATATTTAGAGAACAATATTTTGGTACCACATATTTTGGTACTCAATATTCTGACTCACAACCAGTAAAATAGATTGCAAATTCTGAGCAACATAGCACTATTAGACTGAACTTGTGATAAGTACAGTTTTAGCATCAACCACAAGTTACATTATTAAGATGTGTGCTATTTCGGAAATTGGCAGGATGTGGCACTTAGATTCATCACACAATTTCTCTATACGCTATCACATATTTTCATATCTATCCAGCAGCAAAAATAGTTGTGCTTCCATTGTAATGCATGAAATTGAATAGTTCATTCTTTGACATTTTAGGTTCATCCATTCCCTTAAAGCACATGTCCTTCTCCATCACGGAAAGGTCGCCAAACCATTAGAAAACATTGGGAAAAAAAGACTTGCTGTGGCCAGCAGTCATGCTGTAAGTAGTGTTTCAAAAAGGTAACTGTGCCCAGGCAAGTGGACTTGGGATTGTTGTCACTCTCTCTTTTCACTCTCCGTTTGTGTGCCCCATTTTGCCCTTTGCATATTTCCAACATTACCCCTGCCTCGTCCCCACTCTTCCACTTCCCTCAATGTTCCTTGCACAATCCAATCTCCACAATGAAGCAGCATGTAGAGACTTGACCTTAGAATTTGAAGACCTTGGACGGGCACTGGGTGTTGCCTGGTGCTGAATTTCTCTTGGGCAGAGACAAGGGCAATATACAGTAGAAAGATAGTGGGTCAAGATCAGGGATTGCTGAACAGCACTGCAGCTTGGGTCAGGGATGCATCAGTAAGTAAATAGCCGAGGCAACCCACTGGAACTTGGTTGTTGCTACTACTTATCTTAAGACCATGAACATTTTACAATACCTAGACTGCTCATGAAGTGGTCAGCATGTATGGGAATTGGACAGCCAGGTTGCGTGTAAGTAACTCATATGAAGCCTGAGGTTGATGGGACACTGGCCCTTAACTTTACCACCCCTTGTATTTAGGCTGCCTACATATGGAAAGCAATGTGCAAGCCCTGTAGGCTTCATGGTTTTCATTTATAAAGAGTTTAATGTGCTCTATTAATACCAAACAATAATAAACAAATATAGTGGAGTGCTAGGAGTCTGAGGTGCAGCATTGATCTGGAAAGTCAATTCTCTTTTTTGGTCAGCAGCCATCTCATCCTGTCCCCAACCTAGAACCTTCTTGCCTCTCCCACTATATCTACTGACCCATTTGAACGAGATAGGTACTGGAAGAAGGGAAGTTTTATTGGACAAGCTCTGAAAAGAAATTTACACCTTTACTGCTGTTGCTGCCCGATCAGTGCCTGGTCTGTGAGAGAGATAAGCTTGTATTGATGCGGTACTAATGTCACTTTTGTGAGGAAGTAGGTGTTGCACTGCTGCTACCTGTTACATAAAGTCCTCACCGAGGTTGACTTCTCCAATTCAGCAGCTTGGTCTGCTTCCCCCAGGACTGCACACTTCTTCTCCCAAACCCTATGCTGCACTCTCTGGAATCTGTGCTCTTTCTCCCAAACTCCTCATCCCTTAGACGCTGTTCTTTGGACCCAGAGCTGCTCTATCTTGTATGTTTATTATTCAAAACTGCAAAGCTTTTTCGAATGTACAAAAATGCCAATGCTTGTTATATTTGCCACAATGCGAAAATGTTTTCGTATTGACTATTTCAGATGTATTTTAACTCTCTACGTTTTGTGAATTTGCCTTTGCTTTTATAATGATATTTATCCCTGTATTTGCCACCAAACTAGAGAATGAATTAATGCTTAGCGATGAAAGAAAATCCGAGTAGTAAAGTACAAAATTATGAAAAAAGTCTCCAAAAGCTGATATGATTTCACTACCTTCTTGAAGAAATACAATTATTATTGTTTACCAAAAGCCCTGGATTGTTTCTGGAAGAACATTGCAGTGAGTCTGAGGAAAGCTGCTTCATCATACTGCTGATTTTATTCTTTGAATAAAGGGGTTCTACCAAGCTCTTTGCCCACCAAGAGCCTAATAATATTATTGTGAATCAAACTTCATAACAGGAAGTGTGCAATCAACATAGATAAATCCCCAGATTGAAATTCCAGTTGTTGCATGAAATGGTTCAGTAGATAAATATCCACAGAGTTAATCTCATTTTCATAGGAAAATCCTATAATCGTGATATGCACTCAAACTCCGAGTGACAGAGGAATTGAGGATGATGGAATACAATTTAAAGTGGCCACCCTGTAAATGATGTTAAAGTAGGTTTCAGACCACCAGGTAACCACCACCATGAAATAGAGCAACGTTCTAGAGAGACTTTCGTTGGTGGTGATTGTAAGAGATGCATGTAGTAGTAACCACTTTTGAAAACCACACAATGGCGGTGAATGTCTTGTCGTCTACTTCATGGCCTTCAGTAACATAGACATGTTGTAATTTACCACAATATTTCATCAATGTTTGATTTTCAGAAGACACAGAAAAGAAACTGTGAGCAAGATTTGCTTCTGTAGGATTCCAGCTTTGCTGTCTAAAATCAGGCACTAACTCACAGAAAATTCTGGTTCGATAAATGCACTTTAGGCAGTGCAGGCGCATAAAAACAGGTGCCGGGCTCTGCGCTGAGCCAGCACAATAGTTCATGATACGGCTATGATGTTCACAGTTTATAATTCTATATATCATTGCATTTGTATGATCAACCTGAAATGAGAAACACATTTTCAGGTTTGAAGTGCACCCCAGCACATTTCACCTCGCCTTTTTCTCAATTGCCAATGATGACAATTTGGAAAATATTATTTCTATGTAGAAGCAGTGATTCAGAGTTGGTGGAGTCAGGAAAAATATATCTTTAGAACACTTGTGGTAGGAAGGAGCAGTCGGCGGGGAGGAGTTGGAGTGTTGAAGATCAGGACTTCAGAACAAATGAAATTAGCTATATATTTTGACAAGTATCTGTATGGCAAACATTCTGATACAGACCACTTGAACTGAATAAATGGTTTACTACCATTAAAGTGTTTTTTTTTTCTTAAAATACACCAATAGCAGCTTTACTAATTTGATGGTACCACTGACAAGTATCAAAGAACTCTGCAGAGATGTTGCACATATAGAGTTCTAGGGGGCATATTTACAAGGAATTGGCGTAGGGCAGCACCGTAAGTCATTGTGCTGTGCTGCCGTACGCCAATTTCGAAAGGGCAGGAATGCACCGTATTTACATAATACAGTGCATTCCTGTCCTTTCAGCCGGTGCCAGTGCACAATTAGCAGCCGTGCGCCCAAGCAGGTGTCTGTGATGTCTGTGTTGCTGGCAGAATTGTTTTTGTGCCTTCCTGCACAAAAACAATCATTGGAGGTGTTTACCTCTTTCCATGCGTGCTGCAGAATGGACAAGAGGAAAAAACGAGGAGATATGTAAACATTTCTCCTCATTATGCCTGCTCTCGGGAGGCGCAAGGTTTTGGTACTGCCCCAGGTTTACAAGATATTGTAAATCTGGGGTCGAGTTAAAGTCCATGCGTGTTGGTTGGGAACGCCCACAGCAACACCCATGGAACAACTCTTTGTCACAGAGGAAGGCAAGGCAGCGACTTGCGCTGCTTTGCCTTACTCCACATCTACAAAGCCATGAAGAGACATGCAGGCTGGCTTTACTTGGCCTTGTAGATATGGCTAAGCCCTATGTGCCACCAGAACGTCACAAAAAGTGATGCACCAGCGACCCACAGGGCTTGTAAATATGCCCCTAGGTATTTAACGTTTTTGACTGAGGGGTTCCAAGTGACATTATTGACTACAAGAGTGACATTTGACTTGTGAATGATGTCATTCAGAAACCAGAGATGAAAATCATGTCCTTTGTTGGCAGACTGCAATTTTATATTAATTATGAATCCCATTCTTGGTTATTGTAGATAACATCTTTGTACCTATTTTTTCTTCCAGACAAAGAAAGGAATGCAATGTTTGTAAATGAATTGTTATATTTAGATTCATTGGCATGAATTCCAACCTCATAGTTTTCAATTGCTCACTATTTTATGATAAAATTCTTTTGTGTAACTTTAAAAAAAAGAAAATTAAGGTCATTTTTTTGGTCCTTGATATGTGAAAAATATTCCTGACTTTTAAGGCGCTGTACCTTTTCATTTTAATCCTAGTGAAGCCTCTTTCAGTTTAAGTACCAACAACAGCCAAAAAAATAGCGCATGACATGAAATGTAGACCTTCCTTTCAGTCTTTCTATCGCTGACAGATTGCCACGCCTGCCCTGAATGTGTCTGAGATTCTTGTCACTTCCCTCACCTCCCTCTTGCCTACCTCCATCCATACCCAAATATTCCTTAAAATATCTGGCAACCTGCTGTCCTCCCTCCACTTGCTGACTACCCACCTTCCCATGTAGTGTAGATCTTTTTGGCATCATGTCACCATCTCTTCCTCTCTCTGCCAGTTGCGTGTGTACCTTCCCTAATGATTAACCTCTTTCTCTTTGAGAAACTGGAGAAGGGGCACCATCCTGGCTCCTATTTTATCAGAGCTGCCCCTGAATACAAAGAAGAGATCTGCATGACGGTGTGTGTGATGTGTGTGTGTGCGTGTGTGTGTGTGTGTGTGTGTGTGTGCATGCGTGTGGACACAAAAGAGAAAGAGAAGCATAAGGGGGGTGATTGTAAATCATCATGCTCTTCTCAAGCCTCCCTTGAAATTTCAAAGACCTGAGGAGACATGGGTATGCTGAGTAGATGTTGGTGCATAGTTCGCAATTACACCACCTCTTGTTATTCTCTGGAGACCTGGAGGAGGGAGCCGTCGGTCAGGGGCCAGCCTCTCCTAGTTTCTTTTGTGTCGGAGGAGACCTAAATAAGGTGGGAAAAGCAGCAAGGTGACTGCTTCCATGTGCTGATATCACAGCACAATGATAGTATGAAAGTCATACAGAACAACTTAATTTTGAATTAATTGAATTAACTTGAAAATTATACTAAGATAATATATGAGGTTTGTTTATAAACATTTTTCATGGTCTACTGACCCTCCTCGAGGGCCCAATACACTAGACCACCACTTTTGGTGATAAATCCTTCTCTGTATCAGCAGATAGAACATGAAACCTTCTCCCACTGACTCTCAGGGTGTAATCCAACCTGATGACATATCGGAGGGAATTAAAACCAGGCTCTTTAAACCATAGGCATTTCTTGTTTAGTTTTTCTGTTTTCAGCATTTTATTATACCTTTTTTTTTTAAGTTAAAAGAAAATCCACTGTCCAAGTTATTGTCAAACAATCTATTCTATCCCAATGACAAGAAAAATTGCAGGAGATGTGAAAACACAAAAATATTGTTAACTTGCAAATAAATTAGGGGGCAATCACATATCACCAATGTTTCACCATGGATGTCATTCAGGGGTCTCCAGGGGTCGTAGCTGTGACCCCCTGGCTTGTCCCTTGAACCCCTGGCACTGGTCCCCTGGTATAAGAGGTGACAAAATCAGTGCCAGGAGCACAGGGGCGACTCTCCACATTTTCTTTATACTAATATTGAATAATATTATATTATTCACTATTAGTGTAATAAAACATGGAGCACACTCAGCTGGCACGGAACCTTTGGTTGCAGCTGTAGTATGTAAAAATATTTTTTAAATGTATGTTGTGTGCATGCTTGCAGGTGAAAGTGCAATGGTGCACTTTTGGCAGACACATGCCAGCCTTGCGCCATATGCTTTAAGGCTTTTGCCACTTTGTATGTGTGCTGTACAATGCAGCAAACATGCAAAGTTGCAAAAAATGAGAAGAAATTAAAACATTCCTCCTTGTTATGCCTGCCTCGATCATGGTAAGATTTTGGCACAAATTCCTCTCCAATGTATGTAGATAGGCATTTCCATCAAACCCCATAGGTGGTTGCATGTGAATCCTTATGCGCCATCCATAGAACGCCGACTTGATGCGAAAAAGCGCAAAACATTGCTCAATGTTGTGTTACTTTTGAATAACAAAAACCCACCCTAACACTTTGCATTGGGTTTGTGTTACAAAAGTGATGCAAACACAGTGCAAAGAGTTAATAAAACTGGTCCTTATTGTCAGTAAGTATGAGTGAGTATGAGTGAGATTAAGAGCAAATGCAAGTGAGCGAGAATGAATAAGAGTCTAAGGGGATGTAAGAGAGTGTGAGTGTGATGTTGGGGTCATGTGACATGCATTTCTGAAAGGAAACTAGGGGCAAGGGTCATATGATGTCACGTCCTGTGATGTCATTAAGGTCAAAGGGTATGGGATGTCACTTCCGCTACCCCAGGCCTTTTGGTGAGTCAACGTCCATGCGTTTCACCTTCATCTGTGGGCTTTGTCATGTTCGTGTGATGACTTGCTTAAATAGTCACATGATAATGTGACATAGGGATTGCAAAATAAAAAATGCAATAGTTAAATGAATTAATCAATATACAAATATCATAATATTGCTACTTCAAGATGATACAGAAAAGTAACTGCTACAAACAGCAATATATAGCCACACCATACAAAGAGCCCTACATATTAATAACAGGTGTAGAAAGATGACTTAAATATTGCTTTCAGTCAATTTCATAAACATTCACAAAAATATACAAAAAGTATCAGTATCACCAAATAAATCACTCTGATATAAGCACTCCATAATTAATTTTTTAAAAGCGTTCGTTTGTACTGAAATCAAAACTATACAGTAGAGTCAACTGATCGGTCCATTAAAGTGCAGTCAGATTTGTTCATACCAGCTTTGAAAAAAGCAAACAGAGAATAATTAAAAGCATATTTCGTATATCAATTCACAGGTAGATAGATACATTTTAGCTGTTTAGTCCTCTTTAATACTTCTATTTTTTTCTATTGTGTTTTCTTAGAGCCAAGAAGGGTCAACATAGAAACTTTTAATAAATACCACATAACACATAAGCTACCACCTCTCCAGCGTTTTATAAATGCATGCATTGGTATCCTGGAGGACCCTGGTGCACAGTGGGACAGAGGAAGGTGCCAGAATATGATTGTTTGCAGAAAATTGACTTTATAAAGAACATCGGGAGTAAGATACATTTGAGTGAATGATGTAGAAATTAAAAAAATCCAAAATGTAAAAAAATGAACAAAAATTAGGTTGTAGAAAAAAATGAAATCGTAGACCTTATGTGAAAAAGATACTGGGTAGTGAAAGCTAAATATTTTTATTTGGACTGTAGGGCTATAAGATATTTGTAGGAAGAACAAAGTAAAAATAATTTTGCTGTATGTGTGTCTGAATGGATTCTAGCATGTAAAAACCGTGTGTAATGAATTATGAATGCATAGTTATTGTAAATATTTACTTATATGCACACAATGCAAAAGATTATGATGCTGAACTAGAATTATTTTATGGAAGACCTTAATCATATTTTTTGTGTATATTGAATATATATGATTTTATTGCTTGGTGATTTTAACCATAGACTGGACTCTTGTAAGCTTGTTTTCTTACATAAGGAAATTTTATCTGCGTATATAATATCAGCTATGCAAGTTTTTCGGCAATCAAGACTCCAAATTGTTAAGCTTTCTGGCCTCTAATGGTTGATTTAGTGTAAATGGAAGGGTTACCTCCAATAGAAAAGGGAATTGGAAATACAAATGGTTTCCGGGCAAAACTGAAGTTGATGTGGTCAGCAGATATCAATATTTAGGGGTATGGTTCGAGAGGAACCTGCAGTAGAAAGAACATATTGATTCCCTACAGGCAAGGGCACTTTCATCCGTTAGCGAGCTAAAGATTTTTGCAAAGAAGTATGGAGGGCCAAGTTCAAGACCCCTAGTGTCAGTATGGTTCACCTACAATATCAATATGGGGCTGAACTTATGTGTCTCAGTGGTAAACTTGAGAGGGATCCTAAAGAAGGTAGATGTTAAAAAAACACTTTTATCATTAACTCCCTCTTCAATGATCGAGGCTGTACCTATGGAAACCAATTTAACATCCGGAACCTTCTTAGCCTAAGCAGATGTGCTCATGTTTTGGGATCTCATTGTGAATATCTCTAATCAAAAAATGGCCTCTTACTATCAATATGAATGTTTGCATTCATATTGTCATATCATAAATGTATGCAGAAGGGCCAAGTACTGATGTACTACTCTCCGTCCCCTTCCAACTAAGGTCCGGCACAGGATTGAACCTTAGACACTCAGTGGTGGTCTCTATCTGCAGTCCACGATGCGAAAAGCAGGCACGGGAACAGGGGAATGCATTTATGTTTGTGTCTTGAGATTCACAATCACGGTGATCTCATTGCATCTTCTCAGGCATGTATATTTCTGTCCTGATGATGATCCCCCTATCTTAGTCGGGATTGAAACGTCATTGATACTCACATCTTGACTCCGTTTGTTTTATTAGGATTTATCTGGAGCACAAGATGTTGTGAAGCACAAGATGTTCTTTACATTGTGACAGTTGTAAATATGTATCTTGCTGTTAAAGTCACCTTGTAGTAAATCCCTGAGGTTTGGAAATCTGTTGATTTCCAACCACCCTTTTTTTGCCCACTGCACCTTGCTTATATTTTTGTTCTTTGTTTCTTTGATTGTTCGATTAATAAATACATTGTTTTCCATTTGGATAAATACCAACACAGGCCTTAATGCAGTTCTGTGTACCATTACTTTATGTTACTTTGATAGGAACCACTGTCTCTTATAATACGCTGCATACCCGCGGTCCCTCCAGGCTCACAGGGTTCCCTTGTTTCTTTGCAAACTCCTATGGAAATAAATGGCACAACTACTGTCATCAAGTACTCTGGGTATCTAATAAAATAGCAGATACCACAATACCAGGGAGGTAAAATTCAACCAAGTCTTCACCATTCTGCTGAGGTTCAACCTGCACTTCTCTTTGGTCTAAACTTAGACCAAAAGTCTAACTTTAGTAGTAGTAAAGTTAGACTTTTGGTCCAAACTTAGAGTTTTGGACTAAGTTTACCCTTGGGAATCAGGCCCTGAGCCTTTACCACATGCACCAATTTGACAACTCTATCATCAAGGCTTCTTAGAGCAGAGATGAAGAAGTGTGCTTGCAGAGAAAATACATTTATGTAAGAAATTGGGTTGCTGATTGATAGGGTTGAAACCCTACTCAAGCAGCAACCACAATTCTTCTGGCGGTGAAGTCACAAGCAAACCCTAAACTAACCTGTGCTCAAATCTCGAGTAGCTGACAGAGTAGTCAGGCTTAACTCAGTACCAAAGTGTGAAGTGCAACACTTCAAACAGTAACACAGTGAAAACACACTACAAAAGAATCCCACACCAATTTAGAAACATAGAGTGATTTTTAATAAATAAAACAAGACCAAAATGACAAATTCCAATAAGTAGAACTGGAGATATTCAACTTTAAAGATGTTAGTAAAAATAGCAATAGAAAGCACAAAGCACCAATTGTGGATATCTGGTCGCACCAGGACTAGGACAAAGTTACAAGTTCAGGCCGACCACGATGGATAGTGGGGCAGCTACATGGACCAAGTTAGGCCTGCTGAACAAAGTACCTTAAATCCTGGTTTGTGGAGCATTGCGTATGTCCGCATTGAAGATGCATGGCACAGACGAAGCAATGCACTAGTTTCGAGATGCAGTGAGGATGCGGTGCGGGGTCCTGCAACGTCATCGAGGATCCCATTGATGAGGGCTTGTGATGCAAAGTCCCAGGGCTGTCTTTAGTGCTGTTGGCGCCTGGTGCGACAACCATTTTTGGCACCTCCCCCATGAACACCTCCTCAGATTCCCTCATGACCACCAGGCAGAAGTGCCCCTCATCTCTACATAGATCCTCTCTCACATGGATTTCATTTGCTTTAAAGCACTGGTAAAGGCTGACTTTACTAATAAGAATGGAGATCTACCCAAACAAACACTTTTCAGACACATTATGAATAGATAATGAAAGACTGGGGGAAAAAACAGAACGTCCTAACCACTGTTCCCAATAAGCTGCGCGCATGCGCGCCCGCGCACCTCTGTTGCCATGAGCGCGCAGTGCCGTGTGTGGAGCGCGCACACAGCACATGATCCCGCAAGAGCTTTCGCGCCGCTGCTTTTAATAAAGCGAGCGGCGCGAAAAACGAGTATTTCCTGGGCGGAATAGACTAATTTGAAAAGACGACGAGGGAGCGGCAGGTAAGTCTTGCGGCAGCCTGGGGGATTATGGAGGGCACTTGCTTTATTCTTTTGTACCTAGAGTCCTCTGCGGGGCATATTGTGTGCTTTTGTTTAAGTATTCATGTTAATTGCAGCGCCCATCACGAGCTGCGATTAACATGAATACGTTAAACAAAAGCTCACAATCTGCCCACAGCAGCGCTTTTGTAACAAAAGAAATTCTCAAGTCTACAAACACAGCGTGTAAAGCTCACGCAGTCTTTGTAGACTTGCTGAATTTCTCCTCTTAACAGAGCTGGGCTGCGGGGTGATAGTGTGACTTTGTTAAAGTTTTCTTGTTAATTGCAGCTCCTGACGGGCGCTGCAATTAACCTGAAAACTTTAGCTAAGTCACACAATCACCCCGCTGCCCAGCTCTATTAAGAAAAGATATGCAGCAACTCTACAAACACGGCGTGTGAAGCACACCCCTGTTTGTAGACTTGCTGAATTTCTCCTCTTAACAGAGTTGGGCTGCGGGCAGTGCTTAATTTGTAAAAATTAAGTCCCGGTGCTCACCTATTTCTTAGGAGGCAGCAGCCACTTCTTCCAGTTGTCCGCCCAACTATATTCCTGCCACCACTCAATTGTACCATTGTCGTGACCACTGTTTAAATGGACAATGCGAAAGTGTTCAAAATCTGTCCTGTGCTTTCACAGCGTACCTCGCTCAATTCAATAAGGAGCCAGCCGCCTGATGCAATTATTTAACGGGGCGCAGACACGCTGTCTAAAGCAGGCCAGGTGATAAATTAGAGAGCAGGGCACAATTATTTAGTGATTGCACAGGGCTGTGACATTAAGGCATGATAACATCACTAGGATGATGAACAATACACATTCATCATGCTTAAACCAGGGTGGGCCAGTCAGTGGAAGCATGCCACGCAGTCACCCAGCTAGATATATTTATTTTGACCCAGACAGAGGCATCGGATGATATCCGGAACGGATTTGTAAAGATGTGTGCACAACTCCCATCCACAAAGGAGTCAGCAGAAGAGTAACAGTGGGTGCTGTGATACATGCTGGCTCAATCTGATACTGGTGTGATACATGCAGTGCAAGAACACCCAGGGCACATAACATTTGTGTCCCCTACGCACATTCAACTCTATTTACATAGATAGGTGCAAAAAACGGGCACAAATGTGAAAACGGTATTCATGGCGTCCTTTTATTTTGCATTCTATGTTTGCTGGGCGTTTTCACTACCACCTAAGAGCTAAAAGGTGCAGTATGTAAGCACACACAATTTGCACTCAGCTCACAAGCACTACCAATGCTGTTTTGCGCCTATTTGTATTTGATTACCAGAGGCAGGCGACCGGAATGTAAATTTGTTAACTTCGGCAAGTGAATCATGTGAAATACGAATGCACACTTGTGAAAACCGGGGTGGACGTCGTTGAACCATACCTTCACTATGATGTCATGCCAAACATGGCCACTGACTGAAGCGACAAGACAGCAAGAACATGTAGTTTCACACAGTTTGAATATTGGGAATTTTCTCCTAGCGGGCACGTGGGAGGAATCACTTCTTTACACCACGGACTGGAGGGCGCTTCACATCGTATAGGTAAAACTGAGACCTGTAAAGACTGCCCAGGGCAAGAAGTAGTGTCACACACAGGACCGAGAAACTGCATTCACAGCAGTACCCGCAAAAGCGTGACAAGCAGCCGGCCAGCGCTGGGTGGTGCCAGGCTGGAAGGGAAAGGGGCACACATGGGATGCATGAGGGGGCCAGGTGCTTGTGCTTACATACAGCCAGGCCTCTTGGTGCCAGCAGGCAGTCGGACAGCCAGGTGCAGGCACAGGTCCAGCTCTGGCGGGAATTCCCCACCTGCGCATGGTAACCTCCAGCAGACGGGGAGCCAGTATTGAGACACACACAGCAGCTGGCATCGGGGTTATGATGAACCCGCTGGAGTGCCAATACTGGGGCACAGGCAGCTTCTGGTACCAGGGTGATGGTGAGCTTGCTGTAGTGAGAAGGAAGCATGCATCGTCCCGGCCCTGTGAATTACGTGCCGGTGCTGAGCACCGGAAACCACCGGCACAAATTAAGCACTGGCTGCGGGGTGATTGTGTGACTTTGTTAAAGTTTTCTTGTTAATTGCAGCTCCTGACGGGCGCTGCGATTAACCTGAAAACTTTAGCTAAGTCACACAATCACCCTGCTGCTCAGCTCTATTAAGAAAAGATATGTAGCAACTCTATAAACTTGGCATGTAAAGCACACCCCTGTTTGTAGACTTGCTGAATTTCTCTTCTTAATAGAGCGCAGCTTGGGGGTGATTGTGTGACTGTTATTAAACTTTTCTGTGCTGGGCATAGTATGCCACTTGACTTGTATTTTGCTGTTTCTGTCATTGCATCCAGATTTATGATACAACAAGTAACATCATACCTACAACAAGTTGGACTATTGGCTTTGTCAGTGGTTGGTTAGTTGCATAAGATAAATAAGCAGCAACTATGGCTTGTATATAATATTGAAAAAGCTTCCACTTAAAGCCCTGGTGACACCACGACAATGTTGCTGCTCCTGAGTTTCAAAAGAGAAGGGAAATCCAGAGAGAAAAGACTCTTTGAAGGATTTCCCTTCCCCTACAACGCTCACCTGGCATGACGTCATGCCGTAACTTCTCCACTAGTGAGAAGTGAGCAGTGTGAGCACGCTCACTGCTGTCACTGCAGTCCGGAAAAAACGGACCGTCTGTGCCAGGGCACAAAACAGAGCCCGATAGAGACCCGTTTCGAAGCCCCCTTTAAAAAACTGCAGGTGCTCAGCACCGGTGTGACCCGGCCCACTTAGAGCCCTGAACGTAGTGTCCATCATAAGTCAACCACTGTCAGCTAGGAACATCACACAATCAGAATGTGAGAAAGGGCACGTTAGGTGCTGATTAACTAAGAGTCTAAATCTGCCAGTAAGCACATGAGACCTGGCACTACATGTGAGATTTGGAGACTACCAGGAGGAAATGTCACGAACAAGGGAGCTTTCTCGGTGGAAGCCAAAAGCTGCGGGAAGCGTTGGGTCTTCCATGCAGGGGGGGTCACTCTGGATATCCTCCATGCCAGTGCAAGACTAGTCCATTCATAGCACCCGGAGCCCGAGCTCGTGCCTGCAGGAAGTGGTTTGGAGAGTGTTGTAGGAAATGAGCAAGTGTTGGTGAAGAGAATACTCCCGACAGATGTATCAGTCATTTACACACTTGCAGCTGCCATCTGCTCAGACATGCATTTTGGAAAGATTCAAAATCTTGGCAAGGCCTAACCAGCCTTCCACCCTTCTTAGTTCATTCAAGTGAGCACGGTTACATAGAGCGAGCGTTTAGAAATGACAAGATGGCGAAAAAGTCTCCTTTAGAACCCCAACGTCGAAATGCAGAGATGATACTTCTGAAGCCTTGCCATATCACACTTGCTGTCTTCTCTGACATATCTTTTGTCCTTTTTCTTCCACTCCTCAGCTGCTCTCGCTGTTTCCTTCTCATCTTTTTCCTTTTCCTCATATCTGTCCCACTCCACATTTACCCACTTTCCCCTTCTCCCCCATCCCATTCTTGTCTCCATTTCCGTCTCGCTGCCTGTTCTTTGCTTTCTCTCTTACCGGTTTTCCATTCTCTGTTCTCCCTCCCAGTTCTCCAGACCCTCTGGCTGCCCTTCTCGTTCCGTCCCTCTCTTACCAATTTCTCCATTACCCCCTTCTCCATTTCTCATCTTTGCGCCATGACTTTTTTTCTCCTTTGTTCCTCTCTCCCCCTTTCTCCGCCACTAAATCCTATTTCTCACTATTATCCTCTCGTTTCCTTCTGGCTGCTATGTTACAATTTTGAAAACATATATTACTATCCCTGAATATTAGATGGAAGCACATTTAGAATTTGGACCAGCGTGCCTCTGCAGTGTCAGTGACCTGGCCAAAAAGGACATGAAAAAGCTGAAATTGGATCATAAATCAAAAGCTGTTCTGATCAGGGGCCCCAGAAATAAGTTTGGACCAGGGCCCTCAAAATCCTTAAGATATCCCTGTGCCTTTAGTTAAAGTTTTCATGTTAATCGCAGCACCCATCATGAGCTGCAATTAACACGAAAACCTTAACAAATGCACACAATCACCCCACAGCCCAGCCCTATTAAGAAAAGAAATGCAGCAACATAGCTGCCAAGGTTTCAAATTGCAATGTGGGACGTTTTCATAATTTCACTGTAATTATTAGTGCCAATTGAACAGGGCAGGCTTTAGTGCTGGTGGCGCCTGGTGTGACAATGTTTGTTGGCGCCCCAATGACCACCTCCGCCATGGATACTCTCATTACCAACCTTAAACAGTGCCCCTCAAGTCTCCATAACCCCACTCTCTTTCATATTTATTTTGTTATTAGCGCCACTCATACCAGTGAAAGGTGTTAAGCACTTTACATTGCATACACGTTACACAGACACTGAATCAATGTATAGGAAATGTTACATCAGACAGAGGAATACCATTTCTCTTCTTAACAGAGCTGGGCTGCGGGGTGATTGGTTTTTCAAGCAAAAGTTTGGAGTAATATTTGGCGCTGCACACACACGCGGTCTGGTTCCTGGCGCACATAGCCATGGCTGCAGCGCACAGAGACCCTACACTGCCGCACACAGAGGAAAAAAATTAGAGGGAACATTGGTCCTAACCTATTTTATGCAGTACCATGCAGTTCTTTAATGACAGTTGGTAACAGTCACTGTTCTATATTAGGGTTGTATCTTATGAACTATGTTAACAAAAGGATTTTTGTTACAAAAGCAGTAATCCACTCAGATATCAACATAAAATAAAGATCTTTGATCTGCATGGTATGCATTCTTTGCAGCAGGCAAATTAACCCTCGGTGCTACTTTGTGGTGAGTCAAAACTGCCCCTAAACAAAACTCTGATCTCTCTCTTTAGCAGGAACATTAATCCCAAGAATTATCTTGACATTTTCAATGCTGCCTGAAAATTGGACGCACAAGGAACTCTGCTGAAGATGTTTTTAAATAGTAAGTTTTTGGTAAACAGCGCCCCTCTGAGGTCAGCTCGCCCTCCCCAGGTCAGCACCTAGTGCGGCCACACCAGACGCACTTCCCTAAAGCTAGCCTTGCCAATGTTGAGGATGCATCGCACAGTCAGGGTGATGCGTTGTTTCCGAGGAGCTGCGAGGCTGCGGTGCGGGGTCTGGCATCATTGCTGAGGATGCCATTGACGAGGGATGCGAGGGCCTGCACTGAGGAGGCGTTGTTCAGCGGTGGTTCCAATGAAGAAACAGGATGCAATGCGATGGAATGCAGGTATTTGCAACAGTTCTGATCCATGCCGCAGCAGCAATGCATCGATTCTGCCCAGGGTTGTGCCGTGCAGCAGAGGAGATATGTCAGTTCTGCTGGATCCACAGAGGCTGGCAGAGCACCTTATACCCACTTCCAAGGCTCCATGACTGGGGTGGCACCACTTGGCAGGGTAGAATCACAGATGGCGAAGTCCAGGTGCTGGGTTCAAGGTTGTTGAAGCCTTCTGTCCTTGACACTCAAGTCAGGAGACTGTTCAACTAGCCCTTGTATTCACTTTGGAGTCCTGGGTTTAACAGATGCAGGTTCACTTCTTCTCACCTAGGCAAGAGGGCAGCAGGCAGAAGGTCAGCATAGCAGGGCAGAAGTACTATAGAGCAGTAGTCCAACAGAGTAGCAGTCCTTTCAGCAGTACAGCAGTCCTTTATTCTGGCAGAGTATCCTCAGGTCCAGAAGTGTACTGAAGAGTTGTGTCTGAGGTCCAATATTTATACCTGGTGAACTTACCCTGGAAGGTGGGAGAAACTTCTAGAAATTCCCTTTGAAGTCCCAAGTCATCCTGCAATCACTGCCCTCGCTGCAGACTAAAATTCAGGGGTATGAAGTCCTTTGTGTGGAGAAAGGACACAGCCTATTCAAGTGTATGTAGGACTGGGCCCAGCTCCGCCCTCCCATACTGCCAGTGGTGGCCCATGCAGACACTCCTAAGCTCTTGACTCTGTTTTGCTGTCTAGGAGAAATACACAAAGTCCAACTGTCACGTACACCCAGTCATGTGACTCAGGGACAGCCTACATGCACTATAGGAAAGTGCCCTTTTTGTATGGTCACTCCCCACTTTTTGCCCCAATGCTGAAGGTTATGATTCTGAAAGTACACTAGAGCCTGCTGCCCATGCCCCAGTGCCAGTGCTCTCTCTCTAAAACTGATATGGGTGAATTGGTAACCCCAATTGGCAAAGGACTTCAACCCCCTTATAAGTCCCTGGCATATGGTACAAGTGGTCCCCAGGGTATGGGTGTTAAAGGGGTTACCAGGGCCTGAAGCACCGTTTGTACCACTCTGTGTCACCCAAGTAAACTACTGACAGTAGGCCTGCCATTGCAGACTGTAGGAGTAGTGTAAACTGCTCAAACTCGACTTTGCCCTCTCCATGTGTGGCAAAGTCAATGCACTATTTTTTATGTATGCCAGTCACCGCTAACGAAGGTCTCCTAAAGCCCAGGAGGCAGGGTGCAATATATTAAAAGTGTGGACATGTAACTGCAAGTGATAAACGGTCCATAGGATAACTTGAGCTGGCACCCAGGCACACCGAGGTTGGCAGCTAGCTACATTATGGTACCACCTAACTATGTTATGTTTGGTATCAAACAACGTGCTTCATCACCCCTGGCATGAATCTTGTGTCGAAGACGATGTGGCATGCACCCAGGTGGCTACCTTATAGGCTACTCACCTGGTTGCTCCAACCTTTTCCTGTGCTCTGGCTGGCAGCCTGCACTTGCTGCCACAAAGATAGGAATCTGACACCCTGCCAGGAGGTGTGAACTCTCCCAGGAGTCAGAAACAATGGCCAGGATAGGAAGAAGGCCATACCTGCCTCCCTGATAGGCTAGATAGTGAAGTAGCACATCAAGGTGGTGAGCTTCAAAGGCTGCACCCCCTGTGATATCCACGCAGGCTGTCTCCCAAAGGAGGAAACATCCTTCCCCCTGCCCCCGGGCACATTTGCACCCAGGCAGGCAGAAAAAATAGGTATTCCAGAAGTGTACACTCCCAGAAGGCTAGCCACACTTCTAGGGTGGGCTACCTGGTCTGTACACCTCAGGAAGACTTCTGCCATTTTTATAAGTGGTAGAATAGTGGGTTATAGATAGAAAAAGTGACCTACCCACTGATGTGGTCACCTCAGGGGCCGATTAGCCTCCGGGGCTAGTAGCCCATTGACCACTTGCAAACACACTCCTAATGCCCCATAATCTAAGATTTAAGGGCTAACCCTGACACCAGAACCTCAGTTCTGAACCAACTTGCATCAAAGAGGACAAAGAGGAGACCTGAGTCTGTGACAAAAGGACTTGCACAAGCCAAAAGAGCGATAATATGCACCTGTGGAAACACTCCTGGAACTGCACGACTGAAACTCATTCTAAGCTAAAGCTCGGTTCCCCCAGACAGAGGGATCCCTGTGAGAGTCAGAAGCAACTTCAGACTCCCCTGGCCAAGTGGCCCTAGTTCCCTGCAAACGGCAGGTAAAACAGCATACCGGATTTGAAGAATCCCTGGCCATCGGGCCCTCCAAGGGATCACCCTAATCTAGATGATCTAGTACATTGCAGAAACTGTAGTCCTGCCCTCCACAAAGTTTCAGGCAGCTACCTTGTTCCTCAGGATGTCTGGACATTGAAGTAACCATGGGCTGTAGTTACCGCTGCCAAGGTTCGTTGGTCACCACTTCGGCAACGGACCCCTTCACTTGATGCTGCATCTAGAGGGAACTCTATACAACTTTCATCTAACGCCAGCAGCTGCCCCATTGCTGAGATTTTTCACCTTGTTCCCAACCAGCAAATGCGTGTAAGTGGTACAAGCAGCTCTCCTGCGGCTTTCGTTCAGCACCAGCGACAGCCAGCACAACTCTGCACCTTAGCTCTAAGGGCCATGTAAAATTGAACTGACTGTCATGGCTTGGTCCTGGGACCCGTATCACCTCTACCCTACTTGGGTACCATGCTTTTTTACCAAAAAGTGACTGATTGTCACTACCACTTTTCCCCATTGACCACAAAGCAAAAGTGCTGCAGTAGGGATTTGCTGTAATTTATGTTTTCTTTGAAAATCCATAGCTCCTGTTATATGTATCTGATCATGTTTGTTTGATCAAAATTAATATAAAAATCAGTTTTATTTTTATAAATTGGTGTGGGATTTCTTTTGAGTCTTGTCAATTACTTATCATCTATGTTGGTACTCTGAAATTCTTAACACATGTTCCTCTAGTAAAGCCTGACTGCTCTTTGCCACTGTACCAGGACTGAGCTAAATATTTATGATTGTGACTTCAAGGTCCATCTTTAGGGTTTGTGAGAGTTTTGCATAGTGAAGCCTAACCAGCATCACCACATAATACTCCACCTTCCTACAGGCACTAAATGGATAAGCAGGAAAATGACAACTTTCTATAAGTGCCATTTTCAAAATTGTAATTTAAAATACGACTTTATCATAAGTTCGGATTTTTCATTACAATTCCAAAGACACAAACAATGAAATGGTTACCTGCTCCCATTTAGAAATTGCAGCCTTTTAATGTAATAAGGTAACTCCAAGGTTATCCTATGGGAGAGGTAGGCCTTGCAATAGTGAACAACAAATTTAAGAGTTTTTCATTACCAGTACATGTAAAACTTAAAAATACGTGTCCAACTTTTTAAATACACTGCACCTTGCCCTCTGGGCTGTCTAGGGCCTTCACTAGGTGTTTCTTACATGTATTCAAAGAAAAGGTTTTGGCGAGGCAAAAGGTTTATTTTGCCTGTTCTAAATGCAGTTTAAAACTGCACATACAGGCTGGATTTGTAGGCTTGAGACATGTTTAAAGTGTTATTTATGTGGGTGGCACAATCAGTGCTACAAGTCCACTAGTGGCTTTTATTTACAGTCCCTGGGCATAGGTAGTGCCACTTTTCTAGGGATATAAGAGTAAATTAAATATGCCAATTGGGTATTTGTCAACCCTACTATGTTTTAAGGAGGGAGCACAAGCACTTTAGCACTGGTTAGCAGTGGTAAAGTGTGCAGAGTCCAATTCATCAAAAACAGGGTCAGAAAATAGGAGATTGACAGCAAAATGTTTGGGGATGACCCTGTAGAAAGGGCAAGTTCAACAATTTAATATAAGTGATCCCAGGACAGGACTCCATGCCATTGTGTTGTATTTGACCATAGTCATGAATTTCCAGGGAGAACTAGCAGACCTAGGTGGGACGGGAAGGGGTGAAGCTTCAGCTGTGGTGTTTGGGGAGTGACATCCATCAAATTCATTCTTGTTTTGGTAGTTGGGTCTGGGGGCCTGAGTCGGATCTGCTATGTGTGCTTAGCCTTTTCTTTAATTCATTTCACTAACAGGCTTTAACTTGCTCATTTTTTGGATGAATATATATAGTGACCGGTTTACCAAAAAAGTAGTATATCTGCAGCCAAAGAAGAACTCCTTGAATGGGTGCAAATTCACTACTCTTTGGAATTCACAATCATTGACAGTAGTAGGCTTGGAAAGCTGCGTCAGTCTCAAGTTTCAAGGCATAGTACTGTCTATAAAACACTCAAAAGATCATGGGATGAATGCTAGCAAATAGTCTAACAAGTGGCAATCAGTAGGGGTAGCATTTAAATTCATCTTTTTTTGCCCACTGTGCTATTCTCGACAGAGGTCCACCTAATGCAAATGCAAATGAGACTGACCCTGTTTCTCATGGAAACAGTCTAACCTCAACCTTGTTCCTCCCACCCTTCCACCCAGCAGCCCAAGCCGTTTTTAGTTGGGATTTTACTAGTGATTAACACCTCCGAATCTCACTAAGCTACCCCCTTGTAGATACCCAGGGAAGGAGAGTACAGTACAGAGGGGTGGAATGGTGCAGGGACACAGTGAATTAGGCAGGGCACATACTATTCCAAAGACCAAGGTATTACATTTCAGTCTCAGGCTCACTACTTTCCACAGTGCTTGTTCTCAGGGCAATTATGCACTAATTTTGAGATGAACATAGAGGAAAATGCTAGAATTGGTCGTTATGGACAAATTAAATTCATTAAGCACCACTTGCCGGTATAGTTTGAGGTTCATGAAATGAAATTCACCAAATTAAAACAGGATGATCCTGGCATTTTGCTACTATACGATCCTCAAATGGTGTTATTTTTTAAATGCATACCCCTCCTTACATTATGAGGATGAGACATTTTGAATATATTTTTAATTAGAAGAGGGGTGGGAGCACACTGCCTCACATCACGGAACAGTTCACCCCTCAGCATTATGGTAATTGCACTACAATGTTTGTGCTTACTTGAATATTAGCTGTAGTTTTTTACAAGTGTGGGTGCAGATAGTGCTGTTCATCTCTAGACACGTGTTTCTTGATTTTATCCTTCATCAGTAGAGATCAGAAAAAGGAATTTCATCAGGAGTTGCTGAGAATGCTGCCACAGTCCTCTCAGGTCTCAACACCTGTCAGTGGCACACAGGTGCATTTCTAAATGCTGGTAAACTTGCTGGCTCAAAAAAGCCTTTGTAAACAGAAGAGAGATGGGAGCACACTGCCTCACATCACAGCACTTCAAACTGTGAACAGTGAACTGTGCTAGGATTAGAGGTAATGTGCTCACTCCCCCTTTTGTTTAAAGAGCTCACTTGAGCCAACAAGCTGATGGGCTCACCTGGGATGCACCTGTGTGTCTGTAAATACTAGGACAGCATTTCAGCAACCCCAGATAACGTTTTTCTGCTCTCTGCTACCTCTGCTCTCTACTGATAAAGGGCTAAACGCAGAAAAATGTGTCTAGAGAGAACAGCACTACCTACACCAACTTTGGTGAAAAACTACAGCAACTTTGAAGTAAGCATACTGCATTTACCAGAATGTAATGGGGTGAACTGTACTGGTATGAGAGGCAGTCTGCTTCCTCCACTCTTATATTTTTAATTAGTGTGGCTACTATTTCACCACTTGGTACTGTATTGTATTGTGATATAATTTTTATACACCACTTACCACACATATGTGTTGTGTAATAAATCACACCCTTCCCTGCGGAGGAACAATCTAATTTTATTACAATAATTTTGGATTTGTATGCCGTTTAGCCGAAGAGTTGCATGCATAATGTCTAATTGAAGTGTCAGCTCCACCCATTAATGACTGCACCTCACTGTAGCACATGCATGCATTGTTTCCAATTTAGCATCAAGTCGCTCCTTTTAGGTAAATATTTTTCTGGTAAAATATGCTAATTGATGACAAGGAAGAGATTTACACTAAATCCTTGCCCTTAACGTTTTACCCATAATGACTGGAATATAGGATTGAACCTGTTCATGTTTTTCTTCCCCTGCAGAATTTCTTAAAACCTTTGAAATCAGAACTTCTTGCTGTCTGCCATTCCCTTTTCTTAGATCTGCCACATAACTTGTGTGACATGGCAGAGCTGTGAATGGATAGGACTGCTATCCATATGCCATACAAGAGAATGCAGTGTTGTTATTTCTGGTCTATTATCTTTGCAAGGTTGTAATTTATTGGTCCAATGCGCTTTCTGCCATCAACACATGCTTACGTTGAGAGATCCGCTTACCAACACACACATTCACATTTATCCAGTGTCAGGACTGAAAGCAAACCTAAACAAACCACCTACTCATACAAAAGATCCCAGTGCCTAAAATATTAACTTGTCCACTCTCCCCAACAACATTACTGCTCAAGGAAATTGTGCATTGTATTAAGTAAGTGATTCAGCACTGATTAATCCAGCTTCCTTCTTTGCTGCAAAAATATTGTACAACGTACAGCTGAAGAGTGTTGATCATGCTGCCATGATGGTACTCTTCAGACAAGAAAAACATAACATTATTCACGCCCACAAGAAATCCATGCCCTTTTCTGTGTCTCAGTGAAGAATTCTAAATGCAATCAAAGTCACACACTGATCCAGTCAGGGCTGGTGAAACTTTCAAGCTGATGGGCATAATTGCTGCCCTGAATTGCACAAACCAAGCAAGCAAACCTCAAGTGAACACTTACCAAGTTGCATTCCCTTGCACTACTACCATATCTCCACGTTCAACAACACATGCCCACGTGTCTCCCATCAGATGCTGAGGTTGGGCACATTGGCATGAGTATTCCAGGTTTGCCATTGTTGGGAAGGAATGATTCCTGCATCTCAGGGATACCCACGGCCAGGCAATGTTTCCCATCACGTGGCAGGGATGGTTACTGTATGGCCTAGATTTCCACCAAATGCTAAGGATGTCCATCAGATACCAAGGATTCAAACCATATGCATAGTTTCTGCCACAGATACCCATCACAAGCCTCAAAATGTAGTCACTAATGAACATTGCATACCAGAGACTACTACTACATAGCAAGGATGACACTGCATGCCAACAATGCCCATCTTATGCACTGGAGGTCCTCAATATGCCAAGAATGGCACCGCATGCCATGTAGAGTGATACCATGATGAGGGTACCTGACCATACCAAGGATGCTTAGTGTATTCCAGGGATGCCCCCATGCAATAGCAGGAATGTGTACAAATGCTCGGAATAGTGACCTGAAGCTCAAAACAGTCAACAAATGGCAGTGGCACCTTGTGTATGGGATTGATGTCCACTCCACGTGAGGCATATGTTCCACATGCCGAGGGTGTATTTGTATATGTATGTCCAATTATCTAGGACAAATCCTGTCCAAAGTAACGGATGGTCACAATACACCAGCAAAGTCTACCTGTTGATTAACCCATGCCTAGGATGGTGCCTATCTACCAGGGATTTTATCTCAAAGCAAGACGTACCCATCTAAAAGAATGATACCCACTGCTTGTGAAGCTAGGCCATCAAATGTAAGAAATTCCATCATATGTTCAAGAGGGCTCCAAATAGCATGGAAGTATCAAGTATCACGGATGTTGATATTATGCAAGGATAGTTATCCCATGCCTAATGATTCTTACAAAAACACACATACACCCTCACATAGCCACACAATAATGCTCAGGTCCCTGCACAGATAAACATACAGAAATCCATGTGCTGAGGAAAACCCAACTACATTCATTCACATGCACACACACATCTCATTTGCGTGGTGACAGTCTTCTTCAAAGCATCAGGATTATGTCTCTCCCTCTTGTAATCTAGTCCTAGTGTACGGGGGTTGGGTAGGGCAGCATCATCAGGTAGTGCAGGATTTCTTCTTTTCTTCTATGAGGAGCTCAACAGATGCCACACAAAGGGTCCAGAACATGGGAGGCACCTCTTGTGGATGAGGAACTCACTCCAGCAGAGGCCAGCAGGGCTCAGGCAGGTCCAGTTTCAGGTCCAGGCACGTCCAGGGCAGCAGGTCAGCTGGGCAGTTGCGGAGAGGCCTCTGGAGCTTGTTGTGTCCCTGTAGCTGAGAACAGGAGTCCAGCTAAATAGCCCTTGAAGTCACTCAGGTAGCCTGGAATGAACGGTGTAGGTCAAGTCTTCCTTCTCAGACAGCAGGTCAAGCCTCAGCAGCAGGGCAGTTCTTTTTCTGTAACAGCCACAGGTCCAGGAGTGTACTGAAGAGTGGGTCTGAGGGTCTGATTTTTATACCTGGTGCCCACTTGAAGTGGAAGAAACTTCTGGAGCCTTCCCCCTACAGATGTGTCTGGACTTCTCAGCCTCTCTGCCTGGGTCCCCAGTCTTTCTGCGGCCACATAAGGCTAGTGTGAAGTAAGATTTGTATGTGTTTTCAGACAGTGCCTTTGAAGTGCAAATGTGAGAGGTGACAGCTCCACCCTGTCATCAAGTCAGGATGGTTCATCCTGCCAAAACCCAGACCCTTTATTGTGTGGCTGTCTGGGAGTAATACGCAAAGGCCAACTGCCAAATACACCTAGTCATCTGACACAGGAAACAGGCTGTAGGCTCCAAATGGCTAGAATAAGAAAACAACAATTCCTGATACCATGTGTTGCATTCCTACCTGCAGTTTCAACATAAGTCTATACTTATCAATGTATGGTTTCCTTCACAATATTCTGATTGTTGAGATTTTGATCACAATAATTTTGCATTTCGATATCTGATTCTCAATATTCTGAAATATAAGCATTGTAGTTACATTGATTGGCCTAAACCTGGGGTGGGATAGAGATCCACAGTTACAGTTACATTGTAAAGGGTTACTTGGGACACTCAGCAGTTACATACATTGCCCTATGGGCTGGCAACAGATCGACAATGACCAAAATATGAAATAATATGATGCAGGATTTGCTGGGATGGTATGGCAGCTACTGGGTTAGTTTAACTCCACAGTCAATATTACCATCATGGTCAATAAGAATATGCGTCTTCTATTTCCAGCAAGTAATAGATTATGCAAATGGATCAGAAGGAAAACGTGGCTTAGCCATGGTCCATGTATAAATACAGACATATTATTCTGCATTTATTCTTTATCTGGAAATAAGGGCAACAGTGTCACAAGGATAGTAGATGAATAGTCTCAATGTTCATACTTTTTCTGTTTATTGTTTTTGTTTGTGTTTCTATCCATCTTCACTGTGCACGGTGCATATTATACACATCCTATAGCAAGCCAAGTCGGGATCGTCAGCTTAAGTAGAAATAAAACATATTAAAGATAAGTTGTGAAGATTAACTTTGTGGTTCAATTACAGTTAAGTAACATGGATCACTGTTATTCTATACCTCAGCATCAGTGAGAGTTTCCATCTGACCATATCCAACAGCCTGGGGTTTGAAATGTGTCAGGTACGAGAAACAGTAATTGTTCTGAGTTTTACTCAATAATGGAAAAAGTGGAACATGGGAATTACTGCACCAAAAGCCACATGTTCCGATATTTGCCATGCCGGTTTCCGTATTAAATGTTGGCAGGTGCGGACCTTATCAAATCCGGTAATTGTGTCTGTTATGAAGCCCATACAACTTGCAGTTCTGTCACCTGCAACAACAAGGATTTGCGCTGGGTTAGGAATTTTCTAGCATCGACATAATCAGGGGCAACATTTCAACTCCTGGTAAAGATCCAAGTTCTGGTATTAATTAGGCCTGGGTGGTAAATTCCGTTCCGCTCGCGGAATTTGCGAAATTTTGGCAATGCTGTGTTCCGCGGAGAACGCGGAATTGCTGAAAATTCCGCGATCCGCGGCGCAGCGGAATTTTTTCCTTGTTCGCGCTTTCAAAATGCGTGTTCGCGCACGCGGTAGCGACTTACCGGGATCCCTTTGTTCGCCGACAAGTTTTCCTATCCGTTCGCGCGATCCTGCAAGAGTGTGCGATCGCGAACACGTCATTCGGACGCGCTATCGGATATCTGCGTTCGCGAACAGAAAACATGGATCGCGAGCGGGCGGGACAAGTGAAACAAGATGGCCGCGCCAATTGGCGACCGCATTGGCAAGTTCGCAAGATATTCCCCCCCGAGCACTCAAACAGCGTCCCCGAACAGGAAAAACGCATCGCGAACGGGCGGAACAAGCAATTCCGCGTGCTCGCGGAATTCTGCGTGCTCGCGGAGTTTTTTTACCGTTTTGCGGAATTTTGCGTAACGCGACTACGCAAATTCCGCCCACCCTTAGTATTAAGCTCGGAATTTCTTCCTTGTTGCATCTTGTGGGTTATACAGATTTTCGTCCATTGTCTATGTTTGTCGGGCTTTCAATAAGACTAAGGTTTTTTGGACCTCTATGCCACCATGGAAAGGTCGGAGGTATTGTTCATTGAAGAAAAAGATTCAGCATGGTGAAGGGGAAAGTGAAGTTGATCGTGTCCCTTCTGAGATGCCGGTTTCCGTATTAAATGTTGGCAGGTGCGGACCTTATCAAATCCGGTAATTGTGTCTGTTATGAAGCCCATACAACTTGCAGTTCTGACACCTGTAACAACAAGGATTTGCGCTGGGTTAGGAATTTTCTAGCGTCGACATAATCAGGGCCAACATTTCAACTGCTGGTAAAGATCCAAGTTCTGGTATTAATTAGGCCTGGGCGGTAAATTCCGTTCCACTCGCGGAATTTGTGAAATTTTGGCAATGCCGCGTTCCGCGTAGAACGCGGAATTGCCGAAAATTCCGCGATCTGCGGCGTAGCGGAATTTTTTCCTTGTTCGCGCTTTCAAAATGCGTGTTCGTGCGCGCGGTAGCGACTTACCGGGATCCCTGCGTTTGCCGACAAGTTTTCCTATCCTTTCGCGCCATCCCGCGAGAGTGTGCGATCGCGAACAAGTCATTCGGACGCGCCATCGGATATCTGCGTTCGCGAACAGGAAACATGTATCGCGAGCGGGCGGGACAAGTGAAACAAGATGGCCGCGCCAATTGGCAACCGCTTTGGCAAGTTCGCAAGATATTTCCCCCCGAGCACTCAAACAGCGTCCCCGAACAGGAAAAACGCATCGCGAACGGGCGGAACAAGCAATTCCGCGTGCTCGCGGAATTCTGCGTGCTCGCTGAGTTTTTTTACCGTTTTGCGGAATTTTGCGTAACGCGACTACGCAAATTCCGCCCACCCTTAGTATTAAGCTTGGAATTTCTTCCTTGTTGCATCTTGTGGGTTATACAGATTTTCGTCCATTGTCTATGTTTGTCGGGCTTTCAATAAGACTAAGGTTTTTTGGACCTCTACGCCACCATGGAAAGGTCGGAGGTATTGTTCATTGAAGAAAAAGATTCAGCGTGGTGAAGGGGAAAGTGAAGTTGATCGTGTCCCTTCTGAGATGCTGCCACTAACAGCTTTTAGCATTCTCACACTGGTTCTGTTGGCTTAAGGTGTCAACAAGATTTCTGATCAGCAAGGTAGATGGCGTGGATGTTCGGGCAGCAGCGGCCCATCCGTATGGCCTGAGGGACCATGCCCCACACCAGCTAAAAATGTGCTAAATGCACATGCTCCTTACTGCCTGAGCTGATCTTTGCCAGGCTGAGGATTTCACATCCCTGTGGGCATGACCTCTTCAACATGCCAAAAGTGGCTCAAGGCCCTCCCCCTCGTGAAGAGAGGGAGAGCCACCGAATTCCTCTGACCTGGTTGCTTCAGTTTTAAGCCCTAAAGTGCCTGTGGCTGAGTGTCAATCAGTGACACCTCATCAGTCATCAGTCTCAGTGGGGTGGGGTTAGCAGTCTCACTCACCCCTTCCCACTCTGTGATGAGGTTGGGACTGTTGACTTCCCTCACTGGCTGACCTTCGGTCAGCCAATGAGGGAAGGCAGCAGTCTCAACCCTCCTTTGGACTGCTGCCTTCCCTCATTGGCTGACTCAGGGCCAGCCAATGAGGGAAGCCAGCAGTCCCATCCCTCCTTTGGACTGCTGCCTTCCCTCATTGGCTTACTCAGGGCTAGCCAATGAGGGAAGCCAGCAGTCCAAACCCTCCTGGGACCTCTTAGGCTTTCGTCTTGGAGAGCTGTAGTTAAGGTAATTTTTATGTGTTTTTTTATGCTTGGTGCATACATGTGTGTATGTACGAATGTATGTGTATTTGTTAGTGAGTATTGTGAATGTCTTTGTGCATGCGTGGGAATGCATGGGTGTGAGTGAGGTGAATGCATGGGTGAGTGAGGTGTATGCGTGTGTGTGTGTGTGCCCATCCCCACCCCCCTGGCAAAATTCCAGGCTGCCACTATGTTTAGGAGTGAATCTGCTGTGCATATAAGGCGTGTACTGAGCACAATAGTTTCAAAGCAACCTTGGCTCACCCGGCTGCTGCAGTGGAATGTTATTGAATATGACACCTCCCCACCTGTAGGTGAAATCTGTATAGGACCCAACATTAAGAATGGATACATATTTTGAATGTATGGATGGAATAATGGAACTTTCCATGATCTACCAACTCAGACTGAGTAATAATTCTGCTTCTCTACAAAGGATATTCTCCAGCCTGAGCAAAATAGCCCTGGTAGGAAAGACAATGCCATAGAGTGTAAGTAATGCAAGAAGATGGCTAAAATAAGCATTTTGTCAATCTATGAATCTGATGAATGGACATGGCAGTGGGAGGAAAATCCGGGCATACCTTCATTCGAAAAATACATTTACCTATGCTGGAATTAATTCAAACCAATATAATATGATTTGCAGACAGAATGGAAGCAAACCTACTTTCTTAGAGTCATAGATTGCAGAGGCAAATGTCATGATTTAAGTTCAAGACATCAAAATGTGTTTAATATGCTAATTCACCTAGACAAGGGATGGATAAATCTCTGTTTAGGAGAATATGAGTTCACATGGAGCCCAGTATGGTGCATGTGGGCATAGGATTCTGGTGCAGAAACAGGTGCTCAGGCTTTTGAAAAACACTTTTGTCATAACCACTTTGATGGATTAGCATTCCCAATAATACGGCTATTAACAACAACTAGAAAGACTATTCACATAAGTCCCTTCAGTAGTAGGTTTTTAGGGCAATAGTTGGAGCTATAAAATAAGAAATATGGGATTTAACAGTAGCCACGTTTTGGGGAACCAACAAGCACAAGAAGTGCATTGAAAAACCTCAACAAATCTACTACACACTCCTTGGTTGAATTATTTGTGGCGCTGTATCATAAGCCTATTTCATAAGCAAGGGTCAAAGTGTTAATAGGGCAGATGTTTTCAAAGTACATGGGTAACTGAAGAGGTAGATAGACAAATTCTAAAATCTTGTCTTCATAAATTATGTTCAGCACCAAGCTAAACTCAAAGTACTCACTGCACAATATCAACTTTTCTACAGAGCAGATGAAGCTGACATGGATATACTCTGGGCCCTAAGGACTGTCGCTTTAGCCACGAGCTCTGCATGAAATTAGATCGGGTCCAAGTCAGTGAGGTTAACCCTTAACACCGACATCACCGTCAATGAACACATCACCAAGAAAATCAAGACAACTTGATAGCAGCCCTCTCTGCTAAAGAAAGTGAAGGCATTTCTATCATAATGTCACTGCAGAGCCTGCATTAAAGTCCTTTTACTACTACTACATTTGGCTGTGGTATGGCCCTCCAACTAGACATGCCTCATCAAGGACCTGAGGACCTGAAGAAATGTAACCACATTACTCCATCTCTAGTGGAACTCCACAGCCCCCCCCCCCTTCCTTGTCCTCTGTATCTTGAAGGCAGGCTGTATCACTTAGAAAGCCATCTCTACTGATCCCTCACCCCCTGGACCATCTAGCGGACAAGATCAATATCCTAATGGGCTTTCCTACACTGGCTGCCTGCACAATGTCAAAGTGGAAATTAAGTAGTGCAAGATAGAAAAAAAAGCAACAGACTATCTCCATTTAGGTACTCATGATTAGGAACAGCAACATCTTGTATCCATTACGACCGCCCCAACACTTATTCAATGTAAGGAAAATCTGAAGATACACCTCTGTAGGGAACACTACATCAAAATACAATTAATAATCCAGCAACTCTCTGGAAACCCAGCACACTCGCCTAGATTCACTCTCGGATGTTAACCCTGCCTTCAACCATAAACAGTACTTTCTTGCCTTTTTACTGGATTTATGCTGTACGAATATCTCATGCATACATACGTACATTTATCTTACTGAAAATGATCAGGGGGTGACATGTGGACTTGTTAAATCTTCTGTGTCCTACACTCTTTATATAGGTGTTATTGCTATTGCTTTCTGGCGTGTGGTCATATTAGGTTCTTATTTCTTATTCTTTATCTGTTAATTTTCTTTTTTTCAGGGGTCTGGACAGGGGTGGAGTTTCTCAAGGTTAATATGAGCTCAAGAAAATATGGGTGCCACTTTAAGGAGGAGGGGTTAATTGAGGGTGTGAGACAATTGGTTAGTGATGCTGTGTGCATTGGAAATCAAGCAGTAGAAAAAACAAAAACACACTGGGTATCGTTCCAGTATATCATTGTCAGATTAGCATCCAACATAAATATTGTGCCGTAAATATAATTTAAATATAATGTCCCATTTGAGGTAATAATAGCAAAATAGAAAACCTATGTGCAAGGTAATGATATTTTTGTATGCAACATTTGGGACACAATATTTATGTCTGAAAGCACTTCTGTCAACGATGTTCTAAAATGTAACCAGTCAGCGAACATCAAAAATCATGGGGCATATTATCAAGGGCCTTATCGCCGCGTTAGCGGCAGTTTCCTGCCGCTAACGCGGCGATAAACTTATCGGCCTATTACCAAGCTGTCGCTAACAGCCGTTAGCGACAGCTTTCCGGCGATAGCAGCCGGATTTTAGAGCCAAGCATGCCAGCGATATTTATCGCGAATGACATGCAAGGTAGGTGTTCCAGCGGAAAAACGCATGCTAACCCCACTTCGCTCTATTATCAAGGATGGCCCAGACCCGCGAAGCGATAAAAAAGCTGTCACTAAGGCCCGTTAGCTGCAGGAACTTAAGACCTGAAAAAAGCTGGTCTTAAAAATGAAGATAACACGTGGGGCCTCATTACTGCAGGTTTTGGTGCAGGACAGCGCTGCAAGCAATGTTGCAGTGCTGCCCTGTGACAAAACTACAGTGCAGGAATGCACACAATCAATAAGATATTCCAGGGTCCCAGTCATGAAAAGTGTTGCTGCGCTGCGACAAGACATTGTTGCAACACTTCTCACTACGCCCTTCTTGCAACAGCATGGATGCGCTGTATTCACTGGACAGCGCTCCATGACACAAGTAATGACAGATACATCAGGAATACTGACGTATCTGTCTGCGCTAAAGTCCCACATTGCTGCAGTCGTGTCACAACCATGATGCAACTCCAGCAATGCATGGGGCCTGCTTCACCCTCACGCCTGCCATCAGGCAGGCGAAGGTACTGACGCAGTGCTGTTCATGAGGGGTGCCCGAATGTTGGCGATTTTGGAGATCCATTCGTGGTGGTTGCGCGCTGCAGTGTCATCGTTTGGAAGCATTGGTGGAGTGTTGGTACGGAGGGAGTTGAAGATACGTTGGGTGGCCTTGATCCAGCTGCGAGGGGGTGCGATGATGGCGGTGGCGTCCGGTGGGCAAGGTGAAGACGTGATGTTAACAATGATGGTCATTCCAGGAGAGTCCGGTATTGTGGCTGTATTTGAAGTCCCCGCTGGCGGAGGTGACGTGCTCGACCATGTGTCCTGCCATGTGGCTTGTTGCGGTGACTTGCTGCTTGCGTCTGATGCAGGGGACCTTCCCCAGGAGGGGGTGGTGTCCTGCTCACTGGGGTTGTCCAGGTGGAACTTGAGTTCACCGAGTAGGATGTCGTCGGTGGATGGGAGACCCTGGGGTGCAATGAGGTCTACAATGGTATTGGACAATGGGGGGCCATGGCCCAGGGGGCCTGCACATGAGGGTGCCGCAGAGGATGTTCTTGGTCCGGATCTGGGAGTTGAGGTGGTCCATGGTCACCCTTGGGTCATTAGAGTGCGTGGTCAGTTGGAGTGTGCTTCTGTAGGTAATGGCAATGCCTCCTCCTTGATGGACGGGTTGCTCCTTGCGGTTGATACTGCAACCGTCAGTGATTGCGAAGGCGATGTCCGGTACGGAGCAGAGGTTGGTCCTGGCTGGCGAGGTGGCGTCCAGGGTTGATGGCGAGGAGGGTGCTGGCGTCGTAGTGGTGGAGTGTCCAAGAGGAATGCTCCTTGGTGCTGAGAGCGGTCCAGGGACAGACGGACGGAAACAGCGTAGCCCATGGTTGCCTTTGGCACGGGAGATGACCTTTACAACGCAGGCAGTACATCGTTAACAACGCAACTCCAACAACGCGGGTGCCTTAACATCGCATTTGATTACAACGCATTGTGAGGTCAGTAATGGGGTAATTTAAAGTTTACGGGTGGCTATGGGTTTTGTATGTAAAAATTGGTGTGTGTTTTTGGGTAAATTATGAAAATTGGGGTGTGCATTTGGGGTAAAATATGAAAATTGGGGGGTGTTTTGGGGTAAAATATGAAAATGGGGGTGTGCATTTGGGGTATAATATGAAAATTGGGGTGTGTTTTGGGGTAAAATATGAAAATTGGGGTGTGCATTTGGGTCAACTTTTATTTTTGGGTGTGTTTTGGGGGCACAAAAATGGATTTCAGGGTTCACGTTTGGGTTTGGGGTGCTAAGGTTAGTTTAGGGTTGCACTCCCTGAAGTGGGAATAGTGACATCTATGTATCCGCTATGCAACACCTACCCTACTATTGCAATGCGCCTAGTATTAGTATGCATTGGACTGTAAAGCGCTGTTATGGCATGCGTTGTAACCACATAAGTTCCTTTGGTACATGAGTGGTACGCCCGCTGGGCATGGGTGCACAGCGGACGCCATTGAGAAGTGCTGGGGATGGGGGCTGGACAGCTGTGAGGTGGTAAACGCAGGAAAGAATACTGGATGGGGCGTGGACGCGGAGATGTGTGTGTGAGCGGGTGTTGTAAATATTTCAATGAGGGAAGTCTTACCTCGAAGCCGGGCCCCGTGTCTTCGTAGCTCCTGCTCTCCTGCGTCTGCTTCCAAGAACAGGAAGTCGGCAGCCAGGCTCCCTCCCCTGAGTTAATCACAACGCTGCGATGCGGCAGTGGGATTGGTAATTGGCAACGGGACAAGACATGCAGCCAGGGGCTGGAGGGGTGGGCATGGTCTCCATGCAGGCTGTGATGCAGGGAGACGGCACCCACCATTGGTAATCCTCTCCGTGCACCCCGGTGTAGTGGTGGATTGTAGTATTCAATGCGGACCTAACTACGTTGGTGCGCAGGAGTGCCTCTTCCATTAACTGCTCCAAAGGGCGCAAGGCGGTCTTCTCACACAGGTCAGCTACGTGGCTCCATGCGACCTGCCAGACTTCACCACCAGCGATCGTCGCACATCAATGTCTCCCTCCACGGCTCATCGACTCCACAGTCCTCCACATCCCACTCCAGGCTCCAGACGCAGGTCCAGCGAGGCATCCGGGCTCTAGACGCAGGTCCAGGGAGGCATCCAGGCTCAAGACGCAGGTCCACCGAGGCATCCAGGCTCCAGACGCAGGTCCAGCGGGGCATCCAGTCTCCAGACGCAGGTCCAGGGGGGCATCCAGGCTCAAGACGCAGGTCCAGCGGGGCATCCGGGCTCCAGACGCAGGTCCAGGGAGGCATCCAGGCTCAAGACGCCGGTCCAGCGAGGCATCCAGGCTCCAGACTCAGGTCCAGCGGGGCATCCAGGCTCCAGACGCAGGTCCAGGGGGAGCATCCAGGCTCAAGACTCAGGTCCAGCGGGGCATCCAGGCACCAGGCGCAGGTCCAGTGAGGCATCCAGGCTCCAGATGCAGGTCCAGGGAGGCATCCAGGCTCAAGACGCAGGTCCAGCGGGGCATCCAGGCTCTCATCCTGGTCATCCTGGATGTTGGGTGGCTTGAGGGGGTTGTTGATGTGTGCTGCACTTGGCCCTGGCTACTCCAATTTGCATTAAACTTTTTTTTGGGCATCTTTTCTATGGGAGGTGGACTGTTAGGCTATTTTTTAAGTTAGAGGGAAGAATCACTCATGTTGGGCTGCCTAACGTGCGTTTTCTTATCGCTAATGGGCTTATCGCAACTTTTTTAACGTTAGCGCGAGGATTTTTATCGCCGTCCCGCTAATTTTATCGCCGGACATTTCAGCCGGTAAGAGAAACTATCGCCGGTTAGCGGCGTATTGTTAATATGCCGCTAACATGGCGATAATTTCCCGTGGTAGACGGCGATAAAAAAAGTCACGCTAACGGCGGTTAGCGGTAATTATAGCCACTTCTTGATAATATCCCCCCATGACTTTTAGCATTTTGGAAATGACAGCATAGATATTAATGTTCTAAAGAATCATGCTGAATGGCTGGAGTGCAAGTAGGGACCCATGACGAAGTAAGCTGTTTCTTATTTTCTTGGGGATTTGACATACGGAACTACTGGCAGTAAGAAGCAGATACTGATTAGATGTCTTCCTTGTTACTTTTATTCTTCACCACTTAACTACCCCTTTGACCTCCTGCCCCCGTGGGGTCATATGTTTCCAAACTTTGGGCGAGTCAATAGGAGAAAGGAATGTTTTTTTTTTAAATTGCCATTTCCCTGTATGCCTGTATGTTTGTTTGCAAGTGAGAGCCTTGCCTCCCGTGTGAATGTCTGATGTTTGAAGCAACATACACCTTAGGCACAAAATGATGAAAGATAAATACAGCATGGAATAAACTTGGAATGGTCACGAGACACAATAGTAACATGCATAAGAAGTTGTGCATGCCACATTTTAAACAGCCACACAATGGCACATGATAAAGGCAAAGCCGAGAGTGGCAAGAATAAACCTGTCAGGGCATGCAGTTGTTAAGTGCATGCTACACATGATCAATCAATCACACAAATAGCTGCGTCACTGGGGGAGTGTTCTACAGTTGAATGTACCCTGACGAAAGTCCCAAACCTTTTTAGGCCTATCAGAGTGGGGCAGAAACGTGTTGGTCGAGCAAGGGTCATAGGACCATTAAATCCTACAGTCCCTTTCAATAATTTAGTTTTTACTGTCCCCATCCGCTCCTCGAATAAAAGGATACCAATGAGTGAGGGATTTTTATCTTCTAGTTACGCCTCCTAGTCTTTTTCTTTTTTTCTTTTAGGAGCTCCCTGAAATACAGTCGAGCCCACCCTTACCTTTAGGAGTCAGGGTGAAGCCGATGATGCAGCATGACACTAATTGAGTGTGTGAGGGTTACATATAAAAAAGGAATTATTTTCCTTTCCCACTCCTAGTGGGGTGAGTCTAGGCATGGCAAGCACTTCCTCTCATTGCGCCCAGAGACGTGAGGTTAGGAGGGATGCTCTATAGGTATTGTTAGTGTGGCTGGAGAAGCTAGCAATAGGATTGTGTGATGGTGCATGAAGGCCGTGTTGATTCCAAAGATAAGTGAGGCAGAGTTTAATGCTCAGCTAAATGAAGGAGTAGAGCTGGTCATGCTACAGGAGACCGCTTATCACGTTTTTGTTTCTCTCGTAAACCCCCATGGGTTACATTTCTTACTTTTTCCCCGCAAACATCTATGTTGTCAGGGTTAGTGATCCTGATTACCGAGACTCTTGGCGGCTGATAAGTCAGCAAGCTTCGGCCCACCGTGGTTTGCAGCCTGAGGGTAGGCTAGTGAAGAGATAATGGCCAGGCTTAAATGGAAGTAGTTCTACTGATCTTTCTCCAGTTCTTCATATTCTGGCCACGGAGTTCCCTCAAAGCAGCTGACTGATTAAACTATTTTAAGTAATTAGTGCTGGACAAGCTGGATGACGATCTTCCCCTGATCATTACATGTTAATGTAGGGGCTAGAGGCCGATCACGCAGGGATAGGGCCTAAAAGTTGCAGAATGGTGCACACCAAAAATACTCCTGACTTTATCACTGAAAACATAATCATAATGCAGAATCCGGCATCGTCTGGGAATCTTTAAGGCCTTATATGCCACATGAATACCGCAGTGTTTACGTTCGAGTACCTATTTAGCTAAAGAGATTGCAAATCAGCCATAGTTAATTCTAGATTAGTATGAACGACTGGATGCACAGATAGCTCAGGGAATAGACACTGACTATCTCCAGAAAGAAAAGTGATCTCCTAATGGAACCTTAATTGGTGCCATTCTTTACAGTTAATGTATAATCCGTTGCTAGATTTAAAAAAAAAGTAATACAGTTTCTAAGTTTTGTGGGAAGACGCTAGCTATTCAGGCTGCAAATGAAGCAAAATCCAGACATGGATACATATGCAGCAGCCCCAAATGGAAGAGAGACTCTCATTGCTTCTGAGGACCTATGCATTGATGCATATGAACACAAGGTGGTGTTTTAACAGGACCTCATGGGCGGCTGTAAGGGCTGTCTATACAAATGATCTATCTGAACTGCAGGATGCATGTAAGTATAATATTTAGATCCTAGCGGGTAACCTGCAAATCTACTCAGTTGGCAGAGGCCATTATTTATTCATTCCTTTTGCATTTTTTTATAGCACCACTGTACCCAAGGGTGTCAATGCATTTTTTAATTCAACCAAAATGAAGCGTTCGAGTCATGTATTACATGAAACATTTTAAGAACAGTAAACATAGCAAAGTGGACTAGCGAAGAGCTAACAATTATTGTGAAGAGTAAGGGGGAGAATGGGAAAAAGGTGGGTGGTTTGGGGTGAGTGGCTGAGAACAAAACTGAAGGTGGTAGAGCTGAGAGGGTGTTTGCTGGGAGGGAAAGTGGTGGGAAGAGGGAGATGAAGAGAGAAGTGAAGTAGAATAGGGTAGATATATGGATCAGGAGGTTGGGGAAAGGGGGAATAAAAATTTTTTACGAAAGGTCCTACCTTGAGCATTACTGTCAGAGGACTGCCCACCACATTTAGAGATACCTGCCTGCATAGTCGGGATCTCTGTGATGAAAGTGCATCTGCCAATATGGTTAGTGACAGCTTAATGTCGAGCAAAGCACCACATTCGTTTGGCCCGGTCAGCATTTTATTTTGTTTTTGAAAAACAAACTTCCTAAGTCAGAGTTTGTTTCTGAAAAGCAAATTAGCAATGATACATAAGAGCAACAACTTTTATCCCTGCGCATTCGGGCATTGTTTGTTTTTCCTGTCCCTGCAGAGAACATAAGTGGTGGTGGCTCCATCCTATATAATGTGGGCAGCCATCCCTGTGACCTGGCGATCTTGTGACTCACGGTCTGCAATGCCAAGGGTTCTGGAGAGAAAGCCACCTGTGGCTTTCCTAGTGGACATCGGACAGTCGTCCATCATCTGAATGATGCAGAGGAAAAGCAAGTTCGGAGGGGCTGAAGATACACTGACTTATGGAAGAGTTCCTGCTTTGTCAATCTCTGAATAAGCTCCTTTAGCCATTACAAATAGAAAAGTAGCCTGGCCAGATGGAACACCTTTAGAATTTCAATAACTGTTTTTCAGAAGATCTCTAACCAATAATCTTTTTTTTTGCTTTGAAAATATATTGGATTCAGTCCCAGCTCATCATTGGTGGGACAAATTGGACGGCTGTTTTCATCTAAAAAACAAATCACAGTTGTTCATCACATCGGCAGATTTCCCCACTAAACTGCAACTATGTTTTCCAAAATACTCTATATTGCTTTGATTCTAGATCTGTCCCAAAGTATGCATCATGGTAAACAGGGCTTTATCACTGGTAGGCAGATGGACTAGAATATTGCCACATCCTCTTTGCTATAGACACTCAGAAAACACATATTCACCACCAATGACTATTTCGGTGGATGACTCTTAGTGAACTCAAGGCTCTCTTGGCAGATCAATGTAGGTTATGGTACATGGCAGGGGAGCCCAATGTCTCCTGTTTTCTATGCGGTGTTTGTACAACCTCTATATGAACCATTGAGAAATTCCTTTTAAAAAATGCCTTGTGTGTCATTAAGACAAAAATCTATGAAAATGCCCCGTTGGTATGAATACGAAGCCCAGGGACATTCTCAAATTTGATGGAGGACTTACACCTATCTGGTGCCTTACTAGGTTTAAGGTTAATCCCTCCATGGTAGAGGTCTCGTTCTGAAATGCAGGAGAACCCTGAGATTAGGAAAACACGTCATGTATATTGGGTAATGATCCTGCATGATCAAGATGCACTGTCTCAGGTTTTTATCCCAGGTATTTGGACCCAATTTAAGACCACACTAGATAGAAATCAACATCTCCCCTTGGCTCTTGTGGGCCCACAAAACTACGTAACAATGGATATTCTCCCTATCATATTGTGTGTTGCATCATACCCAGTATATATCCATAGAAATCAATATCACCTCCATGTGAATCGTGGGAAGAATGAACTATGTAGAAATGATTATTCTGTTTAGGATGTTGTTCGTTTCTTATTATTATACTATACCATGTACCATGTATTCCACATAAGCTAGAGGCTCATACAGTTGAGATGATATAGGTTTTTATATCACCTGAAAATCTACAGCAGACTTTCCAACTTGGGCAGGCTCTCTGCACCCGTCTTCGGGAAATATTTCTTGTCATCCACTTTGCAGCATCTGCAATTTCTTTCGTCTACTAATCAGTGCATGGATCGTTGCAATAGCTTTCTACATCTAGTGGCCTTGATACAGCTCTCATCCACCGATATTTATTTAGAAACTGTGTCCTCTACTTCAGAAAAGATAAGGATGAAAGTTTAACAGGATCTGAGCTTAGTCTGAAGTCAGTAGTGGCTGCTACCGGACCCGGGTGGTGGGCGGGGGCAGGGGAATGGAAGGGACGAAACAAGTTTTAAAAAAAAACTCTTACCTGTGACGGCGGGCCGGCCGCCGCCTCTCCTCCGTCCTCTTCTTCCTGACTTAGGTCCTGCAGCAGGATGCAGGAAGCACTCAGCTCTCAGACTCCCAATAGCCAATCACAACACTGCAATGCAGCGCTGTGATTGGTCTTAGTGCCGTGGATCGGTGCTCAGCCAGGGAATGGGGGCTTGGGTTTGTTCTCCACGCAGGCTTTAATGCAGCCTGCATGGAGAAGATGCAAAGTGAGCATGAATGTTTGGCTGGCCCGAGAGGGTCGGCCAAATAGTCCTGTGCACTTAGGAGTGGGCAAACCACTCCTCCCCTGGTATTCTGTCATCGAAGTAGCTCCACAGCAAACGCAAAGCTGCATCAGAAGGAAACATAAAATGATGATAACGCAAGTTATTATCATTTTATGTTTCCTTTACTTCATTGCTGCGAAGCAGTGGGGCGATGCTCCTCCGCTTTAGCGGAGGAGCCGCCACTGTCTGAAGTAACATTTAGGGTCCGATTCCGAATATACCTATGGGATATCGTATCACCATATTATCAGTTGCCCTGTGTTGCCAGTCTAGAAATCATATAAACATATATATATAGAGAGAGAGAAAGATCTATACACCTGTAAAGTTTTCTGTCTATCTATCTATCTATCTATCTATCTATCTATCTATCTATCGATGTATATTTCTATTTCAGACCTTACAACCATAAACGGTATTAGGCAGTTCCAGCATAAATTGGCAACACCCTGTTATTGATAAAGGGCCTGAGAGGAGGACTTGGTGATGGAATAGGTGCCGGAAGGCTCCCTCTCCCCATCAACTGGTGCATTTAAGGCCACTATATTTAAGAACCTATACCTCATGTCTAACTAAGCATTTGGTATGTCTAAACATTTGGCATACTTTATCTCATAACAGATCAATAAATGAAGTACATTGTAAGTGTGTCCAAAGAGTTGGGTGCAAGGTACGAATCATCTGTCTGTCCCAATCTATTTCCCTTCTACATTATTGCATATATGAGAACAAAGGAAAATAAACAATCAGTGTTTCCTCATTTTAATTAATCCACAGTATCATCAAGACTTAGAAAAATAAATCAAATGCACAGGAAAATCTTGCAGATTCTTAGTGTTCATGGAGAGGTAAAGAAATTGTGTTTTGTCTTGCTGTTAGGAGGGTCTGGACCTAAGGGTGTGCACTGCATAGAAATAATCATTGCAGAAAAGTAGTAGTGCTACTGTACATCATCCTAGATGGCTATGTGACTATGCTCCTACTGAATTGGTTTTAAGTGGCACTACAAGTCCCCAATTTTCTAGGTGGACCATGATTTGGAAATGTAGAAATAGTGAAAGTTTTGAGTTTATGGTGAGTAATGTTTTCAAGGAATTTGAACACTCCCACTGTATTGGAAATGGTCCTTTCTGCAGGGTCACCCCCAAACCATGTTCCTTCCTCCTGCCCTTTTTGCTGTTCTTGTTTTTGTTGGCTGTAGGACTCTGGACACTTTACCACTGCTAAACAGTGCTAAAGTGCATGTGCTCTCTCCCTAAACATGGCTGATGGAGTTATCTGCACCTGGCATATCTAATTTATCCCTAGTAAAGTGCACTACCTGTGTCCAGGACCTGTAAATTAAATGCTACTAGTGGGCTTGCAGCACTGATTGTGCCACCCACTTGAGTAGCATTTTAAACATGTCTCAGGCCTGCCATTGCAGAGCCTGTGTGGGCAGTTTAAACGGTCATGTCGACTTGGCATTTAACAGCCTTTGCCAAGCCTTAATCTCCCCTTTTATTGCATTTAAGTCACCCCTAGGGTAGGCGCTAGGTAGCCATAGGGCAGGGTGCTGTGTAATCAAAAGGTAGGACATGTAGTCTTAAGTTGTACATGTCCTGGTGGTGAAAAACACTCAAATCGTTTTTCACTATTATGAGGCCTACCCCTCTCAGAGGTTAACATTGGGAATTCCTTATTACACTTTATAAGCTAAAATTCCTGATTGAGAAGGAGAAGATCCATCCTGTTTCATATCACTGGAATGGTAGGGATACATCCTCTTTACTGGTAAAGTCAAATTTATCATTACCCTTTAAAAAAGACCACTTTTAGAAAGAAGGGATTTTTCTGTTCTTAGCCCTGTGCGCCTGCAGCCTATCTCCAATACAAGTCTGGGGTGGGTGACAACTGGTCTTTGTGCATTCCATCTAGACAGCCACACACAAAGGGAGCTTAGGTGTGACTGATGGGCCATTCACATCCTGATGGGTCATCCACATCCTGATGGGTCATCCTAGGCAAGATAGGAGGGAGGAGCTGACACTTACACTTGAATAGTCTGTGTTCTGTCCCCACACAAAGGGCTGCACACCCCCTGTAGTGACTCTGGGGCCAGACCTGGAAGGGAGGACCCCTGTGCACTTCCAAACCCTTCGTAGAAGTCATCCCCACTTCAAAGGCACCACTGGGTATAAGAACTGGACTTCTGACCCTACCATTTCAGTACATTACTGGACTTGTGAAGAACTATGCCAGGAGGAGGGACTGCTGTGCTGCTAAAAGGAGTGCCACATTGCTGGATTGCTGCTCTGGAAGAACTGCTTTTCTGCTGTGCTGCCTTTCTTCCTGCCACCCTCAGCCCTGACTGAGAATGACTGGACCCATCTCACTTGAACCCAGAGTGACACCAAGGGCTTTCTGGTTACCCCCTGTTCAAAGTCTCAGGGACATCAAAGACTTCGCCTCATCCTGCTACAGCACCTGGACTTTGCTTGCTGCAAGTCTTGCCCTGCCAAATGGTGCCAATTCAGTCCTGGTCCCTTGGAAGTGGGTATAAAGTTCTACCCCAGCAAGAATCCACGCATCAACACCGTTACGCCACTCGGAACTGGTGCAACGACACAATGCCGCAGCCGTGAGGATCGAGTACCTTGCTTCACCGACTGCTCGATGCATCTCCAACTTTGTGCCGCACGAAACCGACGCATTCCCATCGACAACGAACCATCATTGTGGCTGTGAGGATCGAGTGCATTCTTTGCCAGCTGCTCGCTGCATTGCCTCCATTCTTGATGCATACTCAACTATGCGCAGTTTGAAACCGATGCATGTCCTTCATCATAACGATTGACAACAATGTATCGCCTCCATTACTTCCCACATTGTATTCGATGTCGACATATTTAAGATACTTTTTTAGCAGGCCTAGGTTGGTCCCTATATCTGACCCATGCTCCATCGCGGTTGGCCTGAACTTTTGGATTTCATCTGGTTTAGTGTGACCGGATAGCTCCAGTTGGCGCTATATGCTTTTAAGCACTACATTTCAGTTTATTCTTTAAAAATTCATAACTCCGGTTATACTTATTGGGTGTTTGGTCTTGTTTTGTTGATAAATATATAACCTGTTTTTCTAAACTGGTGTGGAGTCTTTTTGTGGTGTTTTCACTGTGTTACTGTTTGAAGTGTTGCACAAATACTTTATACCAAAGGGAGTCACCGTTCCTGAGTGGAGATGGAGAGGAGGGAAGTAGGGGGTACTCTTGTCGTGTGCTACTCTGCTTGTGGGAGGCAGGGTGTCCTCATCTTGATGCCCTCACACACCCCGAAGGATGTCATGCTTCATCATTGGGCTTTTGCTCCTCGTCGGGCCGGCGCTGCAATGCCCTACGGGTCCCCCGAAGGGTCTCTTTTTCGGAGATCTTTTGATGAAGCCGTATGGGTGCGTGGGTGTAAGTGGCAGTGAAGTCCTAGAAAGTGTATTAAAAAATGGCTGGAGGGAGAGTAATTACTTTTTAATAAAGTGATCCCTCTGTCATTATTAAAACAAAGTGTATGGAGCTGCTTTAAGGGGTATTAGGTCCCTTGGTAGCTGGGTGATTATATGTCCCTAGTGGGCATATGTTATGGTCAACATGTTTCGCGCTTCAGTGGCCTCAGGGGGAGATCCAGGGCGCTTCGTCAGGACCAAATAAGAAATTTATATCTACAGTGGCCTGAAAATTTCGGTGCCCCCGGATAAATGAAAGGAGTAGAGATTTCCTTAGTAGGTAGGGTAAGATCCCATGAGATCAGGGAGGGTCATTTGAGACAGCGAGAGGCACACAGGTGACACAGCCCAGATGCACAGAGAGAACCATCTCAAGTGACCCTCCCTGATGAGGACACCCTGCCTCCCACAAGCAGAGTAGCACACGACAAGAGTACCCCCTACTTCCCTCCTCTCCATCTCCACTCAGGAACGGTGACTCCCTTTGGTATAAGTTTAATTTCGGGAGCACGGGTCACTGGACCTTTTAGAATAGCTCCTAGAGTCCCCCTCTTTTGATAAATAGGGCACAAATACTTTACACATTGCCTCTTAAGCTAAGCCTGCCTGCTCTGTGCCAAGCCAGCGAGACTAATTTGGGCGTGTATCCGACCTGCACTCTATTGCAGTCAGCTTGAACTTTTGGATTTGACCCAGTCAAGTGCAATCAGATGTTTGTGCTTTATGCTTTTAAGCACTATTTTAAATTAGTTCTTTTAAAATTCATAACTCTGGTTCTACTTATTGGATATTTATTGTTTTGGTCTTGTTTTATTCATAAAATTCAGCTCTATTGTGCACACCTGGTGTGGAGTCTTTTTGTGTGATGGTTTCATAAATACTTTACACATTGCCTTTAAGTTAAGCCTGACTGCTCCGTGCCAAGCTACCGGAGGACGAGCACAGCTTAATTTAGGGTGTGCTTGTGCCTTACCCTGACTAGGATTGTGGTTATTGCCTGGCCAGAGCTTATACCCCAGTCAACCTGGAACCCAATTTTAAACATATTGCAATAATAAAATGGGATGAAGCATCTCACCTGGGAAGATTACACACTTAGTGGCTCTCATAACCAGCAGACTGGACTACGGAAACGCCCTCTACGCCGGGATCAACAAGTCTCTGCTCCGCAAGCTCCAGACCATACAGAACACCGCAGCCAGACTCGTCCTCGGCATTCCTCAACACGAACACAGCACCCAACACCTATGGAACCTCCACTGGCTCTCCGTTGAGAAGAGAGTCACTTTCAAGATACTCACCCAAGCCTACAAATGCCTCCACAACACCAGACCCCAATACCTCAATGAGAGAATCTCCTTCCACGTACCCAAGAGAAACCTCCGATCCGCCGACCTCGCCCTCGCCGAAACCCCGCACATCCGCAGAGCCAGAACAGGTGGAAGAACCTTCTCCTACATCGCGGCCAAGACCTGGAACGAGCTCCCGATCGACATCAGCCACACCCCCTCCCTGAACATTTTCAGGAAGACGCTCAAGACCTGGCTTTTCGACAGAACGGAGCTGCTTACCCCCCCACTCCCAGCGCCTTGAGACCCTCACGGGTGAGTAGCGCACTTACAATTCCCCTGATTGATTGATTGATTGATTGAGTTATTCTATTTAATGATGATATGAGACACTTGACAGTCTCATACTCACAATCTTTGACTTGTATGTTTTACAGTCTGACAAGTGACTTGTTCAAGGCAAATTTTAGTCTAATCACACTTTTGTGGTGAGAGGTATTGACTTAGCAGTCAATGTCACTTCTCCACTGGGTTATTGTGTGGTGTAGGAGAATGTTTGGATTATGAAGTTTAATTAATCCCTGAACACCATAGCAATGGATAAGGTTTTATACCCAAAATATGACGATATTTGATTCATTTATACCTCACTGAGTTTGCAATATCTTCCACTAGCTCCAAATAAAATATTCATGGGTTTGGCCATTTTATTTCATTTTTTCATGAAGCCTTTGGTCATTTTATGTGTTTCTCGCCAATATTTTCTCCTTTGAGTTTGTGCAGGGCCAATCACAGCAAATCAAACATTATGTTTTTAGACGAAACCCGCAACTCAATTTGAAAACTAAGTTAAGATATCTGGATTTGGTATTACCTAAGTGATGTCACTACAATATATGGGCAAATGCTTATGCTTCAAGTTCAGTCATTGACCTTGGTAGGCTACATCAACTGTGATAAGATGTTGATCCTTCCCTACTTCCTGTTTTTGGTAAGTTCTCTATTGTTTATATTTATCAACCTCAGTTCTGGCAAATATTTAGAGCCTGGATAATTACATTTATCAACACTGCAGGAGTGGCAAAATTGGGTGGATGAAATTAAGACAATCCCTGCTCATGGGATATTAGGTTTCATTGACTTTAAACTTTATTTTTTGGCCATCAAATTCACGTAGTTTTGTGAGCTTAATTTCACATAAATTCACATTCACTCAAAGTCACACATGTGCCTATGCACTCAAACAGGGAGGAATACGTGTTAAGGGCTTTTTCTGGATTTTATTATATGTTATATCTAAAAAAGGCTATCAAACAATATCCTCCATGCATAGTGGAATATAGGTTTACTTTTTAGGAATACATTTTAGGCGATACCTGATTTTCAGCATCAGCCTAAATGTCTTCTGGGGGAACCTTGAATTCTTAGTCCAAATTGCAACTTGAATTAGGGGCTGCTTGAAAAGCCAAATAGCTTAAAAATTGGGAGCCATGAACTCTCATCTGCATGCACCTTGTTTCTATTCCTCTTACATTTGCTGGAGTGCAATTCAGTATATTTATTATCACCATTCAGAATTGTGGCCCAAATCTATTAGGTTGTTACACACTATAGCATCGCACCCAAATATGCTGTGCTGTTTTGCACAAAAAGGAAAACACAACGCAGCAGAGAGCCATATCTATTAAGATTGGCTTGCTGTGGGTGTGCATATTTTGCCAACACACAAACATGCTGATGTGTGTTATGCACAGACTCGCACCATGGTGCAGAAGTAACTGTGCACTGCCCATAGTAGAAAACATACTCTTCTAAAGTAAAATAATATGAGTATTCTTTCTTTCCTTTTTGTCTTTATTTTTCTTTCTTTCCTGCTTTCTTTCTGTTGTTCTTTCTTTCTCAAAGGCAAGAGGCAGGCTGCCAAGAGCACAACGATTGACATAGTTAGTTACACGAATTTTCAGTCACACATCATCCATTTGCCTGTGGGTGTCATTCACATTTTTCTCCAATTCACTCGAGCATGCGTCAAGGGTCAATGCGTCACCCACTTCAGCCATTGGCTTACTTCACTATGAGTTATGTTATGCTGCCCTTTCACAAGGAGCAAATCCGTACACAGAGTAGCTCCCTTCAGTGCCAGGGGGTGCCATGGTAATGTGTGCTTTTTAGAGACAAAAAAACGTTTGCCTTTATCAAATATTATTTTGTTAGATTGACAACCTCCCTTCAATTTCCCCAACAATAACGTTTTGAAAAAGCCATGGCAAAACAAAATAAAATAATTGCCAAAAGGCTGTCAGATGACGCCAGTCCTTTTGACTTTGCCAAAGCTTGATGTTAGCTGCACTGAAGTTAAGCTCATAAAGATGTTTTGAAAGGGTTCTCTCGGACTAGTAAATTGCATCCTATTAATTTATAGCTGAACTAAATCTCAGCCTGTGAGATGTTAATACACACTTACAGCCTCACTACCAATGTCAGATCCGTGGGCTGGATGGACCACAGAGCAAAAGCAGATAATTGCTTAAAACCCTTAGTATGCATTATTTCCTGACACACTTTTAAAATAATCCTTAGAAATGGAAAAACAATTACCCCTTAGACCATATTTTATTTGCTCCAGAAAGGTTTTACGTATTCGGCCTTGTTTCTTTTGGATGCAATGCTGCAGAAATGGTATAGCTGTGAAATACACATGGCCTGTGTAATTGTATACTGTCATGCTACATAGAGATTTAATTGGGTTATTTCATAAAAAGCTATTACTTGATAATCTAAACACCATCTGGCGAAAATATATCTTTAGGAAGTAGCTCTCTGTGCTCTTAATTTCTTAAATGGCCTTTATTATATATGTGTGTGTGCATATTTAAAACAGCCAAGAGAGTACTTTCAGCGGACTTACTGTTCTCTTGTCACACAATCTATAACAGACCTGTTTTCACCACAAGTATAAAAGAGCATTGTTATGTTTGTTATGATATATTTGTTAAGCGCAAATGTCACCTATATGTCACATGGCGCTAAAAGCCAGAAAGACAGAACAAGAAATTAAGAAGAGAAGAGGAATTTAATAATAAAGATACTAAGAGAGATTAGACATTGAAGCCATGTCATCTGTTGGAGAATTAAGGTGGCAGCAAAGAGCTGTCTTTAATTGAAGTTCGGTCGTTTACTAATTGAATTATAGTGGAATTTCCACCACTAAACCATTTATTTTGGAGGAGGAACTGCCAGAGGTGGATTCTCCTACACATTTAACATTTCTCCCAGAAATTGGAGGATTACCCAAGACCACCAACCTCTATATGTGGCCTTTAATTTAGTTCAGTGATATGTGTTGATTCTGAAATCCATGTGTATCTTGAACATCCCAGGGCTGAACTGTAACTGGATCGATATAGATAATTCTGAATAAAATTCGAAGTCATGCATTTGGTAGAACTAACGCCGAAATGCAAAGTCTCGTGTGCAAACAAAAACATCGATAGCATGCGATGCATAAAAAATGTTATAATGATGTTATAGACAAACATTTCACTCCACCAGAAGCAAGATCACACATTGTGCCGAACATGAATATATTGGTATGTCATGTCCAATGCTGCCAAATTATGGTTTTGTTTATGTGACATTCTATAAAAGTGTTTTTGACAAATCTAAACTTTCATTATAGCGATTTCAAATTGTTGACTTTATAAAATGCCATTTTGTAGTAACTCTTTTTAGAGTACCAGTGGGCTACTGCTTGTTACTTGCACCATCATAATGAAGCTTCATGCACAAACAGTGAAGACAAAACTGATGTATTGTTTTAATAAAATGCACCTAGGCAATTGTTTACTATGTCAAATCTAATAATAAAACATAGGGGCTTATTTTCAAGCCCCGTGTGCTGCCGGAACATCACTTTTTTTTTGACGTTCCGACGGCGCAGAGTGCAGAGCCATATCTACAAAGCCACAAAAAGCCACCCTGCATGGGTTTACATGGCCTTATTGATATGATGTAAGGCAAAGCCGCGCAAGTCACTGCGCTGCCTCACAGTGTGTCAGGGAGGCGTGCCACGGGCACTGCGTTGGGTGTTCCCACTCAACACCCATGCCAAATGACACATTCCCATATTTACAACACAGCATAAATCTGGGAATGCGTCAAAACCATGCGACTCCCCAGGGGTGGCGTAATGAGGAGAAACAACTTTGTCTCTTCTCGTTTTTTAAGGCCTCAATTGATTGTTTCTGTGCAGGAAGGCCCTTCCTGCTCAAAAACAATCATTCCTACAATGCGGACACCCTTGCACCATGGTGCAAGGGTGCCTGTGTTGGCACAAGTCACACATGTGTGCACCAGCGCAGAGGAAGAGGACTGAAATGCGCCGTATCTCATAGATATGGCACATTCTTGTCCTTTTCTTTTGATGAAGGGTAGCACAGCAAAGTGACATGCAGTGCTGCCCTGCTTCAAATTGTTGTAAATGAGGCCCATAGGATCTACGCCTACACCTACGTGTAAATTTCCACATCTCTACATTTTTGCTGTTCTCCATTTCTGTGTAGAGAGTTGCACTTAGGTGTGGATTTAAGAGTCTCCAAGCCCTAAAATAGATTTGTATTACATTTTAAAATAATCAAAATATATTAAATAATTTTAAAATCTTAATTTGTAAACAATCTGTTAAAGATAATATCCACACTCGCTAACATTTTCTTCAAATTAATTTATTATAAACTTGGATGAAGTTTAATAATTAAGAATAAAAATTTAATAAAAGAATTAGTTAAAAACATGCATTACTTTTTTTAAAGTCCACACAGAAAAGATATGAGAGCTGGCAATCTCCAACCGTATATTTGTGAATTTCATTTTGTAGTATGTGAAGTAGTACTACTGAAATACTACCTTACGTACTGCATAATGTCTTTTGTTAATTGCGTACAGAAATCTGCAAGAAGCTCCACATACTGAGCCTGATTCACAAAACTAAATTCAGGCGTAAGTGTAAGTTTGAAATCAAATGTATCCTTGTTACACCTACCAGGTATTAAATAAGGGATTTCTGGCAGATGTATGTGCATTTGCTACTGTGGATTTTGCCACATGAATGCGGAGAAATGTACAGTAGCAAATCTCATTAAAGTGGTGAGAAGAGAGCATTCCAAGACATGGTTTGTGGCAAAACCCCATTCAGAGAGCCATGGGGCAAGCAGGGTTTACTTAGCCCAACAGTGGAGCCCGATCTACTATGGGTCCTGAGTCACGCAGCTCCCTTATCAACACTTGACTCTCAGTAATAGAGTGGGTCTCAGCTCTTCGAGGGGGAGGTAGGTGTGAAGCATACACAGGCGCAAGACTTAAACTACCAACACTAACTGCAAAAGGCTGATTGTCCAGTCAAATCACTTTAAAAAAAATTTATTTTTATTTTAACAAAAGCATACAATGCATAAAAGCAACACACTGAATAATATTGACATTCTGTTATGGTCAACGTACTAGCACATCCTGGGCGGTATCTGCGAGTCCCTTCTAGTGGGGTTGGTTATTACCCATTCGATAGTGAAAGCGACTTTCAGATTTGGCCCACACTAGTCCCCATACAACTAAGTCTAAGATTTACCTTAAGAGACAACTTTAGCAGTGCTACTTGCTACGTTTGTGCAAATACCCCCCAGGCCTGATGACCTCAAACAGTCTTACCTGATCTGACTGCAGCTGCAAGTGCCAGAGGAATGTGACACATCTTTCTGGGCACCAGTCTACTGCTGCTGAAGGCCCACAACCTCTCATGGTCTTTTCCCAAACTGTGTGAGACCTCCTCAGTCTTCGGACAGCCCATATCAGACGACTTCTCCGCGACAGTGTCCTTCACAGCAACCTTGGTATAAAGATCCATGAAAATAGCTCTGCCTTCACAGTTGCCCCCTCCTGACACATGGAGGTCATCGATTTTGCTTGCACAAGGACGACACCCTAGTTTTATGGTGCCTCCCTCCTGGCGCACGGAGTTCACTGACTTTGCATGCACAAGAGTGACAGCCTTAGTTTCACAGTGGCTCCCCCCTAGCACACAAAGGTTGATGACTGCTCAAGAACAGGAGCACGGCCCTCACTCTTGCAGCGATGCTGTCCGTTCTGGGTCTCTCACAATTCACTAACTACGATCCACTTGACAGCAACCACACTTGGCCTCCCTCCAAGTGCTCTCCTCCTCTTCACAGGGTCCACTGGTCTTGGTAGGAAGGTAGAAAGCTGGTACTCCAGGCAGAGTGCAAGTGGTCTTGGCATCCTTGGTGATAGCCCCTCAACCAGTATGGAGTCTAGGAGACCTTGATCCGTAGTGCTGGTTTCAGCAGTTAGAAGTCTTGGTAACTTCTCTTCTGTTGAACAGTATTGTTTAACAACTTATGGGACTCATTCTCCTCCCCAAATTCGGACACAGATGTGATTTAGGGCCCAATTTATATCTTGGCAAAGGCGCACAGGCCTTTAAATATCAGCAGTCTGTCCATCTGCCGTCAGAACCATACTACCACCTGATCTGCATGTTGGTTATGGGAACAGCCAATTCTTGAGCAGTCTTCTGAAGATAAGGTAGTTACCCGTGGATCTTATGTTTGGGGGTAAAGAGTTCCATAGTTTGGTTGCTTGAACAGAGAAGGATGGGCCAACCATGGTTTTTTTCTTGCGCGGTGGGATTTTGAAGCGAGGGGGCACTGTACAGTGGAGGTTCCATTGTTGAATGTATTTGGTGACTTTATTCCTGATGAAGAGCATCCCGTTCCATGTGTCGTTTTGTGGGTGATACAAAGCAGCTTTAATATGGATCTTCTGGCAACCAGTAACCAATGTAGGGCTTTCAAGGCAGGGGAGATGTGGGCTTATGGCTTTATATGTAAGAGTAGTCTGGCAGCAGAGTTCTGAATCTGTAGTAGTCTTTTCATAGTTGTTAAAGGTGATTCATGTTAGAGGCTATTGGCTAATCGAGTTTGGACAGAACAAGAGAGATGGTAGCCTGGACCTTGTGTAGAATTCCCAGATGGGGGAAGATGCGTCATGTCAAGAGGCGAGTAGGTCATAATTTTTCCAATCGCTACACGTGAGTATTTCCGTTTTGAAAGCATTCAATTTGAGATTGCTCCATGCCATCCCTTGATTCATGGCTCTGAGACAACTGAAAATTGGTGAGTTTTCAATGTTTTTGGGGCATTCCAGTTGAAGGAGAATTTGTGTGTTATAGCAAGTGAGGGGAAAATGATTGATCAGTGCTGATAATGACTTCATATAGATGTTGAAAAGCATGGGAGAGATGATAGATCCTTGAGGGGCCTCTGTTTTAGTTAAGTATGGTTTGGACAAGAAAGGGGGGTTATGGATGACATTAGTTCTGTTGTGAAGGTGGGATGTGATCCAGTCTACAGCAGTCCCCTTTATGTCGGCATCGTAGAGTCTTTGTTTCAGAGTATCACAGTCAACCGTGTCAAAGGCAGCTGAGAGGACCAAGAGAAGCAGCGCAGCAGCCCCGTTCCCATCCATTGTGTTCTTAATGTCATCCCAGATGGCAACGATTCTGTGCCTCTTCTTGGACAGAATCCTGTTTGAAAGTCTAAAAGTATGGCATTATCTTCAATGAATTGACATATGGGCGAATGCTGCTTTTTCTATCAGTTTGCCCAGGAAAGGTCTATTTGTAATCGGTCTGTAGTTGTCGGGGTTCAGCTGGTTCGGGTTTGTTTTCTTCAGTAATGGGCATATGTATGACTTTTTTAATTCTTCTGGAAATATTCCGGTATTTAAGGAATTGTTGAGGATTCTTCTTACTGGTGTGGCAGCAGAGATTGTTAGAAGAATTCTCTTGAAGGTTTGTGGTTTACAGGAGTTAGATGGGCTGCTGGCAGGCCTGCTTGCTTTGACCATGACAGTTGCAAGTTTGATCAGCCCGGTATGTGCAGCCACTTGTCTGTGATTGTTGGTTGTTGTAATTGCTCTCACTTAATTGATCGCACATGAGTCATAAAATAAAATATTTGATTGCAAATTACTATGCTCTTGCTCTGACTCAGAGTCTTCTTGGTACACTCTCATGAAGCTTACCTTCTGTCCTTCTCCTTGACTCCACAATATCATTTCTGTTTTACAATCCGCAGGCCTTCTTCTCCTGCACAAATGACAAAAGCACCATAACACTCATGCTTACCTTACTGAACCGCTTCAGCCAGGCACCCAAGATTGACGGATAATCCAACAATAATGCAGATGCACCACCCAATTTGGCAATACACTATCAGTTTTCTTTTAAGAATTATTTTTAGAACTGATTAGGTTCACTTCCCTCCTCCATAATTTGCATTTACTATTTTTCAAACCTAGGTGACAGAACATTTAGAAATATAATAATTGTTAGAAATGGGAGTCTCTAGTTGGCAGAGGTAGGTACCTTTGTCCAAGTAGGGACCCCTTTTCCTAGTCAGGGTAGGTAAGGGGGATACACTTCTAAAATAACCCCTGCTCACCCCCTTGGTAGCTTGGCACGAGCAGACAGGCTTATCTCAGAGGCAGTGTGTAAAGCATTTGTGCATGCATACAGTAACACAGTGAAACACTACAAATGGACACCACACCAGTTTAAAAAAATAAGTAAAACTTTATCTAAATCACACAAGACCAGAAAAAACCAAAATCCAACATACAATTCTATAAAATAGTTACTGTGCAAAAATAACCTTTAAATTGCAGGAATAACGTTGAAACACAGTTCCTCCGACTCGGTAGCTCCTTTTGGGGATACCGCTATACTGAACACGACAGAGTCTAACAATTCCAGCCAACCGCGTCAGTACGGGTTAGCTAAAGCGTCGACAGACTCGGAGACAGTACCTTTCTTGTTGCGGCCAACACGCCAATGCGAATAGTCGGGGCAATCGTTGCGGTTGCGATGTGAGATGGATGCATTGCAGTGTGCTGTGTCCTCATGGCTCGGTGCAGGCAGCGGCTCATTGATGGAGTCGGTGAGGCCAAGGCTTGCGTTGCAGGGTGAGACGGTGCTCGATGCGGTACTGGCTGGTCACTATGCGGCGATGGAACGAGTTGATGGTTGAGTCGGGCAGCAACGGAGTCGGTGACGTCTGTGCAGCGTGTAGTGAAGCGGTGCACAGTGCGGTGCCCACAGGACGCGGTACAAGCAGCGACTCGTTGACGGAGTCGGTAAGACCAAGGTTGCGTTGCGAAACGAGGTGGTGCTCAATACGGTACCTTCAGGACACAGAGTCTGCAATGGACTCGGTGACGGAGTCGGCTGCTTTTTTCTTCTGCGGTGAAAGGAACCAGCGGAACCAGAGACGATGCCCAGAAGGATGGTGAGGTCTTTGCTGTTCCTGAGACCTCTTGAACAGGGGGAAAGCTCCACTTCAAGCCCTTGGAGATACTTTCTCAAGTAGGATGCACACATAGTTCCTCTCCTCGGCAGAAACAGCCACTGCAGGCCAACCCCAGACAGCACACAGCAAAGGGCAGTACTCTTCCTCCAGTTTCTCGAGCTCTTCTCCTTGGCAGAGGTTTCTCTTAAAGTCCCAAAAGTGATCTAAAGTTCTGGGGTCTGGGCCCCAATATTTATACAGCAACATCCTTTGTTCTCTGATGGCAGAGAAGCCCTGTGCTCAGTCAAAACCAGTTATGTCCTCTCTGGTGCAGCTTCCTGGCAGGAGGTGGAGACAGAGACAGCAGTGTGGAAAGCAGACCAGGCCCATTCAGTTGAAAGGAAATCTCCTCCCCCTACTCTAAATGCAGCCCAGGTCTATTCAGCCCAGCCCTGACTCATCCAGACTCTCTGGAGCCACTGCACAGCCCCAGCCTCCGTCACTCCAAAGCCAGACAGTCAATGCACATCCTAGCAGATGCGCACTGGATGGCTAAGCAAGAAAATACCTACTTTCTAGAACTGATATTTTCAAACACAGAATGTAAAAATCACCCTCACTAAAAGACACACTTTACTTTCCCACCTTTTTCCCCGGGCTAGTTATGTTTATAAGATGTTATCAGCAAACGCCCCATCCTATCCTATGGGAACAGGTAGCCTTGCAATAGTGAAAAACTAAATTGGCAGTATTTCACTATCAGGGCATGCCACACACACCAGGGCATGTCCTACCATTCACATACACTGCACCCTGCCCACAGGGGTACCTTGGGCTTACCTTAGGGGTGACTAACATGTACGAAAAGGGAAGGGTAGGGCCTGGCAAGTGCGTGCACTTGCCAAGTCGACATGGCAGTACTAGACTGCACATAGATACTGCAGTAGCAGATCTGAGTTACATTTACAGGCTGCTGAGGTGGGTGGCACAATCAGTGCTGCAGGCCCACTAGCAGCATTGGATTTACAGGCCCTGGGCACACACAGTGCACTGTACTAGGGACTAACTAGTAAATCAAATAAGCCAATTATGGAAACACCAATCCATAACAATAATTTACAAAGGGAGCGCTTGCACTTTGGCACTGAACAAAGTGCCCAAAGCATCTAGACCAGCAAAAATGAAGTCCAACACACAGCAAAATAACAGGAGGCAAAGGCAAAAATACAGTGGAAACCCATGCCAATTATGCCAGGTCTAATATGTGTCCCCTCCAGCTGAAATGTGGGGAGAACTACCCACCCTCTTGGGAATTCTCTTCACTAAGGTGGAAAAATCTGGACAGACCATCAGCATTGGAGTGTTCTGTACCAGGGCAGTGTTTTACCATGAAGTCCATCCCCTGTAGGGAAATGGACCACCTCAACAACTTTGGGTTCTCACCCCTTATCTGCATCAACCACCTGAAGGGCCTGTGGTCTGTCTGAATCCGGAAATGAGTCCCAAACAAGCAGGGCCTCAGCTTCTTTAGTGCCCAGACCACAGCAAAAGCCTCACGCTCGATCGCACTCCACTTCTGTTCCCGGGGAAGTAACCTTCTACTAATGAAGGCTACGGGTTGGTCTAGACCCTCCTCATTTAACTGTGAGAGCACAGCCCCCACACCATGCTCTGAAGCATCTGTCTGCACCTCGAATTCCTGCGAGAAGTTGGGTGCCTTGAGCACGGGTGCCGTGCACATGGCAGATTTAAGGGCATCAAAAGCTTTTTGGCAGGCGTCAGTCCAGTTCACCTTCCTGGGCTGCTTCCTGGAAGTCAGCTCTGTCAAGGGGTCAACAATGGAGCCATAACCCTTGACGAATCTCCTGTAATGCACAGTGAGTCCTAAGAAGGCTCTCACCCCGGTCTGGGTCTTGGTGGGTTCCCAAGCCAGAATGGTGTCAATTTTGGACAGTTGGGGCTCCACCTGGCCGTTCCCTACCTGGTGTCCCAAGTACACCACTGAACCCTGCCCAATCTGGCACTTGCTTGACTTGATCGTGAGGCCTGCCCTCTGCAGAGCTTTCAACAATTCCCAGAGGTGGTGCAGATGTTCCTCCCAAGTGACACTGAACACAGCGATGTCATCCAGGTAGGCAGCACTCAAATCCTCCAGTCCAGCCAACACCTGGTTGACCAACCTCTGAAATGTGGCAGTGGCATTCCTCAACTCAAAGGGCATCACCTGGAATTGGTGGTGCCCATCAGTTAGGGCAATCTGCCATTACCCAGACGTTAAGTCAAACGTACTGAGGTTCTTGCAGCTGCGGTCCGTGCAGGTAACAGCGGTGGGGCCGCTTAAGGGGGTATTTCGAGGGACGATGCAGAGGGAAAATTAAATAAATAATTAATTTTCACGGTGCAACGTCCCTCGAAATACCCCCTTACCTGGCCCCACTGCCCCACTGCCCCACCGCTGTTACCTGCACGGACCGCGGCTGGGTACTTGGTAGCTCCAAACCGATCTATGAGCTCACCAGCTCTGGGGATGGGGTGTGCATCAGTCCTGGTGACTGAATTGAGCCCTCGGTAGTCCACACAGAACTGGAGTTCTGGTGTGGCACCAGGTGTGGCAGCCTTTGGGACCAAGACCACTGGGCTGGCCCAAGGGCTGTTTGAGGGCTCAATCCCCCTAGCACTAACATCTTGGAGACCTCCTCCTTGATGCAAGCTTTGACCCTGTCAGTCACTCTGTAAATTTTGTGCTTCACAGGAGGACTGTCCCCAGTGTCCACATCATGGACACACCACTGAGTGACACCAGGGGTCAGGGAGAACAGAGCAGCAAACTGTCCCAACAGTTGGCGGCAGTCACTCTGCTGTTCAGGAGTCAGGGCGGGGGAGAGGGTTACAATGTCCACTGACCCATCATGTTCCTTAGGAGACAGGAGGTCAGGAAGAGGCTCAGTCTCCTCTTCTATTCCAGCATCTGTCACTAGGAGCATGCCCACTTTGGAAATCTCCAAGTGGGGCTTAGGGTGGTTCACATGCAGGACCCGCAAAGGGTTCCTTGGAGAATGCAAGTCCACCAGAAAGGTGACTTCACTCTTGCGCTCCACCACCTCAAATGGCCCAGTCCAGTTATCTTGGAGCGCATAAGGCTCAACTGGGGCCATGACCCACACTTTCTGACCAGGCTGAAACTCGATCAGAGTGGCATTCTGATCATACCACTGTTTCATCTATTCATGGCTGGCTTCCAGATTCGCCTGAGCGGGTTGCCTGAAGCACTTAGTCTGGTTCCTGAAGGCCAGCATGTAGCTATATACATCCTGGGGAGGTTTACTGGGAGCTTTCTCCCAGCCTTCCTTGACCAGACTCAGAGGTCCTCTTACAGGATGCCCATACAGGAGTTCAAAGGGACTGAACCATAAGGACTTCTGAAGTACCTCTCAGTATGCAAACAAAAGGCATGGAAAGAGGACGTCCCACTTACGCCTCATGGGTTCACCAAGACCCATCATCCTGCCCTTGAGGGTCCGGTTGAATCTCTCAATCAGCCCATTACCTTGGGGGTGGTAAGGAGTGGTGAACTTGTAGGTAACACCACACTCCTGCCACATGGACTTCTTATATTTGGATATGAAGTTGGTACCATAGTCGGACACCACCTCTCTTGGGAACCCCACACAGGAGAAAATCCCCATCAATGCATGGCCCACCATGGGGGCCGTCACAGTCCGGAGAGTAATGGGTTCCGGGTACTGGGTGCGATGGTCCACCAAGACCAGGATGAACCTGTTGCCCATGGCTGTCTTGGGATCCAGAGGCCCCACAATGTCAATACCCACCCTCTCAAAGGGGGTGCTGACTACAGGGAAAGGTTGGAGAGGAGCTTTGCACTTCCTCCCACTCTTGCCATGTGCCTGGCAAGTTGGGCAAGATCTACAATGCGAGTCAGAGTTCTTGCACATTTGGGGCCAGAAAAAGTGTGTGACAAGCCTTTCAAAGGTCTTGTCTTGTCCCAAATGCCCTGCCAAAGGCGCATCATGAGCCAGACTCAGTAGGAAGGCTCTGTAGTGCTGGGGTACCACCAACATATGGGCTGACCCAGGCTCAGCAACCTTAGGCTCACTTACTAGGAGACCATTCTCCCAGTAAATCCAATGTGATCCAGACTGTTCACCTGCTGCCTGGTTTGCAGCCTGCTGCCACAAACCAACAAGAGAAGGGCATTTCTGCTGCTCCTGGCAGAATTCATCCCTGGAGGGGCCCCCTTCCTGCTGCCAATGGGTCAGCTCAGGCAGGTCCCCAGTTCGGCCACTTGCTCCCCTGTAGGCTCCAGGGCATCCCTCACAAGGTTTGCCTCCTCCTGGACCACGGGTACTTCAGGGGCTAGTTTCCCACGCCCCCTGCCTCTTCTCTTTCTGGCAGGCACCTGGGCCACTGTTTCTGGATCCAGGTCCTCTTAATTGCCCTTACCGGCTGCCATAGACCAAGTGGTCACACACGCCGACTCAGGCAGACCCAACATCTCAAAATGAGACTTTCAATCCACCTTCTCCCGAGGGGAACTCTCCAAATCGTTGCCTAGCAGACAGTCAACAGGCATGGCTGGCCTCAGAGCTACTCTCAAGATACCTGAGACCCCCAACTTGAAGGGAACCTGTGCCACTTTGCAGAGGCACTCAGAGTTGTCAGCTGCAACTACTGGGTAGAATGTGTTGGGAACCACCTGCTCCTCAGACACTAGCCGACAACTGACAGCTATCACGCTGGCTCCAGTGTCTCTCAGAGCTTTCACACTATGGCCATTGATGGTCACCCACTGCCTGTATTTTTTTGTGTTATCAGGCAGATGAGCTCTTGGGACCATCTCACTGTCTCCTAAAGAGACCAGGGTCATCTCTGTGGATCCCCACCCCACCTGGGAACCTGACTCCTCCCCCAAGGCTACACCAGCCAACTCACGGGGCGGAGAACCTGTGGGTGCAGTACTGGCTTTCTGGGGACACTTAGGATCCCCTATGAAGTGGACCACCTGACCACAAGCAAAACATGTCCTGGGGCCCTTCAGGTCAGTCTTACCTTCCGGGACCCATGGCTTCTTCTCAGTGGGAGGCTGGGAACCTTTCCCTTGGTTCCCTTGGGGATTACTTTGGGGCCCTTTTGGAACTCCTCTTTACCCTTGTCCCCCCCCCACTCTTCTGCTGGGGACCCTGCACACCTTTGGTGGAGTCTTCCACACAACCATTTGGACCCTGGTACTGACCCAACGGTCTGCCTCCACAGCAAGCTTCCTGGGGTCAGTCAGTCTACTGTCAATCAAGTGCTGGCGTAACTCTGGAAAACAATTATCCAACAAGTGCTCCCATGCAAGCAAATCATAGAGCCCCTGAAAATCATTCACCTGGCTATACTTCACCCATCCATCCAGTGCTCTGCAAAAATAGGAGACATACTCAACCCAAGTGCCTGACTCCAGCTTCTTACAAGCACTCAACTTCTGCCTGTACAACTCAGGGGTCAAACCATCCCTCCCTATTAAGGCTTCCTTCATGGGAGCATAAGACATCTGATCCTCAGTGGGTAAGGCTAACAACGAGTTCCTCCCTTCAGAGACAAAGCAGCTTCACAACCCTGCTCCTCAGTATCTCTCAGGGACTCTGTAGGACCTCAACGCTACCTCATAGGTTGTAAACCACTGACCAATGTCCTCACTCTTCACAAAGTCCTTAATCACCTCCTTGGGAATGTACACCCTCCCTTGTCCAGGCACTGATGGTGCTCTGCCACCATAGGGATTGAACTCTATAATTTTTGCTTTCAGATCCAGCTCCCTCAAACCTCTGTTATTATCTAAAAGCATCTTCTTTTCCTCCATGGCCAATCTCTGCTTTTATAACTCCATATTCTAACTCTCCATGTCACTCTCCTTCCCCAGCATGAGCTTAACAAGCTCCCTCTCATGCACCCTATTTCCTTCTTTGTGCTCCAACTCCTCTGGAGACAGACCTCTTGAAGATACACTGCTGCCATCTCTGGAAGCTACCCCTCCCCTGGCAGATTCAACAGCCCCTCCTGCTGCCCATCCAAATTCTCTGCCTCCAACGGAGGCTCCTCATCCTGCCCACTGGCATTTCAGGATTCCAAACAGGCCCTCAGCGCCTTTTGGTATTCATCCTTTCTGGTGAGGCCTTTCACAGAGATTTTAAATTTCTTGCAGATGGCTTTAAGCTGAGACACAGTGTAAGTTTCCACCCTATCTTTTTCAAATTCAATATCAATAGATGCAATGGATGCTGGCTTGGTCATGATGAAAACATTGGCAGTTCTCAAGTTGCAAAAGATCCAAAGAGAAAAGTTCAGTAATAGTATGTGGTTACGTAATGGTCTGCACTCTGCAAGTAGTGTACACCAATCACTGTATGTAAGGCACAAATGCAAGTCCAGATCCTCACCGCTGACCACCAATGTTAGAAATGGGGGACTCTTGTGGCAGAGGTAGGTACCTTTGTCCAAGTAGGGACCCTTCTTTTTAGTCAGGGTAAGGGGGATACACTTCTAAAATAACCCTTGCTCACCCCCTTGGTAGCTTTGCACGAGCAGACAGGCTTATCTCAGAGGCAGTGTGTAAAGCATTTGTGCATGCATACAGTAACACAGTGAAACACTACAAATGGACCCCACACCAGTATAGAAAAATAAGTAAAACTTTATCTAAACCACACAAGACCAAAAACGACAAAAATCCAACATACAATACTGTAGTATAGTCACTGTGCAAAAATAACCTTTAAATTGCAGGAATAACTTGGAAACACAGTTCCTCCAACTCGATAGCCCCTTTTGGGCCTACCGCGATACTGAACACGACAGAGCATAACAATTCCAGCCAACAACGTCAGTACAGGTTAGCTAAAGCTTCGACAGACTCTGAGACGGTACCTTTCTTGTTGCGGCCAACACGCTGATGCGAGTCAGGCGGGGCAACCATCGCGGTTGCAATGTGAGATGGAAACATTGCATCATGCGGTGTCCTCATGGCTCGGTGCAGGCAGCGGCTCGTTCACGTAGTCGGTGATGCCAAGGCTTGAATTTCAGGGTGAGACGGTGCTCGATGCCGTGTTGGCAGGTCACGGTGCGACGACAGAGCCGGTTGATGGTTGAGTCGGGCAGCGACGGAGTCAGTGACGTCTGTGCATCATGTAGCGAAGTAGTGAGGAGTGCGGTGCCCACAGGACACGGTGCAAGCAGCGGCTCGTTGACGGAGTTGGTGAGACCAGGGTTGCATTGCGAAACGAGGCGGTGCTCTCTACGGTGCCTTCTGGACACGGAGTCTGCGACGGACTCGGTGACGGAGTCGGCTGCTCTTTTCTTCTGCGGTGACTGAAACCAGTGGAACCAGAGACGATGCCCAGAAGGATGCTGAGGAGTTTGCTGTTCCTGAGACCTCTTGAACAGGGGGCAAACTCCACTTCAAGACCTTGGAGATACTTTCTCAAGCAGGATGCACACACAGTTCCTCTCCTTTGCCAAAACAGCCACTGCAGGCCAACTCCAGACAGCACACAGCAAAGGGGCAGTACTCCTCCTCCAGTTTCTCTAGCTCTTCTCCTTGGAAGAGGTTCCTCTTGAAGTCCCAAAAAGGATCTAAAGTTCTGGGGTCTGGGCCACAATATTTATACAGCAAAATCCTTTGTTCTCTGGTGGCAGAGAAGCCCTGTGCTCAGTCAAAACTAGTTATGCCCTCTCTGTTGCAGCTTCCTGGCAGGAGGTGGAGACAGCAGTGTGGAAAGCAGACCAGGTCCATTCAGGTGAAAGGAAATCTCCTCCCCCTACTCTAAATGCAGCCCAGGTCTGTTCAGCCCAGCCCTGACTCATCCAGACTCTCTGGACCCACTGCACATCCCCAGCCCCTGTCAGTCCAAAGCCAGACAGTCAATACACATCCTAGCAGATGCGCACTGGATTTCTAAGCAAGAAAATACCTACTTTCTAAACACAGAATGTAAAAATCACCCTCACTAAAAGTAAGCCCGGGCAGGTAACTACGCTCCACTAGTGTAGTTTACGTAGTTTTGCAAAACTACGACTCTGTGGCGGAGCGTAGTTAGCCGGCCCCTCCACCCTGCCAAGGTCATTATAAAGTAAGAAAAAGGGCACTTACCTGCAGTGGCTTCCTCCTCCTCGCCATGACCACTCTCCTTCCTCCTCCTCGCCGTCCTGCTTCTCTGTTAACCCCTACTTTGTACGTCTTGCGAGTGCACATGCACACGCGCAAGACGTACAACATAGGGGTTATCAGAGAAGAAGGACGGCAAGGACATGGCAAGGAGGAGGCAGCCACAGCAGGTAAGTGCCTTTTTTCCTACTTTACAATTATTTGGGAGAGGGAGGGAGCGGAGTGGAGCAGAGTTCCACGGAGTTTCTTTCCAACTCCGTGGAACTCTGCGTAGAGGCACTATGCCTGCTCCGCCCGGGGTTAACTAAAAGATGCATTTTAACATTCTGAGTTTACGCATTCTAAACTTTACTTTCCTACCTTGTTCCCAGAGGTAGTTATGTTTATAAGATGTTATAAGCAAACACCCCATCCTATCCTATGGCAACAGGTCGCCTTGCAATAGTGAAAAACTAAATTGGCAGTATTTCACAATCAGGGCATGCCACACACACTAGGGCATGTCCTACCTTTCACATACACTCCACCCTGCCCACAGAGGTACCTTGGCCCTACCTTAGGGGTGACTAACATGTAAGAAAAGGGAAGAGTAGGGCCTGGCAAGTGCGTGCACTTGCCAAGTCGACATGGCAGTACTAGACTGCACACAGATACTGCAGTGGCAGATCTGAGTTACACTTACAGGCTGCCTAGGCACACACAGTGTACTGTACTAGGGACTGACTAGTAAATCAAATACGCCAATTATGGAAACAACAATCCATAACAATAATTTACAGAGGGAGCACTTGCACTTGTACTTTGGCACTGAACAGCAGTGGCAAAGTGCCCAAAGCAGCTAGGCCAGCAAAAACGAAGTCCAACACACAGCAAAATAACAGGAGACAAGGGCAAAAATACAGGGGAAACCCACGCCAATGATGCCAGGTCAACAATAATATAATAACTTTGGTCTCCGTGGCTGGCGGACTGTTTGCATTGCATTTAACCTAACTGTGTCATACTCATTCCTTCATTTCCTTCCACAACAGGTTGATGATGGATGATGTGTAGTGTTTGTCTTTGTCACACCTTTCCCCAAATCCCCTTTCCCATCCATTCATCAAACGCTTAAACCTCTTCCCCCAGCCTGTGTGATTTATTGAGGTGTGACTTAATTTAGACCATAAATTGATCACACACTTGGTGGGGCAGATGTGGCAAAAGCAACACCAACTCAGTGCAGCTTCAGTTCTATTACCTAAACAATAACCCATACTGGCTGCATTTACCCACCCTCACATAAAAAGTGATCTATATTTTAGATATAGGAGAACATCTTTTGTCAGCATCATCAATCATTCATTGTGTTGCGTAAACTCTTAACCTTGTCCACTCCAGACTTTGAGTCAACTTCACACGACTTGTAACTTTAGTTTTAATTAAAATACTAGCTCATCATTGCTCATAAGAATTTACTATTGCTATTTTTTTAAATAAATTTTAACTATAGGGTATTTTACTATTCTTTGTTTTGTAGTGGTCTGACCTCAATTCTTTGCAAAGCTATGATATAATATATAACCTACTAACTCAGAGTTTTTATTTCAATTTAGTTACCTGCGATGAATAATCCTTCCGTTTAATCCTACAGTTGGAGTTCATCTAGGTGGGAGTGGCACCTTGCTTCTGTTCTGACTCCTTCCCTGTTAGTGCATTATCGCTACTACCACCACCACCATAAAATGGCACCTTTGCAAACCATGCAGGCCTCGCTTCATCTATTCAGGTAAGAGAAATATGGAGCGTTGTTGTAGGCAATATAGGCAATGGCACCCCCGCTATTGGTCAATATAGTTGCAGACTACAGAGACTAGGATAGTAGTAGGACAAGGCCCAGGGTACCACATAACTAATTGTTACACACTAAACAGGCTGCGCTAAAAGGCAGCCGTGTAAAGAACCCCCCCCCCAAAAAAAAGGTTTGAGGCATAAATTCAATGAAATAAATATTTATTTCCCTTTTTAACAATATAAAGCCCACCCCTTCCACCCACAACTAACCAATCCCTCTTCCTAAACAAATCTTCCCATCCCCAACCAATGTCCAAAATGTCCAACAAAAAAAAAACTAAAGTCCAAACAAAGGTTCCGGTCCCAACTCCCATAATTCCCACCCTCTCCACCCACAACAAATCCCACCCACCAAAACAAATATTGAAAAAAGGGGTAATGAAAAGGACACTACTAGACACGGTGGTCCAGAATCTTCTTGAGGAGCCCCTCCATCTGTGCCTGCCTGGCTTCAATGCGCGCCAGCCTCAGCAGGACGTGGCATTGGAAAGTGCGGTCCGACATTAAGGAGGGGCAGCAGTGGTGGTACGACGGGTGGCTACCAGCGGACTGCAGCACCGCCGTTCTTGCTGAGAGGCTGAAGGCACTGACTTCTGGCTGGGTCCCTGGGCAGCTGCCTCCTCATCCTCCTCCTGGGCCACCAGCTGCTAGTACTCTGCCCGTATGGCCTCCAGCTTCTGCTGCCACAGCTGGGCAGCTATATCCTGCTGAGATGGACCAGTAGGATTAGCTATGTCAAGAAAGAAAAAAGACAAATTGTAAACAATGCTCTGTGCAAGACACCTGTTTAAGATTATGTAGTTGCACAGTAGCAGTACATCGCTGGTCCAACAGGGCCATTCGATTTTGATGTGATTAGGGTCACAGCCATTACTGACACATGCCTCACATAAAACTAAAAGCAAATGGCAAATGCACTAACTGTCTGGAAAGAATTAAGGCAGAATAAACAGCACACCAGTTTAAAAAACAGTTATTTTGTTTTTCTTTTGATGGATTTCCTAGTAAAAACTAAACAGACACTTTGGGGCCGATTCCGATCTCGGCCGGTAGGGCTCCGAATCGGATTCAGCTTTACCGGATCCGATTCGGAGGCCTTTTTCCCGACCGATTCGTACAGTCGTCCCAGCGGGCAAGTACGATGCAAGCGCACGCGAAATCGCCGACCGACTAGTTCCCGGGTCCGAACCGCTCCGACCGACTCGTACGGACACGGCTCGCACCACGCAATGGAGACGTTACCCGACCGAGCAAGTACGATGTGCGCTTCGAACAGCCCGACCGACTCGTAGCGTCCGGCTCCAAAGAGCTGTCGGAGCCGGACTTCGGGGGTCCGTGTCGGACCCCCCTGCACGCGTAGCCGCACGAGTCACACACAGGGGGGACCCAAGGGTCCCCCCTAAACATGCATGTACGGTGAAAGTCGCACCGACGCATACCCACTGTAGGGGGCCCCCCTGTTCGCGACGTACCCATTCAGTCAATGGGAGCCCGTGTACGCGTTGCACGACCGGCTCCCATTGACTTCAATGGGAGTCCGACCGACCGAGTCGGGCAGCATACGGCTGCATCGTACTCGCCGGTCGGACTGCGGGAGTCCGGCTCGGTCGGAAATCTCTCCGGATCCGGCTCGGTCGGAGAGATTTCCGGCCCGAATCGGAATCGGCCCCTTTGTGTGGAAAAATCGAAATAAACTGCCTCTCATTAATGAGTAAAGCATTATTCACTATGGAGTACAAGTATTCTTTCTCTTTTTGTGCTAATTTAATGAAGGCATGCTAGCTGGCTCGCCTATTTGTACACGTTAAGAGTACTTTGCTACTCTCTGCAGGCTGCAGCTGGGGCAGCTGTAATAGATGATTATCGTATTCCAATTGCCCTGCTCTTCTCCAAAATGCCTTTCAATTGTACCCTGACTACAAGGCAGAAGAATAATAATGAATGATACAAGCCACGTATAAAATTATGCGGACAGCCTGTCTGCCGTAAGTAGATGGTGGGAAAAGCGATGTACTGCAGTACAGGAAAAGGATTAAGGAAGGGGATATAGATTGTATTTGGCACATTCATCACAGACTATCCCATCAGCAAAAGTCAAGGCACTTACTTAGTCCTACTTTACTCCCTGGCCTCACCATCCACCACACTTTATAATTACTTTTTCCAACAAATACATTTCTTCGGCAATAAGAAAAGGAAACTTAACTTACTCTACTGCAGGGTAAGTTAGAGGGATTAGGCCGTGTAAGTAGATGTTTCACTACAGAATAGAAGGGGTGTCGCTGATCATCACTGTGTGACTAAGCTTTGGCTACTGAGTGAGTCACTGTGGTTGACAAATATTGAAAGGGAAAAATTTGAATAGGCGTAAATCTGTTATGGAAAACATGATGAAATATATCACTTGGCCAGAAAAATGTGGCCCATGCCAAGAATGTAAAGTTTTTGGAAAGGCTGGGACAGAACTTAGGAAAGAATAAAGGAGTGTAGTACTAGGAAGTGACTGAGTGGGCACTGAGAGGAAAGCGAAACAACACACCTTGTTTTCACATTGCCATGCATTTTATAACTGTGCTACATTAACTGAACCAGACGCACATTTCACAGCCATTACCACAGTGCCGAATTGAACCATGCAGCAGTTAGGTCATCATGGGTGGCACTGGCGAAAGGCCATGGTTTGGGAGGGAGGTGATGATTGATGATGGGTGGGATACATAATATCTATCTCCCTTAAAAAAATACTGTGAGCCAAGGGAGTAGTTGAAATACCACCCCAACCATTTGAATCAAAGCTTTGATAAAACCATTCCAAGAAAGTGAAGTAGGTGAGAATGCCACTATCCAGAAGAGCTCCCTTGTTTCTTCATCCAAGCAATTATCCAGTCATGATTTAATTGTTCTAGTATTCTTCACCCTTGGTTTTGATACACACCATTTAAGCTTTACATTCTCTTATCTAGTCTTTCACCAATGAAAACCATCCCTATATCCATCCATCCGAACACGGCTCTCAGTAAACCTTTCACCAACATCAATTTACCCACCCACGCATCCTTTCACCCATTCACCCATCCTGCTTTAACACATCTGAGCATTCCTTTCACTCCCCCAGGCAGGAATCCGTTCACTCATATACCCTTTCACCCACCTAGTCAGGCATCCTTTCACCCATATACCCTTTCATCCATCCTTCACCCACCCATGCATCCTATCGTCACCCACCTATATGCATCCTTTCACCCATGCATCCTTTCACTCATATTACATTTCACCCATCCTTTCTTCTTCCATCCTTTTTACCCTTTCCCATCAACCCATCGTTGTCAAAGGTCATTATGAACCTTTGTATGCTGACCTGCAGATAGAAGAGGCGATTGACTACTCAACCCCCGCTGCATTTGCTAAAGTGGGGTGTTCAGGAGTCAACGCCCTTGCAGTGAGTATATTACTAATTGGAAAAAATTAAGCAATGTGACTTACCACCGCCCATCACTGTTGCCACTGGGACTCCCCTTTTATCAACCGCCACGTCCGCTGGTGCTCTCACTGCCGGCCCTGGAACTAGTGTTCTGTGTGGTTTGAAAAAACATTACACATTTTAGGTGCCAGATAAGCCTCCCCCTGTTATTATTTTTTTTAACTAAATACAACCACAATACATCACTACAGTTTGGTTGCAGTATCTGCTATCAAAATATCATGTTGGCCATTTTGTTGGTTGGCAATGTATGAAAAGTCAGATAGTCAAGCCAACCAAAAACTTTCTGTAATTGAGGGGCAGAGCTATGATGAATCTGAGTCATTAAAGCGCAATGAAGGGGTGGTATAATTGGTCAAAGAAGGACATATGGTCTTGGTTGGCAAACGCAATGGGGCTCTCCTCATACTTCCAGCCATGTTGCACTGTCATCAACTGCTGGTATAGTATGATTATAATTAAGGCTTCCGGTTTTCCGTTTTTACTGATTTTTACAGATAAATACAGACAGAAAACAATGTGTTTCCTGTCTGTATTTATTTTTAAAAGCTGAAAAATACTGAAAATGGGGCTTTTTGTGAGAAACTCTACATGCTGTCTTTCATGAATTCTAGGCAACAGCTGTACAGGCAGACAGCATGGAGGGTTAAAATACAGGATGAGATTTCCTTAAATACAGGCATATGTTAATATATATTTGTAGTATGATGCTAATATGTACCTGTGAGTGTAGTCTTTTGTTATACGTGGCTGCTTAGTTTGCTAAAACGTGACAAGCATCCATGTTTGAGTGCACGTTGGAGAGTTTTATAAACACGGAAATATACCATTTTACAGCTACATTTATTCTTGAAACACAAAATAAAAATGGATAAATACCAATAAGATGGCCAAATAATACATATGGATAAATACAGACGGAAATGTTAAAAAAATAAATACCATAAAACCAGGAGTCCTAATTATAATAGATACACAACAATGGGGGTCCACCATGGCCACTCTTGTGTTTTACTGTTTGAGCATGATCAAGAAAAAGAAAGCCTTCTAAAAAACATGCGAAAATACCTTACTAGGGCATGCAAACTTCACAGTAGAGTACTTGACCTAAAATGGGTTTTCTGAGTCTTACAGTAGCAGTCCACAAGATATATAAGGTGTTAGACCTGGCACCATTGGCGTGGGTCTCCCTTCCATTTTTTGCTGTTGCCTCATCTGTTTTTGCTAGTCTAGATGCTTTGGGCACTTTGCCACTGCTGTTCAGTGCCAAAGTGCAAGTGCTCCCTGTTGTAAATTGATGTAATGGATTAGTGATTCCATGATTGGCTGATTTGATTTACTTGTCAGATCCTAGTACAGTGCATCATGTGTGCCCAGGGCCTGTAAATCAAATGCTGCTGGTGGGCTTGCAGCACTGATTGTGCCACCCACTGCAGCAGCTTGTAAAATGTGAATCAGGACTGCCATTGCAGAGCCTGTGTGCAGTCTGGGACTGCCATGTCGACTTGGCAAGTGCACACACTTGCCAGGCCCTAAACCTTCCCTTTTCTGCATGTTAGTCACCCCTACGGTAGGCCCAAGGTACCCCTGTGGGCAGGGTGCATTGTATGTGAAAGGTAGGACATGCCCTGATGTGTGTGGCATGTCCTGATAGTGAAATACTGCCAATTTCGTTTTTCACTATTGCAAGGCTCTCTGTTCCCATAGGCCGGAATGGGCAGTTAGTTTATACCATCTTATAAACATAACTGGGCCTAGGAACATGATAGGAAATTGAAGTTTAGTATGCCTGAACTCAGAATGTTGAAGTGCATCTTTTAGTGAGGATGATTTTTACATTCTGTGTTTGAAAATACCACTTTTAGAAACTGGGTATTTTCTTGCCTAACCATCCAGTATGCCTCTGCTAGGTTTGTGTATTGCATGTCTGGCTTGTGAGTGACAGGAGCTGGAAGAGGGCAGTGGCTCCGGCAGTCTGATGAGTCAGGACTGGGCTGAATGGGACCTGGGTTGAATTTAGAGTAGGGGGAGGAGATTTCCTTTCACCTTCCTGGGCCAGGAAACTGCACCAGTGAGGACAGAACTGTTTTTGGCTGGGTACAGACACTCTCTGCCTACAGAGAACAAATAATTTGTGTGTATAAAGAGGGGGACCCAGACCCCAGACCTTTAGATCACTTCTGGGAAATCAAGAGGAACCTTTGCCAAGGAGAAGAGCCGGACAAGCTGTGGAGGAATACTGCCCCTGTGCTGTTTGCTGTCTGGGGTTGGCCTGCAGTGGCTGCTTGCTGCCAAGGAAAGGAGAAGAAGGACTTTGCTGTTTGCTTTGTCACCTGCTTGAAGAAAAGATCTCCAAGGTCTTGAAACTGAGCTTGCCTCCTGTTCTGAAGTCTCAGGGACACAAAGACTTCACCACCAGCTCCCCTGAATTTCCTTGCTGGGAATTCTAACCTGCAGAGAGGTGCCTGCTGCTGTTTAGGACCTCTAGAAACTGTTTGTCGCTGGGAGCTGGAAGAGCGACGCAACGAGAAGAAGCGTGTCGCATCCGCACCGATTCCTGGTGCATCACCGAGTCACGGGGAAGAAGCGTGCCGCATCCACACTGGGTTCCGACGCCTCGCAACCAGGAAGAAGCGCGCCGCATCCACACCGGGTCCCGACGCATCGCCGAGAAGACCGTCGCAGCACCTGCCGTGCAGCTGCAAATGTACACGCATCGTACCAGATCGTCGCATCGCATCAAGCCACCATTTTGTCGCATCGCACCAGATCGTCGCATCGCATCGAGGAATGCAGGAAGAAACCGGAGCATCACCTCCTCTCCGGTAAGGAACCGACGCATCACCTCCCCTGCGCTGCAGTAAGGAACCGACGCATCACCTCCCCCGAAGCAAGGAACCGATGCATCACCTTCCCTGCGACCCTTTTGTTTGTTTTGCGTGATGCATCTGAGGTACTGTGTTGAAAAAGTGTCGCATTTACAACTTGCATTGAACTGAACTATTTCTACCATTTGAAAGTCTTATTTTTAATACTGTATTGTGGATTTTTGTCGTTTGGTCTTGTTTAGATAAAGTTACTTATTTTTCTAAACTGGTGTGGTGTCCATTTGTAGTGTTTTCACTGTGTTACTGTATGTGTTCACAAAGGCTTTACACACTGCCTCTGAGATAAGCCTGTCTGCTCGTGCCAAGCTACCAAGCGGGTGAGCAGGGGTTATTTTAGGAGTGTATCCCCCTTACCCTGACTAGAAGCAAGGGCCCCTATTTGGACAAAGGTACCTACCTCTGCCAACTAGAGACCCCCATTTCTAACATTGGTGGTCAGCGGTGAGGATCTGGACTTGCATTTGTGATTTACATACAGTGATTGGTGTACACTACTAGTGAGTGCAGACCATTACGCAACCACATACATTTTGGTAGAATTTTTCCTTGGAATTTTTTGCATCTTGAGAACTGCCAATTTTCACCATGAGCAAACAAGGATCCATTGCATCTGTTGATATTTAATTTGAAGAAGAGAGGGTTGATACCTACACTGTGTCACAACTTAAAACCATCTGCAAAAATGTTTAAATCTCCATAAGAGGCCTTACCAGGAAAGAGGAATTCCAAAAGGCGCTGAGGGCCTGGTTGGAAGCAAGGAATGCCAGTGGGCAGACCAAGGATCCTATGGTGGAGGGGGAGAATTTAGAAGGGCAGCAGGATGGGGTAGTTGACCTAACTGGTGGGGGAGTGCCTCCCAGGGAGGGCAACAGTGTGTCTTGAAAGGGTCTGTCTCCAGAAGAGTTGGAGGACAGGGAGAACAGCAGAGTGCATGAGATGGAGCTTGCTAAGCTCAAACTGGGGAGCCAGGGTGACATAGAGAATAAGAAAATGGAGTTGCAGAGCAAGAGATTGGCCATGGAGGAAAATAAGATGCTTTTAGAGCATGAGAGAGTGCTCAGGGAGCTGGAGCTAAAGGTCACTCCCTCTGGTGGCAGCACACCGTCAGTGCCTGTAGAAGGAAAAGTATATATTCCCAAGTATGTGATTAAGGATTTCCAGAAGCATGAGGACATTGGGCAGTGGTTTAAGGCTTATGAGGTAGCCATGATGTCCCATAAAATCCCTGAGAGTGATTGGGGAGCGGGGCTGTGGGGCCGCTTCATGGGTGAAGGAAGGGAAACCATACTAGCTCTGCCCAAAGAGGATCAGGTGTCTTATGTCCCCATGAAGGAAGCCTTAGTAGCCAGGTTTGGGTTGACCCCAGAGCTTTATAGGCAGAAATTTAGAATTTGCAAGAAGCTGGAGTCTAGCACCTGGGTGGAATATGTGTCTTTTTTTGCAGACCATTGGATGGTTGGGTGAAGGGTAGCAAGGCAAATGATTTTCAGGCGCTCTATGATTTGATTGCATGGGAGCACTTGTCCAGTAGTTGTTTTCCAGAGCTACGCCAGCACCTGATTGATAGTAAGCTGACTGATCCCAGGAAGCTTGCTGTGGAGGCGGTCCGCTGGGTCAGTACCAGGGTCCACAAGGGTCTTGTGGGAGACTCCACCAAAGATGGGCAGGGTCACCAGCAGAAGAGTGGGGGGGACAAGGGTAAACAAAAGGAGTTCCAAAAAGGGCCCCAAAGTAATCCCTAAGGGAACCAAGGTAAGGGTTCCCAGCCTCCCGCTGACAAAAGACCATGGATCCAGCCAGGTAAGCCTGTGCAGAAGGGTCCCAAAACCTGTTTTAGCTGTGGTCAGGTGGGTCACTTCAGGGGAGATCCTAAGTGTCCCACACAAGTGTCCCAAACCAGTGTCCCAAACCAGTGACCACTGCACCCACTGGTGAAATGGCTAGTGTAGCCTTGGGGGAGGAAGAGGGTGCCCAAGGTGGGTGGGGTCCCGCAGAGATGTCCCTGGTCTCTTTAGGAGACCGTGAGATGGTCCCTAGGGCTCATCTGCCTGATCACACTAAAACATACAGGCAGTGGGTGACCATCAATGGCCATAGTATGGAGGCTCTGAGAGATACCGGAGCCAATGTGACAGCTGTCAGTTGTCGGCTGGTGCCTGAAGAGCAGGTGGTCCCCAACACATTCTATCCTGTAGTTGTTGCTGACAACTCAGAGTGCCTCTGCAAGGTGGCACAGGTTCCCTTTGAGTGGGGGGGGGGTCTCAGGTACCTTGAAAGTAGCTGTGAGGCCAGCCATGCCTGTTGACTGTCTGCTAGGCAATGATTTGGAGAGCTCCCCTTGGGTTAAGGTGGAGAGAAGGTCTCATTTGGAATTGTTGGGTCTGCCTGAGTGGGCGTGTGTGAGCACTCGGTCAATGGCAGCCGGTAAGGGCATTCAAGAGGACCTGGAGCCTGAAAGAGTGGCCCAGGTGCCTGCCTTGAAGAGAAGAGGCAGGGGTAGCGGGAAGCCGGCCCCCGAAGTTCCCACGGTCCAGGAGGAGGCAAACCTTGAGGGGGATGCCCTGGAGTCTACAGGGGAACAAGCGGCTGAACTGGGGGACCGGCCTGAGCTGACCTATTGGCAGCAGGAAGGAGGACCCTCTAGGGAAGAGTTCTGCGAGGAGCAGACGAAGTGCCCTTCTCTTGTGGGTTTGCGGCAACAGGTGCAAACCAGGCAGCAGGTGATCAGTCTGGATCACATTGGATTTACTGGGAGAATGGTCTCCTGTATAGTGAGCCTAAGGTTGCTGTGCCTGGGTCAGCCCGTGTGCTGTTGGTACCCCAGCGCTACAGAGCCTTCCTACTGGGTCTGGCTCATGATGTGCCTTTAGCAGGACATTTGGGGCAAGACAAGACCTTTGAAAGTCTTGTCATCCACTTTTACTGGCCCCAAATGCACAAGAGTTCAGATACTCATTGCAGGACCTGTCAGACTTGCCAGGCAAGTGGTAAGAGTGGGAGGAAGCACAAGGCTCCTCTCCAACCTTTCCCTGTGGTCAGCACCCCCTTTGAGAGGGTGGGTATTGACATTGTGGGGCCTCTGGATCCCAAGACAGCCATGGGCAACAGGTTCATCCTGGTCTTGGTGGACCATGCCACCGATACCCGGAAGCCATCCCTCTCCAGACTGTGACGGCCTCCGTGGTGGGTTGTGCGTTGATGGGGATTTTCTCCCGTGTGGGGTTCCCCAGAGAGGTGGTGTCAGACCGTGGTACCAACTTCATATCGAAGTATTGTGGCAGGAGTGTGGTGTAACCTAGAAGTTCACCACTTCTTACCACCCCCAAGGTAATGGGCTGGTTGAGAGATTCAACCGGACCCTGAAGGGCATGATTATGGGTCTTGAGGAGCCCATGAGGCGTAAGTGGGACGTCCTCTTGCCATGCCTTCTATTTGCTTACAGAGAGGTGCCACAGAAGTCCTTAGGGCGCAGTCCCTTTCAACTGCTGTACGGCCATCCTGTGAGAGGACCTCTGAGTTTGGTGAAAGAAGGCTGGGAGAAAGCTCCCAGTAAACCTCCCCAGGATGTATATAGCTGCATGCTGGCCTTCAGAAACCAGACTAGGCACTTCAGACAACTCGCTCAGGCGAATCTGGAGGCCAGCCCGGAAGAGATGAAACGGTGATACGATCAGAATGCCACTCTGATCGAGTTTCAGCCTGGGTAGAAAGTTTGGGTCATGGCCCCAGTGGAGCCTTGTGCGTTCCAGGATAAGTGGACCGGACCATTTGAGGTGGTGGAGCGCAAGAGTAACGTCACCTTCTTGGTGGACTTGCAGTCTCCTAGGAACCCTTTGCGGGTCCTGCATGTGAACCGCCTGAAGCCCCACTTGGAGAGATCCGAAGTGGGCATGCTCCTAGCAACAGATGCTGGAATGGAAGAAGAGACTGAGCCTATTCCTGACCTCCTGTCTGCAAAAGAGCAAGATGGGTCAGTGGACGGTGTGAACCTCTCTACCGCCCTGACCCCTGAGCAGCAGAAGGACTGTCGCCAACTGTTGGGACAGTTTCCTGACCTGTTCTCCCTGACCCCCGGTGTCACTCAGTGGTGCATCCATGATGTGGACACTGGGGACAGTCCTCCAGTAAAACACAAGATTTACAGGGTGACTGACAGGGTCAGAGCTTGCATCAAGGAGGAGGTCTCCAAGATGTTAGCACTAGGGGTGATTGAGCCCTCAGACAGTCCTTGGGTCAGCCCAGTGGTCTTGGTCCTGAAGGCTGCCGCACCCGGTGCCACACCAGAACTCCGGTTCTGTGTGGACTACCGAGGGCTCAATTCAGTCACCAGGACTGACGCGCACCCCATCCCCAGAGCTGATGAGCTCATTGATCGGTTGGGGGCTGCCCGGTACCTCAGTACGTTTGACTTAACGTCTGATTACTGGCAGATCGCCTTAACTGATGGGGCAAGAGAGAGGTCAGCATTCTCCACACCAGATGGGCACTACCAAATCCTGGGTGATGCCCTTTGAAATGAAGAATGCCCCTGCCACCTTTCAGAGGTTGGTCAACCAGATTTTGGCTGGGCTGGAGGATTTCAGTGCCGCCTACCTGGATGACATTACAGTGTTCAGTGCCACTTGGGAGGAACATCTGCACCACCTCTGGGAAGTGTTGAAGGCGCTGCGGAGGGCAGGCCTCACGATCAAGGCAAGTAAGGGCCAGATCGGACAGGGTTCTGTGGTGTACTTGGGACACGAAGTTGGGAGCAGCCAGGTGACGCCCCTACAGCCCAAGATTGATACCATTCTGGCTTGGGAACCCCCCAAGACCCAGACAGAGGTGAGAGCCTTTTTAGGACTCACAGGGTATTACAGGAGATTTGTCAAGGGGTATGGCAGCATTGTTGCCCCCTTGACAGAGCTGACTTCCAGGAAGCAGCCCAAGAAAGTGAACTGGACTGATGCCTGCCAGAAAGCTTTTGATGCCCTGAAATCTGCCATGTGCACGGCGCCCGTGCTTCAGGCGCCCAACTTCTCAAAGGAATTCATTGTGCAGACAGATGCTTCAGAGCATGGTGTGGGGGCTGTGCTTTCACAGGTGAACACAGGCCTAGACCAACCTGTAGCCTTCATCAGTAGTATGTTACTTCCACGGGAACAGAGGTGGAGTGCGATTGAGCGTGAGGCATTTGCTGTGGTCTGGGCACTGAAGAAGTTGAGACCATACTTGTTTGGGACTCACTTCCGGGTTCAGACAGACCACAGTCCCCTCAGATGGTTGATGCAGATGAGGGGTGAGAATCCAAAGCTGTTGAGGTGGTCCATTTCCCTACAGGGGATGGACTTCACAGTGGAACACCGCCCTGGTACAGAACACGCCAATGCTGATGGTCTGTCCAGATTTTTCCGCCTTAGTGAAGAGGGTGGGTAGTTCTCCCCACATTTCAGCTGGAGGGGACACGTGTTAGACCTGGCACCATTGGTGTGGGTCTCCCTTCCATTTGTTTGCTGTTGCCTCATCTGTTTTTGCTGGTCTAGATGCTTTGGGCACTTTACCACTGCTGTTCAGTGCCAAAGTGCAAGTGCTCCCTGTTGTAAATTGATGTAATGGATTAGTGATTCCATGATTGGCTGATTTGATTTACTTGTCAGACCCTAGTACAGTGCACCATGTGTGCCCAGGGCCTGTAAATCAAATGCTGCTGGTGGGCTTGCAGCACTGATTGTGCCACCCACAGCAGCAGCTTGTAAAATATGACTCAGGCCTGCCATTGCAGAGCCTGTGTGCAGTCTGGGACTGTCATGTCGACTTGGCAAGTGCACACACTTGCCAGGCCCTAAACCTTCCCTTTTCTGCATGTTAGTCACCCCTAAGGTAGGCCCAAGGTACCCCTGTGGGCAGGGTGCATTGTATGTGAAAGATAGGACATGCCCTGATGTGTGTGGTATGTCCTGATAGTGAAATACTGCCAATTTCGTTTTTCACTATTGCAAGGCTATCTGTTCCCATAGGCCAGAATGGGCAGTTAGTTTATAACATCTTATAAACATAACTGGCCCTAGGAACATGATAGGAAATTGAAGTTTAGTATGCCTGAACTCAGAATGTTAAAGTGCATCTTTTAGTGAGGATGATTTTTACATTCTGTGTTTGAAAATACCACTTTTAGAAAGTGGGTATTTTCTTGCCTAACCATCTAGTATGCCTCTGCTAGGTTTGTGTATTGCATGTCTGTCTTGTGAGTGACAGGAGCTGGGAGAGGGCAGTGGCTCCGGCAGTCTGATGAGTCAGGGCTGGGCTGAATGGGACCTGGGTTGAATTTAGAGTAGGGGGAGGAGATTTCCTTTCACCTTCCTGGGCCAGGTCTGCTTTCAACAATGCTGTCTCCACCTCCTGCCAGGAAGCTGCACCAGTGAGGACAGAATTGGTTTTGGCTGGGTACACACACTCTCTGCCTTCAGAGAACAAAGAATTTGTGTGTATAAAAAGGGGGACCCAGACCTTTAGATCACTTCTGGGAATTCAAGAGGAACCTTTGCCAAAGAGAAGAGCCGGATAAGCTGAGGTGGAATACTGCCCCTGTGCTGTTTGCTGTCTGGGGTTGGCCTGCAGTGGCTGCTTGCTGCCAAGGAAAGGAGAAGAAGGACTTTGCTGTTTGCTTTGTCACCTGCTTGAAGAAAAGTTCTCCAAGGGATTGAAACTGAGCTTGCCTCCTGTTCTGAAGTCTCAGGGACACAAAGACTTCACCACCAACTCCCCTGAATTTCCTTGCTGGGAATTCTAACCTGCAGAGAGGTGCCTGCTGCTGTTTAGGACCTCTAGAAACTGTTTGTCGCTGGGAGCGGGAAGAGCGACGCAACGAGAAGAAGCGTGTCGCATCCGCACCGATTCCTGGCGCATCACCGAGTCACGGGGAAAATGCATGCCGCATCCGCACTGGGTTCCGACGCCTCGCCGAGCAACCAGGAAGAAGCTCGCCGCATCCACACCGGGTCCCGACGCATCACCGAGAAGTCAGTCGCAGCACCTGCCGTGCAGCTGCAAATGTACACGCATTGTACCAGATCGTCGCATCGCATCAAGCCGCCATTTTGTCGCATCACACCGGATCGTCGCATTGCGGCGACATCTTGTCGCATCGTAACCGGAACGCAGTAAGAAACCGACGCATCACCTCCTCTCCGGTAAGGAACCGACGCATCACCTCCCCTGCGCTGCAGTAAGGAACCGACGCATTACCTCCCCCGAAGCCAGGAACCGACGCATCACCTTCCCTGCGACCCTTTTGTTTGTTTTGTGTGACGCATCTGAGGTACTTTGTTTGAAAAGTGTCGCATTTACAGCTTGCATTGAACTGAACTATTTCTACCATTTGAAAGTCTTATTTTTAATACTGTATTGTGGATTTTTGTCGTTTGGTCTTGTTTAGATAAAGTTACTTATTTTTCTAAACTGGTGTGGTGTCCATTTGTAGTGTTTTCACTGTGTTACTGTGTGTGTTCACAAATGCTTTACACACTGCCTCTGAGATAAGCCTGTCTGCTCGTGCCAAGCTACCAAGCGGGTGAGCAGGGGTTATTTTAGGAGTGTATCCCCCTTACCCTGACTAGAAGCAAGGGCCTCTATTTGGACAAAGGTACCTACCTCTGCCAACTAGAGACCCCCAGTTCTAACATAAGGGTAGAGGGAAAGCTTACTGACAAAGCAGAAGAAAGGAAGCTACAGACAGACTAGGACAGAAACTTGACATATAGAAAATAAGTAAATAGGATAATGCAGGGATAAGAAGATAGAATGAAGCGGAGTTGGAAAAAAATTAGGCAACAGGCACAGTAAAACAAATCAAAAGGAAAAATAATTCTAAATGTGGTGCACCAAAAGTTAGGGAAATAATAATATTAACAGGAGGACTTACTGGGGCCAGCAGATCGATCTGCTGCGGGACCTGTAGGGGCACCCCCAGCTCCCTCACCCGCCTCTGTAGTTCCAGCCCTCTTCTTGCCCCTGGATGCTGATGTAAAAAATAAAGAAGATAAAATAAAAAAGATTAGTGGTACAGTTTATAATCTCCCGAAAAATATTTTGACAGGCAAAGGCAAATGCAGTAACACTGAACTTTTCTAAATCAGATCGTCTATAGTGCTGGTATCTATCATGGACCTATTCCTAATTTCCTAAACCTAACCCTATTCCAAATTTCCTAAACTACATTTTGGAAATACTAATAAATTGCAACAAATGATTTTTGCTTCTCATCTCATTCTCAATCTCTCAACCTAATTTGGCGGGTCAACTCAGTCTGCATTTTTTCCAGTGCATAGATGCATGCATTGCATACAGCACATCACTGGGAGATTTCTTGTCACTGTACGATCTGCAAAAAAAGAAAGGCGCAGAGAAGTGAGAGAATTCTAACTTACTAACACTAATATTTACCACTATCTTAGTGACAGGACAGAGGAGTCTCTGCATGACTTCTTAAATAATCAGTCCGAGAGAACGTCAATGAGTAGGATTAGGTAGCACCGAGCACCTGGCTAGATGATGATGACATAATATTTGTAAGATAAACTTAACTTACCTTCGTGTGTGAGCAGCATGCTTGCTATTTGGGAAAAAAATATTAGCATAGAACACAACAAATAAGTAATTATTACTCATAAGCCCCTTGCCCTCAATGCCCAGCAGGTCGAGCAGGTCCTGTTCCCTATTAAGCTTACCAGTGGTTCAGCTGTTGTTGGGTGTGCCAGAACCCAGAGCTGTGGTGCATGGCCCGGCACACCCTCTCCTACCACTGCTGACGCTCCCGGATGACATAGCCTCTGCCATGCCTGCCGACTGCTGCCAGGGTGGAGGGGAGGTGGCGCTGCACATAAAAAATGAGCGCAGCCACCTCAACGTCTGAAAAAATAGCATGGGCTGCACCCCTTTGCGGCGTTGCCAACCGCAAGATAGGCGGCGGGTGCTATATATGGTTTGGGAAGGCCTGGCGCTGCCACTCCCCTGCTCGGCCATGGCGCTGTGTGGGGGGAAGAGGAGAAACAGGAAAAGAAAGAAAGGAAGTGAAAAAAGGGGAAGTAAAGCAAAAAATGAAAAAAGTACAAAAGTCACAAAAAAACCACCAAACAATTTACAAAAAATGTAAAATACACAAACGCAAAGTCACACACTAATATTATAAATAAAAATGAGGGGTAGATAAGTTTGATAGGGGGAGGATTAAAGAGATTAAAGAGGGATTAAAAAAATAGGCCTAGCACCATAAACAGAGCAAAACAAGATGGCCACACCCATACAAACCGTGTGGTGCCATTTGCGCGTGATTTCCGGTGCAAGAATGCACTTTGTGCTGAAGAAAATGTAATACGTTATATGAACAGGCTCGGTGGGTAGCTCCCCCCTCTCGTGGAACTCAGCATAGTGCGACAAAGTTTTTGAGGCACTTCACGGAGTTGTGCGTAGCACAACTCCGCGAACTCCACCCACGCCTAACATTGGTGCTGTGTAGCACAACCATAACGACAAGTGAGACATACCCCTTTGTTACCTGCAGGCCTTGTCCTATGACAGATGACACATAATAGTAGGGTAGCACAGATATCTTCATTATATACATGAAGTAGAGGTTAATGCTTTATGGATATGAGTCAAATGTCCATTCTGGATGGTATGTGCTTAAACTTCAAATTTCACTATATGTTTCTCATATATTAAGGAAACATATTTTGGCCCACCATATAAACAGTAAAGTCACACTAAAGAGCTGCAACGTATCTATAGTGTTGGACACACAAATTGTAAAGAAATCTTTCTTTACGAATGTGGCTTGCACACAATAGTTTTTATTAATCTGCACATATGAAGAAGATAGGGATGACATACATTGTATTTGTGCCTCTATTTCAACTCACCTTAGCTAACATTATGAGCAAACCAATATGTATGAAAAGAGTGGAATCCTGTTTCATTTAAATATGCTCTCATGAAAGATATATAGTAAACATTAATCTCAACCATACTAAATTAAAAGGCTACCAGGATATTGCACAACTTCTTATAATTCCCTATTGCATACTTACACGTGTCAAAGTACAGCTCTGTTTGGAAGAATACAACAATTAAGAAACAAGTATTACTTCCCATCTGTCAATCAAAAGATTACTATGGTACACATAATTTAGAGCATAATGACCATTGCACTAATCGGTACATTAACTCCACCATGGCCAGTCCCAAGCCCAACTGCAAATGGAGGAGGAGGGTTATGGATGGAGCTAGCTACCCCACCTTGTAAAAAATATCCTACTCAAGCACTCTGTGATTCCTTGAACAACTTCTTTATCGAAAAGATTTCCACCATCAAAGCTAGCATTCCTACACGCACCTCCCAGGAGATATTCCCTTCTATGCCTGGAAATCCCTGCTCTCTCGAACACTTTCCGGCCATTAGCCTACAGGCATTCCAGGACCTTATGTCTAAAGTAAAATCTGGATCTCCTATGGACTGTTGTCCACCCCATGTCCTAAAAGAAGCCTTCACCAGTTTCCCGGGGCCTGCCCATTCTCTTCTGAATGAGTCCTTAACTCAGGGTCATGTCCCCATGGCTTTTAAAGAGGCAATTGTGGTTCCCCTTCTGAAGAAACCAGGGGCTGACCCCCAGATCCTGTCAAACTACCGTCCGATCTCCTTGCTCCCTTATCTGGCTAAGGTATTGGAGGCCCATGTGGCTAAATGCCTGTCCGACTTTATTGAACAATCCAACTATCTCGATTCACACCAAGCTGGGTTCCGCCCTGCCCACTCAACTGAGATGGTAATACTGGCGGTACTAGACTCCTAGGGAGAGAAGGCCGACAGGGGCACCCCTCATGCCCAGGTGCTGTTGGATCTCTCTGCTGCCTACGACACGGTCGACCATGGTATCTTGCCGGACTGTGTCAAAGAGGCAGGCATTCAGGGCTCAGCTCTCAGTTGGATCAGTTCCTTTCTAGAGGATCACTCCTAGTCAGTCCCCACCGCCCAGTTCACAGCTCCAAAATTAAAAACCATTTGCGGTGTTCCGCAGGGCTCCTCGCAAATCCCCCCATCTGTTTAATCTCTACCTCCTCCCTCTGTTCCGGTCCCTTAAGGAAAGGAAAGTTGCTACATTAATTACGCCGATGATTTACAACTAATGTTCACCATCGACAACTCACCTCAATCAGCTTCTGAATTTCAGTCTACCATGCTGCACATCCGTCGCTGGATGGACTATAACCATTTAAAGCTCAACCCAGGCAAGACCGCATTGGTCCTGACGGGGGGGGGGCGGCCATATTTTCTGGGCCCCACATTTTTGGCCAACGGAACTAGGACCCTCCCCCACCCCTTCTCTTGCTTTAAAAAGCCTTGGCGCCACAATAAATAACGACCTGTCACTAAAAACCCAAGTTGGCTCTGTGATCTCTACCTGCTTCTTCCAATTACGGAAGATCTGAAAGATCAGCAGATTACTCACACAGGAAGCACTGACACAGGTTGTGATAGCCACGATTATGTCCCACTTAGATTATGCTAACTCAGTCTACCTTGGTATGCCACTATTCTTAACCAAACGAATACAGTTGGTACAGAATCAAGCGGCTAGACTGATCCACCAGCAACCTAGGTGGCACCATGTCACCCCACTTTTGAGGAAGCTGCATTGGCTTCCTATCCCCCAGCGTTGCGCCTTTAAAGTGGGATGTCTGGTCTTTAAATCTCTATATGGACGGAGCCCCAAATTTATCGACAGTCTTATTCAAAGGTACACTCCCTCATGTAACCTACGCTCTGCGCACCTTCATCTCATGGCAACTCCCACCTTCAAGCTGAAGCATCAAGGGGGCTGTAGGTGTGCAACTTTGGCACCCAGACTTTGGAATTCCTTTCCCCTGGAAATTAGACCATGCACTGACCTGTTGAGCTTTAGGAAATCCCTTAAGACATGGTTGTTTACCCAAGCTTGGCTAGTCCTAGAAACAGCGCCATGAAACCAATTGGTGTACGTGCGCTTTTTAAGAATTTTATTACATTACATTATTACATTACATGGAAACATCAACCAAGAAATATCTCAGCCTTGGGGAGAGAGGAATATCCTTCACGGAGAGCTATGATAACTTGTGGTCGAAGCCAGAGATCCCTATAAGCCACAAAGCTGATCTACCAGCTTTCGACCAAGACCATCACCATCGGTTCATGGAACATGAGGACCATGTACAAGACAGGCAAGACAGCCCAAGTGGCAGTAAAGATGTAAATATTCAACCTTGCCCTTCTTGGCATCAGCGAGACCAAATGGGTACAGTCTGGACAGAAAGGACTGGCTCCAGAAGGAATGCTGCTGTATTCTGGACACGGGGAAGAGAATGCCCGACAGACTCAGGGAGTATCATTGATGCTAATGTCATCAGCCAACAGAGCTCTGATTAGATGGGAAGCCCACGGTCCCAGAATCATCACAGCAGCCTTCCACGCAAAGAAAATGAAGATCAGCATGAATGTTATCCAGTGCTATGCATTATGGGTGGGCAATAAATTTTGCTCCGCCGGCGGAGTTGGCGGTGTTTTGGCCACTCCTCCTTACGCATGTAACATGTAGTTCCGGCCAAATTATGGCAACCACAGCGTGGCAGGGTTTTTTCTAGCATGCGGCTCGTCAACGGTAAGTTGGCGAGTGTGAGTAAGATTTGGCGTCCCCTAGTGAAATTTTCAAATGCTTCAGATAACTCTCCCCTTTCTAATGGCGGCCATGGAGGGGGCCGCACGGCCTCCCCTCCTCATTACTAGTACAGCCAGAGCCCGGAGATGGGGTCCCCGGTACTGAAATCGGGCCAGTGGAGGCTGCCCTTATTTCTTTTTTTAATTTTTTTTTGCCACAAACGTTTTGGGGTTAAAGTCGTGTCAGCCAATAAGATCTCACCAGAGACCTGTTGGATACGCAGCAGCGAGACTGGTAACAGGAACTAGACACTTTGACCACATCACCCCATCACTCCATCACTTAGGTATCCCTTTTAAGGCCAGAATGCAACTGAAAATTGATTGCCTCACACACAAAGCCTTACGAACCAAAGAACCTGGCAGAAAAGATTTGAATTTCAGGAGGCAGCCATTCCCTTCGAAGTGCAAACTCTCTCAGGCTTAAACCGCTAGATTCAGAAAACATAAAATCTACACACACTCCTTTTCTGGAGCTGCACCAAGGATTTTAACTCCTTACACACCCTGGGCTCAGTGGATGCCACAATGACAGTAGTATCTATACAGGACAGAAGCATATCACTCCCGGGAGAGCCCCACTGAATCATTGCTGGAACTGAACAGATTCAGAGAAGACTCAGAAATCCACCCTGAAGATTCTATCCCATGGCCTAATAAGTGAATGATGGACGCTGAATATTATCTCTATTACAACATACCATATCTTACATGAGTTTGTTACTTATGATGTATCCGTTTATGTTTATCATTCATATGTACAGCGCTCTGATATCCTTGGGTCATGTTTGCGCTCTATAAAACACTCTAAATAAATAAAAATAAATATATGTCACAAACTAATTTGTCAGATGTAGATTTCCTGTTTCAAAGTAGATACGTACATGAGTGATGAGTAGATGATACATTCATGGAGCACAGAATGTATGCCAATAGCCCATTGAGAGGACTGTTCAGTGTAAGTTTAAAATACATGTAGATGACTAATTGGTTAATATATGTGTTTTCTTTTGTCTTTATACATATGTTAGCATGATGTTTTTGAATGCACAAATGATTTACGTGATTTGTAATGTGTTAGTACTTTTAATAAAGGTCCCTTTATACATCTAATTATACACTCTCTGTTTCAGAGACATCCTCCTACCTCAAGACAACAACCCTTCAGTGGTGCATTGATGGCACCTTAGGATGTGCCATCCTTTCCAAGACTTTGTCACTATGCAGGAAAGAAAAATTGTTAAAAAATACCGCCTAAACAGACAGACAGTAGTGGATCTAACCCATTAACTTGAGCCACAACTTCATCCACCAATCAAAATCCTACTGCCGTTCCACCAACTGTGAAAACCATTCTGCCCTCCATTTTGGATTCACTGGATCATTCCAGCGCATGCTACTTTTAGTGGTGTGCTCTGTGAATTCATGGAAGTGATCTTGAGCCACCATATCAGTTTCACCCAATTTCCATGGACAGTAGAGAAATTACCTAATGTGAGAAATTTGTATGATATGGGTGGCATTCCACATGTCAAAGGTGCCATTGATGGGACCCACATTTTCCTGAGGCCACCCCACAACACAGAACAAATGTACTGTCTGCAACGGGAAAAACATTCATTCCATCAATGTTCAAGTGGTGTGTCTACCTGATTTGCACATCTCTAGCGTCTGTGCACCATTCACTGGATCCACCCATGATTCTTTTGTAGTACAGCATACAGCAGTAAATATCACAACTTGGAAATGCAAGGGCCTGGCTTTTTGGTGAGTGTTATATCTCAATTATGTATCAATCTCATTTGAAAGTTCATTAAACAGTTCTACAACTCTATCTTATAAATTAGATATGCTTTTATTTGTATGTATTCTATGAGAGTCTCTCTATTCTAGTAGACCATGGTTGTTACCCCCACTGACAAATCCAACACCGCCAGGTAAAATCCACTTCAATGAGGCAAATTTTAGAACTCATCAACCTGTGGAACAGACTTTTGAGCTCCTTTAAGCAAGGTTCCATTGTCTGGATACGTCCGGAGGAGCACTCCTCTACTCACCTGAGAAAGTGTGCAAGATAACAATGCTCTGTTGTATGCTGCACAACATTGCCCTGCGGTGATACATTCTTTCATCTAAGATGATGACTATAATGAGGAGATCCAGGTTGATGGTGAAGTATTACCAAGTGAAAATGGCAGTGGTGCAGACGAAGGAAATAATTTACGTCAAAAAGTCATTAACAACTTCTTCTCATAGGGCCAAATAAAACTAAACAAACATGCAGGCCTCAAGACATCTACTTGCCCACTCACTATGGTGAGTCAGATTTTTTCAGGGTGAGCTATATTTAGGAACTACTCTCCCGTTCTGGCTAGTTGACAAAGAAAAGGTGTTCTGTTCACTCATAAAATGAAGGCGCAATAAAGATGCCTTTAAATCTTGTTTTTATCTTGTCACATTTGCTCTCTGCTCAGAGATAGAGGTCAGAAGTCAGTTTATGTCTTCTAATAGTTACTTTTCTTTCCCTGACTGTAGATTTCCAGGATTTTGTAAAGAGAACTGTCTGACCTGCTGTGAAATGAAAGGCTGTAGGGTGTCAGGTTTTTCCTAACACACAACATTTAAATAACTTATAAGTCAACTGTACAAACATTTCAAAATATATTTCAGTAGTTATGAAAGCCCATTTTTTTTCTTCTCTGTGATGAAAAAACTATTTTAATAGGATGAAAACAACTCAGAACACTTTACTTGGTGATGTGCAAATGATAAATATGTTTTCTGAAACCCTATTTTCACAGATTATTGTTTATACACTATATAGTTTTATCAGTAAAGCTGCATGTTAGTGGGAAGGTTTTTTCCCATTTAAATTGGAAGTTTATAGTCTGTAAATGATAGTGCACTACCACATCATGCTTAGTAATATATTTACTAAAAGTGAGGGGCATATTAGCAAGACCCACGTTAAAATTATCGCCGTTTTAGCGGCAGGAAACTGCCGCTAAAACGGCGATAATGGGCTTGCTAATATGCGCTATGGAATTCCAATAGAAGCCCAGGTTAGATGTCCTGCACATCTAACCTGGGCTTCTATTGGAATTCTATAACGCATATTAGCAAGCCCATTATCGCCGTTTTAGCGGCAGTTTCCTGCCGCTAAAACGGCGATAATTTTAACGTGGGTCTTGCTAATATGCCCCTTAGTTTTTAAACATGACCTGAGAAACACTCCTGCCCCTGCCCTGACGGCAATGCTATTAGTAAATTAAGAGGCAAGTCAGGGATTATGTGGACCCTATATATGGGCTAGATTCTTATTATGCATGGGGCATATATTTAGTCTATTTAATCAAATGAAAGGTTTTTTTTTTGTACAGCAGAAATGCTGAACTCATATATTTAGAGGGGCACTCATGAGCGAATGAAGAAAAAGGCGGCTAAAATATTTGCCTAGGATCACACAATTTGAGACCAGTATATGGGTCAAGTACATTAAAGTTAGGTCGGGTAGATTATTCAAGTTACTCGACCTGCAGGTCAAGTAAAATGTTTAGGGTTTTTCAAGGCCTGACGTGTGCAGATATTACTAGCTAGATCTACAGGTGGTAGACTCCTAAAACTCTTGTGCTTTTTACAGCTTAGGCTGTAGTTCATAGGATCAGGATAATAGTATTGTTTATGACTGTCATTAGTAAATAGCTGAATTGTTATCCTAAACTGATCTTGTCAACTATTGATTAAGCACAGGAGGAGATTGTGTAACTGAAGATAATATACAGTCACAAAGTGTAATTTTGCATGTAGGCACTGTTGAAAAGACTAACATATTATTATTGATATTCTTGTGTTTCCCATAGATGAACATACACTCTTATTTTCTGTAGTACAAAAGTATCATTGGTGACCAAGGAAATGGGAAAAGTAGCATACTTTGTTAATACAGATGTTGGGCCTGATTCACAGAACTAACTTACGTCAAAAACATAAAGTTAGTACTTTTTGGTATACACAGAATACACTTACTCATTTTGGTATTCACAGAAGGCACTTACTCATTTCGGTATTCACAGAAGTTAGTAGTCCTAACTTTAGGACTCCTAAATGCCTTCTGTGAATACCGAAAGTCTTAAAGTTAGGATTTTTCTCAGTTTAGGAGTAGTAAAGTTAGGACTCCTAACTTTAGGACTCCTAAATGCCTTCTGTGATTTTCTCAGTTTAGGAGTAGTAAAGTTAGGAAACTTTACTACTCCTAAACTGAGAAAAATCCTAACTTTAAGACTTTCGGTATTCACAGAAGGCATTTAGGAGTCCTAAAGTTAGGAGTCCTAACTTTACTACTCCTAAACTGAGAAAAATCCTAACTTTAAGACTTTCGGTATTCTCAGAAGGCATTTAGGAGTCCTAAAGTTAGTATTCACAGAAGGCATTTAGGAGTCCTAAAGTTAGGAGTCCTAACTTTACTACTCCTAAACTGAGAAAAATCCTAACTTTAAGACTTTCGGTATTCACAGAAGGCATTCAGGAGTCCTAAAGTTAGGACTACTAACTTCTGTGAATACCGAAATGAGTAAGTGCCTTCTGTGAATACCAAAATGAGTAAGTGTATTCAGTGAATACCAAAAAGTACTAACTTTACGTTTTTGACGTAAGTTAGTTCTGTGAATCATGCCCCTCGTACGCATCTGAATGTTTTTCCTGGTGCGTACTCAGTATTATGTGTATAAGCACTGAGAGATAACAAGTGCCTTTATACTATTGGTTGTTAGTAGGAATGACTGTTACTCGTATGTGGGTAAAATTATGTTTTGTGAAAATTAAGCTCTCCGCTTACTCGGATTTTCAACATCTCCAGTATTATGTGACTAACATTACTTCTAACTATTTAAACTTGAAAAATTGTTTGTCTCTTCCAATTAATTATTAATGTAATGCTGTTTGTTAAATGTTCTGTATGCATGTTGTAGTATTTGAGACTGTAACCATTATTATAGACATAAAATGTTGCATCATGGTCATCCAGATATAGGAGAAGGTAAGATGTTTACTTACACAACATATTTTCATAACACACAAAGGAGTTAATTAGAAAATAAATCAAATGTACTGCCAGAATGGTAGTGATTTATTAAAAAACATATATGTCTTCAATGTGGTCAAGCAGTGAACAAAACAGACCATTTGTTTGCAAAGCCAAGTATCATCAATATTATATCAAACACAGAACTGATCATCATCGTGCATGAGATCTTTTTAAGTTCAGCTGCAAATGTTTGGGTTCAAGTGTCCAATGTACATATAGTCCTAAAAAGAGAAATGTAAGGGTTGGATTGTCCCAAGATTCAATGTTGTGACTGCAAAGGAGGAAGTTATTTGTGCCTCTTGGTGGTGGTTCTGTTGTGATCATCTGCCACTGGTCCTGATGAATGTCCCCTCCTCATGGTGACTGGTGGATCAACAGTTGCAGGGTTTACAGGGATGTCAGGTGTCTCCTGGGTTTGTAGAAACTCCCTCTCTGCGAAAGGAGTTGATGTCTGATCCACTGATGGCTTCGGTACACAGACAGGGGTAATGTTGTCATCATGCATAGCCCTAAATATGTCCCTGAATGCATTCTGTACCACCACAGGAAAGGAGCACATTACAGGAATATGTCTCTCAAGAAGGTCATTGGCTCCCTCTGCAACTCTCTAATGTCCCTCAGTACATGCTTGGTATTTTTTAAGATCTCTTTTACCTTCTTGCCAGGAGGCTGCTCCAATGATATCCAGGCCCATATTTTCCCTGAAACTAAAGGCATGAGTGGCCTCACTCTGCTGTGTTGCTGTTGCCCCCCTTACCAACACTGCCCTGTAGCCTATACAAGTTTCTAACATACCACTGGGTCCTGGTTCACCTGCAGATGTACTTGTACCAGTGGTCAATAGCAAAACAGGAGCCCTGACTGGTGTGCACACTGACATAGTTGAAGTTGTAGATGGGCCACAGTGAGCAGTGACTACTATTGAATGTTGTGGAGAGGGAGACACAACAATGGTTCTAGATGGTGTAGTGGGCAGAGTGAGACTTACCCATGCTGCCTCCCCAGATACGGCTGAGGGACCAGGCTGCTCCTCTTCCAATTCAGGGCCAGCAGGAGTTGCATCCTTACTGAAAGCTTGTGCATGAATTGTTACTGTGGGAGGAGTTGATAGAGTGTCTTCAGGACCTTCTGATGTAAGAGCTGGTCCTACACACACAATTACATGATGCTTGTTAGTATATCTGATTGTAATGGTATGATACTGATGTAAAACACCAGAGATAGTAAAATAATTAGGCTTATATGCAAACTATTTTTGATCAAGACTTTGCTTTACACGTTAACTTATTCAATATTTAAGGTTCTGTGATTTCCTTTCATGCTTGTTTCACAAATCACTGTACAAGCCTAAATTGTTCCACAGATTCACAAAATAACAACAAGTATTAAGAAATGACATGTTTCATTTTGTACAACATCACAAGTATTTGTCATGTCCAATCAGTGATAAGGAGAGCTTTCACATTTGCTGTTTCTGAACCGAAATTAGAATTTTTTTGTACTATGATGTACATCATACAGGTAAGTCATTATCCTTTAACAATGCATGAGACCAAAATTGCACAGCAAAGGAAACACATGTACATGATTGTAAAGTTATATGCACTATAGCCCCCCTGGTAGGCATACAGTTGTCAAAGCTCAAAGATTTTGAGTGTGACGCCACAAAACAATTACCCACCAGAATGTTTCTATGTGTTGCAGAGTATGAACTAGGGGTGGGCATTAAACTCCGCTCTGCTGGCTGAGTTCGCAGAGTTTTGCCACTCTGTGCTCCTTTTGGAGCACGAAGTTCAACAAAAACCCCACCAACTGCCACGTGGCGGAGCTTATCGGCGCCCACTCCTAAAATAGGAGACTATCGAACTGGGATTCTTTAAGTATCCCTTCCCACCGCAGCAGCCATCGTTATAACGTTCAAGCTACAAGCACAGTTTAGTTTCATATGGAAATAAAAGTATATTTTTCACAGAACCCAATCCGTTCTCCAGAATGCTATATATGCATATTAAAAAGAAACCAGTTATCGAAGTGCAGATATTATAATTAGTAGTATTGACCATATAAGAAGTACGCATCTATTTGGAACGTTTGTCTTCTCTACATGTTTTATCTCTTCCAAGATGGCTGTCTCAGTCTTGTGCTAGTGCCAACAGATGTCTTTGTCGCCCGAGGTCAACACAATTCAGTTTGCTTCCAATATGCTGTGATCCGATTGGCTGCTTCGGATTCCAACCTATAACTGAGACATAGGAAGTAATTGCTCTAATTCAAACTGTGGGAACGAACAATGGCAAAAGCTGGGATTGACTTGGCAATTTCATACTGCAGTATAAGAGAAGGATCAGACATGCACTCTGCAGTGTTTTCTGTGCCACAGCAGTCGCTCAGCCACTGGTTCTTGTCGGGAGTAGGTGAGTTGGGGTCTTTTACAGCGGTGTAATTATATGAATGTATTTTTAGCAGTTGTACCGTTAATTTAGGCTGGGTGAAGCACCTGAATCCAGGTACTTACCCTGGCTATAGTGTAGCTGTAGGTTTGTGACAATATTGGACTAGCAGCATATGCTCTGGCTGTGGTACCAAGAGCTTGTGTGGGGTATCAGAGCGCTTCACAGAAAGGTAGTTGTATAGTTACAAGGGTACAAGCAATAAAAACGACATTACAAGGGTACAAGAAATAAAAATGACATTAGAACAGGGAGGCCCGAAAAGGGACACCATCGGTCACAACCGTAGCACATTTCAACAGGGGGGAGAGTAAGACAGCGAGCCCAAGTTCTTTCAGTGTATCCCTATGACTTTCTTAATAGAGGGGCAAGAGTTAATGTCACAGCGGAACAGGAGAGGGCCTAACTAATGACAACATTTAGTTGGCATGCACACGCTGGCTGCAAAGTAGACATTGTGTACAGTGCTTGATCGCTGAGCGTCTGTGTGTGTTCTCCCTAGCTGCACTGTGCCTATGTGCCATGTCTGTATATTACTAACTGTGCACAAGCGCTGCTGCAGTGTGCTAGTAATTTCATTTTCATTCTGGTTCCAACCAGTCATGGCTGGTTTGTGATCTGCGGTTTCATTCTTCAGTTACAGGCTAATATTAGTTGATTCCTGCAGGCAGGGTGGGCTTGTGTCTGGCATAGCCAGGCATCGCACAGCCTCGCTGTATGAGACGAGTGTCTGCCTGAAACACAGCAACCTTCTCCGGCTTCTCGTACGCTTTATCTTCAGAGGCAGGAGTTCTCATGTAAGCATTAGCTCAGCCCTCATGCTTCCCCTTGATTTGGCAGTTCTCATCAACTCTGTCAGTAGTAAACATGCATGTCCATGTTTCACGAGGTTTATGTGTATCTACTCTTTTGTGCATAGACAAATCCTATGATTGCAACAATTCAGCCTTCACGTGTGCTATGTGTCTGCAGCCTCTGTTCTTTCTGTGTAAATACCCTTTGTTAAGTTATCATAGGCATGGGCGGAACAGAGTATTTATGTAACTCCACGGAATTGCACAGAGTAAAACTCCGCGAGTTCCACCCACCCCTAGTATGAACATGCATTATTTAAAGATAATTACTTTTTAGTTTATATATCCTGAGTCACAGTTAAGCTATGATGATAGTGAGTCATGGCATGAAGGTATGTTATCTCTTACAATACTTTATGGGAGTTGTTGTCATTGGCCACTAAGGGTGTAACTGTTGTTGGTTACTGCACCAATGGATGACTCCAAGGGGGATATTATCAACATATGGCGATATTCATCGCAATTCGCGTTTAGGGTGAGATTTGTATCGCCGCCGATCGCTGTATTAGCGGCGTATTAGCAACACGCCGCTAACAGGCGATAGCTTCCTTTTACGGTGGAAATGGACGGCGATAGATTTAGCGTGACGGCGATAAAAAATCTATCTCACGCTAACGTAAAAAAAGTGGCGATGGGCCAATCAGCGACGGAATCCGATCGCTAATTGGCACCAGGCATGCATTTCTCACGTTCAGCGTGAAAATGCACTACAAAAGGCCCGCCAAGCAGAAAACAAAAATGGAAAATAGCAGAGGAGCCATGGATGAAGCTGGGACCAGTGCAGAGGCCACAAACAACCCCACAAATACCCAGGAGGACCAGCCAGAGACCCATGTGAAGGCCAAGAGGAAGAGGAATCCCAAGTTCAGCCAGCAGGAAAACCAGGTCCTGATTGCGGAGGTGACTGAACACCAACAAGAACTGTTTGTCACCTACACAGTGACATTGGCAAGAAAAAAAGAAATATGGCAGGACATTGTGTCCAAGGTGAATGCCGTCAGAGAGAGGAGGAGGACAGTGGACGACTGCAAGAAGCGCTGGCATGATACCAAGCGCAAAACCAAGGAGAAACTAGCAGCCAACCTGAAAGCAGCAAAGCAGACTGGAGGTGGGAGTCCAGCACCACAGGAGGAGCTGGATGAGTTGGAGGAGCAGATGTCCCGAGTCATCAGTGAGGAGACAGTGGTTGGAGTCGCGGGCCAGGATACTGCTGAACGTGACCAGACACAACAACAACAGGGTGAGCAACAACCAGGGACTAGGGGGACGGGGGTGGATGGGCCCAATGGCACTCATGTACAATTAAATATATTGCAGCGCATACCCACAATTACTGTGGATCATGTCCCGGATACCCTTGTCCATGGTGGCATAGACACATATCACCCTACTCAAACAATACATTGCACGACACATATTGGCGGGCACACAGACTTGGAAATGTGCACAGAAAAGTAAGCCCAACATAGTCCAAGATCAACATCAGACCACTAAATAAGTGCTACATCAAATGGCAAAGTGGCACATTAACTTGAGATGCGGCAGGGTGGCAAAATGGCCCTCTTGCCACATCACCACGCACATACAAATCGCCTGCACAAGGACGCATCTCTCCCTGACGCCAAAATGAGGATGCACTGTGAATGTGACTGATCATGTGCACGAAGAGGCATGCCACCACCAATGTCAGTACACCTGCAACATTGTGCACGTGTGTCTGAGTTGTGTGCAAGGTTGTGTATGCGCAGTAAAGTCCACCTATATGCACATGCACATTCTTGCACACAACTCAGACACACGTGCACAATGTTGCAGGTGTGCTGACATTGGTGGTGGCATGCCTACTCATGCACATGATCAGTCACATTCACAGTGCATCCTCATTTTTCCATCAGAGAGACGTGGCCATGTGCAGATGAATTGGATATGCGTGGTGATGAGGCAAGGGGGAAGATCTGACATCCACCTGCATTTCCAGGCAATGTGCCTCCTTGCCTGCTCATGAGATGCAGTCCGGTGTACACCAAGTGGGGAAGCATCTAGTGAGTCTGCATACCACACACACATGCAATGTCACAACAAATTGACCATGTAGGCCGCTGGATAAAAGCTGCACATCCAAAAATGCACACAAACAGCACACTTCACTCAAAGGGCGATGGAATACAATGAGCAGGGGGGCTATGCCTACAACACCACAGTACGTGGACAATGCAGATCAGGAATATGTCACACAAATATGTACTGCATGCCTTGTCTGTGTGACATACTCGCAGAACCACAATGTGCCTGTAAAGCAGTATGAAAACCAAAGTATGACAACAAGCAAGGATAGCAAATTTGCAACAATTAATGACAAAGGCCCAAATGGCACCCTCAACCCTTAGGTCAAATTGCACTCCTCCACCCCCAAGTGTACACATCTGCCATACAGAAAACAGCATTCCACATCAGTCCTGACGTGAGTTGCCCATCACACCATCATGTGCAATTAAACGTAACTGTTTGGTAAGTCAACTGTGTCAGTGAACAAATATGCAGTCAGGTAGTTATCACCCACACGCTAAGCCAGGCATTGAATACCAGAACCAGGACAGCATGTATCATCCATGTCAGCAGCTGCGTGGCACATACACAAACACACATCACCCGGCCATTTGCATCTCTTGTGAGGGTGCTGGTGACAAGGCCTGAGCACCATAAATATGCATCATGAAATGCACATACATCAGAAAACTGACCACTTATATACCACACGTAGGGTCAACCTTGAGGGTAATGGGTGTTGACACTGTCTGTTCAGACAGCAACAACAATAGAAACTCACGCTGCACCATCCTCACAACGGGTAAGCCAACAGGAGGGCAGTAAGCAATGCATGCAAGATAAAACATGAAGGACGACATGCACACAAGACAAATAACAATAGACAAAGCTACCTGGATATCCATGTGTACTACATAGTGCAGCACATGTTGAAACAGCAAGTAGGCTCTCATTGCCAATGTGCCTAAAGGGGGCCCTCTTCACACATAACTAAACTTGACCAAAACACATGCACATGTGCAGTACCCTGCAATGCTGCGTGTCCGTGAGCCACATTGACAAGGCAAGTAACAGTGCATGATGAATAGCATGCCTGCAGGCCCAACATATTAACATGGTGCAGGCCACCTCACTGAGGTGGCTGAGTGTGGACAACATCCTGAAAGGAGCAGGTCACACTCTGACACATCCTCGTGTACATACAACCCCTGACGTAAACAAGACATCTGATGTCAAACAATGCACAAGTCTCCCAACTCTGACCAAGACCCATATTCCACCCAGTTTGCAACATCTCAGCATTGTAAATGCACAGAAGTGAAAGGCTCACTGCCTGAAAGGTATAACGGGCAGATAAACCAAAGCTGCAGGTGCCACCATCACACAATGCAGTGCACACACATACAAATCTGAGCTCATCAACATTGACTACTATGTGGTACAAACTGCATTATTCACACAAATGAACAGAGGACACAACTGGTGACGCTTGTGTGTAGAAATTGTACAATCACATTTGTCATAGCTGGAAATTGTGAGATGACAATGTACAACAACAACATCACATCCATGATGTCCTCAAAATTATCACTATCCCGCAACAAATAGGCATCTCCTCAAAAACAGTCTGAATGTACACTGTCCTGCAGTCTGCTTGTAAACTCATCCAATGCATGATCATACATGAAAAATACTGTTTAACTGTATCTCCCCTATCACATTGCAGAGGGAGAGACATCACCTCCTGGACAGCAGACTGGCCCAACCTTCACTGATGACGAGGAGGATTACCCCACCATAAATCAGGACGAGCATCAACATCTGCTAGACTCCTTCAGCACCACACCTCCAGGAGCAGGGCAACCCAGCAGCATTGTGGCAACCCCACCCCCTGCACAAACCAACCAGCAGCAAGCACCTCCCACCACAGCTGGCTCGCAGGACATTGAGGACCCACATCTGGCCTTCCAATGCCGTGTGCTAGAGGTCCAGCGGGAGATAGCTGAACAGGTGCGGGTGGCGTTTGAGAGGCTGGCAGACAAACTTGAGGCCATACGTGGGTGTCTGAGTCCCATCCGGGACCACATACAGAAGATCACGGACACCCACAGCCCGCTCGATGCTCTCCAATGGTCCATGGCTGACATTGCTGGAGTCATGATTCTGAGACAACAACAACTGTCTGGTCAGAGTGGCTCCAGCAATGTAAGCCAGGATTTGGACAACATCCGTCGGATAATGGAGAGCATGGAGCGGATGCAGGCACAAGATATTGCTGCCAGGGCTGCACACCAGCGCGATGTAGCTGAAATGAAATGAAATGAAATTCGTACTTGTAAAGCGCACTGCTACCCCAGCTGGGGTGTCCTGGCGCTATACGCATACCGCTGTGGAACCCTTCCTGGCTATTCCCTGTGAAATGTCCACTCCTGGGCACCCCCAAGGTGAAGCCAGGCATCCCAGCGCTGGTGGGGCCGTTGTGGAGATTAAGCAAGCTATTGCCCAGAGTTGCAGAGTGGGACCCATGATTAGAATAGGCACCGAGGCGAGAATTATCAGGTCTGAGGAAATTGAGCCCAAGACCTGCCGAGGCAGGAATTGAACCCTGGTCCCGGGCCAGATCTCTGCATCAGGGTCTGCCGCTCTAACCATTGAGCCACACTTCTCCCAAAGCTGGAATCTATCATGCCCTGCACCTGCTCATCACTTCAATGCTGCCCCAAGGTCTGGCACCGATGAATGCTGCTGCTGCTTCCACATCCTCAGCTCCGCCACCTGATGTGTCAGTGCCTTACAGTGCTGCACCCACTATACCACCACCCACATGTGAGGCACATGACAGATCAGAGGACGAAGAGGAGGATGATAGTGCATTTTTGCTAAGGAGAAAGCGGTAGCATCCATCGACGCAAAAAGGCCTGTTTCTTCTTGGTGCCGGGCTTAGTATCATGCCACGGAAAATCATCTTGCTCTGTATTCCACGGTCCCCCGACAATCACCTTGGACCTCCACATGGACTGCCATATCATTTTTTCTTACCAATGACACTGCAGTCAGCCTGCGGACTGAACTCTGCCCCTTCCCTTGGACCTGTTACCACCAAAGGACTCTATCTGGCCCTCTAACTGGCATCTATGCAATGTGTGCATGTATGGCCAAGCACTGGTCCAGTCTTCATCCTTTTAATGTAAATAAAAATATTTAACTCACACAGATGTGTGTCGTCCATGACCAATCAAGTATAGAAGTCTGTAAAAAGTGTTTGGACACAGAATCCACCAGAAGGTACACCAAGGGAAATACGAGGAATGTACCTGTTTTACCTGACACAGCTAGGCAGTGAGATGGCCGGGTATGTGTGAACTAGCTGTGCCCTCATTGCTCCAAAACAACAATCTAGCAATATACCAACCTAGCCCCACGTCCATTAAGGAAAAGGCATGTGTGCTAAAATGTCCAAGTCTGTTGCAGGCCACAAGTAGTGTCCTCCTTAACAATTGCAAACAAATATCTCTTGGCATATCTACTCACACACTACGGGGTGGACAAAGCCTGCTGTGATGGTGCACATTGCATGTCACATACCAAGATGTTGCACACCATATTGACATTGATGAAGACACGGAAGGGCACATGTCTACCATACACATATGGAACCACAATGTCTGCCTCAGTGAAGTAGAGTTTCAAATAGGGACTCACCCCAAAGTGCAAGGAGTCAGTCAGCCCCTCCCTGTAGACAAACTATGCATACCAAATGTTGAGCCCTCTCATGCTGTGACCACTGTGAGCGTATCGGGCAATGTGTCTAGGGATGTGTGGTGCACTGCACTCAGCATATAGTCAGATGCAAGGCCAACATTTCAAGGGTGGCATCACTATGAGCCAATGGCAGAAGTAACAGCTGGGACAAGTGTCTATGACACTGTCACTACAGGGAGCAATGCAACATTTCCCCCCTTGTGTGCAGCAGAACAGTGTGCCCGCACCAAAACATTAGCTGGGACAAAATCATAACTTGACAAGTTAAGTGAGTCACGAAAGGCATTTAGGAGAAGTGCAGTCAGTATACCTAACAGCACTACTCCTAAATGCCATTTGCGAATACCGTAAAATGTAAAGTCATTACTTACTCTCAGATGACATTTGTGAATCAGGAACACTGTTGTTCCATGTGCTGTTCACAATGGACACAGAAATTTACTAAATCATGCATGGCCCGGAGATTGAGCGTCCATGCACAGGAACATATCTTGCAAAGGAAGCTGACACACTGGCACTACGCAGCAAGTGTGCCAAGGTCTGTGCAATGTAGATGGACTCAGCGCCAGGAGCATCTGATATGCAGGTGTGTGACGGAATCTGTGGTACCCAGCGCATACATCCATCTCCATGATGGTTAACAGTAGCTAACTGTTAGACCTGGGGGTCGCTAGTTGGCTGAGGTAGATACCTTAGGCCAAGTAGGGACCCTTGCTTCCACGTCAGGGATAGGAAGGACACCTTCTCAGATAGCCCCCGCTCACCCCCTTGATAGCTTGGCACGAGCAGCCAGGCTTATCTTCAAGGCAAATGTGAAAAGTATTTACAACCACGCTCACAGCAACCCAATGATGACACCACAAATGGACTCCACACGAGTTTTATAAAAACGAGTATAAATTTATATAAAAAGATATACGATAAGACCACATGATATAGATCCAACATATGCGTATTTGTAATATTCCTCCTGGCCGGTTGTTAGGCCAGCCAGCCCTTGTAAGTTCTGGCGATATTAATGAGCACTTCTAAACGTTCCACTGCAGTCCTAATGCAATGCTATGCAGTTCGTAATGCTAGAATCAGGCACTTTGCAATGTGAAAATAATGCCGTTCGTAATGCTAGAATCAGGCACTTTGCAATGTAAAAATAATGCAATGCGTAACGCAACAATCAGGTAGTTCGTTATGCAACCTAACGCGATGCGTAATGCAACAATCAGGCATTTCGTTATGCAGAAATAATGCAATGCGTAATACACTAATTAGGTAGTTCGTTATGCAGGAATAATGCAATGCGTAATACACTAATCAGGTAGTTCGTTATGCAGAAATAATGCAATGCGTAATACGACAATCAGGTAGTTCGTTATGCAGAAATAATGCAATGCGTAATACGACAATCAGGTAGTTCGTTTTGCAGAAATAATGCAATGTGTAATACACTCCAGCACCGATCACGGTGCCTTAGGCGGTCTCTCCGCCACTCGTACTGACTCGCAGTCAGCCTCTGTCAACAGTTGCCCCCACACGGATATGGTGTAAACAAAAAGTGCAGCTCCGCACTCCGGCCCCGGTACTGCCACTCCTTTGGCAAGTACGGGCCGCGATGCGAGCCGAAGCAGAGGCTCGCGCTGCAGGAATGGGAGAGGCCGAGAGCGTCTTCCTCCGCACCCGCATGCCGCCCCAAGGGTCGACACGCGTTATCTGGGGGGTGCGACCTCGCTCTCCTCTCCTCTTCCCGGGACTTGGGCCTCCGATGCAATCTTTGTGAATTCTGGGCAGTGGGACTCGGGCCCTCCCTCGACGAGGTTGGTTCGAGGTCCCGCTCTGGCAACGGCGGGCTCGGGCCGGCGGCTCAGCTCCTCCGGGGCTGCCGGTCCGGGCCGCTGATGCTACGAAGATCTCAGGCTGCAACAGGGCACACGCACACAGCGTCGCTGAGACTCACTTGAGCTTTGGGTGCACGCTCACAGGGCACTCCTCACAAAGGTCTCAGGCTCCGCAAGGCACACGCACACAGCGTCGCTGAGACTCACTTGGACTCCGGTGCACACGATAACAAGGCAATCCTCACGAAGGTCTCAGGCTGCACAAAGCACATGCACACAGCCTCGCTGAGACTCACTTGGACTCCGGGTGTGCACGATAACAGGGCAATCCTCACGAAGGTCTCAGGCTGCACAAAGCACACGCACACAGCGTCGCTGAGACTCACTTGGACTCCGGTGCACACAATCACAGGACAATCCTCACGAAGGGCTCAGGCTGCAAAAAGCACACGCACACAGCGTCGCTGAGACTCGCTTGGACGCCAGGTGCCCACGATCACAGGGCAATTCTTACGAGGGGCTCAGGCTGCAAAAAGCACACGCACACAGCGTCGCTGAGACTCTCCTGGAAACTTTTGTGTTCCTGAGTTTCTGCAACAGGGAGCCAGCTCACCTCGGGCCCTGGGGGATAAGTTACTTCCGGACACAGCACACAACAAAGTCCTTTCAAGCAGGGGGACACAGCACACAGCAAAGTCCCTCCTTGGATAAAGCAGCAAACTGCAGGCCAGCCCCAGAACACACAGCAAGGGTCAGTCTTTTCCTTCAGTCTCTTCAGCTGTTTCTTCCTTGGCAAAAGGTTCGTCTTGACCACGAAGTAGCTTCAGACTTGTTCAATCTTGATCAATCCATTTCTCCAAAGTTCAGGGGCTTCAGCTCTCATAGTTATACCCCTAAATGTCTTTGAAGTCTTTGTGTTCAGGGGGGCACTGACCCCTGTTCAAACCAGTTCTGGATGCCTCCCTGCCAGTGACACCTTCTTCCTTTGATTAGTGGGGGTCTGGATTCTCAATCACTCAGCAGGAGATTGGACCATTGTTTTATGGCAGCAACCCAGGACTATTCACCTCTAGGGGCTACTCCTCCCCCCTATACTCCAGATGCAGGTCAGCCTGTTGCTGTCTCACCTCCTCCCCTGGGTCAAGACATTCCCCAGATCCTATCACTTTCAAATCCAGACAGTCAATCCACAACCAGGCAGAGACACACAGAAATGTTAGAGCACAAAAACCCAGCCACTTCTAAAAGAGCGGCTTCTAAACACACAATGCAAAAACCACCTTCATAAAAAGATGTATTATTACATTATGAGTTCAGGCATACTAAACTTCACCTCTCCATCTTAAGCCTTTGGGGAGATAGGCTGGAAAACATATTACACAGCCTCCCCATTCTATCCTATGTGCAAGATGGCCTTTCCACAGTGAAAAACGAAATGGAGATTATTTAACTGTCAGGACATGGTACACACCTTAGTACATGTCCTACCTTTCACATGCACTGCACCCTGCCCAGGGGGTACCTTGGACCTACCATAGGGGTGTCTGATGTGCATAGAAAGGGAAGGGTAAGGTCTGGCAAGTGGGTGCACTTGTCAGAACAACATGGCAGTTTAACAAACTGCGTGCAGGCACTGCAGTGGCAGGCTTGAGTTCCCTCTTTAAGGCTACTTGTGTGGGTGGCACAATTTGTGCTGCAGGCCCACTAGTAGCATTTGCATTACCAGCCCTGGCACACATAGTGCACTTTACTAGGGACTTTACTAGTAAGGCAAACATGCCAATTATGTACAACCAATTACCATTACACTTTACACAGGGAGCACTTGCACTTTGACACAGATTAGCAGTGGCAAAGTGCCCAAAGCATCTAAGTTGGCAACACCATGTCAGAAAAAAGGTCTAGGGGGAAAGCAAAAAGTTTAGGGAACTTTAGCCAAAAAGGGCCAAGTCCAACACTAACTGTATTTCCTCTCAATGCCATGTCCCTAGGTTGTGTCGTAAATGGGCAACAATGTGCTGTCCAACTCCGTGAGTCACACTTAAGATGTAGAAAGTCACAAACGACTATCCCTAGACTAGGCCGTAAATCCCACTTGCCACCCTGTCATCCATGCAAGTACACTGTGCTCACATCTAAGGTATCCTGACACAATACATCCTGCTAACTAACATGTCATGACCAGACTTACACATTCCAATGGGTTGTCCAGTGATGGTATGAGTTGCATACAAGGGAATAAGCCACACTCCCCAACATCATCCCTGACATCAGTGCAAGCAGAAATCCAAAATAGTAAACATTTATTAGAACAGCAAAAAGAATGAACTACCCTAAACTAACACTGATCACTAGAGCTACTACTAAAATCTAAACTAACTAGAAAAATCTTACTCACCTAAACTATCTACCCTAACTGTTCCTAAACATGCAACAACATATCTTAGACATCAACCCCCCTCCCACCCTTAAGGCACACCACGAGACAGGACAAAGACATCTAAGCTATACATAAACTAACTACACATGTAACCTACACAAAGATATATTTTTGGGTATATATTTTTTTAATTTTTCTTAAAACAAATACACCAACCCCCCACCCAAAGGAAAAGGAAACTTATCCCCAAATACGGCATAATAAAACATATCTAAAAACTACCTTAAAAGCTAACACTAACTATAACCTAAGTGTACGAGAGTAGGATCTGCTTCACATGGGTACCCCCACTTTTTGCTGATGCTTCACTGTTTTTCGACTTTAGTCTGGCTGGGGCCCTGCTAATCAGAACCCCAGCCTAGCTGCTTCCTCTCTAAAATGGTTTCCATGTGCCTTAGGCACATCTCTGATTGGAATCTGGAGTGCCCTTATAAGTCCCTAGTATATGGTATACTATGTACCCAGGGCATAGGTACCTCAGAGGCCTGCCAGGGGCTGAAGCATGTATTGTGCCACCCCTGGAAGGCCAGCCAAAAGGACACCACAGGTCTGCTACTGCAGCCTGGGTAAGGTGGTGCATGCACCCCTTACTGTGATATAGGCTACCTATATCACTACATACATACACACATATAAACCTATAAGTCACTCCTATGGCAGGCCTTATCAATCCTGAAGGCAGAGTGCGTGGTTCCTATGTGAGAGGGTGCCCCTGCATGAGCAGGGCCCCTCTGCAGCGTTCGGAGACCCTTCTCTGATGCTGTTTGTAGTGCAGCCTGACCATATACTCTTAAGCGCATTATAACCTCGCGGTAAATGCTAACTTTGGGATGGCTGCACGGAAACATGTCGTGTTTGGTGTCAAACATCTTGGAATACTACCCCCCGCCAGTTCTGGTGGCGGGGGTAGCATTCCACCCTTCTAGAGGGAGAGACATGTACACACCGGTATACCCGGTACTGACTTTCCAGAGCCCTGGCATCACAAAATGGATGCCGCTGCCACAGACACGAGTCTGGCCTCCTGCTGCTGACCGAAACTCCGGCAGGGGAGGCCTGGACAATAGGTTTCCTGTCCCAGGGAGGTGTAACCACCTCCCCAGACAGGATAGTGTGTATTGGGGCTGGGCGGGAGCACTCTCTGGTGCTTTGAGGTCCTGCACTGGGGGCACATTTGGTGTCCCTGTGCATACCCCAGTTCAAACCGGCTCAGGGGCTTCCAGCCCCTGCTCTGGCGCGAAACTGGACAAAGGGAAAGGGGTGTAACCACCCCTCTGCCCTGACCCTCCCATAGGTGGGTCCCCAGAGTATGTCCAACCCCCTATCTTAGTATAAGTATGGGACCCCAGTCCTTAGGACTTTAGATTAACCTGGACGAAACTCTGACACAGAATCCTGGACCTTCGACGCTCTACTTCAAGATTAGAGGACTGAAGAATCTCCCTTGGGGTCAAGGAGTGACTCCCCTGCTTGGCAGGCACCAACAGAAGCAATTGTCCGGTCTGCATCGCTGAAGCTCCCGCCGGACGCCGAAGTCTTTGCATCACCAGAGGTAGATTTCCAGACTTCCCCGAGGCTGCCCTGAGTCCCCAGCAAAGCTGAGGCCCGTAGCTGTCGTGGGTAACGTGGAACCGTGACCCCTGGACACCGATTGCATTTGCAAGTGCATCCTCTTCTGGGTCTCCCACGAAGTTGTGCTTTGGGCTCCGAGTAGCCCCAGCCTCCAGCACCGACTGCACCGAAGATCACTGGCCTCCACTCCACGAGTGTCCTGTGAGCCAGCTCCAAGTGCGTCCACTCGAGGCTCCTTCGCGGTCGCTAGTCCGTTGGCTAGTAGGCCCTCCCGAAGGCCAATCTTCTTCTGCTTGGGCTCCCTGGTTGCTCCAGGCGTGCCCTGACTTACCTTTGCTGGGTGAGTCCCACAGACCTTGCTGGTCTGCACCATCGTCCTTCTTCCATTTCCACGAGACTTGCCGTTGCCAAGGCTTGTTGGGTCCAATCCGGTCGCCGACACCCCTGCAATCGACAGACGTCATGGGACAGCTCGAATCCAGCTCCTGGTTGTCGTCGACGCCTCCTGGACCTCATGGCTGAAGAGTCAAGACGACCGTCAACCTACCTGAAGCACTCGACATCGGTGGGCATCTGCTCATCGCCTTCCTGGTCACTGGCTAGTGACCCAGACTCTGTCCCCTCTGCTTTCAGGTTCTTCAGATCTTCGATCCACCTTTGGATCCACCCGAACACTTTCGACTTGGCCGCCAGCAGCACTTTGCAGCAGATCGCCATTGAAAACGACGACGAAACCCGACCCCGAAAGGCACCTATGCACCCGGCTCCCCTGGGTGAGGTAACTCGAATACTCCGGTGCTCCCGTGGGTATTGACACTAGAACAGCCTGGTTCTAAAAGGGTTTGCTCCAAGTCCTCCTCTAAGTGTCCCTTTTCTTTAAAATTCCAACCGCGACTTTCCCCATAGAAGTCAACGGCGATTCGCGGCTGTGTTCTCACACTGCACGCGTCCCCGTGGGTCCCCTGTGTCACTACCTTGGGTGGTTCCTTGTGGTCCAAGCACTTCTACAGGCTCTAGGCCCTGTGTCTAGCTCAGTCGTGGTTCTTATACCACTTTATTGGTATATGGTTTGGTACGCCCCTAGGGCTCAAACGTGTATTTGTGCTATTACTGTAGATAACTAACTTATAACTTATGTACTTCGAACTCTAGCCTCATAAAGAGACTAGAGGGGTGTGTTTAGCAATAAATACATATATTTTGAATATATACCTGGTGTGGTCCTCTTTCATTTGGTCACTCAAGAGATTATAGACTGGTAAAACAAGCTGCTTTACATTCCTTCAAGACTTAGCCTGAAGGCTGCTCTCCATAGCTACCACTAGGATAGCTTTCAATAAAGGTTGTCTTTAACCTATCTCCAATAAGGGGTTGTTTGGACTGGTGCAAGGTGCCCACTATAATTAGTGGACAGCATATACCAGGCCAACTTCTCACATTGGTGTGCAGCGTGTGGGATTCCAGCTTGCTATTGTTTTACCAGATAATCTCAATTGAATTGATCAACTGAAAACCACTAAGGGTACCTAAGGTACATATAAATCAAGCTTAGTATACAGTAAGTTCTACTGAACTTAGAGTTGTGTGTTAAGGGATAGCACACCCTTTCTACAACTCAAGAGAGTTTAGTAGGCCACACTAGAGTAGGTAGTGCATACACCACACCTCACTAGTAATGTCTTCAAAGCCAGGACCCAGTGAGTCCTTGCCAGAAGCCAGTGGGCTTCTTCCCTCCAAGTATGATAAACTCCCATTCTTGGAATTGAGAGCATTATGCAATACTAGGAAGCTGAAGGCAGGCAAAAGTGCCAGCACCCAACACCTCAGAGAGGTGCTACTAGCTGATGATCTCAGCAGGCCCCTAGGGTCTGAAGGGGTAGGCAGAGAGGGTGGGGCAGAAGATGAGGAAGGGGTCAGGGGTGAAGAAACCCAGGCCCCCCCTCTGAAACTGGCCAGGAAGGTGAAAATGACCTTGACCTGGAGAACCCAATTCCTCCTGTGGAGGAGGAGGAGGATCAGAATGACCTCCCCTTTGTCCCCCCAGGAAGAATTGTGAGTGTGCCCAGAAGGTCTAGATCTCCTTCTCAGGAGTCTAACCACTCTGACACCTCAATAGGGACCTCTGTCTCCTCTCATAGGAGGGAATCCTCTCATGACAGGAGAAAGAGACTGATTGAGTATGAGCAAGCCCAGCTTGAACTCAGAAAACAGCAGTTGGCTATAGACAGGGAGTCCCTAGATCTCTACAAAGAGAGAAAAAGATGGGACTAGAGTCCCATGGTGGCAGCAATTTCCCCAGAGATAGGGAAAGGTCTTATGACCATAGAAACCTGAGCAAGATTGTCCCTCCCTACCAGAGTGGGGATGACATCCACAAATGGATAACTGCACTGGAGAGGGCCTGTAAAGTACAGAGGGTCCCTCAGGAGCAGTGGGCAGCAATCTTGTGGCTCTCCTTTGCAGACAAAGGTAGAGATAAGCTCCTCACTGTTAAAGAGGAGGATGCTGATAAATACACAGTCTTAAAGAGTGCTCTGATTGATGGGTTTGGCCTAACCACTGAACAATACAGGTTAAAGTTCAGAGATACCCAAAAGGCACAGACTCAAGACTGGGTGGACTTTGTTGATTGTTCTGCCAAGGCTCTGGAAGGTTGGTTATTGGGCAGTAAGGTATGTGACTTCACAGGATTGTACAATCTTATCATGAGGGAGCAGATCCTTAATAATTGTCAAAATCAGCTGTTGCATCAGCACCTGGTGGACTCTGATCTGACCTCTCCCCAAGAATTGGGAAAGAAGGCAGACAAATGGGTCAGAACCAGGGTGAGGCAGAAGGTACAGAACCAAGGTGGTGACCCTAAGAAGCAAGATTCTAAAAACTCTGATAAGGGTGGGGAGAAGGGTAAAGACCAGAAGTCTTCACAAGGCCCCCAAAAATCTTCTTCAGGTGGGGATTCACAGTCTAACAAGGGAAGAGGCCAAAAGAAACCATGGTGCAAGGTCTGTAAGCAAAAGACCCACTGGACCAGTGATTGCACCAAGTCCAAAGACTCTACTCCAGCCCCCACCAATGCCCCTAAGGCACCTGCTCCCCCTAGTGCAGTTACAATTGGTGGTGGGACTACACAAGCCAAGGGTTTAGTAGGGTTGACCCTGGGTAAGGAGATGAGCTCTGACCTAGTCAGAGAACTCACTCAGGCTGTCCTAGTCTGTGATGGAGGCATGGATGTGACCTCCTCTGTGAGTCCCAGTAATCTGGGCAAGTACAGGCAACAGCCCTTAATCAATGGAAAAGAGGCTTTGGCATTTAGGGACACAGGGGCAAGTGTCACCATGGTGACACAAGACCTTGTAGATCCTGGGCAGATTATACTTGGTGAAATGTACCAAGTGACCAATGCTAGCAATGTCAGAACAGACCATACTCTGGCAGTTGTTAACTTCTCCTGGGGAGGGGTAACTGGCCTTAAGAAGGTTGTGGTAAGTGCAGACCTACCCGTTGAATGCTTGCTTGGCAATGATTTAGAAACTTCAGCTTGGGCAGAAGTGGAGCTCAGGACCCATGCAGAAATGCTGGGCATCCCTGCAGATGTGTTTGCTGTGACCAGGTCACAAGCCAAAATGTCTAACACTGAACAGGCCTTGGATTCTGGAATAATGGACCAAGTGCCCTCCAAGAAGAGGAGTAGTAGGGTAAAGGCAGTGCCTTCCCCTTGGCTCAGAAGGAAGATCAGTCTCTTGAGGGGGATGATCTCAGTCCTGAGAAAGGAACTGTCCCAGAGGAGCTTGAACCTGACCAGGTTGAGTTCTTGGGGACAGGGGCCCTTCCAGGGCAGATCTGAGCCAGGAGCAGCAGAGCTGCCCCTCTCTTGAACCCCTCAGACAGCAAGCTGCTGCTGAGGCTGCTGGGAAAGCTAGTGGTCCCCATACAGTGTATTGGGATGATGGACTCTTGTACTCAGAGTGTAGAGACCCCAAGCCTGGTGCCACCAGGAGGTTGGTTATACCTCTGAAGTTCAGGGGCTTCCTATTGACCCTAGCCCATGACATTCCCTTAGCAGGTCACCTGGGCCAGAACAAGACTTGGGACAGAATTGTCCCTCACTTTCACTGGCCCCACATGTCTGAAGACACCAAGGAGTTTTGTCGCTCCTGTGTAACCTGCCAGGCCAGTGGCAAGGCAGGTGGCACTACAAAGGCCCCCTGATACCACTACCTGTGGTGGGGGTTCCCTTTGAAAGGGTGGGGATTGACATTGTTGGTCCCATGGATCCCCAAACAGCATCTGGGCACAGGTTTATCCTGGTGGTAGTGGATCATGCCACCAGGTACCCAGAGGCTATTCCCCTTAGGACCACTACAGCACCTGTGGTGGCAAGAGCCCTCCTGGGAATTTTCTCAAGAGTGGGCTTCCCTAAGGAGGTTGTATCAGACAGGGGTGCTAACTTTATGTCTGGATACTTGAAAGCAATGTGGAAGGAGTGTGGAGTGACTTACAAGTTCACCACACCCTATCACCCACAATGCAATGGTTTAGTTGAGAGATTCAACAAAACCTTGAAGGGCATGATTAAAGGGCTCCCAGAAAAGCTTAGGCGAAGATGGGACATACTCTTGCCCTGCCTTTTATTTGCATACAGGGAGGTGCCTCAAAAGGGGTTGGCTACAGCCCTTTTGAACTTTTGTTTGGTCACCCTGTCAGGGGTCCATTGTGCTTGGTGAAGGAAGGATGGGAGTTACCTCTCAAGCCCCCAAAGCAAGACATAGTGGACTATGTACTTGGTCTCCGCTCCAGGATGGCTGAGTACATGAAAAGGCAACTAAAAACCTTGAGGCTAGCCAGGAACTTCAAAAAGCCTGGCATGACCAAAAGGCTGTACTGACTGTTTACCAGCCAGGACAGAAGGTGTGGGTGTTGGAGCCAGTGGCCCCAGCAGCTCTCCAAGACAAATGGAGTGGACCCCATACCATTGTTGAACAGAAGGGTGAGGTTACCTATTTAGTAGACCTAGGAACACCCAGGAGTCCCCACAGGGTTCTCCATGTCAACAGGTTAAAACCATATGTGGACAGGGCAGACATGGGCTTGCTCATGGCTACTGATGAGGGACAGGAGGAAGAGAGTGACCCACTCCCTGACCTGCTCTCACAGAACCCTGATGATGGGTCAGTGGATGGTGTAGCCTTGGCGGGCAGCCTCACTGCCCAGCAGCAAACTGATTGCAGACAGGTGCTCAATCAGTTCAGGCACATATTCTCACTGACACCCAGTCAGACCACCTGGTGCACTCATGAAGTGGACACTGGGGACAGTCTGCCTATTAAAAATAAGATTTATAGGCAACCTGACCATGTCAGGGACTGTATCAGGACAGAAGTCCAGAAGATGTTGGATTTGGGAGTTATTGAACCCTCAGATAGCCCTTGGGCTAGTCCAGTGGTCCTTGTGCCAAAACCTCACACCAATGGTGGGAAAAGAGAGATGAGGTTCTGTGTGGACTACAGGGGTCTCAATGCAGTCACTAGGACTGATGCCCATCCAATACCTAGGGCAGATGAGCTAATAGACACTTTGGCCTCAGCCAAGTATCTAAGCACATTTGACCTGACAGCTGGCTACTGGCAGATCAGACTAGCTGATGATGCAAAGCCAAAGACAGCATTCTCAACCCCTAGTGGGCATTATCAATTTGTGGTGATGCCCTTTGGTCTGAAGAATGCACCTGCCACTTTTCAGAGGTTGGTGAATACAGTCCTTACAGGTCTGGAAGCCTATAGTGCAGCATATCTAGATGATATTGCTGTCTTTAGCTCCACCTGGGAGGATCACCTGGTCCACCTCAGAAATGTTTTGCAGGCCCTGCAGAAAGCAGGCCTGACTATCAAGGCCACCAAGTGCCAGATAGGGCAGAGTCAGGTTGTGTACCTGGGTCACCTTGTGGGTGGAGGCCAGGTTCAACCACTGCAGAGCAAGATCCAGACCATCATGGACTGGACTGCTCCAACTACCCAGACTCAGGTGAGAGCCTTTTAGGCCTGACTGGGTACTATAGGAGATTTGTCAAGGGGTATGGATCAATAGTGACACCCCTGAATGACTTAACTTCCAAGAAAAAGCCCAAAAAGGTTCAGTGGACAGTTAGCTGTCAAAAGGCATTTGATGACCTAAAGCAGGCCATGTGCACTGCTCCCATTCTACAGAGTCCTGATTACTCCAAGAAGTTCATTGTCCAAACAGATGCATCTGAATTGGGGGTAGGGGCTGTACTGTCACAATTGAATGATGAAGGTCAGGATCAGCCAGTAGGTTTTATTAGCAGAAGGCTGACCCCTAGAGAGAAACGTTGGTCAGCCATTGAGAGGGAGGCCTTAGCTGTGATCTGGGCTCTGAAGAAGTTGAGGCCATACTTGTTTGGTACTCACTTCCTTGTTCAAACAGACCATAAGCCCCTCTTATGGCTAAAATAAATGAAGGGTGAAAACCCCAAACTACTTAGGTGGTCCATTTCCCTACAGGGGATGGACTTCACAGTGGAACATAGACCTGGGAGTAACCATGCCAATGCAGATGGACTCTCTAGGTACTTCCACTTAGAACATGAAGACTTAACTGGGCAAGGTTAGTTTAATGTCCCTACGTTTGGGGGGTTGTGTAGGAGAGTAGGATCTGCTTCACATGGGTACCCCCACTTTTTGCTGATGCTTCACTGTTTTTCGACTTTAGTCTGGCTGGGGCCCTGCTAATCAGAACCCCAGCCTAGCTGCTTCCTCTCTAAAATGGTTTCCATGTGCCTTAGGCACATCTCTGATTGGAATCTGGAGTGCCCTTATAAGTCCCTAGTATATGGTATACTATGTACGCAGGGCATAGGTACCTCAGAGGCCTGCCAGGGGCTGAAGCATATATTGTGCCACCCCTGGAAGGCCAGCCAAAAGGACACCACAGGTCTGCTACTGCAGCCTGGGTAAGGTGGTGCATGCACCCCTTACTGTGATATAGGCTACCTATATCACTACATACATACACACATATAAACCTATAAGTCACTCCTATGGCAGGCCTTATCAATCCTGAAGGCAGAGTGCGTGGTTCCTATGTGAGAGGGTGCCCCTGCATGAGCAGGGCCCCACTGCAGCATTCGGAGACCCTTCTCTGATGCTGTTTGTAGTGCAGCCTGACCATATACTCTTAAGCGCATTATAACCTCGCGGTAAATGCTAACTTTGGGATGGCTGCACGGAAACATGTCGTGTTTGGTGTCAAACATCTTGGAATACTACCCCCCGCCAGTTCTGGCGGCGGGGGTAGCATTCCACCCTTCTAGAGGGAGAGACATGTACACACCGGTATACCCGGTACTGACTTTCCAGAGCCCTGGCATCACAAAATGGATGCCGCTGCCACAGACACGAGTCTGGCCTCCTGCTGCTGACCGAAACTCCGGCAGGGGAGGCCTGGACAATAGGTTTCCTGTCCCAGGGAGGTGTAACCACCTCCCCAGACAGGATAGTGTGTATTGGGGCTGGGCGGGAGCACTCTCTGGTGCTTTGAAGTCCTGCACTGGGGGCACATTTGGTGTCCCTGTGCATACCCCAGTTCAAACCGGCTCAGGGGCTTCCAGCCCCTGCTCTGGCGCGAAACTGGACAAAGGGAAAGGGGTGTAACCACCCCTCTGCCCTGACCCTCCCATAGGTGGGTCCCCAGAGTATGTCCAACCCCTATCTTAGTATAAGTATGGGACCCCAGTCCTTAGGACTTTAGATTTACCTGGACGAAACTCTGACACAGAATCCTGGACCTTCGACGCTCTACTTCAAGATTAGAGGACTGAATAATCTCCCTTGGGGTCAAGGAGTGACTCCCCTGCTTGGCAGGTACCAAAGAAGCAATTGTCCGGTCTGCATCGCTGAAGCTCCCGCCGGACGCCGAAGTCTTTGCATCACCAGAGGTGGATTTCCAAACTTCCCAGAGGCTGCCCTGAGTCCCCAGCAAAGTTGAGGCCCGTAGCTGTCGTGGGTAACGTGGAACCATGACCCCTGGACACCGATCGTATTTGCAAGTGCACCCTTTTCTGGGTCTCCTACAAAGTTGTGCTTTGGGCTTCGAGTAGCCCCAGCCTCCAGCACTGACTGCACCGAAGATCATTGGCCTCCACTCCACGAGTGTCCTGTGAGCCAGCTCCAAGTGCGTCCACTCGAGGCTCCTTCGCGGTCGCTAGTCCATTGGCTAGTAGGCCCTCCCGAAGGCCAATCTTCTTCTGCTTGGGCTCCCTGGTTGCTCCAGGCGTGCCCTGACTTAGCCTTGCTGAGTGAGTCCCACAGACCTTGCTGGTCTGCACCATCGTCCTTCTTCCATTTCCACGAGACTTGCCGTTGCCAAGGCTTGTTGGGTCCAATCCAGTCGCCAACACCCCTGAAATCGACAAACGTCGTGGGACAGCTCGAATCCAGCTCCTGGTCATCGTCGACGCCTCCTGGACCTTGTGGCTGAAGAGTCAAGACGACCGTCAACCTACCTGAAGCACTCAACATGGGTGGGCATCTGCTCATCGCCTTCCTGGTCACTGGCTAGTGACCCAGACTCTGTCCCCTCTGCTTTCAGGTTCTTCAGATCTTTGATCCACCTTTGGATCCACCCGAACACTTTCGACTTGGCCGCCAGCAGCACTTTGCAGCAGATCGCCATTGAAAACGACGACGAAACCCGACCCCGAAAGGCACCTATGCACCCGGCTCCCCTGGGTGAGGTAACTCGAGTACTCCGGTGCTCCCGTGGGTATTGACACTAGAACAGCCTGGTTCTAAAAGGGTTTGCTCCAAGTCCTCCTCTAAGTGTCCCTTTTCTTTAAAATTCCAACCGCGACTTTCCCCATAGAAGTCAACGGCGATTCGCGGCTGTGTTCTCACACTGCACGCGTCCCCCTTGGGTCCCCTGTGTCACTACCTTGGGTGGTTCCTTGTGGTCCAAGCACTTCTACAGGCTCTAGGCCCTGTGTCTAGCTCAGTCGTGGTTCTTATACCACTTTATTGGTATATGGTTTGGTACGCCCCTAGGGCTCAAACGTGTATTTGTGCTTTTACTGTAGATAACTAACTTATAACTTATGTACTTCGAACTCTAGCCTCATAAAGAGACTAGAGGGGTGTGTTTAGCAATAAATACATATATTTTGAATATATACCTGGTGTGATCCTCTTTCATTTGGTCACTCAAGAGATTATAGACTGGTAAAACAAGCTGCTTTACATTCCTTCAAGACTTAGCCTGAAGGCTGCTCTCCATAGCTACCACTAGGATAGCTTTCAATAAAGGTTGTCTTTAACCTAGTTCCAAAAAGGGGTTGTTTGGACTGGTGCAAGGTGCCCACTATAATTAGTGGACAGCATATACCAGGGCAACTTCTCACACTAAGCTAAAACTACACTACCTAACAATTAAAAGAACTAACCTAACACTACCTAATGTCAGAAGTTACAAACATTGGGGGAAGGGCGAAGATGGGGATGGGGTCCAACATGTCCCGGCATCATGGCAGTCCAAGGTGCTTCTTCATGTCTGTTATATGTCTATTCAGATCTGCCATTTCTCGCCTGATCTCTGCCAGAAAAACATTGTTGTCATGCAGGATCCTCCTGTCCCTCACTGTGAATGGCACAACCTGATTGCCAGGTGCAGGTGGGACTGTCTCTTGGGGGGGGTGTGGCCATAGGGGGATGGGACACCTGTCCAGGCTGGGACCCACCACTGACGCCAGAGGGGCCTGGGATGGCCTGTGTGCCAGTTGTTGCAAGCTCGGGCACCCCCTTCCATGTACCTTTCTTCCGTTCCTCCTGGTGCCTCTTCGCCATGTTGCGGTACCCTTTTGCCACCTTCTTGACATGCTTGAAGCGGTCCTTCCTCACCTGGAACGCATGTTGTTCGGCTGGCGTCATGTTGTCTGTAAAATATCAACAATGGAAATTTTGAGTCCTTTAGACTATGTCAATGTTCTCCATTCACATCCGTAATTCAAGATCACTTAAACATGTGAGCCTACACTCCAGCGTAACCATGTGAAGTCAGAGAGTGACCTGGACTACGAAATGTTGAAGCCTGGATCAGTGACTACATGCTGGGGAGACTGACATGACAGTGCATGGCATGGGACATGTACTGTCACAACCAAATGAGACTGACAGTGTCAAACGATGGTGCCATGACATACCCAGACTGAGGGTGACATGTACAAGCAATTGGAGGAGGGAGGCATTAGCCCTCCGTGTGTAGCACCACCCTCATCCTCTCTTGTGACATAGTGCTGCATTATATGTACAATGCCCATGTGCAGGCCTGTGTGTCCCCCACCAACTGTGTGCAGTTCATAAAGTCAGCGCCAACAAAGGCACTCTTGCACAGGAGTGCAAGGGTGTCTGTGTGCCGGTGGGCTTGTTAATGTTTTGGAAGGTCACCCTACCCGCACAGGAGCAATCCTGGGACAGCCCTACTCACACTTTCAACTATGCTGCATCATGCAGCACACATGGAAACCCGTTGTGTGGCTGAACACTGACTCATACATGAGGCGCTGTCCCGCTCGCCAACACTACTACACAATATGTGAAGTTTTGCCGCAGAGAGGGGGAAACATCGTTTCCTCTAAATTCTCACTCACTCATGCATGTCTTGTATCCATTAATCTCACTCCGTTGTGAATCAAAATACGCCGGCCTTTACAACGCAAACAGTCACAATGAATTACCCATTGTAACGGCACCCTGGAGTCATGATGCTTATAGTGTTGTTATGGGTAATGCTTTCTCACAGATAGCGTTGTAGAGCCTTGCATTGTAAAATATATGGCACATCAATGAAGGCAGAGCTGAAGCATGCGTGGTAAATGCGTGCAGAGTAATGTCACCAATTGGGACAGAGGAGTTCCCACACCTGATCCAGAGTCAATCAGGGAATGGCCTCAAGGAGACAGCTTGTCAACACCACTGCAGCGGCCAAACATGCCAATGAGATTCATAGGGCCACCTTTGCTGTGTGTTTGGGGAATGTGCCATTGATATGCTTGGCTCAAACATACGCACTGCCACTTCTTTGAAGATGGTATGCAGCATACCCACAAATTCGCAGTCCCGAACTGTGTCTGCGCACTTACGTACTGAAAGGCACTGCCTCCTTGTGCATCATCGGGCACACTTGCACAGTCATCTCAGTCAAGGATGTACATGCATTCCATGTCATCTGATAGTCATCAGCAACCCCACTTACATGTCTCCTCTCCTATCAGTGCACTCTGCAATCCACAGGCATGTGCTGTGGTGACAGAACCCATAGACCTAGAGGCATATTGACAAGGAAGTGGCGGAGACAGGCGTTAGCCTCCTTGGCTTAACGCCTCTCTCCGCCACTTTGGAAACGCAAGCCTGCCCCATATTATCAAGGATATGGTGCAGACTTGCATTTCCCCCTGCGATGGTGCCAAGTCTCACAACTTAGCGCCTACGCAGGCACCCTTGCACCAGAGTGCAAGGGTGTGTGTGTGCAGGGGAGGTTTGTTTCTGTACAGGAAGGTGCCCCTTCCTGCACATAATCAACCCCAGAATACCATGTTGTAACTTTCATGTGTGCTGCTTCATGCAGCACACAGGAAAGATACAATATGTAATATCAAAAAATGTTTCTGTATGTACTGGAAGGCCCACCTTCCTGTACATATACAAACCATGTCATTTAGCTTTTTCCATGTGTGCTGCACAAGGCAGCACACATGTAACAAGAAAAAGATGCTGAGAAAAAGCATTCACCCTCATTTAGCCAAATTGCGACCAGGATTTCACTGGTGTTGATTTGTGCACTGCCAACTATCAACGCCGCACTTGTACATAGGGGGCAGCCTCAAATTGAATGGGTGTTGCTGTGAAACGCCAAACGCAACACCCACTGCACACCCCTTTCACGCTAAACACAGCGTGAAAGGGTGCCTTATTAACAAGGAAGCGTTGCTCCACGTGAAGTGGATTAACGCTGCCTCAGCCATGATGCAAGGCCCCTATCGCCAACAGAACTTCAATGAAAGTGACGTTGTGTTGCCGATAGGGCCGCAATGATATGCACCTTACTTTCAATGTGTATCACTGACTGGGGATGGGCAAAGTTACAACTGTGAGACAAATGCATTGCTCGACCTACACTTACCGATTTGTGCACACTTCTGACTTCCACAATACATCATCACACTGTAGGCAAGGGACATGTGATACACACCCATACTGCATACTACAACGTTGATCATTTGACCCAGACATCCATGACACTGCACTATGCCAATATATGATGTCCAAACTCACCAGTGGCGTGTGGGTCCTCGAAGCTGTCTATGTCCCCCTGTGTGATTGGTGGCCGACCATCTGTGAGACAACAAAATAAATATGTGTTGGTATCAGACGTTAAATCATATGTGTCATATTCCTCATGCCAATCACCACCATCATAGAAAATGCTACATAACTGTAGTGTTGCGTTTCATGTTGGCTACATGATTGGGTCCACTTTGACTGCCATTCACACCAGACCTGTGAATGCTGAGTCGGGACAAACAAGACTATAATGCTAGCTAACATGCACATAATAGTAGTGTGAGACATCCACAAGGCACCATTACTACATGCAACATGATGTTATACATGCTCTGTGTACGATTGCATCGCTGCAGATCGCACAAGGCAGTTTCACAGATGTTGTTGGTGTATGACAATCTGGAGATGTCCGATTTCCTTTGACCATTTGTTCCTATAAAATACATTGTCACACAGTAACTATGTTCACAGGCCAGCGTAGCTAACGTACCACAATTCATGAGGACAGCATTTTAACACTACCTTTTGGCCAGCACACAGCTCACATAAACAATTCCTTGGATAGTTCATGTACAGTCACCCTTTCTGTACACAAACAATCTTCATCCTGCACGCAGTTTTTGCGCAGGTGTGCCAGCTATGGCATTGCAGTGCTAAGTGTTGCTCCAGCGCAGTGGGTAACACAGACTAGCACCCTATGCTTGTCAATATGATGCAGCGTTGTGTCTCGGATGTGCCAACATTAGGCGTGAACCCATTATGTCTCCCACCTGACTCAGCAACCTTTTTTCACTTTGACACCAGTGTCACACACGTCCTAATTTTCATTTGTTACAGTATTCACAATTAAATGTGGAGTTTGTACTTACCACCCTGTAGGCCAGTCATGACTCCCACGTAGTCCAGGAGGTCAGCTTCACGTGCCAGCAGATCCTGACAGCGGTGCTTCCACTGGCGCATGGTACGGTCCACTCCAAAGCACCGGAGCATCTGCACCCGCACACGCTCCCACCTCATCTTCCGCACACTTACATTGTATCCTTGAAGGATACGGCCTCCCCTCTCCAACATCAAGGGCAGGTAGAATTTGATCATCCACAGGAAGCCCCCCAATGCCCCCTCGAACATCCTGCCCTCCCTGCCCATAGCCGGCATCTCCCTGCACATCTGTGAGCCGACAGCCAGAAAAAAAGAACCCTCTAAAATATCCCCAACAACAACAAAGAAAGTTAACTACCCCAAGACAGACACCTGACAAGATTGAGGACAAGAGACAATAAAACAAAATAAATCAGTACACAACACTTCAAAGACACTATCAACAGGACACAGGACACATCAACACTCTCCAAATTTCAAAACTGCAGCACACACCACCAAACACCTCCAACACTCTCCACAATCACCAGCAATGTGCTCAAAAGTGAAAGTGAAAGTGCAGAACACTACTCCAGTAGACAGGAAGCATGCAGACATCACTTCCTGTCTCTTTGCGGCCCGTTTTTGACAAAGCGGTGAAAATCTGCACGCAAATAGGCTCATGAGTAATATTTTGTATTGTACAATGTGTTGCGCGATGTATTTTTACATCGGGCGTATGAAAAAAGCATTGCGCTGTCGTTTTAGCGGCCAGATCTTCACGCTAAGAGCAAGTCCATACACAGATGCACAGTCTTAGAGCAAAAATCATTTCAGAGCCCTATAACAACATGAAAGGCTTGATTAGCACACAAATGACACCATGAAATTAATATTTCACAACACATGACACCCTAAATTGCAACTTTTACCCCAGGTGACACTATAATCGCATATTTAACAACAAATCAATCAATCAATCAGGGGAATTGTAAGTGTGCTACTCACCCGTGGGGGTCCCAAGGCACTGGGGGGGGGCAGATCTGTTAGCCAAAGAGCCAGCTCTTGAGGGGCTTCATGAAGGTGTTCAGGGAGGGGGCGTGTCTGATGTCTGCCGGTAGCTCGGTCCAGGTCTTGGCTGCAATGTGAGAGAAGGATCTTCCGCCTGCTCTGGCTCTGTGGATGCGAGGGCTTTCGGCCAGTGAGAGTTTTGTAATTTGGAGTTTTCTTTTGGGTACGTTGAAGTTGATTCTGTCATTGAGGTAGTTGTGTCCGTTGTTGTTTAGGCATTTGTAGGCGTGAGATGAGGCTGTTGAAGCTGACTATTTTCTCCACTGTGAGCCGGTGGAGTCATCGTAGGTGTTGGCTGATGTGTTTGTGCCTGGGGATGACGAGGACGAGTCTGGCGGCAGTGTTCTGTATTGTCTTGAGTTTGCAGAGTATGGACTTGTTGATGCCGGCATAGAGTGCGTTTCCATAGTACAGTCTGCTGGTGATGAGTGTGTGGGTGACTGTCTTCCTTGACTCAGGGGGGATCCATTTGAAGGACTTGCAGAGGATGTGGAGTGTGTTGGAGCAGCTGTAGCTGACGGCGTTGACCTGTTGGTTCATGTTGGGTGATGAGTTGAGTATGATGCAAAGGTTTTTAGCGTGGTCTGCGGGGGTAGGTGGTCTTCTGAGTGCCATCAGCCACCAGGTGTTGTCGCATGCTGAAGGGGTGGTTACAGGGACGAGGTCTTCTGTCTACTCGGGGTTGAGCTTCAGGCAGCTGTTGGTCATCCAGACTACGCTGTGTTGCATTCCTTTCTGGAAGATGATTTAGGCAGTGGTGGGGTCTTTGGTGGGGTAGAGGATGAGCTGGGTGTCGTCAGCGTAGGATAGGATGTTGAGGCCGTGTTGTTGGACGTTGGCTGTGAGGGGGGCCATGTAGATTTTGAAGAGGCTCGGGCTCAGTGATGACCCCTGTGGGACTCTGCAGGTGATTGTCGTGGGATCGGAGATGAAGTGTAGCAGTCTGATCCTTTGCCTTCTTACGGTGAGGAATGATCGGATCCAGTCCAGGGCTGTACCTTGGATGCCTGCATCGTGTAGTCTGGTGACTAGTGTGCGGTGGGAGACGTTGGTCAAGGCTGCTGAAAGGTCGAGTGGGATGAGGTCTGCGTAGTGACCTTGGTCCAGGAGGGTGTTGATGTCGTCTGTGGCGGCAAGTAGTGCGGTCTCAGGGCTGTGGTTGCTTCGGAATCCAGATTGTGACGGGTCGAGGATGGCGTTCTCTTTGATGAATCTTGTCAGTTCCCTGTTGACTGTTTTCTCAGCGAGTTTGGCTGCGAAAATGAGGAGCGAGATGGGCCGATGGTTATTGAGGTCGGTGGGGTCAGCTGTGTGCTTCTTGAGCAGGGGCATGACTTCTGCGCGCTTCCAGTTGTCTGTGAAGGTGCATGTGTTGAAGGTGGTGTTGATGTTGCGTAGTGGTTCGTGTGCGATTGCAGATGCTGCTCTGTGGTAGATGTGAGGGGGCCAGGGGTCTGTGTGGGCCCCCGAGTGGATGCCTTTCATGGTGGAGGTGGAGTCTTCATCCGTGCCTGGTGTTCATTTGGAGATGGTGGGCTGGTTGGTGTCTCAGGGGTGCGGGTGGGCCAGCTGCTGCGTCCAGTGTGCGGTCCACATTCTTGTTGTAGAGATTTATGATCTTGAGGTGGAAGTAGGTTCCAAGCTAATTGCAGATGACACACTGAGAAACATCTTTTACCCCATTGCACGCCCATTTTTCATCTTTTAATAATAATAATAATAATAATACTGGAGCTTATATAGCACAACAGCTACCTCAAGCAGAGGTGTCCCGGCGCTGTAGCAGCAGGCAATGCACGCAGAAAGAACGCTATGGCACTAAAACCCAAACTAGTCAGCCCTAAAGAGCCAAGTCTTCAAGGCCTTTCTGAAGCAGGTCTCTGATTTAGCCTGGCGGAGGTTCCCAGGCAGGGCATTCCACATTATGGCCGTTCTAACTGCGAGCGTTCTACCACCCAGACGTGCTTTCGCAAAGCGGTGAGTACAAAGCAAATTTTGGGAATTCGACCTCAATGCTCGATTTTGCTTATAGCAACAGAGTCTGTGTTTAAGATAGCCGGGGCATTTTCCATTGAGAGCCCGGTAGGCCAAAGTCATGGCCTTGAATTTGATTCTTTTGGCTACCGGGAGCCAATGGAGCTCATGTAAATGCGGAGAGACATGGTGCCGAAACGGTATGCGTCTGACCAGTCTCGCATCCGCATTCTGTATCATCTGGAGGAGGCAGATAGAGTATTTAAGGAGGCCGAGGTATAAGCCATTTGCGTAGTCTAGCCTCGATGTCACTGTGGCATGGACTACGGATTTGCGGCAATCTTCCGGTAGGAAATTAAAAATTTCCGGAGATTTCTTAATTTACTAAAGCAGATAGCGGTGACCTGCTAAATTTGGGCCGAGAAGGAGAGATCAGCCTCCCATCTCACGCCTAGATTTCTGATATTAGTGGCGGGGGAAGGCGGTGGACCCATTTCAGATGGCCACCACAGATCTGAATCTGGCACTGGGCCCTTCCCGAAGAACAGTACCTCTGTCTTCCCCACATTGAGTTTTAATTTGTTTGTATTCATCCATAATGCTATGTCTCGCAGACACCCTTTAAAGTTCTTGAAAGCATCTACCGTCTGCTCTTGAAAGGGGAAAACCAACTGGGTATCGTAAGCGTAGGAAATCGCTTTCACTCCCCAGTTGGCAATCAAAGAGAAAAGCGGAGCTAGGTAGAGATTAAAGAGTAGAGAGCTCAGTGCTGAGCCTTGAGGTACACTGCACCAAAGATGTTTGGGTTTTGATTCAAATGGTTGTAAGGCTACTCTCTGGGTGCGGCCGCTTAAATATGATTTCAGCCAGGTCAGCACCTTCCCCCCAAAACCCGCATCTTGTAGTCTCTGGACCAATATGGCATGATCGACAGTGTCGAAAGCAGCAGACAGATCCAGGAGCACCAGCAGCGCTGATGCCCCTGAATCCAGCGACCATCTCACTGACTCAGCCACCTCGAGAAGAGCGGTCTCGGTGCTAAAGCCCGCCCGGAATCCGGATTGTGTGTCATGCAGAGAGCCATTGCTCTCGATAAAGTTAGTCAGTTGGCGCTGGACCAGCTTCTCCAACATTTTACCGGGCGCAGGGAGCAGTGAGATTGGCCTAAGATTATTGAGGTCTCCTGGGTCACCATTTAGTTTTATTTTCAGGGGGAGGAGCGACGCGTGTTTCCATTTGTCTGGAAAGACGCCAGTGTCAAGAGAGATGTTCCAGGTATGAAATAGCGCACCAGTCAAAGAACGGGACAGCATTTTCCAGAGTTTAGGAGGACAAGGATCATCTGGGGCGCCTGAACGACATTTTTGAATTTCGGCTAGTGCATCTTGAGGCGAGATAGGTAAGAAATTAGTAAACAAAGGAACCTCCACCGCTCTCAATGGTGTATCTAATTTCTCTGTTGCCTCTGGTGCCGAGAAGGAGTCATAGACCTTTGCAATTTTATTAGCAAAGAAACTAGCTATATTTTCACACAAAGCTGGAGACGGTATCACTTCAGTCTCTATTGCTTTAGGCTTAAAAAGGTTTGGACCACCTTAAAGACCTCTCTACTGGAGTGATCTGCGTTGTGGATACTCGAGACAATATAATCCCTCCTGGCTACTTTTAGTGACTTATGGAGATCTTTCAAAGCTTTTTTATAGATTCCTTTTGCTGAGTCACAGTAGCTCACTCTCCACTGGCGTTCTAGTCGTTTGCACCTGCTTTTTGCTTCTTTGAGGGCGTTTGAGAGCCAAGGTGCAGAGGGGGACAGTCTAATAGACTTCACCACTCTGGCCGGAGCAATGGACTCCACGGCAGTGGCAATCCATTCATTTATAGCAACAGCATCTACATTGGGGTCGGAGGATAAAGAAGGATAGTTGTCCTGAAGAATAGGGCTTAGGGATGCTGCGGTCAGATTCTTCCAGTTTCTTTTTATAATCGAGCGTTTGCCCTTAACTTGGCCAGGTATAGACAGAATAACAGAGAAGGGAATCAGGTAGTGGTCTGACCACACCAAAGGGCAGGGAGTCTCCATACCTATATAAGTGATGTTAGAGAAAACTAGATCCAGGGTGTTGCCTGCTTTGTGCGTCGGGGAAGACACCAATTGTATAAGATTGGCCCCCGCCAGGGATGAGACCAGCTGCGCTGCTTGTGCACAGTTAGGGTCATTCATATGCAGATTAAAATCACCAAGAGCCATAAAATTGGTATAAACTAGCGATTTTTGAGCAATAAAATTGCAGAGATCCTGACACACCGTCGCTGCACAATCAGGCGGTCTGTAAATGAGTATGCCTGAGAGGGAGGAGGAGGGGTTAATTTGGAGGCAAAAATTGAGTCCTTCAATTCCCTGCATGTAGAGTGGGGCAGAGGAAACTAGCTCCCACGAGTCTTTAAAAATAATGGCCACCCCACCCCCTCTTTTGTTGCCGTCTCGATTGGCGTGACACATTTTAAAACCTGGTGGCATGGCCAGGGCAATCGCTGCCACCGAGTCTGTATTTAGCCAGGTTTCAGTTATAAACATGACGTCCCAAGTAGCCTCTGCTAACACTAGCCAGACATCCTCAGCGTGCTTAGGCAGTGATCTGCAATTGACGAGGCACGCCCTAATTTTATCAGTGAGCTCGATCGCAATGCCCTGGGGAGTCGCTCTCCCCATGCTGATATCTTCGACATAATTCAGCATCTGCCCACATGAACAGCAACTGTGTGGCAGTGGAGTCTTTGCTAAGTCGATCTGATGTGTCTCGGGACAGGCAGAGACTTTGAGGAGCATCAGCTCGTCTCGAGACCAGTGTATAACCTCTTCACTCCCACAGCCAGCAGCGTGGCTGGCGCCGGCAGCGTTCTGGTCGCGGACGGGCGCAGACGGGCTTGCCTTTGGCGCGCCTACGACGCGCCGGCGGAGCATCCGCTGCGCGGCTGGACAGCCATCTGGTTTTAGTACCCGGGGGCAGGAAGTGAGGTGCAAAGTGGGAGGAGTCGCGTCCCTCTGTTCAACCGGCACTGCTAGCCGTGACGGACCGGGGACAGCGTGGCAAAACACAAATCAAGTCACCACATGTAAGTACACAGTTAAAAACACTTTAAAAAATGCAGAGTTAAGTTTTTTAAAAAGCCGGTAAGAAGCCTCACGGCGCGCGTTTACCCACTGCTGCGTGGCCGGACAGCCATCTGGTTTTAGTACCCGGGGGCAGGAAGTGAGGTGCAAAGTGGGAGGAGTCGCGTCCCTCCGTTCAACCGGCACTGCTAGCCATGACGGACCGGGGACAGCGTGGCAAAACACAAATCAAGTCACCACATGTAAGAAGACTGTTAAAAACACTTTAAAAAATGCAGAGTTAAGTTTTTAAAAAAGCCGGTAACAAGCCTCACGGCATCCGTTTACCCATTGCACACCCATTTTTCATCTTTTACCCCATTGCACGCCCATTTTTCATCTTTTACCCCATTGCACACCCATGTTTCATCTTTTACCCCATTGCACTCCCATTTTTCATCTTTTACCCCATTGCATGCCCATTTTTCATCCTTTACCCCATTGCACGCCCATTTTTCATCTTTTACCCAATTGCACGCCCTAAATTTCATTATTTAACACAACGTACACACTCAAATAAATTATTTACCCCAAACGACACCCTACAATTAAGATTTTTTTCACAGAGGACAACCTATATTTAATGAATTACACAAAAGGACACACAAAATATTTGATTTTGGTAGCACAATTTACACCATGGAAACTCTACTTTTGCACATTTGACACACTGAAAAGCATCTCTGTACTGAGGAGACATTCCCACCATGAATTGAGTATTGTGATTTTCTTTGCACTTATTGTGAAACGTACACTTTTCAGAGTGATGTACTTATGCAGGAGAGTAACATGCAGACAGTTGTGTTTTTTATTGGCACAAACCGTGATTGGGGTCATTTTGCACTGATATACATTTGATGGGGATTGTCACAATGTGACGTGCTCAGTTGAAGAAATTGTTTATTATTCGGTTCCTTTGGGCAGTTCCTGCTGCATGTACTGTGGGGTGTGCTCCACCTGCCTTATCTTCATCATCATCCTGGTCATCGTCCGGTGCAGCAGGCACTTGGATCCATGGAGCATTGGTGCGCACACATATATTGTGCAATACACAACATGCTATGATGATTTTGTTGACCATTTCGGGGCTGTACAGCAGTCTGCACCTGTGATGTCCAGGCTACGGAAACGTGACTTTAGCACGCCAAATGTGCGCTCCACAATGGACCGGGTGCGTCTGTGGGCCGCATTGTACTGCCTCTGGGCCTGGGTGGTGGGGTTTCGGAGGGGTGTCATCATCCACGGGCAGAGTGCATATCCTTGATCACCTGTAACATGTGATGGAGAGATGTGTCCGTTATTGGTTATGCAGGCTGTGTTATTAGTGTTGATAGTTTTGTGGTGTGTGATTTGTGCTATATTGGATTTCATGTTAGCCATGTGTCGCTTCAGACTGATTACCAGCATCAATGCTGATTACGTTGCCTCACAGTTGATCCTTCGTTCCCCAAGCCAATTTGATTGTGTGCGCTGCGCGGTTGCATCACAGGCACTCCTACTGTGCAACAATGTTAAGCCCATCTGCGCATGTCCGCAGGCCTAACACACACACCAAAAGGCACCCTGGCTCTCCTACCGTCTAGCGATGGCCCTCATCCGCCCTCCTCGCAGTCAATGCCATGAGAATGTTTAAATGGCAATAGGCCACTCCAGACACAGATCACGTTCAGTTCTGATGCTGCCGCTGCCGCCAGACCTGCCCCACCGCACAACACATGCTGTTTCATGTCCAGAGCTGCCACAAAGCAACACTCAGCAGCCCCCTCACCTGCAGGGCCCACTGAGGGCAGGAACGCTTCACCCACAACATCAACATCTTCAGACGCCACGCCGTCCACTCCCTGGACTACGTACTCATTCCTGAGCGTAGCCTCCAACTCACATACCACGACTACTCAAAATCCATTTCACTCTGGGAAATGTTTGCTGACATCAGACTGTCCCAGATCTTCACCATACTGAGCCACAAGGCAGGGCACACCTTTGACACCTTCTTTGCATGTGTAGACTTTGTCTAGTTCATCAACCCCACTAAACGCACATGTAGTGACCACAAACGTATACATTTCCTTGTCGGTGAACCCCAAGCCACCCTAGACCACATGCAGACCCACACACAGTTAGTGGAGCTCAGTCACCAAGGAGATGCTACACACCACCATCAACAGCAACACCCCCAACGCTGCAGTCATCACCAATGGCGCTAGACTGCATTTTACAGACATGTATCTCCAACTGCGCATACACACTTGCCCCACTATGCAACTGCAACATACAGCGTGCAATAAATGCCACCTCGGTCACCAACAACCTCAAAGTTGGCAGATGCATCTGCTGACACATGGACACATGGATACATGGAGAGGAACTGGTGCAAGATTGAGGATACCATCAAACATCACCACCTACAAGGACACAAAGCTCATATTCTCCATCAACAATACGCCCACACACCAAACTGGGCTTCCAGGAAGGATTGCTGTGAGTTGCAACATGGATGATCAACAGCTGGGGCGTGCTATACGCAGAGGAGACATGAGTCCTCATCCTCGTAACATGACAATCAGCATGTGGCATCACCTGGTGGGCCAACGCCTTCGGCAGACCCCACCCAACTCTAGGTACCTAGGCACTGTATTTGACTCCTCCCTCTCCATGAACCAACAGGTCTACGCAGTGGCCTGCAGCTGCTTCAACTGCCTCTGCATCCTCCATGCAACCTTCCAATGGATCCCCCCATTGTCAGGTAAGACAGTCACCCACACAGTCATTGCCATCAGGCTGGTCGACGGAAACACAATATATACCCACATGGGCACTTCTGCGCTCAGCTTAGTCCCGACTGTCCAGCACAACACCGACACACTGGGCCTTGTGTACATACTTTCCTTATGGATCGAGTCCCTCCGTCGCACATACTTGGTTCCCACCTCTCCCCACATTTGATAATGAGTGGCGAAGGGGCTAAGACTTTGGGGATGGTTTGTCTACATAGCTAGCCACAGTTCCCACAGATCCTTGTGTTGTTGGGTCTGGTAAGTGGGCATGTTGATTGCCATGTTGTATGTGAGATTGTGACATGTACATTCGCACAATTGTGAGTTGCATGTAAATGGAGTTGAGGCATGTGGTGTGTTAAGTTAGTACTTACCAACAAGAACTGCATTTCCGTATGTGCCATCCTGGAAGCGCTGGTTTATGATGGACTGTCGGAAGATGTAGGAATCATGCACACTCCCTGGAAACTTGGCTATGACATTGGTGAACAGTCCCCGGTGGTCCACTATTTTCTGCACATTCATAGAATGGGTGTGCTTTCTGTTGCGGTATATGTGTGCACTGTCCGCAGGGGGCACAAATAGGACATGTGTGCAGTCAATTGCCCCCAACACCTGCGGGAATCCGACTATGGCATGAAAGCCTTGCTTGGTCTCAATCTGTTCCTGCACAGTGTTGGGGAAGTGAAGGTGCTGGGGTATCAGGCTGAGTATGCCATCCAAGACAGTCGGGAGGAAGATTGAAAAGGCTGCCTGTGAAACTCCGCCGACTCTGGCCGTTGTTGGTTGAAAGGTCCCAGAGGCCAACATGTGCAGCACAGCCAGCAGCTTTGTCTGCGAAGGGATGTTGATTCTCCGCTGTGTTGGTGCCGTCAGCCTGTGGGCTATCAGGTTCAGGATGTGTTGGATGGATGTCCTTTTGAGCCTGTAGTGGGCAATGACATCCTCTGGCGTTAGGTCTGCAAGGCTGATACGTCTGCGCAGGGCCCGCTGTCTTCTTTGGCGCTGCCTCGGTGGTGGTCCTGGGGGAGGTGGCAGTGGCGGTGGTGGTTGTTGCCTTCCTGGGGCTCCAAGCTGAATGATTAGTACCTCCATGGCGTCAGTGGGACTTCAGATGGGGCTCTGAGCTAGTCTCCCTTATATGGCTCACTTTATCACTATTTTTAGACCAGCTTTTTTCTGGTCTTAGGTTCCTGCAGCTAAGGGGCTTTAGCGCGACTTTTTTTATCGCTTCGCGGGTCCGGGCCATCGTTGCTAATAGTGCGATGTGGTGTTAACGACATTTTTCGAGAAATTTTGAGAGGGAGCGCCTACTTTGCATGTCATTAGCGATAACTATCGCTGGCATGCAGGGCAATAGGAAAACCGGCTGCTATCGCCGGAAAGCTGTCACTAACGCCTGTTAGCGACAGCTTGATAATAGGGCGTTAAAAAAAATGTGTTAGCGGCACCTAAGCGGCGATAAATGGCTTGATAATATGCCCCCAAGAGTTTTTTTGATTTTACTTAAATTGTAATGTAAATTGAGAGCACACCTAAAGACAGCTAGAGTGGGCCAAAACTTCTTTGGAGGCACACTGTTCGTTCAAATTGGGTCATAAGTATTTTCACCATGTTTATAGAAAATACACAAGCATTCTAGACGTGAGTAGCAAGGGCATGGCTTTCTTGGTCAGAAGGGCCTATCCATACTAGATTCAGTGGACTGGATGAAGAAGGTAAAACAGTGTGAGGGACTGTTAATAAAGATTAAACTACAACAGTTATATCATGATTTGCCAACTTTCTTTGACAGAGAAATGTAATATTGTTCTTCAAGGCAGTTATAATGTGTAGAAGGCATGTACAAGGTAGAGGAGCAGCTTTAGCGTCGTTTGTGTATCTTCATGTTAAATACCAGGCCATACAATGGATACTTGTCAGACAAATTTCTAAAACATTACACATAAGGTACATAATCAAGCCACTATGTACTTCTTTTTAAAAAACAAAAATATTAGGTTAATTTTCATACCAACATTACCGTTTAGTAATCTAGAGTGGTCCTTCCAGGGTGCTAACACTAATATATCAATGCAATTTTTAACAATTGCTGTGTTTAATTTGTAACTTTCATTTTACGAGACACAATTGAAATTGATTTCAAGGGGATTTACAATTAACTAATTATTTGCTGTATACCGTAGTGTGCTTTTACTCAAATGTCTCCACTCCACCTGGGATTCCTGCAAAGCCTTTAGTGTGCAGGATCCAATAAACCTTTTCCTCCCAGGGCAAAAGATGCATAGGCCAGTGAGAACCACCACCAGTCTGTTTGACTGCTAGGTGGGCTTTGGTGGCCTGAGATCTGTCCCTCCACCGCAAATCATTCCAGCACTTCCTAATTTCCTCCTGTGGCCACCTGGTGTTTGACACAGCATTTGCTCTTGAGACAATTATATCCCACATTTGCCTTTTTTGAGTAATAGTTGTAGATTGAACAAGTGATCCAAACAAGTTGGGCTCCACCCTATGATTTCATCCACCATGACGGTCAATTCTGTGTCTGTAAATCTGGGGTTGCTTCTCACAGCCATGGCTGTAAAGAAGTAAAAACATTGTAGTTTAAAAACGAAAGAAAATATATGATGTCAAGGGAAAAATGTCACAAAGATAGCAAAAGGTGATTCTAAAGTTCTGTCACCAAAACGACTTATCTGCTGCTGGCTGCTTATGAGCAAAGACAAAGGATGATGCTATAGCATGGGTGGTGCTGTATAGTGTACTCAACAGGTGTCATTACTCTGGACATTGATGTCAGGTGTGTAACTTCAGCGTCCATCATTCAGATGCAATGCCATACCACAGAGATCCAGTTCTGTGATGTATTTCCTCCGATGGTACACTGCAGTGAGCCCGCCACTCCAATGGTAATATATACATTTTGCAGGCTGAATTCTGCCACACCAATGCCAATCAAGTGTTATCCGATGGCAGAGGACTGCTTGCCGTGTGTGGTAGTCCTGATAGAATGACAGACCTCCCTACTACACAACAGGCGGCGGTTCTCCCACTCTGTATATAAATCCGATGGGATGTACTCTGTAAGCCAGAGGGCGGAATTGAACCTCCATCACGGAGGACGGGCGGACCGCCAAGATATAAATTGAGCCCATAGAATCTGGTCCTTTGATATTCCTGTTATGGTTGTTGACTTCCTTGAAAAACCCTTTCTTCTGCCCTGTTCTCTGTCAAAGGGACAGTCTGTCAGAGCAGGAACAGCTGCAATTTTGATTTATCCACAACACATGCCAAAAAAATAAGTGGGGACCACTGAAATATGCTTACAAAGGTTAAAAAACCTATCCTTTCTCCTGTATCTAGACAGAGCCAAACACTTCAAGACAACTGTCTTTCTTTACAATGAGCTCATGCTCCACTGACCAGTAACTTTTTGGGGAATAAAAGAGACCTTGGATGTGCACAAATGTTACTCTGCTCCCCTGCCACCACTGTGTGTGTTCACACCGAGCCCTCTGGAATGTCAACAATTCACATCTCCTGCCTGGGGGTTGCAGTCCTCATCCTCACTAGCCTTTCCAGGGCCTGGGCTTCACAATAGAACCACCTGGCTTACATGTTATGTACCACCCACAGGCACAGACACATTCTAGCATGTACATACAAGTATCACCCTCTGCCCTGTGCTACTCACCATGTAGGCCCCAGGTGAGTTAACTGCACAGCAGTGGAACTTTATAGGAACGGGCTGGTAGGCACCACTCCAGTAATATGTTTGCTTTGCTCATGTTACTTAACTCCTGGCAAGGGCCTTAACCCTCTAGCTCTATGACGGAGCGTTTGGTGCGCCCCTCCCACTAACAAGACCGCATTATCATGAGACAGGCCTAGGCCCTGGCACACACTTGTGATCTGTGTTCGCTCATGGCCAAAAATCAGCACCAGGGAACCAAAAATCCATGCAGCTGGGCACTCAGGGCAAGCGTGCACATCTGTCACCATGCCTGACTTTCAGGCTGGACCTTTTTTCCATGACTGTTTAGAGAGTAATATTGTCACCTTTCCAATTTATTTTCTGGGACTTACATGCTTCCTCATCCAATGTGAGAGCCTTCAGAACAAGCGAGAGCGTTGACAATGATTTCTCCTGAACCATGAGTTGTTTATCTTTTAATTTTAAAACTGCGGATAGAACAGAGTGCATGGAAGACATCATTGACGGAATAGGGCCCCCAGTAATATGCGGCTGATATATACTTTCACCTACATCCAGGGACAGTCCTGGGACTTTTGGGGACACAGGCAAAAAGGGAATGTGTGAGGCCCACGGAATCTGCATACAACGTGAAATCACAGAGCATGACAACATAGGAATTGGCATCAATTGCCTATTGTTGAGCGACTTTGCAAGAAGTAACTTTCGTGGTATGGATATCAGGAAAACAAAAAGATAAATATTAACACTAATAAAATGAGCTCATATATTTTAAATTTCAATTAACTGGAAATACATTACATTTGTCACACTGGATAGGAAGGTTTGGCATAGGTCTCTCCAAAACTTATAAGTTCAATCAAATGTTGACAATTTATTTACAGATTAGTACTTTTTTTTTTGTGGAGTTTTGTATAGTGCAAACTAGACCCGAAGGTATGAGAGCACTTTACATGAGCATCAGTTACGTTACAGATGGACACATTCATGTTTGTTAGGCACGTGGAGATTAAGTGATTTGTCTGGAATTACAGAATGTTGAGCGTCCCAGCCGAGACTCAAACCCGGTTCCCCAGCTCCGAGGTCGACCGCCCTAGCCATTAGGCCACATTCTCTCCCCAAATTAGATACATATATGTGTATGCAGCATTTATATAGCGCAAACCAAGCCGAAAAATGGCTAAGCACTGTAAAGGGTCAAAGATCCAGTCAATGTGTGATAGGAGGAGTAGATGGTTTGGGGACTGTGACTGCGTCATGATTTAGTTTTTTTCAAAAGTTGAGTATTTGCTGTTTCCTAAATTGGAGCTGACTTCAGGCTGTCTGGAGGGATATGGGAATAACAGATCCTTGGGGCATAGACGGGAAAGGCCTTTTTCTTTTTTTTTCTTTTTACCACTTCATCTTCTTCCATCTGAAGGTGTCCTTGCTGCGGTTGTGTGGAGAGCCACTGGAGATGACAATCTTGGCATCCAACAAGGCAGGAGTGTCAGTCGAATAGTGAAAACCTAGCCAAGAGAAGCAGAGCACTGTACGGCGTCAATGACAAGCATAAACTCAAGGAGTCATGGGAAAGGTAGAGGGTTTGTGCACTATTATCCCATTGTAATAGCTTTGGAGATAAGGTAGCTGAGCTTGAAGAAGGGGCGAGCAGGCAAGGAGGACCTGTGGAGTTCCATCACTGTGTTATGAAAACAGCTTGGATTTTATTGAAGGTATCACCACAGTCACTGAAAAATATCAGAAACTACCAGAATACAATCATATGCAGGCTAAAAGGTTTTAATGTCATGTGCCATGAGCCATGGCTACCACACCCCTATCAACATCCTCTGAAGCCTTTAAATGTTCTGCTATTAATAATTAGTATACATTTACATGGTTCCAGATTGCATTTCATTTTGTAAATTAGCATGCTGCAGATTCAGATAACAGATTTGAGATACAGCTCCTCTCATTTGATTTCTCCTAATTTTAAACAAAACCAGGGAAGCATACGTTTAATTGCAATTAAATAATGCTGCGGGCTAGACCCATTAACTGGTCCATTTCCTTGAGCGTCACAATGCTAGACTATGGCTGCAAGGCCCATGTAAGAGAGTTGTTTCTGGTCAGTATTTTACCATCATGGATAGTATTTTCATGTCTAAACAGAGCAAAAAAGCAAAAAATCTCAATAGAACCTCTAGAGATAGAACAATATAGAACAAAATATCCGTGCCTCGTCAGTTAAGTAAAATATCTCATATTGGAAGTGCACAAAATATAAAGACAAATGGTGTAAGCAGAGGTCTTCAAATTGGGGCCAGGCACCCCTGGTGGATTTCAATTTATCATAGGGGGGCATCACCTCAGCAGTGACTGAGATTAATTCGAGCTTTCCATCCTTCACTTTTTTGTATACTTTAGTGTGTTGCCCTAAGTGAGATGGGTATGCAGAGATGTGGGTCCTGTGCTCACTGTGTCCTTGGAACCAAGCTATATCTGGCTAATATTTCCCAACTAAGGTGACACCTCTCCTGGGTGGCTTGTATTCTGGGTCGGGGAAGAGCTGACCTGGTACTTTGGCCTGGACTGTTCCCATTGGAGCAGAGTAAAGACTGATTTGCATATGGCTGGGTCTAAACTGAGGTGGCCCCGGTACCACTGCTCTAACTACACTATTAATAGCTATGCCCTTCAGAGGGGCCTTTGCTACACTATTAATAGGTATGCCTTTCAGAGGGGCCTCTTGCCCTGGGCCTTGCAGTCATGGAACAGTGCTGCAAGCCCCAGAACAGTATAGGTGTGAGGCTCATTGGGAGTCTCTCTCAGGGGTGTAGCTATCAGTAGTGCAGCAGGTTCAGTGGCACTGGGGCTCATGAATGTTCTAGATCCAATGCACCCAGATTATGGCTGTGTTTTACTATCCGGCATCATTTTCTTGCATCAGGGTCCATGGCTACATTACTATGCCACTGGTCCCTTCGCTCATGCACAACACAGCCATGATCCAGAGATACAAAGGTCCTGAAAGGTCCATCCTCCTCTAGGCCTCTCAGCACTGGACCGTGGCTATTAGGCCTAGGGGAGGATGGACCTTTCCTGACCTTCACAGCTCTGGATCATGGCTGTCATTGAGGTCTCATAAATGACCTTTCTACTATGAGGTTCCTTTGTTAGTATACTCATTCTGCTCCAGGGGTAACCCCTCACTGAGGGATGCTTTTACAGGGAATAAACCCCAACCATGTGACTTCGCAACTACTGGCTGCCCATAATAGTAGAAGCAGTAATAAAGGCAGACCGTCAGGCTGGCTGGATGGGCAACATTGGGAGAGCACAGGCTAATGCAACTCCCCTCACAGGCGCTTAGGCTCCAATATAGCTTTGATAATGCTACCACAAATGCCCTGCCATGCATCTGCCGCCTCGGCTCCCGGGGGAAGCAGGCACAGTGGCAGCATTGCAGCTAGTTGGAGCTGCTCTGGGCCGTTCTACTCCATGTAAGCAGAGAAACGGTACCATGACTCCCAGCTCCAAAACGTCAAAACTACTGTGATGCTGGGTGATGCAGCTACCTCTGACTTGCTGTTCGGTCTATGATGGGTAGGCACGAGCACAGCAGCAGCTGACATCAGCAAAACATCAATGGAGGAGTGGACACCAATCAATCAATCAATCAATCAGTATTTATAAAACACAGCTTATCACCCAGGGGGGTATCCAGGCGCTGGGGTACGGTGAGCCTCAGTTGAAGAGCTGAGTCCTTAGTCCCTTCCTGAAGTCAGTGAGTGAAGGGGAGGTTCCAGTACTTGGCAGCGAGGCAGTAGAAAGAACAACCTCCACTGCGGCTTCACGGGTGCGGGGGACATGATTGAGAGCTAGGGAGGCGGATCTGAGTTGTCTGGTCAGTTGGTGAAAGGTCAGGCAGTGGTGATGTAGGCAGGTCCGGCATTGTGGAGGTCCTTGTAGGCGAGGGTCAGCAGTTTGAACTGGCATCTCTTCGGGACGGGGAATCAGTGGAGGCTTCTGAGGTGGGAGGGTGATGGTGGCCCATTTGGGGAGATCAAAGATGATTCTGGCTGCAGTGTTCTGTAATATCAGCAGTCGTTTGAGGAGCTGGGTGGTGGGTCCGACGTATAGTGTGTTCCCATTGTCCAGTTGGCTGGTGACGAGGGCTTGAATCACGGTTTTCCTGGTGCTGACGGGGGTCCACCTAAAGATCTTGCTAAGCATGCAGAGGGTGTGGAAGCAGGAGGAGGCTACTGCGTTGACTTGGCGTTTTATGGAGAGATCACTATCTAGGATGATGCTGAGGTTGCGGGCCTGGTTGGTGGGGGTGGGTGAGGGTCCGAGTGCAATGGGCCACATTGCGGCGTCCCATGGGGAGGTGTTACTTTAGAAGATGAGAACTTCCGTCTTGTCTCTGTTTAGTTTCAGGCAGTTGGATCTCATCCAGTCGGCGGCATTGGTCATGGTGTTCTGGAAGACAGTGGTGTTGGTGTCTTCCATGAGGGAGAGAATGAGTTGGGTGTCATCTGCGGATGAGATGATGGTGAGTCCTTGGGTGTGGACGACGTCAGCCAAAGGAGTCATGTAGGTGTTGAAGAGGGTGGGCAGAGGGACGAGCCTTTGGGGAACTCCGCAGATGATGCTTTTGGGTTCCGAGGTGAATGGTGGAAGGCAGATTCTCTGTGTGCGTCCTGAAAGGAAGGAGGCCATCCACTTGAGGGTGTTTCCTCTGACAGCAATGTGGTACAGTCTGGTGATGATGGTTTGGTGGGATACGATTTTGAAGGCCGCTGAAAGGTTGAGGAGGATCAGGGCTGCTGTCTCGCCATAGTCGAGGATGGATCTGATGCCGTCGGTTGTAGTTATCAAGGTGGTTCTGGTGCTGTGGTTGGACCCTAAGCTAGATAGGGAGGTGCTGAGTAGGTTGTTTTATTCCAGATGATCCATGAGCTGGCAGGTGTTGGCTTTCTCTAGGACCTTGGCTGGGAAAGGGAGCAGAGAGATGAGGTGGTAGTTCTTGAACTCACTGGGGTCAGCAGAGGGCTTCTTCAGGAGAGGCTTCACCTCTGCATGTTTCCAGGCATCAGGGAACATGGCTGTGGGAAGGGATGAGTTGAGGATGATGGTGAGTGCGTTGCCGATTTCCTCCTGTCTCAGGTTGAAGGTGTGGTGGGGGAAGGGGGTCTGTCGGTGCTCCGGAGTGAATGGAGGTCATGATTGCTGTGGTGATTGGCGTGGTGAATGGAGTCCAATTGGTGAGGTGGCTGTGGGAGTTGTCAGTGTGTGTCAGGGTGGTTGGGTCAGTTGGCTGCAGGTCGAAGTTGCTGTAGATGTCTACTATCTTGTCGTGGAAGCCGCAGAGAGCTTGGGAAGGGCGGAAAGTGGTCTCGGGGGCAGATGGGCATTATAATTCTCTGACAATGCTGAAGAGGTCTTTTGTGTGATTGGTGCTTGCCTTGATATGGACACTAATTTGTGTAACTCATGGAGATGCAAATATCGTGAACTTAGCAAAGCTTCATACACATCTTTTTATTGCAAAAAACATGGGGGCATATTAACAAGAGGGGGGGATAAAATTATCGCCGCTTTAGCGTCCGTTTTCGGCCGAAAAACGGCGATAATTTTATCGCAAGATTAGCAAGGACACGCTAGCGCGTGTTTCCATGAGTTAGCACCCGCTTTGCATCCCAACGTTAATGAGATGCAAAGTAGGCGTGCCTCAATATGCTACATGGGTAAATATCGCGAAGGCAGCTTCGCGATATTTACAACAATGCCCCGGCCGGTGTAGCGATAAACAAAATCTCGCTAACCGGCCATTAACGCTGGATTTTAACGTCTGCTAAAATCCAGTGTTAGGCATACTTTGCATGGGAGGTGGATTATGCTGATACGACCACAGGGTCGTATCAGCAAGGTTATCGCTGTTTTCCATGGAACATCGCTGGAAGACCAGCGATGTTCCATGGGAAACACCGCTATCGCTGGAATAATTATCGCCATTGCGCTATGCGTTGTTAATACAGCGCTAGCATGGCGATAATTTCCAGCGATAGCCGACAATAAGAAATCTCACGCTAAGCGCGGCAGCGATAATTATCGCTGCCGCTTGATAATATGCCCCATGGTCGTATCAGCATAATCCACCTCCCATGCAAAGTATGCCTAACACTGGATTTTAGCAGACGTTAAAATCCAGCGTTAATGGCCGGTTAGCGCGATTTTGTTTATCGCTACGCCGGCCGGGGCATTGTTGTAAATATCGCGAAGCTGCCTTCGCGATATCTACCCATGTAGCATATTGAGGCACGCCTACTTTGCATCTCATTAACGTTGAGATGCAAAGCGGGTGCTAACTCACGGAATCACGCGCTAGCGTGTCCTTGCAAATCTTGCGATAAAATTATCGCCGCTTTTCGGCTGAAAACGGACGCTAAAGCGGCGATAATTTTATCTCCCCCTCTTGTTAATATGCCTCTTAAACTTTTAAAATGGCATGCGTATTTTTTACTTCTAGGGAACTCCTGCAGGTGACTCTTTACACCCATTCCCAAAGTAGTCTTTCTCCTTAGATATCACAAAGACGCGGATGCATTTCACAAAATAGAAGCCTTTTTTAAAACATTTCCTTAGACCGGCCCAGAAGAACTAAAGGCATGCCCTACATTATTTGAGTAATAAAAAGCAAGGAGTGTTGTGTTTCGTTCTATCTGACAAGGGAAACATTCAATCTTGAGGATATTGTCTTTTCTCTAAAATTGCCCGCTCTTAAAATGTCACATCAGCACGAATAAACGTTTGGAATTCTCCATAATAGGCAGTAAACACTGACCAGAGGGGACGGTGATACTGTTGTTGATATCTCATGCAGAGCTCAGTGGCGGTAGCCCAGCAGTAAATAAAGGCAATGTTAACGTAATGACTTTACCAAAACACTGCATAGACGTGCCAAGCTGTAAATGCATTTGCAATGATTTCAATGCCCAAAGTCAATAGGTTCGCTTGCAGTAAAAGGATAGACGAGCAATGCAACAAACTAGCCCTACAAAAGAATAAGGAAACATTCACAATGGCCTCTTTGATTAATAGCTATACAAAATTTTTCCTCTAGGCTACCAGAGAGCACATTAAGGGGCATATTAGCAAGGGCTTTATCGCCGCTTTAGCGGCACTTTTTGCCGCTAAAGCGGCGATTTTTTTATCGGCCTATCAGCAAGCTGTCGCTAACAGGTGGTAGCGACAGCTTCCAGGCGATAGCGACTGGTTTGGGTGCCGCTTTGCATGTCAGCGATATTTATCGCTAATGACATGCAAAGGAGGCGTTCCCAACCTAACAACGACTGAAAGTAGTCGCTAACATACCTATTGCCTATTAGCAAGGCCCGCGAAGCGATAGAAAAACGCGCGCTAACCACGATTAGCGCTGGATTTTTACACCTGGTAGAAACCTGACTTACCCATTATAGTCTATGGGAGGTGGATTCTACGGTTAAGTCCCCACCTGACTATTAGCGAGATTTTCCTTAGCGATGGGAATTTATCGCTGGAATTCTCGCGTTATTGCTGGGATTCGCCGCTATCGCTGGATATTTTATCGCATTGGAGATAAACGTTGCTAATAACGTGTTATCTCCGCGATGAAATCCAGCGATAGGCGGCGATAAAAAAAAACGCGCTAAGCGTGGTTTGCGATAATTATCGCAAGTTGTTGCTAATATGCCCCTATGTTTTGTTGCTATGTCGTAGTCGTGCTCTAAGAAGCTCTCTATATTTCACTTCGCTTTAACTCCATATTTTACGCAGAGGACAATCTTGGTTCCAGTCCACCCACAAGCCTCTAGATAGCAGGAAACTATCATGTATTGTATTGTAGCATTTGGGTAGGACTTACTACCCCTATGTGCGGTACTAAAGCACTTACCCACAAAGACAGCAAGCTACACCGTGCCGAGTGTGTGGTTGGAAGGGTGTTGTTTTTGTTTGAGCATATGTAGGATGTCTGACTCTGTTCATGTCATGGGTGAGGACCACAGAGATGCAGTTACGTGTAATGGGACACAGCACCTAACGGTATGATGGGTGACAGTCTGTGAGAAACAGACATGCAAAGTATAACGGTATTAAGACTAAACCATAGGGGCAGCTACAAAACCCCAGGCTAGCCACAGGGGCTGTGAGATGATGTGTGTGTGTGTGTATGCACCAGAAAATGGGAGGGTAATCAGAGGCCCAGTAATCGATATGGCTACCTGCCCCTCACATACATGATGTCGAATGAGTAAGAGGATATCAAAAGGGCAAGAATGGGAATTAGAGACATGAGCTTTAACAATGCATCATTTTATTGTGCCTATTGTAGTAGTAGTAGTAGTAGTATTAGGAGTAGTAGTAGTAGTAGTAGGAGTAGTAGTAGTGGTAGTAATAGCAGTATTATTATTATTATTTTATTTTTGAGGCAGAGATGCCGCCAACAGCTGAACAAATTCAAATGCCAATCACAAAAGTCTGCATATCTCTACAAACTAAATAAGCTTCAAAGCAATGCTGAGTGTAAACCAGTCAGAAGCAGGAGACGTCCGAGCCTCGAGATATGGGAATTATGTTTAAGGGAGAATAGTGTACAATTCACACAAAGGGAGAATCCTCAGAGCCAAATAAGGGAGTACTCTCATGCTACACATGCTATTGTCTGGTCAACTTCGAGAGGGATTGCCCACAGATGGCATACATAGACAAAGTATAGTGTAATGGGCACACCGTGAGTGGAAGACAAAGGAAAGTGTGTCCTACGGTGATCATACTCATTGGGTGTCCCCATGTGTAAAAATCATCTTCGAGTGAGGGTAAAAGATAAAGAGGTGATGGCACTCTCCAATGGAATGAACAATGTTATCATTGCAGCTAGCAAGAAGGTCTTCCCTAACGAAAGGCTGAGGTTGTTTTTTGACTAACCTGTTTTATTTATTTTTTATTTACAAGGTTTTATATAGCGCTGGCTTCACCCTTAGGTATCAAAGCGCTTTACATTGGGAAGACGAAAGCACATAGGTTACAAAAACAAATGGCAACGAAAAGAAGCGTAGAGATATAATAGGCTTAAGCAACAAAGTAAATAACATATCTTGATTATGATACAAAGTGAAAGGATGAAGCTATTTTCTAAGCAGCATAGAAATAAAAAATTTCAAGTTATTAAACAGTAAAAGGAACTAGTCACGTTATTGTCGATACAAAGTGAAAGGATGGAGCTATTTACTAGGCAGTATATGGGTAACATAGTTACAAATAATTAAGCAGTAAAAGGAACTAGACTCATAATTTTGAATGAAACGGAAGGGTTAGACGAGAGTGGAGGGAGGGGAGGCTAAATTAAAGGAGAGGGGTGAACTGAGGGACGCAAGAGGTGTGGAAGGGTAAGGTGGGGGGCTATTAAGTGTTGGTGGAGTGCAGGAGAGGTGGGAGAAAGGGGGGAAGGATTGGGGATTCAAGGCGGAAAGAGACTGAACAGCAAGTATGGGCATAGAGTGATTATGGACCCCAATATTTGTTGAGCAGGTGCAATTTAAGGTCTTTTTTGAAACTGACGTATGAAGGATTCAGTCGTAGGTCTTTGGGGAGGGTATTCCAGATGCTGGGGGCCTTACCAGAGAAGGAGCGAGATTGTGCGGTTTTCTTTTTTAACAAAGGGTGGACGAGGAGGAGAGAGTGAGTGCTTCTCATCGAACGGGTACTGCCCGCTTTTTTGAGTTTGTTTGAAAAGTAGAGCGGGGTTTTTTGATGGAGGGCTTTGTGAGTAATGCAGGCTAATTTAAAGGAGGATCTGCCTTCAATAGGAAGCCATTTAAGGGTCTTTAGGGTCGGCGAGATGTCGTCAGAGCGTTTGCAACCAGTTGTAATCCTAGCCGCTAGGTTCAGCACAGATTTGAGTGGGGCCAAGTGAGTTTTGGGAGAGCCGATGAGAAGGGCATTACCATAGTCAATTTTCGAGAGGACTAGGGATTGTACAACTGATTTGAAATCTTCTGCTGGAATGAAGGGTTTGATTTTTTTGAGATGTTGGACCGTAAAAGTGAGCCTTTGGCCGAGTTTTTACATGGGAGTTGAGCGTAAACTTACTGTCGAGGGTGATGCCGAGGATTTAACCGATTCGGAGAGGAAGAGTGTACAGTTAAGGGCAGTAAGGTCAGTGATCCATGTATGGATGGGGGAGAGGGTTGTTTTTAGGAGAGAATAGAATGATTTCAGTTTTGTTAGGGTTAAGTTTGAGATGATTGGAATGGAACCAGTTTTGAATGTTAGTAAGGGCGGTGTTAAGGTGCAGAACATCAGAGTGGGATTTAATTTTATAGTAGAGTTGGGTGTCGTCAGCATATAGGTGATAGTTAATGCCTGCTTGTTTGAGAATGAGGGTAAGGGGTTCCATGAAAAGGTTGAAAAGGGCAGGAGAGAGGATGGATCCTTGTGCCCATAGTGGCAAAGCCATACCACTGAAAATATGTTTAATCTCTATTGGAATTTACAGAAGACCCTGAAGTGCATACTGTGGAGGTTGAAAGGCCATCCAAGTACTGTGCATCTTGAGTTCAGACTATGAAGGAGAGTTGTGTCCTATTTTCCTACAGACTTAAGGCTCAGGATAGCCCCAGTGCTTAATTTGAGCCAATCCCTGCAGATAGGGGCAATCTGCACTCATTTTCGGGGACCAACACTTAATTTTCTTTATCAAACTTTGACCTAGAGCAAGAGAGCGAAAAACACATAAGGAAGAAAGAAGGAGGACAATAAAGGGAGAAAAACTGTGACAAATGAAGAAAGTGGGCATGAAAAAGAACTTGCAAGAGTGAGCTAAAGGAGCGAGACTTTCTGGGGATGGATTAAAGAGGAGTGAGGTGGAATCAAGGCTACACAAACATGATATTCGCCACACTGACATTTAATAGCACTGGCCGAGGTCTTCTGAGCAAAACTTTGGACCCCACCACCTACTATTTTACAAATTTAGCATCGGATAGCTCTATAACCCATCCTTAATCCAGCTAAACCCTGAGCAGTGCCCATCTTCCAGGCACTCCCCATGGTGAAACTCACTTGTTTGAGTATAAGATATTTCTGTAAAATGTCTATTTTACTTTTAGATTTCACAAAGGTCTCTGATAGGGACGTTTCACAGGCTTTTCTTTTCTTATACATGCTAGAGCACACCATGCAATCTTCCTGATCAGACGTCTGTGATAAAATTCTGCATAGTTACTTTCATAGCCTTCTGTCACCATGACATTAAAGCAATTTGCTAATCATGCTATATATCCCAGGCCCAGGGAAAGATGGTAGGTAAGCCAGGAGAACATAGTGCATGGCAATTGATGTGTAGATCTAATGAAGCTCCTTGAATAAAATGCCCCACTTGACCACTACATGAACAATTGCAGGACAACCATTCTTGTGAAAATGGAATGCAAGAATACACCAGAATATATCTAGAAGCGGTAGCACTCAGGTTTATTAGCAACAAGGTATTGATTGATGCCTTCATACAGGTAGTCTGCTAAGTAGGCCTCACACTAGAAGTGATGCTAGATTGAGGAACACATAGGATGAGAGGCATCATGTACAAACTTGGATGTATCAATGAGTTTATTTATCATCCTGAGGCATCATGTACAAGCTTTGATGCATCTTTGAGTTTATCTATCATTCCATCCCTTTTTGTAAATTCCCGACCATTACAGTATCTAAGCACTTCAGTAGACTTCTGATAAAGATAATGTGAGGTTTGGTGAAAGAAATAGATAGCTGTGGGAACAACTGTCCTTCTTATAAGGAAGTGTCCCAAGAAACTACTTGGTTCATCCATTTTGATCTTCTGCACCCTTGGCTCATAAAGGATCCTGTTCATCTTATTAAGGCTACATAGGAGTAGAAACTCGAAGAACTCCTACGTCTCATTATAGGAGACCTTGTAAATGGATGGGATTTTCCCCACACCTAGAGTTACTGATACCGGGGATACCAGTAATTTTGGCAGTCGGCAAATTCGGGCCCTATACAAGCACATTCAACCCATTAAAAGTGAGATCCTGAGGGCCACTTTATATGAGGAATTAAGGGACAATTTGTGATTCTGGGTCGCTTCTCTCAGCTATTCCCCATTTTCCCCTGTATTTTAATAGTGAGATTTTAGCTGTTGTCAGCAGCCGAGATTTCTGGGTGAAAGTAAAGACATCCTTGGATTCTCATGGACCTCATAATTCTGAATAGGTGAGTAACTACGCCAATAAGACTTTTTTCAAAATGATTGTGAGTAATTTGCAATCTGAGTTTCAAATATTAATTGGTGTATGAATTTGGATCTTCAGATCACTTGTTTTTCTTCAAACAACTTAAATTTTTGGATCAAGAAAAGTACCTGAAATAGACCCCACCGTCAAAATGTCATTATATTGTCTTTTCAAAACAGCTCTAAATTGTAGGTGAAATCATTTTTAAAATTCTGCCAAAAAATCATCACTTATACAAGTCTTACTGTTTGCTGAAATTTCTAGAGGCTATGGGGGATATTCTCAAGAACGTGTGATAATTATCGCAAAATTAGCTTAACGCAACTTTCCATATCGCAGTTCATCGCGGGAAAATAACACTGTGTTAACATTGTATTCCCAACCCAGCGGACCATGCGATAGTCTCACGATAACGCGTCAAATGACCGCGTTAAAATTAACGTGACACCGAAAAAATGCGAAACACGAACGCGAAAAAAGTTTCGATGCCCCAAATCGCGATACAAAAATCAGCGATAACCAGCGACAGGCCTGCAATTCCCATGCGTCATGCAGGAAAATGCACTATAAAAGCAGAAAAATAAAAAGACAAAAAAATAAACTGCGTAGCACTCATGGATGCACCCGACCGAGTGCAGAGGACAACGCGAACTCCACAAGCCCCACCGACGACCAGCAAGGAACCTCGGGGTCGGGAAGGGCAAGGAGAAGAAGGAAGAGGAAGACGGGGTTCAGTCCGCAGGAAAACAGGATCATCGTCACGGAGGTGATAGAACACTACCAACAACTGTTCGTCACCTCCACTGTGTCATTGGCAACACAAACGGAAATATGGCAGTCGATCGTGAACAACGTGAATGCAGTCGGAGTGTTGAGGAGGTCAATGGAGGAGGTCAAAAGGCGCTGACATGATGTGAATAGCCAAACCAAGCAGAAACTCGCTGCCAACTGGAAGGCAGCAACGGCGCCTGAAGGTGGGAGTCCTGCGCCACAGGAGGAGCTGGATGAGCTGGAGGAAATGGTGGCCACAGTCATCAGTGTGGAGACGGTGAAAGGAGTTGGGGGTCCGGACACAGCTCGATATGACCTGACCGAACAGCAACAGGGTGAGTAACGACCAGGGACTGGGGGGACGGGGGAGATGGGCACAATGGCACAGATGCACAATTATGTGTAGCACACTGCACACCCACAATGATTGTGGAACATGTCCCTGATACCCTTGGCACACTGCAGCACACATAGAAACACCAAGTAGGCCCCCGTCCACTATGTGCACAAAGGGGCCCCTCTCCCTATCACCAATCTCACAACCTACCCATGCACATGTGCTGAATCCAGCAAAGCAGCGGCTCTATGAGCCACACTGACAATGCAAGTGACACTGCATGACCAATAGCATGCTGCAGTCAAAATACATGATATGGTGCACAACACAACACTGAGGTGGCCCAGTGTGGATCACATCCTCAAAGGAGCAGGTCACACTCTGACACATCCACATGCACATACAACCCCTGACGTCAACAACACATCTGCAGACAAACAATGCACAAGAGTACAAAAAACGTCCAAGAGCACAAATGACCCAAGTCGCCAACATCTCAGCACCTTAAAAGCACACAAGTCAGAGGCACACCGCCTCAAAGGGATAAGGGGCCGCTAAATCAGAGCTGCAGGTGCGACTCTCCCACAATGCAGCACACACACATAGCAATCACAGCACATCAACATTGACGACAATGTGGTACAAAGTGCAACACTTTCACTACAGAACAGAGGACACAACTGGTGCCGCTTGTGCATAGAAACTGGCCAATCACATCTGGCATAGCAGGAAACTGTGAGATGATCATGTACGAGTACAACCTCACATCCGTCATGTAGTCGAAATGTCCACTGTCTCCCATCAAATAGCCAGCTAATCCAAAACAGTCACAATGTACATTGTCATGCAGTCTGTATGTAAACATGTACAATGCGTCCAACATACATGGAACACACTGTTAACCTGCAACTCCCCTTTACATTGCAGAGGGACAATAAACACCTCCTGCAGAGCAGACCAGACATCTCTTCAGTGATGATGAGGAAGACCCCCTGGCCATCAGCTCCGACACCCTCCAACGGCTCGTGGGCAGCCTCCGCACCCCACCACCAGGAGCAGGACAGCCCAGCTGCATCGAGGTGACCCCACCCCCTGCACAGCCCACACAGCAGGATGCACCCACCACCATGGCAGGCTCCCAGCACCTCACAGAAAGACACATGGCATTCCAACGCCGTGTGTCAGACTGCCAGAGGGGGCTGGCTGACCAGGTGAGGGTGGGCTTCGACCTCATGGCAGCCAAACTTGATGCCATACGTGGGTGTATGAGTCCCATCAGGGACCACTTACAGTCCCTAACGGACACCCACAGTCCGTTCCATGCTCTACAGCAATCCTTGGCTGACCTCGCTGGAGCCATTACTCTGATACAAGAACTGTCTAGTCAGACAGGCTCCAGCGATGACAGCACAGAGTTGGCACAGATGCGGAGGACAATGGAGAACATGGAGCAGATGCAGGCTGGAAGGATGGCTGCCACGGCTGTACACCAGCGAGATGTAGCTGGGATCTTCCATGCCCTGCAGAACCTCATCTTGCCATTGCTGCCACAGAGCCTGTCCCACATGACTGCTGCAGGAACTTCGACACACACATCTCCACCCCCTGATGTGTCGGTGGCACACAGTGATGCAGCCATACCAACTCCGCCACCTGATGTGTCAGTGGCACACAGTGATGCAGCCATACCCCCTCCGCCACCTGATGCGTCAGTGGCACACAGTGATGCAGCCATACCACCTCCGCCCCTGATGTCTCAGCGGCACACAGTGATGCAGCCATACCACCTCCGCCACCTGATGTGTCAGTGGCACACAGTGATGCAGCCATAACACCACCACACACACCTGACACACCTGACACAGAAGACATATTAGAGGACTAAGATGTGGATGGCAATGCCTCTGTGTGAGAGAGGAGGTTGTAGCATTCATCCCCGCCATATGGCCTGTTCCTGCTTGGTTCAGCCCTCTGCATCATGCCCGGGAACAACACCTTCCACTGTCCCCCCGAAACACTCTGCGACATTCACCTGGACCCCGACATGGACTGCCATATCTGCTCTGGTTACCAATGACACAGCAATCAGGCTGCGGACTGAACTCTTCCTCTTCCGATTAAATTGTCATTCCCCAAAGGACTCTGGTTGGCCCTCCACTGGGCAACCATGTAATGTGGGGTTTGCATGGCCATGTACTGCTCCAGCTCCGACACTCCACAGAATGTGTCATGTCTATGTTCAATGAAGTATATAAGTATGGATGAATGTAGGGACACTGATTGCACAAAAAGGTACACCCTGGGAAATGACATCAATGCGCATATTTGACCCTGACCCACAAGGCCAATTAGATGACTGTGAAGGTGTGAACTAGTAGTGGCCTCATTGCTCATGAACAACAATCTCGCAACCCCCCAATGTAGCCCCACGTCCATTTATTAAAAATGTCTAATTCGGTAGCAGGCCTAAAGTAGTGTCCCCCATCACATGTGACAACAGAACATCTCTTCGCATATCTACTCACACTCAACTGTGTGGACACAGCCTGTTTTGATGGATCACATTGCTCCACATGGCAAGAAGTTGGACACCATACTCACATTGCTGAAGACACGTAAGAGCACAGGTCTACCAGCAACTATCCTAACCACAATGTCTGGCTCACAGAGGTGGAGCTGGCAATAGGGACTCACCCCTAAGTGAAATGCGTCAGTCAGTCCCTCCCTGTGTACGGACAATGCTCATTAAGGCACACGATTTGTCATTCTAATCAACACTCATCACAGTTGAACACTAGTGAAGTGGCGTAGACTTTATTAGCATGTGCGTGTCAGTACGGGCAAGACAAGGGCCACAACATGCAGACCAATGCTTCAGACACTAACAGGCAGCATGGAAACATGTAGAGGTGCAAGAAATGGGGAGGCAAAAATGAACACCAATCATTACGGATGGCAACGGTCTCAGCCCACCTTGCCTTGCTGGACGAGTCATGTGATGTTTGGCGTATGCTCATTGCCTCGTGTCAGGGGACACGACTCACAGCCCATGGGATCTGCATAGTGCTGTACCACCGGACTGCGCAGACTGTCTGCTCTGCTGACAGTGAGCAGGTGAAAGGGTCCAACAAGGTCACATGTAGTACTACATTGCCATGTGTGTACTCTCCCTCCAGCAGTATGTCAGATTTAGGAACCTTGCCAAGCGACGCTGTGCAGCTCCACCCATGGGACTGCCTCACCTTGCACAGGTGTGTGTCAACACGCGTAGGTGCACGCACATGAGTCCAGGCGAGTGCAGCCATGTCCACTGTTGTGGTGGGATATGTGACCATTTCTCCAAGATTCAACAAGGTGTTGGGACCTGTGCTTTGGGTTACAAGCAGTTGTGGCTGCAGGAAAGTAGTTACTCGTCCATGAATGCGAGCGCAGCTTCATGGGCAATCAGTTCCAAGAGTACATCGTTGTCGACTTCAACGAACACGAGGACGAGCCAATCCATTAACTGGTCCGGACAGATGTGCTCCGTCCACGCCGTTTCACCAATCCGCAACACAGACCAATAGGGGAGCACTTCGATGTGGTCACTGCACACGAGGACTTGTGCAATCTCCCATGCCCAACTGCCAGCACATACGCCAAATATCAAGGCATCCCTTGAATGGGTATCACGGTTACACTCCTGGTCGTGGGCCAACAGGGGGCGCACACGCAAGTCATAATCCATTTCAGCTACCGTTGTGTTGGATAGGCAGACATCCATGGGCCACTCGAATATGCATGATCGACAGTGGAACCAGGGCTGGACGCAGGTGACGTACGCAAGACGGAAGCTCAGACGGTAACTGATGCGCAACACTGCCAGTGGCAGTGCCCCCAACAAATGCAGCATAAGTGCACTGTACAGTTCCACGTGACAGGGGTTGTGCATGTGCCCGGGATGTTCTGCCATTACGTTGGTGGCTCTCGTAGAACCGGCACTCTTCTGACCTGCGGCAGTTATGTGGATGATATGCCATAGCTCGAAGCAATGAGTCGTATGTGTGTGCAACGTTTGGACGTATGGGTTGCTGTGTACGTAAGTGTCAAGGGCATTCCATGCAAGAGTACCTCGAGCAAGGACTTCTGTGTGTGGGGTGTGGATACGTTGGTCTATCATTAGCGCTGTGCATAGTGTGGGAGTCGTCATCATCTGCTATGGTATCTCTCTCAGGGGGTGCCTGCCGCATGCAAGACCAAGGTCGGAGGTGCAGATGTCCTTCCACCTTATGTATTGAGACAAAGGAGCTTTCATCCCTAATGTTAGTCTGACTACTGCTTGCATTCTGGAAATGTGATGTGGCTTTCGCGCTGCAATTGAGGCTAGGCCTTAGGCTTATGGTGCACCAATAGCGATACACACACAACAGTTGGCATGCATGACCCAAGAGCCCGAGTGGCCTTGCGCTCCTTGTACAATCCCTTCGTGCGCGACCGCCCTCCGGGTGCATGCAACATTGTCGATTGCAGGCCGTGTGGCGCAGACACTGCAACAGAGACACACGCATCAGTTGGTTTCCTGTCCAGCCCAGAAATGAACCACGCCCAGAGCCCAGGGATAATTATTCACACCTCTACGCTGGACTGGCGTACGCCGACCCAGCCCACTCGGCATACGTATAGAGGGGGGGACGATGACGCTACGTGTCCCAGTTCTTCCCAACTGCCGGAGGTGACATGGCTGCCTACGCCTGGCATATCACGAGACTCAATCAGAAAGGGTCCATGACTTGCGTTGCACAGAGTTGGTGGCACCGGAAACACTGCGACCAGCACGGGCCTACCGCCACGGGACGGTGACTTTAGGTGCACTGAGGTAGGGGCACCTTAGGTGCTGAGCGGGTGTGCAGCCTGCGATGATGCGCCGTCCTGGCGGTCCGGACTGGTAAGGATTTGTGTGAGCCCTGCAGGACTGCAGTGTAGGCCTGAGCCAGCGGGCAGCGCAGGCCTACCGCCACATGGCGTTGCCTCGCGGTTCACAGGGTTAGTGGCACCTATAGGGCTGAGCGGGTGTGCAGCCTGCAATGATGCCTTGTGCACTGATATGATCTCTGCCATTGCGAAATCAAGACCCAGAATCATGTGTGTGACCTGGTGGCCCGCGGGGCGGGCTGCATGATGTGGAGGCTGCCAAGGTCACGGGCCGCGGGCTTCGAGCTTGCACCGGCACGTGGTGGGCCCTCTTGGAGACACGCTGGTGGCGGAAGGTGAGTAGTGAGGCCTGGGTGTGCAGGGGCGGGCAAACACCGTTGGGCGGCGGGAGGGGCTGGGGTGCAGCAGCTTGTGTGCGCAGGGGCGGCCAAGCGATGATGGCATGTGCAATGATATGGACTCTGCCATTCATAAATCTGGACTCTGTTTCAGATAAGGGACCTGGTGGACTGCAGTGTATACCGGCACGTGGTTGGAGACACACCAGTGGCAGCAGGTGAGCAGTGAGGCCTGGGTCCGCAGTGTCGGCACTCTCTCTCTCTCTCCCTCTCCCTCTCTTCCTTTCACTGTCTCTCTCTCTTGCTCTGTTACTCTCTCTCTCCTTCTCCCCCTCTTCCTTTCACTGTCTCTCTCTCTCCTTCTCCCTCTCTCCCCCTTTCTCTCTCTTTCTCTCTCTCCCTCTCTTTCACTCTCTCTCTCTCTCTCCCTTTCTTTCTCTCTCTCTCTGTCCTTTGATAAGCACATGACACACCTTCTTATCTTGAATTTTGTGTTGCAGGCTGTGTCTTACAGATTGTCCAGTGAAGACCCGCCATGACTCTTCCGTTGTTTTGAGTTAAATTTGTTTGGAAATTCAAAGATGAATGAATGATTCTCCTTTTTCTGACCACACATGAATGTTAATTGTTGCACTTGTGCGACATCAGGCGAATTGTTTTGTTCATGATTTCGTAAGGTTGATGTAAAATATCTTTGTCCGGGGTAGGGCACCGGACGCGGGGGGGGGTGCCGGTGGGTGTTGTGGCCCTCTTGGGGCTCCGAGCTGCATGATCAGTAGCTCCATGTGGCTCTGGTCTGGGCTCCCATTTGTGGTGCAGGTTGTCGTCCAACTTAACACCAGGTAAGAGCAGGTGTTAAATCCCTGCTGCTAACGCGCCTTATCGCCTGTTTTGGGATCTTATCGCCGATCTGGCTGGTCATAGAAAATATTGCGAAGTGTTGTTTTCGCGGCTTTTTGCACAGGAACGCCTACACTGCATCTCATTAGCGTTAGTTGCCGGTGTCATCCGTGGCGATGTTTTTTGCGGCTGCTATCGCAGGAAAACTGGCAATATCGGCTGTTAGCACCAGCTTTTGAATGGTGCGATAAATCTATCGCCACTTTGGCTGCGATAAAGTGCCGCTAACTTGGCGATAAGTCCTTGAGAATATGCCCCTATATGTACTACTAATCTGCAGAATAATGAATCATAATTGCGATTAGTTCTGAATCTCAAAAATCTCAAATTAGGAATCCCTATTCCTTATATATTATAGTGTTAGAGAAGCGTTTACCGATTTAGTAAGATTTGCATTCACCATTTACAGAATCACTACTATTTTTCTTCGAAGCACCCAATAATGACCTACTACCCTTCCCCCTTCCTTGTTACATCCTTTCGACCAGCCTTCCTTTTCATACCTACCCATGTGGCTGCTCGTGCAGATCTTGTTTGCTTAGGTTTAAATACCTGTCCAGCTTTCTTTTTCCTTTTCTGGAATCCAATGGCTTCTCAAACTATTCTGAGACATACAACTCCTCATTGAACATGTAAAAAGCCACACTAGCTATCAAATAGAATGTTTGTTAGGGAGATATATGTTATCAATGTGTATTGAGTGCATCAAAAAAAAATTGTGTGTCTTTTGTGTTTACAAAAATATAGAATTTTCCCTTTTACAGTAATCAAAGTTTTACTTGCTAAATCATGGAAGCCTGAGCCTCTGAGAATCTGAATTGTGCAAGGGTGACTGCATTTGCGCTTGGCATCCAAAAGTGCGCCAGCGCAGAGGGAGAGGAGGAATGCGTCATATCTTAGTAGATATGAGGCATTTGGAATTTGCCTTATCTTAGAAATGGTCATTTCTACCCTCTCCCTGTCACACAACACAGGGCAGAAAGGTGTCTTGCAGCTTTCAGTGTCTTGTTCATAAATCTGGGACTAGATTCTTTCTAGAGCTGCGCTTCTCGTTTCACTCTGCGAGAGATGCCTCTCATTGAATAGGGCTTCCTAAATTGGATTTTAAAAGTCTCAAGGGCCCCTCCAATACTAGCCGAATGAATACATGAATTTATGAAAGAGCAATTAATAAAATAAAATTATAAAGCAAGCAGCTACCATAAGGGCATCCTGCCACTAGGAAAAGAAAGAAATGGGCAATGGACTGACTCGTGCAAAGAATTACTAAAAGACAGGTTTGAGTCTTTTATGGAAAAACAGCAGATAGGTTTTAGTTCTGAAATCTAATAACAGTGAGTTCTACAAAATGGGACCTAGAAAAGAAAACGCTCTGCCACACCGCTTCACTTGCTTAATTTGTAGCACAGCCATAAGCGAAATGACAGAAGATCTGAGAGACCGAGATGGAATGTACAGAGTGAGCCTAGATTAAGGATAACTAGGTTGTTTTGGTGAAAGGCTTGATGACAAAGGTAAAGTGCATTGACCTGGATGCGTACATGCAGAAATAGCCAGTGCAGGGAGAGAAGATATGAAGAAGTGGGACGAAAGGGTTAGATGAACTCTTGCAGCAACATTCTGAATGTGGTGAAGAATTAAGATTGATTTGTTTGAGACACCAAGGTACAGCACATTACAATAGACTATGAGGGAGGGAATGATGGTACAGTGCACCTACCTGCACACCGACTCCAGAAGTAGAATGAATACCTTACACAGTAGACCCAGACAGTAAAAGCAAGAAGAACTTATTGAGTTAATTTTCCCCATAAAACAAAGTGCCATGCCCAGATTCGGCCCCACGTTTTTGACCACATCCTTCGGAATAGGAGTAGGGCCAAAGTCTCAATCCAAAGACCAAGGCACTGAGGTGCCAACAAAAAGGAGGCACCTCGTTTGTGTACCCATTGTGTTTAAGAGAGGGACTTTGTTTGCACCGGAATACATACAACTCAAGAACTGATGTTTGAGGGTTAGCTTGGCAAAAGGTAAAACAATTTGGGTGTCATCAGTGTAAAAAATGAGTGCAGAGCCAAAGCTGAAAGTCAATTTGGTGATAGGAGTCATAAAGAAGTTAAAAAGTGAAGGGCTTAATGTTGATCCCTGAGGTATTCTGCACTGCTCTGACTTGGCACTAGATTAAAAAGGCTTAAGATGCACTGCCTGGGACTAGTCACTGAGAAAGGAGAAAAACCATCCCAGAGCAAGGCTCAAGACGCCAATACTCTAAAGCTGGTTGATGACGACATCTTGGGAAATGGTGTCATAACCACAAATGAGATCCAACAATATGAAAGCAGCACTGCCCTCATTGTCCAACATCATGAGGATGTCATCTGTGAGGGCAAGCAAGGCTGCCTTGGTGCTATGAACTTGGCAACAAATCCTACCTTGTGGGAATACAGAAGTTTGTGATCTTCTAAATAAGAGCAAAGCAGGTTGTTCACACCTTTTCCCAAGATTTTGGCGGTATATGGAAGAAGGGAAATTGGGCGGAGGTCTGATAGAACTTTAGGGTCACCCATAGATTTTTTAACAATTGCACCACAAGTGCTTCTTTAAAAGCCTGGGGTACGGAGGCTGTGGTCAGGGAGTCATTGCACAACTGAACTCAGTGAGAAACTAGATTTAACTGAGTAAGTAAAGTGTGCTACATTCAAATCAATATCTCTCGCAGGGTCTCCCAGAAAGGCTAGTGATAGTAAGCCAGGTTTGTAATGTCCATTTTGATGCATGGCCAGGAATGACAGAGAAACTGCTCTGAGAATTCTCCATTTTACAAGGATGCCAAATAAGAGTAAAAGGGACCCCAAAATAATACACCCAAGAGAGAATACAATGGGACATGCTATCTGGATAACACCGGTGGAACAAAATAACCCATCTGGCCCAGCCAGATGAGAGGCCTGTGACACCATGAGATGTAGACCCAAATAGGAAAGAAATTCCACTAAGGAACATGGTTTAGGTTGACAGATTACGCTAAATATTACTATATTTACAAGTATAATAAGAAATAAGCTCTAGAAGAGAATTACAAAAGCTGAAGAGGAAATCCTCTTTACCAAGTGGTTCTTTCGTGGACTTAAACCAGCAACAGAAAAAAGGAAAAGCAGTTGCCCAATATGAACAGCAAACTGCACTCAGGGATTCTTAGATCCAGCTTTGGTGGGTGTGGCTTCTCAGGTCTATAGGACATCCATCGGAGCGTGATGTCACACTTAATCAAAGGCTGCGTCCCCTACTCCAGGCTGAATATTCCCCAGGCTATTTCTGCTGATAGGCGCTTATCTGACTTTGCAGGCAATGTTCTTCTACTCTCCAGAGCTGGAAAAGGATGCAGGGTTCAGCCCCAGTCTGGTTTGGGTTCGAAGAAGCGGGCTTGTCGATAATCAATGCAAGGAACTAAGGGGCCTATTAGCAATAACCGGCGATAATTATCGCTAAGCGCAGTTAGCGCTAGGATAATTATCGCCGGCTATCGCAGGTTTCTATCGCGGAGATAGCGTGCTATCAGCAACGCTAATCTCCAAAGCGAAAGAAACCCTGGAGAACAGTGTGAATATCGCTTGAAAACAAGCGATATTCGCACTGTGACCAGTGTTAGCTTCCTAATAGGGCGAGGGATTTAGCCATGTAATCCACCTCCATTGGATTACATGGCTAAGTCAGGTCTGGACCAGGCGTTAACAAACCAGCGCTAAACGTGTTTAGCGCTGGTTCGTTAATAACCTCCCTGCTCGCTAATAGGCGATAGCGACCTTAGCGACTGTTTCCAGTCGCTTTTAGGTTGGGAACGCCTACTTTGCATGCCATTAGCGATAAATATCGCTGGCATGCAAAGCGGCACCCAACCCGGTCGCTATCACCTAGAAGCTGTCGCTAACAGCAGTTAGCGACAGCTTGCTAATAGGGCGATTGAATTATCGCCGCTTTAGCGGGAAAAAGTCCCGCTAAAGCGGCGATAATCACGTTGATAATATGCCCCAAACTGATTTAACATAGACACTCCCTTGATTACAGACTAGACCCACAGGTTGCAGAGCAACGGTCCAGCAAAACTACATGGTGTTCCGCTATGTTGGAGCAAAGGGAGTGCCAAATTCAAGCAGAAGATCAGAGACATCGCTCAGCGAGCGACGCCATTTCCCATCTCTCTCCCAAACATTGTGCAAGTAAAAAACAATAATTCTCAAATATTGGTTTGTCGTAGAGTTGTTGGAAAACGGTTAATTCTGATTTAGTACATCATAAAATGATATTTGTGAGTTGTACCAAACATAAAACCTTCGGATTTATGCTGGTAAACAAAGGATGTTTGGTTAATTTGCGGGGCATATTCCAGGGGCCCCTTAATTTCGAGCTTTCAAAGAGTCTGGATGCTGTGAATTCTCTTTTGCTTTTAATGTGGAACAACAGGTGGAAATCGGGTTCGAAATGAATACTACAGCTTTTTTCTTTTTTTCCACTGTACTATCACGATATATTTCAGCATATTCGGATACATTATCACATAACTCTGATCGAGCAAATTTCCGTCCATATTTCATCTTAAGGTTTCCCCACACACGTACCTATTATATTATTGTTGAAATATTTTGAGCTTGAAATACATACACAGCTCTCTAACAACTCTGAGTCGGGTGCAGTTTATAAAAGTGTTAAATATATAAAAATAACAAACACATCAATAACAAAATTAATATATAACATAATATTTGTATAGGCTTAGAAGATCAAAAAAGTTGTCGAATGGAATTCTTAATTCAGCCATTATCACTGAAATAATTTTTTAGGGCCTGATTACAAGGGGCACATTGCTGTTGAAATGTTTTGAGCTGCAGTCATATCTAAATTGAACTAATACTTTTGGGTCCAGGTGCACTTTAGAAAAGTGTTAAATAAATAAATAGGTAGATGGACTTTTTGATTAAACCACAATCACTGATATTAGTTTTAGGGCCTAATTACAAGTGGCCCTTTGAAATGTGATTACTGAACAAACACCTTTTTTCACAAGTGTCACCATTTTAAGTGGAGTGTTGTTTATCACGCCAGTAAATTAATTGGTGTGATAATGTTTGCACCCTCTGTTAAATTACCTCCGTCAAATCTACAGGAATTTAACAGGGGATAAAGGCTGTAAGTTTAACACTATTCCTCAAAAAAGTTGCACATTTTAAAATTCAGAAACCTGGAGTATTTGATTTTATTGTATGTGATCATTTCTGAATATCCCTTTGCAGCATTTGTACTCAAGTCCTCAGCTGCATCCCGTCATTTTCTGGGACTTTACATAGAAAAACTAATCAAAAACAAATTAGTCGAAGGGGCGTGGCTTGAGCGCCGACGAGAATGGCAGCAGGTTGATCTCGCTCCGGATCGAGATCTCGCTAATCAAGATGGGCGGCCGATGGAGTTGCTTCACGGCGGTTTTTGAAACCAGACGCGGACGTCGGAGTGTCCGCTGAGTACAAGGACACCTTTTTCTTGCTTCACGGATCCCGCAATCACCCGCAATTCGGCTCGGAAATGCGGCGCGCTTCCTGAGAGGATCGCGGCCGCCATTTTGTGTATACTGCAGCTCCGCATTAACTCGGCAGTTGGCATCATGCAGGCACGCCGTATTTTCTGCATTTTATGAGCTGGACTGTTGCCCATCAGTTTTCATGCCTCCACCTCCAAGTATCCTGCAAGCTAACTTTAATATGAGGTGTGTTTCATCAATTAAACATCGCAACCGCCATTTTGAGTGCCCTTAACCTCCTCTACTCTGGTGAAGGCTTTCTCCTCACAATGTTTCTTTTCTTTTTCTGAGGAGGTTGTCTGCCTAATTAACAATTTTCAACTGTTTTTATAATTACCATTACCATTACCATTACCAAGCTATATGGTAGATTATTGCTTCCGCTTCTACAACAGTTTTTCTGACTGATATATTCCTAGGTTGTGACTGACCTTTCTGCAGTCTGTTATATGCCAGAAATTTACGTTCCGCCATAGCTGGGTCGTGCAAGGTACGGAAATTCAGTGGCTGATTCACAAAGGTTTTTTTTTCTCTCCTTTTGTGCTGCATAATTCTGATGGTCTCAGTGCTTCAATAATTTTCTATATATGGAGCCTTCTTCCTCGACTGGTCAGAAATTAATTTCAACAAATATGTCTTCCTCTCACAAAGACTCCAACCTGGCCGCTCTTCCTAAAAGACAGAAGAAAGAACCTAACTCGCCTACCAAGTCGCCACTACCCATTACAATGGAAGACCTTATGGAGGAGATTAAGTTATTGAAACCATTTGTCATTGACACTAATGCTACCCTTCAGAGGTTAGATGAGAAGTGGTCTAATTTGGACTCAAGAGTGTCTGAGATGGAACAGAGGATCAGTGATGCTCAGGATTTGACACCTCAAGTAGCGGCCATGTCCAAAGAGATTGCTCTCCTCAAGATTCAAACAGAAGACTTAGAAAATCGCAATAGGCGCAATAACCTTCGAATTTATGGTATTCCTGAGGGTGAAGAAGGGTCCGACATGTTGGCCTTCCTAAAACTACACATTCCCAAGATTGTTGGTCTCAAAGACGGCGCTAATCTCAATTTACAACGTGCCCATCGCATCAGCCCCAAATCTGCAGATTCATCTTCGTCATCGTCTGTACATCGTCCTCGAGGGATAATTGTTTTGTTTTTGGAATAGACCGAGTTGTTAATGGTTCTTTCAGCAGCAAAGTCGAGGAAGCAGATGTTGTGGTCTGGTCAAAAAGTTTTCTTCTCTCAAGATGTGGCCCGCGCTACTGCTGCGCGTCGCAAAGACTTCCTTTCTTTTTGTCCGGCTCTTCGATCCATGAACGCCAGATATGGACTAGTTCACCCCTGTTTTTTCAAAGTTACTTATAAGGAGAGATCTTATTCCTTTGATCACCCTGAAGATCTGCGACAATTTATATCTCGACATAAAGGGGATGATATGGAATTTGGAGGGTCTTGAAGTATACTGTTGTTCTGTTATGTGTCTGTTTTTCTGAGAATAATATTTCCATTTAAATGTTCTGAAGATTTTTCTCCTTTATGTTGTTGTAGTTTATGATCTGTAGTTGTTGGTCTCTCTTGATTATTATGGTCTGTGGCCTTTTTTCAGCTGTTATTTCACATTGTGTTTCTTTTTTCATTGTCTTTCTTCGTAGCTGCTCCTCCGCTTGTTTTGATTCTTCTCCCAGATGTTTCCCTCCTCCCTGCCCTTTCAACCTGACCCTAGGGTTCATCGATGTCTATTATGTCTGGTAAGTGTTGTGTATCCTATTGTTATCTCGGTCGTTGTTGTCCGCTAATTTTATTCCATTCCATCTTATGTTATTGGTCTCCCTTGATTAGTTATTCTATGTTAGATTTCCTTTTTTTTTAAAATGATCCTATTTAATAGTCTCTGATGGATCTCGATGCTGGTATCGGTTTTGTCGTCTGTCTTCTCTCGCAGCTCCCTGCCTCCACATGTTAATTTCTTCAACATGGATATCTATTCCGTCTCTCTTGACTGAAGTCTCTCGGCTTCTAGTCAACTTTTCTTTCTCTATCACTTGCTTCTTGTACTTTCTCTTTTTTTCCTCTTCTCTTTTTTCTCTTTTTTTTTGCTTTTATTTTCTCTCTCTTACTTTCTGGTTTTATTTCTTTATTTTTACATATTTTTCTCCTATCCCTTTCTCTCTTTTCCTCATATTTCTCCTGATTTTTCTCCCCTATCACCTTCTTCTTCTTGTTCATCTATCTTCACTATATTGCATTTATCTATATTTTTATGTCCAATTGTTCATTTTTAAATGCATTCATGGTTTTGTTCTTGGTTTCCTTTATACTGATTATATAATTTGGCTGAATTGTTTATTACTATTAATACTATTACTAACTAATTTGACTGGTAATGACTGATAATGTTCAGATCATCTCATGGAATGTAAAAGGTCTGCGTAATCCTGTTAAAAAGCAACGGGTACTTACCCATTTATCTAGACTCCAATGTAAAATTGCTATGTTACAAGAAACCCATCTTACTACGAACGATGTTAGTTCCCTTAAAAAGCAATGGATAGGTCATGTTTATTGCTCTCCCTCTAAAGACAGGAAAAATGGTGTTGTAATACTTTTTCACAAATCCTTATACCTTACGATAGAAGAAGAAGAAAAGGATGAGGAAGGTCGTTGGCTCCTTCTTCATACTACTATTAATGGTTCCCAGGTTTCCTTACTTAACATCTACGGCCCCACAGGCATCGACTCACAATTCTGGCTATCCATGTCCCACACTTTACATGCATGCACGAGCCCCAACCTTATAGTGGGTGGTGATTGTAACCAAGTCATGGATCCCTTCACAGACAGGAAATCCTCCTCTAAGTACATCCCCAATAAAATGCAAAAACCTTTGCTAGGATCATTTCTGCAAGGGGTCTGGTGGATGCATAGAGAATATTCAATCCTGACAATTTAGAATACACATTTTATTCACCTACTCATAACTCTACTTCTAGAATTGATTACATATTTTTAAGCCCACACCTTCTTTCAAACCTCATACATGCAGAGATTGGCCCTATTCTTATTTCTGATCATTCTCCTGTCCTGATTAGTTTAGATCTTCCTTCTTCGTCTCCCAAATCTCGCCGTTGGCGTTTTAACAACTATCTTCTTAAAGATCCCACCTTTCTCAGCCGCTTTAAAGATTTTGTCTCTGAATTCTTTCTTCTTAATTCTACTCCGGATATGCCTTTTCATATTGTCTGGGATTCTTTTAAAGCTACAGCTAGAGTATTTATTATAGATTATGTAGCTACAAAACGGAAACAGTTTCGCAAAGAATCAGTTTCTTTACTTTCTTCTATTAAAAAATTAGAACATGCGTATTATTCATCTAAAAATGCTGATTCCCTTAAATCTTTGATTCAAGCAAAACTCGATTTTAACAAGAAATCCACTGAAGAGGCTTCGGGGACATTGTTAAAAATAAACTCTAAATTTTATGGTGGTCGTAACCGAGCTGGTAAGCTGCTGGCGTAATTATTTGAAGGTGAAATCTCAAAGATCTAGAGTTGTTAAGATTATTGATGACCATGAAATTCCTCGTTTCAAGGATGAAGAAATATCAACTTGTTTTACAGATTTCTATAAGACCCTTTATACCCCTGAATCTTCCCCTTCTGACGCTAATTTGGACTCCTTTTTGATTCATTACCTCCTCGCTCTTCCTCTCTCCCCTGACTGCTCTATGTTAGAAGGGGATATTTCTTTATCTCAGATTAAATCTGCTTTGTCCATGCTACCTAAGGATAAGGCTCCTGGTCCTGACGGTCTTACTGCTGAGTTTTATTCTTCTTTTCGTCTGTTCTTCTGCCCCATATTTTATCTCTTTTTCAATATTTTGCTCTAAACGGAGAGGCTAGAGGTTCGTTTCTTGAAGCTATGATCTGTCTCATTCCCAAAAAAGATAAAGATCCTTCCCGTTGTGCTAATTACCGTCCCATATCTTTGATTAATCTTGATTGTAAGCTATTTGCCAAGATTTTAGCCCTCCGCATTAATCAAGTTCTTTCGGACTTGATTGGTTTTGAACAAACAGGGTTTGTTAAAGGAAGGATTATTTCTGATAATTCCAGAACTTTCCTCAATATAATTCATCTTGCCTCTAAAAGTTCCTCCCCTATAGCCGCCGTAACCTTGGATGCGGAAAAAGCTTTTGACCGTGTTCACTGGCTATTTATGATGCGTGCTCTCAAATGGCACGGTTTTGGCCCCTCTATTCTTTCCTTTATTAAACTGTTATATTCCTCTCCGACTACCTCAGTTTTCGTTAATGGATCTCAATCCCCTTATTTCCCTTTACAAAGAGGTACTCGTCAGGGATGCCCTCTTTCCCCATTACTCTTTATCCTTTCTCTTGAGCCCTTTCTTCACTCTTTACTGACACTCCCCACTTTTCGAGGTTTCATACACAAATCTGTTGAAATTAAATTTACTGCTTACGCAGATGACATTATGTTATATGTCTCCGATCCCTCTACTTCTCTGCCTGCTTTTACCAATCTCCTCTCCTCTTATGCGGCCCTGTCAGGATATAAATTGAATTTTTCCAAATCTGAAGTGCTCCCTTTAAATAAATACTGTCTAAAAAGTATGTTTGAGGGTATCGATTTTAAATGGAATACTAACAATATTACTTGCTTAGGGATTAAATACTCTTCTACTTTTGCAAAAACGATTCAGGTCAATTTGGAAGAGGTTTTATCTAAAGTTAAAAGTATGGTTGACAGATGGTCTCCCCTCTTTTTGTCATGATGGGGTAGATTAGACACTATCAAAATGATGTTCCTCCCAGTTATTAATTTTTACTTATCTATGTTACCTGTTAAAATACCTTTGAAATTTTTAAAAACCCTTAATAGCATTTTAAGTAAATTTCTTTGGAATGGTCGGAAAGCTCGTATTTCTTTGGCCCTTCTTTCTGCTCCTAAAGATCGGGCGGTGTCCAGTTTCCTAACTTTCGACAGTATCACTCCTCTTTTTAATACGCCAAATGTTACCATATATATCAGCTGTGGAAGAACCTATCACCTCAACATGGCACAGATTAGAGAAATCTTTGATTTCTCCTTTCCCCTTTTCTCTTTTAACTGGTTTTACTCATTCTCCTCGATCTTTTAATTGTCCAACGATTTCCAAATTTATTTTAACTTTTCATCCTATTAATTGTAAATCTCAAAGTTCTTTACAGATATTTTTGGATTCACCTCTTTGGCATAATAAAAGTATTAAACTGTCTAATCGTACTATTTTTTGGAAGACATGGGCTGCCAAAGGGATCTTTCAGGTTAAACAATTAATTCGGGATTCTCGATGCCTCTCCTTACAAGAAGTTCAATCCACTTTTGACTTATCGGCGTCCTCTCTATCAAGATATGAATCTTTACGTTTGCTCTTAACGGAACAGCTTTACCTACTTTGTGGATTGTCTCCTCCCTCTCAAGATCCCCTGTTAGAACCTTTACCCACTTCTTCTTTCATTAAAGCTTCCCATATCTACAAATATTTACATTTTTCTCCCCCTAGCCGTCCTAAAAGTAAAGTAGAGCTCATATGGGAATCTGATTCACAGCGTACTCTTTCTGTTCATACTTGGAATACCATATGGACACGTATACATCACACCTCCTGTAATTCTAGTACCACTCAAACCCTTTATTATTTTTACCATAGACTATTTTTAACTCCTTTATCAATCTCCGAATATAGCTCCAATTTATCCCCGAATTGTTGGGTATGCCCTTCTACTCCCGGTTCCTTCATGCCCTCCTTTTTTCTTTGCCCTAATATTGCTCGATTTTGGACTAGGGTATGTGAGTCAATTTCCTCTATTTGTACTACTAACGTCCCTTTTGACATATTTTCCATATTTTTGGGAAGTAACTCTGTAGTTTGGTTTGGCTCACGCAAGGTGGGCAAATTTGTGGATTTGTTAATAGCTATTGCTTTTCAGGTAATTACTTCTAATTGGAAAGACGCCTCCAAGGTTTCCTTCTCTGCCTGGTGGAACCTTCTATGTTATCACCACAGACTGGACCGAGCTTCTGCCAGAACCTCTCAGCAACTTATTCGTAAAGAAGCACTCTGGTCTCCACTTACTAATTACTTATCGGCAGCGGCATTGCGTAATCAAGATACTTCCTTTGTTTATCAACCACCATGAGTATTTTACTCCTTTCTTCTATTAGTTTATTGTCTTTTATTATACTATTTATACAGTCATTATTCTGATTTTGGAAACCAATGTGTTTATTTCAAGATGTATTTTTTAATATAATGTTGGATGAATGATATTAATATACCTCCAGTTTCTTTTCACTTTCTTTTTCTTTCTTTTCTTCTCCTTCTTTTCTTTCTTCTTTATCTTTCCTATTTTTTCTATTTTCCTTTTCTTTTTTTTTATTTAGACTTTTCCTTCCTCTGAAAATTAAAAAACGTAAAATGCTACTTGCTCTTTAGGTTCATATTTTTCTTATTGCTTTCCCCTTTTGGCACATCTTCCGTTTATGATAGTTTTATTGGATTGGTTATTCAGCCAAATTATATATTTTGTTGATTATTTAATGCTTCTTGTTTTATATGCATCGATACTTATTGTACCCATGCTTCTAAGTACTTTAATAAAGCTCTTAAACTCAAAAAACAAATTAGTCTTTTCCCCATTCCATAAAAGATATTGCAGATCAAGCTGTTTGGCTACATCTCCTCTCAATGAGAGAAAGAGAAACCCAGTAGGTGATGCAGAATTCCTGGACATCGCAGTTAAGGTGCAACTTAAATTCCCATGCCTCGGAGAGCTACAAGATCCAAGGGGCATATTTATGAGCCTTTGTGTCACTTTTGCACCACACAACATGGTGCAAGAGTGACGCAAATTAAAACGAGACTTTTGAAGCCACGCAAGGCCACCTTCATTTGCCCTGAGTGGCTTGATAAATCTGGAGTAATGCAACGCAGGCCAAATCGCTGCGTTGCCTCGACAGGTGAAGGGTAATAAGTAGGAATATGCATTTTCTCCTCGTTTTTCCCTCTTTCTATGTGTGGTGCATTCTGCAGCACACGTATAAAGAAGAAAAAGCATCAGTGGTTTGTTTTTATGCAAGAAGGTGCCCCTTCCTGCACAAAAACAATCCTCCTTACAACGAAGGCACCCTTGCATCATGGTTCAAGGGTTGGTGCTAGGCAGCCAAAAGGGCGATAGAGCAGGGGGAAAGGCAGACATGTGCGTATTAACTTAAATATTGCACATTCAAGAACTTTCCCTGTCACGAGGTGCAGCACAGCAAGGTGACTTGCTTCACTACACTGCATGATTTGTCTATAAACATGGCCACAGGTTTGTACATATTTGTGTCAGGAAGGTTTTTATATGAAATAACCCGATTTGGCCCCGGTAATGCCGTCCTCTACAGTTATTCATACCAACAGTATAGTTAACCCCAATGGTGGGTGAGTTTAACTGTGATTATAGGTGGAACTTCGCATTTAATCTAAGAAAGGAGGTATATCCTGGGGAATCAGTAAATCTGGGTAAGACTCTTGTGGTTCTTCCTTATTCTCGTCTGCTATTTCACTTTCACCTTCAGATTCTGATTGCTTCAAGCAGCTTTTTTAAATTTTTTTAAATTTTTTTATGAGCTTAAAGCTTGAGTCCCTGGGTGAGAATTACTGGGTCGCTTGTGCTAGTATTATCCTTGCACCTACAATGGAATTCAAAGGAACCAGATAGAGTGACTCACTGGGCATACTATAGCTTAGCACAAGCTACCACCTTTGTTATTACCATAACAACAGAGAGAGACCTCCCAGATCCTCAGGAAGGAAAAAAAACGTCATTTTGCATTATAGAATACGTTTTTCTATTAGCTTCATCATGCAAAGACAAGAAAACTTCCATTGCATTAAAAATTAATTTTGCTTTCATGGCGGTTAATTGTCTTTTTTAATGTAAATTGCTATTTAACGGTACAGGATTTGTGATAAACAATGTTGGCCGTCTTTCTCCTGCTGAATCTGGGTGCTTTATCCCACTTCACACATTGCTTGCCGCAGACACAATCGTTGTCAGCACTATTTCGCCTCAGCTTTTACCCTTTCAGAGTGGATACACTTTGCATGTATTAGCTGGATGTGGACACGAGGAGCATGCTGCCAAGAAAAGTAATTTCTGTACTGCTTGTTAACACCAACTCATATTTTTGAAACCACCTTTTTCAGTAGGAAAGGTACAGTGGTCTGCATAAGAAAGAAAACTATCAGAATTCATCTTTATCACTTTTATTGTTGTTGGACTTGGCCCTTTTTGCAGGGTCATCCCTAAACTTTTTGCCTTTCTCCTAGCCTTTGTTCTGACATGGTGTTGGTGGTTTTAGGACTCTGGGCACTTTAGCACTGCTGTTCAGTGTAAAGTGTGTGTGCTCTCTGTTAAATATGGTAAGGATTGGTCTACACCTGTTTGGCCTATTTAATTTACCTGTCAGTCCATTGTAAAGTGGTATCTCATATACCCAGGGCTGGTAAATTAAATGCTACTGGTGGGCTTGCAGCGCTGATTGCGCCACCCACCAAAGTAGCCTTTCAAACCTATCTCAGGCCTCTGCCATTGCAGGGCCTGTGCGCGCAGTGTTACTGCCGCTGTGACGTGGCACCTAAAGTGTGTGCCATGTCTGTGACCCCTTTACTACATGTCAGTCACCCCTAAGGTAGGCCCTAGCTAGCCCTATGGACAGGGTGCATTGTAGGTAAAAGATAGGACATGTACCTTAAGTGTGTGACATGTCCTGGTAGTGACAAACAGCCATTTTGCTTTCTCACTACTGTGGGGCTGCCCTCCCATAGGAATGCATTGGGGATTCCTGATAAGTGTTTCAGTGGTAATTCCTGATATGAGAGGTGCAGCGTGGTCAAGTTTGGTATATTTGGAATAGTGATAATAAATGCTGCGCAATGGTGTGCACAGATTTATTATAACTATTTTAGAAATGCCACTTTTCGAAGTTGGCATTTCTGTGTGTTATGTGTCTGCCTGCCTGATTTGAATTACATGTCTGGCTTTTGAGTGACAGGGGCTGGTGAGGTGTGTGTGGCTCCAGGAGGGGCAGGGTGAGTCAGCCCTAGGCTGAATGGGACATCTGCATTTGGAGTAGTGGGTGGAGAAGTCCCTGGTCCCTGAATAGGTCTGTGCCTAGCCTGTACAATGCTGGCTCCGCCCCCTGTGGTGTGTCTGATCACCAAGCCCCCACCTCACAATAGGGAAGAGGAGCCTGGTAAACAGAGTGCTCCAGAACCAGTTGGAACTGGTTTCCCCAAGCCCTGTGCTTTGCAGACAAAGGGGAAAAGTGGTATAAAGATAGGGGCTGTGACCCCATGAAAAGGGGTGTGCTTGTGCTTACTTGGGCTGGGGGGGACACACTGCCAGGAGGAACCACCGTGGGACCCAGCTGCAGCTTTTTGGGGGTCCCTGCATGCTGGCCTGCCTGGCTGCGCCCTGCTGGGGTGTCCCCAGCCCCAAGGACTTTTTATTCCTGGCCCAGCTTACCCCAGGAACTTTGAGGGGCTTAGTGCCTCGAGAGTGCTATAGTCTGATTGCCCAAGAGAAGAGCGGGAGCCCACCCCGCATTTCTGCTGCATCCTTCGTGCTTATTAAATTAAGCGGGTGCCCATCCCGCGTTTTCTGCATTTGAGAGCGGGAGCCCACCCCACGTATTTGTGCTCCCTAAACGGGTGCCCACCCCGCAATTGTCTTCCTTGAGGCGGGAGCCCACCCCGCATTTCACTGCCAAGGAATCACCGCCGCGGCCCGAGCCGCCGAGAGGAGCGCCGAAGAAAAGGAAGTCAGGCAGGTGCCGCCTGACTATGGGCGGGGCATGATCCGGAACCAGGAAGTTGCCGAGTCCAGAGCGGGGGCTCCCGTAAGCTGGTGGGAGCCCCGCGCATGCCACGCAAGAAGAGCGGAGACCCGAGGAAGCCCCGTGAGTGGGGCTTCAGGAGGGCACAGTGTTGGTGCTCGCGAGGCACCAGAGCAGTTGGGCCTGTGGTTCCTGAGTGGCCCGCAGGACAGCGGGCCGCTCCAACGTTGGAGGCAGAGATTGCTGGCGGACCGACGCAAGACCGCCGGTCAGTGGTTGCAGCAGACGGCTGCTGTCTACTTCGCTCAGCCCCCAAGGAGTGGTGAGTGGGGCTGAGCCTCTCTTTTTTTTATTTGCCTTTGGTTGTGCTCTCCTGGGCCGCAGTGGTGAAGAGCCAGTGTCCCTTGGACTACACAGCGGCACCGCAGTTGCGGACCGCTGCAACGTTTTGGGGCAAAATCTATTTTTAGAGTCCCAGAGTGGGGCTCCAGCGTGGACCGTGGTGACAGTGTCCCTTTGGCTACACAGTGGCGCTGCAGTTGCGGGCCGCTGCAACGTTGTGGGCAATTTTATTTAGAGAGCCCCAGAGCGGGGCACCAGAGTGCCAGTGCCCATATTTTCCTGCAACGTTTGGGCACAATTGTTGGGACCGATCGAGGGTTCCCAGGGCACCGTAGTGCCAAGGCATTTCCCCCAGCTGCCCCACCTGACAGTGGGTAGCTGCAACGTTGCGCATCATTATTTAGAGAATCCCAGTGGGGACCCAGAGGGCACAGTGAGTGCCAGTGCCCCCATTTTTGCCCGCACAGCTGCACCGCAATTAGAGGCAGCTGCCACGTTTAGGCCTGCGCAATTGCGCATTTCTGGGATTCTGCTGCATTGGCAGCCAGCCCTGACATTTTGGGACAGAGGGCATTTGAGCCCCAGGGAAAGCCAGTTGGCCAGGGGGTCAGTTCTATGTTGGTAGGGCGCAAGGCCCTAATGTGATTGCGTAAGGTGATTTATGTTGGTGATGCCTATGACATAATGTGTTTATGTTTAGGATGTTTAAGCATAATGTGTTTATGCTGGTGAGGCCTAGGGCGTAATGTGTTTATGCTAATGAGGTTTGGGCCTAATGTGGATATGCCTAATGTCATGCTATGATATTTCAGGATGGTGTCTAATGCTAATGTGATAATGTTTAGGTCATTATGGTACCAGTAGTTACTGGTTGTGTTTTACATTTACTTACCTGTTCTGATGGTTCTGACCGTGGCCCGATTGGCCTGGTCCTGTATATAATCCCCTGTGAATATTGCCAGTGCCAGTTGGCACAGTGTATATTGTGTGATTATGTTTCTAATGTGTTTATGACAATACAAAGGCTATTTTTGATATAACCTTGTGTGGAGTTTCCTTTGTAGTGTGCCTAGTGTGTTGCTGCTGTGTGTGTGTGTTGCGCAAACGCTTTACACATTGCCTCTGGGATAAGCCTGACTGCTCGTTCCAAGCTACCAAGGGGGTGAGCAGGGGTTATCTTCAGCGTGTAACTCCCTTGCCCTGACTAGAGTGGTGGTTTCTTCCTGGCTTTGGCGCAAGCCTTAGCCAACCAGAAATCCCATTTCTAACAATTGTATTTCTTTAAGTCACAGGTAGAGGGAATGTGTGCTGCAAATTGGATGAAAATAATGAGGTCTAAAGAGAGCAAAGGGGAAAGGGCATGGACTGAGCAGCAGAAAAAAGGAGACCTACTTCTACTATAAATAAGTCACTAGAAGCCTGCTTCACGTTCTTGAGCCCATGTAAGAAAATGGGGTTTACATCTGGGAGGGGAATATGTGATGTTACAACGCGATCAAAATGATCGCGGTATGTAACATCGCAGTTTTTACAACGCAAGTCGTTACAACGACTTGCGCTGGAGGGCGCTGGACTTAGGAGTAGTAAGATTTACTATTCTAACACCAGTCTACGTACAGTAGGGAAGGTGTTGGAATAATAAATCTTACTATTCCTTAGGTTATAGCGCCCTCCAGTGCAAGTCGATGTAATGCTTGCGTTGTAATGGCAGCGTTCTAAATGCATCGCAGTGTAATCACCGCGATGTAAAGAATGTTTCCCCTGGGAGGGAGTTAACTCACCAACCTAATAAGCACAATCTGATTAGACCAAAATAAGGTTCTGGGAGAATGTCTGCTAAACCTCTAGTGGCTAGGGTACAAGGAGCAAATAATCCCCTGCAAAGAGCATTTTGAGTTCAAGCAGTACCAGTAACTGTGAAGTAAAGATCACAACACTATGGGCCAGATGTACGACCATTCAGTTTAGCAAGTCGCAAATTGCGCAGAATTGCTACTCGTAATTTGTGACTCGCTAAACTGAATGTACAACAGTGTCTCAGACACTGTTTGCGATTCCCAATGGGGTCGCAAATTGCATGCCTCATCAATATTCATGAGGCAAGCGCAATTTGCGATCCCATTGGGAATGGCTAGCACTCACAGGGATGGTGGCCTGCTGGGGTCAGCAGACCACCATGTCTGTGACTGCTTTTTCAATAACGCAGTTTTTTTTTTTAATGCAGCCCGTTTTCCTTAAAAGAAACCGGGATGCATTTAAAAAAGAAAAATGAAACTTTTCAGTATCATTAGATTGAGCATTTGAGACCTGTTGAATATACTTTAGTATAAACTTATATACTTTAGTATATACTTATATGTGTATGTACTTTGCGGGCTCTGGAGATCAGCCCTAGGACTTGTCTGCTTCCGCTTAGGGAGGTTTTTTTACTGTTCAACTGCCTCTATTTAACTGTCTTGATAGAAAACGATCGGCAGAGGTCAGTAAAATACCAGAATTGCTTTCTATTAAGGGACTTTCTTTTTCTTTTTTTCTGGCAACTCCCTCTATTTAACTTTCTTGAAAGAAAACGACCAGCAGAGGTCAGTAAAATACCAGAATCACTTTAGCATTCTCTAGAATTCAGTCCATAGAAATTGACTTCCACGAGCACCCGTAGACAATAATATTTTTTCAAATCTTGTATTTTCAGTGATATGACCACCGAAGGCCCTGATTTTATATTATAAACAGAGCTTTGGATTATACCATTTCCCGCTGAAAGGCAATATTCCTCTCCATGTGTTCCCATACCTGGCGTGTCACGCAGTTTGGTGCTTACTTTCCCTCCATGTTTAAGAACAGTAGATGTTTCAGTAACCAGGCTAATGTGCTGCATAGCTAAATACATATAAGGTCCCAAAGGCGAGACCGATTGCATTGCAAATGCTTGTTTTTTAAGGGCAGGCAGTGGTCCCTGGGACCACTGCCAGCTCTTAAAAAATATTTTCGCACCCATTCACAAAGGGGAAGGGGTCCGTTTGTGAGTGGTTTACTGCGATTGTTTTGCAACCGCAAATGCGGTTGCAAAACAATCATACATTGCAGTCAGACTCGCTATTAGGAAGGGACACCCTTGGCACGCCCCTTCCTAATAGCGAGTTGCAAACCACATTTTGCGAGTCGCTAATAGGTTGGCGACTCGCAAAATATGGTGTGTACATGGGGCTGACCAATTTTGCTGTCGCAAACGGGCCGAATTCCCGTTTGCAACCGCAAAAAACGGTCATACATCTGCCCCAAAAAGATTTCCAAAACAATTTAGCAAAATATAGAATAATCTATTGAGCATTAAAAGCACATAGAAAATATAAAGCGCCTTGAAAAACAACAGACAACAATTGCCCAGGACCTGGACACAATTTCAGGCTAACAGCGATAGAGAGGGGGTTGTATACACCAAACTGGTCATCCTAGTCAACAATTTAACCTTCGGACATAGTCTCTGAAGTAAAAGTCAAAATCTTCCAGAGTGCCAAGGTCCAAGGCTGTGGTAGCCAAGGGTCCTTCAAAATCATACATATCTTCTTCAAGCTCCAGCAGAAGCCATCGCTCTTGGCACCTCAGAATCAGAGCGGGACAAAGCTGGACTTTGGTGGCAGCGGAGGATGCTTCACTACTCTCATAGATTTGTAGCATTACCTTAGGCCAAGGTTTTACCGTCAGACTTAGGGCCTGATTATGACTTTTGGCGGTGTGGGAGTGGGCGGCATGCCACAACCATGCTCCTGCACCACCAAGAGTCGCTGCCACCCACCCACCAGTTTACAAGTACTTTTGTGGTCTGGCGGGTGGGCGGCATGGCAGTCCTGTGGTGGTGCTGTGTAAATGCTCACTGTGAGCCTAATACAGCACCGCCGGGGGACCACCAGTGCACATGCCTGCATGGGAAGGAATGCACCATCTAGTACATTGCTTCCCGTGCAGGAACTGGGGGTGCAAAACAACGGTGGGCAGAACATGTGCCCCCCTGCATCCACCCCCATGCACAGGGGCAGGAGGGGACACTGTAGGGCCCCCTTTCTTTCCTCACCACCAGCAGTTACATGGAGTAAGAACCTCCTTGTAACTGCTGGCAGTGAGGAAGGTCATAATATGCTTGACGCCGCCTTTGGGTACCACCAACCATATTGCGGCCCTCAGACCACCGCGGGACCGCAAGGGAATACGGTTCCCTGGCAGTTTTGGCAGTGCAGTTGTGGTGCGACCGCCAAAGTCATAATAGGGTGGTCAGACCACCGGTGCAGCGGTGACTGGACCACCAATGCCGCGCCCCCACGAGTCAGGCAGTCCTTGGACCGCCAGTCTCGTAATGAGCCCCTTAATCACTTGTGGAAATCAAAATCCTGTGGGGCAAGTCTGGAACCGGTAGCTGGGCAGGGCTCTACGTGGCCAGATACCTTTGCTGCGACATCCCACTGACCCAGTTTTCATCAGGGCAAATAGCTCTGAGCAGGCTAACCTTGTTTTCTTGCCCCCATAGTGTGCAACCTTCCTGGACAATCCTGGACACCTTGTCCTAGTTCCCTGGAAGTGAAAAAAAGGAGCCACTAAAGAATGGCTTCAATTCTAAAAGCACAAAGGAGTCCAAACCTGGATTTAATAGCTGCCAAGATCGCATCATGGGTGATATAAATTTGCCACCTTGCCCCATTCCAAGTTTCTATCTTTGGGCTTTTATCATGTTTTTTGGAAGTCATAATCCACTGGGACAAAGCTGAAAGCTGTAGCTGGGCAGGCTCCACAAGGCCAAAATACCTTCTCCGAGAGGTCCGGCTAAACCAGATTTCACCACAGCTAAATGCTCCTAGTGAGACAAACCTCGTTTTCTTAATAAACAAATCAAACAGCGGTGCACCACTTCCACAGTCCCAATAGTTTCAAATATATCCACAATGGTCTGTAGGAAGTTGAAATTCTTCTTTTTATTGTTGTATCATCACTGTATATCAAAAAAGTCAACCAATGCATTTCGTCCACATACATGTGGACTTCTTCGGGGCTGTTATACGATAAAAATATATACATATATATAAAAATACAAACGGGTCAAAAGACAAAACAACATTAACAAAATTAAACAGATAAAAAGATACATATACAAAGAATTCCTGTGTCAACAACAATACACAACAACATATGGTGCTGAGACAGAGGGCCCAAACATATAGCTAAAGTACCATTATATATGTACAATACCACCTCCTGCCACCCAGTAGAAGTAGGTGATTTCCTCAAAAGGTAAACTCCAAGCAAGTGATACATATAAAATAACATACAGTATTAAAAACTCCAAGAGTGGACAAGATTTGAGTTGGAAAGCCTAAAGACACACCACGTGAGACTCGCCCATTTAACTCTGTGTTTCTACTTCAGTGTCTCCATCCCAAAAGACACCAGTAAATGGTGACTGGCAGATGGCAGAGATGATAACTGTCAAATAAGGTAAATAGAAGAGTACAAGTACCAAAATGGAGGGAGAGTGTGCCATTATGATATATGTTACCAGGAAGCAAGGCACTTGTAGTGGATACATATCACCAAAAATTGAGAAATAACCGTCCTTGTTTAAACAAGAGGATATTGCATATCCCTTCTTATGCAGTCGGTGAAGGTATACAATTAATCCGTTGCAAGATCCGTCTAGTAAAGAAAGAACATGAGAAAATTGAGCCAAGTGTTTGAGTTAATTAAAATGATATATATACTGAAAAGGAAGGGCGGTATGTAGTCTGAAATTACTGAAAATACATACCCAATGAGCCTGGCGCTTGGTGGAACAATAGTAAGAAATTACCTGATTGAACAAATTCATTGTCGGGAGATATCAGTTGTGTGTGCGGCATTTAGATTTGGTCCACTGCCTGTTGCTTTTGTCTCATATAAACCTGGTTTTCTTGCCTGCCTACGGTGTGACCTTCCTGGGCAAGTATCATAACCTTTTCCCAGACCTCTGGAGGAGGCAAATGATTAGGTTCCACTATTCTCCAACTGCTGGGAAAGTTAATTGTGGTCAGTTCTGCATCCCTAACCTCCTCAAGGCAGGCTTCTAGACACAGTGAGCCCGATTCACAAAAGTAAATTAAGGCGAAAGTCTAACTTTATGACTTTTGGTATTCACAAAGGGTATTTACGACTCATAAATGCCCTTTGTGAATACCAAAAGTTGAACTTTATGACTTTCAGTATTCACAAAGGGCACTAACAAATAGTAAATGCTCTTTGTGAATACCGAAAGTCGTAACGTTAGACTTTAGTCGCATTTTACCTTTGTGAATCGGGTCCGAGGTCTCTCTCCAGGAAAGTCACCTGCAGGGTCAAAATCGTTTGGATGGCTGGCTCCTCTTGGAAGTCATTCTGATTTTTGTTTTCCTGAAGGAAGCAAGCTGGAGGGCAACAGCTTGAATGAAGAGTAGTTCCAGTCCCAGATGCCAGCAGTAGTAGTTGAGTCATTTAGTCATTTACTGAGTCTCTTCTCCCAGCAAGATTCAGGAAGTCTTCTTCCAGCAAGGTCTTCTTTGGGTAGATTCTTCCCAGGTCCAAGAATATTTTGAGGAGGCGTTGGTTATAGTACCATATTTATCCTATGCTCTAGCCAGCAATTAGAGAAGTCCTAACCGTTTTTTCACAATTCGTCCACCTCCTTTTGCAGCACATCTTTTTTGCTTTATCATAAAATTAAACATGGGACCCAGTTTCAATAGGAAAGAACCCTGCTGCCATCAGGCAGGAGTGACTTCAGATCCTTAGCTACTCCGCTATTTAGATGAGCTGTCCTCTCTCCTGACAGGTTCCCACTAAGCGTGGGCAATACAGTCTTAATTCTCTCTACCGTAACTACTCATAATTACCTCAAAATTACTCATAGTTGTATGTAATCATGTGAGAAGTGTAATCTAACATTTCGTTTTATTTTTCGTAGTGCAGAATGCGCCCTACCATCTAAAATGGACCCAAGGATTCATTTTGGGCTAGGAAAAAGCCTTAAATGCTATAGACATGAACAGCAGTAGCCAGCAGCTTCTCTCTCTCCATGTGTTCGTTGCTCCTGCAGTAGGATTTTTTACCCAAATTACTCTTAATTACTCAAGCCGGTGTAATCGTGTAATTTCAGTAATTTCGCATCGCAACGGTAATGCGTAATTACTGGAATTACTCTGATTACCCAGATGTAATTAAAATTTCTCCCAGGCCTAGTACCCACCTGCCAGTCTCCCCCGCTGTGACAGGAGCCTGGATGTCTTGGAACTTCTGTGGAAGATCAGAGAATAAATATGAGAAGCCCTCCCTGGCATCTCTAACTAAAAAGAGATAGCAGTAACCATATCCTTTTTTCGACCAGCTATTCTGGTCCATTCACAGTTAGCTAATCCTTTTTAGGTTTTCAGTAATTAACACCACCCTGTCCTTCTTGGGCTCAGAGCCGAGGATGTGCATTCCCTCTTTGGGTTTGGGATAAGTTGCAGAACTGGCTCTAAGACAATCCTGTCTCAGGAAGTCTAAAGTACATTTCTATAAAGTTACTTTACCACTCATGGTATCAAAAATCTGGTTTCACCTTTACATCTGCATGCTACAATATCCCCAGAAGGAGATATTGAATTAGGTATTTTAATCACACCTAGGTCTATCATACGGAAAATGGTATTGAACCTATGCATTGAAATAGTTTTTAAGCCTTCAATCGCTGTGAGGGTATATTTTCTAACTGCAGAGTGTGCCACATTTTTTATATATTAGGCATCCTGCCATGTGAGATTCCAAGGCAGACATTAAGGGAGACTTATAATAAATAAAAAATAGATTTACCTACATAGCAAAGGCATTTTACTTTGCTATTTGTTACTGCAGTACTTTTAAACTGCAGTTCAGCCTGGGCAGTGATGTCAGATGTCGACCATTGTAAGAGCACCTCTTGAGCCCCACTTTCTTCATTGCAGAAACATGTGCGACCCGCTCTAAGGATTCTCAGACTTGCAGATGAACTATTGCCCCTAATTCCTAAATTGATACAATTGTTTTTTTAAGCTTCCAATGCCATTCAACAGTAGAATGGGAAAAATCAGATTGCATAAAAAAAGTTAAATCACCAACAAATGCAGGGACCAATGATCTAGCTTCAGCAAATATTTCATGCCACAAAATAAAGATGCTAATGTATATCAAAATGGCTCTATGTTGGGTTTCTTGTCCAGCATTTTTCCTGAAGGGAAAGGCTTGTTGAATCTGTGTGTGAAAATCCCAATTGGATAAATCCAGGAACACCATTCGAAACATGCCAGCATTCACCTGTTGTATACAGCCATGGCCCATGCAGGTAAGAGCGGTGGGACGGTGGGCCGAGTGGGGGGGATTTCGACAGATGATCACAAGGGAAAATTAAATAAATAATTAATTTTCACTCGTCGTCTGTCGAAATCCCCCCCCACCCGGCCCCACCGCTCTTACCTACACGGGCCGTGGCTGATTGTGTATCTCTCCCCTTAATGGTCTCCTTAACACAAGTTGTTTTGCCTCTCTCTGTTTTTCAGAGCCTCAGTTTTGCCCTTAAGATTTTGCATCATGCATTCATGTCCACAAACTCTTTCCTGTATTTTATCAGTGGCCCCTTCTATTTCAGTGTCCTTTGTTCCAGCTCGGTGATGCTATTATGATTACACAAATATTATCTGCAATAGCTTGGCCTGAACTTTGAGTTTTACTTTGATCAGACTTTACTTCATTATAATGCGCCAGAGTATCTTCCCTATGTGTTTGTATGAGATGATATATATCTAGGGCAAAGTAGGCTCAGCCTGACACACTGTATTGATTTTTAATGTTATCCAGTTTCACAGTTTTGGTGCAAGAAAGTTACAGATTAGGGTTAAATGAGCTGTTATTTCTGGGATCCGAAGGTTGCTGATTAATGTCTGATGAATCAGTTGGTGGCATCTCATTTATTGCGAGATGTGGTTTTGTCAGAGAGTCATACCATCTCAGATATTGGCAATTGACAAACTGGCATATAATAATATCTCTAGTCTCGGATACATTGCAGGTTTCCACCAGTTCTGAGGTGTGACTAGCAGAAAATATGTTATGCCCAATACTCATATTGCATGGCATCGATGCCTTTGATCCCTAGCAAGCTTTTTTGGCAGTTTTATGCTTGCCTTGATTTGAATATTTAATACACCGTTGAACTAGATTACATGCCTTAGGTTTCACTATGGTATTGGCATCCATCATTACACAGCCTGTAGTTGCTTTTAATAAGATGGAATCATTGTTCATAATTTTACCCTTCAATCTTATCACTTGTCATATTACAGGCTAACACAGATTGGTTATGATCCCCTTCACCTTCTTGTTTATCACAGAATTGCGTTTGCTTTTGCGTAATAGTAGGTACCTTAGTCACAAAGTCAATGGGCTGATTAACAACAGGTTCTGCTAGAGGGATATTGTAAGAAATTGGAGGATTAGTTGAGGGGGTGAAAACCCACCTAAATTAAAGACCACAATCCTAGCCAGGGTGAACTACAAAAAGTCACTAAAAAAACCTGTGCTTATCCCTCCAGCAGCTTGACTCAAAACCAGTCCGGCTTAACTTAGAGGCAATGTATACAGTATTTGTGCAGCAGTCAAACAGTAATAAAATAAGAAATCCCAAAACAACTTAGAAAACTAGAGAATATTTTAATAAATAAAAAGACACATCCAAACATGGTTGAGCTCTTGTTGGTCTGGTCAGAGCTCCCTGTGCCCACCAAGACGTCTGGCTATGGAAATTGGCAATCTCTCCCTTGTGGTCACGCCAAACCAATTCTGAGGCAGCTGCCCCCTTCCACTGTGTTTGGAGCCAAACTGGCTGGAAAGACAAAGAGAGGCAGGCGTCCATTTGAGCTAGATCTACCAGTGACAGGGTATGCACCCATTGAAGCTCAGGAAGGGGCTGGGAACAGTCCTCCAGACCATCCTGCTGAAAGGGGAAAAACACATCTCACCACAAAGCCCTTTGTCCAGTGTCTGGGAACAATCCACATTTTCCCACAGGGGAGCCATTCAACAGTGAGGTGGCATGCTGGAGATTGGCAGAAAGGCACATTTGGCTTAGGCAGGAAAATAGCAACTTTCTAAAAGTTTAATTTTCAAAATAGTAATATAAAATCTAACTTTATCATTAAGTTGGATTTTAAATAACTATTAAAATGAGTCATTGAATAAAATTTTTAGCTGAACCCAAACTGAAATAAAGGAATATTAGTTGTTATAATGTAGCCCAGTGTTTCCCCGTGGGAGAGCCACCATTGCTACAGTGAAAAACAACTTGGAGGGTGGGTGTAGGGGGGAGGGGTTCACTGCTAGGAAATGCTCAACTTTAAATATAGATGCCCTACTTTTTAAATACCATGCACTCTTCCCTATAGGTATTTAGGGCATACCTTAGTGGTGACTTATAGGTACTAAAAGGTAAGGTTTAGGACTGGCAAAAGGATTCTTTAGCTAGATCTAATTTGCAAATTTTAAAACTGCACATACAGTGTAGATGGGCAGGGTTGGAGACATGTTTTACAGTGCTACGTTAGTGTATGGCACAATCAGTGCTACATCCTGCTTGTTGCATTTCATTTACAGGCGCTAGGTACACGTGGCACCCTATACTATGGACTTACAACTAAATTAAATGTTCCAATCAGGCGTATACCAACCTTAACATGTTTAGAGAGGAGAGCACAAGCACTTAACCACCGGTTACCTGGGTTAAATTTCACAGAGTCCTATGTCCAGCCAAAAATAAGTTCAGCAACAGAAGGCAAAAAATCTGGGGTGACCCTGAATAAAGGAGCAAATTTCCAACAGATATTGTTGGTGGTTGTGGGGTCCCTATATTCACATTGCAGTTGAGTTGTGTCTGCATCAAATCCATACTGAGTACTACTCCACAACCCTATCAGACATACCGCAATCTTGTGTACCCAAGTACCTAAATATGGCCTTTTCTCACTAACACATTCTCTCTGATTGGTGGTTACCTTTTTTGGTGTTGTCTTTGTCTACAGCAGATTGCGCATTGATATATTTTTGCCACTATATGAATTTGTTAAGTCATCTAAAATTCATCTCTCTCCAGAGCAATTAACATACTTTTGTGTATTCACCTCACCATCTGCTGTAGTGATATTTTTCTCTCCCAGGGATGCCTAACTGAATTTTTGATTGAATGCATTTTTACGCATGACGATTTAGTCTTTCTTTCCACCAAGAAGCTGAGAATGCTAATGAAGATACATCTCGACCATCCAATGACTTTCTAAGTGTTTTGCCACTACTGTTGCTGGTCCCAGTCACCTGGTTCTGTTTCTGAGTCCTGGTGGTTACTGACAGAGCTACACAGCATACTGAGGCACAATTTCTGGAGGGTGAGAAGTTAGAGGGGGTTCTGGCTTCTGTGCTGCTACCATGCACCCGTACAGCCTCTTCCCCTGTCCCCTCAGATCACTTCAATATAATTAGTATATTGTCCGTTTGTGTGTGTCAATGTCGTGATTAATATAAATTAAGCTGTGTACATTATAATGCAACTTAAACTTCTCTTCACTTCATCTTTCTTATCTTTGTCATTAAAGTATTAATCACTTTCCACATCGGATTGACTGAACTGATTTCAGTTCCTATGAGTGGCCCATGTGTGGTGTATGGCTTACTTCGAGGGTGATTGGGTTGTCGAACTATTTGAATAGTAATGGGTGTTTCTTGTAGCTATTGCCTTTTGACATATGATAAACACTTTTGCATGTGTGTTCGTGGATTTCCATTCCTCTCCCAGGGGCACTCCTCCATTTTTTCCTTGTTACACATACTTTTAAGGAGGTACTCTCCATTTGAAGGTATTTCTACCTGCAGACGACCTCATGTACACATTTATACCACATTTTTACTGCATACTGTTCAGTTCAATTGGCAGACACAATGCCTTTGGATGCCAGTCTACTGCTGTGACTACATTGCTGAAGAGGTTTTTGTGAACTGCAATAATTTCTGATTCTAAAAATGTACACACAACGCACAATTATGAATTGGGCTTGTTAGACCTGTCATCCTTAGGATGGTCTTCCTCTCAAACATTTTGCCTATTACACTCTATTTTTGCTGTATCTCTGCGTTGGCCTTAGGACTCTGAGCATTTTACCACTGCTTACCAGCGCTCAAGTGCATATGCTTCTCCCCTAAACATGATGACATTGGTGTGTACATGATTGGCATATTTAGTCTACTTATAAGTCCCTTGTAAAGGGGTATAGTATATACCCAGGACCTGTAATCTAAATGCTACTATTTGGCCTGCAGCACTTGTTGTGCTACCCACACAAGTAACCTTTCAAACTTGTATCATGCCGGCCATTGCAAGGCCGATGTGTGCAGTTTACGGCCACTTCAACTTGGCATTTAAAACCATTTGCCAAGCCTTAAACACCCCTTTTATTACACATACGTCACCCCTAAGGTAGGCCATAGGTAGCCCTGAGGGCAGGGTGCTGTGTAAGTAAAAGGTATGACGTGCACTTTTAAGTTTTACATCTCCTTGTAGTGACAAACAGCTAAATCCATTTTTCACAACTGTGAGGCCTACTCCTCTCATAAGCTAGCATTGGCAATTCCTTAATACACTTTTAAGCTGTAATTCCTGATTAGAAGGGAATAGTTGCATTATGTTTCTTATCTTTGGAATAGTAATGAGAAATCCTATTTAGTGGTAAAGATGGGTTTAACATTACAGTTTTAGAAAGGCCACTTTTAAAAGGTAGATATTTCTCTGCTCCTAACTTAGCTCTGTGTGCCTGCAGCCGGTCTCCAATACACGTCTGGGGTGGGTCACAGCTACACTTTGTGCATTCCTTCCAGACAGACACAAACACATGAAGGGTGGGTGTGACAGTGAACTCATCTGCATTGTGCTAGTTCTTCTTGGGCAGGGAGAGAGGTTGGAGCTGACACTTACACTTCAATAGGCAGTGTCCTGCTTACCATACAAAGAGCTGATTATCTCCCACAGATAGCCTGGCAGACAGGGCTGGGATGAAAGAGGACCAGTTGACTTCAAGGGCCTGCTCCCCAGATTCAAAGACGCATTTGGATATAAGTACCAGGTATCTAACCGTACCAAGACAGTACACTACTGGACCTGTGAAGAACTCTTCCAGGAGTGAAGACTGCTGTGCTACAAGGATTGCCACTCTGCTTGACTGCTACTCTGGAAGAACTGTTTTTCTGCTTTGCTGTGCTGCTCTGCTGCCTACTGAACTCTGCCCTGCTGTGGAGAAGGACTGGACCCATCTCACTGGAGCCCAGAGTGACTCCAATGGCTTGCTGGCTTGCCCCATGTTCTGAAGTCTCAGAGCCATCAAAGACTTCTTCAACTCTGAAACAGCAGCTGGACTCTGCCACCTGCGAGTCCTGCCCTGCCATGTGGTGCCAATCCAGTCCTGGGCCATTAAAAGGTGATTTCTGCTGTCTAGAACCATTAAAATAGATGCAGTGATGACTTTGCACCGAACGGAACTGACGCATTGCCCTTAGACGGAGGAGCCGATCGATGACATCGCTTCAACGGACTGTGTGGCTCGATTACGACGAACAGCCCGGCTCGATGTTGACGCAGTGCCAGCCTCATAAAGGGGTTCATTATTAAAGAATTCATCAACTGATTGGATCAGCAATGAGGCTTCGCCTCCATCCACTTGATTGATGACGAAGCAGCACCTCCTCAACTCCTCGCATCAAGTCTTTGGCGCCCACGCTTGCTCAATCCAAGTTACTTTTTCAGTGGGATCTGCGTGAGTCCTGTAGTCGGCCTGCCCTCTATCTCGTTCGGCCTGAACTTTGGATTTATCATGGTCCAGGGCAACCTCAAGTAATCCCTAAGCACTATTTGCTTCTAAGCACTACCTTTTGATTTATTCTTTAAAAAAACATAACTCTAGTTCTACTTTTTGGATTTTTGTCATTTTGGTCTTGTTTTACTCATAGGAATATAATCTATTGTTCTTAACCTGTGTGGAGTATTTTTATGGTGTTGTAATTGTGCTGCTGTTTATGTGTATCGCACAAATACTTTACATATTGCCTCTTTAGATAAGTCTAACTGCTCCTTGCCAATCTAGCAGAGGGTGAGCGTAGGCTATCTTTTTAAGTGTATCTTGCTGACCCTGATCATAGTCCCTATTTGGACACCGTGCATACTTCTGCCAACTAGAGACCTTGGGGCATATTTATGAGAGGCTTGCTTCACGTTTGCACCACGCAAAGTGGTACATGCATGACGCAAGCCTCTAAGTCAAATTTATGAAGACACGCAAAGCCACATTGCATTGCTTTGAATGGCTTCATAAATCTGGAGTAAGGCAATTGTGGTGTTCTCCACATTGAATAAATAGACAGATAGATGGACAAAGTGTAGAAAGGTCCGTTTATTCACCTCAGCCACCAACAGCCTTTTACAGAATGCCCCACAGCTCTTTGGCAATTAGGGATGAGATGCAAAAAGAATTAAAGAAACTCATGGAAGGAGGTATAATTGAAGAGGTAGAGGGTACAGAGTGGCTGGCTCCGGTCGTCGCTGCTCGCAAATCTAATGGAAGTCTTCGCCTATGCATTGACTTGAGGCAACTCAACATAAATGTGATAGTGGATCATTATCCACTCCCGAATATTTCTGAGTTATTGGTTTTGTTGGATGGTGCTAGAGTATTCAGCACCATTGATCTCACGTCGGCTTATCACCAGATCCAATTGAAAGAGTCATCTAGAGATCTCACTGCCTTTGTGACACCTTTTGGGACCTTCAGATTTGTAAGGATGCCGTTTGGCCTGGTGTCAGCGGCATCTGTTTTCCAACGGGTAATGGAGAAAGTCCTCAAGGGTTGCAAAGGCGTATGTGTATATCGCTGTGTTGCCTTACTCTGGGTAAGGGAGGTGTTCCATGGGCATTGCGGTGGGTGTTCCCATGCACATCCCACAGTTTTTGACTCATTCCCAGATTTACAAGGACTTGAAAACCTGGGAATGTGCCAAAATCTTACACCTCCCCAGGTGAGGTGTAAACAATGAGAAATATATTTATTTCTCCTCGTCTTTTCCTCTTTCTAGGTGTGCTACATTCTGCTTCACACCTAGAAAGAGGAAAATGCCTATTTGGATTGTTTTTGTGCAGGAAGGTGACCCTTCCTGCACAAAAACAATCCTGCATGCAACGGAGGCACCCTTGCACCATGGTGCAAGGGTGCCTGCATTGGTGCTAGCCTGCTGAAACGGCACCAGTGCAGGGAGAAACAACAATAATGTGCTGTGTTGCTTAAATATGGTGAATTCCTGCCCTTTCCCTCTGGCACAGCGCAGGACAGCAAGGTGACTTGCTCAGCAGCACTGCATCAGAATCTCGTAAATATGCCCCCCAATTTCTAACAGGGCCCATAATATTTTCACTATGTTTTCAGAAGTGAAAATAGAATAAGATCAAAGACATCTGTCAGCTGTCCTTGTCCTCCTTGGCCTGCAATGTTCAAAATAAATGTAACCGTAGGCCTATGTTAGAAGGATGAAGGCTGCCCCGTGCACTGCTGTATGATGACTTGTCGTACCCTGCAGGAAATCAAAACGAATATATAATGTTGCAAAACTATGCTGGTGCCTGCCCTCGAATAGAGGGTTCAAGTAAAAAATATAAAGGCACACAACCCTACTGGAATTTCTCCTCTTTAAGAACTTGCTCTTTTTTGCAGATCCTAAGAGAAAGCGTCAGACTGAACCGAAGAGGCTTGCAGTCGGATCAGAGTTTAAAAAGCAAAAAAGTCTGACATGTCCTGATGATCCTCATACCCTCAACTTCAGTGATAACTATGACATTTAGACGCCTCCCAAAGTCGGATAAGAACTTAAGGTTTAGCGGGCTGAACAAACTCAAAATCATCTAAGAATCTTGGTGACATCAAGTTTGCCCGATTTAATATGCAGGGGTCCAGTCCTAACTATGTTAAATATTTAAAGGAACAACCATAAGATAGCTAAATGTACTTTGAATTACATAAATACATACAAATTGGATACAGCAAAATAGCAGCATTTCCCTAGATCTATAAAAACGAATGGCCTCATTTATGAGGCCCCTTGGGCTGCCGGAACATCACAGGGCAGGAGCCTGCTTCATATTTACGAGGCACCACTAAGCCACTTTTTTGGGCTTAATGCTGCCTCGTAAATATCGTTTTCAGCGTTAAAGAGGCGTGCCATGGGCGTTACTGGGGGCATTCCCATCAACATCGATGGCATTTTGACACTGCCCCAGATTTACAAGAAATCGTAAATCTGAGGCAGTGCCAAAAAATTACACCTCGTAAGGGAGGCACAACAAGGAGAAATACCTTTATTTCTCCTCGTTTTTCCTTTTTCTATGTGTGTTGCATTCTGCAGTACACATAGAAAGAGGAAAAAGCCTTCCTGCACAAAAGCAAGGTTTACCTTCCTGCACAAAAACAATCACGCCCACAAAGCAGGCACCATTATGCAAAGGAGTCTGCGTTGGCGCACGACAGCCTATTGAGCGCTGGCGCAGGAGAAAAGGACAAGAATGTGCCATATCTCATAGATACGGTGCATACCTGCCATTTTCTTTTGCTATAGGGCAGCGCTGCAGGAAGGTCTGCGGCACTGCCCTATGGCAAATCCTCATAAATGATTCCCTAAATTCTTACAACTCCAACAACCACGGATCAGAACTAACCAAACTTTGACAGCAACGTAAAGCTATTTTACTGTAACAAAACAAAAATGTATAAATCCCTGGAAAATAACATAAGAAAACATAGCACAAGCACTTTGTGTGCCCTCCATGATGACCTACGTTTAAAAAGGGCCCTGGCTTGCGTTAAAATCATTGGAGATTATCACCATAATGGAATGTAAATATTCCGCGACTGCACACGCTAATTATCCTGCAGAGAGATTAGCAGGTTTAATTGCAAGATGTTCTGAATTATGCATGTTGAATACCCCCTCGCCTTTGATTTCTTGAAAGGTCCTGTTTTACTGTCAGCTGTTGTGTATTTAATGTACGGATACACATAGACATGCAGTGCCTTATTTACAGTTTAACAGATGTATTAGCATGTATCATCTGGCGAATAACTAAATTTGGAAGGTGGGGGCCAATAATACATGCACAGAGACATGCATTGTCTTTTTGAGAACACTGTTACAAATGTATTAGCATGTATCTTCAGGCGAATAACTACGTTTGGTGGCGGGGTCATGCTTGCAGAGATTGGATGAACAGTTGAAGTGAATCCAGAGAGTGCCAATATTGTTAAATGTAGTGTTGTTACATGAAAGGGCACCAGATTAGCACTGTGTGAACTGCAGACCTCTGCACAATTATTCTTAAACAAATTCAAGTTTAGTATCAGTTTCATGGTTTAAGAACAAGTGAGGGAAAACGTGTACTGGTGCCAAACACAAACCCTCTAGTACCTACTGAAATAGTTATAGTTTGAAAGTTTGAATGAATTAAACTAGGATGTAATTGATATGAATATTATATAAATAATTGGAAAAAGTAGATTTAGAAGAGAAGTAGTTTTATATTTAAATTAATGCCACTGCATTTTCTCTTAACATAGGTGCAATATTAACTAATAGCCAAATATACCATTTAGCTTTGTATCTCTTTGATGTCCAACAGTTGTCATTGTGATGCAGTGTGCAGTTTATTACTTTAATATATTTACAACCCCCAAACAAATTAATGTCATAAACTTATTTTCGGAAATCCGAAGAATAAAATATATCTCTTGAATTAACTTCAAAATCAACTTGCTACTTGTTCAGCTCTCTGGATCCTTCACTCAGATGCCTTAAAGGTGATTAAATGTAATTGTCTTCCTTGAGAAGAAGAATGTATAAGCTTTCTTTTGCCTAGGATATATATGCTCAAAAATCTACAATGGATGATCCCTCGAAATGTTTATTTTATATTTCTACCATCCCCTGCCACTCAGCCCACCATCAACACATCGCGCTAAAAAGCGCAGTTAGCAGAATGTAATTCGCAACAAATATACCAAAACATGGGCACTATGCGCTGGTTCACAGAGTACCTGTGTGCCTGTTTATAAGGCATTACCCTATCTAAAGTGCGTACACTTAACTCAGAAATTCTCCGAGCTAGTGCGGGAGCTGCAGACTGCACAGCTCAGACATAAGGAGGTCTCTCTTCGTGGATACCACTCTTCAATTCAGAGCTGTGCCGTCTGCTGCTCATGATAGTTTCTGGGTTAAGTTAAGTCAATGCCCTTTAGACAGTGCAATGTCTTTTAAATTGTTACACTTCACTAGTTAGCACAAGCGCACCCGTTCATGCTACAGTCCATATTCTTGAAGTATGCTACCTCGCTAGAGGCACTGCTCAGATGTATTAACCCAGGGCCAAAGTTATCAAACTTGCGTCGCCCTTGTGCCATGCAATGGGGCGCAAGAGCAACGCAACTCTTAAATTAGATTTATCAAGCCACCCAAGGTCACCTTGAGTGGCTTGATTAATCAAGAGTAATGCAATGCAGAGCAAATTGCTGCGTTACTTTACTCTTCCACAGGGAGAAGTTCCATGGGTGGATTGTGGGTGTTCCCATGCATCCACCCATGGATGTTGGTGCATTCCCAGATTTACCGTTACTGGTAGACCTGGGAATGTGCCAACATGCTATGCCTCCCATGTGAGGTGTAATGAGGACAAATATCTTTATTTCTCCTGGTTACTTCCTCTTTCTAAGTGTATTCTGCAACACACATAGAAACAGGAAAATGCCTCTCAGGATTGTTTTTGGGCAGGAAGGTGTCCCTACCTGCACAAAAACAATCCTGCTTACAATGCAGGCACACTTGCACAATGGTGCAAGGGTGCTTGCATTGGTGTTAGGCAGCACATTGTGCGAGAGCACAGGGAAAAGATAAGAATGCGCCTTATAATGTTAAATACAGTGCATCCCGTCCCTTTCACTATCATGTAGCACAGCGCAGAGCAGCAAGGTGACATGCTGCACTGCATGAATTTTCAATAAATATGCCTCTCTGAGTGTATTGTAAAAATATGTGCCTCAGAACAATGTGAATATAATGCATCCACTCAAGACAACTTTTTAAACAAGAGCAAAGTCAAGAGGGCTGGCTGTTTTAAAGTGCTTGCATTGGAAAATACAATGCACATGCATATATTCAAACTCGGGCTACAAATAGGTTCACATAGGCAGGTGTGCATACACACAGACTGTTAGACCTGGCATCCTTGGCATGGCTTCCCATGTCTTTTTGCCTCTACCTCCTGTATTTATGATGTTGTGCTGGGCTTTGTTTTTCTGGTTTATGTACAATGGGCACTTTACAACGGCTGATCAGTGCTGCAGTGCAAGTGCTCCCTGTGTAAATTGTGATTCTGATTGGTTCTCCACGATTGACATATTTGTTTCACAGGTAAGTCCCAGGTAAAGTGCATGATGTGTGCCCAGGGCCTGTAAATCAAATGCTACTAGTGGGCCTGCGGCACTGGTTGTGCCACCCACATGAGAAGCCCTGTAAACTTGTCTCAGACCTGCCATTGCAGTGTCTGTGAGTGCAGATTTAAACTGCCATGTCGACCTGGCAAGTGCACTCACTTTCCAGGCCTTAAGCTCCCCTTTTACTACATGTAAAGAACCCCTAGATTAGACCCAAGGTACCCCCATGGGCAGGGTGCAGTGCATGTGAAAGGTATCACATGTACTGGTGTGTTTTTCATGTCCTGATGGTGAAATACTGCCAATTTAGTTTTTCACTATTACAAGGACTAGCTCTCTCATAGGCTATCGTTGGAGCTGCCTTGTAACATTTTACAAGTGTAACTTCCAATTGAGAACAGCTAGAGATTTGTAGTTTGGGCTCTCTTAGCTCAGAATTAAAAAAACGTATCTTTTAGTAAAGATGTTTTTTAAATTATGTGTTTGAAAATGCCACTTTTAGAAAATGGGCATTTTCTTTTTTAGCCATCCTGTGCCTCTGCCTGCCTGTGGACTCAACGTTGGGTTTAGTCTGACAGGGGCCTATATGTGCATTCACTCTAGACATAGGGACACATAGGGAGTTGAGGTGTGCCCTGCATATCCTGATGCCCATCAACAGACTGATGGGCCTTCCTGAGATAGAGTGGTGGGAGGAGTTGTCACATACACCTAAATAGGGCTGTGCCTGGCTTCTCACAATGCTGTCTCCAACCCCATGGAGTGTGTCTGGAGCCAAGACCAGGTAAGACAAGAACGTGTGCACTACAAAGACAATCTTTTGAAGAATGCCTACTTCAAAGGCCAAAATGGATATAAGTATTGGACCTAAAACCACAGACTTTTAGAACACTTCTGGATCAAGAGGAGACTCTGCCAAGGAGAAGAGCTGAAGAGCTTTAAGGAGGAGTATTGTCCCTTTGCTCTGTGTTGCTTTGCTGGGTTGGCCTGTACTTGCTGCTTCTGCTTTGTTGGCCTGCAGTTGCTGCTTCTGCTTTGGAGCGGAAAAGGACTGGACTTTGCTGTGTATCCTGTTTGTGAACCACCTTCAATTGCTTGTGTGTGCTTGCCTCCTGTTAAGAAGTCTCAGGGCCATCAAAGACTTCACCTGCAGCACCCCTGAACTCTAATGCTTGGAATTCTGACTTGCCAAGTGGTGACAATTCTAGTTCTGGGCCCTTGGAGGTGGTTTCTGCTGCAAAAGCTAGAAAAGACTTGAAATTCGACGCTTTGCCCTTCCAGCGCCTGTTTTTCCAATGCAGAACAGCTGTGTGGGAAAAGTTTCCAAGCACTACCAATGTCTGCCCAAAGAAATCGGCGCAGCGCCTGTCCGCAGCTGAAGAAATCGCTGCAGCCCGAGTTCAGCGCACCGTGTCTCCAAAGTCCAAAACCCTCTCACTGACTTCGACACAGGCCCTGCTGTGTGGCTAAAAGAATCAACACATCGTGGGACTACAGCTGAAGAAATCAATGCAGCATCTGTTTACAGCCACTGCAACTACCTCCAGCACATCTGGTTTCTACGCTTCGCACATGTGCGCCAAGTTTTCCACCGCATCACCCTCAGACCGGAGCCTTCTTGGATTTCGATGCATTGCTTCCCCTTAAAGTCCGGAATCGATGCAACATTTCTCCTGCATGCAGCAGAACAAACACAACGCCTCCCCAGAGACACAGGAATCGATGCATTGCTGTGTTTTTCGACACTTCCCTTCCTCTGCAGCTGTTTTTCCTTGTAGATTTTGACTCATCTAAGGTACTTTGTGTAAACTCACTGCATCCATAGAGTTTTATCAACAGAATTGCTCGAAAACTTAAAAACGTCATATTTTGATTTTTGTTTGTTGGAGTTTTGTAATTTTGGTCTTGTTTGGTTTAGATAAAGATTGTTTATTTTTCTAAACTGGTGTGGTGTTCATTTGTAGTGCTCTCACTTTGTTACTGTGTGTGTTATGTACAAATACTTTACACGCTGCCTCTGAGAAAAGCCCGAATGCTCGTGCCAAGCTACCAAGGGGGTAAGCAGGGTTTATCTTGGGTGTGTAACTTCCTTATCCTGACTAGAAGGAAGGTTCCATACTTGGACTGGGTGCATGCCACTGTTAACTAGAGACCCCCATTTATAACACAGACCAATAGACCTAAAGGCATTTATGCAAACATACTAACAGATATACAGACTTCTGTGTAAATGAAACAAACATATTGATACCAATGTATACCAACGAGCAGAAACAATAAGCACAGAGGCCAACAGTGAACGTCCTTGTGCACAGACCAACTGGCATACATTCACCTATGTGCAGAGTTACCAGAACTCCAAGAATAGTGTAGACTTGAAGAGGCTATAACATTGGAGAAGCCACAGTTGATTCTTCTTGTATTGCACATACTAGGAGTGCAGAATTGGAATATACATTTGTCTCATTACCATTACTTCAACACTTTAACTGATCATGCCCATTATAGGAAGTGATGACACTGCATGGTGACTGAGATAAAATATAATGTATGGGGGCAGATCCTGTGAACACTGTCTGAGACAATAACGGAGTACAGAACCTTACACAGTCAAATGGAGTTCTATTATTTTTTATTTATTTTTGTGATTTTATATTGTGCGGTCAAGGCCTGAGGGCATCAGAGTGCTTTACAAAAGCACATTTACCAGCAAATCAATGCAGGAGTATATATCAGATATACAGCACAAGATAAATTAAAAGCAGAAATTCGTGAGTGAGTGGGAGATAAAGGATTTAACCCAAGTGCCTTTTGGAGAAGAGCTTTGCGTTCCTTTTAAAGGTAGCATGGCAAGTGGTCATAAGGAGTGTCACACTAAAGAGTTCCAAGTTCTTGTGGCACTTCCTGAGAATGACTGGTCCATGTATCTCTTTCGTTTGAAGGTGGAGGGCTCCAAAAGAATGGATTGAGCATTTCTTGGACCATGTTTTGGGCCAAAAATTTTAATTTTTTAGTAAGGTATACTGGCGAGGAGGAGTACAGTGCCTTGTCTGTGGTGCAAGCAGTTTTAAATAGGGCTCTCGCCTCTCCAGGCAGACAATAGCTGTGGTCAAAATTCTTTTGACCAGTAACAAAGGGCTATAGAACTTCTCTAAGTGGATCTAAATTAACTTTGGGGATGTCTGATAGGAGTGAAATCCTGTAGTCAAGTCTGAAAAGAACAAAGCCCTGCATAACTGATTTTAAGTCCTGTTCCTGGGTGAGCCATTTGACTCCACTGAGCAGTCTTAGTTGAAACTTGGCCCTCTTGGTCATGGCTGAGACATGACAATGTAAGTTGAGCCGGCTCTTGAGTGTGAAGCCGAATGACTTGGCATTCTTAACAATGGAGGTTGGCACTCCAAGGCAGGGAGGAATTCCATCCATTCTGGTACAGATAGGTTGGCTTCCTTCTGAGAAATAAGAAGGAATTCTGTTTTCACAGAGTTTAGATTAAGGTTGTGAGTTAACTTCCAAGTTTCACGTCTTACCAAGGTGTTCAATAAGAGAGTAAAGTTGTTTGAGATGATATATTTAAGTAGATTTGGGTATTGTCAGAGTACAATGAAAACATGTATTTGGGATGAATAAAGGTTGCCCCAAATCAAGTGCTTTAAAATACTGTCCAATTGATCAGACAATTGGTGAGACTAACCCTATATTGGTAGTGGAGTCCTGTATTGATGTGCTACACCAAGTACATAGGCTTTACGTCAAACATAATGGGAATTACACAAATAGCATTCATGCAGTTGACACTATTACATTCCATTCCTGTTATACCTATGTCATAAGAAAAAAAAGAAAATTAAGTAGAAACATAAGGACATTAATTACAAACACCTGAAATAACATAATATGCTAGGATGCAAAAATCCAATACTAATGAGAAGTCTGTGATACCTAGAGTATATATTGTGAAAAGCAGAGGTCTTTGGTTGATCATATTTATAAAGAAGGCAATTCAAAGTATTTTGGACAGTAGTGAATAGCATAGGTGCACCCAACAGATCACCTTTTGAGGACAGTGTCTCCCCTCATAAGCTTGGTGTCTTTATTACAAGTTTATATACTAAGCAAACACTGACGAAATGACAGCACAATCTAGTGATGAGATTAGCAAATTTATTTTAGAAAACAAATAACTTGAGCAGATGGACCTCCAATTCCCAGTGACATTAATCTTTAAACTACATCTGACTGTTGAGCAAAATTATTACAATTCAGTAATCCAGCCTCAGGTTGCCCATACTTTAGAAAAGGCTATGTCCTCCACCCTATCCCTAAGAAGGGCAACCCGCAGTAGCCACCAATCTACCAGTATGTACGTCTTTAGGATATTGAGGCAAAAACATTTGACAATAAATTGTCTATACAGTGTGAGAGACACATTCAAGTGAACACATTCCTTAGTATTAATCTGTTTGCACATTATTTTATGATGGTGCTACGTGGTAATAATGATGTTGGCAATATCTAGAATATTTTCATTTTCCCTCATGCAATAGACATTAAATGTGTTTCCTATGTTGATATTTTGCAGCAACATAGGTGACAATGAAACTTGCAAATTAAATATTTTGCCCAGTCTGGTTGTCAATCTATTTCATTGGCTTGTGTTTTTTTCCAAGCAAACATGAAGTTTCACGTGCTTGAAAATATTTGGGATGGTGTTGATAGGGACAGAGCCTTCTGTACTATTTAATAAATTGTTGTTTCTTTTTATTTCAGACAGACGATGCAGGAACTGTCACAACAAAAGCCTGCAGAATGATTTCTGTGAAGAAAATGCTTCTTTATTAACCCCTTCTGTGGCGAGGACAGAATGGTTCCTCCCTCCACAACTGTGGGCATGTGCCAAGGACTGAACCGTTCTGTCCTCTGCACACTTCCAGTAAATCCCTCTGCTGTTTACAGCAGAGGATTTCTGTTTTTATTTTTCAACCTCGGGAGCAGGGGAAAAGCCGGCCTGCCTGGTCCCCCAGCGGCCCGAGTCTGCATCTTCCTCCCAGCCCTGTCCGATGGGCCTTTTCTCCAAGCCTGCCTTTCCCAAGAGCAGGCAGGGGCACAAAGCCAACATTCCTGCTGCCTTAATATTTCCAATGAGTGCCCATTTGCTTCCTCAAGCCCAGGCAGGGCTCCAGGAGGTCGGGTGCGTTCTCACCAGTGGTCCTCTGTCACTCGGTGCGCACAGATTACAAGAAAGGGCGGTAGCCTTCCTCCGGATAATTAGGGGCGGGGTACTCCGGATTCCCTTGCGGTCCAGTGATTCTCAGCCAGGTGCCGCAAGGGCCTAGGCCTGTCCGCCTGGTCCCCCAGGGGCCCCAGTCTGCACCTGCCACCCAGCCCTGCCCAATCAGCCTTTCCTCTGAGCCTGCCTTCCCTGAGAGCTGGCAGGTACATGAAGCTATATCAAACATAAAGGGGGACTGGGGGCGCTTAGAGGTCCAGCATACATGTCCCTAGTGTATATGTATTTGAACAAAGGTATGCAGTTCCTAGGAAATAATGAATGGGAGAGTAGAGGACTGTTCAGTATAGATTGATGTCCAAAAGGGGGAGGGGGTGTCTCCCATTTTAGGAACTGGGGCCCTCACACACACGGCTGGGTGTCATGCTTCATCATAGGGCATGCTCCTCGTCAGGTTAGTGCTGCAATGCCTGACGGGCACCCTATGAGGCGCTTTTGTCTGTGATCTTTTATTCCCAAGCCGTAAGGTGCAGTATGAGTATAGGGCCTTGTGGTATAGATGAGGGTCAAGGGTATGGGTGAGAAGTGAGGGGGATATAAAATAGGACAGAGTGGTACTCAAAGTTAATTTTAATCAGCGAGTCCACTTGTCCCAGTTAAAAACGAGAATGGGACACCACTGATGTAATGTTCAGCGGTGGCTCGGGTATATAGGTTAACATATTTCTTGCCTAGGTTGTCACAAGATCAATTGGCAATTCTTCAGGATCAAAAATGAATAACTATCTACACAGTGGTTTGTTTCCTAATTAGTATCCAGTGTGAACCAAACACACAAACAACCTAGCAGTGAGGTACCTTGCAATAAAAACCGGCCTAGGAAAACATAATGGTATACATCATTAAAAAGTCCTCTGCAAAGGCAGCATGCTTAGAATTAAGTTCAAGCTGTTAGTGAAAGGTAAAAAGTGATAGGCGCAGTGAAAAGGAAGAGATGGCTGACAGGCAGGTGGCACATGTAAGTGTTGAGGAAAGCGGGGTGGCTTATCAACCACCATAGTAAATAGGAAAACATATGTAACTCACCCTTCTGGGGTGGCTCACCAGCTGCATTGATTGCTGGTAGAGGGAACGTTATGGGTTTCTTAACGTCTTGTTATGTAAAAAAGAAGTAGTTTCAGCATAGTGATCAAATAGTCAAAAGAGAAGCAGTACTGCCAAGAGACCAATGGGGGGGGCGTCAAAGGGTACACACCCTAGTAACAGCAATGATGAGGTACTTACGGTTGAGCAGCGGCTCAGTAGCCGTTTGATCTACCCTCGCTCCACCAGCTCGGCAGAGTGTGGGAAGCCCGGTCGGGCGAGGTTAAATACTCGCGCCGGTTGGGCCCATCAGACAGGGTGCACTGGTGGAGGGAGCCAGCCGCGCTTGAGGGGTGTGGTCTGCCAGAAAGAGATGGGGCGTGCCATTGACGCGTTTGGGACTACAGACTAACAGAGACAGCTGTAGGTGCCATATTAAAACGGTGACGAACTGCTAAGACTTAGTTCATGTCCTGGGCGGGAGCCCATCTTGGAGAGGAACCGGTCGCACAAAAAAAGGGGGAAGGGGCAGGATCATGGCTGGCAAGGAGGAGATGATGGGTCTAAAGTGATGTGTCTGGGTCTACAGTGAACTGATATCAGAAATGGGTGCCATCTTGGAACGGTTATTTCCGCTAAGGCTAAGCGGTTAGCATGGGTGTTAATAACCACCGAATGAGGGGTTGAGTGTGTAAAGGAAATAAAAATGTTCTTATGTTTTTGAGGCTGGAACAACGTATGGACCCCCAGAAAGTTCACGAGTCATGTTGAACTCAAAACAGAGTGTGGGTGCCATGTCGGAACGGGTGTATAAATGTATGTGATGGCATGTGTTAGAGTATATTAGAAACAAAAACAAAATCAAGAGGTATTGGTAATCATGTGGCTACCACTTGTAAGTGTGTATCAGATCACACTAATGGTAATGGTGGACAGGAGATATGTTAGACACAGCAGGTTCTTAATATCAATGTATAACCGGTCACAAGGAATAGGTAGTGTATGGGTGTTGTACTCGAACAGAATGATGACATGTCAGGCAGCATTGCAGAATGCAAATGTGATGTAAGAGACCCTGAGGATCAAAGAGTCAGGGATGTAGTATGTGAATGTCAGATACATATGTACTGTCACAGGCCATCTCGCTATAGTAGTAATGTGGCCAGCGTGCAACACAAAGTTGCCTGGGGTAAGATAACCTGGTACAACAGTATAGTTGCAGTTGCGGAGGCAAAACGACACAACCGCTATGGTATCATGGGGTTATTCCATGTGGATGTATTTAGATAAGATGATCTACGTCAATATACGTGGTACATGAAGCTGACATCCCAGCCCAGAGCTGCCTGGCCGGGGAGGGTCTGGCCAGCTCTGTATTGTCTGATTGATTGGGCATGCTTGGTCTGTTTAGGGATTGACTGCTTGGCCAGCCTCGGCTGTTGTTTGAAGGGACATGAAGCCGACATCCTTGCTGCCCTGGAATCTCAGATGAGAACTCATTTGCCCCGCCCAGGCCCCCAGGGGCCCGGGTCCGCATCTACCTCCTATCCCTGTCCGATGGGCCTTTCCTCCAAGCCTGCCTTCCCCGATAGCAGACAGGGACACAAAGTTTACATCCCTGCTGCCCTGGAAGTTCAGATTTAGGCTCATTTGCTTCCTCGAGGTCAGGCAGGCCTCCAGGAGGTCGTGTGCATTCTCGCCAGTGGTCCTCTCTGACACTCGGTGCACACAGATTACAAGAAAGGGTGTTAGCCTTCCTCGAGGTTATTAGGAACAGGGTACTCCGGATCCCCTTGACATCCAGAGGTTCTCAGTCGGGTACCACAGGGGCCCGGGTCCACACCTGCCTCCCAGCCCGTCCAGATGGGCCTGCCTTTCCTGATAGCAGGCAGGGACACGAAGCTGACATCCTGGCACAGGGAGAATGTCTTGATGCAAGATCCAACACCCTCTTCCTGTCGCTTAGAAATACCCAGTATTTTGTGCGAGTGAATACTTTAATGGGGCTTGGACCTTAAGTACCCCAGTTAAGAAGGAGTTTAAAAGAGAATATTTGGGGTGTCCTCAGTAAACCAAGGTAAATTCTTTTGACTATTTTCGTGGTTTTTCGTAAAATCCTTTATTGTTGGACATGTGGTTCAATTTCTGATAATGATGCAATCTTCAACTTGGGATCTAGATAAACAGTTGCAAACAATTTGTTTTTCATTAGCTCCTCTATTGATCGACATGTGGTTCCATTTCTCTTAAAGATGCAATACTCCACTTGATATATAGATAAACATTTGCGAATAAGGTTTATCCATGGATGAATTGCACTGTGGGATTGATCCAGGATTGGAACTAAAGACTTGCTGGGAATTGGTAACCTTGAGCCTTGAGAAAGCTCCAGGCCTAATAGCCGCACAGAGGGCGAAACACGGGTCATCTGTCACTCGGTGAGCATGGATTACAAGAAAGGATGGTAGCCTTCCTCAGAGTATTAGGGACAGGGTACCCTGGACCCCCTTGCGGTCCAGCAGTTCTCAGCCAGGTGTGCGCAGGGCCTGGGCCAGCCTGCCCACACTACACCTGCCTCCCAGCCCTGTTTGATGGGCATTTCCTCTGAGCCTGTTCTTCCCGATAGCAGGCAGGGCCACAAACCTGACATTTCGGATGCCCTTGAAGTTCCGATGAGGACTCCTTTGCTTCCTCAAGCCAAGGCAGGGCTCTAGGAGGTTAGGTGCATTCGCACCAGTAGTCCCCTCTGTCACTCGGTGTGCACGGATTACAAGAAAGGGCGGTAGCCTTCCTCTGCATTATTAGGGACAGGCTACTCCGGAACCCCTTGCAGTCCAGCAGTTCTCATCCAGGTGCCTCCAGGGCCCGGGCCAGTCTGCCTGGTCCCCCAGGGTCCCAGGTTCCCACCTGCCTCCCAGCCCTGCTTGATGGGCCTTTTTGTCTGAGTCTGCCTTCCCTGAGGGTAGGCAGGGACACGGAGCTGACAACCTGGTGCAGGGAGGCCTGCCCGTGGAGGATACGGCTAGCGCCATGTACTCCGATTGATTGGGCATGGATGGACTGCTTGGCCAGCCTCGGCTGTTGTTTCAAACTAAGAGCGTCCAACCTGCCAGGGACCATCCTACTCGAGGGCCTGCCATTTATGGAGGCCCTACCCAGCGGAGCGAAGGCTGAGCTGCCTTGGCGGCTTGTGCACCCCCAGTGGTCCTGTCAGAGTGGAAGGGGTCGGGTGGCACCATGTCCCAGATGCTGCCTGGCGGTCGGGGCCCCTGTGTGCCATGCCATCATCCTCCTCCACCTAGCGCATTTCCACAGCAGCTCGGAACGACCGTTCCATGGGGTGTCCCACCGTCCAGGCTAGCACTCCTGCATCTCACTCAGTTTGCACCTCTGCCTGCCTTTCTCTTCCAGGGATGTGGCTGGGCCTGCTGGTGCCCGTGCAACTGCACCTGTCCCATGCAGCAAGCTCCCCTCCCAGGTGGGTGGTTTTCCCCAGCAGACTCCCAAAGGATGTGAATGTCGGTCCAGGATGGGCATGTGGCATCCAAACTCAGATCCAGCAGGTGAGGCTACCTGGTTAATCCAACCAGCATCATATGCTTGTCTCAAAGATTAAGCCATGCATGTGTACGTACACATGGCCGGTACAGTGAAACTGCAAATGACTCATTAAATCAGTCATGGTTCCTTTGATAGCTCCATCTGTTACTTGGATAACTGTGGTATTTCTAGAGGTAATACATGCCGATGAGCGCTGACCTCCCGGGATGTTTGCATCTATCAGACCAAAATCAATCTGGGCTTGCCCAGCCACTTTGGTGACTCTAGATAACCTCTAGCCAATAGCACATCTTCATGATGGTGATGATACATTCGGAAGTCTGCCTTATTAACTTTTAATGGTACTTTCTGTGCCTACCATGGTAACCATGGGTAACAGGGAATCAGGGTAATATTCTGAGAGGGAGCCTGAGAAATGGCTACCACATCCAAGGAAGGCAGCAGGCGTGCAAATTACTCACTCCCAACTCAGGGAGGCAATGACAAAAAATAACTATGCAGGACTCTTTTGAGGCCCTGCAATTGGAATGAGTTCACTTTAAATTTTTTAACGAGGATCCAGTGGAGAACAAGTTTGGTGCCAGCAGCCACAATATCTTCAGCTCCATTAGCATATATTAAAGTTGCTGTAGTTAAAAAGCTCGAAAATGGATCTAGGGATTAAGCTGGAGGTCTGCTGTGTGGAAAGCTACTGCCTGTCCCAGGCCCTACGTTTCGGTGCCCCCTTGATGATTTTGATTGAGTATCCTGAGTGTTCCAGATGGCACACACAGTAGGCACAGGGCCCTGCCCTGCCCCCGCATGCCCTGGCTGGTGGAGCAGTCCGCGGCCGCCAAGGCGCTTGGGTGCGGACAGGGCGCGGGGCGGGCCCCTCCACCCTTCCCAGGCAGGCCCATGGGAGAGGATGGCTGGGCTTAGCCCTCCTTGGTTTCCCGGGCTCCAGGAAGGTGGAAGGCACCCACCCAAGGCAGAACCCTGAGCTCACCTCATGGCGGTGACAGTTACTGCCCAGGGCAGGATGGCTGCTGACCGGGGAGGACTCTCTTGCTCCCCACTGGGGTTTATGGTAAGAAGCGGAGACCAGACCTGCTTGACGGTCTAGCTCAAGGGCACCGAGCTGAAACACAAGCCCAGGAGAGCTCCAAGAAGCCCTCAGCAGATGCCAGGGCCCAGTTTTGAATGGCAGCGACTGTCAATGATGTCCAAAGCCACCCAGGAGGTACCATCGGCAGGCCTGGTGCAAGGCTTACCATCCTCCTAAGATTGAACGGGGCCTGGTGTAGGAGAAGCAGCAGGCCCCGGGAAGTCCTCTCCCCCTTCTCCGGCAGGGAGGGAGGCCAAGGTCACACCCTCGGTCAGAGCTTTGGTGGGGCCCGGTCTCCATGCGCCGGCCCTCCGTGCCACCAAGCGTGCGGCCATGGGGGATTGAATGGACTACAAGGACAGGGCGGCCTATACCCAGGGCCTGTCCAGACTGGACACTGGTCGATCAGCATAGTTGGGCCTTTTTGGAAACTTTGGGCTGCTTGGTTGGAAATACCTGACCATGGCCCCAGTCAGGGCTTCTGATACACAGAGCGGACATGATAGGACTTCACAGCCCCACCAGGGCCCTGGGCTCCATTCCATGGTCCGCGGTGTCATAAAGGGCACGCTACCGCTGCTTGGCTGGGTTCAGAAGCATGGACCAAGGCCAGGGCTCTGGAGGCCCCTGGTGTGGGACCACCGTCCTGTGGCCCGATGCATGTCCAACCGCCAGGCTGGGATGAATGTATGAGGTGATCAAGCTTTGGAATGGACTGTTCTCATGAGGAGTAGGGTCAGAACTAATTTTCTTTAGGTAGGCCACAGGTGCTATTTTATAGTTTGGCAGACAGGTACTCCATTGAACTGGAAATGGAGTACCTTGTCCCCCCAAACTCAAAGTCCGCCCATCCGATTTTAAGTTGGGCTGACTGCAAGCTTTAGGCCGAGAGAGTAAAATTTACTCTGTCAGTTTAAAACTTCCTCCAAAGGCCAGACAGAGTAGGTGTTGTCAGAAGTAAGTCATCGGAGCATTAGCTCTATTTAGAGTGTATGGTCAGAAGTTTTTTTTTTAATGTCCATCACCGCCGGGTATATCCTGGAGGTGAGGGACAGAATAAATTGAAAAATTACCTCCACACCATGGGAGAAAACTCCCATGGTGTAGTGGTCATTATTAATATTTTTTCCAAAAACAAACTTCCTCTTTGGGAGGTTGTTTTTGAAAAATAAAAAACTTTGGAAATGTTAACCAACTATTTAAAATCAGCATGTGGATTTTGAGAGCTAAGCCTTGTGTTTGGTGGACTATGTCTATAAGCATCACAAAACTTGGCATGTTGTTCTGCTGTCCAAATGCTAATGCAGGGTAGTTTGGCATATATCACGATGTGCATAATTTATCTGATTTCTTTATGGCACTTGAAAAAATAGCCTCAAATATAGGGCATACATATTAATGTCCCCTTGATATCAGAGATCCATGTAAAAATTCTATATTTGTCTTTCACTGGCAGCAATTTATTTCAGAGAGAAGGACTGACTTTGAACACCCACCCAACTGTATTACTACACATGGCAAGTGGTTTAGCAACTTAAGAAGAATCAAAGGCTGAAGCATGAATGTTTGACATACATTTGACACACCCATAGATATGCAGTCCCATCATAAATCACAGGAGTGCACCCCTGTTTATCACTTGTTCTCCACTTTTTCACTCCTAATGCAGAGGTATGCATGCAGAAAAAGGCACCAAAGGTTTTTCTGCATGACCGAGTGAATTTTATGTTCATAAAAATAACAACATCCCAGTTCTGAAATCCAGGATGCGACTTTTATAAACTTAAATTCAGCTTTTTCACCTCTAACTAGACATAGTATATTTGTGAATAAAATCCAAAGATATGAAAGGTTCTGATGAATTGAAGTGCTTTTCATTGGTGTCAACAAAATATTAGAAGGCTTAGCTGCATACCAAATGTCTTATCTTTGGCTATGATTCACTGAACAATTATTAACTGCTCCAACTGCTTTCTCAATCAGTGATCCCTAATCAAATCAAATCAATCCGATGCAAAACAAATGAAAACTAATCAAATTAAAAAGTCATTTGTCAGGTGCCATAAGTAGGTATATGGGTAATGCACACATCAACTATAAATCATTGGCAAATGGTTAAATGAATTAGCAATATTGTTTGACCTGATATCCTTGGCATGATTTCAATCATCCTTTTGCCTTCCATCCTCCTGTTTTTGCTGACTTTTAAGTGTTTTCTGTCCTGGTTGTGAAAAACTTTTAAAATCATTGGGCCTGATTCACAAAAGTAAACTTAGACCAAAAGTCCAAGTTCAGACCTGAAGTCTAAGTTTAGACCTAAAGTCTAACTTTACTAAAGTCTAACTTAGACCAAAAGTCCTCACTGATCAGAGTGAACTGGAACATGTTGAGTGGGATGTGTGCTTGGTACCTTTCAGGGAAAGTGTGGAATGTAAAGCTCTGTCACAGAGTAAAAATACAGGAGTCTGGCCAGATTCTGTCTTGACCTTGACACAGACCAGTACGGCCAGCTCAGTTTTTCGCAACAGAAGAAAGGGGGCGAGGTTTCTAGAACCTTCGCCTCATGTTGAGTAAAAGCTATTAAAGCTGGAGAATGTTGACAGGCAGATTGGAGCTCATTTGTGGGGCAGAGGTGTCGTCACAAAAGAACGGAACTTGAGTCCCGGTCGAGAGTCCATGCCTGGCTTGTAACGGGCTCCCCAGCTTGAGTTGGCAAGGATGTCGAGTGAACGATCGGTGAGGTGTTACTTACTTTGTGTATATAATTTCTAAGTTTCTTTGCTCTTTGCTACATGTATATATGCTACATGTTATTCTGGTTTTGTGCTTAAGTTACTTGATATTTGGGAGTCTGCATCAACCGAAATATATTTTGCCTTCCTTTCCAAAATATTGAATTAATAAACATGTGTGTGTCACTTTAAATGCACCTGAATTCGTTTTCTTGCCTCGCCTTAAGAGAGTGCTGGGTCTTGTTTTATCGCCTCGTCTTTTGGGAGTGCTGCTTTACGTGTGTTATTCAAAGGTGTAGCAGTGCATTTGCGTCCTCTCGGGAGTGCAGTGTTTAGGTGTGTCCTATTGTGTCAAATTAAAAGCACAACAGTACCATTGCTTCAAGACTGGTCTACACATTAACAATTTGATCAAAAGACCTGTGAATATGTATGTGTTTGATGAGTCTGCATCAACGTCCCGGCTTTAAACAATTTCAAGGTATTTTCAGATATTATTCTACTCTGCAAGCATTTTATTGGTGAATCCATCTGTGTTTTCAAAAGTCTTTAAAAATAGACTATCTTTAAGGCTCCCTGTGATTCTAAATCGTAGAAGAGTAGCAATAATTGTGAGACAGCCATTTAGAAGATATACAGAGAATGCAATTTTGGTCCATTAGAATCTTTTTTTAAATCCTGTAGATAACAGAAGATTTCCACTACATTATAGTTAACTAGCGTTGTGCTTTTGCAAAGCTCTGGGCCGAAATCTGCTTAACCAGTCAGTTGAAAGATTGTCTGTAATTTTTAACAGAAATATAAAAATTTAGACCTAGCCTTCAGCCCACACAGTCCACGAGCCATATAATAATAAGTGTCCTGGGTGCTCAAAGGGCTTGTACGCCTGCTTTGTGCGCACTTGGGACACCGGTATTACAGTAGGGTGCACAGTGTTTGTACTGCCCCTTGTGTAATACGGATCACACCAGCACATATGTAGTGCCAGCTTAATCTCAAAGGGGTGTTCCCTCATTTGCATGGGGCTTGGACCCATGCAATTTAGAAAACAATTTATCTTTTGGCCCGCACTGCATTACAAAGATGGATGCAAAGGCAAATGAGCTGTCAGGTAAGCATAGACTGTGCGCCACATTTAGGTGTTGAACAGTCAGTGCACCCATGAGAGCACAGCTTGAAAGGGAGGAACCAGGATTCTAAGGACCCCCAAGGCTTCCACATGCAGGGGGGGTGCACAAAATACTGCACCCCCCTGCATGGGGATCTATGCCCTCCTTTAAATGCATTTTAAAAGGCATTGCTGCCTGTGCAGTGAAAAGAGAACTGGCTGCTCTAAATAGCCTATCCATCTTTTACTAATGCGCTATTGTCAGCATAGGCATGTATGTACTGGAAGTAGCATATTAGATGGTCTGTCCATCAAGCCATGCTAATCGATGAAAAATAAAAACTCCTGCATGGCTGTTCCCATTATGTTTTGAGGATGGGTCTCATGAAGCCCCTCCTCTCTCCCCATGTCTATCATTTCCAGTTTCCCTCGTCATTCCTGTTGTACAACTTCTCACGCTCACTTGCTCTCCCATGCCCTAAATTCCACAGCATGTCATTGCTTCCCTCGTCACAGATGACTTTGCTCGTCATCCTGGATCCATCCCCCTAACTTCCTGCTCCGTTATTGCTTCTCAAGCTCTCTTGCTCCTCAGTCTGCCTTCACACCTACTAGCTCTTCTCTTCCCTGCACCTTTTTTGCTCCCTCACTTCCTTATTGACCTGCTTGCTTTTTGATCCCTCTGATCCATCATTAGTCCTTCTCCATCGTGGCTCTCTGGTCGGATACCCACTTCAACTTCATCTGTACTGGCTTCCCTTTTTGCTCTTTGTCATCCCATCTCAAGTGTTTCCTTGCCTGCTTCTAGCACAAGATGTACCAGTTCCTGCTCTGCTAATGAGTAATTCACAGCATGTCTGTCAATTCCTTCATAAAACAACTGCAGAATTGTATTAGATTATTGGGCAATTTTATCAAAGTGGGGCACAAGGGTGATGAAACACTAAAGTAAGATTTATCAGGCCACGCCAGGTATGCTGCATTGCGTTACTCTGCCCCAAGGAGGGATTCCATGGGTGGAGCATAGGTGTTCCCACACATCCACCCATGGATTCTGGGGCATTCCCAGATTTACCAACACTAGTAAACCTGGAAATGCATCAAAATGCTACGCCTCCCTAGAGGAGGCACAACAAGAAGAAAACATTTTATGCCATCCTGTTTCCTCTTTCTAAGTGTGGTGCATTCTGCAGCACACTTAGAAAGAGGAAAATGCCTCTGAGGATTGTTTTTGTGCAGGAAGGTGCTTGTTCTTGTTTTTGTGCAGGAAGGTGCTCCTTACTGCATAAAAACAATCCTGCCTACAATGCAGGTACCCTTGCACCATTGTGCAAAGTTGCCTGTGTTGGTGCTAGGTAGCCAAAAGGGAGCCAGAGCAAAGAAAATACAGGGATGTGTCATATAATATTAAATACAATGCATTCCTGCCCTTTCTCTTTCACACAGCGCCAAGGTGGCTTGTGGCGCTGCATGAAAGTTTGATAAATATGCCCTATAGTGTCTACCTAGAAGTAAGTAAGTGATACCTATGACTATTAGAGTGACTTCTTTCAGAACATACAGGAGTTGCTCTCACCTCCTTGATACTGACTATCAACACTATAACCATACCTTGGGATTTTTATTTAGGACACAGAAAACAAGCAAAAATCATTAACCTTGTGAAAGTGTATATGCAAATTTAAATATTGAAACTACTCTCTAGATATGATCTGAGGTGCTCAAAACAAAGCACAGTCCAGTTTTTGTCATTCCTTCTACTTTCAATTAAGAAAAGCATTCCATGGAATCTGGTCTATTATTAATTCGCTGGTATGCTGAGATTAAGGAGAAAGTAGAGCATACCTCTGTGAATTCTATTTAGCGTCCTAAGAAAATGCAGTCCTCTTACAGCAAGGACTTTTGACTGACTTGAGGCATCTTTACTAACAGCCTAAAGTACTCCAGCCTGTGATAGGAAAGTGCTGATTACAGTTTTACAAAACTCCATGAGCATTCAAATGCCTCATTTGCCTGAAGGTTGTTTCATGTGATTTCTGTGTATGCCCTGTACCTTTGACAGGTACAGGGTTTGAATGCTGTGATTAATGGGACTAACCATGCAATGTGAAGAAGCCTTGCCAAAGCTGATCGGTCTGGCTTGTATTTTCAGTTAAAAAAATACCAATTAATTCTGGCATAAAATGCAAAACCTAACGGCTTTACCAATGCGTACTTATTATGAGGAGTGCTCTGCCACTCTTTTAACACATCATAGCTCTGTACATAACAGTAGTTTCTGTTACATAATTTAATAGTATTCTATGTTTCGACCTCAAAAGGATGAAAAGATGACTTACTGTGTCTTCTTGCATGATTCATTTCTGATTTGTGACCTGCAAGTCATAAACAATGCTAGCAACAAGTGCTTAACTCACTGAACTAACTTGTCATCTCTGTAAATTGTCCTATAAATCCCATCCTCCCCAAAACTCCCACTACAGTTTTGGCTCCTTATATTAACATCAAGAGTATGTTGTGCTTCATTATGGCTTTAATTCTGTTACTAATTGAAGAGTTGTCAAGGACCCTCAGAGAGTTAGAGGAGGAGATCCACAACATCAAAAGAGATGTGTCTATTGGAACAGAACCAGAGATATGAACAAACACATTGGAACAAATCAACATCCGGTTGGACAGGTATGGCAAGGAACTAGAAGAATGCAAATTACAGAAATTTAAAAGAGATACTATAGATTACAAACTCAACAAAGTTTACACTTGGGTAGAAGCGAATACACAAAGGAGACCATTTCGCAAACCTAATACTTCATCTGAGGAAAGCATGGTATCAGATCGGAAAATTGAACCCACTAGACCACCCATCATTGAAGATTCCGTATCTAAAGAAGCAATCTCCACTAGGAATTTGGACACAGATCACATTGGAGCAGGACCATCTACAGACACAGCTTCTTCTTCTTCTTTTTTAGACAGAGGCCAAGATTCTGGAAAACCATCAGATTTAACTAAAACGAAACCAATCACAACAAGTCTAAAACCCACAGAGAAGAAGGAAAAAGGCAAAGGTTGCAAAAATCTGAGGAGCCAGAAACCTTAGTTATTAACATCTCTTCATATAGCTTCACCAAGAAGCAGTTAAAGATTTTGAACAAAGGCACTTCATTTGTACCCACGTACAACACAAACTTGTTTGAAACCGAGATTGCTCTGTTTAAGTTCATGAGGTCATTAAGATCATGACATTTTCTTGAGAGCGTGATTCCGGAAAGAGAGTAAAATGAGGAGCCTGAATAGCTAGAATTCATAAGCAAGAGTACATTTATGCCCTCCACATGACACAAAATGTTGAATACGTTGGAGGTCTTGGTTAAAAAGGATCTGCACACCATCAATTTCAAAGCTAGTAAAAGATCTACACTTTCTAGATCAGAGAAGAATACGTTGAATAACCTAACTAATAATCCCAACCTCATGTTCCAAAAAGCAGACAAAGGAGGTGCCCTTGTGATTATGGACAGGACATATTGCAACACAAAAATATCTGAACACGTCATGGATGAATCCACTTAGCTAAAGTTAAATTAATATCCCACCATTGAGATTAAAGACATCCTCAATGAAATTCTGGATAAGGCCATTCATATGGATTGGATTAATGCCAAAACTAGGGCATTTTTGACCACACCATTTCCAAGGGGTCCAAATTTGTATGTTACTCAAAATTCGCCACAAATCTGATGGATCCTCCATGCAGGCAAATCGTGTCTGGATGGGGCTCCTTGTCTGAGCCTCTGCGTAAATATGTGGATTATTTCCTACAATCCAAGTACAGATTTCTTAACACGTTTGAAGGATTTACTCAAGGAAAACATTGAAAACTGGTTACCATAGATGTTACTTCTTTGTATACGTCGATTCCTTTACAAGAAGGGATGGAAGCAGTGGTATGGGCATTACTCAACCTGGTTCACTTGAGAGTCAACAAAGTGTTCCTGCTGGAGATATTACAGTTTTGTCTGCAACACAGTTATTTCAAATGGCAGAATGATTTCTTTTTGCAAATCAGTGGCACCTCCATGGGTTTTGGGGGTGCTCCTGTATGCGCTAATATCTTAATGGCTAAGATTGAAAACAAATACATTTTTTCCATGAAAGAATGGAGTGAAGATTTAGTTTTTTTATTGCAGATACATTGATGACATTATCTTGATTTGGAGGAGCACAGAGGACATTCTCATTGAAAACATAGCTGAATTGAACACCAGAAATTACAGGATCACATTCACCCCTACCATCAGTAAGACCAGTCTTGCATTTGTGGATGTATGGATTGAAAAATGTGAGACGGAAGTGAACACCAGCGTGCACACAAAACCAACTGATAGAAGCAAGGCTTTCCATTTCCAAAGCTTCCATCCTCCACAATTATGGGAAAATGTGCCTTATTCGCAGATGATGAGAGTCAAAAGAATATCCTCTAACACAGAAATTGGTGATTTGGCTATGGCCAAGATCAGACAGAGATATTTGCATCGAGGATAACCCATGATAACTGTGATAAAAGCAGAATGCATCAGGTTGAAAGAACGTCAAGAATTACTAAGCAAACAACTCAAACCTGAGGAGAGTCAAACGATGTTTGTCTCTAAATTTTCTACAAAATCTAAATGCATCAAAAAAGCAATCTTAAAACGTTAGGAACTGTTACAAACAGAGCCAGAATTCAAATCTATATTCAATCACCGACCAATGTGTGCATAAACTAGAACCAAAAATATCAAGGAATAGCTGTCACCAAGCAATAAAACATTTAACTCAAACTTGGAGGGCATGAGGAAATGCCATAAGTGTGTGCATTGCAACAATGTTATAGTAGGGAAAAACATCACACAACCCAGAACGGGTGAAACAGTGATCTTCAAACACTCGGCTGATTGCAACACCATGAACTCCATTTATTGTATCAAGTGTCCTTGCGGCTTTCTCTATATTAGAAAAACGGAAAGGAAAGTAAAGATTAGGATAACCGAACATAAGAGCATGATCCGCAATAAGAATATGAACTCCAATTTAGCGGCACACTAGTTAGAACAACGTCACAACATTGCTCATCTATGGTTTCTGGTACTAGAAACTGTGATGTCCAAAGTGGGGACAGATCCCAATAAGATTCTACTACACAGAGAAATTTTCTGGATGAAGAAATTCAATGCCATGACTCACTCGGTTCTCAATGATAAGTTGGACATGAGTTGCTTTTTATAAACCTGAGTTACCTTATCTCTGAAATCAGCATATATATAGGAGCCACTGATGTCCTTGGGTACTCCACAAACAGACTATAGAACACTCGAATCACACATGTTGCCATTATACTAGATCACATCAAACCACACACTACAGGTGATTATACTGTGCATATGCATAGAAAAGTGCTGAACCACAAGAATCAATTTCCCATATGCAATGTTGACAATACAATCTGTTATGTACTATGTTGTTTACTGTCAGCAGATATTGCAAATATTATTGTGGTTATTGCTGATCAAATCAAGATATTCCTTTACGGAGAATATTGACATCACGGAAGATGTACTCTCATGGGTCCTGCATTTCCTGTGATCATACTAGGTGGATTGTGTGAGTCTTAGGAATTTTTAAAGTAGTCATGATTGAGTCGCATTGCGAGAAGAGTCGCAGATCGGTTATGAGATAGGAATTTCACCTTTTCGTAAAACACCACTATAAGATGACCACTGTATAAATTGAGGTTACAATGCTCATAGGCAGTCCATCACCCCCGTCGGCAAGTGGAAGACGCCATCCACACAAGACATTCAGCCAGAACTGAATCAGGAGCTTATTCATAGTCGGTATAGTCGGGTGGTCTCAGCGGTGATGAGACGTTGCATAGAGCAGGCATTCAAGTATGCAGTGGCAGTGGGCATTGAGATTCTTGTTCATGTAAACATATTGGGCACAGGCAGCTGATGAGACTTTGGTTTTCTAAACAGTGGTGCTTGGGTGCAGTTGGGTGGAGATGAATCGTTTCGACCTGTAAAGACGCTTATGCAGAATTTCTTAAACTTGATCATCTGAGGTATGCTAATAGTTTCTTAACATGTTTCACACATGAGCATTGTTTGACATTGAGTTATTCTTTTGAATAACTAAACGGTGTTGGTGTTTCAGGAGACAGCCTTTTTCCGCATTCTGTGTGAGTATATTTGAGCACTGTGATGCACTCTGTGGAAGGAGAGAGGCACAGTAGTAGTGTGGTTGTGGTGGCTATTCCAACTGTTTTTTGTTGGCATAGCAGGTAGCTCTCACCTAGTGAACACATCACTAGATTATTATGCATGAGGCACGCAGGAAGTAATAGGTTAGTTCACATGTTGGGCTTGGCAGGAGCACATCATTAAGTTTCAGCATGGTGAACTCAACAGTGGCACTGGGGGTTGTGTTGTGTTTTGGTCCCCTTGGGGAAGCAGTAAGTTGAAGAATTGTTTTGATTCATTTATTGTTTGTTTTGGATTTATTTCAATGTAGCGGCCCCTGAAGAAGGGACCATGGGTCCCGAAATGCATAGGGCAGGGCAAACAACAATGTGGAACCCACGGATGAAGAATATGATTTTTGTCTTTGATTTATATCACATCAATACGTAATAAATGAAAAATATAATCTTTTCTTGGAAAACAATGTAAAAAATGTGCAAACTATTTTTGTCTGGGTAAACACAGATATTTGGTATGTTAAACACATTCAGCAGTGTACGCAGGTTTTTCAGGTAATTCTTGACTTAAAATACTTATTGTGCATAAATCATTACCAAATCCTATCCTGTAAAAAGTTGTGCATCACAAATTAAGCTTATAAACATTTCAGCTGGGTGTGAATGTGATTATATGTACTGGCCGAAACGAAGCACTATGAAAATAAATATGGTACTGTGTTTCAATTTATTGGGGACAATCACAGGGCAGGCCTGGTGCCTGAGGCCAACAGAGTACTTGCATGGAAGGCCAAAATATGGACTAGTCTGGTACCAGGCTGGTTACAAATACCATGTCAGGGTGGTCACAAAACTGAAGGAGTATAGCACATAAATTAGGTAAACTGCATTTGTTGGTGTGGGTATGTGAGGACAAGGGAAGGTAGATGGGAAAGTGGCTGGAGATAATTTGAGGACTGTTTTCTGATCGGTAAATACGCAGAAGTGGGCATTTTCTCTGCTCGGCTAAATCGCACCCCAAAGGTTGGTGGCTTCTGACTGCGCATGCCATGCACCCCGATCAAAGTGTACTCCTTCGAACCCTGTTTAAGACCCTGATGAAAAACGTATTACTTTTCCACGTCTTGAAATTCAAATCTGCTTCAATGCCTATGCTTTTTAATGAAGGAAACTGTTAAATGAAATACTTAATGCATGCGAGATTCAACTGCAGTAATTCGTTTTTGCAATTAGGAGCCACACACACATTTACACAGAGCTGAAATAATGATGTGTATGTGGCATGAGATTACCACACACTAGTCCAGTGGGGATTCTGTGAGTTGTTTAAAAAATTAACGACCATTCAGTGCTCCAAAATTTGGGAATTTTGCGGAATGGTCTTGCTGGGATGCACAACTGATAAGCAGGTGCGTAGCTTGGTCAGTAAGATTGGGCGGGGGGGAGGGGGTAGAGTGTCAGGTTTTTCAACAATCACGCTGGCATATAATGTTAAAATGCATTATATGAATAGCAGGGCGCATGTGAGGGGCTTAAGGGGCAGTGGAAAGGGAGAGGAATGAGGACTGGTAGGGGAACTTAGGGGCATATTAACAACCAGGCGATAGTCAATTATCGCCGCTTTAGCGTCCGTTTTCGGATGGAAAGCGGCGATAATTCTATCGCCTAATCAGCAAGGTCACGCTATCGCGTGAATCCCTGCACCATCACCCTTTCCCCCAACGCCCATCCTTGCATCTCTAATGAGATGCAAAGTGGGCGTTACTGGGCGTACCCCAGATGGGCTACGTTGTAAATATCGCCGATGTGCACATCGCGATATTTACAAGGCAGCCCACAGGATTATAGCAGACGTTAGATTTTGGCGAAAACGGCCGTTTTCGCCAAAATCTAACGTCTGCTATAATTCCGACTTAGCCATCCCTAACATAGGGGGTGGATTCTGCTGATACGACCACAGGGTCGTATCAGCAAGGTTATCGCCGTTTTGCAGGGAACATCGCTGGAAAACCAGCAATGTTCCCTGCAAAAGGGCGATAACATCGCTATCTCTGGTATTTTTATCGCCCTGGAGTAACGCGTTGTTAATAACGCGCTACCAGGGCGATAAATGCCAGAGATAGCCAGCGATAAGAAATCTATCGCTAAGCACGGCCAGCGATAATTATCGCTGGCCGTTGTTAATATGGCCCTAAGTGAAGGAAACCACAATATTTTGTAAATTAACTTAAAAGACGTATTCAATTATTTTGGATCATTTTCCATTACGGTTTTGGTTCAGCTTTTGTATGAATCACATTGGAATATCCCAACATTTTGAATTTCAATATTGACTTTATAAGCTTTCTATCAACTGCTCTATATTGCAATCTATTCTGTTATTTTATTGGTGTGAAAGCATGCTATTCAGTTTTTTCCCCAAGTTCTTGTTTGCTTGAGACCTTTTTTTATGGGAGGTGAGCCCGAGCTTTAGTGGTTTTCCAATTGGCATTCAGCACAATAAAAGAGGGATGGAGGGATATATGTTCATTTATCAGCCATTGGGTCTTGTGGCGTGAAAAATTGCAGTGATGGGCTGGCCCAGAATCTAACAGCAGGTGTTGATGATGGGTCATGCCTTGAACATGAGCCTTTTGAATGGTTCAACACATTGAACAATGGAAGGGACCTCCTGAAAGAGTGGCATTGCGAAATGTGAGTGTATCCGTTTTTGGATGTGGCAGTGTTGTGTAAACTGAGTCTCTGGCCCAGCTCTGCAAGTTATACTTTCACATCCACTGGTGACACAAGTGAACTTAGTTCAATGCATGAAAGCTCAAATGTGAAAGACAGGTTTTTGTAACCTCGCACAATTCTACCCAATACATAATTGAAGCAGTGTCAATGCTTTTGGGTTACTAACAGTCTCTAAACAGGGATCTAGTTGCACCGTGGTGATCAGAAACAAAACCTTTTTTATTCTCTTCAATCATACACTCACAATATGGACTAAGAAAAACACACTTTAACTAAAAAGCATGTTTAATTCAACAGGTGCACCCTGTTGTTCAACACATCTAAAATAACCACACAGAATATAATAAAAACAGCACAAATGCACTTTTCAAATAACGAGAATATACTGAGCATTTCTAGAATGTTTAAATGTCATCTAAAATGCTAACACCCTAGAACAATGGTTCTTATCCTGTGGTCCTCAGACCCCTGAGGGTCCGCGAGAGCAATTCAGGGGGTAATTGACAGTTATGTGAAATTATATATTATTAAAGTTAATAAATTAAAATAAATAAAGTCAATATCAATAAATGAAACTGTTCCTATATTTGCTTGTGAATTAAACACAATATTTCAATATGTGAGCATTTGTTTAGTGTAACGTCTTTTTTTTTGTTTATTGTGCTAATGTTCATATCATAGAAATTGCTTAGGCTAGTGGTCCCCAACTTCCAATAGTGACTCAGTGCAGGTTCCCGGATTCCATTAATGGTTCATTGGGGGTCCATAGTAGTAAAAAGATTTAAAAAATGCTACCCTAGAACCTACTTCTATGCACACACTATGCGGGCATGGAGAGCAGCATAACTTGCAACTAGATTTTCTTACGGAGGATGAGGGCACTGCATACCTGTTTGCAGTGAAACACTATTATCATCAGAAGTCGAGGAGGACATGTTCCTGCGAATAGCAAACATGCGTTCAGCATCAGCATCAGTTCCTCCCGGGCATGATATTGGCTTTCAGTAGAAAGTGCCATACGGCGGCAGGATATCTGATAGGCAGAATCTTGCTAAATAATCCTTTTGTACTATATCTTATTTATCTTATCTAAGAATTTACCAGACTGCCCCACCTTTAAATACAAGTTTGCTGAGATGGCCATACTCTCGCCGGGCTTGCTGTGTTTTCGGTTACAAGTAGAAGACTTGATGGTACGAGTGAACCGGTGATCTCCTTTTTTTCACCCTTTTAGCAGTATACTTTTATCTGCGGTGGAACAGCAATTTGAGGTATTGTCCCTCCCTACATGGCTGCTCACGCTACACTGAGCGGAGCTGTTTCTTTCACTTTATATAGGAGGGTTGCAGCTGCTGTCCTTGGAGATCAGGCCCGGACTGGCCGTAGCGGGCACCGGGCGTTTCCCCGGTGAGCCGCAAGGGTGGGGCCGGTTTTGGGCCCCTGCGGGGCCGTTTTTGTTACCGGGAGCCGGCAATATCGGCTCCCTGTATTAAAATCGGCCGAAATCGGCCCCAGTAAACAGCTCGGCCGCACCCCCAGGGCGCCGGACAAGCAGTTTGACAGGGCCAGTTACGGTTCCCAGTCCGGCCCTGTTGGAGATGCTTAAACTCTCTCCTTCCAAAACGTCCTCGCTCTTAATGAGCACATTACACACTTTATAGTATAGCGCTCCCACTTGAGAAATCGCTTAGAATGGTCCCTGATGATTCACTTAGCAAAGGGAATGGAGGCTTATGAAAATATCTTTGCCTCCTTAGATGAGTGCCGGCTTACTCAAGATTTCAGATGAGAGCAGATCCTACCTGAGTGGCCCATAGAGCTCTGTTGTCGGTCTAACTATATATTTATGAGAATCCAGATTTAAATAAACATGAGATCATCTACACCAAATAAACACTAGATTATTGACTTCTCTATACGTGGTTGGGAGCCCTAAGCAGGTACCCTTGAACATAAGGCACTTATACCTAAATATGTGATTTAAAATGACTACATGCCGCTACCATTTGAAATCGTGTCTTCCTTCTAATCTAATGTATCTATTATTTTATATGAAACAGCCCTATGTGATAGGCAGCCTTTGAAGCTTGAGAGTGAATAATGTAATTTTTATTACAGGTAAGAAATACCCCTACTCTCTTTTACTCCAATGTGGATTGTGGTGGTAGAGGTTTCACTGTTTTTTTCACCCAGTCACCTTGTTAGACACTCAATTTATTGTCAGTTGTTTGAATGCTTGTAAAAATCTGTCTCTGTTTCTTTTCTCCATACAGCAGTGGACCCTGTGATTGAGACACTGTAGGCCATTTATCTGTATCCTCTGGCCTATTATGATGAAGCTAGTATATGGGTTTAACACAGAACTATTTACAGAGTGACATTATACTTTTTTGGTACTGACAAATGCCCCTGAACCCTGCTTGGGGTCCCTAAAGGGCAGACACATGTTGACCTTGATGCTATAGGGAGTATTCTTTCCTAACTCCCATTTATTCTGCTTTTGAATCCTGCCCATTGGAGGCACCAGAAGAAAATTGAGTTTACATCTACCAGGAGCCAGTTTTACTCCAATCACTCCCTCACTATTTTCGCTAACAACGAGATAGCACTTAGCAGTAGCACTCTGAACCTCACTTTAACGTCTCGTGCTCACCCATTCCCTCCTATAAAACACCTCCGCTACTCTCCTTTTGAGAGTTATAGCCCACACCAGGTACCAGTGCAGGTGTGTGGAGGGAACCCTATGATGAAGCATGTCACCTAAGGGTGAGTGAGGGTTCTCATCCTAAGAAAAGCATTCTCCTACAGAGAGAGTTCCCCTGTTCCCTCTATGTATACCAGACTTACTTCCATGTGATTCTACTTTAATAGGGAACAGTACACCTTGGGTTGGGTTCCCTTCTCGTGTTAGACCCCCTGTGTGCAGTAAAACGTTTAAAAAGTGGACATTTGTCAGCTATTACAGCTCTGTGTGGCTGAAGCCTGTCTTCAATACACATCTGGGGTGGGTGACAGCTACACTTTGTGTATTCTCTCTAGACAGCCACAAACACAGGGAGATCAGGTGTGTCTGAGTACTCATCTGCTTTCTGATGGCTCTTCCTGGGCAGGAAGGGATGGAGTGGCTGATACACCTCAATTGGCAGTGCCCGATCCTCACACAAAGGCTTGATTACCCCCTATTGATAGTCTGGAGCCTGGGCTGGGAAGAGAAAACCTCTGTGCACTTCAAAGACCCTTCTTTGACGTCACCCCCACTTCAAAGGCATGATTGGGAATAAATACTGGGTTTCTGACCCCACCAAATGAGACACTTCTGGGACTACAACTGGACTCTGTCAGAAGAACCGCTGTGCTATATCAAAGAATGACATTCTGCTGGACTGATGATCTGGAAGACCTTCTTTTCTGTTGTGCTTCCCTGCTGCCTGCTGAGGGAGAGTTGGACTCTGCCTTGCAACTCAAGTGATCTCAAAGGGCTTGTTGACTTGCCTCTTGTTGCTTGAGACTCAGGGATGCAGCCAGAGCTTTGCTTAGCATCCCAGGAAGATCAAGCATAAAACAACATTTGCATGACTTACATTGGCTGCCTGTGGCTCAACGTGTCAAATTTAAAGCCCTCACCCTGGCCCATGGAGCGCTTCATGGATTCATTCCACCATATCTCAGGAGACGCTTTAGATTTTACGCTCCTCGAAGACAACTGTGCTCAGCCTCGCAGCGTCTTGCAGTGATACCCCTCTTTCGCCTTACACGAATGGGGGGCAGTTCCTTATCTTTTAAGGCAGCAGAAGCTTGGAATTCCCTTCCATACGAACTGCGGAACACGCAAGACCCCAGGCTGTTCCAGAAGCAGCTAAAAACCCTGCTGTTCATCTAATCTACAGTTCCTTTCAGCTCCATAGCGTTCGCATTTGGCTTCCGCGCCGGGACACTCTTGAGTAGCCGTGCGCGATATAAGTGTTAATAACATAACAACATAACGTATCAAAGTCTCTACATCTGCTCCTGTGCCTGGTTCACTGGAAGTGGACCCAGATACTTGCACCATAGAAATCAACACCTTTCCAGTCTGCATGTAGCAGAGCAGGTTCATCAATCCTGTAGCGGGAGTAAAATCGGCTCATCACTCTCTGAACCAATGCATCACTTTGAGAGCCTAACGCATCGGAACTGTGCACCCCCGCTGCAGTGTGGAGAAATCAACACATCCCTAGACTGCGCAAAGAAATACGGTGGATCACATCGGAACCAACGAACCTCGTCTTCAGTGCTTCATCTTCAAAACTGACGCATCGCCACCACGGTGGGATCAACATCGACGTATCGCTCGATGCAGCCCTGCAGCTCACTATTGTGACCAGGATCAAGGTACTCATTTTCCTGGGCTTGCATGGCTCCATCGGGATTGGCTTGAATTGTTGACTTTGCCCCAGTCCAGTGTGACCAAATAACCCTGATTGGGGCTTATTGCTTTTAAGCACTAGAACTCTTTTTATTCTTTAAAAATTCATATCTCAACTTCTACTTTTTGGATTTTTGTAGCTTTGGTCTTGATTAATTTATAAAATTATTGTCTATTGTTTTTAACCTGGTGTGGAGTGTTTTTGTGGTGTTTTCATTATGTTACTGTGTGTGTTGCACAAATACTTTACGCATTACCTCTGTAGATAAGCCTGACTGCCCTGTGCTAAACTACCAGAGGGTGAGCATAGGTTTTCTATTAATGTTTATCTAGCTTACCCTGACCAGGATTGTGGTACCTACTTGGACAGGGTGCATACCTCTGCCAACTAGAGACTCAATTTCTTTACTCAAGTTCAGTTTATTGAGTTTTACATCAAAAAATAAGGGGGTAAATGGCAATACAATATTGGTGGCATTACATAGAGAGAAGTTGTTCCATAGTCCGATACATTGCCACAATTGCAACATTGACATAGCTATGTAGAAGGTAACAATGCTTAGGGGAAGCCTAGGGGAGGCGAGATCTGGCCCATTGATGGAGCTACACCAAGGTTTAGGGGTCTTTCAAGCGCTGTGGACACCAAACAGAGGGTGCATGTGTGAGGTGAGGGGGTAAACCGGGGAGGTGTGAAAGGAGAATGGGGGCTAGGGGGAGCCTGTGGCCCTCAGTGAGGTATTCAAGGCAGTAAGTCACGAAGAATACCAAGGAGGAGTCTTTCGTTACAAAAGGGTGATGTGCCGAGTCTGCTCGGTCAGAGACGGATGGGAGGAGGATGGCAGTCCATAGCTAGACATCACAAAGGTGGAGAGCCCTTAACCAAGTGGATTAAAAGCGCAAATATTCCAGGCCAGATAGGTAGTGGATGAGGGGTGACCGGAGTCTCTGGAATTTCTTGTCGGTGTGGGTGAGATTATGCGTCATCTGCTCCAGTCCAATACTGTGCCAAAGTTGTGCGAACCAGGATGCAGTGGGGGGGCCTACGCCGAGCGCCAGGATCACACAATAAGCTGATTAGCTGCACCTGTCATGTGACGTGTTAGGTACCAGTCTGCATGGGTCATTGCAGTCAGAGATGTAGGGTGAACACCCAGGATAACTGTGTGATAGTCGTCTGGTATTGGATACCCTAGAGTGCAATTATTGTGCCTCAAGATCTACTTCCAGAAGGTCTTCAGGGTGGGACACGCCCACCATATGTGTTGGAAATCACCTTGTGAGTCCTCATAGCGCCAGTAGGGGGTGGGGATAGTGGGAACCATGGCATGTAGGCGGTTGTGTGAGGGTGTAGTATCATTGGAACATGACCTTATAGGCCGTTTCCTGTTGAGGAATGCTCCTGTGTATGCGCAGGATTTCCTGCCAGAGTTGTTCCCACTGTTTTGGGGTAATTGCAGATGTGTCATCTGGGAACCATTTCCACTGATCTGGGTGGCGGGGGAGAAGATGCAATTGTTGCAGGACTGTGTATGTTTTAGATACGATCCCCGGAAACCTGTGTAGTTACGAACAAGTTGTTCGAAGAGCATGAGGGGGGTAGCGGCCTCCGTGTTGGGGGGATGGAGGGCCCAGTGTCAGAGCTGTAAATATTGGTGGCGGGCAGCTTAAAACAGGTGGAAGTCCTGCTTACATTGTTCGAAGGGCTTGACGGTCGAGCCCTGAAAGAGGTCCTGCAGGAGCCGACATTCTCCTGACACCTACTCCGGGAAGCACTCTCAGGGGAGCAAGGATTCAGGGGAGGAATAAAGGGGCCAACAGGGCCCAACCAGGCAAGCCAATCCATAAAGGGCCAGGGAAATTCGGGGTTGCATGCTATAGGGGTATTTGTCGAAGGGATTGTGGTCAATCCATGTCTTGTAGCCAGTTTGTCCCAGATCTCCAGCACCGTGCGTGTTGGGGTGGCGGCGTAGGCGCTACATGGTCAGGAATGTTTAGGCCGCCAGGCCAGGTCCCATATTGGCCTGCAGGCAACCGCTATATCCATGTGTACCCAGTGCTTTTCACTCTCCTGCACCACCCACTCGGAGATGAACCGTAAATGCGTTGCCCAATAATAATCCAAGAAGTTGGGACATTGCCAGCCCCCCACAATTGTGGGGAAACATTAGGAGTGCTGCAGATATGCATGGGTGTTTACCTCTCCAGATGAAGGCGATACGGTCAGCCAGTAACCTGGTGATGTCTTTGGTGGGGATGGGAGTTGGGAGCGATTGGAATAGGCAGCGGAGCTTGGTAAGAATATTCATCTTCACCACGTTGAGCTGGCCTAACCAAGAATGTAGAGCGGCTTCCATCGATGGAGGTCCTCACGAATCGCCCTCTGAAAGCACTGCCAGTTTGCCCTTGGCCAAGAGGAAAGGGAGCCTGTGATAGTGGACCCAGATACTGTATGGAGTGCGAGCCCCCCTGAAAGGGGGAGAGTGCCTGAAGATGCCACAGGCGTTGAGGTGGGAGGGTGAGATAGAGCACCTGCGACTTTGCTAAGTTGATCTTATAGCCAGAGATGCGCTCGTGGGCTTGCAGGATCTGGACGACCACTGGGAGGGAGGTGTCCGGCTCTGTTTGTGCCAAGAGGAGGTCATCAGCGTGTAGCAGGACCTTATGTTCCTGTCCAGCTAAAGGGATGCCTCTGATGTCCACCGAATGCCAGAGTTGGATAGCCAAGTGCTCCACCACCAGGGCAAAGAGTAGAGGGGACAGAGGGCAGCACTGATGGGTGCCTCGGAATAGCAGGAAGGAGGAGGTGGTCATGCCATTGATATGTTTGGAAAATGATGATGTACCATGTAGGAGGCCATAATTTTATCTTCAACAGCACCACCCTCAAGAAGGCCAAGCTCACTCAGTTGAAAGCCTTTTCCACATCCAAGGAAAGGAAGATACCGTGGATGGAGTGGCTCTGCTCTTTTTCGACCAGGCGACCCAAGATTGTCAGGCTGCTGTGGGAAAAAGACCTAGGGGGGGCTGGAGAGGCATGCAAGGATGCAGGGGAGGAATAAAGGGGCCATCAGGGCCCAACCAGGTGAGCCACTCCATAAAGGGCCAGGAAAGATGTAGCAGACCCAGAGGAGGAGGGGACCTCAATGGAGGAGAGCTTACTATGTGAGAGGGGTGGTCTATAGCAAGTCAAGCAACCAGTGTAGTCAAGTAATCAATCCTGCAAAGGAGAAGAAACCAGTGAGAAACAACAAACAATGAGCAACAGTGGGCTGGGCTTTGTGCCCTTGACCCTGCTGAGCGAGCAATAGTCCAATGAGCCAAGAATCCGGCCACGCAGCGGCGAGTGGGGAGCCAGGCTTAGGTGCAAATGTCATTCGCCATCAGCTGAAGAAGGTGCCAGCTCCGATTTCATGTTCTGAAGTTGCGTAATGATATCCGCTTTCGCTGTCTCCGCAGCCTGGGAGGGCTTTGTGTGGTGGGAGCAACCCCGCCGGTGGGTCGTGCGCTATCCGAGCTGCCATGGATCTGGGCACGCGGGGGAAGAGGGGTGAGGGCCTCCAGCCCCTGGGTCCCCCGGGAGGGAGATCTGGCCTCAATAGGAGAGCGGACCATGCGCTGCTTGTCATTCCAGGTGAAGAGCAGTCCAAAGGGGTGACCCATTGGTATTTGACATTTGGGAAGTGCAAGTGCTTGGTTATGGACATAAAGTCCAGCCTCTTCTTCAAGGTTAGGGGGAGAGGACTTGGAAAATTTGTATGTTGTGGCCCCAGAACACCAGGTCCGCCTTGCCCCTCGCTGCCTGAAGCACTGATTCTTTATCCTGGAAGAAGTGGACCCTGGTGAGAATGTCTGGGGGTGCCTGTGGGTGCCCTGGGGTGGCGCCGACCCAATGCGCTCTGTCCAGGACAAGCGGAGCCTCCCTCTACCCCCCGTAGACAGCCGTCAAGAGGTCCTTGGTGAAAGTCATGATGTTGTACCCCACTGCTCTGCATGGGACGCCCCTGATGCGGAAGTTGTTGCAGTGCCCTCGGTTTTACAAGTCCTCCTGTTTGGCCTGGAGCTCGATGTGCTGCTCACCCGTCGCTATAGGGCCTCCTCGTCCTCGGCCAGAGAGTTGATGGTACGCTCCGGGTCATCCAGTTGGCGTTATCCAGGTGGCAGTGGCTTTGCACGGGTGTGCAGGTACAATGGTTGGGCGCGGCAGGGTGGTACCAGTATGTAGCAGAGCATCAGGTCTGGGGAGTGTAGCATCAAGCGGCGACCAGGCCCCGGGCAGGCGTGGGTAGGAAGCCCAGCATTCAAGGGTGCAGCAAGGTGCAGCCAGGGCCTGCCATGAGTGCGGGAACCTGGTCCAGTAATAGGGCATGCTCAGCCTCCCAGGGTGAGCCCCCACCTGGGCGATCCCGTGTCAGGGCCGACTCTACAGCTCAGGGCCGGGGAACAGAGTGGTCCAACACCCCGTGGCCAGCCCTCTTTGGCAGTCCCAGGTGGGCCTCCAGGCCAGCCACAGCCGAGGCCACGGGGTGACAGGGTCAGGCCGGTCAGCAGGAGTGAGGAGGCCATGAAGCAGGCAGTCAGCAGTGCAGAGAAAACGTTTGCTTCCGGCAGAGGGGCCCCCAGGGCTGCAGTAGGGAAGGAGCCGTCAATGACACCGATGGGGTCCAGAGTGTGGTGAGGCGCAGGATGCAAGGGACCAGGGCAACATGGCAGGAGAGGGCCCAGAGAGTCAGCAGTTCAGGCCAGTCACCACCTTGGCCAGGCAGCACCCCTGGTCGTCCAAAGCCAGGGAACCAAAGGCTGGCAGCAGCAGCGGAGGTCCAGAAAAACCCGGGGGCCCCGGTCGCCCCCCTGGCAGTCCTCCTCAGCACAGAGGGGCCCCAAAAGGTCACCGGGCCCAGGGAGGTGCCCCTGGGCTGCCAGGCAGCACAGGGCCACCCTTGTCAAGTTGCAGGAATGTGAGTGGACCCTAGAGGCACCGCCGCAACAACCAAAAGGTCCAGGGGTGGGAAGGTACAGCACTCCGTGATTGGTCCACCCATATTGGCCCAGGCAGGCCTCCGGTCTAGCCCCAGGCAGGGACACAGGGCGTGCAGGTGCAGGGCAACGGCCGAAGGCTGGAGGGCGGGTAATCCAATCAACAGGAAGGGCAGGTGCTCAGCCCCAGCAGCAGAAAGCCGCAGAGGCAGTCAGGAGAGGGGGCCAATGGCACCACAGGTGAGAGCCCAGGTGCAGCATGGCAGCTGGCCCAGAAGCCCAGGGGGCCGCAGCGTCGCCCCGGGAGTGGCCGGTGGTGCATAGAAGACCCTGGGGCACCCGCCGCGTGGACCAGTCATCCACTGGCAGGGGTCAAGCCCACAGCAATGCGATGTCAGTGGTGATGCGGGGCAGGCAGCATAATGGAAGGTCCAGGAGCCTAGGAAATGGTAGCGACTCCTCCAGCAGCCCCACCCAATGTAGGAGAGACCTCAGAGGCCAGCTGGCAGGCCCACGCAGATGCCCTCCCCACTGTGAGGAGGCTCTGGGCTGGCCAGAAGAAAATGGTTGTGGCGGGCCTCATGGCTGCAGGTGCAGGAGTGGAGCGGAGGGTCCAGAGAGCAGGCAAGATTCAGTATTGCCTCCACCGAGTCAGCCCAGCTATGTAGAGACTCTGGCACCGCTGCGGGCCAAGATGGGCCAAGAAAGCAGCATACACAGGCTTTTTCGGCCCAGTGGAGGTGGGAGCTCCAGATTCAGACATCCGGCGCCATGCTAGGCTAGGCCACAACATGAGATCCAATTTCTAACAACAAGGCACTTGTTCCAAACTGATGTTGCATCACTTGTTTTGTTGATGTCTATATCTAAATGACTTGCCATTTTCACAGTTCCTGGAAAGACAAGGATAGATGGCATATGCATCAAAGGCAGACATGTTGATGATTTTTTAAAAAAAATACAGAAATTGGAGCCTCAACCTACCTAAAATGAAGCTGGGCCTTGTGTCTTTACATCAGCAATGCCACTTCCACTGTTAAAGTAAATGATAGGTTGTTGGTTGTGTTGGGATCTTTCCCTCAGTGGTCAGAGCATGTATAACTCATCTCCATTAAATTCTTGTCCCATCTGATTTTAACTCTTGTGGAATCTAGTCTAACATGCATAGTGTCAGTGCTACCTGCCAAGAATGTTCAACGTATTTTCTTAATTTGTCTTCGAAGATAGGACTTTGCCATTAATGATCATGACTTATGTTGACCTTAAATCTTACAAATACGTAACCTGTTGGTTTTCAGGTGCAGGTGTGTGGAAGCTGCCATCTCTCTAAATGGGGAGATGGGTTAGATGCCTAGTCTAGTAGTGTGCTGTTCTTTTAACACATAGCCAATAAAGCCTTAAATCAGAGCTCTAATTACCTTTACAGAGCCATAATGCTGGAAGTGCAAATGTCTGACTAATTATGCCGATTGCAAGTGTGGATTCCAATCCTCTAAATGTATTGCTTACTTTGCATAATGTTTCTTTGTAGACATTTGGCTTCATTTCTGGACACGCGATAATCAGAGGGGAACACTCAAATTAAAAATTGTGGTGACGACTAAGCTTAACAAACATTTATTACCTATGCTAAAATAATATCACATGGTTGTGCATAAGTGAAAAGTTGTGACTTCAAACACAGCATTCTGAATTCTACCTGTAATCTAAATGATAAATTCTATCAAGATGAAATTAATACAATTTAGAAAATGTGTTTCATGCAAATGACATTAAAAAACTGATTGAAACAGTAATTTTATAATAATATATTGAAAAACGATATTGTAGTAGTTACACCAGGCGCAGGTTTCCAGGCATGCTACAAAAATCTTTAAGGGGCATATTATCAAGGGTCAATTCGCCGCTTTTTTAGCCAAAAAAGCGGCGATAATTTCATCTCCCTATTTACAATGCGGCGCTAACATGCATTAACACATGTTAGCAGCCGTTTTTGTACTGCATCTCATTCCAGCGATGAACATCGCTAATGAGATGCAAAGTAGGCGTGCCGTCAAAGTTACAACATGTAAGAGAGCGCTAACACAACAGCGCTGTATTAACAAGATTTGCGAGGCGATATTGAAACTCCCGCTAACCGCGGGTATCGCCGGATCCTTACGTCTCCTCAAAACCTGACTTAACCATGTAGTGTATGGGAGGTGGATTGGCAGGTCAAATCCACACTCCCATATTTACAAGCTTATCATTAGCACTCACAAGTTATCGCTGTTTTTCACGCGATATTGGCGCTGTCGCTAACTCGGCGGAGAAATGCAGCGATAGCCGGCGATAGGAAAAACAGCGATACGCGCGCTTTGCGATCATTATCGCAATTTGTTGCTGATATGCCCCTTAGTGACTTTTCCCACGGAGTTCAATTTGTGGAATTCTCCATAATGGAGAAATCTGCACATGGAGATTGGAGACCTTTGTGAAAAGGCAGAATTTGGGGGCATATTAGCAAGACCGGCGATAAAATTATCGCCGTTTTAGCGGCAGGAAACTGCCTCTAAAACGGCGATAATGGGCTTGCTAATATGCGTTATAGAATTCCAATAGAAGCCCAGGTTAGATGTGCAGGACATATATTCATAACTGAATGTGCCTTTTTGAAAGGTGCCCAGCAATTTTAATTAGCACATCACTATAGTGTATCTTACTGCCTTGGAATAATTTTCTATATTACTTAAGATTCACAGGAACTACCTTTAATACCTTGCCTGAGTGCAAAGTTTATTTACATCTATTCATGGCAACTGCTCTCATTGTTTAGTAATAACGTTCCTCTCCTATGTAACCTTAAAATATAAGAAATAGAACAATTATGAGGATTATCATTTTTAGGTCGAGCCTAGGGAGTGCATGCGCTGTCTCTTATAGACATTCTGTATTCACCCTGTGGGCTAACATGCCGCCCATTGCCTTTTTATTTGTCCCTTTGATTGTCATTCAGAAATGCTTTCTTGCTAGTGGTCAATGCTTCCTCTTTTTCCCTCTTTTTTGAGTTTGGTTTCCTCCCACAGAGCACCTGCCTAATTACTGTTAACATTACGCTTCTGTATGTGTTCATTTGGGAGACAATTTTTTTCTTTGATTGCTGCTTATGTCACTGTTGTCCGTCTTCGGTGGTTCAGCTTCAGCGCCCGTCCCTTAATCTCCCCGTCCTGTTCAAATACTGAGATGAAATGTCAGACACCTCAGGCGCTGTTTTCAACATCGCTTCTTTAATTTTCTCCGACTTCAGAGTGCGAGGATTCTCCCCAAACACCTCCTGCTTCACTGGTTTTTGCTTTAGCAAGCCTCAACCCCCGGACCTTCAGCAGCCTATCCTTGCAGCACAGTTAAGTGCAAGGCTTGGGCAACTGCTGTTTTTCTCTGGCTCTTGTTTATATAATGTGAACTCAAGTGACCCAAAGGTGTTGGAGCACTTTACATGAGAGCTGGTTACATTGCACTAGGTCAGATTAATTTTTGGGGCATTTTTATAGAGCGCAAACTCAACTGGCCGAGGTATTGAAGTGCTTTACAAAAGCGCCAGTTACATTACACAAGGTCAGGTTATTTTTTTGTTTTCAGTTGCGCTGAGATTAAATGATGCCAACGCCGCCCCTGCTAATTCATTATTTCCCCTCTTCCTGACAAATGGGAGCAGCATTCATTCCTCCCACCTCCTCCCATGTCACTGCATGCCTGCCCCACTGCCCCTTCCTGTCGTCCTCCTCCTCTTAGAGCCCTAATTTCAAAGCACATTCACGGCAGCTGTGCAGGGACTGTGAGGCATTTTTATTATATAATGAGAACTTGAGCAATCTGAAGTTGTTGGAGAGCTTTACATGAGCGCTAGTTACACAATTTTAATTTTTGGGGGCATTTTTTATAGAGCGCAAACTCGATTGACCCAAAGGTATTGGAGCACTTTACAAAAGTGCTAGTTACATTACACAAGGTCAGGTACATTTTTTTGTTTTAGGTGCATGGACAAATTGGAGCATTTTGTTGTTGTTGCCATGTCCAGTGCTCCTATACCCAGAGGGCTGGGACAGAGGGCAGGCCAGGGTTTGCTGGGAAACCGATGGTGCGAGCAGTGTTTTGAATGGAAAACTGTGGAAAACGTTTAATTTTTTAATTTTTTTTATTGTTTTCCTATTTTAAATATTTATTTTTGTTTTCAATTTTTTAAACAATTTTCACTACATCTGGCATCAATGAATCGACTCCGATAGGTGCACAATAGCATTCATTGTCTAAGGATTATTCCAGTGTCATTTGTCAGCTGCACCTCCCTGAGTGTCACGTCCCACGTGACGTGTGATGCACATAAAGCAAACAGTTACATCTGAATGTTGTTGTTGGTCTTTCTTATCCTTCCTGAGTGTACAGTCAGGCACCATGAAAGTTTATGTTTGTGTGTTTCTGTTTTATGAATGGATACACTGTATTGCTAATTATTTATAACAAGAGTAACCAGTGACCACACTAAATTATATAGTTTGTTTGTTCTACTAAAAGAACTGCAACAATGCCAGGTTTCACTGATGTTCTTCTTGCTTCATTTCTTTTAGGTGCACAAGAGAACACATCACCCGCAGTTTTGCCAGGCAGAAGGCCTGTGCATGACGTGACGCGTGACCCACACATCACACAGACATCTCTTCAACTTGTGTGAAGCTAAGTGACACTGCTAACTAACAGCTTCAAGATGGCCCCAAAGAAAGATGCTACCAAGAAAGAGGCCAGTGAATAGAAGAAGGAGCTTATCCCCACCACTGGTATGTCAACACAGATCTTTTTTGGAAGAAAAAAAAACAGTCCCTGCCTCACCGGCCTCTGGGGAGCAAGCGGAAAGCAGCACCCCAGCATCAGTGAACAACCCCAATCTAGGCCCAATCCCATGTCTCTCACAGAGGCAGCCTGTCTAATCACGGCAACGCTGAACGAGGAGTGATGTTGAAATTGATTTATCTCTATCGCAATGTAGTACCCAAATGTTGTAGGACACTCAGAGAAGTGGACAACAACAACAGCCACAACCAGCAATAGTAGTTCCTCCCGAAGTAAGAACAGTTCAGGAGATTGAACGTCATGCTGAGGAAGTAGAAGAAGCTGCTCTTTCAGAAGATCCATTGTCTTCCAGATCTCCAGCTAGAAAAGGGAGGGTTAGTGCATCATTGTTGGGTCTTCATCCTCTGTGTGGTACGCGGGTGCCATCCTGGCAACCGCGCTGGGGAGAACGTTGGGGTGTGCATTCTCAGCAGTTGGTGTCGGGACGGTTGCCTCACTGGTCGCATATATTGTACTGTGAATAAAGAAGATTTTTATCTGTTCCCGATTGGACATCCTGTCTTCCTTTCATTTGGCAAAGACCGGGAGACGTCCCTTGCTTTCCGACCAATGAGGCATGTTTCTTTCGCAACCTCTGACACGCCTGGCCTGTCTTCGAAGAAGCAGTGGAGCTGTGTGGCTGATCTTCCATTCTGGAGGCGTTCTGCAGAGCCTCGGAGCATTAGCTGAGCCTTCATCTTACTCTCGACCTGGTTCGGTGCCTCTGTAGAGTTCTGATGTGCAGCGGAGCGGCTTTGGGGGTCTGGAGCTGCCCTTCCCTCTCCTAGGGCACACGAGTTTGGCGTGTGTGTTGTCGGCTTTTCCTGGTGACACCTGCATTAGCCCGGATATCCGTTACCTCCTTGCATGCTTGCAAGTGCACGGATTGGCTCTCGTTGTGGGCCCAACTCCTCCCACCTTCCATGCGACTTGCTGTTCCGTTTCCTCCTTCTCAGAATTGCCTTTGGCCCTGCCCAGCTGTTCACGGGCTACCGGCCCCTGTTATCTGAGTTCAACGACAAGTCGGCAGATCCACAGTGATCTGCACACCAATATCAGCATTTCAATTGTGTTTTACCGGGCACTGTCATCTGTACATCTACGGCAGGATGGCAGACCTACGTGATCTGCATACCACTATCAGCGTTCCAACAGGGATTTACCTGCCACTTTGGTCTGTGCTTCTTCAGCAAGATGGCAGATCCACGGTGATCTGCACACCATTTTCAGCATTCCCACGGTGATCTGCACACCAGTTCTTTGCTCAGCGCAAAACTTGTTTTTGCACCAACATCATTTCCAGGGGATCTACCTATCCTCTCTCAGTTTGGAGACTAGTGCGCATCAGTGATACGCACACATAGGTGTCATGAGTACCTTTCATACTACTACAATTCCATTCTCGTTTTGACTGTTTACTGTATACAATTTTGTCAATTGTTTATTTCACCTCACTTTTTGTTAAAATGCGACAAAGTGTACTGCCTCCCATTCCCTTTCTTTCCACACCTGGCAATCCCCCTGTTGAATGGGAAGCTTAGTTAGAGGGTTTTGAGGCTTACTTAGAAGCCATTGAAGGGTAAGCTTTCACACACAAAAAAAACTAGCACTGTTACGTCATTCTTTAGGCACTGAAGGCAGGAAAGTTCTTAAACACCTACCTACAGCAGTAATTTTGGGGGAGGGGGATGCCATCGATGAGTACGCCTCTGCCATCAAAATGTTAGAAGAAATGTAACATCATTATGGAGAGACACAATTTTTATATGCGAAAACAACTTCCTGGGGAGACTGTGGAGAATTTTGAGTTACCTTACTGTATTAGCCTCCACCTGCGATTACAAAGACTTCGTTGACGAGATGTTGAGAGATCAGTTAGTAGAAAAAAGCAGCAGTAAAAAAGTACAGGAGAAACCTTTAACGGCTGAGAACCTTACTTTAGACAAAGCTTTGGAAATAGCCAAAGGAGTGGAAGCCACAGCCAGATACATGAACCAGATGGCACTGGAAACTCAAGTTCACACTGTAGTTTCTGACACTGTTCCTAAAAGGTCTGATAAAAAAAATATAATCAAATCCAAAAGGACATTTGAGTGATACGGATGTGGGAGCAAGAGCCATTTAGGGAATCCTACTTCATGTCCTGCTCAGGACAAGACTTGCGCTAAATGCAGGAAGAGAGAACACTTCGCTAAAGTTTGTAGATCTAAGCCAAGAGTGGTCAATTTATTCCTAAATGTGTTCTTACCCTTGAGTGTGTGTCTGAACATAGTTCAGATTCTGGTAGCGATGAGAACAACAAGGTTATGATGATTTCTGACATGTGTGATGTATTGCCTGATGGAGTATTTAAAATAGAATCAGTAGGTATAAGAAAACTTGTCTGTCAAATTAGCCAGGCAAACATTATTATCACTGCTGTAGCAGATTCTGGATCTTTTTTCACTATCATCGGTCCTAATGATTGGAACAAAATTGTCAAGGTCCCAATTTATTTGGTTGGTTAGAGCAAAAGAACCTAGGCATTATACTTGACCCTAATTGTTCTGAGCAAGTGGTGCTCAGAGAAGACTACAAATCTGTTTGTGCTGTGCAGGACATGAAATGGAAAGCAAGTTCCCCCAAGGTTTTCTGGGAGAATTTGGGCAGGATTAAAAGATTCTCCCATCGCATAGTTCTAAAACATGGGGCCAAACCGGTTGTTCATAAACCTAGACGGATACCCTTTGCCATGAGAAAAGAATTGGAACATGAGCTGACACTCTTATGTAAATAAGGTATTATTGAGCCTATAGAGAGCTCTGAATGGTTGGCCCCCATGGTTTTAGCCAGGAAAGCCAATGGCTCTCTTAGGGTGTGTATTGATTTGAGGGATCTCAATGAGAACATCTGGGTGGACAGACATCCCTTGCCCAACATTACCGAGATGTTAAGTTCTTTGAAGGGGGCTGTTAGAACTGGGGGTCTCTAGTTGGCAATGGTTTGCACCTTTGTCCAAATAGGGACCCTTGCTTCTAGTCAGGATAAGGGGGAAACACTCCTAAAATAACCCCTGCTCACCCCCTGGTAGCTTGGCACGAGCAGACAGGCTTATCTCAGAGGCAGTGTGTAAAGCATTTGTGACCACATACAGTAATACAGTGAAACACTACAGATGGACACCACACAGGTTGTTTATGTAAAAATAAGTAATCTTTATATAGACTTATCACAAGACCCAATAGCAAAAATCCACAATACAGTACTCAAAAATAGACTTAAAATGATAGAGACAGTTCACGTTATCTTCAAAAATAGGATAGTCAATCAAATAAAGCTTGTAGCAACAAATAACTCCACTTGGAGTTATCACGACGTCGTGACCGGTGGAAATCCCAAAGTACGGCGCCGACCGCGAGGTGCGCGGCGTCGGGCCCGGAGTCGAGCAGACCCACAAAGAACAGTACCTGGAATTCGATGAAAACAAAGACGGTGCACGGCGTCGGGGAGGTGATGCTTCGTTGGCGCCGGCGGCGTCGGTTCCTTACGACCCCAGGGGAGGTGATGTCTCGGTTCCTTACTGCAGCGCAGGGGAGGTGAGGCGTCGGTTCCTTACTGTGTCGGGGAGGTGACGTCACGGATGGCGGCGAGGCGTCGGTTCCTTACGATGGTGCGGCGTCGATGGATTCGGGGGTCACCCACGTCGAGGATCGGCTCCGCGATGATGAAGCCCTGGCGTCGGTGAAGTCGGGGCTGCGGTGCGAGTCGGGACGGTGCGTCGTGAGCGTCACGAGCGGTGTCCTCGGCTCCGGTGCAGGCAGCGGCCTCGATGACGGCTTCGGAGTCGATGTCGCACGGCGTCGGCAGGCGTCGGGCCTACGGTGCAAGTCGGGGCGGTGCGTCGTGCTCTTCACGAGCGGTGCCCACGGCTTCGGTGCAGGTTACGGCGTCGCTCGCCGGCGTCGGTGTTGCAATTTCCCTCTGTTAGCAGCTAAAACAGCAGTTCCAGATGCAGGCAAACAGAAGGGGTGAAGTCTTTGTGTCCCTGTGACTTCAGGCAGGAGGCAAGCTCAGTTCAAGCCCTTGGAGATTCCCTTCTTCAAGATGACAAAGCACAGCAAAGTCTTTTCTCCTGTCCTTGGCAGAAAGCAACCACTGCAGGCCAACCCCAATCAGCAAAACAGCACAGGGGCAGTACTCCTCCTTCAGCTTCTCCGGTTCTTCTCCTTGGCAACAGGTTTCTTGATTTCCCAGAAGTGATCTAATTTCCTAGGGGTCTGGGTCCCCTTTTATACACCTTTTCCCTTTGTTCTCTGAAGGCAGAGAGGCCTCTGCCTAGTCCAAAACCAGTTCTGGTCAGTCCTGGAGCACTTTGTTTTTCTGACTCCTTCTTTCCTTTGTGAGTGAGGGGCAGAGCCATCAGACGCCCGTCAGGAGGTGGAGCCAGCATTGTGGAAGGCAGGCACAGCCCTATTCAGACCCAGGTGCAACTCCTCCCTCCACTCTGGATGCAGACCTTCCTATTCAGCCCTGTGCTGACTCACCCTGTCTCCTGTAGCCACCCCCAGCCCCTGTCACTCAATCTCTAGACAAGGAATACACAACCTAGCAGAGGCAGGCTTGGAAGTTTAGGCAAGAAAATACCCACTTTCTAAAAGTGGTATTTTCAAACACAGAATGTTAAAACCAACTTCACTAAAAGATGTATTTTATCATTCTGAGTTCAGGCATACTAAATTCGTTTTTCTACCATGTTCCCTGGGTCAGTTCTGACTATAAGGTGTAATAGTCAGTCTGCCCATTCTGGCCTATGGGGAGCAGGTAGCCTTGCAATAGTGAAAAACGAAAATGGCTGTAATTCACTATTAGGACATGCCACACACACCAGGGCATGTCCTACCTTATACTTACAATGCACCCTGCCCTAGGGCCTACTTTAGGGGTGACCAACATGCAGTAAAGGGAAGGTTTAGGGACTGGTAAGTGGGTGCACTCACCAAGTCGACATGGCAGCCCTAGGCTGCACACAGGCTCTGCAATGGCAGGCCTGAGACACATTTTACAAGCCGCTTCTGTGGGTGGCACAACCAGTGCTGCAATCCCACCAGCGGCATTGGATTTACAAGCCCTGGGCACACTCCGTGCACTGTACTAGGGACTGACAAGTAAACCAATCATCCAATCATGGAGTCACTAATCCATAACACAATTTATCATGGGGAGAGCATATGCACTTTAGCACTGATCAGCAGTGGTAAAGTGCCCAGAGTCATAAAACCAACAAAAACAGGTCAGAGAAAATATAGGAGGAAGGCAAAAAGTTCAGGGATGACCCTGCAAAAAGGGCCAAGTCCAACACAACCCCCTTCCAGCCAAAACGCAGGGGAGACCAATCACTACCCTGATGGGCTTCTCTGCTTTGGGCGATAGAACCTGGACCCTGGCCCACAACAGCAGGGGCATACTCCAGTTCTACGCCAATCTGAACCTATTTGGATCCCTCTGTCCATACTCTCAGGGCCCACCCAGCTAACCCATGGGGAACCCTTCTCCTCAACTGTGGACACCACCTGTGCAGCACCTAACCTTAGCTTGCTCACAGGTGTGTCCCAACCGACAGACAGTACCCACATGGCCAACACAAATGTGTGGCCTAGTCCACCCCCGGGGTGTGACTTCTGTCCCCCTCCCAGGGGCAACTCTGTCCACCAGGACAGCAAGCCACAGTGGCCACTGACAGCCGTCAGTGATGAGAGCCAGGCCCCAGGCCTTTCATGGCTCTCCAACCTCTGTGGTGTCAGAGAGCGGGGGCAGTAGCCCCAGGTGCCTGGCACCCTTTGTCCACTCTCCCAACCGTCAGGTCAGGTATGACATCCTGACACTGACCCACCAGCCCCGGGCCTGTAACCGGCGGCTGGACAGGAGACTGGGGTGGGCTCTCCCACACCTGGTCCTCCTCCTTGGGGCTCTGCACCCTCCCACCTGGAGCTGTACCCCCTTCCAGAATTGTCAGGGCACCTGTGGCAGGGGTCCTGCACAACTCGCCCACCAGTTCAGGGGTTCTATCCTGCAACTGGGATCCCAGCATAGGGTCTGTACCCTTAGACTGGGCAGAGGCCAGGGGTGAGGCTGTCCTCTCCCCGCCCCCTTACTGGGGTCCTGCACCCTCCCACCTGGAGCGGTGCCCCCAGAAGACAAACTGGTAGGGGCACTGTTAGCAGCTGCCCCTTCCTCCAGGTCAGGGGGACACCCTGAACCTGGTCCTCCAACCCAGGGTCTGTACCCTTAGGCTGGACCTGTGCCTGGCAACCCAGGACTTCCGGGAGGGTACACCAACCCCCCCAAGGGAAACACACTCCTCTAGAGTTGTGTAATAATCTGCCTGGCGCACCAGGACTTCCTGGGGAGCACGCATGCCCCCCCAGAGGGTAACACATCTCTCATGTGTTGTGTGACAGTCTGCCTGGCGCAGATCTCCCGACCCCTGTCCATCTGACAGCGCGCGAAGATCCCCCAGGACAGAAGTGGTGTCACCATGGTCATTCACTGGTGACTCAGCCCTTCTGGCTGGTCCCTGACCCACTGGTTCTTCCACTGGGGACTCTCTCCCCCTCTCACCCCTCACTCTGGGCTTCTGCACCCTCCCAAGTGGAGCGGCACTGCCAGATACCAGAAACACTGGAGCTCCATTTACAGACGCTCCAGGTTCTCTAGACACTAGGAGATCCTCCTCAAGAGGCGGCCCATCAGGACAGCCTAGGCTCCCTACCTGGTGTTCCCTTAAAGAACCATCCAGGCTCTGAGACTGGGTTTCGGGCACCTTGGGACACGCAGCCCCACACTCACTCCTTCTCCACTGAGACAGGACGTGAGCCCCTACACCCCTCCCACTACACCGGGACCTAGCTGGGCTACTCTGAACCACTTCCACCACTCTGGGCTGGAAGATACCTGAGCCACTCCTCTTAGGGTCACTCCCCAATGCCTTTTCAGACCCTCTGGAAACCACCAAAAGGTCTTCCTCCCTCGTGAGCTCCCTGGGGTCAGAGAACTCACTCTCCAACAGGCGTTGGCATAGCTCTGGAAAACAGGGACTTACAATATGCTCTCCCACAATTGGATCACACAACCCCTCACAGGTGTTAACCAAGTTATCCTTCACCTCACCATCCAGTGCCTCACACATGTACCCCACACCACTCTGCTGAGATTGGCAAGACAGTATCTGACTGTCTCTGTCACTCAACCCACACTCTTCTGGGCGGTCTTCACACTCACACCCCAGGAATTCAAACATGGGGGAACCACTCTCCCTGCACCTCCCATCTAGAGTCAGTAGAGTGTCCCTCCTGCTACTAGGACCATGAATCCCTGCGTCAGTTTCCCTATTCCTCTCAGGGACACTGCGCACTACTGGAGCTACCTCATGTCCTTGAACCTCCTGGTGTATATTAACCCCCTCCAAGTCAGGCACCACATCTCTGGGTGTGTGTACTACTCCCTCAGCACTAGGTAATACAATTTTGCTGCCACCAGAGGGAGGAATCCCTAAGCCCCTGGCTTTGAACTCCAACACCCTCATCATTCTCTCATGCTCTAAAAGCATCTTCCTTTCTTCCATGGCCAACCTCTTACTTTCCAACTCCAATTTCTTATGCTCAAGGCTATCATGGCTTCCCTGTTTTAGTTTGGCCATTTCCATTTCATGCATCCTGCTTTTGTCCCTGTCCTCCAGCTCCTCTGGAGACAGGCCCTTTTGAGAAACACTGCTGCCCTCCCTGGAAGGCACTCTCCTCCCAGTTAAGCCCAATGGCCCCTCAAGCTGCCCATCTAAATTCTCTGCCTCCTCCACAGGCTCCTCGGACTGCCCACTGGCATTCCGTGCTTCCAACCAGGCCCTTAGCGCCTTGTGAAACTCCTCCTTCCTGGTGAGGCCTCTCATAGAGATTTTAAACTTTTTGCAAACAGCTTTGAGTTCTGGCACAGTGTAGGTATCAACCCTATCTTCTTCAAATTCAATATCTGCAGGTGCAATGGATCCTTTTTGCTCATGGTGAAAATTGGCAGTTCTCAACAAAAATAAAGGTTCCACGGAAAAAAGTCCTATCAAAATGTATGTGGTCGCGTATTGGTCTGCACTCACTAGTAGTGTACACCAATCACTGTATATGAATCACAAATGCAAGTCCAAATCCTCACCGCTGACCACCAATGTTAGAACTGGGGGTCTCTAGTTGGCAATGGTTTGCACCTTTGTCCAAATAGGGACCCTTGCTTCTAGTCAGGATAAGGGGGAAACACTCCTAAAATAACCCCTGCTCACCCCCTGGTAGCTTGGCACGAGCAGACAGGCTTATCTCAGAGGCAGTGTGTAAAGCATTTGTGACCACATACAGTAATACAGTGAAACACTACAGATGGACACCACACAGGTTGTTTATGTAAAAATAAGTAATCTTTATATAGACTTATCACAAGACCCAATAGCAAAAATCCACAATACAGTACTCAAAAATAGACTTAAAATGATAGAGACAGTTCACGTTATCTTCAAAAATAGGATAGTCAATCAAAAATAAAGCTTGTAGCAACAAATAACTCCACTTGGAGTTATCACGACGTCGTGACCGGTGGAAATCCCAAAGTACGGCGCCGACCGCGAGGTGCGCGGCGTCGGGCCCGGAGTCGAGCAGACCCACAAAGAACAGTACCTGGAATTCGATGAAAACAAAGACGGTGCACGGCGTCGGGGAGGTGATGCTTCGTTGGCGCCGGCGGCGTCGGTTCCTTACGACCCCAGGGGAGGTGATGTCTCGGTTCCTTACTGCAGCGCAGGGGAGGTGAGGCGTCGGTTCCTTACTGTGTCGGGGAGGTGACGTCACGGATGGCGGCGAGGCGTCGGTTCCTTACGATGGTGCGGCGTCGATGGATTCGGGGGTCACCCACGTCGAGGATCGGCTCCGCGATGATGAAGCCCTGGCGTCGGTGAAGTCGGGGCTGCGGTGCGAGTCGGGACGGTGCGTCGTGAGCGTCACGAGCGGTGTCCTCGGCTCCGGTGCAGGCAGCGGCCTCGATGACGGCTTCGGAGTCGATGTCGCACGGCGTCGGCAGGCGTCGGGCCTACGGTGCAAGTCGGGGCGGTGCGTCGTGCTCTTCACGAGCGGTGCCCACGGCTTCGGTGCAGGTTACGGCGTCGCTCGCCGGCGTCGGTGTTGCAATTTCCCTCTGTTAGCAGCTAAAACAGCAGTTCCAGATGCAGGCAAACAGAAGGGGTGAAGTCTTTGTGTCCCTGTGACTTCAGGCAGGAGGCAAGCTCAGTTCAAGCCCTTGGAGATTCCCTTCTTCAAGATGACAAAGCACAGCAAAGTCTTTTCTCCTGTCCTTGGCAGAAAGCAACCACTGCAGGCCAACCCCAATCAGCAAAACAGCACAGGGGCAGTACTCCTCCTTCAGCTTCTCCGGTTCTTCTCCTTGGCAACAGGTTTCTTGATTTCCCAGAAGTGATCTAATTTCCTAGGGGTCTGGGTCCCCTTTTATACACCTTTTCCCTTTGTTCTCTGAAGGCAGAGAGGCCTCTGCCTAGTCCAAAACCAGTTCTGGTCAGTCCTGGAGCACTTTGTTTTTCTGACTCCTTCTTTCCTTTGTGAGTGAGGGGCAGAGCCATCAGACGCCCGTCAGGAGGTGGAGCCAGCATTGTGGAAGGCAGGCACAGCCCTATTCAGACCCAGGTGCAACTCCTCCCTCCACTCTGGATGCAGACCTTCCTATTCAGCCCTGTGCTGACTCACCCTGTCTCCTGTAGCCACCCCCAGCCCCTGTCACTCAATCTCTAGACAAGGAATACACAACCTAGCAGAGGCAGGCTTGGAAGTTTAGGCAAGAAAATACCCACTTTCTAAAAGTGGTATTTTCAAACACAGAATGTTAAAACCAACTTCACTAAAAGATGTATTTTATCATTCTGAGTTCAGGCATACTAAATTCGTTTTTCTACCATGTTCCCTGGGTCAGTTCTGACTATAAGGTGTAATAGTCAGTCTGCCCATTCTGGCCTATGGGGAGCAGGTAGCCTTGCAATAGTGAAAAACGAAAATGGCTGTAATTCACTATTAGGACATGCCACACACACCAGGGCATGTCCTACCTTATACTTACAATGCACCCTGCCCTAGGGCCTACTTTAGGGGTGACCAACATGCAGTAAAGGGAAGGTTTAGGGACTGGTAAGTGGGTGCACTCACCAAGTCGACATGGCAGCCCTAGGCTGCACACAGGCTCTGCAATGGCAGGCCTGAGACACATTTTACAAGCCGCTTCTGTGGGTGGCACAACCAGTGCTGCAATCCCACCAGCGGCATTGGATTTACAAGCCCTGGGCACACTCCGTGCACTGTACTAGGGACTGACAAGTAAACCAATCATCCAATCATGGAGTCACTAATCCATAACACAATTTATCATGGGGAGAGCATATGCACTTTAGCACTGATCAGCAGTGGTAAAGTGCCCAGAGTCATAAAACCAACAAAAACAGGTCAGAGAAAATATAGGAGGAAGGCAAAAAGTTCAGGGATGACCCTGCAAAAAGGGCCAAGTCCAACAGGGGCCAAAAACTTTTCCACGTTAGATATGTCCGCTGCTTACCACCAGGTCACCTTACACAAAGAGAGTCATCATTTGACCTCCTTCATCACTCCGTTTGGTGCATACAGGTTCAAAAGGATGCCAGTTGGATTAGCATCTGCAGCCTCCGTATTTCAGCAAATCATTGAGGCAATGTTCAAGGGTGTTCCTCACGTCAGATGCTTTCAGGATGACATCTTAGTGTATGGGGAAGATATGCAGTTCCATGATAAAAACCCTAGCTGTGGTGCTTTCCATCCTCAATAACAAAGGAGTCACACTAAAAAGCGGCAAATGTAAATGTGCTGTTGACACTGTTGACTATCTGGGATTCAGGTTGTCATCTCAAGGAGTACAACCTAAAGAGGATCTAGTCAGAGGCATTAAAAATGTCCCCGCCCTCCTCAATAAGGATCAATTGCGGTCTTTCTTTGGCATGCTAGAATTTTATGCCAGATTTATTCCCAAGTGCAGTGGCAGGACACAACACATGAGGGAGTTACTGAAAAAGAATCAGCAATTTTTGTGGTCCAATCAACGCGACATGGAATTCTGTGATGTCAAAAGTGCATTGGGTAACGCTATTCCTCTTCAGCCATTTGATACTAGTGATTCCTCTATTGTTGTAACTGATGCTAGCCAGCACGGGCTGGGTGCTGTACTTTTGCAAAGAAGGGATGGCAGAGAAGTGGTAGTTGCTTTTGCTTCAAGGTCACTGAGAGGAGCCAAACCTACTTACTCAGTTATTGAGAAAGAAGCGTTATGCTGTTGGTGGGGTGTGGATCACTTCAGGAACTATTTGTGGGGTTCCACTTTTACAATTCGTATCGACCACAAACCGCTCCTGAGTCTATTCACTACAAAAGGTGCAAGTAAAGCCACTCCCCGCATAGCTAAGTGGCATTACAGGATTATGGAGTACCAATTCACTCTAGAATACATTTCTGGTGCCAAGAATGTATTTGCGGATTGTTTATCCAGGTTGCCCATTCAAGATGATGTCACAGAGACAGTGTGTGGTGAGGACTGCATAGTAGCCACGTTGGCTGAAGCTGGTTTTGGATGCATTACAGAAGGAGAATGGAAAGAGGCTGTTTTGGACAATGAGGTTTTGCAAGTCCTCATTAACATGTTGGGGAGAGAGTGGAAATCAAACGATGTTGTGGTAGGGGTGAACTGATATAAGCATGTTTTTTTCCAAGCTGAGCATTGATGATGGAGTATTGAGGAGGATGGATTTTCTGGTAGTTTCATTGAAGCTACAAAATAAGATATTGTCTTTAGCCCATGAGGGACATGTGGGGATGAGAGCCATGAAGAGGAGGATCAGGGGACTTTTTTGGTGGCCTGGTTAGGACCGGAGTGTGGAGTATTTTGTCAGGGATTGTGTAGCATGTGCAGTCAGTGATAAGTCTCAGGGGACTTTTCCCAGTCCTGTGGAAGCCATCCCTGTTCCTGAGAAACCTTGGTTCAAATTGGATTTAGACATAATTGGTCCCATGTTTATCTTGGATGAGTGTTGTAGATTTGGAATTGTGCTTGTAGATTATGGCAAAAAATGGCCGGAGGTACAATTTGTTCAGTCAGCTAACACGGAGGAAGTTTTAAAATTCTTGCAAACCCTGTTTTTAAAAGGCGGGGCACCAGTGGAACGTGTCACTGACAACGGGGTGCAGTTCACTTCTAATGAGTTCCAAAAGTTTGTAGCTCGGTGGGGAATTAGGCATGTCACTACTTCCCTCTATCATCCCCGCAGTAATGGATTAGTGATGCGCTATAACAGAATCATAAAAGACAACATTCAACTCTCAGTAGCCAACGAGTTGGACTGGAGAGAAGAACATTTGGAATTGTTATGGGCACTATGCACCACACCCTGTGCCTCTACCCAGGTCTCACCTCTTGTTTTACTGAAGGGGAGGATGGCTGCCTCCAAATTGGTCAGACCATGGATGAATGGTTTGGCTGTTCCACAAGCAAAATTGGAGCGTGTGAAGGAGAAGTGTAAGATAGCTCAGGACAAGTATGCCTGTTCTGCCCCTATTAAGGGTAGAAGACAAGCCACTTTCCACAAAGGGGATGTGGTGAAAGTGAAACTTCCGGGCATAGTTGCCAAGGGTAAATCCAGATACTCTCAACCTTTGGTGACTGATGTGGTCAAACACCGTGTGGTGAGGTTGAGTGATGGAAAATTGTGGAACAAATAGAAATTGTCCAAGCAGACAATGAAAGGTGTTAGACAGAGTATGGAAGCTAAGGATCCTGAGGGTGCGGATGGTCACAATAGTGGAACTGTGGGGACCACACCCATCCGCATAGAATCTAACTCAGAGAGGCCTGTGAGAGCCAAAGAACTACCTACTCGTTGTAATGATTATATCACAATTTGAAATGGTGTTCCAATTGCGAGTGTTATTTCTCCTGTCAAATTTATATTTGTTTTAGTTTCTTCCTCCTACAGGTGTCCATGTTTTCATACCTTTTTCATTTTTGGTACCCTCCTATTGTCTTCCCTTCTCAGCGGCAGTATAACCCATGCAGGGTATGTAATGAGGGTTTGGTGAAGGGGAAAATGTGTTAGATCTTCATCATCTGTGTGGCGCACGGGTGCAATCCTGGCAACCGCGCTGGGGAGAATGTTGGGGTGTGCATTCTCGGCAGTTGGTGTCGGGACGGTTGCCTCGCTGGTCGCACATATTGTGCTGTGAATAAAGAAGGTTTTTACCTGTTCCAGATTGGACATCCTGTCTTCCTTTCAATCATCTTCATTTCCAAGGCCTCCTTCTGATGATCTAGATACCACTTGGATCCTGCCTCAGTCTGAGAGTGAGACACGCCACGAGACAAGGCTATGGAAAAGGAAGGTTCAAGAAAGCCTTAGAGTTATGGACACAGATGTACAAAAGGAGGATGTCGACAAGCCAGTCATCAAGGATGTTGGCCGAGCCCCAGTGGAAGCAAAAGACACACAGTTTCCAGTCCAGGGAAGACCTGGCTTGGCAGTTCGGGCTTGACTGTTCCCATGAGGAACAGTGTCAAACTGATTTTCATATGGCTATGTCTGAACTGGGGTGGCGAAGTGAGCTAAAGAATGATGATGGATTCAACCCAGATATGTGACTGGGGGTGAGTGTCTGAAAAGTTTCAATGCTCTGTCCATCATCTCCTTGTGTTTGCTTTGTTTGCCCTAATTTGGCAGGGAATGCCCAGACGTGGGTCCCGTGCTCACTTTGCAACTGGATTCAACCTAGCTTGGCTGATGAGGGGTGTTACCCTGAAACCAGTCCCAGGATGCTTGTTTCCAGTCCAGGGAAGACCTGGCTTGGCAGTTCGGGCTGGACTGTTCCCATGAGGAATAAGGTCAAGACTGATTTGCATATGGCTGGGTCTGAACTGGGGTGGCGAAGTAAGCTAAAGAACGATGATGGATTCAACCCATATCTGTGACTGGGGGTGAGTGTCTGAAACGTTTCAGCACTCCGTCCATCATTTCCTTGTGTTTGCTTTGTCAGCCCCAGTGGAGACCGACGTTACCCCATCCCAACTTCCTGAGAGGGATGTGGCACAACAGATACCACCACCCTCAGCTGCCATATGTGCAAAGTCCCGGCAGTGACCTACATCCACAATCACCTTAGTAGAAGTAGGTACTCCAGAGAGTCAAACGTCAAAACGCTGACCTACCGCCAGTTCATACGACATTGGCAGTGGCATCAGCATAAGAAAGTTGAGCTCCCGGTTTGGGACTTCTTTTCGGTTAGCAAGAGGGAAGTGAACATTGCCATACGCTCCCTTTGCAGTGCAAGAGTTGGTAGGGGTAAGCTTGGGACAAACTATGGTACCGGGGGGGAAAGCAACCCATTTGAGAAAGCACCAACCGATCAGTTGAGGGGCGCACCTTAGCGGCTAAAAAACTACAAGTGTTGTTGGTGAAGGGGGTGAAAGACTGAGCAAGGAATCCAATCCGATCACGATGGAAGGTGAAGAAGAGGAAGACATTTTTGTTACGCAAAGCAGCCCTCTCCCCAGCAGTGAGGTAGTATCGTCCACATCAGCAACATCGCAATGGCACAAGACTCAGGTTGAGACACCAAGGCAAGAGAGTACAGTGACTGCCCCGCTGAAACGCACATTAAGCCTCCCACTGTCTGCTCTCAAGAAGTCACCTGCATCAGTGGCACCAGAAAAGAAAAAAAATCCAGGCTACTATTCCTGGAATGTTTAGGCCGGAGGGGCAGTATGAACGCAACCACCCAGCTGCATATTTGTGCAACGCGAAGCCGGCTAAAATGTTAGCGCTGGACCTCTTCCCTTTTTCTTTTGTGGAAGTGGTGGATTTTCTTGAATTTGTAGCAGCCATCTGCCCAAAATAAAGGGTTCCCAGCCGGTCCTATTTCGCCAGAGTTGCAGTTCCAGTGCTAAATCACGATGTGCTGGAATTGCTTGGACAAGCTTTGCAGCAGAGTGCAGTTGACAGTATCCACCTGATGACAGGCATGTGGACCAGTTGCCAAGCCACTGATTACATGTGCATAACTGCACACTGGATCTCTTTTGTGGAGGCTAGAGAAAAGATATCTGCAGGTGTTGACACTGCTGAGATTTTTAATGCTGCTCACAAGCATGCAACAGTATCCATGTTCGCCAGGAAAAATCCCACACTGCTGCAAATATTTTGGAAGACTTTAACAACAAGGTCTTTGAATGGCTGTGACCAGGAGGGCTTGAAATTGGAGTTGTTACCACAGACAGTGGCAGTGATATAGTTAAGGCCATGGCAAATGGTGGCTGTTTCAGGGTCCTGTGTATGGCGCACTGCATCAACATCATTGTACAGGACTTTCTCAAAAAAGAAGGCCAAGTAAACAAATTACTGTCCACCTTCAGAAGAATCTGCCCTCATTTCAGTCCTTCATTTAAAGCCCAGAAACAGCTGAGGGTCATTCAGCATGATAATAGAATGCCAGTTAAAGCACTCATATGGGAGGGGCTGTTGGAACTCGACTTGTTACATGGCTGAACATCTGTTTGAGCAGTACAGACCGATCAATGAATATGTCATGCAGAGAGGGGATGCTACTGCGAAAGGCATGATCATTGAGATGGACCAATGGGGCCTAGTCAAATGCCTGACAGAGCTGCTGCTTCCTTTTGAGGTGTTCACACGGGATGTCAGCAAGGAGGACAGTACCATGGGCCAAGCTATCCCGTTGTTACAAATGCTATAGGAACAGCTAAAGGAGGTGTGGAGGAAAAAAGATGCTTATGACTTGGTGGAGAGCTTAATCATTCACTTATCTGTTAATACAAGGGTGCAAAGAGACATTGTGTCATCCAAACATTACATCTGTGCCACAATTATTGACCCATGGTACAAACCATTACTTTCAACTTTCATTCCTTTTTCAGATGGGGATGTTGGGAAATACAAAACATGGATAGCTAAGCAAGCCAGTGAGCTAGAAAAAGAACAGCAGGGAATTAGAGGCCCACTCCTCCAGGGTACAAATTCTGCGGGGCAGCCTTCAAGTTCAGAGCCTGGGGGAGGGCTGTTGGCTCACAACAGCCAAAACCAACAGCAAGAACACCATCAACAACAAGAACAGGAGCATCAGACCAAAAGTCTGCAACTGAATGGTTTCTAATGGCAGGGCTTAAGTCCAGTGCAGAGGCGAAGGTAAAAGAGGTCAAGCAAGGTGGAGTGCCAATGGCCATTGAGCAGATGGTCCAGGCCTATCTGGATGACCTAACAGAGGTTTACATTGATCAAAACCCATTGGTTTAATGGTATGGGAAGAGGTGCCAAAGGCCAGTGCTCAGCAGGCTGGCAATAAACTATCTGCCTTGCCCAGAAGCCAGTGTCTCCTCTGAGCGTGTTTTCAGTGCTGCTGGTGTTGTTGTCACAGTAAGAAGGACCAGTCTTTTGCCCGAAAATGTGGAGCGATTAACCATGATTAAAATAAATCAGATACTACGGGGTTACTCCATACCTGAAGTACGACAGAAGGAAAATGAGGGAGACTCAGGTCATGGAAGTAGTGTGTTAGAAGACCTTCTGGGCGAACAACCAGAGTGTGTGAGTGTTTTGTGATGATTCATGTGGTGGCAGCTAGTGACACTGAGTGTTTATTTATCTCTAACTATTACGCTTAAATGTGTTTGTGATGATTTACAATGTTGGTGGCCAAATGATGGCTGATTTCTTCACCGGGTCCATTCCACACTGCTTAATTGTTTTCTGCCTTATACTCCTCTTAGATTCAGATGCGACCAGTCCCTTTAGAATAGATAACGCAAACACAAATAATTGATAACGCAAACACAAATCTAGTCTACACAAAAAATGACTCAGTATTTATCATGTTGTGCAACAACACTAATTTGTACTACAGGTCAATCTATTCTATTTGAGTCGGGACATAGTCGGTACAGAGTTGGACACCTTACTCTGAGTCAGGAGGATCAGGGATGATGGAATGGGATGACTTAGGGCATGGGCGTGACTGGGTACTTCGAGAAGTGCAACCAGAAGAAGGAAGTCTTCAACTTCACTGAAACCAACCGATTTGGTGATGACTTTAAAGTGTCCTACCCAACTCTGTTGGTGAGAGTGGTGCATCGATTTTACTTGATTTGTGCAAATGCACTGTTACTGGGTATGTGTGCTCAGTGCTCTCTGGCTCAAATCTGAAGCTAAGTGGTGGTTGAGTGGGGGTCTGTTGTTGTGTAGGTAGCTGGAGACAGACATCTCCTTGATTCTACAATATCAATTTTGTTTTACAATCCGCAGGTCTTCGCTTATACTGCGCGAAACTAGAAAAGCACCATAACACTCACGCTTACCTTACCGGACCACATCAGCCAGGCACCCAAGCTTGATGGACAGGCCAAGAAGGATGTAGATGTAACACCCAAATTGGCAATACAATATCATTTTTTCTTCTAATAATCATTAGAACTGTGTGTGTTGTTTGCTTGACTCCTACATAATTTCAGATATTTGTTATCTTTCAAACCTAGGTAACAGAACATTTAGATATAATGTAACGTGGGTCTCTTTGGGGACACACAGACTGTTTGGTTTGCATTGCATTTAAGTTACCTGTACTCATTCCTTGTTTCCTTTTCCTCCCTATAAAAGATTTATGATGGTTGGCTGCTCACTGCCGAGATGAATGTTGTCCTTGTGTAGTGTTTGTCTTTGTCAAACCTTTTCCCAAATCCCCCTCCCTATCCATTCATTGAACCCCTAACCCTCTTCCCCTGGGCTGTGTGATTTATTGAGGTGTGACTTAATAAATTACACTTTTAATTGATCACACACTTGGTGGGGTGGATGTGGTGAAAGCAACACCAACTCAGTGCAGGATGAGGATCTTCAGCTTTAAGTATAGCCCACACTGGCCACATTTATTATTCTTCCAGCCACGCATAAAAACACTGTTCAATATTTTCAGAGGAACATCATTGCCAGCATCTTCATTCAATCACTGTATTGCATCAAAGCTTACCCTTGTCCACGTCAAGTTCGTAGTTCGAGTCGACTTAATTTTGTAACTTTTACTAGCTCACCATTGTTTTGATTAATTCAATTTAGCATTGCTTATCATATTTTCTCTATTGTCTCTCTTCTTGTGTAGTAGTCTAGTTTGGTGACTGTCTCAATTTAGTTTTAAGGCTTGCATATATTAACAGCATTAACTCATTTTTTATTTCAATTTTGTTAGTTCCCTGTGATGAATAGTCCTTATCCTACAGTTTGAGTCTGCCTACGAGGGAAAGGGACCTCGCTTGATGCCTGCACTGTTAGTGCACTAGCATGCTACTTCTGCTACTACATGCTAAGACAAACCATAATGGAGTGACAGAGATATTGATGAATCAGAGTTTTTGAAAAGAAATAAAAGAGTGGACAACTGGACATATGGTCGTGGCTGACAAATGCAATGGGGCTTTCCTCCTCATACTTCCTTCCAGCGATGGAGCACGGTCATCAGTTCACCTACTCTGCTAATCTAGGCCTATGCTAAGAGACACAACATTGGGGTGTCCAACGTGATCATGGCCATGCTCTCGTTTTACTGATTGAGCATGAGCAAGTAAAATAAACCTTCTCATCTCAACAAACATACGCAGAATAGAAGCATGCAATCTTCACAGCAGAGTAGTAGTATGTGATCAATAGGTTCTCTGAGTCTTTACAGTGCCACCACTAGGCAGTCAACAAAGTATGTAAGGAGCGAGGGAAGGCTGACTGACAAAGCAGAAGAAAGGAAGCTACAGACAGACTAGTACAGAGACAGTTTATTGTAAAGTACAAAAACTTGAAATATAGAAAATAAATACGTAAATATGATAATGCAAGGATAACAATAATTTAGAAATGGATAGAATTAAGAGGATTTGGACAAAAAATTAGGAAACGGGTAGAAATAATAATTCAAAATAGGGAGCGGTAAAAGTTATGGAAATAAATATTAATGTTAACAACAGGAGGACTTACTGGGGCTAGCAGAGCCATCGGCCGAGGAACTTTAGGACTGGGAGGCACCTCAAGTTCCCTCACCCGCCTCAGCCCTCTTCTTGCCCCTGGATGCTGATGTAAGACATAAAGACAAAAACAGATTGGTGGTAAATAAATAATCTCTCCATAATATTTTTGGGCAGGAAAAGGCTATTGCAATAACATTGAACTTTTCTATATCAGATCGACTAGTAGTATCGCGGACCGCCCTATCCTATTCCAAATTTCCTAAACCTACGTAGCCCTATTCCAAATTTAGTAAACTACATTTTGGAATTACTAATAAATTGCAATGAATGATGTTTGCTTCCTCTCATCTCATTCGCAATCTCTTTGACGGGCCAATTCACTAAGTCTGCACTTTCCTTTAAATGCATAGATAGACACATGCTAGCCATATACAACAAATTGGTTGCTTGCCACTGTACCAGCTACAAGAAATGGCTCTATGAACTGAAGTGAGAGGACGCGCGCCTCTAAATTACTAATACTAACTACCACTAGTATCTTAGTGACAGGACAAAGGAGTCTCTGCATTACTTCTTACATAATCATTCCAAGAGAGCGCCAACAAGTACAATTAGGTAGTGCCGAGCACCTGTATAGAATAGCGATCAAGTACTATTTGTAAACTTGGCTTACCTGCGAGTGAACAGCATGCTTGCTAGTTGGGAAAAAAATATTAGCAATAGCATAGATAACACAAGTAATAATATTAATAATTACTCACCGAGCCCCGCAGCCTCCACTCCTAGCAGGTACAGCAGGTCCTGGTCTTGATCCAGGACGTTGGACCAACGGTGTGCCGGGCAGCAAAACACTGCCCGACACACTCTCGCCCAACGCTGCTGGCGCTCCGTCAGTCTGTACCTGGACCCAAACCTGCCACCTGCTGCCAGGGTGGAGGGGAGGTGGCGCTGGACATAAAAGACCAGCCCTGCCACCTGCACCTCTGAAAACAAAGCTTTGGGCTGCGCCCCTTCCTGGCTCCACCTTCCGCAAGGAAGGCGGCTGCTGCCCCTTCTTTTGACCCCTGCTCTGCCATGGCACTGGTGGGGAAAGAGAGGAAGAAAAGAAACAGGAAAAAGAACTAAGAAAGGTAAAAAAAATAAGGAAGTAAGGCAAAAAAATAAAAAAGTACAAAACTCGAAAAAAATACACCAAAAAGTAGAAAAAACTACACACTCAGAAAGACAAAAGGAAAGATAATAAATAAAAATGAGGGAAAAAAGTTTTAGAAGGCAAAGATTAAATAGATTGAAAAAGGATCAAATTTAGGCCCCATCACCATAAACAGAGTGAGAAATAAGATGGCAGCGCCCATGCACACCGCATGGTGCAGTTTGCGTGAGATTTCTGCCTGAGAATGCATTTCACATAGACATATGGCGTAAACATCACGTGAACGGGCGGAACAAGGGAACTCAGCCCAATCGCAGAACTCCGTGTAGCACGGCAGAGTTTTGTTTACAACTTTGCAGAGTTCTGCATACCGCAGCTACGCGAAATCCACCCAGGCCTAGTCTAGGGATGGAAGTTAAAACGGAGGCAAAAAGGAAACCAGTCCTCCACAAATATTATGGTAGCATAGTACTTTATAGTACTTTCATAAGTATGCCCCAAACCATATAATGCCTATCCACTGAAATGCAAAAATGAACAGAATCAACTTTAGAGATGCAGATATTTTGAATCCCACTTTACCTGCAACTGTTCAAGGGGGATCTTTGTAAACATTTAACCTGTTGTGCCCAAACTGCAATTAAACAGTTGGGCTTTTTCCCCAACCCACTTCTCGAACTGAAGATATGCCAATGATATACTACAGTTGTACGCCGGTGAGCTCACCACAGGATGTCCAGTTGTATAATCGTGGTCGAAAATCTTTCTGGGTCAAGACTGATTTGCATATAGCTGGGTCCAAACTGGGGTGACAGGGTGAGCAAAAGAACAATGGATCAAACCCAGATCTCTGTGACTGGGGGTGAATGTTTGCATTGTTCAGCATTCCTTCCACCATTTGTTCCTTTTGCTTTTGTCACCCTAAGTGGGAAGGGTATGCCCAGATGTGGGTCCCATGCTCACTGCGCCACTGGAATCAAGCTAGCCTGGCTGATGAGGGGTGATGCCCCAAAACCAGTCCCAGGATGCTTGTTTCTGGTCCAGAGAGGACCTGGTTTGGCAGTTCGGGCTGGACTGTTCCCATTAGGGGCAGGGTCAAGACTGATTTGCATATAGCTGGGTCCAATCTGGGGTGGCATGATGAGCAAAAGGACGATTGATTAGACCCAGGTCTCTGTAACTGGGGGTGAATGTTTGCATTGTTCAGCATTCCGTCTGTCATTTGTTCCTTTTGCGAAAATATTTCAGGTCATTCAGCCCAACGGACTTCAGAATTTTTATTGACAGAGCTATCACTGAAATAGTCTACATTATAACATCATATGGGGCTTCATCCTCGATATCTCCTCTAGAAATAATGGACAGACTGTGTACTACGCTTCCTCCTCAGTTCAGAAACAAGGCTACATGACATTATTGCTAGTTCCTCATTTCCCAGCCAGCCATCGCCAAGAAAACTTTGTTATGTTTCTGATCAATCGCTTAAATCCTAAGCATTTCACTTGCTCTGCATGATTTTAAGATGTATTATCCAGACTGCTCTATCACGTACGAGAAATGTTGAATCTATTCCATTTGTGATTTACTACTAATTGTAGTTCCAATTCCATAATATTAAACTTCCGTGTAGCCCAAACTAGCTACTTGTTAATATAGGTTGTGTCTTTCTCAAGCTCTTTGTATTCTAGCTCAACTATACAAATGTATTGTTCATTTTCTATAGAACGCTGTGTGCTACACTTCATATACATTAGCATTCTGAATAGCTATTCATCTTGCTACTGCCATCCATTTAATAAATGATGCTCTTGCTTTTTATCAAAATCTGTGATTTGCCATGCTTTCTTCTGAGCGTGCATGTGTCCCATGTCATTATTTGCGGATGCTAAACATACTTTAAAATCTTCAGTGAAGGATAGCACATCAAGAAAAACTGACCTCGATGTATGATTACTACTTTCAAAAGTTTTTTAATATAGACTTCAACATCAGAATTATCTCTGTTGGTGGTCTTAGGTGAAAACCACACTTCTGTTTAATTTTTTTCTGTGCAAATGATATAGACCAGCAGTCTGTGATGCTAACTTCAATACAATGTATTTTCTTCCTTGCTCAGGCCACTCATAGGTTGTCAAGAGGAGAGATTATTTTCTGGCTGGTAACATATATAACACCTTTTAAGTAGATGTGAAACATGGACTATGTTTCTGCATACATGTTTACTCAACCTTTCCAGAAGTAAACCACTTGTAGATGTCATTTTTGTCATCATCATCCTTCCATATTCTATGAAGCTAAAGAGTTAGGAATATTATTGATTAGAGCTAACAGCATATCAGGTAAAACTGTGATACCAGGAAGGCCCACCTTGAGAAAAGGCAGGAAATTTCATAGGAGCTGAGAAAAATGAAACGTGGAGATGGGTAAAGGGTATACAGATCAGATGCAATAAACGCATGCATGACCAGAATTTTGTAAAATGCTTTTGGTAAGAGGTTATTGTAAGTGAGGTAATGTCTTAAATGGCTTCATTCTTGAACTAGAGTGCCGTGAATGTGTTACTTGGAAAAAAATATGTAAAAAGGACCATAGGTCTGCCATGGAAGGTGTGGCTTAGCATTAGAACAGTGGTCCTTAAAAAGAACAGTATGGTCATCAGGATAAATATAGACTCCAATCAGTGCTATATTACGAGTGTCCAGCCAGACATTCAATTTAATAATTCAAAAATGTCAAAAACCAAAAATATAAACACATCAATACAGTGGGACACAATCCTGCATCCTACATAGAAACATAACAAATACATTTAGGACAGGAACATATCAGGCAAGACAGGGTAGCTTGTGGAATATTGAACACAATTTCTAACAAGCTTGAGGAAACAGTAATTACACTTTTTTTTATCAGATTTGATTAATGTGCAAACTGTTTAAATTGGTCGACGACGTTTCGATCCTCTTAAAAAATGGTAGGATCATCATCAGGACAGTTATAAGTACAAGCCTGATTAATTAGAGATTGCCTGTGGAAAATAAGGAAAAGGGAAGGAGATTAAGGAGCGTCTAGTACAGACCGTGAAACATTATGCTATCCAGGGGGTCCGGGAACAGCCCTGGTGTGACCGCACCATGCTCGTGAAGCAGTTATGAAAACATTTGAGGACTCTCAACAGGGCGATAACTGTGAAGGGAGATGGCTAGCGTGAGTGAGCGTGAACGTCAGGGCTGCATATTAAAATAAGGTGTAGAAGGAAACAACCGTGTGGATATGGACGCACGCAATCAATCGTGTCAAGATAGTGACAAGCGAACCAGGCTGAACGGTACACACGTGAGCAAGGTGAAAAGGCCTAAAGATGTATGAGGACCGAGTTCAGAGTGCCCGCTGCGCGTGTGAGGTGATGCTCGTTCGCACAATAGGGAAGTAATAACTAACCTCAATTGGGCTTGCAGAAGGTAAAGCCACAAATACACTCAGTGGTGGAGGCCGATTAAATATGATGTTCTGTGAAAATTAAGTTCAAATGTAAGGTACCGGAATTACTAGATAACAACTGGCAGACAAAAAGATAGAACCAGCAGGAATTCTCACCTAAGAGTGAATAACCTGGCGTTTAGACTGTAAAGTTATCAGTTCCAAGACAGCAAGTGGCGATGCACTACAGGGAAAAAGGATGGAAGGGAGGAGTGAGGAAATAAAAGGGTGGCTTGGAAAAAGTCAGATGACTATGCAGGGCAGCGTGCTTACCGTTATGCTGTGTGATCCAAGGCTTGATGGCAGGGATAGCCATCGGCCAATGGAATGCTCCTATTTATGGTGTGAGTGACAGGTGACTCAGCATAAGGTGGCCATGTTGGGTGAGGGTTTTAATGAGTAATGAGAAGACAGACTAGGTGCGGTAAAGGAACCACTAGAGAGCCAAAAGGAGGCAGTGAACTAAAAGAAGAGTAAATCATACAAAACAGTATTCATTATTTAGGTAACAGGGAAATTATACCAAACACCTGAATTAACAAAATATGCTTGGTGACAATTGGACAGAAATATTCAGGAACCATGGTAAAAACAAGCATCAACGCAGTTAGTGGCAGTTGTATTCAGATTACAAACTAGAGGTAGACACAGTGAGGGCGGAACATAGTTCTTGGTACAAGGAGTGGTCTAGATCAAGTTGGTCCAATCCTCATTCCTGTTCAGTCCATTCCTGATGCTGTTCATGCGGATAATCTGCTTGAGCTCCTCTTTATTCAGAAGTTGTGCAATGTCTCCGCCTCTTGGGGGTTGTTTAACAACGTTTATGACTGTCCATTTAATGTCATCTTCATTGTGTCCTGCCTCGGTGAAATGATCCACTAAGGGCGCGTTGGGAGTTTTGCAGCGCACTCTACTCCTATGTTGTCCAATTCGGGTCTTCACTTTTTGTGTTGTTTGCCCAATGTAAATAAGCAAGCAAGGACATTGAATCAAATAAATGACATTGCAAGTATTACAGTTGGAAAATGATCTTGATTTGATTGACACATTATTGAAGGTAAACTCTTTGCCTTCAAGAGTAAAATCACAAACATTACAGTTGCCGCATTTGGCGTGCCCGATTAGAGGTTCAAGGCCCCATTGCGCATCAAGAGTGGTAGCTACCCTGGAATTAGGTAGAACCACCCATACCAGGTGGTCTTTGAGATTGCGGCTTTTGCGGAAAGCAAATAGAGGGCGCTCAATGTTCAAATTGCCTGCGTTCACAGTAGGCTAGTGTTTGATGATAGATTTACGGATGGGGTTCGAAATAGGGGAGAATGTGGTCACACAGACTATGCGATTGTTGTCAGACTTGATTTTGGGGGAAAGCAGGATTTCTCTTGGGCAGTACCAGGCACGCTTCTGTGCTGTTCATACCAGGCGTTTAGGGTAACCACGTGCTTTCAACTTGGTAGATAAGATTGACGCTTCGCGAAATGTCCGGCTGGACACTCGTAATATAGCACTGATTGGAGTCTATATTTATCCTGATGACCATACTGTTCTTTTTAAGGACCACTGTTCTAATACTAAACTGTTACCCAAGGTCCTTATCTACCTTTTGGGTTCCCTTGTGTTTTTGTAAATATGGAAGGCGTGGCAGCAGCATTCTGGCTCATATTACATAAGGTGGCTCTGGAGTGCTTTCTGCACCCGGGGTATGCTGGTATTTTGGATGGACCCAGAGACGCTTACACGTCCCTTTCTGTAATGTCAAAAGTGCCAGGTCACTTGTAGCGCTGACATAATGCCAAAGTGCCCGAAAGCAAATTACACTTTCCCACTGCACCTGCACTGTTTTATGGACCATGGTGCAGAAGTAAAGATGCTGTCAGGAGGCACACAGACTGTGCACCAAAGAGAGGTTATGTACAGTCAGATTGCCCTCCAAGGCCGACTAATAAAACAAGAAAGGGAGGTCCCATGATTTCCACAGATATTCTCCTGCAGGTGGGTACACTCACTCACTGTATTCACTTGCAGTGGGATCTCTTTGTTCAGCAGGCTGGGTGCTGCCTGCACTGTGAAAGACGGAGCAGCTACTACAAACAGCTGGTTCTAGTTTCACTAGGGTGCCATTCCCAGGGCGGCTGCTCGTTTGCCTCAGTCCTGGGCATTGTTCATTATCTGTAATAAGGTGCACTGTTCCTGTTTGCACCCAGTTTACCCTGTTATGGATATGCCATACACCATGGGTACTTACTAAAATTTTACAAAGTATGGTCTGTAGGGTGTCTGAGGGCCGCATTGATGCCAGAAAGGTGGAAGTGGGGTTTTGGGGGGGTTTAGGTGGTCGTAAGGGAAGCAAATCATGTTGTGGTCAGTGAATGATTGAAGTGTTGCATTCCATACTGTCCTCAAAATGAGCCTCTGGTCTCTGGTAAGTCATAGATTTGACAATAATTTATTACACTGTCTCTGAATCTCTATCCCTTTACCACACCTTGGGGTAAGCCTTGAAATATGTTAATTGTAAAACAGAAGTAACTTGAATATTGCATTTGAAAACCTAGTGTCAATATAGGCATCTCTACTTGACTAAATTGTGTGATCCTAGGCAATTGTCTAATTTTGATGTGCCTCCTTTTTCTTCATTATGACATAGAAGAGCTCCTTGAAATACACGAGTTAAGGATATATGCTGTACAAAACCTTCCTTTTTGTTTGATTTAATAAACTTTAGTGTTGTTCATGGGTACTAGCTACCCAGGCCACCCAGAGGGTTCCATGTGACAACCTAGTTCACTATTGGCATTGTTATGTGAGTGGAAGGAGGCATGCCCGTTTCTATATTCATTTTTTAAAACTATCAATTTAGAAAAAAAAATTCTGAATGCACTGTTATAATCTGATGTACTGAGGCGAAACACTTCTGCATGTTAATTAAATACACCTTTTTGAATTTTGAAGGAATTGCGTCATAGTTTTGCACATTTGTTTCAAGATTTCTTTAAAAATGTATGTCTTCAAGTTAAGTGGTGCAGGGAACCTTGTTTGTTTCTTCTCTTTTACTTTGGTTAATGTTTAAATAAATGCTTGCCCATTTATTTCATATCTTTCTGAATTTTAGTGCTGTCTCAGGTAAACAGCAGTCCAGTGCAGTCGTTCAGGTGGGGACGGCATGTTAAGATCAGGAGGGCAGCATGTGAAGGTCAGGAGGGCCACATGTGAAGCTCAGGAGGGCCACATGTGAAGCTCAGGAGGGCCGCATGGGGCCCTCGGGCCACACTTTGAGTATCACTGCCATAGAGCAAAGCAGGTGATAGAGCCCTCAACGCTCTGAAATGTGTAAGGGGTGCATTATACTCATGTATGAACTGCACTCACGTATATTCGATGTTTGTTGAACTTTTTGCGTATTAAAACGAAGTTTATGTATCCTTATGTTAGAATCTGTAGAGTGAAATTGTGGTGCTTTTGCAGGATTGATTAGTATTTTGCACGTATTTAGAGAAAACATGTAATTGTGCACGTATATATAATGAGTAGTATGTAAACCAAATGTATTCACTTTTATAAGATTCATATAAAGGCCTGTATAACGAGTGCATATTAAAAGACATTCTTAGGTTAACCAGAATTGTAGGCCTAACTTTCGTTTTTCTTAAAGGTTTGATTTCTCCTCGTTTGCTCTTAAGTCTGGAGCTAATTAAAATTTATGTGTGTAAAAAGTTTTCTTTTCACCCCTACTGCAGGTGCAGGAATTTGACCTCGTTATTTTAGATTTAAGGAGATACATGGGAGGAACGGAATGCCTTTGAAGAGCTCGGACAGAGAGAAGGGAGGACACCTTCCGTGCCTGGTGAAACTCGGGAACCAAGGTCGACGGACAAGGCTGTGAAATTAAGTGGACTTTGTGGAAAGTTACTCAAGAAGGTGTCCACGAAATAATGTACCATGTGACCTGTTAAGGGTGTAACTTTGTCTTTTTGTATTAGGTACAAAATAAAGAGAGACTCTCTTGGAGCTAATAGGATTTGAGTATGAGTGATGTAATGCCTATGTGGTGTAAGTGTAGATGGTTGGCAGATTAAGTCATGGACCCTTATCAACAATTATGCAATCACATGGTGTATGTATTTCTTCCCTTAGTGGATACATTATGATTTTTTGTTCTGAATTGATTCTTGGATTAGAAAGATGTTTTTTTTCTAAATAGTTGTTTCAACTAGGTTACGTGAATTTGCACCAGAAATGAGATATTAAGAGAGACAGTTGTCATTCTAGTCCTGATGAAGGTGGTTTCTGAATAATTTACTGCCACCGAAACGCGTCGATGCCCTTTTTGTCTTTTTGGTTATATTCTTGGAACCTTCCAAATCCAATCACAACATTCATGGATGGATCTTTTCTAATTGATTGATTCACTCGAAATAACCAGTATATGATGATTTGAATGTTCTTCACATGTTTTACTGTCTCTTGTGTATTGTAATTTGTAATTTTTAATTGCGAAAAATTCTTATCACATCATTGTGTTTATTTTTATTTTGATATGTTTCAAGAAGTAATTCTTTTGAATAAAATCATATTTTTATAAATTCTTATAGTTGTCCACCAATGTGCTTGTGATTGTTCCTTGGGGCCCATACTTGGGGGTATGCGAGATCCTTGAACAAGTGTATGTTTTAAAAAAGATTTGAGTGAGAATGAAAGATTTGAGTGAGAATGAATGATATGTGGTAAATCCTATTAGCTCCAAGAGAGTCTCTCTTTATTTTGTACTTGCTGTACCCTGTCTCTTGGTTAGTGGGGTCACTCCCTCTTGCTATACACACTTTTTGTATTAGGTACAGGGACAGATTTCCAGGACTTCTGCTTTTGACTGAGGAAGGAGAGCATCTTAGAACGAGCTCTGTGGCTTTACTCTACTGGACCCATTTGACGTGAGTGTACTTCTTAGGAAGTCAACAAGTGAATGACTTCCTGGGAAACTAGGAAGGGATGCCATTTTAGAAGTAGAGTAGGGAAAATTTGTAATACAAATGAAAAGAGAATTGGACACAGTGTCTATACTTAGCTGCGTTCTGATTTTGGAATTCATTGTTCTATGCCTTTTGTGTCATATGAATTATATTCGTAGATTGGGCTCTGTATTAGTTTTTATGTATCTTTACACCTTAATTCTGAGGTGTGTCTATATTCTGTTGTTTCTGGCTTTGTAATAAATTAATCAAAACCTGAACTCGGAGTCCGAAGTTAATTAGACCAATGGAAAAGAGGAAAGTTAAATTGTAAATTGTTTCCTTCCCTGCACACTTCTTAGCAGGCAATAAAGACCATCGACCAGACGTCCTGAGGTAACAATAGGATACAAAATGTTGGCCTTATCAATTGGTAGCAGATACGGATGGTTGCCTCTAGAAGTGAGGGGAGATCTTAGAAAATCTAGAACGGAATTAGACTTACAGAGCCCAAAAGAGAGCCCATGAGCAAGAACAGAGGACGGCGGGCGTTGCCGGAGGAAGGCGGAAGCTGATGGTGCGCTGGAGACAGCGGTAGCCTGAGTATGAATAGTGTGTGTGTTAGATTGCGGTGAATTGATTGTGTGATGTCTTGCGGAGTTGGAATGATGGTCGAGTGAACGTGAGGTTATTGGTTTACTGGTCCGAACACATGCGGATCAGGAGGTTTTTGGAAAACGGACTCAAGAGAAGTCCAAGATCCCGGGATAGTTTTGTACTGTAATTGTCTGATCATTAATGTGGGTGTCGTGGAGCGCTATTGACGGCTCACTTGGGGTAGGGAACTTTGTGTGAGTGGATTTCATAGAGTTGCGTGTAGAAAACCTCAGGCCAGGGGTGGACTACAGCAATTCGCATGACCAACGCAGGTCGTGGGTCATGGAATGTAAGGGTTCTTGAGCGGGTGTATACTATCGATCTTTTAGACGACAGACGATTACTTGGTTTTATGTAACTGTGAGTTACTGTGGCTGCCTGATAGGTAGTTACTTGGTTTAGTAGCTTTTTGGGTAATCAGTTACTTGGCTGTGTGAATGTGAAAGCGAATGTATGAAGTGAAATTGTGAAGGAGGGTGAACCGCTGCGGAGAGGGAACAGTGACGTCAGAGCGTGTCGCGCTGTGATAGGCCGGTTGGTGTAACGGCGCGCTGGGATTGGAGAGTTCTCGGGGAAATTTTGGAAAGAAGAAAAATTGTGTTTTGTAACAATTGAGTTAAAAAATGAGATGTTTTAAGCTATTGCGAGACCTATGTAGGGGAGATTCAGGTGTAGTGACTCGGGTTGGGGAAGAAGCCCCACCAGAGGATACCCCGGCACATTATATGGCAACGAATGTAGGATTGCATACCATAGTGTGGCTCCAAAATTGGCATAAGATCACAGAAAAGGAAGGAGAATTGGCTTTTCCACGGTACGGGTCATTTCGATTGGATGTGTTGTATCAATTGAGAGGGGTGATATCTTCATTAAAACCTCCACCTAGACCCACCCAATTTGAGGCATTGGATGCATGGATGCGGGCAGCACAAGCTAGGCAAAGAGAAAATTCTCAGGGAAGGATGAGAAAAGCAATGAAGTCGTATCAGGATGCCAGGTGGGATGCTCAGTTGAAGAAATGGAAGGTAGATACCATATAGGGAGAGAGGTTGTATCCATTATTGTTACAGGGAGCTAGCGAGAGGACAGAAAACACAGGAGATGACAGCGATACAGATGACAGTTTGTCAGACAGATTGTTGGCAGAGCGTCCTCCACCTTACAACCATCAGTCAGAAGAGGGAAAGCGAGAACTGGTAGAGGGAAGCTCAGAAGGAGTGGGATCGGACCCGACAGGTATAGTTTCAAGAGTAGTGGGAACATTTTCATTAGGATCAGAAGCAGGGAATACTGAGATGAGGGGAAATAATTGTGACACACGGTTACCAGAAGCCCCTTACAGTGCCGGTTACCATTGGACCCGTAGTCTCAATATACAATCCGAGTACGGGAGAGAGTGGGGGTCAACATCAGACGGGAATGAGTGAAGACACTATCTCAGGAGGAAGTCTTACAATAGGAACAAGCGCACCCGTGAGGCCTGTGGAGACTAGTAACCTGTTGGCAGCAACGGAAGACCCCTCAAGGGTGGGAACAGGATCGGAAGTGAGACGAACAGGAACATAGGCAAATTCTAGGTCAGAAATACGAATGTGGGTTCCACCAGTATGGGAAAGTATGAGGAGTCCAGCTGAAATGGGAATGAGACAAGAGGCGTTTAGAACACAACCTGGTGTCTCGAATGTTGGATTGGAAAGTCGATTGAGGAGTCAGAGTTGTGAGAGGGAAGGCCGGCCCACCATCCAAGTTGAAGGGATGGAGGAAGGTTGGAGAAGTTAAAGTTGTGATAGAGAGGGATCATGCAATGTGACAAATCAAGGAAGGATTGAAGTTGCAGTGAAGGCAAGATTGCTGGATGTACTGAAATTGAAGGCAGAGGTCGATGAGGTGATTGATGGAAATCTGCTATTGGAAAGAGTGGATTTATATGAACCAGATGAATTGCTATTTGTAGCTAAAGATGTCACTAGAAAGGCGAAAAGAGTTCATGAGGCATTGGTTCAGTTGACGCGGAATTATGATGTAGATTTGACTAAAACGAAAATGTTGCAGGGAAATCACAGGTTAAATTATACAGACCAGGAATTAGAGGAGAAGAGAGTAGTAGGGTTGAAAGCATATATTCGAGAATTAGTCATAGGAATGAGGGCATGGAAAACATTGGATAGATGGGAGGAGAAGTGGTCTAAGAAAAAGACAGTGAGGAGAGGAATAGGAGATACCCCGCCTCCCGGAGGGGGGGGCAGAGAGAGTAGGAAACTTCCCGTTACGGGAAGTACAGAATGGGGGGTATGTGCATGTGCCTTGGAGCAGGGGTGACTTGGCATCCTTCACAAATGATTTCTCCCGGCTGAGGGAGAAGCCTGCGGAGTGGTACAAACAAATTGATCGGTTTGTGAAAATCTCTAAGGTTCTGTGGATAGATTTGAATACCCTATTTGACATAGTGGTCCCAGGGGATTTGTGGGTGGCTTGCAAGATTGCAATCGAGTGGCCCACTTCAGAACCAATTAGGGATCCTGTAACTCATGGCCGATCTGCAGAGGTGATGAGAAAATATGAACAGGCAATTACGTGGCTGCAGTCCAAAGTAGCCCCTCAAACTATTGATTGGCTCAAGATTGATCGTACCACCCAGGAGCCAAAGGAATCAGTGCATGATTATTACGAGAGACTTTTATTGGCTTTTAAACAGCATAGTGGCCTCGATGCCCTGGAACAAAAAGATATGGGACAGTTTGTCTCGAAGTTTGTGTTAGGATTGAGAGCTGAGATAAGTTTGATGATTCAGCAACATCTGATATGTTGGCAGAATAAGTCGGTGGATGAAATTCTGCGCTATGCTAAGTACTGTAGCGATCAGGTAGAGTCCACACATAAGAAAATGAAAGATAAGTTGATGATGGTACAGTTGAGGAATGCCGAAAGACCATACCTAATGCAAGAGAACGGAGGTACAATGGGTCGGCGACAAGAGAGTGGTCGAGGAATGGGATAAAACATGACGTTTCCCCCAGGACAGGGAAGAGGACGGGTAATGGATACAGGGACAGGAACAGAATGGGTTAACCCGAGGAGAAACACTGCTTGTCATTATTGTCACAAAATCGGGCATTGGAAGCACGAGTGTCACTCAAATCCTGCCAATCAAATGAAAAATGAGGAAACTGTACAGGTATCTGATGGACTGAACTAGACCTAAGTTCATGTATGGGTGAGGCTTGGAACCTCAGGTGCAGGTGCCTCAACCCCGTAGGATTGCTGCAGGAAACTACGCGTACCAGCAAATGCCTTTCATTGAATTGACCGACAGCTATGATCAGAACTCATCACAAGAGAGGGGTGAGAGGGGGAGAGGAAGACTGCACCTTGGGAGCAGTATTAGAAGTAGATCAGAGGGGACCATTTGTGGAGGGTGATGTCAATGGTCACCCGATCACGTTTCTAATTGACACTGGTGCAGCTCGATCTACTGTGAGGTCAGCGGTAGTTCCAAATTTCTCACTTTCTGGACAGTCAATTCAAGTGGTAGGAGTTACGAATCAGAAGATGACTAATCCTCTAACTAATGAGTTACCTGTGAGAATAGGAACGTTTCAGGACCGACACCAATTTGTAGTGTGTGATTCGAGTCCGGTTTGTCTGCTAGGACGTGATCTTCTGTGCAAGTTAAATTGTACCATCTATTGTACTCCGAAGGGAGTGGAATTACAGACCTGTGATGATGATGCTGCCTTTAAGGTGGCAAGTCAGAATTTGTGTGCAGAAATGTTCATCATACTAACCAAAGAGGAATTACCGATGGATTTGAGGGACTCTGTGAACCCCGTGGTGTGGGATTTTACAGGAGAGGAGATAGGTCTGATTAGAGGAGTTGAGCCAGTGAAAATACAGGTTAAGCAGAATGCCGAGTTCCCAAGGACGCCACAGTATAAGTTAACACCAGAGACAGTGGCTGGAATAACCCCAGTGATCAAATCTATGATTACTCAAGGTATATTAAAGGAGATAAGAGGAAGCCCTTGTAATTCACCTATAATAGGGTTGCAGAAACCTAGTGGCAAATATAGAATAGTGCAGGACCTGCGTCGGGTTAATGAGATCGTGATTCTATGTTGTCCTGTGGTACCGAATCCAGCTGTAATTTTGTTTCAAATACCTTGTGAAGCTAAATGGTTTACGGTCATTGACCTATGTCAAGCATTTTTTTCAGTACCTCTCCAATTTTTATTTGCTTTCCGGCTGGAGAACCGTGTGTTAACATGGTGTCGTATCCCACAAGGGTATACAGAAAGTCCATCTATCTTCAACCAAATTTTGAAAAAGAGTCTTGAGAGTCTGACAATGCCACAGAATTTGGTTCTCGTCCAGTACATAGATGATCTTCTGGTTGCCTCAGAGACGGAAGATGCTTGCAGGATAGATACTGTGGCTTTGTTGAATCATCTGGCAGAGAACGGACACAAGGTGTCCCCTGGCACACTTCAGTACTGTTTGTCTGAAGTTCAGTATTTGAGGCATCGAATTGAAAAGGGAAAAAGAAAGGTGTCACCAGATCACATAGAGGCGATTTGGCAAATGGGTACTCCAAAGACGCAGAAGGAAGTCCGAATGTTTTTGGGAATGGTCGGCTATTGTCGACAGTGGATCCCAAATTTTTCTCTGAAGGCAAAGCCTTTGTTAAGATTAACACGAAAGGACATAAGTGATCCGGTACCATGGGATGACGATTGCTTGAGGGCCTTCCGGGAGCTAAGGGAAAGTTTATGTTGTGCTCCAGCTCTTGGAATGCCTGATTATAATAAAGCGTTTTCGCTTTTCTGTCGTGACAGGGATGGGTGTGCATTGGCAGTATTAACTCAGACACATGGGGGTGCCCGTAGACCGGTGGCCTATTTTTCAGCCACATTAGATCCAGTGGCTTCTGCGTTGCCCGGATGTCTCAGATTTGTTGCTGCAACAGGTGTCAGCATTGAGAGATGTGAAAGTATTGTGATGGGTCATCCCCTTACAGTATATGTCCCGCACTCAGTGGAACTCCTGATGACGAGAACCAAAACCCAGTACCTGACTAATAATAGACTCACCAAGTATGAGCAAGTTATATTGGCATCTGAAAATGTTACTTTGAAAAGATGTTCTATGTTAAACCCTGCCATGTTGATGCCACACCCACCTATTGAAGGATTGTGAGGAGCATGACTGCCTAGATGTGACTGAGCTCTCTAACAAACCCAGACCTGGTATTGTTGATGAACCCATATCTGAATCTGATCTGGTCCTTTTTTTTGATGGTTCATGTTTAAGAGACAATGAAGGTTGTTTAAGAGCAGCTTTTCCTGTTTGTACTATTTCTGGAGTTGTGGAAGCTGCTTGTTTACGAGGAGTATACTCCGCGCAAGTGGCGGAAATTATTGCACTGATACGTGCATGTCTCATTTCTGACCGAGTCCGAGTGACTATCTTCACAGACAGTCAGTATGGGTTTGGAGTAGTTCACGACTTTGGGCAGGTATGGTCACAGAGGGGGTTCTTAACGTCATCGGGATCTCCTATCAGAAATGGGGAATATGTGAGACAACTGTTAGAAGCATTACAGAAACCGAAGGAAATAGCAGTGGTGAAATGTGCAGCACACAGAAAGGGGGAGGATTTTGTCACCAAGGAGAATCAATATGCTGACGAAGTGGCTCGTTTTTGCGCTATACATGCTTGTATCTTTAATGGAGAATATGTGGGAGAGAGCACAGAAAAGACCGAGTTCTGCATGATGTTGGCCTTAGCGGATACTTGGGATGAGATTAAGAGACTCCAAGAAGAGGTTCCTGAAGAAGAAGAAGCAGCATGGGTTAGAGCAGGCTGTGAGAAGAGAGGTGATGGCATTTGGGTGTCAACAAATGAAAGAACAGTGTTACCTAATTGTTTATTGAGTCCTATGGCGAGGCATATACATGGAGCAGTCCCCCTTGGAAGAGACGCCACGGTGAGGGTATTTCGTCAGACATGGTTCAATCCACGGTTCCGTGTGTATGCTGAGGCAGTATGTCATAGGTGTGTTACGTGTCAGCAGATGAATGCAGGAAAGAAGACTGTGGTTGCTTTGAGCCACATTTGAAGCTCAGGAGGTCCTTTCAATCGGATGCAGTTAGACTTCATAGAAATGCCCAGGTGCAATGGATTGAAATACGTTTTGGTGGTGGTGTGTATCTTTTCACGGTGGGTAGAGGCGTATTCGATAAGAAGATGTGACAGTCTCACAGTAGCAAAATTGTTACTTAGAGAGGTTATCCCATGGTTCGGATTTCCGACCTCATTGGAATCAGACAGAGGAACTCACTTTCATAGTGAGATCATGAAGTTGTTGTGTGCTGCCTTACAAGTGGATCAGAGACTGCATTGTAGCTACAGGCCGGAGGCGTCTGGCCTAGTGGAGCAGATAAATGGGACTATCAAAATGAGAGTGGCGAAGGTTTGCTCGTCGACGTCTTTAAAATGGCCAGATGCGCTGCCCCTGGTTGCGTAACACTCCAGATAGAAGAACAGGATTATCCCTCTCTGAGATATTGATGGGGAGGGCGATGCGTTTGCCTGCAGTGCCAGCAACAGCATTAATAAACATCACCGATGATTTGGTTCTTGATTATTGCAAGGGATTGGCTGATGTGGTTAATTCTGTGTCTCACCAGGTGAGGCTGCGACTGCACACACCACGAGAGAACTCCTGCATGACTTAAGCCCGGGGGACTGGGTATTGGTCAGAAAGCACGTGAGGAAGAGTTGCCTTGATGCACGTTGGTGCAGACCCTACCAGGTGATTTTGGTTACCAGCACAGCTGTGAAGTGTGGAGGCTTGCCGAACTGGATCCACGCCTCGCACACCCGTAGAGTTCCAGCACCCTCAGAGGAGACAACTCACCTCAATCAAAGACACTCACTTGAGAATACAAACTCGGAAGAGGGGACAGACCAAGCTGTGAGGGTTACTACTGAAAGACCGTTCACTGGGTTGAGCCGAAGTGGATCACACTGCACTAGTCCCGGCACAGACACTCAGAACGGCGGAAACGTCGCCATTGAAGCAGTGTCAGATCCAGCCGATCAGACTGTAGCAGAACAGGCCAGAGTGGGGAGAAGAACTGAGGCTGGAAATGAAAGGTGGCTAGCGAGAAAAGAGAGACTGAATCTGAGGCTTACATCAGAAAAGGATCTTGCTCCCATCTCTGAAACTTCTGAATCTGAGTACAGTGAGACAGAAACAAATCAAGAAGGGCTAAGGAGATCAAAAAGAGAACGAGTGCCGTGTCGAAAGAAATACGCTGCTCCCAAGTGGACATACCAGCTACAGATGCAGGGACTGGGGAGGTCCGGGAGGCTGAGGTCCGGGAGAATGAGACGCAGAGAAAACACATTGATTATTGAGATTGAACTGTTGGTCCCAGAAGTCGAGGCGCTCGGACTTTTGACCTTGACAGTACCTGATCCTCCAAGGCTGAGTGGACTGAGACTCCTGATCCTAAATCAACTTACATTCCCAATGTTTGGCCACCAGCCTACAGCTCAAGAATTGGCAGCGTTTCGTATGGAAATCTTGGAACTCGTGGTTGATACTCTGGGCACTGACATAATCTATGATGAAAACTGAACTGAATAAAGGACAATAAAATATATGAACATTACTCTAAAATGAAGATAACCTAGGCCTGAGTGGAAGAAGAATACATTTAGGGACTTATCAGTAGAAGAAGAAAGAGGGGTAGGGATGGCTATCCATGAGCTTTAGATTATCATTGTCAAACTGAAAACAGAATTCCAGACATCCAAAAGGAATCCAATAAGAACTTTGTGTGCAAACCCCTTAAGAAGAAAGGGAGAGACTTTGGGGGATATTCTCAAGAATGGGCGATATTTATCGCCAACCTAGGTTAACGCAATTTTACATAACGCCATCTATCGCGGGAAAATAACGCAGTGTTAACGACGTACTCTCAACACGCCGGCAACAGGCGATAGTTCCACGATAACGCGTCAAATGTCCGCGTTAAAATTTCCGAGACACCGATAAAAAAAACAACCCGAATGTGAAAAAAGTGGCGATGGGCCCCACAGCGATAAAAACATCATCAATAAGCAGCGCCAGGCTTCCTATTCCCACGTCAGACGGGAAAAATCACCATAAAAGCTGCAAAAAAAACTAAAACAAAACAACTGAGAAGCACCATGGAGGAAGCTGGAGCAATTACAGAGGCCAACAAGAACCCCACACCCCCCCGGAGGACCAGCCAGGGACCTCGGGGAAGGAGAAGGGCAAGGAGAAGAAGAAGAGGAACCCGCGATTCAGTCCGCAGGAAAACAAGATCCTGATTACGGAGGTGATAGAACACCACCAACAACTGTTCATCACCTCCACTGTGTCATTGGCAACTAAAAATGCAATATGGCAGTCCATCTTGGCCAAGGTGAATGCAGTCGGAGTGAAGAGAAGGGAAGTGGATGACTGCAAGAAGCGCTGGAATGATGTGAAGCGCAAAACCAAGCTGAAACACGCTAACAACCGGAAAGCAGCAATGCAGACTGGAGGTGGGAGTCCAGCGCCACAGCAGGAGCTGGATGAGATGGAGGAAATGGTGGTCCACAGTCATCAGTGGGGAGACGGTGGCAGGAGTTGGGGGACCGGACACTGCTCAACATGACCTGACCCAACAGCAACAGGGTGAGTAACGACCAGGGACTGGGGGTACGGGGGGAGATGGGCACAATGGCACACATGCACAATTAAGTATAGCACAATGCACACCCACAATGACTATGGATCATGTCCCTGATCTCCTTGGCATACTGCAGCACACACAGAAACAGCAAGTAGGCCCCCGTCGACAATGTGCCCAGATGGGGCCCTCCCCACACATCACTAATCTCACAACAAACCCATGCATGTGCAAACCCTTGCACATGCACAAGGCTGGCCCTCCACGGGGCAACAATGTAAAGTGGGGTTTGCATGGCCATGTACTGGTCCAGCTTCAACACTCCACCGAATGTGACCAAAACATTCTAATTCAAACAGATGTGTCATGTCTATGATCAAGCAAGTATGAAATTATGGATGAATGTAGGGGCAGTGATTCCAAAAAAAGGTACTCCCTGGGAACTGATATCAATGCGCATGTTTGACCGTGACCCAGACAGGCAGTGAGATGACTGGGAATGTGTGAACTACCTGTGGCCTCATTGCTCCTAAACAGCAATCTCGCAATTTCCCAACTTAGCCCCACGTCAATGTAGGAAATAGGGCTGTGTGTAAAAAAGCCTACGTCTAAGTTATGTGGATGCCACAGCTCGGAGCAATGATTTGTTAGAGTGTGCAGCGGTTGAACTCCTGGGATGGTCTGTGCGTAAGTGTGAAGGTCATTCCATGCAAGAGAACTGCGAGCAAGGACTTCTGTGTGTGGGGTGTGTATACGTTGGTCTTTGGTTAGCGCTCTGCGTAGTGTGGGAGTCGTCATCAGCTGCTATGATATCTCTCAGGGGGTGCCGGGCGCATGCAATTCCAAGGTCGGAGGTGCAGATGTGCTACCGCCTTCTAGTGCAGACAAAGGTGCTTACATCCCTAATGTTAGTTTGTCATCTGCTTGCATTCTGGAAAAGTGATGTGGATTTGGGGGGGGGATGTCACTGCTTCGCCTTCCGGCACGGTTGAACCCTGACCAGCCATGTACGTGCCCTCACGGTCAGTTTTGCATGCTCAGATGTAGCAGTGGTGTTTTGCTGCAGTCTGACAGTGATGTGTACAGGTAGCTGTGAGGAGGCGCGTGACTTCTCACCTTGCACCTATTAGCTGACACTGTTCACTACTATTGATGGATGACGTCCGTGTACACATGTGATCTGTACATGGCACATATGTCCAGGGGACACCTTGGTGTGTTCCACGCAAGGTATTCCTGCTGGCTTTTTGGCTGGCGTGCATCTCCCATGTTGCTGAGGTGTTCACTGTGCCCCCTTCCCCCTTATGTCCATGTTGCTCAAGTTGTGGGACTTGAGTCACAGAGGTCATCTCTGCATCAGGGTGGTTCATATTTGACCCCAAATGACACCCGCAATTCCATATTTGACCCCAAATGACACCCGAAATTCATATCTGACCCCAAATGACACTGAAATGTCATATTTGACCCCAAATGACACCCTGTTGTCTTTTTTTGAACACCAATGACAGCCTTCATGACATGTTATTGTACACATGTGATACGCTGATGAGTGGGATTACGTACTACATTTGACACCCTGAAATGGCATTTCGAATACGTGATTCCCTAAACAGCCTCTCTGTACAGAGGTGACATACCCACCATCTATATGCTAATTGTGAGATTGTTAGCACTTAATGTTGCACTTACACTTGTCAGAGTGACCCCGAGCGCTCCTTTATTATTCCATTCGGGCAATCCCGCCCTCCAGGTGCATGCTACTGTCATGTCATGTCATGTGGGTAACACGATCAAGCATAAAACGCTTTGGGTACGAGTGGAGGTTCTCAAAGAGGGCTTGCAACTTACACATGTAATACATACTCTTGGCCATCAGCGCGTGGGACCACATGCTGTAGGCAACACTCTGGCTGACGAGGCAGCCAGAAATGCAGTAGCCACTTGTTCAGTAGCAGCAGTCACAAGGTCTATGACAAAAGTCGATACCGACATACTGGCAGCCGTAGCGGCTACCAGAGACTGGACGAAATACCCACAGGGATTTCTGTCCAAATATAAATACCAATTGTCCCCGGAACAAGTTCCGACAGTAACAATTCCTTCCGTTGGGGATCCGCTGATTCCCAACGAGGACCGCAGACATGCGTTGATCACAGCTGCACATAAGGGCATGGCTTCGGCGCACGCCGGTGTATCAGCAACGGTGTCCCTCTTGCAGCAACGTCCTGTGTCCGCCCCGCATGGCATTGCTGATAGCTCTCTGTGGCCTTCTGTTCCCACTATGAAAGCAAGCTTCAACAAATTAAGTAGGCTCAAAGCACTGTTATTCCAATATGAAGTTGCCTTGACCTCGGCACGTGAAACATTCGAGCGACAGGTGGCTCAGACATCAAGTGAAATACACTCCCTATTAAATACCAATCTCCCACTACATTTTGGGGAGTTGATACACCAAATATTCAATGTTTCTGGCACAGAAGGCCTTGCACCTTTTTTTAAATTGGTGGGCTCAGGCCTTGTGTCCTCGTTTCAAACGATATTTGGGGTAATTCCGGCTTTTATTCATTCCATTTTTTCCAGTGCTTTTGGTGGCTTGCCGTTGATCCTCTTGCTCGCTGGTGCTGTCCTGGTACTTGTTTTACTACTTCGTAATGGCTGCCCTTCATGTGGTACTCGATCATCCGGTCCAGCTGGAGCTGTACCGTAGCCGATTGCAGGAATTCCTTGGTTGCCTGCCTATGGCTGTTGTGGGTGCTGCCTACAATGTGACTTACAGATACGCATATTTTACATGCGTTCATCCAGTTTTTTGGTGCCGTGACTGTCCTTTCTCCTGGGCTTTGGATTTGTGCCTCTCAAACGCCATACGGCCTTGCCCTAATTACGACCTGTTGCTGTGGCCCCTATTGCGTCATGATCAATCATGTGCAACTGGTACCCACATGCTGATGGCGGCCGTGAATGGAGTGCTGGCACAATGGGACATCTGTGAAGGGGCGACGCTCCTGCTGCACCACAGATACATTGAGTACGATACAGGATGTCCGACCATGCTTTTTGAAGCTATGGATTATGATGAGCACGTATGCTCCTTCGAGTTGTTGAATTGGATGTTGTCCCTCCTTGTCTTTGAGGAGGGGGACCGTCTTTTGGAACACCTTGCCTTTCAAGGTTCAACGGATCTCATATGATTCGGATGATTAATGTTCAACAAGACATTTTTATATTTTTGTTCTTCTTTTCGTATTTTACCACTAATGAACCTTATGATGATTTTGATTTTTTGGAACTTTGCCCCTGCTATGCTCAGTGCTTTGACTCTGCTTGCGACTTGGATCTTGTTTTTGCTATTCTTCTGCAACCTGTCCAGGGGGAGGGTGTCATGTGGATTTAAGGGACCCCGTTGACATCTTTAGGTTAGAATGGGTCCGAAGGCCATGATGCTGCTTTTGCACACGACACTACAGGCTTATTCTTATGCAAGGATGTTTTCGCTGGTCACCTGCGACCCGCTGGCTGCGCTGGGTCCCTGCTTGTTCCAGGAGTTTAGTCTGAACATCGTGAGCAAGGTCAAACAACACCGTCCCTTGTTATTTTGATCTGGTCAGGCCCTAGCACCTAGACAAAGCATACCCTGCATCTGCTGTTTGTGGGACACGCACCTTATTTTTTATATTAGGAGAATGCATGTTACACGCAGACACACTTGAGGAGAGACTTTTCAAGAATGAAGAGCTGTATGGAGCTGTGATGTAGAGACACGTTATATGTCTTAGAGGTATGGGGTCTGCTATACAAACCCAGAGATCTTCTATGATATCATCTTAGTTTTCCCGTCCATGGGGAGGGAGAGTAGGTTTTATAGTCCTATCTCCAGAATCATTATACAATGATTTCTCCTTTTATTATGTATGGACTTGCTACAATGCTGACAATGTTTGTATTATGCATTCTAATTTTAGTAGTGGCTCGCATACTGCATTCTAGAGCACGTTAGTTAAAATAAACATTTTAAACTAACTCAGTGACTCTGTCAATCTCTTGTTGTGGATGAGTACAAGAGTCTGAGCGAAAGGGAATAACCTGTTACCACGATCCCTGAGTGATTAGGGGAGTGTTGTGTTCTGGGTTGTCTAAACGCCTGTTTCTCTATCTGTGTATAGGAGGGCAGGTGGGACACTATAGCTAGCCGGTCGTGGGCTCATGGGTACTAAGGCTGTAAGAAGGCGTAGCCCCTATATACCGAAGTCCCGCATTGCTGTGCATATTTCTGTGTATGTGTAGAGTCCCTACAACCCTACATTGCAACATTGTCAATTAAGGGCCAAGTGGCGCAGACAACACAACAGAGACACACACCATAGTTACTTTTGTGGCCAGCTCGGAACTGAACCACGCCCAGAGCCCAGAACGGAACCACGCCCAGAGCCTCGGGCCATTTCTTCACACTCCTACGCTAGACTGGGGTACGCCGGCCCAGCCCACTACGCTTACGCTTACAGGTGGGGGCGTCATAGCTACATGTCCAAGGTCTTTCCCACTGCCTGAGGTAACATGGTTGCGTCCACTGTCCACAACACTGCAAACACCAGCAGTATATGTCCACATGGACATGTCTGTGCTCTGCATACTCAAGACTGTCCAGCACATCACCGCCACACTTGGCATTGTGTGCATTCTTATTCATGGGTCCATTGCCTCCTTCGCACATTGTTGGTTCCCACCTCTCCCCACATTCTGCAATTGTGTGGAGAGGGGCTATGCCTTTGTGGTTGGTTTGTCTACATGTCTGGCCCCTGTTACCACAGTTCCTTGTGTTGTCGTGTCTGGTAGGTGGGCATGTTGGTTGGCATGTTGTGTCTGATTTTGTTACGTGTGAATTCCCACAGTTGTGAGTTGTATTATTGTGGAGTTGAGGTGTGTGGTGTGTTCCGTTTGTACTTACCAACGAGCAGTGCATTTCCATAGGTGCCATCCTGACACCCCTGGTTGATGATGGACTGTCGGAAGATGTAGGAATCATGCACACTGCCTGGGAAGTTGGCGACGACATTGGTGAACAGTCCCCGGTGGTCCACTATTGCCTGCACGTTGATGGAATGCGTGTGCTTTCTGTTGCGGTACTTGTGTGCAGTGTCAGCAGGGGGCACAAGTAGGACATGTGTGCAGTCAATTGACCCCCAACACATGCGGGAAGCCAGCTATGGCGTAGACGCCTTGCTTGGTCTCCAGCTGTTCCTGCGCAGTGTGGGGGAAGTGAAGGTGCTGGGGTATCAAGCTGATGATGGCATCCAAGACAGGTGTGGGAAACTTTGATTGGGCTGGCTGTGAGACTCCTCCGACTCTGGCAGTTGTTGGTTGGAAGGTACCAGAGGCCAACAAGTGCAGCACAGCCAGCAGCTTTGTCTGCGGAGGGATGTTGGTTGTCCGCTGTGTTGGTACCATCAGCCTGTGGGCATTTGTGGGTCAGGATGCGGAGGATGGTTGTCCTTTTGAGCCTGTAGTGAGCAATGACATCCTCTGGCGCTAAGTCTCTGAGGCTGGTGCGTTTTGGAAGGTCTGCTGTCTTGTTCTGCGCTGCCTCGGTGGTAGTCCGGGGGTGGTCCTGGGTGCGGGGGTGGTCCTGGGGTGGTGGCGGTGGGTGTTGTGGCCCTCTTGGGTCTCCAAGCTGCATGATTAGTAGCTCCATGGCATCTGTTGGTCTTCAGATGTGGCTCTGGGCTGGGCTCCCTTTATACTGCAGGTTTTCGTCCGACTTAAGACCAGACAAAAGCAGGTCTTAAGTCCCTGCTGCTAACGCGCCTTATCGCCTGTTTTTGGACCTCATCGCCGATCTGGCTGGTCGTTGAGAATATCGCGAAGTGCTGTTATCGTGAATTTTTGCACGGGAGTGCCTACTCTGCATATGATTAGCGTTAGTTGTCGCTGTCAGCCTTGTCGATGTTTTTAGCGGCAGCTATCGCAGGTAAACTGGCGATGTCGGCTGTTTGCGCAGGCTTGTGAATAGGGCGATAAATCTATCGCCAATTTCGTGGCGGAAAAGTGCCGCTAATTCGGCGATGAGTCCTTCAGAATATGCCCCTTTGTTGTTTCATTCCTGCAGCAAGTTGGAGAACTGATTTATAATGGAGTCTGGAAATTCGAACTGTAGGCAGAAATGCATGATAGGCACACTCATAGTGGGGGTAATCGTAGTTATTACAGTAGTGATTATCACATCCATAGTCGAGTCCAATGTTGTGGAAGAAGGGGGACAAGGGACACCTACACCCTCTACACCAGAGATAAGGGAGGGTGCATCAGAATCAGATGAGGAGATGATAAAAGAAACTAGTCGTCTGTTACATGTAGATCTTTCTAAGGGTGACTTTACTCTTAATGCATACGCAAGGTTGTTGTACGAGTATGTGGACACGATGGAAGCAAAGGATTGCTATGTGTGTATGCAGTTGGCAGCATCATTAGAGGAGGGTATTAGATATTATCACTTACCTATGACTTATGGCATCACATGTAGCGTGCTGCTGAGTATGTTTTATGGCAAAGCCCATTTTGAGTACTATTTCTCTAATTACGATGTAGTGCTCCCTGAAGTTCCTGTGCTAAAATATTTGAACAAGTATGATTATTATAAAAAGGAGGACAGGATGTCAAAGTATTTTGTATCCACAGTAACTTTGGACACAGCATATGCCCATAGACACAATTTGACCTGTATGTTATCTGACATAGAAAAGAAATTTGTGGACCAAATAGAGGATAGACACAGACAGGCAGTATTCAGGCCTGACCCCAAGCATGAGGTGATTCCATGGACCCAAGAAGAGCTAGATCATAAGGCAAAGGGAAGTTCTGGTCTGAAAGCTTTAGATTTGCAGCAGAGAGGGAAATTATGCATTAGACAACCACAGACCTATTACGATAAAGTATTTGTAGGAGAGAGTGAATGTGAGCATATCTTCTTAATTGAAGAATCAATAAAAAAGGCGCTTTTGGATAAATTGACCATAGTGCCTAATGTGTATTTCATATGTGGAAGAAATGCATATGTTCAACTGCCCACAAATTGGTATGGAACATGATATTTGGCAGTGGTATTTCCTAAAATATTCCATGTGGAGGATTTGTGACCATTGGAAGGGAAACGATCACATAGAAAGAAACGTGGCACAAGTGCAGGAGAAATTATTGGAGATGGGTTTGGTGCAATGATACCTAGTTTGGGAGTGGTTCTGAATGATGTAAAGATTAGAAGGTTATTATACCACAAAAGCTCCTCGGGTCTTCGCAAACGCACAATATTCTATGCTGGAAATTGTGAAGGATTAGAAAATAATAGTCTCACTATGTCCCCGGACAGGGGGAAATCCCTTTCAGGACGAAAACCCTCACCCACCATAGGTGGCATGCTTCATCATATGGGTTTCTCCTCCCAGTGGGAAACCTAGTCCCACTGAGGGCTACAACCCCCTCACTGTGAGGGAGAAGCTCTGGGATGTTTTTGTTTGAGTGGTAGATCACTTCTCTGGATGCTAAAATCCCGTATGTGAATCTCAAGTGTGGTGAGGGCGCAGCGCAAAAGAAGTAAATGCGTGAATGTGGAGTGGTGAGATTAAAACTACCTAGTGGGGCAAAAAACTTTTTATTGGCTTGCTCACACTGGTAGGATTAAAAAGCAGTGCAATAAGCAGTATGGATTTAGAACTGCTATATATCAAAAATGGTCGACATGTTTCAGCCTACGTGATCTAAACTAAGTATCAAGGCTTTCTTCAGGACCAGACTAAGGGAGTAAAGCTGCTGCTCGTGATATAAGTGAGAAAAATGTATATATGAAGAGAAAAAGATACACAACCAGTATTCCTTTGTATTGTTGATTTGGTATTACTGGAGCTATCTGTGTAAATGAGACAAAAACAGAAAACTATATATATTTAAACTCGAATCCATCACAACAGGTACAACACATATTGCTCATGCTGAAATGGCCATATGTCCATCTGCGGCAACTACAACTTTTTGTAGAAAAAATTCACTTACCCAAACATATTGGATAAGTGGCCTCACCTCTACCTGGCAACAGCTCAGGGAAAGGGGGCCTCGCTCTGAAAAGAAATAAGATTGTGTATCACCCACTGGGCACTCGTATTGTGGGCACCGATCTATACACGTATGTGTTCATGTGAGACAAACTTTTATAAAAACAACAGTATGAGGGAAAGTATTCTTACTAAATACTCATAAGATTATTCGAGGGCTACATATGGTGATACACTATTCCATCCGGAATTCAGTGTATCTTGTGGTCTACATGCACCTGGTAGACTGCGGTGCGCTGAGAAATTGTGTAGAAATCTTATTTAGTGATAACCATTCTTGCTGTATCATCATTCTGCTTCCTAACGCTGTATGGCTTGTGAAAATGATGGTGTATTCTTAGAAATTCACTTGTGCCTTATCTGTGATTATCAAAACAAACGACTATGTTTGTGGCTGGTTTACATATATCTTAACCCCTTCGCTGCTAGGCCTTTTCCCCTCCTGTGCTAAGCCTTTTTTTGGCTATTTGGGGTAGTGCGCGCTTAGGCCCCTGTAACTTTTTGACCACATAAGGTATCCATGCCAAATTTGCGTCCTTTTTTTCTAACATCATGGGGATTGTAAAGGTACCCAGGGTTTGTGGATTCCCCTGGAGGGGACCCAGAAATTAGTCAAAAAACAGCTAAATTTTGTTTTTTTTTTGAAAAATGCGAAAAAGGGCTACAGATGAAAGCGTCTTGATTTTTCCCTGCAAATGGCATCAAAAAAGGGGTTGTGGGGATGAAATCACCATCTTCCCAGCTTTCAGGGACAAGCAGACTTTTGTCAGAAAACCAACTTTTTTACACAGTTTTGGCATTTTTCTGGGACATAGCCTATTTTTGCTATTTTTGTGCTTTCAACCTCCTTCCAGTTAATGGTAGAAATGGGTATGAAACCAATAATGGATCCTGGAAAGCCATACATTTCTGAAAAGTAGACAAAATTCTGAATTCAGCAAGGGGTCATTTGTGTAGATCCTTAAAGTTTTCCTTATAGAAACTAACAGTTAAATAAAGGAAAAATTGAAAATTAGTTGAAAAAAACAGCCATTTGTGTCAACGTTTTCACCTGTAACTTCTTCTAATTATGACAGCTATTTGAAGGAAATATACAGTTATATCCGCTGGACCTTTCTGGTTGTGGGGATATATAGGACTTGTAGGTTCACCAAGAACCCGACGAACCCAGAGCCAATAATTGAGCAACATCTTGCAATGATTTTTTTTAAGTACCGGGTATATAGCAATTATTTTGGGAAAATGTATACATGGAAAAATTGTTATGAAAGACACCTATGTATTTCTGAAATGGGAACAAAATGTAGATTTTAGAAACAGTAGATATTTGCACATTTCCGAAATTGGGAGTACCCATACTAGCATGAGAATTATAGGTCATTTTTCAAAATGACTTATTTTTTACACATTGTCTTTCATTTGGAAGGCAGAAATGCATCGAAAGTCAATAGGTAATAACAGTTGCTCTACAATTCTGTGTTACCCTAAGTCTCCCGATAAAAATGGTACCTCACTTGTGTGGGTAGCCCTTGTGCCCACAACAGGAAATGGCTCAAAATGCAACGTGGACGTACCACATTTTCACAATGAAAAATTACCCTTTTTTTGCAAAGTGCCTAGGTGTAGTTTTTGAACCCTAGCTCTGCCGGCACCTAGGAAACCTAGCAAACCTATACATTTTTGAAAACTAGACACCCAGGGGAATCCAGGATGGGGTGACTTGACTGCCTCCCACCAGGTTCTGTTACCCAGAATCCCTTGCAAACATAAAAATTGTCAAAAAAACACATTTTCCCCACATTTCTGTGGTGGAAAGTTCTGGAATCTGCGTGGATCCACAAATTTCCACCCACCCCGCGTTCCCCAAAGTCTTACGAGAAAAATGGTACCTCACTTGTGTGGGTCGGCCTAGTGCCTGCGACAGGAAACGGCGCAAAACGCAACGTGGTCACACCTCAATTTCGCAGTGAAAAATGACCCTTTTTGGCAAAGTGCCTAGCTGTAGTTTTTGAACCCTAGCTCTGCCGGCACCTAGGAAACCTAGCAAACCTATACATTTTTGAAAACTAGACACCCAGGGGAATCCAGGATGGGGTGACTTGACTGCCTCCCACCAGGTTCTGTTACCCAGAATCCCTTGCAAACATAAAAAATTGTCAAAAAAACCACATTTTCCCCACATTTCTGTGGTGGAAAGTTCTGGAATCTGCGTGGATCCACAAATTTCCACCCACCCCGCGTTCCCCAAAGTCTTACGAGAAAAATGGTACCTCACTTGTGTGGGTCGGCCTAGTGCCTGCGACAGGAAACTGCGCAAAACGCAACGTGGTCACACCTCAATTTCGCAGTGAAAAATGACCCTTTTTGGCAAAGTGCCTAGCTGTAGTTTTTGAACCCTAGCTCTGCCGGCACCTAGGGAAACCTAGCAAACCTATACATTTTTGAAAACTAGACACCCAGGGGAATCCAGGATGGGGTGACTGGACTGCCTCCCACCAGGTTCTGTTACCCAGAATCCCTTGCAAACCTAAAAAATTATCAAAAAAACCACATTTTCCCCACATTTCTGTGGTGGAAAGTTCTGAAATCTGCGTGGATCCACAAATTTCCACCCCCCCGCGTTCCCCAAAGTCTTCTGAGAAAAATAGTACCTCACTTGTGTGGGTCAGCCTAGTGCCCGCGACAGGAACGGCGCAAAACGCAACGTGGTCACACCTCAATTTCGCAGTGAAAAATGACCCTTTTTTGGCAAAGTGCCTAGCTGTAGTTTTTGAACCCTACCTCTGCCGGCACCTAGGGAAACCTAGCAAACCTATACATTTTTGAAAAATAGACAACCAGGGGAATCCAGGATGGGGTGACTTGACTGCCTCCCACCAGGTTCTGTTACCCAGAATCCCTTGCAAACATAAAAAATTGTCCAAAAAACACATTTTCCCCACATTTCTGTGGTGGAAAGTTCTGGAATCTGCGTGGATCCACAAATTTCCACCCACCCCGCGTTCCCCAAAGTCTTACGAGAAAAATGGTACCTCACTTGTGTGGGTCGGCCTAGTGCCTGCGACAGGAAACGGCGCAAAACGCAACGTGGTCACACCTCAATTTCGCAGTGAAAAATGACCCTTTTTGGCAAAGTGCCTAGCTGTAGTTTTTAAACCCTAGCTCTGCCGGCACCTAGGGAAACCTAGCAAACCTATACATTTTTGAAAACTAGACACCCAGGGAAATCCAGGATGGGGTGACTTGACTGCCTCCCGCTAGGTTCTGTTACCCAGAATCCCTTGCAAACATAAAAAATTGTCAAAAAAACACATTTTCCCCACATTTCTGTGGTGGAAAGTTCTGGAATCTGCGTGGATCCACAAATTTCCACCCACCCCGCGTTCCCCAAAGTCTTACGAGAAAAATGGTACCTCACTTGTGTGGGTCGGCCTAGTGCCTGCGACAGGAAACGGCGCAAAACGCAACGTGGTCACACCTCAATTTCGCAGTGAAAAATGACCCTTTTTGGCAAAGTGCCTAGCTGTAGTTTTTTAACCCTACCTCTGCCGGCACCTAGGGAAACCTAGCAAACCTATACATTTTTGAAAACTAGACACCCAGGGGAATCCAGGATGGGGTGACTTGACTGCCTCCCACCAGGTTCTGTTACCCAGAATCCCTTGCAAACATAAAAAATTGTCAAAAAAACCACATTTTCCCCACATTTCTGTGGTGGAAAGTTCTAGAATCTGCGTGGATCCACAAATTTCCACCCACCCCGCGTTCCCCAAAGTCTTACGAGAAAAATGGTACCTCACTTGTGTGGGTCGGCCTAGTGCCTGCGACAGGAAACTGCGCAAAACGCAACATGGTCACACCTCAATTTTGCAGTGAAAAATGACCCTTTTTTGGCAAAGTGCCTAGCTGTAGTTTTTTAACCCTACCTCTGCCGGCACCTAGGGAAACCTAGCAAACCTATACATTTTTGAAAACTAGACATCCAGGGGAATCCAGGATGGGGTGACTTGACTGCCTCCCACCAGGTTCTGTTACCCAGAATCCCTTGCAAACATAAACAATTGTCAAAAAAACACATTTTCCCCACATTTCTGTGGTGGAAAGTTCTGGAATCTGCGTGGATCCACAAATTTCCACCCACCCCGCGTTCCCCAAAGTCTTACGAGAAAAATGGTACCTCACTTGTGTGGGTCGGCCTAGTGCCTGCGACAGGAAACGGCGCAAAACGCAACGTGGTCACACCTCAATTTCGCAGTGAAAAATGACCCTTTTTGGCAAAGTGCCTAGCTGTAGTTTTTAACCCTACCTCTGCCGGCACCTAGGGAAACCTAGCAAACCTATACATTTTTGAAAACTAGACACCCAGGGAATCCAGGATGGGGTGACTTGACTGCCTCCCACCAGGTTCTGTTACCCAGAATCCCTTGCAAACATAACAAATTGTCAAAAAAACACATTTTCCCCACATTTCTGTGGTGGAAAGTTCTGGAATCTGCGTGGATCCACAAATTTCCACCCACCCCGCGTTCCCCAAAGTCTTACGAGAAAAATGGTACCTCACTTGTGTGGGTCGGCCTAGTGCCTGCGACAGGAAAAGGCGCAAAACGCAACGTGGTCACACCTCAATTTCGCAGTGAAAAATGACTCTTTTTGGCAAAGTGCCTAGCTGTAGTTTTTAACCCTACCTCTGCCGGCACCTAGGGAACCCTAGCAAACCTATACATTTTTTAAAACTAGACACCCAGGGGAATCCAGGATGGGGTGACTTGTCTGCCTCCCACCAGGTTCTGTTACCCAGAATCCCTTGCAAACATAAACAATTGTCAAACAAACCACATTTTCCCCACATTTCTGTGGTGGAAAGTTCTGGAATCTGCGTGGATCCACAAATTTCCACCCACCCCGCATTCCCCAAAGTCTTACGAGAAAAATGGTACCTCACTTGTGTGGGTCGGCCTAGTGCCTGCGACAGGAAACGGCGCAAAACGCAACGTGGTCACACCTCAATTTCGCAGTGAAAAATGACCCTTTTTGGCAAAGTGCCTAGCTGTAGTTTGTGAACCCTAGCTCTGCCGGCACCTAGGAAACCTACCAAACACACACATTTCTGAAAAGTAGACACCCGGGGGCTTCAGGGAGGTATGGCTTGCGTGGATCCCCCAACGTTTCTCTTACCAGAATCCCTGCAAACCTCAATTTTAGCTGAAAAAAATCACTTTTTCACACATTTTGTGTGGGAAAGTGTGGCATCACTGGCCTCACACAAATTTCCTACCCAGCGTTCCCCAGGTCTCCCGATAAAAATGGTGCCTCACTTGTGTGGGAGGCCCAAGTACCAGCGACAGGCAAGGGCCCACAACGTATTGAGGCGACCTCAAAATGGCCTTTCACAAAACCACCTGGTTTTGCAAGGGAGGTCACCTGGGTTTTGGCCCTGTGCTCGGCGGCCATCTAGGGAAACCTACCAAACCCACACATTTCTGAAAAGTAGACACCCGGGGGCTTCAGGGAGGTATGGCTTGCGTGGATCCCCAACGTTTCCTTACCAGAATCCCTGCAAACCTCAATTTTAGCTGAAAAAATCACTTTTTCACACATTTTTGTGTGGGAAAGTGTGGCATCACTGGCCTCACACAAATTTCCTACCACCCAGCGTTCCCCCAGGTCTCCCTATAAAAATGGTGCCTCACTTGTGTGGGAGGCCCAAGTACCCGCGACAGGCAAGGGCCCTAGCGTAGTGAGGCGACCTCAAAATGGCCTTTCACAAAACCACCTGGTTTTGTAAGGAAGTCACCTGGGTTTTGGCCACGTGCTCGGCGGCCATCTAGGAAACCTACCAAACCCACACATTTCTGAAAAGTAGACACCCGGGGGCTTCCAGGGAGGTATGGCTTGCGTGGATCCCCCAACGTTTCCTTACCCACAATCCCCTGCAAACCTCAATTTTAGCTGGAAAAATCACTTTTTCACACATTTTTGTGTGGGAAAGTGTGGCATCACTGGCCTCACACAAATTTCCTACCACCAGCGTTCCCCAGGTCTCCCGATAAAAATGGTGCATCACTTGTGTGGGAGGCCCAAGTACCCGCGACATGCAAGGACACAAAACGTTTTGAGGCAACATCAACATTGCCTATCAAAAATGTTTTGGGCCCTTGCCTGTCGCGGGTACTTAGGCCTCCCACACAAGTGAGGCACCATTTTTATCGGGAGACCTGGGGAACGCGTGTAGGAAATTTGTGTGAGGCCAGTGATGCCACACTTTCCCACACAAAAATGTGTGAAAAAGTGATTTTTTCAGCTAAAATTGAGGTTTGCAGGGATTCTGGGTAAGGAAACGTTGGGAGATCCACGCAAGCCATACCTCCCTGGAAACCCCAGGTGTCTACGTTTCAGAAATGTGTGGGTTTGGTAGCTTCTCTAGATGGCCGCCGATCACGGGCCAAAACCCAGGTGACCCCCTTGCAAAACCAGGTGGTTTTGTGAAAGGCCATTTTGAGGTCGCCTCACTACGTTGTGGGCCCTTGCCTGTCGCGGGTACTTGGGCCTCCCACACAAGTGAGGCACCATTTTTATCGGGAGACCTGGGGAACGCTGGGTGGTAGGAAATTTGTGTGAGGCCAGTGATGCCACACTTTCCCACACAAAAATGTGTGAAAAAGTGATTTTTTCAGCTAAAATTGAGGTTTGCAGGGATTCTGCGTAGGAAGCGTTGGGGGATCCACGCAGCCATACCTCCCTGGAAGCCCCGGGTGTCTACTTTTCAGAAATGTGTGGGTTTGGTAGGTTTCCCTAGATGGCCGCCGAGCACGGGCCAAAACCCAGGTGACTCCCTTGCAAAACCAGGTGGTTTTGTGAAAGGCCATTTTGAGGTCGCCTCACTACGTTGTGGGCCCTTGCCTGTCGCGGGTACTTGGGACTCCCACACAAGTGAGGCCCCATTTTTATCGGGAGACCTGGGGAACGCTGGGTGGTAGGAAATTTGTGTGAGGCCAGTGATGCCACACTTTCCCACACAAAATGTGTGAAAAAGTGATTTTTTCAGCTAAAATTGAGGTTTGCAGGGGATTCTGGGTAGGAAACATTGGGGGATCCACGCAAGCCATACCTCCCTGGAAGCCCCGGGTGTCTACTTTTCAGAAATGTATGGGTTTGGTAGGTTTCCCTAGATGGCCGCTGAGCACGGGGCCAAAAACCCAGGTGTCCCCCTTGCAAAACCAGGTGGATTTGTGAAAGGCCATTTTGAGGTCGCCTCACTACGTTGTGGGCCCTTGCCTGTCGCGGGTACTTGGGCCTCCCACACAAGTGAGGCACCATTTTTATCGGGAGACCTGGGGAACGCTGGGTGGTAGGAAATTTGTGTGAGGCCAGTGATGCCACACTTTCCCACACAAAAATGTGTGAAAAAGTGATTTTTTCAGCTAAAAGTGAGGTTTGCAGGGGATTCTGGGTAAGGAAACGTTGGGGGATCCACGCAAGCCATACCTCCCTGGAAGCCCCGGGTGTCTACTTTTCAGAAATGTGTGGGTTTGGTAGGTTTCCCTAGATGGCCGCCGAGCCCCGGGCCAAAAACCCAGGTGACCCCCTTGCAAAACCAGGTCATTTTGAGATAATGTGTTGTTTATTTCTGCAGCGTGAAAATTTTGGCACAATATTGCAAGGAAAATGTGACAGACATTTTGAGGTTTGCAGGACATTGTGGGTACCATAACTTGTTGGGATCCACAAGAGAGATATCACCATGTACTCCCATGGGTGTTTCGTTTACGACAATATCTACAGTTGGTAGGTTATTCTTAGACGGAATGTACACCTTGGCAGACAGACTAAAAAGACAAAGATTACTGCACAGCCATCTATTCCTCAAGCACACACACATACTGGTTGGATTTGGCACGAGGGCAAGTGATGGTTCAGTATATAAAATTTTATTAACAAGAGATTTCACAAAAATGAAATGCACTGTCAATAATTGAAAGAACAAAAACGGAACCAGTGACTCGCAGCTCGTGAGCTGTAAAGCCACGTCAAGGCCCCAACCGCTTTACAGGCCATTCACACACCTTTCATACGTGATACACACAAGACCATTCACACCCCCATGCACGAAACAAACACATTACAACATTCACAAAAAGGGACAAGGTACACCCTGCTTGAGAAAGACAAAAAAATATTACTGCACAGCCATCTAATCCTCAAGCACACACACACATACTGGTTGGATTTGGCACGAGGGTGAGTGATGGTTCAGTATATACAATTGTATTAACAAGTGATTTCACAAAAATGAAATGCACTGTTAATAATTGAAAGGACGAGAAACTGAACCATTGACTCACAGCTCGTGAGCTGTAAAGCCACGACAAGGCACCAACCTCTTTACAGGCCATTCATACACCTTTCATACGTGTGACAAATACAAAACCATTCACACCACCAGCCGCGGGCCCATCACATTACAACACTCACACCAGCAGACAGCGCCATTCAAGGGCCCATCACTTTCACACGCCCACATTCCTAACACAGCAACCACACAAGCTGATGGATTGCGTGGAGTGTCGCTCGGCTAGCAGTGTGTATAGTGACCAGCAGCAAGTCACTACTCACACACTGCCAGCCGAGCGCCAGTCCACGCACACCGCCAGCCAAGCGCCACTCCACGCACACCGCCAGCCAAGCGCCACTCCACGCACACCGCCAGCCAAGCGCCACTCCACGCACACCGCCAGCCAAGCGCCACTCCACGCACACCGCCAGCCTAGCGCCACTCCACGCACACCGCCAGCCTAGCGCCACTCCACGCACACCGCCAGCCAAGCACCACTCCACGCTCACCGCCAGCCAAGAGCCAATCCCCGCACACCGCCAGCCAAGCGCCACTCCACGCACACCGCCAGCCAAGCACCAGCCTACACACACCACCATCACATTTAGGATTTTTTTATACAAAAAAGAAAACACAAACAAATTGCAAATAGATACAAATCTACTAACACAAAATCAGAAACTAAATACATTGCACTAATGCCAACCTTGAAACAGAACAACAATTCTTAAACATTACAGACCAGGCAGTTCACTTTACCACTCATGGTTGCTCCCAATAATTCTTTTGCTTGTGGTACGCTCTATAACAAGCAGGCACACACAGCCCAGGGTTAGAAGGACACTCAGGGCAGTACATACGAGTCTCCTTCCGCGTACCTCTTCGCCAACAGACTCTACATCCCCTAGTGGGAAAGTCTTTTGAGGGTGTAGGAGGAATGTGATCAGGAAAGTGGCGATCTTTCAATCGAGCCACATCCTCCACCACTCCAACTCTAGGAACACTTGCCTGTTCCACAACAACAAGGCTGCCTATGACAGACTCCTGAAACTGAACAAAAGTCAACTTTGACGCAGGAGAACACTCCTTGAACACAACAAAAGCATTGAAAGTTGCTAAATTGAAGAGATGGATGGCCAACTTCTTATACCAAATGTAAGACTTACGAATAGCAGTGTAAGGTTCCAACCTCTGATCTACTCTATCAACACCACCCATGTGCTTATTGTAGTCTAAAATGCACACAGGTTTACGCACTTCAGCAATCTGACCCCAAACAGCCACAGGTGAAGTACTCTCATCATGGATGGTAGTCAGCATGTACACATCCCTCCTGTCCACAAATTTCACAGCTAGCAGTTCCTCACTACGCAAGGCACTGCACTGTCCCCTCTGAAGTTTTTTGCAAACAAGCTCTTTTGGATAACCTTTACGGTTAGAGCGGATTGTGCCACAAGTAAAAGTGTCCACTTTGAACAATTCCTTAAACAATTGCACAGCAGTGTAGAAGTTATCAAGGTACAAATGGTGGCCTCTGTTAAACAGTCCTCTAGCAAGATCCCACACAATTTTCTCTGAAACTCCAAAAGTGGACGGACAACCAGGGGGTCAATAGTGGAATCCCTACCAGTGTACACACACAAATTAAAAACATATCCTGTCCTACTCTCAGACAACATATACAGCTTAATTCCATAGCGTGCCCTCTTGCTAGGAATGTACTGCCTAAAAACCAAACGGCCCTTGAACAGGACCAAAGACTCATCAATAGATATTTCTTTCCTGGAGTATAGATCTCTGAAAATCGATCTACAAAGTGATCAAGAACAGGCTGAATCTTAAAAAGACGGTCACATTCAGGGTGATCTCGTGGCAACGCCAAACCATTATCAACAAAATGCAGCATCCGAAGCAAAAGTAAATACCGATCACGAGTCATAACTGCAGGAAATATGGCCGTTGCCATCAAGGGACTGGTAGACCAATATGAACCCATGGACGGCTTCCTTATCAAACCCATCAAAAAAGTCAAACCCAAAAACTTCTTCATCTCTTCCAGATTTGTGGGACTCCACCGGGTAGCTCTAGAATGGGGCCTAAGTCTGGCACTGTTGTCCCTCAAAAACTGTTCAGCATACAAATTAGTCTGCTCAACAATTTCACCCAAAAATACATCATCCATAAACAACTGAAAATACTGTATAGGCAAATAATGTTCACAATCCACTCTACACCCTGCATAACCACTAAAGGCAGGCAACACCGGCTGCACCATGTTTGGATCAACCCAGAGTCCAGCACTTCCAGTAGGAAGCCTAGCAGCCCCAGGCTGCAATCCAGATGCCTCTTGCACCATCGGCACAGTAGTATCCTCCTCTAAATCAGGCACTTCATCTGCACTGAGAGTACCTTCATCATCCGATGGTTCCATGTGGAGAGAAAACTCACTGCCTGAATCTTCCCCTCCCTCCTCTCCCTCAGACGCACTGTCAGTCTCATAATCCTGCTCAGAGGAAGATTCAAGAAGCAAACCAACCACCTGCTGAGCAGTAATTCTACGGCTAGCCATAATGCTTACTAATAAAGGTTACTTGTCAAACAAGTCAACAACAACAAACCCTTTGTAAAAAAAGAAATAAACAAAATGTAGCTTTATCACAAAGACCTATATACTCCAACACTATACCACTCACGTGACAGAAGCAGCTAGACTCACCACCACCTACTCTGCACAGACACAGTAAGGATCAACAATATCCCACTAAAAAGAAGAAGAAAAAAATTACACATAAGACAATGCAAAACATCGCAAAGAATTTCATGCTCTGAACACTAACAAATATGCTGCCAATATGGCACCACTTACAAAAAATTCATTCATGCATGACAATAATACTCATTTGGAGTACACACAACAAAAATATTTTTCTTACCAAATAAATGCAATTACGCAAAACTGCAGAACCACAACTGCCGAAACCGCAAACAGGAATCAAAAGCTTTACACTAGAATAAAAAGGAGAAAAAAACATTACAATCACACATGCAAATAATGCACCAGTCCACACACAATCCACCAGCCAAGCTAAGGGGTAGGTGGGCCTAACAGTATAAATAAAATATTCACCCCCGTAAAAGGGAGCAACCCTTGCCCTTTTGGCCACTCCCCAACACAAAAATTAAAAAAACCCTGGTGCCTAGTGGGCATTCCTGCTGCACGATCACATGATCGTGCAGCAGGAATGCACAAAGAGGCATCGGGGAAAGGAAAACCCTTTCCTTTCCCTCGATGCCTCTTTGATACAAACCCCCTCCCCGAGCCAAACCTCACCTGATTTCCCCGACGCGCTGGAAGCAAATGGCTTCCAGTGCGTCGGGAAGAAAGGGAAACCCTCAATGATGTCAGCGCGCCTCGCGCGCTGACGTCATTGATGGGGCGAGGGAGGCAGGGGACGCCCTTCCCCTGCCTCCCCCAAAAAAAAACCTAACGATCGGATTCCCACGGGGAGCGCCAGCGCTTCCCCGTGGGTGATCTTATGACGAGCTGGACTCGTCATGAGCACACGAGCACTGTGTGCCATGACGAGTCCAGCTCGTCATAAGCACCGAAGGGGATAAAGGGTCAGAGCAGGATCTCAGCGGCAGACGAGGAGAAGGAACCTCCTGGTCACAGGAACTACACGAGCATTGCGCTCGAGAAATTCAAGGATGCAAAGACCTCCATCAAGGATTACAGCTAACTTTTCAGGGTGTAAATGGAGAGAAGCCACATCTGCTTAACCACGCTCACGAATTCTACACGAGAATTGCGCTCGAGAAAATGAAGGATGCAAAGACCTCCATCAAGGATTACAGCTAACTTTTCACGTTGGAAATGGAGAGAAGGCACATCTGCCCTGCATATTTATCCACGAAGATGCCACCGTTTTGTGCAATACCTCTACTCAACTGGAGTACTTTCTACTGGCTAATCAGTAAGTGCTACCTTGTTGGGTAAATGTATAGTGCCTTTCCTACACTACAGCTGCGTAAAGGACCAGAAGAATTGTCTCCAGTGACCTGTGTGTCTGTAACTTTGCCACCGCGCCGAAAGTGCCGGGGTCCTTTGAGTAAGCTGTCCATCATAGTGGGGAAAGGGCGGGCATACGTTGCATACCGCTAGTGTATATGTGGCGGGACCAAACGAGCGGGGCTTCTAGGCCCGTTCACATGCCTCTTGTTTATAAAGGGTCAGAGCAGGATCTCAGCGGCAGACGAGGAGAAGGAACCTCCTGGTCACAGGAACTACACGAGCATTGCGCTCGAGAAATTCAAGGATGCAAAGACCTCCATCAAGGATTACAGCTAACTTTTCAGGGTGTAAATGGAGAGAAGGCACATCTCCACGCTCACGAATTCTACACGAGAATTGCGCTCGAGAAAATGAAGGATGCAAAGACCTCCATCAAGGATTACAGCTAACTTTTCACGTTGGAAATGGAGAGAAGGCACATCTGCCCTGCATATTTATCCACGAAGATGCCACTGTTTTGTGCAATACCTCTACTCAACTGGAGTACTTTCTACTGGCTAATCAGTAAGTGCTACCTCGTTGGGTAAATGTATAGTGCCTTTCCTACACTACAGCTGCGTAAAGGACCAGAAGAATTGTCTCCAGTGACCTGTGTGTCTGTAACTTTGCCACCGCGCCGAAAGCGCCGGGGTCCTTTGAGTAAGCTGTCCATCTTAGTGGGGAAAGGGCGGGCAGACGTTGCATACCGCTAGTGTATGTGTGGCGGGGCCAAACGAGCAGGGCTTCTAGGCCCGTTCACATGCCTCTTGTTATAAAGGGTCAGAGCAGGATCTCAGCGGCAGACGAGGAGAAGGAACCTCCTGGTCACAGGAACTACACGAGCATTGCACTCGAAAAATTCAAGGATGCAAAGACCTCCATCAAGGATTACAGCTAACTTTTCAGGGTGTAAATGGAGAGAAGGCACATCTCCACGCTCACGAATTCTACACGAGAATTGCGCTCGAGAAAATGAAGGATGCAAAGACCTCCATCAAGGATTACAGCTAACTTTTCACGTTGGAAATGGAGAGAAGGCACATCTGCCCTGCATATTTATCCACGAAGATGCCACCGTTTTGTGCAATACCTCTACTCAACTGGAGTACTTTCTACTGGCTAATCAGTAAGTGCTACCTCGTTGGGTAAATGTATAGTGCCTTTCCTACACTACAGCTGCGTAAAGGACCAGAAGAATTGTCTCCAGTGACCTGTGTGTCTGTAACTTTGCCACCGCGCCGAAAGCGCCGGGGTCCTTTGAGTAAGCTGTCCATCATAGTGGGGAAAGGGCGGGCAGACGTTGCATACCGCTAGTGTATGTGTGGCGGGGCCAAACGAGCGGGGCTTCTAGGCCCGTTCACATGCCTCTTGTTATAAAGGGTCAGAGCAGGATCTCAGCGGCAGACGAGGAGAAGGAACGTCCTGGTCACAGGAACTACACGAGCATTGCGCTCCAGAAATTCAAGGATGCAAAGACCTCCATCAAGGATTACAGCTAACTTTTCAGGGTGTAAATGGAGAGAAGGCACATCTCCACGCTCACGAATTCTACACGAGAATTGCGCTCGAGAAAATGAAGGATGCAAAGACCTCCATCAAGGATTACAGCTAACTTTTCACGTTGGAAATGGAGAGAAGGCACATCTGCCCTGCATATTTATCCACGAAGATGCCACCGCTTTGTGCAATACCTCTACTCAACTGGAGTACTTTCTACTGGCTAATCAGTAAATGCTACCTCGTTGGGGAAATGTATAGTGCCTTTCCTACACTACAGCGGCGTAGATCACCCTCCCTCCCTCCCTCGTGGGCATTCCTGCTGCACGATCACATGATCGTGCAGCAGGAATGCACAAAAGAGGCATCGGGGAAAGGAAAACCCTTTCCTTTCCTCGATGCCTCTTTTGATTCAAACCCCCTCCCCGAGCCAAAACTCACCTGATTTCCCACGCGCTGGAAGCAAATGGCTTCCAGCGCGTCGGGAAGAAGGGAACCCTCAATGATGTCAGCGCGCCTCGCGCGCTGACGTCATTGATGGGGAGGGCGGGTGGCGGGGGAGGCAGGGGAAGTCCTTCCCTGCCTTCCCCAAAAAACCCGACGATCGGATTCCCACGGGGAGCGCCAGCGCTTCCCCGTGGGTGGTCTTATGACGAGCTGGACTCGTCATGAGCACACGAGCACTGTGTGCAATGACGAGTCCAGCTCGTCATAAGCACCGAAGGGGTTAAAATGCTCGTTATGGAAATTTACAAGCATTACTAAACCCCAGCGAAATAAACATCTCGGTATCTGCTTCGTAGCTTAACATGTCAGTTCTGTAATTCAGGCGGCATGGGTAAATCGTTTTCCATAGTCAATTACAAACAGGAGTCGTCTCTGTGGCATGAACGCTGCTCTGCCTATAATTTATATCCCCACAATATCAAGGTTAACGAAGGCAGGCGGCAAGCGTAACTCGTTTCTCTCACTCTTTTTCAAAACGTGAACCGTTTCTGGGAAAAAGCACTACTCTGGGTTTAGTTTCTTACCCCCTGAAGCTCACGTTTAAAATGTGCATACCGCTGGACAAACTCGCCTACATACGGGCCATACCCCTCAACCTTTCAAAGACATCCGCGCTTACCTCTCCGTCGGTACCCCGTCTCGGTGCTAGAACTGCCACCGGAGGTGCCGACGGCGAGGCTTAGGTCTCTGTTTATAGGCAGAAAGTGCACGCGAGCTGCTCGTTGTGTACCAAAGACCCCAGGTGGCCATAGCGTTTGCCTGCACTCATTTTTACGTTTACTAAATCAACGCCCTGTTACAATGCAGGAAGTTAAAGCGCATGCGCGCCTAGTATACACTAGCTTGTGGTCTGAAGGACCGAAACTTTATTGACCCTCTTTATGCTCGCTTCAAAGACAGTGATGTATTGTCATGATATGCGGCTCCCAATGTATAAGTGAGTTGTTTCAATGTGCATACCGTCGGTTTCGACAAAAAAAAGGGGGTCAGAAAGGCGACAAACTCTCACGTATCTATATGTGAAAAATATTTGTATGATCAGGTCTGTAAACATGGAGGTCTCTATATGTGACAGAAATGGCTCCACATCAAAAAGAGGTAGTGAGTGAAGTTGCACATATAGAATTTTATTATGATGTGCAAATGATGACAAGTATCCCTAATGCTTGAAAGGAGAGCAAGGATTAAGCCTAACCACGAGTGAAGTTCAGGATGGCATATATCCCTGCTACTCTAAGTAGGTGAGGTTGCACATATAGGGTCTTGTTTACACATAGAGTGGCCATTGATTGTCGGAAAAGTGCCCTGAATACATCTGACCAATCATACAGTGCGATAGTGATATTAACCAGTGTGTATTATAATCTATCATCTGTGTGTTGGCATTGGGTCTGAATGGACTACCGGCCATTTGATGAAGTACTGACTGGTTACTGGAGCGCTAACCAAGGAATCTCATCGTTAAGTCCATGGGTATCGCTTTTGATACGGTACACCTAACGTTGCTCACGTTTGAATAGAAACTTAGAGGTGTCTGTGATATGTGCCGGAATCCATGATTGTTCAAGGACTGTCCAAGCGATATCCTCGGCAGAGTGATTCATATCTAGAAAATGATTCGTCATTTTGGTCGACCTTTTCTTGCAACGAATGGTGCTTTTGTGTTCAAGAATTCTCGTCTTGATCTTGCGCATGGTCATCCCCAAATAGCGCAAGCCACATGGACAACATATTAGGTAGATGAGCTTATCGCTGTTACAATTGGTGTGTCTAGATAACACCCACGGCCTATCTGTTCCAATGTCTATTTCCGTTGTACGTTTGGTTTGGGGACAAACTGCGCACATCCCGCAAGGAAAATGTCCTTTTATAGGAGGTAATCCCCACAAGGACTCCTGGTCCGATGCGATCCTATGCATGGGTCGAGTGTGAACCACTCGGTCTTTGATGTTTGCGCTCCTCTTAAATGCGAACAAAGGGCGAGGCAATGGCTCTTTATCAATGTTCAATATGTTCCAATGTCTGAGGATACTCTTTTTGATCTGATTCGAGTAGCTACAGAAAGTATTCACACATGTAAGCCTGGAGTTCTCTTCTTTGTGTGGTGCCACTTCAATCAGTGCCTCTCTGTTGTTGTTGGTATACCCGCATGCTCTTTGTATTTTTCCACAGAAGAGCAATTTCTCCTGATCCTCAGGAATTGCCCAAAGGGCAAATTCTCACGGAGTGCCTTTGGATGATAACTGTGGTATGACAGTAGTGAGTTACGAGCCATGGGCTTTTTGTACAATTCCTGAGGATCAGGAGAAATTGCTCTTCTGTGGAAAAATACAAAGAGCATGCGGGTATACTCACTGACCACCTAAAAGAAACAAAGTACCCTGTGAAGACCATACGGGAATCTAGGAAGAGAGCCGCCAACAACAACAGAGAGGCACTGATTGAAGTAGCACCACACAAAGAAGAGAACTCCAGGCTTACATGTGTGAATACTTTCTGTAGCTACTCGAATCAGATCAAAAAGAGTATCCTCAGACATTGGAACATATTGAACATTGATAAAGAGCCATTGCCTCGCCCTTTTTTCGCATTTAAGAGGAGCGCAAACATCAAAGACCGAGTGGTTCACACTCGACCCATGCACAGGATCGCATCGGACCAGGAGTCCTTGTGGGGATTACCTCCTATAAAAGGACCTTTTCCTTGCGGGATGTGCGCAGTTTGTTCCCAAACCAAACGTACAACGGAAATAGACATTGGAACAGATAGGCCTTGGGTGTTATCTAGACCCACCAATTGTAACAGCGAAAAGCTCATCTACCTAATATGTTGTCCAAGTGGCTTGCGCTATGTGGGGATGACCACGCGCAAGATCAAGACGAGAATTCTTGAACACAAAAGCACCATTCGTTGCAAGAAAAGGTCGACCAAAATGACGAATCATTTTCTAGATATGAATCACTCTGCCAAGGATATCGCTTGGACAGTCCTTGAACAACCATGGATTCCGGCGCATATCACAGACACCTCTAAGTTTCTATTCAAACGTGAGCAACATTGGGTGTACCGTATCAAAAGCGATACCTATGGACTTAACGATGAGATTCCTTGGTTAGCGCTCCAGTAACCAGTCAGTACTTCGTCAAATGGCCGGTAGTCCATTCAGACCCAATGCCAACACACAGATGATAGATTATAATACACACTGGTTAATATCACTATCGCACTGTATGATTGGTCAGATGTATTCAGGGCACTTTTCCGACAATCAATGGCCCCTCTATGTGTAAACAAGACCCTATATGTGCAACCTCACCTACTTAGAGTAGCAGGGATATATGCCATCCTGAACTTCACTCGTGGTTAGGCTTAATACTTGCTCTCCTTTCAAGCATTAGGGATACTTGTCATCATTTGCACATCATAATAAAATTCTATATGTGCAACTTCACTCACTACCTCTTTTGATGTGGAGCCGTTTCTGTCACATATAGAGACCTCCATGTTTACAGACCTGATCATACAAATATTTTTCACATATAGATACGTGAGAGTTTGTTGCCTTCTGACCCCCTTTTTTTGTCGAAACCGACGGTATGCACATTGAAACAACTCACTTATATATTGGGAGCCGCATATCATGACAATACATCACTGTCTTTAAAACGAGCATAAAGAGGGTCAATAAAGTTTCGGTCCTTCAGACCACAAGCTAGTGTATACTAGGCGTGCATGCGCTTTAACTTCCTGCATTGTAACAGGGCGTTGATTAAGTAAACATAAAACTGAGTACAGGCAAACGCTATGGCCACCTGGGGTCTTTGGTACACAACGAGCAGCCCGCGCACGCTTTCTGCCTATAAACAGAGACCTAAGCTTCGCCGTCGGTACCTCCGGTGGCAGTTCTAGTACCGAGATGGGGTACCGACGGAGAGGTAAGCGCGGGTGTCTTTGAAAGGTTGAGGGGTATGGCCCGTATGTAGGCGAGTTTGTCCAGTGGTATGCGCATTTTAAACGTGAGCTTCAGGGGGTAAGAAACTAAACCCAGAGTAGTGCTTTTTCCCAGAAACGGTTCACGTTTTGAAAATGAGTGAGAGAAACGAGTAACGCTTGCCGCCTGCTTTCGTTAACCTTGATATTGTGGGGATATAAATTATAGGCAGAGCAGCGTTCATGCCACAGAAACGACTCCTGTTTGTAATTGACTATGGAAAACGATTTACCCATGCCGCCTGAATTACAGAACTGACATGTTAAGCTACGAAGCAGATACTGAGATGTTTATTTCGATGGGGTTTAGTAATGCTTGTAAATTTCCATAACGAGCATTTTAAGATATATGTAAACCAGCCACAAACATAGTCGTTTGTTTTGATAATCACAGATAAGGCACAAGTGAATTTCTAAGAATACACCATCATTTTCACAAGCCATACAGCGTTAGGAAGCTGAATGATGATACAGCAAGAATGGTTATCACTAAATAAGATTTCTACACAATTTCTCAGCGCACCCCAGTCTACCAGGTGCATGTAGACCACAAGATACACTGAATTCTGGATGGAATAGTGTATCACCATATGTAGCCCTCGAATAATCTTATGAGTATTTAGTAAGAATACTTTCCCTCATACTGTTGTTTTTATAAAAGTTTGTCTCACATGAACACATACGTGTATAGATCGGTGCCACAATATGAGTGCCCAGTGGGTGATACACGATCTTATTTCTTTTCAGAGCGGGGCCCCCTTCCCCTGAGCTGTTGCCAGGTAGAGGTGAGGCCACTTATCCAATATGTTTGGGTAAGTGAATTTTTTCTACAAAAAGTTGTAGTTGCCGCAGATGGACATATGGCCATTTCAGCATGAGCAATATGTGTTGTACCTGTTGTGATGGATTAGAGTTTAAATATATGGTTTTCTGTTTTTGTCTCATTTACACAGATAGCTCCAGTAATACCAAATCAACAATACAAAGGATTGTCACTTATATCACGAGCAGCAGCTTTACTCCCTTAGTCTGGTCCTGAAGAAAGCCTTGATACTTAGTTTAGATCACGTAGGCTGAAACATGTCGACCATTTTTGATATATAGCAGTTCTAAATCCATACTGCTTATTGCATTGCTTTTTAATCCTACCAGTGTGAGCAAGCCAATAAAAAGTTTTTTGCCCCACTAGGTAGTTTTAATCTCACCACTGCACATTCACGCATTTACTTCTTTTGCGCTGCGCCCTCACCACACTTGAGATTCACATATGGGATTTTAGCATCCAGAGAAGTGATCTACCACTCAAACAAAAACATCCCAGAGCTCCTCCCTCACAGTGATGGGGTTGTAGCCCTCAGTGGGACTAGGTTTCCCACTGGGAGGAGAAACCCATATGATGAAGCCTGCCACCTATGGTGGTTGAGGGTTTTCGTCCTGAAAGGGATTTCCCCCTGTCTGGGGACATAGTGAGACTATTATTTTCTAATCCTTCACAATTTCCAGCATAGAATATTGCGCGTTTGCGAAGACCCGAGGAGTTTTTGTGGTATAATTGTATTATATAAGGGGTTATTCTCCTCTCAGGTCTATAAACGTTCTCCCTTGGACCCTTCCTCCTTGTTGTTGTGTTAGCAAGATTAGAAGGTTGTCAACATCAGTGGACAAGTTGTCAGTGAATACAGCTCAAGCTTTATTGCTCGTTGATGGGGAAATGGTCTCTATTAGGGGCCATGGTGCTTCAGAACCGTCTTGCGTTAGATGTTTTATTGGCAAAAGAAGGCGGACTCTGTAAATTATTGAGGGTTCAACGTTGCTGTACTTATATACCATATAAGAGCAAGGATTTAAAGAAGTATATAGGTAACATAACTGAGATACATCACAACATACATGATTTGGCAACAGACGGGATTTGGGATAAAATTGGCCAAGGATTTGGAAGGGTTGGAAGTTGGTTTGGAAGTTTGGGACAAGGACTTGTTGGTTATATCTTAAAACCTATTATAATAGTCGTGATTTGTATCATTGTGTTGTGAGGGGCCTTTAGGGCTTTTAAGTGGCACAGAGCAAGACAGACTGAGAGTTCCCTTCGAAGACGAGAAAGGCCGATGGAAAGACTGCAGGACAGTCATTATCAGAACCTTAAGAATCTGGAAAAGTTCAGGCAGGGAAGACAGGCTACAACTTCTATTTAGGTTGGTCTTTTCTGCGAGGAGAACATAGCAGGGAAGAGTGTTGTGTTTGATGACACTTGTCATCAGAGGGGGGAACTGAAATAGCGCTCGACGCTCTGGCATGTGTAAGGGGTGCATTATACTCATGTACGAACTGCACTCACGTATATTCGATGTTTGTTGAACTTTGTGCATATTAAAACGAAGTTTATGTATCATTATGTTAGAATCTGTAGAGTGAAATTGTGGTGCTTTTGCAGGATTGATTAGTATTTTGCACGTATTTAGAGAAAACATGTAATTGTGCACGTATATAATGAGTAGTATGTAAACCAAATGTATTCACTGTTATAAGATTCATATAAAGGCCTGTATAACGAATGCATATTAAAAGACGTTCTTAGGTTAGCCAGAATTGTAGGCTTAACTTTCGTTTTTCTTAAAGGTTTCATTTCTCCTCGTTTGCTCTTAGGTCAGGAGCTAATTAAAATTTATGTGTGTAGAAAGATTTCTTTTCACCCCTACTGCAGGTGCAGGAATTTGACCTCATTATTTTACATTTAAGGAGATACATGGGAGGAACGGAATGCCTTTGAAGAGCTCGGTGAAACTCGGGAACCAAGGTCGACGGACAAGGCTGTGAAATTAAGTGGACTTTGTGGAAAGTTACTCAAGAAGGTGTCCACGAAATAATGTACCATGTGACCTGTTAAGGGTGTAACTTTGTCTTTTTGTATTAGGTACAGGGACCGATTTCCAGGACTTCTGCTTTTGACTGAGGAAGGAGAGCATCTTAGAACGAGCTCTGTGGCTTTATGCTACTTTACCCATTTGACGTGAGTGTACTTCTTAGGAAGTCAACACGTGCTGACACCTTATGGGAAATCTTCCTGGGAAACTAGGAAGGGATGCCATTTTAGAAGTAGAGTAGGGACAGATTATTCTGAATATTTGAAATACAAATGAAAAGAGAATTGGACACAGTGTCTATACTTAGCTGTGTTATGATTTTGGAAATCATTGTTCTATGCCTATTGTGTTGTATGAATTATATTCGTAGATTGGGCTCTGTATTAGTTTTTATGTAACTTTACACCTTAATTCTGAGGTGTGTCTATATTCTGTTGTTTCTGGCTTTGTAATAAATTAACCAAAACCTGAACTCGGAGTCCGAAGTTAATTAGACCAATGGAAAAGAGAAAAGTTAAATTGTAAATTGTTTCCTTCCCTCCACACCTCTTAGCAGGCAATAAAGACCATCGACCAGATGTCCTGAGGTAACAATAGGATACAAAATCTTGGCCTTATCACAGGGAAAGTACACCCTGGGGCATATTAGCAAGAACGGCGTTAACATTTTCGCCGCTTTGGCGGCAGGAAACTGCCACTAAAGCGGCGATAATGGGCTTGATAATATGCCCTTGAGAATTCCAATAGAAGCCCAGGATCACAGCAGAACATGGGCTTCTATTGGTATTCTCAAGGGCATATTATCAAGCCCTTTATCGCCGCTTTAGCTGCAGTTTCCTGCCGCTAAAGCGGCGATAATTTTAACGCCGTTCTTGCTAATATGCCCCTCTGTTTTTAATATGGCCCCTGGAATGCACTGGGTAGACAATTCATTGTATTTGAAAGGAAAACTACAGAGACATATATTTTTCCTAATTACTGAAGATGTGGAGAAAGTCGAGGCCCACATTATTTTTAGAAAACAAAATAAATAAATAATTAAATATTCATTTCACTTGTTTAGTCCCAGAAACCCCGACAGCATGGTTGGGATAACAGCCAGAGAAATTGAAGCTCTTTCTGAAATGACTGACAGAAATAGTTTAAGGAAAAATCCAAAATATTTGAAAATAAATGATTGACTGTATTGACACAGAAATATGTGAGCTGTTTTTGTTAAGCTGTAGAAATACACTTCTGAGTTTGAATCTCAATCTGTGGGCCTGATGTTTTAAGATACAGGCCTCAAAAAAGGGTCACAAAGTGCACTCTGACTTTTGTTTGCTCTCTCTCTCTGATTTTGTGATGCAACTTATGTTTTATTAGGCCATATCACAAAATCATCAGGTTTGCAAAACAACCTGCCTAATGAATATTAATTAGGCAGGTCATAATTTGTGACCTCCTACTATAAGAAGTTGGGTTTAAAAGGAGTGATGCTCTGACAGGCTCTTAATTTACATGCAAGGGGCTCAATGTATATATTGAAAAGAAGGGGGGAAAGGGGACAGCCCTGTCTGGTTCCCCTACCTATTTTTATTGATCTTGTAAGATTACCATTAATGAGAATTTTTGCTGATGGATTTTTATATATAGCTTTTATTGCTGTTAAAAATGTTTCCCCTAGGTTGAAGCGTTGACAGACTTTAAATAAGAATGACCAACTGACTCGATCGAATGCTTTAGCAGCATCGATGGTCATTATGGCTAGTGGAATCTTATATGTTTGCGCCATGTCTATTGCCCCAATTAAATTATGCGTTAGTTCACAGAGCTGCCTCCCTTTCATAAATCCTTTCTGGTCTGGATGTATTAGTGATCCTATTACCTTGTCCAAGCGTTTAGTTATGATTTGAGTGTATACTTTGTGATTCGCTATTTAAAAGCGAAATAGGCCAGTTTGATTCACAGGATCTCGGATTTTTATTAGGTTTTAGTAAGATAGTTATGGTAGCCTCTTCCCATGATATAGGGAGGTCTTGACCCTCTGTGAAGGCTGCATTAAAAAGCTGAAGAAGAAAAGGGGAGGGCTCTTCCCTTAAAATAGCATAAATCTCATTTGGAATAGAGTCAGGGCCAGCAGCTTTCCCCTTTTTTAATGCACTGATAGTTTGAACAATATCCTCCTAAGTTATGGGACAACTTAAATACCTTTGTTCATCACCTTGAAGAAAGGGGAGATCTATCTCAGAGAGAAAACTATCTATATGATCTTCTTTTTATACCGGTTCTTCTGTATATACATTTTCATAAAATTGAACAAAAGCGTCTTCGATCCCTGAATCATCACTGATAATATTACCAGTATTTAGACAGCGAAGTTCCTTTATCCAATTTCTAGATTGGTCGGCTTTAGTTTTCAACGCGAGGAGTTTGCCACACCCTTCCCCGTATTTGTGGTGAGATAGTCTGCTAGCTTCCCATTTTCTTTTAATTATTACTTCAAGGTAATCTGTAAGCTTATGTTTCGCCGCCGTTAAATTTCTTATAATATTCGGATTCCCAGGAACTTTGCCCAACTCTTCCTGGTATATATGTATGTCTGCTTCTAAATTTCTAATTTCCTCCCTCACCCTCTTGGATTGGGAAATGGATAAAGTTGTTAAAATCCCTCTCAAGTATGCCTTATATGAATCCCATACCACATGGAGGGGAGCTGAGTTAAGATTAAATTCAAAAAATTCTTTGGTTGCTATTTTTAATTTGTCAATTACTGTATTTTCTGAAAGTAATGTGCGATTTAAAGTCCATCTACGAGGGGACGGGCTTTCGACCATAGCTATCTCTAGTACAACCGCAGAATGGTCAGACATATGTTCTGGGACGTGGCTAACCTTAATGATCTTTTTACATGTAGCAACATCGACCAGAAAAAAATCAATTCTGGAACGATGAGCACACTTCTTATTGTGAAAAGTAAAGTTACCTCCGGATGTCCTTGTCTTGTAACTCATCTCTCTCCAAATATCTACTAACCCTAGATCTAACATTAACTGCCTCAAGGCTACTCTCATGTTCTGTGTTTTTACCCCTGCTCTATTTGAGGTTGAATCTCGTCTGGGATCCAAACACAAATTAAAATCTCCCCCAAATATAATAGGGTCATTTGTGTTGATTAATTGGAGGAGTATGGTATATAGTGAAGCCGGGACATCCAGGTTTGGTCCGTAATACCCCACGTAAGTCAGCCAGGTACCGTTAATTTTAGCTCTGGCGATTGCCCACCTACCTAAAGGGTCGACCGTGCAATCCCCAAGCATGGCTTGGGCAGTTTTTTTAAACAGCAACGCAACCCCTTTTACTGTGCATGACTGCGTTGTACAAATACAGTGTTCTATCCATTTTTGGCTTTTTAAAATCGATATCCATTCCTCTAAGCAAATGCGTTTCTTGTATAAAAATCACATTGCTATCTAAAAGTCTTAAGTATTCTAGAATTTTCTTTCTTCTAGAAGGAACCCTGAGGCCATTTAAGTTCCATGACTTTATTTTCATGCTTTTTTCTTTTCCTGTCCTATCTACGTTTATCATAGGGAACATAATATGTTCTATGTTTGCTGCTTTCATTTAAAAACGCAAGCTTGTCTAGGCCAATTTGGAGTAATCGACTGTCTATAAATGAGGAATTTTTTTCTTTTTTACCACTTGCTCCCCCACCCTGTGTAAATTTTATTAAATGTTTGCATTTTATTTGTGCCCCAATCCCTCCCTCCCATTCTGACCACCCACCCTGGGGAACCCTCCCTTAATACTAGAGGTATGCCTGAATACCTCTAAATTCAGACTCTGTCTCTATCCGGGCACAATGTTAATGTTTCTCATTTAGGTGTGCTTTTAATGTGGGCGATCAGGGCATTGGCTTCTACGGGGTCCTTGAAGTCGGACATTTTGTTGTTCCACATTACCTTCAGGGTAGCGGGGAATCGTAAGTTAGCTGTTGCACCCAAACTTCTTAATTCTTGCATCGACTTCCCCAACTCCCACTGTCTATCCTGTGTAGCACTCGAAATGTCTGATCTAATACGAAATGTCCAGTCTCCTTTGTTATACACTCCTACTTTTAAACCACCTGCGAGGATCTTTTCCTTCAATGCATAAGTTTTAAAGTTAACCAAGATTCTTCTTGGGTTTCTTTTCCCAGGTCTTTTGAAGAATGGATCCCGATGAACTCTTTGTATGTCATCCTCTAGAGTCTGTCTGTCTATATCAGGGTGCAGTTCACTGAGAAGACTAATAATAAAGATCTTTATGTCTCCTCCCTCCACCTCTTCGGGAATGTTTTGGAGCCGAATATTGTTTCTTCTTGCGTTGTTTTCTAAACTTTCTAATTTGTCCCTCAGATCTTTCTCGCTACCCTGTAGTCTCGAAAGTCCCAATGTATTTTTTTCTACTTGTTTTGTGAGATCTCCCAGAGCTATTTCCATAGCCCCGACTCTTTCTGTTATATAGTTCATTTTTATTTCTAATGTTTCACATACTGTTTGAATTTTCGTTTGATTACTTTCTGAAATTGCAAATTTTTCTCTGATTTTAGCCAATAGGGTGACTAGTAATCCATCTGTAGATAACTGTGCCTCTGGGTTGTAATCTGTGATTAACGCCCTTGGCTCCTCTCTTAGTTCTTCTCTTAGCTCACTTCTCTGTTGACTCAGCTGATTCCCTTGGGTCTCGGGGCTAGGAGTTGGGCTAGTGTTTACATTATTGTCTATCTTGGGCGAGGATGCCAGAGGTGCAAATCTATTTTGTAAAGACACAGAATTCATATTGATTCCTATTCTGCTATTTGTTTTTTTTTGTAGTTCTAAGGGGATTGGTTGTACCAAATCACTACCGTTACTTGATGTTTCCGCAGGGGTATATTCAGGACCTTGCTGCTTATCCTGAGGAAGTTGAATAGATTGTGTAGATAGAGACTGGACTTTAAAGTACGAACGCAATGATGGAGTCACACGAATATTTGCTGGTTTTAATTTTGTTTTAGTTTGTTTTTTATTTCCCTCCTTGATTGTCAAGGTCTTCTCCGTCAGGACCTTCTTGATTTGCAGAGCTCCGTCGGATTTTTGGGGGTTATTTTGCACCGTAGGTGAATCAGATTCTTTATTATTCACCTCAGAGGGTGACCAATCTTTGCCCCAGATATCCCTACTTCTGAGGGTATATCTGTTTAACTTTTTTGCCCCTGTGTGTATCTCAGCAGGACCACCCCTTGCTTGCTGTTCCTGGCCTAAGACCCCTCGTTCTGCTTTTAGTTTAGGCCCCCAGTTCCCCCTTTTCCTCCTTACCGGGGTCATTTGCAAATGCCATGAGCAAAAATCTGCGTTTTCCGCCTGAATCAACTCCTCATTTTGACACCAGCTGGCACTGCCCCGGGGCGCCACAAACTCCGTCTCCAGAACGATCTCTGGAGAAACCCCAGAGACTGTTGGTGCCTTCAAGACAGGAACCACGAAGTCGGCCGCTCGACTCCCGCTGCCCCGGAAGCCGATCCTAGCCGCGGTGCGCCTGCCACGCGCAATCCGCGCTGCCGCTTCCGACCAGCGGCTCCTCTGTGGCGTCTCTCCCCCTCCGACCGCCACCGTCGCCCACAGATCTCAGGAAACAGCAAGGATCTCCTCAGAAACCCACCCAGCAGGTATCATACAACAGAGAAAAATCTGCCCTGGCGCCACTACTAATTTTTACTTAATTTCGCATTTCAGTACTGCTTCGATTGTGCCGAGGTAGAGCACAGCCCGCGACCGCTTCTATCTGCCGGCCGCCATTGTAAATTAAGAGCCTGTCAGAGCATCACTCCTTTTAAATGTAATGGATGGGAAAAGAAAATTGGACTTTATGCTGACGATCTTATAATCTTCACAGGTGACCTAGAGCAATCGCTGCCGGCGATATGGGAGGAATTGGAGGGTTTTGGGAGGGCGTCAGGATATCTGATTAATCAACAAAAAACAGAGCTGATGAAATGGAACATCAATTTTAGGAGTGATCTTATAAAGAAAGAAATCAGATATCTCGGCATTCAAATAGTCCATAACATCGACAAGATAGTGCAGGTCAATTTTGAAAAAGTTACAAAAATGGTTAAATTACAACTACAATCTTGGGGTGCGCTCTCACTCTCTTTTTTTGGGAAAATCAAACCTTTTAAAGATGTCAATCCTCCCAAAATATACTTTTCTGTTCAATACTATTCCGCTAGAATTCCCAAAGGCCTGTTTCAAGAAGGTACAAGGAGTTTTTTCCAGTTTCATTTGGGGAAACAAAAATCCAAGAATAGCTCTAAAAAAGTTTAGAAGAAAGAAAGCCCTTGGAGGTATTGCTACCCCGGATCTATATTTGTATTATTGTGCTTTCCATTTAAAGAATTTTCGACAGTTGTCGATGGAAAGCTCAGTTTTCTCGCCACTATTTAAGGCCCTCACGGCTAGCTTTTCTCATCAAGCAGAGTACTTTCTCCTAAAATGTGGCCACCCAAAATACTTTAAGAAGGTGAGACTGAAGATTTTGGTGGCAGCAATTAAGCTTTGGTCTCAGGTGAGACGTTTCTTAAAGATTCCATATTATAATGATGCAACACCGATTTGGGACTCTACTGGCACTCCGGCCTGTATGGAGGATGCCCTTGCTGTTCCCCTTCGATCATGTGGTATCCATACATGGGGACAACTTATTGTGGACACAGAATTAATCTCATGGCCACACTTCTCTGTGATCTGTGAACACTCGGTTTCGAAATTCAAGTATTACCAATTGTTAAGTTGGGTAAAATCTCTAAGAAACGAGTTAGAAGGGAAAACGGATTTGGCGTTAAAAATCTGCACGAATCAAAAAATACCGAGAGAAGTTGCAGAGTGGTATTGGTTGTTGGTCCAAGGCGGAGAAGACACGCAATCCTCATTTACAACGATATGGAAGAAGGACCTGCCGGATGACGATCTCGAAAAATTAGGGCAAGTATCTATGTCACTTCTATGGTCTTGCGTGAATTCTGCACCTTTAAAAAAGAACCATCTCTTCACAGTACATAAAGCATACTGGACACCACAGAAGTTATCAAGAATGGGATGTCGAGAGATCAAGAAATGCCCGAAATGTGGAGAAGATAGAGGAAATGAGGTGCATATGTTTTGGTGCTGCCCGACAATATATTCCTTCTGGCAGAAAGTGGGTAAGACCATATCCAGCATTATGGGCCAAGAGATAAAATTAACTATACCGTCAATAATTTTTGGGGTAATACCAGGGGATATAGATGGCCGAACCTTAACAAAAAATCACAAAGCTCTTTTTTTTACACTTATTTTATTAGCTCGGAGAGAACTCTGCATTAAATGGATTTTACCCTGTCCCCCTATGGAAGAAGAATGGACTTATTCCATTCAGAGGGTATCTGCATTAGATCGATCTAGTAAACAGGCCAAGAAAACCAGATTTTGGGGAATTTGGGATGAATGGGTGGAGAAGTCAGCGCAATTTATATCGTGCTGAATATTATGTTAAAAAGAGCATATTTAGTTTTTTTGATTATTGTTACCCATACATGTTCAGAATGTTTTGCCTTTCCATTCCTCTTTCATTCCTTCTATACTTTCTCTATTTCTCAGTTTTTTGTTTTTTTTTCTTTCTGTTTTTACGGTCCAATGATTAAGAATATGCTAAAGAGGCTGCTAGGTGGCAGGTCCACCGGTATCTCAGAAAGGAAAAGCACCTGTTTAAAAGAAATATCAAGATTAGGCGTCATCTCCTTACCAAGAAGCTAAATCTGTTAACCCGGAGATAAAAGCTATCTCTCTCTCCCTTGTGGAGTGACCGGGGATAAATAACATCTCGCCAGCTTGGTTTGGTTGACATACTCCTTTCTTGAATTTAAAGCATATTGTTTATAAATGAGGATTAAAAAAAAAAAAAGAAGAAGTTGGGTTACTGTTTGAGGGGGTCAAACCCTTCTCAAGCAGCAACCATGATTCTTCTCAAGGTGAAGTCACAAGCAGACCTTAAAATAGCCTGCCCTTAACCCTCAGGTAGCTTTGCACAGAGTGGTCAATCTTAACTCAGAGACAATGTGTAAAGTATTTCTGGAACACTTCAAACAGTAACACAGTGAAGACACACTGTAAAAGGATCCCACCACAGATTTTCTCTAATTAATGGATTGGGGTGTTGGCTTCGCCGGTCTTCCTTTTGCTGTCTGTGATTTGCGCTGGGACGCCCCTTGGCTGGGGCAGCCATGCGCAAATTTTATAACATAACATAACATTTTGAAAAATAAAATATATTTTAATAAATAAAATGGGACCAAAACAATAAAAATCCAATCAGTAGAGCCGGAGATATGCAATTTAAAAGATTTTAGTGAAAATAGCACCAAAAAGCACAAAGCGCTAACTGTGGACATCTATTTGCACTGGATGGGACAAAGTCACAAGTTCAGGCTGACCACGATGGAGTGCGGGCTGGCTACAGGAACCCAGTAAGGCCCACTGAATATAGTACCTTCAATCCTGGTTTCCAGAGGATTGCGAAGATCCAAGTAGAAGATGCGTCATACATTGGAAGTGATATGTCAGTTCTGAGATACAGTGAGCCTGCAATGCAAGGTCCTGCATCATCATCGAGAATCACCTCAACAAGGGCTTGCGATGCGAAGTCTGGCATCAAGTATGAGTTGCGCAGTCGGATTGATGCATCGGTTCTGATTAGTTACAAGGCTACACTGTGGAGTCTGTTGTCGTTGAGGCTGCCGTCGATGAGGGATGCGAGGGCCTGCACTTAGGATGCATCAGGCAGCAGGTCTTTGAAATGAGTCCAATCCAAGCAACAGTAGCGATGCATCAGTTCTGCTCGGGGATGCACTGCGCAGCCAAGAAGATGTATCTGTTCCACTGGATCTACAGAGGCTGGCAGAGCCCCTTAGACCCATTTCCAAGGGTTCAGAACTAGGGTGGCATCACTTGGCAGGGCAGACGGCAGAGTGTAGGTGCTGGGTTCAAGGTTGTTGGAGGCTTCTGTCCCTGAGGCTCTAATCAGGAGGCCAGTCAACTAGCCCTTGTAGTCACTCTGGGGACCTGGGTTCAACAGATGCAGGTCCAGTCCTTCTCACCCAGGCAAGAGGGCAGCAGGCTGCAGGTCAGCACAGAAAGGCAGCAGTCCAAGAAGGCAGTGGTCCAGCAGGGCAGCAGGGCAGCAGGGCAGCAGGGCAGCAGGGCAGCAGTCCAGCAGAGTGGCAGTCTTTCAGCAGCACAGCGGTCCTTCTTACTGGCAGAGTATCCACAGGTCCATAACTGTATTGATGCGTTGGTGTTTGAGGTCCAATATTTATACCTGGTGCCCTTCCTCTGGTATGTGGGAGAAGCTTCTAAAGGTGTCCCTTTGAAGTCCCCAGGCATCCTGTCTTCCCTGTCCTGGCTCCAGAATGACTACAGGGGGTATGCAGCCCTTTGTGTGGAGGTAGGACACAGCCTAGTCAAGTGTAAGTAGGACTGTGCCCATTTCTGCTGCCCCATACTGCCAGTGATGGCCCATCCAGGTACAACTAATCTCTCTATTGTCTGTGGCTGTCTATGAGGAATACACAAAGCCCAACTGTCAGCTACACCCAGGCATGTCACCCAGAGATGGGCTACAGGCACTAAATGGCTAGGGCAGGAAAATGCCACCTTTCTAAAAGTCTGTGCTGTCTCTTTATAGCAACGGTCAAACAACAACTATTTTAGTTTGATCTGGTTATTTATTTACCCTTATCATTCGTTAGTATTTTATGCTTTTTTTCACAGTAATTCAAATATATGAAAAGAATAACACTTGTTCATTCCAAAGACATGAACAATTTACAAAAACATTCAAAGATTCAACAATATTCATGAATAACAAACATTAAAACATGTGACATCACTTACATAAAACAAATGGCTAACATTACAGTGCACCATATCATATTTCTAAATAAAGCAAAACCTTGAGGCTACCATTCAGTCTGCCTCAAAGGAATGCTAAACACTGGGAACAATTACTACAAACAGGGGGAAATACTTTTCATTTCATTTCCCTCTAATTAAATTATGAGTTATATGGCCCTACCTGACCCTGGTTCTTTGGGCCTAACCCCACTTGTTGGTTGACCTTTCTAAAAGTGGCATTTTCAAAATTGTAATTTGAAACCTGACTTAACCTTGATAGAGGCTTTTTCCTTACAATTACAATGACCCCAAACAAGAACTTGCTTACTACTCCCATTTGGAAATTAGAGCTTATTAAATGTAATGAGGTGACCTCCAATGTTATCCTATGGGAGAGATAGTCCTTGCAGTAGTAAAAAACATTTAAATATGCTGCACCTTGCTTTCTGGGCAATCCAGGACCTATCATAGGGATGACTTATATGTATTAAAATGGAAGGTTTGGGCTCGCAAAAGGTTTATTTTGCCAGGTCAAACTGGTAGTTTTAAAACTGCACACGCAGGGTGCAATGGCAGGCCTGACACAGGTTTAAAGGGCTTCTTAAGTGGTTGGCACAGTAAGTTCTGCAGGCACACTTGTAGCATATAATTTACGGGGCCTGGTTACATGTAGTACCACTTTACTAGGGACTGATAAGTAAATTAAATTTGCCAATTGGGGCTAAACCAATGTTACTATGTTTTAAGGAGTGAGCACATGCACTATAGCACTGGCTAGCAGTGGTAAAGTGCACTGAGTCCTTGGGTGAGCAAAAACAAGATCAGTAAAAATGTAGGACAAAGGCAAAAAGTTTTGGGAAGACCACCCTTTGGCTGGCAGACCTAACAGCTACATATAAAGGGATAGCAGACCCCCATCCCTATGTTTGCATTCATAAACATGCAACATTTGTTTTCAAGCAGACAGCATTCCTTAAAGAACAGAGGCTGCATTAAAAAACGTTTCCCATTTGCGAATATATCGGCCTGCTTCCCCGGAAGTTGACTGACAGGATTCACAAAGGGGACGGTGTCCATCTTTGGGAATAAGATAAGACTTCCTTTGAGGAGTTGGTAAGTGATCAATGTTTCGACAGGAATTGTAGTTTCAAACCATTGATTCATACCATAGTAACATGCAAACGGGAGGGGTACGACCTTTTGACTCTCTCTCGCTACTGATTTTCAGAATAGATTGCAAAACCCATTTTGAGAGAAAGTTTTCTTACAAATTGTGAAATGAGTTTAATACAGAGAAATAAAAATATTTGCTGTAACAAACCCTGTGATTTTAACAAATCATAGTGTTTACATTTGGAAAATGGCTTTGTACATTTGGCCTCTTATCATTTATTTATTGCATTCCTTTCTTTTAATACCCAGAGCTATTGAGTCAACCCAGATGTGTTTCTTGTACAATCCATTAAGAACAATGAGTTGAAGTTCAGGCCAGAAGAAAGCTGACTGAACTTGGAACCACACTTTAAGATAAAAAGCCATTTGTAACAAATTTGTGAATACTTTAAATTGGTACTCAAACTATAGGGGCAGATTTTTAAAATGACATTGTTGAGGGCTATTTTTCTCTCATGTAGTCCTACTAACCAGTGCAAAAATTACTTTTGTATTGCAAAGTCATTGAAAAACCTATGTTTCGCATCAATTGCTTGCTGCAACTCTCATTTTGTTGAAAGCAAACTAGTTTGTCATTACTCTTCAAAATAATGTACATATAGTGGTTGCTGGAAATTGGGTTAGTGATTGGGGGGCTGAAACCCTTCTCAAGCAGCAGCCACAATCTCTGTAAGGGTAAAGACCTATCAAACCCCAAATTAACCGGTGCTTAACAACTGGCAGCTTGACACATACACAATCAGGCTTAACTTAGAGGCAATGTGTAAAGTATTTAATCAGCACTTTAAATATTAACAAAGTGAAACCACAACCCAAAAAGAAATCCCACAGCAATTTAGAAAAATAGAGGAAAATGTAAGATTTCAGGTAAGTAAAGCACCTAAAATCACCCTGCGATACTCGCGGTTATCTGGTAGTGTGAAAACGAGTGAAAGTCACAAGTGCAGGCCGACCGTGATGTAGCATGGGCCGGATACAGGGACCAGATTTGTCCGGCTGAACGACTTACCTTCAAAGGTGGAAGGGTCCCAGGGAGCAGGGAGAGTGTTGTGCACGGACGTAGATGTAGTGTGAAAAGCAAGCCTGGCGTCGTGAATGGTCATCGCCGAAGCACAAAGATCCTATCAGTCGTTGCGGAAGGTTGTTGCTGAAGGTGCGCATTGACAGTAACCCCGAGCTGTTGAAGCTGTAGTGCGACGTGCAGATCTTGCGCTTCCGGGAGTCATTAGAGGTCGCTATGGGACGAAGAGTACTGGAACTTCATGCTGGCACGTGTTGTGGGCAGCAACATCTTGACGTGAACGGGCCCGTTCGCATTTGTGAAGAGCCCATAATGTCAGAAGAGTTCAAATGAAGCCACTTTGAGGGTCCAGAACCTGAGGGACACCACTTAGGGGTCAGGAACTCATTCCAGCAAAGACTAACAGAGCTCAGGCAGGGCCAGTTGCAGGTCAGATGGACAGTTGCAGGGAGTCTCTGGAGCTTGTTTTGTCCCTGTAGCATATATATATATATAAAGAGGTGGCAATCGAGAGAAAGTATTACGCCAGTTAGAGTCCAAATTTAGTTTGGAACTCGATACCAAGACACCCAATGAGCTTAATACCAGCGATGACTTACACAATTTCTTATAACTTCCGGATAATAAACAAATATCTATACCATGATTTGATCCCTCATATTTTAGCGCCCCTAGCCTTGCAGTGTTTACAGCATACTAGTTATCATCCACACAGGCGAGCATCAACATACACTAGGGTGTCCCATAAATAAATGATTATTCAGTGATTCGGCTCTGGTTCTTATCGATTAAGAAATAATTTAGATAAAATGCTTTTGATATAACAACTTTGATATATTCAGCCAATACATTTTAAGTCAACTCTTCCAACAGCTATGGCTCTCAGTTTTTATCAATATATATCACTTAGCCCTTTAGATAGTTAGGCACTTTAGCACCATAGCACCTTATTTAGCTTATTGGCATCTTGACATAAAACTAGCATGTATTTTCAAAATATAATATTATACTTGTGTACATTCACAGTATGTGATGCCACCTATATATATATATATATTCTTTATTGTCCGATTAATTAAAATCATTACAATAAAACAACACAGTTCATAAAACAAGGCAATTTCTTACATTCCTTAAAGATAATGAGGAAGTGTTAACATATCTTTATAACTTTTAGAAATACATAAAATATCATAAAAGGGAATTTTGTTCATAACCGAATATAAACATTACATTTCATTATTATTCACCATACGTATTAGTAAACCCATCCATACAGATAATCTTTGAGTCCCCTCTCAGGTTTTTAAACAGCCCCTAAAAGAAGCAGAGCATACAGTAACACATGTTTGGTCCAGTTGTGATCTTAGTACTTAAAATATAAAGTGCATCCACATTTCTTAAAATTACCCCAAACCTCAGATACTTTATAAAATTTATCAAGTTACATCGTCAGTGTAGGGGAAAACAATATAGTTGGAATCAGCCACTTTCTATTCTTATTATATGACCACAACATCGTCCTGAGCCAGTTTTTTCTCAGCTATAATAATAAATTTAACAAAGTTAACTGTTAATTTGATGATACGCCCTTGGAGACACAGTATTATTGCTTGGCGACACGTTCTCACCCCTTGTTCATTAAATATTGGTTTTAAAAGTGTTAATCTTTCTTGACACAATTTGGGGCAAATACATACAATGTGCAATAACGTTTCATTAATATAACCACATAATCTACACTTTTGTGATTGCCAAACTTGTACCCATCTAGGTGTACCATCTTTTGTTGGGTAATGTCCAAACCTAAGCTTAAGCAATATATCCCTTACCGCCGGTTTCAAGCAAGAAGTTAGATAGAATTGGGGTTCTATTTTATTATACGAATTAATAACCGACCAGGCGTGCTTTTTTTTTACAATCTGCTCCTGATCCAATATTAATGATACCAATTTAGTTGATTGATTTAAAATCTGTTTTAAAATGGTTTTATTTCTAATCATATTGTCAAAAAGTTGGAGCTTAAAAGTATTCAAACTCTCCGTTAAGTATGACCTCCATGGTCTAGTATACTCCTTCTTATTCATTTCTTGCCAACACATATATGCAAGGGACTCTGGGTCCGATAAATAAAGTGAAAATAGACATTTTAAAAATGCAGCTCGTCTTACCAATATTTGGTTTAGCAAACCGAATTCCAGTCTAACTGTAGCGTGTCCAACATTTTTTGAAATCCTAAAAATTGACTTAAAAACTTTTATTTGTAATTTATCCAGCAGTTGGCTATCTTTTCCTCGGAAAATTATTGACCCATATGTAAGCGCAGGGATAAGTTTCGCCTTCATTACTTTTAATAAATGATTGTAACTAGGGCATGAAAGTTTATCACGCAATGATCTAAAGGCAAAAGACAATGAAGTCGCCTTAGCCTTTAAGTTATCAAAGTGTGGTTTAAAAGTCATTCTATCATCCAGCGTAACTCCCAAGTATTTATACTGCTTTACTGTTTCAATAGATAAATCCTTCATTTTCCATAATGTCTTATCTGATTTTGTTGATCCTATTATCATAATTTTTGTTTTTTTGGCATTTATTTGTAAACCATTCGCCAATATATATCGATCAAATGACTCTATCAATCTTTGCAGCCCTATTTGCGTGTGACTTAGCAGAATAGTATTGTCTGCATATTGCAAATATTTTACACTTTGGCCTGCAAGAATTGGCGAGTGTGCATTGACACTATGTAAATGATGAGATAAGTCAGCCATAAAAAGGTTAAAAAGACAGGGGGCAAGTACGCAGCCCTGTTTAAGGCCACTATATGGTTCAAGGCGACGAGTGGTACTACTTCCATCCCCCACTTTGACCTGTACCCACGTATTTGTATACAATAGTACAATCATATCTAAAAGGTTTTTTGGTACGCCCCATGCTGCTAATTTTGCCCAAAGAAGGTTACGCGGAACAGAAACAAAAGCTGCCTTTAGATCTACATAACAAATAAAAAGTTTTTGCTTTTTGTATTTGGTTTTCTCTGCCAACAAGGTAAGTATCAGCAGATTCGTTATTGTTGATTGTCCCCTACGAAATCCAGTTTGAAAAATTGGGATAACTTTCCTTGTAGTTGCCCATTCCTCTAGATCTTTGAGTAATAATGTTGCAAACAATTTTGCCTCTACATCCGTTAGGGCAATTAGCCTATAGTTTGCTGGATTTTCAGGTGGGCCATTTTTGTAACTCGGAGGTATTATGCTGCCTTGCCAAGATTCTGGGACCTGCTTGGTTTTTACGATGTCTTCAAACATTTGGGTAAGAAATTTTGACCATATGTCTGTTCTTGCTTTAAAAACCGCATTCGGGATCCCATTTGGACCAGGCGCACCATTTGTTTTCATCCTGCTTATCAATGACTTTACCATATCGACCTGCAGTGTCTCAAATATTAATAATTGTTCGTCACAATTTTCGTGCCTTCTATTCTCATTATATATATTAATTATTGACAACGGGTTAAATGCGTCGTTAATGGGGTTTGGTCCATTTGCAGTATTGATCCCATACAGGGTAGAAATAAAAGACTCCCAGGCTATCGCGGAAATATTAGCACTACTAGCTCTCATATTGCCATGTTCCAAAGAGTTAATAAATGCTCTTAGATTATTGTGTAATTTTATCCACAAGTGTAGGAAGGTGGAATCTGACTACATGGTTGCCCCCACTTTTTTTTCCTGGTGTTTTGTTGTTTTTTGACTTAGTTTGGCTGGGAACCCGCTATTCAGGTCCCCAGCCTATCTGCTTTCTTTTTAAACGACTTGGAGTGCACTCTAGGTGCACTAGTGATTGGATACTGTGGTACCTTATGAGTCCCTAGTATATGGTACCTTAGGTACCAAGGGCATAGGTACTTCACAGGCCTACCAGGGGCTGAAGCATGTATTATGCCACCCCTGGGAAGCAGACTAAATCTGACACCACAGGCCTGCTACTGCAGCCTGGGTGAGGAAGTGCTAGCACCCCTCACTGAGATATAGGTCCCCTATATCTCTCCTGCACACACATTGAGACTTATCAGTCACCCCTAAAACAGGCCCTATCGATCCTGAGGGCAGGGTGCTTAGTTTCCATGTGAGGGGGTGCCTCTGCCTGAGCAGGGCCCCTCTGCAGCTCTCAGAGTCCATTCTCTGGGGCTGTTTGTGGATGCGGTTAAACCATATACTTTTAAGTGCATTATATCCTCGCGGTAGAATGCTAACTTTGGAATGGCTGCATCGAAACATGTCGTGTTTGGTGTCAAACATCTTGGAATACTACCCCCACGCCAGTCCTGGCGGCGGGGGTAGCATTCCACCCTTCTAGAGGGATAGACATGTACCTACTGTGGAAACGCGGTAGAATCCTGCAGAGCCCTGGCATCACAAAATGGATGCCACCAGTCACAGACACTGGGCTGCCCTCCTGCTGATGACCAACACTCGCAGTGGAGGAAGCCCAACAATAGATATCCTGTCCCAAGGGGGTGTGACCACCTCCCAGACAGGGTTTAGTGTATTGGGGCTGGGTGGGTGCACTCTTAGAGTGCTTTGAAGTCCTGCACTGGGGAGCAGAAGGCTCCTCTGTGCATACCCCAGTTCAAACCGGCTCAGGGGCTACCTGCCCCTGCTCTGGCACGAAACTGGACAAAGGGAAGTGGGTGTAGCCACCCACTCCCCTGACCCTCCCATAGGTAGGGTTGTAGAGCTAGTCCCTCCCTTTCTTTTAGTATAAGAGGGGGAACCTGTGCATTGCAACCTAGATTTCCCTGGACGACGCTCTGAAGACGAATCCCGGACCTTCGACGTTCCACTACCTTTGGAAGACTGAAGAATCTCCCTTGGAGTCAAGGAGTGACTCCCCTGCTTGGCAGGCACCAAAAACTACAATCGACGGTTGCAAACTACGCCGCTCCCGCCGGAGTCCGAAGTCCCTGCAGCCCAAGAACAGGATTTCCTGACTTCTCAAAGGCCATCGTGAGTCCCCAGCGAAGCTGAGGCCAGTGGACCCCAAGAGTAACGAGGAACCGCGACCCCTGGGTATCGTGCACTATTGTCGAGTGCAACCCCTTCACAACGTTCCACGAACTTGTGCTTTGGACCGCGTGTGGTCCCAGCCTTCAGTAGAAATTCCTCCTAAGATCAGAGGCCTACCACGTCCCGAGAGACCGTGGGCCCCTGTGAGTGAATCCTCCCGAGGCGTCTTCGCGATCCCTTGCCAGCCGGCTTGAGGGTCCCCAGAAGACTTTCTAAAGAAACCAAAGAGCTCCCCTGGTTGCTCCAGACCTGCCCTGACTTACCCTCGCTGGGTGAGTCCCACAGACCTTGCTGGTCTGTGCCATTGCCTCTTCACACTTTCCCCGAGACTTGCTGTTATCAAGGCTTGTTGGCTCCGATCGAGTCGCCGACACCGCAGTAAGCTGCAGACGTCGTGGGACACGCCGAATCCAGCTCCTGGTCATCGTTGACGCCTCCTGGACCTCGTGGCTGAAGAATCAAGGCAACTGCGGACGACCTGAATCTTGCAACGACGGTGGGCATCCATCTTTCTTGCCCCGAGTCACTGCCAAGTGACTTTGAACAGTGTCCCCTCTGCTTTCAGGTCTTCCATCTTCCGAATCCAGGCTTGGATTCCTCCGGGCACTTCTCCTGTCGCCGCAAGCAGCAAGTCTTCACTGGCTCCCATTGAAAACAACGCCGCGACCCGACACCAAAGAACACCTATGCACCCGGCTCCCCTGGGTGAGGTAACTTCAGCACTACGGTGCTCCTGTGGGTGTGGGCCTTAGAACTACTTACCCTGTAAGTGACTTGCTTGTAGCTTCCCTAGAAGTGTCCTAAAACTCTAACTTTCCAAGTGCGACAATTGCACTGACTCGTACAGGGTTCGCGTCTGTGTTCGACACACCGCGTCCATCTCCTTTGTAACACTATCTAAAACTGTATCCTTCAACTCGTACTGAGTCCGATCGGTGTTCGCCTCGAACACACAAAGGGCCTGTAACTCTGAGATCTCCATTGCATTGACTCGCACAAGGTTCGCGTCTGTGTTAGACACAGCGCGTCCATCTCCCTTGCATCTCTATCTGTGACCGCGTCCTTCGACTCGTACAAGGACCGATCGGTGTGTTCGCCTCGAACACGCAAGGGACCTTTAACATTGATCTCTCAATCGCGTCTGAGCGCATAGACTCGCACAGGACTCGCACCGGTGCCAGGTCACCGCGTCCGTCCCCTGTGGGTCTCCTACAACTACCTGGGGTGGTTCTTGGGGGTCCCTCGATTCTAGATGCCCTAGACCTAGGTCTAGCAAACTAAGATTGTGATATTCGATTGTGCTAAACTTATTGTGATAACATTTGACTTGTACATATGTTCCTGACTTCAAATCTCATAAAGAGATTAGTAGAGAGTGTTTATTAATAAATACATATATATTTGATATATATACCTGTGTGGTGTCTTTTCATTTGGTGATTCAGGAGATTGTGTGGTAAAACAAGCTGCTTTACATTCCTTCAAGACTTAGCCTGAAGGCTGCTCTCCACAGCTACCACTAGGATAGCTTTCTATAAAGGTTGTCTTAAACCTATCTACCATAAGAGTCGAATTGTTCTGGTGCAAGGTGTCCATTTTAATTAGTGAACAGCATATACCAGGCCAACTTCTCACAACAAGTCTTCTTTATATTCTCTTTTTGCTTTCCAAATCTGATGCCACCTGATCCTTGCACTTTGCACTTTAAATAATATGTACTTTCAACTTATAAGTATTACACCTGCTTATATGTATAATATGTGATGCCAACAGATCTGTGCACTTTGCACTTTATTATGTTATAGTTGCAGTATTTTCTGCACTATCAATTTTGATTTTGACTGCACGTTAGTACTTTATTCTGACATCCCCTACCTTTTATCTCGATGGACTATCAACATTGTTGAATTTATTCATACCCTGCTTTTAGATCTTTGTATATACACTAATGTATTGGTACTTTAAGAGTGAAGCAGATTTTTTGAACACTTGTATATATGTTCTAATATTAGTTCATATATGTATGTAAAGATGATTTTAGGGAGAGGTACACTGATTGTACTTAATCATCATTATATTTTGTTTTAGAATTTCATTTGTACTTTCAGCAATCCTTATTTGGGATGTCTGTTTTGCAGTAATCAATTTGAGTATATTTTTTCATTGGGTTTCACAGCATCTTTTAAGTACCGTTCATATTTCAATTCTTGTATATATGTGCATCGTATCTGGCATCCCACTTCTATTATGTTGTAAAATGCAGTCTTTTGTCAGTGACTATCACTGTGTGCTGAGTCAGCCATCAAGAGGTTTTGTGTTTAAAAATCAGCAAATGTCATAGCTCGATCATGTGATCAAGGCCACTGGGCGTGGCCGAAAAGCGGCATGGACAGCGCTCGAAATTCAATAAATAATTAATTTTGCACCGCATCATTTTGGAGTCCGTGCCCACTTCTGTCAAGAAGTTGTTTGCTGTATTACGGTATTTTTTCTGATATATATATATATATATATATATATATATATATATATATATATATATATATATATATATATATATATATATATATATATATATATATATAAATATATATAGGCAGTCACCAGTAGGTAGTTAGAGTTAGGACCTCGTTTCTGTTCAAAAAGTGTTCTTTCTTTTGCCAATATCTTTAGCGCCGTTTGATGAATCTTCGCTTAATTTTCAAAACTAATGGTTCACTCAGGTCAGCTCCTGTCTTGAAAGTTTCGGGGTGATTCGTCGAGCGGGGGCCTAGAAAAAGGGGGGTCCCAAAATGCATTTTCTCCATGTTAATTTCCATAGGACACTTTAGACGAAGCTACAGCCCGAACCGCTGAACGGAATTACACTAAATTTAGCAAAACGTTAGCTCTTGGTTCAGAAAGCATGCTTTTTTTAAATGGTGGAAATCCGTTCAGTAGTTCCTGAGAAATTTAAAAAAAAAAAATATCGATATCTGGTGGACGAGGAGGATTCGCGAACCTTCCCGACCATGAGCTTCATTTTGATTGGCTGTCAACACTCCAAACCAAGAAGTGTTGGCAGCCTTCTTGTGACTCGGTAAAACCGAGTCACAAGAAAACAGTAAAATAAAAGATAAAAAACAAGAAAAGGTGGCAGGGTAGAAACACCCTTACCCTCTAGGCCTGCTCAGGGGGTCCCACAGGGACTCCCAGGCCCAAAAAAAGCATTTAAAAAAAAATCGGCAGAATTCGCACTGGGTGCGTGAATCCTGCCGAAAAATACTAATAAAACGAAGCGCGGGCTCCCGCGCATCATTTTAATCAGCCCCCGGGTGAGCCAGGTCCCGGGTGCAATCAGAAAATATAGTGTGGGGGCCCATGGGGCCCCCGCAGCTCCGGGGACCGCCAACTCCCCGGGGCCATGTTGATTACATGCGGGGGGCTGCCACCTCCCCAGGGCTTTTTTTTAAAATTAAAGGCGTGGGGAGGGGGCTCCTGTCCCCACATGCTGCCCCAGGAACTGCCACCTCCCTGGAGCATTGTTATTATGTGTGGGGGCCTCGCGGGCCCCCCAAGCCCCAGGGACTGCTCCCTCCTCGGGGCTTCAATAATTAAAAAAAATAAGTGTGGGGGGGCTACTGCCCCCCCCACACTGCCCCGGGGCATTTATACATTAAGTTTGGGGGTCCGTTGCGGACACCCGGCCCCGGGGACCACCACCTTCCAGGAGCTTTGCACACACTTCATGGAAAACCTGCTCTCGCTTCCATGAAGAGAAGCAGATTGCTTTTGGACAAGGGGAGCTGCATGTCAGTAGCTCCCCTTGTCCAAAAGCAATGCCAGCTCCCTCAGGAGGCGGGGAGCCGGCTGGGACCGTGGGGGCATTGGGGCTCCCCCCGCAGTCCCCAACGTGTGGCCAAGAACGAGGCAAAGCCCTGGGGGATGGGGTCCCCGGGGCAAATAATGGCCTCAGGAGGGGGGTCGCGCAGCCCCCCCTCCTTAAAATACATTTTTAAAAAATTATTAAATATGTGGCCATGCCCCGGGGGATGGGGTCCCTGGGGCCGAATTCGGCCATGGAGGAGGGGCCCCGTTCCCGTTTTTAGAAAAAAAAAACAATAAAAAATGCTCAGGCCTTGGGGGATGGGGTCCCCAGACCCCAAAAATAATAAAGGGAAGGGGGGCCACACAGCCCCCCTTCCAAAAAGCAAATTTTAAAAAAGCTGACATCTCGCCGGAGGCCCCGCCTCCTCTCTGCACCACTGTGCAAGCGCACCTCCAGGCGCATTCTGGATTGGGGGATTAAGCCCCCTTGATTACTAAGGGTCCTTAGGGGCCAACTAGCCCACCAGGTACCTCCAGTAAGCCCCACACAGTGGGATTGCTGAGAGGTGGTAGGAGGCCAAGCCCCTTTTTACACCACTCTGCAAACACGCCTCTTGGTGCGCTGCTGGTGGGGCGATGAGGTCCCTTTGTGTCCTGAGGACTTCAGGACTAAAGTTGACTTCATCCCCCAATCAGCAGTGCGCCAGGAGCTGCATTTGCAGAGTGGTGTAAAAAGGGGGCGTGGCCTTGGACCACCTCTCAGCAATCCAACTGTGTGGGGCTTACTAGAGATAACAGGAGGGCTAGTTGGCCCCAGGGACCCTCAGGAGGCAAGGGGACTTCATCCCCCAAATAAGATTGTGCCAGGAGGTGCGTCTGCAGAGTGGTGGAGAAAGGGGGCGTGGCCTCTGTCCACCTCTCAGCAATCCCACTGTGTGAGGCTTACTGGAGGTAACAGGTAGACTAGTTGGCCCCTGAGGACACCCAGCAGTGAAGGGGACTTCAATCCCTATCCAAGAGCGCACCAGGGAGTGCGTTTGCAGAGTGGTGGGCAAAGGGAGCGTGGCCTGCTATGAGAACTTAGCAATCCTGCTGTGTGGGACTTACTGGAGGTAATAGAAGGGGTAGTTGGCCCCGAAGAATGTCCTTGGGGCAAACTACCCCTCATGTTACCTCCAGTAAGTCCCATACAGTGGGATTGCTATGAAGTCTTCGGAGGCCACGCCCCCCTTTCTCCACCACTCTGCAAACGCGCCTCCTGGCACACTAGTGGTTAGGGGATGAAGTCCACTTTATTCCTGAGGGACTTTGGGGGCAAGAAGCCTTCCTGGTACCTCCTGTAAGTCCTATGCAGCAGAATTCCTGAGCGCTGGTCGGTGGTCCAGCCCCCTTTCTCCACCACTCTGCAAATGCAACTACTAGTTAAAGAAGCATTTGGAATGTAATAGGTCTCGCATTTGCGAAAGTTATGGCTATTTGCATTGTAAATGTAAATGTTTTTTACTAATGTTTTTGGAGTGGAGTGGAGTGGATTGGATGTACGTTGTGTGTAGAGGAATTATGTGGTATGTTGTGCAGTGAAAATATGTGAATAGAAAGTATGTGGTATTTAGTGTATAGGAATTATGTATAGTGGGATTATGTGTTATGGAGTGTAATTATGTGGTATGGTAGTCTGTGTTGAGGAGTGGTAACCTCAGGTTTAGCCTTCCTCGTTTCCATAGAAGCTTAACTATAAACTCAATGAGACAAAAAAAGAAGGAACTGCTGAGGAGCACTTCTGGACCTAGTCAGAGGTATGAGCAGGGCCACTGGAATTATGCGACTGTTTGGCTGCACCGACTTTTGCACAATTATACATTTTCTGCATTTGCCACATAATCCATCTGCTGCATAATCAGCAGATTTGAACAAACAAAGCCTTGTTTTTAGCTCAAACTGCTCAAATATTACCAATAATGTAGTGACACATGTTACAGCGTGGTGGAAGGCCCTTTGCAAACCTGGAATGGTCACCTGTGACTTATTGCTAAATGTGGGTGTTAAATTGGTACTAATGGTGCGCAAACTACTCTTGCTTCTTTCTGCTCCCCTCTTGCCTCTTTCTGCATTTCTCTTGCTTATTTGTGCACCTTTCTTCCTTTTTCTGCACTTCTCTTGCCTCTTTCTGCACATCTCTACCGCATTCTGCACCTCCCTTCTTTCTGCACCTCTCTTGCTTTTTTCTGCACCTCTCTTGCTTCTTTCTTCTGCACCTCTCTTGCCTCTTTCTGGACCTCTGTTGCTTCTTTCTGCACTTCTCTTACCTCTTTCTGCACCCTCTTCCCTCTTTCTGTACCTCTCTTGCCTCTTTCTGCACTTCTCTTTCTTCTTTCTCTGCATTTCCCTTGCTTCTTTCTGTACCTCTCTTGCTTCTTTCTGTACTTCTCTTGCTTCTTTCTGTACCCCTCTTTCTGCATCCCTCTTTCTGCACCTCTGTTGCCGGATCCCTCTTGCCTCTTTCTGCACTTCTCTTGCCTCTTTCTATACTTATCTTGCCTCTTTCTGCACTTCTCTTGCCTCTTCCTGCACCCCTCTTGCCTCTTTCTGCACCTCTGTTGCTTCTTTCTGCACTTCTCTTGCTTCTTTCTGCACCTCTATTGCTTCATTGTGCACCTCTATTGCTTCTTTCTTCACCTCTCTTGCCTCTTTCTGCACCACTCTTCCCTCTTTCTGTACCTCTCTTGCCTCTTTCTGCACCTCTGTTGCTTCTTTCTGCACTTCTCTTGCCTCTTTATGCACCCCTCTTGCCTCTTTCTGCACCTCTGTTGCTCTTTTCTGCACTTCTCCTGCTTCTTTCTGCACCTCTCTTGCCTCTTTCTGCAGTTCTCTGCCCTCTTTCTGTAACTCTTTTGCTTCTTTCTGCACTTCTCTTGCCTCTTTCTGCAACCCTTTTGTCTCTTTGTGCACCTCTGTTGGATCTTTCTGCACTGCTCTTGCTTCTTTCTGCACCTCTCTTACAAATTTCTGCACCCCTCTCGCCTCTTTCTGCACCCCTCTTTCCTCTTTCTGCACCTCTCTTTCCTCTGTCTGCACCCCTGTTCCCTCTTTCTGTACCTCTTTTGCCTGTTTCTGCAACTCTCTTGCATCTTTCTGCACCCCTCTTGCCTCTTTCTGCACCTCCTTTGGTTCTTTCTGCACTTTTTTTGCTTTTTTCGGCACCTCTCTTGCTTCTTTCTGCACCCCTCTTGCCTCTTTCTGCACCCCTCTTTCTTCTTTCTGCACCTCTCTTGCCTCTATCTGCAGTTCTCTTGCCTCCTTCTGCACCTCTGTTGCTTCTTTCTGCACTTCTCTTGCCTCTTTATGCACCCCTCTTGCCTGTTTCTGTACCTCACTTGCCTCTTTCTGCACCTCTCTTGTCTCTTTCTGCACTTCTCTTGACTCTTTCTGCACCTCACTTGCCTATTTCTGTACTTTCTTTTTCTGAACCTCTCTTGTTTCTTTCTGCAACTCTCTTCTCTCTTTAATCACTTCTCTTGCTTCTTTCTACACCTCTGTTGCTTCTTTCAGCACTTCTGTTGCCTCTTTCTGCACTTCTCTTGCTTGTTTCGGCACTTCGCTTGCCTCTTTCTGTACCTCTGTCGCCTCTTTCTGCACCTCACTTGCTTTTTTCTGCACCCCTCTGACCTCTTTCTGCACCCCTCTTGCCTCTTTCTGTACCTCTCTTTCCTCTTTCTGCACCCTGTTCCCTCTTTCTGCACCTCTCCTGCCTGTTTATGCACCTCTCTTGCCTCTTTCTGCACTTCTCTTGCCTCTTTCTGTACCCCTCACCTCTTTCTGCACCTCTGTTGCTTCTTTCTGCACCCCTCTTGCCTCTTTCTGCACCTTTCTTCCTTCTTTGTGCAACTCTCTTGCCTCTTTATGCACCTCTCTTGCCTCTTTCTGCAGTTCTCTTGCCTCTTTCTGCATCTCTTTTGCTTCTTTCTGCACTTCTCTTGTCTCTTTCTGCACCCCTCTTGCCTCTTTCTGCAGTTCTCTTGCCTCTTTCTGTATCTCTTTTGCTTCTTTCTGCACTTCTTTTGCTTGTTTCTACAACTCGCTTGCCTCTTTCTGCACCCCTCTTGCCTCTTTCTGCACCTCCGTGGTTCTTTCTGCACTTCTCTTGCTTTTTTCCGCACCTCTCTTACTTCTTTCTGCACCGCTTTTTCCTCTTTCTGCACCCTTCTTTCTTCTTTCTGCACCTCTCTTCCCTCTTTCTGCAGTTCTCTTGCCTCCTTCTGTACCTCTGTTGCTTCTTTCTGCACTTCTCTTGCCTCTTTCTGCACCTCTCTTGTCTGTTTCTGTACCTCTCCTGCCTGTTTCTGCACCTCACTTGCTTCTTTCTGTACTTCTCTTGTGTTTTTCTGCACCTCACTTGCTTCTTTCTGCACCCCTCTTGCCTCTTCCTGCACCCCTCTTACCTCTTTCTGTACCTCTCCTGCCTGTTTCTGCACCTCTCTTGCCTCTTTCTGTACTTCTCTTGCCTCTTTCTGCACCTCTGTTGTTTATTTCTGCACTTCTTTTGCTTCTTTCTTCACTTCTCTTGCCTGTTTCTGCACCTGTCTTTTCTCTTTCTGCACCACTGTTGCCTCTTTCTGTACCTCTCTTGCTTCTTTCTGCATCCCTCTTACCTCTTTCTGCACCCCTCTTCCCTCTTTCTGTACCTCTCTTGCCTCTTTCTGCACACCTGTTCCCTCTTTCTGCACCTCTTCTGCTTGTTTCTGCACTTCTCTTGCCTCTTTCTGTAATTCTCGTGCCTCTTTCTGCACCTCTGTTGCTTATTTCTGCACTTCTTTTTCTTCTTTCTGCACTTCTCTTGCCTGTTTCTGCACCTATCTTTCCTCTTTCTGCACCTCGGTTGCCTCTTTCTATACCTCACTTGCTTCTTTCTGCACCCCTCTTCCCTCTTTCTGTACCTCTCTTGCCTCTTTCTGCATACCTGTTCCTACTTTCTGCACCTCTCCTGCCTGTTTCTGTACTTCTCTTGCCTCTTTCTGTACTTCTCGTGCCTCTTTCTGCACCTCTGTTGCTTATTTCTGCACATCTTTTGCTTCTTTCTGCACCTCTCTTGCTTCTTTCTGCACACCTCTTACCTCTTTCTGCACCCTCGTCCCTCTTTGTGCACCTCTCTTGCCTCTTTCTTCACCTCTCTTGCCTCTTTCTGCAGTTCTCTTACCTCTTTCTGCACCTCTTTTGCTTCTTTCTGCACTTCTCTTGCCTCTTTCTGCACCCCTCTTGCCTCTTTCTGCACCTCTGTTGCCTCTTTCTGCACCTCACTTGCTTCTTTCTACACCACTCTTACCTCTTTCAGCACCCCTCTTTCCTCTTTCTGTACCTCTCATTCCTCTTTCTGCACCCTGTTCCCTCTTTCTGTACCTCTCCTGCCTGTTTCTGCACCTCTCTTGCCTCTTTCTGCACCTCTGTTGCTGCTTTCTGCACCCCTCTTTTTGCACCCTTCTTCCCTTTTTGTGCAACTCTCTTGCCTCTTTCTGCACCTCTCTTGCCTCTTTCTGCAGTTCTCTTGCCTCTTTCTGTATCTCTTTTGCTTCTTTCTGCACTTCTCTTGCTTCTTTCTGCACCCCTCTTGCCTCTTTCTGCAGTTCTCTTGCCTCTTTCTGTATCTCTTTTGCTTCTTTCTGCACTTCTCTTGCCTCTTTCTGCACCCTTCTTCCCTCTTTGTGCAACTCTCTTGCCTCTTTCTGCACTTCTCTTGCCTATTTCTGCAGTTCTCTTGCCTCTTTCTGTATCTCTTTTGCTTCTTTCTGTACTTCTCTTGCCTCTTTCTGCACCCCTCTTCCCTCTTTCTGTACCTCTCTTGCCTCTGTCTGCACCTCTGTTCCCTCTTTCTGCACCTCTTTTGCCTGTTTCTGCAACTTTCTTGCCTCTTTCTGTACCTCTCTTGCCCATTTTTGCACCTCTGTGGTTCTTTCTGCACTTCTCTTGCTTTTTCCGCACCTCTCTTACTTCTTTCTGCACCCCTCCTGCCTCTATTTGTACCCCTCTTTCTTCGCTCTGCATCTCTCTTGCCTATTTCTGCAGTTCTCTTGGCTCCTTCTGTACCTCTGTTGCTTCTTTCTGCACTTCTCTTGCCTTTTTCTGCACCTCTCTTGTCTGTTTCTGCACTTCTCTTGACTCCTTCTGCACCTCACTTGCTTCTTTCCACACCCCTCTTACCTCTTCCTGCACCCCTCTTACCTATTTCTGTACCTCACTTGCCTCTTTCTGCACCCCTGTTCCCGCTTTCTGCACCTCTCCTGCCTGTTTCTGCACCTCTCTTGCCTCTTTCAGTACTTCTCTTGCCTCTTTCTGCACGTCTGTTGCTTATTTCTGCACTTCTTTTGCTTCTTTCTGCACTTCTCTTGCCTGTTTCTGAACCTGTCTTTCCTCTTTCTGCACCTCTGTTGCCTCTTTCTGTACCTCACTTGCTTCTTTCTGCACCCCTCTTACCTCTTTCTGCACCCCTCTTCCCTCTTTCTGTACCTCTCTTGCCTCTTTCTGCATACTTGTTCCCTCTTTCTGCCCCTCTCCTGCCTGTTTCTGCACTTCTCTTGCCTCTTTCTGTACTTCTTGTGCCTCTCTCTGCACCTCTGTTGCTTATTTCTGCACTTCTTTTGCTTCTTTCTGCACCTCTCTTGCTTCTTTCTGCACACCTCTTACCTCTTTCTGCACCCTCCGTCCCTCTTTGTGCACCTCCCTTGCCTCTTTCTTCACCTCTCTTGCCCCTTTCTGCAGTTCTCTTGCCTCTTTATACACCTCTTTTGCTTATTTCTGCACTTATCTTGCCTCTTTCTGCACTCCTCTTGCCTCTTTCTGTACCTCTGTCGGTTCTTTATGCACTGCTCTTGCTTCTTTCTGCACCCTTCTTCCCTCTTTGTGCAACTATCTTGCCTCTTTCTGCACCTCTCTTGCCTATTTCTGCAGTTCTCTTGCCTCTTTCTGTATCTCTTTTGCTTCTTGCTGTACTTCTCTTGCCTCTTTCTGCACCCCTCTTCCCTCTTTATGTACCTCTCTTGCCTCTGTCTGCACCTCTGTTCCCTCTTTCTGCACCTCTTTTGCCTGTTTCTGCAACTTTCTTGCCTCTTTCTGTACCTCTCTTGCCCCTTTTTGCACCTCTGTGGTTCTTTCTGCACTTCTCTTGCTTTTTCCGCACCTCTCTTACTTCTTTCTGCACCCCTCCTGCCTCTATTTGTACCCCTCTTTCTTCGCCCTGCACCTCTCTTGCCTATTTCTGCAGTTCTCTTGCCTCCTTCTGTACCTCTGTTGCTTCTTTCTGCACTTCTCTTGCCTCTTTCTGCACCTCTCTTGTCTGTTTCTGTACTTCACTTGACTCCTTCTGCACCTCACTTGCCTCTTTTTGTACTTCTCTTGCGTTTTTCCTCAACTCACTTGCTTCTTTCCACACCCCTCTTACCTCTTCCTGCACCCCTCTTACCTCTTTCTGTACCTCACTTGCCTCTTTCTGCACCCCTGTTCCCTCTTTCTGCACCTCTCCTGCCTGTTTCTGCACCTCTCTTGCCTCTTTCTGTACTTCTCTTGCCTCTTTCTGCACGTCTGTTGATTATTTCTGCACTTCTTTTGCTTCTTTCTGCACTTCTCTTGCCTGTTTCTGCACCTGTCTTTCCTCTTTATGCACCTCTGTTGCCTCTTTCTGTACCTCACTTGCTTCTTTCTGCACCCCTCTTACCTCTTTCTGCACCCCTCTTCCCTCTTTCTGTACCTCTCTTGCCTCTTTCTGCATACCTGTTCCCTCTTTCTGCCCCTCTCCTGCCTGTTTCTGCACTTCTCTTGCCTCTTTCTGTACTTCTTGTGCCTCTCTCTGTACCTCTGTTGCTTATTTCTGCACTTCTTTTGCTTCTTTCTGCACCTCTCTTGCTTCTTTCTGCACACCTCTTACCTCTTTCTGCACCCTCCGTCCCTCTTTGTGCACCTCTTGCCTCTTTCTTCACCTCTCTTGCCTCTTTCTGCAGTTCTCTTGCCTCTTTATGCACCTCTTTTGCTTCTTTCTGCACTTATCTTGCCTCTTTCTGCACCCCTCTTGCCTCTTTCTGTACCTCTGTTGGTTCTTTCTGCACTGCTCTTGCTTCTTTCTGCACCTCTCTTGCACATTTTTGTAAACCTCTTGCCTCTTTCTGCACCCCTCAACTCTTTCTGTACCTCGCTTGGCTCTGCATCCCTGTTCCCTCTTTCTGCCCCTCTTTTGCATGTTTCTGCAACTCTCTTGCCTCTTTATGTACTTTTCTTGCGTCTTTCTGCACCCCTGTTGCTTTTTCTGTATATCACTCGCTTCATTCTGTACCTCTCTTGCCTCTTTCTGCATCTCTCTTGCCTCTTTCTGCACCTCTCTTGCCTCTTTCTGTACCAATGTTGCTTCTTTCTGTACTTCTCTTACTTCTTTCTGAACCTCTCTTGCTTCTTTCTGCACCCCTGTTGCCTCTTTTTGCACTTGTCTTCCCTCTTTCTGCACCTCTCTTGCCTCTTTCTGCACTGCTTGCCTCTTTCTGCACATTTGTTACTCTTTCTGCACCTGTCTTGTTTTTTCTGCACTTCTCTTGCCTCTTTCTGTACTTCTTGTGCCTCTTTCTGCACCTCTTTTGCTTATTTCTGCACTTCATTTGCTTCTTTCTGCACCTCTCTTGCTTCTTTCTGCACACCTCTTACCTCTTTCTGCACCCTCCGTCCCTCTTTGTGCACCTCTCTTGCCTCTTTCTTCAGTTCTCTTGCCTCTTTATGCACCTCTTTTGCTTCTTTCTGCACTTATCTTGCCTCTTTCTGCACCCCTCTTGCCTCTTTCTGTACCTCTGTTGGTTCTTTCTGCACTGCTCTTGCTTCTTTCTGCACCTCTCTTGCACATTTTTGTAAACCTCTTGCCTCTTTCTGCACCCCTCTTAACTCTTTCTGTACCTCGCTTGGCTCTGCATCCCTGTTCCCTCTTTCTGCACCTCTTTTGCATGTTTCTGCAACTCTCTTGCCTCTTTATGCACTTTTCTTGCGTCTTTCTGCATCCCTGTTGCTTTTTCTGTATATCACTCGCTTCATTCTGTACCTCTCTTGCCTCTTTCTGTACATCTCTTGCCTCTTTCTGTACCAATGTTGCTTCTTTCTGTACTTCTCTTACTTCTTTCTGAACCTCTCTTGCTTCTTTCTGCACCCCTGTTGCCTCTTTTTGCACTTGTCTTCCCTCTTTCTGCACCTCTCTTGCCTCTTTCTGCACTGCTTGCCTCTTTCTGCACATTTGTTACTCTTTCTGCACCTGTCTTGTTTTTTCTGCACTTCTCTTGCCTCTTTCTGTACTTCTTGTGCCTCTTTCTGCACCTCTTTTGCTTATTTCTGCACTTCATTTGCTTCTTTCTGCACCTCTCTTGCTTCTTTCTGCACACCTCTTACCTCTTTGTGCACCCTCTGTCCCTCTTTATGCACCTCTCTTGCCTCTTTTTTCACCTCTCTTGCCTCTTTCTGCAGTTCTCTTGCCTCTTTCTGCACCTCTTTTGATTCTTTCTGTACTTCTCTTACCTCTTTCTGCACCCCTCTTGCCTCTTTCTGTACCTCTGTTGGTTATTTCTGCACTGCTCTTGCTTCTTTCTGTACCTCTCTTGCACATTTTTGTAACCCTCTTGCCTCTTTCTGCACCCCTCTTAACTCTTTCTGCACCTCGCTTGCCTCTGCATCCCTGTTCCCTCTTTCTGCACCTCTTTTGCATGTTTCTGCAACTCTCTTGCCTCTTTCTGCACTTCTCCTGCCTCTTTCTGCACCCCTGTTGCTTTTTCTGTACATCACTTGCTTCTTTCTGTACCTCTCTTGCCTCTTTCTGCACCTCTCTTGCCTCTTTCTGCACTTTTCTTGCCTCTTTCTGCACCAATGTTGCTTCTTTCTGTACTTCTCTTACTTCTTTCTGAACCTCTCTTGCTTCTTTCTGCACCCCTGTTGCCTCTTTTTGCACTTGTCTTCCCTCTTTCTGCACCTCTCTTGCCTCTTTCTGTACCGCTTGCCTCTTTCTGCACATTTGTTACTCCTTCTGCACCTGTCTTGTTTTTTCTGCACTTCTCTTGCTTCTTTCTGTACTTTTCTAGCCTCTTTCTGTACTCAAATGGGAAGTGCAAACTGTAAAGTTTAAAGGTCTGCATGCTCTTGTGAATGAGATATATGTCTTCTTGTATATGTATTCTCACATGTGTTATGCATCTCAAGATGGTAGCTTAAAGCGGGTAGCTTCTCCTATAGGTGGTTAAATGTTCTCAATTCTCCTCTATCATTCTGTTCGCACAGGCAGACGTGTCTTATGTATATAGGTGTTACTGAGCCCCTCAAATATACTATTGAATACCCATGTGCCCTATCCATGTGCCCTGTGTTATGAGCAGAAAGAAATACATACACCTTTTTGTACACAAATTTACAGAGTATGCGGTTTGAAACACAGTTATTCAAGTATTTGTACGTTTATTTTTATGTAACATGTCACTAGGTAAAAGCAGAGACACACATGCATACCTTCACAAACTAGGTCAGACTTACAACAGTGATATGGTTATGATTGCTGTTTTACATTTGGTAGGCCTAACATTCTGAGCAGTCGATGAATAGTGAACCTTCAAGAGAAAAGTGAGGTTTAAGACATCTTAGGAGAAGGATTAGTGATTAGGCTACTTTGTATGAGTCTGTGGTAAGGTACAGTCAAAATAGGCCTCTTTCTGCATCTCTGTTGCTTCTTTTTTCACTTCTCTTGCTTCCTTTTGCACCTTTCTTCCTCTTTCTGGACTTCTGTTGCCTCTTTCTGCATTTTTCTTGCTTCTTTCTGCACCTTTCTTCCTCTTTCTGCACCTCTCTTGCATCTTTCTGTACTTCTCTTGCTTCTTTCTGCTCCTTTCTTCCTCTTTCTGTACATGTCCAACCTATGTACGCATAGTTAGAAATTAGCATTTAACAAAACCTTAGAATTCACTGAAAAAACCTCAGGTTTCAAGGATGTTATAGTTAGTATTAGCATGTAAAAAACCTTAGAAATTCACTGAAAAAAACAGAGGTCTCAGGGACGTTATAGTTAGGAATTAGCATTTTAAAAACCTTAGAAATTCACTAAAAAAACCAGAGGTTTCAGGGGCGTTATAGTTAGGAATTAGCATTTAAAAAACATTAGATATTCACTGAAAAAACCACAGGCTTTAGGGATGTTATAGTTAGGCTGACATTTCACTCATACAAAACCAGAGAAATTCAGCTGTTATAGTTACCTGAGCTAACTATAACTCGCGCCCCCGCAATGCACCGCTGATGATGTCACATATTACATCACTCATGACATGGTCAGTGTCATCACTGATGACATCTCAAATGACATCACTGATGATATCACTGATGACATCATCCACTTAATATCTGATGTACTTCCTCACACCCTAATATAATCTTTTATACACCCACTCTAAAATACAGACTGCCATTCTTGAAACCATATGCACACCAATACCAGTTAGTACATACCCACTCACTGATTCATAGGTCTACACACACACACATCCACTCACTAGCCCATACAGTCACTCATACATGCAATCACTCATCAATACAGCCAGTGATATATGCACTCATACACCCATACAGACACTCACACACTGCCACTCACCCATAGAGTTACTCACACACCTAGTCAGTCACGCAAAGAATCAATCACACTGCCATTTACTGCCGCTTACCTGGTGGGCTAGTTGTCCCCCAGGGGCCCTCAGGATTGAAGAGGAATTAATTCCCCAACTTAAAAACGCGCCACAGGGCGTGTTTGCACACATGTCACCTCAGGCCCCGCCCCCTCCCTTCACCACTGTGCATACGCGCCCCCTGGCGCGTTGTAAGTTGGGGAATTAATTCCCCTTGAATACTGAGGGTCCCTGGGGGCCAACTAGCCCACCAGGTACCTCCTGTATGCGCCATGGAGCTGCCTTGCAGAGAGGTGTTCAAAGGCCACGCCCCTTTTTACACCTCTCTGCAACACAGCTCTGTGGTGCTTACTGGAGGTACCTGGTGGGCTAGTTGGACCCCAGGGACCCTCAGGATTCAAGGGGACTTAATCCCCCAACTCAAAACGCGCCACAGGGTGCGTTTGCACAGTGGTAAAGGGAGGGGGCGGGCCTGAGGTGATATGTGTGCAGACACGCCCTGTGGCGCGTTTTTAAGTTGGGGAATTAATTCCTCTTCAATCCTGAGGGCCCCTGGGGACAACTAGCCCACCAGGTATCTCCAGTAAGCGCCACAGGCCTGCGTTGCAGAGAGGTGGTCCAGGCCACGCCTCTTTTTACACCTCTCTGCAACGCAGCTCTGTGGCGCTTACTGGAGTTACCTCGTGGGCTAGTTGGACCCCAGGGACCCTCAGGATTCAAAGGGACTATATCCCCCAACTTAAAACGTGCCACGGGGCGCGTTTGCACAGTGGTGAAGGGAGGGGGCGGGGCCTGAGGTGACATGTGTGGAAACATGCCCTGTGGTGCATTTTAAGTTGGGGAATTAAAACCCCTTCAATCCTGAGGGCCCCTGGGGGCCAACTAGGCCACCTGGTACCTCCAGTAAGCACCACAGGAATGCGTTGCAGAGAGGTGGTCCAGGACATGCCCCTTTTTACACCTCTGTGCAACGCAGCTCTGAGGTGCTTACTGGAGGTACCTAGTGGGCTTGTTGGACCCCAGGGACCCTCAGGATTCAAGGGGACTTAATCTCCCAGCTTAAAACGGCCACAGGGCTTGTTTGCACACGTCACCTCAGGCCCCCTCCCTTCACCACTGTGCAAACGCGCCCGTGGCGCGTTTAAGAGGAAGTTTTAATCCCCTGCCCTATTATGTACTAGGGCCTTACAGAGGAGGTCATGCTAATCACAGGGGTACCCCAACGCATAGTGTTCCCTAGTGTATGTAGGTGTTTTCACTGTATTCTAAGTATCTTTTAGCATAGCACTGGCTCTAGGCCTGGTTAGTCCGAGTCAGTAACCACCAGTACCCGTCTGAAAAGTTGTGGGCACAGGATGATTTTGCAACAAGGCCTCTTTCTGCTCCTCTGTTGGTTCTTTCTGCACATGTCTTGCTTCTTCCTGCTCTTTTCTTCGTCTTTGTGGACTTCTGTTGCTTCTTTCTGAATTTCTTTTGCTTCTTTCTGTGCGTTTTTCTTCTTTCTTCACATTTCCTACCTCTGTAGGCATAGTTAGAAACTAGCATTTAAAAACCTTTGAAATTCACTTAAAAAACCATAGGTTTCAGGCACGTTATAGTTAGAAATTAGCATTTAAAAAACCTTTGAAATTCACTGAAAAGACCATAGGTTTCAGACACGTTATAGTTAGAAATTAGCATTTAAAAAACCTTTGAAATTCACTGAAAAATCATAGGTTTCAGGCACGTTATGGTTAGAAATTAGCATTTAAAAACCTTAGAAATTCACTGAAAAAACCATAGGTTTTAGGGACAGTTATAGTTAGTTGGACATTTCACTCGTATGAGTGACTGTACGGGTGAGTGAGTGGATGTGTGTGTAGACCTAAGAATCAGTGAGTGGGTATGTAGTTATTGGTGTTGGAGTGTCTATGGTTTTGAGAATGGCAGTCTGTAATTTAGAGTGGGTGTATCAAAGGTTATATTAGGGTGTGAGAAGATGCATCAAATTATCACATGGATGATGTCATCAGTGATGTCATCAGTGATGTCATCAGTGATGTCACTGACCATGTCATGAGTGATGTAATATGTGACGTCATCAGCAGTGCATTGCGGGGGCGCGAGTTACAGTTAGCTGAACTAACTATAACGGGGGAATTTCTATGGTTTTGTACGAGTGAAAAGTCCAACTAACTATAACTGTCCCTAAACCCTATGGTTTTTTCAGTGAATGTATATATATATATATATATATATATATATATATATATATATCGACCTTGAATCTGGGGAACCGTGTTCGAGTCTCGGCAATGATGCTGAACATCCTGTCATTCTGGGCAAATCACTTAATCTCCCCGTGCCTACCACAAAATGAATGTGTCCTCATGTAACGCAACTGGTGCTATGTAAAGTGCTCTGATACCCGATACCTTTGGGTCAAGTTCGCGCTATATAAAACTCCGTAAAAAAATTAAAATCCTAATACGATTCAAACAAAAAATGGCCGGCACTCCAGGAAATACTTCACTGATTGATTTATTCAACTTGCTGACACGTTTCAACCTCACAGTCTTTGTCAAAGCCACAATAGTGAATCGTATCAATCTCCTTTAAAAAACAGTGACAAACCATTTCCTCATACACATAGTGAAAAGACTAGGGTAATTATTTTTCGTACATTATTACTCGGTCCAAGCAGGTATTCCTTATTGTGGAGAAAAATAATTTTAATTGCAGTTATTTGGTGTGAAGATACCAGTGGGAATCATAGATTCCAGACCCCTGATATTCCTGACCAAAAATACTCCATATTTAGAAGAAGGGCCTTAAAAGTAGAAAATAATAAATCTTTTATAGAAACACCTGTTTCTGAAATGTATTTCAATCGATGTGGTATGAATTTCATCTTACATTTTGTATTTTTCTTTGACTTCCACCCTGTGCCTCAGGGTTTAAAACACAGTTAAATGTCCATTCCACACCTTCCTCTGTAGTAAACGGGATTGCCTCATTTATGATCAACGTTCTCATGCAAGAAAAGGAACTGTCAACCTAGGAATGCTCTGACATGATAGCTTTGCCACCTGGCCTAAAATGGTCTAAAGTTCCCTTTTTCAAGTGGGAGGCACAAGGGAAGTTGAATGTTGCCATTTTTGCAGAAAACTCATCAAGTGAACTTTATGAACAATTCCTATAAGAATAGACAGTACTTCATTTATATTTTTAAAAATATAGGTGTTAGACCTGTCATCCTTGCGTGGTATTCCCCCAAATGTTTTGCCTTCACTGCTCTTGATTTGCTGCATTTGTTTTTGTTGGCTTTAGGACGTGTGAAATTTACCACTGTTAACCACTGTTAAAGTGCTTGTGTTCTTTCCCTAAAACATGGTAAAATAGGCTTACACCGGATTGGCACATTTAATTTACTTGTAAGAATGTGGTTCTACTTGTACTCAGAACCTGTAAATTAAATAGTACTAGTGGGCCTGCAGCACTCATTGTGCCACCCACTTAAGTAGCACCTTGAAACATGTCTCAGCTCTCAGTTTTAAACTGCCATTTTCACCTAGCAAAATAAACCTTTGCCAGGCCTAAATCTTACTTTTTAATACATATAATTCACACACCTAAGGCAGGCCCCAAAGGCCCATAGAGCGGAGTGCATTGTATTTAAAAAGCAGGACATTGTATCTTAAGTTTTGCGTCTTTCTAAATTAGTTTTTCTGTATTGTAAGGCCTATCTCATTGGGTTACTTTATTACATTTAATAAGTGCTAAGTTTTGATTTAGAGCAGGTTGAAATGTCATGTTTAGACTCAGAGGAATTGTTAATTCAGAATCCTCTTTAATGGTAAATTCATATTTTAAGACAAAATTCTGAAAATGCCAGTTTGAGAAAGTTGAATTTTCTTACCCTAACCATTTGGTGCTTACTGACAGTGTCCTGGGTCACATGAGTATGAACGGCTCTGCTGTTGTAGGGTTTGTGTATTCCTGCCAGACAGTGAGAGAAAGTGGCGCAGTGTAGGCAGGATGGGCCATTCTGCACAGATAGCTGGGGGCAGAGCTGTTCCCTGGCCCACTTACATTTCAAACAGGCTTGCCTCCAGCAAACTCAAAGGAACCTGACACTAGTCTTTAATCACCCAAGACGTCTTTGAGCCTTGGCAGTGGAAGGGAAGAACTGTCCTGAACTAGATACGGGGGTAGCCCAAGATGTCCCCTCACTTCAAAGACTGGCACCAGGCATAAATATTGGACCCTCACTACACCAATTTAGTGCACTCCTGGGCCTGCAGACATTACAGAACAGTCTTGCGCCACAGATTACTGCCCTGCATCTTGAGGCCTGCCTTGCTTCCCAGGGGACTGCCCTGCTGCTTGAGGACTACCTTGGCCCCCAGAGGGCTGCACTGCTGCTTTAAGCATCCCCTACTCTCTTAGAAGGAAGACTGAAGATGCTCTCTTCATCCCAGGCTACCTGTCTAACTGCAAGGGTCAGTTGGCTGACCTCCTTTCAGAGCTACAGGGACACAACAAGATCCAGAGGCCTCCCTGTAACTGCCCAGCTGACCTGCTGCACTGGGCCTACAAATGGACCTGCCTTAGCCCTGCTGGCCTCTGCAGGAGTGGGTTCCTCATCCACAAGAGCTGCCCTGTCCTGGACTGTTCCCATGAGGCACAGGGTCAAGACTGATTTGCATATGGCCAGGTCTAAACTGGGGTGGCATGGTGAGCAAAAGAATGATGGATTTAACCCAGATCTCTTGACTGGGGGTGAATGTTTTGATTTGTTCTGCATTCCGTCCATCAACTGTGTGTCTTTTGCATTCTCTCGCCCTAAGTGCGCCGGGTATGCCCAGACGTGGGTCCCGGGCTCATTGTGCCACTGGATTCAAGCTATCCTCAACAGACGACTCAGCTTCTACACCCCCACCCGCCAGCTCCGCTCGACCAGCCTCGCCCTCGCCACAGTCCCCCGCATCCGGAAAACGACCGCCGGCGGCAGATCCTTCTCCCACCTCGCCGCCAAGACCTGGAACACCCTCCCCACCAACCTCCGACAGACCCAAGACCTACTGGCCTTCAGAAGACTCCTCAAGACCTGGCTCTTCGATCAGTAGCAGCACCACCCCCCTCTTCCCCCAGCGCCTTGAGACCCTCGCGGGTATGTAGTGCACTTTATAAGTGACATGATTGATTGATTGATTGAAACCCTGAAACCGGTCCTAGGATGCTTGTTTCTGGTCCAGGTAGGACCTGGCTTGGCAGTTCGGGCTGGACTGTTCCCATGAGGCACAGGGTCAAGACTGATTTGCATATGGCCAGGTCTAAACTGGGGTGGCATGGTGAGCAAAAAAATGATGGATTTAACCCGGATCTCTTGACTGGGGGTGAATGTTTAGATTTGTTCTGCATTCCGTCCATCAACTGTGTGTCTTTTGCTGTCCTGGATTCCTGGCATCAATTAAACTCCTCCTGTGAACAAAAGTGAAATTCTGAAGATTTGGGCTCTTTGGAACCATGAACGAACCCCTTTGCACTGAGATTCTACAGCCCATGATGACCAGCAAAGCAAAATTCTGGTGAAGCCAACTTTTCACACCACAGAGACCGGCAGGAATGACCGGCACCACGAGATCTGCACTTTGCGATATAGCAATGACTTGCCTGAGGAGACCGGCAATGCACAGCTTCAGCAACGCCCATCTGTAATGCCCTACTTGACTTTGCGATACAGCAATGGCCATCAGTGACACTCTCACTGTTCCTAGCAAGTTCCTCCACCCTGAAAGGAACTCTTCAAGCCAGATTTTGAGAGGCTACCCTTTTCAGTGGGACTAACCTGGTTCCTGTATCCGGCCCATGCTCCATCACGATCTGCCTTAACTTGTGACTTTCACCCAGCCATAGTAATAGTCATAGAAATCTTTATTTGAATTTATATGCAAATTCATAAAAGATACACAATACGATTAAACATATAAAAATCCACGCACCGTAAGGTAAACCAAATGTATCAATTTGGTAAAGTTTTAGATAAAAATGTTTACAATGAATCAATAAAGCCAAACATTACAAGACATATTAAGAATAATAAAATCTTAAAATACCACTAGTGAAAAATGTACATGGAGGATCAAAATTTAAAAACATGACCCAACGGCCCTTTCAGTTTTCTTCATAGCATAAATTATGTAAATGGGTTAAAGATTTGCACCTACGGAGGGCCATTTTCAAAAATGCAAGAATTGTGCAGCACATATGAATATTTGAAAGTTTCTTTAAAAAAGTAAGTGCCGCCAGATGATAAATGACTCTCTGAGACAAGAAAAGAGGGTGTAATAGGAGCCTCAACCTTCTAATGTCACTGTAAAATTTACAGAACAGCATGAAATGTGATGTCGATTGTATAGCCTTCCCGTCACATGGGCATCTAGGTAAATTCCGGGGCCACAAATCAGTTTTTGGAAAGACAACAAAGTGGTGGATTAACTCTAGATGTAATCTAGTCAACAAAAACCTATCATAAACATTTTTTACCCCAACCAAATAATCTTGTGTCCCCTGTTCCACATAGCTCATGCAATATCTATGAATTGTGGGTTTTGCCATTTCGTGCTGTTTTCTACCTAGATTTCTTTTCCCCCAATAGAATAGTTTTAATTTCTTTTTACTATATTTCAGGATGCTATGTGGCTTTAGCGGGTTCAGATCTTCCCCCAATTCATGTAATAACAATCTCACATTCTGCAACCACTGGATTTTTTCAAAATGGTCCAGACCCAGGCAGTCTCTAATAACCTCCCTGGTGAACTTGGTACCCTCCTTTGACCAAATAGCGTGCCACTTCTTCATAGTACTAAGTTTAATGGTGCCTTCAATATACTCCATTCCAGCTCTTCATGTACAATGAAAGAAGGGGTCAAACTAGATACACCCAAGAGCTTCTGTTGGAAGAAATTTTCTTGAACCTGCAGCAAATTACACTTTACCCTGCCCCATACAGGGGAACCGTACAGTGCTACTGATAAGCATTTGCTTAAATACATGTGTGATGGCCAATCCCTCTGTTAGAAAATGTAATACCAAAGTAACAAAAGACTTTTAGCTCTTCTAGTTTTTGCCCCTGTGCATAAATGCTCTTCCCAGGTATCTTCTTTTTCCCATAAGCCGTAATAAAAGCTTTGCCCAAATTCAATTTGAGATCTCTATTTTCCATAAAATGTACAAAATTATGAATCAGCTGCTGGAGATGAGATCCGCGTCATCCGTGTAAAGCCAGATAGGAGTGAATCGTGCACCCAAACTTGGAGCGTCAGCATTCACGTTTTGGAAAAAACAGTCCACTCCATTGATATATAAGGAAAATAGCAGAGGGGGATTCGCGCATCCCTGCCTGATCCCTCGGGTCACCCAGAACTTTTCTGTACGTGCTCCATTACTACCATAGCGCACGGATTATGTTAAAGAGGCTTACAACTGTGAGAGAAAACAGACAATATCCCTTATCTATTAATACTTGCCATTACTTGGCATGGATTACAACAAGTCAAAGGCACTTGACAGATCGCCAAAGCACAGGAACATGTGCACCTCGCTTGCCAATGTATATTTACTAGTAATAAGGTGCAAATATATCCCCTGTTCCACCATGCCTATCTCCTTCCTGAACCCAAATTGAATATCTGACAAAATGTCATTTACATGAGCCCAGGTTTCCAGCCTTGCCAAAACCACTCTACCCATTAGTTTTCCCAATAAATCTAAAAGTGATATAGGGTGGTAGCACCTAGCTTCCCCTCTGTCCCTCTTTTTAAAAATGGGGACATTCACACTTTCTGCCCAGGTTTTTGGGAAGTGACCATTTACAGCAGCATTAAACATGTGGGTAAGAATCGGTACCCATAATGAAGGCAATGACTTAAAAGCATCTACGGGAAAGTGATTGTGCCCAGGAGCTTTTCCTGAAGCACTGTTCTTTAGTGCTAAATTGACTTCCTTCATGGTAATTGGTTCTAGAGGCACGTAGGTGATACTGCTGATTTTATCCCATGGGGCATCCATATGGATGCTTTCTGGATTGAAAATGGCGCCAAAATGGGAAATCCAGGGAGCTGGCAGGACAGAGACATCCAGGGTAGGTATGGAACTTTCTTTGAGAAGAGGTGAATTTATAATTTTCCAGAAGAGTATATTTTCAAAATCTCAGCTTCTTAAGCCCAACCTTGCGTGAAATAAACCCTCATTTCATTTAAATACTAATAAATTACAAATCTCGGCTTAACTATTAAACCAACATTATCACATTCTTAAACAGCCTAGTGCTAACATTGCCATGGGCCCAATCAAGGGGCCCAGGAGTCCCTCTAGATAGAGGGTTATCCCAGCCACTCGGTTAATAAACCCCAAATTTGTAGTCCCTTCTTTTGTGCCCGATTGCCCTTTCTGGCATAACAGATTTTTCTAGGTTGTATACTGATAATAATCGGGCCAGCCACTGTTGGAATGTTGGAGAATTATGGTCCAACCATGCAGAGGCAATGCTTAATCTTAAAATGGCCATAGAGACACAGAGAGAAGACTTTGTGCCCTCCACTGTCTCTCCTTTTTGTACTCCTAATAAGATCAATGTTGGAGCTAGGGAGACTTTTTAATTTTAAAGTCTCCTGCCGAAATATAAGTATAATTTGAGCCCATCCTAGTTAAGAAAACCTCTGGATCCTTTCTTAATTAATTTCCTACACTACTGCTATATTTATTATTAAAAAGATTACTGTAATAATGAATTCAGATAACCTCATGCCTCTGGTCAATTATAAGGTACACCAACTTATAATAAGGGGATTTTGTCTTGGTTTTCCTAACCATAATAGGCAATTGGTTTGAAATAAGAATAGCAAGATGGAGAAATAACAAGTTATATAAAAAATGTCACATGCCCACGTTTCCTGGAGGCACACTATGGGGCAGATTTACAAGAAAGTGACGCATCTGTAGAGATGCGTCACTTTCCCTGCGCCACACTGAGAAACCCTTGCGGCCCCATGGATGCGCCGTATTTACAATACGGCGCACCATGGCGCAAGGATTGACAAATGCGTCAGAAATTCTGACGCATCTGTTGGGGCAAAAGTCACGCATTGCTGGAGTCGTGTCGCAAGCACGACGCAACTCCAGCAATGCTTTTTGAGGCCTATTCCCACTACACTGCGTCACTCCTTACGCCTGTGGTTTTGACGCAGTGGCGTCCTAGAAGTGACGCAGTGAAATCTTGTAGATTTCACTGACTCACTTTTATGAGGCCTTCCTGCGTGGGAACGCCCACCCTGCATACATTATACCTGACGCAGGTATAATGTGACGCAGGGCTTTACAACGTGACACATCTCCCTAGATGCGTCACGTTGTAAATAGGCCGCATTGTTTGCGCCGCTGTTGCGTCAAAAAAGTGACGCAACTGCAGAGCAAAAGTCACGCAAGGGGCTTGTAAATCTGCCCCCAAGTTGGTAAATTTAATAATACCTTTCCAGTCTGGGTCATTTAAATTTGCCTTTACCCCAGCCACTTTCGAACTCATAAACTTTACTGTTTCCTTTACGTCACCCACCTTTAGTCTTGTCCTTTTGGGATTTCTAACCCTGGAGCCCTAACCTTATTATCAATCCCCCTAGTGGGAACAAGTCAGTCCTGCTCCTCTAGATGAGATAGAGGGGTGTATCTTTTTGATGTGGCAATACAAAGGTGCTACACCATTTATGACCTGTTGGCTACCATGACATGTGTGTCTTAGGGGTTTGGACCTACCATAAATACTGCTGTATTCTGTGGTTAAAGAGTTTAACCTACTAGGACTGGAAGGTCTATAGAAATAACCCAAAGGGAGGGCTTCAATTTTACTTGTACGAGGCGTTGTAGTAGACTACCCACTATAACTGGCCAGCGGAAATTCATAATAACACAGTCCTCTAAATTTTCTTCGCGACAAATCCCCTATCCAGCCAGAATTTGACTTCAACCAGTACACTGATTTATTTAACAGGGTTTCATAATCCTCTTTGCCCTCTTTGGGAAGCCTTGGAATGCCCTTTGATATGATGGTACAGGGAGTGCATTCTGGGTGGAGTTGGGGATATCACCTGTGCATAGCATCGCTCCTTCCCAAATTATTTTCCCTATGTATCTAAAGTACCATGGTTAGTATTAGTTACTGAGTTTAAGGTGGAATTCGGTGGCTGTGATGCGAGGGGGATAGATGTTGAAACTACTTCTGTGTCTCATGGCATGCCTCGTGGCATTTTGTCCACCCACCTGTTCTTTATCAGGCACAGCTTTCGTGGGGTCCAGCAGTAGAGCCACTAAATTCACATTTCCCCGCCTCTGTCTTTCACGTAAAATATTATTGATGGCTCACATTTGAAAAGACATAACATCTTATCATAATAAGAGAGGGGCTATTTCCTGCTTAATCAGTTCCCTAAAAAATTCCTCACTATTCTCCAGCACCATGTCTATAGGGCACATGAGTCGGGGGCAAGGGTCCAAAACCTGAGTGGTAGGCTTGCGTAACCCCACTGCAATGTTCGGGGGCTCTTGTCTTTCAGGTCCTGTCGCAGTATAATGCTGCTGAGTAACATTTTGGTCAGTTACCGATTTAGTCTTATTTTTAGCTCTAATAGTTCTTTTTGCTTTTTTATTCTTGGGTGGACTAATATCTAAGTCTAGCTCCATAGGACTCATATTCTCCCTTGGAACCTGGATAATATCTTGATCCATAGCAATTCCACATCGGGTAACATTGAATTAGAATCCTCTGCATTAGTAACCAAGGGGAATGAGCTGTGTCCTAATGATAGCCTCTTTAGAGCCAGGTCTATCTCTGCATTAACAACTCCAGTAGCCCTCTCTAGCATTTGGTCAATTGCAGTATTCTTAATCATAGGGCTCTGACCACGCGTTGCACCCATTATCCTCCACCCCCCCATATTAATAGGAGAGCACAAATATATAAAATACTAAACAACACTAGAACCCCAAAATTGGGAAAATCACATATGTACCAAATATGAGAACCAGTACCATCCCCATTACAAGGGCTCTATCAAAAATAATCCACTTCTGTAAATATCCACCCTTCAACGTGCATGCAGCAAATATACCAAAGCCAATTACCAGATACAGGTTAGAGCTCGACAAAATACACCAGTTCAAATAAGTTGAATGTGACAACCACAAAATGAACAAACAGATATCAGTACATCAAGGAGCAACAATCAAAGGGGTGGCCTAGCCCAGCCGCTTCCAGGCTCTGACAGGCGTAGATGGGCATGCCCTTGGCCTGGGCTTTGCCCGGGTGCGGCCCCGTGCATCCCGGGTCACGGAGGTTAGTAGGCGTTTTAATAGAGCGACATGCAGCGGGAGAAAGCAGGTAGCTGGACCTTCCTCTTGTAGCCTGGAATTGTGGTTGGTGACGTCCCCCTCAAGTTTGATGGCAGCAATAACCCGCACACAGCATCTCGGTCTAGTATAACAAGAAGACGGAGAGTGGCACTTTGTGCTTTTAGGTGCTATAGCTGCATAAAACTTTAAAATTGAATATCTTGGTTTTACAGATTGGATTTTGGACAATCTGGTTTCATTTTATTTATTAAAAATGCTCTATTTTTGTTAATTGGTTTGGAATTTTTATTGTGTTGTGTTTTCACTTCCTTTCTGCTTGAGTGCAAAAATACTTTACACTTTACTTCTACATTAAGCCTGACTGCTTTGTGTCATGCTACCAGAGTGTTAAGCACAGGTCAATGTGGTGAGTTTTGTGGTTCACTCTGACAAGAATTTTTGGTGTTGCTTAAGTGGGGCTTCCACCTCCTCAACGAACACCCAATTTCCTACATAGTGCAGGAGCCCAATTTTTTTCTTCAGAGCCTGCCTCCTGCGTTGCTGCATATCTCTAATATTGATTGCACTTTCCTTGACCTCATCTTACACATCCTGCCTCTTTATGCTTTTCACGGTTCATGTTGGCATGTTTGCCGCTTTTTCCTAACTTTCCCTTTCCCCTTTGTCACTTTTCTCCTTTTCCCTCTCTGGGTCAAAGTCTAATGAGGAAAATAACTTTTCTTGTCTAGAAAAATGGGTGGCATTGCCAACTACCTGCAACCACTGGCACAAATTATTCACTGATCACAGACCAAAACACTGCAGTTCATTTTTTGTCTGATTAATTTTGAATAGGTAATTTATGGGGAGTCAGAATAGGTGTGATAAGAGAGTCGGTGTAGAACTGGAAACGTGTTCCACACTGTAGGTTTATGAAGCAGATCCCAACTCCTAACCATTTGCTTCTTCTAATTTCAAGAAGAAGATGTGTTTACCAAAAAGGGCTTCTAGATGCAGTTGTCTAGTAACTGTACTTTTTATCACAATATGGATGTCTATCTTGTAACAAGTGGATTGTCTGCTTAAACCAACGGGGATTGGTTTTGTAATGAGCTGGTGTACGTCATAACAGGATGAATTGTCTGTTGAAATGGGAGATGGGAGTATTTTGCCATTTCTACTCGCTGGTGTTGAGGGTGCTCTATATAGGAGCTGCCTTCCACCTAAACTTGGGAACTACCCAAAGTTCTCTGCTTTTTTTTGTTGCATAATTTATGTGTCACTCTATGCCTGTAAGGGTATTGGTTTGACTCTGAAGAGTTGTAATGGCAGGGGTTGCTTTTATTAATTTCAGCTTGACTTGGATGGTATTTTACCAATACAGAGCTGTGATACTGTGCCTGGAGTGGTAAATGGCTTTTGTCATTTAACAGCTCGGCATCAATAGCACTGTGCTAATCCTATGCTTAAAGACTTTGCTGTAGAAATGGCAAAAGACTTTGTCCCTTTCTATCTTGGTGTGGATAGCACTGTGCTAATCCTATGCTTAAAAACTTTGATAGAAAAGCAGACGTTTGAGGTGAGCAAATTTAGAGTATCGCTGGTGCTGAGGGTGCTCTATACAGGAGCTGCCTTCCACCTAAACTTGGGAACTGCCCAGAGATCTCTGCTTCTTCTTTTTTGCATATATATATATATATATATATATATATATATATACTTATATGTGTATATATATATATATATATGTATATATATATATATATTCAACATATATAACAGTTACTATACAGAGAGAGAAAATTAATGCAAAGAAATCAGCAGTACAAGCTACTCTTGCTCCTGAGCATCTTTCTGTGTCAGTGCTCATATTTGTAGGAACACTTTACTCCATACATTTCTTAACAATCATAACTTAGGAAACACGTATAAATGTTTGTGCACCCTCACAAATAAGCAGCTGTACAATTAAACATTGATCAACAATTCTGAAGATCAATCACATTGCAGTACTGAACAAAACTCTTGGCATTTTCCCTTTCACTCTCTTCTGACACAGACTGCATTTCTCCTATCTGTTTCAGTGACAGCTGCCTCGGAATGGGGGTGGTAGGGTGGGCGAAGAAAATAAAAAACGTACCTGTCAACGTCGTTGCAGCAGCCGCTTCTGCCACCTCCTCCTCTCCTACGTCCTCAGTCTCGGCAGTGGCAGCTCCAGAAGCACCCAGGCTCACAGACTCTCACATCCAATCACGATGCTGCATGAGCAACTTTGTTATTGGTATGAGCAGCCTGTTTGGCCGCTCAGGCAGTGCCTGGGATCCTGGGCATGTTCCCCACCGGGCTGTGTTGCACAGCCTGATGGAGAACATGCTAAGTGCGCATGACGGTTTGGCCGGCCCAAGAGGGCCGGCTAAACCATCATGCACACTTAGAGAGTGCAAAAATCTCCTCCCCCTCTGACGGCAGTGAGCCCAGCCTCTCCCCACCCTATCCTGGCTCTGAGTTTCATAGAAAAATAAAATGATAATAACGTCTTTTTGTTATCATTTTATTTTTATTTTTTTGCACTGCTCAATGAGCAGTGGGGTGACGCTCCTCCGCCTTAGCGGAGGAGCCGCCACGGATCTGTGTGCTGCTTAAGGGACACTTTGGAAGAACTGCAGTTCATTACAAGCATTTGGAATGCAATAGGTCTCGCATTAGTGAAAGTTTGAGCTATTACAAATAAAAATGTTTATTAGATTTATTTTTTTGTCAAAAAATATTCCAGCAGTAGCATAAGTAATTAAATAAATTCCAAGAAGCAAGGAAAGTGTGCAGTACCACAGGATGTTACTATGTGTCCTTGTGGAGTTGTAAAGGGACCTCTATTAGCCATTAGATACTGCACCCTTAATGCAATTATAAAGAGAAAGATTGCAGCTGAGCATACGTTTCCATTTGTTTTTAATGGAAGTAAGATTTTTGTTTGCTTGTGTTTTGAAAAAGCCCCGCTGTTGTTTATTTCATGGACTATGAAGTTGCTCCATGTAAAATAAGAATTTAGTCTACATAGGGTGCATATGACAACTGACTTTCCTCCTAGTTCACTGACAATGATGTTGTCAGAGTTGGGTGGCGGGGTATGAATGTTCTTAAGTCCATGTTTAAAAATGATCCCTTTTAATGATCGTCTCTCAATTCAGTGATATAATCTACTGTCTTAAGGTGAAACGCTTGACAAAGAAATACAATTTTTTTAATTTTTAATGACGCTTTCATATTTTTACATTATTATCTGTTGCACGATTTCTATTCCTGTGCCTGGGCTCTTGGACACATAGAGCCAAGACAGACCCTTGGTTCAGTTCTCCTGGTTCATTTCTTGAGTAGCCCACCTCTACTACAGCACTGTGTATAAAGGTTCCTCCAGTCCCCCCCTCTCAGTATCTTGCTTTGCTAAGAAACATCTTGTTTTCTGAGATTCTGGTTAGCTTCCACAGGTCTCAGAAGGATAAGTATTTCTATTTATGGTTTTAATAAGGAATAATTGTGCATTAGCCATCCCCAGAAGTTGTTTTAAAGTTACCATTGCATTTGTTTTGCATAAAATAAAATAAATAATGCACAAATCATCCATTTTCATAGCTTTAGTACTCTGTCCTAAGCAAGTCTATATTTTTTTACTAACTGCCATTGTTTGCCCTTCACAAATCAGGCTAAAAGCAGTGATTACTGTGACTGTGACTGTGACTGTCTTGTCTTCAGAAGCCATCCAACTGCATGGGCATAACTTCTTCTTTGACCTCTGCTGGCGTCAGGCAGCCAGGACCGAATGGCACACTCTTCATTTACAAGAGTGAGCATGCGTACTGCTCAGCTGTTCAGTGTGTGTGCAAGGAGGCCTTAGCAGTGTCTCTGCAGGTGCTTCAGTAGATTCTACTACTCAGAGTCCTTCCACTAAATTGCTACAGCCATACAATTTTACTGTTACACTATATACTAAACAATCAATAATTTGTGGATATTGGCTTTCAGCGAATATTTGTCATTTGCGCATCACCAAGTAAAGTGTCTTGATTTGTTTTGATCCTATTAAAATCTTTGTTTCCATCACACTTCAGGATTAGAAAAAAAGTGCCTCATTTGTGTTATCCTGTTTATTTATTTAGAAATACTTATCAGTTTATGTATAAGTATTTAAATTTTGTTGTGTGTTAGACAAAAACGACATCCTACAGCCTATCCTTTCACACCAGCAAGATTTTTACATAGTAGAGTTTGCAAAATCCTCAAACTTTGCAGTGAGAGAAAAGAAAGTAAATACAAATCTCCATGTTAAAAGAATGAGCTGCAATTTGTCAGAAGAGTAGACTGACATTTTACCTCTGTCTCTGAGCGCACAACAAATGTAACATGATAAAAACAAAATGTAATGTCATTCTTAATGCTTGTTTACCTCGAGCATGGTTATTTTGGAGCCCTCTCTTGGCTCAAAGGGCAGTTGTAGTTGGGCCCCGCTCAACCTATGGGCCCCGGTGCATTGCACTGACTGTCACTATAGGTGAGATAGTGAACAATAACTCCTCCCCTCATACTCTGCCCATGACCTTCAATTGACCTCCTGTACTGTGCACAAACCTTGGCCATGCTTCTTGCTTAGTCACTTTTGTCCTGAGCCTGCAGAACATGGGTAACAGCTACATCTTATGTTCTGCCCCCAGAGCATGAATGACATGGCCTTTGGCTGCAGCCAACCGTCTGTGGATGCAGCGTGTGGACTTCTTTACCACTGATATTTGAGAGCAGATAGAAGTGATTCATTTCAGAGTGTGCAATGTACAAAATTAATAGCAAATGTGTAGTTTAATGCAATTAAAAGGTGCTCTATAATGAATACTCATTTTCCTATCCATTTATATAGTTTATATTGAAAGTTAATTGTGTTTTGGCTCACCCATAGCAAACGATTTGAGGCACTCCTTTTTCAAATATATTTCAAGTTTATGTTGACAAATTATTATTTTTAATGAATGTCACTCATTACAGTGATATAAAGTCACTTACATTCTTTCAAGGCTATTATTTTAAAGCAAGCATTGGCAATGCCTATAGGTCTAGGTTATGAATGCACTGTCAAGCCAGACCTACAAATCTATGCATTAAAATGCCATGTGTGCGCACTAGAAAGTTTAACCTCAAGATTTGCATAAATAAACAAAATAATCACAGCTGCATGGAAGGCAAGCATATTTTTTTGGGAAGCACACAACTTTTTCCCAATCAAAACATGTACTCCTGGCTCTGAGCATGTGGGCGGAGGCAAAGTCCCTCTCTAGCGATGCTCACATAATTGTCTGGTGACAGCTGTGCTTTCAAGCCAGACCATTATGTATCGGTACAGTAATTGTTCAATGTTGTAAAGCTGTATGACTTGCTTGTTTTGCGAATTGCTATGTTCATTAAGTTTTTCTTTAAAAACAGGTGAATCTTTTGTTGGGTGTCTTATTACCCAGTGCAATAAAGGACTGTAGCTGAATTGGCACTGCTTGTCAGCTGTCTCCAGTGACAGCTCCAACCCTGGCATGTTTCTTGCTCCAAACCGCACAACTTGCATGTTGATCTCTGACAAGGTCTCTCTTGTGAGCCCTATGAACCATGCACTGTCTCCAGAGCACCAGCTACCTGCCAAATCCAGCCTCCTCTATATGCAGTAGCCTATCTTGTCTATCTCTTCCTTTCCAACTGAAGGATGCTTGAACCTTCATGCACAGGGAAACCTGCCCAGGTGTGTTGGTGGCAGGCAGAATAACCTTGCTTCAGCTAAGTACAGATTGGTGGAAACTTAAACCTTTGCTTGACCTTAGCGGTGAATTTCGGCATTACCAGATGTCCTTGTTCAGTTGAGGCAAGGCTGATGACACCACAAGAACAAAGAAAAAGTAGGGGAGGTATAGAAAACATTATATTGCTAAATCCTTGATGAGACAACTTGGAACAGGTTGTGTAACTGGAATCTGAAAGAGACTATTAGCTATAGAGTCCTTACTTTAGAATTACCCCCAGGCGTCAGACTGGATCCGGAGAATTTTTTCTCAGCAGTACCCCTGCGTGTCGGTAGGTGGCATCGGGCGACTCCGCGTTCGTCGTCGGCATCGTGATCACCTGGATGATGTTGCGGTATCTTCTTAGACGCTGCCCCTGCGTGCTGTTGTCAGTTCTTTTTTTTTCCGCTTCAGCTAGCGCATATCCCGAGAGAGCGGTACCCTTAGTCATTTTTTGACTAGCACTTTTTCAACTTTTATCGACATATTTTTCAAATCGTCGTTTGATTCCTGGTGCACGTAGGGATGTCCCATCGTCGGCCCGGCTTCAAGCCTTGTGACTCCTGTCACAAGTTGATGTCGGTCACGGACCCGCACCTCGTCTGCCTCTGGTGCCTGAAGCACGACCAAGACCCAAAGTCATGCTCCGACTGTCGGGCCATGAACCCGAAGTCTTTGCGGGAGTGGTCCCGAAAGCTTCTGGAGGCCCCGCAGTCAGCTCTGCACCGCTCGAGGTCCCGGTTGAGAGGGAGGTCGTGGGACCGGTCGCAGAATCATCCACCATCATTCCTCCTCAAAGTCTTCGTCATCGGGTAAGTCGAAGTACAAGAAGAAGGCAAAGAAGCACTGTCGCTCTTCGCCTTCTCCCCGTCTGTTGGCAGACGCGTCGTGGGACGCAGAAGGTTGTCGTCCTTCAGCTCTTCCCGCGGAGCATACTGGGACAGCTCCGAGCTTCCCTCCCTTCCCGGGAACCAGAGCCTCCCCTGCCCAGCTTCGTGCATTTTATGAAGCCCTCCACTCCATCTTTGGGCAGCCCGACTCCGCCGGCGTGCCTTCGGGCCCCGCGGACTAAGCTGGGTACTCTAGGCCTTCGATGCCAGCTGCTCTGGCCTCGGTCCCGCAGGGCTCCCAGGGATCCAGGCGTGGATCTGGATCGGTGCTGGTTGACCTCACGACACCTCCCCCGGTGCCGATTCCTCTGATGACGCCTCCGCCACCTCCGACGCCGGTTGTGTCCCCAGCCGGCGTCGACCCCGGCCTCCCCCTCGACTTGGACACAGAGCCGGACTGGCATCGACCGACTCCGGTACCGGTGCCAACCCGGTAATTTTGTACCACTGTTCTTCCCTGGCGTTTCTTATCACCCTGAGTGGCAGCCACAGGAGGGTGAGGACTGGGAGGGGGTCTGTTGACCCTCTGGCAGACCAGCTTGAAGAGCCGGACTGGAGAGAGGAGTTGGGTGAGGCCAGTGGTTTGGATACCTCCCCAGACCTTGGTATGCCTTCTCACCCTACTGTGGCCACGGAGGAGGGAGCCTCCTACGCTGTGGTGTTGCGTAGGGCGGCTGAGGCCTTGGGCCTTGAGCTTCCTATGGTGGCAGTCAGGACTAACCTCCTGACTGAGGTGCTTCAGCCGGCAGCAGCCTCTTCGGAGCCCCTGCTGCAGTTCAATGAGGCCCTCACAGACATCTTCTGGGCACTCGGTCCAAGCCTAGCACAGGGGCTCCTGTGGATAGGATGATTGCCCGATGCCACCGCCTGGCCTTTGGCGACCCAATTTTCCTCTCCCAACACCCTACCCCCGAGAGCTTGGTGGTCCAAGCCTCAACATCCAAAGGTGTGTTCCCTACTGCTCATTCAGATAAGGAATCCAAGAAGCTGGACCATCTTGGGAAGAAGATGTTTTCTTCCGCCAGCTTAGGACTGCGGTTGGTGAACACTGCATGTCTCTTGGGCAGGTACACCCACTCTGTGGGGACACAGTTTCGCAAGTGCTGTCACAGTGCCCGGAGACGGTCCGGGCCATAATCTCCCATGCGGTCGCAGAGGGTAGAGACGCAGCAAAGTTCGCCATTCGATGTGGGCTGGATACCACTGGGCAGAACGATTTCTACGTCAGTAGCCTTGAGGTGCTATGCCTGGCTGAGGTCCACTAGCTTCTCCGGGGATGCCTGTTTGACGACAAGGCGGACAATGCGCTCGAGCGCTTCAAGGACTCTAGAGCTACGGCAAGATCCTTAGGCCTCGCTGCCATCTCTAGCCCCGTTCAGTCTGCCTTTCGCCCCTTTCGTGGCTACGGAAGGGGTGCCCCACCACATTCCACCCAGGGCCACAGGCCGGAACAAGCTACCCATTCTCTGCGTGGCCGGGGATGTGGGACCCAGCGACGTGGGTCTGGGAGCCAGCAGGCTGGCCAGTCCACCAGTGCCCCCTCTGCAGCAGCCTTCGAAACTTTCTAGTCCGACCTTTCAGGGCCACCAATTGCCAGTGGGCAGCAGGATCCACCAACACCTCCCCCACTGGCACAACATCACATCGGACAGGTTGGTTTTGCAGATAGTCCGAAGGGGCTACTCCCTCCCCTTTGAGACTACCCCTCCCTCCATGCCACCAACACTCCATCGCATGTTGGAGGATCACTCAGCCCTTCTCCATCAGGAAGTTACAGCTCTCTTGGCCAAGGGAGCTATCGACCGAGTCCCTGTCCCAGAAGTAGGCTGTGGTTGTTACTCCCACTACTTCCTGGTACCCAAGAAGGACAAAGGCCTGCGTCCTATCTTGGACCTCAGGGATGTCAACCGCTTCCTCCGGAAGGAGAAGTTCAAAATGCTGACATTGGCTCAGGTCCTTCCTGCCCTCGATCATGGAGAGTGCATGTTAGTGTTGGACTTGCAGGATGCTTACTTCCACATCCCCATCCTGCCAGCCCACAAGCGTTACCTATGTTTCACGGTAGGCCACAAGCATTTTCAATTTACCGTTCTCCCCTTTGGCCTTACCAGCACCCCTCAGGTGTTCACGAAAGTGATGGCGGTGGTCGCAGCTCATCTGTGCAGATCAGGGGTTACAGTCTTCCTCTATCTTGACTACTGGCTTTTGAAGGCGGGCTCACCCCAGGCTGTCATCTCCCACCTCCAGACTACGGCAGACCTCCTGCAGTCGCTGGGGTTCACTATCAACGTGCCGAAGTCAAATCTGATTCACTCTTAGAAGCTCCTTTTCATCGGAGCAGTTCTGGATACAGCGTAGTTTTGGGCTTATCCTCCCGAGCAGCGAGTCCGGGATATTCGGGCTATGATACCGTTGTTTCAGCCTCTATCTCGGGTTTCGGTGAGAATGACCTTAAGGCTGCTGGGCCTCATGGCCTCCTGCATCCTGCTGGTGGATCATGCCAGGTGGCAAATGCAGGCTCTGCAGTGGGACCTGAAGTTCCAGTGGGCGCAGCATCAGGGGAATCTTTCCGATTGCATCCAGATCTCAGAGGGCACTGCACACCAATTGCAGTGGTGGCTAACGAACCAGGATTGGGTCAACGGCAGATCCTTCTCCCTTCCCCAACCAGAGTTCACAGTGGTGACAGATGTGTCACTCCTGGGATGGGGCGGCCACATGGGAGAGGTGGAGATCAGAGGCCTCTGGTCTCCAGCAGAGTCCGGGCTCCACATCAATCTTCAGGAGCTCTGGGCGATCCATCTGGCACTGAAAGCATTTCTTCCTTTTGTCAAAGGAAGGGTAGTGCAGGTGTTCACAGACAACACCACCACCATGTGGTACTTCAACAAACAGGGTGGGGTGGGGTCGTGGACCCTGTGTAAAGAGGCTCTTTGCCTTTGGATGTGGCTGGAACATCAAGGCATGTCCCTGGTGGTTCAACATCTGGCAGGTTCTCTGAACGCCAGAGTGGACGAACTCAGCCGCCGGTGCATGATGGATCACAAATGTCGTCTTCACTCGGAGGTGGTGCAAGGTCTCTTTCAGCAGTAGGAAGAGCCTTGGTTAGATCTGTTTGCCACCGAAGAGAACACGCAATGTCAGCAGTTCTGCGTGTTGGAATTTCCAAGGCGGCACTCGCTCGGCGACGCTTTTCGTTGCGAGTGGAATTGCGGTCTTCTATACGCCGTTCCGCCCATACCACTTCTGCCCAGAGTGCTGAAGAAGATCAAGCGTGACCGGGCCCAAGTATTCTTGTGGCTCCGGACTGGGCACGAAGAGTCTGGTATCTCGAGTTCTTGAACATGGCCATCGATCCTCCGATCAGACTGCCTCTTCGGAAGGATCTTCTGTCGCAGCAGTAGGGAACGGTACTCCACCCAAACCTGTCCAGCCTCCACCTCCTTGCGTGGAGATTGAGCGGCGCCAGTTGACAGCTTTTGACCTTCCTCCCAAAGTCTGTAATGTCATCTTGGCAGCCAGGTGTCCCTCCACTAAAACGGTAAACGCCTGTAGATGGAAAAATATGGTGGCATGGTGCACAGCAAAGGCTGTGGATCCCCTTTCTGCTCCTCTTTCAGAGGTTCTCCTCTTCATTCTATCTTTGGTCCAGCAGGGCTCGGATCTGGGCACCCTTAAAGGCTATCTTTCGGCCATTTCGGCCTTTCTTCGCCTTCCTGATCAGCCTTCTCTTTTCAAATCCCCTATTTTAAATATGTTTCTTAAGGGCATTACTCACCTCTTTCCTCCTGTTCCTTTCATAATGCCCCAGTGGGACTTGAATCTGGTCTTAACTTACCTTATGTGTGCTCCTTTTGAGCCACTACATAATTGTCCTCTCAGACTCTTGACCTTAAAGACTGCTTTTCTGGTTGCCATCACCTCTGCTCGCAGGGTGAGTGAGCTTCAGCCTCTATCTTCTAAACCTCCTTTCCTTGCTGTCCATCCGGACAAGGTTGTCCTTCGAACTAGACCTTCTTTTCTTCCCAATGTGGTTACCTCTTTCCACATAGGACAGACCATCACTTTGCCCACCTTCTTCCCGCCACCGCATCCTTCCAAGGAGGAGGAGCGACTCCATCGTCTGGATCCAAAACTTGCGTTATCATTTTATTTGGATCGCACAAAACAATTCCGGGTGGACAATCAACTCTTTGTTGGCTATGTGGGCGCCAAGAAAGGTCGGACTGTGCAAAAACGGACCATCTCTCGATGGGTCGTCCTTTGCATCAAAATCTGTTACTCCTTGTTGAAAAAGGAGCCTCCGGTAGGACTGCGCCCCCATTCCACCAGGGCGATGGCAACCACTACTGCTTTGGGACGTGGAGTCCCCCTCGGTGACATCTGCCAGGCAGCCACGTGGGCATCTCTGCACACGTTGACTAAACATTACTGCCTGGATAGTCAAGTCCGGAGAGACGGCTTCTTTGGCCGTTCAGTTCTCCAGGACTTTCTGGTGTGAACTTAGTTTGCAGATCCACTTCCGTGGTTGGTATTGCTGGGGTTCTATTCTAAGGTAAGGAATCTATAACTAATAGTCTCTTTCAGATGAACAAGTTACTTACCTTCGGTAACGATATATCTGTAAGAGACATATATTAGTTATATATTCCTTACCGCCCCACCCGTCCTCCCCGTTCTGCGAACTGACTTCTATAGTAAGGGACTCCCTTTCAGGACCCTAGTTTTGTGCACCAGTGGTCAGTGCCTTGCATGGCTCTGCACTTCCGGCGTGGAATATCATGTAAAAGAACTGACATCAGCGTGCAGGGGCGGCGTCTAAGTAGATACCGCAACGTCATCCCGGCGATCACAACGACGAACGCGGAGTCGACCGACGCCACCTACCAACGCGCAGCGGTACTGCTGAGAAAAAATTCTATGGATACATTATGACACCTGGGGGTAATTCTAAGGTATGGAATCTATAATTAATATATGTCTCTTACAGATATATTGTTACCGAAGGTAAGTAACTTGTTCGTTATTACCAAAAGTGTACTATAAGGGAAGCTTTTCCTGGATGTCCATGTGGAACTCCATGTGGACCTCTGGCGAAAGTGACAGTTGAGGACCTTCTTCTTTTTTTTCAATCTCTGTAGGGCTAATTTTTTTTTTTCTTACAAGGTTGATAAAAGTTATTTCATTGAGTTGGGTAACGATTAGTGAATACCAGTATATGCGTAATCAAAAACAAGTCAGTGCATAATGTGTAATAAATGGACTATGGCTACCCTAAATAAAGAGATCTTTGATCTCTTGTAGCAATTTTTGCTGTCCTTCCTAGGCCTGCTAGTATCATCACACATATTTTCATAGTTTCATTGGAAGTAACAAACTTTCTTCGAGAGCATATTGTTGCTTCCTCCTATGGTCTGGTTATTCTGTATGAAAGGTGTGGAAATGCTCAGTGGTGTCCCAGTAACCTTTGATGCCTATTACGGCCATTATTATAAAGATAAAACAGTGCTCATTTCCCACACCAGCTACTTGGACGTAGCCACTCCCACACTGTCACTTGGCATGCGAAGTACAACACAGTAGCACCTTATGCTTTTGCTATTGTTTTATTTCTATCAATGGAGTTTCAAGGGATTAGCTATTTGGATGTTCCAATCTTCTTTCTCATTTCCCTCCTTCAGGTTCCCCTGAGATAAATGGCCTGCCGGCGCCCTCGACAGAAGGAGAAAAACACAGGTAACTTCTGCACTCTTAAATTTTGTGGTTTTTATGGTTAATGATTTGTGACTCAATCATTAACTGGGTTTTGATTTCAACCGAGTGCGGTTAGTTAATAGTGGTAATTTTTTCCTCTATGGGGCCTGATGAGTCCCTGTTGCTCCTGGGGTCATATTTCCAAATAATATGCAAACAAACAAAAGGAAAATGAAGCTTGCCCTCCTCCCTGTGAGGATTTCCAGGCATACACTATATCTGGGCTATTGGTGCTCTTTTGTAGTGACCGTGAGAGTACCCTGTAGTCTGAGAGTTCCCTTCTGTCAGCCACTAAGTAGTTTGTGCTCATTGGTTAAATACAGGAGCTTTCCCCGCTAACGTCGTCCCCGGTCTTCTACACCCACCACCCCCTCCCATTTCCCCTGGCAAAACCACAAGCAGTTACGCACCTGTGTTAGCCTCGCTCCTCCGGGAGCGTTGTTGGGCGAAGCGTACTGCCAGAGGCCTTCTTGCGTCTAGCAGTCACTCTCCTCCTCCTGGCTTCCACTACTCTGCAGGCGTGGTGATCCTGTTCCTTCGGCGAGGGCTCCCCGCACTTCAGGGTTGTCAGCTGGGCTCATCTCTCTCCCGACGAGCTGCTCCACCTGAGTCATGCGCCTAAACTCAGCCAATGACTCCTCCTTCTTCCTGTATCCACCTCTGAATATATCAGCACTTACCCTCAGGGCACAAGTCCTAAAAAAAGAAGTGGGGGGACTCACCTTGTTAGGCAGTATGCAAGTGACATCACAGCGCATGACATCACGGTGCGTGACATCACACGTGGCGTCACAGGAATTGACATCATAGGAAGTGGCATCACAAGCCACGACTTTACAGGAAGTGGCATCACAAGAAGTGACATCAAATCTTAAGCCCTCACATATATTTTTAGCAGGTTTATCATTAGTACATTTGAGCGCAATTCGAGTATACATGCAAACCCTCCTGATTTAGGCAGAAGATTCACAATTTTGTAACCTACACATAAAATAATGTTGTCTTTTGTCAGCGTAAAGCTTCCTTTACCCAAGGATTAAGCAAACCAACTCTAGAGCCTGCCTACTCAACCAGGCACAATATTCCACGTAGATGTGATAGCTTTACCTGCCTGCACTCTCCAGACGTTAAACCACTCTCCTGTGCAAAGTATTCCTCCTCAGCCCTACCCACCTGCACTCATTTTTGGGGATTCTGGCTCATTTTTTGCCAACAGGCATGACCCAAAGCAAGAGAGAAAGACAGAAAGGGAAGAACGGAGAGAGATAAGAAAACAATGATGAATGCAGAAAAGGGGATGAAAAAGAACCTGCAAGAATAAGCAATGTTAGGGTAGTGAAAGAAAAATGTTATTGCAACCTTGGCATTCAGCAATAGGACCCTAAAAAAAGGTTTCAAAGGATGCACAGGAACACCCTAGTAGAGAGTAAATCTGTTCTGGTCACTTGATTGCAAAGACTGTATTTTAAAATATCTTATGGGGTTCAGGCACATGCTGCAGAGATCTGTGTGTTCCCAGTAAAACTGAACCTCAGTTTTGACTCAAAGTAGCATAGAGGGTTAATGCAAAGCACATCTTATAACAGGCAGATGACATTATTTTATGTACATAGTAAGTGGGTACTGCTTTGAACATAGAGATCCTGTTACTTGCAGTTGCATTGTAATTCTTCTAATCCAGCACAGTGAGCTATGGAAGATATGTGACTTCTATACCTTGTAACCCCCAGTCTGTTTTATGTAACACATCCTGTACAATGATTTACAAATGCATATGATTTATTGTATATGTAATATGTACATGTGATGTAAAGCGCTCTGCCACCCTGCATTGGGTTGCGTAGCGCTCTACAATAAAAAATAGTGGTAATTAAATTATTTCAACGCCTCCTCAGGGGTAGTAAGCACTATATAAATTACATTTATTTTGTGTAAATATTGGGAAAGACCAACACATCTGACATTCTTACTGTGCATGCATATCTCATAATTAGGGACTGAACAAAGTGAAAAGCTGCCTCTCTTAAGTATGTGTGAAGTGCTACCAAGGTGTGAGCCTTTTTTTCCCCTCTGCTGCATTTGCTTCTCGGTGTGAGGCTCCTGACTGCTCCCAGCCAGCAGACCCGAACAAAACGAGGCCTGATGACTCCTCAAATTCAGCCTTTGTAATGGGACCAGCAGGAGTCTGAAATAAGGAAGCCCCGTCCCCGCCTGCACGTTGCTTATGGGAAGCAGACAGCATGCAGGCGCTTCTGGATGTGTCCCTGTGTTTGAAAATGACACCAGGACAAATTCAACCCATTATTCAGTGGGGCCCAAATTCTTGGCTGGGTGGATGGCGTTCACCCTGTGAAAATAGTGGGTAGACGCCGTCCACCTGCGTGTACCCTGACTTGTGCCCTGCTTACCCTTATGTCTGAATCCCGCGTCTGAACTTGTCCTTCCTTGATGTCATTGTCCTGGTTGAAGGCCTGCAATGTAAAAACGGTCTTTTGCCTTTCTGCTCCAGTTGCGGCATGGATTGCAGACCACAGAGGAGAATCAGGTAATTCTTCCTCCTCATTGTATCCCTCATTATAACACACACTTAAGCCAATTTCTTCCCCCAAACTTACTAACATGATCCCCTTCTTGGACATGGGCCAGGGAATATTATTTGGGGGACTATCACCCTGTTTCTGATTCCATAATGAGGCAGGTGCAATCGGAGTTAGCTTAATGTATTGGGGCTGTTGACAACTGTCCTGGCCCTTTGCAGTACCAGAGTAATTCTGGTGCAGGATGGGACACTTGTCAGCACACACAGATACTACACCTCTCCTTATGTGGAACAGATGGGGCAACCATAAATTGTCCTGGCCACTCTTTAAGTATTCGATACCTTGGCATGTACCACCTTGATGCCGATGAGCTTGGATAGCTGTCAACTCCCATGTTGGCTCCGCCTCTACACTGGTAACATACATTTGAAAACCCTGACAATAACCACATCATTATGGTCCAGTTCCTATATAACTTGCAATCTATTTTAAACCCACCCATGCTCTAGATGTGCTGTGCCACGTGTTCCGATCCCCTAATATTGAGACTTCTCCCATTGAATCACTGACAGAATATCGATTACACAAATATCGACGACAAAAATATCGGAGCCGAAATATCGATGGCCACAATATCGAAGTCCCATCTACATTATGGTAAGTACAAAAATATTGATAGAAAGATATCGTTGTCAAAAATATTGTTGTAAAAAATATCGTTTTTTTTTTAATGTTTAAAAAATAATGTAAAATAAAGTAAATAATACATATAATTAAAAAATCATAGTTAAAATTATTTTAAAATGTTTAAAATTATAGCTAATACATATAATGTAAAAATAAATTAATCATATATACGTATAAAATATAATATATATACTTACTTAATAATATTTATAAATAATTATTTTAATAACATACATTGTTTAAAAACATTTAAAAAATGAGAAATACATATATACAAAAAAATAAATAATATAAATCAAAATATAAAACATATAAATTAAAAAATTTCAATATTTTTAATCCTTTTAAAATAAATTATACACTACATTAACTAAAACAGTAGAGAAAATATTGGATAGCGGAGGGGATGAAATTACTATTCCCACTCCAGAGAGTGTAACAGTAGGGAAAGTGTTGGATAGCGTAGGGGTAAAAATTACTATTCCCACTCCAGTGAGTGCAACAGTAGGGAAAGTGTTGGATAGCGTAGGGGTAAAAATTACTATTCCCACTCCAATAAGTGCAACGGTAGGGAAATTGTTGGATAGTGTAGGGCAAAAATTATTATTCCCACTCCAGATACTGCAACAATAGGGAAAGAATTGGATAGCGAAGGGGTTAAAATTACTATTCCCACTCCAGAGAGTGCAACAGTAGGGAAAGTGTTGGATAGATTAGGGGTAAAAATTACTATTTCAACTCCAGAGAGTGCAACAGTAGGGAAAGTGTTGGATAGCGTAGGGGTAAAAATTACTATTCCCACTCCAGAGACTGTAACTGTAGGGAAAGTGTTGGATAGCAGAAGGTTAAAATGAACATGATTATCAATGTAATATTTTTTTTAATTAAATAAACAATTAATAAATAATTAACAATATAATAATTATCAATACCAATAAATAAAAATTAATAATTACTTTATTATACTTAAATTACTTCCCACCCTATTCCCCTGTTAACCCACAACCCACTCCTAAAAATAAATTAACACAATTAATGTAATAATCAATTAATCAATTAATCTCATTACCAATTAATAATTAATTAACAATAAATTAATGATGAATACCAATAAATTAAAATTAATAATTACTTTATTATAATTAAATTACTTCCCACCCTATTCCCCTATTAACCCACAACCCGCTTCTAAAATAAATTAACACAATTAATATAATAATCAATTAATAATAATAAAATTAATTACCAATTAATAATTAATTAACAATAAATTAATTATCAATACCAATAAATAAAAATTATTAATTACTTTATTATAATTAATTTACCTCCACCCTATTCCCTATAAACCCACAACCCACTCCTAAAAAATTAACACAATTAATATAATTATCAATTAATCAATTAATAAAAATTCATAATTACTTTATTATAATTAAATTACTTCCCACCCTATTCCCCTATAAACCCACAACCCGCTACAGAACTAAAACGTAAAATTTTATTAAAAATAATTAATATTTTCTAAAAATTATGAATTAATTTACTATAATTAAATTACTTCCCACCCTATTCCCCTATAAACCCACAACCCGCTACGGTACTAAAACGCAAAATTTACTTTTAAAAATTACTAACTTCTAAAAATGTAATACATATATTAAAAAAATACAATACTTAACAAAAAATATAAAACACATACATATAAAATACATACTAAAATACATAATATAAACATCGATATTATTAACAACGATATTTTTGCAAACGATATTACTGACTTCGATATTAACAAAAACAATATTTCTTACCTTTAGGTCGATATTCTGGTCACCGATATTCTTGATGTCGATATTCTGTCCCTTCGATATTTCCAACTCGATATTTCTGTAGTTCGGAAAAAAAACTCGATATTATGGGGTCGATTCCGATTCGGGCCGGAAATTTCTCCGACCGAGCCGGACCCGGAGAGATTTCCGACCGAATCGGACCCGTGCAGTCCGACCCGAGCGAGTACGATGCGTCCGTATGTTATCGGACACGAGTCGGTCGGACTCCCATTGAACTCCAATGGGGCCGGTCAGTACAACACGTACGCGGGCTCCCATTGCCTCAATGGGTGCGAGGCGGACAAGGCGCCCTCTACAGCGAAGTGCGCCGCGAGCGCTTCGCGGCGTACACGCACAGGTAGAGGGGACCCATGGGTCCCCCTGTGTGCGCCTAGCACGTGGTACGCGTACAGGGGTCCGACACGGACCCCCAGAGTACGGCTCCGACAGCGAGTTCGAAGTCGGACGGCGCGAAGTCGGTCGGAGCGGTCGAGGTGCGCATCGTACTTACCCGGCCGGAGAAACGTCTCCATTGCGCGGTGCGAATCGGGTCCGAGCGAGTCGGTCGGAGCGGTGCGATCCGGTGCACAGTCGGTCGGAGCGGTCGGGTCGCCCGGACGAGTCGGTCGGCGAAGTCGCATCGTACTCGCTCGGCCGGACTCAGCGTGACGGTCCGGTCGGAAACAGGCTTTCGCATGGCTTTTTTCCCGACCGAATGGTATTGGGTGCGCCTCCGACCGAGATCGGAATCGGCCCCATAGTCTGTGCACCCTCCCATCCAATCACCTACACTGCTTGCTTGCATTTGCACTCCCCTTTTAATATATACTGTGCTATTGAGTCACATGTCCTTCCCGTTTTCCTTTTGGTCAACATACCGTTTCCCTTGTTCCTCTCTGCCCTTGTATCCTGTTTATTCCTTTCTATGTGCTTTTTCTCTCTTCTTTTGATTGTACCTTCCCAATCCTTGTCTTTTCATCCAATGCCTCTTTTTCCTCTCCCCCTACTGTTTGTCACCAGCATCTATTCTGTTTAAGGCCCTACCCTTATCTCTGTGTCTCTTCCCCCACCGAGTGCTCATGTTTCCCTGTTGTTATGATGTCCGCTCTTTCTCCATTCTACTTACTCACTTACTCTTTTTTACCTGTCTTATGGCATACATGTGCAAATAATTAGGTTCTACGTTCTGAAATATCCCTTATATGTATAGTTAATGAGAAGGGGCATCCTAAGCAGCTATCATGACTAATGGTAGCATCTCCTCTTTCTATGATCTGTCAGCCCTCCTTCACTTCCTCACTGATATATTCTCTTCAGCTTTTGAATGGAAAGAACATTGATGTTTTGAAAACACGATATTAGTAGAGGCCAAGAAATGGAATAGAGACTTAGAGGACACCTGGCATGTTTATGTTTCTTGGGATCCCATAGCACCTTCCAAAGAAGTAGACCGAATATTGTTTTGAATTTGCATTTCAAAATCACTTGTCCGATGTGCAATACATTCAAAATATCTGTAGAGTGTTCTTTTGTCTGCAATCTTCTTCTCAAGAATCTACTATGAGAAGTTTGTCTTACTTGAATTCTCACAGATAATTAAGTGCACTGGCAAGCCTTCTCAAGAACTGCAGAAGAAGAGAAGAACATTGTGCAACCATGTTTTTCAAGGAACATTCTTATTTCATCATAATTGTTTTTGGGGAAATGCAATAGTTGTTTAATTTATTTTTCTCTGATTCCACCTCTCCCCCTCTGAAAAATCAGTTTTTATATTGAATTGTAAAAATGATCCCAAGATAAAGCCAGTCATTCAACTTTGCTAAGTAAATATTGCTAGCATCCTAAAGAGAAAATAACAAAATTGTGACAGGCGTTTGAAAATCACTAGAGGACTCCTTAGATAAAGAAATATTCTTGTAGACAAAATTGCAAACATGTTTACAAATACTGTACAGGAATGTGAGTAAAGAAGTGTGACTCTATAGCATGAATGATTTTGACCATTAAACAGACAAATGATTTCTGCTTTTATGAACAGGTTACTCTATTCTTTGTAGTTTGGACTATTAGGAGTTCATTTTTACCTGAATTAAGGCTGGGTCTTGTGCTTTGTGAGCACAATCATAGCATCTGACAGGAGATAATTACTGCTGACTGATTTCATGGTACCATGATTACATTGTTTCCAAATGTTTGCCAACGTTTGCGGGCTGCTATACCACACTGGTAAAACACAGTGTGAATGTGACAGCCATTATTTTTAATGACTGAAAAATTGAAAATGGCACTTTGATGTTAGAACGTTTCTAGGCATACTTTTGTATTCCATGTGTACTTTCGCTTTCATGTTATTGTCTGAGTTTAGTTTTCCTCAAATAAACTAAAACCGACACATTTGTAGGTGCTCCCAGCATTTGGTAGACAATGGATTTGAGCAACAGGAAGACAAATTGATTTGTGCTGGATTGCATAATTTCTGGTGGGGAAACACACCTAGGCTTTCGGGTACAAATTTTGAAAGATAGCCATTAAACCACGTCTCCTGTTTAAAAAGTAACCTTTGTGTAAACATTTTCTGTCCTGAAACAAGTTTTCTGTTTAACCTCAGAGGCATTTCCCACTTTGTGCTCCCATATATTGACATCATAATTTTATCATCCAGTTCCCTTGTTGCCTTTCTCCTAGTTCAGTTTGGAGAGAGGATTTTGTGACCCAGCTTTTAAAAGAGTGAAACAAAAAAAAACGTTTCTGCCTATTATGGTTTCGCCTCAATTAAGCGGTGGAGTTTTCAGAGAAGATATTGGAGTATTTTGTGAGTGTAAAAATTCGTCAGGGCCTGTTTTACCTCCAAACATTTTTGCTTTACCTATTCCACTGTTGCTTGACTCACCCTGAGGATTATAGCCAAAATCTCCCACGTGTGCAGTGATTTACCAAAGCTCCGTAAGCCTGCAGCTTGATGTTATCATTAAATTGATGTGTCTGTTTCCATCAGTGGCAGGCTGCTGAGTAGAAAGACGAAAGAGGTCTTTTTTTATTTTCTTCATGTCAGAGTGCTGGCATGTGCTGGCTGCCATGTGCAACACAGACCTATACTTGTTTTGAAAATGTGACAAAGCTGTAACCATGAACAAGAAGAGCTACTCCTAAGCGTTTATTTGCATTAAAATGAAATTGTTGTTTCGTTTGGTGTGCTAGCAGACAATGGGCAAAGTGAGGCAAGAGATCCACATCGCACTTTCAATATGGAAATTGAACACATATTGGCAGCTAGGGAACCCTCTTCTGCACTGCCAGAAGTGTTTCTTGTGTCTTAACCAAATGTTCCTCACCTCTAATGGCCAGCTACCAGTTGGTCATACCTCTGATATATTTAGACACAATTGAGAGGCAACAAAACCGAGGACATGTAAGAGAATTAACACATGGAACAATAGGAGGCAATAAGACGAGTAGGTCCTTTGCTTGTTTTTGTTTCTCTTTAATCAAATTCTTCTTCACAGAATAAAGATAAGTTCAGCCAAGGCATTTCGTCTTGTTACAGGCTTCATCATGGCTGCAAACATGCATAAAAAAAATGAGTAAGTCCTAATACAAAGACTTACTCAGCTGCTCACTCGGACCATTATTTAAACCGCATGGCAACGAGGACGTGCAGCGGTATTTCAGGTGAGTTGTGAGTTTATTGGCATTGTTTTAAAGATTTTATTACTTATTTGCCTTTTAGTTTACTGCCCGGTTCACTCAGTATGCACTCTCTTAGTGAGGGGTTGGTCAGCCCTTAAAATTGAAAATTCTACTTACGGTCGTGGGTTGCTGCTCTGAATTTTGGTTTAGGTGATCATTTTTGCTAGTGTTCTCCTTAGGCTGGTCTCTGTTCTCTCGCACGCTCTCTTTCCTACGCGGGATTCCCGTTTTGTGGAGAGAGAGAGCGCGAGTGAGTGGAGCTCCACTTCCGGGTCATAGAGGGTCGCAGGAGTCAACGGTCCAGCTGCTCTCTTGGCTCATTATTTAAAACCGCATGATAGGGCACGGATGCGCAGCGGACTCGCCAAAGGCGTGCCAAAGGCAAGCCTGTCTGCGCCCGTCCATGCCCAGCCGTTGCCAGGACCCAGGACCCCTGCATCTTCTGTCCTAATCACTGCTACTACATCGAGATGTGTTTATACTGGTGAGGAACATATTGGCTTTAGGCTTGCAATGGGGAACTCTGACACATTTCTCCTGCCTACGCTGTCAATTTCAAAGTTTCAACCAAGGGCAGGAGACAGATCCACTATCCATTCCTCCTAAGATTGATCTGAATTTAGTCTTCGATAAGCCCCCGCTCTCAGCCACTACATCCCCTAAATCTTCTCCTGCATAGAAGTGTTTCTTATGCAATGTGAGATGACTGCCTAAGTATGCTATTGTAACATGGGACTTGTTGACTTCTGAAACTCCTGATCTAGGCTTCCTCACTGAGACTTGGCTTAAACCCACCTCAACTCCATCTATTGCCCTATCTCTCCCTGAAAACGATAGTATTGTAAGAATCTATAAGGAGGGTAGGATCGGTGGTGGCATTGCCATCATATGCAAAGAGTTTTTTAAAGTATCTAATATTGAGTATTGCTCAGAGGATAAGATAGGGATATGTATTTTTAAAATAGAATATTCACCCCAGGAATGTTGGAAAGGTGCGTTAGTGATTCATCTCCCAGGACCCCTTCGGGACTTTACTCTCAAATTATTGGATTTAATTGCTATACACACCATCTCCTCAAAACATTTTGTTCTATTAGGTGATTTTAACATACATAGTTAAAATAGCTCGAATATGGAAGTTGCTCAGTTTCTGCCTGACCTGGCTGCCTTGGGCCTGGAAAAGACCAATGTAGGTCCTACCCATTCTGCAGGCCATACTTTGGATCTAATTCTAACCAATTCTTCCAATTTACATTCCAAGACCCCTCGTCCGGTTGTATGGTCGGACCATGCCCTAATTGATTTTCAGATAACGGGCGCCCTTGTGGACATTCCCTATGGTACGACCTCCCACAGTTTAGGAGGCAGTGGCATAGAGTCACCCCTGACTATTTTAAGAAAGAGTTCAGGGCTCCCTCGATATGAGAACCAGGGGATATTAACTTAAGTATTGACAACTACAATCGGGCTCTAAAGGCAGGTATTGACAGTATTGCCCCTCTAAAGCAATACAAAGATACTCAGAGACGAGCTACGCCCTTGTATTATCCTTAATTACGTAAAGAGAAGCTAACTTGTAAACAACTGGAGAGAGGCTGGCAATTATCTCACAACATGAAGGAAAGAGAAACCTTTAAAATCGCGTGAGCACTTTATCACAAAAATATCAAAAAAGCCAGCAAAGCGCGCATTGCTTCGCGGCTCAGCCGAGTTAGGAATTCTTCCAAAGCGCTCTACTAAGTCATTAAATCTTTTACTAATCCTATCACAGCCACTGTTACCACTCCCCCTTCTAAAGCATTATGCGATAATATCGCCAACTACCTAGAATAAAAAATACATTTGATTTATGACAAATTACTTGATACTAAGAACATCCTGAAAGAAGTAACGATCCTCCCCCCTCTAAATAATAAGAACGTCTTTCTTTTAGAAAGTTTTACCCCCCCTACAGGTAGATACTGTGGAGGAAATGCTGAAATCTGCTAAATCTGGGTCACCTCTTGAAATTATACCTGCCAAGATTTCTGCACTCCTAGCCACTCAGCTTGCTCCATCCATCTGCCCTATATTAAATCTCTCTCTGAGTGAAGGCAAAGTTGCACTAGAGTGGAAGTCAGCGCAGGTAATTCCAATTTGTAAAAAGGCTAATCTCTCGGCATCGGATCTGTCCAACTACTGTCCTATCTCCCTTCTTCCTCTGATGAGCAAATTATTGGAAGGCTATATCAACAAAAAACTTACAGAATACATAGAGTCTGCTGGTTGTCTAGACCCTTCAAAGTCGGGCTTCAGACCGATGTATAGCAGAATTGGCACTAAATGTAAGTAAGTCCGTTTTTATATAGCGCAGCTACTCACCCTTACGGGTCTCAAGGCGCTGGGGGCCGGAGTGGAAATTAAGTGAGCTATTGCCCGGAGTCACATGGTGCTGAGCTGCTGCCGGAGCCGGGGATCGAACCGTGAACCCTGTGCTCTGAAGTCAGCTGCCCTGGCCGCTGCACCACACCTCTCCACTGATAGCGGTAACACATCATATCAGATGATCTCTTGATAACAATCAAGCAGTGTTGCTAGTGCTGTTGGATTTATCCGCAGCTTTTGATACAGTGTCCCATCGAACTCTGCTATGAAGATTGGAGGAGATTGGAATTCATGGACTAGCCCTACAATGGTTCACGAGCTTTCTAACGCACCACACGCAGACCAATAACCTAGGGCCTTTCCGATCCCGTATCATGGAACTCACCAAGGGAGTGCCACAGGGCTCTTGCCTGAGCCCTACATTGTTTAATATATATGTGGTCCCCTTGCTAAGGTTATTAGAGTATTTGGTTTCACCCTCCATCTCTTATGCGGATGATACCCAACTTCTCCTATCCTTTAATAAAAGCCCCTTGACCACCAAAGCTCGTTTTTCAGATGGCGTGAAAGCTATTTCTTTATGGATGACAGGAAACTCTGTCCAGCAGAATGCTGTAAAGACTGAGATCATGCTCTTTGGCAATGCCAATACACTTTGGTCTGCAGAATGGTGGCCTACCGATTTGGGCTCAGCCCTTATTCCTAAGACAGTGGTAAAAAATCTAGGAGTGCACTTAGATCAGGCCCTTTCCATGAAGGACCAGGTAGTGGCTACCACCGGCACATGCTTCCATGTGATGCGTCTATTGAATAGAGTATTCACCCTCAGCGTAAAAACCTGGCTCAGGCACTGGTCATCAGTCACCTAGACTATTGTAACGTGCTCTTGGCTGCAGCTAATGAATCATTACTGAATAAACTTCAGGTAGTACAGAACACAGTGGCAAAGCTACTCAAGAATAGGCCTCCTAGAACGGCCTCTCTCCCCCTTCTGCAACAACTTCACTGGCTCCTCATCCGTCAGAGAATCAAGTTCAAAATTGGCTGCATAGTACACAAAGTCTTAAATGGCAAAGTACCCAGTTACCCAGCTGATAAACGTATCCCCTACCAGCCAGTTAGAGCCTTACGCTCCGGGGAGAAATCTCTCCTCAGTACTCCCCATTTCAGGAAATCCCTTCGGAGATGTGATGATCTCCCAACTTTTAGGAAACTCCTTGAAACTGAACTTTTTGTCACTTAAACCCCTGCCGGTCTGGTCCAGTAATGCCTATAGCAGGGAGATACCCCTCCGGGGGTGATTCGGGTGCTTTATAAATCTCAATCAATAATGATAATAATAATAATAGAAACACATATTATGTACAACACTACATACAATGTAAAAGGGCTAACATTCAGCCCTTGAGAGACAAAAAGACTTTAAAACATACTACATCTCATCACATTAGACATAAAGTCATTATGCTAGAGACTTTCCATAAAATATTGTTACACTTTAACAAACATTACTACAGCAGTGTCACATATACAATTATACAACACTTTATAACTGACAGTCATACTATGCTTCAAAAAGTAAACATCTATCCACCAATGCGGATATGTGCCTAAAGAAATGGAAACAAAAGATCAAAAGCAAAGACAAAAACTATTAGAACACTTAAGCTTGAGCGTGTGCACTAAACTGTGAACATGCCAAGGATACAAACAAGAAACAAAAAGTATTTACAGAATCGAATCCAGAAGGCCATGGTGCTCATTGATATTGGTTTCCGGCTTGCACATAGAAAAAGATCCATAGGGGACAGGGGAGACAAAGAAAACCAAGCATCAGAAAAGCAAAAAATCTGAGAATGTTGTATATGCATATACAGTCCACCCTATTATCCTTTAAACCCAGTGACAGAGTGGCATGCTACTGTACACCGAACACAATAGACGAAAGTACAGCCCAAGTCTTACCAAAGACACGTATTGAGTCATTGTAGGCGGTTCTAAACAAACGAAGCATCACAAATGACGAACATGCGTCCAGGAAGGCTCTACAAGATAAGGCAAGTATACCATAAGTAAGATTGGGAGCCATTAATTCATTAATTAACCATAAGAGAGAAGCTGCACTAAAAGCTGGTTTATAGAGGTGAAACTGCAGCTCTCTATCAACGTGCTACACACCTGTGCCCCAAAAGTCAGCTACCCAATCAGAGCCACTCATCATGTGGCTTTTTTTTTACATGGTGATTGGCCATATTTCAGGCTCCACTCTGTCACTCACACTGTACATGTGAGAGCGGGAGTATAATTCAAACTGACACTTAAAGCATATGTTGACCCCAAATAAATGGCAGGTTTCAATCAGGAGTGAGGCAGCCAACCATAGCAAGGGCTAAGCAGGATCAGAGGAAACGTAGTTAAATTGTCTTATGTTTGTGCTTTTGTGCTGCGCCTGTATGGTTGTCTGTGTGTGTGTGTGTGTGTGCGTGTGTGTGCGTGCACGTGTGTGTGTGTATGTGTGTCTCTCTCTCTATGTCTCTATGTGTGTATATGTGCATGGGCTTTGTCCGTCTGATGTCACCGGGCCCTTGGCATATTGTAGAAATTGGTCCTACCAATCGATCTTACACTTAGCTTAATTGTCGCCACCCTATTCACATTGTGGACGTCTTGGGCACCACAATAAGATATTCATTCCTAGCACAACAGACACCATACTATAACAATGGCAGCGCTTTCCATCTATGCATCCATGAACATAATGGCAGTGGTAATATCTGACATTAGATCGGCATCCAAGAAATATGATGATCATACACTGAAAACCAGTACAATCTGTCCATGAGTAATGAGTATATGAGGCAAATGACAAACCGAAAAGTTCTTTATTTCTAGCCAAAATAATCTTTATTGAAACCTGACAAGTTTTTATGGGGTTCGTCTCTATGTGCTCCAAATGAAAAAGCTTTATTTGGTGGCAACATGTTTGTTCAGAAACTAACGAGCTGACCAGTGCCCAACATGTTTTCCTCCCTATTTATATTTAAAGCTGATGCATAGCTGGTAATTTGGGAATAGCCTCTGCTGATGTAATCTTCATTTTACGAGAGGTGAGCTTCATCTAAGACTGTTATTTGATTGCTAAGGTGGAGGTGCTTTGGTATCTACATTGATAAGCCTTTTTCTTGAATAATAATTAGTGCTGTCTGAAGCCTGAACCAGTAAAACTGCTTCAACCTAAGTGTACGTATTTGTCTGAACCAGCAGGTTTTCTGTAAACTAAAGGTAGCTATACTCTACTCCTGGAATGCCTGTGAAACGTAGTGGATAGCTGTGATCTTCGTGGCTTGAGAGCAAAGGATCTGGAAAAGGTTTAACCTTCTTTGTCTCTAGCAAATATATTCTTCACAACACGTACAGGGAATCTCTTGGAAGAGTCTAGATGGAAAAAGTAAAGAAACTGTAAGGTACTAGTAAATAAATATGATATCCGAGTTAAGAAATATTAGGCCATTTCAAATTGCATGCCTATATGTTTTACTTTTAATTTTAAATAATTTTTATTAAGTAATAAAAAAGGTACCAAGAACACAAACAACATAAGGAAAAAAGTAGCATGGCAGAATATACAATAAATGAAAGCGATAATACAGTATGAGGAGGAAAAAATTGTTAAGTACAACCATATGTAACAAATTAAAAGAGAATAAGATTGGGGTACCTCTTAAATTATTAATTATTTAAATAATTTTTAAAATAGTAATGGGAAAGAGAGAGAAGGGAGAGGAGAGAAAAGAGAAGAAAAAGGAATAGAGATGAGAAAAGAAAGGGAGGAAGAAGAATTATCGAGTAAGAATTAGTGTAAGGAAGAATATGTAGAGAGAAAAGTAGTAAAAGGTAACCAAAGTAAATCAGACTTAATTCTTTGAGAGACAGATGAAGATGAAACAGTAGAAATTCTATGTTCGCCACAAATAAGATTCCACCATGTTAGCATACATATTTTGGAATTGTCTTTCCAGCAGGAAAGAATAACTTTAAATGCAAGAGCAATAAAAAGATCAAGCAATTTCAACTTTAACACTGAATCATGAGAATCTACTGACATAGAATCAAGAAAAACATTTTGAATTGATAAAGGGATACGGAAATGAAAAATCTTGGAACATTTGGCCCAGATGGAATTCCAAAATTTCAGGACATTGGGACAGTGATAAATTAAATGTGATAATGTACCATTGGTGGCAAGGCATGACCAGCAAAGAGGAGAGGAAGAAGGGTTAATTTTGTGCAAAAATACTGGAGTCCTAACAGCTCTGTTATAAAGAAAAAATAAAGATTGAGTAATATTAGCGGCTCTAGAAGTGGAAAAAACTTTATGCCATAATTTGTCCCATTTTGGTGACGGTAGGGAAATGGATGGGCCTGGTTCCCAAGCTAGTTAAATAGGGGATTTTGGTCTTTCAGAGGTAGGAGTAGATAAAAGTTTATATATAGAGGAAGCTTTAGGATTAGAATCAGGAGTGATGTTATATAAAGGGGTTAAGGGAATAAATGGAGTATTGTTAGAAGGAAAGTTATTAGTTGAAAGAAATGATTGAAGTGCCTGTGATAATTGAGAATATTGAGATAAGCACGAAGACGGTAAATCATAGCATTCTTGAAATGTATTAAAAGGTAAAACGGACTTATGGGATATAAGTTGGTGAACATATAGAATATTCTTCTCTTTCCAATGTTTGAAGTAGAAGGATTTATGGCAAGGAAGGCTTGATAAAAATTAGAGCCATCTGTGAACAATGAGGGGATATTCACAAAGAAGTGGCGGTGAGAGCGTTAGCCTCCTTGGCTTGACGCCTCTCACCGCCACTTCGGAAGCGCTCAGGCTGCACCCTATTCACAAGAATGTGGTGCAGCCTGGCGTTTCCCCCTGCGACGGCGCTATGTCTCACGACTTAACGCCAAAACAGGCACCCTTGCACCAGAGCGCAAGGGTGTCTGCGAGCAGGAAGGCTTGTTAATGCACAGGAAGGTGTCCCTTCCTGTACATTAACAAACCGAAAATGCCAGTTTGCTTTTTCCATGTGAACTTCTACATGCAGCACACAAAGAAAAAGCAAAAACGAGGAGAAATAAAGCTTTTCTCCTCGTTTAGCCCCCTTAAGACCTGATTTTTCTAGGTCTTAAGTTTGGCGCTGCCACCTATTATCGCCGCCCTTGATAATTTGCGGTAGCGTCAAACTCAATGGGTGTTGCGGTGGTACGCCCACTGCAACATCCACTGCACGCCCCCTTTCAACCTAAGTTTAGCGTGAAAGGGGCCCTAATCTCAAGGCAGCGTTAAGCCACTTAACGTGGCTTTAAGCCACGTTAAGTGGGTTAACGCTGCCTTGAGAATAGGGCGCTGGCCCTATCACCACAGGAACGTCAAAAAAAATGACGGTCCTGTGGCGTTAGGGGCTTGTGAATATGCCCCTGAGTGTAATAAGTGTTGGGAGTATTTTAAAATAGGATGTTTAGATATAAAGGTGCAATTGGACATAAAACAGATGTCATAAAAAGAAAAATCATGTAGTAGAGAACGTTCAAAATTAAACCAGCTAGGTATTGGATCATTGTGGTAATGTCTGTTTAGAGCAAACACTTGTCTAATTAAAATGGCAGTGTGATATAGCTTAAAGTTAGGAAATCGTACACCCCCTTCATTCTTTGGTTTGATCAATTTAGTTAAAGCAATACGAACAGGTTTGTTGTTCCAGAGAAATTTAGTACAAATAGACTTGATTTGGTTAAAATAATAATTGTGAATTTTAAAGGGTAACATAGAGAGCAGGAATAGAATGAGCGGAACAATCATCATTTTGAGGGTATCCCACCAGGACAAATGTAGGGGGTACCATGAGGAGAGTAAGTTTTGAATTTGAATTTTTAAAGCATTAAAATTGTGGGTAAGAGTTTGGGGAATGGTAGGGGAAAACCATACTCCAAGGTTTTTAATTTTTGATGGACACCATTTAAAGTGAATTGTTAACATAGTGAGTTTAAGGGTAAAATTTCAGTTTTAGAAAAATTTAATTTATAGCGAGGTATTTTAGAATATAAGTCAATTTCCTGTAAAAATGGAGGTAAGGAAGTTAAGGGTTTTGAAAGGTAAATCAAGATATCATCTGCATAAGCAGACAATTTAGTTTTAATTTCGTGGGAATTATGAAGGAAGCCAGTTATCAAAGGGTTGTAGCGAATGCACTCAGGAAAGGGTTCAAGACATAAAAGAAATAAAAGAGGAGAAAGGGGACAAACTTGCCTTGTACCTCTATGTAATTTAAAATAAGGGGATAAAAGACCGTTAACAGATACACATGCACGAGGACCTGAATATAATACGAAATAAATTTGGGGCCAAAACCAAACAACTGGAGAGTTATGAACATGAATTGCCAATTCATGCGATCAAAAGCTTTTTCAGCGTCAAGGGATAATGCGGCTAGAGGTTCAGGATAACCTTTCCCCAGATTAAGAATATTAGAGAACATTCTAGCATTATCTGAGGGAGCCTACCCTTAATAAAACCAGACTGATCAGGTTTAATAAGTAGGGAATAACCCCTTCAATCTAGAGGCAAGAATGTTTGCAAATATTTTGCAGTCATAATTGATTAAAGAGATTGGGCGATAATTTTGACAAAGGAAAAGATCTTTATTGGGTTTAGGGAGGATTACAATAAGAGCATCAAGAAAGGAGCCTTCACGTTTAGAATGCAATAGAAAGGAGGTAAAAAGCTCAAGTAAGTGCAGAGCAAAAATAGATGAAAAAGAGCCGTCAGGTCCTGTGGCCTTAGCTCTCTTTAAGGATTTGATTGCATCTGAAATCTACTGAAGAGTTATATAATTTTCCAAGAGGGCCATAGCATCCGGAACAGAGTTAGGAGAGGGGAGGCCATCAAAAAATGACTGCGTGTCGGTTATGTTGGGATGGGTGTCATCCATATACTGTGAATGGTAATAAGTCTGGAATGCATTAACGATGTCTGAGTCAGAGTGTAATAAAGTATTGGTAAGGGTATTACGAATAGGGCCAATGGCTTTCGTTTCTGATTTGACTTTTAAATAATTAGCCAACATTCTACCCGCTTTGTTTTGACCCCACCATGTTATTTGGATTTTATTTTAAGTAGAATATTACAGCCATCAGTTGTGGCCAATTTGTTTAGGTCAGATTTAGCCTTGATTAGATCCCGGAGGTGAACAGGGGATTTGGAAGTATAGTAAGAGTGTTCAAGGGTCTTAATATGATTGAGGGAGGAGATATATTGGGAGTTCAATTACTTTTTCTTTCTAGCAGTGTAGGCCATGGTAAAAGCTCTAAACGAGTCTTTGAAGGCATCCCAATTATTATGAAAAGAGGTGTCACTTGACTTATTACATTGAAAAAATTCTTGTATAAAGGAAGTAGCATTTAAAATATAGGTTTGATCGGATAATAAGGAATTATTAAATCTCCATCTAGTATGTTTGGGAGTGGCAAGGGACAAATCAAGAGAAACTGAGACCGGGGCTTGGGCAGTAATAAAAATGGAGCCAATCTCAGAAGATTGGAGAAAGGGAAGTAAAGATTTTGAAATCAAAACATAATCAATGTGAGACATAGTATGGTGAACGTTAGAAAAGAACGTGAATTCATAACTATCAGGATTACTAGTTGTCCAGGCATCATACAGTGGTCAAGAGGCAATAGCAGCTTGAAATGCTTTATGTGATTTGTCAGGTTTAAATTTACGGTCTGATTTCCTATCAAAATCTCCAGCAACAATAATATTGGGGTTAGTAATTGATGATAATTTTAGTTTAATATTGTGCCAAAAATCCGAATCAGGTTTAACCGGCCCATAGATATTAAAAAAGGTAACATGTTTATTATGGACCGTGGTGTGAAGTATTACCCATCGTCCACTCGTATCATTTTCACTTGATACAATTTGTAGTTTCAAAGATTAATGACAAAGGATGGCAACACCACCTTTACAGTTGATAGCTGGAGAGAAAACAACCTGACCCACCCATTGACGCTTGAGTTTAAGAGATTCAACATCATTACAGTGGGTTTCCTGCAAAAAAGCAATTTGACAATCAAGTTTTGATAAATGAGAAAGTACCTTTTGACGCTTCGCAGGATGACCCAGACCACGAACGCAGTGGTGGCTGGTGACATTTGAAAGTGATGGGGCGTAACCTTTGTGGGAGAGGACCGTGGCGAGCGTGTGAAGCGAGCGAGCCCGCACAATTAAAGGCAGGGTTCGGGGAGGTTCTCCCCCCGAGAAAATTTTGAAAAAAGAGTGGGTAAATGGTGCATTTTCAAGCAAATTTGAATTTGAGAAGCAAGAAGGTTAATAAAGCAATTGTGAAAGTGCAGTTATTACATTAATAAAGGGATGTGTCATATAACAACATGGTAGCTGCCTTTTTCAGTATAACCACAGAGCTTCATAACAGACTTCATTAAAAGTATGTATAGCGCTTAGCGCTTACTACCAGTGCCAGTGCGCTCCGATCCTCAGCGCTCGTCTGCATTGCGTTCGCAGTTGCCGATGCTAGATAACTACTATTCCTCACTGGAGGCAGGGCCCTCAAATTAACTAACTAGGATGCAATAAAATCATTATTAAAAATCACCGACACCGACAATAAGAAGCGCAGTGGAAAGCAGGAAAGTTGGATGGGTGATATAAATAAGTGCCTCTGGCAGTGTGGCAGAGGCTCTCACACAGGCAGCCAGGTTGTTGTCAACTTTCTAAATCTGCCCTCTGGCCATTATATTTATTACGGCCATGACTCACTGTGGTGCTGCATCACAGAGCAGAACACAGACTCAGACTGCCGAGTCATGAGTGCCGACTTTGGTAGTACTTTCAGTCTTTCACTTAGTTTGGACGAGTCGACTCAGGTGAGGTCATCTCAGCCGCGCCGTCGACGAATTATGCATGCAGGCCCAGGCCAGACTCTCAACCAGTGATGTGACGCAGCAGTCTAGACTCTCGCGTCTCCAGTACGGTCAAAGACATGGGCGCGAGCGGGCCACAAGCAGCAGGGTTTGCACTGGCCTGGGCTCTACTTGAACATCTTGGCTACCCGATGCCATCATTTGAATTACTAAAGGTTTCTTAATTTACTTTCTTTGCCACAACTCCTTGCAAACAAACACAATGGTGTCCTTTGTATGTACAGTGCCTAATTTTAACATCCATAATTTCACACATGCAAAACACACAGCAGTTCTTTCTGTTGTACAGTACACACACCCCAATATATTTTACTATAACAGTAACAGAACAGCAAAGCCTTAAGCCTGTAGACTTTATCAGCGCTATTTTTCATTGCAACTGTGCCCTCAGTTTCATTTCTTCTACCATGCTCAAAACGAAAAATTACACACTTCGACAGACAGAAAAGAAATGCTGCGTGAGTTCATGGGAAGTCCAGGTGATCAAAGCTGTGGCGTTTCGAAGCATTGCGCATCCTGCTGGTGCCAGCAGCAAGCAGCAGCAGAACCCGCATCCATAAAGGAAAACGCGCAAAACACAATAAAAATGGAAACAAACAATTAATTAGAACAAGGCATCATAGTAGTAGCACGGACACGGCACCCAGGCCCTGGCCTGGCAATGCATGATCATGATCTGCTCTGCACAGGTCTCAGCCGCGCCGTCGACGAATTATGCAGGCCCAGGCCAGGGCCTCAACCAGTGACGTGACGCAGCAGCCGGACTCGCGTCTCCCAACTAAACTAAAGTCAGCAGCCAGCAGCTGCTGACTGTGCTCTGCTCTGGCCACACAGTAGTACGTGAGTTAGTACGGTCACACCACGGGTCACGTCAAAGACATGGGCGCGGCCACAACAAGTTTCAGTGACTGCTGCTGGTCAGTCACATGCAACACAACGCAGTCAACAATATAATATACTATACATAGTACTAGTGAATGTTGTCAATGCACTAAACTAAAGTAAATATGCAGCGCTGCGCTGTGCACTTGCGCAGGCTCGGCGCAGCTATTAGTCACTCAGTAGTAGTACTAGTACTCACTGCGTGTCGATCCTTTTTCCACGAGTTACGGAGTTAGACGCAGTGACACTGAGCTCATTCAATGGCACTGGCAGCTCAGCTCACATGCAGCAGGGTTTGTACTGGCCTGGGCTGCTCTGCTGAAAGTACTACAACAGAGGCCTCCGAGTCCCAGGGCAACGAGGTCAGGCGGAGCTCGAGTGCTCCTGACTGGCCACTCCCTTCTTCTGTGGCAGCACGCATGCACGGAGGGGAGGGGGAGCACCCAGGAGCAGAGAGAGCGGGGCTGAGCTTGAGGGCAGGGCAGCAAATGATGACCATGACCAATCACTGCACGGCTTTACAATAAAGCCATGCAGTGATGCAGTGATTGGTCACAATGCCCCATGCTCCTGGATATGCCCCCTCTGACTGCCTAGAGACTAAAGCAGCCAATCCAGGCGCTGCTAAAGCAGCGCTTGGATTGGCCTGGAGCAGGAGACCTCGCCGCTCCATAGGAGGCCGTGGGGCTGCGGCTTCTACCCACGCCCCCCCTCCTCAATTTGCACAGACGACAGTGGCAAGAACCTCAATACTGCGCATGTCGGGCTGGCCAGGGAAAGGCACCCGGCCAACCTGACATGAGCATTTTGCTGCACTGGCCCAGGGGAATGCTGCAACTTAGTTGCTCCTAACACCTCCCCCCCAGTGACGTCACGTGGCATGCCCACAGCTGAGTCAGAGACAGCTGACTGCTGCCATGCCGCGGGCTGAAATTTATTTTATTAAGTGCTGCTGCTGCTGGTGGACGGACCCCAGGGGCAAAATAATCAGTTGGGCGATGCCCCAACGCCCATACAGAGGAACCGCCACTGCTCGAACATTCCACGACACAACATTAAACATGATAATGTTTAAGAAACAGGAAAATAATCACAATGATGACAAACTCCAAAAGACAACAAAAGAGACAAAAGACGCTGGTCGTAAAAGTCGAGAAACATGTTGAAATTAATAAGAACATAAAGAAGCAAATAAAACGGTCATTCATAGAAACATAAAAAGGGGGAGAGAAAGACAGGTGAAGAAGAGGGAAAGGAGTGAGAAGATACAAGGAAGGAGAAGATGGAAAGAGAGTAGAAGAGATAAAGCAAAATAGGGACAGATCAAGGACAAAAAGCCAGATCTGAAATATAAAGAGAAAGAAATAAGAACCGGACATGTCAGCGCTCAAGAACAAGAGCAACAACAGGAGAAGATGGAACTGAAGGAGATAAGAAAATAGAGAAAGTAGGATATTATAAGATATTTAGGCTGCATAAGCCATAGTGAAGATATAAAGGACAAAGACCGCAACAAGAAATAACAAATTGCGAAGCATTAACAGTTTAAAGAATTTTAAGAACATTGAGCATTTGTGTCCACAGGTATTGTAGTAATAGAATGTAAAAACTGTCTTAGTTTAGATGGATCTTCGAATAATCGAGAAACACCCTCATGGGTAATTTTGCAAAGGCAAGGATGCAGGATGCCATAACGGATGTTCATGGATCTTAATTGTGGACGAAAAGCTAGGTATTCTTTATGTCTACCATTAGTAGCATTGGAAAGATCCTGTGAGATGAAGATGTTATGGCCAGACCAGACAAGACAGTGTTTTTCTCTGGCTACTTTTAACACATGCATCAGGTCAATGAATTCTAGAAAAAGCATAATAATACCACGTGGCTTGTTGGAATGAGGCTGAGGACGACCAAGACGATGTGCTCGCTGTATATTGAGAGGAGTCGAGGATTGAAGATTGAGAAGGTCAGACAGAAATGTCTTTAAAAAAGAAAGAAGATACGGACCCTCAACATTTTCAGGCAGTCCATACAGCCGAAGATTGTTCCTTCTGTTGCGATTTTCTAAATCCTCTGTATGGAGTTTAAGTTTGTAAATTTCTTGCTCCAGTAAAGGTACTTTAGTTGCCACGTCTTGAAGGTTACTTATACATTGCTCCATTTCAGACATTTTACCTTCTATGTTGATCCATCGGTCCTCAGTCAGCTGTAGTTTTTCATTGGGGGTATTCATGAATGGTTTTAATGCACGTAGTTCATCTAAAATTGAGTCCAAGACCGGGTTAGAAGATGACTGGACCGGAGATGGAGGATCATTTATGGCTCTTTTCAGTTTAGTGCCAGATGAAGATGTCTTCGCAAGAGACATTGGGTCACTGGTCATCTTGATAAAATGTACCTGTTGATGAGGGAGTTTTTTGTGAGTAGAGATCCTTCCCATAAAAATATGTGCTCAATGGTATAGAATTCAACGAGGATATGGAAATGTTTCAGTCACAATGTTGATGGGTGACACAGCCAGATCCTAGAGGCCGGGATGCCGGGATTATAGCGTATAGCAAGCTATAAAGAAGAAATTAATGGAGGAAATCTCAGATAGGAGACAAGGTGTGAAGAGACTACAAGGGAAAAATCTCACAGCGCGAGGATATCTGTTTATTTCCTCTCAAGCACGAGATAATTGTAAAAGACCATGCTTAGTCTACTTCAGTAGAGACCAGAAGAGTAGCAATGAAGATAGTATACTAAGGAGATGTAGTCTCCATCCACAAGGAGTAGTGCAGCTTGTACACCATGCTAGACAAAGAAAAGACAGGGGTGATGATGTTCCTTGTTATTCGCCTCAATCACCTCTGACATTCAAGAAGGGGCCTTCTAGAGCTTGTGAGAAGATGTATGTAGAGTAGAGTCTTCCTTATTCAAATGTTGAGAGTAACCAACACAGACTGCTCACTGGTACAACGTGTACTCCCTTTGTCTCAGCAGTCGGTAATATATAGCTGCCTGTAAAATGTCCAGCATTCCTCCTTCAACCACCAACTTAGCCAGAGGAGACCGGGCATAGGATAGTAAGGGCATTGTTTAGCCCCACAATGGAGTATACAGTATATTACAATACTCTGTCATTGAGTTTTTCATTTGAACATAATTTTCAGCAACACGGCATCCGCATATACAAAACGGCGGTCGCTCGCGTCAGGAAGCCTCACCCTGTATCGCAAACGTGTGCCGCCATAAAGCAGAAGGTTCGCACAGCAAGGAAGATGTGAAACCAGGTCTTCAAACGGCCAAAATCTCCTTCGTGAGCCCAGTGAGGTGACGGAGCTCAGCAAATAGCCGCCATCTTGTCGAGGGCGTAAGCCACGCCCCCCATGCTATATTTTTTAACTGCCTGTAAATTATGTTAAAAATTCACTTTTGGCAACATTTTTTCATAGTTTTTTGGGGGGAGGCAGAATCCCAAAACGCCTACCAAGGGTCGAACTTGCTTGATATACTGTGAAGGTACTGGAATATTTACATAGTGCTTCTTAAATCCATTTGTCTCTTCGTCAAATGCATCATTATATTGTGCTGATAAAAAAGTGTCTGGGAAAAGATTTATTGAAAAATTGTGCAGCACTGTGCACTGCATTGCGCTAGGGGGAGAAAGCATTGTAGAGCCATATCTATAAAGATATGATGCAGCTGCTCTTTTCCCCACCACTGGCACACAACAAGGCTGCCGGGAGCCACACACAGAAGTTTGCACCATAGTACAAAGGTGTGTGCATGATGTCTAGCACAGGTTTTGTACTCGAAGATACCCCTACCAGAAAAAATCCTATACATAAACAAACTTAAAACTTTTCACACTTAGGATATGTGTTGTACAGTGCAGCACCCATGCAGATAGTAGGTAGGCGCTTGCGTTAATAACTGTAGATGATAATGTGAAAATGCCTGTTTTCCAATAATGGGATGCCCACTTGACGCAAAGTAGCTCAAATTGCTATTTGCGTTATTTTACAGACTACTTTCCAGTTCAAATTTATTATTTACTAAATGTGGCCTGCTGCGTCTCTCTCCCCCTGTGTTGGTGCACAAATTGGCTGCCTAGCACAGCGCACCACCTTTACACAATAGTGCAAATCTATGTGTGTGATCTCTAGCACAGGTTTCGTAATAGAAGTATACACTTACAATACAAAATTCTATTCCTAGAAAATTTTTAAAACACCCTCATATTGGATGTGTGCTGTGCAGTTAAGCATATGTGTAAACTTAATGGAGAAGTAAATATTTCGACAACCTTGCGCTTGCCTCAAGGAGACTTTTAATTTTAATTCAAAGCCAGGTGTAATAATATGGGTGCTTGCACTAGAACGCCCACGACCAAGTACCACACATATAAAGGCCTCTTGACATAAAATGGCACAAAGCAGCACAGAATACTTCTTGGGATAAAAGGGCACATTTCCAACATAAAAACAAGGTTTGTGCTGGAAAGTAAATACTTTATCAACACTTTGCATTTGTTTTTGTCACTTTTTAAGACTTTGCATCACTGTAAATTAATAATAAATCTCCCCACCCACGACTCATAAATTCAACATTTTATTGGCAAAGGATTCCCTCTACCTCCTAAAACTTTCCCCTCACTCCGTGTGCTTTCAGGCATTTATGATGTACTAAAATAGTTCACCAGCCAAAACGGCTTTCTGACATATAAGCTTGTTGGACACCTCCCAACTTCCCAACAATCCCTTAAGAGACGCATTTGTATATGTCTTTCCGAAAACGAACATCTCCATTAAAATGCTCAAAGATTGCATGTTCAACTGTGATTGCAAAGGAAGTGGTAGAAACATATCCATTATTCATTTGTCCAAGATTCCACATCACAGGACATCAAGATGCGGGACATCCACTGCCAGCACAGCAAATCAAGAAGCAAGAAGAGAGGTTTTTTTCTGTGAAATCCTGGCTTGCACAGAGTGAAGAACCATTGCTTCATCTTCAAGAGAACATGCTCATACTGAAGTAAGTGGTTTTCTTTCCTAGAATATTCCACCTGAAATCTTTGAATGTCTGTAAAGAGATCCCTCCGGAGTACTCTTGCCCTTGTAAATTATTGCTGGTCAATGACTCCTTTCAATTAATAGGCATACAGTGCAGTTTGCTGACAGCTTTCATGTTAGGTTAAACTTTTACATTGATCAACTTGCATTTATTCTATTATAAAATGAGAAGGATCCCTGATGGCCACATACACACAGTTACAGTCATATTAATCAATTTCAGAACTCTCCAGTAATCTAGAAGATTAGCTGTCACTAATTTAAGGGTGACTATGGAATACAAATAACTTTTTGATCATATATTGCTGAGCATATATTTCTTAATGCCATCATCTTTGCTATTTATAAATACAGTAGATAGGAGCAGTTTCTATTACTCAATGCAAAAGTATGTCTCTTGCATGCTGGCAGCAGCACTGTGCCATATACTCATAGATCTGGGCATTAGCAGAGATGAATTTTAGGTACAATGTGCTCTTGTCTTTTTTCTGGCACCTCGGATTTAGTGACTTTCATCAGAAAACAGGAACTCTTTTTGCACAATCTCTAATCACAACAGATGGCTTCACACATGTGTTTTATTGTGTCTCATTGAATATTGGAGGGATGGAAACGTTTATAATTTATAATCATAATGGTGGCATTTTTTCTGGAAGTTCCTGGGCTGTCAAGGGCTACGTGATTCGATATAAAATAATGGCAACCTGTTTATATTGGTGTCCTGGGGTTCAACTATAATGTTGAACTCAAAACGGAGCACCAAGTACTTGACTTTAGCGCTTGTCCCTAATGATAGTGAAGTTGATTAGTTTAAGGCTTACTCAGGGAGGTTGTGTAGGGCAGAAACTGATAACTCAATATCACATCTCATATCAAACAATGAGTCAGTCAGTCAAATCACTTTATTCGATTAATTAAAATCATAAAAGTACAGTACACAGGACATAAAACAACAATAATATCATTCAATTCAGTTGGGCGATATAAAAAAACATTAAAACTCCTACTAAAGTCTATAATTCATCAGAGCTTGAAATTTATCAACTAAAATAATTACATTAGGGTGATTTTGAAAATTCATGCAACATTAATCATAGGAATTCTCCTTCTCCTAAGGCGAACAGCAGCCACAAGAAAACTAGCGATATAAAAAATGTTCCAAGTATCATCTAACAATTGAAGATACATTAAAGCTGGTCTTGCCTGTAGAAAACCTTTTCCCCTCAAAAGGGGGACTAAAAACCTCCTCCGTATTTCATTATAAAAATCACAAAACATGATAAAATGCAATGTATCCTGCGATGAAAAATTATCACACTGGCACAGGCCTATATCCTCTGGCTTACACCATCCCAGAAGGTTACCCAGGGAGAAATGAATCAGGTTGAAGCGGAACCTTGTCAATAGCCAACGGTGATAAGGCTTGGTTACAATTCTCAAAATAAGGCTCCATTGACGGGGAAGAAATAATTAAGTAATGAGCCCTAACCAAAGGTTTTGAATCTCCTGTTCCTCTCGTTCCAACATCAGTATATTTAAAAATTGTGCTTTTACCCAAATTACATCCTCTTTTTGATCCCTTCTGGGGCATTATAAATATCAGGTCGCCTAGTTTAAAAAACATAGACCTAACATAAGACAGCCACGGGATGCTGTTAGATTTCTCCAGGGCAACAACATCCCGTAGAATTTGATGGTTCAGGGTTATCTCAGGGTTAAGCCAGGTTTTAAGCCAACAGACCAAGGGGGCCAGTCTCAATGAGTCAGTTACATAACCCATCCCCAATTCCTGATGAATAGCAAATGTTGGGGTTGATTGGGGCACAGACAGAAGGGTTCAGTAAAAATTTATTTTCAGCCATCTGCATCCCCATCTGCTGTTTATAGCCCCAAATAGCAGAGCCATATGTAGCAATGGCCAAACATTTAGATCTGTAAATGGAGAGAATAGCTTCAAAAGGCTTTGCTCCCAATCGGTGTGTAAACCCTAATAAAGCTGATGTTGATCTTACTACTGCGTTTTTTTGCTCTAGATTGGGGGACCCAGGAGCATCTATCATCAAATAAAACCCCTAGGTATGTAAAAGAGGTCACTCTGGACACCTCCGCTCCATTGCATGAGAAGATTTTTCCTTTCTTTTTCTTTGACCCATTATCATAACGTGTGACTTTGACATGTTCACAACCAGATCCAGGGATTTCATAAAATCCCCGAATGCATCCAACAGTCTCTGAAGGCCAATGGCGGTTCGGGATAATAAGACGGCGTCATCCGCGTATAGTAGGACCGGAATAGTCCTAGTTCCTACACGCGGAATATCCAAACTCGCCTGTTCCAAGATTTTATCTAAAGCATTAATATAAAGAGTAAAAAGTAATGGCGCCAATATACAGCCCTGACGTACACCTCTACCTGATTTAAAGTGACTAGTGCATTTACCTTCCCGAGTGACCCTAACTACTGCTAAAAGATCCCGATGTAAGTCTGCTAAAAATAAACCAAACAAGGATCAATACCCATACCAAGTAAAATGGACCAAAGCTTCGATCTGTTAACCAGATCGAAGGCGGAGGTAAGATCCATAAAAGCCATTTGTAAGGGACCTTTTTGGCTACGGTGTATTTGCCTATTAATAAATATAAGTTAAGACACTGATCCATGGTACTTCTGCCCTGTCTAAAACCATACTGAAGATTGGATAAAACCCCGTTATCATTTACCCAATCAGTGACTTTAACCAAAAATTACTTTACCTAGGATTTTGACGGCAGAATCAATCAGAGATATAGGTCTATAACACCGAGGGTCACCTCTTTGACCTTTTTTAAAAACTGGTATAATTGTAGACAGGGACCAAGACGCAGGGAACCCCTGCCCAACAGAAGCATTAAACACATGGCCAGGATCTTGGCCCAAAATTTAGGTTCACTCTTATACAAATCGGCAGGGACACAATCAGGGCCAGGGGCCTTATTACTGGAGGTCTCAACTATTGCCAATTTCAATATCCACCTCATTAAAAACCAGCAGAGAAAAATCACCATAAATATCCAATCCTGAAGAGGGAACCTGCGCCTCACTTGAACTATAGATTGTCTTAAAATGCGCCAGCCATTGGTCTTCTGATATATTAGTTTCCATGATGTCATTCTCTATGCCTGAGAAGAAAGGTGTATTAACAATAGCCCAAAATTTTTGAGCTATCCTTTAAAACTTCAACAGACATTAGAGCATTCCAGGCCTCCGATTTAATTTCACTTTTACGGGTATGTATCGCTAACTTATAAGACCTCCTAAGGCTAGCTATCTGCTCCCTATCTCTTGGTCTCTTTTTCAGGGCTTGTGCTAAGATGCAATGGGCCCTAGAGCAGTTTGTGTCAAACCACCTTTCCACTGGTTTAGGTCTAGGTTTGGATTTAACAGTCAGGTCAATTGCTACCTGATGACAGATACCTTCAAAACCTCTAATCACCTCATCCTTTGGGGTGGAATGATCAACACACTTTGCAATATCATCTTTAGCCTTCATGCATAAATTAACAAAAAAAGATTCAGGAATTACTTTAGCCCATTTGAGCCTCCTCCCTGATCACTTGTAGTCACGTGATTAACTCCTATCTTCCCACCCAATGAACATAAGAGACCCAGGTCTTTATGTAATTCAAGAATTACTGGGTTGTGGTCACTAAGGGGGACAACTTAGCATTATAGGATACTACATTAGCTAACAATAAGGGGACAAAAATATATAGTCAATGATAGTATCCCTTCCCTTAGCTTTAAATGTTGGAACCCTCTCAGATAAATCATAAAAACCAGGTTCAAAGAGATCAACTCCTGCCAGCAGGTCCTCCAGGGCCTCCCCCTTTTGCGTATGTTCAAAATGGGGTGACACCGAATATTGAGGACCCAAAAATCATCACCATAACAATTCAAATTACACAAATGAATATTAAAATCGCCCATAAGAATGATATAATAAAAAGTGAATTGCTTCGATCTATAAACTTCTAAAAAACATTTCAAATAAGAAAGATGTTCATTCAAGATGTCGCATTCGCCAGAATTATAAAAATTAATTAATAATATTTTAGGACCAGTTGGAATACACAGTTCTAGTATCATACAGTTATGGGAGCTTACCTCCAACATTTTTACAGACCCTTTCAAATTTAAAGAAAGAAGGAGTACTAAGCCCCCCTTAGCTCTACCTGCCAAGGTAGGACGTGCAGGTGAGAAAAAAGATTTAAACCCGTCCAGCCAAAAATTGCTCTCCCTGTCCCATGTTTCCTGAAGAGCAATAATATCATATTTTTTATAAACTCAAGCCAGCTAGGATCATCCCTTTTAGATCTAAGCCCCGCAATGTTCCAACTAATGATCTTACAATTGGAAACAGTTTGTGGGTCCATAGACTGGTGATTCTGGCCGAAATCAAATAGACAATCATGAGATGACTCTAGTCAGTCATTCTCATCTAACTGGGACAGTGGAGAAAATCTATTTAAAAGGGCTATACCCTGCCCTTCACCGCTTAATTTCCCAGGACGAATTTGCGTGTCTATTGTGTCTCTAATATTAAGCCTTTCTGGAGAGATCTCCAAATTTTTAGTTTCTTCAATGCGTTTGAGAGGCTGAAAAGGCTGAAAAGGCCTCCTCAAATATATCTCACTATGAGATTTGGCAAATGCATTCAGTCGTCTAACTGGAGGATAAAAATAACCCAAAGGCAAGGCTCTGATACCCCCCTTCCCCTGATCCTGATTAATGTCCGAGGCATCCCAGAACAATCTATCTGCTACGTTCCGTGTATTAAAATTAACAATAATACAATCGCCATCCAGTTGTTTCTGGCAGTTACCCACCCACCCCACTCGTCTTGCCATTATAATGGCAGAGGAAATTTCAGTACTTCCTGTACAATATTGATCACACCATTTTTTTACTTTTAGCAAAAGGGTCGAGGTGGGTTCATTCTCATCAGGATTAAATGGTGGGACCCTTACAAGAACCGCGGCCAAAGGTGTCGCTTCTGGGGGGAGATTAATACTACCACAATTAAGATTTACTGGCCTCTCGTGGGATAGTAAAGGCTCCCTAGTGACCAGGGTCTGGGCATTATCTGTCAGTCCCTCAAAGTTCCTATCTCTATGGCTACGATCCCCCCCCTTACCGGGCGGACCTGGTATGCCCCAGCTCTCTCCTCTCTCCAAATTCTGACCTTACCCGTAACGGGAAACTGGATGAGCGCCCAAATGAACTAATCCGGAGCTTGGCCTAGTCTCTACTTGGACATTAGGAGGCGTAATTGAACTAGGAGGAGTAAGCAAGGGTTTTGAGGTCATTAAAAAAGTGTCAATACGCTCACATTTTTCCAAAATCCCAGCAACACAAGTTTGCAAAGTGTCAATAATGTCTTTTGCTATACTAGAGAGAACAGATTCCAACCTTGAGGTAAAAATTTCTTCCACCAAGTTCCGAACTGTCAAGTCAATATTTTCAATCATGTCATTCCCTTGAATAGACGTACTTCTTTTGCGCCTCTATCCCGTTTACAGGATTTACTAGTAGGTCTCTTTTTCCCAGCAAGTCCCAGAGACAGCCTTTTTGGTGCCTTTTCTAACTTGAGCAGAGGGGCCTTAGTAACGTCAGCCAAAACCCCAGGCTGAACAGCATTACACGTTAGAGCACCCTGTGCAACTAACGGTGTTGAAATCAGTACCATGGGTTCCAGGGGGACAGGTATTATAGTTACGGAATCAGATGTAACATTCCCCTCCTCTGGCTCTTGACTTGTACCCATACCCAGTTCTTGTTCTGCATTGGCAATCTCCTTGTTAAGGGCTCCCACCGCAGAAGTTAAATAGGAAATAATAGATTCCGATTTCCTTGGTATTTTAGCTTTTACCCCTCCCTGGTCCTGACCACACAGTTGCTTACGCTTACCCATATTGGACGTTCGAGGGGTAGCCCAGCCCAGCCTCTTCCGGGCACTGCCGGGCAAGGACGGGCCCGCCCTTTGCCCGGGCTTGGCCCGGGCGAGCCCGCGCGCGTCCCGCGGAGCGGGATCTGCGAGGCCCTTTAAGCGCCTCCTGGCGCGCAATGCAAGGCAGCTGTGTCTGCCCTCAGGGGCAGTCTGGGAGCTGTAGTCTCCCCTGATTTCCTGTTGCCGGTGGTGCCGGTAAGTAAAGCGTCCCGCGGAGCGGGATCTGCGAGGCCCTTAAGCGCCTCCTGGCGCGCGATGCAAGGCAGCTGTGTCTGCCCTCAGGGGCAGTCTGGGAGCTGTAGTCTCCCCTGATTTCCTGTTGCCGGTGGTGCCGGTAAGTAAAGCGTCCCGCGGAGCGGGATCTGCGAGGCCCTTTAAGCGCCTCCTGGCGCGCGATGCAAGGCAGCTGTGTCTGCCCTCAGGGGCAGTCTGGGAGCTGTAGTCTCCCCTGATTTCCTGTTGCCGGTGGTGCCGGTAAGTAAAGCGTCATTGACCAGCATATCCGATTTATTTAACAAAGAAAAGTACTTTAATCTGACACACAACTATGACAAAGAAATGTGGAGCAGGCTAAAAAGAACCATAGTATTCACAATTCCCAGGTGAGTTGTGGGAGGGTAACTAGCTGTTCCTAAAATAGACACTAGCCCAAGTTCTTTCAAGCATTCAGGACCACCCCTATAGACTGCAAAACGCAATCTTCTTTATCTCTCTAGGGCAGCTGTTAGGCCAGTACCAAGACTGACATCATTGTTATTGTCTTTAAAAAGCATGTCTATTTCTGGTATTACACCTAATCAAAAACATAGCGCTATCAATATATCGTAGGAACAATATCATGGACTGTGAGAAATTACCCCATTTTTGTCAGACCCTGCATTTTTGCCTTACTGATTTTACTGGCTTGAGGACTGTTTGCACCTTACTACCATTAAACAGTAATAAAGTGCCTGTGCGTCTCCCTTGAGGCATGTACTATACATTGGAACTCCCTGTTTGGCCTGTTTAACTTCCTTAAACATCCATGTAAATAATGCCTAAAATGCACCTATATCCTGTAAGCTAAAATATTGCATGTGGAATGCAGTGTGTATTTACAACATCTGCAGGTGTATCAAAAGTACATGCCTTAAAGAAACACCATTGTTCTCTCACTGGGTTGCAGTTAAATGCCCTTCCGTAACAAATGGCAAGAAAAATGCCAATGACATGTTGGAAAAATCTAATGTTATATGTTCATATGTCACTCTTAAAATGTGCCTTGTAAGTTGACAGAGCAGGGTATTAAATAAATATGTAAAATAGGACACACAACCTATTGTGGTTAGTGTGCTCTTCAAGTGAACTAAAAGCCAAAAGCTGTTTTATTGTGCAGGCTTTACTAGACTTTCTCTGTACAGTCCTAGATGAGATAAAAATGGTTTATTTTGTATCTCCCCATGGTACAAAGCTGAAACATGCTCTAAAGTTATTTCTTCTTACTTTCAAAATCTCATTTGAAGGTGAAATGGGATTGTTTTATAACTTAAGGGGAAAAGTAACTTTGTAACAATGTACTTTGTGATGCCTGAGTATAAGCTGACCTAAAACTGGCTTTGATAATCAGCCTCTCCAGAGCTAACATATACACCCTTTGCTGGGAGAGCTACCAACTCTGACCTAAAGGACTATAGCCTCTCTCTGAATCCAGGAAGAACAATATGTGTTAACTGCTTACCACTTAGCAGGGATTAGCTATCTGTAAAGTACCAGTTATCAGAACAAAGGCAACATTACCTATTTAGACTTGAATATGCTAGGGAGGGCATCTCCTAATCATTTGAGGGCCCTCCTAGACATCCAGGTGTCAGTTACAGTAGTTGAGAGAGCCAGTTTTGACCCTGTCAGATGGGAGAAGAGCTCATCTAAATAGATGTGTGGATAAAGCTATGAAGAAAGGCCTGTTTAGAGGCCAAAGTGTTCTGCCTTACTGAAACAAGGGCTCCTGGGTAATTTTACAGTGAGACAAAGAGGAAGGGCTTCTATAGCAGTAATGGAATATGAGAAAATAATTCGGATTAAGCGGAAGAATTTCTTCAATCACCAGCTAATACACAGGATACATCTGGCACCATAAACAACACCTTTTCAGAACATTCCTTAACCTGGGAAGACTACACCAGAAGAATTAATTCCTAAAAGAAGGCTCCTAACTCCAGCTGGAAATGGAGTACTCACTCAAGCACTCAAGAACACCTGAATCATGCCGGCACCCAAGGACTGGAACTGCTCTCCAATTGTCGAGCGATTGGCCTCATGTTTACCTTCTTCAAGGAGACAAAAAGCAGAAGGACTCCTGACTCCAAGTGAGTCCAGCTGACCACAGAGAACTGAAATCTGGCTAGAGAGACATCAGGCGCTTTGAAGCCCTAACCCCTAAGGAGTAAGGGGCTGCAGCAATGACCAAGAGCTTTCCCAGCAGATGGAGAAAGTGAGACTTACTCATTGTTTCCATCTTCGGAGGGCCTGAAAAAGGTGCTGAGGTTTTCCCAGAAATTTCATTTTATTTTTGATGGCTGTCTATCAATCTTTTGTGTGTGGGTGTCATTATTTTTTTGTCTCTTTCAAGTTTTTCTTGGTGGTGATAGACTAAAGAGAATCCCCATCAGACTGTCCACTCAAAATACACTGGGTGGAGAGATAGATTTACTCTTGCGGCCTCTATTCTGTTGGGGTGTCAGTGATATCTTTGCATCAATGGATTCAATAAGAGCTGATGGTCCACCCGCCTCTAAATGAGGCAGGCCGACCGTCAGTTTGACAGAGAGGGTACTTTGTCATGTTTTCAGGAGAGCCACTGACCTGCGAAATGAACTCAGTGGCTAAGAAATCTAGGTTTGCACTGCTATAGGTTTTTGGCACCAAACCCACCTTCTTCAATGGGAGCTTGATGATGATGTATATGATTTCTAGAGACCCTTGCTTGCCTCAGCTATGGACCTTGCCTAGCAGAATGATTTTGACTTCTGTTTTAGAGACTAAGGGCCTGATTTTGATCTCAGTGGACGGCTTACTCCATCATAACTGTGACGGATATCCTGCCTACTGAGATATAAATTGATTAGGATATAATGGGATCTATATTTCGGCAGACGGGATATCTGTCACAGTTGTGATGGAGTAACCCGTCCGCTGAGAACTTAGTCAGGCCCTAAGTGAAAGGTTTGACCAGGATGACTACCTTTGGGTATACAATCTTCACTCCATTGCCGTCTACCAGCAATCATACCTAGGTTTGGGTGAACCGCGAACAGTGACTTTTGATTGATTACTCTGTGATTCAAGAATTGTGGCCCTTATTTATCAATTTCCACATAGACACAGAATGTGTGAAAAACTTGGATACATCAGGCCCTTTGTGTTCTCCCATTTTTTGGTATCTCAACCCTCCATGCCGAAGCTTGTAATCAGACCACAAAAACTCAGCTGCTGACCTAAGTGATCTGCTTCACTTTGTTTCTTCCTTTTCTGGGCGCCTTTTACATTCTGGACAGATTCTGTTTCACCAAAAGGACCCCTTTAAGTACCAGCAGAGTTCTGTATCATGGAGTTGAGTTGCACATTTTTCACCATAAAAAGGTGAAACATTTTTAACACTCAATTGAGTATTGTGGCAAGTTTGTGACACTTTATTTTATTCTATTGCCTTTATATACATAGTTTTCAATCATAAAAATGTACAAACTCTTCCATTCATCTAGCCACTAAAAAGAAGCATGTTATCATCCTCCCTTCATGAACACTCCCAATTATCAATGCATTTACTCAGCTTCATGCTTGCCTGTCATCACCAAATAGCCTCATACCTGGTTGTCTTATGCCACCCTCTTGCCAAGCAAAATGTCCATATCTTTTTAGCCCCCCTTGTGTCCCCAAATATCGACCATACAAGGATATTCTTCCACCAATGTCACCCAGTGCACACACCTAATTATTGTTTCAAGCCATTGCTCAAAATACTCTCATGTTAGGGTCAAGACTTGCACAATTGCAATAAGCTTGTGTCTTGCCCTACCCGTCAGACACCACAACCTCATTCTTTATGTGCTGCCCTAGTCTCTGACTTCACAGGCACATGCTTGCCATCATGCTATGCCACCCAAATGCAGACCTCCATAACTGGCATCCTGGGATACCACCACAAACAGCAATGTTCCACACATTGCATCTTCCCATTCCATCCTCCCCACAAAAACAAGGCAATACATGATTTTCATACAATGACATAGTGAGAGACAGGTCTGCTTGTAAAATCAAGCATAAGTCTGTTTGGCAAGTTTAGGTAAATTTGTTGCTATATAATGATTAAATGCACTTTTTGTCATCTCTATGCAATATAAACAACCGTTAAGTGTTCAAAGTTTCTGATATTCAATTTACCGAATTCAGATGATGAAATGCTGAGTGGGCATACTCGGGATTTGCAACAAAGGGGCAAACATGAACTATTTCATGATTTTTGGCTGTCTATTTGTTTATCACTATTAGATCACGGGGCGGGGAGAGGGGTCAGACAAAAAGGATGAAAGGTTTAATTTAGCATTTTACTTTCAGACAATAACTCAGACAGTAAAACCCAGTGGCATAATTTAAAATGGTACAATGCTTTACCTTATAATTTAGCCTAGAATCAATTGCTGTTATTCCCCCATAACCTTGCATAATTATGCATAATTTTTGGCATTTCGTATGATGTTTCCTAGGCAAAATTCCCAACACAATACCATTAAGCCACGTTGCATAATTTCAAGTCGTTCAAGTAAAAATCCTATTATGGGAGCACATGAATAAAGCCAAAGACCAGAAAATGAGTGACTGTTGTTTGCAGCACTGGATTTTTGCACTATTTTGTAACTAGAAATTCATCCTCATATTCAGAATGGATGCAAGGGTGCATTTCACACTAAACTATTGCACTGAATGCCAGACTTTCATTTTGTATAATTTCGCTTAATTTTTCTGAAATTTGGCATAATTACACAAAAGGAAATTATCTGAATTTCACTTCCTACTTACAATGTTTTGTTTTTGTGGTATTGCATGAGCAACCCAATTTTGTGCTTGTTATTGAACCAAATATGCATTCCATTTTGTCACCAGCATGTAGCTAGGAGCAATCTGAATGAAGTGCAGAAACCGAGTAAGTGCAATTTTCACTTAGCTGGCAGTAGGTGCAACTGTAACATAAATAGATGCAGAAATTGTTACCCTTTCTTATTAAATATGTAAAGATTTCGAATAACAGCCAGCAGGGGCTTCTACATATCCGAGAAACATTTGTTTGTTCAAATTTGAGATATTAATCCGCCTAAAGCATAGAATATGTTTTTTTTCTTTTTTTTTTAACAATGTGGTTGCAGAAGCTGTGATCCTCAGAATAATGGACCTGGAACATAGTGAAAATATTAGACCACTTCCTCGCAGCACAAATGGACACCTAACAATTTGTTCATTCTTCGAAATTCACATGGTACAGTAAAGTGAGCAGAGTGAGGCAAGATAGAGACAGATGTGGTCTAGTGACTGAGTTGACGACCTCAGCACCATGAAACATGCACCTGAACCATAGCTTCTCCACTTGACTGAGTTTGTGATCCATGATAAATTGCTCTTTCACTCTTACTGGAAGTGCTCAGATAAGAATAATTTTGCACCATGTGCTCCACAAGAAATAGTTTATTGCTCTTGTTGTGGACACATCTCGTATGATTATTTGAACTTTCATTTTCGATGAGAGGAATGGGGACACAAATTAGATTGTTTTTCCTTCACTCAGTGATGATTAAAGTAATTTGGCGTAATTAGTTTGTGCAGTAGATTTATATTTGGATGAGCAATGTTTGCCACAAAGAATGTTTTATTGATGATTGTGAAAGGACATTTCTGCAGCAAAATAGTTGGCCATAACAGGAACATAAACTAGTAGAGCTTCAAAATTCAAAATAATTAATATGTCGCATTTCTTATTTTAAATTTTTTTTTATAAGAAACACCATCATTAGCACATCACATATCAGAGGGCAGAGAAGTTGCTGACACTTTTGAAACACACTCTCTCTTGATCTTTATAACTTTTCTTCCTATTTTAACAAACATATTGAATGGTTTCCTGTGTTTTCCTGTATATGAAAAATCATATTAATCAGAGCCCTGAGTCAATATCATGGCAAGAAAGTAAATCACGAAACAGGAAGATTTTTCATCCAACACTTTTGCCAACGCTTTCTCCAGTGTTGCTTAGTATGGAGTGTCAATAATAAACCTAATCCCTCCAGATTCAATGCTTTCCAAATTTTTGTTTTGTTGGAGAGTAATAATAATGACCCGCCCCATGTCTAATGTTTTCCCCAGAGCTGCTTAGTTTGGATTGGGAATAATAAATCGGCCCATCCAGTCCAATTCTTTCCCCCAAATTATCCTGTTTGGAGTGAGAATAGTAAATCTGACACCTCCCCGCCCAAGCATCGAACTCTTTTTTAATGTTAAGGGGCTTATTTACAAGCCTATAGCGCCATCGGTGCGTTACTTTTTTGACGCACTGGCAGTGCAATGGGCTTGCCCATATATATAAGGCCAAGTAAAGTCACCCTGTGTGACTTTTCATGGCCTTGTAAATATGGGCCCCTTTAACGCATTACTCTGCGTGAAAGGGGTGTTTCATGGGTGTTGCTGTGGGTGTTCCCACACAGCATCCATGAATCTTAAAGCAGTCCCAGATTTACAACATTTTGTAAAACTGGTAATGCGTCAGAATCCTACACGAAGGAATGGCGCAGCGAGGAGAAATACTTTTATTTCTCCTAATTATTTCCTCTTTCTATGCGTACTGCAGAGGAAAATTCCATCAATTATTGTTTTTGTACAGGAAGGTGTCCCTTCCTGCACAAAAACAATCATCCCGCAGTGCAGGCACCCTTGCAAAATGACGCAAAGGTGCCTGCGTTGGCGCATGGCAGCCAATTGTGCACCAGCGAAGGGGAAAGCACAGGGATGTGGCATATTGTTGTTAATACGATGCATCCCTGTGCTTTACAAATCACGCAGCATGGCGCAGCTAAATGGCTTGCGGTGCCATGCTGCATCATTTCTTGTAGATGAGGCCCTTAGTTTTAAGTGGGAATAGTAAATCTGATACCCCTCACACCCCCAGAGTCGGAGGCTTTCCTCAAATTTGCTTAGTTTGGAATGGATATATTAAATCTGGACAACACTCTCAACTCCAAAACTATCCTAATGTTCTTTAGTTTAGAGTGGGAGTAGTAAATAGGATTCCCCCACAAATATGTTAATATTTCAAAATGTAAATATATTAAAACATTGTTTTATAGATTTGTAGCTTTATATGTAATAATTTAAAATTTCCAACATTTAACAAATAAACGTATATGTCGAGGTATTTCATTTTAACTTCATTTTCAGATACAACGATAGTTATAAAAATAGTTGTAATTTTTAAAATTGATTTGTGTTTTGAAATGCAAATGTTATTTAACCTAAAGGTCTTATTATGTTACCATGCATTGTAACTGAAAGTACAATTTTTTTTATTAATTACAAGATACATTTATTTTAATCATGTATTTGAAATAGTATTGCAACTTTTTAAAGTTTAGAACTCATTGTAATTTAATGCATTTAATGTTTAAAAATATATATTCTATATTTTTAACACTATATTAAGGTCTTTGAATGTTTTGGTATTTTTAAGGTGAATTTTAAAAGTCAATAGTATTGTTTTCTCTATTTTCACATTTGATTTTTTTACAAGTAGACATTTTTGTGGGTCGATATTATAGATTCAATATTTCTGCTGCTTTATTTTTAAGTATAGGGTTGTCAGTATAATTCATTTCTTTATTTTGACTTTTATAATATTGTACTTGCTATTCACTAGTGGAATCATTTAGGAAACTGTTGAAGACACAACTTTTTATAAATAACTACATTGCAGTATATTAACTGTCAACAAACCAGCTCCTTCTCCTATCACTCATCGATGTTATGCTTGTCTTTGATCCTACATAGCAATACCCTACCTTTTGGCTAGGTTTGCACAATAAAAATACCACATACATACAAAAATACATAGATCCGATGCAGAGTTCAAATAGAAACATCATCAAGGATTTGATGTTTAACAGAGCCCAAATTCTCTCTCATCCCTGGACCCACAAGCACCTGTGATGGCTAAGTAGTAAGAAAATGTGACATTTAGATTGTGGGCTGACTGACTCATGAAATAGTTCTTATTTAGGGATCCCGAAACCGGCTGTGGCCTAGGAAGTGTAAATAAAGAACATCTCTAAGAAATGAGGTCAAGAAGTTAAGGATGTCACTACATAATGCTAGAACTAGAAAAAAATGCTTCATAATTAATAAATGGAACCTTTATTTTCACTGAGTAAAATAGTACTTTTAGTATTTTACTTTACTTTCAATATAATTTATCATTTAGTTAGATTTAAAAAAACATCTTAAAACTAGCATACAAAATTGTACAATAAAAATGTATTTTCAATACGGCCAAACATTCAGTCAGTTGTGCCATCATATTCTTTGAATAACAAAACATAATCAATTAGCAATCTCCCATGTATGCACAGTTAGCCCTTAAGATAAATGTTTTCTGTGGGTATCACTTCTTTACTGTTCAGAATTCTCATCCTTCTATGACAATGTGCTTGAGAAGATTTGTGGGAAGAGCAGAACGTTATTATAGCCTTACAGCCATCTGCAGAGTGCTATACTTGTTGTTGAAGGGCGTGACCCTAATTTATAGGCCAGGACCACAGACGAGAGCCTATAATGAGAGAGAAGGCCTGTGACAACCAGTATAGCCCAAGAAAAAGGGCTATAAGACTATTAGAAAATTTCACATCTGGAGGGTAGAATGTTGTAATTTAAAAAGGAAGAAACAGAGACACAGACATTGAAATGTTGAAGCCGAAGGCTTATAGCAGCCATTATTGGCTTTGACTCACTTAACTGCCTCCAGTATAGCTCCCAACATTCCAGTGTTCTAATTATGCACTGTTACATGGGTGAAAGGGCCACTATTACCCTTAGTGGTGTGGACTAGACAAATCCCCCCAAAGAGCCATTAAGAGATAGTTTGCTTTTATATTTGCATTTCTCTCTCCGTCTGTCAGTTCCTCCCTTTTATGTCACCGTCCATGAAAGTGCACCAGTTGCATAATCCATGTTATTCTAAGAATAAGGAAGATGGGTAGAATCTGGGGCTGAGTAACGGCTGTCAATGCATTTTTCCGTTTTCCTGATGATTGAAAATTGATCTCCTGCACTATGAAGTATTTGATACATATATAGTTCTATACATATAGGCAATAACTAATCCAGAAAGTATTTGCTTTGGCTGCTACATACAAAAGGCGTTTCTGGTTTGATAGCGTTGCAAGTCTACCCTCATAGAATAGGTCACTTTTTTAAGAATTTACTTTGACGTTCATAGCGTTTAAACATTCAGAAAAGCAGGGGGTGATGCTCCAAACAAAACTGGTAAAAAATAATCAATTTATTCAAACTGCAACCACTTAATTTATGTTTTTATTGTTACATGTTTAAGGCTTGAAGTGAAGCATTAAGAAGGTTTTTTTGTGTTGCTGGACCACTAGGTTAAGGGAGGACAGTGAGCACTGTTATTTCCTCAAGTAGTTTTTACATCCAGCTACAGAGCGCTTTAGCTGTCTTGTGACATTTTGTTGCCAAGGCTTCAAAAATCAACAGATTCTTCTTTGGCTCAGCTCAGAGGAGTATTTCTTTCCCACCGTATGTTATTGTCTTCTTGGAGTTTTCCTTCTGCCTTTTTATTTCATACATACAATGCCACTACTATCACCAATACTACCACTAGCACCAAAAACACCATCACAACAAAAACCTCCACCACTGTACTAATGCAGCCAGTACAAATACCACTTACACCACTAATGCCACCAAAATCTATATGTCTTCTGCAAATATTGATATCACCACAGTCATTAGCAAAACCACCACCAACAACAATACCACCACTTCAATACCACCACAACTATGGAAGCACTGCCATTAGCTACAATAGCACCACTATCAATATCAATACCCTCACGAATATGGTGACCAATACTACTCTACCACCAATATGACCACCAATGCCGCCAACTACAGCCAAAGTCGCCACTACTACCAACCATTGTCAAAGCCAGCAGGTCTCTGTGTAATGCGCTAGCACATAGAAATAACATTTCTGCAGCCTGTTTTTCATGCAGTGTTTCACTAAAGCCAGGTATACTGCCTTTGTCAAAATTTGTTTCTACTGGTAGTTATATACAGAAAAAAAAAATTTCTATGTCCACGTGAAAGCTACCACATAGGGAAGTGGAGGATTCTAAGGCTACCTTGTCCAGCCTCATGTTAACTCATGTTGGCACATTCTTTCTGCTAAGCTGTTTCCATTGCTCAAAAGTTACTGGGATGAGAGCAGACAGTTGGGGCATTGTCCAAACTTGGGGGCATATTATCAAGAACGGCGTTAATATTATCGCCGCTTTAACGGCAGGAAACTGCCGCTAAAGCGGCGATAATGGGCTTTGATAATATGCCCTTGAGAATTCCAATAGAAGCCCAGGATCACAGCAGAACATGGGCTTCTATTGGTATTCTCAAGGGCATATTATCAAGCCCATTATCGCCGCTTTAGCAGCAGTTTCCTGCCGCTAAAGCGGCGATAATTTTAAAGTTGTTCTTGCTAATATGCCCCAAGTTTCCTTTGCCAAAGACTCTTTGAATGGAGTTAGCCCCCTTACAGTCCTTTACTCACTACTCCCAGTCTGATCATCCTCTTGGCAGAACGATTACTTCCAGGATACAGTTTGATGTGATCTAAAGTTTGTAATTTTTGAAGAGTTCCTTATTAGTGGCAAGTAACAAGTGTGGGTTTAAACTCCACTCTGAAGGCAATTAGTCTTACTAGTTTCCCACCGAGTCCTCCGACAGAAATTGCAAAGCGATCCCTGGTCACTATAATTTCTCTCAAGCTAAGCCATTAATTTACTTTGATGACGAGAGGTGAATTTTTTGTTATGATAATTTGAAGAGTTTTCAAGTCGTCCTTTCTTTGTTTATATGTGGGTGATGAGTGTAGATGGGATGGTTGTGGCTGAGTCATTTAGCCACTTTTATTTGGCGATACTAAATATAAGTATGTACGCTGTAAGGTTTCACTAGGCATATTTCACCTCTCACTGACTGTCAGACATCAGTACTTATGGTCTAGCTGGTGGAGGAGGAGTTTAGCCAGGGTCTCTCACATTTGCAAAGAAGAGTATCTCAAACGGGTGCTTGAGGGCAGAATACAAGCTTCAAAAACATAATTTTGGATGCAAAAATATATTCACATCTAGGGGCAGTTTGTCCATCAGCCTTTCCTGCAAAGTATTTTGTTTAAATAAAATTCACCTCATTCAAGAGTTCTCCTGTTTGGAATAATGAATTCCCATTGTTTTATAAATGCAGCAAAACATAATTTTGCAGTTAAAAGACGTACGGTCGTCATTTTTGTTTATGGAATTTTAAAGGGCTGTGTACTTTACCCGGGATATATATATATATATATATATATATATATATATATATATATATATATATATATATATATATATATATATATATATAGCATATTTGGAATTAAAGGACAGTATTGCCATAATGCTACCCCCGTGTCGGTGTTCGTTTCAATAGTAAGATTCGGATGCGCGGTTGCGCACACCGTTCCATTTAAGCCTCTGAAGAGAAGCATATGGTGCTTCGAAACGCGTCAGGCAATACCACTATGGAGCGGCTCCTACGGGCGGTTCCCCGTCCTTACCTACACATGAATCAAGCTGTTGCTCGAGTGCTACTTACAGGTGGACAACCTTGGAGCAGTGATATATATATATATGCCACAAAAGATTCTTACTATTAGAAGAACCGGAGGGACACAAAGGGGAATCCAGGCAAGTAGCTTTATTTCATCAGAGCTTTGGCATGACGCGTTTCGACATAAAATGTCTTTTTCAAATGCCCGCTGACAGAAATGTTTCCCACCAGCTCACTTTAAAATATCACCATCCGTTCTGCCATTGGTTGCGCCTCCAGGTGGGCTGAATCAGAGTCCCAAACAACACTGCAGCTGCATCTGCAAACTACAGGTCCCAGCATGCACCTCTCACGGCACGCTGGGTGAGTGTCTCCTCTCGGCTTCCATATATCCCTTCCTGGGTCCTGGAGGAATTAAGAACGTGGGACAAGTATGCTGGCAAACATCGCTGTAGAAATAAAATTTCTATCCTGGGTCCCCAAGACGTCTCAACCGCATATTCCCAAATTCCTGCCGACCTGGAATCGCGGATGCAGTGACCCTAGACTCCTCCGTGCAGTCACGGACTGCTTTTTGCAGCGGCACTATTGCTGGATCTGGATGCGGTGGGTCAGAGCTTAACCAGTACCCTGGAAAGACGAAGATTGCCGAAGCTGCCCTTGTAACTCTGTCCACTTTATGAGGCGGGTCTCCTCCAGCGCGTCCGGGGCCAACGCGCATATTATGCCACAAAAGATTCTTACTATTAGAAGAACCGGAGGGACACAAAGGGGAATCCAGGCAAGTAGCTTTATTTCATCAGAGCTTTGGCATGACGCGTTTCGACATAAAATGTCTTTTTCAAATGCCCGCTGACAGAAATGTTTCCCGCCAGCTCACTTTAAAAATACCACCATCCGTTCTGCCATTGGTTGCGCCTCCAGGTGGGCTGAATCAGAGTCCCAAACAACACTGCAGCTGCATCGGCAAACTACAGGTCCCAGCATGCACCTCTCACGGCATGCTGGGTGAGTGTCTCCTCTCGGCTTCCATATATCCCTTCCTGGGTCCTGGAGGAATTAAGAACGTGGGACAAGTATGACAGAAATGTTTCCCGCCAGCTCACTTTAAAATACCACCATCCGTTCTGCCATTGGTTGTGCCTCCAGGTGGGCTGAATCATATATATATATGCGCACCACACAGACACATATATAAACACACACACATATATATATTTCCAACAAACAAACTAAAACCTTTAATCATCAAACTACACAATACTTTCAACTTATGGCCAAACTCAGAAACAATTCCAAGGTGGTCATAAACAAATCTGACAAAGGTGGAAATATTGTGCTATGGGGTAAGAATGAATACAAAGCAGAGGCATACCGGCATCTTGACAATCAAGAATACCTTTGAAAAAATCAGTGCCTCGGATGTGAAAAAGATAAGCAAAAACTACAAGGATGAGCTAACTTGCTGGAAAAGAGAGGGCTTAATATCTAAAGATGAATTTAATTTTTTAAACAATGAATTCCCCATCATGCCCACAATTTATTTCATTCCGAAAGTTCACAAAGGAGTTAGCCCCATACCTGGAAGACCCATCATTTCCGCTAAAAACAGTATCTTTGAATGCACGTCCAGATATGTGGATTATTATCTGCAAGAACACGTTTTAAATCTTCCTACATATATACGCGACACCAATGACTTTCTCCTCAAATTGAGCACCCAAGCATGGTCTAATGATTACTTGTTTTTAACCTTAGACATTACTACCTTGTATACCAGCATTAGGCATGACAATGGATTGAATGCAGTTGATTTTTATTTGAAAAAAGACCTATTTCAATGCACAATCACAATAACATGCTGCTTATGATGATAAGATGGTGCCTTAATAACAATGTGTTTACCTTTGATGGCAAGATATACCAACAGATGCAAGGTGTGGCTATGGGGGCATGGTTCTCCCCTGGCTACGCCTGTCTCCACGTTGGTTGGTGGGAGGAGCATGTCCTACAGGTTGAACATAGTTTTGCTTGGAACAATCATATAGTCCAATGGTGGCGATATATAGACGATGTGTTCCCAATCTGGCAAGGAACACAGGAAGAGGCAGAATCTTTTGTAACCAATATCAACAGCAATGACATGAATTTAAATTTCACAGCACACATAGACAAAGCCTCTACCAATTTTTTGGATATCACAGTGTATATCAGTCATGACAAAATCGAAACCAGCCTATATAGGAAACCAACGGCAGGGAATACGCTTTTACACGCGACTAGTTTCCACCCACGACATACCATAACTAGCATACCCTACGGTGAGTTCTTACGTATTCGTAGGGCTTGCAGCTCTGATAATGACTTACATCACCACCAAATGGCTGCGAAACACAGGTTCATTGAGAGAGGCTATAATCCAAACAAATTAGATCAAGCCATTAGGAAGGCCAACATGAAAGATCGGCAGAGCATGTTGAAGGGCAAAAGACAAGAAGCCATACATGATGTTTTGTTAAGCGACAATGAATCAGAAAATGCTGCCTCCTCCGAACCCCTCCAGGCAGCAGGCAGCTGTTGAGTTCATTAGAAAACTCAACAACAACAATCGTAACATACTCCACACAAGCAATATCAGCAGTACCACAGCTGAATACCTGGATGTCAGGCTGGAAATCAGACAAAACAGAATTCAACACTGAGCTCTTCCAAAAAGCCACTGCAGGCAACAGTGTTCTTCATGCCCTCAGTGGCCAGCCAGAGGCCCTTAAATGGAGCATCTCCTTTGACGAACTGCTGAGGGCAAAACACAATTGTAATACTGAAGAAGCTTACCAACTAGAATGCAGAGAGATGATTGACAGATTCAGGGAGAGAGTTTATCCCACCTGGGTCCTGAAGAAAGCCAGCGACAGAGCTGACAGTATCAGTAGACAGGAGATACTCTCTGACAAAAACGAGATGGAGACAGATCCTTTTGAAGATAACACCAGAATCATCTTGACATGCAACGGGGATGCCGATGATCTCAAGAGGATCTTAGCAAAAAACTGGGACATACTCAAATGTGATAGCACCATAGGTGACAACATCAAGAGCAGACCTAACATCACATACAGATGCAGTAGGAACATCAGGGATATGCTTGTCCATAGTGACATCACAGAACAGACAGGTAGGAATGTACATGGTCTTCAGGGATTCTTTCCTTGTGGACACTGCAAGGCATACAGGAATAGTTTGCTGCGCAAGGATCTTACACGTGGCAAAACCAAGAAAGTTATCACCCAGTTCCTTACATGTAGTACTACGTTTGTCATTGACATCATTGAATGTCCGTGCAAGCTGCGGTACATAGGCAATATGACCCTGATGGCCAAGAAAAGAATATTGGAGCATATGAGGGCCATCACCAACAGGGACCCTCGCTATCCAGTAGCCCGTCACTTTCAGGATAGACACTTCTCTGACGCCTCACAACTCAGCTACTTCGCCCTCGAGCAGATCACGTGTGATCTCAGAGGAGGAGACAGAGTACTGAAACTTAGGAAGAGGGAGTCGAGGTACATCATTGACTTCCAAACCAAAATCCCTGGGGGTTTGAATCAGGATAAGGAACTTGCCATTCACCTTAGAGAAGAATAGACTCAGCCTCCTGTAGAGATTTTCTCATACATAGTGCATCAGAAACCTAGTTACTTGTGTATGTTGTCACTCAATGAATTATTGTGTTTTTAATATTTACTTGTCTTATTTCTTTATTCACTGTATTCTTTTTCCTGTGTTTCTTTTGCAGGAGGAAAGGAAGGGACCCACCCACACAGCACTCACAGACACGGGCTCCCTACCCTTTTCTTCGTCGTCACTTCTGGAACGTCAACCCAGTTAAGAATTTACCTTGCATGGTGTAATTAGTGTTCATTATTGAGGACATCTTGTATTAGGCCATAGATGTGTCACATATTGTCGGGGCACTTGCCCTTCACTGTTACTTAGCAGCCAGAGGAACACGGGTTTCAGGTTCTCTTGTGGTAGTCATCCTGGTGCACTTCTGGACTAGTCGATTTGACACCTTGTGAACCTTGCGAGACCAATCAGGCACTATGCCAGTATTTGTTCTTCCCCTCTTGGCTCACTTTATATTCTAGTCTCATGTTGATTTACTTCAAAGCTCTCGTTACAGTATAGCTATTTGCTTTGTTTTTGCACATGCTTGCTTCTTTTTAAGTTTGTACAATTTTGAGACACCACATGCAGAACGTATGCCAACATTTATCACTGTATTTTATAACCTGTGTTGAGTACAGATTACTTTTTTGAAGGTGCTCACACCATTTGGGTTTCACTTTGGCATTACCTATTATGTTTGCGACACCATTCAAATATGGCCGACATGTTAATATTCCTCACGTAACCGTCTTTTGTTTCAACCATGCATTTTTAAAGGCACTGGATTGGTATGTACATTACACGTGATCAAGGCTGCTGGGCAGTCGAAACGCGTTGTGTAATAAACAGTTTTTGCAACATATACCGTGGTTCGAGTGTACTATACCCTGAGAGCGCGCCTACTGAAACTTTTGGATTGTGTGACTAGCCGGTACGCTCTGCCGGCGTGCGCGCCACTTCCCAAGGGTCCCGCTGATCTGGAAGGAGCAACGAGGCAAGGATATATATATATATATATCAAAAGAAAAGGAAGTTCAATTTGACACTAGGAGAACGCAACGCCATCAAGACGCTAAAATCTGATAATGACATTGTAATAAAAATGGCGGTTAAAGGTGGAAACATTATCATTCTGGATAAGGAGCTTTATGTCGAGGAAGCCTACTCACAGTTAAATGATACAAGTCATTATGAAAAGCTCAAAGAAAACCCAACATTGCTATACAAAGAAAATCTGGATAAAAAACTACAGCAATGGTGGGAAAAGAAACTAATTGACCATGATGAGAAAAAGTATCTCACGACCGATCATCCTATTACTGCAACAATGTACTTTCTCCCAAAAATACACAAAGACCCCATAAGACCACCAGGGAGGCCAATCGTCTCAGCGAAGGGGTCACTTTTGGAGCCAATCGCCAACTTTGTGGATGGATATTTATTGCCATATGTTAAGGGTTTAACATCATACCTTAGAGACACAAGCGACCTTCTAAGAAATGTACAAGGATTAAATTGGGAACCAACTTATAAATTGATCACCATGGATGAGATTGGGTTATACACTAACATCGAAAATATAATTGGAATGGCAGCTTGTGAATACTTTCTAAAGGATCGTAACATTCAATTTGCCAACCACAATGCCATGATAATGGAGATGATTGGTTTATGTCTGACTCAAAACATTTTTATGTTTGGAGATGATATCTTTTTGCAAAAGGACGGAACAGCGATGGGTTTTTCATTTAGTCCGAGTTATGCGTGTTTGACAATGGGTTGGTGGGAGCAAAAGGTGGCATGGAATTCAAATAATGACTTGCATGTTGAAAAAATAATATCTTGGTTGAGGTATATAGACGACCTTCTAATCATCTGGGATGGTTCCATGGAAGAATTCAAAACCTACTTTGATATCCTCAACAACACAAACACTAACCTACATTTCACGTATAACATCAGCAAAACTCGAGTGGTATTCCTAGACACTGAAATTTATATTATGGAAAATAAAGTACATACTACTCTACATCGTAAAGCAACAGCAAGCAATGCAACATTGCATGCAGAAAGTTTCCACCAATCCTCATTGATCAGAAATATACCATATGGTGAGTTATTGAGGATAAGACGGATATGCTCTGAAGACCATGAATGGAAAAAACACAGTAAACAATCAATGCTCAGATTCAGAAACAGAAAGTACAACAAAAACGTATTAAAAGATTGTCTCGAAAGAACTGAAAAACAACCAAGGTCTGAAATAATAAAACAGAAACAGCCCCAAATAGACAATGACAAAGATGCTATAAGATTAATCACAACTTTCTCAACGGAGTCCAAACAAATTGAGAACATCCTTCGAAAAACTTGGAATATTTTATGTCTGGATAGAACTATGACGAACATTGTTGGTAGTCATCCAAAAATCACGTACAGGAGAGCAAGAAATCTTAAAGATAAACTAGTCCATAGTCATTTTGGCACGAAAAAACAGAAAACTTGGATGAATGTTAAGGGTTTCTTCAAATACTCAACGTGCAAAGTGTGTCAAATTGCACAAAATACGAAGGAAATCACAATGGCAAACCGGAAGAAATGGAGAATCAATCAACTAATCAACTGTAAAAGCCAGTTTGTGATTTATATCATTGAGTGTCCCTGCAAACTGAAATATGTAGGGAGCACGGTTTGCGAACTCAAAAAACGAATACTGGAGCACGTAAGGGCCACAGTTAACAAGGATCGCAGTTACGCCGTGGCTGAACACATGGAGAAATGCCATGATGGGGACTGGAAAAAACTAAAATTCTATGCCGTAGAAATGGTTGATTGCCATGTGAGAGGTGGCAATCGGGAAAAGACTCTGAGACAAAGGGAATCACGTCATATTTTATCTTTCAGGACCCTGGCCCCTTTTGGCCTCAATGAGGATGAAGAGATGTACTCACATCTGTAATGACACCAGCAGGAAAATGATACCGTTTGTAAACAATCTGTATAAGTGCGAATTTCTTAAAAACTGGAAAGGGAAAATTGTAATTATGAAATCTTTATTCCCTAAATTGTATTGATTAAGGCTTTCTCTCTATATACAGGTTTTGGTTACATAAAAGATTTAGAAAAATCTTTTTTTTAGAAAAAGTAGAAATTAGATACCTGGTTTTAATCACATTTGCACGTTACCAGTTACAAGGATGGGTGATTTGAAATAGGCCAATCGTGTTGATAATTCACCTCCTCAAAAGCCCACTAGAGGGCAAAATGATAATGACATTGGTACAATACCAAAAAATATATTGATAAGAACTGTTGTGGGAGGTGTGCCCACCATAGGGCAAGATGCCACCAAATGGATGGGTTTATGCTAAAGTAAAAGCATAATAATGTGAATTATTTACGATCGTGAAAACGGTAACGGGTATTGCATTCACTATGTTTCACTGTATTTTGAGTCACAACCACTGAACTTTGTTTGATTCACAATTCACTCACTATTTTCACTATATAAATGTAAAAGACTACATCTACCAGAACACCAAGCGCTACAAAGAACAGGATGTGACATAATGTCATGTGATTAATTTAAATAGAGTTGTAATTGAAGCGCTGGTTACCCGTGAGCAAGGTTTGAGGCCAGCTGGTTGGCTGGTTGGAGAATGTTGCCGCTTTAATAAAATCTAAGAGCGTGCCACCAAATTACCCGTGAGTGCGTGTGGATTCTTTCTCCAAAAGAGGAAATTTGTGGTGATTAATTACGGCTGGGCTCTGCCGTCTCAACGGACCGCACCGTTACAGAGCGCCGAAAATGCAGTAAAGACGAGCCCTTCGTTGTGGAATATATATATATATATATATATATATATATATATATATATATATACTGGTTGTGAGAAGTTGGCCTGGTATATGCTGTTCACTAATTAAAGTGGACACCTTGCACCAGAACAATTCGACTCTTATGGTAGATAGGTTTAAGACAACCTTTATAGAAAGCTATCCTAGTGGTAGCTGTGGAGAGCAGCCTTCAGGCTAAGTCTTGAAGGAATGTAAAGCAGCTTGTTTTACCACACAATCTCTTGAATCACCAAATGAAAAGACACCACACAGGTATATATATCAAATATATATGTATTTATTAATAAACACTCTCTACTAATCTCTTTATGAGATTAGAAGTCAGGAACATATGTACAAGTCAAATGTTATCAAAATAAGTTTAGCACAATCGAATATCACAATCTTAGTTTGGCTAGACCTAGGTCTAGGGCATCTAGAATCGAGGGACCCCCAAGAACCACCCCAGGTAGTTGTAGGAGACCCACAGGGGACGGACGCGGTGTCCTGGCACCGGTGCGAGTCTTGTGCGAGTCTATGTGCTCAGACGCGATTGAGATTTCAATGTTAAAGGTCCCTTGCGTGTTCGAGGCGAACACACCGATCGGTCCTTGTACGAGTCGAAGGACGTGGTTACAGATAGAGTTGCAAGGGAGATGGACGCGCTGTGTCTAACACAGACGCGAACCTTGTGCGAGTCAGTGCAATGGAGATCTCAATGTTACAGGCCCCTTGTGTTCGAGGCGAACACCGATCGGACTCAGTACGAGTCGAAGGACACAGTTCTGGATAGTGTTACAGAGGAGATGGACGCGGTGTGTCTAACACAGACGCGAACCCTGTACGAGTCAGCGCAATTGTCGCACTTAGAAAATAGGAATTTTAGGACACTTCTAGGAAGCTACAAGCAAGTCCCTTACAGGGTAAGTAGTTCTAGGGCCCACACCCACAGGAGCACTGTAGTGCTGAAGTTACCTCACCCAGGGGAGCCGGGTGCATAGGTGTTCTTTGGTGTCGGGTCGCGGCGTCGTTTTCAATGGGAGCCAGTGAAGACTTGCTGCTTGCGGCGACAGGAGAAGTGTCCGGAGGAATCCAAGCCTGGATTCAGAAGATGGAAGACCTGAAAGCAGAGGGGACAGTGTTCAAAGTCACTTGGCAGTGACTCGGGGCAAGGAAGATGGATGCCCACCGTCGTCGCAAGATTCAGGTCATTCGCGGGTGCCTTGACTCTTCATCCACGAGTTCCAGGAGGTATTGATGACAACCAGGAGCTGGATTCGGCGTGTCCCACGATGTCTGCGGCTTACTGCGGTGCTGGTGACTCGATTGGAGCCAACAAGCCTTGGTAACAGCAAGTCTTGGGGAAAGTGTGAAGAGGCAATGGCGCAGACCAGCAAGGTCTGGGGGACTCACCCAGCGAGGGTAAGTCAGGGCAGGCCTGGAGCAACCAGGGGAGCCCTTTGGTTTCTTTAGAAAGTCTTCTGGGGACCCACAAGCCGGCTGGCAAGGGATCGCAAAGACGCCTCGGGAGGATTCGCTCCACAGGGGCCCACGGTCACTCGGGACGTGATAGGCCTCTGGTCTTTAGAGGGATTCCTGCTGGAGGTTAGGACCACACGTGGTCCAAAGCACAAGTTCGTGGAACGTTTTGAAGGGGTTGCACTCGACAATAGTGCACGGTACCCAGGGGTCGCGGTTCCTCGTCACTCTTGGGGTCCACTGGCCTCAGCTTCGCTGGGGACTCACGATGGCCTTTGAGAAGTCAGGAAATCCACTTCTTGGGCTGCAGGGACTTCGGACTCCGGCGGGAGCGGCATAGTTTGCGACTGTTGTTTGTAGTTTTTGGTGCCTGCCAAGCAGGGGAGTCACTCCTTGACTCCAAGGGAGATTCTTCAGTCTTCCAAAGGTAGTGGAACGTCGAAGGTCCGGGATTCTTCTTCAGAGCGTCGTCCAGGGAAATCTAGGGTGTAATGCACAGGTTCCCCCTCTTATACTAAAAGAAAGGGAGGGACTAGCTCTATGACCCTACCTATGGGAGGGTCAGGGGAGTGGGCGGCTACACCCACTTCCCTTTGTCCAGTTTCGCGCCAGAGCAGGGGCAGGTAGCCCCTGAGCCGGATTGAACTGGGGTATGCACAGAGGAGCCTTCTGCTCCCCCAGTGCAGGAATTCAAAGCACTTTAAGAGTGCACCCACCCAGTCCCAATACACTAAACCCTGTCTGGAAGGTGGTCACACCCCCTTGGGACAGGATATCTATTGTTGGGCTTCCTCCACTGCGAGTGTTGGTCATCAGCAGGAGGGCAGCCCAGTGTCTGTGACTGGTGGCATCCATTTTGTGATGCCAGGGCTCTGCAGGATTCTACCGCGTTTCCACAGTAGGTACATGTCTATCCCTCTAGAAGGGTGGAATGCTACCCCCGCCGCCAGGACCGGCGGGGGGGTAGTATTCCAAGATGTTTGACACCAAACACAACATGTTTCGATGCAGCCATTCCAAAGTTTGCATTTTACCGCGAGGATATAATGCACTTAAAAGTATATGGTTTAACCGCATCCACAAACAGCACCAGAGAATGGACTCTGAGAGCTGCAGAGGGGCCCTGCTCAGGCAGAGGCACCCCCTCACATAGAAGCCAAGCACCCTGCCCTCAGGATTGATAGGGCCTGCCTTAGGGGTGACTGATAGGTTTATATGTGTGTGTAGGAGAGATATAGGGGACCTATATCTCAGTGAGGGGTGCTAGCACTTACTCACCCAGGCTGCAGTAGGAGGCCTGTGGTGTCAGATTTAGTCTGCTTCCCAGGGGTGGCATAATACATGCTGCAGCCCCTGGTAGGCCTGTGAAGTACCTATGCCCTTAGCACCTAAGGTACCATATACTAGGGACTCATAAGGAACCACAGCATCCAATCACTAGTGCACCTAGAGTGCACTCCAAGTCGTTTAGAGAGAACAGAGAGGCTGGGGCCCTGATTAGCAGGGACCCAGCCAGACTATAGCCAGAAACCAGTGTAAACATCAGAAAAAAGTGGGGGCAACATAAGAGGCAGATCCTACTCTCCTACACAACCCCCCCCCCCAAACGCAGGGACACTAAACTAACCTTGACCAGTTGAGTCTTCGTGTTCAAAGTGGAAATACCTTGAGAGTCCATCTGCATTGGCATGTTGGGTCCCAGGTCTATGTTCCCCTGTATAGTCCATCCCCTGTAGGGAAATGGACCACCTCAAAAGTTTTGGGTTTTCACTTTTCATCTGTTTAAGCCATAGGAGGGGCTTGTGGTCAGTCTGAACTATGAAGTGAGTGCCAAACAAATATGGCCTCAGCTTCTTCAGGGCCCACACCACAGCAAAGGCCTCCCTCTCTATAGCTGACCAACGTTTCTCTCTAGGGGTCAGCCTTCTGCTAATAAAAGCTACTGGCTGGTCTTGACCTTCATCATTCAGTTGAGACAGTACAGCTCCCACACCCAGCTCAGAAGCATCTGTTTGGACAATGAACTTTTTGGTGTAGTCTGGACTCTGTAAGATGGGGGCAGTGCACATGGCCTGCTTTAGGTCTTCAAATGCCTTTTGACAGCTAGCTGTCCACTGAACCTTTTTGGCATTTTCTTTGAGGTCAGATCATTCAAGGGGGTCACTATAGATCCATATCCCTTGACAAACCTCCTATAGTACCCAGTCAGGCCTAAGAAGGCTCTCACCTGTGTCTGGGTGGTTGGAGCAACCCATTCCATTATGGTTTGGATTTTGCTCTGAAAGACTGAACCTGGCCTCCACCCACAAGGTGGCCCAGGTATACAACCTGACTCTGCCCTATCTGGCACTTAGTGGCCTTGATAGTGAGGCCTGCTTTCTGCAGGGCCTCCAAAACATTCCTGAGGTGGACCAGGTGATCCTGCCAGGAGGAACTAAAGACAGCAATATCATCTAGATAAGCTGAGCAATAAGTTTCCATCCCTGTCAGAACTTTATTCACCAACCTCTGAAAAGTGGCAGGTGCATTTTTCAATCCAAAGGGCATCACCACGAAGTGGTAGTGACCCACCAGGGGTCGAAAATGCTGTTTTGGCTTTTGCATCATCAGCTAACCTGATCTGCCAGTAGCCAGCTGTCAGGTCAAACGTGCTTAGATACTTGGCTGAGGCCAAAGTATCAATCAGCTCATTTGCCCTTGGTATGGGATAGGCATCAGTCCTAGTGACTGCATTGAGGCCTCTGTAGTCTACACAAAACCTCATTTCTTTCTTACCACCCTGGGTATGAGGCTTGGGTACCAGGACTACTGGGCTAGCCCAAGGGCTATCTGAAGGCTCAATTACACCTAGCTCCAACATTTTCTGGACTTCAGTCCTGATACAGTCCCTGACATGGTCAGGTTGCCTGTAGATTTTATTCTTGACAGGCAGACTGTCTCCAGTGTCCACCTCATGGGTGCACCAGGAAGTCTGACTAGGGGTCAGGCTAAACATATGTCTATACTGTTGCAGAACTTGTCTGCACTCAGTTTGCTGATGGTCAGTGAGGCTGCTTGCCAAAGCAACATCATCAGGGTTCTGAGAGAGCAGGTCAGGGAGAGGGTCACTCTCCTCCTCCTGTTCCTCATCAGTTGCCATGAGCAAGCCCATGTCAGCCCTGTCAACATATGGCTTTAATCTGTTGACATGGAACACCCTCAGAGGGCTCCTGGGAGTTCCAAGATTCACCAGGTAGGTGACTTCTCCCTTCTGTTCAACTATTGTATGGGGGCCACTCCACTTGTCCTGGAGGGCTGCTGGGGCCACAGGCTCCAATACCCACACCTTCTGTCCTGGCTGGTACACAGTCAGTACAGCCTTTGGTCATGCCAAGCTTTTTGTAATTCTTGGCTGGCCTCCAGGTTTTTGGTTGCCTTTTTCATGTACTCAGCCATCCGGGAGCGGAGACCAAGTACATAGTCCATCACATCTTGTTTGGGGGGCTTGAGAGGTAACTCCCAGCCCTCTTTTACCAAACACAGTGGACCTCTCACAGGATGCCCAAACAGAAGCTCAAATGGGCTGTAACTAACCCCCTTCTTTGGAACCTCTCTGTATGCAAACAACAGGCAAGGAAGAAGAAGGTCCCATTTCCGCCTAAGCTTCTCTGGGAGTCCTTTAATCATTCCTTTCAAGGTTTTGTTGAAACGTTCAACTAAACTATTGCATTGTGGGTGATAGGGGGTGGTGAACTTATAAGTCACACCACACTCCTTCCACATTGCTTTCAGATATCCTGACATGAAGTTGGTACCTCTGTCAGAAATGACCTCCTTTGGAAAACCCACTCTGGAGAAAACTCCAATGAGGGCTCTTGCCACCACAGGGGCTGTGGTGGTCCTCAGGGGAATTGCTTCTGGGTACCTGGTGGCATGATCCACTACAACCAGGATAAACCTGTGCCCAGATGCAGTTTGAGGATCAAGGGGACCAACAATGTCAATCCCTAACCCTTTCAAAGGGTACCCCCACCACAGGTAGTGGTATCAGGGAGGCCTTTGTTGTGCCACCTGCCTTACCACTGGCTTGGCATGTGACACAGGAGCGACAAAACTCCTTTGTGTCCTCTGACATATGTGGCCAATGAAAATGTGGGACAAGCCTGTCCCAGGTCTTGTTTTGGCCCAAGTGACCTGCCAAAGGGATATCATGTGCTAGGGTCAAGAGGAACCCCCTAAACTTCTGAGGTATTACCATCCTCTTGGTGGCTCCAGGGGCTCGATCTGTACCCTCAGAATATAGGAGTCCCTCATCCCAATAAACTTTATGGGACCCACTAGCACTCCCAGCAGCCTCAGCAGCAGCCTGCTGTCTGAGGGGTTCAAGGGAGCGGCAGCACTGTTGCTCCTTACTCAGATCTTCCCTAGAAGGGCCCCCTGCCCCCAAGAACTCAACCTGATCAGGCTCAAGTCCCTCTGGGGCAGTTCCTTCTTCAGGATCTGCTTCACCTCCCTCTGGGGGTGAATCTGTGATCTGAGACAGAGGGGAAGGCACTGCCTTTACCCTACTGCTTCTCCTCTTGGGAAGCATCTGGTCCATTGTCCCAGGATCCAGAGCTGGTTCAGTGTTATGCATTCTTGCTTGTGACCTGGTCACAGCAAATACCTCTGCAGGGATGCCCAACATCTCAGCATGAGTCCATAACTCTACTTCAGACCAGGCTGAAGTCTCTAGATCATTGCCCAATAGACATTCGACAGGGAGGTCTGCACTGACTACAACCTTTTTGAGGCCAGTTACCCCTCCCCAGGAGAAATTCACAACTGCCAGACTATGGTTGGTCTTGACATTGCTTACATTTGTCACCTGGTACATTTCGCCCAGGATGATCTGTCCAGGGTCCACAAGATCCTCTGCCACCATGGTGACACTAGCACCTGTGTCCCTAAATGCCAAAGCCTGTTTGCCATTTATTACAGGCTGCTGTTTGTATTTGCCCAGATTACTGGGACTTACTAGGAAGGACATGTTAAGGTCTCCCTCACAAATCAGCATTGCCTGAGTGGGCACTCTGACTAGGTCAGAGTCCACTTCAGAACCCAGGGTCAACCCTACTACACCCTTATTCTGAGTACCACCTCCACCAGTAGCTGAGCTAGGGGGAACAGTTGCCTTAGGGGCAGAAGTGGTGGTGGTTTGGTCTTTGGACTTGTTACAATCAGAAGTCCAGTGCCCTTTCTGTTTACAGAATTTGCACCAGGGCTTCTTTTGGCTTTTCCCCTTGTTGGATTGTGACTCCCCACCAGATGCAGATTGTTGGGGCCCTTGTGAAGACTTCTGGTCTTTGACTTATCCCCACCTTTCTCAGAGCCCTTAGGATCTTGCTTCTTGGTGTCACCCCCTTGGTTCTGGGGTTTCTGCCTCACCCTGGTTCTGACCCATTTGTCTGCATTCTTTCCCAATTCTTGGGGAGAGGTCAGATCTGAGTCCACCAGGTATTGATGCAACAGCTGGTTCTGGCAATTATTAAGGATCTGTTCTCTCATCATCAGATTATACAATCACTTGAAATCAGTAACCCTACTGCCAACCAGCCAACCCTCCAGAGCCTTGGTTGCACAATCTACAAAGTCAGTCCAGTCCTGAGTCTGTGCCTTCTGGGTGTCTCTGAACTTCAACCTGTACTGCTCAGTGGTTAAGCCAAACCCATCTATCAGTGCACTCTTCAGGACTTCATAATCATCAGCATCATCTTCTCTAACAGTGAGGAGCTTGTCTCTACCTTTGTCTGAAAAGGAGAGCCACAAGATTGCTGCCCACTGCTTTTGGGGGACCTGCTGTACTCTACAGGCCCTCTCCATAGCAGTTATCCACTTGTGGATATCATCCCCACTCTGGTAGGGAGGAACAACCTTGCTCAGGTTCCTATGGTCTGGAATATATTCTCTGCCTCTAGGGACACTGTTGCTGCCACCAAGGGGTTCTAACCCCTCTTTTCTAGAAGCTCTCTGGATCTCCAGGGCTTCTCTATCCAGTGCCAACTGCTTGGTTCTGAGGGCAACTCTCGCTTCCTCATACTGCAGCAGTTTGCACATTCTTTCAGAGGAGGTCTCTCTTATAGGAAAGTATGAGTTCCTCTGGTGGACAAATTCTCTGCCAGAGTGATAAGAGTGGTCAGATTCCCTGGAAGGGGACCTATGCCTCTCCTCCACTCTGTCAGCTCTCTTAGGGAGAATTTCTCTGTCCTTTTCAGGCCCCTTGGAGCCTGGCCCTTCAATCACAGAGTCTTGGTCATTCTGATTTTCATCATCTGACCCAGATACTGTAATTGACCCACCCCCTGATTCAGACCCATTAGCTCCTAGAGCCAATCTAAGATCATCTGCTGTCAGCAGATCTATCAGGTGTAGTGTGGAGGGACTCTGTCCTAGCTTCAGGTGTCTTTCAACACACATGGCTCTCAAGTCAGAGGAAGCCATGTCCTTATACTGAGGCTGAGTGGATCCACTGGTTCCACCCTTTAAGGACATTCTAGTGTTGTGCAGTGTTGTACTACCTACACTAGTTTGTGGCCTACTGATACTAGCTTGAGCTGTAGAAAGGGTGTGCTATCCCTTGGCACACAGCTCTAAGTTCAGTAGAACTTATTGATACTAACCTTGACTTTATATGTACCTTGAGTACCTATAGTGGTTTTCAGTTAGTAATTCAAATAGAGATTTTCTGGTAAAACAATAGCAAGCTGGAATCCCACACGCTGCCCACCAATGTGAGAAGTTGGCTTGGTATATGCTGTTCACTAATTAAAGTGGACACCTTGCACCAGAACAATTCGACTCTTATGGTAGATAGGTTTAAGACAACCTTTATAGAAAGCTATCCTAGTGGTAGCTGTGGAGAGCAACCTGTTTTACCACACAATCTCTTGAATCACCAAATGAAAAGACACCACACAGGTATATATATCAAATATATATGTATTTATTAATAAACACTCTCTACTAATCTCTTTATGAGATTAGAAGTCAGGAACATATGTACAAGTCAAATGTTATCAAAATAAGTTTAGCACAATCGAATATCACAATCTTAGTTTGGCTAGACCTAGGTCTAGGGCATCTAGAATCGAGGGACCCCAAGAACCACCCCAGGTAGTTGTAGGAGACCCACAGGGGATGGACGCGGTGTCCTGGCACCGGTGCGAGTCCTGTGCGAGTCTATGTGCTCAGACGCGATTGAGATTTCAATGTTAAAGGTCCCTTGCGTGTTCGAGGCGAACACACCGATCGGTCCTTGTACGAGTCGAAGGACGCGGTTACAGATAGAGTTGCAAGGGAGATGGACGCGCTGTGTCTAACACAGACGCGAACCTTGTGCGAGTCAGTGCAATGGAGATCTCAATGTTACAGGCCCCTTGTGTTCGAGGCGAACACCGATCGGACTCAGTACGAGTCGAAGGATACAGTTCTGGATAGTATTACAAAGGAGATGGACGCGGTGTGTCTAACACAGACGCGAACCCTGTACGAGTCAGCGCAATTGTCGCACTTAGAAAATAGGAATTTTAGGACACTTCTAGGGAAGCTACAAGCAAGTCACTTACAGGGTAAGTAGTTCTAGGGCCCACACCCACAGGAGCACCATAGTGCTGAAGTTACCTCACCCAGGGGAGCCGGGTGCATAGGTGTTCTTTGGTGTCGGGTCGCAGCGTCATTTTCAATGGGAGCCAGTGAAGACTTGCTGCTTGCGGCGACAGGAGAAGTGTCCGGAGGAATCCAAGCCTGGATTCAGAAGATGGAAGACCTGAAAGCAGAGGGGACAGTGTTCAAATTCACTTGGCAGTGACTCGGGGCAAGGAAGATGGATGCCCACCGTCGTCGCAAGGTTCAGGTTGTTCGCGGGTGCCTTGACTCTTCAGCCACGAGGTCCAGGAGGTATCGACGACAACCAGGAGCTGGATTCGGCATGTATCACGATGTCTGCGGCTTACTGCTGTGTCGGCGACTCGATTGGAGCCAACAAGCTTTGGTAACAGCAAGTCTCGGGGAAAGTGTGAAGAGGCAATGGCGCAGACCAGCAAGATCTGGGGGACTCACCCAGCGAAGGTAAGTCAGGGCAGGCCTGGAGCAACCAGGGGAGCCCTTTGGTTTCTTTAGAAAGTCTTCTGGGGACCCACAAGCCAGCTGGCAAGGGATCGCAAAGATGCCTCGGGAGGATTTGCTCCACAGGGGCCCACGGTCACTCGGGACGTGGTAGGCCTCTGGTCTTCAGAGGGATTCCTGCTGGAGGCTAGGACCATACGTGGTCCAAAGCACAAGTTCGTGGAACATTGTGAAGGGGTTGCACTCGACAATAGTGCACGGTACCCAGGGGTCACGGTTCCTCGTCACTCTTGGGGTCCACTGGCCTCAGCTTCGCTGGGGACTCACGATGGCCTTTGAGAAGTCAGGAAATCCACTTCTTGGGCTGCAGGGACTTCGGACTCCAGCGGGAGCGGCGTAGTTTTCGACCAACGTTTATAGTTTTTGGTGCCTGCCAAGCAGGGGATACACTCCTTGACTCCAAGGGAGATTCTTCAGTCTTCCAAAGGTAGTGGAACGTCGAAGGTCCGGGATTCTTCTTCAGAGTGTCGTCCAGGGAAATCTAGGGTGCAATGCACAGGTTCCCCCTCTTATACTAAAAGGAAGGGAGGGACTAGCTCTATGACCCTACCTATGGGAGGGTCAGGGGAGTGGGCGGCTACACCCACTTCCCTTTGTCCAGTTTCGCGCCAGAGCAGGGGCAGGTAGCCCCTGAGCCGGTTTGAACTGGGGTATGCACAGAGGAGCCTTCTGCTCCCCCAGTGCAGGACTTCAAAGCACTTTAAGAGTGCACCCACCCAGTCCCAATACACTAAACCCTGTCTGGAAGGTGGTCACACCCCCTTGGGACAGGATATCTATTGTTGGGCTTCCTCCACTGCGAGTGTTGGTCATCAGCAGGAGGGCAGCCCAGTGTCTGTGACTGGTGGCATCCATTTTGTGATGCCAGGGCTCTGCAGGATTCTACTGCGTTTCCACAGTAGGTACATGTCTATCCCTCTAGAACGGTGGAATGCTACCCCCGCCGCCAGGACTGGCGGGGGGGTAGTATTCCAAGATGTTTGACACCAAACACGACATGTTTCGATGCAGCCATTCCAAAGTTAGCATTTTACCGCAAGGATATAATGCACTTAAAAGTATATGGTTTAACCGCATCCACAAACAGCACCAGAGAATGGACTCGGAGAGCTGCAGAGGGGCCCTGCTCCGGCAGAGGCACCCCCTCACATAGAAGCCAAGCACCCTGCCCTCAGGATTGATAGGGCCTGCCTTAGGGGTGACTGATAGGTTTATATGTGTGTGTGTAGGAGAGATATAGGGGACCTATATCTCAGTGAGGGGTGCTAGCACTTCCTCACCCAGGCTGCAGTAGCAGGCCTGTGGTGTCAGATTTAGTCTGCTTCCCAGGGGTGGCATAATACATGCTGCAGCCCCTGGTAGGCCTGTGAAATACCTATGCCCTTAGCACCTAAGGTACCATATACTAGGGACTCATAAAGAACCACAGCATCCAATCACTAGTGCACCTAGAGTGCACTCCAAGTCGTTTAGAGAGAACAGAGAGGCTGGGGCCCTGATTAGCAGGGACCCAGCCAGACTATAGCCAGAAACCAGTGTAAACATCAGAAAAAAAGTGGGGGCAACATAAGAGGCAGATCCTACTCTCCTACACTGGTGCTACCTAGGAAAGAGCCATCACAATTTGTCCAGGCCTGGGAGATTATGTGAGGAGTTCAAAGGGCAGCGGACTTTAAGATTTGCCAGTGGACATTGGAAAGAAAGACATGTATTGTAGATGGGAAAATTGTGGAATCTCTTCTTTGTCTAACAGCGGAGAATATACAAAATCACTTCTCCATGAATATTAGGCATTGATCCACTTGGGTACAGTCCTCCAGAAAACCTCAGAACTTGAGAAGCAATTGTGTTTTTACGTTATTATCATTCTTGTTATTAAGCATATGTGTAGCGCACCATCTGACACTAGTATGGCATCACAGCACCTTTCTGTGGTCAAGAGTATGGCTTTCCCTATGTCTCCATTGGAGACCGGAGTCTGATTTAGTTTTGTGCAGGTGTGCTATCCATAGAATTTTTCAGATTTGATGATTTGTCAGCTATGTTGGTTCATGAAGGAGGGATGAGGAGGGATGGGTCCATCAAGTTTAATTTGTATTTCTTCATTTAGTACTGGTGCCCAATACTTAGCTACTGTGTTTTTGTGCTAAGTAGCTGACAGTACTTAAGTGCTGTTAAATACCTCATCCATTTAACTGCATATTTACTCTTGTTGGCTGTATTTATTTTCAGAGCTCTGTCTTCAATGTGTGCTTTTGTAAGGTGGTGTACTGGTGGGGAGTGCTGTTGTCAGCGTCTTGATACGCACCCAGTGGCACATGTCTTTGTTGTTGGATGTGCTTATATGCATTTGTCATTCTGAACTTTGGCTGTTCTCTCCTTAAGTGAACAAACTGTTTATCTATTATTTACAAGGGCATTTTTGTGACAATTATCTGGAACAGCATTAAAGATCCTAAATAACAAACGCTGTAACTCTGTCCATTGTGACTGGTCTCCTGCAGTGCAGAGGAAACGATAAGGAGAAGCCAAGTGAACGTTGACATGACTCCAAGTAGAAATATCTACAGATCACTGTGATAAAGACTGAACTTTGACCCCTACATGTTTGGGGGTTTCAAACAAAAACTCTACCCTCTCCTATCCTGTATCATTTATATCCCACTGACTTTTTCGGATAAAATATTATTGTTGCATCACCCCTAATACAACAGTAGCATGAATCTTCACACCACACCTAGGCTGAAAACAAGGCTATCTAATGAACTACAAAGATGTGCAGCTATCAGATGGGCCCATTTCATTAAGGTGACTTTTGACCAAGCCTACAAAATGTAGTATTGTGCGGCTTAATAGTTGCAGGATAAGAATTGGAACATTAGAACTACATGTCCCATCATGCTTGATGCTTGTGGTTGTGGTTGAATAACCAGGACTGTCTGAACGGTACCTTTGTGACATGAGGCCAGTTGACAAGTGCACCATGTTCATAGTGAGTTTATCTTAAAGGACTTGGTGCCCGATCCACAAAGAGGCTCGGCACAAAGAGACTCCGCAGTAATGGAGGAGTTTCCGCCCTCGTGGTGGAATGAGAAACTGCAGAGTGGAGATTCCACCACAATTGCGGAGACTCCACCACAATTGCGGAGACTCCGACACAACGTCGGAGGCTCTTTGAGACTCAGGCGAGTTTTGTTTATCTGCTCACATAATTCATCATTTTGAAGGTCACTCGGTAGCACCAGGCAAGAACAAGCCAGGTTTTCATTTTCTCTCGGTAGATGCACTGAGCTCTGACTGTGTACGGGTGCAACTATTATCAGACGATAAACCAACTTCAGAGGACTATTAAGTGGACGTGTGTGCCAATTAGTCAGCCACCTCCTGATGTTTTAATTAAAGGGGAACCGAAAAATGCTGCATTAATCTGGCTCACCTAATACCTTCATTGTTCAAAATTCAGGATCTTAAAAGAAATAATGAACTTTTGTCATTTTGATTTTTCTTGACACTTGAAAGCATTGTTGCATTATGAAAGGCCCCGGTTATTATTAATCTTCTGCATGGATTAAACCAGAGAATTCCAGACCGACAGCCAGAAATAGTGACAGATTGCTGGGAACGCCAGACAAGCTTCACGGGCTATAGATTTCCAGCACTTTTCTCTCCCTTTCCGTCTCGTCTGCTGTCTGGGAAGGAGAGAGTATTAATCTATCCCGAGCCGCAGCTTTTGAAGGCAGATAGTGTGCTGCCGAGATAATGTATCTGCAGCCAGCAAGGCTTGTCAGTTTAATTTAGAGGAAATTCTAAACCTACTGTTATGCGTAAATGTTTGGGATAGTGAGGACAGCTGTGAAGCGGCGGGGGGTGGAGAACCAAGGTGTGCTCGAAGAAGAAGGCGCGAAGCATCCCCTGCTACCTGAGGGGGGGGGGGGCTTCTAATTAGGAACACTGTCTAGAAATGGGCACATGCTGTTTGCATTTATTAAGGTATAGAATTATAGTCCAAATTCCTCCCAGTGAACTCTCACTCATGGCATAAAACCTACGAAGTAGCAGACTCCCCGTCCACCCAAAGTACTTTGGCATGTCGTCTGTGTGAAGAGCTACATAAATGCAAGTGAAAAAAGAAATATTGGAATAGTTTATGCATCATGCCCCACTTGTCATCAAATCTGCTAGTTAATGATCTTTGTGAATCAAAGGTATACTTTTTTTTGTCAGATCTGCACTATAATTCGGTCTTCATGAAGCAGTTATTGTTAATTAGTCCATATCGTACTATCAGAATCCATACAGATGTGGCCTAACGGGTAGGGCGGTCGATCTCAAATCTGGGGAACCGTGTTCGAGTCTTAGCAATGATGCTCAACATCCTGTGATTCTGGGCAAATCACTTAATCTCCCCGTGCCTAACAAAAATCAATGGGGCAGATTTACGAGCCCCTTGCGCCACTTTTGCGCCGCCGTTGCGTCACTTATGTGACGCAGCGGCGACACAAAACATGCGTCACGTTCCGCAATATTTACAACGTGACGCATCTAGGGAGATGCGTCACGTTGTAAACCCCTGCGCCACATGAAACCTGCGTCAGGTTTCATGTGGGCGTTCAGCGCAGGGTGGGCGTTCCCTCGCAGGTACGCCTCGTAAAGTGACGCAGTGAAATCTACAAGATTTCACTGAGTCACTTTACGCCCATGCTGCGTCAAAACCCTGCGCCTGCTTGAAGCAGGCGTAAGCATTGACGCAGCATGTTAGGCATAGGGCACCCCCGAGCCTTGCTGGAGCCGCGTCGCGCTTGCGACGCGACTCCAGCAATGCGCTGCCTTTCCGTCGGGGGATGCGACACGCATCTACCCATCCGTGCGCCACGGCCCGCCGCATTGTAAATGCGGCGCATCGGCGGTGGCGCAAGGGCAAACTTGCGTGATGCATCTTCCCTGGCGCATCCCTGCTGATTTGCAGGGATGCGCCAGGGAACGTAAATATGCCCCAAAGTGTTCTTGTGTAACGCAACTTGTGCTCATGTAAAGCACTCTGATACCTTCGGGTCAAGTTTGCGCTATATAAAACTCTGAAAAGAAAGAAAAGGCATGCTTCATTTTGCAAATTATTTGTAATTTAATGGTTGATGCAGTTAGAGAAAAATGAATCAAGAGTCACTTACCAAAGTTCTTTAGAAAATTCTGACACTATTTAGTAAAATACCAGCATTTGGCGATAGAGTTCATGGAATTTGCAATTGTTGGGTAGGAATGCTCCCTTTACATCATTACAGACTTGTCCTCTAACCCAAGTAACTCAGCAGTTGTTTTCACTGGTATCGTCATTTCCCTGTGCCATGTGCAGTCGCGGCTCCTGGAGGGAGTGCTGCGGGGCGGTGGGGCGGGCGGAGGGGCAGGGTGGGGGTACTAACTCGGCGTACGGCTGAACAGATTTAAGTAACTAAATAAATAAATAAACGAATTACATTGCGCGCACTGCATCGCCATTTGCGATGCAGCGCGTGCAATGTAATTCGTTTTATTTATTTATTTAGTTACTTAAATCTGTTCGGCCGTACGCCGTAGTTTACTACCCCCCACCCTGACCCTCCCCCGCCCCGCCGCACCGCCCCGCAACACTCCCTCCAGGAGCCGCCACTGGCCATGTGTGCTTGACAATCATGCACCATGCGAAGAACTAGCTGACTGACGGAATAGTCACGCTGCCTTATTGCACAGAGCCTACGCTCCAGCTTGCACAAGAGCACTGTCGATTTTAAACTTGACTAAAACGGGGGGGATTTTTAAAGAACTGTGTACTGTTCCACTTTGAAACCGAGACTTAAGGGACTGTTTTTATATTGTTTTATGTTCACACTGTACTCACTGTTTTAAAGCTCCGTCTCGCGCTCCATACCCGGTCCACCACGGAAAGTTCCGGTTATGTGGAGGGAGGCAGCACGAGGAGGCGGGGCAGAGGTCAGCTACAGGTCAGGAGGGAGAAGTCTCCCACTATTTCAGTCGCATGATAGCGCAGACGCGCAGCAACAAACTAGATGACTGACGGAATAGTCACGCTGCCTTATTGCACAGAGCCTACGCTCCAGCTTGCACAAGAGCACTTTAGGCGATTTTAAACTTGACTAAAACGGAGGGGATTTTTAAAGACCTGTGTACTGTTCCACTTTGAAACCGAGACTTAAGGGGCTGTTTTTATATTGTTTTATGTTCACACTGTACTCACTGTTTTAAAGCTCCGTCTCGCGCTCCATCCCCGGTCCACCACGGAAAGTTCCGGTTGTGTGGAGGGAGGCAGCACGAGGAGGCGGGGCAGAGGTCAGCTACAGGTCAGGAGGGAGGAGTCTCCCACTATTTCAGTCGCATGATAGCGCGGACGCGCGCAGCGGGCGCGCCTAAGGCAAGCCCGTCTGCACCCATCCGGGCCCAGGGGCCAGGAACCATGACCCCCCCAAGCATAGATATGCAAAGGTATTCAGCGTCACAATTGCATTCCTTGCGCATAACCCAGAAAGACGTATGCATGCATTCAATTAGCATTTCAAGCGGGCAGAGATTCTGCACCAACTGTCCTTTTGAGTTAGGTCATACCCCGCGGTGGGATTCCCCCCAAAAATACTCGAGGGATTACAAAATGTTTCTCCTTAATTGCAGGTCTTTGCCAAAACTTGTCTCAGAAATTAATTTACTTTTAAGGGGAGAACAGCCGGATGTGCTGTTTTTAACAGAAACCTGGCTGCATAAGGCCTCTGACCCTGATCTCGTCCAAGCACTGCCGCCGGGATACTACATCCTAAGGAAAGATAGGATGTTAAGGAAGGGCGGTGGTATTGCTATTATTTTGAAAGACCACTTGAAGGGACGTATTGAGCCCAATGTAATACAGGACTGCGAAAGTATGGCTTTCTCTCTATCTTTCTCCCCCACATGTTCATTATCAGTAATACTGGTCTACCACCCTCCGGGTCCATGTGGGATGTTCGCAGATTCTCTCACTGAAACCACTGCAATACTCTCAAGTACCGCCTCTAATTTCACCATATTAGGTGATCTTAATTTGCATTTAGAGGACCCTCAGAAATCGGAAGCTATGGACTGTTCCTAGATCTCAAGGCCATACAATTAATACAAAAAGTCACAAACCCGACACATGAGAAGGGCCATATCTTAGACCCGATTTTTTCGAATGATGAACAACTCTCGGTAGACAGTCCCATCCCCATGCCATGGTCAGACCATTTTCTAATCCTGATTTATTGGAGGCCTTCAATACGTGCCACCAATGAGCAATCTTCCAAGAGCTGGGAACGACAGTGGGCAAAACTTACATCAGATGTTTGGTCCTCAACTCTGCTGAATGCCAAACCGGTAGGCGACCCAGACCCCAGTATAGCCTCAGACAATTTTAATCACTGGGTTGAAACCTCCTTGGATTCCGTTATTCCGCACAAATGGTGTCAAAAAAGGCCAAATTAAAAAAGATCACCATGGTACTCACCTAAATTACGGGAACTTAAGCAAAAATGCAAAAAAGCGGAGCGTGCCTGGAGGTGAGAATATAGTAGAGATAAAAAGCAGAGCTACAAAGAGGCTATTAAACTATATCAGGCAGAAATAAAGAGAGCTCAAGCAATATACTATGAGGAGAAAATCTTACGGCGGGCCAACGCGCCTAGGGAAATTTTCCAAATAGCAAAAAAGCTTGTAAACTGCCCTCTGCCTAAGGTATCTACAGACGCCTCTCAGCAATGCTGTACGGAACTCACAGAGTTTTTTAATGAAAAGATTTTAGATATTTATAATACCTACCCTCATGCTCACGGTCTTCATAGTCTGGACGTGGAAGCTGAAATCCCTGAAGGCAGTTCTCCACGTTTAGAAGTTTTTCCTTTGATAGATTTGGCCACTCTTGCCCAACTGTTTTCCAAAGTCAAATCAGGTTCTCCTCTGGACATGGCTCCTATTCATATGCTACGCAAGGTTGAGGACATCATACTGCCCGTACTTCTGGAAGTATTAAACTCTTCCATAGCCACCGGCCAGGTACCCAGGCCATGGAAACATGCCATGGTAAGAGTATTACTAAAAAAAAACAACCTTAATCCTGACCTGTGGGGCAACTACCGGCCGGTCTCCCTTCTGCCCAGGACTAGCAAAATTTTAGAGAAATATGTAAACAAAATCCTCTCCGAGCATTTAGAAACCCACACTATACTGCATACCTCCCAGACGGGTTTCCGACCAAGCCATGGTACAGAAACAGCCCTCATGGCAGTAGTGGAAGAGTCGCGGAAAATCCTCGACCAGAGAGGCACAGTGGCAATCATACTGCTCGATCTGAGCTCCGCATTCGATACGGGCAACCACAGCATCCTTTTTGACAGACTCAGAAGGGTAGGAATATCAGGCAAATCCCTCACCTGGATCAAATCATTTTTAAAGGATAGATCCTACCAGGTTTTTGAGGGCAACTACACCTCAAGAAGGGTGTCTCTCACATGTGGAGTCCCACAGGGCTTCTCTTTGAGTCACACTCTATTTAATGTTTACCTAAGACCGCTTGCTGAGTTAGTCCTGCCATATGGGATCCATATTGTAACATATGCAGATGACACATAGCTAGTGGTAGCATTAAGCCACCCGCAGAAGGCACCAGCTAACCTAGAATCCTGTATGGGAACGGTGGCTACCTGGATGGACCAGTCGTGTCTCAAACTTAATGGAGATAAGACAGAACTAATGATTCTGGGCAACTACTCCATTACTACTCCTGGATTGAGCTGGCCCAATTGCCTTGGCCCGTCGCCAGAACCCAAGGAGAAAATCAAAAGCCTGGGAGTATGGCTGGATAGGTCACTTAAGTTCGACCACCAAGCGATACAACTTGCTGGTTCCTGTCATGGTAGCATCAGACAGATGCGGAAAATCCTACCTCTTCTTCCGGCAACTGCACGAAGAATCATGGTCCAGGCACTGATCTTGTCCCGACTAGATTATGGAAATTCCCTTTATCTGGGCGCCCCAAAGGCCACCACTAGAAAACTACAGGTGGTGCAGAATTGTGCAGCCAGATTACTACATAACTCTTCCAAATCATATTCTGCTAAGCCTGTACTGAAATCATTGCATTGGCTACCAATACAGGAACGTGTAATATTCAACTCACTATGCATAGCACACAAAACCCTGTGGGGAACTGGCCCTAAAATCAATAACTCCCTAATGGCCTTTCATCGCCCAGCAGGATGCCTGTGCTCAGCCAATTTGTTCCTGGCTACGGTTCCTAAAATAAAAAGAGCACGATCTGGAGGCCGCATGTTCTCGTACAACGCGGCAAGGCTATGGAACACTCTTCCCATAGATCTCGGTGCAACGACCCATCACCTCTTGTTCCGGAAACAGTTGAAAACCTGGCTATTTCTGAAACTTCTTTAAAGATCCTCGTCAGTGTGTCTACAGTTGCCAGCGCTGGGATGCCTAAGGGTAGCCATGCGCTCTATCAAATGTTAATTATTATTAATAATAATAATAATAATAATAATAACCTGTGCTGAGGCTACAGAGTGCCAAAGAAATTACTGAGATCCAGGGCAAGTGTCACTGTTAACTAGCCTCCCAGAGGAGAGGGGACCTCATCTGGAAATTGTGCAAAGAAGTGTAGGAGAAGCTCTTGGACTGCCTTTGTACTGGGCCATACCTGACCTGCTGATATAGAGGAGCAGAAGACAACCCTGTGTCGTGTCCTAAGCCTGGGAGTAGAAGGTGTTTGTCCTTGATGTGGTGGAAAAGCATAACCGTCGAGGAGGCTGGAGGAGCAGAGGCAAGCGTGTTTTGGGGAAGCCGCTACACATGTGGAAGAAGGAGATGGCATGAACGCATCTTCCAGAAAGTACCAGGAGGGCTTCTTGGTCCCCAAGGTTTCTCACCATCCAAGAGGACTTCAATCCCCAACCAGTAGTGCGCCAGGAGACGCGTTTGCAGAGGGGTGGAGAAATGGGGGTGTGGCCACCCTAGACCTCTTAGAAATCTTGCTGTGTGGGACTTACTGGAGGTAACAGGAGGGGTAGTGGCCCCCAAGGACGTCCTTGGTGGCCAACTACCCCTCCTGTTACCTCCAGTAAGACCCACACAGCTGGATTGCTGAGAGGACGAAAGAGGCCACGCCCCCTTTCTCCACCACTCTGCAAACGCGCCTCCTGAGGCTCTCAGGATTAAAGTGGAATTCATTCCCCAGCCAGCAGCATGCCAGGAGGCATGTTTGCAAAGTGGTGGAGAAGGGGGCGTGGCCTCCAAGTCCTCCCAGCAGTCCTGCTGTCTGTAACTTACTGGAGGTAACAGGAGGGCTTGTTGGTCCCCAAAGAACCTCAGCATTCAAGGGTACTTCATTCCGCAACAACCACTGTGCCAGGAGCTGCGTTTGCAGAGTGGTGGTGAAGGGGGTGTCGCCTCCGGCGACTTGCCCGAGTTTTTTATTTTTTTATTTTATGTTTTCTTTTGTTAGGGAAGGGGTCTGTGTAGCCCTCCACCCCTGGGTTGATTTTGGCCCTGGGGACCCCATCACCGGGGGCAAGTGTTTTATGAAATGGGGAGGGCGGCCACACAGGGGCTGCGGGGGTGCCGCTTGGCCCACCGCATTTATTTTGAATAGAGCCCTGGGGAGGTGGCGAATTCCGGGGCTGCGGGAGTCGGGCCAGGCCCCCTGCATCAAAATTCACATTTGCCTTGGGGAGGTGGTTACCACGAGGGCAAACTCCAGCACTATTATTTAAATAAAGCCCCAGGGATGTGGGTGTCCCTGCTGCATAATAAGCCCCTGGAGGGAGGGCTTGTGCACCCCCATCCTTTATTTGTACACTGTCCCTGGGACCAGGCCCACCCGGGGGCCAAATAATAACGAAGTGCGGGAGACCATACTATTTTTTTTCAGCAATATCCATGGATCCAGCCGAAAATGTTTAAAAAAGAGGCCTAGGGGGGTCAAGGTGCTACTACCCTGCCCCCTTTTCTTTAAAAAAAAATTTGTTTGTGGGACTCGGTTCCACAAAAAAGCCAAGATGGCTTCCAACAATTCCTAGTTGAAGTGTTGGCAGCCAATCAAATTTCAGTAGGGTTTCAGTAGGCTGATGAGCTCCCAAATATCTATGGGGCATATTATCAAGGGCTCTATCGCCGCTTTAGCGGGACTTTTTCCCGCTAAAGTGGAGATAATTCTAACGCCCTATTAGCAAGCTGTCGCTAACTGCTGTTAGCGACAGCTTCTAGGCGATAGCGACCGGGTTGGGTGCCGCTTTGCATGCCAGCGATATTTATCGCTAATGGCTTGCAAAGTAGGCGTTCCCAACCTAAAAGCGACTGGAAACAGTCGCTAAGCTCGCTATCGCCTATTAGCGAGGCAGGGGAGGTGATTAACGAACCAGCGCGAAACACATTTAGCGCTGGTTTGTTAACGCCTGTTCCAGACCTGACTTAGCCATGTAATCCAATGGGAGGTGGATTACATGGCTAAATCCCCCTCGCCCTATCACCTAGCTAACACTGGTCACAGTGTGAATATCGCTTGTTTTCAAGCGATATTCACACTGTTCTCCATGGTTTCTATCGCTTAGGAGATAAGCGTTGCTGATAGCACGCTATCTCCGCGATAGAAACCTGCGCTAGCCGGCGATAATTATCCAAGCGCTAACTGCGCTTAGCGATAATTATCGCCGGTTATTGCTAATAGGCCCCTATATTTTTTAAAGTTAAAGATCTCTGAAACACCAGAACAGATTTACACTGAATCACAAAAAGCACACTTTCTGGACCAACATCTAGCTTTCTGCCAAATTTGGTGCAATTCCGTTCAGAGTTTCGGGCTGTAGTCGTGTTCAAATAATGAAAAATCCATATAGACATAACCTAGGGTAAAACCCGTTTTGGGTCCCCCCTTTTTTCTTGGCCCCGCTGGATGGATCACCCCGAAATTTCAACACAGCGGCTAAACCAAAAAGGGGAAGTTTTTGGAAAATTTGGTGAAGATTAGTCAAGCTGCGTCAAAGTTACTGACAAAACCAAAAATGATTTTCCTATGGAAACTTTGGTCCTAACTATAACTACCTACTGGCAACCGCCAGTATGTGATCTAAATATTATATATATATATATATATACAGCACCTACTTCCTTTGTAATCTGCAAAGAAGTGCGCCGGACACTGGACCTTGCTGCAAGTAGTTGCTTATTATATATATAGTTCTGCAAGAAAGGTTGTCTCCTTCCGTGACTTCACATGTGGTGGATCTTGACACCACAGACACCAATCTTCGTGGGTTTAGTATTATCTTTTATTTAATTTTTCTTCATTTCGCATTCCATTTACAAGAATCTGTATAATGCTGTTATCCTCTCAGGTATATATATATATATATATATATATACATTTATACATTTTTCCGATTCCAGGAACATTGAATCGTGAAGGAAAAAAGGTTACCTGCAATATATATATATATATATATCTATACAAAAGGATAGTCCCCGCCACACTGCAAAGCAAGAAAACGGGAACAGGGACTCCACTTGTTGCTGTTGTTTCAATTTATTTGAAAGATTTGGATGGCAGGATGACGCATTTCGCCCACCTCGTTGGGCTTGTTCACATACCGAGGTACACTCCAGATCTGTGCTATATAGTGCCCTTAAACATCACGTGATGAAACTCAGGCATGGACATAGAAAAAAGAGGCATTTTCAAATATAATAGACAGGACATAGTTTGTGAATATGTGCCTTCGTATACATGAATAAATTGTAAAGTACATGCATAATTAAAAATATAGATATAAATGTAAATTTGGTTAAGACAATGTTATACAAAAAATAAATTTCATTATTTTGTATAAATCTTTCTTTTTTTTTTTTTATCTTTATTTTTGTCCTCATTCACCTCAGAAACGAAATGAAATATAATGTCCATTTTTTCAGCCCTTTACTCGAAGGAGATACTGACCACTGACATGCTTACTACAATAGACATAGTCCATTTCTGCGGCTATTTCTCTCTCGCAGTGTAAACGTGCACCGGCACTGCTTAAAATTCGGAGTGTGGGGGGAAAAAGACCCTTTAGCAGTCCAGAGTAAGATTGCCGGTGTAATTATGGGACATAGTCACAATCTTATATCTCCAGTATCCTTCAAATCTTACACCAACCCTTCCGGGCTCTCCAACCGAGTTAACAACAAATTCCAGAAATCTTTCTTCTTAGACTTTTTTCCTAAAAGGTCCATCCTGGACATATGCACAAGGGATTCTAACCATTCAGAATGCTGTGGTGGTGTACTGCTGACCCATTTCCGACAAATCTTTCTTCTTGCGAGTAAAATTGCATAGAACAGCAAATTTCTGATAGAACCCTTACAATCATCCATCACTCCAAAGATAACCAATGATAGGCTTACCTTTATTTGCTGACCCAAAATACCTGACATTGAGGTTTCCACCTTATCCCAGAATCCTCTGATTTCGGGGCATTGATAAAACATGTGCACATCCGTTGCTTTTTCCAATCCACATTTACCACAGCTGGTTCGACTCCCGTTCCCCATCTTTGATAGCTTTTCAGGTGATATATATGCCCTGTGGAGCGAAAAAAGGTGGTTCCTTCTTAAAAAAGCAGGCTTAACAGTGAGGTAAAGTGTGCACATAGATACTTGCCAAATATTCTGCAGCTGCTCCCTCGGCAAGTAATTTCCCCACAGTTCCTCAGCCAGCGTAAACTCTCCGTCCACAGTATCCAGAAGGTGCCAGTACCAGTTTGCAACTTCCTTGTTTCCAGTAGGTTTTGTTACCAGTTGCTCTTCTAAAATGTTGCCTACACCAAGTGTCAGTTTTCTGCTTTGCTCCCAACTTTTCAATTGTAGAAATTTAAATTTCGAGAGGGTGCCCTTCATCAGCCCATTAAGATCTTGCCAGGGTAACAAATTTCCATTCCTGGTCAGCTCCCCCCAGATTTTTAAATTAGCCTTTTTAATGGGCACTGCCAATTTGTCGTCAAGGCACTCTGGAGTCCCTGGTGAATCCCAAACTGGAGCAAAGTAAGAGTAATAGTCCAGTTTCGAAAGGCGTCTAATGTGATTCCACATTTTTGCCATCGACTGTAGCACCTTTAGTTTGATTTTCTTAAAAAATTTAGGATCTCCGAATTTAAAAAGGAATCTATCTATATCTACTCTGGATGCTTTCAACATTACTAAAAACATTGAACCTATTATGGAGCCATCTGGTATCTTTGCAAGCATTCTAGAATTTTTTAGTTGGAAGGCCCATGCGTAGTATTGTATGTCAGGCAGTGATAAGCCTCCCTTCTCCCTCCTCCTTCGTAGCTTTTTCCAGGAGATCCTAATCCCTTTGTTAGCCCAGATGAATGAATTTATAGCCTGCTGGATTTTGTGTATAGTGGTTTTTTCAAAATGCAATGGTATGGAATTGAATACAAACATAATCTTAGGTAATATAGTCATCTTAACCAAACTAACTCTTCCTAAGATCGTTAACGGAAGGTATACCCAGTTCTTCATTAGTTGGGTAATCTCTTTAAACACCCTCCTCAAATTAATTTCTGCAATTTCATTTATATCTTGAACTATCCTTAACCCAAGATATCGCATTTCTCTTTTAATCAGGGGATTAGTGCTTACTTGATTCCATACCATGATTTCTGTTTTATGCTCATTTACTGAGTACCCCGACACCTCTCCGAATTCTGATGCTATAGATAAGATGGTAGGTAAGGCAGTGCTCAGATCAGATGAATACACAATTAGGTCGTCGGCATATACCGCAACCTTTCTAACCCAATCTGCCTGTTGAAAAGGGGAAATGTCACTTGCATTTCTAAGTCTGGAAGCCAAGGGCTCCATATAAAAGTTAAACAGGAGAGGAGAGAGGGGGCAGCCCTGTCTTGTGCCCCTAAGTATATTAAAAGGAGAGGATAACTTCCCATTTACCAAGACTCTTGCTACAGGTTCCTGATATATTAGCTGTATAACTCTACAGAAATTGTCCCCCAAATTGTATCTTTTCAGTACAGCGAATAGGTAAGACCATCTCACCTTATCAAAAGCTTTTGAGGCATCCAATGTTGTTATTGATAAAGGGATATCAAAAGTTGTCGCAAGATCAATAGCCCCAATAAGCTCATGAGTGAGCTTGTGCAAATATCTCCCCTTCACAAACCCTCTCTGATCTTCATGTATAGAGTAGCCCGCAATTTTGGCCAATCTACTGGCCAAAATTTTTGTGAAAATCTTGTAGTCTGAATTTAGGAGTGATGTTGGTCTGTACGACTCACAGACTGCCGGATCTTTATTCGGTTTCAAAATAAGAATGACTGTGGCCTCATTCCAAGATTTCGGTAACTGCATTCCATGCTCTAATGCTTCACCCATCACTGTTGTCAGAAAAGGGGATAGGACTTCTGCCAAAATTTTATAGAGCTCCATGGGAATGCCATCAGGCCTGGCCGCTTTACCCCCTTTGCTTAATTGAATGGCCCTAACTACTTCCTCCTGAGTAATCGCTTGATGGGTTGAATCGAATCTGCTAGCCAGCCCTCTAACTGGGTATCCAACATTCCTTCCTTCTCTTCAGTGTATAAAATATGGAAAAACTCCTTAAAGGCTTCTTTAATCTCGGTCTCGCTATTTAAGATAATCCCGGACCGATCCTCCTTGATCTCCATAATCCTATTTTTATTCAGGTCTGTCTTAACCTTCCAGGTTAGGAGTTTACTTGCTCCCTCCCCATATTCAAAATGGGCTAGTTTGCTAGCATCCCACCTTTTCCTAACTCTTATTTGGAGAATCTCTGATAGTTGGTTTTTTAATAGCAGCTGCTTCTTTTCTAGTTCTACTTTTTTCTCCTCTGAAACTGATCTTTTCAGCTCGATATTCAATTGCTCCATTTTATTTTCTAATCCTGTAATTTCACTTTTATACAGTTTATTCCTATGACAGGTTACACTAGTGATCTTTCCTCTAATAAAAGCTTTTAGGGTATCCCAGACTATTGCATTTGTACCTGAGCCACTATTGATCACAATAAATTCTCGAACCTCCTCCTTCAAGTTATCCATTATCTCACTGTCGGCCAATATTGTACGGTCTACAGTCCAGCTTCTTTCCTCATTTCTAATGCTATTTTTAAATGTTAATAAAACTGCCGAATGGTCTGAAAGGTGGGCTGCCTTATAGTCAATATACAAGATATCGTCTCTGAGGCTCCAGTCTACTAGAAAGTAATCTATTCTAGACATACTTCGATATTTTTTATTATGAAAAGATGTACCTTATTGATTACCTGCTCTTTCTCTCCAAAGATCACACAAAGTGTGCTCCGCCATCATGGTTTTTAGGAGTGCTCATGAGTTGGGTGTCGGTGTTGCTCTAGTTCTACTTGACCTATCTAATTTTAAATCTAAAACAACATTGAAATCTCCCCCTATTATAATTGGGCCCGAGAATTCTAACAGGTTAGTAAACACATTTTTTAATGGCTCGCAATCGTCCTGATTCGGACCATAATAGCCTACTAACGTTAGTGACTTATCGTCTATTTTTACATTGGCTATAATCCACCTGCCTCCTTTATCCGCCTTCGACTTAGTCACCCATATTTTCGCTTGCTTTTTCACAATTATAGCAACTCCTCTAATACTCCCACTCTGATCAGTACATAGCACTTGTTGTACCCAACTTTGTTTTTTAAAAAGGTCAACACATTCCTTTTTTATTAAGTGTATCTCCTGTAATATGAGAACTTGAGCGGGAGAATCTCTAAGATATTGCAATAGCCTGCCCCTACGTCCCCTTACGTGCAGCTCATTGACATTCCAAGTTAGAATTTGGATGGACATATCTTTGCTATGTTAAAAGCAATTACTCTTTCTGAGGTTTTTGAGGATTTATTTTTTATTTTTTCCCATATGCTCCCCACCCCGTGATACCCCACTTCCCGGCCCTCCCACCCCTTACCCTGGAGAACCCACCCCTGCTTCTTCTTGGACCTGATCTTAGTCCAAATTCTTCTTTCGCTCTGTTGGTCCCCGGTCACACAAATTTTTTTATTTTTTTTTATTATGTGTCAATATATGACTGTATTCAAAATGTGATTTATTAAATTGCAGTATCTGCCTCCTCAACTGCCCCCTCCATCTCCCTTAATGTTTTCTAATAACTCATCTGCTTCCCTTATGCTTCTTATCATGTGCATTTTGTTGTTATACATTATTCGCAGTGAAGCTGGGAATTTAAGTTGTACTGTTGCACCTGATTTCCTAAAGTCATCCATACGTTTACCCAACTCCCACTGTCTATCTAAGGTGACACGTGATAGATCTGATCTTATTTCAAAAGAGAAATCAGGGCCTTTCAATGACTTTAACTTTAGTGCTGATGTAAGAACTTTCTCTTTCAGCCCATATGTCTGAAAATTGATAAGGATCTTTCTTGGTTTTACTCTACCCGGCATTTTTCTGAAGGGGTCTCTATGTATTCTCTGTATGTCTTTTTCAATGTCGACCTCACTCTCATCTACCTGGACCGCAGCCTTTATGAGGGCTACCACATATGATTTTAAATTGTCCTTCTCATTTCCTTCTGGAACATTTAATATCCTCAAATTATTCCTTCTGGAATTATTCTCTAATTGCTCCAGCTTTTCCTGAAGGCCCTGCTCATCTCTATGCAGTACTTGGAGCTCCGTTTTATTATATGCGAGTTCCTTTTTAGCTCCTCCACTGTGTTCTCAAGTATTTCTGTTCTCTCAGATAAAGTGTCCAGCTTTTTATCTAATGTCTCGCAAAACCCCCGTATTTCTCGCTGGTTAGCTTCTGATACCGAGAACCCATTCTTAATATCCAGAGTTAATGCTCCAAACATTGCTTCTAAGGAGCTGGCCGATAGTTCACTTGGGTTCCTAGTGTCAGGAGTTATATTCTGAGCTAATGTGTGCCCTCCATAATCTTCGGCCCCTTTGGACTGAATGTTAACGCCATTTCTACTCGTCGTTCCGTCAGAAGTCGTGGCCATAATGCTCTCTTGGGTACTGCCCTGACCAAGCTGCTCCCCCTTCTCCATTACTATAACAGGAGCGTCTATAGTGGCTATAACAGCTGTGGTCTCTGTGGTCTCTGTGGTCTCTTGACAGGCTTTAGGGCTCCCTACCTCTATGCGTGGTGGTCTCTTTAATGAAAGTACTGATGGTTGTACTTTAAAAAAGGTGCGCAAAGATGGTGTAATCTTTAATTTAGGCTCTAAAAGTGCTTCCTTTTGCTTATGTTTTCTCCCTCTCCCTTTTACTTCCCACTTTGATTTCTCTGCAAGGGAATTTATGTGAGAACTTATGAGGGGAGTGAGGGAAGTAAGTCCAACCAAGGGTTCTGAGTTCAAAAACTGACTCTGTCTCAAACTCTGTTTAACTGTGGACACACTATCTCCCTCGAAGGGGGTTCCCACCACTATCTGCCCTCCTAATGCGCTGGATATAGCCCCCGCAATGGCCCCCCTACCTCTCAAGTTCTGTGTTCCACCGACACAAATGGCGGCTGGCTGCACCTCCTCCACAGAGTTTGCAGCTCCGATTCCTCCCAATCCTCCAGGGCGTGCGGCTGCAGCGTATGTGCTGACGCTGCCACCACTCGCCCGGAGGTATTCTCGAGCTGCTGCCCTTCGGCTCTTCCTGAGCTCCAGGGCGGCCGTGAAGCAACGCGGACCAGCGTCCGATAACGGGAGGGGAAACACCGGCGAAGCTCCACAAGTTCCAGGCGTGAGGCACATCAGGTATCGATGAGGGTTAACATATCTAGACTAGCGGCGATACATTTTCATCATTACGAGTGTTTAGAGAGAAAAAAAGGCGCGCATTGAAATTACGGTGACCGGGAGCCTACAGAGCTTGCGACCTGCGAATCTACGCAGCCGCCATGTTCTCGGAATCTTTCTTAAAAACATTGTAATTAATCAATCTTGGCTATTAATAATATTAGTATTAACATTTCTGAAAAGTCTTCTAATGTTTACAAATTCATGTATGTTAAGTACTTGCTTAAATGCTTTTACTTAACTATATCCTAACATATAGTAGACTAATGGTATAGCGGTACCAAACCTTTCTTTGGATCCTATAACTATAAATAGTTTTTCTAATAGAATTATCAAAGTGCTACGTTTATGTAAACTATATCAGAAACATGAATATCATTTGATATTATGTACCATGTAATAGTAAAGCCTACAAATTGGATTATATACAATGTTATAGCCAATGCTGCCTATCAAGATGAGATACCCAAAAATTATTTGCCCATAATTAATGTTGCCTATTGCGAGTTTACTAAGAAAAAAGTGCCTATATATATATATTTATATATATATACACACACACACACAATAAATACACACACATAACATCAGACAATTAATCCTGCACACCCAGTAACATAAATTATTAAAATAGGATAAAAGTTACAATTTCATCACTGAAATCCTGGCCAATGATGTGCCAAAAAAGCAATTCCAAAACAAATTGAAAACAAACATTCCCTTAAAAAATACAAAAACAAACCAGAGAAAAACAGAACATTCAATTTGACTCCAATAACCTGGAGAATTCACCAAACCCCGTACAATTAGGAAAAATAAATAAACACTCTAGGTAAATCAAAAAATCAAGGAAAAAGTAAGAAAGTAAAATATAATTGTGGCTAAAAGATATATGACTCTGTTTTGTTGAGAAAAAATAAAACACATCCAGTTTAAAGATAAAAATCTGTCAAACAAAAAATGTATAAACAAAGCACAGGATAAAACATTAAAATCAACGTTAAACTAATAAAACATATCTATAAAATAAAAGCAAAATAAAGATTACATTTCATAGTAAGGCTTACTGCAATACTGTAAACTAACCAACAATGTGTTTAAACAGAGAGAGACCCCTTGTCAGCAACCAAGGGAGTGGAGTACTATCAGTACCAAAAAACAAGTTGTCCCTTGATTCATTCAATCAACAAGAACACCCTATGAGTAGTGGAGTTCTTAATTCATATAAAGCACATAGATAAACTATAAAAACTAAATTTTTTACTCAAAATCCCTGAAACACTCAAACAATGATCCCACTATAACATACAGTGCAAAAAGGTCAATTTATTTCTTTAGTGCATGTGAATATTATTAAAACACAATTTATATAATAAAACACCTATAATAAAACACAATGCATCATTTCAACATAATTAAAAACAATAAAATTCATCAGGTCAGGACATAACATAAAATCTTATAACACTTTTACCACAGGGAACCCTAAAAATAGAGAAAAGAACAATGATAGACAGTATACTTTGTCTTTTAGTTCGACAATTCCCTAGGAATAATTTTAGCAAGATTAGCCTGGATACATATACTCTATTTTGTATCTACAGGTCCAACTTGTCCTCGGGATAATGTACAGAAATGCGTCGACGCATTTCGATGGATATCTGATTATTCCATCTTTATCAAGACAGTCATTACGTTCACTTTTCTTTGTGGTATATTTGATTGTTATACCCTGTATAAACAAGTATATAAAAATATATGTTTAAAACCTTAAAGTGATTCTACTATACACAAAATTTACAGTGACATTCTACTAACACAACTCATGATTCCATAATTCATTTTATATATGCTCACATGTACTACGACTCAATTTAATCTCCTTATACGATATGCTCATGCCATTTACATCAAATATATTTCTCCAATTATCTACACTGCATATCAACATTTCATAAGGGTATTTAAAGCTTATCCCTTCTATGCATCACATTACTCCTGCTTACAACCTTCAAAAGAAGAAAGAAAGGAGACAGTTTTTGCTAAAGCACTTCTGAAGCTACCCCACATTTGTGTACAGTTTCTAGGTCCAAAAAACACTCCACAATAACCCGCTGTGTAAAATAAATACACCTACGGTATTACACTCTCCCTCCTACAAATAACACACTTGTCTAGGGGAGTAGAGACCACTCCTGGCAATATGTGCCTACATTGCGGTTGGCATATTTTCGTCATCAAACTCAATTGGGAAATACCTATCTAGATCACTAAATTCATTTGTATGCCTGCACAGGGCGTTCTCTTTATTCTCACCTGAACGAAAGAGAGTTGATTTTTGCACTTATTCTTGTACTTCTTCTGCAGACTCGAAAAATGGTCTATTAATAGACCCCCTAGTAAATAGAGAGTATTTTGTATATTACTATTGCTATACCGGAGAATGTCTGCCATATAATCTAACTCAACACACTGCAGTGCCTCTCCTCCTATGTATTTTTTCGTACCTTCTTAAATGGACTTGAATAATCCCCATTTCCCAACTGCCGTATATTCTTGAACGGTTCAATACGCAACCCCAGATTTCTAGTTCTGTGTCCAAAACATTTTCGCATATGAAGTCCACGGTAGAGGGGCTTTAGTACATACACCTCCTCACCTACCGATGCACTTACGTTGCACTATAAAATAAAGAAACAACCCCATTGTATTACACCCATGAATGTAAGAGAGGGAAATTCATTTGGATAGGCTGTTCGTATGTCTATCCCATCTACTTTATAGGATTCCTTTCTCACCTTATTGGCTCATGGATTCCCCGTCCTACTTCGTCCTTTTGGAAAATGTGAATGGGAGACCGCTGCATTGTCCTCGTTTAAATACTGTCTCGCGATCTCTCATTGGTTCCTACAAACCACGTGGCCCGCATGCACTACTTGTGCTGATCTGCCACTCCTAACCCGGAAGCTAACTCCATGGTTTTCATGGGTTTTAGCAACAGCTTTGTTTGTTTGTATAAATACAACTTTATTGGTTTCGTATACGTACACCTAATCAGAAAAGGGTCTCAAAGGATCCCATACATTTTCGTGAATATTAACACCAACTTTGTTTATTTGTACAGATACAACTTTGTTTGTTTTTATAGATACATCTAATTCAAGCATGGTTTCAAGGGATCCCATACATATAATTGCAGTACGTTCATGAATATAACAAATACTGCTGGATTTTACTCGCAGAATTGATCCATTTATACCCAATAGTATACTCTAATCAATGTCTGATCGCTGTCTCAGGGCCACTCGAATCGCTAATGGGAGACACTTGCACTGGACACTTTACTCTCCCATTGATTCCAGCTAACGCTTATAAATTCATGTCTAATTTTACAGCCTACCTAATCTCTGATCCCCCATTACAGAAACCATCTGCTGTGTATACAATATATACAGATCTAAATTACCTTCTGTTTATTGGTTGGCCACTATTTTCATCCAGTCTTCTCGTGTATTTAAACCATTTTCTATTGTATTTAGATGACACATCATCCACTGTTCTTGTGTTTTTCTTTTGCTGTCCAGATCTCCGCCCCTTCTATCTACGCTAATTTTTTCCAGAATGTACCATTTAAAATGCTCACAATCATGATTCAATTTAGAGAAGTGGTCCACTAGAGGGGCATTGATTTTCTTAGTTCTTATTGCCGATTTATGTTCAAGTAGCCGAACACGTAGTTCCCTACTGGTTTCACCAACATAACCTAGTCCACACGGACAGGCCAGTAGGTAGATGATATTTTTGCTACGGCAATTATTCAGAGTTGTTGCCACTATGGTTTTACCTGCAAACCTAATGCTCTTGCCTTCAATGCAGTGGGGGCATATAGAGCATGTTCCACACTTATAATTGCCTATTGCCTTCTGTCCATCTAATGTCCTTTGACCTCCAGATGCTCTAAATCGAATCACGATTGTGAGCATTTTAAATGGTACATTCTGGAAAAAATTAGCGTAGATAGAAGGGGCGGAGATCTGGACAGCAAAAGCAAAACACGAGAACAGTGGATGATGTGTCATCTAAATACAATAGAAAATGGTTTAAATACACGAGAAGACTGGATGAAAATAGTGGCCAACCAATAAACAGAAGGTAATTTAGATCTGTAGATATTGTATACACAGCAGATGGTTTCTGTAATGGGGGATCAGAGATTAGGTAGGCTGTAAAATTAGACATGAATTTATAAGCGTTGGCTGGAATTAATGGGAGAGTAAAGTGTCCATTGCAAGTGTCTCCCATTAGCGATTCGAGTGGCCCAGAGACAGCGATCAGACATTGATTAGAGTATACTATTGGGTATAAATGGATCAATTCTGCGAGTAAAATCCAGCAGTATTTGTTATATTCATGAATGTACTGCAATTATATGTATGGGATCCCTTGAAACCATGCTTGAATTAGATGTATCTATACAAACAAACAAAGCTGTGTCTGTACAAATAAACAAAGTTGGTGTTATTATTCACGAAAATGTATGGGATCCTTTGAGACCCTTTTCTGATTAGGTGTACGTATACGAAACCAATAAAGTTGTATTTATACAAACAAACAAAGCTGTTGCTAAAACCCATGAAAACCATGGAGTTAGCTTCCGGGTTAGGAGTGGCAGATCAGCACAATTAGTGCATGCGGGCCACGTGGTTTGTAGAAACCAATGAGAGATCGCGAGACAGTATTTAAACGAGGACAATGCAGCGGTCTCCCATTCACATTTTCCAAAAGGACGAAGTAGGACGGGGAAACCATGAGCCAATAAGGTGAGAAAGGAATCCTATAAAGTAGATGGGATAGACATACGAACAGCCTATCCAAATGAATTTCCCTCTCTTACATTCATGGGTGTAATACAATGGGGTTGTTTCTTTATTTTATAGTGCGACGTAAGCACATCAGTAGGTGAGGAGGTGTATGTACTAAAGCCCCTCTACCGTGGACTTCATGTGCGAAAATGTTTTGGACACAGAACTAGAAATCTGGGGTTGCGGATTGAACCGTTCAAGAATATACGGCAGTTGGGAAACAGGGATTATTCAAGTCCATTTAAGAAGGTACAAAAAAATACGTAGGAGGAGAGGCACTGCAGTGTGTTGAGTTAGATTATATGGCAGACATTCTCCGGTATACAAAATACTCTCTATTTACTAGGGGGTCTATTAATAGACCATTTTTCGAGTCTGCAGAAGAAGTACAAGAATAAGTGCAAAAATCAACTCTCTTTCGTTCAGGTGAGAATAAAGAGAATGCCCTGTGCAGGCATACAAATGAATTTAGTGATCTAGATAGGTATTTCCCAATTGAGTTTGATGACGAAAATATGCCAAAAGCAATGTAGGCACATATTGCCAGGAGTGGTCTCTACTCCCTAGACAAGTGGGTTATTTGTAGGACGGAGAGTGTAATACCGTAGGTGTATTTATTTTACACAGCGGGTTATTGTGGAGTGTTTTTTGGACCTAGAAACTGTACACAAATGTGGGGTAGCTTTAGAAGTGCTTTAGCAAAAACTGTCTCCTTTCTTTCTTCTTTTGAAGGTTGTAAGCAGGAGTAATGGGATGCGTAGATGGAATACCCTTATGAAATGTTGATATGCAGAGTAGATAATTGGAGAAATATATTTGATGTAAATGGCATGAGCATATTGTATAAGGAGATTAAATTGAGTCGTAGTACATGTGAGCATATATAAAATGAATTATGGAATCATGAGTTGTGTTAGTAGAATGTCACTGTAAATTTTGTGTATACTAGAATCACTTTAAGGTTTTAAACATATATTTTTATATACTTGTTTATACAGGGTATAACAATCAAATATACCACAAAGAAAAGTGAACGTAATGACTGTCTTGATAAAGATGGAATAATTAGATATCCATCGAAACGCGTCGACGCATTTCTGTACATTATCCCGAGGACAAGTTGGACCTGTAGATACAAAATAGAGTATATGTTTCCAGGCTAATCTTGCTAAAATTATTCCTAGGGAATTGCCGAACTAAAAGACAAAGTATACTGTCTATCATTGTTCTTTTCTCAATTTTTTAGGGTTCTCTGTGGTAAAAGTGTTATAAGATGTTATGTTATGTCCTGACCTGATGAATTTTATTGTTTTTAATTATGTTGAACTGATGCATTGGGTTTTATTATAGGTGTTTTATTATATAAATTGTGTTTTAATAATATTCACACGCACTAAAGAAATAAATTGACCTTTTTGCACTGTATGTTATAGTGGGATCATTGTTTGAGTGTTTCAGGGATTTTGAGTAAAAAGTGTTGTTTTTATAGTTTATCTATGTGCTTTATATGAATTAAGAACTCCACTACTCATAGGGTGTTCTTGTTGATTGAATGAATCAAGGGACAACTTGTTTTTTGGAACTAACCAACAATTACAAGACTTAGGGCCTTATTACAAGTACAGCAGTGCATAGGATTGCTGTACTCTCCGTGGCACCGTACACCGCATTAGGAGTGTGGCGGGCGGATTGCCACAGGATCCTTGCCTTCACTGGGATCCAGGATCCCATGGTGTGGCTGTAGTGGTCTGGCAGAGTAATATTTTGGCAGTGCCACTGCGGCTCCACCGAGCATATTATGAGTTGCCAAACCACCAACTTTTCCATGGAGGTGAGCCCACCATGAAAAGGGTAGTAGTGATGCAACTATGGGAGCCCTAATATGCCCCCTTGCTGCTCCTGGGCCTAAGGGGGCCTGCGGGGGGCACAAGATGTGTTCCGCTAGATTTGCACCCCCATTTCCTGCACGGTGTGGCATGTACACCACACCGTGCAGGAAGGTGCAGTCGGCGGTCTGACAGAGGCAGTATTTATGTTAGGCTCTTCTATGAGCGTAACAGACCACCACTGTCAGACCGCTGCAGGACTGCCCGCCAAACCATGATTGAAGTCCTAATATGGTGGGCAGTAGAACCACAGCTTTTGGTTGGTCCTACAGTGGACAGCGCGTTGCACCATCTGCTGTAGGACCGCCAAAGTTGTAATAAGGCCCTAAGTAAAAATTTATTAAAACAACATCAAATTACAAAGATTAGCCTAACTAAATTTAAAAACCTCCACCACTACGATACACTTAGAAAATATGTTTAAAATATTCGATAATAAACTGGAGACAAGCAATGAGACACCACAATCGCAAACTCCACAAATAGCCCAAAATGATGAAGAAAGACTGCAAAATCAAAGAAACTGGGTTAATAAACGGTGTAAAAAGGTAAAGAAAAAAATACTTCCATTTCATAGAACTCAATGTAAATAATGAAATTTTGTTTAACTCCTTGAGTGCTCATGACGGCTCCCGGCCGTCATGAGTCACAGTAGGCGTGTGCTCATGACGGCCGGGAGCCGTCCGAACGCTGCCGCTCCGCCCACGCGGTATTAATTCCCCGCCTGTGCGGGAGAATTAATCAGTGGGCGGAGTTCGTACGGCTCCCGGCCGTCATGAGCACACGCCCACTGTGATTTATGACGGCCGGGAGCCGACCTGAGTATGGGAGCGCCACGCCCAACCCCGCCCCCTCTCGCACCGCGGCGGAATTTGCCCCGCAGCGAAGGGGTTAATAATGTTGGTAAAACAATAAACAGCATATTAAACATGTTAAAATATTTTTACTGTATAAAAAGTGCACAGCATTTTTTAATGTATAAATATATATTACAAATAGTGGTAGAATATAAAAATATTGTTTGATCTATTATAATGCTTAAAAACTGTAAGTAATGTAAAATATTACATGTTTAGTAACTTTACTGCACAGCATATTTACCAAAATGTTATTTCTGATTATTAAAATATGTGTATACTACAGTAATATCATATGTGTAATTGCAATTATTCTGAAACAAAACATGTTTTTTTATTGGAAATAAAAATAATCACTAAAAAGTTGTCACTATTGAACATTAATTTACTCTACACATGATATATATTAAACAACATGTTTACAAAATATATATAACAATAAAGGTTTTAAAAATATATTTGACAATTTTATTAATTAAAAAATGCATGCTATGAATTACTAAATCTTTTTAATGTACAAAATAAAAATGCAAACAGTTTATAGATACCACATGTACTATTCCCAATACAAACATAGCCGCATTGGAGAAAGTCTGATACTTTAGAGAAAGTCAAATTCACTACTCCCACTTGAAACTTCATCACATTGGGGAAAATTAACTTTGGGGCTTCGAGGGGGGTTCAGATTGACTATTTCTACTCCAAACTTAACAGCATTGGGGAGAGTGTTGGACCTTGGAGGGGGTGGGGGTCACATTTACTAGTCCTAACCCAAACATAACCAAATTGGGGAAGGTTTTGGACTTTGGGGGTTCATATTTACTATTCCCACTCCAAATGTAACCAGATTGAGGAAGGTGTTGAAATTTGAGGTTCCAGCTATGCTATTCCCAATTCAAACATGACAACATTGGGGAAAGCGGTGAATTTGGGTGTGGGGGGGGGTGCTCAAATGTGCTATTCCAACTCCAAAATTGATCAAATTGGGGAAAGTATTGGACTTTGGGGAGGGGTTACATTTACTATTCTTACTCCAATTTTAACCACATTTGCTGAAAACGTTGGACTTTGGAGGGCTCGGATTTACTATTCCCACTCCAAACTTAACTGCATTGGGGAAAGTGTTGGGCTTTGGAGCTCGAAAATTAACCAAATCGGGTAAAGTGTTGCATCAGATTTACTATTCCAAATCCAAACTTAACCGCATTGGGGCAGAAATTAGAGTTTGAGGGGTGGTCATATTTACTGTTCCTACTCTAAACTTAACAGCATTGGGGAAAGTGATGTACTTTTAATTTCAGAATAAACTACTCCTGCAAAAGAATAATAGATACTAAATTAAAAATATTAAACTAGAAAGTTATTTTATTCAGCCCAAAAAAGTGAATCACATGAAATAAAAAACAAAAATTGGCAGCAGAACCAAAAATGTAAAAGAATCTGTATATATTAAAACTATAATATATTTTTATAAAAATACTTTTGCAATTTAAAAAGTAATTTGAAATAAAATGACACTTTAATTTAAAAAACAAAAAATATATCAAAATCATAGAATTCATTCATTGTAATTTAAAATATAATTCAGAGATCTTCCAAAATCAAGTAACCGTTTTATTTCTAAATGTATGTACAGAAAAGCCTACACATTAAAAAAAATATAAAAAATTTCAAAATGAAATTTTATAAAAAGATTTGAAAGGTAGACATATAAACTTGGGGGCATATTTACGTTCCCTGGCGCATCCCTGCATATCAGCAGGAATGCGCCAGGGAAAATGCGTCACGCAAGTTTACCCTTGCGCCACGTCCGATGCGCCGCATTTACAATGCGGCGCATCGTGGCGTAAGGATAAGCAGATGCGTGACGCATCTGCCGGCGGAAGGTTGGCGCAGTGCTGAAGTTGTGTCGCAAGCGCGACGCAACTCCAGCACTGTTCCAACCTTCCCTATCCCTAACATGGTGCGTCAATCCTTACGCCTGCTTGAAGCAGGCGTAAGGATTTGACGCATCAGCGCTCGGAAAAAGTGACTGCGTGAAATCTTGTAGATTTCACTACGTCACTTTTCCGAGGCGTTCCTGCGCCGAACGCCCCCTGCGCTCAGTACACCCACATGAAACCTGATGCAGGTTTCATGTGGCGCAAGGGTTTACTACGTGATGCATCTCCCTAGATGCGTCACGTTGTAAATATAGCGCAACGCGGCGCATGGTTTGCGTCGCCGCTGCGTCACTTGCGTGACGCAACGGCGGCGCAAAAGTGGCGCAAGGGGCTTGTAAATATGCCCCTTAGATTTTATAGATTTAAAAATAGAAAGTAAAATGAAAATGTACTAATTAGTTAAAAATTATTTACTTCTTTACTTAAAAAATATATAAATTAAAAAATATAACCACAATTTTAAACATAAACTTTTAAAAGTAACTTCTTTTTTACTCCCCACCCTATTCTACACTTAAAACAGTTATACAAAAATTAATACAAACATATTAAAAAGGAAAAATATATTACTGCAAAATATGAAACAAAATTAATAAAAAATGATATACATTACAATGTTATAACACAATATATTTTACAGTGATAAAAAATAACAAAAAAATAAAAATCTTACCTTTTTTATTCTGACGTATGATATTATTGACATCATAAAATTTAAGCCATGATATTTGTGCCTCTAGATATTCTTTTGTCTTTTTATTTATTTTGTCAGAACACCTCATTTTTTGGAGCCCATTTTGTTCCCCACTGCTTGGCTATTTGCAAACTGACCTGTGCTTTCTTTCCCATCTGTTTTTTAGTCTGGCCTTCTGTCTCGCAACACTTTTATTTTTGCAAAGAAATTGTACACAGTGTACATACAGAGAGCGGCCATTTGTTAGAGGGCATATTTTGCTTCACCCACTTGCAGTATACTGTGTGGGGCAATGGGTCAGTCCACTTTACCAGTTGCCACCTTCCCTTTGAGTGACTTCACAAAGCCACATTGTTCACATCTGCTAAACATAGTTTCTTTCTCTTCAATGTCATAGCTTTTTAAAATTGTACTTTACTTTATTATATTAACTTTAAATTCCAGCTATTTATGTTGCCTGCATTTTCAGTGCCTTGTTTGATGGTGATTTATTTTCCTTCTCCTTTGTAAAAATGCTGTTGGAAAGTTCTTTATTGACCTTGTAATATTGTAGCTCTGTGCAATGTCAGTGCTTTGTTTGGTGGAGCGTTATTCTTGTCTTGTGCAACTAATAATAAAATATATGGTACAACCAGAAGTCTTGTCATTTAAAAAAGTAAAACAACTTCCTCAGTGAATTCTTTTTAAATTAAAATGTTATTGCAAGCCAATGTCACCTATGTTTAGGTGGCTCCATGCTTTTTTATTTCATTTTGTGGCATATGCTTGCACTAAAACAATTAACCATTCCACCAGCAAAGAGCAGACTTATTGGTTTTGCCAATGTTTGTTTCTTGTTCCAGGGGCTTGTGGGCTCCTGTCCAAAGGCAGTCAAAAATCTGTTTTTTGGGGGGGTTTCGAAGGCATTAGGAAAAATAATCATTAGCCATGAATCTTTAAAATTGTAGCTCGACAACTCTTAATCCAAGACTGGAGATCTGGGTCTAAAATGGGTCTAAAATGCATGTTTCTTGAACATTTCCAGAATTTACCTTCAAGCGGAGCCATCTCTATTTTCTGAATTGGATCTGCTTTGATTGCAGCCTCCTTTGAATAGGTTTGCAACAATGTCCCTGGTGTTTGCTATGTCTAAACTTTCACCATTACATTGGAAACTCAATAATGCCTGGGTACAACCCCATATATGGGCCCAGATTTACTTAGTTTTAAAGCAACGTAGCAAGGGACCTTGCTACGCTGTGTTGTGTAAAAGGGAGAGAGCAGAAATGCGTCGTATTTACTAAGATATGGCCACAAGCGCACTGATGCTTTTGTGGCAGCCTAGCAACACCAGCACTCTTGCGCCACGATGCAACGGTGCATGAGTGGTGGTCAGAACAGGCATACTTGCACAATACCTATTTTTAGAGGCTTGTTCCTCTTTGCATGTGTGCTGCAGAATGCAGAACAGATGCAAAGAGGAGGTTTTGTGGAGAAATAAAGATATTTCTCCTTATTGGATCAGCCACTGGTAGGATCACCATTTTGGTGCTAAACCAGGTTTACAGACTGTATTAAATCTGGCTTTGCATCAAAATACATTGGTGGAAATGCCAATGTTACCCATGTAACGCCTCCTCGACACAAAGTAACAGAATTATGCGCTGTACTCCATTGCGTTTTTAAAAAAAGTCACGCAAAGCCACGCAAATCGGGCTTTGCGTGGCTTTGTAAATACTGAAATGCATATTTTGTCATGGCTGCAACAAAAAAGTGGTACAAGCACTATGCAACCACTATTAAATATGCGCCTTTATGTGTGTTATTTTCATATAATTTCTTCCGAAGCTTCACACGCCCGAACATGTTACACGAAATGTTGCTGTGGGTTCAAAATGGATCATATTCACTTTGTACTTTTCCATTTCTATTTATGAAATGCAATATGCAGGCTTTGTGACAGTTTGTGCCATATTACAAGCAGTTTTCCACACAGACAATATGACATAAAAGCTTTTTTTGCACTGTTGGTCTTATGTATTAAGGAATGGGCTAAGCTAATTTCACAGAACTTTTGAAAATATTAAATATAGCACTGCATTGAACGAATTATCATGCCTTGATCCAAGCCAGAGAGAAAACGTGATTTTGCTAAGAGGAACTCCAGAGCTACAACATTGTTACATTATAAATCACATCCTGTCATTTTGAAAAGAAACATAATGTATGTTTTAAGTTTGGCTTCAAATTCCCTTTATTGTTTAATTAAAAATTTCCCTCGAGACTCCATTCTCTCTTCACATGAGCACACCCGCACCAGTGGAACATTCCAGTACCTGCTACAATTTTCACACACTTCACAGAGGATGAGACTGACTATGGTGACAGCCTCAAATATAAATAAAGAAGTCATAGTGTGCAGGGGAAATGTTGCATTCCGACTGACTGAGGTTATGAATGAGATTCTTTATTCCTTTCTAGCTGGGTCAGCACTATAGGTTCCAAAAGCCAAAAATGTGCATTTCTTCTCAGTTTTGAAACGGTTATGTCGAACGAATAATATTGATGTTTCTTGTTTTGACACAGATTAGAGAAATGCTTTTGTGTAATAGGTCTGACCCCCTGCCCCGTTTAAATCAACTAATTAATAATTCATATTTAATTGCCGTGGTGCATGTGCTTTGTACTGGATACGTCTATAAAAAGGTACAATTACAGCATAAATGGACAGTGTTTAAAGCAATGCTGCACATGTACAGTACTGGGCGTAGGTAGGCCTTAGGCTGCCCGTGGCGGCCCCTGCGTTTGCCGCCCTCGGCAAAATCATAGTAGAGCGGGGGGGGGGAGGGGGGTGGTAGCGGCCGATTTTTGCGGCCGCAACGGCCGCAGGTAAGAGCGGGAGGAAGGGGGGGCCAGCTGCCGCACGAAAACTCGTGCCGCCTGGGGCGGTCCGCCCCCATCGCCCCCCCCTAGCTACGCCACTGTGTCTGCTCTGCACGGAATTTGCATCTTTTCATTCAAAGTCTGTCTTTTTACAGTTCTCTTCCATAACTGAATGGGATAAGCTTGGAGAACAAAAACAATACTGCTGTGTTCAGCGTCAATGCTATGACCATTCGGCTCTAGGCAACTGCCAAGGGTTCAACCAGCAGGGGGCACCAGGTTACCAGGGTAATCATTAAATATTACTACATTACCATCAGAGGGAGCAGGGGCGGCTCCTCCGCTAAGGCGGAGGAGCATCTCCCCACTGCTCGCAGAGCAGGAAAAAATAAAAGTAAAATGATAATAATTTCGTTATTATCATTTTATTTTTCTGCGCTACGGGGCTGGGTTAGGCAGGCGGGGCTGGTGTCAGCCTGGGAGGAGTGGTTCATGAACACTCTAAATGCGCATAACGGTTTGGCCGGCCGTCTTGGCCCGGTCAAACAGTCATGCGCACTTTGCATGTTCCCCACCAGGCTGTAATGCACAGCCTGGTGGGGAACATGCACAGGCTCCCTGTCCCCGTCTGAGCGCCAAACCACGGTGCTCAGACCAATCATAACGCTGCATTGCAACGTTGTGATTGGCTTAGGGGTGCTTGTGTGCTTCCGGGACTCGTCAGGAAACAATGACGGAGGGGAGACAGAGGAGGGCGTGAGGAGGCAAGTGTTATTTTTTTTATGTTTTGTAAAAAAATGTAAATCCAGTATTTGTAAAGCGCGAACAGCTACCCGAAGGTATCCCGGCGCTGGGGGCCGTCGGGAAGATTAAGCAAGTTATTGCCCAGAGTCACATGGTGCTGGGCTGACCTGCCGCCGGTGCCGGGTATCGAACCGTGAGCCCCAGATTCCAGCATCAGTCGCCCTGGCCGTGGCGCCACACCTCTTCCCCCTTCGCCCTACCCGCTGCTCCACCAGCCCCGTTCCCTGCCAGCCGCTACTGAGAGAGAGAGCCAGCACCAGCTTGCTTAGTGTGCCAAAACATTTTGCAATGACCCTGCTTGTGTTGAACATGTTTGTCAATACAAATAAGTCATAAATCACGCTCAAATGTTCATTTTTTCACTCCAAAAAGGTTTCGCTCTGATAGCGCCCTATTGTTTAGGAGCAGGCCACAGAGTAGAATGGAATGACCGGAGGAGCAGGGGCCGGTCTCTTCAGATCCATCATCTTCATCACCAAGGGAGGGAAACGAATGGGGGGAATTGTTCACAAGAATACACAAACATGAAGGCACTTACATTTCATATCATTCTAAAAGCTATCTTTGCATGCCTGATTGATGGTCTGGGCCCTTATTAAAAACTAAAGAAAGATGACTACAATTAATTTCAGAAACTAGAGAGGCTACTAATGTAGCCATAGCTGTACATTTCTCTAAGAGAATATATGGCACTAATGTACTGATCGTAGAAGAAATTCTCATCGCTGCTTATGGAATTTTAATTGAATGATGCTACCTCATTGCCATTCTGTGATCTCGATTTCTGTGATAAGTTTATGTTTACTGTTTCATATAATTTACACTGCAGAACTCAATTGCTTCTAGGCACTAGAGTGGTACATTGACTGGAAGGCAGGAGTAACGGTTTCAATGATCGCCATCGCCATGGCATGGTTTTTGCTTGATAAGGTTGTGGGAGTTTCAGCTTACAATGAAGTCTTCTGGCCTAGACATGATGTGTAATTTGGCAGAGTACAGGGCCCAGCGGGAGGGACACCCCTCTAATTTCTTTGAAGACATAGGCATTGAGAATTGGTTAATGATGTATTGTTCTTTATTGTCTGCACATTTTTATTTTGCTTACTATCCCTCTGGAGGCATTGAAGTGGTATGCGGATGAGTAGCACACTAGGCTGTGGCACTCAGAGAGCGTTTGTTGTATTGTTGTAGTGTGTCATATTTATGTGCTCTAGTTATGTATTGGTTTGTATTCCTAATTATGTCTCTGTGACTAAAATGATTGCCAGCAATGTGTATTATTCTGTTGTTTGGTTGTCTTTGTACACTTTATAACTAGATGGAAGTAGTGTTGTTAGAAAATACAGTGATACATATTTAGGGTCATGCTCTTAATGGCTGTCTCAATGAGTTTGGTGGGAGGAGCTTAGTAGGATTTAGTTTGGAATACCAAACAGAATAGGACATGAGGAGACATGGACTGACATGGATTCAAATAGTTAGGGAATGAAATATGCTGGTTATGTAAATCATACACATTTAGGTGATCACTTGCATGCAGCCCAGTAGAACAAGTGTAGGAAAACGTTATTATCCTTGAAATTTTGGGTGCACTGAAAGTTGGCAGAAATTAATTAGAGCTCTTCAGGTCTTCATAGATGGCCATGGTATGAGCAGGACTACATCCCTTTTTCGAGATGTAACCTGCCATTCTATGATTGTTGATCAATTTTTAAATGTGTTGTTGGACTTAGCCCCTTCTGCAGGTTCACCCCCAAATGTTTTGCCTCCACTCTTCCTGTTTTCTGAACCCGTTTTTGTTGGTTTTTAGGACTCTGTGAACTTTACCACTGCTAACCAGTGCTAAACATAGTGAAATTGGCTTACACCCAATTGGCACATTTAATTTACTTGTAAGTGCCTAGTAAAGTGGAATTGCAGGTACCCAGGGCTTTTAAATTAAATTCTACTAGTGGGCTGAAGTGCTGATTGGGCTATCTACTTAATAAGCCTTTTAAAACATGTCTCAGGCCTGCCATTGCAGCCTGTGGGCAGTTTTAAACTACCATTTCGACCTGGCAAAATTAACTTTTTGCCACATGCAAACCTTCCTTTTTAATACCTATAAGTCACTCCTCCTCCTGGATGTTCCTAAACATCTATCTGTAAGAGAGGGCATCCGCTCCCTGCACAGGCTGCCGGTCAGGAAGCAAGTGACTTTGTAAGCCCTCTATCTAGTTCTCAATGCACTCCACTGCCAGGTTCCGTTGCACTTGAGAACGGACTTCCACTGGTATATCCCCAATGGACAGCTATGGTCTGCCTCGCTTAGGAAGGTGGAAATACCAATATTTTGGAAATCCAGGTGGGGAGGGGGCATCCTTGAGGGTTGTTGCTGCCAGGTTGTGAAACACCCTACCCACTCATATTGCTAGTGTCTCCTGCCATGTGGCCTTGCGCAAACACTTGAAAACCTTCCTTTTCTCACTTCCGGATGCTTAGGGCTGGTCATTCCTGTGAAGTTGCTCTTGCTGTTGGTTAGCACTTTAACATCCTTGGGTATAATGCGCTCTGAAAATCTCAAATACAAACAGCACACTCAACCAAACACACACCTACATGCAAAGCAACACCGCCCAAACACAAACGCCCACACTCATCTGACCAATATACACCTGCCAGGAAACACACACCCAAACGTACAAAGCATGCTCCAGACCCACATGCAACTCCACAACAGACAGCCACATGCACATCACACACTCCAGCTCCCTGTACCTCCAAAACCCAGTCCTCTCCCACCCCTCCTACTCCTTATCCTAGTTCAGCTTTTGTTTCTGCCCTGAACCTCACCGCTTCCAAATGCAAAACCACCACGCCCAAACAGAAACCCATCCCTCCAAAACCCAAAGCCAGCCCTCCCAACCCTTCCAAACCCACCCACCCCTCCCAAACCCACCCCTCCCAAACTCGCCCCTCCCAAGAAAGAGCATTGAGGTGCCGCCTCTGTGCCCACTAGATGACCCCTCCTGAGTAGGTTCCCCATTGCAATCAGATAGGAGGCAAGTTTCCACCAAGGGCACAGCACTGAGATACGGGCTTCTCTTTCTATTTATCTGTTGAAAGTTATTTGTTGAGAGAAGTGTCTCATGTGGATAATAAAACCACTATTTTGTTTTCAGCAAGTTTCTCCTGACATAAATTTTCATTTGCAATTGTTTGATTCCTAGAAATGTTTATGACTAAATTGTGAAGTACATATTTTTAATTACCATTATGGCAGGAAATGCAACAAAGTCAACTTTGTGAACTGCATACACCAGTTAAAATTGTATGTGATGGTCTTTTGAATTCAGGTGCAAGGATTCATCATGATAATGGACACTTGCACCAACAAATAGATGATTTTATTATTTTTTATAGTGTTAGTACATGTGTGTTTATTTCAACTTGATAAGTGATGACAATAAACACATATGCATAACACCTTAAAAAATAATGTGACAGTTGAAAATTGATAAAATACAGGAATTGCAGTAGACAAGAGGAAATGTTACATGCATTACTATGTTAACTGATTCAAGTTTGTGACTGACATTGATTTTACAGGTATTTAAAGAGTAAATGTAACATCTTGTCTAGTGCAATTTCTACATTATGCTACATTTAATTTGTACCAATGATGTGCAATGCATATGTTTTTAATTTGACAATTTACGCAATTTATTTGAACACACTTATATGGTCAGTTTTAGATTTTTTGATTGATGTCCTTTTTGTGTAAGTGTCCATTCTTTTGACGGTAGCTTGCATCAAATTTTGAAATACAATGTAATCATACAAGTGTGTTTCTTTAAATGTCTTAATCGTCATCATTACACACACATATGAATTGTACATTGATATGCTATTGCTTGTGAGAGAGATTACAAAATGCATGAGTCCATAGCTATTGTAAACAGAAAAGTCTAAAGGTAACAAGTAAAAGTGGAGCCTACCTTCGATTCCTGCCATGACGGTGTTGATTTTCTTCATCATCAAGCAGCAGCAGCAGAGGCAGGACTTGGAAGATTGGAAGCGGAAAAGGAAGGGTGAAAGTGAGAAAAGGTGAGTTTCTGCCTTATATCCCTTCCAAACCACCAACTCAGGTGAGGAGGTTTTACTGCCACTGTCATGTCGTTGAAAAAGCACATCGGATTGGCCAGGCGGACAAACTGGCTGTCCTCCCTCTGACAGTCACTTTTACCTGTATCACCAATGACTCAAGCGAACATACCTGTCAGAGTCAGCAGCACTCCGACGGTCTTTCATCCATCGAACTGCCAGCATCTCAATAGAGCAGGTGGACCGCCTAGTAGGTGGGTAGGGAATTTGACGCAAGAGCGGCATCTGAACCATTACCGCCAAGATGTAAACCAGGCCCTAAGTCCTCACTTCCTGTTGATAGTGGGATCCTTACTCTATTTTATACTCCAACACTCAAGTGGGAGATGAGCACATTTTCAGCATCCTTCCAGACTCCATATGATTTCTGAAGCCCATATCTTTGCGGAAAAGGAATTCCATAGTTTAGCAGCTTTGAAGGGGAAGGATGTACACCAAACGTTTTCTTCTCCTATGGCAGAACAGTTAGCTGTAGGGCCAATTTTGAGCATGTAATGGAAACAGGAGACTGTTTAGCCCTAGTCAGACCAAAGGGGTTGTTCATGTGAATGAATGACTCAAAAATCGTAACCTTGAAGGTCAACCTTAATATATATTTATTGTACTATAAACCGATTAAAATGTTATCAGTTGAATCAGCACAAATTTGTACACTTTGTAATTCACATATTTAATGAAGGTGTTTGACTTTCCTATAAATATAATTGTTGGGGCAGAAAGGTCCTTTGCATGGTAATGGACATGTTCCTCTGTCCTGAGTGCCCAACTGTACTGTTGTCTGGATCCCTAATGCATTTTTGTTGTCATAGGCTTGTGCGCCATGACATAGTCATGTCTCATGGATTGAGGTCTTAGTGGACCGAGAGGGGCACCCAAAGTGCTACACTCATAGTGGTGGAAGGCTACTGCCTTCAACAGGTGTTTAGCAGCATGATTGAGTTAGATGTAAAGTACTGCGCAGCGCAGGAGTAGTAACTCTGTGCTGGATGTATTTGTGCCTGGGAAGGGTACAATACAGGAATAGAGCAGTGTTGTGCAGTACATGCATGGTGAGTATGCATACTGGGTGTATATATACCTGCAACGGATAGATTTCATGAGCGATATAGTATTGTGCAGTGAGTGTGCAGTGAAAGAATGTGCTGGGTGTATGTGTGCTTGTGAAAAGTACAATACATGAAGGGTAAAGCATTGTGCAGCGTGTACATGGTGAATGTGTGTGTCTGTGTTTGCAAGAAGCACACCATGGCACAATACAGAAAGATTACAGTACTGAGTAGTGCATGGCTAGTGAATGTGTGCTGAGTGCATGTGTGTCTGTGAGAACACAATGTATTGAGGTAACAGTACTAAATAGTGTGTGTGCTAAGTCCATACACTGAGTGCAAGTGTGCCTGAAACAGCACATTACATAGAGGACCCTGGTTTCCATTTTGGGAAACCCAGGCTTGCCTGTTGAAGAAACAAGGAATAGAGGAATCCCCCAAGACCGATTTGTGTATTGGTGCATTCCTGTGAGCTGGGTGGGACACACTGGAGAAGGGAGCAAGAGACTCCCCCTGTACACTTCAAAGGTGCTCATCGATTCAGTCAGAGATCACAAGGAAGGGGCCTGGACACATCTCAGGAAGAAGATGGAACTAATAAGGGAATCATAAAGAGTAGGCCTGGTGGCCCAGGATTAACCTATGAAGAACATATCACTGTGATTGACATCCAGGTGTAGTCTTTAGTCACTCTCATGGTCTGTGTCGTAGGACTATCAGCTTTGGAGTCTCTCCTCCAGTGACAGGCAGCCTTTTAAGAGGAAGAGAGAGAAGAGAAGGGTGCACTTCAAAAGATGCTGAACCCCAACATCAATGTTCAATGGCCCAGAACCTAAATCAAATTTGGTGTCTGTAATCAGACTATAAGAAGGGGAGATTCAGACCTCAAAAAATTGTCATCTGCCAAGCAACCATTTGGGCTGTGTAAGGGGGGAAGCTCTGCAAGAATTCTGCCCATGTTCAGGACTTGGGGCCAAGGCCTACTAGTCTTTCTGTTGGGTGAAGGGACATCACCCTGGGAAACCAAGACCATCTGCTCTGGAGCCTGAAGCACCAGCACCTGCCTGCTTGCCAGGACCAGCGTGCTGTATGGGCATTAGGAGAGGATTGGAGGGAGCAAGGTCCAGTAGGGAGCCCTGCCAAGAGGACTACCGGTACAAGGTGTGAGGAGATGACTGTACACTGAATGGGTTGCTACCCATGTGCAGGATCAGGTCGGTGACCCCCATATGGCAGGAAAGTGCAACCGTGAAATCATCTATGAGCTGAGTACTGTGTGAGGAGTGTGAAGCCTGTTCCACCTCATTGCGGTGACCCCATATGCCAGGAGGAGCCGCCATGGAAGTAAAGGCTGCCAACAAAATACCAAGACCTGTGCTGGCTTTAGGAGTGACGCCGTATGCCAGGAGGGGCTGCCATGGTTTAGGTTGCTGTGCAATGAAGACAACGCCTTGCCAGCATGTAGTGCAACAACCCCGTATGCCAGGAGGGACTGTCAGTACCAGGTAGTGAGAAGTTCAGAACGCCAGCTGGAGAACTGATAGTTGCAAACCACGGGTCAAAACCATCATCAAGACCTTACCTAGACCTGTCCCATGGACTCAGGAGGATGCTGAGATGACATCACTGCATTGCTGGGACCATATCGGGAGCAACAGGCTCAACTCCCTTCCCCATCTGGGAAACACTGAACTTCCCGTTCTGATGGCAGTGCAGGAGCACCTTTGATTGCTGTTTAAACCAGCTTTGCATCGTCAGACTGTGCTCGATCGATACAGTGTTGCGTTTGGCTGCAATTTAAGGCGAAACACACTGTTAGTGATACAGTGTTTCCAAATCTCTTGGTCGAATTACGTAGCGATTTTCGGCATTGTTCGACTTACTTGCTTTCTGGACTTCGTCAGACGTGGTATGTTGGATTCTCCTGCAGTCGCGTTAACCTGGGTTTCCGGTGCCTACGCCTATCTACTTTTTAATCGGGCTTTGAATTCTGGGAATTGTAGTTTTGGTTCTTTGGTAATTCAGTATATAGTAATGTCCATCTTATATATACATCGCCTGTTTGCTGATGAGGTACGTTGCCTTGTGGAATAGTTCTGTGTTTGACTGTGCCATGGACCGAGTTGTCTTTATTCCATACCAGCGGTGCATTCTGAGAGTTGTAGTTAGGGAACTGTTACGATCTATCCGCCCACAGTATGACCTATCCTATAATTGTAGTGAATGACGGGATTAGTGTTTGGAATGAAGCCATTTATAGTGGACAATGTCACCAGTCCTATACTTGTCATTATTAACAGATGAGGAATTCTTTGTGGACAGTGTTCACATTCTTAGGAATAGTTGTCAGTAGACAAAATCTTGAGTATGGGGCATACTTTTAGATATTGAAAGGAACGTAATTCATGAATCCTGTTCTGCTACTTGTTATTATGTTCTCCCTATTTCAGATATCTCGTTAAGGCCATGGACTGTAGTGTTGAATTTGAGAATTAAGTACGCTTCGTTCTTCAAGAGTGCTGCTTCTATAGCTCCTCACCTTGGGTGGGATTTTAAGGCACACAGTACTGTCCATTTGAAGTCCCGTTCACTATGGTTCATCTCGACAAAATGACTAACCATGGGGGCAGTGACCACTTTTGTTTTGATCCTTGAGCTGTGTTGGACCAGCATTTGTCTAACTTCCTGGTTGGTTTTCCCTATGTAAAGTTTTTGACATGGACATACCACTGCATATATGACATTCCTTGTTCTGTTATTTGAAAAGTCTCTCAGTGTCCATTTGATGTTTTGATGCGTAAATTCTGAGCCTTCGATTGCTGTGTCAAAAACTGAACAGTTACCATACCTATGGTGTTCAACAATGGGTTTGAGGCTCCACTGTGAGAGCAGATCTTTTTCTTTGTCTTTGAGGTTATGTCAGCCCTTACTATTTGCTGGCCTATCCTGGGATTCTTTTTCATAGCAAACAATGGTGGTTCGAATGGGTGTTCCAAATTCTGTAGTAAATGCCAGTTCTGGAGTATAATACTGCAAAATTTGTTTGTATGGGGTCCAAAAGTGGAGACACAAACCAATTTGTCATCTTGTTGTTTTTCCTTTTTGGTGAGTAAGCTTTCTCTCGGTCTGTAAAATGCTGTTTTCATTGCGTGCTTAAGCAACTTTCTGGGGTACCCACGTTCTCTGAGTTGATCTTGGAAAACTCCTGCATGGATGGTATAGTCTTCACTACGTGTACAATTCCTTCTGATCCTCAGCAGTTGTCCATACGGTAAATTGTCTCTCAGGCTGCGAGGGTGGAAACTCTTACAGTGTAGAAGAGTGTTTCGATCTGTTGCTTTCCTGTGCAAAGTTGTGATCAAGATGTTTGTGTCATTTTTTACTTCTGCATCAAGGAATGTTAAGCTGTTTTTGCTCTTGGTCAGGGTAAATTTGATGTCTGGATGTCTAAAGTTAAGCCATTGAAAGAAATTATCTATCTCTTGTTCAGTGCCTTCCCACAGGCAGCAAATGTCGTCTATGTAGCGGTCCCACTGCTTCAAGTGTTCCAAGTAAGGATTGTTATTGAAAATGTATTTATCTTCGAACCTTGCCATGTACAGTATGGCCATCTCCAGAGTGAAGGGACAGCCCATCGCGGTCCCCTTCGTTTAATTATTAAACAGCTGTACTAAATAAACGGTCAGGTATTATTTTTGATATAAAGTTGTACAGGATCCATAATATGTCACACCCCAGAACATCAGGAGTAAAAGGCCCTCTGAAAGGGGTGTTGACAATACCACTGTGACAGGACTGGCGGGTAATCGATGGCCGGGACCCCGGGGGCACTTCAGGAATGTCAACTAGTGTTCTAGTTGTCTCCGAGACCATGCCCCCTCATCAGTCGCAGCAGGCTCATTGGCCGGGAGAGCAAGCAAAGAGGTCATGTGATGTTGAAACCTCAGTGGCAGTGTGGAGAAAGGACAGAGAACAGAGCGTTTTCAGGGAAGGAGAGGATGACAGTCTGGATAAGGACAGAGGAGGTAACCGACTCGAGGAGCCCAAGCCAGCTATAGTGACTCGTCTCAAGACCGTGTGGCACCCAGATCATGGAGAGAGAACTGTAGACAAGCTTTCGGATGTGTACAGCTTTGTGGCCGCATGTTATACCATTTATCAATAAATCGCTCCTTAAATCAACTGGCTGATTTCGATCGTGCCTTTCCATCCTGTGACAGTTGTGTCAGAAGTGCAATTTCCCTATCCCTTAACAGGAGGTGGACATTGCCAAACCAGTGACAATGGAGAACATGATAAAGCAGCTGGCGGAGGGCCAGCGGCATTTGCAGCTTGTGGTGAAGGGGCAATCCAAGGCTGCAACAGGACAGAGAGAACTTGCAGACAGCCCTCAAATCCCCAGCCATCGCCATGATGGACAATCAATCAATACAGGACATAGCCATGCAGAGATTGATCAACACTATTGCCAGCACTAAGGTGCATCCGAACATCCCTAGTTCGGTGTTGCAAACATTTCAGCTGGGAGAAGACCCAGATTTTTTTTCACCAATTTTGAAAGGGTCTCCACTGCTGCACCATTGCCACCCAGAAAGATGGGGACAGTATGTCGCACGACTCTCATCGGGTGAGCTAAAAATGACCTACCAAGCTGCAAATCCCGCAGGTACAATACTCTATCATGACATTAAGCAAATCATCCTGGAGCAACTAGGTTATGACAACGAATATTACAGAACCAAGTTCTAGCAGGAAAACTGGAACTCCCAAGATAATCCTTGGGCATTGTATTACAGGGTCCAGAATCTTGGGAATCGTTAGTTGAAGCCTTCCTCTTCCACCTTGGAGGAGGTCTTGGATAAAATATTCCTTGATGCTCTTCCCAGTCCCACCTGGGCCTGGATACGAAAGCACCCCAACGTAACCGTATCCATCTCATAGACCTGAATTGTTACTTTCATAGGGCTCCCGAATTTCTAGTCAGTCAACCCCACACCCCAATGCTTGTTTCCCACAGCTGGCAAACACCCATCCCTAAGGCTTTTCCAAGGCCACCCTCTGAAAGCAGATACCTACCCTGTCCTCCAAGCAGAGACAACAGACAGGGACCACAGTGTTACCAGTGTGCCGAGTGGGGCCATATCGCCCCCAATCGCCCACAGAAGGCACCACAGTCAGAGCCTATGGAAGTGGGGTATTCCAGGGGACATGTTCAGTGGGCTGGGGGAAGCCCAGACAGGTATCGAATGACCATAGCAGTGAACCAGGAATCCACCAAAGTCCTAATTGACTCAGGCTACTGTCATTCCGTTGTCAGATGAGAAAAGGTTAAATTCCACCAATGGCACATAGGGAAGACCGTAGTTTTCACATGTGTTCACAGGGACCGTAAAATGTATCCCATAGCTGAGATATAAATAAACTGGAATGGATGTGCGGAGACAGAGAGGTGGGAGCTATCCCTTAGCTGGTTGAGGAAATAATCCTGGGGACTGATTATGTGCACTTTCCCCTTCTTTTGGCCACTGCTGAGAAAGAGAGAATGAACCTCGAGTGGCTTAGTGAAGCACTTTTTCTGAATGATGACTTGAACAGGGGTAGATGTAAAGTAAATCGTCATGCCAAGAAAAACTGAACAAAATAAGCTATTTGTCCTGATGGGTGAGACTAATACACCATTATGTTTCTCCATGCACAGCGGGGCCACGGGCCACCACCATAGTTTCACAGTGGCTCAGAGAGAGCACGCCTGGGCTCAGATGGTGACAGAAGAGAATGGATAGGTAGGATCCTATTTCTGTATGTCCAATGGGTTGTTATACCGAAGATTAAAAAAACCTAATGAAACGGTCTCCCAGTTGATCGTTCCCCTTCTTTTTAGGAAGCAGGTGTTACACTGGCCCATAGTCAGGGAGAGGGGGCACACTAAGGAGAGAGAAGACCATGGAGTACCTCTTGAGGCGGTTTTATTGGCCCGGGGTCTTCTTAGATATCCAATGCTTTTGTGCTGCCTGTGAGAGATGCCAGAGAATTAATCCACCTCACACCCTGAAGGCCCTGCTACAAACTTTACCTAAAATTGATGTGCTTTTCTCCAGGGTAGGAATGGATTTGGTCGGACCCTTGGTGGCGTCTGTCTGTGGATATCAGTACATACCCTTTTCCAGTATGATGACCAGCTCTGTTGCACAGGCCATGATTGGGTTCTTTAGCTGTGTCAGTTTCCCCAAGGAACTCCTTACCGATCAGGGGACACCCTTCATTTCAAGACTAATGGCCCAGATCTGTAAGGTACTAGGTATCAAACAGCTTTGTGTGTCTGTGTGTGTTAGACTTGGCATCTTTTGGCGTGTTTCCCCTGACTTTTTGCTTTCTGACCTCCTGGTTTTTGACTCTGTTTTTGCTTGCGTAATGATTCTGCGCACTTTCCTCACTGCCGTCCAGTGGGAAAGTGCAAGTGCTCCTGTACAAAATGTGTTATGGATTGGTATTTCCATGATTGGCCTATTTGATTTATGTGTCAGTCCCTTGTAAAGTGCACTGAGAGTGCCAGGGCCTATAGATCAAATGCTGTTGGTGGGCTGCAGCACTGGATTGTGCCACCCACGCAAACAGCCCGTAAAGTGTAACTCTGGCCTGCCATTGCAGAGCCTGTGTGCAGCCTGGGGCTGCCATGTCGACTTGGCAAGTGCACACACTTGCAAGTCCCTAAACCTTCCCTTTTCTACATGTTAGTCACCCCTAAGGTAGGCCCAAGGTACCCCTGTGGGCAGGGTGCATTGTGTGTGAAAGGTAGGACATGCCCTGGTGTGTGTGGCATGTCCTGATAGTGAATTACAGCCTATTTCGTTTTTCACTATTGCAAGGCTACCTGTTCCCCATAGGCCAGAATGGGCAGTTTTGATTATTACAGCTTATAATCCTAACTGACCCAGGGAACATGGTAGAAATTCGAGTTTAGTATGCCTGGACTCAGAATGATAAATTGCATCTTTTAGTAAAGTTGGTTTTAACATTCTGTGTTTGAAAATACCACTTTTAGAAAGTGGGTATTTTCTTGTCTAACCATCCAAGCCTGCCTCTGCTAGGTTGTGTATTCCTTGTCTGGAGTGTGAGTGACAGGGGCTGGGGGATGCCAGGAGACAGGGTGAGTCAGCACAGGGCTGAATAGCAAGATCTACATGTAGATGGGTGGGAGGAGTTGCACCTGGGCCCTGAATAGGGCTGGGCCTTCCCTCCACAATGCTGGCTCCACCTCCTGTGGTGCGTCTGATGTCCCTGGCCTACTCTCTGAAAGAAAGGACGGAGACTTGTCAACAAAGTGCTCCAGAACTGGTTTGGACTAGGCAAAGGCCTCTCTGCCTTCAGAGAACAAAGGAATTTGGGATATAAATATTGGGGCCCTGACCCCATGAATTTAGATCTCGCTGGAATCAAGGAACCTGCCAAGAAGAAGAGCTGGAAGAGCTGCCAGGAGGAGTACTGCCCCTTTGCTGTGTTGTTGCTTTGTTGGGTTGGCCTGCAGCTGCTTCTTCTGCCTTGGGCAGTGAAAGGACTGGACTGAACTTTCTACTACTTGTGCTGAGAATCTCCAAGGGCCTGAAACCGAGCTGGCCTCCTGTTAAGAAGTCTCAGGGACTGCAAAGACTTCACAACCCTCTGGGTACCGCTTCTGGAACCGCTGTTTCAGTTGCCACAGAGGAAGGGAACCGCAACCGACTCCGTCAACCGACTCCATCGCTGGCCCGGTGTCCTGTTTGCACCGCAGACCGCACCGTCCGCATCTCGCACCGCAACCCTGGTCTCACCGACGACGACGTCCGACGCCATCGCCACCGAGCCGCTGCTTGCACCGTGACCTGTGGGCACCGCAGTCCGCATCGCATCGCTTCACTGTGCCAGCCGGACCAGACCGACGCTGTCGCTGCAACTGGCTCAACAATCGTGACCGCATCGAAGTTGGGGCACCGCTCGCACGCTTGCGACGCACCGCTCCGACTCGAACCGCTGTCCGACGCCAGCTCCCGCACTCCGGCTTGGTTGCCTGCATCGCAACCTGCCAGCACCGCATCGAGCACCGTCTCACCCTGCACCGTACTCCTTGGACTCACCGACTCCGTCTGCACGATTGTCACCGAGCCGCTGCCTGCACCGCATCGAGAGGACACCGCACCCTGCACCGCTTCCATCTTGCATCGCAACCACGACGAACGCCGACCGGCTCGCACACTCCGTGTCAGCCACAACGAGAAAAGGTACTGTGACCGAGTCTGTTCACGACTCTGCTGGCCTGTATCGACGCGGTCGGCTGGAACTGTTAGACTCTGTGGTTTTCAGCATCGCGGTAGACTCGGACGAGCTACCGACTCGTACGAACTTTGTTTTTGAACTATTCCTGCAAAGAAGAAGTTATCTTGCAACGTAATCATTTTTAAAGTACTGTACTGTGAATTCTTATCGTATTTGGTCTTGTTTTAAAGTATATAAAAATATTGGATATTTTTCTAAACTGGTGTGGTGTCAGTTTGTAGTGCTTACACTGTATTACTGTTGGTTATGTGCAAATGCTTTACACACTGCCTCTAGAATAAGCCTGACTGCTCGTGCCAAGCTACCAAGGGGGTGAGCAGGGGTTATTTTAGGAGTGTAACTCCCTTACCCTGACTAGGAAGAAGGGTCCCTACTTGGACAAAGGTGCAAGCCCTTGCCAACTAGAGATCCCATTTCTAACATTGGTTGTCAGCGGTGAGGATAGGACTTGTGTTTGTACTTGACTTACAGTGATTGGTGTGCACTACTACCATATCGCAGACCATTAGGTACCACATACAGGTTCTTTTTCTTTTTGGCCTATTTTTGATCTTGCCAGTTTGAACTTGCTACTTCAACATGCCTGAATCTATAGTATCATCAATTGCATCAGTAGAAATTGCCTTTGAGGAGGATCGATTGGAAGCCTACAATGTCAAGGAGTTAAAATCGATTTGCAAGAACCTAAAAGTCCAGGTCAGAGGCCTCACCAGGAAGGATGAGCTACAAAAGGTGCTGAGGGCCTGGGTAGCAGCCAGAGGTGCCAGTGGGCAATCTGGTGATCTCACTGGAGAGGTGGAGGAGCCTGTTCCAAGGGTGGATGTGCTTTTGGGAGGGGGGGAACCCTCCAGGCCAGGCAGCAGTAGTTTGTGCCCAGAGGAGCTGGAGGACAGGCGGGAAGTAAGGAGGTTTGAATTGGAGAAACTCAGAATAGAAAGTGAGAGGGAAGAGAAAAGAATAGCCATGGAGGAAAGGAAAATGATACTAGATCATGAGAGAATGATCAAGGAGCTGGAGCTAAAGAGTAGATCCGGTTCAGATGGTGGCAGCAATTCTTCAGCACACACAGACAGGATTGTACACATCCCCAAGAACGTAGGTAAAGAGTACAAAAAGGGTGATGACATACAAAGGTGGTTTCAAGGGTACGAGTCGTCTATTCATATGAATGGGGTCCCTGAGAGGAACTGGGGAGAGGGGTTGTGGCCTCTCTTTCCAGAGGAAGCTAGGGATACTCTGATAGCTTTGGGTAAGGGGCAAGACCTCACCTATGCTGACATGAAAGACGCTCTACTCACTAGATATGGGCTCACTCCTGAGAAGTACAGGGATCAGTTTAGATACAGTAAAAAGTCTGAGGCCAACACTTGGTTGGAATGTGTGGATATATTCTGTAGGTCGCTGGATGGTTGGGTGAAGGGCAGTAATGTAACAGATTTTCAGGGGCTCTACAATTTGATTGCATGGGAGCACTTGTCTAGTCTATGTTTTTCAGATCTGTGCCAGCTCCTAGTTGATAGTAAGCTAACTGACCCCAGGAAGCTTGCTATGGAGGCGGACCGCTGGGTGAGTACCAGGGTCCACAAGAAAGCGTTTGGGGGAGACTCAGCCAAAGGTGGGCAGGGTCCCCAGCAGAACGGTGGGGGGGACAAGGGTAAAGCACAGGAGTTCTCTAAAGGGCCCCAAACTAGTACCCAGGGTAAAGGTTCCCAGCCCCCCGGTGATAAGAAGAAAGGGGTCTCTACAGGGAAGCCTGTTGAGACCGGCCCCCGCAAGTGTTATGCATGTGACCAGGTAGGTCACTTTAAGGGGGACCCCAAGTGCTCAAAGGGGACACAGCCACCCACCGGTGGACAGTCCAAAGTGTTGGCTAGTGTAGCGCTTGGGGAGGAGGGGTGCCCACAGGAGGGTGGGGATCCCGCAGAAATGACCCTTGTCTCACTAGGGGACAGTGAGATGGTCCCAGGAAACCAGGTGCCCCCTAACACAAAGAAATATAGCACCTGGGTGACCATCAATGGGAACAGGGTAGAGGCTCTCAGAGATACTGGAGCCAGTGTGACCTCAGTCCGGTGTCACCTGGTCTCTGAGAAGCAGGTAGTCCCAGGGGCATTCCACGAAGTAGTTGCTGTAGACAACTCTGAGCGCCAGTGTATGGTGGCGCAGGTTCCCTTTGAATGGGGGGTCTCAGGTCCCTTGAGGGTGGTTGTGAGCCCTACCATGTCTGTAGAGTGTCTGCTAGGTAACGACCTGGAGCAGTCCTTATGGAAGGATGTTGAGCTCAGGTCTCACTTGGAGATGCTTGGGTTGCCAGAGTGGGCATGCGTGTCTACTCGGTCAATGGCAGCCAGAAAGGGTGATCAAGAGGACTTGGAGCCTGGAACAGTGGCCCAAGTCCCTGCCAAGAAGGAAGGGCAAGGGGCGCGGGAAACCGGCCCCCGAAGTTCCCACGGACCGGGAGGAGGCGGACCTCGAGGGGGTCGCCCCGGTGCCTACAGGGGAGCAGGTAGCCGAACTGGGAGACATCTCTGAGATGACCCATTGGCAGCAAGAAGGGGGTCCCACCAGGGAGGAGGTCTGCAAGGAGCAGAACGAGTGCCCTACTCTGGAGGGTCTGCCGCGGCAGGCTGCAGACCAGGCAGCTGGTAATCAGTCCGGGTCACATCTGATCTACTGGGAGAATGGTCTCCTATACAGTGAGCCTAAGGTTGCTGAGCCTGGGTCAGCCCGTGTGCTGGTGGTACCCCAGCGCTTCAGGACCTTCCTACTGGGTCTGGCTCATGACGTGCCTTTGGCAGGACATTTGGGGCAGGACAAGACCTTTGACAGGCTTGTCAACCACTTCTTTTGGCCTCAAATGCGAAGGCAGTCAGATGCACACTGTAGGTCTTGCCAAACTTGCCAGGCAAGTGGTAAGAGTGGGAGGAAGGTCAAAGCTCCTCTCCAACCTTTTCCTGTTGTTGGAACACCCTTTGAAAGGGTAGGGATGGATATTGTGGGGCCACTGGATCCCAAGACAGCCATGGGCAACAGGTACATCCTGGTCTTGGTGGACCATGCCACCCTGTACCCGGAGGCAATCCCTCTCAGGACAACGACGGCGCCAGTGGTGGGCCGGGCGTTAATGGGGATCTTTTCCCGTGTGGGATTCCCCAGAGAGGTGTTTTCTGATAGGGGGACCAATTTCATATCCAAGTATATGACATCCCTGTGGAAGGAGTGTGGTGTAACCTACAAGTTCACCACTCCTTACCACCCACAAGGAAACGGTCTGGTGGAGAGATTCAACAAGACCTTGAAAGGCATGATCAAGGGTCTAACAGAACCCATGAGGCGTAAGTGGGACGTCCTCTTGCCATGCCTACTCTTTGCATACAGGGAGGTGCCTCAGAAGTCTCTTGGGTACAGCCCCTTTGAGCTCCTGTATGGCCACCCTGACAGAGGACCTCTGAGTTTGGTAAAGGAAGTCTGGGAGGCAGCTCCCAGGAAAACTCCCCAGGATGTGTTTAGCTACATGCTGGCCATTAGAAACCAAACTGCCCGCTTCAGGAAACTCGCTCAGGCGAACCTAGAAGCAAGCCAGGAAGAATTGAAGAGATGGTATGACCAGAATGCCACTCTGGTCGAATTTCAACCTGGGCAAAAAGTGTGGGTCATGGCCCCAGTGGCACCTTGTGCCTTGCAGGACAAGTGGACTGGGCCATATGAGGTGGTGGAGCGCAAAAGTGACGTCACCTACCTGGTGGATTTGCAAGCTCCAAGGAACCCTTTTAGGGTCCTTCACGTGAACCGCCTCAAGCCCCACTTCGAGAGGTCCGAAGTGAGTATACTCTTGGCGACAGATGTTGGGGTGGAAGAGGAGAGTGAGCCTCTCCCTGACCTCCTGTCTACCAAGGAGCATGATGGGTCAGTAGAAGGTGTGATCCTCTCCCCTACTCTGACTCAGGAGCAGCAGGGGGACTGTCACCAGTTGTTGGGACAGTTCGCCCCACTGTTCTCTCTGACCCCCGGTGTTACTCACTGGTGTACCCATGACGTGGACACAGGTGACAGCCCTCCTGTGAAGCACAAGATTTACAGGTTGACTGACCGGGTCAGAGCCAGCATCAAGGAGGAGGTCTCTAAGATGTTGGCGTTAGGGGTGATTGAGCCCTCCAACAGTCCTTGGGCCAGCCCAGTGGTCTTGGTCCCAAAGGCTGCTGCGCCCGGTGCCACTCCAGAACTCCGGTTTTGTGTGGACTACTGTGGGCTCAATGCCGTCACCAGGACTGACGCGCACCCCATTGCCAAAGCTGATGAGCTCATTGATCGGTTGGGAGCTGCCCGGTTCCTCAGCACGTTTGATTTGACATCTGGGTATTGGCAGATTGCCTTAACCGATGGGGCCAAGGAGAGATCAGCATTCTCAACCCCAGAAGGTCATTATAAATTCCAGGTGATGCCCTTTGGGTTGAAGAATGCCCCTGCCACCTTTCAGAGGTTGGTCAATCAGGTGTTGGCTGGGCTGGAGGATTTCAGTGCCGCCTACCTGGATGACATTGCTGTGTTCAGTTCCAGCTGGGAAGAACATTTACAGCACCTTGAGAAAGTGTTGAGGGCTCTGCAAGGTGCAGGCCTCACGATCAAGGCCAGTAAGTGCCAGATCGGGCAGGGTTCTGTGGTGTACTTGGGACACCAGGTAGGAAGCGGCCAGGTGGCGCCCCTGCAACCCAAGATTGACACCATTCTGGCTTGGGAGCCCCCAAGACCCAGACAGAGGTGAGAGCCTTCTTAGGTCTCACCGGCTACTATAGGAGATTTGTTAAGGGCTATGGCACCATCGTTGCCCCCTTAACAGAGCTGACTTCTAAGAAGCAGCCCAGGAAAGTGATCTGGACTGAGTCCTGCCAGAAAGCTTTTGATGCCCTGAAGGCAGCCATGTGCACGGCGCCCGTGCTCAAGGCACCTGACTTCTCCAAGGACTTCGTCGTGCAGACTGACGCTTCAGAGCATGGTGTGGGAGCGGTGCTCTCACAACTGAACGAAGAGGGCCTGGATCAGTCTGTAGTCTTCCTTAGCAGGAGACTACTCCCCAGGGAACAGAGGTGGAGTGCCATAGAAAGGGAAGCTTTTGCTGTGGTCTGGGCACTGAAGAAGCTGAGACCATACCTGTTTGGGACTCACTTCCGGGTTCAGACAGACCACATGCCCTTCAGATGGTTGATGCAAATGAGGGGTGAGAATCCAAAACTGCTGAGGTGGTCCATCTCCCTACAGGGAATGGACTTTACGGTGGAACACCGTCCTGGTACAGAACACGCCAACGCAGATGGTCTGTCCAGGTTCTTCCGCCTTAGTGAAGAGACTCCAATGGGGTTGGGTAGTTCTCCCTACTTTCAGCTGGAGGGGACATGTGTTAGACTTGGCATCTTTTGGCGTGTTTCCCCTGACTTTTTGCTTTCTGACCTCCTGGTTTTTGACTCTGTTTTTGCTTGCGTAATGATTCTGCGCACTTTCCTCACTGCCGTCCAGTGGGAAAGTGCAAGTGCTCCTGTACAAAATGTGTTATGGATTGGTATTTCCATGATTGGCCTATTTGATTTATGTGTCAGTCCCTTGTAAAGTGCACTGAGAGTGCCAGGGCCTATAGATCAAATGCTGTTGGTGGGCTGCAGCACTGGATTGTGCCACCCACGCAAACAGCCCGTAAAGTGTAACTCTGGCCTGCCATTGCAGAGCCTGTGTGCAGCCTGGGGCTGCCATGTCGACTTGGCAAGTGCACACACTTGCAAGTCCCTAAACCTTCCCTTTTCTACATGTTAGTCACCCCTAAGGTAGGCCCAAGGTACCCCTGTGGGCAGGGTGCATTGTGTGTGAAAGGTAGGACATGTCCTGGTGTGTGTGGCATGTCCTGATAGTGAATTACAGCCTATTTCGTTTTTCACTATTGCAAGGCTACCTGTTCCCCATAGGCCAGAATGGGCAGTTTTGATTATTACAGCTTATAATCCTAACTGACCCAGGGTACATGGTAGAAATTCGAGTTTAGTATGCCTGGACTCAGAATGATAAAATGCATCTTTTAGTAAAGTTGGTTTTAACATTCTGTGTTTGATAATACCACTTTTAGAAAGTGGGTATTTTCTTGTCTAACCATCCAAGCCTGCCTCTGCTAGGTTGTGTATTCCTTGTCTGGAGTGTGAGTGACAGGGGCTGGGGGATGCCAGGAGACAGGGTGAGTCAGCACAGGGCTGAATAGCAAGGTCTACATGTAGATGGGTGGGAGGAGTTGCACCTGGGCCCTGAATAGGGCTGGGCCTTCCCTCCACAATGCTGGCTCCACCTCCTGTGGTGCGTCTGATGTCCCTGGCCTACTCTCTGAAAGAAAGGATGGAGACTTGTCAACAAAGTGCTCCAGAACTGGTTTGGACTAGGCAAAGGCCTCTCTGCCTTCAGAGAACAAAGGAATTTGGGATATAAATATTGGGGCCCTGACCCCATGAATTTAGATCTCGCTGGAATCAAGGAACCTGCCAAGAAGAAGAGCTGGAAGAGCTGCCAGGAGGAGTACTGCCCCTTTGCTGTGTTGTTGCTTTATTGGGTTGGCCTGCAGCTGCTGCTTCTGCCTTGGGCAGTGAAAGGACTGGACTGAACTTTCTACTACTTGTGCTGAGAATCTCCAAGGGCCTGAAACCGAGCTGGCCTCCTGTTAAGAAGTCTCAGCGACTGCAAAGACTTCACAACCCTCTGGGTACCGCTTCTGGAACCGCTGTTTCAGTTGCCACAGAGGAAGGGAACCGCAACCGACTACGTCAACCGACTCCATCGCTGGCCCGGTGTCCTGTTTGCACCGCAGACCGCACCGTCAGCATCTCGCACCGCAACCCTGGTCTCACCGACGACGACGTCCGACGCCATCGCCACCGAGCCGCTGCTTGCACCGTGACCTGTGGGCACCGCAGTTCGCATCACATCGCTTCACTCTGCCAGCCGGACCAGACCGACGCTGTCGCTGCAACTGGCTCAACAATCGTGACCGCATCGAAGTTGGGGCACCGCTCGCACGCTTGCGACGCACCGCTCCGACTCGAACCGCTGTCCGACGCCAGCTCCCGCACTCCGGCTTGGTCGCCTGCATCGCAACCTGCCAGCACCGCATTGAGCACCGTCTCACCCTGCACCGCACGCCTTGGACTCACCGACTCCGTCTGCACGATTGTCACCGAGCCTCTGCCTGCACCGCATCGAGAGGACACCGCACCCTGCACCGCTTCCATCTTGCATTGCAACCACGACGAACGCCGACCGGCTCGCACACTCCGTGTCAGCCACAACGAGAAAAGGTACTGTGACCGAGTCTGTTCACGACTCTGCTGGCCCGTATCGACGCAGTCGGCTGGAACTGTTAGACTCTGTGGTTTTCAGCATCGCGGTAGACTTGGACGGAGCTACCGACTCGTACGAACTTTGTTTTTGAACTATTCCTGCAAAGGAGAAGTTATCTTGCAACGTAATCATTTTTAAAGTACTGTACTGTGGATTCTTATCGTATTTGGTCTTGTTTTAAAGTATATAAAAATATTGGATATTTTTCTAAACTGGTGTGGTGTCAGTTTGTAGTGCTTACACTGTATTACTGTTGGTTATGTGCAAATGCTTTACACACTGCCTCTAGAATAAGCCTGACTGCTTGTGCCAAGCTACCAAGGGGGTGAGCAGGGGTTATTTTAGGAGTGTAACTCCCTTACCCTGACTAGGAAGAAGGGTCCCTACTTGGACAAAGGTGCAAGCCCTTGCCAACTAGAGATCCCATTTCTAACAGGTACCATACCCGGGCGGTCTAGTTGAGTAGTATAAAAGCACGATAAAAACAATCCTGGAAAAACTAGTGACAGACACTAGGAGGGACTGGGATAGAAAGCTGCCCCTAGTGTGGTTTGCAATAAGAACACATACACAGTCCTCCATAGGGTATAGTCCCTTTGAGCTTGTCTTTGCTAGACGGCCCAGGACATTGCTAGACATGGCAGCTGAATGGAGGGAGGAGGAAGAAGACGAGGGGTTGGACCTCCTAGAGTATGCTGCCAACCTAAAGACAAGGTAGCTAATCTTTGGGAAGACATCTGCCAGCATTTGGAAGGAGGCTAGGGAAGAAAAAAGATGAATTACGACCACAATACGAAACTCAGGGAGTTACATGTAGGAGATAATGCCTTGATCCTTTTGCCCTTCTCGATAACAAACTGTTGGCCAGGTGGCAAGTACTTATATAGGGTGACAGCACAAGTCACCCTGGTGGCATACAAATTGGCAATACCCTATTGTGACAACAAAGAGCAGATATACCATATTAACCTCCTTAAGAAGTGGGTAGGGTTTCAAGTTCCAGACAGGTGTGACGAGCTGCATTGCTCGTAACAGATTTCCAGCCCTTAGAGATCTCCTTTTCACCTCGGGAGCCAAATCTAGGGAAGGTGACAGTACCCAATCTGACAGATTCCCAATGACAGAACCTCTTGGCTCTCGTAGACAGGTATCAGGGCGCATTCTCTAGTAAACCAGCGAGGACCTCCCTCCCCTGGTACAGCATAACATAGTGACAGATGGAAAACAAGTGGTTTGATTACGTCCCTATAGGATCCCTGAAGCCAGAAGGAGGGCAATGGAGGAAGAGGTTGAGGAAATGCTGAGAGATGGAATCATAGAGCCTTGTGTTCCCCTATGGTACTGGTCCCGAAGCCTAATGCATCTATCAGGTTCTGCATTGACTTCAGACAGGTGAACAGCAAATCAAAATTCGACACCTAGCCAATTCCCAGGATAGGTGAGTTGGTTGAAAACCTGGGGACAGTAGCCTAGCTTACCAACCTCGACCTGACAAAGGGCTACTGGCAGATACCGTTGATCCCAAACACCTGAGAAAAAATTGCCTTTTCCACCCGATAGGGGTTATATCAATTCAGGGTTCTACCCTTTGCACTGCACGGGGCCTCTGCCACATTCCAGAGGCTGATGGACTTACTCTTGAGACACCACCATGGCTACGCCGCAGCCTATCTAGATGACATCGTCATCTACAGCCAGTCCTGTGAACAACATCTCCAACACTTAGAAGCAGTGATTACGACCCTACAGGATGCTGGTTTGACAGCCAACCCTGAGAAGTGTACTCTGGCTACCAATTCAGTCCCTTACCAGGGGTATCATTTACAGGACAGGAAGATAATCCAACAAGTAAATAAAGTAAAGGTCATCAAACATTTACCAATGGACAAAATAGGGGTTTTATCTTTCTTGGGGCTGGTAGGGTACTACAGCCAATTTATCCCTAATTTTACAGTAAGAACAGCTCTCCTTGACTGATCTGCTGCTAAAAACTTGGCTTATCCCTATCACTGAGTGGGTACCTACCCGTCAACAGAGCTACAATCAGTTGAAATACTTACTGTTTGGGGAACCTGTGTTGTTGTGTCCAGACTTCACTCGATGGTTTGTCCTACAGACAGAAAATTCTGATAGGGGGCTTGGAGATGTTCTGTCTCAATCCGATCATGAGGACTTTCTTCATCCTGTGGTTTACATATGTAGGAAGTTCTTACCCCATGAGACTCATTATTCAACCATTGAGAAGGAGTGCCTCCCGATTAAATGGGCCATGGAGGCCCAACAGTATTATCTGTTGGGACGATCCTTCCACCTCCTTACTGACAATGTCCCCCCCGCCCCCAAGTTTAGCCAGTAACAAGGACACCAACTCCAGGGTGTTGGATTGTTTTTTAGCCCTCCAACCCTTTTTCCATTTGAAGTTCAACATCACCGTGGGAAGATGCAAGGCAACAGCGATTACTTATCTCGGACTGCTATCTCTTCATGGCCCGATCGGCCATTCCTGGAAGGGATGCATTGTGACAGGGCTGTCAGGGTTGTCCATGGAGGAGATCCTGGGGACACTGCAGGAACATCAACTAGTATTCCAGTTGTCTATGAGACCACGCCCACTCATCAGCTGCAGCAGGTTCATAGGCCGGGAAAGCAAGCGAAGAGGGCACGTGATGTCAAACTTGGAAGGAGTGTGATCTCGGCGGCGGTGTGGAAAAAGGACAGAGAACAGAGCGTTTTCAGGGAAGAAGTGGACGATGGTCTGGACAAGGGCGGAGGAGGTCCCTGACCCGAGAAGCCTGATCCAACTACAGTGACTAGAGATGAGGCTGCGTGGACCCCAGAGACATCTACCTTGTTCGGAGGCCTGGAGGAGCAGTTCCAAGGAGCGGGCGATATTCCCGACAACCTGGGGAAAGGCATGAAGGACGAGACAGCTGCGACTCTTCCCAAGAGTCGCAGCTTCAGGCAAGTGATTCTGGAGGGAGCGCATACTGTTGCTTGATGGCTGACACCATGGACATACTTGGTGGGGGTATGACAAACTCCCTTGGGATCCTATTAAGCAGGCATAACCTGGTGTTAGAAGGGCACTGTTTGTTAAGTTTCCTTTTCCACGTTATTTCTTTGGTTTGTTTTTTCTCTGTAACACTTTGGTTTTAAATCCCTAGTTGGTAAGAGGGGGAAGTGTGATAAAGTGAGATACAAATGTTAAGCACCTGTAGAGGGTTGGGTTGGCTCTGGACTGGTGTTGGACAGTCCAATGTTAGCACTGAGGAGTTATCACGAGAGACTTCACTGGCCAAGTCTTGGACGGGGATCCTGTTAGGCAGATAAAACGTGCGGTGGTGATATTGGTGATGGGCTGTTTTATCGTTATGAACTGTTATTTACAAGCCTTCAACTTCTGTTTCCCCGAGGGTGCAGTGTAGCCACTGAGAGAGCAAAAAGGAGAGAAAACACCCCAAGAAGACCCAACAGATCATGGAGAGAGCACTGTAGACAAGCCTTCAGACATGTATAGCTATGTGGCCACTTGTTATATCATTTATCAATAAATCCCTCCATAAATCAACTGGCTAGTGTGGATCGTGTCTTACCATCCTGTGACAACCAGATTGGTAAAAAATAACATATTAACAATAATGTTCTGTTAAAACAGTTGAACCATGAATTTTTTAATTGATCAAAATTATATTTAAAGTTCTCAGGTGTGTGTTTTCCAACTGTGGTTAGTCTCTTGTTTCTTAAGGTCCTCCTTATCCTCATTAACAAGAGAACAATTCTGAATGTCAAATGGAGCATGTGCCAACATTTGTTAACTCCTTGGTCTCACATGGCAATTTGAAATGCCCTTTTGGTGTTTTACAACCCTCTGGGATGTTGTTAAAACATAATGAAAAAAGATGAGGCTTCCTAATTAATGTTTCATATATAGTTGTCTGTACATAGTTTTAAAGATATCCACCTGAAAAGCAAAGTCATCATTTGCATTGCACACTGCTACCATATCCAAGAAAGCATGTTATCACAACACCAGGATGACTTACTTATGCACAAAGATATTTATAAGATATTAATTAGAGGGTCGTTTCATTATGTAACAGGTTCACTTACTGGAACAGCCCAAGTCCTGTAACTTCTGTTATAGGGCAAAAAGCACCGGGAAAAATATTATGGGTAGTAAAACAACACGTGTTGTTGAAACTTATTAATGTGTGTTTATGCATGCCTCTCTACTTTGCCTTATGACTTCATCAGTGGCCCATCCTTGAACTGCCACACATGGTTTAGGGGATAACTTAGACTTTTTTAGATGTTTCTGGACCACTTCTGCAATATGCCTCCATGCTAGATTAGGTGTGGTTCACAGTCTTTTTTTGCGTTAAGCTCTCACAGCTCCAATGTGGGGTATACCTTTAGTGACTGCTCTTGCTATGTTCTATTTCATCTCTTTGCTAAACCTTTTAGACCTGTTTCATAATATTTATTTCAATATGAATAGTCTACTTTTAGAAATAATCTGTTGCAAGCCAGAGAGACCCCAGAAAGCAGGAGACTGTCCATCCTGCTCTTCTGTTGGGACAGAGAAAGGGCTCCTACATGCCTCTGGAAAGCGTGCGTCCCTGCCTCAAATTCCTCAGCGTAAGCTGTAGTGTTTTTTATCTACACCTCAACACACTAAATGATCATGCGTGCACACCGCTTGGAAGCTAGGGACATTCCCCTGCCCTTTCCTAGTCCATTATTATCTGGAAGAGGCTATGCCCCAAAGATTAATATTTAATTAACTGGGACAGCCAACCTTTGGACTGTTGTTTTAGTATGTATTTTTGTATATGGTATTTCTATAGTGCAGACCCAGCTAAAAGGCAGCAGAGCAGTGTACGGGAAAAGACAAGCATAAAGTTGACGAGTTATAGAAGAGATAGCTGGGTTATGGAGAGTTTATGCATTGTGAGGTAGTGCCCTTTAAAGAGGAGAATCTTTATTTCTAGCTCTTTCCTAAATTGAAGCAGCGTTTGGACGGTCCTGTTGGATATTGGAATGCTGTTCCAGATCTTCATAATCTGTAGTCTGATGGCGACCTGGCTGTGGGTGTGCCAAAAGCCCCCAGAGGTGGTAAGTTTGCCTTCAGAATAGGAAAGGGTGCTGGTCGTGATGTCTTTGTAAATGAAGAAGAAGGTTTTGATAATGGTGCCAGCCTACAAGGTGGGGCAATGGGCTAATGGAGTTTCATCAGGATTGGGGTGATATGATCATATTTCTTCAGGCCCTGGATGAGACATGCTGTGGTGTGTAGGATGCCCTTAAGGGGTGCCACTGTGGAGTCTAGAAGGCCATATAGCTGGGAGTTACCACTATCCAGATGCAAAAGTATGAGGGCTTGACAGCTCTAGACAGAAGTTGCTTTCTGGAAGAAATGGTTTCAGTTTCTTTAGATAAGACAGCTTGTACCAGGCCTTTTTTGGGCCGTATGCTCCTTGAGAGTGAGGTTGGTGTTGAAGGCCAAACTAAGTGTCTTGGAATTCAGTGAGAGTTGGGGTTCAAAGCAGTCAAAGTTCATGTCATTGAGCCAGTTTTCTGTTTTTTATTGTATGGTGTGGTGTTCTTGGCAAATAACTATCTTTGATGGGTTGAATTTTATGTTGGTGCTGCACATCCAGGTCTGGATCACGGGCAGTCAGTATTTGAAGCATTGGATGTTTGAAGCATAGGAGACTTTTGAGTAGAGTTGTGTATCATGGGTATACTGGTGAATCTTGATGCTGTTACTTGTGAGTATAGCACCAGGTTCCATGAAGAAGTTGAAGATGATAGGCTTCTGTATGGAACAGTGGGGAACCCTGCAGATGATAGGGAGTTATTGGGATTTGGAGGTGCCCATGTGAACAAACTGGTGTTAGTTGGAAAGGTAGGAAGAGAACTAGTTAAGGATATGACCGATGAATCCCATTTGAGACACCAGGTTGTGTTTGAGGGTGGGATGGTCAACTGTGTTCAAGCCAGCTGAGAAGTCCAGCAATATCCGGAGGCAGGGTCGTTTTCATATGTGGTCAGGAGGGCATCATCTATAATGTGAAAGATAGCAGTCTCTGTGCTGCAGCATGATCTGAAGCCAGAGTGGTAGTCATGCATGAGACGGTTATCACAGTGGTTATCTTGGAGTTTAACGTAGACTGCTTTTTCAATGATCTTGCAGATGAATGGCAAGTGGATTGTGGGATGGTGATTGATGAGGTCAAGATACCTCGAGTGAGTGAGACATTGACAATGGTTAGTTAGGGTGAGAGAGCATTCCAGAGGAAACTTTGAGGAAGGGTGATGGTAAGACATCCTCTTCTTAAAAAGTGCCTTTGAGGGAGTTGAGTATGTCGGTAAGATCTGTGAGTGATACTGCTTGTAAGGCTGACTGATGTGGGATTCTACAGGAATGGGTCTGCATAAGAGATAAAGCAGGCTTGGTATTGTTGATGTGCTGTTGGATCTATATTTTTTCACTGAAGAAGGGGTTGATGGCTTTGCACTTTTCTGTGGAGTGAGGAATAGGTGGGTCTGGCAGAGGGTTGATGTAGTGCATGATTGTCTTAAAAAGCATTGTGCTTCTGTTGTTGATTTAATTGATGATGTTGAAATAGCACTTTGCTTTGGCTTGTGATGAGCTTTCTGTGTGCTGCGCAAGAGACTTCAATACCATGAGGTCATCTGAAGTTCCTATTTTCTTCAATTTTCTTTCCTCTCTGATGATGGATCATTTATTGGCAGCAAGTCCTTTAGAGTAGAAGGGTGCTCAAGGCTTCAGCTTGCACTTGGGTGTTTTAATTTGAGCGTGGATGTCCACATTAATAAATAAAATGACACCAAAACAATCAAAATCCCAAACAATCAAAATCCCATCAGTAGAACCAGAGTAATGAGATTTAAGGTTTTGGGTAAAAACAGCACCAAAAAGCACAAAACACCATTTGCGATTATCTGCTCGCGCTGGCCTGAGGGAGAGGCACAATTTCAGGCCAACCACAATGGAGTACGGGTGGGATTCAGGGACCAGGTTAGCCCCACTGAAGAGTTCCCTTCTCATGTCCGGCGCAAAGGGTGGGGCTCACGTTGGTGGGGACTGCTAGGAGGAGGCTGTCGGTGCTAGGAGCAGGTCAAGCGTAGTGGACGGATATTGTTGTAGTGTGAAGAGCTGATAGTCATAGCTTTTCATTGCTAGATCATCACGGACGGTCGCTGTCGGTGCAAAGTGCAGGTCTTGTACTGCCGATCATCATGGAGGGTCACTGCCAGTGCAAACAACAGGTCCCATTAGAGCTTTGCATTGACGCCCATCGCGGACTGTCAGTTCTAGGCATGAAGAGGTCACTTTGTGGTCAGGCGTAGCCCAAAGTTCTGTAACTTAACATTTTCTTCCTGAGTAGTTCTCACTGATGCCAGCCAAAAATCCACATCCTGGGGAGCACCTCTTGGGGACAGGAGTCAATTAAGCAGAGGCCAGCAGCAGGGCTCAGGCAGGTCCAGGTAGATCCAGTTGGTGCTGGTCAGCTGGTAGTTGCAGGGCGGCCTCTGGAAGCTTGTTGTGTCCCTGTAGCCAAACAGGAGGTCAGCCAACTGACCGTTGGAGTCGCTTGGGGTAACTTGGTTCAAGGAAAGCAGGTCCAATCTTCCTTCTTAAGTCAGCAGGCGGTCCCTCCTCCTCAGACAGCAGGGAATTCCCTCTTCTGAATCTTCCACATGTCCAGGAGTGTTCTGATGAATATTTCTGAAGGTCCCATGTTGATATCTGGTGCCAGTCATTGTCTAGGGGAATTCCCTGACCTACCCCAAAAGGTGGTCCTGGTCAGTTCTTCCTCTGGGTTTCAATCCAACCTGTCTAGGGTGACAAAGGCAAGGACAGCCCTGGTGTCAGGTTCCTTTGTGAGTGCTTCTGTGAGAGCCCTTTGAAATGTAATCAGGGCAGTGCACAACTCCTCCCCAGCCATTCTGTCAGTAAGAACCTCTCCCCTCACACCTAGGCTTCCTTTATCTCCACGCCTGGAAGGATTACACACAGCACCACAGGAGAGTCATTCACAGTCATGTTACCCTGGACACAGACAGAAAGGAACATTGGGCTTGGCAGGAAAATGTCAACTTTCTAAAAGTGGCATTTTCAGAATAGTAACTTAAAATCCAACTTTACCATTAAAGAGGATTTTAAATTACAGGTCATTTGAGTGTAAGCAGCATATCTCTATCTGGTCTTAAACTGAAATCAGCAACTATTAAGTGTAATAAGGTAAGCCAGTATTAGACTATGGGAGAGATAGCCTTGCAGTAGTGAAATTGACTTTAGGAGTTATTCACTGACAGGACATGTAAAACTTAAACCTGCATGTCCTACTTTTTAAATACCATGCACTCTGCCCTATGAGCATTTAGGGCCTACCTTAGAGTCTACTTTTAAGTATTAAAAAGGAATGTTTAGACCTGGCAAAAGGTTTATTATGCCAGATTGAAATGGCAGTTTAAAAGTGCACACGCATGCGGCAGGGGCAGGCCTGAGACATGTTTGAAAGTTTATTTAATGGGTGACACAATGAATCCTGTAGCCCACCAGTACCATTTAATTTGCAGGTCATGGGTATACATAGCACTATATACTAGGGATGTATGAGTAAATGAAGTGTGCAAATTAAATATGTGCCAATTTTGACCAGGCTTAACAGAAACTTTACCATAGTTTGGCAGGGGTAAAATGCAATGGCCAACAAAAACAGAAGGCAAAAAATCCAGAGGAATACCACACAAAAACTGGTCATTTCCAACAATGCTTGATTGCAGTTTACTTAGGAGATCATGTAAAACCAATTCTTGAAATGTATACACAATGAGATTGTATGTGGATTTTAATTTCAAAACAACGCCACTTGGGTTCTTAATTTGCAGTCTCGTTCTCAATAGAGCTTTTCTTTTCTTATACCAGTTCTACAGGTACCATAATCAAACTCAGTATCCAGACAGGAGAAGTGCCCCAGCTCAAGAACTGATGATTCAGCAGGAGTCAAAATGTGTTTGGAAAGATGAGTGATAATTTGCTCTCACTCTCTTTCATTTTGAATTGTTAATCTGAATCATTATTTTCCCACTCAGTTTTTTGTGCTTCTGTTTTCCTTCTCCCACTGCGCCTGTCCTCTTCTACAAATATATCTATATCTATATAGCTATATCTATATCTATAGCTATACCTATATCTAAATCTATATCCATATCTATATTTATATCTATATCTGTATCTGTAGCTGTATCTATTCCTATATGTATACCTTTATCTATACCTATATCTAAATCTATATCTATATATGTATTACTCAGTGGTAGTTGCTACTGGGTAGTTATAGTTAGGATCGCTTTTCCATAGACAAGGTGTTTTTTCGGTTTGCTAATAACGTTCGGCGCTATTTGACTGATCTTCACGAAACTTTCCAAAAAAAAGCAAATTCACTTTAGCTCCTTACTTGAAAGATTTGGGTTGTTTGTCAAGCGGGGCCAAAAAAAAGGGCGGTTCCAAAAGCAATTTCCTCATGCATTTTTCCATAGACTTATTTAAGCAGCTGTACCGCAAAAAATGCTGTACGAAATTACATCAAATCTTGCAAGAAACTAGATCTTGGCCCACAGATTGTGCTTTATATGATTTAGTGTAAATCAGTTCAGTAGTTTTTGAGAAATTAAGGTTAATATATAACTGTATGTCTGGACAGTTGGGTCCGAGGTACTTTCACAAGAGTCCCTCAAACCCAATTAAAAATTGACTGCCAGCAACATGAGAAAAAATGGCAGCCATTACAGAACTCATGCATTTAGTCCCCTGTCCTAAAATTTAAAAATGAAAATATAAGGGGGCATGGTAGGGATACCCTGCCTCCCTAGGCCCTGTCGGGGTGGGCCTAGAGGGACCACCACCCACCCCCTGGACCAAAATAAAAATCGCCACATTTTGCTGTAACCTCACAGAACTCCAGCGGGATCACAGCTAAAAAAATAGAAATTTGCGGCCGCCATTTTGCTATAAATATATATTTTTATAAATATATATGGGGAGGGAGCGTGAGTAGGGCCACCCTACCAGAACTGCTTTTGGGCCCCAGGGACCCCAATCCCAGGCCCGGTATGTTAATTACTGGGAGGGGGGCTGCACGACCCTCCTCCCGAACCTTCGTATGCCCAGGGACCCCATCCCTGAGGCATATTCTTTGGAAAAGGAAGGGGGTGATGCGCCCCCCTCCCTGAGCCTGAATAGGCCTGAGGTCCCCATCCCACAGGGCCGAAATCAATAAAAAAGTGGAGGGCATGCAGCACTCCACCCAAGCCTTAAAAGACCCCCAGGATGGGGTCTCTGGGACCAAATAAGGTCTGGGGATAGGGTCTGCATGGCCCCCTCCCCTTAGAATTTGGCCCCATGAGATGGGGTCCCAGGGGCCTATTACGGGATGGGGAGGGGAAAAGCATGACCCCTCCACTTAGAATTTGGCCTCATGGGATGGGGTCTTTGGGTCCTTTTAAGGCATGGGGAGGATGGCCATACGACCCCCCTCTCTTTTTTATTTGAAATTGGTCCCAGGGGATGGGGTCACTGGGCCAATTAAGACAGGAAGAGGGAGCTGCATGCCCCACTCCCCTTAAAATATATGTTTTAGCCCTGGGGTATGGTGTCCCCGGGGCCCAAAGGCTAACCCTGTGCCATGCACACCAAAGGCTGTGCGCTCTGTTGGCAGCCTGCTGGGGGGTTGGTCACAGGAATTCTTGTGGCTAACCCCACGCTGCACATGGAAAAAGGCTGTGTGCAATGTGGGTTTGCTGCTTGCACTGAGTTGGAATCAGGGCCATGCTGCACGCCAGGTCCTGCGGCAAACCCCACGTGACGCAGAACAAAAGACTGTGTGCAGCGCGGGGTTGGTCGCCTCCGAGTGTGTTGCCCATAGGGCGTCGTAACAGGCCAGGCCCTGCGGCGAACCTCTCACCACGCATGGCCAAAGGCCAAAGGCTATGAGCAGTGTGGGCTGGGCTGCTTGTGGGTGGGTTGGGAATAGGGCCTGGCCACAGGCCCTGTGGCCAACCACCTGCTGCACACAGCTGAAGGCCATGCACAGCATGGTGTTGGCTGCCTGCGTGGTATTTGAAGTAGGGAGCTGGCCGCATGCAAGGTCCTGCGACCAACACCCCTCAGGGCATGGCCGAAGGCCGTGTGCGCCGGGATTTTGGCTTTATATATATATATATCGGTCAAGCAGGAGCCAAAAAGGGGGAAGGATCCCAAAAGTGATATTTTCTATTTTTGTTCTCCTAGGATTCTTTGCTCCTCAATACAGAAAAAATATTTCAATGAATTTATACCAAATTTGGCATGAAGGTAAAATTTGCATGAAGAAGTGCCTTTGCTTGTTTTGGTTTTCTTAGTTCAGTAGCTGTTGAGAAATTAGCATTCAAAAAGGTGCTCAATTTGAGCATGAAGAGGTTACATTTTACCCTCATACATAGCAGGTGAAAAGAGTGAATTAGACCCCTGGAAACATCCCCCAAATATATAAATAGTACCTAGGGGAAAACCAACATAAACCACTTAATGTCTCTGAGGTTCCTATTAGGCTAGTTGACTCAAAGATAATTCACAATAATAGGGTGAAAGCCCTCACTCATCCAGAGGGTGACATGTTTCATCATAGGGTTCTTCCTCACATTGGTAAATATGATTAATAATGAAGGATACAACCCTGAAAAAAAGGAGAGCTCTTGAGGTGTTATACATGAGTGACCTAATGCTTCTTCTGGTGTGGGTCTCACTTAGATGATGACAGAAGGTACTGAAGTATGAAAACCAAAACTGACTACTTGTGGAATCATTCATTTTATTCTTGTACCCAGTGTGTTGGGTTAGAAGCAGAGGGAATATTTTGACACTATGGAAATGTCAATCTGTTTCTGCCTTTATTACTGCCCCAAATGGAAAGTACAAAACCAGTGGATTAAAAGTACACTATCGCGTGAGACCTAAAAGGTTAGAAAATGTAAATAAAGACACAAAGCGTCAGAAAATATTTATAATCATTGAGTGATCCTCCTTGCTAGGTGAGGACTAAAAGCATATCATACTGCACACTCACTCGTGATCAAACTGTGAACAAAGACCACCCTACTACGGAGATTAACTACCAAAATAAACAGTGGGTAGACGAACTAACCACATAATAGAGAATTTTCACCTCATTACTTGGATGCCAGGAAGAATAAAGGACCTAAAAATCAGTGGATATGTCCAAAAGTAGTTTAATAATATGTAAATGTGACATATAAAAGTACACAAATTCAGGGCACAGTACGCCCTGTATTTCGTGACCATATATCATCTATGTCTCTTAGGGAGTAAGACAGCCTCCAGAAGATATGCTATCTAATCATGGTTATGTCCAGGAAATAACTAGATGCGAATCGGACTCATAAATGTACTTAAATAAACGTTAATGGCTAGTGTCAGTTGGGAAAGGCCTGAAAAAATATGGAAGCATGTGAATGAGAAGAAGATTTGCTTCTTATCAAGGTGAAAAGTCTTTCTTAGTCATCACAGTGAGAGGACCCTTGTTTAGGGCTCCGTGTGGGGTTCATGAGACAAATGTATGGTCTTTATGCTAATAGAGGCCAAAAGATCTGCTAGCCCATAATGTGGAATATGTATAACAATGTTGGGTCTCAGTATGTAGTATTGGTAATGATGAACAACTAGATGACAGCCAGCATGCTATGCTCATGACATGAACAAATAAAATTATATCAGTAGAAGCTGAGTTCCATGGAAAGGAAAAATGTGCCTTGTGAGCCATTTCGTTTTTGTGTTCTCTAATGTTCAAGTAGGATTCCAACAGAACACAGTACCTATTTTCTCCCAATGCCGCATCTACTCTCCATGCTCAAAGTACAAGTGGAGAAGGATATGTGAAGAAATGCCATCTTTTTGATGATGGGCGCATCAGCGTGTGATGTGTATATCAGGGATGGTGGGAAATGTAGTCCCCATATGGTGTTCGAAGACTGTACATTTCCAGTATGAAATACTATGTTTAAACTAACTTTTAAACTTTTCCCACCTAATATGTGTGCTGTACAGTCCAGCACACCTGCAATGTGCGAAACGTTTGGACAAATAAAAACATTTCTCCTTGTTAGTGCCTACCTCAAGGACACATTATTTTTGGGTGCCAAGCTCTATCCACCATTGTTACTAGATGCCTCTTTGTGACAAAAACCATAGATGGTACAGTGGGAAAATCCATGCACCACCCATGGGATGCCCCTAGAAGCAGATTAGTGCAAAGCACTATGTGTGTTGCTTTAAAGGTATTTTACATCAGAAGTAAAGTTTTGATCTGGAAAGTAAATACTTTATCAACACTTTGTAGCACTTTGTGCCACTTTGCATGACTCTACGGTGGAACAAAGTATTGATAAATCTATGTATGTTGAATATAGTTCTAGTGTGCAATAAAGTATTTTTCTTCTTGAAAGTAAGGCCCTTGGCTGGATAATTACTGTGCTGCTGTATGACTGATGAGTCTTGAGCTACACAACTCTCCATACACCTCCAGAGAAGCCTGTGACTTCTCGTCATCGCTACCACTGCAAGTCAATTGCTGAAGGGGTGTCCTTGGCCCAGTTTGCAGATCCATATTAGGACAGATCCAACGACATCAGAGGCAATTGATATAAGAAGGTTAAAGAATAGTTACGGATAACTTTGCAAATAAAAAAGTGAGATATTTTTTTAAAAACTCAGAAAATCATTGAAAATCCTTTGAAGTAAAGTTCTGGTTGAAAAACAAAATCTAAAATCCAATATAACTCACCAGATATGGTTAGGAAAGCTGCTCATAACTTATACCCGTCACGCAATGCATGTGACCATGTGACATTGCAAAATCTATATTAATATTTAACAACACTTAAAAGCACTAAATCATTAAAAAACACATATTAAAAGCAGAAAGTAATGCTATATACCTGGTCATTTCGTGTTAATGGTAACTTGATACATAATCTCACTGGTAAGATAGTTAATGTCATTTTGATGGCATCTAGCATGTTACAGGTCAGGTCATGAACTTTGCATTTGGTGTGTGAGTTATAGTTTGCTCAACTGTTGTGCTAATTATGCTTTGTAGAGCTAACCATAACTGTTGAATTTTGTAGTTTGTCGGTTTTAATTCATAGCCATAATTGTACTTTACACATACATACACAGGGGCACAAACACGTACACACATAAACACACAAACTCAAGGACACATTTTGCACTACAATACAGTGATCTATGACAGATTTGCATTTCGCATAATTACGTGCAATTTCACATAATTTCACATAATTTTGAGAAATGTTACATAATCATGCAGAAGCAAATTACTCACATTTTGCACACCCCTACTTCTGATGGCATTATAGCATTCATGCATCAGCCTCTACCAGTAGTTAAAGATACTCTCCCTCATTACAGGCTCGCCTGTGGCCTGGGACTGTTATTAAGGACAGGGCTTTTATCAACCAGTGGATTCCTTAGAAGTGTTCAGTAATGCTATGTTACTGACCAACTCAAAAGTTGATAAGGGTAAGAGCAAATGAATATGCAAACTCTTTACCTTTATAAAGTTAGTCATCTGTTGTGGCATCTCCAGCTCATGCCCTGCACTGGTCATTATGCATGGTATTCCAAACAGCCTAATACAAAAAATGACAAAGTGTCTGAACCAGTTTGTGGTTCCTGGGGCACACTGGAAGATGGGCATCAGTTGAGGGGATTGAGTCCATTTACCCGTGATATCCCAGGGCCATCCTACTGGGGACACTGATAACTGAGCACAAAGTATAACCCCTTAGCATTTGCCCTCAGGCTAGCGAAGCAAAGAGTCAAATACTTACTCAAGGAGATGTAGGGAGTTTAGAGAGTGAGAAATAGCCAAGACTCACAATATCAATGTCCAGTCAGTGTGTTTACTTTAACAAAAAAAATACTTTATTCTACCACTATTCAATACTAAACAAAGTGATCCTGTGCTAGAGTTCAACAGCTACGGTAATTCTAATGACCACAGAAATAATGTAAGGAATATTGAAAATCTGGACAGGTCCTGGCACACTGAATATTAGCTATCATCTTTCTTTCTGGTCAGGTACCTGGATGAGTGTCTCTGAGATCTTCTGTGTTTGTACTGGCTCTTGAAATAGTCTAGTGCAAGTTCAATTTCTCCCCAATCCTGTGTTTGAGCTTGTTATGAGCAGCAGTGCTTCAGTTCTGTAGCTTTGTAGGGGTACTACAGATGCTTTTTTCAGTGCCCTGAGACACACCGGAGACTCAGAAGATAATGAGTGGGTCTGTGCAATTAGGGCTGCCAGTGGACCATGCCACCAACCCTATCAAACAATCCCAGGGAGAAGTGGCCAGGAAATCTCATGACCCAGTTGGGATCAACCAGGGACCTGTATGAAGCATCAGGGGCTCACCACAGTCTCCGCGCAGCACTGCTGCCCCTCCACACTCTTGGCACAGTTCTTGGTTCAGTTGCTAAAGTCATTCCACTTCGCTAGACATCTCCTCCACCAAGCAGTTACAGTTGAACCTCCCCTCTGGGCAGACTACTCCTGAAGGTATTCCTCTTTCAGGAAGCAGGATAGACCCCTTTCCAAAGCAGACCCTCACATAACCCCCAGTTGATCCACAGCACCTCCAACGGATCTTTACAGACTTTTTCGGGTGTTGTCTCCTCATTTGATTGGGAATCTGACAGTCAAAAAAGTAATAGCCCTGGAATATGCTCTGCCACTCTACAGATTTTCTTCTCTTAAAATAGCCATGCAGACAGAGTTTGGTTTTAACCCTGGGGTCAATACAGTTCTGTCAATTTTGTGTATCCATTCTCAGACTGGGCAGTCACTCTCTCTATCATTAGGTGATTGTAGTCAGGAGAGACCACAATAGGGAAAGTCTCACACCTCACACCTAGCAACCTTTTAAGAAAAGCACTCCCAGGCAAACAAAAGGGCAGGTATTGTCAAAAGGCTAGCCTTGCACTATTAAAGGGTTTGCTGGCTCAAGACTCTCTACACACTTACCCAATCTAAAGATTATAATGGCAAGGTTAAAAGAGCGTAACACATCAAAAGGCTGGCTCTTCACATCTAAAGAGACTGCTGTTTCCAAACCTCCTACAACCTGTAGTGTAAATCTTCACAAAGGCCCCAGAATGCTCGGAATACACAATGCTGGTCTTGAAGGCTACCTCCATTTTCAATTTTGCACCAGTTTGTCAATGGAAATCCAAGATGGATTCCATAGAGCTCATAGTCATTGATAACTAGGTCTGGGTGAAGTTTTAATTACCATGGCGAAATCTGTGAAATGTCGCATTGTGTGATTTTCATAATTTTTTAGAGCAAACCAGCACCACTCATAAAAGAGACTCATGAGTTGCCAGTAGGAGCCTGGTTTACACAGAAGATGTCTTGCTAAGAGTTATTTTCTGCTAAAACCAGTTGCAGGAAAGTGCCTCTTTTGACATGGTTAGCCCGTACTTTTTGTCTGATGGGATTGCAAACTGTAAGTGCACTGGGTCCCTGCTAACCAGGTTCCCAGAGCCAGATCTCTTTCCCAAACCCTGTACCATGATTGGCACAACTTCAGTTACCCATGTAATTCCCTAGTAAATGGTACCCCTGGTACCTAGGGTATGGGTACTGAAGATGGTCCACTGGGGATGCGGCATGTATTGTTCCACCCCAGGGACCCCTCAGCAAATCTATGCATGCTGCCTTTGCAGACTGTGTGTCTTGGAGCAGAGAAATCCAAAGAGTTAGCATGGCACACAGCCCTGTGTGCCTTGCCCCCCATACACTGGTACATACATAGGTAAGCCACCCCTACTGCAGGCCTCAGTGCTAAGGCAGGGTGAACTATATCCTATGTGTGGGCATATCATCATGAGAAGATATGCCACTACAATGTCCAGTCTATTCTGAGATGTTGTAAGTGCACAGGGAAGCCATTAAGAGTACGTGGACTGGATATTTGTCAAAACGAGTTTCCTATCTCCATGATGGCTTCACTGATTTCTAAGATGTTTGGTACCTAACATATTGTGTAAATAAATCCTCACTGATGCCAGTGGTGGATTAATAAGAAACTCACACAGGAGACTCTTTTAGAGGGTCTCTGAAAACCTACCAAGCACTGGTGTGGTCTCTGACTTGTTTTCGCCAGTCTGCCTCCAACAGACATGTTTCTGACCTCATGGGGTGAGAGCCAGTGCTCTCAGAGGACATAAACTTAGCCTGCTCTGGGCGGAGGTGCTTCACACCTCCTCCAGGACAGGATGGCCTTCCTGAGTGGTAAGCTTCAAAGGGGATGCCGCCTTTGAAATCCAACCCAGGAACCTCCAGATAGTGGTGGAGGCCAAGACCCCTTTCCTGCACCACTTTTGGTGGGAGGAAAGGTGGGAAAATTAGTTAAATTAGGAGTAGGGTCCCCACTTAGCCTACACCACCCCTAGGGTGTGGCAGGTAAGGTGAACCCCTCTTCTGAAATTCCATCATCTTGGGATGGTGGAGAAAAAACCTATCAGGGCTAGGGTAGTGCCCCTTCTCATAGGAAGGGGTCACTAGAAGGTGTAGACACCCAAAGGCAGGAGGCCCATTGGCTCCTGCCTGTCTCCCCTTGTCACACCCCTAAAATCAGTACTTAGGTGGCACCAAAAGACCTGAGCATCACGTTCGATGGACAAGAGAAGGAAAAGGACAAAGAAGAGATGCTGTCTGAAGACTGTTGCCCTGCTGCAAAAGACATTGGCGCTAAACCCTGCCTGCTGTGTGGAAGACTCGACAATCATGGTGTGCTGTCTCGTCCTGTGACTGTGAGGTCTCCAAGAACCCCAGAGCTCTTCCAACCTTCAAGAAATCGCCAAGAAGCTCCCTTGGAGTTAAGGTATAACTCCACTGTACACTACAGGCACCAAAACCGGCGAAGTCCAGTTTGGTGACTTGCTGCTCCCCGAGAACCTGACGCAGCACTGAAGGAAGAAAAGATACAACAGCTCCAGAGGGTCAGATCTGTCTCCTCACAAAGTTTGGAGGCACCAGAACCTACCGGAGCCGTGGCATACCAATACCGGGGGTACCTGACCCTCAACAATAAGCACCAAGAAGAAGAGTCCACTGCAGACTCGAAAGACTACAGAAGCAAGCACCTATCGAGGGCCATTGAGAGTCCTGAAACCTACTTCCTGGGTGGCCCAGCTATCTCGAGATCGCCTCTTCAAGTTGCCTGCTCCTGACCACGAGGACCTCAAGACGCACAATGCCCATCTGACCTATCCACTGTGTACCCGGCCCTACCGTCCCTGGTAACAATGAACCAGCTGTGCTTCCATAGTTCCCAGGCCCTTGCAACCTCCTCCCTCCAAGGAGACCCCTCAGACTTACCTGTAAGTCCTCCTGTGCAGTGTATGTTCAAGTGGCCACCTTTGTTTTTGCGCACCAGCTTCCAAGACCCTCAGCATGCTGCTCCCGGCCGAACCAGGATGCTCCCGAACATCTCCTGCTGGAACTTTGGACCTGGTCCTGACATCGACCTAAAACAGGAAGGTGAGCTTTGTGAAAGCATTGACTGATTTTGTATGCAATTTTCTACTTTTTTCCCATTGTTTTCATTGGTGTGTAATTGCGCACCAAAGTGATATATTTTCTGAACTTTGAAAAATTGTAACTCCGAAAGTACTTACCTTAGAACTGTGCTCTTGGTCTTACAAATTACATAAAACTTGATACTATGTTTATAACTTGGTCTCAGATTTACTCTTGAGTGTGTGTCTCATTTATTGCCACTGTGAGTACAACAAATGCTAAGCCTAACTGCTCGCCCACACTACCACAAAAAGAGCATTAATATTATCTGCTTTTACCTCTGTATACCAATTGGTGATCCACTGGACTCTCTACACAGTGTACTTTGTTTAGGTACACTATACAGACAGCCAGCTTCCTACACTAGTCTTCTGCTGGTATGTCACAAAACCTTTTTCTTTGAGGTGTGTGCTGAATAGAAAAAAGTCACGCAAGATACCAAGGATACCACATTTTGCTATAATGGAATTTCACAAAATTTTGCATGAAAATATTATGCCGCTTGGAAAACCCCTACACACTTAAGATTTATCCCACCATGCACACCGGTCCTACATGCATGTTTCACATTCATGCACCCATATTGTAATGAAGGACTCCAGTCAAATAAGATTGGATTAAACCTTAGTACCACCAATCCCAGTAGGGCACTGGCCCTTCTACAGGCAATATGTAAAATAGGCTTGCCCTGCTATTTTCAAATAACATGTTGCCATCACTGCCAGTCTTGTGTAGTCCGACGTACTGGTAGTAACCCCACTCGCTAGGGAGAGCACACATGGGGCGAAGCTCCAGACCACAGATCCCCGCTCTGGGTCTCAAGGTCATAGCTAAAGTGGTCCTCAGTCTACACGCATGATGGTAATTTGTGCATAGCTTTCAAATGAATGTGATAATATTGAGTTTGTGTGTAAGTTATTGCATGAGACCCTCCCTTCTTAAATTATTTCCTAAATGTACGATAATAATCATCCCTTTCTACGAATGATTATTTATCTTACTCTTTAAACCATGGTAAATTAAAAGAGTCACTAAGTGAATTTTGAATTACATTACTTAGCATCCTAGGATCTGTTGTAGAATCTTGCCTCTGCCTTGTTTAAACAAAAACATGGATTGTTTAACCTGTTTCAAACAGAGGTTAATGAAGGCTACAAGTAGAACATGAAATAATTACTGGAATGCCTTAGTACTTAACGTAATTAACTAAAAGACCAATGATATGTCATGTAAAGATTTGTCTTTTCGAAGGTTTTTTTCTCCCCTTGGTACAGTTTAAGATGTAGTAAAAATGCAAAAAAACACCGATTACATTGACGCTGTTGTTAGCTCGGAGTGCTCGATAGAAGGTCAGCCAAGAGAAAAGAAATAACAAGCTAACTCCTAGGATCACCTGTATGCAATTTCTTTTCTTGGCTTTTTTGTGGCGCGTACTAGGCCCAAGGGCTTTGTAGAGCTTTGCATGAGTGGCCGTGATCTTGGTTCCTCTCACATGTAGTGGTTTTCCTCTCTTATGCCAAAACTATCTCCAATGAGCTAGCACCAGCATTTTGCTATGGGTGCCCCTCATGCCAAAAATGTCCTCAGGTGTGACAGTGCCAACATTTTCCATGGGTGCCCATTAAGCCAAGTAAAAAATGCTGTAGCTCGCATATTAGAGGCAATTGTTAGCTTGACAGACATCTGTGAAAAATACTGGTAACGACCTGCTGGATGTAAACAGCATGCCAGTACCAGCATATTTATCAGAGTTACCTTCAGTATGTCAGGGTCAATGGCTGACTACCAAGCATAACACCACAATCTCACTCACTCACTCACTCACACTCATTACCTCCTCGTCCGTCTTCCTCACCACAGTAATTAACACATGAGCATAGTGCCAATATTGGCAACAGACTCCCCATCACACATACAGCAATCTCCTGATGAAATAAACAGACAAGACACCTTTTTTGTGGAGAAAATTGCTGCAGGTTTACTTGCATACCAAAATATGCCAACATAGTGGGTTAGCTTACGGGCGATCCAAGGGCAGGCAGCCCCTCGCCGCTTGCTCACCTGAAGAGCCAAATTGCACCGTGGCCCTAGCCAATCGGTGCTTACCAATTTTGGGGGAGGGTCCAACGCGAGGACCATCTGGGGATATTTGGCCTTTGCACCCTTGTTGTGCTCCTGAAGAGGGTACCCCTGTGTACCTTTCAGCCTCTGGATCGCCCTGTAACTTTGCCACAGCTCTGGGTGTGGCCACCGTCACAACCAGGGCCCCCCACCAAGGCAGGCATTCTTACTTATATCCTGCTGCTTCCAGGGCCTCGCCCAGGTCCAACAAAACAAGTCAATCCCCACTCTAGACAGGAGGTCCCTATCCTCTGCCCAAACACCCTTGGCATGCAGCAGACCGTACCTAATAAAGCCAAACCCCCCTTTGTTCAGTAAATGTGCCCCTGGCACTGTTAACACTCCTGCGTGACGTTTCCACGGCATCCCCTGACCGGGCCCCTAGCCCCAATAAACGTGGGGTTATCTCTGGCCACATAACTCGCATGCCCCCAATAGGTTGCTTAACTTACACATGGAGGACTCCATTTCTTGCAGCAGTACCCTCCTACCCCGGAAAGACAAATCATTGCCTCCCAGGTGTATGACCAACTGATGGGAGGGGAGACACCCCCCCCCTCCTAGCCTGTGCCGCAGCGTCTTCAGCAAGATGTCCCAGTGCATGCCTGGGCCCCCCCAACCAACTTAACTCATTGGTGGAAAAAACACATGCCTCCATTTCCTGTATTTCGCCCATCGTGCCACCCTCAAGACACACGAAAGGCCATACACCCAGACCTTTGATCCTGGCAGAATAAAGAAATGCTAGGTTGCTAAACACCCTTTATTGAGCACTGCACACCATTCTATACAACTACTCCAGCTTGCATATAATTTACACAATAACACTGCACCCCATCAAACCTCTGGTGCCTCACCGGGGTGCCTATGGTATACTAAAATTCGCCTGTACATCATACACTTAACCTGTCTTCCGGCCACTCCCCTGGGTGGCTGCGGACAGATGTACCTATTGAAACATTGGGATTCCCATCGCCCCACCTGCATGATGCGCTCCGCTGACAAGCCCGCCCAGAACACAAGGTTTGCTGCCCCTGCAAAGAAGAGTGACTGCAAAAACGCCTGCCAGGACCCGCATTGCCTGACATATTTAATCATGCCTTCATACCCGTTCAACCAGAAAATGGTAAGGGGCGAGCTGTCAGCATGAACCAGAAAGTAACCCTCTCCAGCAGGGCGAAGGGCCAGGTGGAAGGCGACCAGACCCGCTGGGCCATACCACCTATCCCCCAGCTCGGTGCAACAGAATACCCTCCCTTGCCGAGCCTGGTCCGATTTTGCTCTGCGCACTACACCCCTGTAAGGGAGTACCACACTGGCCAGCATTCCTGGGCCAGAAATTGGGACAGTGGTCCCCTTGTTAGGCTGACAACTCCCAAGGAATTTTGCTTGACTGAAGCAACCTGTAACATGCAATGCTTTTGGCTCTGAGGACATGTAGTAAACCTATGAGCAATGTACATGTACCCTCTTAACTATGAATGCCAAATGTGCTCTGGTAGTTGTCCGAATTTGTGATACAACCCCTCTATTTCAACACTATTGAGGTAACAGCACCCTTTTAGGAATGACCAACTCACGCCCCAGCTGGCTGAATAGTGCTTATTCGTGTGTAGTCCATAACCCTAAGTTTTTCGCTGAAGGTATACCAGGAATATACTGAATCTTAGCTTCTTCACTGCTGAGTGCGCCTCGCACAATCACAGATATTTCCTTGCCTTTTCCGTTTCTGGCTGCAAAATTTGAATCACATTGCAAGCACCAATCCCGGGCGAATAAAAGGAAGCATATATTGACCAGGGACTAGGCCTATTCTTCACCCTCTGTGTAGTGCCCTGGACTGCTATGACAAGCGTCAATAATGCCACCATCACGTGTGTCAGCTCCTCTAGTGATACACATCCGCTGGGTAGCTGATATGCTCCTTATCTGTAGTACCTAGTAGTTAATCACTGATGACAACAGCGATGCCTTTACTGGGCTGTAGCCATGGATGCCTAAACCAGAACTTGGACCCACTACAAAGATTTGTAATGAATTTCCCTCCACCAAGAACAAAGGCCTGCCTGTTTACCGGTATGCCTCCTGGCACCCTTCTGCTTGGTGATACGAAACATTCTATTCAGCAAGCTGACAGCCTGGCGTTGCCACTGTCCATTGTAATCACCCTCCATCCTCCTGTGCATTGATCATTTGGATAAGCCATGGGGACCCTGGAAAGCTCCTTGAACCTCCTGTCCCCTGCCCGAATAGCAAGCACCACCCCCGTTAGTAGAAGAGGGTGAAAATATCTTGCTAGCTTGGCCACCACAGGATAATATACATTTGTCGCCCTCCTCCCAAAGTACGCGCCTGCCCAGCTACTGGTGCTTCAAAACAAGAGGCCTTAGGGAATGCCTGTCACTGTTAACAATATAGGTGGTGCAGAAACATTACGTCAGAATCTAACATGTGCAGTTTCATGTCCTGGTGCAGTCCCCCTTTCTGTGATTCCACTGGACACCTCTGCCTAATTTGCGTGACATAGGTACCTAGTCCAGCTCACTTGGCGGCCTGCATGTGGGTCAATACACCAGCCCCAACTGGACGTACTGCTGCTGGCCGAGTCTACCGCAAAGTGCCGCATTGCCCCTACTGAGCCTGCCCCCTTGATAAGTCCTTACCTCATGTAGGTTAATAGCGGACCGGATACATGACAGGACTACTTTGGAGCCCCCTGTGGTCTTTCCTTTTACTGGTAGGTACCAAATATTGCCTGACACATACCACGCTCTACTGAAGATCTATCAGGTACTTCTGACATACCCCCTGGCCTGCCCCATGCATAAATCAAATAGTGGTAGAAGCGTACCCCCGAAGGGGCGATATCCTCTCACACCGCATCCATAACACTTTCCCCAGTCAGCTGGTAATCCTGTAAAGCGATGTAACTGGAAATTGTTAACGGTACCACTATCAATTGCTGGTTACTTGCATACTGCAAGCGTTTGCCGGGGCACGGCTAAAATACCTTACAATTGTTTGCGCTCGGGCCTGTCGAAAGTAAAAGTTAATCCCCTCATACTATTGTGCAAGATCCAAACCAATTGGCTCTCCATGTGTTTGTTTCCTGTCCATACCGCATAGTCAGGAAAGCTTGCCGACTGGGGTTGACAAGGTCTATGCCAAAATTAACAGGAGTGTGCCTGCGCACCTTCACCCAGAGGGATATCCTGGCACTGATTAACAGGTGTTTAAGGCTACCCCACTCGGTGGTACTCAATTTATCGGCCTCAGGAGGGTGAAAGGCTGAGGGGGCGGCACACTATCTGATGGGATGGCCTTAGTAAAAGAGTGCCCCTCTGTAATTCCAGTTTGCCCAAACTTTTCTTAAAGGGGGTGTCACAATGAACCATAGACATGCCTTAAGTGTCTCTGAGGTGATGCCATTGGTGAACATAAGACAGGCAATATGCAAAAGAATACGTGTGCCATAAGCAGGTCTTGAGGTTGGAAAGGACCATCAGATCCGAAAACAGCCCCTTGGAGGTAAATCCCGCTGACCCCAAAATCTGCTTCCACCTGGACTGAACAGGAACATCTGCATGTGCATCTGCATGTGGCTAAACGTGGCAACAACCACTCCGCCACAGACTCAGATTGAGCCAACCAACAGGAGCTGCAGTTGAAATTCCATTTAAAATTTGTTTGCTGCGATTTTGGCCCCAAACAATATAAGTCTCTCTATCACTGGCCCTCAATGACCGAAACCCTCCATGGAAATTCCCAAGACATCAGCAGGCCTGCCTGCCACCGAGCTTCAGGCTCACTTGCTGCAACCTGCTGAGGCATCTCCATCCTAGCCTCTAAACCAGCTGTGACAGCGCAGGCCCAGCAGATAATAGCATCGCACTGGTCTCATCCAGTAAAAGGTGCACCCTAGTGTGAAATGCGATAACCACACGACTGGCTGTGATATGCGAGGTAGATAGACCGGGAGACAACTATCCGGCTTGAGCTCTTTTCATCCCTCATTGTGCTCCTTTTCACCCAAAAAGCTTCTTCTGGGAAGCCGCTGCACCCCTACCTACCCAACAGGGTGTTCCATGCACTGCTGCAAACAACATAGCTTGTGCTGGAAGGAGGCACCCCACACCCCCTCGTTTGTACACATGCCTGACTGAAACTGCAGGGCCCTTCCCTCCCTGCACATCTCCCCCCAACACAAATGCCTGACAGAGTTGCCCGACACTTGACCCATGTGGCTTTGCGAGCGGTTAAAGCAATCTAGTTAAGACTTCTTCAAGGTCATTGGTGTACGACTCTGCAGGGCAAGGCTGCTTCCCCTGACTTTCATGCATTGCAGAGTGCTGGGGTGACATTTGCCCACATGTTACGCCAGTCAATGTGCCTGTTTTATACTCCCTTCTGGAAGCAACACGATCCAGACCTGCGTGCACTGTCCTTCTAGGCCAAATACTGCATTGTAGACCAACTATCTGCTTCTTTCCAATTCCGACTGGCTGGAGTAATGGACTTCACCCACCCTCTGGCCTGTGAAGGACCCCAGACTAATTCCAACAGCTACCAGGACTGAAGCAATACTAAGAGGTACGTGGCAACGAGTCTGAGCCGCCTGCAAGTTACGAATAGGGATGTGTATTGCCAAAAGTAAGTTGTATTAGGCAATACTGGCGAGCCAAGGCATGTTCGGGCGCCCATTGTTTCCCCCATTTGTGACCACCAGTTCCGTTGCCCCAAGGACACATACCCCTACCTGTCCCCCTCGTCTTCAACTCATCTTTACTAGCAGTAACAAAATGCATTTGTGCTGTGTCCTAAAACATAGTCGCCATGTTCTGCCACCAAGAGCAGTGTTGTGAGTCCCAGTAGGCAGCAGTCACACTGATATTGCGTTATTACAACGCTGTTTTTGATTACAGAGTGACCCATAGTCACTATTCTGGCTATTATTCGGTGGGGGCCACTCAGCTTGTCTCCCATGCACCGCCCGGGGAGTCCCAACTAGAGACCGTTCTTGTTTGGTTCACCAATCGTGCATGTTAAGGTGAAAAGTTCTTCCTTGGGATACAACTGAATTATTCTCGGTGGGTCCCTGAGCGCAGGTCTCATAACATGACACCGAGACAAGGCCCGCAAAACAACCCCCACGGGACCCATCCCACCTAGCGATGCGCAGGTCTAAATAAAATATGAGAGGGGGGCACCTCAGCCGCATAATGGCGGGGCCAGACAGTACACCTCGCGACCACGGACGGACCGCACAGGACCACAGACCCACACCCCGCCACTCGGGAACCGAGCCCGTCCACTGAGCAGGTCCCCAAACGGAGGGCAGTGTGCCAGTGGGGGGAGCAGAGAAGGAGGAAAACAGCCCACAGGCATGTGCACACTTAGCTCTCCCAACCTGTGGCAGACCAAAGGCCCGGACTGCCCTTCCCACTCTTAAAGGCCCGCCAGAAGGCCGACGTCCGTGAAACCCCGCAGGCACCCGAACTCGACGTGGGCAAAGCGTGGGACACACTCAAATGCAGGCAACCCCGCTACATCCTCCGCCACTGCCAAGACGCAAACCCATAGCTACTAACTTTGAGTGCCCCCGCAGAAGGTCCCTGACCGCATAACACTTCTTCCCCCTAGGCGATGGGAAGTGGAAGGGATCACAACGGCTGGACACCGCAGCTGGTCTGCGCCCGGCGCCAGCAAACATGCACGCAACACGCTCCGAAGTGCACCCCCGGGGAGGAGGTAGCACAATCCACGCCATGCTTGGTTGTCAGGCGACAACAGGGCCGCCGCGTGGGTCACCCAACTGTAGCGCATGACCAGGTACTACAGCCTTAGCACCAGTGGAAGTCTGCCCGTGCCCCAAAATGCCCGTTGAGCGTGGCACCCATGCCTTGTGTCCCCAAGCGTGATCCCACACAAGCTGACCCAGGACCGGACGTGGCCGCAACGCCCCTCCATCCACACTGCCTGCCTGTTCCCCCTTCTTCCGACGGAAAAACCAGGAAAAACCTCAGTGCCCCATCCCAATATGCTCTTGCTCCTCTGAGCCCATCGATAGCTCAGCAGCCGGCAGAAGGGGAATACTTTATGACCCTCTAGACGGAGAACCCGGTGAGAAAACCTACACTCGGTCGCCCCAACTGTGCCGTGCAGCTCTGAATAACTGAAACTGCGACCGCGGCATGGCGGGGTCACAGCTGCTCGGTATGGACCTAATAGTGCGGGGGTGGCTGGCGCTCTCACCGCAAGTAACGCAACCTCCCCACACAACACCAGGCCCACCGGCTGTGCCGCATTAATCAGAACGGGGGGAGCAACACAGCCTCGCTGGTTCCCCCCCCCCACCACGCAGCCATAGTCCCCGCAGGCCGAGGCCCCGGCCTGAACTCCTCATTGGTGAGCCGCGTAGGGGGGGGATCATCCTGGTGCTCGCTGCCCACCCCCCACGCAGCCACAAATCCCTGTGGACCGAGGCCCAGTAACCGGGACTCAGCGATTGTGCGCAGCTTAGGGGGGAGCATCCTGGCACTCGCTGCCCCCGGCGAAGTTATTTTGTGGACTGATCTTAAACACGTTCGAATGAATTGCGGCCCATGCACTGCTTTGTGTGCGTGAGGACGCGCCACACGCCCCTCTATTACAGACCTAATGATCCGCCTAGCACCAGGAATAGGCCGCCACAAACGTCAGGCCCCCACGGGCCGAACCATGGAACCGGCGCAGCCGGGTATTGGTCCGCGGGAAAGAAGCAACGCGACGCTCACTGCTCTCCCCGACACAACATCAGGCCCCCGCGGGACGAGGTCCTCGCAACGGATAAAGGAATAATTTCCAATGATCTCTTCCAAAGTCACTGCGAAGACCTGTGCTCTTAGCCCGGTCTTATTCGAACCAGGAGCATCTAACTCGCCCAGCTTAAGACACCTTATGGGGCGTTGTATAGAGTTCCTCCGGAGCGGGCGGCCCCTGAAATAGTGAGTAGCGGAAGGGGGGACCCTCGCTGCCCCCCCACACAACAGGCCCCCGCGGGCGAAGGCCCTAACAACGGCCTGCACAAACAACAGCCGAGGAGGGGGGGGGCCTCGCAATGCTCGCCGCCCCCCCACGCAACAACTGGCCATCGAGGGCCAGGGACCCGGAGTCAGGTAGGCCGAATTAGAAGGCTTGGTGACGAAGCCTCCGACCACCCTAAGGCCCCATCCCCGGTCTGCAGTATGCTGACCACGACCAGGGGAGGGGGCCGCTGCCCTTTGCAATCCAGGAGCTGTCCTACCCCTACATGGCGTCCGCTGCCACGGCAATGGCCAGGCCTTGCAGCCATGCCCCAGAAGGGGGGGAGGTGAAACGCACTCACAGCAGACAGCTCCTGAAGATCCCACATCCAAACTGCGTGCAGGATTGAAAGGAAAGAGGGTGCCAGGTGGGCGGGAGAGGCACTTATACCTGGCTCCCCGCCCACCTGCGCGCCGGAAATGAAGCGGGGGCGCGCCGGACCCCCAGGGGGTCCCCAAGACACTGGAATGTTGCTGTGTGCCCTCATGTGGCACTAAGGCGGCCGCCCTCTTATGGGGGTCCCCTGCGTGGACCGCGGGCAGCCACATTATGCTCCCACAGAAACTCCAAGCAAAATCAATTTTGCCTAGTAGTGTCCCATCCCTCCAACATGGCCCCCACCATCCTCCACCAATAGGATAAAAGGATACAACATACACATCCATGACCTGTGTTTTTGTTTCTGCACTGCTCCGGGTGCTGTTTCCCATTTTTGCGGTAAGTAGGGATCGAGGTCCTGCTGTAGCAAACTCTGGTATCCCCATGGGTCGAGGTGTGCTGGGCATGCTGAGACGACCTCTGTGTGTTTGTTGTATGGACTGGCACACTCCCCGTGTCCTGCTCTAGCGGACTGCCGGTGAGCGCATTTTTCTGCCTTTGGTTTATTCCGATAACATACTGTGTGGATCAGGTTGCGTGCTGTGCCGGTCATGGCCTGCCTGAGCAGACTTGCTGGTGGTGCGCCATCTCGGTCCTTGGCATTTTCCCTGGGACCTGGCCTCTCTGTCTCTTCCCGTGTCTGGGTTCTTTTGGGCTTTCCCCTGCCTGATTCTGTATGGGTCAGACCTCCGATGGGGTGCTCACCTTTGTGTTTTCCATTGGAAGGGTCCGATCGCGTCTTTGCTCCTTGGCTTCTGGACAGGAGCGTGGAGGCATGGCTATTGACAGCGCCGGTTCCCATTCACGGGCGGTCCTAGTCGGGTTTTTCTTGTCTCGGTGGCGTGCACACTTCGGACGTGCCGATGGTAGTCCAGGTGCATTGTGGGTGGTTTCCATAAAAACCGTGACATTTTTTAAACGTTGTGTGTTAGCGTAGTATGTGGTTATGTTTGGCAGTTCTTGTTGAGGTGTTGTGCTGTGCGCTGATATGGGGTCAGGGGGAAAGGCTCTGAAAAAATCGCACAATGTGGAGGAGGTTGTACCATCAGAACCTAAGCCTTCACTGGCTATTATTCAGCAGATGATCCTGGCTGCTGTAGCTGCTGCCTTTCATGACAGGGAGGCTGTTCTTCCTTCAAAGAAATCGAGGATAGATCCTGGTACATCCCATGATTATGACAGGGAGGAGGATGTTGAACTTAAAGGGAGTTATTTGCAGGGTTCAGACCTGAAGGACTTATCAGCATTATCGCTCTAATCTGTTATTTCCTGAGGCCGGGGTGGCTGAGGACGACACAGATTTCTTTTCCCAATATCAGAAGAAAGAACAGGAATCGTTATCTCTTCACTCTTCAGTTCTGAATGAATGTAAGGATGTTGATAGATATGGGTTTCCTCGGTTTCTGGCGAAACGTTATCCCTTACAGGACTTTGCGGATACGTTTTTTGCTTCTGTGAAGGTGGATGCCTGGAATGTCTTCTAAGGGTGCTATTATTTCGGAGGATGCTTCTCCGACTAACCCTGTGGATAAAAAGGTGGATGCAGCTGTGAAACATACCTTTGCTGCTTCCAATTTTTCTATTAGGGCTGCAACCTATTCTTCTTATACTATTCAGTCGTTAATGATAGAGTTGATGGACCAGGGCGAGGACATCTCCCCCACTCTCTCTGATGGAGCAACAAGTATGGCTCCTTTCTGACATTTCTTTTGATTCCTTAGGGGCAGCGGCATCTACGGCTGGGTCTTCTATCACGACTCACCGCCAGATGTGGTTGCATTCCTGGAAGGCGGATGCGGTTCAGAAGGGCTTACTTATGAAGATTCCGTTTTCAGGGGTGAAGCTCTTTGGGCCTCCTTTGGAGGATATGGTGAAAAAGTCTGCGGAGGATCGCAAGCTTTTGGCTCCAGAGAGGTCTGCCTGTCCTTGGTTCTTTGGTGCATGGAGGGCCTTTGGTCCGGCTCGGCAGGGTAGGGCTCACCTGCCCTTTCGTGGAAGGGGGCGTGGCCCGGGTGCTCCTTCCACTGACAAGTCCCAGTTCCCTGCCGCTTCTTCCGTCACCTCTGCCTCCTCAAAACCCTGACTATATGGCTGTAGGCGGGGTACAGGTGGGAGGGCTCCTTTCCCTCTTTGTGGACAAATGGAGGTGCTCCATTTCGGATCAGTGGGTCCTTCAGATGGTGTCGGAAGGTTTTCGCATTGGTTTTTCAGTGACAACCCCCAACAATTTTCGAATCACGCCTTGTCCCCGGGATGGGTTGAGAAGGGAGACACTCCTGGCCGGGGTTCTGAGTCTCGTGGAAAATGGTGCTGTGGTTCCGGTGCCCCCAGAGCAGATGGGGCTCGGGGTTTATTCCATTCTTTTACTAGTCGAGAAGCATACCAGAGACCTCAGACCCGTGTTGGATCTGAAATAATTTAAATTGGTTCATCCCCCCTGTGAAATTCAAAATGGTGTCCCTGCAACTGATTCTTTCCTTAATCAATCAAGAGGATTTTTTGGCTTCTCTCGACCTGCAGGATGCGTATCTCCATGTCCCAGTCCACCGGGAGTCTCAGAGGTTTTTACATTTCTGTGTGTTGGGCCGTCATAATCAGTTCAAGGTATTGCCTTTTGGTCTGTGCTCCTCTCCTCATGTTTTTACTAAAGTACTGGCTCCTCTGATTGGGCTGTTGCATGGGAGGGGGATTAAGGTTTTCCCTTGCCTGGATGATCATTTGATTTCTGCCTCTTCTTTTCCTAAGGCGGAGTGTCATGTCCAGGAAGTTTGTCAGGTACTGGGTGTCCATGGATTTCTGGTGAATCTGAGGAAGTCTTGCCTTGTTCAGACTCAGGATCTAACGTACAATGGGGCTCGATTCATGACTCTGTTGGGAATGGTGTTTTTGCCTCAAGTCCGAAAATTGACACTGATGTCGGAGATTCATGCCTTGTTGTCCATGCCCTGTACTCCTGTGAGTCATTGGTTGAGGGTGCAGGGTCTGATGTCCACTTCCTTGTTGATGGTTCCCTGGGCTCGCCTGCATATGTACCCTGTTGTGAACCATATTTTGTTTCACTGGCTCCCGTGTGGTCAGGATTCCTATCAAGGGGTGCCGGTGACTGCCCAGGCCAGAGAGGATCTGGGGTGGTGGTTGAACAAGGCGGACCTCTCCAGGGGTTGTCAGTTTCTGGTGGTTCCTTCTCAAGTGGTGACGACGGATGCCAGTCTGGTGGGCTGGGGTGCTACCTTGGGAGAGTCTTCGGTCCAGGGCAAATGTTCCAGGGCCCTGATGTCTTGTTCTTCGAATTACTGGGAACTGAAGGTGGTTCACTTGGGTCTCTTGGCCTTTGCAACTCTGCTGGAGGGTCACTGTGTGCAGGTCAGAACGGACAACCAGGTTGTCATGTCCTACTTAAATCACCAGGGGGGTTGCAGGGTGCGGTGCCTCAGTTGTCTCAGCCGGGTCATTTGCTCTTAGGCGAAGAAAATGTTGACGTCCCTTTCTGCCATTTTCCTGCCGGGCAAGGAAAATGTGGTTTTGGACTGTCGGAGCAGGGTTTTTTGCCTTCTATGGGGTCGTTGTCTCTGACCCAGGTAATGTTCCAGATGTTGCAGAGGAAGTTTGGGTCTCCAACAGTGTACTTGTTTGCTTCCCTGGACAATGCCAAAGTCCATTGTTTCTGCACAATTATGCCTTGCCTGGAGGCTTGGAGGGTGGATGCGATGTCATTCCTGTGGCCTCCGGGCCTGTTGTATGCGTTTCCCCCAGTTCCCCCAATTCTGGCAGTTCTGCAGAAAATCAGGAGGGACGGGGCTTTGGTGCTTCTGGTGGTTCTGGGTTGGCGTCACCGTCTGTGGTTCCCTCTGTTGTTGGAATTGGTGGTGCGTCCGTGTTGGATATTATCGTTCCTTCTATATCCTTTGTTGGGTCCTCCAGTTCCCTTCCCAGTGTTCCGATCCATGAGTCTTCAGGCTTGGCTCTTGAACGGCGGTCTCTGATCCAGAGTAGTTGTTTCCAGGCAGTGGCTTGTCTCATTCAGCAGTCCAGTCGTACTTCTACTTTGAAGTCTTAGGCTAGGCATTGGGACAATTTTTCTTTTTGGTGTATGCACCAGGGGTGGTCAGTTGAGGAGTTGGATCCGGCTTGTGTTCTGGATTTTTTGAAGGAGGGTTTTGATCTGGGCTTGGCCCTTTCTACTCTTCGGGCCCAGTGGGTGTTTATTCGGGCTTTCCTCTTTTTTCCTAACCCTCTTTTTCTCCATCTTCATGTGCCTTACTCTGCCCAATTATTTATCCCCTTATATTGCCTCATACCAATCACAGCAACATGATTTCACAATACACCAGTCACTTGACTTTATATCACACACTTTAACCAGCTCCATTTGCCATACCATACCATACCATACCATACCAAACATCCACACAATACTGCATATTGGACCACTCTAACTCAGAACACATTGCAGCACCCAGAACTGCAACATAACACTGTATCAGTCCTCATCTACCCACATTTTATAACAAACCACCAATCAACATAACAGTACATTCCCTATAGACACAACATAACCATAATCCAACACATCACTCCATAGCACAACAATCAATCCATTAAGAGAACACCTTGCACCAATACTATATTGTTTCTGAACAACAAACCTCACCAACCCTACTATTAAAATATGCCTACACCTTGTAGTGCCTTTTGTCTCATGTAACATTTTCTGTACACTGACTTAAACACGTAGAATCCGTTTTCTCTATGTGTGTTTGATGTAAAGTGCTCAGACACCATAATCTGGAATGAGAGGCGCTGTAAAGCAAATGAAATACATGTGAGAAAGGGGCTATGGAGAGATGAGTGGCACTGTTGGAGGGTGATAGTGAGGGAATCATTGAAGAGCCCCAACAAAGATTGTTGTATTCTGCTGCACTGAAAGCCCATCATTTACTATGCTTTAAAAGCTAATACTATTGAATATATAATGAAAAATGTGTTGTAGAATGTACCATTTTTGCCGCTTTCCCCCTGATTTTCTTGAGGGGGAGAATCCCCCCAAACCCTCCTTGTAGTAGTCAGCCTCACTCACTGCGCTTACTCGCTAAGCAGCATACAGGGGCTGGTCTGACAAAATTTGCCAGGGCTGCTTTGGGTTCCCAGTCCAGCCCTAGCACTTACACACTAGACTCACGGGGAAAACTGATGCACTACCCGAGCAGAAAGGTGTACCTTACTTCTAAATCTTTACTTACCCTGATACTTTGCTGGCATCCCTCACCGATTGGCAGGGTCCACAGATGCAAAGCCTGTAAGATCCAAAGGGGATGAGGATTAAAATGTTGAAGGCACTTTCAGCCCATGTGGTTACCGGGATCCACTGGTACTATGTGTGGAATGGACCAATGGTTTTTGTCTGTGGAGTGGCGTAGTATGACTCCATCTTTTTACGTTTTGCTAGGCCACATCTATATTTATATTTGGCCTTCAGTACTCATGTGACGCAATAATACTAATGACATGTGGTGCATAGAAGGTGCATCTATTGTGTGTTTTGACATATATCTGTGTAAATATCAACATTTTTTCTTTTCAGAAACATCTTGATTGCTGATATTAATCTTTTATAGGTTTAGATTGTAAGGTGGCGACCTAAAATGCATGTAATGCAGTGCATTTGTCAGGGATTAGTGAGAATGAATCTATTGTGTGTTTAATGCTTTCTTTATAAATTGTGACCAGTTGTCGTTTTTGCTTAAATTATGTTTATTAGTTAATGTGCCACATATAAGAGTACAGCACGATATAGCTTGATTCATTATTAAAGATTTAATTTATTGGATTATCTGTAGGTTGTAGAATTAAAATGTTTTAAAGAGAAAGCATGATTGTGGGCTTTGAGCTTACAATCGAGACAGTTAATAATGTGAAAGTTGTGTTTCTGTATGTTTCTCTCTTCTGCAGGTGCAGACCAAAGGCATTCACTAGTTAGTAAAAAGCACATTGTATTTCAGAGATAGTGAGGCAAGGAAGAGCTGGCAAGGTCAAATGGTTTTAATGAAGAACAAAGGGAGTGCTACCAGTTAGTACTATCAGAAGAAGGGAGGAACCAAGGACGCTTTGCAAGTATAGCCTGGAATATGGGAGCAGTGTTCAAGGTACCAAGGGGCATATTAGCAAGACCCACGTTAAAATTATCGCCGTTTTAGCAGCAGGAAACTGCCGCTAAAACGGCGATAATGAGCTTGCTAATATGCGTTATAGAATTCAATAGAAGCCCAGGTTAGATGTGCAAGACATCTAACCTGGGCTTCTATTGAATTCTATAACGCATATTAGCAAGCCCATTATCGCCGCTTTAGCGGCAGTTTCCTACCGCTAAAACGGCGATAATTTTATCGCCGGTCTTGCTAATATGCCCCCAAGTTCTTTTCTAGGAACTGGAAAACATATTATGGTGTGTATGAGGTTATGTTTTCTCAAATGTTCTCTGTGCATTATAATTAGTGAACCCACCTTGGGTTTAGTCAGATTCCCTTTAGATTTGGAGAGGTACAGATCTCTCTTGACAGCTCTAATTGTGTGGCTTGTTGCAATACATGACTCCGTACTTATAGAACTTCTACAGAGTTTATGATGCTGACACCTTTCTTGCTACCTTGATTCTATAGTGTTTCCCTAGCCTTAGGTTTGTGCAGTGTTTAGTAGATGCTGCAAATCGTTTCCATGTACGAGGGGAAGGATCAAAACCATTTGACGAGTCACCAAATCTTTTTCCTTATTTTTTGTATCGCTGCTACTTAGATCCTTATATGCTTGTTGAGGACCAACATTGTAAGATGCTTTGGCCTTCCTTCAGGGGCGTAACACAGGCCCCCGCAGCCCCAGCGTTGCGGGGGGGGCCCCGTGCTCCAGGGGCCCCCTCACTCAGCAGGAGCCAGCAAGCGCGAAGCCTCTTCATCATGATGGTGTGTGTGCGCACGCCCGGCCTCTTAATAAATTAAATGGTGCGCAGGCGCACGCCCGGGGCCTTGGCCGGGCCTCAGAGGCTCTTCATTAAATGGTGCGCTGAGAACCCCAGGGCCCCGGCCGGGCCTCAGAGGCTGCCGCTCTTCACAGTGTTAAATTAAATCAGGACTGAATTAAATGGTGCGCAAGTTCAACTTCACAGTGTGCACGCGCGGGCCCCGGCCGGTCCTCTGAGGCAGAGCTCTTCATTAATTAAATGGTGGGTGGGTGCGCATTTGTCTCAGCGTCTGCGCAAGTCCAGGGTGGGGCTGGTGACCAATTTCATTGAATTTGTCATGCGCATTGCAGAGCGCAATTAAAGTGCGCGTGACTTGTGAGGTGAGGCAGCCACGCCAGAGACTGAGAAGGACCGTCCGTCACTTACCGGCCATAATAATTTAAATTATTACTAGAGCTCCTGCCCTGTCTCGCGCCTGCTTCTGAAGCTGCAGGCCAGGCCTCAGCCGTCAGCCCTTCAGGTGAGTCAGAGTCTGTCGAGGCAGAAGTGGTCCGTGGGTGGACCTAGCCTACACCACTCTGCATTTTCTGATTAGCATTTTAGCGTTTGTCTTTATAGCAGGTGGCTGCAAGTCCTAGACCATTTGGATAATAAACAAAACAACAACTCAGACCTGGCTACAGGTGTCGTACTGGACATGAGGCCACGTGGCAGCTCTGATTTTCAATTATGCAGCACCTCTGGCTGGTAAATTTGCTCACAACGTAGCCACGTGGACCATCAAGAAGCTTTTAGGGTGGAGAGATGTGGAGAATAATGCTGGCAAGGATGGGAAAACGAAAGGGACATGCATGAGGGAAGTGTGACGTCGAAGAGTGGGAGGGGACAGTATTCACGCTATTTGTGATGTGGGTGATCTTGTGGCGCTCAGGGTCCCAGAGTTGCTTGAGCAAGAGGTGGTGTTGTGTTTGCAATGGGAGGATATGCATTGGTGAACAGGTGGTGATTAGGTTTAAAAAATCGAAGATGGGTCAGATTGGAAAAGTTAAGGAAATGGTGAGGAGGATTTCATCTGCCCGTGTATGCCTTTAAGGAAGTATGTGTGGCTGGGGGCAGGCATTTTTATTTTAGGAGTTGAAACTTTACCTCGAAAATTGTATTTTCTATTGTGCAGTCAAAAGGCCTTGGGAAATGCGGCAAGAATGCAGTCCGAGAGGCAGCACTTTGTAAAGTCGGATGGGTTTAATATTCAGAGAATGCAAGCGCTTCGGTGAACAACTGGGATTCAATTCTGTCATTTGCCTACTGTTCCTGAGCGGTTTTAGTATTTCATCTTAGAAATACACAATTTGGCTCAGTGACTCGGAATGGTGTTGCTTTAACAAATGAAAAAGGATTTGAGAGAAATGAAGGAATTGGGTTCAGTGGAAGCATGCATCTACTCTAGGAGTCTGTGTTTGACCTCATGGTCACACGTTTAAACTTCAGGGAGCCCACTCAGCCTTCATCCTTCTGAGGATGATAAAAATAAGTACTGCTGAGCTGCATAACAATGAATGTCTGGGCACAGATTTGCTCTTCTTTGAGACAAGGCAACGGTGCATCAAAGTTGTTTCACTGTCGTGTTTCACAGGGAGAGAGAAAGAATGTACTGTATCTACTAAGATATGGTGCTTTTATTCTCTCTCCCAGTGCTGGTGCACTTTAGGGAAGTAGCCCAGCTTCCACTGGCGCTGCAGGTACAGTGGCAGGGGCCCAGAGGTCTGAGGGGCCCACTGAACCCTGGTTATAGTTGTATTTTATAATTAAGGCTCCCTGTTTTCCGTTTTTACTGATTTTTACAGATAAATACAGACAGAAAACCATATATTTTCCTGTCTGTATTTATTTTAAAATGTGGATAAAAACGGAAATTGGGTTGTTTTTAAGTGATTCTAAAATATATAGATTTTAGTAATGAGTCTTAAACAGCAGTAGATTTGCACAACCTTGATACAAAAATGTACATATTTTCTTCAAGTGCATATTTTACCATTGAGTGTGTATATATCATTGAAACCTGTCAGGCGTTCAGGCACGAGTGCACATTAACTGATTAAATACATGCAGAAATATACACATTTCAGCATCATTTTTCACAAAACCTACAATAAATATGGATAAATACAGGTAAAATTGGCAAAAAATAAATATGTATAAATACAGATGGAAATAACAAAAATATAAATACCATAAAACCGGGAGCCCTATTTATAATTCAAACAGTAGCCAGAGGGCCATTTCCTTCCTTGCACCAAGGCCCATGACACACTGGCTATGCTACTGCTTATAGCAGCCATTTGCCAACGCACATACTCTTATGCCATAGTACAAGGGTGTGTGCGTTCTCTGAAACATAGGTTTTGTACTGGAAGGAGAGCCTTCCAGTACAAAAACTATGCTTTTAGGCTTGTTCCACTATGTATGTGTGCTGTACAATGCAGCTCACATGTAAAATGGGACAATCGAGGAGAATTTAAAAACCTTTCTCCTCGTTACACCTGCCTTGAGGAGGTGTTAGATTTTGGCACAAACCCCTCTCTTCCAATGATTTAGATAGGGATTTGCATCAAAGTCCATCGGTGGTCACATGGGAAAGCCCATGCACCAACCACAGAATGCCCCGTAGACGGAAAGTAACGCAAAGCAGCGCATAGTGCAACTTTGAGTTACTTTGGGATAGTATCCAATGCAAATCATGGATAGTAAATCACACCCTAACACTTTGTGAGAGGTTTGTGTCACAAAAGTGTCAAAAACCCTATACGTAGCATTAGTAAATGTGGGCCCCTGTGGGTGGTGAACGATTGACTTAAAAAACATGTTATATTTAATACAAGGACCATTGTGCAGGGACATATTTGTTATTGACTAAACTATCTCCTAAGAGAGTTTGGATGGGAGCTTTCATGCCTGTGGCTTGCAGCAAGGCCAAGAAGGCTGCCAATTGCAAAATGATGGTATTTTATGAGTCGGAAAGGACTCACAGAATTCATAGGGAGATTGAATTTGAGGACTATGTGTTATTTAGTGACAATGATGCCTGCATGTAATTTTTGGGGAATGCGTACTACTTGCTGGAGTTTTTAGTATGAATTATACTTTATTTTATTTCTGGACTGACAGGCCAGTTTGGCGAGGTGGGCATAAAAATTGATAAGCCCACGTCAAAAGGTAATTAAGGAGTTAACTGGAGATCAGATTGGAATGGGGCGACAGATAGGTACTGAGGGGTAGGCTGAGGACAAAGGAGGCGTAGGTGGATAGGACATTTTATGGAGGCGGACGGATATGCTTGAAAGGACAAGGGTGGCTGTAGGTCCAAGTGGGTGGGTCTGCTCTATTAGTGAGGCAACGAGATTAGGCTGAAGGCAATGTGCGTGGTGTGCAATTTCATGAGCGTGCACCTGCCAAAGCGTTATTTTACACATCAGACCCATCATTTTGAGTTACTCAGAACTCGCAATTTCAGCAAAAACAAAAAATGATCGCCTGACTAGGAAATTCTTTCTAATGGGGTAACCCCGCCTTTGGTATTAGAACCTTCGGTGGTTCTGGGGACGCATTCACCAGATCAAACATGGTGGAATATGTCTCCAGAAAAAGTCCCCGAAATTGGGGAATTAGTGATGGAAACAGGTGTGGCAACCCCAGTTTTGATGTTAACTCTTCATTCCTTAGGGGCTATCTCGAAATCCGAAGGTGATTTGGCAGCACAAAATTATCAATACCCATGCTTCCTGTACTTTCACGGTCAAAATTATCACATCAGGATTTCCAATACACTTGGAATGAGGGCCTTAGGAGAGAGTCTGTTGTGACTGCGGCCTCTCCCCCAAAGGCACAATAGACCTCATTTACAATATTTTGACACACAGCAGCACAGCAAGCCTTCCTGCTGCTCTGTTGTGCATAAAAATAAAAAGGCAGGAATGCTCTGTATCTACAAGATATAGCCCATTCCTGTCCTTCTCCCCTGTGCCAGCGCACAAACAGCAGCCATGCATCAGTGCAGACACCCTTGCCTCATTTTGCAAGGATGCCGGTGCTGAAGAGATGTTTGTTTTTGTGCAGGAAGGGACACCTTCCTGCACAAAAACAATGCTTAAAGGCATTTTCCTCTTTCTATGTGTGCTGCAGAATGCAGCACGCATAGAAAGAGGAAAAAACGAGGAGAAATAAATCTTTTTCTTGTTGCGCCTTCTTACGCCTCTCCTGGGGATGCGTAGGATTCTGACGCATTCCCAGCTTTACAAAATGTTGTAAATCTGGGAATGCGTCAAGTTCCATGGATGTTGCATGGGAACACCCACAGCAACACCTAGGGAATGCCCCTTTCATGCAGACTTATGCGTGAAAAGGTAAACATATTTACAAAGCCATGAAAAGTCATGCAGGATGACTTAACATGGCCTTGTAAATATGGGGAAGCCCATTGCGCTGCCAGTGCATTAATAAAAGTGACGCACTGGCGGCGCAATTTGCTTCTAAATAAGCCCCAGTGTTTGCGCGCATAATGCAAGGAAATGTGCCTGAAGGAAAATGAGAGGGGACTGGTTTCATAAGCGTCCTCTTCTTCTAGAGGACTCTCTTCCAAGGCTGGACTTACCATTTATTCCATTGGGCATTTCCCCATGCGGGTTGGAGCCATAGGAGGCCAGTTTTTGACGGAATAGGGCCACTTCTGGCACCTCTGCCATTTCCTCCAGCTCCCCCAGGTAATTACAGCAGGCGCATCAGGCACTTTAGCAGAGAGACAGTAAAGAGGAGACAAGGACAGTGAGATGAGAGAGTAGGGGGATTAGCTACTGTTGGTGGAGCAGGTGCAGTGGCACCAGGTCACAAAGCTCGAGGGGCTCATTGAACTCTGATAATTGCTGTATGTTATTACTCCAACAGCAGTCAAAAAGGACATTTTCCTTGCTCTTACTGAACCCATTGTATCCTTGCTACACCACTGTGAGATTCAGTTGAACTACCCTTTTCCCTCTATTTTGTTTGGATTAAAATATAACCATTGGGTTTTGTACAGCGTCTTGCAGTGCCTTATTTGTAAAAGAATAAGTGCCAGGGCCCTTCTCGGAAGGCCATTGCAGCCTGCACCATGCATTGCCCCTGTCAGCGCTGCCAAGGACAGTACCAACATAACACCTAGCCATCACACTCCTACAAGTATGACAATTCAGACCTTTTCAGGCCACACAAAGCTATAATAATGGCGTGAGAGGCTGGTATCATTCATCCTCAATGCTATTTGACTTAATAAACATGGTTGTTGTATACTCATCTCAAAATTAAACAGACTACGCCACAATGCTCTGGACTGTCACTAGAGCCAGTGCTACCAATTAAGTGCTGGTACCGAGCACCGGAAAGCACTGGCTCAAATTAAGCATTTGGGTCTTGCATATTATATGTTGTAAATATGATCACTATGTGAGCAAAGCGTCATCTGTACATTATTCTGTTGTACGACTGTGTATTATATTGTACTGCACATGGATTGATTTAATACCGATGTCAGAAACTCAGATTTTCTTCCTAATGCAATTCACTTGGAACAGAATTACATTTCTAATTTGTTTTGGATTCCACTAATGTCCAGATGCGATATCCCTATGTAAATGAGAATACACTTGAGCCCTTGTCTCATGGGCATATAGGGGCGTCCTTGTTGAGTATGTATAGGAGCTGAGAGAGTGGGCAGAGTTCATATGGTAAATTACAAAATAAGAAGACCTAAAATAAAAGGAAATATTACCAGGTTGTCTCAGTGGCGTAACAATAGCCCCCGCAGCTCCCGCGGTGCGGGGGTACCCACAAGCTTCAGGAGGCCCTCCTCTGGCAAAGCACACGGGTGGGTCTGAGAGCTCCTGACTGGGTACGGAGTGTGGGGGGCCCCCTTCATGCACTTTGCAGGGGGGCCCCCGCAAGTTTTGTTACGCCACTGCCTTCCTTTGATAATTTTATACTTTTACAGTATGTTCTTGAGATTGATTTATATTAGTTTGCCTTTGAGTTTGTAATAAACCCTTTTTACTTCAAGTTACTGACTCAGACTTGTATGTTGTGGTCCTAATGATAACACTGTACTTTAAGATTTAAATTGTTGTAAACCTCTTTTCCTCTCAGGCTACTATCAAGGTTTATTGACCAGAGTCGAATTGGAAGAAGCGGCCCAGAGCGTTTTCATCTGCAAGGGGAGTGCAAGACAACTATGGCAGATCACTACAAACCATTAATAACCACACCTGAAGAGATCACCATGTCGGATTGAGTGGCCATAGAAGAGGTCAGATGCATCGCGTCAGCATATACTGGCTCCAACTAACCTCTGCCCCAATGTTCAAGCCCTGCTGACAAGTAATATTACTCTTGGATTGTATGTGTAATACCATGCACTAGTAGTAACTACTCAGCTGCAAAGGTGAACTCTGACAGACTATCTAATTGCTGCATATTTTGCATCAGGTCTGGTGGCTTAGTGGACTAAGGTGTCCACTGTAGGTACCTGTGTTCAATCTCATGGTCATATGTTCAAATCCCGGGGGGTCCACTCAGTCTTTCATCCTTCTGAGGTCAATAAAATGAGTACCGTTGGGTAACAATAAACATCTGTTATTCAGTGCCAAGATACCATTGGGTGAATGTGCACTTTACAAATGTACATGTTATGTGTCCGAGGTAGTGAACATTTTCATTGCTCTAAATCCCCAGGAATCCACATTGACTGTTGTAGGGCATTATTATATAAAACAGCTGACTTCTTTTGTGAGAAATTGGCATATCCATCCCTCCCCCTCAGTTGTTCTCAGGTGCTGGGGGCCTGAAATTTAGATATGATTGCTGGTTTCATGTCGTAGATGAGCTGGCTCTTGCCAAGGTGAAACCCCTGGAAAAAAGGACGCAAATTTGATGTGGAATCCTTATGTAGAAAAAGGTTATCAAGGTGTAAGCACGAAGTACCCCAAATATAAAAGAAAGCGCTGATCATTGGGGGTGGAAGAGCTTCAGCAGTGAAAGAGTTAATAAACGTAGCCATAAAAATTCATGGAAAACTACTAGTGAACAGGCTGAAAAAGGAGTCATACCAATCATAGTGCATCCCTTTTGTATCAATTGTTTTCAATAATTCTCCTCTGGTGCACACTTGAGCTTCCTCCTCCACCTTCTCTGGTGATTATCTTAGATGAAAGGTAAATACACTGGAAACTATTGATAGAGGTATTTTGAGGACTGATGACCTACTGCTAGAAGGAGCCACTAAATTGTTCAAAAAATTGAAAATGGAATTCCAGCTTCCACTGACTCAGAACTGGAAATACTACCATGTCTCACTGCCTTAGTTGTTTGCTAGGACCATTCTCTGTTGATATGCAGCAATTGGCCATTCACAGCTACTTACAGAAAAGGAGTACTTTTAGGACAGTGCCTCCAGCCTGTACCTGACACTTCTTTCAACCAGTCACCTGTGCGCTTATAGTCTGGTGGGAAAACTGCCTGTCATTTCAACTTTTGGATGAGAACTAAGACTATATTCTCACAAATCATGACCGAGAACATGCTTAAAATTGGATTATTAAAAAAATTTCCATCAGCGGCATTGGTCCACAACTTAGTTGCAGATGTCAAAGCTGTCCCCCACTTCAGCATGCTGGAGATGTAAACTACTTGGGTGCAATATAGTTCACATTTTGTGGCATATCTCACTTTAGCAAGTAATTGGACCAAGACTTGGAATGAGATTAAAATGAATTTTGTTAAAGTGACTTTGCTATATGACCTTTCTGATTACCCAAACCCTTAATTCCTTGTTAGGATATGGTCCTCCTTGTCTCTATCAACAGCCAAAACAGGCATCTTGTTGTAATGGAGAAGGCATTATTACTGAGAGTTTGTGAAAAAACACTTTTAATATGTATAGATATTATTGGAAAGGACCATCTTTTGTGTGGAAATCCCCCAGATTTTTGCCTTCTGTAGCTGAACCCATTTCTGTTGGCCATAGGACTATACACACTTTACTCCTGCTAACCAGTGGTAAAGTGTTTGTGCTCTCCCTAGTAAACATGATAAAATTGGCATTTACCTATTTGGCACATTAAAGTCCCTAGTATATAGTACAACATTTACACAGGGCCTGTAAATTAAATGATACTAGTGGACTACCGCACTTATTGTGCCACCAACAAAAGTAGCACTGCAAAGCATCTACAAGTCTGCCACTGCAGCCTGGGTGGGCAGTTTTAAACTGCCATTTTGACCTGGCAAAATACATCTTTTGCCAGGCCTAAGCATACCTTTTTAATACTTATAAGTCAACACTAATGTAAGCCCTTAATCCCCGAAGGGCAGGGTACATGATATTTAAAAAGCAGAATGTGTATATTTAAAGTTTTACACGTCCTGACAGTGAAAAACCTCCAACATCGTTTTTCATTGTAGCAAGGCTGGCTCTCCCATAAGGAAACACAGGGTTACATTATAACAACTTATAATGCTTAATTTTGGTTTGGGAGCAGCTTGAAAAATTATTGAAGGACTTGTTTTGATAGTAATTTATAATTCATCTTAATGGTAAACTCTTATTCTATTTTGCTATTTTGAAAATTACACTTTTAGAAAGTTGTAATTTTCATGCCTAAGCCAAAGGTGCGTTTCTGCTAGTGTCCTGTGTCACCTGACTGATGAATGGCTCCTCTGTGGCGAGATGTGGATTGCTCCCAGACAGTGGACAAAAGGCTTGGGTGTGGAAATGTGTTTTCATCCTTGATCATGTTGGTCTGGGGTTTGTGCCCAGCCCCTTCCTGAGCTTCAAAGAGTTCCTATTCTGCACTGTCATTTGTAGCTCACACCTAGGCCTACCTCTCTTTGTCTTCCTAGTCACTGTGGCTCCAATCTCAGTGTGAGGGAGCTGTCTCAAAACTGGTTTGGGATGACCACAAGGGAGGACTTTTCCATTATCATAACCACACCTCTGGGAGGGCACAGGGAGCTCTGACCCGAGTAAGAAGGAATCTGCCATGTTGGATTTAGGTGGAGAAGGGCACTGTGGCATAGTTTACTGTAAAACACAGAAGAAGTGTAGCAAAAGTGGGTAAGGTCTGCTTCCAGTGACGTCAGATCCGTTGAACCACTGAGCCAATCTGCTGTGCCAGCCAATTGACCTGCCTCCGCCGCAAGGTAACGTGACGGTCCCCGGAAGGTGGAGACTTCGAGCCTGGCAAAATCACTCAGCAGGACGAGCAGAGCTAAGCCAGCGCCAGTGGGAGGCGAGGTAAGGTGCTCGAGAGCCGTGGTATTTGACACCGCTCGCAGAGTGTGAGCCCGGGCCTCTGCGGAAGTGGCACAGCCAGGTCTGGGTGTGGCTTGGGCTCGGCCCAGTGTGCTCCAGCTCATGCCCTCTCATTCCTCTCGTTCCTCTCGACCTCATCTTCCTGGCAGCCTGCAGTTTGCAGGCATTAGGCTTTCATTTTGTTCTGAGCTTTGTTTTGAACTGTGTTAAAGTCTTTTTAAGCCCTTCCTTTAAGCCCTTTTTCAAATGTTCTTGTGAAGTTTCTTCCAAAAATCTACAAAATCCAGAACTCATATTTTGAGCTCCTTTTTTAAGACCTTGGCCAAAACAAATTATGTGGATTTGTGGTACCACTGGCCAAAAACCCTATTTGTATTCATTTTCTGTGCTGCAAATGTCATTTAAGTGTTTTGAGAATCGTGCTTTATTTTAAGTGTGTACTCCAGAGCTACTCCAGCATTCGTTGCCTTTCCATGGAGTGGTGTGTTTGCACCCCCCCTTCCTTGGGCTATCCCATGGGTCTAACTGCTCAGGGGAGTTGGGGTAGTATTGGGGGGCTAGTGCAAGAAAAGAAAAGACGAAAAGGAGACTGAGGTCTGCATAGAAGGAGCAGCAGGAGCAGCAGTACATACGTAGCTCTCAAGCAGCATACAAGCACACCACGAAAGCCACCTGGTTCACCACCGACCTCCGAGAATCCAAGCGCCCGTGCCGATGACTCAAGAAATCCTGGAGGAACAGCAAAACACCCGAAGCACGTTCCACCTACAAGACCGTCAAGACAGAACACCACCAACTCATCAGACCCACAAAGAAGAATTTCATTCAGAACAAAATCCTCACCAACTACCGCAATTCTAAGGAACTCTTCAGCATCATACAAGAATTCACCAAACCCCCCAGCGAATCATCTGACGTCCCTCCCTCACAGGACCTCTTGAACAAACTCGGCGCCTACTCCAATCTCAAGATCAGGACCCTCTACAGCAACTTCGACGAGCAGAACCTAGGCACCGACTCTACTCCTACAACTGGCAACGCAACCCAGCCCACCATCACCGCCTGGACCCCTGTCACCACAGAGGACACCGCCTAGACCATGAGTAGTATACACTCAGGAGCCCCCACTGACCCCTGCCCACCCCACACCTTCCACAGAGCTGCCTCCGCCATAGCACCCAAACTACGATGTACCATCAACTGCTCCCTCAAAACTGGCACTTTCCCCGATGACTGGAAACACGCTGAAATCAAGCCCCTCCTCAAGAAGCCCACCGCAGACCCGATGGACCTCAAGAAATACTGACCCATCTCTCTCCTCCCCTTCGCAGCCAAAGTCACAGAGAAGATCGTCAACTACCAGCTCACCAACTTCATAGAAGCCAATTAGATCCTCGACTCCTCCCAATCTGGATTCCGCAGCAACCACAGCACCGAGACTGCCCTCCTAGCCACCACGGACGACATCAGCACCCTCCTCGACCAGGGCCACATGGCTGCCCTCATCCTACTTGACATCTCAGCAGCTTTCGACACCATCTCCCACCGCACCCTAACCGCCAGACTCCACGACGCCGGCATCCGAGAAGCCGCTCTTGACTGAACCTGCTCCTTCCTCACCGGCCGAACCCAAAGAATCAGACTCCCGCCCTTCCTCACTGAAGCCACAGATATCTGCTGTGGAGTACCCCAAGGATCCTCACTCAGCCCCACGCTCTTCAACATCTACATGGCCCCTCTCGCCACCATTGTCAGAAAACACGGACTCAGCATAGTATCCTACGCTGACGACACCCAGCTCATCCTCTCCCTCACCAACGAACCTAACATCACCAGACACAGCTTCCAGGAAGGAATGAAAGACGTAGCCTCCTGGATGAGCAACAGCTGCCTAAAACTCAACTCAGAGAAAACAGAAGTCCTCGTCCTTGGATTCACACCCTCCGCATGGGACAACACCTGGTAGCCCACCGCCCTCGCACCCCCTCCACCCCACGGACCATGCTCAGAACCTCAGCATCCTACTCAACTCCTCCCTCACCATGAACCGTCAGATCAACGCCGTGTTTTCCTCGTGCTTCAACACCCTGCACATCCTCCGCAAGACCTTCAAGTGGATCCCCCCGAATCCAGAAAGATTGTCACCCATGCACTCATAAACAGCAGACTGGACTACGGGAACGCCCTCTATGCTGGAATAAACAAATCCCTACTCCTCAAACTCCAGACTATCCAGAACGCTGCAGCTAGACTCGTCCTCGGCATCCAACGACAACACCACATCACCCAGCACCTACGAGAACTCCACTGGCTCCCCACTGAAAAAAGAGTGACCTTCAAACTTCTCACCCACGCCTACAAATCCCTCCACAACATTGGACCTCAAGAAAGAATCTCCTTCTATGCACCCAAGAGAAGCCTCCGCTCTGCTGATCTTGCCCTGGCTGAAATCCCTCGCGATCCTTCTCCTACATCGCAGCCAAGACCTGGAACAAACTCACCCTCAGCATCAGACAAACCCCCACACTGCAAGCTTTCAGGAAGAGCCTCATGATCTGGCTCTTTGGATGAGATGGAGCTGCCCAAAATAACCCCTCCCAGCGACCTGAGATCCTCACGAGTGAGTAGCGCGCTTCACAAACTCCTGATTGATTGATTGGAGCAGCACATAAGCAGTAAGCAACCAGCAACAAGAGGGGGGGCCTGACGCTGACTTGGTGTCTTGTGTGTTGGGGAGGCCTAGGCCGCAGCCCCCACCCCGGTCGTGCCGAAGCGGCCAGTATTAGACTGGTGCTGTTTGTGCCTCAGGGTGGCGGTCTGCTACCTGCATGCACACTTATTCTTCACTCATAAGCCCTTCTGCACTCTCCTGTGCACCCTCGTATGTCTCTCATGAGCCCCTGCTCCACCCTCTAGGAAGAGGGTAGCATTTATTGTGGAGTAGCAGAGAAGAGTCATAGAGTGAAAGAAAGAGAGAAAGTAGGCATCTGGCATTTGTGGCATCTATGATCAAGTAGACACCCATGGATATCTGTGGACAACCACGTTAAGGTTTTTTTATAGGGGGGTTTTGAAGATGCCTTCTAGGTGCCTGTGTTCTGGTCTTTCAATTGCCCCTTCAGTTCAGCTAGTCCTATAGCTAATCACATCAGCTCCCCTAAACTATTAAAAACTATTTAGCAAAATAAGCCTCAAGCTCATCTGTCCCTCTTGAAGTCCCATCCCTCTGTAGTGTCTCTGTTTTCTAAGAGGCAGAGGGGCAGAGGGGTAGGAAACAAGGAATTGGGGATGTCCACAGGCACAATTAAAGAAGGCGAGCTGGGTATAGTTACTTTCCTCTCTCAGGGCACAGTCCTACATCAGTTCAATCTCCTTATGCATAACCCAGTGCAGCCCATTCCCCAAACTCAGCTCATTGAGTCATGTCGCTCAGAGGAAGCAGTGGAAGAAATGGACATGGAGGATACAAAGGCTGCTTCAGAGACAAATACCATTGGTATTAAGTTGTCTGTGCTTATGTCTGGGCCAAGGAGTCTTGTGGCCTTATTTGGCGCCTTAAATGTTAAGACTCACCTAAAGAGGCCTCTCGAGTGACTCACAGTGAATTATGTGGTGATGTGTGTAGTGGTGAGCTTGATGTATTGGAGGACTTTTCTTTGCCGGTCATTGACATTCTCATGGAAAAAAATCGAGTTATGGAGGCTAATTTAAAATCAACAGTTGCCTCAGACATGGCCTTGAGTCCATCTTCAGACTGTCCTTCCAGTCGTCCTCCATTACCAACTTTGTATAGCAGTACACATTCCTCAAGTGTTTCTTTTTTTGGCTCACTGGAATCCTTGAAATCTGATGTCTCTACAAGCACAGGAGCACAAGCCCCCATGCGGTCATCGAACGTGGAAATCAATGGGAATGGAGGGGGGAGGGCTCACTCTGATTTCCTATATTTTTTAGAGAGGATTCTCTCCTCAGTTTGGCTCTGTTGGATAAATCAATGGCTAACTCTGATCATGTTTTGGATGTTTTGTCCACCATTCTAAGGGGGGTGCAGCACCTCACCTCTGTTGGTTTATGTCTAGGGAAGGAAGAAAGGGGTATTGAAATGAGATCTCAGGCTTCCCAGACTAACATATTAGTATTAAAGGGGTGGTAGAAATGGGTGTTCAGGTGGGAAACTCTGATGGTCCAGGGACCACCCCTATTGGACAATCCAAAGATATCCTCAAGGCCATCAATATGCCCTGTGTCCCCTTCCATAAACAGGTACCTGGGGGCCAACGTCAGGCTGCCCAAGGGGAGAATGTAAATGCATCCGTACTTAAGAATTCTCCACCTGTTTTCCCGATTTTTTTAAAAAGAGGTCCCCATCACTCCCCAGGCTGTAGTCTTACAAAATGACCCTCCTAGTGTTAAATTGTCAAGGGTTAAACAAGATGATGTCTCTCCCGTGAAGGGTTTCTCTCCTTTGGGTTGTAATGGGATTAAATCTCTGAAGGAGAGAAAGAAAAGGATCCACTGCATTAAAACCTGTACGCCTAAAAAATGGAGCTTTTTCAGTGCCCCTGAAGAGTTCGATTCCATTACTCAGCCTAAAAAAGTAAATGAGTTGATGAAGGCTGGACCTCTTACTGGTCAGGAGTCTGAGTCCCTAGAAGTAAATAACCTGCCCCCTTATTCTATTATATCAGATGTACCAATTTTGGGTAGCCTTGAGCAGGAGAAGGGACTCACAGATATGGGGATAACAGACCATAATAACTGTGGTGGGTTGAGCACTTGAACAGTGAAGGATGATGCTGGGATAGGCTTTGTAGAACTGGTGAGTACAGAAGTTGAAGTTAATGGAGCTCCCCTAGAGGGAGGGCAGATCTGGGACAGTTCTCCCCCAATCCTCTCTTGTGTGGATTCTTTCCCTGTACGAATTGATCTAAATCATGGGAGGATTCTTAATAGGGAGGCTGCCTATTTTTTTCCACCAGCTCAAATACTTAAATCAGGGTCTGGGCAAAAGTGGAGCAATAAGCTAGTCGAAGGACCAGGGCTTGGATATTTATCTAATATCCTGAACTTTGTCTCTCTTTGATAGAGAACTGGGCCCATTGAATAGAAGTTTTATCCTGCAGCTATTGTAAGATATTGAGGATTTGAGCCAGGTATCAAGTAGACACTTTGATCGGGTGTTCCTGGATCCTTGAAGCAAACTTCCAAGTTCCAGAGTAACATTCAGTTCTAGGATTATTGTAATGCTAATTCTGGCTAATGTTGACCATTTCCAGAAAAAGGGGATTGATCTCTTCCCATTTGAGGAGATTGTTGATGTTCAGTTAGATAACCGTAGGGTGGGCACGCAGGTCCCCGTTAGAGTCGTATCTAATAGCAGGGGGGCTGTAAATCTGAAGGAAATCATAATCTCTATTGGTAGTGTCACAGGAAGAAGAGTGATAAATATTGTGGGATATGAGGACAAGAGGGTCAGGGAATCTAGAATGGGAGATGAGTTGCCCCCCTGGAGTTGGGTAGCAGGTACACTGAATGCCTCCAAAGAAAACATAAAACTTCCTATGCTGCAGAGGTAGCCCCTTGGGCAAAATTCGCTCCTGGAATATGGCGTGCTTAGGACAGCCAAACTCCAAGCTAAACTTTTTAATGCAATTCCAACTAATGATAATTTGCTTACAGGATGTGATGTGGCTTAGTTCCATGTTCCACGTGGAACCTGTGGCTTATGAGGGTTCTGGCCGTGACAGTTGACCGGACTCCCTGATGGATGTGGTTTACAATAAAGCCTTGCTTGCTTAATCTACTTTTCCAGTGTTACTCACCTTATTACACTGGCGACAATCGCGTCTGAAGGAAGACTGATTTAACCCCAACATCTAGAGGCTGAGAGGAAGACCATTGGAGCGGTGTCGATGAGAAGTCAAGAGGAGGAACGTCGCGGAGCAGAGGAAATCGCCCTGCTGGTAGGCGTGAAACCTGGATTTGTTCTGATTTTAAATATGAGAACTACTTAGTTTCACTTGTGCAGCAAAACCTACAGTCATGCCAGTTGAGATTTTGCTATTTTACTTAGCGTCAGTATAAACTGGAATCCTTTGGTTGTTGTACCATCCCTCCAATGTTTGCATGTGTATAAAGTTGGCTCTGGGTAATGTTATAGGAGAACTGTATTCATCCTTTCTTCTGGCAAATATTTGCATTCCCCACTGGTGGTCATCTGACTCTCTAGTTGAGTCTATGTTCTCTTTTGTTTATAGTATTAGTACATTAGAAGAATGCACACTGATAAATGTGGTGGGAGATTTTAACGCTAAAATCTCAAATTGCTTCACTTTAAGCTTTGGTAACCCAGAGCTGGACGACGTATGGAGTATATCAGAGGCAATTTTGCCTGGCTATAATAGATCAGGCAAGTGAGGTTTAAGTTTTTGGGATTGTCTGAGAACCAATGACCTTGTTGCTTTACATGGGAGATTCCCAGAGGATTCCCCAGCTTCTTTTACTTTTCATTCCTCTGGAGGGCAATCAATAATTGATCATATTGTGGTATCCTACCAAATGTTTGGTGCTTGTACACAGTTTAAGATATTGAGGACGAATCTGAGCGATCATAGTATTCTTTCGGTGGTCATCGATTTAGAACTCAAGGTGCCTGAGTCCTGGAATCCCAGAAATGACACGATTGTCTATAATAAAACAAATGAGCGTACCTTTTGGTCAAATAAAAATTCTATAAACTTGGCAGGACTTGTTAAAACAGCGAGTTCTGGTTCTACACAAGAAAAACCTATTGCCTGGTTTGAGAAGCAGTTGATTTTATTTAGATCATGTGTGACTAAGAAACAAGCCACTGGTTCTAAACCCTTGGTGGCTACCTCTCGGGAGGTAAAAATGCTAAATTGGGAGCTAAACTTTCTAGTTAGGGAACAATTTAAACAGTCATCACTACTGAGGCAAAGGTAAATCAATCGATTGAAGTGGGTGAGAACGAGACTAAAATTGTTCGAACGTAGAGGAGAGGAGGATTAGAAATGGATTAAGCTGAGAGTGGTTGCACTTTCTGATGACTCGCATAAAAATTGGGCTGTAATAGCCGAATACTGTGATTGTATATGTTATGGCTGAAGCCATTTTAATATCCGACGCAGAATGGATCCAATATATTTCACAGTGCTATGCATCAAATTCTAGTGGCGGGTTTCAGTTGGAGTCGATTGGTGAGTCTATCTTACTGAATGTATATGGCCCTCCTTTCTGTGAGGAGATAAAAAGTTTTTATTAAGAGTGCAAGGTACTCTGGGGCGATGGGCCCTGACAATCTCCCGATATTTCTTATTAAACAAGATATTTCCACATGGGCCCTTTTTCTCCAGCCGGTGTTTTAATACTGTTATGTATATGGGACTATACCATCCTCCTTTAAAGGAAGCATAGTGGCACCTTTATACAAAAAGGGTCCTAAAACCTCTCCTGCCAGCTTTAGGCAGATTGCATTATTGGATGCGATCGGGAAACTGTTCGCCAAGAGTATTCTTCTTTACCTTCAGGACTGGGCTTTTGGTAATAATTTTGTTCCTGCGTAACAGGCTGGCTTTCATAAGCATTGTGGTACTCTAGACAATATCACGGCCCTTGTAACTTTGATTGAAAAGTATCCAGTAGATAAGGGTATGGCCTTATAAGCTGCTCTTATAGATTTCTCCACAGCGTTCGACAGGGTTGATGCCATCCTGCTCGATTTAACCCAGATAAGTTTACAGAGGCGTTATTTTGAGTTAGGCAACTATGCTGGCGAACATTTCCTAAAAATAAACACTTCCAAGAGCAAAGTTATGGTTTTTAGGTCCCAGGGATATAGGGTTAGGAAAGACTTGTATTGGTTTTTAGGGAAAGACAAGCTAGAAGTGGTGAAGTTGTACCCATATTTAGGTAGAATTTTTTCCAGTAACTACTGTAACAGGTGATCCCATTAATCAGTGCAGAAGTAAAGCAATATCCCAGGCTTCCACAATTGGCAGGCTATATAAATGTTGCGGTCAAAGACACTTTGTCCATGTTTTGGCGGTTTATAAGATTAAATTTCCACCTTCATTGAGTTACGCCTGTTAATCAATGGATGAGAGGAACTGGGCCTCTTTTGAAAAGGTGGAAGGGTGCATTTGGCGCCAAATATATAACTTGAATTGTGCAGCTGCTCCATCAGCACCCTGGCTTGAATTTGGGCTTCTTACCACCAATGTGGTCTCTATGGCAGCAAGCTTAATGTGGGAAAATAGCTTATTGAATAGTGATCTGGGCTCCAGACAGGCTGCATTAAAACATGAAATATTTTTCTGTTCGAAGGAGAAGATCGCTGTTTTCAGGAATTCTGTGAAAGCACTAGGGGGCATATTTACAAGCCCCTTGCGCCACTTTTGCGCCGCCGTTGCATCACGCATGTGACGCAGCGGCGACGCAAACCATGCACCGCGTTGCGCTATATTTACAACGTGACGCATCTAGGGAGATGCGTCACGTAGTAAACCCCTGCGCCACATGAAACCTGCGTCAGGTTTCATGTGGGCATACCGGCGCAGGGGGGGGCGTTCCGGCACAGGAACGCCTCGGAAAAGTGACGTAGTGAAATCTACAAGATTTCACTCAGTCACTTTTCCGAGCGCTGGTGCGTCAAATCCTTACGCCTGCTTCAAGCAGGCGTAAGGATTGACGCACCATGTTAGGGATAGGAAGGTTGGAACAGTGCTGGAGCTGCGTCGCGCTTGCGACACAACTTCAGCACTGTGCCAACCTTCCGCCGGCAGATGCGTCACGCATCTGCTTATCCTTGCGCCACGATGCGCCGCATTGTAAATGCGGCGCTTCGGATGTGGCGCAAGGGTAAACTTGCGTGACGCATTTTCCCTGGCGCATCCCTGCTGATATGCAGGGATGCGCCAGGGAACGTAAATATGCCCCTCAATATGTTTGGAATTGGGCAAAGTGAAGCAAGTCCTCTACCAAAGCTGATTTAAAAATTTTGATCTAAAAAACTATTTATGAATTTAGTCATAAAAGAGATATTGTACTGTGTTCTCATCAGGAATAATATAATAGTGCTGCAAAGTATCACGGACGTAAGCCCAAAGTTTTCCTGTCATTGGCTCAGCTGGCTAAAGTTCATGGGCTCCTCGATGTTTGGGCTAACAAGGAACCATTGGACCCAGGTTATACTTACTATTCTGCACCTCACAAGGTGCATGTTCGCCTAGATTATTTTTTTATTTCCAGTAGGCTGATCTCTGCTTCTCGCATATTTAAATATCCTCGGGTGATGTCCGACCACAATCCCTTAGTGTTAGAACTTGATATCCATACTACTTCGCAATCTAAGGGAGGATGGTCATTCGAAAGAGCTTTGTTGTTAGATGAAAACTATGGGGCATATTAGCAAGACCGGCGATAAAATTATCGCCGTTTTAGCGGCAGGAAACTGCCGCTAAAACGGCGATAATGGGCTTGCTAATATGCGTTATAGAATTCCAATAGATGCCCAGGTTAGATGTCCTGCACATCTAACCTGGGCTTCTATTGAATTCTATAACGCATATTAGCAAGCCCATTATCGCCGTTTTAGCGGCAGTTTCCTGCCGCTAAAACGGCGATAATTTTATCGCCGGTCTTGCTAATATGCCCCTATATTCTATATATGAGGAAGTGGATTCCAACTTTTATGGCTGAAAACTTAGCTTAGGGACTGCTCCCATTGGAATAGTATGGGATATCTTTAAAGCAGGGATTTGTTGTGAAACTGCGAGATTTAGTTGGAACAGGCAGAAAAAAGAGAAACATCAACTGCAGGAACTCTATCAGGTCTTATCGCACGCTGAGGTAGGTCTGGTAGTGGCTGTCACTGTGGGACTTGACATCGAGTAGGCCCAGCTTCAGGTTGTATTGGCTAAAACAGCAATAAGGGACATTTCTGCTAAAAAAGCAGCTGAAAAATATATGGTTTGGAAAAACAAAACCTATGAATTGAATGAAAAGGTGGGGCATACATTAGCTCTGTGCGCTAGACAACAGGCAACTTATGGTGACATCAAACAAATTCAAGACCCCGAGCTTGGTTCCATTTCTAATGTGGGGGGGATACGCTCTGCTTTTCAAAGATACTACCAGAAACTATTTGCTGAGGAAAAGGCTGATCCAGGAGAGCTAGAGATATATTTAGATCACGTGGCTATGGATATGTTGGGCAGGGAGGATTGGGAGCTTTTAGACCAACCCATATCGGAGAAGAAATCGCAGCTACAGTGGCGGAAACAGCATCTGGAAAAGCTGTGGGGACAGATTTCATTCCTGGGGAATTTTATAAAGTTTTTGCTACCTACCTTCATAAATTTATTCTGGAGGTATTTTTAGCTGTTCAGAGGGGTATTCCTCCTCCTGATTCATGGGCTACTGCTAGGATGGTGGTTTTCCCCAAAAAAGGAAAACCGGTGAATCAGTTAGGGTCATATCGACCCATTAAGTTAATTAATTTTGATACTAAGGTTTTCGCTAAAATCTTTGCCTCAAGGCTATCTAAGGTTATAAAAATAATTGTCTCACAGCACGGCTTTATCCCGGGAATGGATACCACAGACCATATTCGCCGGGTAATCACTCTATCTGATGTGGCCAAAATCCAAGGAGACCCTATGGCGCTGTTATTAGATGCTGAGAAAGCATTCGATAGGGTCTCCAGGCCTTATCTGTGGACGATATTGGAAAAGAAGGGTCTGGGATCGGACTTTGTTGCGTGGGTTAAAATGCTATATATTAAACCCACGGCTAAAATCTCGCAAATGGGGGGAGGATCAGAGGTAGTTAAAATCCAGCTGGGGACAAGACAGGGCTGTCCTTGCTCCCCCTGCTCTTTGCCCTCTATATTGACCCTTTACTCCGCCGAATCCAAGGCAACGCCTCAATCCGGCCAATGTCAACTAGTGGCTGGGATACTAAAATTTTAGCTTACGCATATGACCTTGCGATTGTTACTTCTGCCCCCATTGCCGCAGTTAAGGAGATTGAAGGGGAGGCTGACCTCTTTGGACGTATTTCGGGATATAGACTCAATAGTGACAAAACACAGATACTTATAAATGAGAACACTAGCTTTGAGGATACACAGGTGGTCCCGAACGCAGTATATCTGGGCGTCAATATTAGCGCAGACACGGATGAATTGGTAGAGGGTAATCTGGGCCCGTTAATTAATAAAACCAAGGTGGAGTTGCTTAGATGGAATAATCTCAGACTCTACCTGATTGGGATGTGTATTTGAATTAAAATGATGTTCCTTCCAAGAATCTTGTACATCTTCATTGCTATACCTCTTGAGGTGGATAACATGTGGTTCAAGGTTTTGGACAGCATGATTGGGAGGTTTCTCTGGGCGTATGCAAGACCCCGGAGGGCCCTGAAATTCCTTTCCCTTCCCAGGGAACGGGGCAGATGGGCAGTACCAAACTTCTGGCTGTATTACTGGGCCTCAGCGTTGCAACAAATAATTCCCCTGTTGTTTGACTCAGCTCAGGAAGGGCTCGCATGGAATACTGTTCCATCATGCTTTGAATTAACTCTTGGAGCTGTGGTTCGTGGATGCTTGTTCTGGCAATTAGAATTTGGTTATTTTAAAAAGGTCAGGTTCAAGACACTACTATATGAATTTCGAGTGTGGACTAGCGTCAGGAAAAACTTGGTGTCTGCTGGTTTAGTTTTTATACCCCCCTTCATGATAACTCTCTTTTACCTGATATATTCCATGATCCCTATATTAGGCGCTGGGGAAAAACCTTGGGCCATTTATTTTTGGTGATTTCTTTTCTGACAAGAGTTTTACTACGTTTGAAAATATGAGGAGTAAATTCCTTTTAGGAAACAATGAATTCTTTAAATATTTACAGATCAGGTATTTCATAGGGAAGAAAAGAGGAGGGGGAAGGGGTTCAATAGCATTCAACTTTTAGATCTGCTAGATAGGAATACAACTTCGATTGGGAATATCTATAAAGTATTAAATGCTAGGATGGGAGATGAAATTGAGAAACATGTTACTCGATGTTGGGGTTACTGCAGGCAACAGAGTAGGACACCCTTTCCTCTCTGGTACTAGCTTGTTCAACACTTATATCCACCAACTTACAGATACAACACTATAAAACTTGGTTTAATCTATGTATTACCCCGACCAAAATTAGTAGATGGGGTGGAATCTCTGGTACGAACTGTCCACGTTGCCAAGAAGCAGGGGCAGACTTAGTTCATATGTTGGCGGACTGCCCGGGTTTAGTGAATTTGAAAAGGGATATCACTCATTTTTTTTTAGGTACAATTAAACCTGTGGATCAAGGTTACCTCCCAACTGATCCTTTTAGGGGTCCAGGAGCAGGAACCTCTTCCCGCGGCCCCATCTCTCTTCCTGTTTCTCGCCATGGCAGTTTTTAGACTATGCCTGGCAACAGCTTGGCTCGACCCCGCTCCTCCATCATGTAATCTATGACTGGCCCAGTTAATTTCAACCTATCATATAGAAAGGGCTGTTTACGCACACAAAGGTAACCGAGCTCGGAAAAGGGGGCTTCAAATCTGGGCCCCACTGAGGGGATGGCTTGTAACACAGGGACAGGGATGATCTGTCCATTTCTCCATGATCACACAGGCTCCTGATTTTCTTGTTTGGGGCTTTACTGTTGTAAAGGTTTTTCTTTTCTCTCTTTCTTTTTTGGTTACTTTGTGTTATGATTTAATGTATCCAGAACACCTATTTGTTGTTATTGTATATATAGGTCCACCTTGTTCCCTGCCTGGCAACTCAACCTTTTTCTTTGTTGTTGCTTTGTGTTTGCTTGGATGGGGGAGGGGGTAATTAATTAATTAATTTTCTTGTTAAAAGGCAATAAAAACGGTTAAAAAAAAGGAATGATATAATAGTGGAGAGTAGCACATGCAAAAGAAATCAACCGCATGTTCTATGGATCCTTCCCCATGGTGTGCGTAGAACCATTTTGTTAATAAGGCTGAACTTGCTCCCCTTACAAATTATAACAGGAGCATGGGAGGGATTATCTAAGGAAGAGAGGCTTTTTGACCTTTGCAGGAACCATGTTCAAGACTTAAACCATGTGTTATTTGTTTGTCCTCTAGTACATTCAGTACAATGTTGATTGTTAAGACCAATGTTCCTAAAGTACAATATTTCCTCGGCAGTGGAGGCCCAGATCTGTCCTTTGGCCCCAGCCTTGGAAATAGTTTGTTCAAAGATTATTATCTTTTTTAAACAATGTTCTAATATTTTTTAGATAGGAATATATTTATTGTATTGCGCTCGCATTTGCTGAATATGGTCTTTTAGTATAATAAGATTTGCACAGTGTAAGTAGATTACAGTTTTACATTGCCTAAAGCTGATTGCACTGAATTATACTGAAGTACTGTACTAGAGTTACACTGTTGTCCTTGCTATATTCTTCACGTTGGTCAGGTTCCGCATTTCTCACTATTCAATAGCGAATTTGCACATTATTAGTCCAAGGCCTTTTTATATACATGGAGTGTGTTTGTACATTGATTGTTTCTGTCAGGTATTTTACTTTGTATATAATCATCTATGAGATCTGTATACTGGCTGTTTCTGGCATGCATTTTATTTTGTATATTATCAATTATGAGATCTGGTTTTGTAGATCCTTGTGTATTTTTTGGACCTGTTTGAATTCCAAATCATAATAAACATTTTGACTTGAGTTGGGTATGGTCACCCATGGAAGTCGAATAACCAAAATGCCTGGGGTAGTGGCTGCCACAAGTGCACCAGTGTACATGGAGAGAGACTTGCACCATATCCTAGTCTATCTTTGATGCGAAGCAGTGCAGCAACTTTGGTGCAGTGTTAACTTGCATCAAAGAATAGTAAATCTTGGCCTAAATCTCCATCAATCTCACTCACTACCTGTCACTGACTCTCACTCATGTTCACTCATACATAAGTGCTCACACTTAGACACATGCTCACACATACCCACATTCTCTCTGACACATAAAAACACTCTCACCTACAAACAACATACATTTAAAGCCATTTTTACTTACCAAAGCTGCCAGAAAAGATCCCATCCCAGCTAACTGTGCTCTATTTTTTTACACTAATAGTGAACAATAGAACATTACTCACTATTAGGATAATGAACAATGGGTAGAAAATAAGGGATATGGAGCCCCCCTGTGTTATTGGCACTGATTTTGCCACCTCTGAGGCCAGGTGCTGCAGAGGCAGGGCCAGGGGTCACACGGGGCAAGCCAGGGGTCTCAGGTGCAACACCTGGTGACCACTAAATGGTGTCCATTGGATCACCCCTGGGAACCTTTAGCTCATGGATTAGCGAGTTTCCCAACCCCCAGTCTGGCACTGGCATAAGAGTGGCATCCCTAGTACTCCTCTCAGAACACTCCTGGACCTGTGAAGATCAGAAGAAGGACTGCTGTACTGTAGGAATCCTGATTAAATTGTGGACCTGCTTGCCTTGAACCCAGCACCCTGGAAGGGACTTCAATTTGAGCTACAGGGCCAAAACAAGCTTCCAGAGGCCTTTTCCTGCAACTGCCTAGTTGACCAGTTCCATCTGGACCTGCTCTGTACCCAGGCTTTTGTTGATGATTGTGCGGGGACCTGCTCTTTGGCAACCCACCATCATTCAGTTCTGCATCAGATCAAACTTACAGCTTGTCCCGTCAACGACTTGTCGCCGACCACTTTTCTCCAGAAAATCTTCTAAGTCTGAAGGCAAACTTTCAACTGGAACAAACCTGGCCCCTGTCTCTGACCGGTGCTCCACTGCAGTCAGCCTTACATTTTCACTTTGAACCGGACTAGCATGACCTGATACCTGCATTTTGAGCTTTGTACTCTTTGGAGCTAGTTTTAATCCAAACTTTAAAAGTTCATATCTCTGGTTCCACTGACTGTATTTTTGTTGTTTTGGTGTAATTGTTTTATTTAAAATAGTTCCATGAGTGGTGGAATTCCGGTCGGTTGCGCTGCTGGCGATAATTTTTAGCACTGGGAGCTTGTCCTGCGCTGTAAAACCAGCGTGAATGGCACCATGCTACTCGAGCAGCAGCTTTTGCAACGTTGGCGAGCCAGCCACACACGTGTTGGAGGAGTTTTTGCTGAACTCTGCACAAAGTAGGCAAAAATCCGCCAACTCTGCCAGCTGAGAGGTGCTGTCTGCCGACCCCTTAGTTTTCACTTTATTCCTGGTTGAGTGCTGCATAAATACGTTACACAATGCCATTAAGTTAGGCCTACCTGCCTTTCTGCCAAGCTACCAGAGGGTTAAGCACAGATTTTTTTAGTGACTTTGTTGGTTCACCCTGACGGGGATTATAATTATATTTTTTAGATGGGTTCTCCTTCACCTCAACTAATACAAAATTTTAAAGGTATGAAAAAATGATCTGCAGAATAATGTTGAATGATTGAATGTTGAAGTTTGAGGCATTTTGGGGCTGGGTTCTAACATCCAAATTATGCCCTGTGGGTTACTCTTCCATTTTTGTTCTCTACCTCCGTCTCCAGTTGAATTGTCAGATGTATTTCCATTCTGTAGCGTCTCAACCATTTAGATTAATGAATCCTACTTCCAATCCCTTATCTCATACTCCACTAGCAACAAAATGTGCCGTCCTTTTCTCGCCTGCCTTAGTACTTTATAATGGTCAGAACCATGTCACTGTGCCCACTAGTCAATGGAAAGGGTCCCTAGGAACTACATGATTAGGACATGTGCTGCCTACAATGGTCATTTAGCAACAAACTCCCGATCTGATAGGTCTACATTAGAAAATGTGGCTCCTTCCCCCGAATACTTGGAGGTGGAGTATGGATGCTCCGGGATAAGGACTATAGGATGCTGCTTATCATGTAGATTTGTCTCTCCCAACTGGGTGTCATGGAGGTGGAGTTGGAGAGACGAGAGGGGTGCTTCTCCAGTCAGTCGTTTGTCTCCATGGTCTGGGACTTGAGCTGCTGTGGCAGAATATTAGTAAGTGTCATTGTATCACTTTGCTAGACCTATTATTTTTTTTATATTACACGTTGTTACATCTGTGTTGTACATTTTAAAAGAACCTAGTGATGCACTGTTGCCTGGAATACTACGCTTTCCTTTAATACAAAATTGTTTCATGAAAAATCACACAGGGACTCATTTATGAGAAGTGTTGCATCGCTTTGTGAAAGCACCGATGCAGCACTTCTTAATGCACCCTCCTTGCGACATGATGGATGCGTCATATTTACTGTATGATGCATCATGTCGCAAGGGATGACAGATACGTCAGTATTACTGACGTATCTGTCAGTGCAAAAGTGGCGCATTGCTGGAGTTGTGTCGGAAGCGTGACGCAACTCCAGTACTGTTCCTTTCACATGGGGCAAGCCCCATGTGAATGGGCCTGCGTTACCCTTACGCCTGTAATGAGGCAGGCGTAAGATATTGACGCATTGGCGTCCTAGAAGTGGCGCAGTGAAATCTTATAGATTTCACTGCGCCACTCCTACGGCCCTTTCTTGTTGGGGTACGCCCACCCTGCATACATTATACCTGACGCAGGTATAATGTAGCGCAGGGGGTTACGAAGTGACGCATCTGCCTAGATGCGTCACTACGTAAATATGGCGCAACATGGTGCATTATTTACGTCCCCGCAGCATCACAAAAAGTGACGCAACGGCGGCATAAGTGTGACACAGGCCTTCATAAATAAGGCCCACAATATCTCCCACCCCATCTTTTGCTCACTGTTTGGCCATTTTTTATGAGGCGTTACTATTCCACGCAATGCTCGTTCACACTACTTTGAAATATTTTAGTGGGTGTGGGTTCGCATTGACTCCTAAGGGCGTTAGTTCACTTCCGGCGTGTAACACCCACCTAGTATACATAGGGGCTTATTTACTGAGGGGCTTATTTATAAGGCCTTGCGTCACTTTTACGCTGCTGGTGCGTCACTTTTTGTGACGCACCAGCAGTGTAAAACATGCGCCATGGTGCGTCATATTTACAAAGTGACGCATCTAGGTGGATGCGTCACTTTGTAAACCCCTGTGCCACATTATACCTGCGCCAGGTATAATGTATGCAGGGGGGGCGTTCCGACGCAAGAAAGGGTCGTAGAAGTGACGCAGTGAAATCTATAAGATTTCACTGCGCCATTTCTTTGACCCTAATGCGTCAATATCTTACGCCTGCCTCATGGCCTTGCCCCATATGAAAGGACACATTGCTGGAGTTGCGTCACTTTTGTGACACACTCCAGCAATGTGTCATTTTTGCGCCTACAGATACGTCAGAAATACTGACGTATCTGTAACTCCTTGCGACATGATGCATCATACTGTAAATATGACGCATCATTGGTGTCGCGAGGAGGGCGCAATGAAAAGTGACGCATCGCTGTTTTCACGCAGCGATGCGTCACTTTTCATAAATGAGGCCCTGAGTCCCTTCACCCGCTGGTGCGTTACTTTTAATATGGGAAAAAGTGACAGTACCTGCGGCGCATGCGGCTTGTAAACAAGCTTCATAGTACTTTTGCTATATGTAGTCAGATGCCATTTAGAGACTTTCGATATGAAAAAAGACCTGTTGCGCGCCGACGTTGATTGACTTTACTGTTCATGATGATTTGTGTCGCTTTTCGTCTCATGCGCTGCGCGTCTACACCTCGGAGATATCTGCATCTCACGGGGCAGTTAACGGATAATAGTTTACCAAACGAATTCTGCAGAAACATCACTTTCGGTTCAGAAACAGAGCGTTTTAAGTTCAGCTTCCTCACCCAGAGAAAGGGCGCGTTTGCATGGTCCTTGGAAGGCTTTCACAGCAAGCGTGATCATTATCAAGGCGCTAGGTAATGAGGTAAGTGCCACAAATGATTTCAGATCCCATAATGCACATATGTTTGTTCTTTCAGCTTTAACAACAAAGGCGCTAATCCTGCCGACGGTGTCTGGCTGGAGTCCAAAGCACTGAAAATGACAATTTCTCGGCATGTTCAGCTTTCATTTTTTTTGTTAAATGACTCTTTGCAATTAGCTTGGAAAAGGGAGGGGTCCCGCTCAGTCCGGGGTTAAAAAATTGCGAGGCAAGTTGAAATGGAGGAAACTGTGTGCGGAATGGAAGTTCGTTTCCATGTGAAAATAATATTATTAAGATTTTTTTTAATTGCCACTAAGTAAACATCTTTCAGTTTGCAAAATGTATGTAACGTGTTGTGCTATTGTCTGACCCAATCGGACTCATGTTATCAGCTTCGGAATGATAAAACGTTGAGTTGGCCCTGGCAGTGTATAAACATGTCATCTTCATAATGTTTATAGTTTCATGTAACTTACCAAATGGACTCCAACGAAAAAAAAAAAAAAAGGAAAAGCTGTAAATAACAGTAAATTTCAGTTTGCTACCGAAACCCATTTGAATGATTCCCAAAATGTCTGGCTCCTGTCAGTTTACTTTACACATTGGGGCATATTCTCAAGAACGTGTGATAACCATCGCAAAAGTAACTTAACGCAACCTTCAACATCGCAGTCTATCATGGGAAATTTACGCCGTGTTAACCTCTTTGATGCTCATGACGGCACCACGCCGTCAAGAGTCACGGTTGAGCTGTGCTCATGACGGCGTGGTGCCGTCACGACCACGCCCGCGATTGGAATGTCCAGCACCTGGCTGGAATTCCTGCCGCAGGCAAGCGGTTAACCAAGTATTCACAACACGGCGGTACCATGCGATAGTCCCCAGATAACGCGTCAACTGACCGCGTTAAAATCAACGCCACACCGCAAAAATGCGAAACACGAACGCAAAAAAAGCTGCGATGAGGCCAATCGCGATACAAAAATCAGCGAAAACCAGCTACAGGCCTGCAATTCACATGCGTCAGGCGGGAACAATCACCATAAAAGTAGAATAAAAACAGACAAACAAATGCCAAACAACAGCGAAGCACAATGGACGTTGCCGGAGCAAGTACGGAGGAGAACCAGAACCCCACAAGCCCCACGGAGGACCAGCCTGGGACTTCGGGGTCAGGGAAGGCCAAGGACAAGAAGAGTAGGAAGAAGCGGTTCAGTCCGCAGGAAAACAGGATCCTGATAACGGAGGTGATAGAACACCATCAACAACTGTTCGTCACCTCCACTGTGTCATTGGCAACAAAAAATGGACTATGGCAGTCCATTGTGGACAAGGTGAATGCAGTCGGAGTGCTGAAGAGGACAATGGACGAGGTCAAGAGGCGCTGGAATGATGTCAAGCGCAAAACCAAGCTGAAACTCGCCAACAACCAGAAGGCAGCAATGCAGACTGGAGGTGGGAGCCCAGCGCCACAGGAGGAGCTGGATGACATGGAGGAAATGGTGTCCACAGTCATCAGTGGGGAGACGATGGCAGGAGTTGGGGGCCCGGACACTGCTCAACAGGACCGGACACAACAGCAACAGGGTGAGTAACGACCAGGGCCCGGGGGGGACGGGGGGAGATGGGCACAATGGCACACATGCACAATTAAGTAGAGCACATCTGCGGACAAACCATGCCCCAGACCACCAACTCCCACCAAGAGACCAATGTACCCAAGTATGCAACATGTCAGCACTGTACAAGCACAGAAGTCAAAGGCACACCGCATGAAAGGGATAAGGGGCAGCAAAATCTGAGCTGCAGGGGAGACTCCCCCAAAATGCAGCACACACATATCACATGTAGAGCACATCAACATTGACAACGATGTGACACAATCCGCAAAACACCTACAACAGAACACAGGACACAACTGGTGCCGCTTCTGTGCAGACACTGGCCAATCACATTTGGCATTGCAGGGAAATGTGAGTTGATAATGTACAAGTACAAACACACACACGTCTGTTGTCGAAATGTCCACTGTCCCCCATCAAACAGGCAGCTCCTCCCAAACAGCCACAATGTACCCAGTCATGCTGTCTGTATGAAAACATGTACAATGCGACAACATACATGTGGACACATTGTTAAACTGCATCTCCCCTTCACATTGCAGAGGGAGAATCAACACCTCCTGCAGAGCAGCCCGACCCTCTCTTCTTTGATGACGAAGAGGACCACCACAGCTTCAACTCTGACGCCCTCCAACTGTTCGTAGACAGCCTACGCAGCCCACTTTCAGGAGCTGGGCAGCCCAGCTGCTATGAGGAGACCCCACCCCCTGCACAGACCACACAGCAGGCAGCACCCAACACCACGGCTGCCTCCCAGGACCCCCACGAGAACACATGGCCTTCCAAAGCCGTGTCTTGGGGTGCCAGGAGAATCTGGCTGAACAGGTGCGGGTGGGCTTCGACTGCATGGCAGACAAACTAGATGCCATACGTGGGTGTCTAAGTCCCATCAGGGACCACTCACGGTTCCTAATGGACACCCACAGTCCGCTCCATGCTCTCCAACGGACCATGGCTGACATCGCTGGAGCCCTGACTCAGTGAATAGAACAACTGTCCAGTCAGAGTGGCTCTAGCGATGTCACACAGGAGTTGGGAAACATGCGGAGGTTAATGGAGACCATGGAGCGGGCGAATGCGGAACGAGCGGCTGCCACGGCTGCACACCAGCGAGAGGTAGCTGGGTTCCTCAATGACCTCAGGACCAACCTCATGGCATTGCTGCCACAAGGCCTGGTGCGGATGCATGCTGCTGCCACCACTCCATTCACATATTCGCCCCCTGAAGTGTCAGTGCCACACAGTGTGGCAGACCTTCCACCTCCGGCCACTGATGTGTCACTGCCACACAGTGCTGGAGACAGAACACCACCACCCCCACGTGAGGCACATGAAACAGCAGAGAACGAAGATGCGGATGATTCTGCCCTCGTGGTAAGAAGGACGCAGTAGCATGCATCTCAGCCATAGGTCCGGCTTCAGCTTGGTACTGCCCTCTGCATCATCACCGTCCACTGTCCCCCGATGCACTCTGCGACACTCACCTTGGACCGCGACATGGACTGCCACATGCTGTTTGATCGCCATTGACACAGCAATCAGACTGCGGACTGAACTCTTCCTCTTCCTTTGGACCCTGGCTGGCCCTCCACGGGACAACATCGTCATGTGGGGATTGCATGGCCCTGTACTGCTCCAGATGCAACACTCCACTGAATGTGCATTAAACATTCATATTCACGCAGATGTGTCTTGTGTAACCCTGGGCGAAGTACTACGCTACGCTCGCGTAGTTTGCGAAGTTTGCGCTACTTCGCACTATGCGAATTGCACTTAGCACAGTGCAAACACGCGTAGCGTAGCGGTCATTTTTTGCTTGCTCGCGGTCCTCAACATCAAGTTGGCGACCGCGAGCGAGCAAAATGACATCCCGGCGAGACTTTTTCCTCGTTCGCGATCAGCAACATCAAGTTGCCGATCGCGAGCCTGGAAAATAAACCTCCCGGCGAGATTCTCAACACAGGGAGGTCAGGTTTCTCATTGCGAGTGGTCGCGTATGCTCGCGACCGCTCGCGATGAGAAACTACCAGTCCGCGTTGAGAAAGCTGCCGCTCGAGTACAAATCTACTCGAGCGGCAGAAAACGACCGCTTGCACTGTGCAAGATGCAGTTTGCAATGATTGCACAGTGCGGACAAGCATCCGGCACTGTGCAATCATCGCGAACAGCATTTTCTACCGCACTACGCAGTTCGCGTAGTGTTACGCGTAGCTCGCGTAGTGTGAAGTGCACTTCGCGTAGCTACGCGTAGCGCTACTACGCGAACTACGCCCAGTGTTAGTCATGTGTATGGTCTTTCAAGTGTGGAAGTATGGATGAATGTAGGCTCACTGGACTCCTCTTACGTCCATGTGGCTCATGTCGTAGAACAGGGGTCACAGGGTGACACATTGCCGAATGCGGTCCGGGTGGCGCTGACACAACAACAGGGACACACGCATGAGTTACTTCCTTGTCCAGCCCAGTACGGAACCACGCCCAGGGCCCCGGGGTCATTTACACACCCTTAAGCTGGATTGGCATATGCCAGGCCAGCCCACTCCGCTTACGCTCACAGGGGGGGACGGCAACGCTACATGTCCCATGTCTTTCCTGTAGTGATCTGCTGCTCACAGGTCTAGTTGTCAGCATGCTACAGCCACTCCCTCACGGCTGGTTTACACCCACACCACACCCATCCAGCACACGCGTCCCAGGACATGTGACCCTGCCAATAAAAAGGGCCGGGCGCACGTGCTCGACGCCATTTCCACTCTCTATCTGGGTACATCCGTGTGGTGTTAATGTAGGCATGAGGGCCTCGGGCCCTGCAACATCACATTCCCCAGGACCGGAAGTGATATCATGGCGTCTGCAACACGATACCCAATCATACAGACTCCATGACTTTGGGACACAGACTTGGTGGCACCGGATACATTGCGGCCGGCACAGGCACACCGCCACGGGACGGTGACTTTGGGTGCACTGAGGTAGGGGCACCTTAAGTGCTGAGCGGGTGTGCAGCCTGCGATGATGCCCCGTCCCGGCGGTCCGGACTGCTCAGGATTTGTGTGCCCTGCTGGACCGCAGTGTAGGCCAGAGCCAGCGGGCAGCGCGGGCCTACCACCACGTGGCGTCGCATCCCGGATCACAGAGTTAGTGGCACCTCAAGGGCTGAGCGGGTGTGCAGCCTGCGATGATGCCGGGTGCACTAGTATGTCCTCTGCCATGGCAAAATCAAGACCCAGAATCATATGTGAGACCTGGTGGCCTGCGGAGCGGGACTGCATGATGTGGAGGGTGCCATGTCCGCGGGCCCGGGGGCATGTGGCTTGCAGCTGCATGTGGTGGGCCCTCATTGCTACACGCCAAGGGCAGAAGGTGAGCAGTGAGGCCTGGGTGCGCAGGGGCAGGCATGCACCGCTGGGCAGCGGGAGGGGCTGGGGTGCATCTGCCTGGGTGCGCAGGGGCGGGCATGCACCGCTGGGCGGCAGGAGGGGCTGGGGTGCATCTGCCTGGGTGCGCAGGGGCAGACAGGCGATGATGTCTTGTGCAATTGTATGTACTTTGCCATTCATGTATCTGGACTCTTTCAGATGACGGATCTGTTTCAGATGTGTGACCTGGTAAACTGCACTACATACCGGCACGTGGTTGGAGACACACCGGTGGCAGCAGGTGAGCAGTGTGGCCTGGGTGAGCATTGTGGGCACTCTCTCTCCCTGTCCATCTCTTCTGTTATCTGTGTCTCGCTCCCCCCCTCTGTCCGTCTTTCTCTCGCTCCCCCTCTCTGTCCGTCTTTCTCTTGCTCCCCCTCTCTGTCCGTCTTTCTCTCGCTCCCTCTCTTTCTATCTCTCTCTCCTTTGCTCTCTCTCTCTGTCCTTTGATGTGTGCAAGACACACCTTCTCATCATGATTTTTGTCTTGCAGGCTGTGACCTACGGATTGTCCCGAGGGGAGCCGCCATGTGTCTTCATTTCTGTTCTGTGTTTCTTTGAATACATTTTCATTTGTTACATCGAAGGTGAATGTGTGATGCTCATTTTTGTGACGACACATGCATGTCACCAAATGTGATTGTGCGACATCAGGCGGATTATTTGGTACATGATTCTGTGTAGTTGATGTGGCATGTCTTTGGCCCGGGGGGGGAGGGGGGGGAGGTGGCCGGGGAGGGGGCCCCTGGTGGTGCTGGCGGTGGGTGTTGTGGCCCTGTTGGGGCTCCGAGCTGCATGATCAGTGGCTCCATGGCATCTGTTGCCCTTCAGGTGTGGCTCTGGGCTGGGCTCCATTTTGTGGTGCAGGCTGTGGTCCTACTTTGCACCAGGTCAGAGCAGGTGTTAATTTCCTGCTGCTAACGCGCCTTATCGCCTGTTTTGTGGTCTTATCGCCGATCTGGCTGGTCGTTGGGAATGTTGCGGCATGGTGTTTTCGCGGCTTGTTGCACGGGAACGCCTACTCTGCATCTCATTAGAGATAGTTGCAGGGGTCATCTGTGGCGATGTTTTTTGCGGCTGCTATCGCGGGTAAACTGGTGTTATGGGCTGTTGACACCAGTTTGTGAATGGGGCCATAAATTTATCGCAACTTTGGCTGCGATAAAGTGCCATTAACTCGGCGATGGCTCCTTGAGAATATGCCCCATTGTGTATGTACATTAGAATGTAAGTACACGAGATTCTTAGAATAGTCTTTTTTTTTATTGAGCAGAATTAAAAGTTACAATGCATATCCTTAACCATACCAACAGTTGTAATTGATTTAAATAAATAAAATACGATCTATCCTCTTAACTTATATCTAAGATCCCTTCCCCTCATTTCTCATCTTCTATAGATTTTTTCCTCGCGTACCTAACAAAGAGGGTACGATGTACAAAATAAGCAGTAAAGTGCTGTGCAGAACCATTGTACCATAACCCCTCACAATATAGATACATGATGAAATAAAGTGCAGTGCATAATAACATTTTACCGGAATCAAATAGCTAAATACAGCTTTTCCCAAAGAGGAGGAGCTAGTCCCTATATGCATAGCATAAAGTGCAGTGGATAATAACATTTCAGCTATAAGACTTGATAATTTTTCCCCACTAAGTCCCTCAACTCTTCCCATTAAATCTAAAGCGTTGAGCCTGCTACTTCCCATTTTTTAGTCCAAAAATGTCCAAACTGCTAAATATTTCCAAGTGGCCCCAACCCTCTTTGCAAAAGTTTCCTCAAAGGTTTTAGTACGATGCATTTTTCTATAACAATCAAGTAGGGTTGGGATTTTCGTTGTCTTCCAATTCTGAAGGATCAAGGAGCGGGCCACCAAAGCAGAGATCGCAACAAATGATTTCTCACTTCTAGGGGTAGCAATATTCGATCTTTGTTTTATAAACCCAAATAATGCTATCTCTGGTTCTGGTTTAAGTTTTCTCCGTAAATTTTCATTAACAGCGGAGAATACTTCCTCCCAAAACTGGATTAAAGACGGACAAGTAAAAAAGATATGAAGCCAGCCCCCCAGCCCTGACTGTTGACAACGAAAACACTTATCCTCTAGCTCGGGATACATCTTATGTAGGGTGGCAGGTGTGTAATAGGACATCCAGTGGGATAAAAAAGCCATTCTTTTAAAATTAGCAGCTCTTAGTAGTTTGTGGCCCTGTAATGAGATCTCTTGCCACTCTATTTCTGAGAACGTACACTGAGTTTCTTGGGAAACTTTATCTAGAAACCTCGTCACCACAGGATTTCCCCGTTGGTCCAGCAATAATCTATACCAATTCCCAACACCCCTTAATTTAACTCTAAAAAGAGCTGGCAATAGAGAGGCCGAGGCACTCAGCAGGAAACAAAATTTCTTCACCAATTGCATGATCTGAAGAAAGCTGAAAAAATACAAATTACAGCTGGTTCCACATCTAGCCTGAATCTCCTGCCATTTTATGGATCTCCATGCAACCAAAAAATTACCTAGCTCCTTAAAGCCTTTACTTTCCCAAAATCTTATCTGACTATTTCTATTATAAAGGCCCAATGTTTTACACTCCATGAGTTTCAAAAATTCATAACTCCCTGTACTCGCCTTAGTATGGTAAAATAAACGTATTCTTGCTCCTAACCCCTGCAATGTCTTGTAGAGAGTCTTTTTTGGGAGTTTAGCTGTTTTAATAAAGACTGAGGTACACGATTCTGCTTCCTGAAGCATCTTATCCATAAAGAAACTGTCCAAAGATTCCTTACCATCTAGCATTCTGACCATTATATCCAACAAAGTTGCCTCATAGTAAGTCCGAAACTCTGGAAGTGCAAGGCCCTCTTGTCTGATATCGAGCTGGAGGACTGGAAATCTTACTCTTGATGCTTTTTTATTCCAAATAAATTGACGGATCATAACATCTAGCTGCTTAAAATATGTAGTATTGATTTTAATGGGAACATTCGAAAATAAAAATATTAATAATGGTAAGATGGACATTTTTATAAGTGCTACTCTACCAATTATTGTGAGTGGTAGAAGGGTCAACCTATCTAATAAGTTTCTAATTTTTGTAACCATTGCTAAGTAGTTCAATTTAAAAAGTTCCTCATAGCTCTTTGTTACATAGATCCCCAAATAACGAATAGGCAATGAAGATTGGGCTTGCTGTTGCAAAAACTCAGGCATATTTTGACTACTGGTATTCAGTAATATAATTTTTGTTTTATTATGGTTGATTTTATACCCTCCGATAGCTTCAAACTGCTTAAATTCAGTTAAGGTTGACCTGATATTCTGTTCCTCTGGCCTGAGATAAAGAATGATGTCATCAGCGAATAATTTTAGTTTTGGCATGCCTTCCAGAGGCGCTTGAATCTGCAAGTTAGCTCTAATTTTTGCCGCAAGAGGTTCTATAAAGAAAGCGAATAACCCAGGTGATAGAGGACATCCCTGATGGGTTCCTCGCCTTATAGGCACTCTTCCTGCTATCTGCGAGTTTATTATAACTTGCACCTGAGCCCCTTGATATACATTCGCCAGCATTTGTGTAATTTGGATTGGGAACCCGACCTTTCTGAGAATTAAAAAAAGAGTTTCCCAATTAACTAGGTCAAATGCTTTTTCAGCATCAACCGTCATTATAAGAAGAGGTAATTTATTTGAATTGAAAAAATCAAGCGCTTGGACCAAAAACCCAGTATTAGATGACATATGTCTACCAGAGACAAACCCCGTCTGATCTTTATGGATAATCTTCTGCGCTATAGGAGAAAAACGATTTGCCCAAATCTTCATTAGGATTTTATAATCAGCATTCAGCAAGCTAATTGGCCTGTATGAATTGACGTTATTAGGGGACTTATCTTTTTTAACAAAACTTATTATTGTTGACTCCTTGAAAGTAGAAGGAACTCCCCCCCACTCTTACAAAATTAAATAACTCTAACAGGAAAGGTGTTAATTCTTCTGAAAATACCTTATAAAACTCTGTAGGTAAGCCGTCGTTTCCTGAGGCCTTGCCTCCCGGCATTGAAGCAAGGGCTTCCTTAATTTCATTTGAGGTAATTTCAGCATATACCTCAACTCCCTGATCCGTTGTCATACACGGAAGATCGATATCCCCCAAATATTGGGTTATCACCTCATTAGATACTGTAAACTCAGTTGCATAAAGCTTGTGATAATGCCTGAGAAACGCTTGTGCTATTTTTTCTTTATCTACAATCAATGCCCCGGTTTCCGGCTCTATCAGTTCTGTAATTAACATTGATTCCTGCTTAGCTTTGCTTGACCAGGCAAGGAGTTTTCCCACTAACTGAATCTCCTCATATACGTGCTGTTGATATGTCCTGGAGCTGGCTATTTCCTCAAAAATAAAAAATTCCCTTAAATCCTGTTTTGTTCTTGTTAGTTGCTGTTCCAATTCTAGGTGTTCTCCCTTGCGACTATCCCTCTGCATTAAGGGTAAATCTACGGCATGTTGTAGTTTAATTATTTGATTCCTCCGCACCTTAGATTGTAATGCCGAGACGGCTATCATCTGGCCCCTTGCTGTAGCCTTAAACGCCCCCCATATTGAGAAAAGAGTCGCCGTGCCCTTATTTTCCTGAAAAAATACCTTAATCCCTTCCTTCATCTCTTCTACCCATTTAGGGTTGGAGAGGAGGAGCCGATCCATCTGCCACCTGGATTTCTCCCGTCTCGCCCCCTCTATTCTAATCTCAATAATAAGCATAGAATGATCTGAAAAGGAATTGGCTCTAATTTCAGCATTCATACAATTAACGTAACGAGGAATCAAGAAAAAATCTATCCGAGAGGCAGACTTATACCACTGGGAATAACAGGTAAACTGTGTGTCGCCTGGATGTAGCTCCCGCCATGGATCGATCAAAAGATAATCCTGTTTCATAGAACCTAAAATCCCTTTTGTCCTCGGTTTTAACAGTTTTTCCCTTTATTAGAAGTATCCTTTTTCAGATCCTGAATAAAATTAAAATCACCTCCTAGGTCTATCGGGCCCTCTTCGTCTCTAACCAGCTCATTAATCTTTGTAAGAGGTGTTGGATCATCATTAATTGGAGCATAGTAGTTTACGAAACTGAACAGTGCCCCGTTTACCCTAGCAGTAACCCAAATCCACCTCCCTTGAGGATCTCTCGTTACTTGATGTATCTCACAATTAATTCCTTGGGCAAAATAAATGGCCACCCCCCTCACAGCGAGCCCTGCCGAGGCAAAAAGTGCTCTAGAGTAATATTTAGGTATATGAATTTTAGGAGTATTTGTTTTCAGGTGGGTCTCCTGAAGATACAAGATCTGAGGAGAAAAAGACGTAAGCCATCTAATCAGCCCACCATATTTTTTCTTGTTAGAGACCCCGTTAACATTTATCAATATCATCCTTAGAATTGGATCCATATTACAGTAAAGAGCAAACTGCCATCGTACCATTTGTACCATTTGTGTCCAGTATCAACCATAATAATTATATCTCTAATTCTGCTCACTTTTTTGCCAATTATATGCCACCCCCCCAACCCCGTGCCCATCCTCCCCCCACACCCTTCCTACCCCTGACAGATAAGGAATTGACCGCCTTACCCTCTGCCTGCCCCCCTCGTATACCCCCTAAGTCGGGTGCCATGTTATTGCACCCTAATGTGATCCCTCACCCCGCCCCAAAAGAAAAAAGAGAGGAGAAAAACACAAGACATTAGAAAAAAAAACAATGTCCATCATGTCGAATAGTCCAGTCTCTTTAGTAATTTTTTGCAGTAATTCCTGGGCTTCCTCAAGGCTAGTGAACATATGAAACTTGCCTTGGACCAAAACGCGTAGTTTCGATTGTTGGGCAATGGCCGCTTGAGCCCCCTGCGCCTTAAACAAGTATAGGAGCTTAACAAACTCCTTTCGACGACGCGCTGCCACTGCACTCATATCTGAAAAAATGCGGCAGTTAGCGACATCTCGAGAGGAAAATTGTTTCTTCTGGATCGCTCTGGTCAAAGTCTGCTCCTTTACTCGATAGTCCGCAAAGTTCACTAAAATAGTTCTGGGCAATCTTGAATTAGGGAATGGCTGCGCAGGAACTCTATGTGAGATCACCTGAGAACTCAGGAAGGACATTCTCTTTAATAAAACATTCGACCCACTGGAGTGCTTGTGATCCTTCGCAACCTTCGGGGACTCCAACTACCCGCAGATTTGAACGTCGGGAATGATTCTCCAATTCTACTATCTTGGTTTCCAGTAGATCTTTCTGCTTTTTCTCTATCAAAACCTGCTGCTGCATCGAAGTCACCTGATCTTCCAGGAGTGAGATTCTTAATTCGGACTCCTGCAGTCTTGCCGGGTAGGATCCAACTACCTCTTCAATTTTTGATAAACGTACATGAAGTGCTGCTATCTCGGTTGCTTGAGTGGTTTTCATTTCTCTTATTTCATCTAGAATAACGTTGAGCAAAGCTTTTATATCACACTGAAAGCTTGTCCCTGTCTCCAAATGCTGCGTTTGACTTGATACCAAAATTCCATCGGCCACTACAGACGACAATGACGGGTTCTCCAATTGTCGAAAGAGTAGAGGGGGTTCCTGTATAGTTGGCTTGAGACAGGGTTGAGACTGCATACCCTGCGCGTCTAGTATATCCTGTTCTGAAGCCTGATGTAATAAAGGGAGTGGGTGCTGCGGAGGAATTGGAGGCGCTTTTAATTTTGCAAATAACGAATATTCCTTAACCTTGCCCAGAGGCGTACTGGATGGTTTTTACTGCGTGCTCTCCTGATTCACTGTCCCATCCTGATTCACCACCGGAGAGTTACTATCTAGGCTTTCTCCCATCGCTGCCAATCCAGATGATTCGTTACCACATTCTAATACCTCAGAGGTTAATTGTATTTGACTCTGGCTTGGGCTTTCAGCCCTCTCTTGACTAATGGCCCCTTGATCCCCCTCACCATGTTCCAAAACATCGTTCTCAGAACTAATGGGACTGGTAATTGGGGCTGATCCACGGTGAACTTTTTGTGCACGCTCAGCTCTTGCTCTCGCAGAGGCCATCTTAAGCTGTGTAGTGCGAGATTTAGATTTAGGCGCCATGTTAACATCTGGTTGAGCCAGCACATTATTAATTTTTAAATGTTTTCCCATACTTCTCCTTTTTCCTCCTTTCCTCCTTTCCCTCCTCCTTACTCCCAAGTCTGCTTCTTCAAAAAAGTTTAGAGTTCAACGGGGCAAAAAAAAAAAAAAAGGGGTCCAACACTCTTTATTTTTGCAAATTTGTTCTTAATTTAAATGCAATAATATCCTGAAGCCGCCGTCTACTCCCTTTCAATCCCAGCACGCTCACTGGGTGAAGCGGATCTCACTCTCCTTTGAAGCCTTGCACCTTTTCACCTTTTACATCCAGCAGCCAAGTGGAGCTCCACTAAGAAAAACTCAGTTCTCACTCACCATGTCCAAATAACCCCCAGAGGAGCGAGGCCTTTTCAATCAAACAGCCCGAGTTTTGAACGCCATCTCAGGTACTCTGTGTGCCGCCCTCCAAACTTCCATCGACTACTCCGCGCTGTCTGGAGTGTGTTTTGGCACCTAAGACCGAAGCAGAGACAGGACCGGACGCCTTTCGAATCGCCTCCGCCTCGCCTCGGCACTATGCGCTCGTTTTCCCCCTTCGAACAGCGCGAAGAGCAGCGGCATCGGCAGTCGCAGTCCGGAGTCCCCACACATCTATAGCCTTGCACCAACGGTCGGCAGCCTCAAAACGCGGGGCGGGGCGATGATCACCTGGGACTACGTGCTGACGGGATTCGCCATAGTCCTTGCTTCTCGCAAATCCGAGATTCTTAGAATAGTCATGAAGTCCTGTTCTCCTGATGGTGTATTGGCATTCTTCTCATTACTACATAGAGTGTGCGTGGGAGTTTCTGGAATTTCACAAGTATTTCTTGATTTTTTCACACAATTGAAAATAGTTTTCCTTTGCTTAGCTCCCATTCCAACGCAGACAATGGAAATGTCGCAATTTCTGCAGCATTTGCAACTGACAGTGGCAGCTGGTGACATCTGAAAGTGATGGGGCGTAAAATTTGCGGTGAAGTGCACAGCAGCGAGCGAGCGTAGCGAACGAGCCCGAACAACCTCAGGGCGGTTCGGGAGGGGGTTCTCCCACCGAGATTTTTTTTTAAAAAGAGCGGGCAAACGGTGCGTTCAAATTTGACAAAGCTAGAAGGTTAATAAAGCAATTCAACTGTTCATCTGCATTAGGAGCCACAAAGCTGTAAAAGTTTACATATTTTACAAAAGTATTTATTCTGCTTTTTTTTCAAAAGCACTAGATAGAATAAAGAGCACATTAACATGAACAAATACTTATACACAAAAAACTAAAACATTAAATAGAAAGTAAAGGACAAAAAAGCGTATTCTGCTTCTGCATAGCCACAGCCTATGCATGGCATATGAATTGTTTACCTAAAAAGTGACATAAAATGACACCAGCTACCTTTATAGCAGTTGCAACTCTTGTAACTGAAGAACGCAGGGATGCTAGGCCACAGACTGAGTGACATTAACAGAGAAAGGCAATTCACCCCGTTGGGGAGTCAGCAGACAGGAGTTTGATGCCTGAGAAGACACTTCCTTTGTTAATTAGTAAGTCTTCGGATCTATTCTATAAAAGCGCCAATTTCGAAATGCAGACAGTGCGTTGTGAGGATAACACATGCACAACCTCGGACAACTATGACATCTCTTAGGCTTTCCAAAGCTCACTGAATCAGCTTTTTAAACAGTAATTGAGCATTAGGTCGCTGCCAAAGGCTTTCTCTTCACATCATATAAGCCCCACAGCCCACAGTACTACCTACTTTTGAATGTACCAAGTTCTAATTGTGGCCTTGGCTCATAAGTCATAATCCTGTAATTTCGGGCAAATCGCTTTTCCTCTAAGCTTAAAAAGGAAAAAATGTAATGTAGCCTTCTTTGCGCTGTGACTAAGCAGTGGAAGGTTTCAAGAGCCAAATTTTGACTTTGATACATGGGCTGACAACCGGTATCATAGTTTACAATGCACGCCATTCATCCAGAGTCTTACATAACAACTATGGCTCACAAGCAGGGCTCTCCTGCTTTCTCGATTCATTGTACCTGCCGGTTGTCACACCACACAGACGAATTAAGCACAATATAAGCACTGGGACTGGTGGCAAAATTAATGAAGGTGGGACAATGAGCCTGTAGTTTTAATCAAGGTTTCCCACTCGACCAATTGAGTGATCCTGTGCACTCCACTTCTCATGAAGCTGTCAAAATTGGCGATGCGTTTAAACTTATTTAACAAATATCAATGTATTAAAGTCTAAAAAGACGTAATCGCCTCGCCACCTTTCATGACATTACTATGAAATAGAACACATTCTAGCCGGATTATTCATGTCACACATAAATCAACTTAGGTCAAGGCACACCATTTCTTTGACGAAGATAGCACAGGTGCAAGTAGTTGTAAAATAAAACAGAAGTGTTCTCACCCCAGCCTGCAGTAGCAACAATCTGCTGTGACTGCAGTATATACTTTGCGCGCCAGTGCAGGTTTCCCTCCTGAACGATAAAAAGCCAACACAAACACCTGCTGCGCGCTGATTATCCCTGAAATGAAATCAGAACTGCTAGACTAACTCTTCCACAGCCCACTCCCCCAGCTTCCATTATCCAATCAGGAGGCTTAAACAGTAGTGCAAACATGAAGGGAGTGCTTCAGTTGTTCCCACCCACTTCACTTTATCGATGTAGGCCAGCCCTGCCCCTTACCATTTAGTTCAATGGCGCTCTGCTGAAAACGCCTGGGCTACAGCATAAGCGCCCCATTTAAAAGTTAACCATTGCCGCTTCCTCCGGCCACTCCCATCATGCTGACATCACTCTCCTCGTGTGTGCCTCGAGGGCGAGCAATAGCCCTCGCCCCCTGCCAGCACATGCGCAGGAGGACTTGTCTCTGACGACCTCACCCCTTCCTTAAAAAAAACAAAAAAACTAGAATTTGTATTGGAATTAGCATGAAGCAGTGAGCGCTTAATTTAAAGCTGCTCCATGGTGTACATCATTCTCTCTCTTATCCCGGATGCTAGCAGGGCAACGCCCATTCCGCCCATTAAAACAAGCCGCCACTGGCAACTGAATCTTTTGGGTAGAACGTAGGTGCCCTTAAAGTGTGGGCACTGCATTGTCACATGTGAATCAACACTATTTTAAGATTGAAGGGGCGTGTTCGCAATTGGTGTGATGACTGATGCAAACTTAGTTGAACATATTGTTATGCTAAATTAGGACGAGAGTGTCCTTGGAAGTCTCGTATCCATGCATTTAAATCTGCTTCGCTTTCGGTGAACTAGGCACACATCATGCAGGCGAAATTTAGGAGGTTAGACTTGCACATTGTAAAATCTTGTGAATTTGGCCTTAAATGTGCATGGTGCTGTCTGGAACAAGATTGGGTAGTCAGTAGCTCGTGTGATCCCTTGGAATTTATAGAGTTGCCCTGCTGACATTGACATTTATTGGCAAGATTCACCCACAAAGCGACATCTTTTTCTGGTAAGGTAAGACTGGAAGAACCACTTAGCCCTTCAAACACAAATATATTCGGACTCATACCTTATCCCGAAATTTGAAGCTTAGGCACCTAGATAAATAAACACAATGATCACAGGTGCGTGGAGGACAAGCACTTTTTTTGTGGAAGCACACAACTTCTTCCCAATAAAAACATGTACGCCCGGCTCCCAACATGTGGGCAGAGCCAAAGCCCCTCTCTAGTGATACTTACATTATTGTCTTGTGACAGCTGCACTGTCAAGCCAGACTCACCCTTCCATAGAGCGGTTACTTTGACAAAGTAGTAGTGTAGACTGTCAGTCTAGAGATAAGTGATACTTATCTAGTCTGCCTTCTCGCTGTCTAGTCTTCACAAAGAAAAAGCCAAGAACAAGAATACAAAATAGGTGAATGAACAAAAGGTGAGGAAGTTGACTCACAAAGTGAGGAAGCTATTTGCAGAAGATCACACAGTTTGTTTGCATGATGAAGATTACACCTAGGGGTCTATATTTTATATTTAGTAAACTTTATGCAGGTGCTCACATGGTGCAGCAGAGCATAAAATGTAGTGTTGATTTGCCATATATTACAATATATTATACATATATTACAAAAGGTTGCACGAGCAAGATTGCTCTACTATGTGCAAGTGCCCATGTAAATGTTAGAAATATATCTTCCAGTTTTCTGATTCTGAAGACTGAAGCTTAGCTGTATGGTAGCAGAATAGTATCCGGGGTCGGATTGGTAAGGTGGGCAATCGGGTAATGGACCGGTATCTGAGTTGCAGCTGTGGGCCGCTTTTTTGGCCAGCGTGGTGGCTGACTTGACCTGTGTCTATGTTGTTACAGATGCAGCCAGCAGCCCACTGGGGGCTTGGGCGCCCTTTCCAGAGGCAGATGGGCTTCTATTACCTTACTGTTGGAAAACGAGGCAGTATCTGTGAGGCCTGCACAAATAACATGACTACATTTGTCCTTCACTGGGAACCAAAGACCCAATTGTAGCGCCGACTCTCAGAGGGTAGCGTTGCAGAGCAGTCTGAGGCTTACTCGAGGGAGGTGGTGTGGGCTAGTAATCGCCATTACAGGTGCGCAGAAATAACACTCAATAATTGATTGTCCAGTCTGTACTTTGCTTTATAAAAGTAAGAGTACATTTATTAAACACACACATTACTCAATACTATCACCAATTTACAAATATACATAAGCTGTTGGAATTACTTTGTGACATTGCATAACATCTCCACCCCTCCCGCAGGGGGGGTGAGGTCTAGTACCACCACTCCCATGTATGCACATCATATTGCCCCCTAATGCAGTTAGTTGAACGTAACCTGGAGCGAGGGCCCTGCGCACTGGCACCATCCCAGTGGCGACCCACCCCATTACCTCAACAAGCATTTAAAATAGGCACCCCTGCCCTGGTGACACCTAATCCTGACTGAGCATCTCCCACTGACCATACAGGATGCACCTCTACATCTTAGGGGCTAACAGTCTGGATTGTTCTTCACCTAAGCGCAGCAGCAAGAATACATGTTTAAGCATCACTTTAGAATGACAGTACTCATCACATTTGTAGATCATTATAATGCATTGCAATTACAGCCCCTAAAGGCATCACAGGTGAATCACAGGATTAAGCATATACAGCCAGACACCCTAGCAGGACTGTCTGGCAACATTACCCCACTTTGTTTATGACATCACCTTACACAGGTACTTCACATTACACATGTGACTTTCAGTCCCTCTAAAAGAAATAACGTTAGCAAATGCAGTACTGGTACAATTACACCTCTTCACCTTCAGGGGATGCCCTTTTCCGGGGATGCCCTTTTCCGGGGATGCCCTTTTCCAGACATCCCCAACTCAGCCCTTCACTCCTTGAGGCAATACCTGAGGCACCCCCAGCTGTAGAACAAAAGTTCCAGCCATGGGGATGCTGATAAAGCCTGGCTGAGCCCTTGAGGGGTTATTCTTTTCAGGTCTCCATGAGACTTAGGGAGGGACTTTTCTTCTTTGTGCTGGGGGAGGCTGCGTTCCTCCTGCAGCTCCCCCTGCACCTCTCCAGCAAATGGGGGTGGCCCCTCTCCTCTGGGGGCCACCAAACGCCCGCAAACAGTAGATATCCCCATGCTTTGCAAGGCATTATGGGGCGCTCCGTGTTCCTTGCCGTGAATATTTGAGTAGCGGCTCCACCGCTGCGTAGGGGAGAGCCGCGATTTTGCCGCCGGCGGCTTTGCCGCCTCTTCCTCCCTGGATGGGGGGCCCGGTCCCACCCGGACCCCCAGGGGATGTTGCGCAGCTCGGGGAGCCCAACCCTGGCTGCTCCTGCAGCGCTGAGTTTTCTGGGCAGCCCGGGGAGCCCACCCCCGGCCGCTCTTCATCTCTCTGGGGCCCGGTCCCACCCGGGCCCCCGCATTGCCAATTGGTTGGAGGGTAGCTCAGGGAGCACACCCCCGGCTGCCGCCGCCGGCTCCCCGTCCGGCCAGCACCCTCGCGTGCTGCCGCGGGAGCTGGCCCTTCCTTTCTGGTCTGACCGCTCCGGCGGGCAGACCCACCGGTTACCGCTGATTGGGCGGGTCCACGGGGGAGTGCGACGTCACTCCCCTCTCCTCCTTCCAGCACTCGGGGCCCGGATATGGGGTCCCGGGCCCCTGAACCAGCTTTACGGGGAGCGCGCCGGCATTCCCCGACTTGCCTCTTCTGCGGGGCCAGGGTGGGCTCCTGGCACCCCACGACCACCTCTTCCTCTTCTTCGGGGCCCGGGGATGGGGTCCAGGACCCCTGGGCCTCAGTTCACGGGGAGCGCGACGGTGCTCCCCGACTTCTCTTTCTCCGGGGCCCGGGGAAGGGGTCCCGGGCCCCTTGGGCACATTTTCACGGGGAGCGCGACGGCGCTCCCTGACTTTAATCTTGCGGGGGCGCGACGGCGCTCCCCAGCCTCCTTCTTCCTCACACGAAGCCCGGAGTTGGGATCCCGGGCCCCTCCCCCTGCAATTCTTCTGCGCTCCCCGGCTTCATTTTTGGCGGGGGCCAGGGTGGGCTCCTGGCACCCCGCGGGGGCACCTTCATGGGGAGTGCGACGGCGCTCCCCGACTTATCTTCTCTTGGGGGCAGGCCCCGGGACCTGACCCACCCCGGGGGAATTTTCTGGACCGGCGGTGGAGCCCCACACGCTTCGTCGTCAGTGGGCCAAGGTCATAGGTCGCATACCTTCTGGGGGGCCTATCTCAGCCCACAGGGGTCCGATCGTCGTGATCTTGGCCTCTTCTTGCTCCTGGTGGCGCTCCCCAGCTACTGGGACCACTCTCCTTTGCCCTCCTGGTCTCAAGGAGGGTGCATTCAGCAGGGAGCTCTCTTCACTGGCTCCCTGCACCAGCCTTTTGCCTGGCTCTCCTCCTGGGCCTCTCTTCTCCTTGCGCAGAGGCCCCTGCTTCTGCGCACTGGTCCTGGTCTCCTCTCCTGGTGCTGTTCAGGATCCTGGGACAGTCAGGGGGTTCATCCTTCCAACTGCCCATTGCGCCAGGCTCCAGCACCCTCTGCCTCAGCAGACCACACCCCAGAGAGAGCTCCTCTTCCTGTGCAAGTTCTTTTTAAAGAATTGGGGAGGGGGCTGGCAGGAAGCCTCTGTTTGCCCTATCACACAGCGACACATCACTTCACTGCCCCTGCTCCCTCCTTCCTGCCCAGGCCTCTGGGTTTGTTCAAAATGGCGTCGTCCAGGGTCTCATGCCACATGGTCTCTGAGAGCCCCTTCCCCCGCGCTGCCTTCTCCCTGGTGCAGCTTGGTGCCTGGCACCTGGTGACAGCTGCTGATGGATTAGCCTGTAGCTCCAACCATCTTCTCTTCTGGGAGAGGAGGCCTTCGCTCCTGGAGGGAAGGTTGTTAATCCAGCCTGCCAGGCCCTGGTTATTAGCTGACTCAGAGAAATATGACATTTCTGGATGACCCAAAAGCAGTACAAATATGACTTTGGACTCTGCAGAATACTCCTTCTCACACCAGTTACAGTGGACTTTAGTGCGTGTCTGGAAGTTGTAGGCCTTAGAAAAGTGATACTAGCCTATGGACTCCACATCCCCATAGTGGAATAATGAAGTGAAAACAGTAAAACACACTGACTTTCCCTGGCATGTTTCTTCCCAGGGTATAAAGCCTATTCCATGTCACCACCCAATCCTGCATAAGTCCTGCCACACCATTCACTTTGTATCTGCTCCTGGGCTGCGCACGCCAGGAATCTCCCCTGTGCAGCCCGTACACGTGTGCACATGCATGTACACATGTGTCTGCATGTAACCAGCCCGGTGCCCCTTACTCCAGCTGCTGCACAGCGGCCTAGTCAAGCTAGGGGGACACCAGTAAAATCCACATGCAGTCTCTTTCATCTTGAGTTCACTGTGGGTGAGTCCCAACTTTTGAGGCTCTCCCACAGTAAAAGCTCAACAAATAGGTGCTCAAAAAGCGACAAATCCGGGCGGCTCAGAGTGTCAGAACCACCTTCTAACACTTACTTTTACCAATGGGGGGGTATCATTCCCAGTATCTCCCTGGGCCAGCCCATGAATGTATGCAGATTGAGCAGGGGCAGGAGGCCTGAGCAGAAGTGGCCTCACTTATATTCAGGTGTGGACTCCGTGCACAAAGAGTCCTGGCAGCATTTGTATCTTTTTCTCATTGAAGTTAAGAAAACATGCCTCTTTTAGAAACCCCCCACTCTTATTTTTCACAATAGTTAAAACACTGAAGCAGTTTTTTGCGAAAAGGCGCAATCCGCAAATGTGGGCCACTATTTGTTTTGTGTGCCCGGGCCTATTTTTGATCCCAATCCAACCCTGAATAACCAAAATGGACATCATCTTACTTCTTTTGCATATTTTGTTCAATATAATATTTTTGTGCCCATTACAAACATCAGGTTTGGGACCTGCTACAAAATGGCCGCCATATTCACAAAAGGAGTATTTGGAATCTTTCTTCGATGTTTACTTTTAACCTATGTCAGAAGACTTTGCTTCCGGCTTAAACACCGTGGCACAGCGAGTATTTAATCGCACTCGGACACTTACACCCTGCTCCTTACGTGGACCAGAAGGAAGTGCGGATTCGGCTCGCGGTATGACCATGTCAGGTTAGTACTATATTGGCCCGGGGAGGAGAGACGTTCGTTCTTCAGTATCATTATTGTACATATACTTCGGTATGGGTTAATAATTTGGGACTCTTATGGTCTCCCATTCTTTTTGTTACAGTGGCTTAACACAGCCCTGAACTTACTCACATCAGATTTGGAATATCAAGTAAGTCATTGCGAACATGGGTTTCTCTTTTTAATGAGCCCCAAAATGTATAATCTTCAAGTCTGGATGGACACATTTTGTGATTGTACTATTCCCGTGTTACTCATAATAATTCTTTATTTATTTTTTAACATGGACTAATACAATATAGAGTTCACCGTCAAGTACTACCTACCAAACCCCTCTCCTTGATTACGTGTGCATCCAACCACTAACTTCTTTAATATATCTCCTTCCGTTTCTCTCTAGAGGGGCATATTATAGCCCTAAAAATAGGTGGGCAGCCCTTTTGGCCTAATCGACAACCTTATGTGACACACGAGTCGCAAATAAATAGGAAGTAAGTCTCCCTTCAGGACTAATGTATACATTTATGACACAGTTTTCCTTTATCTATAGACTGATTGTCTGAAATGGACTACTTTATATCCACAGGGACATCTATATATATTAAGATGAGCCCACTTCTTGTTTTTTATTGTTTCTGACTGAAACACCTAGAACCATTTATGTAAGTCAACTACCGATTTTGTTTTTCACATTAAATCTATCATATACAGGACACCTACTGAGGCTAGTTACCTTGGAATTGCAATGTACTTTCTGATGTATATTTAATACCTTGTATTGCTTCTACAATCTCTAGCAATGAAACTTCTTATTACATGGCCAGTCATACTGTCACAACCCCACTCACCTGAAAACCAGGAACTGCGGAAACGGAGAAAGTCCCCCCTCACACCTCCAGACCAATCCTCCACACTGACAGCAGCAGGATGGGCAATTGATCCCAAGGGGAAAGGGACGGATGTTTTTGTTGGGGAAAATGGTGACTGACGGAGTGTCCTGGAGTTTTTTGATGTGGGACGGAGGGGACAGCAGACAGTGTCTGTCTCATTGGAGTCTTAGGTTCGGTAGGGGAGGCCAAGGTCTGGAAGACATAAAAAGGAGCAGATTTTAGAGAAGGAAATAAGAAAGAGGTAAGTACACAACAGATGGAGGAGACCTACTCTACTGTTGCAGAAGACACAAAAAGTATGTGCACTCACCAGTATTTAAAGGAATGTAGAGTCTCGGATAATTGTTTTGTTGACCAGGATATTTTCCAGGGTGTCCTCAAACTCCAGTGGACAGATACAATGAGTGAAACAAGGAGGGACTGCTCCTGCGGTCCTTAACGGACTTTGTGGTGCTCACGGCTCCTGCTGTGCACCGCAAAGTAAATGATAAACAATGAACTGCTCCCGCGGTCTTTTATGGACTGTGTGGTGCTCACGGCTCCTGCCGGGCACCGGGAAGTGAATAATAAATAAAGACCCGGTCCCGCTTTTTTTTGGGGCTTTGTGGTGCTCACGGCTCTTGCAGCGCACCGGGAAACCAATAATAAATAAAGACCTGCTCCCGCGGTCCTTAGGAGCTTTGAGGTGCTCACAGCTCCTGCCGCGCACCGGGAAGGGGAAAACAAACAAAGACCCGTTCCCGCTGTCTTTAGGAGCTTTGAGGTGCTCATGGCTCCTGCCGCGCACCGGGAAAGGGAAAACAAACAAAGACCCGCTCCCGCGGTCTTTGTAGGAACTTTGAGGTGCTCACGGCTCCTGCCACGCACCGGGAAGGGAGAGAGGATAAAGAACCGCTCCTGCGTTCTTCACGAGCTATGTGGTGCTCATGGCGCCTGCTGTGCACCGGGAAGGAAGAGATGAGAAAGAACCGCTCCTGCGTTCTCTCTCTGCCAGGATCCAATTACACGAAGATCGTTAAAGCCAAGCAACTCGAGGTTGCTTCAGGTGGCTCATTTATAGTGACACCTCCTGTCACATGGTGTGCCTTGCACCAATGAGGAAGGAGAAGGGGTTTTAAAGGGAAAGTAAGAAATAGAAGTAATGAAAGCATTCATGATTTAATGGTGATGACAAGGATATGAGTGGTAACATTACCTCCTCCTCAAAGGTTGACTAACAGGGCGAGGTTTAGCAGGGTTACGAGCATGAAACCTCCGGATTAAGAGGGGCGCATGAACATGCGTGGCGGGTTTCTCAGGTTCTTTCCTCAGGTGGGTATCCCTTCCAATCCACTAAATAGTACAGTTTTCCATTCTGTTTCCGTAAATCCATAATATGATTCACTTCGTACTCTTCCTGTGCTTTAACCAGCAATGGAGGTGGAGGAATCAAGGGATGAGTGGAAGGGACAAAGGGCTTGAGAAGGGATGTGTGAAACAAAGGATTGATTTGATATTCGTCCGGTAATTCTAGCTTTATGGCCACTGGATTAATGACTTGTACTATTTTAAATGGCCCAACAAACCGAGGTTGCAACTTCTTTGGACCTGCGAATCGGAGATTTGTTTAGGCTAACCAAACCTTATCTCCAGGGGCATAGCAAGGAGCAGGGCGACGATGTTTGTCTGCTTTTAACTTCATCGTTTCTTTGGTCAACCGTAATTGGGATTGAGCTGCCTTCCATATCTCTTTCAGATTTATACAGAGGGAATCCACTGCTGGGACTCTGAAAGTGGGTTGCAAGGGCACTGTTCTGGGGTGGAAACCGATGGTACAAAAGAAAGGTGTCATACCTAACGCAGAGTGTAAGCTGTTGTTGTATGCAAACTCCGCCACAGGTAAAGCTTTAACCCAACTACTTGCTAGAGTTGCTAATAAACAACGAAGAGACTGCTCCATGGTTTGATTAACTCCCTCTGTCTGTCCATCCGTCTGGGGATGATAGGCGGATGACAGACGTAGATCCATTTTTAGAGTGGAACATATTTCGTGCCAAAATCTAGAAACAAATTGGGGACCCCGATCTGAAACAAGCACTGAGGGCATCCCATGCAATCGTATGACGTTTTGTATGAAGACAGACACCAATTCACTGGCGGTAGGGATTTTGGGAAGAGGCACAAAATGTGATATCTTAGAAAAGGAGTCCACCACTACAAACATAGTGGTGAAGCCCTCTTCCTTAGGGAGATCTGTGATAAAATCCATGCTCACAGTGTGCCAGGGATATGGATGGACAGGAGGTGGGTGCAGCAACCCCTCAGGCGTAGTATGGGGTACTTTTTATGTATTGCGCATATCGGACAAGATGAGACATAGTCTTTTATATCAATAGCTATGTTTTCCCACCAGAACCATCTGTTGCATATGTCCTTAGTCTTTTGAATGCCAGGGTGGCTCACTAAAGCAGAAGAGTGGACCCATTGTAATACTTGGTCTCTGTGTTTGCTCGGAATGTACAATTGCTCCCCATGATAAAGTAGGCCGTTTTTTAGGTGATAATCGGATTGTTCTAACCAAGGGGACATATCTATTTCAGTTAATGTTTTTTCCAAGTTGGTGCAGAACCAATTGAAAGAAACGCTCCCTAGAATCTTGTCAGAGGGTATAAGTGCCTCAAGGTAGGGGTTGATTCTTTTATGTGGGAGTGACACACATAAGCGGGATAGCGCGTCTGCTTTAACCTGTTGTGAGGCCGGTCGATAAGTGATCACAAAATCAAACTCACTAAAGAAAGACACCCATCGCATCTGTCTGGGTGTCAACGCTCTAGCGGTGCGAAAGAATTCCAGATTTTTATGATCGGAATATATGGTTATGGGTTGCCTAGCTCCCCAGAGATAATGCCTCCACTCCTGAAAGGCTTTTTTAATGGCCAACAACTCCCTTTCTGCGATTGTATAGTTCTGTTCCGTCTGTAATAATTTCTTTGAAAAGAATGCAATAGGGTGCATCTGTCCATTCATGTCTCTCTGGGACAAAACCCCTCCCACAGCATATTGGGATGCGTCTGCTTCAACAAAAAAAGGAATAGCTGGGTCAGGATGTATTAAAACAGGGACAGATGTGAATTTTGCTTTTAACACGTCAAAAGCGCGTTGTGCTTCCAGAGACCAGACGAACGGTACCCCTTTTTTCACCAGCCTTGTTATGGGTGTTACCACATCTGAGAAATGTGTGATAAAGCGTTGGTAAAAATTTGCAAAACCTAACAGAGACTGTATGTCCTTCACACAAGTGGGTACAGGCCAAGATAGGATGGCCTCCACTTTCTTTTTGTCCATCTGTATCCCAGCCACTGAGATTACAAAACCCAAGAACTCCACTGTGGAAGCGTGAAATGTGCATTTCTCGAGTTTGGCAGACAGGTGGTGTTCTCTTAGCCTTTGTAGCACTTGTTTCACATGCCCTACATGTTCACTGGGAGTCCTAGAAAATACCAAAATATCGTCTGTATAGACGATTAAGAAATGGTCCAGAAAATCTCGAAATATTTCATTTATAAAAAATTGAAAAGCCGCAGGGGCATTGCAAAGGCCGAATGGCATTACACAGTATTCAAATAAACCAAACTTTGTTCGGAACGCCGTTTTCCACTAATCCCCTTTACGAACCCTGATGAGATGGTACGCCCCCCGTAAATCTAACTTAAAGAAAACGGTGGCGTTCTTTATTTGGTCTAATAGTACTGGGATGAGTGTTAACGGATATTTGTTCTTTATCGTGACCTTATTAAGGGACCTATAGTCTATGCATGCGCGAAGGCCCCCCTCTTTCTTTGGTATGAAGAAAAGAGGAGAGGAGATCGGAAAGGAGGAGTGTCTAATGAACCCACATGCTAACATCTCATCCAAATAGTCTTTTAGATGAGCTGTTTCTGGTTCTGACAGAGCATAGATCCGGCTACAGGGCAGTTTCCCCCCCAGGTTCTAGATCTATGCGACAATCGAAACTGCGATGAGGAGGCAGTGTAGTCGCTCTTGTTTTATCAAACACGTCAGCGTACTGTAGATACATGGGAGGTATCGCGCTTTGCTCAGGGATGATACAGGAAGCACATACCAGAGGGGAGGCCCATTCTATTGCCTCTTGATAACAGTGCTGGACGCAATGACTGGAATCCAAGGACACATTCCTCCTTATCCAATCTATTTTGGGGTTATGCAGTTGTAACCAGGGTACCCCGAGAATCACCCCAAAAGCCGGAGTGTCTATAAGGTCAAAAGAAATCTCCTCGGAATGACCGTTATCACACACCAGAGTCAATGGGGCAGTATGCCTCGTAATGAGTCCTGATGATAATTCAGTTCCATCCACAGCTCTTACAGGCTCAGGCTCTTTCTTTTTTATACAGTCAATACCCAGGGAATTAGCTAAATGATTATCCAAGAAATTACCAGTAGCTCCTGAATCCAAAAGCACCGACAGCGTCACTCGGTTACTATTGGACAAGATCAAGGTTACACTAATGGTAAAGTGTCGAGGCACCCATGCTACCGAGGTGCTCTGGAGATGTTGGGCATAAGCAACACTCTTTCTGGGCACAGAGGTTTTAGGTCGAATAGGACATTCTCGTGCAAAATGACCCCCTTTACCACAATAGAGACAAAGGTTAAGATTGCGTCTTTTTTCTTTTTCCTCTCGGGTTAACGGCCCTCTGACCCCTCCGATTTGCATTGGTTCGGTTGGGGGTGCTCTATTGTCATCCTTCTTGTTACTTTTATACACCAGGACACGGGGGTTTGTTTCTCCCTTTCTCTCCGCGCCTTTCACGGAGCCTGTGATCCATCTTTATCACCAAATCGATGAACTCCGTACAGTCCTCCGGAGGGTCAACTATTTGGGATAAGACATCCTTTAGTTCATCGTTAAGCCCCCGATAAAACAAGGATGTTCTATTGTCAAGAGGCCAACGGGTTTCTGCCATTAACCTATTAAAATCGGTCACATAAGAGAGCAGAGAGTTCTTACCCTGTCGAAGGTTTAGCAGATCCGTGTCGCAGGCCTGCATAAACGTATGCTTGTCAAAAAGCCTCCTCATCTGTTCCTTAAAGGCGGGAAAGTCGTGCAAGAGAGAGTCGTCTGTTTCTACTAACAGTATTGACCAATTGGCAGCAGTACCCATAAGGTAGGATATTATGAACCCCACCTTGGCCGAGTCGTTAGGAAAGGCAGTAGGTCTGCATATGTACTGTAGATGACATTGATTCATTAAACTACGGTATTTACCACTTTCGCCGCTAAACCTCTCGGGAGCAACTAATGGTACCAGAACGGGTGTGACTACCGAAATGCTAGCAGGTGGAACCCCGCTACCCAATTGCGGTTTGTCAAAGAGGAAATTGGCAGGTTGTACTACAGGATGAGATGTTTTGGGAATAGCCCCAGGCTCAGGACCCCATGCTGTTCCTTCCTGCCTATTGAGTAATTCATTCTTTAGTGACTGATTCTCCTGTCTGAGACTTTTAACCTCTGTCTGCATGACTACTAAGCGATACAAAAGGGGATGATGGACGGAACGTTTGAGCCAATCAAACACTCACCCCCAGTCAACTGATCTGGGTTTAATCCATCATCATTCTTTAGCTCACTCCACCGCCCCAGTTCAGACATGGCCATATGCAAATCAGTCTGACCCTGTGCCTCATGGGAACAGTCCAGCACGAACTGCCAAGCCATGTCTTCCCTGGACCGGAAACAAGCATCCTAGGACCGGTTTCTGGCATTCCAGCCGTCATCAGCCAGGCTTGCTTGAATCCAGTGGCAAAGTGAGCAAGGGACCCACGTCTGGGCATACCCCGCCAACTTAGGGCGAACAAAGCGATACAAAAGGGGATGATGGACGGAACGTTTGAGCCAATCAAACACTCACCCCCAGTCAACTGATCTGGGTTTAATCCATCATCATTCTTTAGCTCACTCCACCACCCCAGTTCAGACATGGCCATATGCAAATCAGTCTGACCCTGTGCCTCATGGGAACAGTCCAGCACGAACTGCCAAGCCATGTCTTCCCTGGACCGGAAACAAGCATCCTAGGACCGGTTTCTGGCATTCCAGCCGTCATCAGCCAGGCTTGCTTGAATCCAGTGGCAAAGTGAGCAAGGGACCCACGTCTGGGCATACCCCCGCCAACTTAGGGCGAACAAAGCGATACAAAAGGGGATGATGGACGGAACGTTTGAGCCAATCAAACACTCACCCCCAGTCAACTGATCTGGGTTTAATCCATCATCATTCTTTAGCTCACTCCACCACCCCAGTTCAGACATGGCCATATGCAAATCAGTCTGACCCTGTGCCTCATGGGAACAGTCCAGCACGAACTGCCAAGCCATGTCTTCCCTGGACCGGAAACAAGCATCCTAGGACCGGTTTCTGGCATTCCAGCCGTCATCAGCCAGGCTTGCTTGAATCCAGTGGCAAAGTGAGCAAGGGACCCACGTCTGGGCATACCCCCGCCAACTTAGGGCGAACAAAGCGATACAAAAGGGGATGATGGACGGAACGTTTGAGCCAATCAAACACTCACCCCCAGTCAACTGATCTGGGTTTAATCCATCATCATTCTTTAGCTCACTCCACCACCCCAGTTCAGACATGGCCATATGCAAATCAGTCTGACCCTGTGCCTCATGGGAACAGTCCAGCACGAACTGCCAAGCCATGTCTTCCCTGGACTGGAAACAAGCATCCTAGGACCGGTTTCTGGCATTCCAGCCGTCATCAGCCAGGCTTGCTTGAATCCAGTGGCAAAGTGAGCAAGGGACCCACGTCTGGGCATACCCCCGCCAACTTAGGGCGAACAAAGCGATACAAAGGGGATGATGGACGGAACGTTTGAGCCAATCAAACACTCACCCCCAGTCAACTGATCTGGGTTTAATCCATCATCATTCTTTAGCTCACTCCACCACCCCAGTTCAGACATGGCCATATGCAAATCAGTCTGACCCTGTGCCTCATGGGAACAGTCCAGCACGAACTGCCAAGCCATGTCTTCCCTGGACCGGAAACAAGCATCCTAGGACCGGTTTCTGGCATTCCAGCCGTCATCAGCCAGGCTTGCTTGAATCCAGTGGCAAAGTGAGCAAGGGACCCACGTCTGGGCATACCCCCGCCAACTTAGGGCGAACAAAGCGATACAAAAGGGGATGATGGACGGAACGTTTGAGCCAATCAAACACTCACCCCCAGTCAACTGATCTGGGTTTAATCCATCATCATTCTTTAGCTCACTCCACCACCCCAGTTCAGACATGGCCATATGCAAATCAGTCTGACCCTGTGCCTCATGGGAACAGTCCAGCACGAACTGCCAAGCCATGTCTTCCCTGGACCGGAAACAAGCATCCTAGGACCGGTTTCTGGCATTCCAGCCGTCATCAGCCAGGCTTGCTTGAATCCAGTGGCAAAGTGAGCAAGGGACCCACGTCTGGGCATACCCCCGCCAACTTAGGGCGAACAAAGCGATACAAAAGGGGATGATGGACGGAACGTTTGAGCCAATCAAACACTCACCCCCAGTCAACTGATCTGGGTTTAATCCATCATCATTCTTTAGCTCACTCCACCACCCCAGTTCAGACATGGCCATATGCAAATCAGTCTGACCCTGTGCCTCATGGGAACAGTCCAGCACGAACTGCCAAGCCATGTCTTCCCTGGACCGGAAACAAGCATCCTAGGACCGGTTTCTGGCATTCCAGCCGTCATCAGCCAGGCTTGCTTGAATCCAGTGGCAAAGTGAGCAAGGGACCCACGTCTGGGCATACCCCCGCCAACTTAGGGCGAACAAAGCGATACAAAAGGGGATGATGGACGGAACGTTTGAGCCAATCAAACACTCACCCCCAGTCAACTGATCTGGGTTTAATCCATCATCATTCTTTAGCTCACTCCACCACCCCAGTTCAGACATGGCCATATGCAAATCAGTCTGACCCTGTGCCTCATGGGAACAGTCCAGCACGAACTGCCAAGCCATGTCTTCCCTGGACCGGAAACAAGCATCCTAGGACCGGTTTCTGGCATTCCAGCCGTCATCAGCCAGGCTTGCTTGAATCCAGTGGCAAAGTGAGCAAGGGACCCACGTCTGGGCATACCCCCGCCAACTTAGGGCGAACAAAGCGATACAAAAGGGGATGATGGACGGAACGTTTGAGCCAATCAAACACTCACCCCCAGTCAACTGATCTGGGTTTAATCCATCATCATTCTTTAGCTCACTCCACCACCCCAGTTCAGACATGGCCATATGCAAATCAGTCTGACCCTGTGCCTCATGGGAACAGTCCAGCACGAACTGCCAAGCCATGTCTTCCCTGGACCGGAAACAAGCAACCTAGGACCGGTTTCTGGCATTCCAGCCGTCATCAGCCAGGCTTGCTTGAATCCAGTGGCAAAGTGAGCAAGGGACCCACGTCTGGGCCTAAAACGATGGATTTAGGCCCAGATCTCTGTACTGGGGTGAATGTATGACATTGTCCTGCATTCTGTCCATCAACTGTTGTTTTTGCATTTGTCACCCCGAGTGGGACGGGTATGCCCAGACGTGGGTCCCGTGCTCTCCATGCCACTGGAATCAAGCTATCCTGGCTGAAGAGGGGTGAAACCCCGAAACCGGTCCTCGGATGCTTGTTTCCAGTCCAGGGAGGACCTGGCTTGGCAGTTCGGGCTGGACTGTTCCCATGAGGCACAGGGTCAAGACTGATTTGCATATGGCTGGGTTCAAACTGGAATGGCATGGTGAGCAAAAAAAAAAAAAAAAAAAACGAAAAAAAAACCGAAAAAAAAAAAAACGATGGATTTAGGCCCAGATCTCTGTACTGGGGTGAATGTATGACATTGTCCTGCATTCTGTCCATCAACTGTTGTTTTTGCATTTGTCACCCAGTGGGACGGGTATGCCCAGACGTGGGTCCCGTGCTCTCCATGCCACTGGAATCAAGCTATCCTGGCTGAAGAGGGGTGAAACCCCGAAACCGGTCCTCGGATGCTTGTTTCCAGTCCAGGGAGGACCTGGCTTGGCAGTTCGGGCTGGACTGTTCCCATGAGGCACAGGGTCAAGACTGATTTGCATATGGCTGGGTTCAAACTGGAATGGCATGGTGAGCAAAAAACGATGGATTTAGGCCCAGATCTCTGTACTGGGGTGAATGTATGACATTGTCCTGCATTCTGTCCATCAACTGTTGTTTTTGCATTTGTCACCCGAGTGGGAAGGGTATGCCCAGACGTGGGTCCCGTGCTCTCCATGCCACTGGAATCAAGCTATCCTGGCTGAAGAGGGGTGAAACCCCGAAACCGGTCCTCGGATGCTTGTTTCCAGTCCAGGGAGGACCTGGCTTGGCAGTTCGGGCTGGACTGTTCCCATGAGGCACAGGGTCAAGACTGATTTGCATATGGCTGGGTTCAAACTGGAATGGCATGGTGAGCAAAAAAACGATGGATTTAGGCCCAGATCTCTGTACTGGGGTGAATGTATGACATTGTCCTGCATTCTGTCCATCAACTGTTGTTTTTGCATCTGCATGACTACTAAAGCAGCCGCTAACTCCTGGACTGAAGAAACAGGATTAGTGTCTAAAGGGAACCTGGTCTCACCATTCTCCTCCTGATCCATCTCCGCTTGGGCGGTAAAATTTTCGTGGGCTTGGCTTTTTGTCACAACCCCACTCACCTAAAAACCAGGAACCGCGGAAATTGAGAAAGTCCCCCCTCTCACCTCCAGACCGATCCTCCACACTGACTACAGCAGGATGGGCGATTGATCCCAAGGGGAAAGGGACGTGAGTACACCCCACCGAATGTTTTTGTTGGGGAAAATGGTGACTGGCGGAGTGTCCTGGAGTTTTTTGATGTGGGACGGAGGGGACAGCAGACAGTGTCTGTCTCATTGGAGTCTTAGGATCGGTAGGGGAGGCGCAGGTCTGGAAGACATAAAAAGGAGCAGATTTTAGAGAAGGAAATAAGAAAGAGGTAAGTACACAACAAATGGAGGAGACCTACTCTACTGTTGCAGAAGACACAAAAAGTATGTGCACTCACCAGGATGTAAAGGAATGTAGAGTCTCAGATAATTGTTTTGTTGACCAGGATATTTTCCAGGGTGTCCTCAAACTCCTGTGGACGGATGCAATGAGTGAAACAAGGAGGGACTGCTCCTGCGGTCCTTAACGGACTTTGTGGTGCTCACGGCTCCTGCTGTGCACCGCAAAGTAAATGATAAACAATGAACCGCTCCCGCAGTCTTTTATGGACTGTGTGGTGCTCACGGCTCCTGCTGCGCATCAAGAAGTGAATAATAAATAAAGACCCGCTCCCGCGGTTTTTTGGGGCTTTGTGGTGCTCCCGGCTCTTGCCGCGCACCGGGAAACCAATAATAAATAAAGACCCGCTCCCACGGTCTTTAGGAGCTTTGAGGTGCTAACGGCTCCTGCCACGCACTCGGAAGGGGAAAACAAACAAAGACTCGCTCCCACGGTCTTTAGGGGCTTAGTGGTGCTCACGGCTCCTGCCGCGCACCGGGAAACCAATAATAAATAAAGACCCGCTCCCGCGGTCTTTAGAAGCTTTGAGGTGCTCACGGCTCCTGCCGCGCACCGGGAAGGGGTAAACAAACAAATACCCGCTCCCGCTGTCTTTAGGAGCTTTGAGGTGCTCATGGCTCCTGCCGCTCACTGGGAAACGGAAAACAAACAAAGACCGGCTCCTGCGGTCTTTGTAGGAACTTTAATGCGCTCACGGCTCCTGCCGCGCACCGGGAAGGGAGAGAGGATAAAGAACGTCTCCTGCGTTCGTCATAAGCTATGTGGTGCTCACGGCTCCTGCCGCGCACCGGGAAGGGAGAGATGAGAAAGAACCGCTCCTGCGTTCTCTCTCTGCCAGGATCCAATTACACAACGATCGTTAAAGCCAAGCAACTCGAGGTTGCTTCAGGTGGCTCATTTATAGTGACACCTCCTGTCACATGGTGTGCCTTGCACCAATGAGGAAGGAGAAGGGGTTTTAAAGGGAAAGTAAGAAAAAGAAGTAATGAAAGCATTCATGATTTAATGGTGATGACAAGGATACGAGTGGTAACACATACACCCTTTCCTGGGACCGGACGGCTGCATTAGAAAATTCTCAGCAGACATTATGCTATAATCATAGCACTTTTAGGTACTTATATCTTTATGTTTCTCAATTTTACACAAGTCGAGTTGTGTCTTTAGTAGACTTGATCATAGTTGTTTGTCTCCTAGGACCTTCGGATATTTTGCCATCCAACACGTCATAGGGTCCACGTATATCTCTGAATCTTCAATGGTCATTAACTTTTGGAGGACCTACATATTTACTTAGTTCAAGGTTAGGATCTCTTCTCTTTTTCTTTTGGTTTTGCACAGTCTTTTTTCAGTCACTTCTTTTCGATTAGAATGCACAGGGTATGGTCACTATTACAACGCAAGGCTTCACCTATTTGTCTTTTTCTTTCTCTGTTCTGCATGCATATATGCTATGTTCTTCCCTTTAAATTCATGTCGGCATTCTTTTAGCGATTTCTGTACTACTTTCGCACATCACATCGAGATCTCTTTTTGTCTCTTTGGGCCTTCTTTTTCACTTTTGGAACAATGAAAGAACACCCACCTTTACATAATTGACACTGGACAAAATGTATACATTGCATAGCTGTTTTATAATAATATATACTTACACAAGCAATTATTATTATTTACAGCCTTGAAAAAGTTACGGATGTAACGAAACACGTGTTGGCTGTTGTGTTTTTTTCTTCATCCCCAGGCTATGCTGTTCCTTCATGTTTACATGTTTACAACAAATGTATAAATGTTCACAACGAATGCACTTAGATACAAGGTTGTGTACGAACTATTAAACTCAAGCAAACTCTAGTGCAACAATTGGTTTCTCCTGTGATTTGAGCTGCCTGAAATGTATATAAAATTGATGCTTTGAATATAAGTATAAATGAAGAGATAAATATTGGGAGTGCCGAGGTACAACTGTTGAACATAACCAAAATACCGCCCGACAGAAATATCATGTCCTAAATATTTTTTACTAAAATATTGAACCCCACTGAATGAAAAAGAAATCTAAACATAATGGGACAATACTTGTCAAACAATATTTAGCACATAATATTTTTGGAATAATTTTCTGAAGTACAAGTGAATTTAGTTACTAGACTATTGCCCTCACTATACGGGGGTTTAATGGAGGATATGTTATTTATCATCCCTGATAAATACTGACGCATTCGGATCAGTATTTGTTGAGACCGATAAATTTGCATATCTCCGTTAACTCCCATTAAAATGTTCCTGATCCAGATGGGAAATAACTTGTATATTTGGTGTTTCCACACCAAAATCCATGTAACCTGGAGTTTACCTTTGTGAATACTGAGATAAACCAGATAGGGCCTTTCATCGACTGCTTCTTCCCCGAAGACTCCAGTCCCCGCTAATACTGTACCAGTGTACCCTCCTCTGTCAAAGTACTCTCCTGGCGATTGCTAAGAAACAAATTATTAGTATTAAGCCCTGTAAAACTAATTTGGAATGAGCTGCATAGTTTCTATGAAACAATTCCAGTTATTCGAGTTGTTCAGTACTGCTAATGCTGACATGACTATTATTTACTTAAGATGCGACTTAAAATGCTGACAGACCATAATCCTTTGGTATATTACCCAATTATGCTTTTTTGCATAGTTTATTGCACCAGAACTCTGCAAGGCCATATACATAGAAATACAGTACTCCACCAACCCCAGGAATCATAGCCTAATAGTTGATCTTTGAAAGTGGTGGGCCATAAATACCTTGTACTAAGTGAAGAAACCAAGCTCCATTTTGGCGTCTTGAGAGTCCCCCCCTGTAAAATGTTGAAGACCTTGTGTTAGAAAGTACATTTTGCAACAGCCTTTTTACTTACATTGGATAAGAGATCATAGGCTTTGGAATGTATTCTAGCTACAATAAAAACTACATAATCCTGCAATGATCTACAGGTCTTGAGTTCAAATGCCAGCACAGCCAACTCAGTCTGCCATTGTTCCTGGGCCAGTAGATTAAGTGTCATTAAACTGGGTAACATGAAAAACAGTTATTTATGGTACTTAGAAATAGTAGCTTGTGTAGTGATGCCCTATATAAAATAAGTCATTTTTTATTATTATATACAATTCACTAATTACCGGAGTGGGACCATTGTAGAACAGTGGGAAAGCATGTGATTGCCTCAATGTCAATAAATATATTTTCCTTGAAAAAGGAATACTACACATTGAGGGGCATATTTACAAGAACTTAACGCCACTGTAGCGTCAATTTTGTGATGTTACAGCAGCTTTTTTTAATCGCCTTATTTACAAAGTTCCGCTAACTGCAGTTAGCTGCACTTTTCCAGCATAAACGTTAATTTTCAAGCTCACCATTTCTGTTAGCGGGACTTAAAGAAAATGAGATGCAAGGTGGGCATTCCCGTGTAAAAATTGCCGCTACCCCACTTCGCGATATTTACAATGAAATTTCCGTCTTGCGAAAACCCCTCAAAACTGCTTCTAAATCCAGTTAGAGGCAGGTTTTTAAGACCAGAAAATAGATGGTCTTAAAATTGGTGCCAACACTTGGGGCCTCATTTCAGAGGCTTTGTCTTTTGGTGCTGGATAGCGCTGCAAGGAATGTTGCTGCTGCGCTGCCATGCGACAAAACAAAAGGACAGGAATGCGCACTATCAATAAGATAGGGTGCATTCCTGGTCCTCATTCATGAAAAGTGGTGTATCGCTGCGACAAAACAGCGTTGCAACACTTTTCACTGCGCCTTTCTTGCGACACCATGGATACGCGGTATTAACTGTACGGCGCTCCATGCAGCAATTAATGATAGATATATCTGGAATCCTGACGTATCTGTCAACCGCTAAAATCATGCATTGCTGCAGTTTGTCACAAGCATGACGCACCTCCAGCAATGCATGGGGCCAGCCTATCTCTATGGTGCTGTGACACCCTTACGCCTGCCACGAGGAAGGCATAAGGTTCTGATGCAGTGGCATCCTATAATTGTTGCAGTGAAATCTGATGGATTTCACTGCGCCACTCCTATGAGACTTTGTTGTGTGGGAACAAATGTATGACATTACATCACATACATTCACAACGCATGGCTTCACAACGCAGTCATTACAACGACCGCGTTGTTACCACGCGTGCCATTACATCGCAAGTCGTATCAACGAATTGCTGTAGGGGTGCGCTGGACTTAGGAATAGTATTAATTTCTATTTCTACTCCAGTTTGTGCAACAGCAGGGAAGGTGTTGGATTTAAAATCCAACACATTCCCTGGTGTTGCACGCCCCATACAGCAAGTCGTTCATACGACTTGCGATGTAATGGCACACGTGGTAACAACGCGGTCATTGTAACGACCGCGTTGTGAAGCCATGCGTTGTGGAAACAGCGTTGTAAATGCTGTTTCCCTGTGGGAACGCCCACCCTGCATACATCATACCTGATGCAGGTATAATGTGGCACAGGGCTTCACAAGGTCACGCATATGCCTAGATGCATCACGTCAAGAAAATAATGCACCTGTGGCTTTAAACTGTCGGAAGGGGCTCAGGGGGCTCATAAATGTTCCCCCCTATATTTTTCCCCTACATTGCGGCACAATGGATGCCATGCATTAACACAGGCACCCTTGCGCCATGATGTTGTGGAGTTGATTGATGTTGTGCAGGAAGGGACACCTACCTGCACAAAACCTATCAATCCAGGGTATTTCCTCTTCCTCTGAGTGGTGTGCGTTGACAGCCGATTTGAAGGTTGTATGAGTTTCAGGGGTATTGTTGTGGCTCTATCTCTTCTTGAGATGTCTGCAGGTGCGTCTGGACTAGTAGACGGCGGGAGTGAACCAGTTGGCCTTCTTGGAGTGCTGTTTGCCTGGCCTTTCTTGAGGGGTGCCAGGGTGTCGGCGCAGTTGGAGATCCATCGGTGGATGTTGCGCGCTGTGGTGTTAGTGCCTGCAAGCGTTGGCAGAGTGGTGGTGCTCAGGGAATTGACGAGAAGTTCTTTGGTGGCCTTTATCCAGCTGCAATGGGGGGCAATGATGGCGGTGGTGTACGGTGGGCGTGGTGAAGGCATGATGTATACAATGATGGTCGGTCCAGGAGAGTTCTGAGGTGTGGCTGTAGTTGAAGTTCCCGCTGGCAGAGAAGATGGGCTCAAGCGTGTCTCCGGCTATGTGGGTTGGTCCAGTGACTAGCTGCTTGAATCCGATGTTGGCGAGGTTCTCCAGGAGGGGGGTGGTGTTCTGGTCACTGGGGTTGTCCAGGTGGAACGTGAGGTCTCCGAGTAGGATGTAGTCGGTGTATGGGAGAGCCTGGGGTGCGATGAGGTCTACAATGGCATCAATGAATGGGGGTTCATGGCCCGGGGGGGTCTGTAGATGAGGGAGCCGCGGAGGGTGGTGTTGGGGTTGGTCTGGAACTGGAAGTGGAGGTGTTCCATGTTTGCCGTTGGGTCATTAGAGTGCGTGGTCAGTAGGAGTGTGCTTTGGTAGACGATGGCAATGCCGTCTCCTGGACAGTCGGAGTGGTCCTTGCGGGTGAATTTGTAGCCGTCGTGAATGGCGATGGCAATGTCTGGTATGGAGGAGAGGTTGGTTCAGGTTTCCGTGAAGAAGGCCAATGAGAGGTCGATGACGGCCAGCTGATTGTGCCGTAACCACACCCCCTTCCTTCTTCGCGGCCGATGCAGGGCCAGAACGGACGTCAGACGCGGATTCCAACGGACTTGAACGCTGAAGGTTCCTGAGCTCCGCGAAAATATCGGCAGGAGCGGGTAAACAGCTCGGATGCGAGGCAATATTAAGAGGAGAGTCTCCCATGGGCGCTTACATCTACAGCCACATTTCCAGCCGTATATCATCCTCAACGGGCTCACAGGCTATTCTTAATATCTCTTGGCTGCTTCCTCCTGCACCGCGACTTGGACTTCTGGGAGCTGTAGTTCTTCGGACTTCTGCTCATGCTTCTGGACTTTTTTTTTTATTCTTTGCTGTTCGATCCTCCAGGTTTCTTGCCAAGAGGGGGTAAGTGTATATATCATCCTTACCCACCTGTGCATGGGAGCCCACCTATGCTGCTTGGCTGAGGGTCGCTGGGGGGGGTCTCAGGCAGCTACTTTTTGGTTGTCGGAATAAGCAATCTATGCCACAATAACATTATGCGAAATCTCGCTAAAGGAGCTAAAAGCATAACAACAGTCCACATGGATTCCCCAAGCCTAGGCCAGAGGGTGAAAAAGCAAGTTGGCCAAGCTGCTGCCCGTGCAAACCGCGCGGCGGCCCTCAGGAAGGATCTCAACGTAAACACTGAAACTGCTGAAATGGCAAGCCTAGAGGCTACGAATCAAGTTTATAAAGGGGGGTCCTCTGCAGATTTGGACTCGAGTATTAGCCCTTGTTCTATTGTAGGGACTTCCATGCTATCAGATTCAACCAAAGTTAAGACACCGACGCTACCTGGCTTACTTGGAGCATCCAAGGATCTTTAAAAATATCCTTTGCTCTTCAGGGTTATGCATGGCTTGCCATCGGGGGAGCAGGCGGCGACAGGGAATGAGCCCCCTCAATCAACAATCCTATAGACAACCCTACGGCTCTGGACACGGGCGGGAGTCTGAAAGACCCTTTAGATTGTGGCCAATCTTCCCCGTCTTCCTCTGCTCTACAGGGGCCTCTCTCAGGGGGGGGGGCTCTTACCCTCATTGGATCTACCTACTCCTGTGATCCCTACTTTGTCCATCCCAGTTGAGCTTACATCTTCTTCTGGAGGAAGTTCTTGCTCAGAACTTTCTGCTCCTGCGGGATCTGTTCGGCCTGCCTCAGTTGAATCCATGCTCCCTACGCAGCTTTCACAACCCAAAGGCATGCCAGAAGTATCTCAAGACAACCTCATACAGGAAAACAGGTCTTTTTCCATGCAATGGGACGCCAAGAGCCTCCTCAATCTGATCTTGGATGAGATACGAGAGCTAAAAGCCTTGCAATCTGCTGAGATAGCCGTAATACATCTTCGTCTATCCAAAATCGAGGAAAGCATGGCCCAGGTACCGGCGCTGCTTCTCGAAGCCGAAACGAGGATTTCGCAGCTGGAGGACCAAGTCTTAACTATGAATAGTAAAGTCGTCACCTTCCAAAGTCAGAAAGCAATATTGGAACATAAACTTGAGGAATTAGAAAATCATTCCCGGCGTTCAAATCTCCGGATCTTAGGTATTCCGGAAGGCCTTGAGGGGCAGCAGACTCTACAGTGGGTAGACTCATTTATCAAAAAGACTGTCCTCCCAGAGTTTAATGGCGATCTCACTCTCATGCGAGCACACAGGGTGCCTGCCTATCTCCCTCATAATCCTAAATTCCCACGAACTATGTTGGTTAATTTTGGGGATTATAGGGTTAAGGAACAAATCCTAACCAAGGCAATTAAACAGAAACAGTTCACCTCGACAGAAGTTCCACTTTGCCGCATCTTCCCTGACATGTCGGCTTCGGCAGCCAAAAGGCGGAAGGATTTCGTAAAAATGCTACATCTATTTAAGGAACAGGGGGCACAGGCCATGATTGCCCAACAGAGCAAGTTAAAAGTGCTAGTCAAAGGAAGATTCCACGTGTTTTGTAATGTTCCGGAGGCACAGGAACTATTGCAACAAATCTCTATGAGCAATTCCTAAGTGCCTGTACATTTTTCAGTGTCAAGAGATGATATTACGTTAATATTGGGCTTTTCAATTTGCTCTCAAATGTTTCTTATATGTTTTGCATTACTGTTCTGGTTCCCTATCTTGGGATTTTTATTTTTTTTCCCCGGTAATTTCTCTGGGGCTGTTTTCTCTTCTATTGCTTTTTTTGGTTTTGTCTGTCTAGTTGTATTGGTAGAGGCGGCGCCCTTTATCTTTTATTTTTCTTTGGAAGGGGGAAGCGGGGCAGGTTCCTTGGCCTTTAGTGTCTTGGAAGATGTGGTAATTACTGCAACAAATTCGGACTTCATTGACCTGCAGACTTTGTTGGGTTGGTATGGCTCGATGCAATTCAACGTTGAAGGGTAGTCTTTAGACAAGAGGTCATTTTTTTTATCTATTTCTGATCCCTTGACTCCGCTGTTATGCTGCTATACTGCTCTTCTTTTTTGCTGTAAGCTGCCTTTCTGTAGACACTGGTGATAGGCTAAATAGGTTGGATAGTTCCTTCTTATTGGCTTTTTTGATTTGTTCTGTGTCTTTCGTTTTTTCTTGCCTCTTTCTTTTTATTCTTAGAAATTTATTTTTATTTTTTTGTAGGAAGGGGGGGGGGTTGTGAGGCCAGGGGCATTAGGCACCAAGTCACAGTGCCAGTTAAGGGGGAGGGGAGAAGCATGTCAGATGTGAGCAGAGACGGCGTTCTGTTCATAGTGGCTGCTAGGGGTGGGTGGGGTCACAAGGGTGGAAAAGGGAGCATAGGGGGAAAACAAAATCCATTTTTTCAAATTCAAACACATATACATCCATTTTATATCAACAGATTCACACTTTGTCAGTTCACAGATGGGGCCATTTTCCATCATCATCGCCATAGTTTTGCGGTATACTTTCTTTCAATGCTGTTAAGGCTGCTGATTATCTTCTCTATTATTAATGGCTAGAAAGGAGATTCTGAAAGTGGCTTCTTTCAACGTTAATGGTCTTAATAATAAAAAGAAAATGAGGGCAATTGAGGCGTGGATCAAGACAGAAAATCCAGCGGTTATTTTATTACAAGAAACCCATATACCAGCAGCGAAATTACCTGACTTTTCTATGTTTAGGTCCTGGGCAGCCTATAGGGGGTTTTACTCATCTTCAGCGTCCCATCGGGGCACGGCGATATTTTTTAGTAAAAGACTTCAGGCGGAAGTTGTCAATTTTGTAAATGATCAGAGCGGACGGTGGTGCTGGGCCACCTGTAATGTAGAGCACAGACTTATAACTTTCGCCAGCATATATGCCCCAGTCGAGGACAATCCAACGCCGTATGAGGAATTTTTTCAATCCCTAATTCAAGTACCTGGCGAACTGATCCTAGGGAGGGATTTTAATTTTTTGATGAATCCTAAAATCGACTCCTCTGCTCTGTCCAAAAAACAGCTGAAACCTAAAATTTTAAGAATTATACAAAACTATGGCGCGACTCTAGACATATTGGATCCTTGGAGGGTGGCATTTCCAACTAAGGTCGCCTATACTTGTTTGTCAGGCAGATTTCATACCTCATCTCGCATCGATTTTTTTCTTATTTCTAGGAGACTGAGGGGCATATTACCAAGGATGTGCGATAATTATCGCAAAGCGCACTTAGCGCTGTTTTTTTTATCCCCGGCTATCGCTGGATTACATCTCGGAGATAACGCGTTATTATCAACGCTTATCTCCAAGGCGATAGAAAATCCAGCGATAGCGGCAAAACCCAGCAATAGCGCGCGAAATCCAGCGATAAATTCCACGAGCTAATGAAAAGCTTTCTAATAGGCAGGTGAGGACTTAACCTTACAATCCACCTCCCATTGACTAGAATGGTTAAGTCAAGTTTTAAAGAGGTGTTAGATTCCAGCGATAATCGCGGTTAGCGCGAATTATTTTATCGCTTCGCGGGCATCGCTAATAGGGGGAAGTTGTGTTTGCAACTGTTTTCAGTCACTTTTAGTTGGGAACGCCTACTTTGCATGTCATTAGCGATAATTATCGCTGACATGCAAAGCGGCAAGAAAACGGCCGCTTTCGCCATAAAGCTGTCGCTAACAGCTGTTAGCGACAGCTTGCTAGTAGGGCGATAAAAATATCGCCGCTTTAGCGGCAAAAAGTGCCGCTAAAGTGGCGATACTGCCCTTGATAATATGCCCCTGAGTTTCAGCCAGCAGAGAATCCTTCAGAATGGATTCTCAGACCATGCGATGTTAATTCTTGAGTTACAGTTAGGGGATTATATTAGGACCCCTAAAAGATGGATCCTAAGTAGGCAATATCTATCAGAAGAGAATTGGGTGCTCTTTATTGAAACCGAGATTAGAGAATTCCTTACGCGAAACCATGGCTCTGCACCTTTAAACGTGATTTGGGACTCACTCAAGGCTTTTATTCGAGGGCTGGCCATAGGAAAAGATACTGAAAATCTCAGGAAAGCTAAGGAAGAAAATCGATCCCTAGAGCAGACAGTACAAAGGTCTCTCGATGCATTTCTTAGCAGCCCCACAGTTTTTAACCGGCGGCAACTTGATCAGGCTAAACGGGATCTTAGCGAAAGAATTATCTTAAGAGTGAATCCTTCTACCAGCATCATAGACAAAAAATTTATGAAGAAAGTAATTATACTGGTAGGTTTCTCGCTTGGCAGGCAAGGGAGCAGGCTGCTACTAACCAGATAACTGCATTAAAATGTCCCTCAACTGCTTCCCGTACTGATGACCCGGTAAAAATAGGTGATATAATGCTACAACATTATAGGTCTATATATGGCCAACAACAGATTGTTGATATCACATCCCTGAGAGGTTTCCTCCAGAGAAATGAATTGCCGGTACTCTCGGATATGGAGAAAATGAGTATGGCAAGGCCTTTTACAAAAGACGTGCTGGAGGGGGTCATAAAAAATCTTCAGAGCGGAAAAACCTGCGGCCCGGATGGTCTCCCGGCAGAATTTTTTTAAGTCTTTCGTAGTGCCATTTCTGACTATTTTTTATTGTTAGCTAATTCAATTTTAGAAGGTGGGGCGATACCAGTGTCATTTAGAAATGGGAATATAGTCAGCTTTTTGAAAAGGGAAAGGATAGTGAAGACCCGAATTCTTACCGCCCCATCACGTTATTAAACTCTGACTATAAAATAATCACTAAACTTTTAGCTAATCGTTTTAATCAAAATGCTTCGCATTTGATTCATCCTGACCAAAATGGTTTTATTCCTGGCAGGCAGCTTGGCAAAAATACTCACTATTTAACAGAAGCATTGGACTATTTTGAGACTCAGAGGATATCTGCCCTAGTCCTCCTTTTAGATGCTGAGAAGGCATCTGGGAGACCCTATTTTTTATCCTGCAAACTTTTGGCATACCTCCCAAAATTACGGGGTTGGTTCAGAATTTATACCTTAATGTTGAAGCCAACGTAATCATTAACACCTCGGAGGCGGGCCAGGTTAAGGTTGAACTGGGGACTAAACAAGGGTGCCCTCTGTCGCGGTATTATTTGCCTTTTTTATTGAGCCATTAGCGATTGCAATTAGGAATAGAATTGATATCTGCCCTCCACTTCCAACTATGGCGAAATGGAAACTATACGCCGATGATATCATGCTTATTATAAAGCCTGAGAAGGAGGCCCAAACAAAAACTTTTAAGATCTTCGAGGAATTTGAGGCATTAGGTGGATCCAAAATAAATAAAAAAAAGACAGAAATCATACAGTGTGGCGGAGTGTGTATGGATTTACACCCCAATATTCTTTCTTGCTTAAATACAAAACCTAAGAGGTATCTGGGTGTTTATTCTTCTGAACAAATAGCTGATTTATACGATTTGAATTTTGTCCCACTTCTACAAAAAGTTCAGGACTTATTCCTCCGATGGAGCTCTCTTCCATTAACCATCTTGGGTAGGGTTGCTTTGATTAAAATGTCTGTCCTTCCACTAATCAACTTCCTCTTCTCGGCGATTCCTTGTATTTTAATAAGCTCCTTTTTTACCAAAATAGAGTCTATGTTTACAACCTTCCTTTGGGCAAAAAAGGCCCCTCGAATTGCACTTAGCACTTTATACGAAGTGCTGGAACATGGAGGATTAGCTCTTCCAAATCTGAGGGATTATTACTTTGCATATTTTGCACAATATATATCCAGATTTAAGCCGGAACAACAATCAAATCTTTTTATTAACTATTTTATGAATTTAATTTGCAAGGAAAATCAGATCCACTGCCCATGAACAATTGTTAAATCACCTAAATTAGTATGATATAAGTGTTTACAGTGGTTTTTCCAAAAACGGCAGGCTCTGTATAGAAGATATTCTATCCCCGCAATCAACTCCTCAACTTCGTTATCTGGCCCTATCTTATTATCTGGGATTAGAGAATCTTCAGTAGTAACACAAAAATGGGCCAATGCTGGATTCCGGAAAATCTCAGACTTTTTGAGGAATGATAGATGGCTGAGCATAGTTGAAATGTCTCATTTAATCGTCAATGACTTCCTTCTTCTTAGGTCATACAATATTTTTAGTAAATTCCTCAGCAAACTTGGGGGGTCATTACGATGGCGGTCGGAAAAGCAAGCCGACCGCCATGGTAGCGGGAAATCACCGCCCGCCTCGACCGCGGGAAAACCGACGGCCAGATTAGGATCCACGGTGGTAGAAATCCGACCGCTGCGGAAAGGTTCCCCGAGAAACACCCGTTCGCCTGCGGAGAAGGCCCAAACCCGTCCGCGGCGATCGGTTTCGCAGCGGAAACAGCCCAAACGAATGCAACCACAGCGGAGACACCACCATCGAAATTATGATATTCCCGACATCGCCACGGTGCAGTGCGCTGTTTCCGACCACCACGGTCGACAACATTGATGAATGAGTGAGACGGCGGAAGCGCCGTAGCCGAGCCACCGCTGCGGATGCTCCGTGAAAAAAATGGCGGTCGCGAGAAAAACACACAACACGGCCACAAAGTGCACCAACCAAACAAGGCATGCACCTAAAAATACCTAACACAGCCCAAAGACACACCCCCATGGGAAACTCCAAAACTACAAATCCCAGGACCACACACACACCACACCTGCTACCAATACCCCATCCTGACACACCCACAGAGACCAGTATAAATCCAGCCTCCTAACAGACCACAATCCTTTGCAAAACTCCACAACTGAAGGGACATTCACCACAGCTGACAGGAGAGGCAAACTGCACAACACACACACATCACCACCACCACCACCACTTCCACACCTGCACCTCTAACACCTTTGCACAGCACACACCATACACATCACAACCACCACTACCACTTCCAAACCTGCACCTCAAACACCTTGGCACGTCACATACCATGTCACCACAGAGAATGCCCAAATTCACTGAGAGTGAGTTGAGGGTCATGGTTGATGAGATAATCAGGGTAGAACCACAATTGTTTGGTAACCAGGTCCAACAGACACCACTAGCCACAAGAACGCAAATGTGGAGAAGGATAGTAGAGAAGGTAAATGCAGTAGGGACCATGCCACGCAATAGAGATGAAATCGTGAAGAGGTGGCACGATCTGAAGGCAGTGGTCAAGAAGAAGAGAGCCAAGAACCATGAGCTGGCTCACAGGACAGGCAGTGGCCCTCCCGTTCCACTCAAAACATTCACTGAATGGGAGGAGAAGGTGCTTGGCATTCTACATCCAGAGAGTCTCTCAGGAATACCCGGGGGAGTGGAGGCTGGTAAGTACAAACAAATGCCTAACATCACACAAATGTACTGTCTTGCACTACTACAAAGTAATACCTCCTAGGTTCAATTGTATTCATGTGCACAACACTCCCCCCAACACATCTCTCACAGATTCAACAGACACTCCCCCTGAAACCTCCAAAGGTAGCTAGCAACATCACCATGGGTACATGTGTACATGCTGCCAGCACTACAACTCCCACCAGGGCCTCTTGTCCTACATCTGCGCAAGATGGAGCCCTCGATCCCAACCCATAGCATTGCTCACCTTAACCTAACAGGTAGGTAGACATCTCTACAGGGAGGTGGGTGGGTGGTTAGGAAGCCTGCACTACAACTCCCACCAGGGTCCCATGTCCTACAGCTGCGCAAGATGGAGCCCTCCACCCCAACCCATGTGCCACCCATAGCATTGCTCACCTTAACCTAACAGGTAGGTAGCCATCCCTACAGGGAGGTGGGTGGGTGTTTGGGAAGCCTGCACTACAACTCCCACCAGGTCCCCTTGTCCTACAGCTGCCCAAGATGGAGCCCTCCACCCCAACCCATGTGCCACCCATAGCATTGCTCACCTTAACCTAACAGGTAGGTAGCCATCCCTACAGGGAGGTGGGTGGGTGTTTGGGAAGCCTGCACTGCAACTCCCACCAGGCCCCCTTGTCCTACAGCTGCGCAAGATGGAGCCCTCCACCCCAACCCATGTGCCACCCATAGCATTGCTCACCTTAACCTAACAGGTAGGTAGACATCCCTACAGGGAGGTGGGTGGGTGGGTGGTTGGGAAGCCTGCACTACAACTCCCACCAGGGCCCCTTGTCCTACAGCTGCGCAAGATGGAGCCCTCCACCCCAACCCATGTGCCACCCATAGCATTGCTCACCTTAACCTAACAGGTAGGTAGCCATCCCTACAGGGAGGTGGGTGGGTGTTTGGGAAGCCTGCACTACAACTCCCACCAGGCCCCCTTGTCCTACAGCTGCGCAAGATGGAGCCCTCCACCCCAACCCATGTGCCACCCATAGCATTGCTCACCTTAACCTAACAGGTAGGTAGCCATCCCTACAGGGAGGTGGGTGGGTGTTTGGGAAGCCTGCACTACAACTCCCACCAGGGCCCCTTGTCCTACAGCTGCGCAAGATGGAGCACTCCCCACAGCCACAAGCATGTGGCAGATATTGAATGTCACTCATCAAACTTACGGGTAGGTAACCATTTCAACCGGGAGTGTTGTTTTTAATTGGTGACACAGCAGCACAACTCACAACAGGCCCCCTACTCCCACAGCTCAGCATGATGGAGCACTTGTCCCACTCATAGGCATGTGACGTCTGTGCAGCCGCACATGACACCATGCCACTTAGTCCACAGTCACCTACACAAATCATGCAAAACAGTTGTGTTGTAGTCACCATGCACAAGTCTGTGTTCAAAAATGACCCACATTGTGTCCACTGTGCCAGGCATCACACACTGCAACACTAACAACCATCATGCTGCCCTGCAGCAGTGTCTGGCAGGTTGGCTGGCAAAGTGCAAATCACCCATGTCATACCACAGTGTTGCAATGTAAACTGTGGAAGTGCAGTGTACCCAAAAACTACACTGCAGCTGGGACTCACAATGCTAAACTAAGCACATCCAAAATGTCCTGCAACACACCCAGCTACCACAGTGCTGCACTGAATTGCAGAACAGCACCTTGTCTGACTAAAATTGTCAAAGGTGTCTTGTTCGGACCACCAATGTGTGTATGCATTGACAATGTTCACATCTCACACTGTCTGTCTGAACAGTGCTGGTATAGTCTGGCCCCAAAAGCACACATTGTCTGCACATGACTGAGTACATCTCACACACACACCACTGTTGACCACAACATGTCAGTGTATGGATGCCCTGGAACAACTGCTTCACCAGTAGTGTGCTCATGTTCTCAGGTCCACAAATACCATGAAACCATGACAGTGTGGAAATGTATGCTGGGTGAGATGTTCACCCTGCTGTATGACACCACTGTGCTAGGAGCCTATACCCCTTGCCCTATTGTGCCTTCAAATGTTGGGGGAGTGAACCCCACAGCCAGATAGGTGGGACAACAGTGATGGGGGGGCTATACCCCATGTCCTATTGTGCCTTCAAATGTTGGGGGAGTGAACCCCACACCCAGATCGGTGGGACAACAGTGATGGGGGGCTATACCCCATGCCCAAATGTAATCTGAAATCAATGGGTACAGAAAGCCATGCACACCTTCTGCTCACCACATGCACATTCCATCCAAAAATTACTACCAAGTCACATAGCCATGTCATTGCTCACCTTCACCTCAAACGGTAGGTAGCCATCTTCACAGTGAGACGGTGTAGTGTGTTTGGCTATTCGTCCCACAAAACCCAACATGCATGCTGTTCCAACCCTATGGAGGATGGGACACTACACCCCCAATAAGAATCATGTGGCAGGCAATGTATGCTACCCACTCAACTCACAGGTAGGTAACCGCATCTCACAGGTCGGGGTGTGTGGGGGTGGGAAGCTTGCACAACAACTCACACGGGCCCACCTGACCGCCAGCACACAAGACCCATTACTTCCTGGCACCAACATGCATGTGTCAGTTATTGCAATGTCCACTTCAAAAGAACTGGTATGTAGACATATCATGCTGACTTGTCACACACTGGACCAAGATGGAAGCCATCATCATACATACACAGAGTGGTCTCACAAATACAAGCAAAAAACAGCAAACACAACAGATCAACAGCCACAACATGCAGCCATATATGCATTTCAAAAAACAAGGTGGCATAGGACACCAGGCCTCTCAATGCACAACTGCACACCCAGATAGCATTGGCAACTATAGTGTGCACACACCTAAGAAAATGAAACTGTGACAGCAACCAAAGTGTGAAAGTCTGAAACACATGTAGATGGAAATCAGAGCACAACCATGCACACCACTACATGCCATCTGACAGTAGCAGTAGTCCAGAACACCTAGGATCTAATTAAAGCAAACTTAAGCATGGCTGGAATTGCAAATACAGATATGTACACCACATTGAAAAGGTATGCATGAAACTACAATGTTCACTCAATGTGCAGAGTAAACCGCTGCAAGGGCTCAACAAGTGACACATACGCGTAAATGGATGACATATGATTGATCAATAACTGGATGCCAACATGAGCCTGTCAATGTAAAAAATTTAAATTGTGCATGTCATGTCTTAACAACTCCCAATATGGACAAGTAATGCATGTACCACAACAGCTTGTAATGCATCACTGGATGTCGGTCACTGCAAATTTGTACAGTGAACTACTGCTGGATGTACAAACAGTTGATGTAACACTGCTAACACAAACTTTGCTGGGTGCAACACAATGACCATTTCTCATCTGACCCACAGGTGACCAAGAACTCACTGCAGAGGATAACACCAACCTGCAGAGCCAGTCCCCCCCCCCCGGAACAGAGACAACTGGATGAAGACTCCCTGGATTCCTTGGATGAGGAGCTCCAAGCTGGCCCATCTGGTGTGGCAGCCCGCAACCAGTCCCAGGCACCCATTGTCCCCACAACCACATCAGCTGCAGCCCATGACCATCCTCAGACAGCTGCTGTCACGGCCTGTGTGTCAACCACTACCACCACCACCACCACCACAGCTGGCCGCAACACCCTCCCTGCCCCAGGGGTTGAGCAGCCCACTACATCGACTGCGGAGGCCAGGTAGAGGATGCAGCGGGCCAATGTGAAGACCGGACAGTGCAGGTGGGCGGGACAGGGTCATGCAGAGGGGAACTGATCCTGGGACGGAAGCCCTGGCCCACATCGACAGAGACCTTGGGGCCTACCAACAGGCCCAGGGACGAATGGGCCGGTTAGAGGAAGAATCTCGGGAGCACCTCCTGCTGCTGAGGTCCATGGACACACGCATGGGACAGATTGTGGACCTCTTGGGGCAGCTAGTGGCGGTTCTGAGGGTCAGGCCAGCGCAACATTCTACCCCTCCGCCTCCCCCTGATGGGCAGCAGGATGACACTTCATCATCCTACCCTGCGTTCACAGAGGGGGGTGAGTCCTCAGACACCACTGTCCCTGCAGCAGTGGCCCCTCCAGTCAAGCGCAAAAGGGGCCGTCCAAGGAAAGGCCAGGGGGCCTCACGTGCCAAAGCACCTGCCAAACGCTAGTCCCCGAGCCAGCTATGATGGCAGACCACTGCACCACTGCATTGACCTTTTGGACTATCCTTCAGCACACTGCCATGTGAATGGCATCTATCTGTTGGACTGGGTCTCCACATCATTGTGGGGACTACTCAAGTATCTCATCTACCATGACTGTCAACTCACTTCTTCAATTCCCCCTTCACATTTTCTCCACCCTCGCAAGTCACAATTGTAAATAAATACACCTTACACACATATTGTTGTGTCTGCTCCGTCTTTAATACAGGATGTGCAACCTTCACCGTGTAGGACATGGTCCAGGGGAATGGAATGTAGGTAGGCAGTGAGATGCTGAAGGGACCTAGGGAAAACCGCAGAACAAGAGTCACTTGTATGGGTGTGGCATCGCACACATCACACAACACTTGTCAACAAGGTACTCAGATCTACAAACTTTACACAGAGCAACAGTCACCATAGAGACATTCTGTATCACACTAACCAATCACACATACATTGGCAGGCAGCAATGAGTCAACACAAAGCTGCAGTCAGCAAGCTCACATACACCCACACAGCAACTGCAACACCATCAGACCATTTTGTCCCTTCTACATCGTCACTCACCTTCAAGTGAAGTAGCGGGTGATGAGCTGTCGACGCATGTCGACCCCTTCCTCCTCTCCACTGCCCTCGTCACTGGATCCGGGTTGATTTGCAGGCGGGGGCCTTGGCTGCTCATCATCGTCATCCAGGATCAGGGGTATTGCCTTGCGAATGGCCAGGTTGTGGAGCATGCAGCATGCCACCACTATCTGACACACCTTCCCTGGCGAGTACATAAGGGCACCTCCAGTACGGTCCAGGCACCGAAATCTTGATTTTAGGAGACCAAATGTCCGTTCTATCACACGCCGTGACCTCCCATGGGCATCATTGTATCGCACATCAGCTGGCGTGACGGGATTCCGCAATGGGCTCAGCAACCTCGGGCGGTTCGGATATGCCGAGTCACCTGGGTGTGAGAAACACAGGTTAACCTTGCAGTCCCACAATGCCACACGACAGCATGTCACACACACCCCACTCTAATCCACTATGCATACTCACCCACAAGCCATGCACGCTCCGGAAGCAGATTGGCCATCAGCTGAGGAACGATGCTGCTGCGCAAGATGTGGGCATCATGGGCTGAGCCGGGAAACTTGGCACACACGTGTGAGATGATCATGTCCGCCAGGCACACCACTTGAACATTTACCGAGTGTGAATGCTTCCTATTGCGGTAAACCTGTTCACGTGCCTGTGGTGGCACAAGGCCAACATGTGTGCAATCAATTGCACCAATGACATGGGGGATATGTCCAAGGGCATAGAAATCGCCCTTCACAGCCACCAACTCAGGCCCCCTGGGGAAATGGATATATCTGTCTTTGTAGAGCATCATGGCCGACAGTACATCCCTCAGCACCATGCTGAACATCGGCTGTGACATCCCGCTTGCACTTGCGACCATGTGCTGGAATGAGCCTGTTGCAAAGAAATGCAGGCATGCCATCACCTTAGATGTTGCGGTGAAAGCTATCGGATATGTCCGACGTGGCTGCAGGTGGGGCTCCAACTTGGCACATAGGTTCTGCAGGGTTTGTCGGTCCAGCCTCAATTTGCGGATTATATCCTCATTCTCCATGTCTGCCAGGACTGTGAACGGACGATGGATATTGGGCCTCCTCCTCCTAGGACAGATCAAAGTGCACAGATGTCAATGCAAAAGACCATGAAATGTGCATTACATCAATTTATCCTACAGACACATTCCCAAGTTTTACACCATGCATCATTAACCGACAGAGCACTTCACAAGTAGGTACACATCAGGCACACTACTCGTACACCTGTCCCCTTACCAGCAGCAATTATCTGTGCACCCCTCCGGCTCATTTGCATGCACAGTGTGATATACTAACAGATATGTGTGCACACCTGTGAGTATGACCCCCAGCATATGTTACTATTTGCAATAATACCCTAACACACCATGTTGCTGGCCCTGATACACCTCCCAACACAGGTTGCACATGGCACACATCAACTACACACTGACCACCGGCTGAGCGTGGGGGACACGTGTGTGCATGTGCATTACACAATGTGACAGTTGCTGATGCCCACAGTTCAGTGAATCAGACGACATTGTGCGTTACATTGCACACACAGACATTGACCATTATCTACATATGCTATGCAACACATTAACTGGACAGTCTACATTTCATTACACAGCACATGTGACATGTGCGAGTGTATGTGCCCATGCAATGTATTGGCGACCCATATATGGTATGTGTTGGTGACGTGGAGTGACATGTCCCTTTTGTGCATTTGCCCTCATGAGGACCCTTCAATTGTTGAGACACTGGGCACTGTACATGTTGGCCTATGCATAGAGCTGGAGGACACGTTAGGTGCAGCAAAGCTACTCCACAACTCCATGAACGCTCACTCCAGGCACTGTCAGGCAAACATATGGCGGTGCCTACCGCTTGGCCCCTGCGGGCTGGCACCGCCCATACCCCAGGCCCGATCGCGGTAGACACCGCCAGATATTTATGTGACAATGGCGGTCACTATGCACCGCTACCCAAATCACGGTCACTCCAGGCACTGTCTGGCAAACATTTGGCGGTGCCTACCGCCTGGACCCTGCGGACTGGCACCGCCCATACCCCAGGCCCGATCGCGGTAGACACCGCCAGATATGTATGTGACAATGGCGGTCACTATGCACCGCTACCCAAATCACGGTCACTCCAGGCACTGTCTGGCAAACATATGGCGGGGCCTACCGCTTGACACCTGCGGACTGGCACCGCCCATGCCCCAGGCCCGATCGCGGTAGACACCGCCAGATATGTATGTGACAATGGCGGTCACTATGCACCGCAACACAAATCACGGTCACTCCAGGCACTGTCTGGCAAACATATGGCGGTGCCTACCGCTTGACACCTGCGGACTGGCACCGCCCATAACCCAGGCACGATCGCGGTAGACACCGCCAGATATGTATGTGACAATGGCGGTCACTATGCACCGCTACCCAAATCACGGTCACTCCAGGCACTGTCTGGCAAACATATGGCGGTGCCTACCGCTTGACCCCTGCGGACTGGCACCGCCCATATCCCAGGCCCGATCGCGGTAGACACCGCCAGATATGTATGTGACAATGGCGGTCACTATGCACCGCTACCCAAATCACGGTCACTCCAGGCACTGTCTGGCAAACATTTGGCGGCACCGCCTGGCCCCTGCAGTGTGTCACCGCCATGGACCATGCCCTTGCAGCCAATGGGAAGCAGCCTGGCGGTAGCCTGTTGCGGATTTGAAAATCACGGTAGGCGTGCACCGCCACCGCGGAGGCGGTCACTAGAAGCATTCAAAAGATGCACCACCGCGGTAGCGCGCGCCTGGCCCCTACGGTGTGTCACCACCATGGACCATGCCCTTGCAGCCAATGGGAAGCAGCCTCGCGGTAGCCTGATGCGAATTTGAAAATTGCGGTAGGCGTGCACCGCCACCGCGGAGGCGGACATTGGATGTTTTTGAATGAGGCAGACCTGGTACACCAATTGCAGCACCCTGGGACCACTGACATAGCCCCAGGGGCCTATATATGTGTGGGAGGGTGCCCCACATTCCCACAGCTACCAGGGACTGCTGACTGACAACCCTCACCTGCTGCCTCAAGGGACTACTGGCTGCCACCCTCCACCTGCTGCTGCTGCCTCCAGGGACTGCTGGCTGCCACCCTCCACCTGCTGCTGCTGCCTCCAGGGACTGCTGGCTGCCACCCTCCACCTGCTGCTGCTGCCTCCAGGGACTGCTGGCTGCCACCCTCCACCTGCTGCTGCTGCCTCCAGGGACTGCTGGCTGCCACCCTCCACCTGCTGCTGCTGCCTCAAGGGACTGCTGGCTGGCACCCTCAACGTGCTGCTGCTGCCACATGTTCATTGTGATGTCGAGGACTCAGAAGATCCGTACCAGTCCCTTCACCAGCGAGGAGCTTGAGGTCCTGGTAGACGGGGTGCTTTCACAGTACCCAAGGCTTTATGGTGGCCCTAATGTCATGGTAAGTCTCCAAGACTATGAGTGAGAGTGCAGGGTGGGGACACGTGAGGTGGAGGTGCTTCTGTATGTGTCAGTGGTTGTGGGGCTCTGACATGCACTGCCTAGCATGCTTACTACAGCGGGAAGGGCTTGGTGGGCTCTTTCACACGTTACCCTGCATGCCTATCCTGAGTAGAGGGACATGTTTTGTAGTGTCAGCCATACAGTGCAGCTGCATTTTGGTGAGGCAGGAGTCAGGCCAGTTATCGTTTGTGTGAATGGCTGTGTTGCTCCCAATTTAACCACTCAGTGTCAGTCCACCTGCCCTGCACAGTCCCCGCGGAATGCCACATGTCCACATCACTGCATGTACAGTGTGTTCCATGTGTGTTTGGTTCACGCCTCTTCATTTAAGTACCATCTCTGCCCTGTAGATTGCACAGGAGCAGCCATGTGAGAAGGGTGTGTGTATGACAGTTGGTATCACTCTATGTGAGTTCCAGGACACAGTGAGGCTTTCACAGGGCTAGGACACTTAGGTCTGCGCAGTGTTGGACACAGTGAGTCCAACAACAAGACACATGTTTTGCTATCTTCTCTATGTGTAGTTGTAGGTAACTGCAGACAGTATCTGCGGGCAGACTACACGTCGCTTGCTGTGTTGGTATCCTGCATGTGAATGGGATGTGGAGGTACTGTGTCCACCATTGAACATGCATGCATGTACCTCTGATTGACCAATGACATTGTACCATGTTCACAGCAATTGTTGGCTCTGTTACAGTTGTAGCTGGAGTTTTGGATGAGTCAATGTCGTGCTACTGCATTTTCTTTGTGTTGTCATTGTACACTGTGTCACTGGAACCTCACCCCTCTTGTCTCCCATGCCTGCAGCTGAAGGTCCACCAGTGTAAAGCTGTTTGGAGGTCCATTGCCTCCAGAGTGCAAGATCTGGGTGTGTCAAACCGAAGGCGCACCCACTGTCATAAAAGGTGGGACGACATCTGCCGGCTGAGCAAGAACGTGGCTGAGATGACGCTGGGGCTGCTCCCTCGGACTGGCAGGTTGGCTAGGCGCAACATGACACCACTAATGGTCCGCATACTGGCTGTCACACAACCTGAGCTGGACAGACAACTGAAGGAGCATCAGCAGCAAGCTATGGGGTGAGTATGTGTTGCAGGCTGCGTTTGGCTGGGAGTGGGTGCATGTGTCTACAAAGTGTGCAAATTGTCAGCTGTGTGACGTTGGTTGTGTGGTGCAATGTTTTGTGAGTGGCCTCTGTGCTGGGTGTCTGTGCCATGCATTTGCCCAACCTGTGCTTCATGAAGTCAGTTTTAGCACTGTGCATCTCTCTTACATTTGGAGTTGTGGCCTTCAGGTACCTTCTGCTGTGGGGTAGTGTGTGAATTCAGATGGATGGGAATGCCAGTGTGCCAACTGTGAGTGCGTTTCAATGAATGCGTGCAATTACAGACCTCAGATGTCTGCCAGTCAGACATCTGAGGCCAATGTGCAACAGTAGATGTGCCCATGAACTCGATATGGTGGATGGCATGTGTGCAGGGTCATTGTGGTCTGGTATTTTGTGGTCTGTGTGGTCCCCTACTGATCCATCCATGTAGGTGATGTGCACCATGTTGTGGTGTTCATCCTTGCCAACATCGGGACAGTGTGTGTGCACAGGCCATTTTGTGGCTGTGTCTGATGTGAGCCAACAGCAGGATGGTGTGCTGTGTGAGTCATCTGGGGCACTTATGGCAGGATGTGTGTTGGACATGCACTGTTGGCTTGATATTTTGGGTGGCAAGATATATGTGTGCACGGGGTGGCATGCGATGTGCTGCACACCTCTTCTGGGATGCAGATGTATTGGCACGTGTTAGTTCTGTTGATGCCACTCATCTCACAGTACTTCTCTCTCCTATGCAGCATCTCCCGTATGTGCAGAGGTACAGGGGACGGACACCAGTGGTGAGGCATCCAGTGCAACCACCGCACAGGAGCAGACTGACACAGATGTGACCAGCGCCGAGGAGGGGGACAGGAGTCTGCTAGAGGATTCACAGCTGGAGACACAAAGCTCTACGTCATCTGACGCCAGCGGTGACACATCCATGTTGGGGGGTACAGGGAACGGGGACTCGGCCTCCTCTTCCGCCACACAGCGTCCAGTGCCCAGCCTCCCTTCAACCTCCACTGGTGCTGCCCGTGTCCGCACGAGTAGGAAGGGAAGAGTCACCTTCACCCCAGGCACTGCTGCCCCAGCCCATGTCAGCCCTGCTGCCCTCAGTGCTGAAGCAGTCGAGCTATTGCGCCAGCTGTGTGTGGGGCAGACAGCACTTCTCAATGCCTTCCAAGAGCACGACAAAGAGTTGGGGCAGGTTATAGCTTTCATGGAGGCCATACATTCCGACGTAGGTGGGCTACACCGGACTGTGCATTCCTTGTCATCAACTGTGACAGCAGCCCTGCAACAGGCCCATAGTCAGGGAGCGGCTCCCAGCACTTTGTCCGGCCCCGTGTCACTGTGCACCTCTGACGACAGTGACAATGCTCAACGGACCGCAAAGTCCCGATACAGAACCCGCAGCACACAGGAGCAGCAGCAGCCCAAGCGTACTAGGCCGCAGACACCATCCCCACATAAAAGTAAGGCCACCCCAGAGCGCAGAGAGAAAAGCCCATCAGGCGACAGCAAGAGCCACAAAGCAAAGAAACAAGCATCAGGGTCACAGGCCCCACCTTCCTCCCCCGCCAAAGACTCCCCTGTCCCAAAGACGTCTCGCAGAGGCAAAATGACAGTTTCCACACCCACTGAGAAGGTGTTGCCTGCAAACATTACACAGGATGAGGGCACCATGGATAATCCATCCTTGACCTCCACTCCCATCCCAACCCCTGTGAAGCCAGCACGGGAGGACACTGTAGGGGGCAAACCTGGTGGGCAGAGGGAGGCAGGGCGGCGGCAAACACCAGGCAAGCGCACAGCGGGATCCAGCATGTCCCCAGAGGGAGGGTCACCATCCACACCAGAATCAGCGTTGGTAGTGGGGTCACCTGTTGTGTCCGCCCCAGTTTACCTCAATCCCCAGGCAGGGAAGCCTTTCAGGATCCCCAAGAAGTGGAGAAGCACCCCTCCACAATCTCCGGCACACACTGTGTCTCACCAGGGCATGAGTCCACCTCCCCGTGCCACCACCCCACCTGGTCCAAGCAGCCCCCCAGCTCTCACAAGCACAGTTGGCTCTTACACAGTTGTTACTCCCACTGCCCAGGGCAGCCCTCCAACTGACCCCAACACACAGTCAGCTCCAAGTCAGACAGACAGCCCCATCTGAGTGGTGGTCACCCTCACACACCTGTCTGTCCACAGCGGTGCGTGTGATGCCCATTGTCAGCCCCATTACTCTGTGGCTGGGCATGGCATGGTTGAGTTGCATACATTCCCTGTGTAGCTTCTGATGTCACTACTCTGCACAATGTCTTGGCCTTTTTGTTCACTGCTGTTTGCCCCCTGCCTGTGCAGCTTCTGATGTCCCCACTCTGCACATTGTACTGGCCACTGGCCTTGTTGTTCACTGCTATTTGCCCCCTGCCTCTGCAGCTTCTCATGGAGTTCATCTGCACATTGTACTGGCCACTGGCCTTGCTGTTCACTGCTATTTGCCCCCTGCCTGTGCAGCTTCTGATGTCCCTACTCTGCACATTGGACTGGCCACTGGCCTTGTTGTTCACTGCTGTTTGCTCCCTGGCTGTGCAGGTTCTCATGGACTTCATCTGCACATTGTACTGGGCACTGGCCTTGTTGTTCACTGCTATTTGCCCCCTGCCTGTGCAGCTTCTGGTGTCCCTACTCTGCACATTGTACTGGCCACTGGCCTTGTTGTTCACTGCTGTTTGCTCCCTGGCTGTGCAGCTTCTCATGGAGTTCATCTGCACATTGTTCTGGCCACTGGCCTTGTTGTTCACTGCTATTTGCCCCCTGCCTGTGCAGCTTCTGATGTCCCTACTCTGCACATTGGACTGGCCACTGGCCTTGTTGTTCACTGCTGTTTGCTCCCTGGCTGTGCAGCTTCTCATGGACTTCATCTGCACATTGGACTGGCCACTGGCCTTGTTGTTCACTGCTGTTTGCTCCCTGGCTGTGCAGCTTCTCATGGACTTCATCTCCACATTGGACTGGCCACTGGCCTTTTTGTTCACTGCTGTTTGCTCCCTGGCTGTGCAGCTTCTCATGGACTTCATCTGCACATTGGACTGGCCACTGGCCTTGTTGTTCACTGCTATTTGCCCCCTGCCTGTGCAGCTTCTGATGTCCCTACTCTGCACATTGGACTGGCCACTGGCCTTATTTCTCACTGCTGGTTGCTCCCTGCCTGTGCAGCTTCTCATGTAAATACTGTGCATATTGAAATGCCCACTGGACTTGCTGTTGGCCAAATTTGTTGTCTCACTATGCAAATTGTGAATAAACACAGTTGGTCCTGCTGTGAGTTGTGTCAGTGTCCTTCCTGAATAAAGTTGTTTCTGTGTGTGCATGGTTTACTGTGTCACATGCTCAGTATGCCACTTCAACATTGCCAATAGGTTGTCTCACATTTCTTTTTTTTGCAGGGGTGGGAGGCACTTCATTTCTACCTGACTGTGATACTTATGGGTGCAGTGCAGGTGGTTGGCAATGAATTCTTGTTGTCATCATCCTTCTTTGCTCATGTTATCTATGGGGGACACATGTCAGGTTTGTGGGCAATGGCAGCACAGGGTGGGAGTTTGGGCACAGGCTTACAGGCAGGCAGGCCAGGGTCATGGGGTCTGTGTGAGCTTCCTTTCTGTGTGCCAATCAGTGTAGGTGTATGGCCATCTTGTGGTGATGAGTTATCCAGGTCCCATGGCTTACTTCCATTGTGTGCACTTGGGTGGTGGAGAAGTGTATGGTGTGAAGGGGGTGACTTTGTTGTGACTGTGGATGTGTGTGCACCTGCATTGTCAACTACTGCCATGTGTCACCCTGGAGTGGTGTGCCTGTATGTGTACTTGTTTAGCCCTGTGGTTGTGTTTTGTGCACATGGCAGTATTGTGTGGTGCTGTTGTGAGAGGAGGTGTGTGTGACATATCCTACTTGTGCTTGGCTGTCATGTAGTGTGTCACTGGGCCCTGTGTGTTGTGCAGCAGACATTCTGTTGTCCAGTATTTGGATGCCTATGTGTGGCTGGTCAGTGTTTGAGTTCAGGGCCTTCCTTACATCCCTGTGCCTATACATGGGTGTCCTTGCTGTCTCCAGGAGTTGTTGCATTGAGGTGACCGTGGTTTGTGTTGACTGACTGTGTCAGCCATGTGTGCTGTGATGGGCTGTGTGTGTTCTCACATGTGTCTTGTCTTGCATAAGCATCACACATGCTTGATGGTTGTGTCACTGCCCTTCCATTTGTGGGCACCTCACTTTGGCTTTCCTATATGTTGTCCTCCATTACTGCTGGCATGTGGTGTGTGTATGTGGCTGTGAGTCAGGGTGGTGTGTGTGTGTGTGTGTGTGACTTGTCAGGTAGTGTGTGCAGTGAAGTGTTTGGTCCTCATCTGTGTGTGTGTACATTTTGTGCCTGGCCTCAGTGTTCTTGGCTTGTGTGTGATGTTGTTGTGGTGTGTGTGTTGGCTGGGGCCTGGGCTTCTGTGCTATGTGTTCCTGTGCAAAGGGTCCTGCTGTGGCTGTATATGCAGTTGTTGTGACGTGAGGCATGGTGTGGCTTTAGTTGTGTGGTTGTTGTGCAGGAGTGGCACTTGGGAGGCACATGTTGTGTCCCTTCAGGGAGGTAGCTAGTGTGTTGTGGGTGGAGTTGTGGCTCTGTGCTATTTGTACGGTGCCCTTGGCAGGCGCTGGCCATGGGCTCTGCGTTGTGTGCATGGTTTCCTGCACACTGACCGCGACGGTGACGTGACCGGGACATTTGTTCATGATGGCGGAACATGGGTGGGCAGTATGTGGCGAGATGTGTTTGTCACAGGTGGGACATGTGTGTGTGCAGTGATGGCTGTGTGCCTGTCCCCACAGGGGTGTGTGGTGTTCACATGCGATGTTTTTCCACCCTGGAGCTGTGTATTGTGTTACTTGCACTGTTGTGTCTGTACGTACCTGCGGAGGCGTCCGCGGCGGACGATGGCTTGCAGGTGGTGTATCATGTACAGCACCGGGATGGCGTGTAGGGCAGGATCCATCGCGGTGTGTACCGGGTGTCTCTTTTATGTCTCCGCTGGGGTGTCTCCGCCATCTCTCGCTGTGCGGTTTCTCCGTCGCGGTGCGCTGCCATGTTTCCGGCATCGTGATATCTTCGTCGTACGGGACGTCATTCCGCACGGCGGTGTGTGGTGATTGGCTCACTCCGCCGCGGTGGTGGGCGCACTTTGATGGCGGTCGGCGTCGCACCGCGGTGGACGGGAAATGGGCAATGTGTGGCCATCCTAATATGGCGGGCGTGAAGACCGCTGGCGGCGTGCGGTAAATGGGTGTTACCGCCACCGCCGGCACCGCGGTCGTGTCTCCGTCCGCCATCGTAATAGGCCCCTTGATTTGGCCCAGATTAGTGAATGGAAACACTTAGTATATGAATTATTAGAAGATACTGCATTTAAGAAACCTGGGGAATGGAAAAAGCGTTTAGCCTCCACCAAGGGTATTGATCTGGAGCAGAAGGCCATTACGAAATGGGCTAAGCATGAGGGGTTGGAAATCTCAGCGAGTATGTGGTCAGCAGTTAATAATCTCAATTTTAGCACATTAAGGGGAGCTAATTGGCGAAGGATGTTGGGGCATATTAGCAAGAACCTCGTTAAAATTATCGCCGTTTTAGCGGCAGGAAACTGCCGCTAAAGCGGCGATAATGGGCTTGCTAATATGCGTTATAGAATTCCAATAGAAGCCCAGGTTAGATGTCCTGCACATCTAACCTGGGCTTCTATTGGAATTCTATAACGCATATTATTAAGCCCATTATCGCCGCTTTAGCGGCAGTTTCCTGCCGCTAAACGGCGATAATTTTAACGTGCGTCTTGCTAATATGCCCCGTTGTTTTTTAGTAAATGGCAACTTTATAGAACTCCTCTTTTTTTATCTAAAATTTATACCAACCAATCAGCGCAGTGCTTCTGTTGCCTTAATCATCCTTCAGCCAATTGGGCACACATTATTCTACAATGCCCCTTGATCCAGAGGTTCTGGAAGGATATTTTCTTTTATCTTGAACGTGAATGCGGTATTTTAATAGGATGGAGCACTTGGCTAAAAATACTTGGCTTTGACCCAGACCTTCCTCTTCCAGATAAACTTGTTAAACTATTATACATTGTAATGGCTGTAGCTAGATCACTTCTACTTCAAAGATGGCGATCAGATCTTATACCATCTGTTCATGAATGGGTCCGAAAAATGAAGCTAGTTAAAAAGAGCGAACGAGCCTATGCATTGCGAATTGGGGGACTTAAGAAGTTTGAGCGGATCTGGGCAGCCTATTTAGATTAAGATCTCAAAATTCAGTGTATTTTTTAGGAGGTACTTCCACTATGCCTGATATCTAGGTCTGGCAATATCAGGATCTTAATTTATTACGTAACATTTGACATTTTCTTGTGAGTCAGCTACATTATTGAATATAGGAAGATTTATTATTTTTTACATATTCACTGATTTTTAGGTATACGTTTAGGTACCCAAGGTTTAATCCATTGCTCAGTTTATATTTATGACCGGTAGTGGATACTGTTTTCTTTGTCCTTCATACACTGGCTTAAATGTTTACGCTGCTTATCTTTTTGGATTTTAAGATTTATTCCCTCTTGGTAAATTTGTGCTATTTAACAACTCTGTATTATTATTGTCATATTTAATGAATTTTTATGGATAAAAAAATGTTTGTTATATGGATTTCAATAAAAAATAAAAATTAAAAAAAAGAAGGCGATGTCTGAAGAAGTGGCGTCGAGGAAGTCCCAGATGTCTATGGCGTATTTGTGGAGGGACTGCACATTGAGAAGGATGCAGTTGAGCCGGTCAGTTTGCTGTTGGTCGGCTGGGCGGCAAGAGGTGCCTGTGTGCTGATGTGGCAGAGGTGCGTTTGAAGTTCCGGCAGGCGCAGGGTGCAAGGGTATTATTCGGTGATGCTAGATGGCAGGTGGCATGGGGTCCAGGGTTGAGGGCGAGGAGGGTGCTGGTGTCGTAGCGGTGGAGTGTCCAAGAGGCAGGGTCCCTGGCGCTGGGCATGGTACAGGAGCAGACGGACGCAGACTGGCTTGCCTTCGGCACACCAATAGCACGCCCGCTGCGCATGGCCGCACAGCATCCACCATTAAGTAGGGCTGCAGGGGGGCTGGACAGCTGGGAGGTGGGAAAAGCGGGAAAGGACAATGGAGGGTGCTGGGACGCAGGGAATTGCTGCAGCAACAAGGGAGAGGATAGGGAAAAAGGAACTGCAAAAAAACACAGGACAAACTAAGCCAAACAAAGCAAAGATTAAAAAAAGACAAAGGTAGAAAAGCAACAGAGAAGAGCAGAAGGATGAACAGGAACTCCAGAAAAGAGGGACAGGAGGGCAGTCAAGCTGCAGAGCACTGATGCTCTACCACTGGACCACCAAGGATGAGGTACAGGCAGGAGCCTGCAGGTGGAGGAGAGACTCGAATACCTGACCTCCGGGTCAGGGGAACTAGCAGCAGCAGATGGGGACAGCAGCAACCAGATGGCGCAGCGCTGTAGGAAGAAGAAGATCCCCGTACACCCAAAAGCAAACTAACAGGGGGCAAGGAAAGGCAGTACCACCCGGTTGCTTCTTCTGATCTAACAGTGGTGACCAGATTCTGTGTTCCCCAGTTCCCCTGCGTGTAACGGCAGATCAAGCTGCATACCCAAGGGCCTGGGCCAGAACTGGCCTCCGTGCCCCTGGCACCCACTGCCAACAATGGCCAATCACAGTGACTTGAGCCAGTTAGTGGAGTCCCCCACCAGTATTGTGCGGGGCCCTCGGTGATGTAGGTCAGCCACAGTGCAGGGATTGCTCAGGGTAAGGTGTGCATCATACACAGGCACTAGGCCTGGGCCTGACTCACCCCGGGTCCTCCTCCGCTACGCGTCCTACCCTCTCCTCACTTGGACATTGACACCGGGACTCAATGCGCTGCACTATCTCCAAATCTGTGACTCAGCAAGCAGGAGCCTCAGCCAGGTGGTTTTTCACAAGCCTGGGTGCAGCAGTCACCCCCAAGTCTGCTAGGGGACCTCTCAATGCAGGTGATGCAACAGGGCCCCCCTAGGCGTGAAGTTGCAGCACTCCTGCCACACAAGTGTGGCACAGCTCAGGGGCCTCACCCTCCACAGGGTCTGGCCAGCGCAACATCCTCTGGCCTGTTATGCAGAGAGGTGCGGCCCACCATTGGTAATCTCCTCCGTGCACCCCGGTGTAGTGGTGGCGCCTGGTATGTGATGCAGACCTCCCAACGTTGGTGAACAGGAGTGCCTCTACTGTTCACAGCTCCAAGGTGTGCCAGGCGGTCTTCTCACACAGGTCAGCAATGTGTCTTTATGCGACCTGTCAGACTTCACCACCCGGTAAGGGCGATCGCCTACACCTCAATGTCTACCGCCACCGCCCAGCAACTCCACAGCAAGGATTACTGACAAAATATCGAGTGACAGAATATCGTGTTCCCAAAATATCAGGACATAAATATCGATGTCAAAAATATCGACATCCTATCTTCATAATGGTAAATACTAAAATATCGAGAAAAAAAATATCGTTGTTAAAAATATCGAAGTACAAAATATCTTTTTTTTAAATGTTTAAAACATAATGTAAAATAAATTAAATAATACATATAACTTAAAAAAAATATTTAGAATTATTAGAAAATGTTAACAATTATAAGTAAGAAATGTAATGTAAAAATAAATTAAACATACATATATAAAATGTAATTTAATATATATTTACTTAATAATAATTAAGAAATAATTGTTTTAATAAATTATAAAATGTTAGAAATATATAAAAAATTATAAATAGATATATTTATATATACATACATCTGTAACATAAAATTAAAAATATATATATATATATATATATAATAAATTAAAATATTAAAATATTTATTATTTTTTAAAACTACATTGAGTACAACAGTAGAGAAAGTGTTGGATAGCGAAGGTGAATAAATTACTATTTCCACTCCAGCTTGTGCAACAGTAGGGAAAGTGTTGGATAGCGGAGGGGAATAATTTACTATTCCCACTCCAGCAAGTGCAACAGTAGGGAAAGTGTTGGATAACGGAGGGGTAAAAATAACTATTCCCACTCCAGCAAGTGCAACAGTAGGGAAAGTGTTGGATAGTGGAGGGGAATAATTTGCTATTCCCACTCCAATGAATGCAACACTAGGGAAAGTGTTGGATAGCGGAGGGGTAAAAATTACTATTCCCACTCCAATGAGTGCAACAGTAGGGAAAGTGTTGGATAGTGTAGAGGATAAAATTACTATTCCCACTCCAGGGAGTGCACCAGTAGGGAAAGTGTTGGATAGCGGAGGGGTAAAAATTACTATTCCCACTCCAGCGAGTGCAACAGTAGCGAAAGTGTTGGATAGCATAGGGGTAAAAATTACTATTCCCACTCCAGCGAGTGCAACAGTAGGGAAAGTGTTGGATAGCGGAGGGGAATAATTTACTATTCCCACTCCAACGAATGCAACAGTAGGGAAAGTGTTGGATAGTGGAGGGGAATAATTTACTATTCCCACTCCAATGAGTGCAACAGTAGGGAAAGTGTTGGATAGCGAAGGAGAAAAAATTACTATTCCCACTCCAGCAAGTGCAACAGTAAGGAAAGTGTTGGATAGCGGAGACATAAAAATTACTATTCCCACTCCAGCGAGTGCAACAGTAGGGAAAGTGTTGGATAGCGTAGGGGTAAAAATTACTATTCCCACTCCAGCAAGTGCAACAGTAGGGAAAGTGTTGGATAGAGGAGGGGAATAATTTACTATTCCCACTCCACTGAGTGCAACAGTAGGGAAAGTGTTAGATAGCGTAGTGGATAAAATTACTATTCCCACTCCAGGGAGTGCAACAGTAGGGAAAGTGTTGGATAGCGGAATGGTAAAAATTACTATTCCCACTCCAACGAATACAACGTTAGAGAAAGTGTTGGATAGCGTAGGGGTAAAAATTACTATTCCCACTCCAGGGAGCGCAACAGTAGGGAAAGTGTTGGATAGCGGAGAGGGAATAAATTACTATTCCCACTCTGAGTGCAACAGTAGGGAAAACGCAAAATTTTATTAAAATAAAATTAATACTTCTAAAAATGTAACACATATATTAAAAAACAAATGCAATACTTAGACAAAAAAATAGAACACATACATTTAAAATACATACTAAAATACATAACACTAACTAAAAAAAAGATATTTTTAATAACTATATTTTTGCAAACGATATTAATGACTCCAATATTTTTTAAAACGATATTAATGACTTCGATATTGTTATAAACGATATTACTTACCTTAGACTCGATATTCTTGACCACGATATTCTGACAGTCGATATTTTTATTTCACGATATTCTGCACTCGATATTAGTGCAAGTCGACATAAAAAACTCGATATTTAGACTGTTTACCCCACAGCACCTCTGTCTCCCACTCCGGGTCACAGACGCAGGCCGAGCAAGGCCTCCGGGCACTGGGGACTGTCCACGCTTTCAAGGTTTTGGCTGCCATGGTATTGCAAGGAGGGCACTATGAAAAGTGATGCATCACGGTTTTTTCCCAGCGATGCGCCTCGTTTCATAACTGTAGCCCTGAATCTGCATTTCCTCTTGCCCTGGGACTCTGGCCGGTCATCCTTGCTGTTGGGGGGTTTGGGGGATTGTTGATCTGTGCTGCACTTGGCCCTTTTGCTTCTAGAGGAAAAAAAAGTCACGTTTGTCTGACTAACATGAGTTTTTTTGCCGCTAATGGGTGTTTTGTCACTTTTCGCTAACGTCAACATTTTTATTGCCTTGACGCTAGTGTTAGCGGCAGTTTTCACCGTGGCTAGCTGTTACTATCACCATGTAGCGACGTATTGAAAATACATCGCTAACAGGGCGGTAGTTTTTGGTGCTAGGACGCGCTAGGAAAACTGCCGCTACCTAACGCTAACGCTAGTAAATATACCCCTGAATGTCTTATAGGACTCTACAATTGTTGGCAGCTAAGCCAACAAAGAAAGTGTCAGAAAATCATTTGCCAAAGATCACAACATTTGTCCAAGTATGAAAGTCAGGATTTCAACCAATTTCTTCTGGCTCCGAAGCATGCAATGGTGCAGCCTCATAGAGCTTAAAGGAGTGCATCTCACTTCTTACATAGGCTTCCCTCTTGATATTAACGTTCTGTAACACTCAAGAATTCCAAAACAGCGAAGTTTTAAAATTTTGGGTACAATATCTGAATATTCTAGTAGCAAATAGTAGGCATAATGCAGTTGGTGAAACACACAAATGTGAAAGTGCACCAAATTTATCAAGTACAATTTGTTTTTATGCTTTGCTTGATAGATACAACCTCCAATCTTGCACTTATTTTACAGACATGTTCTGCAGTTCTTTAAAAAGAAAAGCAAGTGTCTTTATCCTGTCAGGATGGACTGTGAAACGAAATGCAGAAAAATAACTAATGTAAAATCATTGCTTGATCATTTAAATAAAGTTCTTTGAATTTACATATAAGGTGGAAAGCAATAGTGTTACCATGTTTTTACTAGGTAATAATGACTGTCTGTGCTCCTCTGACAATGGTCTAACACACTAGCATAAGGTCACTTTTTTGCAGAGGCATGACTGACTGCTTAGTACCATGTCTGCCCCCACGTCTCCGTCACTCAAAGATATGGTGGTGGGAAAGAAACTTCCATCCCTCCATTTGTTACAGCCATAGGGGAAAACAATCAATGAAGGGCAGTGTTTGATAAAAGCTCACAGATCAGGAAGATGAGGTGCTTTCTTTTTTTATAGGGATGGACAATAGAGGGGACTAGGAGCTCTGGAGAGGGGAACCTGGCTCCTGCCATCTTGTATGAAGGCTTCTGAGATAGTTTGCTACAAACAAAACAGGAAATACTTCAAAGGTATGATGGAGGTTTATCGGAATTCTACAGAGTCTAGACTAGGGAATGTCACCAACCTAGAGGATAGAACTGCATCATGCAACTACTAATCTAAACATTTTTGAACCAGGAAGACTCATAAGGAGATGAAAAATTTAGATTTTTCACGGCCTGCTGGGCATAAAATCTTGATTTTATTAAAGACACGAAGGCTAAGATTATGCAAAGCTCCTTTACTGCCAACTCACACCAGCAACAATTGAAGGAATGTAGAACTTCAATAACTTATAAAGTCCTCCAACACGCAGCATTCTCCCTTCTTTGTTGGCGTTGCGAACAGGATAACTTCAAATATTTTAATTTCCAAACGAGGGTTTTCTTCAGTAAAGTTATTCTATTCAGAAAAAATACAATTGAAATACAATAAGTAACATTTACTCCACTAGAGGAGGGTATTTTTGTGGAGTGATAATCTTAGCCTCTGTGTCTTTAATAAAATCCAGATTTTCTGCCCAGCAGGCTGTGAAAATCAAAATTGTATGGCATGACATGGAGGCTAGGGTCAAGAAAATAAAACCCCCTTTGGCAAAACTCATTAATTCAACTTCCCATATGTACACACACTTGTACAGACAAAATCACCAAATCATAAATTCAAATATACTTACACAGTGTTGGCCAAATTCCTTTCAGCAGGGTTTGGCTATAACACGGAGGTTTCTACTACCCCGAATTGCTGTTGAAACTTGGCAACAGTGGCCCGAGTCTATCAACGCATTTTGAGAATATATCAACGCATTTTGAAAATTTCGGTAGAGGAGTTTCCGCCATCTAGTATTGGTCCGGTGGAGTCGATATTTTAACAAGTTGGAAGTTGGAAGGTGCTGTACCCTTCTCCACACTATCTGTATGACAGTTGTTGACTGCGATATACAGGTGCTCGTGGAGCGAATTGAAGGGATGTGTATATATGTATACATACACTACAAAGAACGGGGGGAGGTAGAGGGTAAAAGGCTAGGTCCACCCTCCTTTCAATCATATACGCCAAAAAAACGGATTACCGGTTAGAGGACCTAGTCAGGGTGAAATTTAATACCAAATCAAATTGAAATGGAAGGTCAGATATTTGTGACAAGAAAGAGCAGATGCTTTCTTGAGTCCCCTCACTCACCGGGGTTTCCCACCGGTGACATGCTTCATCATTGGGGTCCTCTCAATCCGCTGCGGATTGAGGCGTGCTTCGACTTGCGAAATTACGTAGGAGCACTGATAGGCGACTATGTGTGGTGCAATGTTTGGTGGAGTGGATAGAAAAATCTAAAAATACCTGGCTAGTGGGCGAAACACTTTATTCTAGCTCCTAGTCGGTATATTAAAAACAGGGGTACTAGACAACGATATAACCATAATAAGTCAAAAAAGTCTCTAGTGTTTAGTCGTCAACATGTTTCGAGCCTCCCCACGGCTCTTCCTCAGGACCACACAGGGACCAGCCCTGTGCGTTCCACTCCTAAGTGACCTAAAAGTGAGGTAAATAATTAGCGGTCTCCAGGGGTACAAGCAGGTGAATAAATGCCGAGGCGAGCTCCACTATAAAGTATGAATACGAGCCCCTCAACCCCTCCAGACCATGGGGCTATTTTGAACCTCATTTGAAATACTACGATCAATTGAATTTAAAATCGTATGTATTATAGTGCACACACAGTAGGTGTGTACACATCACTTTTCACTTAACTAATTATTTACCTCACTTTTAGGTCACTTAGGAGTGGAACGCACAGGGCTGAGAAATAAAGCGCCACGCTGGAGACAACGATGCTCCCTTCACCCCGCCGGACACTGGACAGCCTCTTCCTACTACTCCAGGGTATCTACCCGGTTAGTGCTGTGGCACTCCCGCACCAGGCAATACTACATATTCACCGACGGCTGTCATTCAGCCCGCGGTCCTCTCCCATCGTTGTCTCCAGCGTGGCGCTTTATCCAGCGCCTACCTGCCTAGTTGCTCCAGCTTCCCGCTCACCCTATACCGGGTTGGAATTATCACCGGTTTCCGGGGTCCAGCACTCCTCCTGTTACTTACGCTTTCTAGCCCTGATGAGTCACGGGACCTCTCCCAGTGATGAAACACGTGTCGGCTGGTCTATTGTATTCGACATAGTCGTTGTTGAGATATAAATAAACTTTTTTGTTCCAATACTGATGTCGACCACTGCATTCATATAACGTATCGATACGGATTGGCATATTACTAATACCCTCACCGCGTGTGCCCAGGACTGTACTTACTGTATATTTTATTAGCATAGGTGTTTTGTACCTGACTTTACGCTTCCTATAAAGAGGGCACAATAATAAATAAAGCATTTCTCTATCAAGGGATTTATTATCAATCAGATGAGAAGCTGGTTAGAAGGACTTTTTCAATCACTAACAGAAATGTCATTAGGGAAAATTGGCAAACTTACACAACAGAATTAGATTTGTATTGTTACATCAAATCAATTAAAGTGGATCTTTGGTGATTTTTTATGGGCAGTTGATTTTGCAAACAATAATCCTCTGCATTATTCTTTGGCATGTCTTCATTTTGAAACACTTTTTTTTTTTAACACAATTTTATTAGGGTTTCGAGATACACATCGTCTTACATTATAAATTTCCGTTTTTGGATTACGTTTATACATGTAGAGCAACAGTAGGTTCTGTCACTTGTCTTCGTGACAGCGCAGTGTGGAGAACAGCCTTATGATACATGAACCTGTGGGCGAATGCACTATTATGAGTTCACAATAACCTGGCTTACACAATCTTTCTCAGTACTCCATATACCATCAATTTCGACCCCAACCACCCACCCGCAGCACCCCACCCGCAACTCTACCCTCCCTACAAACCCATAACCATAAACATAAACTTAGCCGCTGTACTCCAATCAGTCCCATCGGGACAGGCGCCTGAGGGTCAATCCAGATAATGCTCTGCTAGTGTGACCCAGGGCGGGGGGGGGAGGCGCCCTCCTGGACCCTCCCTGTCCCGCCCGTCCACCAAGCAGGGATACGATAGTTTTATCTAAGTTAACAGTGGGTCCGGGGCGTCTGTGGCATCTTCGTCTGTTTCCGCTTTAAACTGCTCTAGTACATGGGCCCATTCTTGGGAAATCGGTATTTTCCTTAATCCCCTATATTCCTCACGACTGAGCGCCTCCCCCTCTGCCACCGCCCATCGAATGACCTCCTCCCTCCATTTGCCTTCACGTGGTGCCATGCGAGACTTCCAACGCTGTGTTATTAATCGTTTTGCAAGCATCAAAGCTAACCCTGTGAAGCGACGTAGGAGTTTCGCCTTCTTCGGGAGTGGAAAGAGACCCAACAGGCATACCTCCATGGTATCCCAATGGGTGTGTCCCGCAAGTCTAGAGAGCCCTTGGGTAACCTTCAACCAGAACCTCCCTAGGATAGGGCATGTCCATAGCATATGAGTGAAGTCGGCAGGGTGATGGACACATCTGGGACATTGTGCAGAGGACGAGGGATACATTTTGTGAATAGCCTGCGGTGTAAGATAAGCCCCGTGTAATATTAGTAACTGTATAGTCGTCAGTCTACAATTACGAGACACTCGTCGGGGATGTTCCAGGGCTGCGTCCCATTCCCTATCATTTAACTCCCTTGCCAGTGCTAGTTCCCACTTCTGACGGAGAGGCAATAGTGATACTTGTAGATGTTCCCGCAGTCCGCGGGACAACCAGCGTACAATTTGGCGCCCATGGCCCATAATGTGGAGCGACCGCAGTAATTGAAATGTAGGGGGTACGTTCTGTGCTACTTACCAGTACTTCCGAACATAATGCACAACCGCTGCATGCATGAGGAACAGAGTCTCCGGCGCCGAGTTAGTGCGGACAAATTCATTGTGCGGCATTAACATACCATCAAGGAAGAAATCCCCAATTGTGGACGTGCCCGCCTGTATCCAGTCTCGTACCCTAGCAGTAGACAAAACACCACGGTGGGTAGGCAGACCACAGAGGGGGATATTGGGAGCGTACGGATTCAAGACCTTTGCGGATTTCTGGGCTTGCTTCCAGTAGAGTAAGGCAATGGACAATAGAAAAGGAGGGTCTCGTATCCTGTCAGCCCCGGGACACAGGAGTGCCTGCAACCTCCCCCGCTGCAAGTGTGCCGGGGAATATCCTATTTCGAACAAGTTATGTCCCGCCAACCAATATGACAGCCATTGCAGCTGCCCAACAATACAGTACGTTTTAGAATCAGGTGCTCCCATACCGCCTGCAGTGCTCAGCAGCTGCATCTTGGATAGTGCTAGTCTATGTCTCCCCTTTCCCCACAACAATGACGTTAGCAGAGTATTTAGTGTCCGAAAGATCCAGGCCGGCAGGGCCACAGGGATATTCACAAAATGGTATAAGAGTCTAGGTAACATAAACATTTTGGATACTGCTAGACGGCCCGCCAATGGCAACGGGAGTGTGTTCCAAAAAGACACTTGTGAACGAAGCGAGTTTATGGTTCGCACCACATTCCCGTCAATAGTGTCAACGGGGGACCTATAAATTCGTATCCCGAGATATTTGAATGTTGTAGGTTCTAGTCTGAACTGCGCTGGACCAAACTGCAGGTGGGTACCCTCGTACATGTCAGAGAAGGAGTACGCTACTGACTTTGTGGCATTCAGACGCAGACCAGAGACATCCCCAAACTGCGAGAACACTGCGGCAAGGGGCTGCATGTTCATGCCAAGATCTTTAAAAAATAACAGCATATCGTCCGCGTAAAGCGAAACTGAGTGTATCACTGGTGGCAACGGTATGCCAAATGGGGCCATTTCGCATCGCAATCGCTGGGCCATGGGTTCTAACGCCAACACAAATAAAAGGGGGGACAGGGGGCAACCCTGACGTGTCCCCCTATAAATATGATAAGCAGGCGATATAACCGTTCCGGACTTGGCGCGGGCTGTGGGATCCGTATAAAGTAATTGAATCCATTTGCAATATTCGGGGGGTACACCAAACTTTACCAACACTGCAAGCATGTATGACCAGCTTAATGTATCAAACACTTGCCTAATATCTAGGGATAAGCATCCGGCCAACGGTAATGACCCCTTCACTGCATGCATCAGGGCGTGTAACCGACGAATATTAAGAGAAGTACTACGCTTGGGGATAAAACCGCACTGGTCTGTGTGTATTAATTTAGGCAACAGAGGAAGTAATCTGGACGCCAAAAGTTTACTTAGGATTTTATATTCCGTATTAAGGATCGATAACGGATGGTATGACGCCAACTCAGTGGGGGTCTTATCTGGTTTCAGCAGGGACGTAACTATTGCCTCCTTAGTAGTGGGGGGCAGCGTACCTTCCTCTAGGGAGGTGACATATAATTGTAGCAGCTGCGGGGCCAATGCGTCCACATAGGTGGAGTAGAATTCCAAAGGCAGGCCGTCGGACCCTGGGGTCTTATTACGTGCCAGTGCTTTTATTGCAGCTCTGATTTCCGCTATGGTGATCGGCGCCGCCAACAGTTCAGCCGCTGCGTCCGTTACCCTGGGAAGGTCTATACCCGCTAGGAATTGAATCGTCTCTTCCGACCTCTCTAAAGGTTGTGCACCATACAGAGTAGCAAAATGTTCTTGAAACGTTTTATTAATGTCACTCTGGGAAGTCAGCAACGAGTGGTGGAAGTCATAGAGCGCCAAAATAGGAGTGGGACTTAACGGGGAGCAATCAGTCACGTCAGTAACGTGCCCGCCCTATCCGCTTCGGCGTGAGTACGCAATGTGTACGTATGTAAGTCTACTGTCCGGAGCCGCTCTAATAGCTCAGCGTGCCGAATCCTAGCCTCCTGTAATTGCTCCGCTCCCACTACATGTCCCTGAGCTGCCACCTCCAGCGCCTGTAGTTTGTCCTCCAAGTCCACCAAGTCCTTGGTCACCTCTCTTCTGACCCCAACCAAGCTTCCCATAGCAACCCCCCTTACTGTGACCTTAAAAGCCTCCCACTCAACCGATCTAGTCAAAGCAGTGCCTTCGTTTTCAGGAAAATATGTAGTAATGGTGTCAGCTAGTTTAGCACGAAATACTTGATCTTCCAAGGTCACAGGTTGCAGCCGCCATGTTGGTATAGGCGTAGGGACCCTACCCCAATGTAATGTCAATTCTACAGGGTTATGGTCAGAGATGGTTTTACCAAGGAATGTACTCTGATGTATGGCAGAGGATAGATCTACGGTGCAAAGAAAATGATCCAATCGGGCATGTAGGTTATGTGGGTGGGAGTAAAAGGAATATTCCCGCATATTCATGTGTTGGGACCTCCAGACGTCCAAAAGGTTCCACCCCGTGCCCACCTAGTCAAGGCAGCAGCTTGAGTCACAGCTCTGGTGTGCGGTAAGGGGGGGTGAGAGCGGTCCCAGTGTGTATTGAACACAGCATTGAAGTCCCCACCCAACAACCATGGGTATTGTACCCAATCCGAGAGTGCCTGTGTTAACCTGGAGAGAAAGGCATCCTGATCCACATTCGGAGCATAGATGGAGCCCAACACTACCTGCCTACCATCCAGGGTCCCGCGAATCAGGACATACCTGCCTTGGTCGTCTATTCGGGACTCACAATGAGCAAATGGGATTCCCGCCCGTAACCATATTGCCGCCCCTCTAGAAAAGGCGGAGTACGCTGTAGCATAAAAGTGGCCCCGCCACCTCCTCTGCAATTTACTGGATTCTGTTTGCACAAGGTGCGTCTCTTGGAGGTATACTATTTGAGCCTTGCGACGATGTAGTTGAGCTACGATTCTATGTTGTTTCATGGCCGACCCCATCCCCCTAACGTTCCAGGATATGACTGTATACGGTTTCTCAACTGACATTATTAGGTGTAAAACAATCTCAAAGCCCGCCCCAACCCACCACCACCCCAGTCCCCGGAACCCCGGATCAGAATATGCGGCAACCAGTAAATTAACATTAACAATCCCCAATACTGGGTCCAACGACAGAACCACGTCCGACCAAACTGTGCAAAAAAGTGTTAACATCCTACACTTAGAACTCTTGCTTTCGCTTGTGGGGGTAGGCTACGTGTGTAACACTCAAGGTACCCAGACAACAATAGAAATACATGCCCAAGTCGGGCCGGGGCAACATGCTGGTATACGATCCCCCTTTAACTCCCCATGTGTATGCAGGGGCACCACTTATACATTGTACAAGAAAGATCAGTGAGAAACGGAGTGAAGCAAAACAAGTAGTAATTTGCTGAAGTGGGTGGGCATGGTTCCAGCAGGTCAGCATCAGTTCTCATTCAAAAGACCCTCCAAGCTCAGCCCAATGGGTTCCGACTGAGCTGAGTAGATGCGGACGGGAACAAGGCCATGCTACCCCCGGAGTCGGAGTCTGAGTTGGCCGCCTCAGAAGGGCTAGTGCTGATCGCCGGTCTTGGGTGTCTGAGTGTCTCGGCCGTCCGGAGGGCCTCTTGCCTCCCCTCCATCACCTGCTGTTGGGGCGGGGAGGAAGTCTCCACACTCTGTGTAACCATGCCCTTCCTACGCCGACGGGGGGCTTGTTGAGATTTCGGCTGCGTAGAATCCATTCTCCGCTCTGGCAGTATGTCAGGGAAATTCCTGTCCAGCCATTCCCACGCACTCTCGGGGGTATTGAAGAACAAAGACCGTTGGTTATGGTTGATCTTGAGTTTGGCTGGGAAAAGCAATGCAAATGTCAAGCCCGCCGCACGGACTCTCGATTTAACTTCCAGAAACGAGAAGCGCTTTCGTTGAACAGCCAAAGTATAGTCCGGGAATATGGACACCCTCACATTCTCCACCAGTAGCGGGGCTTGCTCCCTCGCCGCCTGCAGCACCCGGTCTCGGTCCCTATAGTTCAATATTCTCGCCAACATTGGACGTGGGTTCGAGCCGAGTATGGGGCGTCTCGTAGGCACTCGGTGAGCTCGCTCCACAGTAAAATGCGGAGATAGGCCCGTGGGTGCTACCACTGTTTTCAACCATTCCTCGATGTAGTCTGTCGGATTGGGCCCCTCCGTACCTTCAGGCAGACCCACTATTCTGAGATTATTTTGGCTCGCCCGCCCTTCCGCATCATCAGCACAGGCGTGCAAGGCCTCTATCTGCTGTCGCATCTCCTTTAATTGGCCATCGTGATCAATAATTTGAGGCCCTATTGTGTCCAGCAGGTGTTCAGTATTCTTAACTTTATCGGATAACTTTCGGTGGTCATCTTTGAGTAGTTTCAAGTCCACCGAGAGTGTGCCCAGCTGACTCTCAAGTGCAGAGCGTGATTCACGAATTTCTTTCAAGATCATGTCAAGTTTATCCCCCACTGGGGTGGGTGCTTGCTCCGCCTCCATCCGCGGAGACCTGCCGGATGAGGACTCCGAGCGAGAACCCCTTCTGCTCGACTTCGAGGCGGTCCGAGTCTTCCCCCTGCCCATGGTCCTCTGCAGCCCAGGCAGATGCGGTACCCAACAGGAAGGTGTTCCTTGCTCTCGGTGTTCCAGAGCCAGCAGGCAGTTATGGGGGGGGGTAAAACTCCTCCTGGAGCGACCTTACTATGCGAGTAGCTCACCCCTCGCAGGACCAGGTTAAGTCAGCCACAACCCCCGTGCAACCAGGCAAGTCAGGCAGAGGGAGCCGTGCTGTCCCAGGCACACTCCCAGCTCATCAATTAACAGCAGCAACAGCCTGTGCCCACTGAGTAAATTCTCCCCCTGTGTGCTGGATATCAGGCGCATTTCCTCTAGTGCCTCTCAGGGGGAAAAAGCTCTTGCGGCAGCCCCTGGGGAATACTCGCCGGCATGTGGGAGGAAGGGACCGAAAGTAGGGCACCGGAGCAACCTCCACTCAAGCCCAGCACGCCAGACCAACAGGGCCGTGCCGGCGGCAGAGGCACCACTCATGCAAGCCAGTCCAGGAGAAAGAGATGCAGCCACTGCCATTCCGCACAGGTCCGCAGCCAAAGGTCAGCTCACCAGTCTCCGGCGTCACAGCAGGGGCGCCTGATGCACCTCAGACCTCACACTGTGCAGGCTATAATGAACAAACAATGCGGGCAGCGGGTGGAGGGTCGGGTACCAGGTTCCAGTCCGGGAGGCCAAGCGGCAGCGGCGCGGGCCACCGTGTGCGGCGAACAGCTCAGGAGAAGGAGACACAGTTCCGTTGACGCCGTGCCAGTCCACAGTTCAGAAACGGCTCAACAGCTAATGACGTCGCTGCCGGGGCGCCCCGGCACATTCCAAGCCTCATGTTGTGCAGGTGCTGGCCAAGAGAGAGCGTGGACGGCGAGCAGAACCACCGGGCACTAGGCCTCAGTCCGGGGGCTCGAGCTGTAGCAGCAGCCGCTCCACAGGCAACAGAGTCCGGCGCGACTGCACGCAAGAGCAGTGCGTCGCAGGCCCCTCCTCCAGACCCAGTGAGGCGCCGCACCAGAGATCCCCAAACTCCCAAGCGCGGGTCAGAAGCCCCCACTGTGGCCCGGAGACATCAGCATCAGGAGCACACTACAGGCAGGTAGCGCCCCCACGTAATTGTAGCTCTGTAAGTTGACAGGGAATGCCGGATAATGCACGGATCAAATGCCCCGGCCCGGAGCACGTCGCTTAAGTGACCACCATCTTGGGCTGCAGGCCATGCCCCCAGCTCCTGGTCATCCTCAACGTCTCCTGGTCCCTGCAGCTGTAGAGTCAAGGTCTCCATCTTCACACCTGAAGCACCCGACATCGGTGGGCATTCGTCTACCAAGCCCCTGGTCACTCCTGAGTGACCCAGACTCTGTCCCCTCTGCTTTCAAGTTCCTTCCTTCAAGAATCCACCTGTGGGTTTCACCGGACACCTATCTTCTTTCCAGCAGTGGCATTTCTTTGAAGACTCCCATTGAGAACGACAGCGGTTTCCGACGCCACATCAGCCCTAAGCACCCGGCTTCTCTGGGATAGGTAGCTCTGGTACTTCAGTATCCACGGGTGGGGTGGCTCTCCCACCTTCTATGTTCCAAAGGGTTTCCCCGTAAACCACTGGGAAGGGTCCTTAAACTTTAAAATTGCAACCGCGACTCTCCCATTGAATTGTACGTAGCATGCGGTCGTGTTTCCACACTGCACCCGTTCTCAGTGGGGTCCCTACTTACTCACCTTGGATGGTTCCCAGGGATTCTACATCCTCTAGACACTGTCTTGACTCAAGTCATGGTTCTTATACCACTATTTTAGTATATGGTTTGGTCTCCCCCTGGAGCCCACTGTGTATTAGTGCTTCTTACGACTGTTTCTGTGCTACAGTATTGTGTGCTTTGTGTTTATCTGCGTGTAGCAGATACTGTGAGGTATTTAAGGTGTGTTATAATAATAAATACATATTTTTATAACTACTGTGTGGTTCTCCTTTCATTTAACCAATACAATAAGGCTGCATTCTGGTAAAACAAGCTGCTTAACATTCCTTCAAGACTAAGCCTGAAAGCTGCTCTCCACAGCTACCACTTGGATAGCTTTCTAAGTTTATCTTTGACCTCTTAAATCACCATAAGGATTGTTTGGACTGGTGCAAGGTGCCCACTTTAATTAGTGGATATCATATACCAGGCCAACTTCTCACATTGGTGTGCAGCAGTTGGGATTCAAGTCTGCATTGTTTTACCAGATACATCTTTTGTATTGATTAACTGAAAACCACTAAGTACTAGGTACATATAATACTAGCTTAGAATAAGTAAGTTCTACTGAACTTAGTGTTGGGTAAGTCAAGGGTCTAGCACACCCTTTCTCCAACCTCAGAGAGTTTAGTTCCCACTAGGTTAGGTAGGTGCAACAGCTCACCACACTTAGTATGTCTTCTAAAGGAGATGCCAGTGGCTCTCTGCCCTCTAGATACAGTAAGCTTTCATTCCAAGAATTGAAAGCCCTGTGTGCCTCTAGAAAGCTGAAGACGGGGAGAAGTGCCAACACTCAACATCTGATAGAGACTTTACTTCTTGATGACCTTAGGAAGACCCCTGGGTCAGATGAACAGGAGAGAGTGGGTGGGCCAGGGAATGAAGACAGGTCAGGAGGTGACACCTTTTATGACCTAGACTCAAACCCTGGCCAGGAGGAACAAGATGGTTCCCACCTGGACAACTCAGATCTTCAGGGAGATTATGGAGAAGGCAAATATGTCCCCCTCTTCAGCCCTCCTGGAAGAGTGCAGAGTTTACCAATGAGATCTAGATCTCCCTCTGCAGAGTCTAATCACTCAGGACAGTCTGTAGGGACCTCTGTATCTAGCAAGAGGGACCACTCTTATGACGGGGAGTACCAGTTTCTGGAACTTGAGAAAGTTAAGTTAGGCTCAGGCAACAGCAATTGGCCCTGGACAAAGAGTCCCTAGAAGTCCAGAGAGCTAGAATAAGATTGGGACTAGAGCCCCATGGTGGCAGAAACAGTGTCCCTAGAGTTAAGGAACATTCTTTTGACAATAGGAACCTGAGCAAGATTGTCCCTCCCTACAATGTTGGAAATGACATCCATAAATGGATAACTGCTTTGGAGAGGGCCTGTAAAATGCAAAGGGTCCCTCAAGTGCAGTGGGCAGCTATCTTGTGGCTCTCCTTTGCTGACAAAGGTAGAATAAGCTCCTCACTTTTAGAGAAGAGGATGCTGACAATTATTCAGTCCTGAAGAGTGCTCTCATTGATGGGTTTGGCTTAACCACTGAACAGTACAGGATTAAGTTCAGAGATACCCAGAAGACACAGAATCAGGACTGGGTACACTTTGTGGATAGTGCCATTAAGGCTCTGGAAGGCTGGTTGCTTGGCAGCAAAGTGGATGATTTCAAGGGATTTTACAATTTGATTATGAGGGAGCAGATCCTTCATAATTGCCAAAATCAGTTGTTGCATCAATACCTGGTTGACTCTGATCTGACTTCTCCCCAAGAATTGGGAAAGAAGGCAGATAGGTGGGTCAGAACCAGGGTGAAGCAGAGAAACCAGAATCATGGTGGTGACTAGAAGAAGCAAGATGCTAAAACTTCAGATAAGGGTGGGGACAAGGGTAAAGATGAGAAGTCTTCATCAGGCCCCCAAAAACCTGCATCTGGGGGAGTCACAATCCAACAAAGGTAAAGGCAAAAAGAAACCTTGGTGTTACTTATGTAAAGAAAAGACCCATTGGACAAAAGATGCCAATTGTCCAAAGGCCAAGGATTCAACTCCAACCACCACTGCCCCTAAGGCAACTGCTCCCCCTACTACAGTTTCAAGTGGTGGTACAGGGAACAATGGATTAGTAGGGTTAACCTTGGGCTCTGAGATGGGTTCTGGCTTAGTCAGAACTCCAGCTCGGGCTGTACTTGTCTGTGATGGTGGCATGGATATTGCCACCTTATATGTGAGTCCCAGTAACTTGGGCAAATACAGGAAGCAGCCTTTGAATAATGGTAAGGAGGCCACGGCATACAGGGACACAGGTGCAAGTGTCACTATGGTGACAAAAGATCTTGTGGGCCCTGTCCAGACCATACTTGGTGAAATGTACCAAGTGACCAATGCTAACAATGTCAGGACTGATCATTCCTTGGCAGTTGTTAATTTCAGCTGGGGAGGGATAACTGGCCCTAAGAAAGCTGTGGTTAGCTCAGACCTTCCAGTGGAATGCTTGTTGGGCAATGATTTGGAGACCTCAGCTGGGCTGAGGTGGAACTTAGGACTCATGCAGCAATGCTGGGCATCTCTGCAGATGTGTTTGCTGTGACCAGGTCACAGGCCAAACTGACTTCTACTGAACAGGCCCTGGATTCTGAATAAATGGACCAGGTGCCTTCCAAGAGAAGGAGCAGGAGGGGTAAGGCTGTGTCTTCCCCCCAGGCTCAGAGAGAGGATCAGTCTCTTGAAGGGGATGATCTCAGTCACTGTGAAGGAACTGTCTCAGATGAACTGGAACCTGATCAGGTTGAGTTAATGGGGACAGGGGGGGCCTTCCAGGGCAGATCTGAGCCAGGAGCAACAAACCTGCCCCTCTCTTGAACCCCTCAGACAGCAAGCTGCTGCTGAGGCTGCTGGGAGTGTCAGTGGATCCCACAGGATCTATTGGGATGAGGGACTCCTTTACTGAGAGGGTAGAGACCCCAAGCCTGGGGCCACCAGGAGGTTGGTCATACCATGAAGTTTAGGGGCTTCCTACTCACCTTAGCACATGACTTTCCCTTGGCAGGACACCTAGGCCAAAGTAAGACTTGGGACAGGCTAGTCCCTCACTTTCACTGGCCTCACATGTCAGAGGACACAAAGGAGTTTTGTCGCTCCTGTACCACCTGTCAAGCCAGTGGTAAGTCAGGTGGTACCACAAAGGCCCCCATCATACCACTACCTGTGGTGGGGGTTCATTTTGAGAGGGTTGGGATTGATATAATTGATCCCATGAACCCTACTACTGCATCTGGGCACAGTTACATACTAGTGGTGGTGGACCATGCCACTAGGTATCCAGAAGCAATACCCCTTAGAACCACCACAGCTCCCGTGGTGGCCAGGGCCCTCCTGGGAATTTTTGCCAGGGTGGGTTTTCCTAAGGAGGTCGTAACTGACAGAGGTACAAACTTCATGTCAAGTTACATTACTGCTATGTGGAAGGAGAGTGGAGTGAACTACAAATTCACCACACCCTATCACCCACAATGCAATGGGTTAGTTGAAAGATTCAACAAAACCCTCAAGGGCATGATCATAGGCCTCCCAGAAAAGCTTAGGCAAAAATGCAATGTCCTGTTGCCCTGCCTTCTCTTTGCCTGCAGAGAGGTCCCACAGAAGGGGGTTGGCTACACCCCTTTTGAACTTCTGTTTGGGCATCCAGTTAGGGGTCCCCTGTGTTTAGTAAAGGAGGGATGGGAGTTACCTCTCAAACCACCTAAGCAATACATTGTGGACTATGTACTTGGTCTCCACTCCAGGATGGCTGAGTACATGAAGAAGGCCAGTAGATCCTTGAGGCAAGTCAAGAATTGCAAAAAGCTTGGCATGACCAAAAGGCTGTACTGACTGTTTATCAGCCAGGACAGAAAGTATGGGTGTTGGAGCCTGTGGCCCCAGCAGCCCTCCAAGACAAGTGGAGTGGACCCCATACTATTCTTGAGCAGAAGGGAGAGGTCACCTACTTGGTGGACCTTGGAACTCCTAGGAGCCCCCATAGGGTGCTCCATGTAAACAGGTTCAAACCCTATGTGGACAGGGCAGACATGGGCTTGCTCATGGCTACTGATGAGGGACAGGAGGAAGAGAGTGACCCACTCCCTGACCTCCTCTCACAGAACCCTGATGATGGCTCAGTTGATGGTGTAGCTTTGGCAGGCAGCCTCACTGAGCAACAGCAGATTGATTGCAGGAAGGTCCTCAATCAATATAGACATATGTTTTCTTTGACTCCTAGTCAGACCACCTGGTGTACCCATGAAGTGGACACAGGTGAGAGTCTACCTGTTACAAATAAGATTTACAGGCAGCCTGACGATGTCAGAGATTGCATCAGGATTGAGGTCCAAAAGATGCTGGAATTGGGAGTGATTGAACACTCAGATAGCCCTTGGGCTAGTCTAGTGGTCCTAGTACCCAAACTTCATACCCAGGGTGGTAAGAGAGAAATTAGGTTTTGTGTGGACTACAGGGGGCTCAATGCAGTCACTAGGACTGATGCGCACCCTACCCTAGGGCAGATAAACTCATTGAGACTTTGGCCTCAGCCAAGTTCTTGAGCACATTTGACCTCACTGCTGGATATTGGCAAATCAGACTGGCTGAGGATGCCAAACCCAAAACAGCATTTTCAACCCCTAGTGGGCATTATCAATTTATTGTCATGCCCTTTGGTTTGAAAAATGCACCTGCCACATTCCAAAGGCTGGTGAATAAAGTCCTTACAGGCCTGGGAGCCTATAGTGCAGCATATCATGATGACATAGCTGTCTTTAGCGCCACCTGGGAGGATCACCTGGTCCACCTGAAGAATGTTTTAGAGGCTCTGCAGAAAGCAGGTATCACTGTCAAGGCCACCAAGTGCCAGATAGGGCAGCGTAAGGTTGTGTACCTGGGCCACCTTGTGGGTGGAGGCCAGGTTCAACCATTGCAGAGCAAAATCCAGACCATCATGGACTGGGTTGCTCCCACTACCCAGACTCAGGTCAGAGCTTTCTTGGGCCTGACTTAGTACTACAGAAGATTTGTGAAAGGATATGGGCCTACCGTGAGTCCCTTGAATGATCTTACTTCAAAAAGAATGCCCAAGAAAGTTCAGTGGACAGTTAGCTGTCAGAAGGCATTTGATGACCTCAAGCAGGCCATGTGCACTGCTCCCATTCTGCAAAGTCCTGACTATTCCAAACAACTCATTGTCCAAACAGATGCATCTGAGTTGGGGGTAGGGGCTGTGTTGTCACAACTTAATGCAGAGGGTCAGGATCAACCAGTAGCTTTTATTAGCAGAAGGTTGACCACCAGAGAGAAACGTTGGTCAGCCATTGAGAGGGAAGCCTTTGCTGTGGTTTGGGCTCTGAAGAAGCTGAGGCCATACGTGTTTGGCACTCACTTCATTGTTCAGACACACCATAAGCCCCTCTTATGGCTAAAACAGATGAAGGGTGAAAACCCCAAACTTTTGAGGTGGGCCGTTTCCCTACAGGGGATGGACTATACAGTGGAACATAGCCCTGGGAGTAACCATGCCAATGCAGATGGACTCTCCAGATATTTCCACTTAGAGCATGAAAACTCAACTGAGCAAGGTTAGTCTCATCTCCTTACGTTTGGGGGGGGGGTTGTGTAGGAAAGTAGGATCTGCTTCTTATGGTTAACCCCACTTTTTACTTGATGTTACACTGTTTTTGACTAGTCTGATTGGGATCCTGCTAATCAGGACCCCAGTCTATCTGCTTTCTCCCTAAAATGTTATGCCATGTACTTAGGTACACCATTTTTTCCATTTATTTATTTATTTTGTTTTGGAACTCCTACGGAGGTCCACAAAAACACACCAATAAATTAAAAGGACAAACTTTACATACAATACGAGGTCCTTCCTTATACATTGCTATAAAAATTCTTATATCAAACATACTAAGAAATGTGCAAATAATGCTGTAAATACATGAGACAATCAAATAACCAACCAATAAAAAATTCTTGTATCAAACATACTAAGAGATGTGCAAATAGTGCTATGAATACATGAAACAATCAAATAACCAACCAGTCGATATTAAGTCATGACAATAAAACTACTGTTAGAAAATTTTCTAATAAATAGGCAGAAATGTTTTAAAAATTGATATATCTTAAAACAAACCATTTCATTCGGAGGGGACAAAACCAAAGATCGTGCCTCCTGAGCAGAGTGAATATTACATTTGGTAAAAACTGGCTTTAAGAACACTCGCCTGGCACTTTGCAGCTTTGAACATACAAATAAAACGTGATTTAGATCTTGGATTTGCAACTGGCACAATTCACAAATTCTCTTCTCTCTAGGGGGCATATTCACAAGGACTTATCGCTGAGTTATCGCCACCTTAACGCATCAAAAGTGGAGATAGATGTAACGCCCCATTCACAAGCGGGTGCAAACTGCAGACATCGCCAGTGTTCCCACAATAACTGCCGCAAAATTTATCTCCAAGGGTGACACCACCAACTAACCCTAATGAGATGCAGAGTAGGCGTTCCCGTGCAAAAACTCACGAAAACACCACAACACCACTTTCACAACGAACTGCCAGATCTGCGATGCGAACCAAAAACAGGCGATAAGCCGCGGTAGCAGCAGGGAATTAACACCTGCCTTTTGCTGGTGTTAAGCAGGACGACTACCTGCAGTATGAAAGGGAGCCCAGCCAAGAGCCACATCTGAAGACCCACAGATGCCATGGAGCCAATGATCATGCAGCTCGGAGACCCATGAGGGCCACAATACCCACCGCCACCACCCCCAGGCCCGCCACCACCCACAGGACCCGCCCCGCCCCCCCCAGACCACCACAGAGGCAGCGTACACAAAGACAGCGGACCCACCGTAAACGCACCAGCCGCACAGACCTAACGCCAGAGGAGGTCATTGCCAACTACAGGCCCAAAAGGACAAACATCCCCCGCATCCTGACCCACATCGCCCACCGACTGACGGTACCAACACAGCGGACAACCAACATCCCTCCGCAGACAAAGCTGCCGGCTGTGCTGCACATGTTGGCCTCTGGAACCTTCCAACCCACAACTGCCAGAGTCAGAGGAGTCTCACAGCCAGCCCAATCCAAGTTCATCCCACCTGTCCTGGATGCCATCATCAGCCTGGTACCCCAGCACCTCCACTTCACCCACACTACGCAGGAGCAGCTGGAGACCAAGCAAGGCTTCTACGCCATAGCTGGATTCCCTCACGTGTTGGGGGCAATCGACTGCACACATGTACCCCTCGCGCCCCCTGCCGACACTGCACACAACTACCGCAACAGAAAGCACACGCATTCCATCAATGTGCAGGCAATAGTGGACCACCGGGGACTCCTCAACAATGTTGTGGCCAACTCCCCAGGCAGTGTGCATGATTCATACATCTCCCGACAGTCCATCATCAACCAGCGCTCCCAGGATGGCACCTATGGAAATGCATTGCTCGTTGGTAAGTACCAAATGAACACACCACACACCTCCACTCCACAGTCATGCAACTCACAACACTGGCAATGGGCACGCAGCAAAACTACATGCAACATGCCACACAACATGCCAACCGACCAGACACGACAAAACAACTCCATTGGGAACCTGGGCTTGCCATGCACATAACCCAGCCACGGCATGGCACCACAGCCACACAATAGCAGAATGTGAGGAGAGGCCTGGAGCAGGCATGTGCGAGAGCGGCAAGTGACTAATGAATGAGAACCTACCCAATACCAGGTGTGGCGTGGATGTGCCGGACAGACTTCAGTGTGCAAACCACGGAAATGGCCATGTGGACATTAACTGCTGGTGCATGGAGTGTAGTGGCCAGTGGACGCTACCATGTCCCCACAGGCTGTGGGGCAGAACGCGGAAATGTCACTCGTTACGTCCCCCCCTGTATGCGCGGGCGGAGTGGGTTGGCCCTGCGTACGCCAGGCCTGCGTAGCAGTGTGAATAAAAAGCCAGTTGCACTGGGCGTGGTTCTCATTCGGAATGGCCAACGTGTCTGCCAGGGCAGCACCTCTCAGCCCGCCATGAGGCCGGCACCGTGCGTGGCGGGGCCTGCGTCCCTGTGCGCCTGCTGCACCCCGGGCCACTGGTCCCCAGACCCGTCATGCCTGCCCCAGCGCACCAAGGAGGCTCTGCTCACCTGCTGACACCGGCGTGTGTCAAAGAGGGCCCACCACGTGCCGGTGCAAGCTCCAAGCCCCAGTCCTGCGACCTTTGCAGCCTCCGCAGACCATCGCTGGCCTCCACGACGCTGGCCCACAGTACTCCTTTTCCGTTGACATACCCCACCGGCGTACTCTTCGGCCCAGTTGTTGGCACATGTTGTACTGAGTCGTGAGTTTTGAATGGCAGTGACCCCAAGTCTGTGGCAGCGTCTACATCACTAAACTCCCTCCGATCAGTGAAGCCAAAGTCTGCATCGCAAGCCTGCGACACGTGGTGCCACTAACCCTGTTCAACGCAAGCCAGCGACACTTGGATGAGGGCTCAGGCCCACACTGCGGTCCAGTAGGTCCCACATGTGGAACTGTGTCTTGAGTACAGAACGGCAGTGACCAGATGTTTATTGCAGAGTTTATATCACTGAACTCCCTTCGATCAGTGTCCCAAACCCTGCATCGCAAGCACACGACACGTGTCTGTGGGCCCATGCTGACCGCTGCCCCCGGCCTACACTGCGGTCCAGTAGGTCCCACATCCAGCACTTAGTCGTGATTCATGAATGGCAGAGTCCATACCAGTGAACGCACGGAGAGGAGTAAGAGGAAGATGCGGCTCAGTCCGGATGAAAGCCGGATCCTCGTCACGGAGGTGACCGAACACTAGCAACAACTGACCTGGTGCCACTAACCCTGTTCACCGCAAGTCTGTGTCCCATGGTGCCACTGAACATGAACTACGCAGGCCGGTGGGACCATCCAACGTAAGCCGGCGACACTCGGATGAGGGCCCCTGCTGACCGCTGCCTCAGGCCTACACTGCGGTCCAGTAGGTCACACATGTGGAACTGTGACTTGCGTAAGATATGGAGGAGTCCACACCATTGGACACGCCTCATCGCAGGCGGCATTCCCTATCAGCACTGGTGCCACTAACTCTGTGCGCAATGAGTCATGGGCACTTTCTGGTTGGACTTTGGTGGCATCTGAGTCCATGGCCTGGGGGTTGTCTGCATCATCATCTGGCTGGGACGGACTTGGTGTTCGACATGTGTCTGTTCCATTCATCTCCACCATAGTGACTGTTTCTGCGTGGTTCTGCCCTCTGCATCATGCCCTGGGGGTACACCTTCCACTGTCCACCGAGACACTCCGCGACAACCCCCTTTGTCATCTACGAGAACCTGCTCTGCTCTCGTGACCCTGCCCCAGTGCACCGCAAGTCAGCGGCCCGTGGCGGTAGGCCTGTGCAGGATGCTGTGCATCCGGGGCCACTGACTCTGTGCAGCTCAAGTCATGGAGCCTTTTTGGTTGAATGGTTGTGTCCTTAACAATGGACACTGTTGTCGTATTTTGACTGCACCAGGCACTCCATGAAGGCACACACCCCACACACATCCAACACAGGTGTCACTCGACATGTGAGCCTGCTAATAAAAGTGGCCGGGCACACGTGCCCGTAGCCATTCACACCATCTAAGCAAGTGTGTCCGTGTGGTCATTATGTCAGCTTGATGTGCCCGAGCCCTGCAACATCACAGTGTGCTGTCTTAGGCGGACGATACCATGTCACCTCAGCAGTGGCTAAGACCTTGGACATGTAGCTTCGCCCGCCCCCCCTGCATGCACAAGCGGTGTGTGCTGGTCCGGCGTATGTCAGGTCAGCGCCGGGGTGTGCTGATTCGGCAGGGGGATCAGGGCGTGACTCTGGACTGGCCTTGAGCAGGAAGTGCGGTAAGCGTGTCTCTGTGTTGGAGTGTTGTCACCACCAGGGCCACAGTAGTCGATGTTGCAATGTAGCATGCACCCGGAGGGCGGGCCCGCACGTACGGGGAAATGTAGGAGCACAAGACCGCTCGGGGTCTTGGCTCATACATGCCAAGTGTTATGTGTATCAGTCCTGCAGCTGCATAAGTCAGATGCCTAGCCTCAATTGCAGCGCTATCACAGCCAATCATGGACTGTACACCTGTGTCCGCCCTGTCCAGACCATTGGCCTGCACTCACGTGGCCGCACACCCTCTACGGCCAGCTTCACAGTGTTGTTGGCATGCCGCTGGACATGCGCAGACAGGCATGACAATGGTGTGCCGTAGGAGTGCACGTGATACAACCGCGCAGCACACACAAGTGTGGGGGCTCGTGGGAGGGAGGAGCAGCTGTGAGACAATGTAACACACAGTGAGGCCACTCATGTGCCACGTGCTTGGCATATCATCCATGATTCCCTGGGTCACAGACATCCCACCCCACCCACGACAGGCCTCTGTACATCTCCAGTATGCAAGCAGATGGTAAAGTTACTGTAGGGAGGAATGGTCCTTTGTCTGAACTATCAGGCGGAAGCACATATGCAGCTCCGAGCTGGGACTTGCATGTGCCCAGCACCCCCTGACAGATACGATAGCATTTGCTGGCGACTCCCACACTACGCACTGCCCGACGTGAGACCAACGTGTACACATCCCACACACAGAAGTCCTTGGTCGTAGTTAGCGTGCGTGAAATGGCCTTCACACATACTCCCACCCCACCCCAGGCCTGCACCCGTTGCACACAGACACTGCTCATTGATCCGAGCTGTGGCATTTCATTCACAGGACTGGCGCGGGTCAGCACAGTGCCGCTTCAAGCAGAGCCACTGACGCAATGGCAGACCATCCCGGACACATGCACAACTCCAGTCATGTGGACCGGTACCATGCACGTCTGCTGCATGTACTGGGGGCACTGCCATTAGCAGTGCTGCAGATCAGTTACCGGCTAAGCTTCCGCCTTGCCAACGTCACCTGCGTTCAGCCTGTGTTGCATTGTCGCTCGTGCATATTCGAGTGGACCATGGATGACTGCCTCTCCAACGTAACAGTAGCTGACCTGGATTTCGATGTGTGTATGCGCCCCCTGTTGGACCACAACCAGGAGTGTCATCGTGATGCCCATATATGGCATGCCTGGATGATTGGCATGCATGCTGGCAACTGGACGTGGGAGATTGCACGAGTTGTTGTGTGCAGTGACCACATTGAGCCGCTCCCCTATTGGGCTTTAGTGCCAATTGGGGCCAGGGGTTGGAGTCAGCATATCTGTCCGGGACAGCTGATGGGTTACGTCGCCGACATGTTAGATGTAGTCGACAACGAGCTCATGTTGGAAATGTTGGCCTACACTGCTGCACTCGCGTTCATGGACCAGTGACAACGTACCTGCAGCCACAACTGAATGTGACCCATTGCACGTGTCCCGGCGCCTGGTTGCATGTTGGGGATCTGGTCACATGTCCCAAGACGACAGTGGGCATGGCTGCATTGGCCTGGACTCCGGATAAATGCGCGGACAACCAACGCGCGTTGGCACTGACTTGTGTGGGCGATGGACTCCCCCGGGGTGGACATGGGCACTTTCCAACGTTCCTCATTCAGACATGCTGCTGCATTGGTCTGCATGTTGTGGCACTTCTCTTGGCCGTACTGACACGCATTGTTGATGAAGTTTCTGCACCTTCACTTGTCTCCAACTGTGATGAGTGTTGATATGTATGCACATGTGTGTGTCACGGCCTATCTGGGTCCCTGCCATACATGCATTGCTACCCCATCAGGGCTGTGGGTTGGTACTTGTGCATTATCATGTCCCTATTTCGTGCTTTGCTAGATGCATATGGCCATTTACCAGCCACAAGCGGGTGCACTTGTGTCCTGTGTTCGGTTGTGCAAATGTTGGTGTTTGTACCACTTTGTGTTCGATGTTGGGGTGCTCTGCTTCCTATGTGTGTGTGCTGCATTGTGTGTGAGATGGCCCTTCAGCTCTGATTTGGCTCACCCTTCTCCCTTTCAGGCAGTGTGGTTTTCACTTCTGTGCTTGTTCAATGGTGTGATATTGCCGACTTGTGTGACTTGTGCTCTTGGTTGGTGTTGTTACTCTTGGGCATGGTTTGTCTGCAGTTGTGCTGTGCTTAATTGTGCATGTGTGCCATTGTGCCCATCTCCCCCCGTCGCCCCAGTCGCTGGTCGTTCCTCTCCCTGTTGCTGTTGTGTCTGTTGATTTTGAGCAGTTTCCGGTCCCCGATTCCTGCCACCATCTCCAGACTGATGTGGCGGACACCATTTCCTCCATGTCATCCAGCTCCTGGTGTGGCGCTGGACTCCCACCTCCGGTGTGCATTGCTGCCTTCTGGTTGTTGGCGTGTTCTGCTTGTTTTTGCGTTTCGCATCATTCCAGCTGTTCTGGTTTTCTTCCATTGTCCTCCTTCGCTCTCCGGCTGCATTCACCTTGTCCACGATGGACTGCCATGTACAATGTTTTGTTGCCAATTGGGCTTGTGGGGTTGTGTACTAGCTCTGACTGCCTCCATTGTGCTTCGCTGTTGTTTTCTGTTTGGTTTGTCTTCCTTTTTCCTGCTTTTGTTGTGCTTATTCCCGCCTGCCGTGTGTGTGTCGCGGGCCTGGCGCTGCTTATCGCTGCTTTCCTCATCGCGAATGGGCTCATCGCACGTTTTTTTGCGTTGGGGTTTGTGTTTTTATCTCCGTCACGGTGGTTGTATCGCGGACATTGGCCGCGTTTTCGGCAAACTATCGCATGGTACCGCCGTGTTGTGAATTCCACGTTAACACAGGGTTATTTTCCCGCGATAGACTGCGATGTGTAAAGTTGCGTTAACATTTTTGGGAGATGTTTAGCGCACGTTCTTGTGAATATACCCCTAGGTGTTTTATCCCAGGTGCCAGTAACATCTCTTAGAGGCAGCAGATTGAATCTCAGTAGGAGTATCAGCCTTCTAATCCCGTGAGGGATATTCCAAGTTAAATAAGGCTGTGGTTTATTCCCCAAAGCACTCCCACTGACCGCCACATTACTGGACCTGGACTGGCTTAAAGCAGCATCTCTCGCCAAACTAATAGGGGCTCTAGACTTCTTTAAGAGCTGTTTCAGTACAGATTTAGACATGAGAGAAGCGGGATTCAAACTAAGACCGAAAGTATCATTTGCACATACAAAAGACCTAAAAAACGTTGATTGTTCTTTTAGTGTGCCAAGGATTTCTATTCTCAGGGCGGCCCTAAGTGTACCCTCTTCCCCCAAAAAGAGGGAGTTACCCCACCTGAGGACCGCTGCCTGGGATAAAATGAAGGACGAGACTAATCCAAATTCAAGGCGCAGTCCATATGGGGCAGCCAAAGAGTTTAAATTACAAATTTGACGCAGGATTCGTCCTTCCGCCTTATCGAACGAGAGCCAATAATTCATGTCCAACACCTCGGCAGCATATATTAACGAGGGAGGGATTTTGACCTTAAAAACAGATAAGACATGGCTAAAATGGCATCTCCCGCAAGTTTTATAGAATCTGTTTAATGCACTTGCCTGGGAGACAGCTTTGCTAACACAATGTTTAATATGCTCCAAGTCTCGACCTGTTTTGGAAAAAACCTTCCCTGAATATAAATACGAGTCAACCAGTTCCAGTTTTCAGAGCCAAGCATCCATCTTAGACATCTCTTTATTCTGAGCCCCTTCTTGCGAAAAACCAAAATCTTGATTTTTGTAATATTAATTTTCAGGAAGTGAGCCTCTGCATATTTACTTAAGGCGTCCAGCCGACGTTGCAGGCCGATGGGCGTTAGATCGAATATTGCAACATCGTCTGCATATAATAGAGAACCAACGGACATTATACCAATTTTTGGGGCATCTACTTAGGTACACTCCAGATTGGATACTGGGGTACCCTTTTCAGTCCCTAGTATATGGTACGCATGTACCCAGGGCATAGGTACCCCAGAGGCCTCCCATGGGCTGAAGCATGTATTATTCCACCCATGAGAGGCCATGCGAAATGGAACTACAGGCCTGCCATTGCAGCCTGTGTAAGATGGTGCATGCACCACTTACTTTAGATATAAGTTTACTATATCTATAGGTCACTACACTTAAAACCTATCAGTCACCCCTCTGGCAGGCCTTGACAATCCTGAAGACAGGTTGCTGGGTTTTACGTGAGAGGGTGCCCATGCATGAGCAGAGCACCCCTGCAGCCTTCGGAGACCATTCTCCCGGGTTGTCGGTGACGCAGCCAGACATATAGGTAGAGGTGCATTATATGCTCGCGTAAAATGCTATCTCGAAAACGGCTGCAATAAAACATGTCGTGTTTGGTATCAAACACCTTGGAATCATACCTCCACACTGGTAACAGGTGTGGGAGGTATGATTCCACCCTTCTGAAGTGAGCTTCATGGGGTTTCTGGTCTTTCCGGTACCAGCCTTTTTGACCCGGACAGCACAAAATGGTTGCTGCCGACCAGAGACACATTTCTGCCCTCCTGCTGCTGAGCCAAGCCCGAGGAGGGGAAGGCAGCACAATAGGCATCCTGTCACAGGGAGGTGAGACCACCTCCAAGACAGGATTTAGTGTATTGGGGCTGGGTGGGTGCACTTCCAAAGTGCCTGAAAGTCTGCACGAGGGGCACATTTGGTGTCCCTGTGCATAGTCCAGTTCAAACCAGTCCTGGGAGCCGTTGGCTCCTGCTCTGGCGCGAAAGTGGACAAAGGACAGGGGAGTATCCTCCCCACTGTCCTGACCCTCCCCTGGGAGGGTCCCCTGAATCTGTCCAACCCTCTCCCGTGGGTGCAAAAGGGCTTACCTGGCTGTAAGACCCTAGATTCGATGTGAAAAAGATTCTGATCAAGAAACCACTGACCTTCGACCGTCTGGACACTCTGGACTTTGCTGGACTTCGACTGGGCCCGATTTCGTCTCCCTCTCTGTCCAAAGCATTGTCTGTGCCTGTGCACCATACAGGCTCTGTGCAGGACCTGTGGAGCATCAAGGACATCTGAAGTATCTCCCTTGGGGTGAAGGAGTCACTCCCTTCATTCGCAGGCACCATAACACAACTGACTGGTCTGCTGATCCTGAGCTCCTGCAGACTCTGAACGCTCCAGCAACACAGAAGGTGGGTTCCTATGTTTCCTGCAGTTGAGCTGCCCTTTCACCAAGTTTGAGACCAGTATCTTTCGTGGGGACCGCATAACCCAAACCCTTGTGCACTGTATACTTTTGCAAGTGCCTATGCTTGTTGGCGTTCCCCAACTAAGTGCATTGGGCTGTTAATAGCCCCAACCTCTGTGCACATTTTGTACAAAGGACTTTGGCCTCCTTGCACTCTGTGCCCTGCAAGCTGTTACTTTGTGAAACTGCTAGAGGTCCCCTTGTGACTCCTGTGCCTCCAGCCTGTGGGTCCATTTGAGGGGCAACACTGCTTTTCTTGGGCTCCCCTGATTGCTCCAGGCTTGCCCTGACTCCCCTTGCTGTGGTGAGTACCCTGGGCTGGGCCAGACTGTAACCTTCCTTGACCTTCTTCATGGGTTGCTGCTGCCAAGGCTTGTTGGTGCTCCCGCCAGACACTGACCCCTCAGCACTCAACATCCTTTGTGGGACAGCTCATATTCGGCTTCTGGTCATCCTCGACATCTCCTGGTCCCTGCAGCTGTAGAGTCAAGGTCTCCATCTTCACACCTGAAGCACCCAACATCAGTGGGCATTCGTCTACCGAGCCCCTGGTCACTCCTGAGTAACCCAGACTATGTCCCCTCTGCTTTCAGGTTCCTTCCATCAAGAATCCACCTGTGGGTTCCACCGGACACTTTTCTTCTTTCTAGCAGCGGCATTTCTTTGAAGACACCCATTGAGAAAGTCGGCGGTTTCCGACGCCACTTCAGCCCTAAGCACCCGGCTTCCCTGGGATAGGTACCTCTGGTACTATGGTATCCATGGGTGGGGTGGCTCTCCAACCCTCTATGTTCCAAAGGGTTTCCTCGTAAACCACTGGGAAGGGTCCTTAAACCTTAAAATTGGAACCGCGACTCTCCCATTGAATTGTACGTAGCACGTGGTCTTGTTGCCACACTGCACCCGTTCTCCTTGGGGTCCCTACTTACTCACCTTGGGTGGTTCCTTGGGGTCCCAGCGATTCTACATCCTCTAGACACTGTCTTGACTCGAGTCGTGGTTCTTATACCACTATTTTAGTATATGGTTTGGTCTCCCCCTGGAGCCCACTGTGTATTAGTTCTACTTACGACTGTTTCTGTGCTACAGTATTGTGTGCTTTGTGTTTATCTGCGTGTAGCAGATACTGTGAGGTATTTAAGGTGTGTTATAATAATAAATACATATTTTTATAACTACTATGTGGTTCTCCTTTCATTTAACCAATACAATAAGGTTGCATTATGGTAAAACAAGCTGCTTAACATTCCTTCAAGACTAAGCCTGAAGGCTGCTCTCCACAGCTACCACTTGGATAGCTTTCTAAGGTTATCTTTGACCTCTTAAATCACCATAAGGGTTGTTTGGACTGGTGCAAGGTGCCCACTGTAATTAGTGGACATCATATACCATGCCAACTTCTCACAACCTTGGTCTAATTGGTGCTCTACCTCTTTGGTACAAAAGGGCCCCTCTCTCTTATTGAGATGACATGGAGGCTAACATTAGGCAAGTTTAAAGTGCATTTAACACATTATCGATAGCACTTGTCACAGGTTAAAATAACAGCTTTTAAACAAACTTTCATTGGACCAATCCGTAGCTTTACGGATATCTTGTAGACCTCCCCCTAGGAAGAAATCTTTGAATGCTGAGGCACCTCTAAGGGAATGTACACCAAACATAGTAGTGTCTATATCCGCTTCTTTCATTACCTCCTTGACCCATCTCGCTATGGTTGGGGAGGAAACTGCTTTATGATGTGGTCTATGCGATAATAGCATTTGTTCTGTATTCCTTCTCAGACTCGTAGTCCTTCTCTCATACTCCAGCAAGCATTTCACCACGCAAAGCCTTTCATTCTGAGTAAAGAAAGGGTAGAATACAGAGGTTGACATTGTCTTGGTTCTCTTTTTAAATGGAAGCAAACCCCTTTGAGTTGGTAGACCCTGCTGGTGATGTCTAGGGCCCTTACGTCTGAGATACATCTAAAAGATACCAGCCAGAGTAAAATGGTGAGTTTGTAGGATATATGTTTTAGTGACAAGGCAGAATTTTCACCCCAACTTAAAGAACCTGTTGAACATCTCTTACATCCCATAAGGCCGTGTATTTTGCAGAGGGTGCATACTTCACATAATTTTTTTAGTTAGTGAGTTTTGTCCCATAGATACTCCATCTACAAGACAGTGACCTGCTGCAATAGTTGATCTGTAAATGTTTACTGTTCTATAAGACAGTCCACATGTGAACAATTCGGACAAGTAATTGACTATATGTACTAGATCAGTTGAAACGAGATTGTAATTCCATCGAAGACACCAACAAACCCATTTCTCCCAAGCCAGTCTATAAGCCTTTCTAGTGCCAGGTGCTGATGACTCTGATATGAGTCTGAAAGCATCTGCCGAAAGTCCTGGAGTCTGCCACTGTCTCGTGAAATCCTCCAGGCCATCAGTGTCAGAAGACCTTGTTCTACCAGAGGATGTAGTTCTCCTTCTGGAACTTTGATTATGTCCCTGAATGTCGGTATTAAGTTTGGTAGGTCTATACTCATTTCCAGTAGGATTGGGAACCATGCCTGGGATCTCCAAAGGGGTGTTATTACCACTGTGACTTCCTTGTTCCTGCAAAGGTGTAGTGGCAATCTTGGTAGCATGACAAATGGAGGGAAAGCATAAGATGCTAGTCCCCTCTAATTCTGAAGAAAGGCATCCACCCCCAATACCTGAAGGTCCGGCCTCCAGCTGAAAGTTTTTGACAATTGAGTGTTCAGTCTTTCTGCAAAGAGATCTATTCTGATGGGTCCACATGTTGACTGGATACTGTGGAAGATTCCCCTGTCTAAACTCCAATTGCTGGAATCTCTGAAATTCCTGGAGAACCAAACCGCGACCCTGTTGCTCAAGCCCAGGATATGTTCTGCTACTTCTGAAATGCCTTTGTTGAGACAGCAAACCCCAGAAGAACTAGGCTACGTCCGCTGGACCTTTGGAATGGGGGTCCCTCATTTGTTGACATATCTGACTGCAGATACGTTGTCCATCCGCCGCATCACAGAACATTTCATTAAGTCTTTGGTGAAACAGCGCATTGCAAAAGAGCCTGCCAGTAGTTCAAAGCAGTTGATGTGCAATTCCTTCTCTTGTTCAGTCCAACGGCCCCCTTCTGCTGAGTTGCCACATCTCACACCACATCCTTCGAAGCTCGCTTCTGAATCTATCACTATCTCAAGTTCTTCTCCAAAGATGGCTCTCCCATTCCATACTTCTGCATTCTTTAACCATCAGAGTATTTCCTTCCTTGAGTCATGGTCCAGAGAAACTATTTGGGAATAGGATTGGTTTAGTCTTAATGTTTTGGCTTCGAGCCCTTGGAGAGCTCGGTAGTATAAGGGACCTGGGTAGATAGCTTGGATCGTTGAGGATAGAAGACCTAGAATCCTTGCTAGGGTTCTTAGATGAAATTCCTTTTTCCCTAATATTTTCCTCAATTCTTTGCGGAGTTTCCTTAACTTTTCCCCAGGTGATTTTAATTCTGCTCGTGTTGTGTTTATAACAAAGCCCAGGAACTGCGCTTCCTGACTTGGGACTATGCAAGACTTTTTCTTGTTTATGATAAACCCCAAGTGTTAAAATAGGTGTATGGTAAGGTCTGTGTGGTGTGGTACAATTTCCCTGGATTGGGCCATTATTAGGATGTCGTCTAAGTAGATTATAAGTATTATTCTGCTTGTTCTGAGCCATCCCGCTACAGGGCGAAGAACGTTGGTGAAGCACCAAGGGACTAAGGAGAGACCGAATAGGAGGCAGCCCGGAGCGAAGTCCTCACCTTGCACGACAGTATCGGGCTGTCATGCAAGGTGAGGACTTCGCTCCGGGCTGCTGTAAATCTAGTTGCCGATTGATTTGCCTCCTACAATAGCTCATCATAGATTAAGATCATCCAAATATTGTCTTTACACCGCAACGCAAGTGCGGATGGTGATTACTTCACCTAATTTTCATATGGATTTATGAGGATTATTCCCTTTCGATTTTTGGAATTTGGGTCTCTAAAAAACCGCAACTTGAATGCGGGTGGCTACCCCGGGAGCCAGATCCACATACACCGTGAATAGGTTGCTTCTCCCTTGTCCATTTTCCTGAAGAAGACCCGCCGGCTGAGGCTACAATTACCCTCTCTGCCCCTAAGTCGGGTCGAAATGTCGACGCTCACCCTCTAGCAGGCCTGGACCATGCGTCCCCTTCGCCCCGCCCTTGCTACGGATGATATTTCTCTGTTTTGTTTGCAAATCAAATTGAATTAATTAATTGTACATTGATCTATACTGGACAGGCCTAACCTGACTGATTTTTGTTATCAGTCATATTAAGAACAATTTGAGTGATGTTTGTTTTTTCATTTCTCTTGGATCCGTTTCCTTTCCTTACCTTCACTCACCTCACACTTAAGCACTTTTTCCATGCACCTTCCTTTGGAGCTACCTTCTTCTCCTTAAGTTATGAGTATGGTAGAGTGTCTACCATCTGTTGAAATGAGATTGTGAATAATAAATATATGGTTTTTTTTTAAATCAGGAGATGTCAAGTATGTTTCTAGGTTTGTTGCACATCAAAGAAAACTTCTTTGTTTGGATTTACTAAACCTTGTGCTGACTGTATGCATCAACCGCGGTCCGTGCAGGTAACAGCGGTGGGGCGGTGAGACCGTGTAAGGGGGGATTTCGAGGGATGATGCAGAGGGAAAATCAAATAAATAATTAATTTTCCCTCTGCATCGTCCCTCGAAATCCCCCCTTATTCGGCCCCACCGCCCCACCGCAGTTACCTGCACGGACCGCGGCTGGTACACATGCATTAAGTCATTTCTAAGCAATAACCTTTCCCAGAAAGATAATATCAAGTAGGCAGTCCTGGAAGGACTTTAGGCCTTTATCAATACATTTTCTTGGGTCTTTTCCTCCTTTAGCGATAAATGCCACCACCTTTGGGTCTAATTCCGGGATTGAGGCAACCTTGTCAGGTAAGGAAGGGTATGGGCATTCAGATCTCAAGCGTGATCTGACTTCTTTTGGTATTTCTTTGCAAAGCCAAAAAGAGAGGTGCTCCGCAATATGTTGAGCAGTGGTCCTCTCTTGGGATAGGGGGTGTTTGATGAGGAGTGGGTTGAACATGCTTTCTCCAAATGGGTCCATAATGCCCATTTGTGACCCAGGGGCCTTTGGTGTCTCGTCATTAGTTTCTATAATTCTTAGTTCAACCTCCTCAGTGTCTGTATCTAAGTCGGAGGAGTAGGAGAGGTTGATTTCATCCTTTAAGTCATCATCGCTGTCAATGGGAATAGTAACAGGGCCTTTTTCTTGCCCGTCTGTAGTGCCCAAGGCACCGTCTGTGTCACCGTCAATATGTGATGTCATTTGGCTTGAGGGTTTAGATTTTTCTAGTCTCTTATTCATATCATCCCCTGCAGCTGTTTTTCTCTGGGCCTTACTTGCCCCATCTGCACCTTGAGGGTGTCTTGCGCCAGCAACTGCCCAGCCTGTTTTGGAGATGGCCTCTAGTTTTTTATTAATTGTGTCATTTAAAGACCCCATTACCTTCTCTAAGGTTTTGTTTATGAGGCTTTCCATCCTATCCTCCATAGTAGCTACTGAGGATTCAAGGGACATGTCAGGAGGTAAGTAAGTATCAAGGTTGCCAGGATCTGTGGAAAAAATGTAGCTGTTGTCAGTTAGTTGGACTACAACTGCCAGAGTTCACTTAATTTTCCAAGGGGTCAAAATGGCCGCTGTAGTATTAACCAATGTTGTATCCCAATCTATTAAGATGGCTTCAATGTGTTTAGTTTATCTGTGAGGGCTTTTCCTCTAAAGTCCTTTTTTTATTGCTGTGCCCGGAGGTCTTCCTGTTTCCACCTTCCCTTTCTTTTGTTCAATATTTATTGTTTTAAGCGTGTGTGTGCCTCGTTGGGTTTTGCGGAGGTCATCGTGTCAGCCATGGTGAAGCCTTGCGTGTCAAGTAGGTTTTAATTGTATTTATTTTATTTTGAGGGCGGCTTGTGTATGGGTTGAAATTAATGCCTTTAATGATGAGGCCGGCTCGTGCCTGGCTCTGGCATTACCGCTCACGTCTGGCTCGTCATCCTCCCTGCAGTTATAACTTCCGCAGGTCGGTCTTTGAAATGAAGCCGACTCGCGGGTAGTTTTCCTTTGAAGTTGCTTTCAGTATTCGTTTTCGCGAGTCGGTCCTCGGAATTATAGCCAATTCATAGGCAGTTTTTCTTTGAAGTCCCATTGCTATAGCAACGGGGCTTGTTCCATGTTTCTTTTTCGGCTTTGTTAATTAGAGCATGCGCGGTCCCAGTAAAAGGGACTGGTGCGCTCTAGGGGTGTCCCTTTCAGCCTGAAGGAGCCCGAAAGGGACACAGCGTAGGCTAGAGTGCAGATGCAATAGGGCTTCTGACTCAAGGTTGTCGAAAGAGAGAAATATCCACCCTCCCCTACATTGTAAATCCTCAGGAGTTGTTAATAACCGCGTCAAGCATGAAATCAAGAGGAGTATTATAGGTTGGTTGTGGGGGTGGGGTGGGGTTCAACAGTTAAAGTAAATAAGCAATCAGTATAAATTAATAAGGCTGCACTTATCTGTGAGCAGCAGCAACAAAGAAGGGAGAATGCTGTGTGTTGGAGGACTTTATAAGTTATTGGAACGTTATTGAAGTTGTAGATTCCTTCAATTGTTGCTGCTGTGAGCTGGCAAAAAAAAGGATATTTGCATAATGTTAGCCTTTGTGTTATGCCATAAAATCCTGCCTGACATGCCAATGAATAAACCTGAAGTACTCCCTGCACCCCACTTGAACCTAGAGACTTAATAATGCTCTACAAGAGTCATTTGGCTGATCTTCAGTATTGCACATGGAAAACAAATGCTGAAGAAGTGCTCCATCCCCTGAGGGAGAACAAGTTGCTATTTTGGGGATGAACTGCACTAGACACTTTGGTATCCTTGGCTATGGAGAGACTTGGACTCTATGAGGCTTATCTAGACTTTAAAGAGTTCTAGAGTGGGACTTGAATTTTTTTGTTCTCAGGAGGCCCAGTGCAAAGGACCAAGGCTACTAGAGGCACCTGCTAACTAGCAGATAATGAACTGCTGCTTTGTTTTGCTCCAAACCTTTACCAGCAAAGTTTGTGTCTGCTGTGGGGCAACAGAAAATAAATAAGCCCTCATTAACTACAGCGTGCTGCCTTTTCAACCTGCTTGAGACATCTGAGATGTGAAAGCAAGACTAAGGGCCTTATTTAGTATTTGATGGATGGTATTTTGTCCACTAGTGAGGAGGAGGACATTACTACCGCCATCCTAACGAACTACCATCCATCAGATTTGGAGTTGACTGCAGGCCCAGTGGTCATCTCTGTACTGTAAAAGTAACCACTATCACTGTTCTTTTCAACGCAGTCACCCCAACAAACTTGCATCACCTATGAGCCATTTAGAAGTGTAGGAACTGCTGGTTTTCAGTCAGATACTCCACCACTGAAAACCCTTGACCGGTGGACCTGCCCTACAGTGGGCCACCACAGCCCAGTGGCAGCACCTCCACCATATATAGGGTGCATGACTGTCAGTGTTTTTCCATTATCAAATGTCCATGACACAGTGAGAAGACTCCCACTTTGGGGATTCCTTGCTGCAAAGCAAAAGAGAATGTGAAACAGGCTACTTCAATATCATCGCCTGCACAGCATTCAACAGCAATTAAAAGGTATCTGCCACACAGACTGATGGCTTTCATTTTGAAGACCTCTGCCTGGAGGATTTGGTGCCTTATATCTTCTTGGAGCTTTTTAGCTTACAATTTTAAAAATTCACCTCACTGGATCCCTAAGTCTGAGTTTAACTATTTTTATTTCATTTTGATTATCATTATTATAATAATAATAATTATTATTATTATCATTCTCATTAATATTGTTTGTTTTTCTAACTTGGTGTGAAAATGTGCTCTTTGTATTTTGGCGGCTTTAACTTTGCTCTGTATTCTGTGAAATCATCACATTTTTCTCTGGGGAAAAGCCTTAGCTACCACTCAATAAGCAGTGTTTCCCAGTGAACTGTGTGTGAAAAAAACAAGTAGCCATAAATTGTTAAAAATAACACCTGTTAACAAATGTACTGTGACAGGATTAATTTCGTGGTGTGTGCCATGTAAATGACAATAACAAAAACATGCAATAGAGTAGTGTGAAGGATCACTGTAAGAGAATGTTTGACAATCACGAGAGTCAGCAGTGTAGAATAGCAGTGGCACATGTGGTGGAGTCCAGTGGTGGCTCGCACATGTAAGAGCGGTGAGGCATGGTGGGAGTCAACAGATGACGGGTTAAGTAATATTAAATAAATAAATAAATAATACCACATACCTTGCACTCACCTAGTCGGCGATTCAGCGAGCGCAAGGTAAGTGATTTTATTTATTTAATATTACTTAACCCGTCGTCTGTTGACTTCCACTACCCCCACCCCGCTACCGCTCTTACCTGTGCGAGCCGCTACTGGTGGAGTCCTGTGGTTGAGAAGTGTGGAGGACTAGTGTGAACGAGTGTAATGAAGCATTGTGTTTGATTTAGTAATGACATATATGAATGATTAATATGAGGTAGTTTCACAGAAAAGTATCTCAAACAGGTAGTGCAATTAAGGATATAATAGTGATGCACAGTAAATCGATGTAGCTGTTTAGAGGGCGAGTGTAGGCATTTCATTTTGATTTGTTTCATTTTTATTTATATGAGTCATAATGCCAAAAAATATCTTCAAAGTGTTGTGAAGCCTGACTGTGGACTATTGCGGTGGATTCGTGAGGTAAAGGAGGCCCGAATATTTTGGTAGAGCCAAAGGCCAAATATGTATGACAATGTTGCTTTTAGGCTGCTGCTTTTAGGCTCTTCCCTATTGGCTGAAACAGAAAGGTTCTAATGGCTAAGTGCAATATGCATTGGCAAAGACAGTATGTCTCAGCATTTAATAGTCAAGCTATTGGCTTTGCCAGTGCTAGTTTGCACCAGCAGGCAAACACATGTCAAGAAGCATGCTTAGGTATGTCTGGAAACCTTGGAATGGATTTCCACAAGATGGCCACACACAGCACAATCCATGCTCTCTCGTGTGTCAGGATCCGTGCAAGTGTGCATTTTGATGCATGCATTTATGCTTCATTACAAGTGCTTACACATGTGTCATGACGAACATGTCAAATTTAGCTTTTTTTCAATCTAACATTTCAAGATGGCAGACACCCATCTTGGAACGGTACAGTAAGCTAAAAAGAATAACATTTGTGTGAAAGGGCATTTTAAGGAAGGATAGTCCTAGCAGCAAAATACAATTTATGAGCTCTCAAAAACAATAATAACGATTCAAAGAAAGCGGGAAACATTGGGGAGGGGTATGGGAAGTATGGTTCAGCGAGAAGGCAATGGGGGGAAAATAAATACTACCGAGCTGCAAGAAGAAGGGAGGAGGTGAAATAATTGGGCGAGGGTGTATCCAAGACCTAAAAAGTGTCATTCAAAACAGTAGTAAGGTACAGGTAGAGCAACCGCTGACCTTCCAGGCTCTTTAATTCACACATTGCTCCATCTTCACAATTCAAAGATATCTACTTCCAAGGCCTTTTTGCGCATTGCTTGTTGAAATCCCTGGCACCATCTTTTAAACAAATATTTCTCGTACATTAATAGAAAAAAATAGAATGTTCAGGAACCATGATGAATTTTCCTATTATTCAAAACGTTCTGAGTCTTTCCAAATTTGTGCCTGAGTCTAATGTGGTTCAAGGAGACTGGTGGGGGCAGATTTACAAGGACTGGCGCATCTCTGCATATTAGGAGGGATGCGCCAGTAAAGATGCGACATGCAAAAATACCCTTGCGCCACCACGGATGCGTCGCATTTACAATGCGGCGCACCGTGGCGCAAGGATAGACAGATGCGTGTCGCATCTTCTGTCGTAAGGGTAGCGCATTGCTGGAGTCGTGTCGCAAGCGCGACGCAACTCCAGCAATGCTCAGGAGCGGCCCATACCTATCATGCTGCGTCACTCGGTTTTGACGCACCGTCGTCGTAAAAGTGACTCAGTGAAATCTTGTAGATTTCACTGCGTCACTTTTACGAGGCTTTCTTGCGATGGAACGCCCACCCTGCATACATTACACCTGACACAGGTATAATGTAGCGCAGGGCTTTACAACATGACGCATCTCCCTAGATGCGTCACGTTGTAAATATGTCGCAACGTGGCGCATTGTTTACGACGCCGCTGCGTCACAGAAGTGACGCAACGGCAGCGAAAATGTGTTGCAAGGGGCTTGTAAATCTGCCCCTTAGTGTATCAGGGAGACCGTAGCAAACTCAGGGATATCCACATTGATAGTAAAGACAATGTGTGCCTCAAAAACTATACTTTTATTTTACTCTTCCTCTAGTACAGTTTTCCTCTTCTAACTCTTTCTGTAAGCTCGAGAGTGTTTTATGAAATAGTGCCAGAAAGAATAACTCCTTCTCAATTCTTAAATTGTTTTGCTGAATTTTAAATAAATATCATAAAGAGGATAAGAAACGAGAGCAATAACCGCTGTTTTCTGTCATTTGGACGAATTCGCCCAGGCCCCCCCTTAAAGAATAACTCACCTCTACATCATGCCTCTCTCTGGGAGTTTCATTTCTTGGCTGACTTCGGAAGTTTTTATGAGCTCTTTTTACGATGTTTTCAGGATTTATGGTATTTTTACAAGCTCTACAAATAGGGTCACGTGCCATAAATTACAATACAAATAGCGCTTCCTAACTCCTTTGGACAGTAATAAGGAAAAGGAAAGAAGACAGAAAGTGTGGAGTTGTCACTGATGCCTGCTGGCTGCTTGCCTCCAGTGCACATTTAGGAGAGGGTACACAGATCTCTTGTGCGGGATGATTCACAGAATTCTGAGCACACTGAGCTCTCCTAGGGTTGCTTCAAGCGAAACGACACCTGGCAGAATCCCAAAAAGCATAAGAACACTAAACTCTACTAGTTTAAATGAGGGGTGGCGGGAATGTTTCATTCCACCCATTGAGTTGGCAGAATTTGGGGGCATATTATCAACGAGGCGATAAACAATTATCGCCGCTTTTGCGTCCGTTTCCGGACGAAAAGCGGCGATAATTTTATCGCCTAATCAGCAAGGTCACGCTATCGCGTGAATCCTTGCATTATCGCCCTTTCCCCCAATGCCCATCTTTGCATCTCTAATGAGATGCAAAGTGGGCGTTACTGGGCGTACCCCGGATGGACTACGTTGCAAATATCGCTGATGTTCACATCGCGATATTTACAAGGCAGCCCACATGATTTTAGCAGAGGTTAGATTTTGGCGAAAACAGCCGTTTTGGCCAAAATCTAACGTCTGCTAAAATCCTGACTTAGCCATCCCTAACATAGGGGGTGGATTCTGCTGATACGACCACAGGGTCGTATCAGCAAGGTTATCGCCGTTTTGCAGGGAACATCGCTGGAAAACCAGCGATGTTCCCTGCAAAACGGCGATAACCTCGCTATCTCTGGAATTTTTATCGCCCTGGAGAAACGCGTTGTTAATAACGCGCTACCAGGGCGATAAATTCCAGAGATAGCCTGCGATAACAAAATTATCGCTAAGCACGGCCAGCGATAATTATCGCTGGCCGTTGATAATATGCCCCTATGTGACTCCTGCTACTCTTATAATTCAGACTTCCGGCCCAATTCCACCAATCGCCTCATGGTGGAATGTTTTCCTGCGAGGCACCAGAAATGCGAGTGTGAGTGAAATGTATTGTCACCTCGAGCCATTTTCTAAAGCGGGCAGTCATGGCTCGTCGTTAGTGGTCACGGTCAGAAGGTTGCTTCTCGAGTAGATTTGCTGCCACTCAAGTAGATTTTCTGTTCAAGCTGCAGCAAAAATAACTTGAATGGCTGCACGCTCTTATGCACAGCATGGTGCCATTCACACTGATTTTTCAGTGCTGCTCACACTACTGCTGCTAAATTGCAGCATGAGCAGCGCAACATGCATATTTCTGCCAATTTGCGGAACTCCACGTAATTCCGTGGAGTAAAACTCTCCAAGTTTCGCCCACCCCTGTTTAAATGTCAAATACAGACCTCAGTAGTGGACTGTGGTCACTTCTTCCCAATCTTCTCCCTTGTACACCCTGTTGCATGGTCTTTTCAGGGCATCCCTGTGTACCCTACATTATGACCTGGCAGTTGCAAAACACACTCCAGAGTAAAGTGCAGTGTGTAAGTATATAAACAAAGCACATTTTCAGGCATATTTTTCAAGGGTTTTGTGTCGCCCTTGCACCACTCAAGTGGGCACAGGGTGACACATAACCTACAATGAGATTTACCAAGCCACATAAGGCCACCCTGCGTGGCCTTGTGTAGCTTGGTAAATTTGGAGAAATGCAAGGTAGCGCAAGTCTCTTCCTTGTGTTACTCTATCCCAGGGAGACAATCCATAGGTGGAGCGTAAATGTTCCCATGCTTCCTCCCATGGATTCAGAAGCATTTGCAGATTTACTAATACTGGTAGACCTGGGAGTGCGTCAGAATGCTACACCTTCCCAGAGGAGGCTTAACGTGAAGAAATATCTTTATTTCTCCTCTCTCCTAATTTTTTCGTCTTTCTACATGTGCTACATTCTGCAGGACAAGTAGAAAGAAGAAAAAGCCTCAGATGATTGCTCTTGTGTAGGAAGGTGTCCCTCCCTGCACAAAAAACATCCTGCCTGTAACGCAGACACCCTCGCTCCATGGTGCAAGGGTGCTTGCATTGGCGTTTAGCAGCAGTTTGTGTGCCAGTGCAGGCAGAGAGCAGGAATGTGCCATATCTTGATAGATATGGCACATTACCTACCCTCTCCCTTTCACGCAGTGCAACACAGTGTCTTGCTGCGTTATGTGAAATAATGATAAATGTGGCCCTTAGTGTTTAAAAGCTAACAAGGGTAATTATTGAGCTAGTGTTTCTAAATTTGCAAACATTAGCTTACATCAAAACACTGTTTGTTGAAGACATGCAAGGACTGTTTTTGGGCTCCTGGGGTCGATAATCTTTGGTAATATTTTTTGCTTATTGACTGCATTGCTTGGTGCCAGGGTATCCTGTGGTCCCGTATGGTAGGTGATATGCAAACTTTTCCCAGCACACCACTGATATTAAAATGGGATCACAATAACATTACTATAGCATCAAATGTGCCAGTGCACATTGAGGTGTCACAAATTTGGCACCAGGTGGAGTTCATTTTTACAGGGTAGAGCGTCATGCAAATACAGATTTCTCCATAGCCAATGTTACGGGCTACTTTTCATGAAATGTCCCTAAAAGACCTGAAGATTAGTATCAGATGTGTTGCTTTAGTTAGCTGACATTTTTGGGCAGACATCATGTGAGACATGGAAAGCCTAAACAATGTATTGAGAATATCTAAAGACTCTCAAACATCTGCATTGCAGATACCCACCTCCACAACATGCTTCCACCTTGCCAGTCCAGTAGTGTAGCAGGGACCAAGCAATCATAAAACTAATAACATGCTGGAAAAACCACCAATGTCTAATCACCACCTCACTACAGGACCCCCTGAAAAACAACACTTTCCAAACAAGCATTGGCATAGCCAATAGGTCTCGCCTTTGGGGCCTTATAAGTGTTTAGCCAGAGCTATTGACTTTGCCAATGTCTTCAAGCTGTGCTGTAGAGAAGTGTGGCTGCTGTGCAGCATGCTGAAAAGTTATAATAAAAAAGTGTCAGAAGCATTTTTGTTACTTTTTATATGACCGAGAAGGCATTATGTAAAACTGAACGACCATATTAAAAAAAGTATTTACAATAAAAAATGTCCTCAGTTTTCTTTTGTTCTTGCAATGCTGGCAACTTGTTTCTGCCTATTGCAATGGTTGTTTGTTAAAGCTTTTTTTTTTGAGGGGGCATAAACAATCGGAGGGTGAAGTTTGGGAACGAGTACCTGTATTATAACACTAGCAGCGGCCAGACGCTAGGGGAGAATCAACAGATGCCAGATTCCGAGAGCAGGCTGAGGTGGTGCTGAGTGATGCTGAGGTGGTAGTGGTGGTGGTGGTGACTGTTGCGGAGACGATGCTGAGGTGATGCTGAATGATACTCAGGTCTTGCTGAGTGATACTGCTGTGGTGCTGAGTGATGCTGTGGTGGTGCTGAGTGATATTGTCTTGGCGCTGAGTGATGCTGTGGTGGTGCTGAGTGATATTGTCTTGGTGCTGAGTGATGCTGTGGTGGTGCTGAGTGATGCTGTGGTGGCCCTGAGTGATGCTGTGGTTGCCCTGAATGATGCTGTTGTGGTGCTGAATGATGCTGTGGTGGTGCTGAGCGATGCTGTGGTGGTGCTGAGCGATGCTGTGGTGGCCCTGAATGATGCTGTGGCGGTGCTGAGTGATGCTGTGGCGGTGCTGAGTGATGCTGTGGCGACGCTGAGTGATGCTGTTGCGGCGCTGAGTGATGCTGTGGCAGCGCTGAGTGATGCTGTGGTGACGCTGAGTGATGCTGTGGTGGTGCTGAGTGATGCTGTGGTGGCGCTGAGTGATGCTGTGGTGGCGCTGAGTGATGCTGTGGTGGTGCTGAGTGATATTGTTGTGGCACTGAGTGATGCTGTGGTGATGCTGTGGTAGTTCTGAGTGAGTTGTGGAGAAGTGTGGCTCAATGGTTAGAGCGGCAGACCCTGATGCAGAGATCTGGCCCGGGACCAGGGTTCAATTCCCGCCTCGGCGGGTCTTGGGCTCAATTTCCTCGGACCTGATAATTCTCGCCTCGGTGCCTATTCTAATCATGGGTCCCACTCTGCAACTCTGGGCAATAGCTTGCTTAATCTCCACAACGGCCCCAACAGCGCTGGGATGCCTGGCTTCACCCTGGGGGTGCCCAGGAGTGGACATTTCACAGGGAAAAGCCAGGAAGGGTTCCACAGCGGTATGCGTACAGCGCCAGGACACCCCTTTGGGGGTATAAGTGCGCTTTACAAGTACAAATTTCATTTCATTTCATTTCATGCTGTGGTCATCCTGTGGTGGCGCTGAGTGATGCTCTGGTGGCCCTGAGTGATGCTGTGGTGGCCCTGAGTGATGCTGTGGTGGCGCTGAGTGATGCTGTGGTGGCCCTGAGTGATGCTGTGGTGGCGCTGAGTGATGCTGTGGTGGCGCTGAGTGATGCTGTTGTGGTACTGAGCGATGCTGTGGTGGCGCTGAGCGATGCTGTGGCGGCGCTGAGTGATGCTGTGGCAGTGCTGAGTGATGCTGTGGTGGCGCTGAGTGATGCTGTGGTGGCGCTGAGCGATGCAGTGGCGGTGCTGAGCGATGCTGTTGCGGCGCTGAGTGATGCTGTGGCGGCGCTGAGTGATGCTGTGGTGGCGGTGAGTGATGCTGTGGTGGCGCTGAGTGATGCTGTGGTGGCACTGAGTGATGCTGTGGTGGTGCTGAGTGATGCTGTGGTGGCGCTGAGTGATGCTGTGATAGCGCTGAGTGATGCTGTGGTGGTGTTGAGTGATGCTGTTGTGGTGCTGAGTGATGCTGTGGTGGTGCTGAGTGATGCTGTGGTTGTGCTGAGTGATGCTGTGGTGATGCCGAGTGATGCTGTGGTCGTGCCGAGTGATGCTGTGGTGGTGCCGAGTGATGCTGTGGTGACGCCGAGTGATGCTGTGGTGGCACCGAGTGATGCTGTAGTGGCGCCGAGTGATGCTGTGGTGACCCTGAGTGATGCTGTGGTGGTGCTGAGTGATGCTGTGGTGGTGCTGAGTGATGCTGTGGTGGCCCTGAGTGATGCTGTTGTGACCCTGAGTGATGCTGTGGTGGCACTGAGTGATGCTGTGGTGGCGCTGAGTGATGCTGTGGTGGCACTGAGTGATGCTGTGGTAGTGCTGAGTGATGCTGTGGTGGTGCTGAGTGATGCTGTGGTGGTGCTGAGTGATGCTGTGGTGGTGCTGAGTGATATTGTTATGGCACTGAGTGATGCTGTGGTGATGCTGTGGTGGTGCTGAGTGATGCTGTGGTGGTGCTGAGTGATGCTGTGGTGGCGCTGAGTGATGATGTGGTGGCGCTGAGTGATGCTGTGGTGGCGCTGAGTGATACTGTGGTGGTGCTGAGTGATGCTGTGGTGGCGCTGTGTGATGCTGTGGTGGCCCTGAGTGATGCTGTGGTGATGGTGAGCGATGCTGTGGCAGTGCTGAGTGATGCAGTGGCGGTGCTGAGCGATGCTGTGGTGGTGCTGAGTGATGCTGTGGCGGCACTGAGTGATGCTGTGGCGGCGCTGAGTGATGCGTGGCGCTGAGTGATGCTGTGGTGGCGCTGAGTGATGCTGTGGTGGCGCTGAGTGATGCTGTGGTGGTGCTGAGTGATGCTGTGGTGGTGCTGAGTGATGCTGTGTGGGTGGTGCCGAGTGATGCTGTGTTGGTGCCGAGTGATGCTGTGGTAGCGCTGAGTGATGCTGTGGTGGTGCTGAGTGATGCTGTGGTGGTGCTGAGTGATGCTGTGGTGGTGCTGAGTGATGCTGTGGTGGTGCTGAGTGATGCTGTGGTGGTGCCGAGTGATGCTGTGTTGGTGCCGAGTGATGCTGTGGTGGTGCCGAGTGATGCTGTGTTGTTGCCGAGTGATGCTGTGTTGGTGCCGAGTGATGCTGTGGTGGTGCCGAGTGATGCTCTGGTGGTGCCGAGTGATGCTGTGGTGTGCCGAGTGATGCTGTGGTGGCGCCGAGTGATGCTGTGGTGGTGCCGAGTGATGCTGTGGTGGCGCCGAGTGATGCTGTGGTGGCGCCGAGGGATATTGTTGTGGCACCTACTGATGCTGTGGTGGCCCTGAGTGATGCTGTAATGACCCTGAGTGATGATGTGGTGGTGCTGAGTGATGCTGTGGTGGCGCTGAGTGATGCTCTGGTGGCCCTGAGTGATGCTGTGGTGGCGCTGAGTGATGCTGTGGTAGCGCTGAGTGATGCTGTGGTGGTGTTGAGTGATGCTGTGGTGGTGCTGAGTGATGCTGTGGTGGTGCTGAGTGATGCTGTGGTTGTGCTGAGTGATGCGGTGGTGATGCCGAGTGATGCTGTGGTAGTGCCGAGTGATGCTGTGGTGGTGCCAAGTGATGCTGTGGTGGCGCCGAGTGATGCTGTGGTGGTGCCGAGTGATGCTGTGGTGGCGCCGAGTGATGCTGTGGTGACGCCGAGTGATGCTGTGGTGACGCCAAGTGATGCTGTAGTGGCGCCGAGTGATGCTGTGGTGACCCTGAGTGATGCTGTGGTGGTGCTGAGTGATGCTATGGTGGTGCTGAGTGATGCTGTGGTGGCCCTGAGTGATGCTGTTGTGACCCTGAGTGATGCTGTGGTGGCACTGAGTGATGCTGTGGTGGCGCTGAGTGATGCTGTGGTGGCACTGAGTGATGCTGTGGTAGTGCTGAGTGATGCTGTGGTCGTGCTGAGTGATGCTGTGGTGGTGCTGAGTGATGCTGTGGTGGTGCTGAGTGATGCTGTGGTGGTGCTGAGTGATATTGTTATGGCACTGAGTGATGCTGTGGTGATGCTGTGGTAGTTCTGTGTGATGCTGTGGTGGTGCTGAGTGATGCTGTGGTGGTGCTGAGTGATGCTGTGGTGGAGCTGAGTGATGCTGTGGTGGCACTGAGTGATGCTGTGGTGGCACTGAGTGATACTGTGGTGGTGCTGAGTGATGCTGTGGTGGCGCTGTGTGATGCTGTGGTGGCCCTGAGTGATGCTGTGGTGGTGGTGAGCGATGCTGTGGCAGTGCTGAGTGATGCAGTGGCGGTGCTGAGCGATGCTGTGGTGGTGCTGAGCGATGCTGTGGCGGCGCTGAGTGATGCTGTGGCGGCGCTGAGTGATGCTGTGGTGGTGCTGAGTGATGCTGTGGTGGCGCTGAGTGATGCTGTGGTAGCGCTGAGTGATGCTGTGGTGGTGCTGAGTGATGCTGTTGTGGTGCTGAGTGATGCTGTGGTAGTGCTGAGTGATGCTGTGGTGGTGCCGAGTGATGCTGTGTTGGTGCCGAGTGATGCTGTGGTGGTGCCGAGTGATGCTGTGTTGGTGCCGAGTGATGCTGTGTTGGTGCCGAGTGATGCTGTGGTGGTGCCGAGTGATGCTCTGGTGGTGCCGAGTGATGCTGTGGTGTGCCGAGTGATGCTGTGGTGGCGCTGAGTGATGCTGTGGTGGTGCCGAGTGATGCTGTGGTGGCGCCGAGTGATGCTGTGGTGGCGCCGAGGGATATTGTTGTGGCACCTAGTGATGCTGTGGTGGCCCTGAGTGATGCTGTGGTGACCCTGAGTGATGCTGTGGTGGTGCTGAGTGATGCTGTGGTGGCGCTGAGTAATGCTCTGGTGGCCCTGAGTGATGCTGTGGTGGCCCTGAGTGATGCTGTGGTGGCGCTGAGTGATGCTGTGGTGGTACTGAGCGATGCTGTGGTGGCGCTGAGCGATGCTGTGGTGGCGCTGAGCAATGCTGTGGTGGTGCTGAGCGATGCTGTGGTGGTGCTGAGCGATGCTGTTGTGGTGCTGAGCGATGCTGTTGTGGTGCTGAGCGATGCTGTGGTGGTGCTGAGTCATCCTGTGGTGGTGGTGAGTCATCCTGTGGTGGTGCTGAGTCATCCTGTGGTGGTGCTGAGTCATCCTGTGGTGGTGCTGAGTGATGCAGTGTTGGCCCTGAGTGATGATGTGGTGTTGCTGAGTGAAGCTATGGTGGTGCTGAGTGATGTTGTGGTGCTGCTGAGTAATGCTGTGGTGGCGCTGAGTGATGCTGTTGTGGCGCTGAGTGATATTGTCTTGGCGCTGAGTGATGCTGTGGTGGTGCTGAGTGATATTGTCTTGGCGCTGAGTGATGCTGTGGTGGTGCTGAGTGATGCTGTGGTGGCCCTGAGTGATGCTGTGGTGGCCCTGAATGATGCTGTGGTGGTGCTGAATGATGCTGTGGTGGTGCTGAGCGATGCTGTGGTGGTGCTGAGCGATGCTGTTGTGGCCCTGAATGATGCTGGAGCGGTGCTGAGTGATGCTGTGGCAGTGCTGAGTGATGCTGTGGCGACGCTGAGTGATGCTGTTGCGGCGCTGAGTGATGCTGTGGCGGCGCTGAGTGATGCTGTGGCGGCGCTGAGTGATGCTGTGGTGGTGCTGAGTGATGCTGTCGTGGTGCTGAGTGATGCTGTGGTGGCGCTGAGTGATGCTGTGGTGGCGCTGAGTGATGCTGTGGTGGCGCTGAGTGATGCTGTGGTGGTGCTGAGTGATATTGTTGTGGCACTGAGTGATGCTGTGGTGATGCTGTGGTAGTTCTGAGTGATGCTGTGGTCATGCTGTGGTAGTTCTGAGTGATGCTGTGGTGGTGCTGAGTGATGCTGTGGTGGCGCTGAGTGATGCTGTGGTGGTGCTGAGTGATGCTGTGGTGGCGCTGAGTGATGCTGTGGTTGCGCTGAGTGATGCTGTGGTGGCGCTGAGTGATGCTGTGGTGGCCCTGAGTGATGCTGTGGTGATGGTGAGCGATGCTGTGGCGGTGATGAGCGATGCAGTGGCGGTGCTGAGCGATGCTGTGGCAGTGCTGAGCGATGCTGCTGCAGTGCTGAGTGATGCTGTGGCGGCGCTGAGTGATGCTGTGGCGGCACTGAGTGATGCTGTGGTGGCGCTGAGTGATGCTGTGGTGGCGGTGAGTGATGCTGTTGTGGCGCTGAGTGATGCTGTGGTGGCACTGAGTGATGCTGTGGTAGCGCTGAGTGATGCTGTGGTGGCGCTGAGTGATGCTGTGGTAGCGCTGAGTGATGCTGTGGTGGTGTTGAGTGATGCTGTGGTGGTGCTGAGTGATGCTGTGTGGTGCTGAGTGATGCTGTGGATGTGCTGAGTGATACTGTGGTGATGCTGAGTGATGCTGTGGTAGTGCCGAGTGATGCTGTGGTGGTGCCGAGTGATGCTGTGGTGGTGCCGAGTGATGCTGTGGTGGCGCCGAGTGATGCTGTGGTGGTGCCGAGTGATGCTGTGGTGTCGCCGAGTGATGCTGTGGTGACGCCGAGTGATGCTGTGGTGGCGCCGAGTGATGCTGTAGTGGCGCCGAGTGATGCTGTGGTGACCCTGAGTGATGCTGTGGTGGTGCTGAGTGATGCTGTGGCGGTGCTGAGTGATGCTGTGGCGGTGCTGAGTGATGCTGTGGCGACGCTGAGTGATGCTGTTGCGGCGCTGAGTGATGCTGTGGCAGCGCTGAGTGATGCTGTGGTGACGCTGAGTGATGCTGTGGTGGTGCTGAGTGATGCTGTGGTGGCGCTGAGTGATGCTGTGGTGGCGCTGAGTGATGCTGTGGTGGTGCTGAGTGATATTGTTGTGGCACTGAGTGATGCTGTGGTGATGCTGTGGTAGTTCTGAGTGAGTTGTGGAGAAGTGTGGCTCAATGGTTAGAGCGGCAGACCCTGATGCAGAGATCTGGCCCGGGACCAGGGTTCAATTCCCGCCTCGGCGGGTCTTGGGCTCAATTTCCTCGGACCTGATAATTCTCGCCTCGGTGCCTATTCTAATCATGGGTCCCACTCTGCAACTCTGGGCAATAGCTTGCTTAATCTCCACAACGGCCCCAACAGCGCTGGGATGCCTGGCTTCACCCTGGGGGTGCCCAGGAGTGGACATTTCACAGGGAAAAGCCAGGAAGGGTTCCACAGCGGTATGCGTACAGCGCCAGGACACCCCTTTGGGGGTATAAGTGCGCTTTACAAGTACAAATTTCATTTCATTTCATTTCATTTCATGCTGTGGTCATCCTGTGGTGGCGCTGAGTGATGCTGTGGTGATGCTGTGGTAGTTCTGAGTGATGCTGTGGTCATGCTGAGTGATGCTGTGGTGGTGCTGAGTGATGCTGTGGTGGTGCTGAGTGATATTGTTATGGCACTGAGTGATGCTGTGGTGATGCTGTGGTAGTGCTGAGTGATGCTGTGGTGGTGCTGAGTGATGCTGTGGTGGCGCTGAGTGATGATGTGGTGGCGCTGAGTGATGCTGTGGTGGCGCTGTGTGATGCTGTGGTGGCCCTGAGTGATGCTGTGGTGGTGGTGAGCGATGCTGTGGCAGTGCTGAGTGATGCAGTGGCGGTGCTGAGCGATGCTGTGGTGGTGCTGAGCGATGCTGTGGCGGCGCTGAGTGATGCTGTGGCAGTGCTGAGTGATGCTGTGGTGGCGCTGAGCGATGCTGTTGCGGCGCTGAGTGATGCTGTGGCGGCGCTGAGTGATGCTGTGGCGGCGCTGAGTGATGCTGTGGCAGCGCTGAGTGATGCTGTGGTGGCGCTGAGTGATGCTGTGGTGGCGGTGAGTGATGCTGTGGTGGCGCTGAGTGATGCTGTGGTGGCACTGAGTGATGCTGTGGTGGTGCTGAGTGATGCTGTGGTGGCGCTGAGTGATGCTGTGATAGCGCTGAGTGATGCTGTGGTGGTGTTGAGTGATGCTGTTGTGGTGCTGAGTGATGCTGTGGTGGTGCTGAGTGATGCTGTGGTTGTGCTGAGTGATGCTGTGGTGATGCCGAGTGATGCTGTGGTAGTGCCGAGTGATGCTGTGGTGGTGCCGAGTGATGCTGTGGTGACGCCGAGTGATGCTGTGGTGGCACCGAGTGATGCTGTAGTGGCGCCGAGTGATGCTGTGGTGACCCTGAGTGATGCTGTGGTGGTGCTGAGTGATGCTGTGGTGGTGCTGAGTGATGCTGTGGTGGCCCTGAGTGATGCTGTTGTGACCCTGAGTGATGCTGTGGTGGCACTGAGTGATGCTGTGGTGGCGCTGAGTGATGCTGTGGTGGCACTGAGTGATGCTGTGGTGGCACTGAGTGATGCTGTGGTGGCGCTGAGTGATGCTGTGGTGGCACTGAGTGATGCTGTGGTAGTGCTGAGTGATGCTGTGGTCGTGCTGAGTGATGCTGTGGTCGTGCTGAGTGATGCTGTGGTGGTGCTGAGTGATGCTGTGGTGGTGCTGAGTGATATTGTTATGGCACTGAGTGATGCTGTGGTGATGCTGTGGTAGTGCTGAGTGATGCTGTGGTGGTGCTGAGTGATGCTGTGGTGGCGCTGAGTGATGATGTGGTGGCGCTGAGTGATGCTGTGGTGGCGCTGAGTGATACTGTGGTGGTGCTGAGTGATGCTGTGGTGGCGCTGTGTGATGCTGTGGTGGCCCTGAGTGATGCTGTGGTGATGGTGAGCGATGCTGTGGCAGTGCTGAGTGATGCTGTGGCAGTGCTGAGCGATGCAGTGGCGGTGCTGAGCGATGCTGTGGTGGTGCTGAGTGATGCTGTGGTGGCACTGAGTGATGCTGTGGCGGCGCTGTGTGATGCTGTGGTGGCGCTGAGTGATGCTGTGGTGGCGCTGAGTGATGCTGTGGTAGCGCTGAGTGATGCTGTGGTGGTGCTGAGTGATGCTGTGGTGGTGCTGAGTGATGCTGTTGTGGTGCTGAGTGATGCTGTGGTGGTGCCGAGTGATGCTGTGTTGGTGCCGAGTGATGCTGTGGTGGTGCCGAGTGATGCTGTGTTGTTGCCGAGTGATGCTGTGTTGGTGCCGAGTGATGCTGTGGTGGTGCCGAGTGATGCTCTGGTGGTGCCGAGTGATGCTGTGGTGTGTCGAGTGATGCTGTGGTGGCGCCGAGTGATGCTGTGGTGGTGCCGAGTGATGCTGTGGTGGCGCCGAGTGATGCTGTGGTGGCGCCGAGGGATATTGTTGTGGCACCTACTGATGCTGTGGTGGCCCTGAGTGATGCTGTAATGACCCTGAGTGATGATGTGGTGGTGCTGAGTGATGCTGTGGTGGCGCTGAGTGATGCTCTGGTGGCCCTGAGTGATGCTGTGGTGGCGCTGAGTGATGCTGTGGTAGCGCTGAGTGATGCTGTGGTGGTGTTGAGTGATGCTGTGGTGGTGCTGAGTGATGCTGTGGTGGTGCTGAGTGATGCTGTGGTTGTGCTGAGTGATGCGGTGGTGATGCCGAGTGATGCTGTGGTAGTGCCGAGTGATGCTGTGGTGGTGCCAAGTGATGCTGTGGTGGCGCCGAGTGATGCTGTGGTGGTGCCGAGTGATGCTGTGGTGGCGCCGAGTGATGCTGTGGTGACGCCGAGTGATGCTGTGGTGACGCCGAGTGATGCTGTAGTGGCGCCGAGTGATGCTGTGGTGACCCTGAGTGATGCTGTGGTGGTGCTGAGTGATGCTATGGTGGTGCTGAGTGATGCTGTGGTGGCCCTGAGTGATGCTGTTGTGACCCTGAGTGATGCTGTGGTGGCACTGAGTGATGCTGTGGTGGCGCTGAGTGATGCTGTGGTGGCACTGAGTGATGCTGTGGTAGTGCTGAGTGATGCTGTGGTCGTGCTGAGTGATGCTGTGGTGGTGCTGAGTGATGCTGTGGTGGTGCTGAGTGATGCTGTGGTGGTGCTGAGTGATATTGTTATGGCACTGAGTGATGCTGTGGTGATGCTGTGGTAGTTCTGTGTGATGCTGTGGTGGTGCTGAGTGATGCTGTGGTGGTGCTGAGTGATGCTGTGGTGGAGCTGAGTGATGCTGTGGTGGCACTGAGTGATGCTGTGGTGGCACTGAGTGATACTGTGGTGGTGCTGAGTGATGCTGTGGTGGCGCTGTGTGATGCTGTGGTGGCCCTGAGTGATGCTGTGGTGGTGGTGAGCGATGCTGTGGCAGTGCTGAGTGATGCAGTGGCGGTGCTGAGCGATGCTGTGGTGGTGCTGAGCGATGCTGTGGCGGCGCTGAGTGATGCTGTGGCGGCGCTGAGTGATGCTGTGGTGGTGCTGAGTGATGCTGTGGTGGCGCTGAGTGATGCTGTGGTAGCGCTGAGTGATGCTGTGGTGGTGCTGAGTGATGCTGTTGTGGTGCTGAGTGATGCTGTGGTAGTGCTGAGTGATGCTGTGGTGGTGCCGAGTGATGCTGTGTTGGTGCCGAGTGATGCTGTGGTGGTGCCGAGTGATGCTGTGTTGGTGCCGAGTGATGCTGTGTTGGTGCCGAGTGATGCTGTGGTGGTGCCGAGTGATGCTCTGGTGGTGCCGAGTGATGCTGTGGTGTGCCGAGTGATGCTGTGGTGGCGCTGAGTGATGCTGTGGTGGTGCCGAGTGATGCTGTGGTGGCGCCGAGTGATGCTGTGGTGGCGCCGAGGGATATTGTTGTGGCACCTAGTGATGCTGTGGTGGCCCTGAGTGATGCTGTGGTGACCCTGAGTGATGCTGTGGTGGTGCTGAGTGATGCTGTGGTGGCGCTGAGTAATGCTCTGGTGGCCCTGAGTGATGCTGTGGTGGCCCTGAGTGATGCTGTGGTGGCGCTGAGTGATGCTGTGGTGGTACTGAGTGATGCTGTGGTGGCCCTGAGTGATGCTGTGGCGGTGCTGAGTGATGCTGTGGCGGTGCTGAGTGATGCTGTGGCGACGCTGAGTGATGCTGTTGCGGCGCTGAGTGATGCTGTGGCAGCGCTGAGTGATGCTGTGGTGACGCTGAGTGATGCTGTGGTGGTGCTGAGTGATGCTGTGGTGGCGCTGAGTGATGCTGTGGTGGCGCTGAGTGATGCTGTGGTGGTGCTGAGTGATATTGTTGTGGCACTGAGTGATGCTGTGGTGATGCTGTGGTAGTTCTGAGTGAGTTGTGGAGAAGTGTGGCTCAATGGTTAGAGCGGCAGACCCTGATGCAGAGATCTGGCCCGGGACCAGGGTTCAATTCCCGCCTCGGCGGGTCTTGGGCTCAATTTCCTCGGACCTGATAATTCTCGCCTCGGTGCCTATTCTAATCATGGGTCCCACTCTGCAACTCTGGGCAATAGCTTGCTTAATCTCCACAACGGCCCCAACAGCGCTGGGATGCCTGGCTTCACCCTGGGGGTGCCCAGGAGTGGACATTTCACAGGGAAAAGCCAGGAAGGGTTCCACAGCGGTATGCGTACAGCGCCAGGACACCCCTTTGGGGGTATAAGTGCGCTTTACAAGTACAAATTTCATTTCATTTCATTTCATTTCATGCTGTGGTCATCCTGTGGTGGCGCTGAGTGATGCTGTGGTGATGCTGTGGTAGTTCTGAGTGATGCTGTGGTCATGCTGAGTGATGCTGTGGTGGTGCTGAGTGATGCTGTGGTGGTGCTGAGTGATATTGTTATGGCACTGAGTGATGCTGTGGTGATGCTGTGGTAGTGCTGAGTGATGCTGTGGTGGTGCTGAGTGATGCTGTGGTGGCGCTGAGTGATGATGTGGTGGCGCTGAGTGATGCTGTGGTGGCGCTGTGTGATGCTGTGGTGGCCCTGAGTGATGCTGTGGTGGTGGTGAGCGATGCTGTGGCAGTGCTGAGTGATGCAGTGGCGGTGCTGAGCGATGCTGTGGTGGTGCTGAGCGATGCTGTGGCGGCGCTGAGTGATGCTGTGGCAGTGCTGAGTGATGCTGTGGTGGCGCTGAGCGATGCTGTTGCGGCGCTGAGTGATGCTGTGGCGGCGCTGAGTGATGCTGTGGCGGCGCTGAGTGATGCTGTGGCAGCGCTGAGTGATGCTGTGGTGGCGCTGAGTGATGCTGTGGTGGCGGTGAGTGATGCTGTGGTGGCGCTGAGTGATGCTGTGGTGGCACTGAGTGATGCTGTGGTGGTGCTGAGTGATGCTGTGGTGGCGCTGAGTGATGCTGTGATAGCGCTGAGTGATGCTGTGGTGGTGTTGAGTGATGCTGTTGTGGTGCTGAGTGATGCTGTGGTGGTGCTGAGTGATGCTGTGGTTGTGCTGAGTGATGCTGTGGTGATGCCGAGTGATGCTGTGGTAGTGCCGAGTGATGCTGTGGTGGTGCCGAGTGATGCTGTGGTGACGCCGAGTGATGCTGTGGTGGCACCGAGTGATGCTGTAGTGGCGCCGAGTGATGCTGTGGTGACCCTGAGTGATGCTGTGGTGGTGCTGAGTGATGCTGTGGTGGTGCTGAGTGATGCTGTGGTGGCCCTGAGTGATGCTGTTGTGACCCTGAGTGATGCTGTGGTGGCACTGAGTGATGCTGTGGTGGCGCTGAGTGATGCTGTGGTGGCACTGAGTGATGCTGTGGTGGCACTGAGTGATGCTGTGGTGGCGCTGAGTGATGCTGTGGTGGCACTGAGTGATGCTGTGGTAGTGCTGAGTGATGCTGTGGTCGTGCTGAGTGATGCTGTGGTCGTGCTGAGTGATGCTGTGGTGGTGCTGAGTGATGCTGTGGTGGTGCTGAGTGATATTGTTATGGCACTGAGTGATGCTGTGGTGATGCTGTGGTAGTGCTGAGTGATGCTGTGGTGGTGCTGAGTGATGCTGTGGTGGCGCTGAGTGATGATGTGGTGGCGCTGAGTGATGCTGTGGTGGCGCTGAGTGATACTGTGGTGGTGCTGAGTGATGCTGTGGTGGCGCTGTGTGATGCTGTGGTGGCCCTGAGTGATGCTGTGGTGATGGTGAGCGATGCTGTGGCAGTGCTGAGTGATGCTGTGGCAGTGCTGAGCGATGCAGTGGCGGTGCTGAGCGATGCTGTGGTGGTGCTGAGTGATGCTGTGGTGGCACTGAGTGATGCTGTGGCGGCGCTGTGTGATGCTGTGGTGGCGCTGAGTGATGCTGTGGTGGCGCTGAGTGATGCTGTGGTAGCGCTGAGTGATGCTGTGGTGGTGCTGAGTGATGCTGTGGTGGTGCTGAGTGATGCTGTTGTGGTGCTGAGTGATGCTGTGGTGGTGCCGAGTGATGCTGTGTTGGTGCCGAGTGATGCTGTGGTGGTGCCGAGTGATGCTGTGTTGTTGCCGAGTGATGCTGTGTTGGTGCCGAGTGATGCTGTGGTGGTGCCGAGTGATGCTCTGGTGGTGCCGAGTGATGCTGTGGTGTGTCGAGTGATGCTGTGGTGGCGCCGAGTGATGCTGTTGTGGTGCCGAGTGATGCTGTGGTGGCGCCGAGTGATGCTGTGGTGGCGCCGAGGGATATTGTTGTGGCACCTACTGATGCTGTGGTGGCCCTGAGTGATGCTGTAATGACCCTGAGTGATGATGTGGTGGTGCTGAGTGATGCTGTGGTGGCGCTGAGTGATGCTCTGGTGGCCCTGAGTGATGCTGTGGTGGCGCTGAGTGATGCTGTGGTAGCGCTGAGTGATGCTGTGGTGGTGTTGAGTGATGCTGTGGTGGTGCTGAGTGATGCTGTGGTGGTGCTGAGTGATGCTGTGGTTGTGCTGAGTGATGCGGTGGTGATGCCGAGTGATGCTGTGGTAGTGCCGAGTGATGCTGTGGTGGTGCCAAGTGATGCTGTGGTGGCGCCGAGTGATGCTGTGGTGGTGCCGAGTGATGCTGTGGTGGCGCCGAGTGATGCTGTGGTGACGCCGAGTGATGCTGTGGTGACGCCGAGTGATGCTGTAGTGGCGCCGAGTGATGCTGTGGTGACCCTGAGTGATGCTGTGGTGGTGCTGAGTGATGCTATGGTGGTGCTGAGTGATGCTGTGGTGGCCCTGAGTGATGCTGTTGTGACCCTGAGTGATGCTGTGGTGGCACTGAGTGATGCTGTGGTGGCGCTGAGTGATGCTGTGGTGGCACTGAGTGATGCTGTGGTAGTGCTGAGTGATGCTGTGGTCGTGCTGAGTGATGCTGTGGTGGTGCTGAGTGATGCTGTGGTGGTGCTGAGTGATGCTGTGGTGGTGCTGAGTGATATTGTTATGGCACTGAGTGATGCTGTGGTGATGCTGTGGTAGTTCTGTGTGATGCTGTGGTGGTGCTGAGTGATGCTGTGGTGGTGCTGAGTGATGCTGTGGTGGAGCTGAGTGATGCTGTGGTGGCACTGAGTGATGCTGTGGTGGCACTGAGTGATACTGTGGTGGTGCTGAGTGATGCTGTGGTGGCGCTGTGTGATGCTGTGGTGGCCCTGAGTGATGCTGTGGTGGTGGTGAGCGATGCTGTGGCAGTGCTGAGTGATGCAGTGGCGGTGCTGGAGCGATGCTGTGGTGGTGCTGAGCGATGCTGTGGCGGCGCTGAGTGATGCTGTGGCGGCGCTGAGTGATGCTGTGGTGGTGCTGAGTGATGCTGTGGTGGCGCTGAGTGATGCTGTGGTAGCGCTGAGTGATGCTGTGGTGGTGCTGAGTGATGCTGTTGTGGTGCTGAGTGATGCTGTGGTAGTGCTGAGTGATGCTGTGGTGGTGCCGAGTGATGCTGTGTTGGTGCCGAGTGATGCTGTGGTGGTGCCGAGTGATGCTGTGTTGGTGCCGAGTGATGCTGTGTTGGTGCCGAGTGATGCTGTGGTGGTGCCGAGTGATGCTCTGGTGGTGCCGAGTGATGCTGTGGTGTGCCGAGTGATGCTGTGGTGGCGCTGAGTGATGCTGTGGTGGTGCCGAGTGATGCTGTGGTGGCGCCGAGTGATGCTGTGGTGGCGCCGAGGATATTGTTGTGGCACCTAGTGATGCTGTGGTGGCCCTGAGTGATGCTGTGGTGACCCTGAGTGATGCTGTGGTGGTGCTGAGTGATGCTGTGGTGGCGCTGAGTAATGCTCTGGTGGCCCTGAGTGATGCTGTGGTGGCCCTGAGTGATGCTGTGGTGGCGCTGAGTGATGCTGTGGTGGTACTGAGCGATGCTGTGGTGGCGCTGAGCGATGCTGTGGTGGCGCTGAGCAATGCTGTGGTGGTGCTGAGCGATGCTGTGGTGGTGCTGAGCGATGCTGTTGTGGTGCTGAGCGATGCTGTTGTGGTGCTGAGCGATGCTGTGGTGGTGCTGAGTCATCCTGTGGTGGTGCTGAGTCATCCTGTGGTGGTGCTGAGTCATCCTGTGGTGGTGCTGAGTCATCCTGTGGTGGTGCTGAGTGATGCAGTGTTGGCCCTGAGTGATGATGTGGTGTTGCTGAGTGAAGCTATGGTGGTGCTGAGTGATGTTGTGGTGCTGCTGAGTAATGCTGTGGTGGCGCTGAGTGATGCTGTTGTGGCGCTGAGTGATATTGTCTTGGCGCTGAGTGATGCTGTGGTGGTGCTGAGTGATATTGTCTTGGCGCTGAGTGATGCTGTGGTGGTGCTGAGTGATGCTGTGGTGGCCCTGAGTGATGCTGTGGTGGCCCTGAATGATGCTGTGGTGGTGCTGAATGATGCTGTGGTGGTGCTGAGCGATGCTGTGGTGGTGCTGAGCGATGCTGTTGTGGCCCTGAATGATGCTGGAGCGGTGCTGAGTGATGCTGTGGCAGTGCTGAGTGATGCTGTGGCGACGCTGAGTGATGCTGTTGCGGCGCTGAGTGATGCTGTGGCGGCGCTGAGTGATGCTGTGGCGGCGCTGAGTGATGCTGTGGTGGTGCTGAGTGATGCTGTGGTGGTGCTGAGTGATGCTGTGGTGGCGCTGAGTGATGCTGTGGTGGCGCTGAGTGATGCTGTGGTGGCGCTGAGTGATGCTGTGGTGGTGCTGAGTGATATTGTTGTGGCACTGAGTGATGCTGTGGTGATGCTGTGGTAGTTCTGAGTGATGCTGTGGTCATGCTGTGGTAGTTCTGAGTGATGCTGTGGTGGTGCTGAGTGATGCTGTGGTGGCGCTGAGTGATGCTGTGGTGGTGCTGAGTGATGCTGTGGTGGCGCTGAGTGATGCTGTGGTTACGCTGAGTGATGCTGTGGTGGCGCTGAGTGATGCTGTGGTGGCCCTGAGTGATGCTGTGGTGATGGTGAGCGATGCTGTGGCGGTGATGAGCGATGCAGTGGCGGTGCTGAGCGATGCTGTGGCAGTGCTGAGCGATGCTGTTGCAGTGCTGAGTGATGCTGTGGCGGCGCTGAGTGATGCTGTGGCGGCACTGAGTGATGCTGTGGTGGCGCTGAGTGATGCTGTGGTGGCGGTGAGTGATGCTGTTGTGGCGCTGAGTGATGCTGTGGTGGCACTGAGTGATGCTGTGGTAGCGCTGAGTGATGCTGTGGTGGCGCTGAGTGATGCTGTGGTAGCGCTGAGTGATGCTGTGGTGGTGTTGAGTGATGCTGTGGTGGTGCTGAGTGATGCTGTGTGGTGCTGAGTGATGCTGTGGATGTGCTGAGTGATATTGTGGTGATGCCGAGTGATGCTGTGGTAGTGCCGAGTGATGCTGTGGTGGTGCCGAGTGATGCTGTGGTGGTGCCGAGTGATGCTGTGGTGGCGCCGAGTGATGCTGTGGTGGTGCCGAGTGATGCTGTGGTGTCGCCGAGTGATGCTGTGGTGACGCCGAGTGATGCTGTGGTGGCGCCGAGTGATGCTGTAGTGGCGCCGAGTGATGCTGTGGTGACCCTGAGTGATGCTGTGGTGGTGCTGAGTGATGCTGTGGTGGTGCTGAGTGATGCTGTGGTGGCCCTGAGTGATGCTGTGGTAACCCTGAGTGATGCTGTGGTGGCACTGAGTGATGCTGTGGTGGCACTGAGTGATGCTGTGGTGGCACTGAGTGATGCTGTGGTAGTGCTGAGTGATGCTGTTGTGCTGCTGAGTGATGCTGTGGTGGTGCTGAGTGATGCTGTGGTGGTGCTGAGTGATGCTGTGGTGGTGCTGAGTGATATTGTTATGGCACTGAGTGATGCTGTGGTGATGCTGTGGTAGTTCTGAGTGATGCTGTGGTGGTGCTGAGTGATGCTGTGGTGGTGCTGAGTGATGCTGTGGTGGCGCTGAGTGATGCTGTGGTGGTGCTGAGTGATGCTGTGGTGGTGCTGAGTGATGCTGTGGTGGCGCTGTGTGATGCTGTTGTGGCCCTGAGTGATGCTGTGGTGATGGTGAGCAATGCTGTGGCGGTGCTGAGTGATGCAGTGGCGGTGCTGAGCGATGCTGTGGTGGTGCTGAGCGATGCTGTGGCAGCGCTGAGTGATGCTGTGGTGGCGCTGAGTGATGCTGTGGCGGCGCTGAGTGATGCTGTGGTGGCGCTGAGTGATGCTGTGGTGGCGCTGAGTGATGCTGTGGTGGCGCTGAGTGATGCTGTGGTGGTGCTGAGTGATGCTGTGGTGGTGCTGAGTGATGCTGTGGTAGTGCCGAGTGATGCTGTGGTGGTGCCGAGTGATGCTGTGGTGGTGCCGAGTGATGCTGTGTTGGTGCCGAGTGATGCTGTGTTGGTGCCGAGTGATGCTGTGGTGCTGCTGAGTAATGCTGTGGTGGCGCTGAGTGATGCTGTTGTGGCGCTGAGTGATATTGTCTTGGTGCTGAGTGATGCTGTGGTGGTGCTGAGTGATATTGTCTTGGCGCTGAGTGATGCTGTGGTGGTGCTGAGTGATGCTGTGGTGGCCCTGAGTGATGCTGTGGTGGCCCTGAATGATGCTGTGGTGGTGCTGAATGATGCTGTGGTGGTGCTGAGCGATGCTGTGGTGGTGCTGAGCGATGCTGTTGTGGCCCTGAATGATGCTGGAGCGGTGCTGAGTGATGTTGTGGCAGTGCTGAGTGATGCTGTGGCGACGCTGAGTGATGCTGTTGCGGCGCTGAGTGATGCTGTGGCGACGCTGAGTGATGCTGTGGTAATGCTGTGGTAATTCTGAGTGATGCTGTGGTGGTGCTGAGTGATGCTGTGGTGGTGCTGAGTGATGCTGTGGTGGCGCTGAGTGATGCTGTGGTGGTGCTGAGTGATGCTGTGGTGGTGCTGAGTGATGCTGTGGTGGCGCTGTGTGATGCTGTGGTGGCCCTGAGTGATGCTGTGGTGATGGTGATCAATGCTGTTGCGGTGCTGAGTGATGCAGTGGCGGTGCTGAGCGATGCTGTGGTGGTGCTGAGCGATGCTGTGGCAGCGCTGAGTGATGCTGTGGTGGCACTGAGTGATGCTGTGGCGGTGCTGAGTGATGCTGTGGTGGCGCTGAGTGATGCTGTGGTGGCGCTGAGTGATGCTGTGGTGGCGCTGAGTGATGCTGTGGTGGCGCTGAGTGATGCTGTGGTGGTGCTGAGTGATGCTGTGGTGGTGCTGAGTGATGCTGTGGTGGTGCTGAGTGATGCTGTGGTAGTGCCGAGTGATGCTGTGGTGGTGCCGAGTGATGCTGTGGTGGTGCCGAGTGATGCTGTGTTGGTGCCGAGTGATGCTGTGTTGGTGCCGAGTGATGCTGTGGTGGTGCCGAGTGATGCTGTTGTGGTGCCGAGTGATGCTGTGGTGGTGCAGAGTGATGCTGTGGTGGCACCGAGTGATGCTGTGGTGGTGCCGAGTGATGCTGTGGTGGCGCCGAGTGATGCTGTGGTGGCGCCGAGGGATATTGTTGTGGCACCTAGTGATGCTGTGGTGGCCCTGAGTGATGCTGTGGTGACCCTGAGTGATGCTGTGGTGGTGCTGAGTGAGGCTGTGGTGGCGCTGAGTGATGCTCTGGTGGCCCTGAGTGATGCTGTGGTGGCCCTGAGTGATGCTGTGGTGGCGCTGAGTGATGCTGTGGTGGCGCTGAGTGATGCTGTTGTGGTACTGAGCGATGCTGTGGTGGCGCTGAGCGATGCTGTGGTGGCGCTGAGCGATGCTGTGGTGGTGCTGAGCGATGCTGTTGTGGTGCTGAGCGATGCTGTTGTGGTGCTGAGCGATGCTGTTGTGGTGCTGAGCGAGGCTGTGGTGGTGCTGAGTCATCCTGTGGTGGTGCTGAGTCATCCTGTGGTGGTGCTGAGTCATCCTGTGGTGGTGCTGAGTCATCCTGTGGTGGTGCTGAGTCATCCTGTGGTGGTGCTGAGTCATCCTGTGGTGGTGCTGAGTGATGCAGTGTTGGCCCTGAGTGATGATGTGGTGTCGCTGAGTCAAGCTATGGTGGTGCTGAGTGATGTTGTGGTGCTGCTGAGTAATGCTGTGGTGGCGCTGAGTGATGCTGTTGTTGCGCTAAGTGATGCTGTGGTTGTGCTGAGTAATGCTGTGGTTACACTGAGTGATGCTGTGGTTGCACTGAGTGATGCTGTGATCGCGTTGAGTGATGCTGGGATGGCGTTGAGAGATGTTGTGTTGGTGCTGAGTGATGCTGTGCTGGCTCTGATTGATGCTGTGCTGGCTCTGATTGATGCTGTGGTTACGCTGAGTGATGCTGTGGTGTTGTCGAGTGAGAGATAGAGTGAAGATATAATGCCCAATTAGAGAGGGTGGTGAGAGAGAAAGAGAGAGAAAAGGTGTACATAGAATAAAGAGTGGAGCGGGATAGAGAGAGAGAAAGAAGGGGAGAGAGAGTGAATGAAGGAGTTTGAAAGAGAAACAGATAAAGGGGTGAGAGAGAATGAAAGGCTAAAAAAGATAGAGAGGGGAGAGTTAATTAAGTAGAGAGAGAATTAGAGAGGGAGAGAGAGAGAAGGAGAGAGACAATAAGAGTGGGGGTGTGGAGTTTAAATAGAGTGAAGAAGTGACGCGGAAAAAGTAACCTTAAATATAGCTTTGTGCTTTGCGCGAATAAATATTTTTTTAAAACAGAGTGAGACAAAAATACTGGTAATTAGGCTGTGACTCCCAATATAAAACAAATAGCGATATAAGGTGAAATCAACCCACCGAAGCAATATTTCTAACTAGACAAAAAAAAGCTTGCATTTCAATGCTAATCGCTGTTGTTTTTCATGTGACTGTAGTCCAGGGCCGTCAGTTGGTAATGTGAGCTGCTGCTGCGATTGAAACATCAGAGTCCAGAGAGTTAATGAGCCATGACGAGGAAATGAGGAAGAGATAGGAAACCCAGATGGCAGCTGCGCGTGCACGCCATCATGAACGCAAGCTGGTCGCCAGCCGAAAGCCAGTGGGTTTGCACTTCCAAAACCCGCTTACTAAAACTCTCGGCCAGACCAGCGCAAGCGCTGGTGCAGGCCGAGACCTAACAAGCATTGGCATAGCCAATAGGTCTCGCTTTTGGGACCTTATAAGTATTTAGTTATGCAGCACAATATCCTTGGTGCAACAACATTAACTGTTGCATGGTTAAACACTTATAAGGTCCCAAAGGCTAGACCTATTGGCTATGCCAATGCTTGTTTAAATCTAGAATGAAACAAACAGTTTGCCTAGAGTGGTTTAATTGGATATTTTTGAACAAATATGGATGTACCTCTCTTCAATTGGAAAGAAACTTCTAGATAGCAGGATGGTCAGGCTGATCAGAACAGATACTCCTATCTATGAGAATTATTGGGTTTGTATTTATCATCATCATGTATGTCAACTGGGCTTTTAAGCGATCAGCAAATCAGACTTTCGGACCAGGTTTTTGCTGGATCAACAACATGTTTTGCGTGCGAGACGGCGTGGGCCTGAGGATTATACAGCTATGGATTATCGCTTCACATACAATATTACCGGGCAGGTGTGTGCAGCAGTTGGTTGCTACACATCTGAAAACAACGATTGATAAAAGAAAAGTTCACCACTGGTGCTCTGTGTCCTTGGTGATGTGACATCTTCTGCTAACATAATGTCTGGGCGCGCAGCTTGGTGGCCTTTCTTGTTTGCACAATGTTAGGTAAATGTTTCTTTTTATGTAGCTCATTTTACGAGGCCTTGTTTGTAACATGGTGTTCCACTGGCAGCCAAGAGCACTGATGTGAAGTAATTTGCCCAGGATCACACGGTTACTTTGTTAAAATGTGGAAGCCAAAATCAAAAGTAAAGAAATAGAAAAAAACATCTATTTCTTTACTTTTGCTATAATCACGGCACCCACGCTTTACTTTTAACATCAAAAGTGAAACGCGGGTGCCGCGATTATAGCAAAAGTAAAGAAATAGAAAAAAACATCTATTTGTTTACTTTTGCCATAATCGCGGCACCCGCGCTTTACTTTTAACATTAAAAGTGAAGCGCGGGTGCCGCGATTATAGCAAAAGTAAACAAATAGATGTTTTTCTATTTCTTTACTTTGCTATAATCGCGGCACCCGCGCTTTACTTTTAACATCAAAAGTGAACGCTGGTGCCGCGATTATAGCAAAAGTAAAGAAATAGAAAAAAACATCTATTTGTTTACTTTTGCTATAATCGCGGCACCCACGCTTTACTTTTAACATTAAAAGTGAAGCGCGGGTGCCGCGATTTTAGCAAAAGTAAACTAATAGATGTTTTTTCCTATTTCTTTACTTTTGCTATAATCGCGGCACCCACGCTTTACTTTTAACATTAAAAGTGAAGCGCGGGTGCCGCTATTATAACAAAAGTAAAGAAATAGAAAACAAAACAAAGCCAGCTGATTGAAAGTACTAAAAAACAAGCATTGGCCGCACGCGAAAGTGAAAGGAGCGCGACGCGGCGGAGGAGGGGAGGGGCGGAGGAGCGTGAAAGCAATCAAGTGAGAGGAAAGACAGATGGCGCCTGATCGGGCGCTGAAAGCGGGCGGTTGCGCGCGTGCACGCTATCCTGAACGCAAGCTGGTCGCCAGCAAAAGCCACTGCTGTTTGCACTTCCAAAACCCGCTTACTAAAACTCTCGCCGAGGGCAGCGCTCAGCGCTGGCTCAGGCGAGACCTAAAAAGGGGCAAACTGCGCATGATGCAGAAAATCCCTAGGCACCACAGCTGCACAGATCGACCTTATAGGAAGCTAGGAATGTGCATGTACACACACACTGTCCCATCACTTTCTCTACTTGTTGGGTGAACCCTCAAAGCTGTTACTCACAGCAGTTCAATTAAGGGCCATATAAGGTAAAAACGGCCCTCTTATCCTTCCCCACAAACCTCATCTGACTCCCCCCACCCTTCCCCATGTATCGATTATCTTCAATATCGCTCTTGAAACTTTCAATGCCCCCTCAAAACTTAACTTACATACTACTCAAACCGTCCTCCCACCATGATGCAACATCATCGATACCCAATTTCCCACACTGTATGTACTGTACCTTTTATGAACTATGAACACAGATCCTTGTGTGTGTGTGTGTGTGTGTGTATATATATATGTATCTCCTCATGCATTTTTACTTTTGCCAGGGACTGAAATTGTTGAATATAGCTTGAAACTAGTGACAGTCACTAGTGTGCAGTCACAGAGATGTTTACTTAGGCAGCTGCTGTATGACAAGCCCGTGATTTTTCCAGGATGGCGTTTCACCAAGCCAACAGCATTGTGCACACTATACATTAGCATGGCTAGTACGGTTTTGTACTAGATGCAACTTCAATAGGGCTATTCTTTAAGAAGCAGCTGCACCAAATGCACTTCAAGCAGTATGCCTTATGCACTATTTTTAGAGAAATGTAAGTTATGTGATGCAAACACCCGATAATATAGTTACTGATTAGTAGTACTTGCTCTTTTAATAGACGAAAAAGGACCTTCGAGGGTCACCTACAGCTAGTCAGGAAGGGTGGGGGTGCGGGGAAATGAAATAATAAGTTGGCGATTTTGTCAAAGTGGCCTAAAGGTTGCAATTTTTTTCTTAAAAGGTATCGAGTACATTCATTAAGGTTGTTATATTCTGTTAAATCCTAGTAGAGAATGAAAACTTGATAATAACAGGAATCTTGCCAAACATTTTTCTTAAACGTATAGTTGCCAGAGAGCACTAGATACAATGAAGAATGCTTATTGGGGTTAAACCAATGGATGTCTGTTAGCAGAGACCAGTAGTAACAGCTGCTGTCCTTCATCTATCCTTCGATACAACTTTGTACTGCTTTTGCTACACCAGTTCTTGTAGGGGATTGATAGTAGTGACAGAAATAGAAAGTAAGTACAGCTCTAACAGCCCTTTATCTGGTCTTGCTATAGGCAGCAGCTCCTGTTGCCTGTTCAAGACAGCATTTTATACATTACTTCACAGAGCCAATCCTTGTTCAAGATTTCTTTAGTCTCTTGTTTGTGGCTTTTCTCTCTTTGTATGCCTGACCCACCCATAGGAGCTTTTTGGTTTTCCATTCAGCAGATTCATCATTTCACCTTGCTAAGAACACTGCATTAAATCTTATAAAAGACTCATGTTTAAACAGCACCAGTTTACTGTGTTTTGAGTGCCACCTAGCAGTCACTAGAACGACTGCAGCAGAAATGTAGAAGCTACAACATCGATCCTAAGGGAACATTGAAAACTAATATAAACAAGCCTTAGCAATGCCAATCGGTGGCGCTTGCATGGAAAGGTAAGCACACCCGATTGCCACTTTCAATTTCTTTTTAATATGTGTGATTTCCACTCATTGCCTTTAACTTAGTCACATAGTAGAATTTAGAAGGCTGTTGATCGGTGACAGAGGGACAGGAAGTCTATCTTTTTATGTAATATGGGATTAAAGGTGCATTATGTCTGTAATTTTGGTGAAGCAATACCGACGTTTAGACCGAAATAATCCTAGGGGAAGCTTAGCTGACTTTGTCTTTGTGATTCTGGGGGTCAGAACCCAGAAGCCACCATACATATTCACAACGAGCACATTACCTTCGCAGCCAACTTGGTTGGCACCTGTTTCGGATACCTCCCACTCTCCCAGGCTACATCTCACAAGGTGCTTGCTAAATCTCTCTCTCCTAGATATTTTCACCCTCTTTCTTTAAAATTTATAAACTCTACATCTACTTAGCATCCTAAAAAGTAAAGCCTTTTTTTTCCTTTTCTGAGTAAGCAATCTTTTGGAATCTTTTAATGTTGCTATTAAGTGCCATATTGCGCTATAGCTCAGTCTTAACTTAGCTGTTGCCTTATGTCTTTTATTGTAGAGACTTCATTCACCTGTCTGTACTCTACACTTCATCAATATCTCGTCGCATTGCAAAATATATATCTGCATAACTCTTTTTGGCCCCGTGGAAAGGCTGTTGCTGTTCGTGCTCCACAGTGCAGGCAGCCTCTCCTACCTTCCCCAAAAACATGGTCTCCTATATCTGGAGAGGTATTAAAACCAGGTCATCGGAGTTAAACCTGTCCTAGCATCCAGAGGTGACCTGAAAACCCAATTTGCATGCAGGGTTTCCATCTCACCTACTATGCATCGTGTGATGTTGACCGTGTGAAGAGTGCCAATATTGTGTGCCACACGGTGTCACCATGTGAGTTTGGCTGAGTTACGGTAGTGAATGCATGGATGGCCTTTGTTCTTCTTCACCCCTCCACTGCACAGCGCCTACTTAACGGGTAGGGTGGAGTCTGCACTATATAAAACAACAATTAAACTATAGCCCTGAACTAACATGCTAAGATGAGAATCAGGAAGACTGAGCAGATAACGAGAAACCGTGTTTGCATGTTGTAGACTGTAGAGAATTTTGCAGACTCTCTTTTGGTCCTTGGCCTGCAATATCACGTTTTGTTTTCTATGTGTCCTCTGATTGCTCTTCTGTTGCAATATCATGTTCATCTTGCATGCTTAATTCCCTCTGTTCTACTGTAGGAGTGTTTTTTCCTTCTCGAAAAAAATGGCATCTTAGTCCTCTCCCTCCACATTATGCTCCTTTTGTCAAGTTTCTTTCCTTCTTCTTTTCTACCCCTTCACCCTCTCTACTTCTGCCATTTTTAACTACACTTTCAGAAATAGGATGTTTTCTGTCTGTTCATTGAATTTCCACTGTTTGATCCTCTTTTGTCCTACTGTTTGCTTCTTTCTCTTTTGCAGGCACCAACCCTAAATATCATGGGCAAAATTTATGAGAAAGTGACTCAGCGCAGCTATGCGAGCCATTTGACTGCGCCACACTGAGTCACTTTCAAAGCACAGGGATGTGTCATATCTACAACAATATGATGGATCCCTGTGCTCCCCCTGGTGCTGGCGCACAATTGGCTGCAATGCGCCAATGCAAGCACCCTTGCACCGTGGTGCAAGGGTGCCTGCGTTGTGGGGAGATTGTTTTTGTGCAGGAAGAGACACCTTCCTGCACATAAACAATCACAAGAGGTGTTTTCCTCTTTCTATTTGTGCTACATAATGCAGCAGGCATAGAAAGAGGAAAAAACGAGAAATGAAAACATTTCTCCTCGTTGCGCCACCCTACGCCTCCCCTAGGGAGGTGTAGCATTCTGACGAATTCCCAGGTTTACGATTTCTCACAAATTGGAGAATGTGTCTGGTTACATGGGTGTTGCATGGGAACACCCACAGCAACACCCATGGAATGCCCCTTTCACGCAAAGTGCTGTGTGAAAAGGGGCCGTAGTGACAAAGACACGAAAAGCCACGCAAGGGGGTTTTACGTGTCCATGTAAATATGGGTAGGCACATATCGGCGGCGTAAGGGGCTTGTAAATAAGCCCCAATATTTTTGCTGAGCAAAGAGGCAGTAAACAGGATCCTAACTATAACAGCACTGGCCGTTTTGAGTGAACCATTTCCCACCTCTCACTGCTCTAATAATTTGCAGTAGGATTGGGTGAAGCGGAGTTAATTTTGTCTCGTAGCATGGTTATGGATGTTTTTATTATATTGTGGGGACGTGAGAGGAATGCCAAAGTGTAGCTTTCACTAACAAGGAGTTTTTTACAATGCATATTTATCTTCAGTAGAGATTCAGAATAAATATTTTAAAAGTCCATAAGTCATGACTGCATTATATTTTGTTTAATGTACTAGTGTAAGAAGGCCTTATGTATGTACATGTGTTTATGTTATGCATACATTATGAACAGGAACATTTGGACTCGGCTTTCAATGGTCGGTATACGCCAGGGGAGAGTCATATGAGTGATCAAGGAAATGAAATGTAGATTTCGTTACCACTCGCAATCTAGTAGTGTCTTATATATTCAAACAGGTCTTTAAAGCAGGCTCTCTCACTACATGGGATTAGATTGCATATATTACCTATTTTAAAATTTTCTGAAGCACAGAAATGGCCCCACAAGACATCAGACAAGTAAGTTACTGCACCACGAATAGAAACTGTGTCATTGAGAATAGAATGCCCCCTGCATGTCTCAGAGGAGTTTGCCCTCTTCACTTCGTTCCCCTTAGCAAGTCTTTGTGCTTTTTGTTCTCTTTTTCTGCTTCAGTGCACATCAGAATCACGTGGGTACACTGAAAGCCTGTGTTTTGATGTGAGACCTAGATTTGGGCTCTGTGGTCTAGGATGGGCATGCTAAGTGCACCCTTGTTAATCAATAGTGACCACTGTGCACTCAAGGACTGAGAAATAATGGCAGGGGTGGCAGCAAATAATATCAGCAGTGGGTGCAGGACTTTTTCCTGCTCCATACATAAGGAGAGTGGCCTATTCGCCTCTCCTATTAAAAGAATGGGTCTGACAGTCCCTTCACTGGAGAAATTTGCTTGTGTGTGTGTGTGGGAGAGAGAGACTGCTGTGACACATGAATTCATCTTTGGTTTTATAGAGAGTTTCATAAGAATAGATCACAAAATGAAAGCAAGAGAGAGCCTTCCAGACAGGGGAATGTAGATTGCCGGTAGTCCGTAAAACACGCCGAAAGGCCATTTCAATAGACTAGGCTGATGTGAAAAGGAGGAGAGACAGGAGCCCCTTGGAAATATATGGGCAGTCTCTTCATCCTTCCTGCACCATTCTTCCACAGAGTTATGGAGAGACAGGTTTTGTGTATCACTTCCACGGAGTTGTGGAGAGACAGGTTTTGTGTATCAGCCAGATGAGGGAAGCCCAGCTCCTTTTTGCGCTATTTGTCTTGCATGCTCCTGTTGGAACATTCTTGGCTTCAACCGCTTTCTCAAAACAATTAACAGAACAATGACCTGTGGCTGAGTAGGTGTGAACTGAAACCCACTCCCCAAAACAGTCTCTTGTCTTGATATAAATATGGCATCAACAGATCAATGTTCTAATATTGCTCTCTGATTGGAGTCCAAGCAGTAGACTAAAGAAATTCTCTAACTTCCAGGGCTGGTGTCTAAGGGCAAAGGGCTAAGGATGGATACCTGAAGGAGGAAGCTATCCAGCAGCGGCTGCTGCCAAAATAAATTGGTGGGGCAGTGCGGGGCCAAATAATGAAAAAAACGCACTTACCTGCTTCTCCCACAGCCGGCCGCCTCGGTTTTCTTCAGGTAGTCCCTGGGCCAGCACAGGCTCCCAAACTCCCCACCCACTCCAGACTCTGCTCTCATGCTGTAAGAGAAGCGTCTGGAGTGGTCTGAGTGGCCTGGCTATGCACTCAAGAAGGGACTAGGAGCCTGTGCCATTTCTCCACCCAGCTGTACAATACAGATGGGTGGAGAAATTCTAACTTCGCTTGTCTGTCTGTAAGACGGCCGGCCAAACTAACATGTGCACTTACAAGTGCCCCCCACTCCTCCCAGTCCCTGGCTAATGTCGAGAGATGATTTCCTGGCCCAGCCCCAGACTCGGCAGCATCGGCTGCCAGTAAAAAATAAAACGATAATGAAATTGTTTCATTATCATTTTATTTTTCATTCTTCAGTGGGGTGACGGTTCTCCGCCATTGCGGAGGAGCCGCCATTGAAAGCTCTCGCAGAGGAGTGAAGGGACATGAGGTATCTCAACAGTGAGAAGTTGACTAGAGTAATCTATAGTACAATTTCCCAAATGAGACAAGAAGCTGTGCGAGAAAGAAGGAAACCAGAAGTGAAATCTATTGAGCGAGATTAGGGAAAGAAGCTGTGCTGTGGTGAGCTAGGTTGTCTCTTGCCACATCCTACTAATGTGCTGCCAGACTGTGTCTCTTGGCAAACTTGAGGCCTATATCTGAGTGTGATACTCCAGGAGGAGGGAGCCCCTCTGCATGAGACCAGGTGGAGGAACTGTGGACTTCCCTGGGTATGGGGGTCCTGATATTCGTGATGGAGAAGTTTGGAAGAAAACAACAACATTGTCACTAAGAACTTGAGCTTAGCATGAACCATGGTCTAGCAAACTCACACCCTTCGTACCTGCTTGGGAATTGCGGTGTGCAACACTAGATTCCTTCAGAGGTGTCTGTAGTAACGAGGCACGCTGGTAGGTGAAAACTTGTAAGTTTTATTCGCAAAATACAGCAGCCACAACGCACACAGGCGTGTGGTTAAACTGGTCCCCAAAACCATCTCTCCCCGAACCTCCCTAATATTCTCGTCCCCACATTCCTAGAACATTCCATAAACAAGAAATGACGTGAAACACAACACTTCACATTGTACTCCGGTTAAATGCACCCATCATCAATCTGGCTTCCAAATTACAGTAGATGAGCTCTGTGGTGACAGTTTGGGTGGGTGATTTTACATTGGACCTACGTGATACTCTCAGGTACTTCTACCTGTGCTAGCACCATTTAAGGTCTTCTCAAACTTATACCAGCATTCATAACCAGGACAACCAAAATTACTATAGCTTCTTTTCTCCAGAGCAAACCATTTGTGCAAAGGTAACACTCTGCATGCATGTGCAAGAGAGAGAGCACAGAGCAGAGCCAGCTGCCACATGAGCATGCCAAAAAGAGCACGGGACAACAGGGTGCGAAAAGCATGTGAAAGACTGTTAACCATCAGAACTCTGATACTTAAGAACTAAGAGGGTACAGGAGCAGTCAAACCTTTGAGATAGGCCAAAGTTAAACTTGGGTTCTGGCTGCCAGGGGGCTAGCATTGGGCTACAAGTCTCAGGGATAGCTTTGTATGTATGAGGAAGCAGAGACCTTAGGACCTTTGTGCAACACAAAGAATGGTACCTAGTACAAAATTGGGATTCAACAACTATCAGTAGCCACAGACTACTTATAAATTGTTAAAATATCTAAATCTATGACACTGAATGCAGAGTAATTGGTGGTTAGTAGTATAAAGTACTTTCTCATTTTAAGACAAACATTTGATTAGACATTGATTTGTTGCTTGCTGTTAGCGTTACATTGATTTTTGAGTTTCTAATTCCATACCACCTCCCTGAGTAGTTCTTCGATCACTCCACATCGCTGCTCTCAGAATCAGTTACTAAAGGAGTGTTTGGTATTCAGATTTGGTACAAAATAGATCAGTCCTGGGACATGAGAAGCCATTGAAACAATTAGTGACCAGTAGTTCCAGCGTAAACTATGATCCATGAGCCAATACCCACCATCATCTATTTATGTGGAAAATGTATAGGGGTATTCAAGCGTTTTGAGATAGCAAATAATGCCCCGAGTCTATCTGCTGTGCTATAACCAAATTAGGTGCTTCATCACATTTGTGCGCAACTGATCATCATGCAATCCCTACCTACCCCAAATTTTGCAACTTCAAAGCTGCCACAAATTGAATGGGCAAGCAGAGCACATGCTCCATTTATGCACCTTGGAATAAAAAATAACATTCTATGTGAGCGCATTAGTCACCATTTTGAAGTACAGAAAGCAGAATTGGTACAATTTACGCAACCAGTAACTACCAAATGCCGCACAATCAGTATTCGCCAGGTTTTCAATTCGTGCTAGGGAAAACAAACAATTTCCAGACCTATCTTAACTAAAGCTCAAATGTACAACTCTGTGAATTGGGCCCATGGCTTCTTGTAGCTCTAGGCTTGAACCATCCCCGCAAAAGCTCTACCTGTCCACTTACCAGGTAACATACATATTTGTCTCTGTGAGGATACCACGTGCACCGTCGTAGTGTAAACGCCTTCTGCTGCTAACAGATAAACCAATATTTGATTATATTCATTAGAGGAAACGTATGCAAAAAGACATCCGCGTGTCAGTCAAGAAACCGCCTGCGTTTTAATTTACTGATGGAAACCAAGATGTAACCCCAAGGTAAAATTCAATTTATGCCTCCTTTCTCATACCATAATTGTGTTTTTCACTCCATCACTGTATGTATAACTATTATCAAGCTCCATTTGAAGCAAGCCGCTGGCAATGAAACAGTGCCTGTTCATAGATGGCTGAGCGGCTCCAGGATTACATTAGGGACGGAGGCTTTATTTAAAGATTGCGCGCAGACAGTACCAGCTTTCCTGCTGCAGTTTGTTTGCCCTGATTGTTAATACATTTCTTGCGACCCTGGAAGCGCAGACCACAAACGCCTGCAGATGGGGTCATGCTGCCCGTGTTCTCGCAGGAAACATACATTTTCCTTTGCATATCGGAGTGTGTAAGAGATTTTTTTTCCCTTCTTTATGTCTTTGTTAATTTGTTTTTTCCACCTCATAGTCCCTAATGTAAATCTGGACTGCATTAGAATGTATCCTTCGGTGTGTGAAGCAGTTTTAGCATCTTATTCCACATACTAATTTCAATTTGAAAATCTGATCAGGGTACATAGTACACTAGTACAAAACTAGACTGCAAGGTTGGGCTGCAGCTTGAAAAACAAGCCAAATCCATTTGATATTTATATTATCAACGCACAGCATAGGCACAGTATTGAAGATGGCAAAATAGACCCTTGTTTCAAGTAAGAGGATTGAGCAAATGTACAGTATCGTCCCAAACCTAGTAAGTAAGTCCTTTTTTATATAGCGCAGCTACTCACCCTTACGGGTCTCAAGGCGCTGGGGGCCGTAGTGGAAATTAAGGGAGCTATTGCCCAGAGTCACATGGTGCTGAGCTGAGCTGCCGCCGGAGCCGGAGATCGAACCGTAAATCCTGTGCTCCGAAGTCAGCTGCCCTGGACGCTGCACCACACCTCTCCACTAGTTCTTAAAACCTAAAGATTTTAAGAACTGAGGGGCATATTAACAAGGAGGCGATAGGCAATTATCGCCGCTTTAGCGTCCGTTTTCGGACGAAAAGCGGCGATAATCCTATCGCCCAATCAGCAAGGTCACGCTATCGCGTGAAACCTTGCACTATCGCCCTTTCCCCCAACGCCCATCCTTGCATCTCTAATGAGATGCAAGGTGGGCGTTACTAGGCGTACCCCAGATGGGCTACGTTGTAAATATCGCCGATGTGTACATCGCGATATTTACAAGGCAGCCCACAGGATTGTAGCAGACGTTAGATTTTGGCGAAAACGGCCGTTTTCGCCAAAATCTAACGTCTGCTACATCTCGACTTACCTATGTTACACATAGGAGGTGGATCCTGCTGATACGACCCTGTGGGTCGTATCAGCAAGGTTATCGCCGTTTTCCATGGAACATCGCTGGAAAACCAGCGATGTTCCATGGAAACACCGCTAACGCTAGGAAATTATCGCCATTGCGCTATGCGTTGTTAATACAACGATAGCATGGCGATAATTGCCAGCGATAGCCGGCGATAAGGAAAACCTCGCTAAGAGCGGCCAGCGATAATTATCGCTGCCGCTTGATAATATGCCCCCGAACTTCTTCAGTTACTGTCACAGTCCCTAATCTGTATTGCCCTAGAAAAATAAATAGTACCATACTTAACTACTAGTAGACTGTGAAGTTCTGTTTTCAATTGTTTACTTCTTGAGTCACACTTAAACTTCTCAACCACTTTTTTTTTAAATCCCATTGACAGCTAACCATTGTTACAGCATAATATTATTCTACAATTGTCCAGGCTTTGGGAATCTTCTGAAGGATAAATAATTAAATTTAGGGGACAGGATCTAATATTCCATTGGTTTTGCGGCAAGCCTTCAAGGTGTTCTCAACTTTTAGATTGTCGATGGAACTGAGGGTTAAATGTACCACACTGAGACACTGACAATCTATTCTTGTATACATTTCACATCAAAACAAGTGGTTAGCTAGGCGAGACAAAGGAGAGAGTTGCATGAGAAAGGACAAATCACATGTCTAAAGGCCCAGATGTACTATGATTTTGCATCAGGCTTGTGTCACATTTGGAACTTTCTACACGAGTTGCTGTTGTAAAATTGAAAAATCGAATAACCATCCGATACTCAGCATCCAGCTGTGTATTTAAGGGACGCTACCCCCTGGGGGGGCACTTTTTCCTTTGTTATTATTGCCCAACTCGGGGTGCCATTATAAGGAGCACAGCAGTACTGTATCAGTTTCGCATACCTGAATTTACAGAGACCAAGGTATCAATACCTTTGGTAAGTGGGAATTCTGAAGGATTCTCAGTTTTCCCCTGATGGTTCCCTTTTGAGAATAGGTGAGATTACCTCAGGATTCAAGGATAACACACCAGATTCCCATTGTAGTACCACCCTTTTCAGCCCAATCGTTCACACGAAAGCTGGCAGGGATTACCAGGAATGTGGTATTCCCTATAATTCCCTCTTCATTGGTACACATCGGGCATATTCTCAAGAACGTGTGATAACTACCGCAAAATTAGCTTAACGCAACTCTTCACATCGCAGTCTATCGCGGGAAAACAACTCCGTGTTAACGTGGTATTCACAACACGGCGGCCCCATGCCATAGTCCCACGATAACGCATCAAATGAACGTGTTAAAAATAACGCGACGCAGAAAAAACGCGAAACACGAACGCGAAAATAGTAGCGATGAGGCCAATCGCGATACAAAATCGCGAGAGGCCTGCAATTCCCACGCGACATGCGGGAAAATGCACCATAAAAGCAGAGTAAAAAAACGGTGAGATGACAATGTACGAGTACAACCCCACATCCGTGACGTAGAACAAATGACCATTGTCCCGCATCAAATAGGCATCTCCTCACAGTCACAATGTACATTGACATGCAGTCTGCATGTAAACTGCGCCAATGCTGAAACATGCATGTAACACACAGTGAAACCGCATCTCCCCCTCACATTGCAGAGGGACAAGCAACCCCTCCTGCACACAGACGAGTCATGACCATGATCAATCAATTATGAAAGCGTGGACGAATGTAGAGGCAGTGACTCCCGCTTACGTACATTTTGCCAATATTGTGGGACTTGAGTCACAGGGGGCATCTCTGCATCATGGTGGTACATATCTGACCCCAAAAGGAGCCCTGTTGTCACCTGTAGGACACAAATGGCAGCCAAAATGGAATGAATTTGGACACATGTGAAACGCCGAAGAGTGGGATTCCCTACTAACTGTGACACACAGAACTGGCAGTTCGAATACGTGACACCCTAAACAGCCTCTCTGCACAGAGGTGACACACCCACCATCAATGAACAAATCATAAAATTGTTAGCAATACATGTCGCACTCACACTTGTCTGAGTGATGTGCCTGTACAGATGAGTGACATGCACTCAGGGAATGTGTTTTTTGAATGCATTTATTTGCACATGCTGTGCCTGTGGTCATTTTGTACTGTCCCATTACTGCCAAGGACTGTCACAATGTGACGTGCTCATGTGAAGAAATTGTCAATGATAGTGTTCCTACGGGCTATTCCTGCTGCGGCTGCAGTGGGGTGTGGTCCACCTGCCTCATCTTCATCATCATCGTCCGCTGCATCTGGCACTTGTAGCCATGGTGCCTTGCTGCGTACACATATGTTGTGCAACACACAACATGCAACGATCATCTTGCACACAATGTTTGGGCTGTACAGGAGCCTTCCACCTGTGACGTCCAGGCACCTGAAACGTGACTTCAACACGCCAAATGTGCGTTCCACGATGCCTCTGGTGCGTTTGTGGGCCGCACTGTACTGCCTCTGGGCCTGTGTGTTCAGGGCTCAGAGGGGTGTCATCATCCAAGCGCTGCAACGCATTTTGCAATGCAGCGCGCGCAACGAAATTCATTTTATTAATTTAAATGTTTACTTACCTCCATTCATCCATATTCTGGTGTTACCTACCCCCCCACCCTGCCCCTCCCCCGCCTCACCGCCCCACGGAACTCTCTCCACGGGCCGCTACTGATGGCTAGCCCAGGTTTCCGCAGTACGTTGTGCTGTTGTGTATGGTGAGTGGGCATGTTGTATGTGAGTTTGTAACGTGTGCATTCCCAGAGTTGTGAGTTGCATGATTCTGGAGTTGAGGTGTGTGGTGTGTTCATTTGGTACTTACCAACGAGCACTGCATTTCCGTAGGTGCCATCCTGGAAGCGCCGGTTGATGATGGACTGTCGGAAGATTTATGAATCATGCACACTTCCTGGGTAGTTGGCGACGACATTGGTGAAGAGTCCCCGGTGGTCCACTATTGCCTGCACATTGATGGAATGCGTGTGCTTTCTGTTGCGGTAATTGTGTGCAGTGTCGGCAGGGGGCACAGGTAGGACATGTGTGCAGTCAATTGCCCCCAACACGTGCGGGAAGCCAGCTATGGCGTAGAAGCCTTGCTTGGTCTCCAGCTGTTCCTGTACAGTGTGGGGGAAGTATAGGTACTGGGGTACCAAGCTGATGATGGCATCCCGGACAGGTTTGAGGAACTTGGATAGGGCTGGCTGTGAGACTCCTCCGACTCTGGCGGTTGTTGTTTGGAATGTCCCAGAGGCCAACAGGTGCAGCACAGCCAGCAGCTTTGTCTGAGGTGGGATGTTGGTTGTCCGCTGCATTGGTACCGTCAGCCTGTGGGCAATGATGGTCAGTATGCAGAGGATGGTTGACCTTTTGAGTCTGTATTGGGCAATGACATTCTCTGGTGTCAAGTCTGTGAGGCTGGTGCGTTTCCTGAAGCTCCGCTGTCTTTGTCTGCGCTGCCTCCGTGGTGGTCCGGGGGGGGGGCGGTGGGGGCCTGGGGGGGGTGGCGGGCCTGGGTGTGGTGGCGGTGGGTGTTGTGGCCCTGTTGGGGCTCCGAGCTGCATGATGAGTGGCTCCATGGCATCTGTTGTTCTTCAGGTGTGGCTTTGGGCAGGGCTCCCTTTTCTGGTGCAGGTTGTCGTCCGACTTTGCACCAGGTCAGAGCAGGTGTTAATTTCCTGCTGCTAACGCTCCATATCGCCTGTTTTGTGTTCTTATCGCCAATCTGGCTGGTCGTTGAGAATGTTGCGTTGTGGTGTTGTTGCGGATGTTTGCTCGGGAACGCCTACTCTGCATCTCATTAGCGATAGTTGCCGGGCTCATCTGTGGAGATGTTTTTTGCGGATGCTATCGCAGGTAAACTGGTGATATCGGCTGTTTGCACCAGCTTGTGAATGGGGCGATAATTTTATCGTGACTTTGGCTGAGATAAAGTGCCGTTAACTCGGTGATAGATCCTTGAGAATATGCCCCATCGTTTCATGAACTGGAAGATATGAATGAATGAGACTGTTCTGCCTCTTTCATTGTTTGTAATTTGAAGCTTGAACATATGTCTTTAGTGGGCACGGGCACTCTAATAAATGTTAAAATATACAAAGATATTTTGGATCACCATAATACATGAAGAAGTACACAGGAAGGGCCATGTAAATTCAAAGCCACCCAACAGAACTGTAACTCAGTTCCAATTACTAAACTCCACACATATATCTACTCCAGTAGTACTACCCAGATGATCAAAACTACTCCAGTCAAACCTGGAAGAAAATCACACGCCTCATATGACCACTCAGAGGTACTTCAAGTGAATCCCATAGAAATCTATAGAAGCATGGATTAACACTACCAGCACAAAGTGCAACACCTAACAAAAAATAGAAAATAAGGGGGTCATATAATTTTAGACATAGCAAATAACTATATACATCACATTGTATAAATCTTTAAAAAAGTAAAATAAATAAAAAACATTTAGAAAAATTGTAAACTATGCCAATGCCTATACAAAATACATTACAACACTGCAAACATAACTGATGCGCATAGATAGAAAACTGGTGATAAATGTAAAAAAAACACAAAATACATCTAACAGGTAATGCTACTCTGCACACACTCAAAAACATATCAGAACATTTTGCATGTCCCAACAACACACAAACAGACTGCAACAGTATGTGATGCTTAGCCTCCACAATGTATTGCAGCACAGGGGATGAGGATAGAGTCCAGAGAGTGGGCAGCATTTATGTGCTACTTGTAGCAATGTTTATCAGGTGTATATGAATTCCCTCAATACATTCAACGTACCATGGGTGTAGATCTCTTCCTACACTATTTAGAACTACATTTGGCAGATTCGTGCATAAAATATCCCCATGAAGTTACCAGTAGTGGCTGTGTGATTGTATTTTGATTCGTACTTATCTCCACCCCTCATACAAGGGGTGAAGACGTGTTCCAACTACTAGGCGTAGCATAGTTGTAGATCTCTTCCTACACTATTTAGAACTGCATTTGGACGATTCATGCCTAAACTAACCCCATGAAATTACTTGTAGTGGCTGTACATTTGTCTTTTGATTTGTACTTATCTCCACCCCCTCGTGCAAGGGGTGAAGACGAGTGCTCCAGCTACTAGGCGTAAAAGTCTGCCCGATGTTGCCTAACTATATTTAGGTGGAGATTTATACTAAGATTTATGAGTAACTCTATGTGTGTGAAACTTTCTACCTGTGGATTACATTTGTAAATATCTCTCATTGCTTTTGCCAGGTGAAGCAATTTATATAGGGCATTATTTAAGTTCGGTTGAGCAATAGCGTACTCATTTTATATGAAATAAATGTGGTTTGAGTTTGGAAACGTTTTTGATGCAACACCTAATTACGGTCTGCATCCGAAAAACATATAACTTTGAAATGGAAGAAACTCCCTTTTTCATGTACATTAAAAAGAGTATCTTCTTTGCAAAAGACTGCCCGGTTTGAATGAACACCTGAGCGCGTATTATGTAACAGGTGTACTTTTCCTGTTTCACCATGACACACTTTTAAAAGGTGTGCAAACTGGGACAGTGTGCCCTATTACAATCAATGTGCTGCCTCGTGGGCAGCAGCAAACTTACTGGGGGCAACACATTTGTGCAAGACAAAGCAACAGCTTGAAGCAGCCACTCCATCTATCATTATGCAGACGAGGGAACAGTGGTCTCCCTGCAGGTGGGTGCAGAGAGTGGCTGCCTTCACCTACAAGGTAATGTCTCAGGGGTTCATAGGACTCATTTTCTCTTTCCAGAAGGCTGCCCTCAGGAGGCGAGCTGACTGTATGGCACTGTTTTGTGGCACTCAGTCGGTACACCTACTGACAGTCTTTTTGCCTCTTCACCTACATTCATAATATGGTGCAGGCGCAGAGGCAAAGTGTTTCTCTCCTTTGCATGCTGCCACACCTCCATGCAAATGAGATAGCCTAGTGCAAAATGTGTGCTGGTGCTATCTGTATTAAGGAAAGAGCGCACAAGCATCTGCTGCCCCTTCTGTAATACAACAGTTCCCCAGGGGCTTGTCGCACCACCTGGGTATATAAGATTGCCCCAGGATTGATTCTACTCTAAAGGCGAATTGGAGGCAAGTATAAAAAGAAAGAAAATGAGATATGGCAAAAATGCGAAATAAAAACAAAATCTTAAATGTCTGCTGCCTCCGGGGTTATTGTGTTTTGATTTCTGCATGTTTATTACAACAGCAATAGTGATTCCAAGGCATAATCCTCAAGAATGCATAACATTTATGTTGACAATAAAACGCAAACACATATCAGGTCCTTGTAACATGATTCCCATGGGGAAAGAATAGTTTTTGCAAGATGGAATCTGCTGTAATAGAATGTGACAAATTATTGATTGTTGTTTTCTGTTGCTTCTTTTGCTTTAAATTTTGTTACTCCTGGGAGCCTGTGTTTTAGTTATCATTTCACCCACCTCTGCAACAATGTAAATTTGAAAGTCAAAATGTATTTAAATTCATTTCGTTTGTCAAATGTTACAAGCTGAGTTGCAGGCGGTGCACAGAACAGTTGCAGGAGGCAAGACCTTCTTCGATGGAGCATTGGTGAAATCAGTCACAAATTGTCCATAATGCAGCCTTACATTATTGATGTTGAGGGAGTCACAAATAATTTTTGGCCCTCCAAAGTAGAGCCCCAGGAAAAAACTATGGGGCACATTTATCAAGAATTCACGCAGCGCAATCCAGCAAGCTGCGTGAGAGGTAAAGGGCAGGAATGTGCCATATTTAACATTATATCGCACATTCCTTTTGATTCCTTGTGCCGGTGCACAATGTGCTGCCCAATGCCAACATACGCACCCTGGCGCCTTGGTGCAAGGATGCCTGCATTGCAGGCAGGATTGTTTTTCTGCAGGAAGCGACATCTTCCAGCATAAAAACAATCCTCAGAGGCAGTTTCCTCTTTCTATGTGTGCAGCAGAATGCAACACATAGCACACATAGAAAGAGGAAAAAATGAGGAGAAATAAAGATATTTCTCCTCGTTATGCCTCAAAAAGGCATAGCATTTTGACGCATTCCCAGATCTTCCAGTAATGGTAAATCTGGAAATGCCCCAAAATCCATGGGTGAATGGCTGGGAACACCCAAGTGCCTCCCATGTAACGCCTTCCTGGGGCAGAGTAATGCAACACAGCAATTTGCGTTGCATTACGTTACTCTACATTTATCAAGTCACTCAGGGCCATGCAAGGTGGCCTTGCAGGGCCTGATAAATCTGACTTAGTAGTTGCATCGCCCTTGTGCCCACTTGCGTGGAGCAAGGGTGATGCAACTCCTTGACAAATATGCCTCTATATTTTTTGCCCTCAAAAAGCAGATTCTACATGTGCTTGAACATCTTAAAACCATGTATGTAGAGTTGCAAGAAACTAATTAGTGTAGTATATCCAGAGTATTTAGATTTCATGTGTTAGACCTGACAGCCTTAGGATGGTCTTCCCCCCAACTTTTTGCCTACCTCCTTCACTTTTCTGAACTTGGTTTTCCTGGCTTTAGGGGGCTGTGCACTTTACCACTGGTAACCAGATCTAAAGTGATTGTGCTCTCTCTAAAAATGGTAATATTGGTTCATCATCAATTGGCATATTTAATTTACTTATAAGTCCCTATTAAAGTGCACTACATTTGTCCAGGGCCTATAAATTAAGTGATACGTGTGGGCCTGCAGCACTAATTGTGCCACTCACTTAAATGACCCTCTAACCGTGTCTCAGGCCTGCCATTGCAGAGCTTGTGTGTGCAATTTACACTGCTATTTCGACCTGGCAAAATAAACCTCTTGCCAGGCCCAAACCTTCTCATTTTATAAATATAAGTCACCCCTAAGTTAGGCCATGGACAACCCAGATGGCAGGGTGCAATGTATTTAAAAGAAAGGTGGGACATGTACTTTTAAGTTTTACATGTCCTGGTAGTGAAAAACACTCAAAACTGTTTTTCACTACTGCAATGCTTATCTCTCTCACAGGATAACTTTGTGGTTACTGTATTACATTTTATAAGTGTAATTCCCAATTGTGAAGAGATGGGCTTTTCAAGTTTGGTGTCTCTGGAATCACAATTTAAAATCACAACTTATGATGAAGTCGAATTTTAAATTGAAATTCTGAAAATGCCACTTTTAGAAAGTTACAACCACAGGGGTGCTGAAATCCACACCCCCAACTGTCGCACTGCGTAGTAGGGAAAATCCCACATAATAACTCTTCCTCCTAGTTTTCAGCTTTTTTCCTCGTACACCATAATGATAGTCCGACTTCTACTCATCCATTTTCCTTTTTATTTAATCACTCCGGAGACAGCAAGTAGGAGGCAAGTTAACAGGGAAGGGTGGCTGCGGTGTAGGGGATATATGGGGGATTTTTCAAAAGAACATAGTGGTCTGGGGAGGAGATTCGTTTTGGCACATCAGTTTGAGTAGGGGACAACATGGCTTTTTAGGCACATTTGAGGGTTTTTGTTGGGAGGGATTTATAACATAGTGGGGAGAGGCCTTTCATAAAAAGAGCAAGCACGAGTGCTGGTGATTTTCATGATTGAATGGGGAGGGTGGGTTAATGAGAATGTGTACAAGGGGATTTTCAGATATTGTTTTTGCTAATATTGTTTTGCATAAGAATAATGGTTGTTTCGAGCATGTGGATGAACTGATGTTTTCATGTATTACAGTGTCCCCTGAAGAAGAGCCTTTGGCTCGAAATGCATTGGGAAAATTAACAAGAGTCTGTTATTTAACATGGTTGACCTCACGTGTTGCTGTTATAAGCTTGGATGGGCAGCAGTAACATTTGAAATAGTGGAATAAAGTATTTTTGGCGCAACCATGCTGACAGCAGGGCTTTGTGTATTCCCCCTGGACAACCACACACAATGAGAGCTTAGGAGTGATTTGATGGGCCATCCTGGAAGGATGGGAGGGAGGAACTGGACCCAGCCTCACTTACACCTGAATAGACTGTGTCCTGCCCCCAAACAAAGGGCTGCATATACCCCTGTATTGAGTCTGGAGCCAGGGCAGGAAGGGAGAACCTCGGTGCACTACAATGACCTGTCTTTAAAGTCTCCTCCACTTCAAAGGCACAACTGAGTATAAGTACTGGACCTCTGACACTACCACTACAATACACTTCTGGACCTGTAAAGGCTCTGCCAGGAAGGAGGACTGCTGTGTTAAAGAAAGGACTGCCGCTCTGCTAGACTGTTGCTTTGCTGGACTCTTGTCTTGCTGTGCTACCCTGATGCCAGCTGTTCTCCTGTCTTGGTGAGAAGAACTGGACCTGCATCTCTTGAACCCATAGTGACTCCAAGGTCTAGCTGGCTGGCCTCCTGGTCTGAATTCTCAGGGACATAAAAGACTTCCAACTTACCTGCTTCTGCACCAGGACTCTGCCATCTGTGAGTCTGCCCTACCACGTTCGTGCCACCCCAGTCCTGGACCCTTGGAAATGTAGTCTAAAGTGCTTTCTTCAGCAGAACCCACACCTCCTCTGTCAAACCGGAGCATCAGCGTCATTGCGTGGATCAGAACTGGTGGATCCCCCCTGTTGCGTGGATTGGAACAGGTGCATCGCTCTTGTTGCATGGATCAAAACCAGCTCATTGCTCCTGTTGAGTGACCGAAACCAGTACTTTGCCTCTGGTGCATGGATAGACCCCAATGCATCACCTTCGGAATCTCCACTGCACACCGATAATGCTGAATCTCCACATCACAAATCATCGCTCATCGGAGCCGACGCATCATCGCTGCTGCGTGAATCAGGACCAGCGCTATCACCTCCACTACATGGATCGACACCGACGCATTGCTTCAGCTGCAGCTTGCATCTTCAACATCAACGCATCCAGGATTGAGGTAGTGGGCCTTACTGGGTCCCTGTATTCAGCCCGCGCCCCATCGCGGTCGGCCTGAACATTTGCCTTTGTCCCGATCCGGCACGACCAGATATCCCAAGTAGGCGCTTATTGTGTCTAAGCCGCATTTTACAGTTTATTCTTTAAAAAATTATATCTCAAGTTCTATTTATTGGATATTTGTCATTTTGGTGTTGTTTTATTTATTAAATTAAGTTATATTTTTTTACCTATTGTGGAATCTCTTTGTGTGGTGTTTTCACTGTGATACTGTTTGAAGTGTTGCACAAATACTTTACACATTGCCTCAAAGTTAAGCCTGACTGCTCTGTGACAAGCTATCAGAGGGTGAGCACAGATTAATTTAGGGTTGCGTGATTCTTACCCTGACTAGGATTGTGGTTGCTGCCTGACTCTGCCTCATACCCTAGTAAATCACAGTAAACAACCCAATTTCTAACTTTGTTTATCACATTGTGTTTTGTAATATGCTTTGTCTTACTTAGTATGCTGTATCAATTCAACACCAGCTAATACTATTTGTTTCATTTAAGCTATGTAAAGACCTCCAGCGTAATGAAGGAGCAAATGACAGGAGACCAGATTTATCAACACTTTGTGTGGTTCAAAGTCACCAAATGTGGCATAAATCATCCAAAGTGTTGATTTTTTTATTTGCTTTCCAGTGCAAAATTACTTTGCACTACTTTGCCGCAAAGGTTTTCACAGACGTTTGCACCAAAACATAGACTTCCTTGAGGCAAACATAAAGTGGAAGAAGCGTTTTTTTCCAAACCTTTTCAACACTGTATGTGCGCACTTATTGAATGTGGTAAAGATTTTAGACTTTGATGAGGCATCGTATTTTGTACTGTGGTGCAAAGGTGTGTGCGTGTTGTAAGACAGTCAACCTGTGCATTAGTGCTTGGGAAGAGAGCAGCAGCACCATATCTCAGTAGATATGATGCTGTCCTGCTCTCTCCCTCTCATGCAACGTAATGTGGTAACTTTGGTTGCTGTGCTGTTTTGCGTCAAATATTAGTACATCTGCAATAAAGTCAGGGGGGCAGATTTACGAGCCCCCTGCGCCACCAGTACGTCACTATTTTTGACGTACTGGAGGCGCATTTCACTTCTCCATATTTACAAGGAGAGGAAAAGCCACCCTGCGTGACTATTCCTCTCCTTGTAAATATGGCCCCTTCACACGCAGCACTTTGCGTGGAAGGGGCGTTCCATGGGTGTTGCTGTGGGTGTTCCCACGCAACACCCATGGAAGGAGACACATTTCCAGATTTACGAGTAATCGTAAATCTGGAAATGCGTGTCAATGCTACGCCTCCCCAGGGGAGGCGCAACGAGGAGAAATGTTTTCATTTCTCCTCGTTTTTTCCTCTTTCAATGCGTGCTGCATTCTACAGCACGCATTGTAAGAGGAAAATGCCTGTAGTGATTGTTTTTGTGCAGGAAGGTGCCCCTTCCTGCACAAAAACAATCTCCCCATGACGCAGGCATCCTTGCACCATGGTGCAAGGGTGCCTGCGCCGGCGCATGGCTGCAGTTTGTGCGCCAGCGCAGGGGAGAGCACAGGAATGCGACATATCCTTGTAAATATGTCGCATTCCTGTGCTTCGGAAGTGCCGCAGCGTGGCGCAGCCAAAGGGCTTGCGTTGCCACGCTGCAGCACTTCCTTGTAGATCTGTCCCTGGGTGTGTTGTGGAACTACACACATGAGGCAGAGATAAATGTGAAAAACAAAAAGAAACATACGTGAAAAAGTCTTATCCAGGTGCTTCTTTATGAGATTTTATGCTGCTAAACTGAAATGATCAAGCCACTTTACATGCCTTCCAGTAATGTAGCCTCTACTCGTGGAAGAAACAATGGGAGCTAAAAACTCCAATTTAGGCTCCAAAATTGTAATAGAATGAGCAGGTGAAAATTACACATGCTGAACACAGACACATCAGTGGTGAGAATGGTGTGACAGCCTAGCAGTCGTAGTGTAGGGGAATGCAAGAATAAAGGGAATCTAAGTCAGATGATAGTTGGGGCACAAGGTCTCATTGTAAATTGCTGTGATTAGTGTCACTACATAAGTCATGTGTAACATGATGAAACAAAGAAAGCAGACAGGGCAGGATGAAGAAGATTGAAGGGTGTGATGCAGGAAAAGGACATTCAAAAATGTGTACTTTGAAGGGAGTGGGAAATCAAGGGTGAAGGGTGCAATTGAAAAGGTGAAAGAGGAGGTCTGAAGTAATCTTTTCTATAGCAGGTTGGAGCAATCTGATCTTGCAAAACTTTGGTAGGTGATCTTGGGATCAATCCATCCCAATATGCAAAGCAAATCCAACTAGGCAGATAATATAGCATCAGGCATGCACTTCAGTCCTGTGAAATGCATTAAAAGGATGCCTAAAGCAATGAAAAATATGCGTGTGTGTGATAAAGGATTGAATGTGATAACATTTTGACCTGCATGCATTGGAATAGTAGCACTCCACAGGAGGCAAACTAATGCACTTTACAGATGACAGCATGATGTGAGAGATGTTTACTCCTCTGAAGCCATTGAATGTACATTTCTTTTAAAGACTACAACCAATGCTCTGGCAGACAGTTTTGCTGTAAAGCAATTCTTAAAATCTGTGCAGTAACATATAGTGCCACCAATAAACATGGAAAGATGTACCACGAAATTCAGGTAGGTTTCTTCATTTAAATGTATCCAAGCGCAATACAACACGACCGGTAGAGCAGCAAAGGAATCATCAACTGCCGACTCATTCCAACCTTCCCAGCGCACATCGACCAGCAATCGAGAACCAACACATCTTCCGCCTCACATAAACCCCCAAACATAAACTTCAACCCATAACATAGACACTCACATAATAAAACAGATACTAAAAGTGACAACAACTCCAAGCACATTACATAGAGAAGAAACGAAGACTGGCTCACTCACAAGCAAAATCTCTTAGCCTCTTAGGAGGCTTCCTATCAGCAGGGGATGTCGAACATTTACTCTCCATGTGTTCTCTGTTATGTTCTCTGTGAAACATACCATGGCTCTTTGGTACCAGGGCATAGCTTTGTACTGGAAGTTTCACTTTCTGCCTCCATTACCTCCTCGTAAGTCTTCCTCGCCACATGAGTAACGAAGTGAGCTTCAGCTCCACACCAGAACCCTCCAAAGCAAAAAAAGTTAGCCTCCCATGCCTCCCATCCCTTCCCAATATGGTCGACCCATTACACCCTTGACCTCTATAAGAGGCGGGCCGGCCCAACCCATCAGCCCGTTTTTTTGGTTCTGCGCTGACTCTCCAGATGCGCTGTCAGGTAAGTGGTTCCTGCTGTAGCTGGAACAGGGGTCCCTGGTTGGTGGCCCTGCTCTAGCGGGCCCTGGGACTCTGGGACCCTCCTCCTTCCTTCCCCCGGTGTCTTTCGGGGCCGGTTAGGCTCTGCCTTAGTGAGCCAAGGGTTTACAGGAGGGCGGACGAGGTGGTCTGGGGCCCTGCCTAGCGGCCCCTTTCCTGACCCCTCGTCCGTGTGGGCAGAATGAATTTATGTTTTGCTTGTGCCCGGGGCCTTGTGTTGCTCCTTCTGTGTTCCCCGCTCCCGGGCTACTTCCACGTGTCTCCCATTGCTGTGTGTGGGGGGAGGGGGGCACCCGGCGGTCCGTTCTATGGTCCCCGGGCGCGCCTCCGCTTCCTCCCTCCCATTTACCTCACACGAGTGCGGCGAAGGAGGCTGACTGGGTGTTTAGCGCTCATAAGGTACCCTTGATTCTCGCAGCAGCGCCCCCTCACATGGCTCCCGTGATTCCGCGTGTCACATTAGGGGGGGTGGGGGTCACGGCGGACTGTAGTCTTCGCCAGCCTCCATGTACACGCTTTGGTTTCCTTGGGGGTTGGTCGCATTGTGCCTGGGTGAGGTCGCGAGTGGTTCTCGGCTGGGAGCGGGCAGCTCTCGGTCACGCGCAGGTTACTGTGAGGGGCCGTGAAATGTGTTGGACCCTCGCGGGTCCTGGCCTTACCTTTCTGCCAGCGTCCGGGACGTGGGCAGTTCCCGGCGCCGTTCCTCGCTTCCCTCTTTCCGACCGTGCTGGATTTTATCGCCATGATAGCGCTGTATTAACAACGCTTTGCGCATTGGCGATATAAAATCCAGCAATAGCGGCAAAATGCAGGATTATCGCAGGAAATCCAGCGATATGACATCTGCGATAGGGAAATCCTTGCTGATAGGCCATGGTGGACTCAGCCCATCAATCCACCTCCCATGGAAGAGATGGCTAAGTCAGAATTTTTGCAGGAGTTCAATCCTGCGATAAAGGGGGCTTAGCGCGCCTTTTCCTCTCGCATCGCGGGTCAGGGGCAGCCATTTAGTTTTGCTAAGGTACGCCCACTTTGCATGTCATTAGCGATAATAATCGCTGACATGCAAAGTGGAGTGAAAAGGGCTGCTAACTCAAGGAAACACGCGTTAGCGTGTCCTTGATAATTGAGCGGAAAAAAAATCGCCGCTTTTCGGCGGAATTCGGCTTGATAATATGCCCCTCAATGTTTTGCCATTGTTGTACGTCCTGGTGGAACCATATTGTTCACCCATTTGCCCTTTGGGTTGTGTGTTCATGTCCTGCTGGTTTACTGGCATGTAGGGGTGTGTCACGGGGCCATGGTGTCCCTGTCTCCTTTTTCCCTTCCGGGCTTTGGGCCTGTGGTCCTTTTCCGTCCTGTAGGTTCCTTCCCGCCTGCTGTCCTTTGGGGTAAGGGGTCTGGCCTGGTTGGTCCCTGTTTGGGCGTCCGCCTGGGTGTTCTGGGGGCTGTTGGCGGCTGCGGGTCTGATGGGGGCGGGCTGCTGTTGGCACCTGTCCGTCCTTCTCTGGGCTGCTTCTGTGGTCTCCGAGTGGGCTTTTGCTTCTGCTTCTGCTCCTCTGGGCTTGCCCTCTCCTGTCCGGGCTTGTTTTTCTCGTCCGGCTTCTTGGCTCTGCAGGCGGCTGCTATGCCTCTTGTCTGTGTCATGCTTCTCCTCGGCTCTTGGCCATTGGGGCTCTGTTGGGGGCCGTTTGTGGCATCTCCTTACATCCTGGGTGGCCCCTGTGGTGGTTCTGTGGGTCCCGCCTACTGCCGCTCCACTCCGTTGTCGGTCTTGGCGGTCTCCCTGGTTTTTCTCGGGGGGGGGACTGTTCATGTGGGGTCTTGGGGCTATTCCTGTTCCTGGCGGTACTCCTTGGTTTTTCCTCTGGCCCCCTGGCTTTGGGTTGGGGTCGGGGTCCTCCTCGGGGTGTGTGTCGGGTGTTCTTGTTTGTTGGCGGGCAGTGCTTTGCATTGTCCTTCTCTTGACTCGGTTCCGTTCTGCCGGTGGTTATTTCTCCACGGTTTCGGTCTGGTCTGGGTTGGTGGTGTCCGTTCCCTTCCCCTTCCTTTTTGGTCACGGGTCGGGCACGCGGCTCCCTTTTCCACCCTGTCTGCAGGTGTGGCCTGCGGTCTTCCTTTTCTGGTGTCCCCCTGCTGGGTGGTTGCGGATTTTTCCGGCCTGTGGGGCTGGGGGGCGTGCTTGGGTTCCCTGTTGGTGCAGGGTCGATTGGTCCCCCTGCTGGCGGGTGTCTCGTCTGGCTTCTGTTGGCCGTTCCTTGGCTTGTCTGGGGTTTGCCCCTGCCCTGCGGGGGCTTCTTGTTTCTGTTCTGGGTGGTTTTTTCAGCTGCCTCGTTCTCCGGGGGTTTACTGAGTTGGCCCCTTTGGCTTTTTGGCACGGTTGTGCTGTCCTTGACTGGGTCTCTTTTGTTCCGGTTTCGGTTTGTGTCCCCGGTGGTGGCTCTATCTGCCTTCTCGTCCGGGCTCCCGGTTTTGCGCTTTCCTCTGGCCCTCTGCTTACGAGGGTCGGGGCTTGTCTGGCCTAGACGGGGCGTTTGACCTGTTGGTGTTGCTCACCTGGGGGCTTCTCTCTTGTTTTCTGCTGCTGCGAGTGTTGGACCATGGAGCTATGGCTCAATGGTATGTGCTTCTGGGGGCATAGGCTTGCACAGGACAGGGTTTGTCTCCTGCCGCTACTTTTGACATATCCCACGTTGGTGTATGTTCGAACGGTGCTTTTAATTGTCCGGGGATGCTGGGAATTCCCGGTTCTCCTTCCCCGGCCGGGGCCTGCGAGCCCTGTGCGGAATTTGCTTCCTTTTCTTCTTTGTCCCTGGTTTTGGGGTGCTGGGGCCTGCTGGCTCGGGTTGGCTCCCTGGAGGTGTTGAGGTTGCTTGGGCTCGTTTCGCCCTGCTCTTCTGTCCTTCTCGTCTTTGGTGTGTTTCTGCCTGTGGCCTTACCTCCCTGTCCGCTCCTGTTCCTGTCGGCTCTTCATTGTTCATCTGGGTCGGGCCTTGTTGTTGGCTGGCTGTGTGGCCTCCTGGGTGCTCGCTTCGGCGGCTCGCTTACTGCATGTGGACCGTTCCTGGGGCGTTTTGCTTGGCCCCTTGGTGGGGTGGTCCCGCTCCTCCATGCTGCGTTCCCCTCCCTACAGGGTTCTATTTGCCTTCTTGGGCATGGTGGCCCCTGGTGGGCATTCGCTTCCTTTCTGGTGGCTTGGCCTTGGGCCTGGTCCCTTCCGCTCTTCGGGTTCCGTGGGCGTCCTTATGGGCTTTCCGCTTTTCGCTGTTGGCCGGTTGGGTTCCCTTGGGGTCCTGGCCGTTCCTGCGGCTTACTGGGTCTGTTTTGCCTTGTGCCTGCCTGGGTTCTCTCATTGGTGTCGCGCTCCCTTCCGGGGAGTCCTTTGTGCGACTGGGGTCCGTGTCCCACCTGTTTTTCTCCTTGCTGGTGGGGTTTTGGTGGCCTTTGTTTTTTTATTGTTCGGTTGGCGTGCTGGGTTCTTTTCTGCACCTCATACCGTTCTTGAGGCTCCTGCCAGTCTGTTTTGTTTCGTCTGGTTCCGCTGCTTCGGTCCTCGGGTGGATTCGACTTTATCGCTGTTGGTGGTCCACCGTACGGTGTTGCTGTGTTTCGGTTGGACTGCGTTTCTTCCTGCTGTGGCTTTTTGTTGGGTCACTGTGGTAGGGTTGCCCTCTGTTTCTTCGGTTCCGACGTCTGGGCTTTTGCTCCCCTCTTGCTTTTGGCTGTCCGTTGGGCGATCTTGGTGTGTTTGTACCGGCTTGCTGCTTTCTGTTCTGGGCATGTTTGGTGTTGCTTTTGGCCCCGTACGTTCTGGTTCCGTGACTTCTCTGTCCTCCTTCGGTTGTTGGTTTGGCGGATTTTCTGGCGGCCCTGCGAATCCCGGGGGTCCGGGTTCTCGGCCCTCCCGGTGTCTGTCTGTCCCGGGCTGGTTCTTCCTGCTCGTGGTTGCCTCTCTCTGGTTCTTCCACTCGTCTGGTCTTTTGGGTTTGCCTGCTTCGTTGGCATCCCCTTCTGGTCCGTTGGTTTCTTGTGAGTTTCCATGACGCCTCTTGGCTTTGGTATGTGCTCACTTCGTTACTCATGTGGCGAGGAAGACTTCCGAGGAGGTAATGCCCCGATTACTTACCGGTAATCTTCATTACTCCGAGTATAGTCTTCCTCGCCACATGAGTTCCCATCCCTCCCTCCGTGTCTGGCTATCGGCTTCATGTTTATGCTTGGTAGTTTCAGGCTGATGGGTTGGACCGGCCCGCCTCTTATAGAGGTCAAGGGTGTAATGGGTCGGCCATATTGGGAAGGGATGGGAGGCATGGGAGGCTAACCTTTTTTGCTTTGGAGGGTTCTGGTGTGGAGCTGAAGCTCACTTCTTTACTCATGTGGCGAGGAAGACTATACTCGAAGTAATGAAGATTACCGGTAAGTAATCGGGGCATTTTCCATCTTCTATCTTAATCACACACTCCTTGATTTGCACCACTCTTATGGGAACAGAAAACTTAGCATGCCCCTTAGCAATAAAACCTGGTATTTTGATCTTGACCCAGTCTCCCACTTTAGCTTTCAACTGATGAATGTCACAGCTCTCATCTATACTCTCATATTTCCTTTATGCAACTTCCCATTTACGTTTGACTGCTGACAGTTTATCCTCCAAACCACCTTTCTCACCCATCCATGATCGCACCAATTCAGTGGAAGGCACACGTCCTTTCAGGAGATAAAACAGAGACAAATCTGTGACATCACTGGAAGTCGTGCGAATGGCCCACAATAAATTATTCAATTCCTTCCTCCAATCCAAACCATTAGCAATGAATAGTACCTTTATCCTTAATCATGCAGATTCATCTTTTCACCAAACTATTGCTATAGGGATGGTACAATTTGTGGTCTCATGCTTGATAGCCCAATGTGCCACAAAGGTACCAAAATCATGGGAGGAAAATTGTAGTCCATTGTCAGTCACCAATTCATCAGGAGCAACCTTCTGCAAAAATAGATTTTAAAGAAATTCAATTCCTCAGTTGCACCAGCATTTCTCACAAAATCAACATCCGGTCACCTTGAATAGTAATCCACCACCACTATGCCAAACCTGAAACCCTCTCTCAATACATTTATGAGGCCAAAAACATCCAGTACCAGCTTGATCCTAGGTTTCTCTGGGACTGGAACAACTTCCACAGGACCAGGAACCGCAACTTGAGATTTGCCACTCATAGCGCAAACCACACAGTCCCTCACATAATGTTCAACTTACTTATCCAAACCCAGCCTCCAAAACATATCCTTTAATCTACTTTGCATTGGTCTTATACCAATGTGCCCTTCATGTCCCAACAAGGAACCACCACGAAATTAGATTTTCAGAATGCCATCACCCATATTCAGCTCATCAGATATATGATTATAAACATCCAGCTGAAGATTCTTGCTACGAGTAGACCATCCTTTGCTAACAAGGCTCATAGCCTCTTGTAATAATGCATTGCTTGACACAGCAGATTTCCATTCCACTTCTGTGACTCCACTCTCCTATGAGTCACAAGTGAGACTAATCATGTACTAGTCCTCATCCTGCACCTTTTGCTCCTGTTGAGATCTATGCAACTGTAACCTGGGCAGGCAATCCACTAAAATATTCTTTGCACCAGGAATATACTGGCTCACGGTTCGATCCCCGGCTCCGGCGGCAGCTCAGCTCAGCACCATGTGACTCTGGGCAATAGCTCACTTAATTTCCACGACAGCCCCCAGCGCCTTGAGACCCATAAGGGTGAGTAGTTTGCGCTTTACAAATATGGATTTACTCCAGTCGATATTGAAATTCCTGTAATCTATACCGCCATTTAGAAATGCTAGGCATGGCTTTTCCAGCCCCCTTAGTAGTAAACAAATTGATCAATAGCTTGTGTTCCATGTGAATGGTGAACTCCATGCCCCACAAATAGTTCCTAAAATAATCTACCCCCCACCAGCATTCTAAAGCCTCACACTCTATAATAGAATAGGTACCCTCAGCACCTCTCAGGACAAGAGAAGCAAATACAACCACCTTTTCCACCACATGTCTGGAGCAAAACTGCCGCTAAACCATACTGGCTGGCATCAGTAACCACCACACAAGGATCACGCATATTAAACGGTTTAAGCAGAATAGAATTGACATTCTCCTTCTTGATTAGATCAAACTCCTCCTTAACTCCCTTGGACCACGCAAATTTGACATTCCTCACGAGTAAATCATGGAAATTAGGAGTGTTCTATACACACTTTGCAATAAACCAAGAATAAAACTCCAATATCCCAAAAAACGATCTTAACTGATCCTTATCCACAGGCATAGGAAACTCTGTAATAGCTTCTGTGAGAAAGTGCCCTCTTTCTGCATGGTTGCCCCCACTTTTTGCTGAATTGCTGATGTGCTTTGACTGAGTGTGCCCAGGGCACCTGCTAATCAGGTACCCAGGGCCTATGTTCTTCCCCTAAAACTGCATTGAAAACAAAACCCAATTGGCATCTCTGGCCACAGGTCAGCCCCTGGTAAATGGTACCAAAGGTACCCAGGGCACTGTGACCAGAGAAGACCTTTAAGGGCTGCAGCACTTATTGTGCCACCCTTAGAGGCCCTGTACCATTACACTCGCACACTTCCTTTGCAGGCTGCGTGTTTTGGTGCAGAACAAAGTGAAGCGTCAACATGGCACACATGTGCCATGCCTACAACGCACTGCCCTGCCATAGATCAGTCACCCCTCTAGCTGGGTGCACTATACCAATGGTGAGGGTACAGGTGCAAAAGCCCTGTACTTCTACAGTGTCTAAGTCCATTCTTAGACATTATAAGTGCAGTGCTGCCATTAAGAGTATATGGTGCTGGGAGCTTGTCATTACGAACTTCACAGCACCATAATGGTTACACTGAAAACTGAGAAGTTTGGTATCAAACTTCTCAGCACATTAAACCCACACTGATGCCAGTGTGGGATTTAATGAAAAATGCACACAGAGGGCATCTTAGCGATGCCCCCTGAAAAACGACCTACCACTAGTGTCCAGGCTGAGTGGCTGCTTTCAGCTGCCACCACCAGACATGTTTCTGGACCCCTGGGTCGAGAGCCTGCTGCTCTCGGGGGCCTGAAGCAATGCACATCCTGGGATGAGGTGCCAAGCATCCTCCCCCAGGATGGGCAGGGTTCGCGAAGGGGAAGCTTCAAAGGCTTGCCGCCTTTGTGAGCTTCACCAGGCCACTTGCTGCTTTCAGCAACTGGTCCCCACTGGTTCTGACCCCCACTTTGGGCGGGAGAACCGGGAAAAACAAGTGAGGAAGAGAGGTGTGTCCACCTCTGCCAACTCCACCCCTCAGGTGGGGGAGGCGAGGTGAAGCACAACTCTCAGTCCCCGCCATCTTGGAGATGGGGGACTCAGCCAACCAGGGAAAGGCTTAGGCCCCGTACCACAGGAGCGTGCCATAATATGGGGTGTACCCGCCCCAGGGAAGGGACCCATTGGTCCCAACCTTTTTACCTACCTGTAACGTCCCTAAATCTAGTATTTAGGGGCACCCCTGAACCTTGCTTCCTCAGACAAAAACCTACAACAAGGAAAGAAGAAGAAGGACCGAACAGCTGTGCCGAAGCTAACAATAGGAAGACTCCCACTGACTTGGCCCCAGCCCAACCTGCCTGTCTCCACCTCGAACCTGCTCCTGTGAAATCCCAGTGTGTCCTGCAGCCAGCAACCTTGAAAACCCCGGAGGACCTGCCTGCCTTCAATCACAAAGAATGTGTCTCCCGTGAACACCGGATTTGTTCAAACAACAGACTCCAGTTCCGCAAGGATCTGCGGGTCTGCACCACTCTGCACCCGATGCCCACGGCCCGAGTTCGAGTGGCCCAACACCAAGAGGAGGTCCCCCTGGTGATCCTGACCCGAGATCCGGTAACCCCTGACCTGCCTCAAGCCTCCAGCCGACGCCTGCAGCCTCAAACCAGAAGGTCCCCCCAACCGCGACCAGGAGCTGGTAAGAAGATCCAACCCTAAAAGGCACCCCTGCACCCGACGCCCCACGGCCTTGGGTGACCCAACTGATGGTGCCTCACCAATCCCCAAGATCCCAACTTACCTCTCCAAGTGGTGGTTGCACCTAGAAGACCTTCGTCCCCGAGCCTGCAGTGCTTTTGCAAACCGGAGACTCCCCATTGAAAGCTACAGGGCTTCCGACGCCAAAACAGCAATCTGCACCCGGCCGCCCCAGTGCCGCTGAGTGTGCATCTTTTGAACTCACCTAAACCCCCATTTGCCCTGAGCTTAAGTTCAGGAGCTTTGCTCCCACAACCCAGTGGCCTGCTCGTCAGCAGCCACAAACCGGAGGCCCCCTATCCCCCATTGGACAACATTGGGCCTCAGCACTCTGCACCCGGCCGCCCTAGTGCCGCTGAGGGTGTAACAAGAGTGCATCCTTGACCCTGGTGGGCCCCTGAGTCTAACCCCAGAATACCAACTCCCACAACAAAGTACTTACCTTAAAACCGATAACACTATTTTCCTCCATAGGATAACATAGACTGTTTTTCTATGAAAAGTTTCTAAGTGTGGAGTTGGAAAACCTAATGAAATTCTTTAAAATTGTACTAACTAACAAAAACGCTTTTACTTACCTGTTTACAGGAAATGTCCCAGTGCAGTATCCAGGCATACTGCACTGTGTAAGAAAAGTAATCTCAAAAGTAACTTACCTGTCATTTTACTAACAATCCTGTACAAAGTATATGCACTGTATTCTGAAAAGCATTGCATTATCAGTAACACTACTGCAATCAAATCAAAGTACATTTACAATTGCAATTCAAACTATTTACAAACTGCATTACAACAGTAAAGTATTTATTGCTTACCTGTGCCAGGTTTGCTTGGTTCTAGAAAATAAAATAACTAAAAGATTATTTTTATACAAAAACAACTTGTCTGAAGTTCAGTCTTTGAGTGTGTGAATTCATTTGCTGACTGAGTATGTACAACAAATGCTTAACACTGTCCTCTGATAAAGCCTTACTGCTCGACCACACTACCACAAATAGAGAGTGAGGTGCTATCTACTTTACCTCTGCCTACCTTTTGGGTTCCACTGGACTCTGTGCACACTATACCTCACTTTGGTATAGTATATACAGAGTCAGATTCCTACAGCTTCCACCAAACGTTCCTTGGGTTCAACTCCCTTAGCAGACAACTTATATATCCCAAATAATTTCCATTGTCCCCTGTAATTTTACACTTGCTCACTTTCAATATTACCCCCTCGCCATCAAAATGGATAAAACACTGACCAAAGACCTACCATGAAGATCCACATCTTTTCCAAACACCAGAATGTCATCTTGAAAACAATTAACATTCAGAATATCCTTGAATAGTTCCTCAACCACACATAGAAATGCAGAAAATGCTGATGCCAATCCAAAAGGCATGTGTCTAAACCTAACCTATACGTCCCTTCTGGAGTGACAAAAGACGTTAAATGATGTGATTCACGATGAAAAACTATTTGATGGAATGCCAACGTCATGTCAAAGGTGGAAAAAACCTTAGCATCTTTCAGAAAGGTAAGCATCTCAGAAGTGTTTGACGATGGGTGCGTATCAACTCAAATTCTCTCATTAAGATTCCTCAAATCAATGCACATGCTCAAAGACCCATTGGGTTTCTTGGCCAATACAACCGGGGATAACCACTCTCAATGGGTTACATAACCCATTGCTCACACAAGCTCTCCAATTCTTTTTTCAGTTTCCCATGCATCATATATAGGCACACAACGTACATCATGGTGCTCCATAACGGCACGGTTTTTTTTTAGAAATCAGGCATCTCGCATTTTAATAGCAGAGGCAAATTCATCCACAACATCTCCTTTAGCCATGACACCTGACATTGGTAGGTGTTTCAAAATATTCCTCCCTTCAGGACCTAATGAATGATGCAATAAAGCATACTTTTTCTTCTTCGTAAAGACCTCACCTTCAATTGCATCCATATACAACTCAAATCCTTCTTTCCATTGTTCCCATTCAATTTAAGGACGTCCAGTGATCACTAAAAAGTCAACAGGTTGTATTATGTCTTGTTGCCTGCTAACACTTCAGAACCACCCCATTCCTAAATTTTAGGTTAGTATCTGTAATCTCCCTGCTTTAAAAGTGGCAGTTACCAATCCCTAAAACTGTCACAGTACCTGAATGATAAAAGGTGTTTGAATCACTGTGCACAACAGACTCACAGAATCAATAACACGTGTTCAAGTCACCGTGAACACTATGGACTTTCAAAGTTTAAACTCTTGCAGAATTAGTAAACAAGTGTGCAAATCATTGTGAACACTAGCCACTTGCGGAGTGTAGACTTATGCACAGGTGTGTAAATAACTGCAGTACGAAACAGAGTGCTCTTAAATAGATGCATGTGTTAAACTGAATGCCTAAGATTGTGTGCGCACAAGAAGTGCAGATCACTGAACATTCAAGATGGCTGAAAATCAGGAAACAAAAGCGTTCACCAATGCCCCTGAGATGGCGGCCACATATGCAACACAGCTACTTCAAAGATGGTGCCTGTAAATGTGTGTTGACGTCACCGGGGAAAAACAGGAAACAGGACAGCTTAACAATGCTCCTGGGTTGCGTCCACATATGCGATGCAGTTACCGGATACCGGAAGGTGCCGCCACACTGCATTGACAAGATGAAGCCCACAGAGCACCCAATCCCCACACAGTGGATTTTAGTTGCCCAGAAACTTAGCATGTAGATCCACAGGTTCGGAGTTTATGCTATTGAGGGTACCACCGGTCGCCACAAAAGAAGAGATCCAGGGAACATCAATTATTTGCAGGTACAAAGAGCCAGCTCGTTGCCACTGAAAGGATGTGCTTGGGGCTCCAGGTAGGTTTCTTCATGTCACTTTATTCAAGCACAATACAACACAACTAGCAGAGCAGCAAGGAATACCAACTTTCCAGCGCACCTCCCCGACAATCTAGAACCAAGGCACAACACAACAGCTCACCTATAATAGTAATTCAGCTTAAAGTTCAGATTAATCCTTAAACATTTACAATAGTTCTTAGTGAATAGCCAGGTTCTTTGTCTTTAAAGAGCTTCATAAAAGACTAATGTCCACCCTAGTCATTTCTGTTAGCATTATGATAATTAGCTTGCTAATCATGCACAGGCCAACATATATGTGCCTTTTGTATTCACTCCAATAAAACAAGTACATAATATTTGCTTTTTACTGGAAAGCAAAAACTTCTAAAATTGAATTTGATAGAGAACTTCATTACATTAAATTGACTCTTGCAGCAACTTTTGTTATGATGAAAACTCTTGCGGTATCACCGATACCCAAAGAATAAACCTTGCAAAATCTTTATACACAGCAGACCCAGCCCATTCACCACAAGTTTCAGATTTCAGACCATGTTTCCAATACACATTTCAGTAACCTGATGATATTTTTCCAGGGAGCAAGTAGAATACCACTCATGGTTACTGCTGGCATAACTAATGACTCAGCAATTACATAGAATGGCAATGCAAGCAAGATGCACAAGAACAAAAATCTCACAACATAGTTTAATGGCAACGCAGCCTATTTAGGCCCATAACTGTTTGCACTCACCTAAGGGCTTACTGAAATACCCAAAGTACTAATTGCCAACGATCCTTCTTTTGTCAGGGGTGAAATGCACACTTCTCAAAACTCTCTTTGAATACTGTCCTTTATCCAGCCATTTATTATCACCTCATTGAATTTTCGGTGATGGATATTATGCCACGTACCAGCTGAGAGGAACCCTTCATTTGCTACTGACAGGCCATCTGCTCGAAAGCCTGATAATTTCATCAGCGACACTCCACAGTAAATCACACCTGCTTTGTTGGCTGTCACTCAAATGCGTCAGGTTCAGAGTCACTTATCATAATTCAGTGGCAGACTGAGTTGTAGAACACAGTAACTGAGAAACAAGGAAACCCTGAATCGACCTTGCAGAGGTCTGGACTTGTAAATCTAATTTTGCATCATGAATATTGGCAATCATGTCTGTTTATAAGCATGCGTCCTCTGTCTCCAGGTCGAGGAGGCAGGTTAGTATCTCAAGGATTGGGTGGCAGAAAAGGTTTTCACAAGGTGCTGAAATCATCAGATGCATGCAGGAAACAATCTGGCATTACTGGGAAATGAAATATGTTTTTACTTTGGGTTTAGTTATTAAATAAACAGAGGATGGATGGATAAAGTCTATGTGCTAAAAACGTATGAAACTTTTTCATTAAAAAAAACTTATGAGGGGGCGTGGCCAAGATGGCGGCTTGAACGGACATGTTTCCCTGTCGCTCCGTCCCTGCTGCTTCCTAAGCATGGGGTATGGGTCCCATCCACCGCACTCGTTGGCTTGGGAGCAGCCCGGGACTATGGACGGCCTGCCCATGGGCCGGGGGAGACCTGTGGGTCCTGGCAGGTGCTGGTTAAACGGGCGGGACGTCCCGCGGAGAACGAGATCGGTGGGCTGTGGCCTGTGCAACATGCACCGCCCTGCACTGCAGCCTTGGTGAGAGACAGGGCTGCCTGGGCCCCTGAGTACAGGGAGTCCAGATCCTGATGACGGCTCGCCCGGCAGGACAAGAGGCCCACGAGTTGCAGTGCTCCCACCATGAGAACGAGCCATATGCTGGAGGTGAATGCGACCGCGGGCAGCAGCGGACGGCAGGGCCTTGGGATCGGCTGCACAGGGCTCCAGTGGCTAGAAGCTGGGTCTGTGAGCCTGCGGACCTTACATAGAGGAATGTACACATAGAGGTTTGTGACGCAGAGGCCCGGGGACGGGGTCCGGCAGTGCTGTGAAGGAGGCCCTCCCCAGACTGGATCCCTTTTGCCCCCTCCTGCTACACGTGGGATTCACGCTCGGACCCTCCACCTTCTGATGGTGGCTCCGGGTCCTTTCCCTCTTGTGGGAATCTGCGGTGCCTGTGACTATGGTTAGATGGCACCCCTTGCCTGACTGTCGAAAAGAGGTGGCAAACTTCGCATAGTAGGTGCAAATTGCGACGAACTTAGCCCAATGGTGGGGCCTGCTTGAACCAACTTGGGTCTGTTATCCCTGCAACACTGTCAAAGCTGTGGCTTCCCCACCAGGAGCTGGACCTGTTGCGACGAGGACTTGCAGGCCTGAGAAGGGGTCTGACGGGCCCGTGCACCCTGTTGTGGTGGGGTCCGGGGCTTCTACACCGCCCAGTGGAGTAGGGAGCTCCCCGTCCCTGGTGGCGATTCGGGGCCTGAAGGAAGACAGCGGCTTGCTAGTCCTGCACTCTAACTGAGGTATGGAGAGATATTGGTGATCGGCTGACTGGTTGGAATTCACGGAGGGGCAGGCGGAGGTCTCGGCGGCGCCTGGAGTTTCGACACACTGCCAGCAGAACTGGGCCCCTGCGCCTGTGGCAGAGACCTGGCTAACCTGAGCGATCCCTGGGTGGCATTGGATTGCTAGAGGAGGCCCCTGCATTGACCTCCTCCTGGGGGCTAGTGTCTGGGGCCCTGTGGTGCTTCCTCTGGCTTTGAGCGATGTCCCCGGGGTGAATTTTGACGATATGGCCTCTATCAAACCCAAGAAGGATCGCACCCTGCGGGGCATACTCCTTAAAGCTCCTGAGAGCCCACTGGTGAGAGGTCAGGGGCGGCAGATCCGGGTCCCAGGGGTGGTGGTGAGGCCTCTGAGGCCCCCGTTACCCTTGAATTTTCGGAGTCCCTATTTGCTTCTCTGCGTGAGGACTTACAGGCAGTGAAGAAGGACCTTTCCTCGGATCTGAAAGAGGTGCGCAGAGACATAGATGAGGTGGGGGAGCAGATGGCTGCCCTGGAGAACAGTGCCACTGCCAGGGACGAGGAGATTGACGGTCTCCAGCAGCAAGTAATTTGCCTTCAAGAGCAGCAGATCAACCTACAGGCACATGCAGAGGACCTTGAAAACAGGCCCAGGAGGAACAACATTCGCATACGGGGGGTGCTGACTGCATCGGAAGGTTCTGATCTAGAGTTATTATGTCCAAGCTTTGTTCCATTCGGTTCTAGGTTCCCCACCGGAAGAAGAGATTAAATTAGATAGGTGCCACGCCACCTAGAGCAGCAAAACAACCTCCAGCCGACATCCTAGTCTGTATCCACGACTTCAAAACTAAAGAAGCTATCTTACATAAAGCTCGGGATGCCCAGCCATTGCAGTTTTGGGGGCACACCCCCCCCAGTTGTATCAGGGCTTAGCAACGATGACTCTGCAAAAAAGGAGGGACTTTCGCCCAGTCACAGCTAATCTGCGGAACACCACCATTCACTATTCGTGGGGCCATCCCTCCCACCTGATCATTCATTTGGAGGGCAAGACTCACCAACTTTGATCATTTGCAGAAGCCTGCAAGGTTCTAAACATTGATCCCACACAGTAGAGACCACAACCAGCGCAAGGCACTTCATAAGTCTACCCCAGAGGGTCTTCACCCCGACGCAGACACAATTGCTTGCAGCATGTTGTTGTCCTTCACTCCCTATCCGGCGACGGAGTGAATAATGCTGAGTCTTGACTCTAGAAAGACAAAGTAAGGCGTGGATGTGGTGGGTGGGCTGTGGAGGGCGGGGGCAGGCAGCGGGGTTTAGTTGGATATCGCTGATGGATGTCCCTAAAGGTGCCACCCCATCTCTGTTTTTCCATGTTTGATAGACTGCTTTCCTACACTCTTTGGCTATTTTTTTATTGTTGAGGCTGTTTAGCTTATTGGGGTTTCTTCCTTCCTCTGTACACTTTCACATCTGTGAGAGTAACTTGATTTGGGGGTCCCTGTACATCTCTGAAAGCTTGCACATTGATCCCTGGCCCCTGGCTAGAGGGGGTGGCCTGATCATAGCACATTTTCTCTATGTAACCCTCATAGAGCTTAAATTGCTAAGCCTCAATGTTCGAGGCTTAAACAATCCCACGAAACATTCCACCATCCTTTCACTCCTTGAAAGCGCAGGGGGGGATATTTGCGTACTGCAGGAGACTCATATGCTATCTAAAGATGTCCATTGGATGCAATCCCGGAGATTCCCGCAGCAATACTGGTCTACAGGTCCCTCTAAAGGGATGCCTCTTGGCCCTTCAGGTGCAGGTGGGCACTTACCATTTCACACTTGCCTCTATCTACGTGCCAAATGGGCGTCAGGAAGGGTTCCTGATTGATTCCTTGGCCAAGGTCCTTCAGTCTCTGAATTCCGGATGTGTCTGTGGTGGTGGGGGGAGATCTGAACTTGGTGATGGATTCTGGTCTGGACCGCTCTGGTCAGAGATCCGGCTAAACCAGAGCTTTCTCACCCAAGGTCCTTCGCTGGCATGCCGACTGTGATTTGCAAGATCTATGGCACTGGTATTACCCTGGGGACAGGAACTATACCTTTTTTACATGGCGCACAAAACGTATGCTCGTATTGATCACTTTTTGGCTTCCCCGGATGTGCTGGTGCGGGTGGTCGACACTACTATCGAACCCCTCTCCCTCTCGTACCACGCGCCTATCACGCTGACACTCTGGATGCCTCCCCCTGCCTCTCAACCACCGGGTTGGCAACTTAGGAACACTATGCTTAATGCCCCCGCCATGGTGGACGCTATCCGTGGGGAGCTTAGGTAAAATCTGGCCTTTAATGATACCGGAGCAACGCCTCTACCCTCAATTTGGGAGGCTTTGAAGCTGGACATTCGTGGAGAGCTTATTGCTCACACAACAGCCGAGAATCGTAGGTGATGTGATAAATGGAAAGTCCTTGAAAGGAGAGTCTCTGTACTAGAGGCCATCCATAAGTGATGAGGTGCCCCAAAAGTGTGGAGGGAGCTAGAGAAGGAGCATTTGCAACTATGGTGTCTAGCCCCAGATTAGGCGGAAAACGCTATGCTGCGCCTTAAGCATAGATTCTATCTGGGCAACAATCGAGGGGGCCGCATGTTAGCACACCGTCTTCGTAGTAAGCAATTTTTGGGCTCAGTAAGGGCCATTACTACGGATACTGATGGTGAGGTCAGACTGAAACCCCTGAAATCCCCCGGCCTGGATGGCATCAGCACAGCATTCTACAAAACTTTTTGTTACGAGCTGGCGCCTTTACTTACGCGACTTTTTAATTCCTTCTCTGACTCAGGCACTCTGACCGAGTTTATGTTAGAGTCCTCCATTTCGGTGATCCCCAATCCTGTTAAGCACCGGACCCAATGCGAGTTTTATAGAACCATCTCGCTGCTGAACATTGACGCACAACTCTTCGAAGGCATCCTGGCACACCATCTCAATCCCTTCATGCCTGGGCTTATTGATCCAGACCAATCGGGTTTTATTCCTTCTCGTCAATGTGGATACAATACAAAACACAACTGCCATCTTATAGATAAGACGCACCGGTCGCGCAAAGAAGCACGCCTGCTCTCTATTGATGCAGAGAACGCATTTGACCAGGTGCACTGGCCCTATCTTTTTGAAACCTTGAAGTGGTTTGGCATCAGAGAGAGGTTCGGGAGGTGGGTTTAGTGTATTTACAGTACGCCGCGATCGTTGGTAAGGGTTAATGGAGTCTGGTCCTGGCACTTCCCCATCTATCGAGGCACTCGCCAGGGCTGCCCACTCTCCCCGCTCCATTTTGCCCTCTGCATGGAGCCCTTAATGCAGAGGTTGCAAGACAACCCGGCAGCCACTGGGATCTCATTTGGCACTAAACGCCACTTTGTCAGGCTATACGCCGACGATGTCATCTTTTCAGTCACGGAACCCTTGACTTCGCTCACGGCCATTGAAGTGGAGCTCTGGCTTTTTGGCTCCATTTCAGGCTTTCGGGTCAATTTACAGAAGTCCCAGATCTTAAATCTTACAGCCTTCCAGGAAACGGAGCGTGTTTTGAGAGTGCGATTCACTTTCTCATCGGGGACCAAGGACCTTCCCTATCTGGGCCTCTCCCTGGCCCGAGCGCTACTTAGGACGGTGGCTGTAAATTACGCATTCCTAGCCACCCAGATTCGCAAAGACCTAGCGATATGACACCGGTTATCACTGTCATGGTTAGCCCGGATTGCATTGGTTAAAATGTCCATCCTCCCTCACAGCCTTTATATTTTCCAAACACTGCCGCTGACACCACCTGTCGGCATACCTCTATCTCTCCAACTCGATATCATTAATTTTATATGGGGGGGCAAGAAACCTATGCTTCAGAAACAACTCTTGGATCGTGGAAGCAGGAGAGGGGACTGGCAGTGCACTTGCTGTCACGCTATTACCAAACCGCCCAGCTCCTCTACCTCATTGAATGGAACAGGTCCCTTTCCGAGAAACATTGGGTCCTCATGGAATAGGCGGTAACGGGTTCTCTGATATGGAGGGAGATGTGGCTTCCTCGTTGACATAGGGCTTGGGGTCTCTACTCATCGCCTGTGACGTGCTCGGCCCTGAAGGTTTGGGACATAGTGGCAGTCAAAGCAGGCCTAACAACTTTTCCTTCCCCTATGACACCTCTTTTTGCTAACCCAGAATTCCCTCCCGGGATGGAGCAGGGCCGCTTTCACTGAGTGGAAGGGGGCTGTAAACGCCTCAGCTGCTTATTTGATCTGGATGGTCAAATTTCCTTTGACCAGCTCAAGCTTGGCTACTCCCTGACGGAGGGGGGGCGGTTCTTGTTTTTGCAGCTCCGCCACTGGGTATTATGTTCTGCCACACATCCTGGGACGGGTCACCCGATGACTCTATTCGAAAAATGGTTGTTTCTTAAAGCAGACAATAAGTGCCTGATCTCTGAGGTTAATGTTCATCTAGACAGGACAGTACCCTTCCTGCGGACCCCAGGCCAGAGGCGGTGGGAGACCGAACTTGGTAGATCTCACTCGGACAAGGAGTGGGAGGATATATTTTAGAGTTCACCATACAGCACACAATTATAAACACCGAAACGGCATACAAAATAGTCTCCTATTGGTATTACACTCCTAGTCGCATCCAGAAGTGGAATCTGGACAGCTCGGGTGACTGCTGGAGGGGCTGTGGGGGGGGCTGGTACCCTACTTCAACTTTTGTGGCACTGCCCAAAACTCACTAGGCACTGGGAGCAAGTCCTGGACAATATTGATCTTGTTTTAAAACAACCATCCCAAGATTCCCAGCATACTCTATCCTGGGGCTCCCTAATGCATTAACGTTTCCTTTACGTTCTCTCCGGGGGAGACAGATGGCCCTAGTACTGAATGCAGCCCTCCGGGTAATTCTCTCACTATGGGGCACTGACAAGGCACCGGACCATACTGCATAGTTACATCAATTGCGGTTCCTATTGAGAATGGAGAAGCTATCCTTGGCGGTCACTCCTGGGGGTTCCTCTTTCTCAGATTTGTGGGCTCCCTTTATTTCGATACTCTAGGGAATTTAGTGAAGTGTCCTGTCCACCCTATCTCCGCATTCTACGAATGATCCCTGGGACTCCCCCCCCCCCCCCACCGAGTGCTGATGGGTGCTATTGCAGGCGGTATGGCTGGGACCTTTGGATGAGGGCCAGTTGACCACACTTGACTCCCCTATAGCAGTAGGTTGGAAGGAACGGGTGGGGGCGGGTGGTAGGGTTTGTTTTTCTTTTACTTTCTTGTTTTGTTTTGTTTAACACATCCAAACTCAGTCTTGTTTTGCAATATATCTTCGTGGCAAAGATGGCAATCCTGAACATTGAGGGCGTGATTCACAGAACTAACTTACGTCAAAAACGTAAAGTTAGTACTTTTTGGTATTCACAGAATACACTTACTCATTTTGTTATTCACAGAATGAACTTACTCATTTCGGTATTCACAGAAGTTAGTAGTCCTAACTTTAGGACTCCTAAATGCCTTCTGTGAATACTGAAGAGTCTTAAAGTTAGGATTTTTCTCAGTTTAGGAGTAGTAAAGTTAGGAGTCCTAACTTTACTACTCCTAAACTGAGAAAAATCCTAACTTTAAGACTTTTGGTATTCACAGAAGGCATTTAGGAGTCCTAAAGTTAGGAGTCCTAACTTTACTACTCCTAAACTGAGAAAAATCCTAACTTTAAGACTTTCGGTATTCACAGAAGGCATTTAGGAGTCCTAAAGTTAGGACTACTAACTCTGTGAATACCGAAATGAGTAAGTTCATTCTGTGAATACCAAAATGAGTAAGTGTATTCTGTGAATACCAAAAGTACTAACTTTACGTTTTTGACGTAAGTTAGTTCTGTGAATCAGGCCCTGAGTGAACTTTGACAGCCCGGTTGGGTTGTAGACGGCATGCTGTGTACTGCCATATATGGGCTGTGCTAATAAACCGAGTTGATCATAAAAAAAAACTTATGAGTACTCCTGAAATAATCAGTTTAGGCAGCATTAGGTTTTCTTGATTTTTACGTGATTTTGAGCTTTTCAAAATTTGGGAAAATTGTCTGTGTTATTCATAGAACCTATGGAGAACAACAGAAAGGTAAGTTGGATTGGACGGGTGTACTGTTTCAGAAATATTTGAGAGACTTTTGCCCCATTTTCATGTCTGAGATGAATGTGCAATAGCAATTTCTTCAGCTTTAAAAAGAGAAACTGAAAAATATCCTTGGGGCAGGTAAACAAAACGTAAGAGATGTTTATTTGCAACACAAATCCCTTTAAATCTAAAAACAATGAAAGAAACATTTCACATAAGGGGCCTGATTCACAAAGGTAAACGTATTCTTTTGCAGCTGTTTACGATTGTTTGCTATTCACAAAGGTATTTTACTAGCAATACATTTACGACTGTGGAGTCTCCTCAAAAAAAAGATAGGAGAATCAATCAATCAATCAATCAATCAATGCATTTATAGAGCGCGCTACTCACCCGGGAGGGTCTCAAGGTGCTGGGGGAGGGGGGAGTTACTGCTCGAACAGCCAGGTCTTGAGCTGCTTCCTGAAGGAGAAATGGTCCTGGGTTCGCCGAAGGTGAGTGGGGAGGGAGTTCCAGGTCTTGGCTGCCAGGTAGGAGAAGGATCTTCCTCCGGCGGTGGCTCTGCGGATGCGTGGTACGGTGGCGAGGGCGTGGCTGGTTGATCGTAGCTGGCGGGTGGGCGTGTAGAAGGTCATGCGGTCGTTGAGGTACAAGGAGTGGGAGGATATATTTTAGAGTTCACCCTACAGCACACAATTATAAACACCGAAACGGCATACAAAATAGTCTCCTATTGGTATTACACTCCTAGTCGCATCCAGAAGTGGAATCTGGACAGCTCGGGTGACTGCTGGAGGGGCTGTGGGGGGGGGGGCTGGTACCCTACTTCAACTTTTGTGGCACTGCCCAAAACTCACTAGGCACTGGGAGCAAGTCCTGGACAATATTGATCTTGTTTTAAAACAACCATCCCAAGATTCCCAGCATACTCTATCCTGGGGCTCCCTAATGCATTAACGTTTCCTTTACGTTCTCTCCGGGGGAGACAGATGGCCCTAGTACTGAATGCAGCCCTCCGGGTAATTCTCTCACTATGGGGCACTGACAAGGCCAGGTCGTGGAGGGCCTTGTGTGCGTGGGTGAGGAGTCTGAACGTGATTCTCTTGCTGACGGGGAGCCAGTGCAGGTCTTTCAGGTGTCCGGTGATGTGGCTGTGTCGGGGGATGTCCAGGATGAGTCGTGCGGAGGCGTTCTGGATGCGCTGGAGTCTTTTTGAAGTTTGGCTGTGGTTCCGGCGTAGAGGGTGTTCCCATAGTCCAGTCGGCTGGTGACGAGTGCCTGGGTGACGGTCTTCCTGGTTTCAGTGGGGATCCATCTGAAGATCTTGCGGAGCATGCGCAGGGTGTTGAAGCACGAAGATGAGACGGCGTTGACTTGTCTGGTCATCGACAAGGAGGAGTCCAGGATGAAGCCCAGGTTGCGTGCGTGGTCCGTTGGCTTGGGCGCGGTGCCCAGGGCCGGGGGCCACCAAGAGTCGTCCCAGGCGGAGGGTGATGAACCCAGGATGAGGACTTCCGTCTTGTCTGAGTTCAGTTTAAGGCGGCTGTTCCTCATCCAGTCGGCGACGTCTCTCATCCCGTCGTGTAGGTTGGCTCTGGCGGTGGTGGGGTCGTTGGTGAGGGAGAGGATCAGCTGGGTGTCGTCGGCGTAGGAGATGATGTTGAGGTTGTGTTGGCGTGCGATGGCTGCGAGGGGCTCATGTAGACGTTGAAGAGGGTAGGACTGAGTGAAGATCCTTGTGGAACGCCGCAGATGACTTCGGTGGCCTCGGATCTGAACGGGGGAGGCGGACTCTCTGGGTTCTTCCGGCGAGGAGCGAGATGATCCATTCCAGTGCTTTCTCTCGGATTCCGATGTTGCTGAGGCGCTTCACTAGGGTGCGGTGGCAGACGGTGTCGAACGCCGCGGAGAGGTCCAAGAGGATGAGGGCTGCTGTTTCCCCGTTGTCGGTTAGGGTTCTGATGTCGTCGGTGGCTGCGATTAGGGCGGTCTCGGTGCTGTGGTTGGCCCGAAACCCGGACTGCGAGGGGTCGAGGGATCCATTCGTCTCGAGGAAGGCGGCAAGCTGTCTGTTGACGGTCTTCTCGATGACTTTGGCCGGAAACGGAAGGAGCGAGATGGGACGGTAGTTCTTGAGGTCGGTGGGGTCCGCCGTTGGTTTCTTCAGGAGGGCGGTAAGCTCGGCGTGCTTCCAGCTCTCCGGGAAGGTGGCGGTGTGGAAGGAGGAGTTGATGATGTCCCGGAGATGGGGTGCGATGGTGGCGTCGGCTTTGTTGAAGACGTGGTGTGGGCAGGGGTCGGTTGGTGATCCGGAGTGGATGGAGTTCATCGTGCGGGTGGTGTCTTCGGTGCTGATCGGGGTCCAGTTGCAGAGGGTGGTGGTGGCGGGCGTTGGTTCGGCGGTAGGGTGCGTGGTCTGTGCGTCGAAGCTGTTATGTATGTCGGTGATCTTGCGGTGGAAGAACGCGGCGAGTGAGTTGCAGAGGTCTTGCGAGGGGTGATGTCGTTGTTTCCGGCGCTGGGGTTGGAGAACTCTTTGACGATGCTGAAAAGTTCCTTGCTGTCGTGGGCGTTGTTGTCCAGTCGTTCTTTGAGTGCCGACTTCTTGGTGGCACGGATCAGCTGGTGGTGTTTGCGGGTGGCGTGCTTGAGGGCGGTCCTGTTGTCTGTGGTCTGGTCGAGTCGCCAGGCTTTCTCGAGAGTGCGGCAGTTCTTCTTGGATTCCTTGAGTTCGTTGGTGAACCAAGGGGTTTTCTTGCTTCCGGGTCTGCTGGGAGGGTTTTTAGTGGTGCGAGGTCGTCGGCGCAGGCGGTCAGCCACTTGGCGAGGTTGCTGGCTGCTTCGTTTGGGTCCGTTGTGTTAGTGGGTGTGTTCTGGCTGAGGGAGGCGGTGAGCTGCTCGGCGGTGATCTTGCTCCAGCTCCGGCGGGGAACCTGTTGCGGGTGGTGGTGGGTCGCAGTCTTTCTGAAGCTGAAGTGGACGCAGCTGTGGTCGGTCCAGTGGAGTCCGGTGGCGTGGCTGAAGGAGATGTGCTTGCTGGAAGAGAAGACGGGGTCAAGCGTGTGGCCGGCGTAGTGGGTGGGCGTGTTCACCAGTTGCTTGAGTCCGAGGTTGGCGAGGTTGTCCAGCAGGGCGGTGGTGTTTCTGTCGTTGTTGTTCTCCAGGTGGAAGTTGAGGTCCCCTAGGAAGATGTAGTCGGCGGAGGGCATGGCGTGCGGGCTGATGAAGTCTGCGATGTCTTCGCTGAATAGTGTGCGTGGTCCCGGGGGTCTGTAGATGAGGGTGCCTCGGAGGGTGGTCTTGGGGTCAGTGTGTATCTGGAAGTGTAGGTGCTCGGCGGCGGTGAAGGTCTCGTCGGAGTTAGTCGAGATGCGGATGGTGTTCTTGTGTACGATGGCGATGCCTCCTCCCGTCTGGTTGACGCGGTCCTTCCGGGTGATCTTGTATCCGTCCGGGATGGCTATGGCGATGTCGGGCGCTGAGGAGGCGTTCATCCAGGTTTCGGTGAGGAAGGCGACGTCCGGTGCTGTTGCGTCGAGCAGGTCCCAGAGTTCCACGGCGTGCCTGTGGACGGAGCGGGTGTTCAACAGGATGCATTTCAGGTGGTTGCTGCTGGTGCTCGACTTGGCGGGGGTGGTGCAGGTCCGGGGGCAGGTGAATCGGCAGGCTTGGCAGGTGAAGGGTCCGTGGGTGCGTCTCGGGGAGGCTCGGTAGCAGGCAGGGTTCCGGTCGGCATTGAGTGCGGTGAGGGTGGCGGCGTCGTAGGTCCGTCGAGTGGTGTTGCATCGGTGGGATCCAGGGGTCCTGGCGCTGGGCGCGAGCCAGGCGTGGATGGGCGCAGACGGGCTTACCTTTGGCGCACCTTCGGCGCTCCGTCGGTGCTCCCGCTGCGCGCGGCCGCTGCGCGGTCGCTTAGGGGGCGTCATAAGTAAGGAGCCGGGAGGGAGGAGCAGCTGGGTGGCGGGAGCGGGGCGGCGAATGGAATCACGGGGGGCGGGGCCGCAGGGAGGCAGTGGCGGGAAAGTCCCAGGAGCAGCGGGAAAGTCCCAGGAGCAGCGGGCAGCGGGAAAGTCCCAGGAGCAGCGGGCAGCGGGAAAGTCCCAGGAGCAGCGGGCAGCGAGCGAAGGAATCTGCAGGCAGGAGGCGACAAGGTAGGCAGGAGCGGCAGCAGTGAGTGGGGCGACCAAGCCCTGTGGAGGGCTGAGCGATCACCTATCTTTTTATGTGCGGAGGCTCCACAGTCGTAAAGATACTACAAGTAAACTAACTTTGTAAATAGCAAACCATCATAAACTTAGACAAAGGTGTAAGTTTACCTTTCTGAATCAGGTCCAAAGAGTTTTTCCATGGATTTTTGAGGGTAACATTTTTTATGAATTCTAGGTCTTGCCCTGAGGCAGCTTTAGCTATTTACAATCCTCGTGTATTTCATAATTAAAATGTATTCATATATAGATACAAAGAGGGGAATAGATCAGCCCTCTTTATCCATTGCTTTGTGAAATTGTCATTCACATTGTCCTTACACTTACAACAGGAAACAGCATAGGGGAAATAGATCACTGTAAAAGCTGCAATTCATCATGATCTGAAGTCTGAGCCTGCTTCTGCTGATTTGTTTGCGGTGTTGTGTTCTGGTCCATATCTAGGTTGGGGATTGTGTCTTATTCAAAGAGCGCAGGCTGTATGGTTTTGGTACCAGGATGGTGTGTCGAGAAGGCTAAACCAAATGCTGAATTGTTTATTTGTGAGTTAACATGCCTATTATTTGAGGGGTTGGAGACAGCCTGAGTGTGATATTGTTGCTATGTTACTGATTCTGTTGTATCTGATTTCTGTTAGATATGTGTGTGTTGTTGTCAAAGTATTCTTTTTCTTTGTGATTCATATGTGAAACTCTGCCCTGTTCTTCCTTTGTGTCTGAGATGCAGCTGTCTTGATAGTGGATATCGATGATGCATTTTTTTGTAGTGTAGTTAATTCATATATGGAATGTTGTGTTTGGGTTATATCACAAACAGTGTAGGAGTTTATAAAATTTCCCAAGGGAGCATATAATCGCTGATTTCTACTTGTACATTTCTCTCATGAATGTTAGTTGGTGCAAATATCTTGTGTACATACCTTGCTTAATGGTTCCTCATGAGTACGCAGAAGCCATGCTCCCTCAGTAACTCATGCATTTTGCATGCGAGGTCTAATTTGCAACAGATTGCTCTGGTAGTATTATTAATGGTTGTCATACTGGTAACTCAACATTGTTGTCTTATGTGCATGCTTTGCTTAGTTTTATCTCATCAGTGACTCAGCACAAATTACATTTGCATTGTGTTGGACCTGACATCCTTGATTTGGTTTTCCTCCAACTGTTTGCCTTCTAGCCTCCTGTTTTGCTGACTTTAGGACTCTGTGAGCTTTACTGCTAATCAGTGCTAAAGTGCTTCTGCTCTCTCCCGCAACATTGGCTGACACCCAATTGGCACATTTAATTTACTTGTAAGTCCCTAGTAAAATAGTATTGTATGTACCCAGGACAGGTAAATTAAATGCTACTAGTGGACCTGCAGCACTGATTGTGCCACCCACTTATGTAGCCCTTTAAACATTTCTCAGGCCTGTCATTGCAGCCTGTGTGTGCAGTTAAAAACTGCCATTTCGACCTGACAAAATAAACCTTTGCAAACACAAGATGATGGACGGAGTACTAAAACTTTTCAACCACTCACCTCCAGTCAAGAAATCTGGGTTTAATCCATCGTTTTTTTGCTCACTATACCACCCCAGTTTGGATCCAGTCATATGCAAATCAGTCTTGACCCTGCTCCTCAGGTCAGGTCCTCCCTGGACCGCAAACAAGCATCCTGGGAGTGGTATCGGGGTTTTAACACCTCATCAGCCAGACTACCTTAAATCCAGTGGCACAGCGAGCCTGGCTGATGAGGGGTGATACCCCAAAACCGGTCCCAGGATGCTTGTTTCCGGTCCAGGGAGGACCTGGCAGTTTGGGCTGGGCTGCTCCCATGGGGAGCAGGGTCAAGACTGATTTTCATGTGGCTAGGTCCAAACTGGGGTGGCATGGTGAGCAAAAGAACAGTGGATTTATCCCAGATCTCTTGAAAAGGGGTGAGTGTTTGAAAAGTTTCATCACTTCCTTCCATTATCTTGTGTTTGCTAAAATAAACACTTTGCCCAGCCCAAACCTTCCTTTTAATACATATGTCATTCCTAGGGTAGGCCCCGAACAGCCCAGGTGGCAGGAAGCTGTGTATTTAAAAAATTGGACCTGTACGTTTAAGTTTTACATGTCCTGGTAGTGAAAAACTCAGAAATTCATTTATCACTACTGCAAGGCCTACCTCTCCCATCGGATAACATTGGGTTACCTAATTACAACTAATAAGTGATAACTTTCAATTGGGAGCAGGTAGACAGGTCAAGTTTGGTGTATGACGAATTGTAATTAAAAGCCCTCTTTAATGGCAAAGTTGAATGTTTAATCACAATTTTGAAAATGCCACTTTTAGAAAGGTGGCATTTTCTTGTCCTAACCATTTGGTCCCTGCAGCCTGTTCCTGGGTCACATGACTAGGTGTAGCTGTCAGTTTGTCTTTGTGTATTGCTCACAGACAGTGAGAAAAAGGGAAGCTAGGTGTTGGCAGGATGGGCCGCTCTGAGTTTGTGAGGGGGAGGAGCTGTCACCTATCACATTTGCATATCACAAAGGCTCTGCCTGAGTACTCTCATGAAGGGTTGGACACTGGTCAGTTGTGACCTCAGACAGGCTGGGGCCAGACAGGGAGGAAGAAATGCCTGACACCTCAGGGAGTGGAAACCTCTAGAAGCTTCCTCTAGTTCAGAGTGGGCACCAGGTATAAATACTGAACCCAGTTCTTCAGCACACATCTGGACCTGTGGGGAAACTCAGAAGAAGGAATGCTGCGCTGCTCTGCAAGAAAGATTGCGACTCTGCTGCCCTGATGCCATTCTGTCTGCTGCCTGAGTGAAGAACTGGGCCTGCTTCTTGAACCCAGGACAACCAGAGTGACTCCAAGGGCTGGTTGCCTGGCCTGTTGACCAGAGACTCAGGGAAATAAGGCTACAACCACCTTGAACCCAGCAACTGGACTCTGCCTGCTGTGAGTACTACCTTTCGAAATGGTGCCACCACAGTTCAGTACCTTTGGAAGTGGACCTGCAGATGCTAAGACAGCCCAACTGTGGTCCCACCAGAACTGACACATTGGAGCCACCGCACGTTGCATCACCGACCAGAAACTCCACATCGGAGCTGCTGTGTGACTCATCACCTCTCCAGACTATGCATCAGGGCCTCTGCTTGTTTTGTCTTCAGCGCAGCACTTCGCATCACTGCCCACTATCTTTCAGGAACCACCGCTACATCACACATCCTCTATGCAGGCCTTCATATTGCAAGCCCCATGTTGACGGCATCCTTGATGATGCAGTACTGCACGCCACAAGCACTGCAGCTCTTCCAAACTAGCAGGTGCGCGATGCATCTCGACGCATGACTTTGCACTGCAAGCCCCTCATCGATGGCATCCTCGATGGCAATGGGCCTCTCATCACAGCTTTGCAGCTTCTAGGAATCAACACTGAATGATGCATCCCCAACGCACAACTCTGCAATGCTTCACAACCAGGATTTAAGGTATTCTTTTTCAGCTAGTCTAATTGGGCCCCTGTAGATGGCCTGCGCTCCATCGCGGTCAACCTTAAATTTTGGCTTTGTTCTGGTATGGATGACCAGATAACCACAGTTGTCTCTTTGTGCTTTTAGGCACTATATTCTTTTTTTTAACATTTCTTTATTTGGATATAATATTTTTACAGGCAGCACCTGCCAGTATCCCGCCATCTGTACATACAATAGAGAGAGCACATACAAAAACAGAGGGGAAAAAGGGCAGTACATAAAAGTAAGTGGGTACACCAAAGAGAGAAATTCAGGAGCTTATACAGTAGCAACAATAAACAAATCAGGTGCCTCCCTAAGAGGCATGCCCACCACATCTGTACCAAGAAGGACTACCAACCAACAAGAGCTGTCCCACCCACCGGTCAGCAGAGCAACATCTATCCCGACATAAATCATGCTCTCCTATATCCCGACACCTACAGCAATCACTCCCATCCACCATGGTCGTATCCTACTAAATCATCAGGGAGGGCTAACGGTATGAGTGAGTGCCCCCCAACAGAACAAATCCAGCTACCCATGGTGGGCGATTTACCCCTGCCCCCTGAGAATAAAGAAGACCACAAGGCTAAGAGTTCGGGGTGAACTGATGGGATGACTACTACCCGTATGACAGGAATCTGACCTCCTCCAAACTTAGAACGGGACCCCACACCTCCTCATACACAGTTAAGTGGTCCTGCAGTTTATAGACTCTCCGTTCACAAGTGGCCTAATAGTATAATTCTGTGAGCCATTCTTGTGGAAAGGGTACCTGGGGGGAGAATGCCAGTGATGGAGGATACATATTTTGGCTACCATGAGGGCTGTCGAGAGCTACCTTCACCAATGGGAGGATTCGTCCTCAACATTAGGCTTGGGCAGAGCTCGAGGAGTTTCATTATGCAGAATTCTGCGGAGTTGCCGAAAACATCCTTGGAATTCCGCTGAGTTCCGTGAGCAGGCTGGGTAATTGGATTGTTGTCCATTGCACCCACACAGTGGTATGCAGAACATTTACATTTCTCGCATTTGAGCTTGTAAAGTGGGGTCATATTAAATCCACATGAGAGTTCTTGAGATGTTTATGGACAGGGGTAATTCTTGGGTGGGTGGGCAGATTTTCTCAACCTGATTGGGGGGGTTGGTGTGGGTGGATGGGTACCAAACTACTGGTTTTCGTTGGGGCTAAGTTGGGGAAATGGGAGAGGGAGGGGGCATTACTTTGGTAACACTGGGGCACTTTGATTCACATGGCATGCTGTTGAATGTGCTCGATATGGTCTATTCAGGACACTCGCCACACAGATGCACAAGCAAACCACCACATCCAGCAATGCACCACACACTCCACTGCACTGCAACACATCCTTATTAACCCTCTGTCATCATGGCTAGCGTCACATATCTAACGTGGAATTTGTGAGGTCTTAATGACCATCAGAAATCCCGTTTAGTTCATGCATACCTTGCTTGGCAAGGAGTAGACGTGTCTTTTCTGCAGGAGACGCACTTGACGAAGGGCACCACGTCTCATCTCAGAGCTCGATGGTGTGGCGAATCTTACTAGTCAGTATACTCGAATTATGGCAGAGGCATCACAATCCTGCTCAGGAAGGGATTGCCATGGCACAACACACATTCTCTCATAGACAAAGACGGGCGCTACGTAATCCTGGTAGGCACTCTGTACAAACAACCTATGGCCATGGTAGCAGTGTACGGGCCAAATTCAGATGACCCTGACTTTTTCCTAGGGATCTGGAGACAGGTAGCGGACTATGGCCCTAGGACAGTAATATGGGGTGGAGACTTTAATGTGGCGCTGCCTGGGCAGCATGATCGCTCGGGGGCTAGACAGCACCACTCTCAGGCTGCAGACGTTCTAAATACACTCATCATTGACAATTCATTGGTCGATGTCTGGTGGCACACTCATCAAAGTACGCTTGAGGGTACCTGCTACTCCTCTTATCACGGTTCATGGTCCCGCATTGATTTCTGGCTCGTGACCAAAGATGTACTTTCTTGGACCAAGTTAGACTTACCACGCACGCTCTTGGACCATGTGCCGGTGCAATTAGTCATGCAGATCGTGCAGACCCTCCCATGGGCTTTCTCGTGGAGACTGCCTCCACAAGCATTACGAAATGCGGCATTCAAGGAAGAAATCCGCTCTGCCATTATAGATTATTTTGACCACAATGTTGGATCGGTTCAATCGCCATCCTCCTTATGGAAGGAGTTCAAAGTGGTGATTCGAGGGACATGTATCGTTAAGCAATCAGGAGTGCTAAGGGCGATCAGGGGATCCTTGAGCAGGTTGGAATCAGAAATTCAGAGCCTAGAGCAGACATAAACTGTTGACCCTAACCCGGACATGCTGGCCGACATCGGAGACAAGCTATTGCAATACTACGCAGAGGCGGACAGGGAGGTGAATTATTTGGGAAGAGAGGCATAGGCGTGGTGTTACGGTGAGGGGGATCGCCCTGGCAGAACGCTGGTGGGACTATTGCACTGGCCTCATGCCTCTACTTATGTGACTGAACTGATGGACAGTAGTTCACAGCTGGTCACCTCCCCGTCGGGACTGCCTGCGGCCATGTCTTCCTTCTATGCACAGCTCTATTCTGCTGGGCCGACATGCGACCCGAAGTCCCTAGAAGATTATTTTGATTCTATCCAACTACTCTGGTTAGACTCAGGGCATAGGGAATACCTTGATGCCCCAATAACGCCATAAGAGATTGCCCAGGTTATAGCGAATCTGCTGATCGGCAAGGCCCCAGGTTCAGATGGGCTCACACCTGCTTTCTATAAAGAGTACATGGACATACTTATCCCACATTTAATAGAGATGTATCACGACTCACTAACATCTGGGCACCTTCCTCCATCCCACAGAGAGGCTATCATTGTAACTATACTCAAACCAGAAAAGCCTGCTGAACTCTCCGACTCCTACTGACCCTTGTCCCTACTAAATATAGATAATAAGATATATGCGAAAGTCTTGGCGAACCACCTGCTTCCACTCATGCGCCTAATTGTTTGGCCTGACCAGTCGGGATTTGTGGCAGGGCGAGCCACATCGGACAATCTCCGTACCATATTCTCTGTCATGCACCACATCCACTCTTCCCTGCCAGCTGTGGTTGCTCTCCTTGATACCAATAAGGCATTCGACTCCCTGGAGTGACCGTTTCTTTTCCCGTTACTGAAATGACTGGGGCTCAGCTCTAATTTCATTAGAAAGATCCAAATCCTGTATACTCTCCCTACAGCTCGTATTAGACTGAACGGGCATGTATCCGAGCCAATTGAGATTGCATGTGGAACTAGACAGGGCTGCCCCCATCCCCACTCCTGTTTGCCGTGGCCATGGAGCTGCTCTCTGCTAGATTACGACATTATCATGCTGAGCATGGTATCAGCTTTTCCCCCCGGGGACTTTTTGTGTGGATATACGCCGATGTTATTACTCTTTATATCTATGAGCCGCGTAAAAACCTTGAGCTCATGATGCGTGAAGTAATTCGGTTTGGGGGATATTCAGGAATACAGGTCAACTGGGGCAAATCTGTGCTTTTCCCTGCTCACGGAGGCTACCAGGCCATACCAGACAGAGTATCCCTTGAAATGGGCAATTGAGTCAACTAAATATCTGGGCATATGGATTAGCAGAGACCTGGAGGAACTCTGGAAGGTGAATTACGGGTGCGCAATAGATTGGTTAGAATTGCACATCCAGATATGGAATAAATTACCATTAACCCTTACCGGGCAAATAGCAATCGCAAAAATGATCGTGCTCCCAAAATTCTTATATCTCGTTGTCAACATCCCGATGTCACTTACAATGCTGTTCTTTAGATGGCTGAGATCAAACCTAATCACACTCGTATGGGCGGGCCATTAGCCTAGAGTAGTATATGAACTCCTAACATTGCCACTAGCATGAGGTGGACTTGGCGTGCAGGACTTGCAACTATATGCCCTCTGCACTCAGGCGAACTTTCTGCATTTCTGTCTCCATCCCACCCCATTTCAACCGCAAGTGGCAATAGAGCATAACCAGGCATCCCCAACCATTAGCAACGACATTGTTCCAACAGTTCAGGGCACCCAAGGCTGAAATCAATACAGTGGAGTGCATGCGATGGGCATGGGACTGTATCCTCTGATGTTCTGGGCTCACAATGCTATACGCAGCGTACGCTGAGCTGGCGGACAACCCCATGTTCCCCCCACTACAAGACAAGGGAGCGGCAGGCCGAGCTGGCACACTTGGTGTTAAAACAGTTGCAGACTTATTCCCAGAAGGCCAGTTTGTCCCCCATTCACCAACTCCACTACACGTGCGCTCACGCCTATAGACACACTACTGTACTATCAAATTAGAGTGACTTGCTGCGCAACATATGATACATTCCTGGCTCCCCCCCAGCCTCTACGGCGTTGGAGTACATTTACACAACTGCATCTCCACGTTAACTCATCACCCGACTCTACTCACTCACGATGACGGCTTCCCTGCTGGACACCTCTAAGGCTCGGACAACCTGGGGGAGGGAGATGGGCTATGAGGTCTCAGTGGACAGGTGGGACTACTGCTATGGCCAGACGGAACGATTATTCCCTAACTACAGGCTACGATTAATACACTTCAAATATTTACATAGAGCCTACCTCACACCTTCGCAACTACACAAGATGGGTCTGCTGGAGGACTTGAACTGCCTACGCTGTTCGGCAACGGAGGCCACTTTCTTACATTTGTCCTGGGCCTGCCTGAGGGTAGCGGGTTATTGGGCGATGGTATGTGATATTATTGGTGACATTATAGGGACCCCTCTCCCACTGGACCCTCTGGTCTGCCTTCTCGGCTCCGTAAACGAAGCTCCTGATGAATATCGCCGTCTTGTGGCCATGATACACCTGCTGGTGAAACGCAGGGTGGCAATACACTGGAGCTGGAAGCCAACGCCCACTAGTGCAGCATGGCTGTCTGATGCATCATATTGTCAGGAGCAGCTCACTGTGTTCTGGGGCCTCATGCCTGCAAGTTCTAGGCCCATAGATATCTGGGAACCTTTTATTACATACCTCAGAAATGGGGCTGCTGTAACACTGGAAACACCTGACCCTGCTGCGCCTGGTGCTCCAGCTGCCTCCCCGGGGAACTCCCAGGATGGACTGTGAGACCTCGCTGAGAAACTAGTTGCATAGCACTAAGCTTGAGTAATGCTACCTGGCATACCAATGTTGCAGTTACAATATTGCTAAATGAATGCATGCAGAAAGAATATAAGTTGCTTGAGCACCTGTAATACTAATGCATAAGACGCTGTGTTGCTGGAACGACCGGTTGAGCTTCGATCTTGGAATGTATGCCTTTTTCAGTATAAATAAAGTTAAAAAAAACAAAAAATACATAAAAGAAAGACTGCTATTTTGAATTGCTGCTGAATACTGTCCCGAAAATATAAATATGACGGTCATCTTGGAATGGTGCTTTCAATTCAAATCATGCTGAAGTCTTTTTACGCCAACCCCTACTCAACATCTGTAAAATTGTTTAACAAAGCCCCTTGACAGAGTCCCGAAAGGGGATGAGCTACTAGAATGAAGGGTCTGCCATACAGAGCGCCAGTAGGGGACTTGAGCAGGACATGAACGTAAGACATGAAACAGGTTTCACACAGCAGAGGAGCAACGCCAACAGGTATGTGCCAGCAGTACCAGGCTCTACACAGTTTGTATGGTGTCCAGTGCCAGTTATGCAGATCCCTTGAAATAGGGGAATTACAGGTGTGCCTCCCTGAGGGAGCAGTCATGGGGGTCTAAGACCTCCTTCCAGTCCTCGTCTATAGTCCATGCCCAGCCATTCCTGCCAGTAAACCCGAGTTGCAGTGCTTGTGTCTTCGGAGCATACATTGTCAATGAGGATTTGATACAGATTAGAGATGATTCTCCTTGAAGGTCGCTATAGCTTGAGGTAGTCCAGGATTGGGGAGACATGGAGGTGGATAGGGTCCCGCCCAAAAGTTCCCAAAAGGCAGTGTCTCAGGTGCCAGTTACGCCATAGCTGTGATTGGGGTCAGCTGGAACATCGATCTGAGGGGCATATTTACAAGCCCCTTGCGCCACTTTTGCGCCGCCGTTGCGTCACGCATGTGACGCAGCGGCGACGCAAACCATGCGCCGCGTTGCGCTATATTTACAACGTGACGCATCTAGGGAGATGCGTCACGTAGTAAACCCCTGCGTCACATGAAACCTGTGTCAGGTTTCATATGGGCGTACCAGCGCAGGGGGGGGCGTTCCGGCGCAGGAACGCCTCGGAAAAGTGACGTAGTGAAATCTACAAGATTTCACGCAGTCACTTTTCGGCAGCTGATGCGTCAAATCCTTACGCCTGCTTCAAGCAAGCGTAAGGATTGACGCACCATGTTAGGGATAGGGAAGGTTGGAACAGTGCTGGAGTTGCGTCGCGCTTGCAACACAACTTCAGCACTGCGCCAACCTTCCGCCGGCAGATGCGTCACGCATCTGCTTATCCTTGCGCCACGATGCGCCGCATTGTAAATGCGGCGCATCGGACGTGGCGCAAGGGTAAACTTGCGTGACGCATTTTCCCTGGCGCATCCCTGCTGATATGCATGGATGCGCCAGGGAACGTAAATATGCCCCTGAGTCTCTCAAACAAAAGGAGTCACCCTCCAAAAAGGTCACCAGCCATCCGATTCCCCTTTTCCCCCTTTCCATGCGGTCCAGGTAAATGGGTACCGGGTAATAGTCACACCCTCGTTGAACCACAATAGTCCCCCATTGTGAACCATGTGATGAATGCCCAATGGTCGATGTGCCTCCTTCCACGTCGCCCACGTAGCCCTCAGGGTTGGGGGCAGTGGGGAGACCCTGCATATCCTGTAGACCCTTATTTATCAACACGCCTAGGTATTTCAAGCCCTTCGTCAGGGAGGGCCAGGGATCACAGTTTGTCAGTGAGAATGCCTCACTCTTGGTCTGATTAATCTTGTATCCTGAACAGACCAAGAAGTTATCAATCAAGGAGATAAGATGCGGAACAGAAGCCCTGAGATCACTTAAAGATAAAAGTATATTGTCAGCATAAAGGAAGATCTTGCATTTGCCTGCTGGAGTGTCTGTGCCTTGGCTGAGAGGGGACTGGCGAATGGCACCTGCCGAGGACTCCAAAGCTCACCAAAACAAGAGAGGTGATAGTGGACACTCATGTCTTCTTCTGTGCAGGATGGGGAAGGTAAAAGACAAATGGCCTCCGCAGTCAATCTGTACCATGGGGGATGTGTAAAGCCATCTTATTGTGGCCAAGAAATTTGGGGCTCAGACCCACCCTGTCCAGTGTATTGACATAAGTACTCCGACTCCACCCTATCAAAAGCCATCTTGGCGTCCAGGGACAAGAGGAACTTATCATCCCTATCATTACATACATGCCAGAGGATGTTGGCTAGAAAGCACATGTGGTTTCAAGAGGAACGGCCTGGCATGAAGCCCACCTGGTTATCGTGAATTCGGTTCAGTATGTCCCTTTGAAGGTGGGTAGCCAGGACCTTTGCTAGCAACTTCATGCCCACATTAAGAAGCGAAATTGGTCAATAGCTAGCACAACATGTAGGGTCCTTATTAGGTTTCAAGGTGAGCCTAATGAGCGCTTTGCTGTACTCCGGGCGCAGGGTGGCAGCGCCCTCCAACTCCTTGAAGAGATTATATAGCAGGGGTGCACCCATGTCTATGTTGATTTTATAGAACACTCTACAGGGAAGCCATCGTCCCCGGGCCACATGGATCCCAATGACCTCCATGATCTCTGCCTCTGTAATCTCGCCCTCAAGGAGCCGGCTTCCAGCAGGGCAGGTAAACGGATAGTCCTAAAAAATCCTGTCCCCTGTCACAGTCATCCGGAGCCTCCAAGCAATAAACTGCACCGAGGAAACGGGCAAACATCTTGGTGATCTGCACCGGGTGTGTTAGTGTGGTAATGTATTTGGCATTGTTATGTATTGGGCACGCATGTTTTGTTATGGTTTAAATCCACACATGCGCCTGTAGCGAACTGCTCCAGTAGAGATACTAAGACAGCAGGTCAGTTGCTGTTGGGATCCAGGTTGGTGGATCGAGTCACGTCGTGGGTGGTGTAATGAGGAATAAAATCCTTTCAACCTACCTGCTGTGGAGGAATGTTTCTTATCACATTTGGTGACAGGATTTGGCGATCCTCTCTCGCCCACCGATGCACAGATACTCTGCATACATAGCGGTGTTTTCCCAGCTGTTGGCACCCACAATCTTCTTCTGGGCCTAGATGAGTATTACGCGCACTTTGTGCCGGGATATGCCCAGGCCATCAAATCCATGAGAGTACTACTCAGAAAAGGTCATAAGTTTGAGTGGTCAGATGAGTTGGGAAAGGCCTTTGAGAATGTCAAAGGGTTGATTGTAGCAGCACCGGCCTTAAGTGCCTTTTGTGAAAGTCATCCATCAATCATCACAGTGGATGCGAGCGTTCGCAGTTTAGGGGCCGTGTTAAGCCAAAAAGTGGCAAGTACAGAAAGAATGGTCGCTTTTGCATCCAGAACACTGAAGCCATATGAATGACAATGTAGCACTATAGAGCGGAAGGCTCTAGAATTAGTATGGGCCGTGCAGAAGTTTAGGACGTATATCTGGGGTACCACGTTTGAGTTAAATACGGACAAAAACAGTTAGTTCACATCTTTATGAATTGCAATCAGAATAATATGTCCGCCAGACTTACCAGACTGGTCTCCAAATTGCACGAGTACAACTTTGTAATCAAACATATTTCAGGTGGTAGGAACTTCCGTGTGGATTGTTTCTCTCGGATGCCACTAGGTCATGATGAAGACAGTATTTTAGCAGTTGATGTAAAGTGTGTGGCACTGGTAGATGCTGTGTGTGACTACGAATCAGTCATGAGTGAACAGGATTGGACAGATGCTTATGCAGAGGATCACACAATGGTGAAAGTTAAGCCAAGAAAGCAGGTGCTTGAATGGAGATTTGAAGACATTCTCTCACGTTGCTGAAGATTTGTCTGTGGTTAATGGTATAAGTCTTAGAGGTGATCGCTTTGTTCCACCCACAAAATTACGCAATGACATCATATCCAAGGCACATCTGGGGCACCAAGATGTGCATGAAAATCAAACAGCACTACTGGTGGCCTGCTTTGGATAATCAGGTGAAGATCAGGATTGAAAGGTGTCCAGAGTGTTTGCTGTCAGACAAACACTGTAAGAACATGCAGACACCTCTACACGCTACACCATTTCCCAAAGCCGCATAAGAAAAAGTAGGGTTTAATTTTTCAGGCTCGCATCCCATATTACTAGGGAACATGAGGTATATAGTTCTTCTTATTGATTACTTTTCAAAATGGATTTACCATTCATTTGTAGAGTCACCAGATACTGACACAGTCACCAAGTTTTTGGAACAAATTTTCTTCCTTGAAGCGTCTCTAAAAGTTGTGGTTACAGCTAACAGTACACACTTTGTATATGACCGTATGAAGAGATGTTTGTCATGTCAGGACATTAAACATTAAATTAAACAGTTGAAGGTAGCTGTGTACTCACCCAACTCTAATGGTTTAGATGAGCTTGGTAACAAGATCATCAAGGAAGGGGTGCCGACTGCTTTGGCATCAGGTTTACATGTAGGCACGTTCGTTAACCAGAAAGTTTGGAGTTACAATACGTCCCCACATTGCACCACAGGGGTGACTCCTTTTTCATTATTAAGATGTAGGGAGGTGCACACATAGGTTTCAATTACGACTTTGGTGGTCCAGCTTCGGGTCCGCCGTGCAGGCGCACCGCCAAAGCCTTGGTGAGAGCACCCGCCAGATAAGGAGTTTCCTTGTGTCCAGCGGGCTGGTTTTTGGCGTTCCCACAGCAGTGCCTCAGAAAATGGGCACCGCAGTGGGAACGCCAAAAACAGGGGGCTTGCTGAGCAATGCAAGATCTGCGCCTGTGGCCTGCAAGGCTGCATAAAGTACGGTAATGGCACTGCGGCCGAGACCGTTTTTCAGAATGCACTGCAGTCCATGGTGTAGGGTCGGGCCTCCTGACCTACCGTCCAAGTGTTCCTGATCACCAGAACAAGTGCTTTGCAAGGCAGGAATTGCCCAGCTCCACCGCCATGGTCTCCCTGCAATTTCCGGAAGGAGCGGAGGCCCTCACTACCATACATATCGCCTATGCAGGTCAACCCAGCTTCCTGCAAGGGTGTCGGGTCATGTGCTCCCAGCAAAACCCTCATTCCAGGCATACTCCAGAGTGGCAATTTTGGGGCGTAGTGCGGCTAGCCATGCTGTGGTTGAACATACCTGTACCAACAGTGTTTTGCGATGCACACCAGTCTGCTCCTCCCCCTATGTGGGCTGCCAGGTGAGAGCAACCCCTCTAGAATTTCCGAGACCCCCAGTTCCGCCCTGATCAATCTGTGCTATTCCATCACATCCCCCACCATACAGCGCATGGGCCACTGAAGTTGTGCCTCCGAGAAGTAAAGTTCGAGATTCAGCACTCCCAGGACACTGCCTATCAACTGCCGCTAGATCATTCAGATGGATGCTCGCTTGCTTGCCCCACCGCATATTAAATCTGAGAGTTATCTCTGTAAATCCCTCAAAAATGTTCTAGTGGGGATTACTGGCACTGTTGCAAAGAAGTATAGAAGCCGTGGGAGTATTATCATTTTTGCAAAGGAGGTCCAGCCCATAGGCAACAGGGGCAGGTGCATCCAGAAGCCCGAGGACTACTGGAGCAACATGAGGCCTCTCCTGTGGTTCCCATCAAGGAGATCCTTGTCGGTGTTATATATGTTGACACTTAGATACCAGAATCTTTTGCACTCCCAGGGCAAGTGACTCGGTTCCAGTTCCTCACATACTGTGTGTTTCACCCTCCTCAGAAGGAAGACACATGACATCTCCCACTTCACCCGAAGGCCTGTCATATCACCAAAGAGGTCTAATAAATCAAAAGGAGCCAGGAGATCACGCTCATGATTCTGAATGTAGACCGGGACATCGTCCGCTTGGAGCAATACTCCAGGTCAGTGTGACCCTAACTCTATACCACAGTTTGGGCCTTGTGTTCACAACAGTCTGGCCCGGGGCTCCATAGCCAGTGCAAAAATATGGGAGAAAGGGAGGAACCTTGTTGTGTGCCCCTGCCAATGTCGAACTGCTCGAAGTCCAAGTAGAGCTCCACAGACCCCACAACTGTGCCTATAATGTGGCACATCCTGCAGGTGTTATAGGAGGTGGCTCTGTAAGGGATGAACCCGCACTGATCGGGGTGGGCCAATGTTGGGAGAATTGGAAGCAATCGATTGGCTGAAGATTTTATAGTCAATATTCAGTATTGACAGAGGGCATTAGGAGCTCACCTCCAGGGGGTCTCTGTCCAACTTGGGCAGCGCTATAATGCAGGCAACTGCAGGGAGTCGGGCAGCCTACCCTGTTGGTGTGCCTCCTGATACATCGCAAGGAGCAGGGGGACGAGGGTAGCCTCTACATTGTGTTTTATTCCACCGGGAACCCATCCGTTCCCGGCACCTTGTTGCAGGCAATCTGACAGATTGCTGCCTGAATTTCCTCCAGCTGAAGAGGGACCTCAAGTTCCTGGAACTGCAGGGTGTTGAGGCAGAGAAGGGCAGCTCCAGAGATATAATTCCAGAGGCGCTTCAGGCAGGGGTCCAGGTTGAATTGAGCATTTCGTAATACTGAGCACAGACCTTGCATATGTCTGTTGGCGAAGTCACAACATCACCAGCAGAAGTACGAATTGCTCCAATAATGGTGCTTGGGACCACGGAGCGAGGGAGACACTCCAACGTACGGCCCATCTTATCACCATCCGCAATCTGCCAAGCCAGTGATGCCTTATAATCAATGTCATTGAGGTGGCGCGTCTCTTCCCTACATTGAGCCCGCAGGTCTCGGAGAGGAGCTCGAGCAACGAGGACCATCAGTGCAGCAGACTAATGTGAAACATAATTTTGATAAAAACCACAATCATTCAATAGAATATCTGGAGGTAGGTGATTGGGTAATGATTAGGAATCCTATCAGGGCTAAGAAAGGTGAGTCCAAATTTTCTATGCCAGTACAGGAGGACAAGGTCAGTAAGGGTGCAGCACTGATTGTGGGAAAAGGATGGTGGGAAAAAATTCAGTTAGTGAAACTCACACAAGAGCATGCAAGCATCATGTGATAAAAGAAATGCTCTGTTCTTGATTATGACTGGGCACAGAGGTTACAACCTGTGAGCAGTCAAACGGAATCAGGCCACAGTTTTGAGGATGTCCAATTACCTGGGAATGAGTCTTGCTCTGCAGCAGTGTCAAGCAAGATTTCCAGTGAGGCTGATGGAATGAAATCCGTAGCGTCTCGTAATAGAAAACCTCCCAAAAGATTTAATGATTTAATTGGACACAAGGTATCTTCGCTGTCAGTGTGGTACATTGAGCATTCAGCTCGTACTTGCCGCGTTCTAAGCAACCCAGCAGACCTGGGGTGGAATGTTTCATGTATGTCTCCGAAAGGGTCTGAATGTCACCCTCCAACCAAACCTGAGTGGCCTGGGCCATTCGCTTACGCAGTGCCGAGACTTGCATCAGAGGCCCCCTCAGAATGGCCTTTCCTGCTGCCCAGAGAACCTATGCAGAGGACCTGGAAGATTCATTATTACTCAGATACTTGCAGAGGTGCTCTCTGAGCTGATATTTGGCCTCTGGCATCTGATGAAGGGAGAGGTTCGACCTCCAATGTTTAGAAGGGGGAGATATGTACAAGGTCGAGCTTAAGTATGACCAGAGCATGGTCCAAGATCCCTCCCGCTGCTATAAGGATGAAGGGCATGGAAGAGTGGGAGAGGAGAAAAAATTAAATCTGGGAACAAGTTCCACGGACACAGGACAAGAATGTGTATTCTCTGTCCCGGAGGTGTGTTAAATGCCAGGGATCACGTAACCCATGGTCATCCACCAGGTCATGCAGTACCACCTTGTCCTTAGCATTGGCTCTATCCAAAGGGCCGGAGCGGTCCAGGTGGGGGTCTAGTGCCACATTCCCGTCCCCTCTAACAATCACCTTGATGGCGCCAAACTCCATCAGGAATCTCGACAGGGATGAGAAGAAGTGCAACTGGTTGTGGTTGGGGGCTTACACTGAGCCTATGATCAAGGTCTGACCTAGGGTCCTAAACTTCACAGAAACATATCACCTCAAGGGGTCAGTCTAGGTTTTCAAAACAGTAAAAGAGAAAACAATTGTGGAAGAGGATAACAAACCCGCACTTTTTCGGGGGAGACGCAGGTTATACAAAGTAGTTGCCCCAGCTGTATTGGGCAGAAGGCTACTACTTACAACCTCTCCCCCCCCCCCAGTCTCTTCTAAGGTTGTCCGATTCCACGGGTGACAAATGAGTCTCCTGTAGGAGAACAATGTTAGGGAACTGTGATGAAATGTATGTGAGTGGGTTCTTCTATTTAATGAAGTGAGAAAGGCCATTTGTAATGAGGGCTTCAGTGATTTGGCCATGGGGTGTAAGTGAGGTGGTGTAGACGTGCAAGCGAACAGGAAACAGGGGTAAACACACAGAGAGACAGGGGCGACAGTGTGTTCGAACAAGAAGGCACTCAAATGAGAGCCACTCACAGCAAGCGGGGACAGCAATCCCGAAGTTAGGCAAAGGGGCAAATCAGGCTGCGAAGGACCACCAGGTAGCAAACAACCCAAAGAATCTTTAGAAAGTTTTGTATAGCCCCGTAATTGAGATACAAAGAAGATAACAAACGGCTAAAACTTTAAATAGGCAAGCTTACCTCCCAGTCCAGTGCCCACTCTTAGTCAACAACAAAAGCATCGAATAACATTTAGCCCACATAGTCAAACACATCGATCCTGAACCCCACAATACACCCAGAAGTACGGTATAACAGATATAGCTCAGAAGAGCTTAATGAGAGAACAGGTAGAATGTCCAACAGTTGTGCAACCAACACGAGCATATCTAATTGCAGGGGTCCCCACAGAGGCCAAATTGGAAACCCCAACCACCCCCCAAGAGTGTCCCATGGGAGACTGTCATGGGAATGTCCCATCATTCAGAGCATCAGCTGGACCTTACCAAGGACGAAGGTAGGAGTAATCCGTCACCATAAACATCTTAGTGTCATTATGGAGGAAGAAACCATTCTGCCTCTTTGTTGTGGCGATGACCTGCGTGCCAGTTGATCGCGTAGAAAACAGGCAATGATCGGCCTGGGAGCAGTGCGGCTTGTGTCACCACTGAGGCAGATCTGATGAGCCCTCTGGAACTCCAGTAGAGGAGTGAAGGCGAGACCAGTAAGTTCAGAAAGGAATGTGAATAGGAATCCTGGCATGTCCATTGCTTCTAGCCCCTCTGGTACAGCGTGAAAGTGCAACTGTTTACAGGGGCTGCGGTCCTCCGTGTCCATCAACTTCCTGAAGAGATGCCACACTTGGCTGCCGTCAACAGGGTTAGTCTCCTGCAGTGAGACTGTCGCCCAGTGCCTCCACCCTACGTTCCATGGTGTCGAGCCGCGTGTTAAAGGTGCACAGTTTAGTGCAGAGGGACTCAAGATTGGCAGCCGTCGAGGCTGTCACGGTGTGCATAGAGTCCATGATAGTTGTAATGCCGGTGAGCTCCTTCATGATGGTCTCCAAGGTGATGTCCGCTATGGTCGTCAGAGGGCGTCTCAGTTTGCCGGCCACCATTTCTGTGAACAAAAGCTGCTGTATAGCCTTCCCTCTGGGCATCAGGATGTGCTAGCCTGGAGTGTGTGCAGAAAGCTGAGGCCCAGCAAGCAGTGAACGGGCAAGGAGGGAGCCTCGTCCCATGGTTCCAGAGTCTCGGCGAATTCCCACTGTAATCTACCCCATGAAGGACCCCCTCCAGCACTTACAAGCACACCAAAGTCACCAGCTGTTGAGAGTGCATGGTGTCACACCCAGGGGGTGCTCAGTCAGTCGCCACACCTCGCAGTGCCCTCCAGGCACACACAGGTGTGGAGAGATATGCCTCCTCCATTGTCCACAGGTAGGCATGCCTGATTGTAGATCATAGTTCTCGGGTGAGCACAGCTGGCCACTGACCCCAGAATAGGACCAGGCCCCACCTGGTTGCTGAAACAAAGGCCAGGATCAGCCCACCAATGTGCCATCTCTGGACTCTGGGGAAATGGTGGTGGAAATGTAGCAGCCGCATCTCACTCCTCTGAGGTAGCGTGGAGCATGCGAGGTCCCCGGCATCTCAGGCTACACCCGGCTGGTGGAGAAGAATCGCGCAGAGAAAGTTGCAAGCCGTTGTTGATGCACCAATTACAGTCCCAGTAGGAGCCCCGCTGCCAATAGGTCATACCAGATCCTGCATGAGCATGACGTTCCGGGGGCTGGCCTGTATGTGTCCCAAAATGTAAACAGCCCTGGAGCTCTAGCAGGAGCCGGCCAACTTTTGTCACGGTCAGGCTCAATGCTATTTTCACTTAACTTTTTACAGTTTCATGTCTCTCGTTCTACTGATTGGATCTTTCTCATTTTGGTCTTAAAATATTTATTGAATTTTACTCTATTTTACTAAATTAGTTGGGTTTTTTCTTGTGTTGCGTTTCACTTTACTACTGTTTGAAGTGCTGCATAAATGCTTTGCTCATTGCCACTAAGTTAAGCCTGATTGCCCTGTGCCAAGCTAACACAGGTTTGAGCACAGGTTAATTTGGGGTTTGCTAGCGACTTCACCCAAACAGAGAAAAGTGGTTGCTGTTTGAATAGGGTTCCCCCTCCCCAGCCAGTAACCTAATTTCTTACACGTTGTTTTAAAAAGTCTAGCTTTTTGTGGGGATATCCCTTGTGAAGAACTGTGGGCATTTCATGTAGTTTTGAGGTATTTTCCTGAATTATGTTTACTTGATGAGGAAAAACATTCTGGGGCAGATTTACAAGCCCCTTGCGCTGCCAGTACGTCACTTTTTGTGACGCACTGGCAGCGCATTTCACTGCCCCATATTTACAAGGACAGGAAAAGCCACCCTGCGTGGCTTTTCCTGTCCTTGTAAATATGGCCCCTTTACACGCAGCACTTTGGTGAAAGGGGCGTTCCATGGGTGTTGCTGTGGGTGTTCCCACGCAACACCCATGGAACAAAACACATTTCCAGATTTACGAGTATTCGTAAACCTGGAAATGCGTCAGTATGCTACGCCACCCTAGGGGTGGCATATCGAGGCGCAACAAGGAGAAATGTTTTCATTTCTCCTCGTTTTTTCCTCTTTCAATGCGTGCTGCATTCTACAGCACGCATTGAAGGAGAAAAATGCCTGAAATTATTGTTTTTGTGCAGGAAGGTGCCCATTCCTGCACAAAAACAATCTCCCCACGACGCAGGCATCCTTGCACCATGGTGCAAGGGTGCCTGCGCCGGCGCATGGCAGCTGCAGGGGAGAGCACAGGAATGCGACATATCATTGTAAATATGTCGCATTCCTGTGCTCTGAAGGTGCCGCAGCGTGGCGCAGCCAAAGGGCTTGCGGTGCCACGCTGCGGCACCTTCTTGTAAATCTGCCCCTCTGTGACTTCGCACATATCTGTTATAGGTTTGGACACACTTATATTTCAGTTTTCAGTGTAAGGATGTGAATCACTGCATAAAACGGCCAGTTCTGCAACCCTTAAAATTGGGTAAAAAAAGGAGAAACATGCAGGCAGTAATTTCACAGAGATCCACAGCACCAAAATTAACAGTCCATGAAATACATGGGCAGCTTATCTATCATTCATAATCGTCCCAACAAATGGCACTATTCTAATTAATTTTGCATGCCATGGAGGATAGGGCAATTCAAATTACAGGCAGTTTTGTGTGTCTGCCCATGTCTCAATGGACTATTGTTTTTCAAAAAATCATCCATTATTTCCATACATTGGAGTGGCTTTTGGTCAGCAATCGTCATCCTTTCGAATTGTGATTCACATTTTCCTTCCTCCAACCACAGCATACATCATGGGGCAGTGGGGCAGTCGGCTTCACCCATTTGCTCCCTTCACTGTGAGTGACTGCACAAAGCTTCTGCACATTGGTCAAATCCATTTAAAAATACTTCCTTTTACTCAGTCCTTTTATAGTATTCTTTTTTTATTTTTGTATATTACCCCTAAATATTGGCTATTTATTTTTCCTGCTCATTGCAAGCCCAGTTTTATGTGGATTTGCTTCCTATATGCTTTTTAAAGTTACTGCTACAAAGTGTTTAAGTGACATTATGGCATTGTAGCTGCCAACAATTTGAGTGTTTAGTTGGTGTGTTTAATTTTTATTGTCACCTTTTCAGACAAAACAATAACCATAAATAAGACACAGCTGAAAGAAATGAATGGGGCATATTATCAAGAACGGCGTTAAAAATTATCGCCGGTTTAGCGGCAGAAAACTGCTGCTAAAGCGGCGATAATGGGCTTGATAATATGCCCTTGAGAATTCAATAGAAGTCCATGTTCTGGTGTGAACATGGGCTTCTATTAGAATTCTCCAGGACATATTATCAAGCCCATTATCGCCGCTTTAGCTGCAGTTTTCTGCCGCTAAACCGGCGATAATTTTAACGCCGTTCTTGATAATATGCCCCGAATGTTTTTTAAGTATAAATGTTTTATTGCAAGGATATGGTGCCCACATTTCACTGGCGGCATGTTTTATTTCATTATTTTTGTGGCATATGCGTGCAGTAGAGAATGTTTATAACTGTTTACCATCAACATGCCATGGTCGGACCTATTGGCGTTGCCAATGATTGATTGATTTATTTTCATTTGAAGGGAATTTGAGCATCGCTTTATATGAATTTTACTCCACAGATGAACTAAAAAAGCCTAATAGTGGCAAGTGTGGTACATGGCGATGTGATTTCCCACTTTGAGCCTGATTCCAAGTCAGGCGGAATAAAACTAACGATATTCTGGTTATTACTGGTTAAGATTTTCGGCACCTGGACTTACCAGGTGTGGAAGAATCTGACCTGATTTTTGTGGCCAGAATAAATAGCTGAAAAAGTTACATGAGTCTTTCGCTGCAGCAGCGGTTAAGATTCATTCCTCTTTTTATTTCTAACACAGGGAAGGATTCACTGCTTCCCGCTGCCAAAAAGAAGAAAAAAAACTTTCCTTTCCCTACCTACCTCCCAAAACATGCACCAGCCGCTGCATACATTTGCCACCTGCTCAAAGCAAAAAAAAAATTATATTTGGTTTCATTAGCATTTTTCCGATTACAATAGCAAGTGTGACACGCAGGATTGTACAATGATCTGTGCAGTCATAGGATTACAGATATAGGAGCAAAGAGTTCAGTTCTGCATAACATACCAATTCGAGCTAACAGCAACTGCTTAGTGCAAACTCAACTAGGAACTTAACAACCGTCTCTTGAACTTGTAAACTACCCCCACCTCCTGTGCTCCAGCTGCTATCGCAGCTAGCGGGTTGTATGACACAACCACGCATTCATTTTCCACGCGTTCCTTAACATCGTGGGAGGAACAACGAATCTTCTGAACCACACATTCCATTTACAACGCAAGTCGTTACAACGACTTGCCATAGGGGGGTGCTGGACTTTGAAATAGTATAATTTACTATTCCAACTCCAGTCACTGTAACAGTAGTGAAAGCGTTGGACTTTAAAGTCCAACGCCGCTTGACATAACACATATTGTTGTAATGACTTGCGTTGTAAATGTAATATGTGGTTTAGACGCATTCGTTATTCCGCCCGCGTTGCAAAGGCAACATGTTGTTCGGCGGTCGTTATATTTGCCATTTCCCCAGCCAGCGTAGCCCTAGAGCTACCTTTATTGCCCTTCACTTCTTCCTATGTGTAAGGAGGTGGTTCTGGTCATCTAATCATGGCAGATTTTTCTTTTTTTGATCACCTGGTTTTTGATCTTTTACTGTGGTTGGAACCTCATAATCTGTGACTCACCCATGGAAAATTCATGAAAACTGGATTTTGCATTTACCACCAGTGTCTGCCTTATAAGATAAGGCCACTGTGAAGCAGGAAGGGCAAGGCGCACTTGGCTGGTTACATATGAACACATGTGCACATGCTTGTGCACATGTGTGATAGCTGCGTGTCGGAGACTCCTGATGTGCGCAGCCCAGCAACTGCACACAGGTACCCTGGCGCAGAGGGGACTCTGCAGGTTTGGGTATTGACCTGGGGTAGGCCTTATAATGATGGTGTACACCAATAGGGAAAGTCAGTGTGGTATACTCGCTTGTCTGCAGTGCCCCTCCCTTATACATATTATGGGGAAGACTGCCTTAGAGTGCAGCTCAGCTTCCCCATGGTCTACAGACATCAGTGTCACAACGATTTACACCGATTTACAGAGTAACCTTTGTAATAAAAGATCAATTCTGCAAAGTCCAATGACATATCTGTGTTGCTTATGGGTCATCCAGGAATGTCATATTTCTCTAGCTCAGCACTGCATCAGAGTCCAGGCCTTTTGTCACCCTGCTGGGCTGGGTTTGCTACTTTTATCGCCAACAGAAGGAACAAAGGCCTCTCCCCCACAAAGAGAGGGATTAACAGTGCTTAAGTCAGCTCCTGAGGAGGAAAGGGGTGGGGAAGACTGCTCTGCATCAATCAGCCAGCTGTAACCCTGTGCCAGGAAGGTGGCCTGCTCAAGCCCACCGAACAAAGGAGGGAGCCCAGACATCTGGAGCCGAACCAGAAGGGGGGGTCTCTTTTGAAGTTTTGCTGGGGAAGGCCCTGGCAGTGACATCAGCAAGAGGTGGAGCTGTGACCCCAGAGTGGATGTGGCAAGTGACTCCTGGGTTACACCATTTTGAAATATCCCAGCAGGCTGTGCAGGAAGATTGGAACCGGGGTGGACAGGTGATGTAGTACCTCAGGATAGGCCAGAGGTGCCTCCCTGCTGGAACCTCCCACCCAAACTTAAAAGGTCTTTCACAGGGGATAGAGCTCTCTCTTGGGTGTGCTTTTCTGCCAGACACAGGAACTGGAGGAAGCCACAATGGAGAATTGTAAGGAGGAAACCCTGACTGCCACCTGGACTACGGACTCTGACTCAAATTGATCCCAGGACCAGTGGGAGACTCCACTGGACCAGGGAAGCAGGTCCCCTTACACCCACTGAGTACTAGCTTGGGGAAACACAGGGCTTCTGCGCCAAGGAGGAGAGAGGCCCAGAGGAAAGGCAAAGAGAAGGCTGGTACAGGGACCAGTGAAATCAGCTCCTTGCAAAGTGTATTGCCTTTGAGGCCAGGGGGCTAAAGAAAGTGCTCCATGTGGCTAGGGATCTCCACCAGGAGCAAAACAAGACCAAAAGAAAGAAAAACGGTCTAATGGGGCCCGAGATGTCTGCCTACGGAAGATTGTAACCTTTGACCCCTTTTTACTGTGACAAAGCATGTTTCCCGCATTGCCCCCTGGGTGGGCCAGGGCTCAGAGGCTGCCCTCAAGAAGAAAAAACTGCGGGAAAGCGCCGTCCCGCTTTGAGCGGCAAGAGCGGGAAGGGGCCTCGGACCCCGAGAAGTAACGCTGGTGAGGGAGTGCCGTCGCACTCCCCTGCAATACTGGGAAGGGGCCCAGGATCCCATCGCTGTTCCCCATGAGCAGGAACCAGATGAGAGGGGTGCCATTGTGCTCCCCCTCCCAAAATGGCAACAGGCCTAAGACCCTATTCCTGGGCCCTGTAGAGGGTGAGGGAGACCCATTGCGCTGCCCTGCATTAGCAGGGAGGGGTCCAAGACCCCATCCCTGGGCCCTGATGGCAAAGAGAGAGGGGAGAATGCCACCACACTCCCACTGCATGGTTGGCCCATCCCGCTCGCCGTGACTGAGGGGAGTGGGAGGCCAGCCACAAACAACGTGCCTGCCCGCAGGAGTCGGCAGGCAAGAAGAGGGCTGCCAGGTCGTGTGGCAGCACGATGAAGTGTTGCCCACGCAGGGAGCTGGCGGGGACAGCCATTGGTGGGCTCCCTGGGCTGTCCCCCAAAGAGGGAACTTGCTCACTGGGTGCCCAAGTGGGACAAGCACCCCAAAATACAAAAGCGCAGTGCGAGGCCTCAAGGGGAACAAAAAGAAAAAGACGTGGCTCTCCCTGGCACAGCGGGAGAGCCTCTAACTAAATATTCACTGCACTCGCGAGGAGCACCCCATAATGACCTCCGAGGCTTGCCTATTTGCTTCACCAAAACCACTCGCTTTTGGTCTGTTCTTGCCCCCGCATGGCAGGGTCACTACCAAAAGGATGGCAAAGCATAGGGGGAGCTGCAGGAGCAGTGCAGCCTCCCCAAAAGGATTTCCAGAGTTCCCACACTAACAGGCATGGCCCATGCAGGTGAGAGTGGTGAGGCGTGGGCAGGGTAGGCGGGTAGTCAACAGTCAACAATGAGGTAAATTTAAATTTAAAAAAACAAAAAACACTTACCTTGCCCTCGCCGTATTGCAGACCTGGTGATGCGGCAAGAGCAATGTAAGTGGGTTTCGTTTTTAAAAATTAAAATTTACCTTGTCAACGTCTGTTTAAGTTTACCTTGTCATCATCTGTTGACTCCTCACCACCCCCGCTCTTACCTGCAGACTGCACACTTTTAGGGGCATATCAGCAAGGGCCGGCGATAATTATCGCTAAGCGCGCTTAGCGCTAGGATAATTATCGCCGGCTATCGCTGGATTTTATCACTGAGATAGCGCGCTATCAGCGATGCTTATCTCCAAAGCAATAAAATTCCAAGCGCAAGCTGCCAAATGTGCGATTATCACTGGAAATCCAGTGATAATCGGACAACGTTTGGCGATAGCTTGATGATAGGGCAGGGCAGACTTAGCCATTATATCCACCTTCCATTGGATATAATGGCTAAGTCAGACTGAAATCAGGCGTAAGGAAAGTAGCGATAACCGCGGTTAGCGCTACTTTTCTTATCGCTACGCAGGTTAGCGATCAGCTTGCTGATAGGAGAAATGTCTGTTAGCGACATTTCTCACGTTATTTTGGGGAGGAACGCCCACTTTGCATTTCATTAGAGATGCAAAGCTGGGCGTTAAGGGAAAGGGCGCTAAGGCATGGATTCACGCGATAGCGTGACCTTGCTGATAGTGCGATAAAATTATCGCCGCTTTTCGCCTGAAAACGGACGCTAAAGCGGCGATAATTTTATCGCGGGGGCTTGATGATATGCCCCTAAATTGGGTGGGGCTCCAAGAGAAAAATATCCCAGCTTTCCAAAGCATGTTCAAGCACTCCCCAAGCTGGAGCATATGCTCTTCTGCTGGGATTGCAGTGGCCTCTAGGGGCAAAGTCTATGGCTGCAGTCTCTGTGGCCGAAGGTGTTCAACATGAGTTTTGATGCTGTGCAATGACCTTTATAGGTGAATATTGTGATTACAAATGGTGAAGCCCTTTAGGGGCTATGTTTTAATTGTGTATTACATGCTAAAAGTTACTTTGAGTGTACAAATCACTCCAAACTGCATATACACTCCTCGCCTTGTCGATGTTTTATTGAAATAAAGATGCTGACAGCCACTCGTGATCAAAGCTTGCATGCTTTATTGCCAGTATTAAGTGTGATCATTCAAATGTTATTGTTAATCATTGCATTTTGATCACAGGCGACTGTTTGAGATAATTTGTTGGACTAGACCCCCTTTTGGAGGGGTAAGAATGATTACACAATGTCATCTAGAAGTATTTCCAACAACATATGTATATTTGTAAATTACTGCGTAGTATTGAGTAGTGTGTGTTTCTTTTTTCAAAAGAAAAAAGACAGACTGTACAATAATTTATTGAGAGCTGTTATTGTGTACCTGTGAATGGTGATTACTAGCCCACACCACCTCCTTTGGATAGGCCTTGGACTGCTCTGCTTCGCTACCCTGAGAGAGTCAAGTGCTACAATGATGTGCTTGGTTCCCAAAGGAGGACAAATGTGGATCCATTACTTGTGCAGGCCACACAGCTAATGACCCGTTTTCTAACATTAGGTGCAGACATGATCAGCCAATCCCCTGCACATAGCAGTCTTTATATCAACATGCCATATTGGCACACTGCTATTCATTTGTTAAGAGCGTTCTAAGATTGTCTGGTGGGCCCCTCATGAGGGTCTGGTATCGGGAGGGTCTGTTATGGCCTTTATCATAGCTCCCCAGAGGATCAGGTCATCTGCTAGTTTCTCATTCCGTCGCACTACTATCGCCGTCCACAATGAGGCCCACTCAGGATGCTCCAACACCCCAGTGCATTCACTGGTAGCAGGCATGGGATGCTCTCGTTCTCCACAAGCCCACCTCCAGTTTGTCTTGCCCGCCTTCGCAGTTGGCAGGTGGCAGCAACATTCTCCGTAAGGGATCACGGAGGGCACCAGGCTGATGGGGCCACAGCGGGATTCTTAGGCCTTAACTAAGCACATCCCATGCATGGCCCCTCTGGAATAGGGGTCGCAGCTAGCACCTCCTCTGTTGCGGAGTCACTCTCCCCTGTGGTGCACACTGTTCTGCTGCCACAGATCATCTTCTTGGTATGGGGCCAAGTTTTCCCTGTTCCCCCCAGCTTCTAAGGTCCTCAGGGGCACCCGTCGGCCCTCTTATTGGCCTGTGCGAGGCAAAAGGACCGCAGTGTTGAGACCCGGTATCACCGTCCTGGCATTCCCTGACTCTCACGGGCACAGGCCACCTTCCCTGGTGTGCCTTACCAGTCATTTGACTGCTGTCGTTCCTGCTGCAGATGCCACCCCGTAGCGCACAGTCCTTGTTGCCAGCAGCTGTATCCACCACCAACCAACCAGCACTCCGCTGCCATTCACACCCTCATTCACATCTCCCTTTGCCAAGTGCCGCTCATCAAACATTCAGGCCAACATCTTGTTGTGGGTTGCTGTGCGCTGGGCGACACGCCCGCCAGACCCATCCAGCATTTCAACTCCAAGGCCTTAGCTTCATCATGTAATCCAGGAGGAGGCACCATTTCTCCCAAGGTCAGGCCCCTCACAGTGGGAGGCCCAGGTCGCCGGACCCAGGCACTCCAATCCGAGTGCCTCTTGGGCCTGCAAAATGTCTCGCGCAACCCTCTGGAGCCGCCGCGTGCCAGACCGCCCACAGGGGCCTCCTTCAATGCTACCCGCAGCAAGGACGATCGCCAACATTATAGGTGCCACGAGGATTGAGATCAGCAACAGCATCACATCAAGGACCCCAGTGAGTGAAATGTCTCAGGATGCCACAGGATTTTGGTATCCACACTGGGAGACATGTCTACCAGGCCATCTTGCCTGGCTACACCTCTCACCCGCTCAAAGCAAATATATGCAGTAAAATTAAATGAAAATGAGGATTCAATGTGTTTTTATAGCTGGAAAAATTGACCCCGCACGGTAATTCCCCATTCTATGGGGTTTTACTGGTAATTGCACAGCACTGGGTTAATTTTACTACATGGACACGGTAAAAACAACTGCAATTTTATAACGCAGAAAAATAACAAGAGTACAATGCAGCTTCGAATTAAGACCTAAGTGACCTGTCTATGTTGTGTTGGATGAGTGTGAAGTGTTCTGTCTAATTCATTCTGCTGCTGTATACTAGCAAATAACGCTATGTTATGTTGTGCTTCTGTCTCCTAATTTGGTAGCCAGTGCTGTTGTGAAAGAAGTGAAAGTCACCAGTAAAACGGAAGACTGGACTGTGTGAAGGAAGACGTTGTTATGACTCAAGAGACACCAGCCAGCGCACTGGAGAAGAGCAGAATGTTTCACAGAATTACACAGCATTTACATACATAACTCCTATTCATTTAATGTACCGCAAAGAAACTATTGTGAATGCATGGAATGTATTTGCTTGATCACACAATGTTGATTCGAATAAACAACAATACCGAACACTGCTCTACCCACTAACTTTAGGTTCTGGAGCACCGTGCTGCCCCATCATAAAGCATTTCAAAGCCTTGTCTGGCTATATAAATGCAATAACAATACAGTACAATACAATACCTTGCGGTCCCTTCGAAGTATATTTCATTGATGGCATTAAAAGAGATGTAAAGCTGAACTTCCTAACAGGGAAACGCTGCAAGGACTTCTTAACACATATGCTACATAGTGCATCCGAGCAGACAGGAGGGATGATCAAATGTTAGTATTGGAATTAAGAACAGTACCTGTATAAACTTGAATGACAACACAGCATCTCACAAATACTCAGGGCCTCATTTATGAAAAGTGACGCATCGCTGCGCCCTCCTTGCGACATGCTGGATGCGTAATATTTACAGTATGACGCATCATGTCGCAAGGAGTTACAGACACGTCAGTATTTCTGACGTAGCTGTAGGTGCAAAAATGACGCATTGCTGGAGTGTGTCACAAAAGTGACGCAACTTCAGCAATGGGTCAGTTCACATGGGCAAGTCCCATTTCAAATGTGCCTGCGTCAGTCTTACGCCTGCTGTGAGGCAGGCGTAAGATTTTGAAGCATTTGCGTCCTAGAAGTGGCGCAGTGAAATCTCATAGATTTCACTGCATCACTTCTACGAGGCTTACTTGCGTCGGTACGCCCACCCTGCATACATTATACCTGGCGCAGGTATAATGTGGCGCAGGGGTTTACAAAGTGACGCATCTACCTAGATGCATCACTTTGTAAATATGACGCAACATGGTGCATTTTTTACGCCGCTGGTGCGTCACAAAAAGTGACGCACCGGCGGCGCAAAAGTGACGCAAGGGCTCATAAATAAGGCCCTCAGGATCTAACAGAGAGGAATAGGAAGCTGCTAATAGATCATATACAAGGTAATAATGTTGAATCCCAGCTAGGCCGGGTAATCATTTCATCCTTCTCAAATCAATAAAATGAGCCATATAAATTGGGGATTACTGTTATGTACAGTGCTTACAGAAGGCAGGAACATTGGTATGAAGTGCTGTATGAAAATAAGCTTCTATTCTTTGTACTGCAAAAAGGTGGCCCTTGTCAACATCAATCCCCAAAGCACCAAGATGAGACAAAGGGCCTGATTCCGATGTCGGAAGGACCAGAGTCCGTCCGACATCGGTCAGGAACTGTAACCGAATGACCTCATGTCGTCGGTTACAGACCTGCAAGTAGGATGCGACTGAACCCTGTTTAGTCTCATGCCTATACCTTTCAATGAGAGCATGCATTCCGAATGGAATGCATGGTCTTGTTGAAAGAGCAGGGGTGCAGTTTATCCCTGAACCCCGTGGCAGGCACCTCAGAGTGCAGGGATCAACAGGGGGGCAACTAGGCCACCATTCGGGGGCCTCACACCAATGGGTGCCTTGCTGGGGGCCCCCAAAGACAGTTTCTCACTGCCTTTTTGTGTCGGAAAGACCAGCACTAAAAGACAGTGGGAAACTGCCATCGTATTCCCTCGGCTGGAGAGAACTGACCGGGGGAGTACTGAAGGGTTTCTGGATGGCGGACGGGCTCTCCGATGGGCTTGCCGGAAAGGAATCCGAACAGCACATTCCGATGCGGGCAGGAGGTCTCCAACCGACAGTCGGAGCCCTTCCTGCTTGCATCGGAATCAGTCGTAAAGTATGCTAGAGTCAGCTCTGTCATAATTGAATGGCATTATCCTGCTCAGAAGTAATTAATGTTGTAATACGCCTAGTACTAACTAGGGTCCTTCAGTACCTTTGACCTTATGTTTCACAAACAAACAGGAGTGCACTCTGATGCCAGTCGAGCATCCAGGACCTGAGGAGGCACCTCTAGGGACCTCTTGAGCCCTGCTGGCCTCTGCTAGATTGAGTACCTGATACCCTAGAAATCCTGATGTTTGCAGCTCTTCGTGATCATGAAAGGGCCCGTTCAAGACAAAACTCCTGCCCGGAAATACCGCCAATGCGAAACTCTGGTGAACCCGACTTTTCACGCTACAGAGACTGCCAGCAACGACCGGCAACACAAGATCTGCCCTTCATGCTACAGCAGTGACAGCCCGTGGTGACAGCCAAAGCAAAGCTCCAACAATGACCCAACACGACACCTGACCAGATCTTTGCACTACAGCAATGACACTCCGTGAGGCCAGGTTTGCTCTTTGCACTACAATGAAGACCATCCACGATGCTCACCCTGTTCCTCATGGCCTCCTTCAATGCAAACTGAACTCTTTGTGCTGGACTTTGAGATGGTAATATTTTTAGCAGGCATAACCTTGTCCCTGTATCTGGCCCTTGCTTTCCCCCAGTCTAGCACAACCCAGTGACCACGAATAGGGCGCTGTGCTTTTAGGTGCTATTGATAGAGCGAAATGTTCTTGTGAATTGTAGGGGTGCATCATAATCACTGATAGGCCGCACCCATATGTATTCAGACATATATTCGTTATACTCATTGTATACTCATGCATGTTTAGCAAAGAATGAATAGTTCACTGAATTGAAGTGAACTCAGCAGTATAATGGGGTTAGGATAATGATGTAATGTAATGCTTTTTGAATTGTGTGAACATAATGCATAGAGGAATTAGTTCGTGTATGTAATGTAATTGCAGTAGTTTAAACGTGCACCATATTAAAGTTGCACATGTAATTCATCGTTTGCATAATGAATCGTAATGAATATGCTTATAGGGAAAAGTAAGATGTGTGTTTAAAAGTTATATGTAAGGGCCTGACTACATATATGCTTAAGGAAGGCCTGGTATATTCTTATGTTAGCTTATAATGTAGGCCGAAAAGGGTTTCTCTTGGAAAGGCTCTCTGGGCACAAACGGTAGATTTAATTAGCACAGTAGAAGGTTTCTGTTGAACGTATCTTTTGTTGCAGGTGCAAGGACACATGTCTCGTTAGTAAAGACTAACTCTTTGTTTTCAAAAGTTAGAAAGATGGGAGGCATGGTACGGGGAGTGCAATGGAATTTAGGGATGATACTTTCAGCGGAGAAGGCGCCTGGGACTCAAGGTCAACGAAACTGTCCAGGATGAAGTCACCGTTTCAATGGAAAAGCACAAGAAAGAAGACCTGGCCAAGAGGGCGTAAACAAGGCGTGTACCTTTGTAGTATGGTTTTGTATTAGGGATAGTGCCCCGAGGGAGGAAGCCAGAGAAGCGGTAGGGGAGACCTGAGAGAAGGACAGAGCTGAGCTTAGGTATATGGTGATTGCACTTCTTAGGAAGTCTTCACAGCTGACACCTTTTATTCTTTCTTGCCTGGGAAAATCGTTATGCAGGGATGTCACTTAGCGTTAGTGTAGGGATAGCAATTGATTTTGAGCTTGTTTAGGCCAATGAAGAGCAACTTAGAAATAGGAGCAATCATAGTCTGGTTGGTCCTCCTAGAACTTTCTATTCTTCTTATCCTGAGTCGGATGAGATTCCTGCGTAGATTATTATATGTATTAGTGCCCATCTATTTCTTTAACCTCGTGTTGAGGTGCCTGCACGTTCAGTTATTTTTGGCGATAATAAATTCTCAAACTTGAATTCGGAGTCAGTGGTCCTTTCAGACAAAATGAATGCTGATATCTAACCTGATGAGATTCTCTCCTTTACACTATACAACAGGTAAAAAGATCTTGGCGGCCAGAAGGTTCTTATAGATAATTAGATAAGAATCGGCGTTATCAGTTGGTAGCAGAGTAGGATGGTTACCTTTGATGGTAAGGGGAGATCTAGAGCAAGATAAGAGATTAGGTTGCCCCATAGAGCCCGAGTGACGCAGATCCAGAGAACCGCGAGAGACGGATGTCGGAGGTCGTGGAAAACTGACGGAGAGTGACGGTGCGGCGGAAGTAGCAGTTCGTAGTAGAGTGAGTATGAAAAGAGTGATGGTTGATAGATTGCGGTGTTATATTGTTGTGTGATGTCTTGCGGAGTTGGAACGAAAGTTGTGTGATTGAGAAACGGACCGTGAGCGCGCGCGGGACCGGGAGATTTATTGTGGTGTAGAATACACCCAGAGTTGAGAACGTTGACCAGAGTTGTGGGGGTCACGAGACGTCATTGACAGACCCACAGAAGATAGGGACACATGTGTGAGTGTGTGAATAACCAACGCAGGTCGTAGGTTATTGTGTGCAGAACATCGAGTGATTGAATCCTATCGAGTGTATTAGAGGCGATTGTCCGGTCGTTCGTGGACAGACGGTTGCCAGATTGAGGTCAACAAGCTCAAGAGGCTGATCGGTCATTGGTAAGACTGACGGTCAGAGAGGTAATTGTTCGGTAGGACGGACATTATTTCAGAGTATAATTGGGACGAATGCGAGTGAGAACGAGTGAATTAAAAAGGAGGGGAACTGCTGCGAGCGGAGGAAAAGTGACGTCAGACAAGTGCCGCGCTGCGATAGGCCGGTTGGTGTGAACCGCGCTGGTATTGGTGGATTGGAATCAGGAAGTAAAAGCGGACATTTTGAGTGCAAATACAAAGTTGATTCATCATGAAATGTTTTAAAGCTTTAAGAGAACTTTGCAGAGGTGATAGACATGTGGTTGTTCGGGAGGGAGAGGAAGCTCCTCCCGAGGACACACCAGCACATTATATGGCAAAGAATGTAGGATTGCATACTATAATTTGGCTCGAGAATTGGCATAAAATGACAGAAGCAGAAGGAGAATTGTCGTTCCCTCGATATGGTACTTTCAGGTTAGAGGTGCTGTACCAGCTCAAGAGTGTAATGGCTTCATTACGACCACTACCTAGACCAACACAGTTTGAGGCACTACATGCATGGATAAGAGCAGCGTATGATAGGAAGAAGGACAGATGCCAAGAAAGGGTGAAGAAATCGGTCAGGGCATTTCAAGATGCAAAATGGGATGCCTTGGAGAAAAGGTGGAGAGCAGACACGATCGAAGGAGATAAGTTATACCCACTGCTGATACAAAATGGAAAGATTACAAGAATTGATGAGGATGATAGTGATTTAGATGACAGTTTGTTGGATAGGATGTTGGCAGAGAGGCCACCACCATTTAACCCAGAGTCAGAAGAGGGAAAGAGAACCCCAGCAGTGGCAATAGATGATGAAAGCCAGAACCAGACTAGCATGAGAGTAGTGGGAAGAATTTCCACAGGAACGGAGGGGGCTACGGCGTCTATGATAACACAGCCTCCTGCGGGGAACACAAGATTACCGGACTCCTTGACAGTACCGGTTACCATTGGCCCTATAGTACCGGTATATGACCCAGACCGAGTGAGAGAAGGGAGCTCCGTGCCGATGAGAAGGGAAGAAGGAAACAGTGAGAGTGGGAATGGGTTTGGAGTAAGGGTGGTTCATTTCCCAAGACCAATGGAGTCAAGTACGCCGTTACCGGCTACAGCAGACTCTTCCTTCAGGAGAGAAGAGGAGGGACCAGAAAGACCGAGGTCTTTACGGGAATCTAAGTCAGCTTTGAGGGAGTGGACACCAACAGTAACGAACCAAGAGGATAGGATGCAAAGAGATAGGGCACAAAATGTCTCGGAAGACAGACCAGGTTCCAGGAATATGGAAGGGAATAGGTCACAAGGACAGAATAGTGATTGTGATGAGCGGGACGGCTCAGGTTGTCGAGACGTACTGAGGAGTGCAGTACAGGCAAGGTTGCTAGACGTAGTGAGGCTGAAAGCAGAGGTAGACGAAATGATCAGTGGGAGTCTGCCTTTAGAAAGGATAGAAATCTATGGATCAGATGAGCTGCTGTTTGTAGCAAAAGATGTGACTCGAAAAGCTAGAATGGCACATGATAGATTGAGGGATTTGGCCAAAAGATATGAGGTGGACCTGAATAAAACTAAAGCGTTACAGGGACCACATAGATTGCATTACAGTGATCAGGAGTTGGAGGAGAAAAGAATCACAGGGTTGAAGACGCACACCAGAGACCTGATCATAGGAATGAGAATATGGATTTTGTTGGACAAATGGGAAGAAAGGTGGTCCAAAAAGAAACCAGTAAAAAGAGCAGAAGGGAAACGCCGCCGCCAGGAGGAGGGCGACGGGTGTTGGAAATTTTCCTTTACGGGAAGTACAGAATGGAGGGTACGTGCATGTGCCGTGGAATAGAGGTGATTTGACTGCATTTACAAATGATTTTCCTCGGCTGAGGGAAAAACCGGTGGAGTGGTACAAGCAGGTTGAGCGGTTTGTGAAGATTTCAAAAGTATTGTGGATTGATTTGAACACTTTGTTTGACATAGTGGTACCAGGAGATTTGTGGACGGCATGTAAAGTCGCTATTGAATGGCCGACTTCGGAACCGAAAAGAGAGGCGGTTACAAATGGTCCATCACCTGATGTCATGAAAAAGTATGAGCAGGTGATTACATGGTTGAAGTCGAAGATTTCACCTCAGGATATAGATTGGGTTAAGATAGATCGGACTGTACAGGAACCCAAGGAAACGGTGCATGAGTATTACGAAAGACTTCTGCAAGTTTTTAAACAGTATAGTGGGTTGGATGTTTTGGACCCTAAGGATATGGGACAGTTTGTCTCAAAGTTTGTAACAGGTCTGAGAGGGGAAATCAGCCTCATGATACAGCACCATTTGATCTGCTGGCAGAACAAGCCACTAGATGAAATTTTGCGGTACGCGAGGTACTGTAGTGATGAGGTGGATTCAAAACATCGAAAGCTAAAAGACAAATTGATGCTTGTCCAGATGCAGACAGCACAGAATCAGCCTAGTGGAGGGACCTTGGGGAGAAAGCAAGGAAATTTCCAGGGAAACCAGAATGGGCAGGTACAGGGAAAGGGAAAACCAGTAGACCCCAAGACAGGAGTGGACGTGGCCACACTAAAGAAGACCACTGCGTGTCATCTTTGTCGCCAGGTCGGACATTGGAAACGCGAGTGTCCTTTGAACCCAGCTAATCAGGTACAGGAAGAGGAAGAGGGGGCTCAGGCACCCGCGCAAGAGGTGGTTAACACAATAACGAGACCTAGAACGATGAAAGGGGGGTTTACAATTCTCAAGCTCAGATTCCCCAAGCTCCAAGGTTTTCACAAGGAACACGAACATATCAACAGATGCCCCTGTTCGAACGATATGCTGAGGATAGCTTAGACCCTTTATCCTGACGGTGCCTGAGGGGGAGGAAGACTGCACACTTGGAGCGGTCTTGGAGGTAGACCAGAGAGGACCTTTTGTAGAGGCAGAGATTGAGGGCAATCCTGCAACACTTTTGGTTGATACTGGAGCTACCCGGTCTACTGTAAGATCTGCAGTAGTCCCTAACCTACCCCTCTCGGGACAATCGATCCAGGTTGTTGGAGTAGCGAACAAGAAGATGAGCAGCCCATTGACAGAACCGATCTTAGTAAAGATAGGTACTTTCCAAACTAGACATCAGTTTGTAGTATGTGACACGAGTCCAGTTTGTCTTTTGGGAAGAGATCTGTTGTGCAAGTTGAACTGCACGATTTACTGTACACCACGGGGAGTGGAGGTCCAGACTAGAGATGATGATGCTGACTTTAAGATTGCCAATCAGCTTCTGTGTATAGATCTGTACCCAATGGTGACTGTGGAAGAACTTCCACATGATCTGAGAGACGCAGTGTCGCCCGTGGTGTGGGATTTCGCAGGAGACGAAATAGGTTTAATCAGAGGGGTTGAACCAGTGCGGATTGAGGTGAAACAGAATGTTGATTTCCCCAGAACACCTCAATACAATTTATCGATAGAAACGATTGCAGGAATAAAACCTGTGATCGAGACTTTCATTGAGAAGGGTATTTTGAAGGAGATCAGAGGTAGTCCCTGTAATTCGCCCATAATGGGACTACAGAAACCGAGCGGGAAATACAGGATCGTGCAAGACCTGCGAAAGGTCAACATGATAGTTGTCCCTTGTTGTCCAGTGGTACCGAATCCTTCAGTAATACTGTTCCAGATCCCATGTGAAGCCGAGTGGTTTACGGTTATCGATTTGTGTCAAGCCTTCTTTTCGATACCGCTCCACGAGGAAAGCCAATTTCTTTTTGCGTTCAGGCTAGAGAATCGCGTGTTAACATGGTGTCGTATCCCTCAAGGGTATACGGAAAGTCCATCGATCTTTAACCAGATCCTGAAGAAGAACCTTGAGAGTCTTGTGTTGCCGCAGAACTCAGTTCTCGTGCAGTACATAGATGACTTGCTCATTGCCTCAGAAACAGAAGATGCTTGCAGAATTGACACAGTAGCCTTGTTGAACCACTTAGCAGAGAATGGACATAAGGTGTCCCCGAACAAGCTGCAGTACTGTTTGAATGAGGTACAGTACTTGGGACACAGATTAGAAAAAGGCAAGAGGAAGGTGTCACCAGATCGAATTGAGGCAATAATGAGCATGGCGGTACCCACTACACAGAGGGAAGTTAGGATGTTTCTGGGAATGGTTGGCTATTGTCGACAGTGGATTCCTAGTTTCTCCTTGAGAGCAAAGCCTCTGCAGAGGCTTACGCACAAGGATGTGAGTGATCCGGTACCATGGGACGAGGAGTGCTTGATGTCATTCCTGCAAGTTGAGAGATGATTTGTGCAGGGCTCCCGCACTGGGAATGCCTGATTACAACAAGGCCTTTTCATTGTTTTGTTACGAGAGAGGAGGATGTGCATTAGCAGTGTTAGCTCAGAACCATGGAGGTGTCCGTAGACCAGTTGCTTATTTTTCAGCTACTTTAGATCCAGTAGCTTCTGCGTTGCCCGGATGTCTAAGATCCGTTGCTGCAACAGGTGTCAGCATTGAAAGATGTGAAAGCATTGTAATGGGACATCCATTGACTGTACATGTGCCACATTCGGTTGAGTTATTAATGACCAGGACCAAGACCCAGCACCTAACGAACAATAGGTTAACAAGGTACGAGCAAGTCATACTTGCCGCAGAGAATGTGACTCTGAAAAGGTGCTCCATCTTGAACCCTGCGACATTGATGCCTATACCGAACACAGATGATGAAGATTGTGAGGACCATGACTGTCTCGATGTGACCGAACTTTGCACCAAACCGAGACCTGACATTGTCGATGAGCCATTGGATGACCCAGATGAAATTTTCTTTGTCGATGGTTCATGCTTAAGAGACAGTGTGGGGCAATTGAGAGCAGCGTTTGCTGTATGTACTATTTCAGGAGTGGTCGACGCCGCTTGCCTAGAAGGAGTACGCTCCGCGCAGGTAGCTGAGATCATTGCCTTGACCCGTGCCTGTTTGGCCGCTGATCGAATTCGAATCACGATTTACACAGACAGCCAATACGGCTTTGGCGTGGTGCATGACTTCGGGCAGTTATGGTCTCAGAGGGGATTTTTGACATCATCTGGCTCACCCATTCGTAATGGAGAATATGTAAGACAATTGTTAGAAGCATTACAGCATCCGAAAGAAATTGCTGTTGTAAAGTGTTCAGCCCATGGGAAGGGGGAGGACTTTGTATCCTTGGGTAATAACTACGCAGATGAGGTAGCCCGCTTCTGCGCAGAACAAGGATGCATATACACAGGCAGGGAGATAGAAGAGAGCCAAGAGGGAACCGACCTCAGCATAATGTTGGCCATGGCAGACACTTGGGAAGAGCTTAAGAGATTGCAAGATGAAGTCTCAATCAAAGAAAGAGAGGGCTGGATCAAGGCTGGGTGCGAGAGAGGAGAAGTGGATGTGTGGGTATCAACCGATGGGAGAGCTGTGTTGCCGGAAGAATTGTTGAGTCCGATGGCTAGATTGATACATGGACAGGCACACCTGGGTAGAGACGCAATGATGAGAGTGTTCAGACAGACGTGGTATAACCCACGGTTCCGAGCAATGGCTGAGACGGTATGTCAGAGGTGTGTTACATGTCAACAGATGAATGCTGGAAAGAAAACTGTAGTTACACTGAGTCATATTGGAAGGTCAGGAGGGCCCTTCAATAGACTACAGCTGGATTTCGTGGAGATGCCTAGGTGCAATGGCTTGAGGTACATTCTAGTGATAGTATGTATATTCTCACGGTGGGTGGAGGCATACCCCACACGAAGGTGTGACACTCTGACAGTGGCTAAATTACTGTTGAGGGAGCTTATCCCTAGATTCGGGATCCCGACCTCTTTGGAATCAGATAGAGGTGGGCACTTCCATAGCGAAATCATGAAGTTACTTTGTGCAGCATTGAACATTGACCAGAGACTCCACTGTAGCTACAGACCAGAGGCTTCTGGGATGGTGGAACAAGTTAATGGAACTTTGAAAGCCCGGATGGCAAAAATGTGTTCTTCAACATCCCTGAAATGGCCCGACGCCTTGCCACTGGTGCTCATGAGCATGCGAAGTGTCCCAGACAGAAAGACCGGGTTGTCCCCCCATGAAATAATAATGGGGAGGGCAATGAGACTGCCAGCAGTACCAACTACAGCCTTGATAAACATCACTGATGATTTGATTCTCGATTATTGTAAAGGACTCTCTGATGTGGTCCGTTCTGTATCCCAGCAGGTGCAAGCAGCTGTGGTTCCAGCCTCGAGTGATCTGTGCCACGACTTGTGTCCCGGTGACTGGGTGCTCGTCCGGAAGCACGTGAGGAAGAGTTGTTTGGATGCTCGTTGGCGTGGCCCGTACCAGGTGATACTTATCACGAACACAGCAGTAAAGTGTGGAGGATTGCCGAACTGGGTGCATGCTTCCCATACCCGCAGAGTTCCAGCACCCTTGGAAGAAACAGCTCCTCTCGCAAATGAAAATCCAGCTGATGTGGCAGGGCCACATGAGAGGACAAGCCAAGCTGTAAGGGTCGCTGACACAGCTGGTGGTGCACTAGAGCAAGCTGAAGGGGGTTTCCACAGTTCGAACCCTGATTCAGGCACTGAAGAAAGAGAAGGTGCAGTGGGCGGAGAAGAGTCAAAGGCAACAGAAAGAGGAAGTAGTGCACTGGGCATAGAAGGAGAAGGCAGACGAACAAACAGAAGTGTTGAAAGTTGGCCTGAAAGACAGAGGCGACTGAACCTGAGGTTAGCACCTGAGAGAGACCTTGCTCCAGTGTCCGAAGTATCTGAAACCGAAGCAAGCGACGAAGACCAAGCACAAGACAGTCGGCGAAGGTCTAAGAGAACAAGAGTGCCTTGTCGCAGATACTCTACCCCTGAGTGGACTTACACTGTGTTTGATGCAGGGGGTGGTGAATACAGGGAGACTGAAGTCAGTGGAAGTGTTCAGTCGGAGCCCGAAACTGGTGGTGAAGGTGGTGCTGCGGATGCCAGGGTTCGAGATAGACGGAACACTGACACTCACGATTCCGAATCCCCCACTTCTGAGTGAAGTCCGAAAATTGCTTTTGCATCGGGTCGAGTTCCCGCCTTTCGGAGCTGAGCCGTTTTCACACGAAGTGCTGCTTTTGCGTCTTGAACTTTTGTATCACGTTCTGGTTGTGCTCAATGAGGATCTCATTATGGATCAGTAATGAACTGTAAATAAAAGTCTAAAAGAAGAAGATAACCTAGGTCCGAGTGGAAGAAGAATAAACTTAGGGACTTTCCACAAGAAGAGGGACGAAAACTAGGGAAGTCTTTTTCTGGACTGTGTAAATAAGTTGTGATCGGAAAGGGAAAGCCCGGAGATTTCATGGTTGCTTGAGCTGGTTGAGCAAGTCACAAATAAAGGACAGAGACTTTTCTGAGTTCTTTGCGATAACCAAGACTTTTTGAGAACTTTCGAAATCATGGAGCCGGGTAATCCCAATCGTAGAGCAAAATGGATTATAGGCATTCTTATAAGTAGTGTGATAATTTCTATAATCATAGTAGTTGTAGTCTCATATACTGGTTCGCATGAGCCAGAAGTAGAGGCAGTGACAGGGACACCCACACCTATCACACCTAGTCAGAAGGGGGTAGACAGGGCAGCTGATAGAGCTATGATATTAGAAGAAAGTCGTAGATTACATGTAGATTTGTCTAAGGGTGATTTTAAGCTTAATGCGTATGCTAAGTTGTTGTATGAGTATGTTGACGTGATGGATGCGAAAGATTGTTATGTGTGTATGCAGTTGCCTACTTCGGTGGATGAGGGTATTAGGTATCATCATCTTCCACTGACTTATGGTATTTCTTGTAGTCTTTTGCTTAGTTTGTTTTATGAGAGAGAGCAGTTCGAGTATTTCTTTTCCAATTTCGACGCAGTGCTTCCTGAAGTCCCAGCTTACAAGCATTTGAATAAGTATGACTATTATAAGACCGAGGACAGACTGAGGAAGTACTTCATACCGAGTTTGGAATTGGATACAGCATTCGCACACAGACACAATCTGACTTGTTTGATGTCGGATGTAGAGAGAAAGTTTGTAGATCAAGTTGAAGATAGGTATAGAAAGCTGACTGAATCCCGAGATTTAGGGCATCACAGGACCGATTGGACGGAGGAAGAACGGTTGCATAAGACCAGGGGAAGCTATGGTCCTATAGCGTTAGATAAGGAGCAGAGGGGTAAGTTGTGTATAAGGCGTTATCAGACTTACTACGAAAAGGTTCCAGTGGGACAGAGTACTTGTGATCACGTTTTCACCATGGCAGATGAGGCAAAAGATTTTCTCCAAGGTCCTGTACAAGTGATACCTACGGTGTATTACGTATGTGGAAAGAATGCTTATGTGAGGTTGCCTGCAAATTGGTATGGAACATGTTATTTGTCAATAATATTTCCAAAGATTTACCATACAGAAGACTTAAATCTTCTGGAGGGTGGAGAGCATTCAAGAACGAGAAGAGCTGCAAGTGCAGGAATCGTTGTGGGGGATATCTTTGGAGCTATGATACCTAGTCTAGGAGTAGTCTTGAATGATGTGAAGATCCGGAGGTTAGCGACTGTGGTGGATGAATTTTCGATGAACACAGCAAAGTCGTTGGTGTTGGTGGAAGGAGAGATGTTGTCGATAAGGGGTATGGTTTTGCAGAATCGCCTTGCTTTGGATGTCCTATTGGCAAAAGAGGGCGGAGTCTGTAAAATGCTGAAGGTTCAAGAGTGCTGCACTTATATACCAGACCGTAGCAAGGATCTGGAGAAATATATAAGTAACATCACTATGATCCACACAAAGATAGCGGATTTGACCGAAGAAGGGGCCTGGGAAAAGGTAGGAAAGGGTTTTGGTCAAGTGGGAGGTTGGTTTGCAAACCTAGGAAAGGGATTCCTTGGGTACTTCCTGAGACCACTCATTATCTTGGTGGTTTGTGTGGCTGGCTTGTGGATTATGATCAAGGCCTACAAGTGGTATCGAGCAGGCAGAGTCAAGAGAGCTTTGAGGGAAAATGACATGAGATTGGCAAGATTGCAGGACAATCAGTATCAAAGGCTCAAGAGCATGGAGAACTTCAGATCAGGGAAGATGGGAACAAGTTCTGTTTAGGTCGGTTCCTTCTCCGAGGAGTAGAATGAGATGTGATGACAGGAGTCATCAAAGGGGGGAACTGATAGAGCGAAATGTTCTTGTGAATTGTAGGGGTGCATCATAATCACTGATAGGCCGCACCCATATGTATTCAGACATATATTCGTTATACTCATTGTATACTCATGCATGTTTAGCAAAGAATGAATAGTTCACTGAATTGAAGTGAACTCAGCAGTATAATGGGGTTAGGATAATGATGTAATGTAATGCTTTTTGAATTGTGTGAACATAATGCATAGAGGAATTAGTTCGTGTATGTAATGTAATTGCAGTAGTTTAAACGTGCACCATATTAAAGTTGCACATGTAATTCATCGTTTGCATAATGAATCGTAATGAATATGCTTATAGGGAAAAGTAAGATGTGTGTTTAAAAGTTATATGTAAGGGCCTGACTACATATATGCTTAAGGAAGGCCTGGTATATTCTTATGTTAGCTTATAATGTAGGCCGAAAAGGGTTTCTCTTGGAAAGGCTCTCTGGGCACAAACGGTAGATTTAATTAGCACAGTAGAAGGTTTCTGTTGAACGTATCTTTTGTTGCAGGTGCAAGGACACATGTCTCATTAGTAAAGACTAACTCTTTGTTTTCAAAAGTTAGAAAGATGGGAGGCATGGTACGGGGAGTGCAATGGAATTTAGGGATGATACTTTCAGCGGAGAAGGCGCCTGGGACTCAAGGTCAACGAAACTGTCCAGGATGAAGTCACCGTTTCAATGGAAAAGCACAAGAAAGAAGACCTGGCCAAGAGGGCGTAAACAAGGCGTGTACCTTTGTAGTATGGTTTTGTATTAGGGATAGTGCCCCGAGGGAGGAAGCCAGAGAAGCGGTAGGGGAGACCTGAGAGAAGGACAGAGCTGAGCTTAGGTATATGGTGATTGCACTTCTTAGGAAGTCTTCACAGCTGACACCTTTTATTCTTTCTTGCCTGGGAACATCGTTATGCAGGGATGTCACTTAGCGTTAGTGTAGGGATAGCAATTGATTTTGAGCTTGTTTAGGCCAATGAAGAGCAACTTAGAAATAGGAGCAATCATAGTCTGGTTGGTCCTCCTAGAACTTTCTATTCTTCTTATCCTGAGTCGGATGAGATTCCTGCGTAGATTATTATATGTATTAGTGCCCATCTATTTCTTTAACCTCGTGTTGAGGTGCCTGCACGTTCAGTTATTTTTGGCGATAATAAATTCTCAAACTTGAATTCGGAGTCGGTGGTCCTTTCAGACAAAATGAATGCTGATATCTAACCTGATGAGATTCTCTCCTTTACACTATACAACAGGTAAAAAGATCTTGGCGGCCAGAAGGTTCTTATAGATAATTAGATAAGAATCGGCGTTATCACTATCTTTACCTAAGTCTTTGAAAATGAATATCTTCAGATTGGATTTTTTTCTTTCTGGTATCATTTTATTGATCAAAATCTATTCTACTTCTCTAAATTGGTTTGAGATTTTCTTGTGTTGCATTTACACTTTTATTACTGCTTGAGAGCTACATAAATATTTTACACCTTGTCTCTAAAGTAAGCCAGATTGCGTTTGTGCCAAGCTACAAAGGACTGAGTGCAGGTTAATTTAATGACTTTCTGTGGTTCACTTTGACAAGGATTGTGTTTGAGTAGGGCTCCGCCTCCCTCAACCAAGAACCCAATTTCACACAGTCAGTTTTCCGGATTTGGATGTACATGGGAGTTTGCGCACATATCAGGATTTGAAGCTGTGCAGGAAAAAAAGACAAAGCTGCTACATTTCACTCTTTCTAATTTCTAAAGTAAAAAAATAATGGTGATACATAAACAGGTAAACCTGTTTTGGAAAGGGAAAATATGCGGCGACTAATGGACAGAACTTTGATCCCAGGTAGTATAAAAGTTTATTGTATGTAACATACTTTTTGGGGTGCTTCTTAAAATATTAAAGCATAGTCTGTGGAGGGGTGAAGGCAAAAATGTTGGGGGTGACCATGCAGAGATTCTCTGACTCCTAAATGGGATTGCTAATAGATACAGATTTGTTATCTGGAAGGGGCATTCTTAGACCTGTCATCCTTAGGGTGGTCCTCCCCTAGAATATTTGTCTTTTACTTCCTGTATTTTGCTAATTCTTGTTTTGTTGGCCTTAGGACTGAGCACTTTACCACTGCTAACCAGTGCTAAAGTGCATGTGCTTCTCCCTAAACATGATGACATTGATGTATACATGATTGGCATATTTGATGTACTGGTTAGTCCCTTGTAAAGTGATGTGCCATATACCCAGGGCCTGTACTTCAAATGCTACTAGTGGGCCTGCAGCCCTAATTGTGCCATCCACATAAGTAGCCTTTCCAGCCTGTCTTGGGCCTACCACTGCAGTGCCTGTGTGTGCAGTTTACTGCCACTTTAACTTGGCATTTAAAACTACTTGCCAAGCCTTAAACTCCCCTTTCATTACATATAGGTCGCCCCTAAGGTAGGCCCTAAGTAACCATAAGGGCAGGGTGCTATGTAAGTAAAAGTTAGGCCATGTACTTCTATGTTTTGCCTGTCCTGGTAATGGCAAACAGCCTTTTTCATTTTTCATTACTGTGAGGCCTACCCCTCTCATAGGCCAGCATTGGGAATTCCTTAATACACTTTTAAGCTGTAATTCCTCATCAGAGAGGAGTTGCTTTTTCATGTTTCATATGTTTGGAATGGTAATGTTAAATCTTTCTTACTGGTGAAGTTGGGTTGACCATTACTGTTTTAGAAATGCCACTTTTAGACGGGTCAAGACTGATTTGCATATGGCTGGGTCTAAACTGAAATGGTGTGGCATGCAAAACAACAATGGATTTCACCCAGATCTGTGACTGGGGGTGAATGTTTGATTTGTTCAACATTCTGTCAATCGACTTTTCATTTTGCACTTTTAGAAAGTGGACATTTCTCTGTACTTACTGCTATTTGTGCCTTACATCTAAGCCTGGGTGGAATCTCTACTCCGCTGGCGGAGTTTGTGGAGTTTTTCTACTCTTAGCTCAGCAAATCCTCCGCCAGCCACTCCAAAGCAGGGTTTACCGGCGCCAGTCTCGATCCAACCTGAGGAAACTCCTACTTAAATTACAAGACCCAGGGAACCTCGCGGTACACATCCAGTAGGTGTCTGGCATTTTGTCATGTGGTCAGTAGCACTCGGTAAGTCAATTAGTATGACCTAAGCCAACCTTTGGGAGGAGCTGGCTCTTTTGTAGCCAATCTGAAGAGACTCCCACTTAACTGGCAGGCAGTAAAAGTTCACTCTAGGCCGCAAAAGGTGAATGCAGTCCCTTGTTCTCACAGGAAGAGAAGACTGAAGAGAGGCTCGGAGCGGGTGGAGTGCATCCTCTGTTCTTCTTTGAACGGTGTAACAGAGAGCTGCCTCTTAACAAACAATGCCACCAGCTCTTAATCACCCTAACGATCCCATTCCTCCCAGCTCCGAGTCTCTGCCCTCAAGCATGCTGTATGCAATCCCTTGAGTATGCCCCCTCACTGCACAGCATAAGTACCTCCACACCCTCTGCTATGCAGCGCCCTTCTGTAGTGTTGAGCCCCATCCACGTCCACTCGTGAGCGCAGCCTGTCCCTGTCCTGCCTCGAGCTCTGCCTTTGCCCCAGGCTTCTCCACACTGTGCACCATCATAGACCCCAGCCACTACCTCCTCACCTAGGCTCAGGAAGTGGGAGCCGCTATCGGGAGGAAGGGAGGGCTGAGAGAGGAGAAGGAGGGGTAGTGACAGGCAGCACAGCAGCGCACAGTACTCCGTCCAGCAGCAGCATCTCCGGCAGCATTGATCCTTCTGTCCCAACATGGACAGCTGGGGCCCCAGGGCTATGATGCCACCCCTGCTGCTGCCCTGCTCCTGGTTAGTGCATGCATTCTCTTTCACTGCTGCCTGATGCTTCTTAGAGCTGTGCCCTCTGCCCGGCAGCCACCCCTGTCCCAGCACTGAGAGGAGTGTGTGCTGTGGGCACATGACAGAATGTATGGAACCATCCTGTCAGTCACGACTGGTGGCCGTCAGCTCTCAGGATGGTCTTAGAGTAACTTGTCAGGATAGGTGGAGCTCTCCAGAAGAACTGAAAGTGAATGATGGAGGGTTGCCTAACAGCATGGGCTTAGAGCGACTTGCCACGATGGGTGGCGAGTTATATCACGATGGACTGTAAGTGGCATACCAAGCTGGGTGGAAAGTAACCAGTCAGGAAGGGTGAAGAGTGAACTGTCAGGATAGATGGTCAGTAAACTTGACAGGCTGCTGTTGAAAGTCACCGGTCATGATGGATGGAGATTGACCTGTCAAAACCAGTGGACAATGAACTTACAGAATAGGTGGCAAGGGATGGTGGTGGTAGAGGAGGGAGCTTCTGGATGGCATCTCAAGATATGTGGCGAATGACCTGTGGGGATAGGTGAAGGGTGAACTGTTAACATGGGTGGAGAACTACCACTCAGGGTGGATGGGTGAATGATGACCAGCCTCACTGGATTCAAAGTACACTGTGTTTCAAGACAGTGTCACATGTGCCTGGACGGCAGTGTCTGTGGTACGACCGTGTGGATGGCAGTGTGTTTAGTGGTGCAATTTTTTCCAAGGCTTTGTGTTCACGTGCACGTATGCCTGGGCTGCAGTGTCTGTGGCGGTGCTATGTATTTCAAGTACTGGCGTCTGGTAGGCAGTGTCTGTGGTGGTGCAATGTAAACAGCAGTGTCTGTGGTGGTACAGTGAAGGCGGCACTGTCAATGGCAGTGACCCTGGTGGTGCAGCGTAATTCAAGGATCACTGTTGCTTACACGTGTGTCTGGACGTCAGTGTCTCTGGTTGTGCACTGTATTCAAGTCTCTCTGTTCTCTCACACACGTGCTGGTCTCTGTTGACTGTAGTGCTCTCAGTAGCGGGGCAAACCAGGCTCTTTTTTAATTTCATATACTGAGCGCTATGGACGGGTCTTTCTTGGAGCTGCTGTTAGGGGGCCAGTTATGATAACGCCGATTCTTATCTAATTATCTATAAGAACCTTCTGGTCGCCAAGATCTTTTTACCTGTTGAATAGTGTAAAGGAGAGAATCTCATCTGGTTATATATCAGCATTCAATTTGTCTGAAAGGACCACTGACTCCGAATTCAAGTTTGAGAATTTATTATCGCCAAAAATAACTGAACGTGCAAACACCTCAACACGAGGTTAAAGAAATAGATGGGCACTAATACAAATAATAATCTACGCAGGAATCTCATCCGACTCAGGATAAGGAGAATAGAAAGTTCTAGAAGGATCAACCAGACTATGATTGCTCCTATTTCTAAGTTGCTCTTCATTGGCCTAAACAAGCTTAAAATCAATTGCTGTCCCTACACTAACGCTAAGTGACATCCCTGCATAACGATTTTCCCAGGCAAGAGTGAATAAAAGTGTCAGCTGTGAAGACTTCCTAAGAAGTGCAATCACATAGTACCTAAGCTCAGCTCTGTCCTTCTCTCAGGTCTCCCCTACCTCTTCTCTGTCCTCCTCCCTCAGGGCACTATCCCTAATACAAAACCACAATACAATTGTACACGCCTTTGTCACGCCTCCTTGGCCAGGTCTTCTTTCTTGTGCTTTTCCATCGAAACGGTTACTTCATCCTGGACGGTTGCGATGACCTTGAGTCCCAGGCACCTTCTCCGCCGAAAGTATCATCCCTACATTCCATTTCACTCCCCGTACCATGCCTCCCCTCTCTCTAGCTTTCGAAAACAAAGAGTTAGTCTTGCTAACGAGACATGTGTCCTTGCACCTGCAACAAAAGATACTTTCAACAGAAACCTTCTACTGTGCAAATTAAATCTACCGTTTGTGCCCAGAGAGCCTTACCAAGAGAAACTTTTCTCGGCCTACAATATAAGCTAACATAAGAATATACCAGGCCTTCCCTAAGCATATATGTGGTTAGGCCTTTACATATGACTTTTAAACACACATCTTACTTTTCCCTATGAGCATTTTCATTACAATTCATATGCAACCAATGAATTTCATGTGCAACTTTAATATAGTGCACGTTTAAACTACTGCAATTACATTACACACATGAACTAATTCCTCTATGCATTATTTCCACACAATTCTATAAACATTACATCACATCATTATCCTAACATCATTATACTGCTGATTCGCTTTATCTCAGCAAACTATTCATTCTTTACTAAACATACATGAATATGAAACTGAATATACGAATATATGTCTGAATACAAGTGGGTGCGGCCTATCAATGATTATGATGCACCCCTACAATTCACAAGAACATTTCGCTCTATCAGTTCCCCCTTTGATGACTCCTGTCATCACATTTCACTCTACTCCCTTGGAGAAAGAACCGACCTAAACAGAACTTGTTGCCATCTTCCCTGATCTAAATTTCTCCATGCTCTTGAGCCTTTGATACTGACTGTCCTGCAGTCTTGCCAACTTCATGTCATTTTCCCTCAAAGCTCTCTTGACTCGGCCTGCTCGATACCACTTGTAGGCCTTGATCACAATCCACAAGCCAGCCACACAAACCACCAAAATAAGGAGTGGTCTCAGGAAGTACCCAAGGAAACCCTTTCCTAGGTTCGCAAACCAACCTCCCACTTGACCAAAACCCTTTCCGACCTTTTCCCAGGCCCCTTCTTCGGTCAAATCCGCTATCTTTGTGTGGATCATAGTGATGTTACTTATATATTTCTCCAGATCCTTGCTACGGTCTGGTATATAAGTGCAGCACTCTTGAACCTTCAACATTTTACAGACTCCGCCCTCTTTTGCCAATAGGACATCCAAAGCAAGGCGGTTCTGCAAAACCATTCCCTTATCGACAACATCTCTCCTTCCACCAACACCAACGACTTTGCTGTGTTCATCGAAAATTCATCCACCACAGTCGCTAACCTCCGGATCTTCACGTCATTCAAGACTACTCCCAGACTAGGTATCATAGCTCCAAAGATATCCCCCACAACGATCCCTGCACTTGCAGCTCTTCTCGTTCTTGAATGCTCTCTACCTTCCAGAAGATCTAAATCCTCTGTATGGTAAATCTTTGGAAATATTATTGACAAATAACATGTTCCATACCAATTTGCAGGCAACCTCACATAAGCATTCTTCCCACATACGTAATACACCGTAGGTATCACTTGTACAGGACCTTGGAGAAAATCTTTTGCTACATCTGCCATGGTGAAAACGTGATCACAAGTACTTTGTCCCACTGGAACCTTTTCGTAGTAAGTCTGATAACGCCTTATACACAACTTACCCCTCTGCTCCTTATCTAACGCTATAGGACCATAGCTTCCCCTGGTCTTATGCAACCGTTCTTCCTCTGTCCAATCTGTCCTGTGATGCCCTAAATCTCGGGATTGAGTCAGCTTTCTATACCTATCTTCAACCTGATCTACAAACTTTCTCTCTACATCCGACATCAAACAAGTCAGATTGTTTCTGTGTGCGAATGCTGTATCCAATTCCAAACTCGGTATGAAGTACTTCCTCAGTCTGTCCTCGGTCTTATAATAGTCATACTTATTCAAATGCTTGTAAGCTGGGACTTCAGGAAGCACTGCGTCGAAATTGGAAAAGAAATACTCGAACTGATCTCTCTCATAAAACAAACTAAGCAAAAGACTACATGAAATACCATAAGTCAGTGGAAGATGGTGATACCTAATACCCTCATCCACTGAAGTAGGCAACTGCATACACACATAACAATCTTTCGCATCCATCACGTCAACATACTCATACAACAACTTAGCAAATGCATTCAACTTAAAATCCCCTTTAGATAAATCTACATGTAATCTACGACTTTCTTCTAATAGCAAAGCTCTATCAGCTGCCCTGTCTACCCCCTTCTGACTAGGTGTGATAGGTGTAGGTGTCCCTGTCACCTCCTCTACTTCTTGCTCATGCGAACCAGTGTATGAGACTATAACTACTATGATTATAGAGATTATTACACTACTTATAAGGATGCCTACGATCCACTTTGATCTACGATTGGGATCTCCCGGCTCCATGGTTTTGAAAGTTCTCAAAAAAGTCTTGGTTATCGCAAAGAACTCTGGAAAAGTCTCTGTCCTTTATTAGTGACTTGCTTAACCAGCTCGAGCAACCATGAAATCTCCGGACTTTCCCTTTCCGATCACAAACTTATTTACACAGTCCAGAAAAAGACTTCCCTAGTTTTCGTTCCTCTTCTGTGGAAAGTCCCTAAGTTTATTCTTCTTCCACTCGGACCTAGGTTATCTTCTTCTTTTGGACTTTTATTTACAGTTCATAACTGATCCACAATGAGATCCTCATTGAGCAAGACCAGAACGTGATACAAAAGTTCAAGACGCAAAATCAGCACTTCATGTGAAAACGGCTCAACTCCAAAAGGCGGAAATTCGAGTCGATGCAAAAGCAAGTTTCGGACTTCACTCAGAAGCGGGGATTCGGAACCGTGAGTGTCAGTGTTCCTTCTATCTCGAGCCCTGGCATCCGCAGCACCACCTTCACCACCACATTCGGGCTCCGACAGACCACTTGCACTGACCTCAGCCTTCCCGTACTCACCACCCCCTGCATCAAACACAGTGTAAGTCCACTCAGGGGTAGAGTATCTGCGACAAGGCACTCTTGTTCTCTTTGACCTTCGCCGACTATCTTGTGCTTGGTCCTCGTCACTTGCTTCCGTTTCAGATACTTCAGACACTGGAGCAAGGTCTCTTTCCGGTGCTAACCTCAGGTTCAGTCGCCTCTGTCTTTCAGGCCAACTTTCTGCACTTCTGTTCGTTCGTCTGCCTTCCCCTTCTATACCCAGTGCACTACTTCCTCTTTCTGCTGAATCTGACTCTTCTCCGCCCACTGCACCGTTTCTGTCCTCGGTGTCTGAGTCAGGGTTCGAACTGTGGAAACCCCCTTCAGCTTGCTCTAGTGCACCACCAGCTGTGTCAGCGACCCTTACAGCTTGACGTGTCCTCCCATGTGGTCTTGCCACATCAGCTGGATTTTCATTTACGAGAGGAGCTGTTTCTTCCAAGGGTGCTGGAACTCTGCGGGTATGGGAAGCATGCACCCAGTTCGGCAATCCTCCACACTTCACTGCTGTGTTCGTGATAAGTATCACCTGATACGGGCCACGCCAGCGGGCATCCAAGCAACTCTTCCTCACGTGCTTTCGGACGAGCACCCAGTCACCGGGACACAAGTCGTGGCACAGATCACTCGAGGCTGGGACCACTGCTGCTTGCACCTGCTGGGATACAGAACGGACCACATCAGAGAGTCCTTTACAATAATCAAGAATCAAATCATCAGTGATGTTTATCAAGGCTGTAGCTGGTACTGCTGGCAGTCTCATTGCCCTCCCCATTAATATTTCATGGGGGACAACCCGGTCTTTCTGTCTGGGACACTTCGCATGCTCATTAGCACCAGAGGCAAGGCGTCGGGCCATTGCAGGGATGTCGAAGAACACATTTTTGCCATCCGGGCTTTCAAAGTTCCATTAACTTGTTCCACCATCCCAGAAGCTTCTGGTCTGTAACTACAATGAAGTCTCTGGTCTATGTTCAATGCAGCACAAAGCAACTTCATGATTTCGCTATGGAAGTGCCCTCCTCTATCTGATTCCAAAGAGGTCGGGATCCCGAATCTAGGGATGAGCTCCCTCAACAGTAATTTAGCCACTGTGAGAGTATCACACCTGCGTGTGGGGTAAGCCTCCACCCACCGTGAGACTACACATACTAGCACTAAAATGTACCTCAATCCATTGCACCTAGGCATCTCCACGAAGTCCAACTGTATTCTATTGAAGGGCCCTCCCGACCTTCCAATGTGACTCAATGTAACTACAGTTTTCTTTCCAGCATTCATCTGTTGACACGTAACACACCTCTGGCATACCATCTCAGCCATTGCTCGGAACCGTGGGTTATACCACGTCTGTCTAAACACTCTCACCATTGCGTCTCTACCAAGGTGTGCCTGTCCATGTATCAGTCTTGCCATCGGACTCAGCAATTCCTCAGGCAACACGGCTCTCCCATCGTTGGATACCCACACATCCACATCTCCTCTCTCGCACCCAGCTTTGATCCATCCCTCTCTCTCCTGGACTGAAACTTCATCCTGCAATCTCTTAAGCTCTTCCCAAGTGTCTGCCATGGCCAACATTATGCTGAGATCGGTTCCTTCTTGGCTCTCTTCTATCTCTCTTCCTGTGAATATGCATCCTTGTTCTGCACAGAAGCGGGCTACTTCGTCCGCATAGTTATTACCCAAGGATACAAAGTCCTCCCCCTTCCCATGGGCTGAGCACTTTACCACAGCAATTTCTTTCGGATGCTGTAATGCATCTAACAATTGTCTTACATATTCTCCATTACGAATGGGTGAGCCAGATGATGTCAAAAATCCCCTCTGAGACCATAACTGCCCGAAGTCATGCACCACGCCAAAGCCATATTGGCTGTCTGTGTAAATCGTGATTCGAATTCGATCAGCGGCCAAACAGGCACGGGTCAAGGCAATGATTTCAGCTACCTGCGCGGAGCGTACTCCTTCTAGGCAAGCAGCCTCGACCACTCCTGAAATGGTACATACAGCAAATGCTGCTTTCAATTGCCCCACACTGTCTCTTAAGCATGAACCATCGACAAAGAAAATTTCATCTGGGTCAGTCAGTGGTTCATCGACAATGTCAGGTCTCGGTTTGGTGCAAAGTTCGGTCACATCGAGACAATCATGGTCCTCACAATCTTCATCATCTGTGTTCGGTATAGGCATTAATGTCGCAGGGTTCAAGACGGAGCACCTTTTCAGAGTCACATTCTCTGCAGCAAGTATGACTTGCTCGTACCTCGTTAACCTATTGTTCATTAGGTGCTGGGTCTTGGTCCTGGTCATCAATAACTCAACCGAATGTGGCACATGTACAGTCAATGGATGTCCCATTACAATGCTTTCACATCTTTCAATGCTGACACCTGTTGCAGCAACGGATCTTAGACATCCGGGCAACGCAGAAGCTACTGGATCTAAAGTAGCTGAAAAATAGGCAACTGGTCTACGGACACCTCCATGGTTCTGAGCTAACACTGCTAATGCACATCCTTCTCTCTCGTAACAAAACAATGAAAAGGCCTTGTTGTAATCAGGCATTCCCAGTGCCGGAGCCCTGCACAAATCCTCTCTCAGCTTCCGGAATGATATCAAGCACTCCTCGTCCCATGGTACCGGATCACTCACAACCTTGTGCGTAAGCCTCTGCAGAGGCTTTGCTCTCAAGGAGAAACTAGGAATCCACTGTCGACAATAGCCAACCATTCCCAGAAACATCCTAACTTCTCTCTGTGTGGTGGGTTCTGCCATGCTCATTATTGCCTCTATTCGATCTGGTGACACCTTCCTCTTGCCTTTCTCCAATCTGTGTCCCAAGTACTGTACCTCATTCAGACAGTACTGCAGCTTGTTCGGGGACACTTTATGTCCGTTCTCTGCTAAGTGGTTCAACAAGGCTACTGTGTCAATTCTGCAAGCATCTTCTGTTTCTGAGGCAATGAGCAAGTCATCTATGTACTGCACGAGAACTGAGTTCTGCGGCAACACAAGACTCTCAAGGTTCTTCTTCAGGATCTGGTTAAAGATCGATGGACTTTCCGTATACCCTTGAGGGATACGACACCATGTTAACACGCGATTTTCTAGCCTGAACGCAAAAAGAAATTGGCTTTCCTCGTGGAGCGGTATCGAAAAGAAGGCTTGACACAAATCGATAACCGTAAACCACTCGGCTTCACATGGGATCTGGAACAGTATTACTGAAGGATTCGGTACCACTGGACAACAAGGGACAACTATCGTGTTGACCTTTCGCAGGTCTTGCACGATCCTGTACTTCCCGCTCGGTTTCTGTAGTCCCATAATGGGTGAATTACAGGGGCTACCTCTAATCTCTTTCAGAATGCCTTTCTCAATAAAGGTCTTGATCACAGGTCTTATCCCTGCAATCGTTTCTGGCGACAGGTTGTATTGAGGTGTCCTGGGGAAATCAACATTCTGTTTCACCTCTATCCGCACTGGTTCAACCCCTCTGATTAAACCTATTTCGTCGCCTGCGAAATCCCACACCACAGGCGACACTGCGTCTCTCAGATCATGTGGAAGTTCTTCCACAGTCACCATTGGGTACAGATCTATACATAGATGCTGATTGGTAATCTTAAAGTCAGCATCGTCATCTCTCGTCTGGACCTCTACTCCATTGGGCGTACAATAAATCGTGCAGTTCAACTTGCACAACAGATCTCTTCCCAAAAGACAAACTGGACTCGTATCACACACTACAAACTGATGTCTAGTTTGGAAAGTACCTATCTTTACTAGGATCGGTTCTGTCAATGGGCTGCTTATTTTCTTGTTCGCTACTCCAACAACCTGGATTGATTGTCCCGAGAGGGGTAGGTTAGGGACTACTGCTGATCTTACAGTAGACCGGGTAGCACCAGTATCAACCAAAAGTGTTGCAGGATTGCCCTCAATCTCTGCCTCCACAAAAGGTCCTCTCTGGTCTACCTCCAAGACCGCTCCAAGTGTGCAGTCTTCCTCCCCCTCAGGCACCGTCAGGATAAAGGGTCTAAGCTATCCTCATCGTAACCTTCGAACAGGGGCATCTGTTGGTACGTTCGTGTTCCTTGTGAAATCCTTGGAGCTTGGGGAACCTGGGCGTGAGAATTGTAAACCCCCCTTTCATCGTTCTAGGCCTCGTTATTGTGTTAACTACCTCTTGCGCGGGTGCCTGAGCCCCTCTTCCTCTTCCTGCAACTGATTAGCTGGGTTCAAAGGACACTCGCGTATCCAATGTCCGACCTGGCGACAAAGATGACACGCAGTGGTCTTCTTCAATGTGGCCACGTCCACTCCTGTCTTGGGGTCTACTGGTTTTCCCTTTCCCTGTACCTGCCCATTCTGGTTTCCCTGGAAATTTCCTTGCTTTCTTCCTAAGGTCCCTCCACTAGGCTGACTCTGTGCTGTCTGCATCTGGACAAGCATCAATTTGTCTTTTAGCTTTCGATGTTTCGATTCCACCTCATCACTACAGTATCTCGCATACCGCAATATTTCATCTAGTGGCTTCTTCTGCCAGCAGATCAAATGGTGCTGTATCATGAGGCTGATTTCCACTCTCAGACCCAGTACAAACTTTGAGACAAACTGTCCCATATCCTTGGGGTCCAAGATATCTAACCCACTATACTGTTTAAAAGCTTGCAAAAGTCTTTCATAATATTCATGCACCGTTTCCTTGGGTTCCTGTACAGTCCGATCTATCTTAACCCAATCTATATCCTGAGGTGAAATCTTCAACTTCAACCATGTAATCACCTGCTCATACTTTTTCATGACTAGTGGTGATGGACCGTTTGTAACCGCCTCTCTATCCGGTTCCGAAGTCGGCCACTCAATAGCGACTTTACAAGCTGTCCACAAATCTCCCGGTACCACTATGTCAAACAAAGTGTTCAAATCAATCCACAATACTTTTGAAATTTTCACAAACCGCTCAACCTGTTTGTACCACTCCACCGGTTTTTCCGTCAGCCGAGGAAAATCATTTGTAAATGCAGCCAAATCACCTCTATTCCACGGCACATGCACGTACCCTCCATTCTGTACTTCCCGTAAAGGAAAATTTCCAACACCCGTCGCCCTCCTCCTGGCGGCGGCGTTTCTCCTTCTGCTCTCTTTACTGGTTTCTTTTTGGACCACCTTTCTTCCCATTTGTCCAACAAAATCCATATTCTCATTCCTATAATCAGGTCTCTGGTGTGTGTTCTTAATCCTGTTATTCTTTTCTCCTCCAGCTCCTGATCACTGTACTGCAATCTATGTGGTCCCTGTAACGCTTTAGTTTTGTTCAGGTCCACTTCATATCTTTTGGCCAATTCCTTCAATCTATCATGTGCCATTCTAGCTTTTCGAGTCACATCTTTTGCTACAAACAGCAGCTCATCTGATCCATAAACTTCTATCCTTTCCAAAGGCAGACCCCCACTGATCATTTCGTCTACCTCTGCTTTCAACCTCACTACGTCTAGCAACCTTGCCTGTACTGCACTCCTCAGTACTTCTCGACAACCCGAGCCATCCCGCTCATTACAGTCACTATTCTGTCCTTGTGACCTATTCCCTTCCATCATATTCCTGGAACTTGGTCTGTCTTCCGAGACGTTCTGTGCCCTATCCCCTTGCATCCTATCCTCTTGGTTCGTTACTGTTGGTGTCCACTCCTCAAAGCTGACTTAGATTCCCGCAAAGACCTCGGTCTTTCTGGTCTCTCCTCTTCTCTCCTGAAGGAAGAGTCCGCAGTAGCCGGTAACGGCGTACTTGTCTCCATTGGTCTTGGGAAATGAACCACCCTCACTCCAAACCCATTCCCACTCTCACTGTTTCCTTCCTCCCTTCTCGTCGGTACGGAGCTCCCTTCTCTCACTCGGTCTGGGTCATATACCGGTACTATAGGGCCAATGGTAACCGGTACTGTCAAGGAGTCCGGTAATCTTGTGTTCCCCGCAGGAGGCTGTGTTATCATAGACGCCGTTGCCCCTCCGTTCCTGTGGAAATCCTTCCCACCACTCTCATGCTAGTCTGGTTCTGGCTCTCATCAACTATTGCCACTGCTGGGGTCATCTTTCCCTCTTCTGAATCTGGATTAAATGGTGGTGGCCTCTCCGCCAACATCCTATCCAACAAGCTGTCATCTAGATCACTGTCGTCCTCATCGATTCTTATTATTTTCCCATTTTGTACTAACAATGGGTATAACTTATCTCCTTCGATCGTTTCCACTCTCCACCTTTTCTCCAATGCATCCCACCTTGCATCTTGAAATGCCCTGACCGATTTCTTCACCCTTTCTTGACATCTGTCCTTCTTCCTATCATACGCTGCTCTTATCCACGCATGTAGTGCCTCAAACTGTGTTGGTCTAGGTAGTGGTCGTAATGAAGCCATTACACTTTTTAGCTGGTACAGCACCTCTAACCTGAAAGTACCATATCGAGGGAACGACAATTCTCCTTCTGTCATTTTATGCCAATTCTCAAGCCAAATTATAGTATGCAATCCTACATTCTTTGCCATATAGTGTGCTGGTGTATCCTCGGGAGGAGCTTCCTCTCCTTCCCGAACCACCACATGTCTATCACCTCTACAAAGTTCCCGTAAAGCTTTAAAACATTTCATGATGAATCAACTTTTTGTTTACACTCAAAATGTCCGCTTTACTTCCTGATTTCAATCCACCAATACCAGCGCGGCTCACACCAACCGGCCTATCGCAGCGCGGCACTTGTCTGACGTCACTTTTCCTCCGCTCGCAGCAGTTCCCCTCCTTTCTAATTCACTTGTTCTCACTCGCATCTGTCCCAATCATACTCTGAAATAATGTCCGTCCTACCGAACAATTACCTCTCTGACCGTCGGTCTTACCAATGACCGATCAGCCTCTTGAGCTTGTTGACCTCAATCTGGCAATCGTCTGTCCGCGAAACGACCGGACAATGGCCTTTAGCACACTCGATAGGATTCAATCACTCGATGTTCTGCACACAATAACCTACGACCTGCGTTGGTTATTCACGCACTCACTCATGTGTTCCCTATCTTCAGTGGGTCTGTCAATGACGTCTCGTGACCCCCACACCTCTGGTCAACGTTCTCAACTCTGGGTGTATTCTACACCACAATAAATCTCCCGGTCCTGCGCGCGCTCACGGTCCGTTTCTCAATCACACAACTTTCGTTCCAACTCCGCAAGACATCACACAACAATAAAACACCGCAATCTACCAAACATCACTCTTTTCATACTCACTCTACTACGAACTGCTACTTCCGCCGCACCGTCACTCTCCGTCAGTTTTCCACGACCTCCGACATCCTTCTCCCGCGGTCCTCTGGATCTGCGTCACTCGGGCTCTATGGGGCAACTTAATCTCCTATCTTGCTCTAGATCTCCCCTTACCATCAAAGGTAACCATCCTACTCTGCTACCAACTGATAACGCCGATTCTTATCTAATTATCTATAAGAACCTTCTGGTCGCCAAGATCTTTTACCTGTTGAATAGTGTAAAGGAGAGAATCTCATCTGGTTATATATCAGCATTCAATTTGTCTGAAAGGACCACTGACTCCGAATTCAAGTTTGAGAATTTATTATCGCCAAAAATAACTGAACGTGCAAACACCTCAACACGAGGTTAAAGAAATAGATGGGCACTAATACAAATAATAATCTACGCAGGAATCTCATCCGACTCAGGATAAGGAGAATAGAAAGTTCTAGAAGGATCAACCAGACTATGATTGCTCCTATTTCTAAGTTGCTCTTCATTGGCCTAAACAAGCTTAAAATCAATTGCTGTCCCTACACTAACGCTAAGTGACATCCCTGCATAACGATTTTCCCAGGCAAGAGTGAATAAAAGTGTCAGCTGTGAAGACTTCCTAAGAAGTGCAATCACATAGTACCTAAGCTCAGCTCTGTCCTTCTCTCAGGTCTCCCCTACCTCTTCTCTGTCCTCCTCCCTCAGGGCACTATCCCTAATACAAAACCACAATACAATTGTACACGCCTTTGTCACGCCTCCTTGGCCAGGTCTTCTTTCTTGTGCTTTTCCATCGAAACGGTTACTTCAACCTGGACGGTTGCGATGACCTTGAGTCCCAGGCACCTTCTCCGCCGAAAGTATCATCCCTACATTCCATTTCACTCCCCGTACCATGCCTCCCCTCTCTCTAGCTTTCGAAAACAAAGAGTTAGTCTTGCTAACGAGACATGTGTCCTTGCACCTGCAACAAAAGATACTTTCAACAGAAACCTTCTACTGTGCAAATTAAATCTACCGTTTGTGCCCAGAGAGCCTTACCAAGAGAAACTTTTCTCGGCCTACAATATAAGCTAACATAAGAATATACCAGGCCTTCCCTAAGCATATATGTGGTTAGGCCTTTACATATGACTTTTAAACACACATCTTACTTTTCCCTATGAGCATTTTCATTACAATTCATATGCAACCAATGAATTTCATGTGCAACTTTAATATAGTGCACGTTTAAACTACTGCAATTACGTTACACACATGAACTAATTCCTCTATGCATTATTTCCACACAATTCTATAAACATTACATCACATCATTATCCTAACATCATTATACTGCTGATTCGCTTTATCTCAGCAAACTATTCATTCTTTACTAAACATACATGAATATGAAACTGAATATACGAATATATGTCTGAATACAAGTGGGTGCGGCCTATCAATGATTATGATGCACCCCTACAATTCACAAGAACATTTCGCTCTATCAGTTACACCTGCTGCTGCCAGAGTCCTCTGATTTTTGACATGTGCATGTTTGCAGCTCGTATGTATGCTGCAAGTTCATTGCCATGGACTGCTTCATCCTGCTGCTGTTCGGCATCTTCTGGACCACATACCACGATGAAGTGGACCGCAAGAGCTTCTTCTACTCTGTGGTTAGGCAGATCCAACACTGGCATAACAGTGAACAGATATGTTGCCGCTACAAAACAAAGTGCTTTGTTACACCTATCTAACACTATGCAGTAATGTGACTAGCACCGCCGCCACCCATGGCAATGTGGCTGTATTAGCTTAGCTATTACTGTGTTCATCATGGCGACCCCTGCTGATGGTGTCTAGTAGTACGTTGCCTTAGAACAAGCCCTCAAAATAGCAAATAAATATTGAGATAATTAGCAGCACATGCTTACTACTCCGCCCTTGTACGGAACTCTGTGGAATTCGGTGGAGATGTTTGACAACTCCATGGAATTTTGCGGAGTGCAACTCCATGTGCTCTGCCCAGCCTACTTACAACCTGCCTCACATACAGGTCTTGGTTGAGTGACAGCTTTGTGCATTCCCTTCAGACAGCCACAATACAGAAAGGTGAGGCTCATTTGCAACCTGAGCACTCATCTTCATTTTGATGGGTCTTCCTGGGCAGGGAGGAATTGGAGGGGCTGACACACTTCAATAAATAGTGTCCGGACCCACACAAAGCACTGATTTTCTACCCACAGATAGCCTGGCAGACAGGACTGGATTGAAAGGGATCCTTGTGCACTTCAGAGAGTTGCTTTGAAGTTACCCCCTACATCAAAGGCACGTTTGGGTATAAGTACTGTGTCTCTGGACACCTGAAATCAGACACTTCTGGAATTTGAACTGAACCTCTGTCAGACAGACTGCTGTGCTGCTTAAAAGACTCAACTGGACTGCTTTTCTGCTTGTTGCCCTGCTGCCTGCCTGACTCTGCTTAAGGGGAGTTGGACTCTGCTTTCCTTCAAAGTGATCTCCAAGGGCTTGCTGGCTTGCCTTCTGTTTTCTGAAGTCTCAGGAACACAACAGATTTCCTACAACTCTGCTGGTGCTGCTGGACTCTGTCTTCTGTGAGTCCTATCCTTGTCTGAGGTGCCCTCTTCAAGTCCTGGACCTCAGAATTAGGTTCTGCAGCTGTTTTGCTACAAAATCGACGCATCACCACCACTGCGCCGATCGGAACTGACACAGAGGCTTTGACGCAGAGGCTGTTCAGTGACAGCAGTTCTACACCCTGTTTGGCCCGAAGACGATGCTCTGCACAGCTTGACGATGGCGCATTGCCTTCACTTCAGTGAAGCTCGATGACAATGCAGAGACCTGACTGTGAAGAAAAGATTGATGAATCGCGCCTTCAGCCACAATGCTTTGCTCCATATAGGGTACTTTCTCAGTGGGCACTAAGTGGGACCTGTAGCCTGCCTGCCCTCCATCGCGGTCGGCCTGAACTTTGGATGTGCACCGGTCCCACGTGACTGCAAGTAACCTTTTGGCGGATAGTGACTTCTAAGCACTATTTTTGCATTTAATCTTTACAAATTCATATCTCGACTTCTACTTATAGGATTTTTGTAGTTTTGGTCTCATTTTGCTCAGATAAATAATTTCTATTTATCTATACCTATGTGGAGTCTTTTTGTGGTGTATTCATTTTGTTACTGTGTGCTTGTTGAACAAATACCTTATACATTGCCTCTTTAGATAAGCCTGACTACTCTATGCCAATCTACCAGAGGGTGAGTACAGGTTATCTTTTGGTGTGTATCTAGCTTACCCTTACTAAAGTGGTGGTTCCTGCCTGGCCAGGAATCTCATTTCTAACAGGCATGTTATATTTTTTCTTTCCAAATTCCAAGTCGTTATCTTATGTACCAATGATTTGTAACCAAAATATGGTTGTTAAACATTGAAAATTTACCAACACCTCTATGAAGGTGGTAACCCATTTCAAAACGGAAGGGGCCCAAGGGCACTCCTTTCCTTTTCGAAATGTAAAAAAATGTTTGTTGGAGAGGAGGCAGTGGTCCAGTGAACTATTGTCTACTCTCAAACAAACTTTTAAGAAGTTTAAAACATTTTTTTTACAATCTCAGCCCCGTTTACTTTAAGGAAAATGGGCTGCATTTAAAAAAAAAAATGTAATCACATGATGGTCTGGTGACACCAGCAAGTCACCTTCCATTTGATGCACAATAATCTTAGTGAGTGGCGATTTGCGATCTACCTCATGAATCTGGATGAGGTAGGTCGATTTGTGACCCATTGCAATTTATACTTTTTATTAACTGACCTATTAGTACATATGTCAAATTGCAAAATTGCACACTGGACCTGATTAATGTTCTGTACATCTGTCCCTAATTCTGGACCGGTGATTATATTTTATATCTCTTGCATGGTATTGAATGGTTTTGCCCACATAAATTGCATGGACACACTATCTCACCATGGGTAAACTCCTTAGAGTTTTCGGTCAATTCACAAACATGAACATATCCCCAGTGTCCATTCATCTCTGGTAGCTGCCGCGTGTTTATAGAGCAACTCATTTACTAGCAAGTTTTGTTTGCTTACTACTATGTCCTTAAAGGTTTTAATTTCTCAAACAATTGTTTCCGTGTGTTCAAGATATGCCATTTTTGTTTAATCTCTTACTTGGTACTTACTCTACAGTCCAACAGCACACACATACCAATGGCCTTGCCTTTTGTTAAACAGTATTTCATGAGGAATATACCATACATGTTTTCGAATTACAGATTGCCAATCTCCTAGGAGATCCTCATTCTACTTACATTTTGCATGGTGTATTTGAATGGTCAAATGAATCCTTTTTGTAATGGTTCCTGCACATATAAAACAATTGTCCAAACAGAAGACTGTCATACATGATCCCTGGATGTAGAAAATCCAGGAATGCCTTTTCACTCATATAGCACTTCATGGCAAATTCCGTGTCTGGCCGGCATGTACTTAGCTATTCAAGAAAATGCGTGAAGTCTCTCTCTTATCCAGGTCAAATACACACAATGATGCTGGTATATCTGATCCAGCTGTTTGGATGGTTACCAAAAGGAGCGTTGCTGTTCCATATACAGCTATCTTCTAAGTAAAATATGAATAAGTGGGATAGGATAGCAAATGTACAGTCCATCTCCACTCCCTTTATCTGTAAATAGGTCTCCTTAAGCAGAAAAACATTTTTGCTAACGCTAAGCCAATTTCTTAAATAATTATTTTGTGACTTTTTGTGGTCTCAGCCACATGTTACAAAAGTATTCCAACACCTATACAGCCTGATCTTAAGAAATATTAGATGAAAGTGACCAGAAGATTTTGGTGTGTGTCTCCCCTTTTCCAGGCCTATCCCCCTGTCACCACTCTCCTTGTTCCCCTTCTCTGTGCAATTAAATATCAAGCCAAGTGCATGTTTCTTCGTGTGAATTTCCATCCTTTATAGTGGAACAGGAGAAATAATTTGTGTTCACTGAACCTGGACACAGTAAGTTCTAGCCATCAGCCATGGGGCTGACAGAAGCGACGCTTGAATAATAACAGCAGACAAGGGCATGGCCAAAATATTGTGCACCTTACAGAACGAGATGATGGCCTATGCATCCTCCACATCCTGTGTCCTCTTCTGCTACAGTGGCAAGAGCCCTGTGAAAGCACCTAATTGGTCTAAGTTAAAATTATCAATATAATGCTGGTTGAGAATGACAGTTGCTCTACAAATGGTTGCCATGACACTGTGGCCCACATGAAACAAAGTACACTTTGTCATGATGGCTTCTCCCATCGAGTTTGAAGGCAATGTTACGGCTTAGTGGCCAGATGCTGAAAGTGCAGCTGGCACTGCACTGGACATAAGCTGATACATTTGTATTTTTCGGTATTCCACTTTCAATTTAAAAGGTCTGCACACGTGTGTAGACGAACGCTGGGGCTAGAGGTAGAATCAGTAGCTTTCTCCACTAGAGGGTCTGGAATAATCTCACATGACTGAGAAAAATACTTTCCTGCTGCTTCTGTATATGAAGAAGATAAGGAGATAGACCACTGCTAATAAGAGGGGGGTCTTATTTAGAGGAGTGCTGAGTTCAGCTTCCACATTTGCTGTCATGAGAAAGTGTGGAGACTCTGGCAGTACTAGTTACTGAGGAGCTGCCCAGGCCACATGCGCAGGTGTGGCACTGAAGAGAGCATGAGGTCCATGCGCCTGGAGCTGCCTGCGTTACCCAAACAGCTGAAGAAGCAAGAGGACCATCAGTCTTCTGCACACCACTGTACCAAATAGCCGAGGGGTTCAAAGACATTGTAAAGCCCATATACCATGTGGCCGCTGCGACATCTATTATTCCATCATGGAGACAAAGGTGCTCCTGCAACCCTCAATGCTTGGGTTATTTAGATGTGCAGCACCGGAGTGGAGCGTCAATATTCATGCACATGCCTCCTTGCACTGTTGTTCTCCAAGCAAGATGAAGTTTTGGTACGAAGTTGACCCAAAGAGATGGCACTCTGATTTACGAAGTACCATTGATTATGTGCCAATATTTCATTGCCCTCCATTTCCCCTAATCAGTAATTGGAGATCCTGTGGTACCAAACTTGACAGAGTGTACTGTATTATAGTCACCCAACATCACCTGCTCAGAGTGAGTGAGATCCAACCTTGAACTATGAACTGAGTAGGTAATCTAACTGTGCGGATCTGCTTAACAAACCCATACACTGTGCTTGGCTGTAGCCTTTTGTCATGGAAAGACATGTACCTGTATCCATGCACTCTCATGGTGACCATCTAGAATCCAAATTACATTAAAGTTAAGATTTATGCCATAAGGCTCTCTTAATTTACAAAGCTGATTCGCTTAATTTAAATAACTTCTTATACATCTTTCTAAATGAATAACATTGCTTGGACATTATAGTTACCGTGACAAATACCTGTACTGACCAAGCTATGTGTTCTGCCCTACACCACACTTAAAGGGTAAGCCTTAACTGTTCCATCTTGCAAACCCTGAGAGTTACTAGCTAAAATGAAAGTACTTAGCAATAAAGTAAGCTTGCAGCAGTATCTGGCCCCTGTGTTTCCAAGGTCAGTGGCTTTCTATAGTTGTGACACCCTGGCCTTGGAGATTTGGCCTGGATACTGTTAATCACCTAACAACTCTTCAGTGCATCTGTTGAGAGCCAGGAGAGGTGCACTTTATGTAGATGAGTCAGTAATTAAGTAGGAAACCCTGTAATAGAAAAGCTGTAGCAACCATAATACGAGACCAATAGTAGTGAGCTAGGAACGTCTATATTAATACTAAATATTATGTAATCGTACAGATACTAAAGAGAGGCGATTGAACTGCTCCAGGTAATAAATATAATGAAAACGATTCTATATTTTTGTTTTGCCCCAACGCCTTTCCCCACTGCAGTTTACACCCCCCCCCCCCATAAGACAGAAAAATGTTCTGTAAATACCCACCCCAAGCAAAACTTTAACTCAGCTCCCAAAAGGTTCCCGAACTACAACTTCCCTTTAGACGCCCATAAGTCATGGTGGTGTTATTGCGCCTGGTCCCTCATCCACTGTTTGGCACCGAGAAAGCTATTGGATACATTAATCTTCTGAGCCATAATATCATAGTAGGAAAGTATTTCATTTCAAAGAGACCTCGCTCTGTTTTTAGATATTGCATCCCTTTGAACATGGCGTCTCAATCCGAGCCCAGAGCCGGCTCTTTGTTATTTTTGAATTAGAACCCTGCCTATGACGGATGCCTTTGACATGGAGTGCCACCAGTTCCAGGGCCCTAGTGGTCTGGGCAGACGCGGACTGAGCCAGTCAAGGGCTGAGGTGATCAAACGTCAACCGTGGGCAGACGGCGATTTCAGGGATCTGTGGCATTGTTTGTTCAGGAGTGCAGATGACAGCACGTGAGACCCAAGGATTATGGGAAACACAACTGTTCCTTTTAACTTATCAGCAGGGTGCCTGGTTGCTGCTCTGTCTTTCCAACCTGCTGCTGGTGTGCCGACCGGTCAGAACAACACGACAAAAAGCCCCCCTGCTGCCTCGAAATAGCGGAATGTACTAATATTTCACTGGCCGTCAAGTGTGAGTAATTAATGGCCAAGGAGATGTGTTTATATTACAAATATATGCACGTGAAGCGCATCAGTCATTCCCAGCCTTGAAAACAATGAGGCCATACAGTGTGACATTTTTCGCTAAATGCAGTGTTAAAATTAATGCAGTCACACTGTGGTATTGAAATAAAACCACCACCTGTAACCCTTACTTTTGGTGAAAAAAAAATCAAAGTTGGCTAGTGAAAGTTGTGTTGGCATTGCTGATTCCAGACGTCTGTCTCCCTATTTTAGCCTCCACGTTTAAATTCTAATTTGAGAGGCTTTGTATGAATGGAGGTGGCTTCTTATAGTTTTAGGAATTCCACGACTTTTTCAAGTGAGATTGCATATTTTATTTTGTAAAGATTCCAAAAGGTTGTTAAAAATATATTTATCGTTTTGGGCATGAAGTTTGGTAATGTAATAAAGAATTGTGCTCGAGAATAGGAAGAATGTGACCACTTTAAACTCTTTTGCAAAAGAGTGTTTAAAAGTTGCGCCGATGCTCCTTTGGTGAAAAATCTGGACGTTAAGGTGTGCACGAGGCACTATTTACTCTATCCTACATTGCCTGGAAGTTCCCTCCCATTCCTACTTTGCTCTTAGTACTCCACCTTTGATTACTATCTACTTTGAATTCATAATATTACAAAGCCTGCACCAAGCACGCCCAGTCTTCAAGATAATCATGCCTAGGATCAAATTACCTAACACAGAGCTGAAGAAGTATATAACTGACTTTATGGATTTCTATTAAAAATATAATCTCCTATTTAGTCTCGGAAATGGAGCATAAGGAAATGCCAAATGATGGATCGCATCCTGAAAATTATTGCATTCTTCTGTATAGCTTGCATGTCAGTAAGATGATTTCTATTCACTAAGGGCTCTTTGGTAGAATTTTGAGGGTAGGGGCTTTGATCTGCTGGCCTGTGCTGGGTCATACTTATCGTTCATCTGGTTCTGTGTTTCAAGAAGACACTGGGAGTCATAGGGTCTTCGGTAGTGGAAGTCCTATTGCAATTCAGCCAGTCTCACACCCTGCCAAACCAGAGGTTTCCCCACTTAATATAGAGTTCCTGGTGGCTGAACCTCAGCTGACTCTGTCATCAGGCAACCTTAACCTGGCAGTCTGTCCACCACAGGTTTGCAGGGTCACTGTGGGGGATGCTACTCCCTATTTAGAGTTGGGCATCTGCCACTGATTTTTCCTGTATTGAACTGCCATGCAAGGCATGAAGGACATGTGTAGGAAAATACAAAGGAGAAGGAGAATCTCTCTGCTGGTCAGGGACATTGATCCAGCAACAACTCTCTCAATGGAGATATGTTGCTAAGACAGAAATGAGCTTTGGCAAAACCAATAGGAAGTTCCTTTAATATGCAGGCACATACATATTGGCTTTGCCAGTGGTTGCTTGCTTTGGCATACTGTATGGAGGAAAGCCCTCCAAAATGTCATCGATAGATAAGTATGCATGGAAACACTTGGACACGATCTCAGAACTATAAAACAGTCTTTCATGATGGCCACTGTGCACAAGGAAGCACGAGTATTCACTAGCAGACAACTAGCAATTATTTTTTTGTTGTAGTTTGACAAAAAACATTTCAAGATGGACACCATGCATGAGAACACAGGCAAATGGGTCCACATGCCCAGGTAGCCATTTTGGAATGATGTTTCGAAAATATAACAAGAATTATTTCAAGATGGCATGTGCGCCTATGCGTCCTTAAGCACAGTGGCCATTTTGGAAGTTTTTTTGTTACAGTGTTTTATTAATTTACTATTCCAAGATGGCCAACTGCTATTCTCAATCGTTGAATTAAAAAATAAAGTAATAGCAGATTGGCCTGCACATTCACACAAGGAAGCAGCCCGATAGCAGTGTGCAACCTCTGCATTCTCATTAAATCAAGTTAGAAGAATACATTGATAAGAATAACGTGTTAGTGCGGAGGAGAGGAGGTGAGAGATGATTAGAAGAGGAGAAGTGGGAATAATGACACTATGGGGTTGAGCAGTGGAGATAGGAGCGAGAGAGGAATAAAATTGATGAACTCCCATAGAGTGATACAATTAATGAAAATGTAGTTCCTTGATCTCAGTATTGGAAGTAAACAATTAAAACAATTGTAAAAAAAGCTATGTTTCAGGAGTGAGACAAAAACAGAAATAAAGAAGGAAACCATTAAATCTGGAGCATTGAAGTGAGAGGCAAGAAAGACATCCAATCATTGTATTGTATTGTATTGTAATTGCATTTGTATAGCGCTTACTACCCCTGACGAGGCGTCGAAGCGCTTTTCGGCGAGTAGCACGCTACTCCGGGACCCATAGAGGATTAGTGTTGAATTAGTATAGTGAAACATGCAAGTAAATTTTAAGTGGTGGATATGTTAGTCAGTTATTTGGATTCGGAAGGATAGAAGAGGAAAAAAGGTTTGTATTTATATAGCGCTTCTTACCCCTGATGGGGTTTAAAGCGCTTTTTTTTTGGTGAGTAGCACGCTACTCCGGAAACCCATAAAGGATTAGTGGTGAATTAGTATGGTGAAATATGAAAGTAATTTGAGTGGTGGATATTAGTCAGCTATTTGGAGTGAGAAGGATAGCGGAGGGATAGAAGGGAAAGAAAGGCTTGCATTCATATAGCGCCTGTTACCCCTGATGGGCTGTTGAAGCGCTTTTCTGGCGACTAGCAGGCTACTCCGGAACCCATAAAGGATTAGTGTTGAAAATTAGTATAGTGAAATATGAAGTAATTTGAGTGGTGGATATGTTAGTCAGTTATTTGGATTGAGAAGGGTTGGGGAGGGGTAAAAAGGGAAAAACGTTTGCATTTATATAGCGTTTGTAACCCTAATGAGGTGTTGAAACGCTTTGTTGGCGAGTAGCACGCTACTCTGGAACCCATAAAGGATTAGTGGTGAATTAGTATAGTGGAATATGGAATTAGAGAAGTGAACATGTTAGTCTGTTATTTTTATTGAAAGGGATAGTGGAGGGATAGAAGAGTGAAGGATTTCTTTTTTTAGGCCATAGCCATAGGAGGAGGCTTTTGGATGAGTAAAAAGGGTTTTTGGAGGGGAAGAGTCAGAGGGAAGAGTTTAGAAAGGTTTGTTTTGGGGGATCGGTATAGTAAAAGAGGTGTCAGATGATGCAAGGAGGGGTAGAGTAGGAGAGAGTCAAGAAAGGGTTATTTTGGGGAACATAGTAGTGGTATGGGGTTTTGGATAAATGAGAGAGTGGGTGTAGAGGATATAATGATAGATGTATAGGGTGAGAGATAGGGTAGTGCATTGGAAAGAGTAGTAGAAAGTTTGAGATGAGTCAGAAAGTTGGGCTAGAAGATATATTGAGAGAAGTATAGGCTGAGAAATAGGGTAGTGCATTGGAAATGCTAAATTAGAAGAAAGTGATATATAGATCCATAAGTACACTGAAAGTATATAGATGCATAAAGGAGGTAAGTATACGCAGATTAAAGATATTGATAGAGGTACAGGATGAGAAATAGGGTAGTGCATTGGATATGCTTTTTCAGGAGAAAAGTAACAGACACACAGATCCAAGTACATGGAGGTACATAGATGCACAATGGAAGCAAGTACATGTAGACCAAAGATGATTTTTTTTTTATATAACAACATAATTATTGTACATGTTTATACAAAGCAATACACAAAGATAGGTACATATCTATAGTGAAAATACATTCTTATATACAGAGGGACACATACATAGGGTGGGTATTAATGAATGGGAAAATGGGCAGCATTTCTGGCCCAGGTCCCGACCAGTCTTGAACAGGCTCAAACAGGCACTCACCCTTGTCCTCTCCACCCTTGGCTGAGACGCCCTAGGCCTCGGACTTTTATAGCCCTAGTAATCAGGTGACCCCTTCAGCCAATGGGAACCCTAGCCCTAACCCTATCCAATCACAACACTAGCCCTAAAATCTAGAAACAATAGGAGATGAGGACCTTACAGCCAATCTCAGCCCTAGTCCAAGCACCCAATAACTTTCAAAAACCCTGAACTCTACATCCACTAGAGGCCCTAGCCCTACCAGTAGTCCCAACCCAAGTCCAAGCAACCAATGGCACAGGAAGCCCTAGTCCCTACTTCCAATAGAAAGCCTAACCCTACTCTTAGTACCACACCTAGTCCAGCAACCAATCACACCAAAAGCCCTAATCGCAACTTCCAATTAAAGGCCTAACCCTAGCCATAGTCCCACCCCAGTCCCAAAAACCAATAACACAGGAAGCCCTAGTCCCTACTTCCAATAGAAATCCTAACCCTAGCCCTAGTCCCAACCCTACCCGATTTAGCGCTGCATGAATGCACATTGTGCTTCGTGTGCATTGTTCAGGTTACTGGAAACATGTCTTCATAAAAGATGCCACGTAGAGGTGGCTGGAAAACTCTCGCCCTCTTATTGGTCTCTGTGCTCTGTTATTTTCTGTGTACAGGGCGGCATTGAACTGACTGTAATCTTCTTGAAGGCAGAATGGCCCTTCATTCATCTGAATGTAGCCCGCATAAGTCTACATATGTTAGTTCAATATGGTAGTTCACAAGCTTCACAGGTGACTGATTTGCCTCTACAAGGATAACCATGCGTTATTGATTAATTGCTGAAGCGTCAACATGTCAACAACTTTCCAAGGAAGCGACAAGCATTTGCAATGCAATAGGTCCCGCACCCGCGGAACCCCAAGCCACTGGCACCGTAAATGACAATGTCCTTTATTTATATGTTTTAAAAACCAATATAAAAGGTTTGTCATCTACAATGCCAGCAGCTCAAAGTCTCGCAAATGCGAGACCTATTGCATTGCAAATGCCCGTTTCTGTTGAAGTACAGCCTGAAAGGAGAGGTGCCACACAGTGTTTTGAGGTACTATGTTTGCTTTGGGTGTGTTACTACTTTGTATTTTTTTCCCCCCTTTTTTCTTTCATTTTACGATGAGGAATGTTTGAATTTACCTTTCGACCAGTTGGAGCGTGATCGTCGCGCGAGTGTGCCTGCAACAGCATTTTATTGTACGTGGCGATGTCATCAGGAACATGGAACGCGGTGTCTCTTCACGCCCAAGTCATTAACGTCAGCAACTTAATGCATGCTGGGAAGTCAGGCACACATCATAATATCGACTAGTGCGCGTTTAGCGTAAGACAAACAAGTGCATTACTAAGGATCTGCCTAATAGGAAACGCATTCGCCACAGGGTATCGGCGCGCTGCTCAACCCAGTGCGCGTCTACCGGCATCATGTGATCGGTTGTAAGCTACAAGCCTGATTCCAAATGATGCGCCGTCATTTCAAATATTCCTGGTGGTGCACAGATGTTATCCCGCAGCGATTCAGAGCACAGATCCTTTCAAATTTGCTTTGCCTAAGATACATTTTTTTTTAGGTCTTGCCTAGCGGTGCAGCGCATGCGCTGCTCGCTTTGCGAGGCATGCAGTATACACTATAGGTGAGGGAAGCCCCGCCCACTTTTTCATTGGCTTGTGGCTTTTTTCTTTCTAAGTGCTGCCTTCTGATTGGTTTACAGGCTGCTAGTCCCACCTTATGACGGCCATGTCTCCTTCCATGGCTATTGGCCCCTTTACTGCGTGTTTCCTGAGCACTACTTTGTTCCCGTGCCACCCCTCCCGCTGTCCCAGCCTTCTCTCCCGCCCCGCCACTTCCGTTGCTTGTGCCTTATTAACGCCCGCCCACCCGCACTCCCGTTTACAATACAATAGGTGTCCTGTAAATGCAAGTCCTCTTGCATTGCAAATGCTTGTTTTTTTTGGGAAGGGTATATATTTTGATGGATATCTTCTTCGGCCTCCCTGAGCTCCCGCTCGCCTAGGTGCCTCCTCTTCCTCTCGTGCACGCGCAAGCGAGCTCCTCTCAAGTCGGCAAACAGTAGCTGACAATGGCGAAGGAGCGCGAGCCCGCGGTACAACGCTGAAGCGTGCGTTCTAGCCTGTCAGCGGCAGAGAGAAAAGCGAACTCCTCCTGCCATTGGCTGCTCTCACGGCACGTGACCTTGAGTTCGAAAACCTCAGAGGGAGCCAGCGGTGGGTTGTATTGACGCCATTTTGGATGCCGGGGAACGAGGTTTGCGAGAGTACGTAGTCTGTAGAAGTGGTAGTCCGTTGTGGAGAGTCAGCGATGTCTGTTCCTTTTTTCCGCCCTTGAGCTACGAGCAACGGAGCGGGCAATTCTGTTATTTTAAACGTAGTATGGCGCAACTCATCTGTGAGGTCCTCAACGTTACCATGAGTGCGGGGAATACCTGGGGCTCTACTAGTCACCACACATTTAATCTGATCAGTGAAGCGGTACTTTTGGGGATATACGTCCAGATCCCTCCTCTCACTTACGAGCATCGGGTGATTCCATTCTGTCACCAAGTCATAGATGCCAAAGTGACCGCATGTTATTTGGAGACGCCTTCAGCTAGCGTTGTACATGTTCACTCTGATTAACCCAAACTTAGAATGGGAATGACTAAAATACGCTCGTTGGGTTGTAGGGTCTGGCCAAACTGGGCACTTTTGATAAGTTCTGGTTAGTTGGGTGGGCCCGGCCCCAGAATTCTTTGCTTGGGGTGGGGCATAAAGTTGCATGGTGGAGCACGGAAAATGCATCAGTGTACTCTTATGCGCAAAGAAAATGTGTCCAATTTCGAACATGCGTAAAAAGAGAACATTTCATCTCTTTCATGACGTCTGTAATTGCTCAATAGATTTTTTTTTTTTTTAACATCGTTTCTGTAAGGTTTACACCACAGTTATTTTTAAGCTCTGAAGAGCTACAGAGTAGGCCATAAGCATTTCATCCCACCCCGTTTGTATAGCAGACAGCAGTACTGGGCATGCATAGGTAGAACTACTCTAGTATTTTGAAACCGTGTATAATCAAACTATGTGGCATGTTTTACTCATTCAAGCGGAAAGGCAAATTCTGAGGCAGGGAAATTTTGACATCATTATTGTTTGGGAATTGTTTTTAATGCACAGCTATCATGGGATTATCTACTCACTTTAAGAGCCTTACAAGCGGCGAGAGTAGTGGAAGCACTTTTTAGATTTGCAGCCCAACTTGGCCCGAAATCCAGTTAAAGAGATACTGACACTTTATAGGGCCAAGTGCCTTTTAGTTGCCACTTATGGGGCCGGAGTCTGGGGATATGCTAATTGCTCAAAGCTCCAGTGAATTGAGAATGATTTTATTAGGAGACTCTTGATGGTCTCAAAAAGTACTTCAACTCTCTTTTGCCTTCTTGAACTGGGTTTAGAGCTAGCAATGGACCGAGTAGGTCTTGCCCCTTTACTACAATGGGCCAAGATCTGGAAAACTCCTGATTGGATTTTACTAAATCCATAGTAGTGGGTTGTCTCTCTAATAAAAACGTTCAAAATATCCCTTGGTTTAATTACCTCAAGAGATCGTTCCAGAAACTGGGTTTGAGTGAATTGTTGAATAACCCCATAAATATGCCTCAACAAGCCAATACCGTAATAAACAAGCATTGGCATAGCCAACAGGCCTCGCCCTTGGGACCCCACAAGTGTTCAGCCATGCAACAGTTGATGTTGTTGCACCAAGGATATTGTGCTGCATAACTAAACACCCACAAGGTCCCAAAAGCAAGACCCACCGGCTATGCCAATGCTTGTTTCTTCTGTCTCCAATAATTTCCTACTGTGTGTTTACGCTGTTTTTGGGCATTATCAATGTTTATGTAGCACCTATAACCGGAGAGCAACCTGAAAAAGTAATTGAGTTGTTTTTCGTTGCGGCATCTGCGCTAAAGACTGCACAAAGTGTGTGAATTTGTGTGACCTTCCTTGCGTCACCTGTTGATCCTTGAGAACAAGGATTTCTTGAATTTCATGGATGGATTCATCGTAGACTTACACTTATTATTTTAGCTTGTTTTGTTGATTAATTGTGGTAATTTGTTATTCTAGCCTATTACTTTGGCTTCTTGTGTTAGTTAATTATTTTGACTTGTTATGTTATTGGGATAATTTACTGAACTTCAATATTTGCATACCATGGCTGCTGGAAGAACGCTTCGTCCTTCTCAATTTCCCTCGGAAGCTCGTGATCCCATACTACCGTGGAAGAAATGGAAAATCCTATTTGATTCGTACCTGATCTCCATAGTAGGAGAAAAATTCTCACCAGTGAGGGGTGTTTTATTAAATAATCTAGACTTAAGGGTCGCAATATTTATGAGTCTAGATGAAATTACGTTGGGCAATGCTGAACGGGACCCTAGAGACATTTTTGAGATGTCAATGTTGATGCTGGAAAAGATTTTGGACCTCGTGTAAATATAGTTCTCTTCCAGGGGACACCCATCAACAGCCACAAGCACTAAACAGTCCCACCCACGCGCGGGGACCCCGGAGCAACAGCCAACAACATGCACACACCCACATACACACACACGCCAACATCCACACATACACGTAGGCACTATGCATACACACAAACACACGCAGCCCACCAACCCACACCAGGCCGAAAAACTGCCCCAAATGCACTGCAAACCTCCCACACCTGAACAACAAATAAACAACCCTCATGAGAACTCCACGAAACAGACAAGTAAAATGCTCCAGCCCGCCCAGAAACAACACAGCCTCCACCCCCAATGGCAAAGAAGACAAGACCACAGAGGCAGACCAGCCCATAGAGGCCGCACACAGAAACAGCAGGAGAAAACATGAGAATCATGAGCACGGGACCGACCCAAACTCCACTTAACTTTTTGTATTGTAGACAGTAAGTCTTCCACAAGAGACAACCAAAGGTGTCTTTAGGCACAACCTAAACAAGCATTGGCATAGCCAATAGGTCTCACCTTTGGGATCGTATAAGGGTTTAGCCATACAACACATTATCCTGGGTGCTGTGCCACCAGGTATTGAAGAGCTATACAATTACTACACATTGTTTGATTCAGGAATACATGCTTGCCTCAAGGCTTTTTAACGCACAGACAGAAAGACAAGTGCCTTGATGCAAATCAACAGCACTATAACATTCTGTGTGCGACTGCATCACTAGAGTTTTGAACAGCCTATGAAAAAAAGCAGTGAAGTGCTTTTCAATGGCGGAGATGTCACATCCCTCCTCTCCCAGGCCTCTATTCTCCAGGCACCCTTCTCCAGAGTTTTCAATTCAAAACACTGCTCGAACCATCTATTTACCAGCAAGCCCCCAAACCTGTCCTCTGTCTCAGCCCCCTGGGTATAGGAGCACTGGACATAGTAGCAACAACGAAATGCTCCCATTTGTCAGTTAGAGAGGAAAAATTGAATAAACAGGGATGGTGTCGGCATCACTTACCTCAGTGCACCTAAAAACAAAAAAATTAACCTGACCTTGGGTAACGTAACTGGTGCTTTTGTAAAGCTCTTCAATACCAGTCAAGCTCATGCTCTATAAATCTGTACCCAAAAATTGATCTGACCTTGTGTAATGCAACTAGCGCTCATGTAAATGCTCCAACACGTTCGGGTCGCCCGAGTTCACATTATATATAAAAAAATGCCTGACAGTCCACCCGGAGCTGCCGTGAATTTGCTTGAAATTAGAGCTCTGAGAGGAGGAGGATGACAGGAAGAGGCAGCAGGGCGGGCATGCAGCGACATGGGAGGAAGTGGGAGGGACGAATGCTGCTCCCATTTGTGAGGTAGAGGGGAAATACTGAATAAGCATGTAATGTAACTAGCGTTCATGTAAAGCATTCCAACACCTTCGGGTCCCTCGAGTTCACATTATATAAACAAGCGTCAGAGAAAATGCGATATTCAAGGCTTGCTCTTAACTGTGGTGCAAGCTTGGGCTGCTGAAGGTCCTGTCACCCAGTCTCACCAAAGCAACAAGCGGCGAAGCAGGAGGGTTTGGGGGAAATCCTCACACTTTGAAGTCAGGGAAAATTAAAGAGGCAATTTCAAAAACAGCATCTGAAGCTTCTGACATTTCATCTTGGTATTTGAATGGGACAGAGAGATTAAGGGCCTGATTACAAGATCGACGGTCCTTCAGACCGCCGAACCCATGGTGGAGGTGCAGTGGCGGTCGGGGACCACAGCACCAGTGGTCCGAAAACTGTATTATCTGTACAGCAGTCGGACAGTGAGTGGACTGCCGCAGCTGCCAGGGATCTGCGATCCCTGTTGCTGGTGCGGCAGTCTTGAGGCAGCAATATGCTTCGTGGTGCCACTGCAGCACCGCCAAACACATTACGAGTTTCCTCACTGTGACCCTGTGAGACATTTGTTAGGGTGGTGGTGAGGAAACAAAGGGGGCCCTGCAGGGCCCTCTAGTGCCTCATGGCCCATGGGATGCATTCAGGGTGGCACATGGTGTGCCGCCCTGTGTGCATGCATGCCCAGTTCTGGCACGGCATGGACTTAGCAGTCCATGCTGTGCAGGAACTTGCTTTGGCATTCCCATTACTGTGCTTTTTTAAAAGGCACCACTGTGGGAATGCCAAAGGACCGCCCGCCAGACTTTGAGGAAACTCGTAATCTGGCTGGCAGCTGGCAGTCGAGTTTGGAAGTGCAGGAGTGGGGCGGTGGCATGCTGTCCTGCTCCCGCACCGCCAAACTTGTAATCTAGCCCTAAGTGATGGGCTTTGAAGCTGAATCATCGAAGATTAGACAACAGTGGCACGAGCAGTAATCAAAGAAAAAATAGTCCCCCAAATGAACACACAAACACAGAAGCATAATGTTAACAGTAATTGGGTGGTGCTCTGTGGGAGCAAACAAACACAAAAAGGAGAGACAAAGAGGAAGGATTAACCACTAGCAAGCAAGCATTTTTGAAAGACAATTGAAGGGATGAATAAAAAGGCAATGGGCGGGCTGTAAGCACACTGGCTCGACCTAAAAAGAACGAGGTGATGGCTGCACCAACATGGCACAGCATGTGGCATTCAGCTGTGCCAAAATTATAGCTGCTACACTGTTGAATGCCCTTTCAGCATAGAGATTCCCACAAGACGTTGAAGATCTCTACACCACATTTAACATCCACTGCTAGCAATTTGGAGGCATGGGCCTTCACAGTCCTAACAAGCTGGCGCATTGCTTGTAATGCAACAGCTCAAGTGACAGGGTAGACTAAGGGGCATGCGCTACCATTGCCTTGTTTCTCTTTACCGAGTGTATGAATGTTTTTTAGCCTACACATTAGCTGACTTGAATTTGCTGCTGCTAGATTTTGAACTGATGTTCTGGTATTGTCTCATTTCCCATTCTCCATATTATAATAACCTCCTAAATATATCATCATTGCAGGAACTTCATGTAACTTGCAAATGATGTTATATCTATATTTTATCTAATGATCTTTATTGATCAGCATGTTGACAAAAGGGCGTGAGACCTCCCATTAATGCAATCTAAACTCACACCATTTTTTTTTACAAATGGTAAAGAAATGAAAAAGTTAAAACGTATAACAATCTGGATAGGCGTGCATCGGATAAGTGCATACAAACGATTACATAAGGATGAGTGTACTTGCTTAGAACCAGAGAACTTACTCACTCATTTAGTTCAGTATACATTTTGGATACCAGACCATTTTAATAGGGCGTGAGGCATGAAAAGCTCAGGTGATCAGGCCACATATAGGGCTCAGGGGTCATACCAATTGGTCTATCACTATACTTGGGAAGAATATATGTTTAATTGGCTACTTAAGTTATCTCAATGCACATCAACAGTTTGTAGACAGAATAATTTAGTTCTATGTGGCATAAAGAGTGAAGTAAGGCCATTTATTTTTTTGGCTGAGATTGTGATAGAAATTGAATGATTGGTAATATGAGCAAATGTTAAAATAATTCTTCTTCCACTATTAAAACATAAACCCCTAGGTAGCTGTTGGGAACACCTAAGCTGTGTATTCCTCACACTTGGATAAGCAGGTAAAGAATTGTTTTGGAGTTCGGTAGAATCAGAACATTATTCAAACGTTTTCAATAGTCTTTTTGCTATCAAATGTTTTGATGCAATATCTTCCAGCATTACGGAAACGCTGGCCTAATGTACTGTTCCAATTCCCCAAACAGGGATGTGCAATTTGCACGATGACACATTTGCGAATGAGAATGCACTCTGGATGTGACCTATTACTAATAGGTCACAGCACAAATTGTTTATTCACACAGAACAACCTTTCTAATGAATATTAATTCAGCAGGTCAATATTTGAACCCCTAATGAATATTAATTTGGCAGGTCGCTATTTGTGACCCCCTCTGATGGCCTGAAAATGCAGGGATGGTGGCCTGCAAGGGACAGCAGACCTCCATCCCTGCATCTGCATTCCCCCAAAAAATGAATCCCATTTGAATATATATTGGCTGGAGCAGGCCGTGGGCATCTTTCATTTGTGAATTATTTGTCACACGAACTTAAGGATCTGTGACTGTTAAATCATTTGCGACTGCATTTACAATTTTAAACCATTGAAACATTCCACTGCAACTCCAAAATTGTAGGGGGAAGCCCCTTTCATGCCCCATCCCATTTGTGATTCATAACGATTCACAAAAGCCCTTTTATAAGTTAGAAAGACTTTTCAGAATTGAAAAAGGGCTTTGATACCTTCTAAATAGGTGTTTGTAGTTACAAACTCTGTGCTTTTCCAACTCGCAGACCTTGATACCGCAAAAGAGGTTTGTACATGAGGCCCAAATTCTTGATCTGACACAGAAATCCATATCGGGTTCTGTTAGGAATTGGGGTCTCTAGTTGGCAAAGGTAGATACCTTTGTCCAAGTAGGGACCCCTCTTCCTAGTCAGGGTAATGGGGATACACTTTTAAAATAACCCCTGCTCACCCGCTTGGTAGCTTGGCACGAGCAGACAGGCTTATCTCAGAGGCAGTGTGTAAAGCATTTGTGAACACATACGGTAATACAGTGAAAACACTACAAATGGACACCACACCAGTTTAGAAAAATAAGTAAACTATATCTAAACCAACAACACCAAAAATGACAAAAATCCAACATACAATACTCTTAAAAATAGCTACTGTGCAAAATAACCTTTAAATTGCAGGAAAACGTAAAAATACAGTTCCTCTGACTCGTTAGCTCTGTCCGGGGCTACCGCGATACTGAATACGACAGAGTCTAACAATTCCAGCCAACCGCGTCGATACGGGTTAGCAAAAGCGTCGACAGACTCGGAGACAGTACCTTTTGTTGTTGCGGCTGACACGATGGTACAAGCTGGTCCGAGGCAACTGTCGCGGTTGCGATGTGAGATGGAAGCGTTGCAGGGTGTGGTGTCCTCATGGCTCGGTGCAGACAGCGGCTCGTTGACGGAGTCGGTGAGACCAAGGCTTGGATTGCAGGGTGAGGTGGCGCTCGATGTGGTGCTGGCAGGTCACGATGCGGCGACGGTGCCGGTCGGTGTTCGAGTCGGGCAACGACAGAGTCGGTGACGTCAGTGCAGCGTGTAGCGAAGTGTTGCGGAGTGCGATGCCCACAGGACGCGGTGCAAGCAGCGGCTCGTTGACCAAGTCGGTGAGAGCAGGGTTGCGTTGTGAAACGAGTCAGTGCCCTCTACGGTGCCTTCAGGACACAGAATCCTGCGACAGACTCGATGACAGAGTCAGTTACCCTTTTCTTCTCCAGGCAACTGAAACCAGCTGTTCCAGAGACGGTGCCCAGAAGTTTGGTGAGGTCTTTCATGTTCCTGAGACCTTGTGAATAGGGGGCAAGCTCAATTCAAGCCCTTGGAGATCTTCCTCAAGCAGGGGACACAGCAAACAGCAAAGTCCTTTCTCCTTTCCTTGGCAGCAAGTAGCCACTGCAGGCCAACTCCAGACAGCAAACAGCAAACAGCACAGGGGCAGTATTCCTCCTCAGCTTCTCTGGCTCTTCTCCTTGGCAAAAGTTCCTCTTGATTCCCAGAAGTGATCTAAAGTTGTGGGGCCTGGGCCCCAATATTTATACTACAAAATCCTTTGTTCTCTGGTGGCAGAGAAGCCCTGTGCTTGGTCAAGACCAGTTCTGTCCTCTCTGGTGCAGCTTCCTGGCAGGAGGTGGAGACAGCATTGTCCTTGGCAGACCAGGCCCATTCAGGTGAAAGGAAATCTGCTCCCCCTACTCTAAATGCAGCCCAGGTCTATTCAGCCCAGCCCTGACTCATCGGGCACTTTGGAGCCACTGCTCCTCCCCAGCCCCTGTCATCCAAAAGCCAGACATGCAATACACAAACCTAGCAGAGGCACACTGGATGGCTAAGCAAGAGAATGCCTACTTTCTAAAAGTGGTATTTGCAAACACAGAATGTTAAAATCACCCTCACTAAAAGATGCATTTTAACATTCTGAGTTCAGGCATATCAAACTTTATTTTCCTACCTTGTTCCCAGGGGCAGTTATGTTTATAAGATGTTATAAACAAACTCCCCATTCTATCCTATGGGAACAGGTAGCCTTGCAATAGTGAAAGACGAAATTGGCAGTATTTCACTATCAGGACATGCCACACACACCAGGGCATGTCCTACCTTTCACATACACTGCACCCTGCCCACAGGGGTACCTTGGGCCTACACTTGCCAAGTCGACATGGTAGTACTAGACTGCACACAGGCTCTGCAATGGCAGGTCAGAGTTACATTTACAGGCTGCTTATGTGGGTGGCACAATGAGTGCTGCAGCCCACTAGCAGCATTTGATTTATAGGCCCTGGGCACATACAGTGCGCTGTACTAGGGACTGACTAGTAAATCAAATCAGCCAATCATGGAAACACCAATCCATAACAACAAAAAGGGAGAGTGTTAGACCTGGCATCTTTGGCGTGGGTCTCCCTTCCATTTTTTTGATGATGCCTCCAATGTTATTGATCTGTTTTTGCTGGTTTAGATGCTTTGGGCACTGTGCCACTGCTATTCAGTGCCACAGTGCAAGTGCTCCCTATGATAAATTGTGTTATGTATTAGTGACTCCATGATTGGATGCTTAGTTTACTTGTCAGTCCCTAGTACAGTGCACTGAGTGTGCCCAGGGCTTGTAAATCCAATGCTGCTGGTGGGCTTGCAGCACTGGTTGTGCCACCCACAGAAGCAGCTTGTAAATGTGTCTCAGGCCTGCCATTGCAGAGCCTGTGTGCAGCCTAGGGCTGCCATGTCGACTTGGTGAGTGCACCCACTTACCAGTCCCTAAACCTTCCCTTTTCTTCATATCAGACACCTCTATGGTAGGCCCAAGCGCAGGGTGCATTGTAAGTATAAGGTAGGACATGCCCTGGTGTGTGTGGCATGTCCTAATAGTGAATTACAGCCATTTTCGTTTTTCACTATTGCAAGGCTACCTGTTCCCCATAGGCCAGACTGGGCAGTTTGATTGTTACACTTTATAATCCTAACTAACCCAGGGAACATGGTAGAAAAACGAATTTAGTATGCCTGAACTCAGGATGATAAAATACATCTTTTAGTGAAGTTGGTTTTAACATTCTGTGTTTGAAAATACCACTTTTAGAAAGTAGGTATTTTCTTGCCTAACTATCCAAGCCTGCCTCTGCTAGGTTGTGTATTCCTTGTCTGGGTTTGTGAGTGACAGGGGCTGGGGGACTCCAGGAGACAGGGTGAGTCAGCACAGGGCTGAATAGAGAGATCTGCATCCAGAGTGGAAGGAGGAGTTGCACCTGGGTCTGAATAGGGCTGTACCTGCCTTCCACAATGCTGGCTACACCTCCTGCCGGGCGGCTGAGCACTCTGCCCCACATTCTGAAAGGAAAGAAGGAGTCCTGTAAACAAAGTGCTCCAGGACTGACCAGAACTGGTTTTGGACTAGGCAAAGGCCTCTCTGCCTTCAGAGAACAAAGAGAAAAGGTGTATAACAAGCATTGAAAATGCAATAGGTCTCGCCTTTGATTAAATGTGCATCCCAACACCAGCAAAGGCAAAAAAGGAAAGACAGAAGAAGCAAAGCGAAAACAGAGAAGAGGAGAACTAAGAATGAAGAGGAGTAGCGACAACAGAGGAAAAAAGCAAGGAGGAAGACACAGAGGTTCTCGCCCAAGCAATATAAGACAAGGTTGCGGGAGTGTAGTATAGCCAGTGAGAGTAGAATGGATAAAGAAAGATCTATGTGATCTTTTCAGCGAACAAAAGTTGTTAAATACAGTTTTGAGGTAATAGGTTTTAGTAACGTTGCAGAAGTTACATGAAGATTGTGCGCGGACTGTCCCACCTCTCTGGGTACATTTGGCGTGATCACCACACTAACAATCAACAGCAGTAAAATCAAGAGCTTGTGGATTTTTAGACACCGCTTTTTTTCCTCCTGACGAAACATATGTATTGCCGTGGAGAAACCCTACTAAGCCAGCCACAAGAAAGATTGGGCGGGTCTTCCCGTACCTTTCCCAACCTAGAAACATATTCCACCCTCTTGAAAGATTAGTCTTATAAGTGTTACCAGAGTGGGAAATGGCACCCAGCATTGGTGCATGCGCACATGGGTCTATGTTTTATCCATTTTGCATGCCACCTCCTTTGTTTTACCCAATTTCCCGCCTCTGCCCCTGAACCTTGTACTGTAGGAAACCCACGGTGCCAGCGCATTGCCCGAAGGACTAAAGTCCTTAACAGGCTCTTATGATTGTACCTACAGGTGACTTTTTGTAATTCAATTTAGGTGTCGAAAGTTTTTGTGAAAGAAACCCCGTGGCCATCAATACCCTATCTATGATTGGCTTTGATACCCCTCGAGCGTGGCTATGGTCCATAAAAACACAGAATGCAATCAAGTAATACATGTATTTCAAAGAGTCTGTGAGTGAGCTGCCAGCAGGAAACCTTATTTACTAGTTAAAGGTTGGTTAAATACCGATTAAAAGAGTGTGTTCTTTTGGAATGGGTTTGGGAAACACGACCTTTGATGGCTTTTCTGTACTTGCCGAGCCCCTTGCTGCTCCAGTGCTTCGTGTCGCACATTTGTCGTTTATAAGTGCTGTGAATGACGAGTGTTGCTAATACCCGGGTCAGTGGTACCACTTTGTGGCTCCTTCGTGCTATGTTCCAAATGTAAATACCTTTGTTGGCCGTCGTTGCTAATAATATGTATTACACAAGAACTATTCATCCATGCTGTTGCTTAAACGTATGAATTATTGTGCTTGTAAAATCTAGTAAACACAGGAAACAAATGTCCTTTTCTTGGACACAGAACCAACATCATACAAGTGTGTAAATTAATGTACCTTCCCCCACACTGCCTCATTCCTGCTCAGGTGGACCATCCACGAAGGGCGGGATGGCAGTTGACACTCTAAGCTAAGAGTGTGCCACTGTGGCGGGGGTGTCCGTGAAGAGCACAGTGGTACATCCCAAAGGAATGCAAAGGTGCGCCAGCACGAAGCCATCTTGCCTGTGAGGAGTGGATGGATAGTCGGGGAGACCCGTTTCTGTGGATGACTCGTACTTTTAGTGCCTCACAATACCAACATGTGAGGTAGCCATATGGCCCTCAGCCCATCTTCCACTTAAGAAGCTGAGGTTTTGTTTTCATTCCAGACGAGCAGGCACGTCTCTAACCAATCCTTTTAGTGGGATAAAGCAGTGGGGGCATTGGAGAGGCCAGGCATAAGAGGCGGTACTAAGAACCCTTAGGACTAAAGCAGTAATAGTCAGAGCCACTATGCAGAAGCAGCTGACCATCAGAGAGGGGTGCTGGAAGGTTACGGTGCTGGTCAGACATCTCTGCCACACCACGGGGGCATTTACTTACATGCCACCATCACCTGTGTTTGCTCACAAATGCCGAAGGTCACACAATGAATCAATAGGCTCGCCGGAACAAGACCTCCCAAACTCAGCGATTACAGTCTGCCGTAACAACTGCAGACGTGCTGTGTGCACTATTTTTAAAATAAACAGGGCGCTCGGTAAACAAGGGAGCAGTGGGGGCGGGGAGGGGTGAGTCCGGGACTGCGTTCGGCGGCCGGGATGCGCGCGCATGTTAATGCGCACTATTTAAAAAAAAAAATAATTACGATGTGTAAGCTTAAGGATACTGAAGTTAGGCCATGCTGCTTCCGGAATAAACGGAAGTTACGTATGGCATGAAGAACCAATAATGAGGCTGATAACAAAAAGAATGCACAAGTTAACGAATCGCAAGCCACGAGAAACTAACAAGCAATGGGCGGAGTTTCAACACCCATATGGATTACTAGATGTCTCGGAGAGACAGCGCATGCGCGCTGCCTAGCCGAGACCTAAAAAGGGGACCCAGACCCCTAGGAAATTAGATCACTTTTGGGAAACCAGAAGAAACCTTTGCTGATGAGCGGAACCAAGAAGAAACTGAGGAGAAGACTATCCCTAAGCTAGAGGGATCTGCCTGCAGTGGTTGCCTGACTGCCAAAGAAAGGAGAAGGGAACTTTGTGTGTACTTTCATCAACTTGTGATGGATCTCCAAGGGCTTGATTTCAGAGCTTGCCTCCCGCTGAAGTTTCAGGGACAACAGACTTCACCCACCAGCTCCCCCTGTATTCCCTTGCTGGGGATTTGGACCTTCTGACACACTTGCGTGTCTCTGGGAGCTGGAAGCGCGACTCAAGACGAAGAAGCATGTCGCCGCAGCCGCTGATTCTTGCATCGCCGGAGAAGAGTGTCGACGTCGCATCAGACGCCGGCGCATCCCCGAAGAAGCGCGCCGCTGACACCCTCGCATCCTTTGAAGCGCCTCCCAGCACCGGAGAAAAGTGGCGCCGTCGCATCAGACGCCCTCGCATCCCCGGGGCAGAGCATCGACCTCGCATCAGACGCCGACGCATCGCAACACGAGGTGCCCCACATCCCAGGAGAAGATCGTCGACCTCGCATCAGACGCCGTCGCATCACCAGGGAAGCGTGTCACAGGGCCTGTCGCGGCTCCAAAGACTCATCGAAATCGCCGCACGGCCATCGGGCGTGCACGCATCACCCCTTCGTTGTCGCTGTAGGAGAGTAGGATCTGCTTCACATGGGTACCCCCACGTTTTGCTGATGCTTCACTAATTTTCGACATTAGTCTGGCTGGGGCCCTGCTAATCAGAACCCCAGCCTAGCTGCTTCCTCTCTAAAATGGTTTCCATGTGCCTTAGGCACATCACTGATTGGAATCTGGAGTGCCCTTATAAGTCCCTAGTATATGGTATACTATGTACCAAGGGCATAGGTACCTCAGAGGCCTACCAGGGGCTGCAGCATGTATTATGCCACCCCTGGAAGGCCATCCCAACTGACACCACAGGTCTGCTACTGCAGCCTGGGTAAGGTGGTGCATGCACCCCTTACTGTGATATAGGTTACCTATATCACTAAATACATACACACATATAAACCTATAAGTCACTCCTATGGCAGGTCTTATCAATCCTGAAGGCAGAGTGCGTGGTTCCTATGTGAGAGGGTGCCCCTGCATGAGCAGGGCCCCTCTGCAGTGTTCGGAGACCCTTCTCTGATGCTGTTTGTAGTGTAGCCTGACCATATACTCTTAAGCGCATTATAACCTCGCGTTAAATGCTAACTTTGGAATGGCTGCACCTAAACATGTCGTGTTTGGTGTCAAACATCTTGGAATACTACCCCCCGCCAATTCTGGCGGCGGGGGTAGCATTCCACCCTTCTAGAGGGAAAGACATGTTAACTCTGGCTAGCCCGGTAACTTCTTTCTAAAGCCCTGGCATCACAAAATGGATGCTGCTGCCACAGACACAAGTCTGGCCTCCTGCTGCTGGACTAAACTCCGGCAGGGGAGGCCTGGACAATAGGTTTCCTGTCCCAGGGAGGTGTGACCACCTCCCCAGACAGGATAATGTGTATTGGGGCTGGGCGGGAGCACTTTCGGGTGCTTTGAAGTCCTGCACTGGGGGCACATTTGGTGTCCCTGTGCATACCCCAGTTCAAACCGGATCAGGGGCTTGCAGCCCCTGCTTTGGCGCGAACTGGACAAAGGGAAAGGGGTGTAGCCACCCCTCTGCCCTGACCCACCCATAGGTGGGGCCACAGAGTAGTCCAACCCCTAAACTTGGTATAAGTATAGGAACCCAGTCCTTAGGACTTTAGATTATCCCTGGACGAAACTCTGCAACAGAATCCTGGACCTTCGACGCTCTACTAAAGACTAGAGGACAGAAGAATCTCCCTTGGGGTCAAGGAGTGACTCCCCTGCTTGGCAGGCACCAAAGAAGCAATTGTCCGGTCTGCATCGCCTAAGCTCCCGTCGGATGCCGAAGTCTTTGCATCACCAGAGGTGGATTTCCAGACTTCCCCGAGGCTGCCCTGAGTCCCCAGCAAAGCTGAGGCCCGTAGCTGTCGTGGGTAACGTGGAACCGTGACCCCTGGACACCGCACGCATTTGCTAGTGCATCCTCTTCTGGGTCTCCCACGAAGTCGTGCTTTGGGCTCCGAGTAGCCCTAGCCTCCAGCACCAACTGCACCGAAGATCACTGGCCTCCACTCCACGAGTGTCCTGTGAGCCAGATCCACGTGCGACATCTCGAGGCTCCTTCGCGGTTGCTAGCCCGTTGGCTAGTAGCCCTTCACGAAGGCCAATCCTTTTCTTCTTGGGCTCCCTGGTTGCTCCAGGCTTTCCCTCACTTATCCTTGCTGGGTGAGTTCCTCAGACCTTGCTGGTCTGCACCATTGACGATCTTTATCTTCATCAAGACTTGCCGTTGCCAAGGCTTGTTGGGTCCAATCCGGTCGCCGACACCTCAGCACTCGACAAACATCGTGTACCAGCCCAAATCCTGCTCCTGGTTGCCGACAACACCTCCCGGACCTCGTGGCTGAAGAGTCAAGACGACCGTCAACGCAACTGAAGCACTCAACATCGGTGGGCATCTGTCCATCGCCTTCCTGGTCACTGGCTAGTGACCCAGACTCTGTCCCCTCTGCTTTCAGGTTCTTCAGATCTCCTATCCACTTTTGGATCCACCCGGACACTTTCCACTTGGTCGCCAGCAGCACTTTGCAGCAGATCGCCATTCAAATCGACGACGAAACCCGGCCCCGAAAGGCACCTATGCACCCGGCTTCCCTGGGTGAGGTAACACGAGTACTCCGGTGCTCCCGTGGGTAGAGACTCTAGAACGACCTAGTTCTCAAAGGGTTTGCTCCAAGTCCTCCTTTAAGTGTCCCTTTTCTTTAATTTCCTGATCGCGACTTTCTCCATAGAAGTTAACGGCGTATCGCGGTTGTGTATTTACACTGCACGCGTCCCCCGTGGGTCCCCTGTGTCACTACCTTGGGTGGTTCCTTGTGGTCCAAGCACTTCTAGAGGCTCTAGGCCTAGTGTCTAGTTCAGTCGTGGTTCTTATACCACTTTATTGGTATATGGTTTGGTACGCCTCTAGGGCCCAAACGTGTATTTGTGCTATTACTGTGTTTAAATAACTTATAACTTGTGTACTTCGAACTCTAGCCTCATAAAGAGACTAGAGGGGTGTGTTTAGCAATAAATACATATATTTTGAATATATACCTGGTGTGGTGCTCTTTCATTTGATCACTCAAGAGATTATAGACTGGTAAAACAAGCTGCTTTACATTCCTTCAAGACTTAGCCTGAAGGCTGCTCTCCATAGCTACCATTAGGATAGCTTTCAATAAGGTTGTCTTTAACCTATCTCCAATAAGGGGTTGTTTGGACTGGTGCAAGGTGCCCACTATAATTAGTGGACAGCATATGCCAGGCCAACTTCTCACATTGGTGTGCAGCGTGTGGGATTCCAGCTTGCTATTGTTTTACCAGATAATCTCAATTGAATTGATCAACTGAAAACCACTAAAGGTACCTAAGGTACATATAATTTAAGCTTAGAATACAGTAAGTTCTACTGAACTTAGAGTTGTGTGTTAAGGGATAGCACACCCTTTCTACAACTCAAGAGAGTTTAGTAGGCCACACTAGAGTAGGTAGTGCATACACCACACCACACTAGTAATGTCTTTAAAGGAAGGACCTAAAGAATCCTTGCCAGAAGCCACTGGGCTTCTTCCTCCAAGTATGATACACTCCCATTCTTGGAATTGAGAGCTTTATGTAACTTGAGGAAATTGAGGACAGGCCAAAGTCCCACCACCCAACACCTTAAAGAGTTGTTGGTAGCTTATGATCTTAGTAAGCCCTTGGGGACTGAAGGGGTAGGAGCTGAGGGTGGGGCAGAAGATGAGGGTGGGGCCAGGGGTAGCAATACCCCCAGCCCCCCCTCTGAAACTGGCCAGGAGGGTGACAATGACCCTGACCTGGATAACCCAATCCCTCCTGTGGACGATGAAGAGGAAGATCAGAATGATACCCTCTTTGTCCCCCCAGGAAGGATTATGAGTGTGCCCAGAAGGTCTAGGTCTCCTTCTCAGGAGTCTAACCACTCTGGCACCTCCATAGGGACCTCTGTCTCATCTCATAGGAGGGAATCCTCTCATGAGAGGAGAAAGAGGCTGGTTCAATATGAGGAAGCTCAGCTTGAACTCAGAAAGCAGCAACTGGCTATAGACAGGGAGTCCCTAGATCTCTTCAAAGAGAGAAGAAAGTTGGGACTAGAGTCCCATGGTGGCAGCCATGTCCCTAGAGATAGGGAAAGGTCCTATGACCATAGGAACCTGAGCAAGATTGTCCCTCCCTACCAGAGTGGGGATGACATCCACAAGTGGATAACTGCTCTAGAGAGGGCCTGTAAAGTACAGAAGGTCCCTCAGGAGCAGTGGGCAGCAATCTTGTGGCTCTCCTTTGCAGACAAAGGTAGAGATAAGCTCCTCACTGTTAGAGAGGAGGATGCTGATAATTACAAGGTCTTGAAGAGTGCTCTTATTGATGGGTTTGGCCTAACCACTGAACAGTACAGGTTGAAGTTCAGAGATACCCAAAAACACAGACTCAAGACTGGGTAGACTATGTGGATTGTTCTGCCAAGGCTCTGGAAGGCTGGTTGATGGGCAGTAAGGTGTGTGACTTCTCAGGATTGTACAATCTGATAATGAGGGAGCAGATTCTTAATAACTGTCAAAATCAGCTGTTGCATCAATACCTGGTAGACTCTGATCTGACCTCTCCCCAAGAATTGGGAAAGAAGGCAGACAAATGGGTCAGAACCAGGGTGAAGCAGAAAGTACAGAACCAAGGTGGGGACACCAAGAAGCAAGATGCTAAGAACTCTGAAAAGGGTGGGGAGAAGGGTAAAGATCAAAAGTCTTCACAAGGCCCCCAAAAATCTTCTTCAGGTGGGGATTCACAGTCTACAAAAGGGAAAGGCCAAAGAATGGTGCAAGGTCTGTAAGCAAAAGACCCACTGGACCAGTGATTGCACCAAGTCCAAAGACTCAAGTCCAGCACCCACCAATGCCCCTAAGGCACCTGTTCCCCCTAGTACAGTTACAGTTGGTGGGAGTGCTCCAGCCAAGGGTTTAGTAGGGTTCACCCTGGGTACTGAGTTGGGCTCTGACCTAGTCAGGGAACTAACTCAGGCTGTGTTAGTCTGTGATGGAGGCATGGATGTGCCCTCCTCTGTGAGTCCCAGTAATCTGGGCAAGTACAGACAACAGCCTTTAATCAATGGACGAGAGGCTTTGGCATTTAGGGACACAGGGGCAAGTGTCACAATGGTGACACAAGACCTTGTGAATCCTGGGCAAGTTATACTTGGTGAGATGTACCAAGTGACCAGTGCTAGCAACGTCAGAACAGACCATACTCTGGCAGTTGTTAACTTCTCCTGGGGAGGGGTAACTGGCCTTAAGAAGGTTGTGGTGAGTGCAAACCTACCAGTCGAATGCTTGCTTGGCAATGACTTAGAGACTTCTGCTTGGGCAGAAGTGGAGCTCAGGACCCATGCAGAAATGCTGGGGATCCCTGCAGATGTGTTTGCTGTGACCAGGTCACAAGCCAAAATGTCTAGCACTGACCAGGCCTTGGATTCTGGAATAATGGACCAAGTGCCTTCCAAGAGGAGGAGTAGTAGGGTTAAGGCAGTGCCTTCCCCTTGGCTCAGGAAGAAGATCAGTCCCTTGAGGGGGATGATCTCAGTCCTGAAGAAGGAACTGTCCCAGAGGAACTTGAACCTGACCAGGTTGAGTTCTTGGGGACAGGGGGACCTTCCAGGGCAGATCTGAGCCAGGAGCAGCAGAGCTGCCCCTCCCTTGAACCCCTCAGACAGTAAGCTGCTGCTGAGGCTGCTGGGAAAGCTAGTGGTCCCCATACAGTGTATTGGGATGATGGACTCCTGTACTCAGAGAGTAGAGACCCCAAGCCTTCTGCTACCAGGAGGTTGGTTATACCTCTGAAGTTCAGGGGCTTCCTATTGACCCTAGCCCATGATATTCCCTTGGCAGGTCACCTGGGCCAGAACAAGACTTGGGATAGAATTGTCCCTCACTTTCACTGGCCCCACATGTCTGAAGACACCAAGGAGTTTGTCGCTCCTGTGTAACCTGCCAGGCCAGTGGCAAGGCAGGTGGCACTACAAAGGCCCCCTGATACCACTACCTGTGGTGGGGGTGCCCTTTGAAAGGGTAGGGATTGACATTGTTGGTCCCATGGATCCCCAAACAGCATCTGGGCACAGGTTTATCCTGGTGGTAGTGGATCATGCCACCAGGTACCCAGAAGCTATTCCCCTCAGGACCACTACAGCACCTGTGGTGGCAAGGGCCCTCCTGGGAATTTTCTCAAGAGTGGGCTTTCCTAAGGAGGTAGTATCAGACAGGGGTGCTAACTTCATGTCTGGGTACTTAAAAGCAATGTGGAAGGAGTGTGGAGTGACTTATAAGTTCACCACACCCTATCACCCACAATGCAATGGTTTAGTTGAGAGATTCAACAAAACCTTGAAGGGCATGATTAAAGGGCTCCCAGAAAAGCTTAGGCGAAGATGGGACATACTCTTGCCCTGCCTTTTATTTGCATATAGGGAGGTGCCTCAGAAGGGGGTTGGTTACAGCCCTTTTGAACTTCTGTTTGGCCACCCTGTCAGGGGTCCACTGTGCTTGGTGAAGGAAGGATGGGAGTTACCTCTCAAGCCCCCAAAGCAAGACATAGTGGACTATGTACTTGGTCTCCGCTCCCGGATGGCTGAGTATATGAAAAAGGCAACTAAAAACCTTGAGGCTAGCCAGGAACCTCAAAAGGCCTGGCATGACCAAAAGGCTGTTCTGACTGTTTACCAGCCAGGACAGAAGGTGTGGGTGTTGGAGCCAGTGGCCCCAGCAGCTCTCCAAGACAAATGGAGTGGACCCCACACTATTGTTGAGCAGAAGGGTGAGGTTACCTACTTAGTAGACCTAGGAACACCCAGGAGTCCCCACAGGGTTCTCCATGTCAACAGGTTAAAACCGTATGTGGACAGGGCAGACATGGGCTTGCTCATGGCTACTGATGAAGGGCAGGAGGAAGAGAGTGACCCACTCCCTGACCTGCTCTCACAGAACCCTGATGATGGGTCAGTAGATGGTGTAGCCTTGGCAGGCAGCCTCACTACCCAGCAACAAACTGATTGTAGACAAGTGCTCAATCAGTTTAGACACATGTTTTCACTGACACCCAGTCATACCACCTGGTGCACTCATGAAGTGGACACTGGGGACAGTCTGCCTATTAAAAATAAGATTTATAGGCAACCTGACCATGTCAGGGACTGTATCAGGACTGAAGTCCAGAAAATGTTGGAATTGGGAGTTATTGAGCCCTCAGATAGCCCTTGGGCTAGTCCAGTGGTCCTTGTGCCAAAACCTCACACCAGTGGTGGAAAAAGAGAGATGAGGTTTTGTGTGGACTACAGGGGTCTCAATGCAGTCACTAGGACTGATGCCCATCCAATACCAAGGGCAGATGAGCTCATAGATACTTTGGCCTCAGCCAAATATCTCAGCACATTTGACTTGACAGCTGGCTACTGGCAGATCAGACTAGCTGATACTGCAAAGCCCAAAACAGCATTCTCAACCCCTAGTGGGCATTATCAGTTTGTGGTGATGCCCTTTGGTCTGAAGAATGCACCTGCCACTTTCCAGAGGTTGGTGAATACAGTTCTCACAGGTCTGGAAGCCTATATTGCAGCATATCTAGATGATATTGCTGTCTTTAGCTCCACCTGGGAGGATCACCTGGTCCACCTCAGGAATGTTTTACAGGCCCTGCAAAAGGCAGGCCTGACTATCAAGGCCACTAAGTGCCAGATAGGGCAGAGTCAGGTTGTGTACCTGGGCCACCTTGTGGGTGGAGGCCAGGTTCAACCTTTGCAGAGCAAGATCCAGACTATCATGGACTGGACTGCTCCCACTACCCAGACTCAGGTGAGAGCCTTCTTAGGCCTGACTGGATACTATAGGAAATTTGTCAAGGGGTATGGATCAATAGTGACACCCCTGAATGACTTAACTTCTAAGAAAATGCCCAAAAAGGTTCAGTGGACAGCTAGCTGTCAAAAGGCATTTGATGACCTGAAGCAGGCCATGTGCACTGCTCCCATTCTACAGAGTCCTGATTACTCCAAGAAGTTCATTGTTCAAACTGATGCATCTGAATTGGGGGTAGGGGCTGTACTGTCACAATTGAATGAAGAAGATCAGGATCAGCCAGCAGCTTTCATTAGCAGAAGGCTGACCCCTAGAGAGAAACGTTGGTCAGCCATAGAGAGGGAGGCCTTTGCTGTGGTCTGGGCTCTGAAGAAGTTGAGGCCATACTTGTTTGGTACCCACTTCCTGGTTCAGACAGACCATAAGCCCCTCTTATGGCTAAAACAAATGAAGGGTGAAAACCCCAAACTGCTTAGGTGGTCCATTTCCCTACAGGGGATGGACTTCACAGTGGAACATAGACCTGGGAGTAACCATGCCAATGCAGATGGACTCTCTAGGTACTTCCACTTAGAACATGAAGACTTAACTGGGCAAGGTTAGTTTAATGTCCCTACGTTTGGGGGGGTTGTGTAGGAGAGTAGGATCTGCTTCACATGGGTACCCCCACTTTTTGCTGATGCTTCACTGTTTTTCGACATTAGTCTGGCTGGGGCCCTGCTAATCAGAACCCCAGCCTAGCTGCTTCCTCTCTAAAATGGTTTCCATGTGCCTTAGGCACATCACTGATTGGAATCTGGAGTGCCCTTATAAGTCCCTAGTATATGGTATACTATGTACCAAGGGCATAGGTACCTCAGAGGCCTACCAGGGGCTGCAGCATGTATTATGCCACCCCTGGAAGGCCATCCCAACTGACACCACAGGTCTGCTACTGCAGCCTGGATAAGGTGGTGCATGCACTCCTTACTGTGATATAGGTTACCTATATCACTAAATACATACACACATATAAACCTATAAGTCACTCCTATGGCAGGCCTTATCAATCCTGAAGGCAGAGTGCGTGGTTCCTATGTGAGAGGGTGCCCCTGCATGAGCAGGGCCCCTCTGCAGCGTTCGGAGACCCTTCTCTGATGCTGTTTGTAGTGCAGCCTGACCATATACTCTTAAGCGCATTATAACCTCGCGTTAAATGCTAACTTTGGAATGGCTGCACCTAAACATGTCGTGTTTGGTGTCAAACATCTTGGAATACTACCCCCCGCCAATTCTGGCGGCGGGGGTAGCATTCCACCCTTCTAGAGGGAAAGACATGTTAACTCTGGCTAGCCCGGTAACTTCTTTCTAAAGCCCTGGCATCACAAAATGGATGCTGCTGCCACAGACACGAGTCTGGCCTCCTGCTGCTGGATGAAACTCCGGCAGGGGAGGCCTGGACAATAGGTTTCCTGTCCCAGGGAGGTGTGACCACCTCCCCAGACAGGATAATGTGTATTGGGGCTGGGCGGGAGCACTTTCGGGTGCTTTGAAGTCCTGCACTGGGGGCACATTTGGTGTCCCTAGTGCATACCCCAGTTCAAACCGGATCAGGGGCTTGCAGCCCCTGCTTTGGCGCGAACTGGACAAAGGGAAAGGGGTGTAGCCACCCCTCTGCCCTGACCCACCCATAGGTGGGGCCACAGAGTAGTCCAACCCCTAAACTTGGTATAAGTATAGGAACCCAGTCCTTAGGACTTTAGATTATCCCTGGACGAAACTCTGCAACAGAATCCTGGACCTTCGACGCTCTACTAAAGACTAGAGGACAGAAGAATCTCCTTGGGGTCAAGGAGTGACTCCCCTGCTTGGCAGGCACCAAAGAAGCAATTGTCCGGTCTGCATCGCCTAAGCTCCCGTCGGATGCCGAAGTCTTTGCATCACCAGAGGTGGATTTCCAGACTTCCCCGAGGCTGCCCTGAGTCCCCAGCAAAGCTGAGGCCCGTAGCTGTCGTGGGTAACGTGGAACCGTGACCCCTGGACACCGCACGCATTTGCTAGTGCATCCTCTTCTGGGTCTCCCACGAAGTCGTGCTTTGGGCTCCGAGTAGCCCTAGCCTCCAGCACCAACTGCACCGAAGATCACTGGCCTCCACTCCACGAGTGTCCTGTGAGCCAGATCCACGTGCGACATCTCGAGGCTCCTTCGCGGTTGCTAGCCCGTTGGCTAGTAGCCCTTCACGAAGGCCAATCCTTTTCTTCTTGGGCTCCCTGGTTGCTCCAGGCTTTCCCTCACTTATCCTTGCTGGGTGAGTTCCTCAGACCTTGCTGGTCTGCACCATTGACGATCTTTATCTTCATCAAGACTTGCCGTTGCCAAGGCTTGTTGGGTCCAATCCGGTCGCCGACACCTCAGCACTCGACAAACATCGTGTACCAGCCCAAATCCTGCTCCTGGTTGCCGACAACACCTCCCGGACCTCGTGGCTGAAGAGTCAAGACGACCGTCAACGCAACTGAAGCACTCAACATCGGTGGGCATCTGTCCATCGCCTTCCTGGTCACTGGCTAGTGACCCAGACTCTGTCCCCTCTGCTTTCAGGTTCTTCAGATCTCCTATCCACTCTTGGATCCACCCGGACACTTTCCACTTGGTCGCCAGCAGCACTTTGCAGCAGATCGCCATTCAAATCGACGACGAAACCCGACCCCGAAAGGCACCTATGCACCCGGCTTCCCTGGGTGAGGTAACACGAGTACTCCGGTGCTCCCGTGGGTAGAGACTCTAGAACGACCTAGTTCTCAAAGGGTTTGCTCCAAGTCCTCCTTTAAGTGTCCCTTTTCTTTAATTTCCTGATCGCGACTTTCTCCATAGAAGTTAACGGCGTATCGCGGTTGTGTATTTACACTGCACGCGTCCCCCGTGGGTCCCCTGTGTCACTACCTTGGGTGGTTCCTTGTGGTCCAAGCACTTCTAGAGGCTCTAGGCCTAGTGTCTAGTTCAGTCGTGGTTCTTATACCACTTTATTGGTATATGGTTTGGTACGCCCCTAGGGCCCAAACGTGTATTTGTGCTATTACTGTGTTTAAATAACTTATAACTTGTGTATTTCGAACTCTAGCCTCATAAAGAGACTAGAGGGGTGTGTTTAGCAATAAATACATATATTTTGAATATATACCTGGTGTGGTGCTCTTTCATTTGATCACTCAAGAGATTATAGACTGGTAAAACAAGCTGCTTTACATTCCTTCAAGACTTAGCCTGAAGGCTGCTCTCCATAGCTACCATTAGGATAGCTTTCAATAAGGTTGTCTTTAACCTATCTCCAATAAGGGGTTGTTTGGACTGGTGCAAGGTGCCCACTATAATTAGTGGACAGCATATGCCAGGCCAACTTCTCACATTGGTGTGCAGCGTGTGGGATTCCAGCTTGCTATTGTTTTACCAGATAATCTCAATTGAATTGATCAACTGAAAACCACTAAAGGTACCTAAGGTACATATAATTTAAGCTTAGAATACAGTAAGTTCTACTGAACTTAGAGTTGTGTGTTAAGGGATAGCACACCCTTTCTACAACTCAAGAGAGTTTAGTAGGCCACACTAGAGTAGGTAGTGCATACACCACACCACACTAGTAATGTCTTTAAAGGAAGGACCTAAAGAATCCTTGCCAGAAGCCACTGGGCTTCTTCCTCCAAGTATGATACACTCCCATTCTTGGAATTGAGAGCTTTATGTAACTTGAGGAAATTGAGGACAGGCCAAAGTCCCACCACCCAACACCTTAAAGAGTTGTTGGTAGCTTATGATCTTAGTAAGCCCTTGGGGACTGAAGGGGTAGAAGCTGAGGGTGGGGCAGAAGATGAGGGTGGGGCCAGGGGTAGCAATACCCCCAGCCCCCCTCTGAAACTGGCCAGGAGGGTGACAATGACCCTGACCTGGATAACCCAATCCCTCCTGTGGACGATGAAGAGGAAGATCAGAATGATACCCTCTTTGTCCCCCAGGAAGGATTATGAGTGTGCCCAGAAGGTCTAGGTCTCCTTCTCAGGAGTCTAACCACTCTGGCACCTCCATAGGGACCTCTGTCTCATCTCATAGGAGGGAATCCTCTCATGAGAGGAGAAAGAGGCTGGTTCAATATGAGGAAGCTCAGCTTGAACTCAGAAAGCAGCAACTGGCTATAGACAGGGAGTCCCTAGATCTCTTCAAAGAGAGAAGAAAGTTGGGACTAGAGTCCCATGGTGGCAGCCATGTCCCTAGAGATAGGGAAAGGTCCTATGACCATAGGAACCTGAGCAAGATTGTCCCTCCCTACCAGAGTGGGGATGACATCCACAAGTGGATAACTGCTCTAGAGAGGGCCTGTAAAGTACAGAAGGTCCCTCAGGAGCAGTGGGCAGCAATCTTGTGGCTCTCCTTTGCAGACAAAGGTAGAGATAAGCTCCTCACTGTTAGAGAGGAGGATGCTGATAATTACAAGGTCTTGAAGAGTGCTCTTATTGATGGGTTTGGCCTAACCACTGAACAGTACAGGTTGAAGTTCAGAGATACCCAAAAAGCACAGACTCAAGACTGGGTAGACTATGTGGATTGTTCTGCCAAGGCTCTGGAAGGCTGGTTGATGGGCAGTAAGGTGTGTGACTTCTCAGGATTGTACAATCTGATAATGAGGGAGCAGATTCTTAATAACTGTCAAAATCAGCTGTTGCATCAATACCTGGTAGACTCTGATCTGACCTCTCCCCAAGAATTGGGAAAGAAGGCAGACAAATGGGTCAGAACCAGGGTGAAGCAGAAAGTACAGAACCAAGGTGGGGACACCAAGAAGCAAGATGCTAAGAACTCTGAAAAGGGTGGGGAGAAGGGTAAAGATCAAAAGTCTTCACAAGGCCCCCAAAAATCTTCTTCAGGTGGGGATTCACAGTCTACAAAAGGGAAAGGCCAAAGAAAATGGTGCAAGGTCTGTAAGCAAAAGACCCACTGGACCAGTGATTGCACCAAGTCCAAAGACTCAAGTCCAGCACCCACCAATGCCCCTAAGGCACCTGTTCCCCCTAGTACAGTTACAGTTGGTGGGAGTGCTCCAGCCAAGGGTTTAGTAGGGTTCACCCTGGGTACTGAGTTGGGCTCTGACCTAGTCAGGGAACTAACTCAGGCTGTGTTAGTCTGTGATGGAGGCATGGATGTGCCCTCCTCTGTGAGTCCCAGTAATCTGGGCAAGTACAGACAACAGCCTTTAATCAATGGACGAGAGGCTTTGGCATTTAGGGACACAGGGGCAAGTGTCACAATGGTGACACAAGACCTTGTGAATCCTGGGCAAGTTATACTTGGTGAGATGTACCAAGTGACCAGTGCTAGCAACGTCAGAACAGACCATACTCTGGCAGTTGTTAACTTCTCCTGGGGAGGGGTAACTGGCCTTAAGAAGGTTGTGGTGAGTGCAAACCTACCAGTCGAATGCTTGCTTGGCAATGACTTAGAGACTTCTGCTTGGGCAGAAGTGGAGCTCAGGACCCATGCAGAAATGCTGGGGATCCCTGCAGATGTGTTTGCTGTGACCAGGTCACAAGCCAAAATGTCTAGCACTGACCAGGCCTTGGATTCTGGAATAATGGACCAAGTGCCTTCCAAGAGGAGGAGTAGTAGGGTTAAGGCAGTGCCTTCCCCTTGGCTCAGGAAGAAGATCAGTCCCTTGAGGGGGATGATCTCAGTCCTGAAGAAGGAACTGTCCCAGAGGAACTTGAACCTGACCAGGTTGAGTTCTTGGGGACAGGGGGACCTTCCAGGGCAGATCTGAGCCAGGAGCAGCAGAGCTGCCCCTCCCTTGAACCCCTCAGACAGTAAGCTGCTGCTGAGGCTGCTGGGAAAGCTAGTGGTCCCCATACAGTGTATTGGGATGATGGACTCCTGTACTCAGAGAGTAGAGACCCCAAGCCTTCTGCTACCAGGAGGTTGGTTATACCTCTGAAGTTCAGGGGCTTCCTATTGACCCTAGCCCATGATATTCCCTTGGCAGGTCACCTGGGCCAGAACAAGACTTGGGATAGAATTGTCCCTCACTTTCACTGGCCCCACATGTCTGAAGACACCAAGGAGTTTGTCGCTCCTGTGTAACCTGCCAGGCCAGTGGCAAGGCAGGTGGCACTACAAAGGCCCCCTGATACCACTACCTGTGGTGGGGGTGCCCTTTGAAAGGGTAGGGATTGACATTGTTGGTCCCATGGATCCCCAAACAGCATCTGGGCACAGGTTTATCCTGGTGGTAGTGGATCATGCCACCAGGTACCCAGAAGCTATTCCCCTCAGGACCACTACAGCACCTGTGGTGGCAAGGGCCCTCCTGGGAATTTTCTCAAGAGTGGGCTTTCCTAAGGAGGTAGTATCAGACAGGGGTGCTAACTTCATGTCTGGGTACTTAAAAGCAATGTGGAAGGAGTGTGGAGTGACTTATAAGTTCACCACACCCTATCACCCACAATGCAATGGTTTAGTTGAGAGATTCAACAAAACCTTGAAGGGCATGATTAAAGGGCTCCCAGAAAAGCTTAGGCGAAGATGGGACATACTCTTGCCCTGCCTTTTATTTGCATATAGGGAGGTGCCTCAGAAGGGGGTTGGTTACAGCCCTTTTGAACTTCTGTTTGGCCACCCTGTCAGGGGTCCACTGTGCTTGGTGAAGGAAGGATGGGAGTTACCTCTCAAGCCCCCAAAGCAAGACATAGTGGACTATGTACTTGGTCTCCGCTCCCGGATGGCTGAGTATATGAAAAAGGCAACTAAAAACCTTGAGGCTAGCCAGGAACCTCAAAAGGCCTGGCATGACCAAAAGGCTGTTCTGACTGTTTACCAGCCAGGACAGAAGGTGTGGGTGTTGGAGCCAGTGGCCCCAGCAGCTCTCCAAGACAAATGGAGTGGACCCCACACTATTGTTGAGCAGAAGGGTGAGGTTACCTACTTAGTAGACCTAGGAACACCCAGGAGTCCCCACAGGGTTCTCCATGTCAACAGGTTAAAACCGTATGTGGACAGGGCAGACATGGGCTTGCTCATGGCTACTGATGAAGGGCAGGAGGAAGAGAGTGACCCACTCCCTGACCTGCTCTCACAGAACCCTGATGATGGGTCAGTAGATGGTGCAGCCTTGGCAGGCAGCCTCACTACCCAGCAACAAACTGATTGTAGACAAGTGCTCAATCAGTTTAGACACATGTTTTCACTGACACCCAGTCATACCACCTGGTGCACTCATGAAGTGGACACTGGGGACAGTCTGCCTATTAAAAATAAGATTTATAGGCAACCTGACCATGTCAGGGACTGTATCAGGACTGAAGTCCAGAAAATGTTGGAATTGGGAGTTATTGAGCCCTCAGATAGCCCTTGGGCTAGTCCAGTGGTCCTTGTGCCAAAACCTCACACCAGTGGTGGAAAAAGAGAGATGAGGTTTTGTGTGGACTACAGGGGTCTCAATGCAGTCACTAGGACTGATGCCCATCCAATACCAAGGGCAGATGAGCTCATAGATACTTTGGCCTCAGCCAAATATCTCAGCACATTTGACTTGACAGCTGGCTACTGGCAGATCAGACTAGCTGATACTGCAAAGCCCAAAACAGCATTCTCAACCCCTAGTGGGCATTATCAGTTTGTGGTGATGCCCTTTGGTCTGAAGAATGCACCTGCCACTTTCCAGAGGTTGGTGAATACAGTTCTCACAGGTCTGGAAGCCTATATTGCAGCATATCTAGATGATATTGCTGTCTTTAGCTCCACCTGGGAGGATCACCTGGTCCACCTCAGGAATGTTTTACAGGCCCTGCAAAAGGCAGGCCTGACTATCAAGGCCACTAAGTGCCAGATAGGGCAGAGTCAGGTTGTGTACCTGGGCCACCTTGTGGGTGGAGGCCAGGTTCAACCTTTGCAGAGCAAGATCCAGACTATCATGGACTGGACTGCTCCCACTACCCAGACTCAGGTGAGAGCCTTCTTAGGCCTGACTGGATACTATAGGAAATTTGTCAAGGGGTATGGATCAATAGTGACACCCCTGAATGACTTAACTTCTAAGAAAATGCCCAAAAAGGTTCAGTGGACAGCTAGCTGTCAAAAGGCATTTGATGACCTGAAGCAGGCCATGTGCACTGCTCCCATTCTACAGAGTCCTGATTACTCCAAGAAGTTCATTGTTCAAACTGATGCATCTGAATTGGGGGTAGGGGCTGTACTGTCACAATTGAATGAAGAAGATCAGGATCAGCCAGCAGCTTTCATTAGCAGAAGGCTGACCCCTAGAGAGAAACGTTGGTCAGCCATAGAGAGGGAGGCCTTTGCTGTGGTCTGGGCTCTGAAGAAGTTGAGGCCATACTTGTTTGGTACCCACTTCCTGGTTCAGACAGACCATAAGCCCCTCTTATGGCTAAAACAAATGAAGGGTGAAAACCCCAAACTGCTTAGGTGGTCCATTTCCCTACAGGGGATGGACTTCACAGTGGAACATAGACCTGGGAGTAACCATGCCAATGCAGATGGACTCTCTAGGTACTTCCACTTAGAACATGAAGACTTAACTGGGCAAGGTTAGTTTAATGTCCCTACGTTTGGGGGGTTGTGTAGGAGAGTAGGATCTGCTTCACATGGGTACCCCCACTTTTTGCTGATGCTTCACTGTTTTTCGACATTAGTCTGGCTGGGGCCCTGCTAATCAGAACCCCAGCCTAGCTGCTTCCTCTCTAAAATGGTTTCCATGTGCCTTAGGCACATCACTGATTGGAATCTGGAGTGCCCTTATAAGTCCCTAGTATATGGTATACTATGTACCAAGGGCATAGGTACCTCAGAGGCCTACCAGGGGCTGCAGCATGTATTATGCCACCCCTGGAAGGCCATCCCAACTGACACCACAGGTCTGCTACTGCAGCCTGGATAAGGTGGTGCATGCACCCTTTACTGTGATATAGGTTACCTATATCACTAAATACATACACACATATAAACCTATAAGTCACTCCTATGGCAGGCCTTATCAATCCTGAAGGCAGAGTGCGTGGTTCCTATGTGAGAGGGTGCCCCTGCATGAGCAGGGCCCCTCTGCAGCGTTCGGAGACCCTTCTCTGATGCTGTTTGTAGTGCAGCCTGACCATATACTCTTAAGCGCATTATAACCTCGCGTTAAATGCTAACTTTGGAATGGCTGCACCTAAACATGTCGTGTTTGGTGTCAAACATCTTGGAATACTACCCCCCCGCCAATTCTGGCGGCGGGGGTAGCATTCCACCCTTCTAGAGGGAAAGACATGTTAACTCTGGCTAGCCCGGTAACTTCTTTCTAAAGCCCTGGCATCACAAAATGGATGCTGCTGCCACAGACACGAGTCTGGCCTCCTGCTGCTGGATGAAACTCCGGCAGGGGAGGCCTGGACAATAGGTTTCCTGTCCCAGGGAGGTGTGACCACCTCCCCAGACAGGATAATGTGTATTGGGGCTGGGCGGGAGCACTTTCGGGTGCTTTGAAGTCCTGCACTGGGGGCACATTTGGTGTCCCTGTGCATACCCCAGTTCAAACCGGATCAGGGGCTTGCAGCCCCTGCTTTGGCGCGAACTGGACAAAGGGAAAGGGGTGTAGCCACCCCTCTGCCCTGACCCACCCATAGGTGGGGCCACAGAGTAGTCCAACCCCTAAACTTGGTATAAGTATAGGAACCCAGTCCTTAGGACTTTAGATTATCCCTGGAAGAAACTCTGCAACAGAATCCTGGACCTTCGACGCTCTACTAAAGACTAGAGGACAGAAGAATCTCCCTTGGGGTCAAGGAGTGACTCCCCTGCTTGGCAGGCACCAAAGAAGCAATTGTCCGGTCTGCATCGCCTAAGCTCCCGTCGGACGCCGAAGTCTTTGCATCACCAGAGGTGGATTTCCAGACTTCCCCGAGCCTGCCCTGAGTCCCCAGCAAAGCTGAGGCCTGTAGCTGTCGTGGGTATCATGGAACCGTGACCCCTGGACACCACACACATTTGCTAGTGCATCCTCTTCTGGGTCTCCCATGAAGTCGTGCTTTAGGCTCCGAGTAGCCCTAGCCTCCAGCACCAACTGCACCGAAGATCACTGGCCTCTACTCCACGAGTGTCCTGTGAGCCAGATCCACGTGCGACGTCTCGAGGCTCCTTTGCGGTCGCTAGCCCGTTGGCTAGTAGCCCTTCACGAAGACCAATCCTTTTCTTCTTGAGCTCCCTGTTTGCTCCAGGCTTGCCCTCACTTACCTTTGCTGGGTGAGTTCCTCAGACCTTGCTGGTCTGCACCATCGACGATCTTCATCTTCAACGAGACTTGCCGTTGCCAAGGCTTGTTGGGTCCAATCCGGTCGCCGACACCTCAGCACTCGACAGACATCATGTACTAGCCCTAATCCTGCTCCTGGTTGCCGACAACACCTCCCGGACCTCGTGGCTGAAGAGTCAAGATGACCGTCAACGCACCTGAAGCACTCGACATCGGTGGGCATCTGTCCATTGTCTTCCTGGTCACTGGCTAGTGACCCAGACTCTGTCCCCTCTGCTTTCAGGTTCTTCAGATCTCCGATCCACTCTTGGATCCACCCGGACACTTTCCACTTGGTCGCCAGCAGCACTTTGCAGCAGATCGCCATTCAAATCGACGACGAAACCCGACCCCGAAAGGCACCTATGCACCCGGCTTCCCTGGGTGAGGTAACACGAGTACTCCGGTGCTCCCGTGGGTAGAGACTCTAGAACGACCTAGTTCTCAAAGGGTTTGCTCCAAGTCCTCCTTTAAGTGTCCCTTTTCTTTAATTTCCTGATCGCGACTTTCTCCATAGAAGTTAACAACGTATCGCGGTTGTGTATTTACACTGCACGCGTCCCTCGTGGGTCCCCTGTGTCACTACCTTGGGTGGTTCCTTGTGGTCCAAGCACTTCTAGAGGCTCTAGGCCTAGTGTCTAGTTCAGTCGTGGTTCTTATACCACTTTATTGGTATATGGTTTGGTACGCCCCTAGGGCCCAAACGTGTATTTGTGCTATTACTGTGTTTAAATAACTTATAACTTGTGTATTTCGAACTCTAGCCTCATAAAGAGACTAGAGGGGTGTGTTTAGCAATAAATACATATATTTTGAATATATACCTGGTGTGGTGCTCTTTCATTTGATCACTCAAGAGATTATAGACTGGTAAAACAAGCTGCTTTACATTCCTTCAAGACTTAGCCTGAAGGCTGCTCTCCATAGCTACCACTAGGATAGCTTTCAATAAGGTTGTCTTTAACCTATCTCCAATAAGGGGTTGTTTGGACTGGTGCAAGGTGCCCACTATAATTAGTGGACAGCATATGCCAGGCCAACTTCTCACAGTCGCAACATCAAGAAGACGCCACTTTGTTTCTTTTGCACCAGATCTTCAACGCTTCACCGTCCTTGCGTGTAAGGGACTACCGCATCACCTTCCCTGCAACACTTTACGTTGCCCTGCGTTACGCATCTTAAGGTACATTGAACTCAAAGTGTCGCATTTCCATTTTAAGAGACTCAAGCTAATTCTACCATCTTTAAAGTACAGTATTGTGGATTATTTTTGTCGTTTATGGTCTTGTGGTAAATCTATATAAAAGATACTTATTTTTATAATACAACCTGTGTGGTGTCCATTTGTAGTGTTGTCACTGGATTACTGTATGTGTTCACAAATGCTTTACACACTGCCTCTGAACTAAGCCTGTCTGCTCGTGCCAAGCTACCAAGGGGGTGAGCAGGGGTTATTTCAGGAGTGTACCCCCTTACCCTGACTAGAAGCAAGGGTCCCTATTTGGACAAAGGTACCTACCTCTGCCAACTAGAGACCCCCAGTTCTAACAGAGAGCATAAGCCCTTTAGCACTGATCAGCAGTGGTAAAGTGGCCAGAGTCATAAAACCAACAAAAACAGGTCAGAAACAGGAGGCCAGAAAGCAAAAAGTCTGGGGATAAACCCGCTGAAAAAGCCAGGTCTAACAGGTTCACATATGAAACGCTGCCACTAGCTTGTAAATATCTTTATTACACATTAAATTAATTCCTGATGTGTACTAATTGTTTTGAATCAACTATGTGTTTTTGGTTTTTGTGCCCCTTATTCATCCAAACGGGTAGAAGAAATCAAAATGGATGCCTTGGTTGCCACTGTCACATTTGGCACACTCATTTAAAAAACATTCACTACCCACATGCATGCCCTCATCTCACACAGATGGAGTGAAAGGTCGGGTTTCAGATGGCTGCCACACCATGATAAAACAATGGAGAGACCAGTAGACTACACTCTCTGGCAGGTGACCAGTAAAAAGGAGGCTTATTCTGCCACTGTAATTCATAGCTACCACCACTGTCAGATTTGTACAGCTTGGTGAGCTAATCCCTACAATCATAGCTGGAAAATATTTTTGCTTTATGTCAATATGATAGTATGGGTTATCTATATGCAAACAAAAACCACAAGGGACTTAATTAATATATTAAAGCTTATAAAGCATTCTGTATTTCTTTTTATGGTGAATGTGTGGTTGACTATATATTTAAAATGTATTCATTATATGGAGCTTTCTGTAGGAGCTCACACCAGAAGTGAATGAAACACTAAATTCATCACAAAACACAATATCAGAAAGAGTGACACAACATAGCATACCATTAAATCACAAAAATGGTTGCTTATGAGATGTGCCCAGATATGCACTGTGCTAGATCCTGGAGTTAGTTTCCTCGTCATACTCATTGTGCTGACCCTCGTTTACTCAGCACTGCCTGTTTATATGTTCACCATTTGTAAACAACAAAGGTATGACAGACAGCAACCCGTGTAGAAAGAACTTCAAACTCTAGAAGCGGTACATTGATGACATCATGATTGTCTGGAGGGGAGTCATAGAGAAAGTGAGATCATTCACGGAGAGGCTAAGCTTACAAAATATGTACAAAGACACAAATTGCAGTTATGCAAATGCCATGTATCATATTACCCTCCCTTGCAGTATGAGATGTGTAGGAACGATCAGCAAGAATGTGAAATTCCGGATCAATGAACTCCAAAGTAACCTGAGATGCAGATTTTCCACCATTAAAATGACTAATCACTATTTTACAATTGGTCATTCCGATAATGACTTTTGCTGGACCACACTTGAGCAGGTACAACAATTATCCTTTACAGAGACATATCTAAAACCCTCCTAGAGAAAGACCAAAGATGGGTATACAAACTGAACACTCATATCATAGGACTGAATGACGACAATCGGTGGCTTAGTCTAGGCACATGAAAATGTTCATGCTCAACATGCATGAATAAAACCTCCTGATGACCTGTTCTGAGCTTTCCACTAAATGGGGTGCTTACTGTGGGTAACCAATTACGACATTCATTGAAATAAATGTAAGATTAACAACTTATGTGGCATTAAAGTAACGCCTGAGTCTGGGATGTAGACCATCACTACATTTTATACATTTTTAACTAGTGGATTCATATAGAGAATGTTTGAATTGATAAAATGATGCCAATACTTAAGAACAATAGACTGACATTGGCATCATATGTAGAAATCTGAACACCACAATTTTATATGAGTATGTTTTTTTCTGAAATGTGAGCCTTTGTCTATTATTCAGGACTGGGCTCCCTGACAAGCATCAATGTTAGTTCATGAATAACATATGCATATGCCCTCTATCCGGCAGACGATCGTGCAGGCATCTGTGCTGTCAAGATTAGATTATGCCAGTGTGCTCTATCTGGGGGCCAACAGGGCCGTGATTGCAAGACTGCAGAGGGTCCAAAATGTCGCAGCCAGAACTCTTCTTGCCATGCCCAGTTGCTGCTCCACCTTCAGCACCATCCGTCGGTTACACTGGCTGCCAGTAGAGAGGCGGGTGGAGTTCAAGTCTCTCTGCTTTGCGTTCAAGATTTTGAAATATCCTATCCCCGGGATATTATCTGGCCTACTCTCCGCCTACATACCCACGCGTCAGCTACGTTCTGTAGACCAACAGCTGGCGTCTACCCCACGTGTGAAGAGGGCCCGCGCCGGTGGGCGCTCTTTCCGCGTATTGGCAGCTAAGCTGTGGAATGGCCTTCCATGTCACATCCGGAGTATGGATAACTATTTGGCTTTTCGAAAAGCACTAAAAACCCACCTGTTCCCTCACTAGGCTACCTGCTCCCTCGTCTGTCATCTTTGACACCCTTTGGCTTTTTCTTTTTTGCTAGGCCGGACTCATGCTGCTAGCTGCTACCACTGCTCTTAGCGCCGGGACACCCCTTTGCTGGGGCAGCTGAGCACTCTACAAAACATCTTAACATAACATAACATAACATTTATAAGTTTGGTTCTTCAGAGCACATAATGAGGGTAACCACAATGATAACATATAAGTAAGTAGTTCACAAGTGACCTCCCACGTCATCACGCACGCTTATGCAATGTACACAACAACACACCTCACAGGGCACTTTGACACAATGATGTCAGATGCCCACGATCCAGAATCAGTAAGAATGAGAGAACGGTCGCACTCCTTTTTCAACAAAAGTTAATGATAGAAACCACGTTTCCACAATGTGTGGGTGCTATAGAGTATCACCTCCTGATCTTGAGGTGTGTAGATTTAATACGATATAGAAAGTCCTTCACCACTGGAAGGGCGAACTCATGTAAGCACTCCTATGCGAAAAAGATCGCTTTATACAGTCAACTCTCCATTAGTCGTATTTCACTTGAATTTATTCAACAACATATTCGGATTGTGAAATATCCATTCATTTGCGTAATTAAATTCTTCAATGCAAATCAGTGTCTTAACGTATGAAATCATCCATTGTTCAATTCACAGGAATTTCAACAAGATCCCCGATGCATTTTGGGTCAAGCCCTTCTTCAGGGGGTACTACCTGTGAAAGCTCAAGATGAGCGTAATCCATAAAACTGCTTTCCTGTGAATTGAACAATGGATGATTTCATACGTTAAGACACTGATTTGCATTGAAGAATGTAATTACGCAAATGAATGGATATTTCACAATCCGAATATGTTGTTGAATAAATTCACGATCCAGAATCAACACAAAAAGGGACACCTGTGTTTTCTTACTTCAAGTATGGGGCCGTATTTAGGTGGATGGCCGGGCAATTCCTTTGGAGTTGTAAGCAGTATTGTAGTCCATCTCTAATACTTGAACAGCCTGACTCTAACACAGGAAATTTGTGACACCGGTGACACCTTTCAAAGAGCTTGAAGTAGTGTGTACACATGGAGTGTGAATGATTGTTTTGAGAATACAATAGCATGCCAGCGAGATTACACGCACCTAAATTGTAAGTGGAAGGAGCATGAAGGATTTTCTCCCCGCTAACACTATAAATTATATTGCACATTGTTGTAGTTTGTGAGATTTGCGCAATGATTTAATTAGAGCGTACAGTGTATCATGAGCATGAACCTTTGGGACAAAATAACAACTGTACTATTGCTCCATGTTTTTTTTCTACATATATGTTACATATTTCCACAGAAAAACGGACTTGTTAAATGGCAAAGTTGACAACCACAAGACACAACTAATTCCAGTGGAAATGCAAACTACCATAGAGGGGTTTGAGTCGAAGAGAAACAACTCCACTTCTTCAAACAAAAAAACGGAAAGGCATTAGACCATTCTGGCTTCTCTGTGCTCACAATGTTCAATTCACATCTTTTACGTCAGGCGACTGATTCAATCGACAGCAGCTGGTGCTTTTCAATGGAGCGATCATCTCCATTGCCTCGGAAACGTGCAGCAGCTGATCTGAAACTGCTCTCTTCACGTGCCCCACTTGGATGCAGTTTAGAAAGCATTGCGCATGGTTTCATCTTTCTTAAGAGCTCATGAAAGGAGATTGGTCTTCTAAAACGCTATCATTTTGCTGGATCAGACCGCAGTGATCTTGTTTCTCCCGTGCCCCCTGTTTACAAAACAGACCCGATTGTTAAGACACTGGCTGGTGCTATTTCAGTCCTGGCTAAGAAACATGATGGCCTGATGACCGAACAGCTTCACTCTTCGGAAAACATTTTCAGGGGCCAGTGGGTCTTTTTTACCCATGAATGTAACTGTGTATTGAAAATTCTGGGTTGTGGAAACCACAGCTTTCCTGTTTGTTCTCTACATGATTTCCGACACTGCATTGCTGCTTCTGGTGTACTTGTGGGGCAAAATAACATGTTCTAAAGAACCCTGCCGGCAAAGAAAATTGGAATATGCAAATATAACCCTACATAGATTATTACATGAAAATATATGTTTTCTTTCCATGTGAGGCCAGACTGGTCTTTCTGGGAATCTGAGAATACAAGCATAATTTATGCATGCTTCTATTCTATCCTCATGAGAAAAGACTGGCTGTCTTTGATGACACCGTTTTATTGGCAAGAACTGCGATTGGATTGCCAGATCAGTTTTGTGTTTTTAGTACTTACAGTAAATCAGGCAAAAACACACATAACGGTCTATGGTTCTTGGAAAAAGAAAGATATAGCTTTTCAGTAAATAATTCAAAAGTTAGCACAGTCCCCTCACACCCCTATTTGATGACAAATTCAACTGGGGTCCTCTGCAAACAAAAAGAGCAGCTGTTCTAGCAACTTGCGACTAAATTGGGAAGCAAACCCATCAGAAAACGCGTGACAATCTACAAAGCAAACTGCTGCTCTAATGCTGTTTATGGGGCCGGTTTATGGAGCCTTAGAGATCCCCCTGGGCTAGAGATGATTGAAAATGACTTTATCAGAAGACTGCTGGGTATACCGAAAACCACTAGTACCCATATGTGCCGTACAGAAGAGGGATTAGGATACATAAGTGATCTCGTAAGGTTGCAACCGCTTTTATTATGGTTGAAGATATGGACCAAGGAAGAAACTCCATTTAATCGGTCAGCACTAGCTGACTGTCTTAAACTCGAGCGTGGTCTAAAAATACCTTGGTTTTAGTGCGTGTCTATATGTGTATATATATATATCTATGTATAAATATATATGTATGTATGTATGTACATATATTCACACACACACACATATATATATATATCACTTGCATTATCCTAAAATTATCGAATTTGTTTGAGAACCCAGCCTCTTATTCCAGTCGACGAGTCGATTTGTTAAATCATTGAAGGAAATGTTTTTTGTGTTTTTGCTAAATGACTGACAACAGATTGCGCAAGAACACTGGCAAGCCCACTGTTTCAGCCCATGCCTCAATTTGCATTAGTCCTAGCACTGAACCTTACCTCATTTGGGACACCAGTATACATCAAATGTTTTTGCTAACAAGGCTACGGCTGAATACTGTACACTTTCTTGTAGACTACCCCCGCGTGGGGCACTTAAGTCATTAATTTACTTGTTGGTTCGTGTGATGGCTGCTCTGCACAAAGCACAATGCACTTAATGCTATTTTGCAAGTTTTATTCTGCATTGAGAAAACTGCTTATTTTACCATTTTTAAAACAGCCCAATTTTAGACAATGTAGGGCAGCTATGATGTTCTTACAATCTTTGCCAACACCAAAGTTATGGTCTTTTACGGCAACTTTCATACAGCATGTTATATGCTTGAGGGCAGCGAATGAATAATGAATTATTTGTACTCAATGCCTACTTTATGCCTATTTTGCTATGTATCATTGATTATGTCAGCACAATTTTTAATGTATTATGAAAGTTTGTATTATGTTGCATTGTAACATTTATGGTCATTTGATGATCGAATCTAGAGTGATGACTGACTGGCTGTCTTTGTAATGGTTGAATGTAGAATAAAAACAAAGAAGGTGTGTGGAAAAGATTCTGGGGCAGATTTACAAGAAACTGACACATCTGTAGAGATGCGTCAGTTTCCCGGCGCCAGCCTGCAATACCCTTGTGCCACAGTGGTTGCGCCGTATTTACAATATGGCGCACCATGGCGCAAGGATTGACAGATGCGTCAGAAATTCTGACGCATCTGTTGGCACAAAAGTCACGCATTGCTGGAATCGTGTCGCGAGCACAACGCAACTCCAGCAATGCATGTTGAGGCCTATTCTCACTACACTGCGTAACTCCTTACGCCTGTTTCAAGCAGGCGAGATTTCACTGCGTCACTTTTATGAGGCTTTCCTGCGTGTGAACGCCCACCCGGCATACATTATACCTGACGCAGGCATAATGTGACGCAGGGCTTTACAACGTGACGCATCTCCCTAGATGCGTCACGTTGTAAATTGGCCGCATTTTTACGTGGCCGCTGCAGCACAAAAGTGACGCAACGGCGGCGCATAAGTGTCGCAAGGGGCTTGTAAATCTGCCCCTCTACGTTTATGTCTTCCAATTTAGGTATGTCGGAACTTGATATAATTATTACCCAATTAACAGTATATGATATACTTGATAAATTCATTAAAGGGAAAGAATGATTTAGGCAAGTACACGGTTTAGAATGGTAAGAAAGCTGCACAGGTATGATTAAACACAGACACACACCATTGATGGGGGAGGGGTTGGAAAATAGAACAATTCATGAATGCACAGTGCACTGGTGTAATTACTGCCCAGAATCAGTTATTTCAGGCTAGTAATTTCAGGACCCCTGCCACATGCAACTCATAATCTGACCCTAAACTTTGGTCTCGTACGTGCTGTTGAGTCTTGAGACACTTTTAAACATGGTTTGTTAAGTATTGTGTGAAAGTCTGTGTGCTAGGAAGTCATTTGAAAAGGTTTATCAAGTTTGCAGGGTCAGCCATGATGGTGTGTGTAGCACATAGGTCTCTGGCACACTTCCTACCCATGTCTATTCAATAGTGGACGTTCTTGAGAATGTGTGGACCCGTCTCTTTTGTTTTGTTCAGTTTCAGAAGGTTGTGACTGGATGACACTTCCTCTCCTGTTGCTGACATTCTTCTCCCATAGTCTGTTAACAGTGTGTGCTGTCTACGCACTGTATAAATCCGTCTGTACTGGAGATGATGATAATGCAAGTACATTGAAGGTTGTTCCTACTGCTCTGTTGTGCTAACCTGTACAGTGGTCTTTCGTTGGTTTATGAAACTGCACTGGTGCCTGCATCTATTGCTCCAAGTTGCATGCCATCTAGGGAGATGCGTCACGTTGTAAAGCCCTGCATCACATTATACCTGTGTCAGGTATAATGTATGCAGGGTGGGCGTTCCCACGCAAGAAAGCCTTGTAAAAGTGACGCAGTGAAATCTACAAGATTTCACTGAGTCACTTTTACGACGCCACTGCGTCAAAACCTTACGTCTGCTTGAAGCAGGCGTAAGGAGTGACGCAGTGTATTGGGAATAGGCCGCAACACGCATTGCTGGAGTTGCGTCGTGCTTGCGACATGACTCCAGCAATGCGTGACTTTTCCGCCAACAGATGCATCAGAATTTCTGATGCATCTGTCAATCCTTGCGCCATAGTGCGCCGTATTGTAAATACGGTACATCTATGGTGGCGCAAGGGTTTTTCATGCAGGCACAGGGAAACTGACGCATCTATACAGATGCGTCAGTTTCTTGTAAATCTGCCCCTAAATATTGTGCACTAGGGCTTGGTGGCCAGTCAAAGGATTGATTACATTTTATGTTGCATACTTTGCCTACATGACATGTCTATATTATGGCGACACAGAATCAGAGCAGATGATATTATGCCAAATGAAAAGATAAGGCATCTACAAATATGGTTCCAATCACTCGCTCTAGGAAATATGGTTAGTTTTCACAGCGAATCTTTAATGCACCAAAACAATTGCCCCACTGTTTCTGTGATCAACTCTAAAATCTATTCCTCTTTCATTCATATAGTAGATTTTGGCGAACAACTCTTTGCAAATCGAATGATACCCACTTCTGTTGTCAACAGAAAAATGCAAAGCTTAGTAGGTGTCATGCTCCCATCATTAGACTAATAAGAGGTACAGACTATGGATGCTCCAAGACTCTGTTCAATTCTTAACTACAGGTTAGGGCACACGTAGTAAGATGCCCTCAAATATTTTTATTTTATTTATATGGATGAGCAGTGAGAGACCTCTGGTAGGATGACGTCGGGCACCAGGAGAGATCGTAAGGCTATAGTATCCTGGATTGATATCAATGCGTGGGCAGTGAAATGCAACAAAATATGCAGTTTAGAACTGAGACCTTTGTTTGAGAGTCAGTCATTGCAGGGCCATGTATATATGATCCATTAGCCATTAATATTATCTTGGCACCTCAGATTGAGTATGAGTCCTGTTGCCTAGGTGTGGACCTTTTGCCATTTGGAAAGATTCTTTTTTTGTAAACCTAAATGAATGATGTTGTAGTAGCCCAGCTAAGAAGATGCACTGAAAAAAAACAAAGAATTAGGCACCTGTCTCATGGCTCAATCTCTATATTGTGGAAGAAGCTTTCATTTATCTCCTGACTTTTACCTTCCTTCAGTGGCTAGTGTTTTGCCTGTAATCCTTCGCACTTCTCTGTCTTCACTGAAAGTGCAGAGTCACCTCAAGTCTCATTTCTCTTGACATTCTCAATTAGCAGCCTTTCCAGGAATATGGCTCTACAGCATGCTATATCTGTCCCTTACTGCACTGGAATCCTCTACTTCACTCTCGAGCTACTTTAGGTAACACTGTTCCTACTGATTCCCACTTTCCCATCTCATGTTTCTATGTATGCCAAAGAACCTCCCCTTTCCACCTGTGACACAATTCCTTTCCACCCTTGTTCTACTACATATTTCCATCCATGATTCAGACCAGTGTTTTCTCTTGTCTTTGGTTATTTCAATTAACCCTATGTCTTTGTTCCTCTTATAACTTGTTCTTTTTGTTCAACTGATTCTTGTTACTCAGTGCAATCCTGATCTTTTCTCTTCATTGTAGCCCTTATTCCTTTTGGCACTTTTGATGTTATGATTCGTAAATGTACCCCAGTATAGGCTTAGGTAGTCACCCAACCTTTCACCTACATTTTTCCTGCCATTATACTACATAACGGTTTTGGTACTGACCTTTTAGCTAGATAGGTGCTGCATAAATGTCGTGTGGTTTTCTCCGAAAACTAGCCTCATTTATTATGCATGAGGATTCTCAGAATCACAGCAGGACAACCATCTTCTGCATAATAACTATGTATAAGGGTCATCCCTTTCGTCATCTTCGATCGACATGACACAGCAAGGTAAAACCCCTGATGTTACCTTTTTGGGTATCGAAACACCATATCTTTGCTTGGGCAGGCAGAGGTGAAAAACGTCCATGCTGACACGCTGAAGCTCCTGCATGCAGACAGTCCAGCACGCAGTGGTCTGACATCCCTTGCGGGGTGTCCATCTCGAGACCAAGACGGGGTCCCACAGTTTCTCACTTCAGGTAATGCGGTTGGCTTCATCCTATGGGGAACTGTTGGCTCTAGACCTACATACATGCTAGGTACACTTAGGTAAATCTAGTTAGGGTTAGCATCGTAGGTGTACGCATTTGAAGGCGAAACAGTACCCATAGCATACGAATCACACTTGTACACAAAGCTGAAATGCGTTTTGCTTCTACAGAAAAAAGTCTGACTGAAGTACAGACTGCTGTAGTGAGAGAAAGAGCTTTGGCTCAGGGGAAACAAATAATTGTCATAACTCCAGTACCGGCCTTAGAGACTGTTACAAAGGCAAGCGTTCCAAATGCTAAAACTTTACATCCACAATGGATACAATGGGCTAATTCTCTCACTGCAACAGATGTAGATTATAAATTTGATCCTACATTAAAAACACAAGCATTCCTGCAATACAAACAAGAATATCCTCTCCCAAATGTAGTAATGCCTCTAGATCAATATGAATACATTATTTATACTGATGGCTCTGCTCAGCCTGCCATAGGAAGTAAACAGCAATACAGCTCAGCTTGTGCGGTTGTAAAGGGGCATATGCAGGAAGGCAAGTTCTATCCTAGCAGTGCAAAGACACAGTCTGTAGGGGACTGCACGGCACAGCTGGCAGAATTGAAAGCCCTATTACTGGCACTTATAAATATGGATCGGGAATTCCCCACACTTATAGTGTGTGATTCATTTTACTGTGTCTAGTCTTACAATGAATATCTTCACTACTGGGGTCAGAACGGGTTTAAAGATTCAAAAGGTTGCACAATAAAGCACCAATTGCTTTGGGAACAGGTGGCAGAGATGAAAAAAGACTTGCCGAGAGCTCAGTTGAAACACACGCTAAGTCATCAACATGATGGCATTCACGTTGAAGGGAATTCATTGTCTGATGAAACCGCCAAGGCGACAGTACGAACTGCTGCCAGAGCTGCAATAACTCGTTCTCGTATGAGAATAGACGGAGACATAATGGTAGCTGTCATTACTTCACGCAAAAACAGCTCAGCCATTCCAAAAAGCTTTCCACTCAAGTACTCCTACAGGTTAGATGCGCAAAACATTCCATATGCTCAAATTTCAGGAGTGGGGGATAGAGTAATACCAAACATGGATTGCAGATTAGGTTTAATTCTAGCTGCACATGAGGGTCTGGGCACACGCAGGTATTACTGCAACTGTTTCATTACTGAAACAACGCTATTGGTGGCCTGGTCTAACGAAACAGATGAAAGCGTTTGTACTAAAGTGCGACATCTGTCAACAAATGAAGGGTTTGACTGTAGTACGTCCACCACAAACACCACTACTAATATCAGACAAACCTCTCTCATGTGTCTATTTGGACCACTGTGGCCCACTTCAATCAGATGGGGCTTACAAGTACATCTTGGTGGCAGTGGATTCATGCTCTAGATTCCTGTGGGTTTGGCCTCAGCGCTCGGCTGACGCCCGGACTGTTAAAAAGGTTTTGCGAGTCTTCATAGGGACATACGCAGTTTGCACATTACATTTTGACCGTGGCCCCGCGTTTAGCTCTTGGGCTTACAAGAAAGCCATGGGAAGCTTGGGTGTTGCATTGAGGTACTCCTTTCCGTACCATCCTGAGGGAAATTCGGTAGTGGACAGGAAAAACCGGGACTTAAAGCAATCTTTAACAGCAAGGGTATTAGGTTTGGGTGGCAGTTGGGTCAATCACCTATATGGAGTTCAGAGGGCACTTAATAACATGCCAAGAAGTTCCCTAGGAGGACGTACTCCTTATGAGGTCCTATTAGGGATGAGAATGTGGGTACCTGACCTCGATTGTGGCAGCACAGTGGCGGAGGAAAAAACGTTTGATTTCGATAATTGTTTGGCTGTTTTACAGGAACTCAATGTATTCCTGGTGCTACAAAGCAACATCCAAGTGAAATGCACCGCCACTGAAGAAGTAAAATCAGTACGGCAAGACGTGCTTGGGTCCCAAAAGTCAGGGACCTGGTCAGAGAAAAGATTGTGGACAAGAAAGAATTTGGGCCATCCTACAGAAAGGCTGTCCCTGTCCTGTCTGTCGAAGGAACAAGAACAGTACTTCTTCCGCCTCTTTCCGGCAAGAACGAAAAGAGATCCGTGTCCATTGATCGAATCAAACCACACTATATGGCGATCCTGAATAGCAGGCCACGTGGGCTCCTGGGTATCCACCACTCTCCTCTCACTACCATTTAGGAGGTTCAGACAGAAAGGCTTATAACATTCGAAGATTCTACAATATGAAGTAATGGAGTTACCAACAATGAAATGGAACTCGTTCCTATTGAAATTGAACATCAAAACCCAAATGAAACATAGATATCAATTTGGCCTACCACAGACATCTACATCAATATGACTCTACAGGAGACATCTGCAAGTTCAATAAAACCTGCTGAGCTACCAAAGATAGATCGAACTGCATCTGGCTACTTCATTGATTTTGACAATTTTTCTCTGGATCAAAGTGAACCTGAGTCACCGCCAGCTCCAGTTTCCCTCAAAACAACCTCATGATTTCTACCTTTGGCTGAAAAAGACATACCTAGTCTCACCATGGCAACAGCTCAGGATAATACCTGGCATACTGTTCCTACTCTTCTGAATAGGTTTAGTGACTGTCTTTTCCTTGCTCGTGAATGGACACAATCTCCCAGAACACTCCGCAGTAGCACATGTGAACTTGGTACTGAAATCTCATACGTCAACCCATCGTGAACAGAGAGACCTGTACTATGTGAACATTACAGCAGTTCCAATTCCTGATGGAATAGTTTGGGACAGAGCTTTAAATGATGTATTTGGTCCCACTGAACTTTTGAAAATACCACATGTATTTAAAATGTCTTTGAAATATATCATCACCTCCAGTACATACTCTGACGATTGGGATTTTGAAACTGTAAATAGTATGCTGTCTGATTTAGAACTGTCTGCAGCATTTTCGAAAAATGAAATGTTTGATGATTCATCTGATTTTGACACCATGTATTGTTACCAACACTAAGGTCATCACTTTCTACATAAAACATGTGCACCACGTAATGTTTTCACATACCACCAATTGGAACATTGTCCAACACTGCCGAAAGGTAGTTCAAACACGTTTGCACAGAGTTTGCTTATTTTTCTCTGTTTAATACATCAGATCCACGCTCATGTTATTATAAGGTTGCTACACCTGCATGGAAAAATATGCTAACGAACACTAAAGAGATTTATTCTGCATCCTTTATTTTCCAACTGTCTGAACAGGGTTTCGACTCATGGAAAGACACTATTGATGCAAAATCAGTCTGGGGGACTAAAGAATGGCAGGTTCAGGGAACTGAGGCACTATTTAGAGCATGCCTCATACCACAACAAATTATCTTCCTGAATGACAGTGTGCAACAGACTTCGGGGAGATTTACTAAGATTTTGCACCGTGTTTGAGTGACAAAAGTGACGCAAATTGGCGCAAAATCTTTTTTTCCCTATTTACTTCCCAGCACTAAACTTGCTTACCGCTGTAATAACAGAAAGGTAACGCGAAGCAATGTGTAACGCTGCTTCGCATTACTTTGCACCATGGGGGAATGCCAAGGGTGGAGCATGGGCGTACCCATGCAACCACCCAAGGCTTCTCATGCTAAGCCCAATTTACTAAATAAAGTAGATTAGGTTTAGCATGAGAAAACTGTGCCCTTTCATGTAGGCGCACAGAAGGAGAAATGCTTTAATTTCTCCTTCCTTTTTCCTCTTTGCATACGTGCTGCACTGTGCAGCGCACATACAAACTTTGCATTGTGTCTGGGCATCGTATTTTGTACAGGAAGGGTGCCCTTCCTGTACAAAAGCTATGCTAGACTAATGCACAAAACCTAGTGCTGTGGCACTAAGGTGTGTGCTTGGCGCACGGCTGCTGTAATCAGCGCCGGCGCAAGGGAACGGGGAGGAGAGAGCCATATCTCTGAAGATATGGCGCTCTCCTGCTCCCTCCCTGTTGCGCAACACAGTGCAGAATCGCGGAGGCTGCGCTGCGCTGTGTGAATTTTTTGTAAATCTCCCCCTTCCTGTCTTGGGTTAGCCAAGATTAAGGACTTGAACACACCTCGTATTCCCTCGCTTTCACACTTTTGAGGGATGGCAAAACTGTACAGAAAATGGTGAGGGTACACTAGATGACATCATGCAGGGCGATTCATACAGTTCGACAGACCCCAATTGGAAGAGATGGTTGGTTTGGCCTATCGACACAAATAGGTGTCAGTCAAAATTCAAGGGTACCACCGAAGGGTTTAGTATCCATAGGCCTGACTTACACTATGTACAACGAGAACATCTGGAGTGGTGACATCATACAGTGTTGGGAAGTTATGCCTCGATTGGCTAAGAACCTCAACACTGTCCCAGGGGAAACAACATTTGTCCTTACTCTCAGAAGACATGGATTTAAGGGATTTTTTGCTAGGTCTCTGAAAGCCATGTAGTAAACGCTTCTTACATGCCATTTACAATGAAATTTGAAAAATCTCTCAATACGAAGCTGCAGAGAGACTTCGTGAAATTGACAGAATTAACTTAGAAAAGGCCTTGGCAGTGGTTGACAATGGTATGATCACACTAACATCTAGGATTTATTCACTGGGCAACATTGTATCTTCTGCTATAGATATACTGGAATGCTGGATGTGTTGAGGTCTCTGAGCAAAAATCAATCTCTTCATCTAAAGGGTATAGGGAAAGACAGCATCAGGAACCCAAGATCAAAATGCCGCTTACAAATGCTTGTGTGGAATATGATTTTTTATTAGAAAAATCATGCTTAACATAGGTTTGGTTCAGTTAACCTAATCAGACTGCACTATGCCGCATTTATGAGAGTGTTTGTTTGAATGATGTACACAAGCATTTCTTTTCTTTTGCTTTTCTGACAATCATTGCAATTCAACTGCACCCATGGTGTGCCTGTGTATGTGCAAAAGTATAATTTCTCTAGGGGTCACATGTATCAAAAATCCATTTTGCATTCCCTAAATAGCGAAATTTAGGTAATCGCTATATAAAGAATGCAAAATGGTATGTACGAAAATAGCGATTACCTAATAACGATTCCTACAGTGACAATCACAATTAGATAATCGTTATTAGGTAATACCACTCTATGCATTTCTATGGGCTTAAAGGTGCATAGGTGCGAATTTATTTATTTTATTTATAAAGTTTTATATAGCGCGAACATGATCCCGAAGGATATCAGAGCGCTTCACAATTAAGGATGGTCAGGCAGGCATCAAATACAAATCAAAGAAAACAGTTACAATGGTTACAACAAAGCAGTACAATAGTTGAAGAAACAGAACAAACAGAAAAAAAAATATATATATATAAATATATATATATATGTATATATATATATATATATATATATATATATATATATATATATATATATATATATATATATATATATATAAAGCGGGACTGGGAGGGAAGAAAAGATTGGGTCAGGGGATATAAAACATCAGTACAAGAGATGAGGGTATAAGTCCAGTATCTTCAAGCAAATGATAAGAGCCAAATTAGGGTAAGAACTTGCACATAAGGAATCGTTTTACTTCCATTTTGAAGGCAACCGTGGAGGTGAGGCTGCGAATTTCAGGAGGGAGAGAGTTCCAGATCCGTGGAGCGGAGCCAGAGAAAGCTCTTTGACAAGTTCTCTTTTTGCGAAATATCTGTGGTTTAAGAAGGAAGGTGTTAGCACTTCTTGAGGGTCTACCACCTCCATATAGTTCTAGATTTTGGCATAGGTATTTGGGGGTTTTGAGATGGAGAGCTTTGTGAGTCAGGCAGGCGATCTTTAGCTGTATTCTTGCTTCAAAAGGCAACCAATTTAGAGATTTTAGAACTGGGGAAATGTGCGCAGATCTTTTTGTGCCCGTGGTCAGTCTGGCCGCTGCATTCAATACAGCCTTAAGGGGTGCCAAGGCATATTTCGGGAGGCCACATAGTGTAGCACTGCCATAGTCTAGCCTCAGCAAAACCAGCGCTTGAACCACCTGCATGAAGTCAGCTTGTGGGAGGAAAGGTTTGAGATTCCTGAGTAGTCTCATCTGGTGATTCGCACCCTTACAAACATTACTAATGTGGTTCTTCAAATTTAAGTGTTTGTCCAGGGTGATTCAGAGCGATTTGGCTGAATCAATAATGACGGGGGGCAGTTGAAGGCAGTGAGATGGTTCAACCAGAGGTCTACCTTAGGGGTATTATTCGGAGGAGAAATGAGCAAGAATTCGGTTTTGGAAGTGTTGAGTAGGAGGTGGTTCTCCGTTAGCCAGTTTTGAGTGTTCATGAGGGTAGTGTTGAGTGATGTGAGATTGTCAGGGGAGGAGATTTTCAGGTAAAGTTGCGTGTCGTCTGCGTACATGTGGAAGAGAATGTTCATTGAGTTTAGTGCATTTGCAAGTGGTTCCAGGAATAGGTTGAATAGTATGGGGGATAAGGCGGACCCTTGTGGGACACCCATGGATACAGGCGTTGGCTGGGATAGGGAGTGGTTCACCTTTATTCTTTGAGATCTGTGGTGGAGGAAGGACGAGAACCATTGCAGCACCAGACCAGAGAAGCCCATCCTGTGTTCCAGAACTGATAATAGGTTGTCGTGATTTACAGTGTCAAATACAGAGGAAAGGTCAAGGAGGATCAGGAGGCAGGATTCATTGTGGTCGAGCATTTTTAAAATGTCATCAAAAACATGAATGAGAGCCGATTCAGTGCTGTGTCCGCTCCGAAAGCCAGATTGGTGATCGTCTAGGAGTTGGAAGTTTTCAATGTGAGCACAAAGTTGGAATTGGACACATTTTTCAAGGAGTTTGGCCAGAGTAGTGATGTTTGAGATAGGGTGGAAGTTGTTGAAGTCTGCACTATCAGCATTAGGTTTTTTTAAAATAGGAGAAACCTGAGCCGCTTTTAGGCAGTCAGGGATCATACCTTGAGACAGTGAGGCATTGACAATATTTGTCCTTGAAGACGGCGGGAGGTAGCGGGTCGTTAAAGTGATTGGATGGATTAATACTCTGAAGAATTTTGTTAATGTCTCTTTCGCTAAAAGGGTTGAAGGTGTCCCAAGAGGCATTATTTTTGGTGCTCAGACTAGCTGGTATGGGCTGTTCAGAGGGGGATGGAGGGAGCGCAGGCCAATAGGATGGTAACGAGGCCTTTTTAGATTCCAGTTCAATATTGATGAGTCTCGATTTCTCAGAGAAAAACGTAGCCAAAGCGTCGCAAGAGGGTGGGCTGTGTCCTGGGTCAGAACGAGTGAGTGCGTCACACGATTGTTGTTTAACAATTTCAAAAAGTTTCTTGGGACGATTAGAGGCTTGGTTAAGTTGAGATCTGAGGTAGTCTGTCTTGGCGCTCTTAATTTGTTTGTTATAGGAGCTTCTTACTGATCTGAGGACTTTTAATTGATCCGAGGAAGGATTGGATTTCCAAGATCGTTTAGTTGCCCTTAGGTTGCGTCGTTCGGAGTTTAGGTTGTCATTAAACCATGGTTTGGAAATTTTTGTTAATGCATTTTTTTGTTGGATTGGTGCAACGGAGTCCATGATACTTGAGATAGTAGAGTTGTAAAAGTCGGTAAGTGAGTTAACCTCTGGCTTGACAGCTTGGGCGGAAAGGGCAAGTTTACATTGGGTTGCTAGTTCCGCTGTATTAATATGTCTAAGGTCCCTTTTCCATACCTTTAGCTTCTTCGATTGAGGCTTCCTCGCTGACACCACCCAGTTAATGTAGAAGATTATGATGTGATGGTCAGACCAGTCACAAGGGGAGATGTTATCCAATGATATTGTGTTTCCTTTGGAGATGATGAGATCCAGGATTTCTCCTTTATTATGCGTTGGCCTGTCACAATATTGGGTCAACTCGTGATCATCTAAGAAGGATTTCAGGCATGTAACAGCTTGGTCATTGGGATTAGACCAGTGAAGGTTGAAGTCACCTAGGAAGATTTGGGGAACTGCGGAATCGGCATTACCGGAGATGATTTCCAGTAATTGTTCGATGAAGGAGAGATTGTCCCTCGGGGGATGATAGAAAGTATGTAGTTTGCATATCGGGATGTGGTTACTTAAAATGTTGAGACAGAGGTATTCACTGGAGGAGGGCACAGAGGTCTCGGAGTGAGAGACCGAGAGAGTGCTCCGATGAATACAAGCTAGACCCCCGCCCTGCTTTTTCGCTCTGTCGAGACGAATTATGTCAAGGGAAGGAGGCACTAGGAGGTCAAGGATAGGAGAGGAGGCGGAATTTAACCAAGTTTCAGTAAGGATGACGATGTCTAACTCCTTGTATTGCGTGAGGTCGAAGATATCAGAGGCATGTTTATTGGCTGATCTGCAGTTGAGAAGTGTGCATTTGAGTCGTCCCTGTGGGTGGGGGGGAGGCGTCTGTGTGATGTTCACTCTTTTGAGGTTGTCGTTATTTATAACTCTGAGGTTGAGTGGGGGTTCTCTGTTCGGGCTAGGGTGAATGGCTTGAATTTGGCCGAGAGGAGTCTTGTTGGTGAGTAAGTTAAGGGAGTAAAAGGAGAGTAGATCCTTGATGTCTTTATATGCAAGATCGGTCTTCGTCCTTCAAGGTCGGGAGTCTGTGTTAGGGAGAGGTAAGGTATTAAGTGTGGGAAGGAGAGGATATTGGACAGGGTGGGATATCACGCTAGAGGGGCCTATGGGCAAATTTCGGAGGGAGAGGAGGGAGCTGATCGGGGGGAGATGCTCGATTGTCAGAGCTTTTAAGACCTGCAGTTCGGCAGTAAGAAGGTGCAGCTGGAGAGATAGATCATCAAGGCGCGCCACTAGGTCTAAAGGTTGGGTGAGGGTTACTGGATGTGTAGGGGGATCATGTAGAGGGGTGAATCCACGAGGGAGCCTGAGAGGTCTAAGGTGGTACTACTAGGATTCGGGGGGATGGGGGGGTTGGTCATTGCGAATTTGGAATGATTTTGAAAGCTTGGAAAGAGGGCCTGGGAAATGTGTAAGGACAGGCGGGCTAGTTGCCTGTATGTCGGGGTGGTCAAATGAGGGTAGGAAGGGTTTGACTGTTCAGGATCTGAGGAGGACATATACCAGGTCTCAGGCCTGTCGGGTGAGGTGGTTGTAGGGATGAGGGAGGGGGGATCGCCTGTAAGGAGTAAGGACGAGAGGGCGTGGGTGAGTCTCTCAGCTCGAGAGTCACCTTGTATCGGACAAGTGGTTGGCAGGGAGAGTGGGTTTGATTGATCAGGAACCAAGGAGTACCGTTGCCCAGACTCCAGCCTAGCAGTAGGCAAAGTTAAAGGGATGAAGGAAGGAGCATCTTCCGTTAATAGAAAAGACGGTAGGGCGTGAGGGAGCCTCTGAGCTCGAGAGTCATCCTGAATCAGACTGACGGTCGGCGAGGGGATTGGGCCCATAAGTCCGCCAACCGGATGAGGAGGTGTTCTAGTGGGTTGATATAATCCGACCGGGGACATGAAGGCTCTGGGATCTACTAAAGGAGGTGAGGGGTTGGGAGAGAGAGGGGTACTCTCAGCTGTTAAAGTGGGAATACTGGTTAGGTCCAGCGAAGGTGTAGTGGATGAGTCGGGCCTGTGGAGTTGGCGTTCACCGCTTTTCTGAGTGTGGGGTAAATAGTGGCCATCTTGGCTAGATTGATATTAGAGGCTTTGATTAAGATGATACCATTATTGTGGAGGGTGATAGTGATGGTGGCTTTGAGGGTGTACGAGAGAGAAGTTGTGAGTTTGAGACCATGAGGTGTTTTCTTTGAACCTGTTATTCGAAGCATGGAGTAGAACACAGATCGCCAGCAAGCCCGTTTTCTGGTATAGAAGATGAGGTCATTAACAAGAGAGCCTTTTTTTGTGCAGAAGTAAAGTCTGAGATTAAGGTTTCTGGTCTAGCTTTGAGACTGCGATGTTTGAGTTTTTTGCCGCATTTTTGGAGAGGTTAGTTGGGTAGTTGATGATGAAGGCGTTGGTACCAGTGGGGTCAGGACTTATCTCCATTGTGAGAAAGAGACCTAGTGGGGATGGGAGCTCAGTTATGAGGATGAGGAGGTGAGAGAATACGGCGACAATCCTGGGCCTCACTATGGAAAGGTGAGAGGTCGCAGTGACAGCACGTTGAGAGGCGCAAAGATCTTGCTGTGCAGTGCCAGTGACTGGGACCTCCTAGTTCACTGCCAACATGGTTTTGTATTACCTAATTTGGGATTACTTAATTGGTAATCCAAAATTAGGTAATGCAAAAACAAGGGTGCCAGGAAGCCTGAGACCCCCTGAAGCACCCCCCAAAAAATGTGCACGTGTGCTACATGGCACTTTGAAAAATGCATTTTTTGTGCATTTTCAAAGATTACACCTGGTTAACATCGACTTGGAGTTGATGGTAGATAGCATTTCCTAAATGCACAGTTTGCATTTAGAAAATGTGTGTTACATGTGCTTAGAGAATCGCAAATTGTGATTTTCTATTTGTAGTCACAATTTTAGGTAATCCCAAAAATAGCGATTACCTATGCTTTTCCAAAACCTTTCATATATCTTTAAATACTATTTTGCATTCGCAAACGGTAAAATTTGGTGATTTGCACCATTAGTGAATGCAAATATGGTTTCATACATGTGACCCTAGGTTCCTTAGCCAACAGGATGTATTTGAAACAGTTTGAAGGTCAATGTGGTAAACCGCTATTGCTATGTTTGTTGCTATGAAAATGCTGAACAATCCATTATACTATGTTGCATTTCTCATGTATCAGTTCAATGAAAATCATTTACAAGTATGTGTTTTGGAAATTAGCAATCTGTTGGTTTACTGTGTAGGTAACATATTAATACAGCCTCTATACCTCATAACATACCATGAAACTGTCTGCTGTCTTTGTAAAATATTTTTTTAAACATCAGCAAACATTATGACAATATTTATTTTTCCATTTTGCCTTGGACAGTCAGACATTTTGCTTTAGACATTTTTGCATTGCAGCACAGGATGTTTTGAAAGCGCTGCTTGGTATTTTAAAAAGGCATTGCTCATTTTGAGTCTACTTTTGCATTAGAAGTTTTGCTTGATTTATTTCTTGCTCGCTCAGTGGCCTCTTTGTATTTACGACTTATTATTTGATTATTTGATAATGTGCTGTGGCTAACTAATTTCTTAATGCCACTTGTAATTTTGCACATTTTATGAATTAGGTGAACCTAACTAACTTTTCCTTTCTGTAATGATAACCTTGATGTTTGCATAGATCTATAAAATTAAGAAGTGGAAAAGCCGAGCTGTGCACATTTTTCATTTGTGGTCTTGGCAAAGTAAATAATTATAATTGGAACCAGTTTAAGGTGGAGTCTCCCTTTTTCCGCAAATTGACCATCCTTCATCTCAATTGGATTGGAGCTTCAACACCTGGTAGCAGTCCCAACTTAGTCAGCTTTTTGCCCAAGCAGCAATAGAATCATAGACCCTACTTGGATCAAAACATGATCCAAGTAACTAACAGGTTTCTAAGGCCGCTGTAATACCACTCTGTTAAACAGTACGAAATGCTTTCTTGAAATCTAATTAGACAACATTCATAACACCCCTGCGCCCTGAGACCCTAACGGGTGAGTAGCCGCTTTATATAAATTCCTGATTGATTGATTGTTAACTTGTAAGTTAGGAGGCATTTGCATCTTCATTAAAAGAAAAGTATACATTTCATTTTGTTTGTGTGCAAATTTGCAACAAGGTAGGCGTTCCTCCTCTGAAAAGGGGAAGATTTACTAACATTTAACACAACACAGTGCAGCAAGGCAACCTGCTGCACTGCGAGGCATGAAAGGGAGACATCACAAATGAATGATATTTACAAAGATATGGCACATTTCTGCTGCCTCCTTGCGCTGGCGCACTGTGTGCTGCCTGGTGCCAATGCAGGCACCCTTGCACCATGGTGCAAGAATGCCTGGGTTACGAGCAGGATTGTTTTTGTGCAGGAAGATAAACTTTCCTGCACCAGAACAATTCTTAAAGGCATTTTCCTTTTTCTACGTGTGATGTGTTTTGCACTACACATGGAAAAAGGAAGGAACGAGGAGAAATAAAGATATTTTTCCTCGTTTCACTTGGGTCCAGGAGGTGTACCACTTAGATGCATTCCCAGGCTTACAACTTTTTGTAAATCTTGGAATGCACCAAAATACATGGGTGCATGTGTGGGAAGACCCATGCTCCACCAATGAAACACCTCACTGCCGCAAGGTAATTCAAGGCAGTGAAAAGTCTTGGATTTATTAACAGACGCAGAGCCACGCAAGGTGCCTTTGTGTGACTTAGTAAATCCCTGTGAAAGGCTTGCATTGATGCAAGTGCAATGCAAGCCTGTTTTAAATCTGGCCTAAAGTGTTTTAAATTGTCAAGAGAATAAATAAACATCATGGAGTTACAGTATTCCAAAAAATGTAAGATCCCTTTATTGGAGTGTGTGGTGACTAATGGAGGGATTGTGTGACATTCAGTCACTATATCATTATACCAGTAAACATTCAACCATTACACCATCATACAACAAACCATCATGCAATTATTGATGGCGAAACATCTCAAGCGTTTACCATACGCTCAATTGCGTATCTCCTACCCCACATGCCCTCCGTCTCTCTGCACAGACTTCATTTCAAGTATATGGTTGTTTTCATAAAGTTAGAGGGTGAAAGCACAGTTTGCACACTAATTTTCTTTTTATTTATTTCATTTATATTGGGCACATTATATTACTGAGTGCTCAGTATTTGACCATGTGGTTGTCTCTTTATTACACAGTATCTAATGCGCACTCAAAAATCGGTCTATGTGTAATACAGTCAGCCTTTTGCAAAAATACAGGGCAGTGAAAAGCCTTTGAGGTTTAAACTATTGACGCATCTAAAGCTGCAAAACATCAAGGGATGGCAGACGCCTGTAAACAACCTGTAGATGCATATTATCTCTGCAGAATAAGAAATGTATGTAAATGCCTTAAACAAAGCAGTAATGAGTGCACATTCAGGGCGCTAATGTGATGCATTGCCTCGCGAAGAGGGGGCTCGTCAGCTCTCTCTCTTCAGATGTTCCTCAGACAACATCTACTGGAGGCTTTTCACAAAAACTGCTGCGTGCACTGGAGCTAATTTCCCTGCCTTTTTCGACAATTGCTTTAGTCTTCTTTTTTTGTTTTAGTAACATGCCAAGAATGATCCACAAAATGTAATTTATGAAAATACATTACGCTGGTCTAAAAAAGTAAGGGGCAGATTTACAAGCCCCTTGCGCCACTTTTGCGTCACTTTTCCCATGTTAAAAATGACGCAAAAGTGGCGCAAGGGCCTTGTAAATCTGCCCCTAAATGTATGCTGTGTCGGACAAATATTGCTGTTCCTTCTATTGACCAAGGCATGCAGTGACCCGGTGTATTAGCACATAAGCAATGCTCAAAGCTGTGACTACTCTCTGGAACTCCTTTCCCAGTCATCAGAAGGCAACCCATCCACGTTACACTAAGGAAGGACCTGAAAGCCCATCTCTTCCTCTGTCTGATTTAACAATAACAACCTTAATTCGGAATTCTATGCTCCTGCTTCTGCTGAAAACTGTATTGCCCATTTTTTCCTCTATATAAACTTTTTATTATATAATGTTGTTGAGTTATATGGACAGCCTGCCCTAGCACCTCTGTTGAAGGTACTCTACATAAGGCTGTTAAATAAATGAAAAAAACCTGTCTACAGTATTTGATTGCCTGTGCAGTAAAGATTTTATGTCCGCCACCTCTAAGCTAGAAAACAATTGTGATGCATTTCATGAATATCACTGAACAAAGGAATTAAAAACAAAATAAACAGAGCATCAATAACGACAGAAAAACTACTTACAGTAGAAACACCTTAAAAATAATGGGGCAGATTTACAAGCCCCCTGCGCCACCAGTACGTCACTTTTCGTGACGTACTGGTGGCGCAGGGGGCTCCTCGATATTTACAAGGAGAGGAAAAGCCACCATGCGTGACTTTTCCTCTCCTTGTAAATACCGTCCCTTCACACGCAGCACTTTGCGGTGAAGGGGCGTTCCATGGGTGTTGCTGTGGGTGTTCCCACGCAACACCCATGGAACAAGACACATCTCCAGAATTACGAGAAATCGTAACTCTGGAGATGCGTCTGAAAGCTACGCCACCCTAGAGGTGGCGTAGCGAGGCGCACCGAGGAGAAATGTTTTCATTTCTCCTCGTTTTTCCTCTTTCAATGCGTGCTGCATTCTGCAGCACGCATTGAAAGAGGAAAAAGCCTGTACTGATTGTTTTTGTGCAGAAAGGTGCCCTTCCTGCACAAAAACAATCTCCCCATGGCGCAGGCATCCTTGCACCATGGTGCAAGGGTGCCTGCGCCGGCGCTTGGCAGCTGTTTGTGCGCCAGCGCAGGGGAGAGCACAGGAATGCGACATATTCTTGTAAATATGTCGCATTCCTGTGCTCTGAAAGTGCCGCAGCGTGGCGCAGCCAAAGGGCTTGCAGCGCCACGCTGCGGCACTTTCTTGTAGATCTGCCCCAATGGCTATTAGTCAAATGAAAAAGGTTCAAAAACAGATGAGCAAATTATTTAAAGGAACAAGAACCCTCTAGAGCTTTACCAGTTCAATCTGTCTTTGTTAGGACCAAGGCTTGCCCAGTGTGAGGACATATAAATGTAATAGCAGGGGCAAGGGGAATGCATCTGAACCACCAATTAAGGTGAAAATACTTGGACATCCACAAAGATCAGAAAAAAGTAGTTTAATTATAGTCTGGTGAAAAAATATTTAGAGTACAGACAGTTGCATAATGAAATAGGCTTTCACAACGGTGTACAGCCTCTGTAATAAAAAAACGCAACACTCATTTGAAATACGATCATGAAAATAATTGTATTATATTACAAACACTGGCACATCTGTAGATGTTTAAAATTTGATTAACACCTGGTCCCATTTTAGCTCACTTGCTTTTCAGTCCACACAGCTATCAGCTGAGTAGTCATGATTAATAGCTTTGAGAAACACTCTAAAGAAAACACGTAGTCTGTTTTTTCCATATTTAATAATAAAAACGCAAAGAAAATAAAAGGGTTTATGTATAGTTTTTGTCTGTGAATAATATTAGAAATGGCAAATGAAAACTGTAATCATAATACAATGGACACAAGCTCAGATGAATTTTCACCAATCATTTTAGGGAAATGTATCATGAATGGTGCACTTGTCAGCACACTCAACATTAATTGATAGAAATTAGGCGAGCCTTAAAAACAGTTCTCAAGATACAACAAAGATATGGGCCAATTACAGGCAAGCTTGGGCACACACCACTTCATGTGAGTTACACCTCTTAAGGAAAATGTAAAACTGTACTGTTAGAAAATCGAATTCTTTGTTGGCTGAGGTATGCACCCAGGCCAGGCAGGAACCACCATTTTAGTCAGGGTAAGTTAGATACACACTAAAAGATAACCCGTGCTCACTCTCTGGTACCTTGTCACGGAGCAGTCAGGCTTATCTAAAGAGGCAAGGTGTAAAGTATTTGTGTAACACACACACAGCAACACAATGAATACACCACAGTAACACTCTGTGCAGGTTTATAAAAATAGATTATTATATTATGAACAACCAAGCCCAAAACAACAAAAATCCAATGTATAGAATATGAGATATTGTATTTTAAAAGGAATAAATGCAGTAAAGTGCATGGAAGCAAATAGTGCTAAAAAGGTTATTTTAGGTTGCACTGGACTGCGGCAAAGCCAAACTTTGGGCCGACCCTGTGAAAACGCAGGTCAGCTACAGGACCCACGCGGGCCATCGGTGAAAAATGTACTTTTCCTGGTTGCAAGCAATGAGATGGGTCGATCTTCTCCATGCAGTAAAGGGAATGCATCAATTTCAAAGACAGGCGCCGGATTCAAGAGGCGTCAAGCGATGAGCTGGATTCTGCCACTCATTCGAGGGGATGAGACCGGTTAGCACTGGTAAAGTGCTCAGAGTCCTAAGGCCAACAAAAAGAATCAGCAAAGACAGGAGGTAAAAGGCAAAAAGCCAGGGGGCAGGCCCCCTAAGGATGCCAGGTCTGACATGTGACCCCCTCCAGTTGAAAGTAGGGGATCTACCCAACCTCTAGGGAGTTCTCATCACTAAGGAGGACAAAACTAGATAGGCCATCAGCATTGGTGTGGTCTACACCAGGTCTGTGTTCCACCCTGAAATCCATACCCTTTAGGGAAATGGACCACCACAACAGTTTTGGAATCTCACTCCTCATTTGCATGAACCACCTGAGGGGCCTGTGGCCAGTCTAAAACAGGAAGTAAGTGCCACAGACCACAGCAAAAACGACCCTCTTAATAGCACTCCACCTCTGTGTCCTGTGAAGTAACCTCCTGGAGAAGAAGGCGACACTTGGTATAGGCCCTACTCATCTACTCATTAAGTTGGGATAGTAATGCTGCTAAGGCATGCTCTGAGGCATCTGTCTGAATGATAAACTCCTTGGAGAAGTCAGGGGGCTTAAGCACAGGAACAGTGCACATGGCCTGCTTAAAGGAGTCAAATGCAGTTTGCATTGCCTCTCTTCAAATCACATTCCTAGGCTGCTACTTCGAAGTTAACTCAGTCAAGGGGGCAACAATGGTGCCATATCCCTTGATAAACCTCCTATAGTACCCACTGAGGCCCAAGAATGCTCTAACCTCAGTCTGGGTTTTGGGGCGCAGCCAGGCGATGATGGTTTCTATCTTGGCCTCAAGGTGTTGCACCTTCCACCTGCCCAACAGGTGTCTCAAGTACACCACAGACCCCTGCCTTATCTGGCACTTATTTGCCTTGATAGTGAGACCTGCCTATTGCAGAGTCTGATGCACTTCCTGGAGGTGAAAATGGGGTCCTTCCAGCTCCTACTGAAGACAGCTATGTCATCCAGATAGGCAGCAGAGAAGTCCTCCATAGCAGCAAGAACCCGGTTCACCAGCCTCTGGAAGGTGGCAGGGGCATTCTTTAATCCAAAGGATATCACTCTAAACTGATAGTGGCTCTCTGGAGTGGAGAAGGCTGACCTCTCCTTGGCTCCTTCTGTTAGGGTGATCTGTGAGTACCCTGATGTAAAATCAAAAGTACAGAGATACTGGGCAGCCCCTGACCTGTCCATCAGCTCATCAACCCAGGGTATGGGGTGATCATCTGTCTTGGTTACTCAATTTAGCACTCTGTAATCCACACAGAGCCTCAGTTCAGGTGTGGTGCCCGGTGGGGCAGCTTTTGATACCAGAACCACAGAACTGGACCAGGGGCTACTGGAGGATTCTATGCCCCCTAACTCAAGCATTTTGGACACTTCAGCCTTAATGCTGGATGTCACCTTATCTGACAACCTGTAAGACTTATTCTTAACAGGGAGGTTGTCCCCTGTGTCCACATCATGGGTACACAGGTGAGTAGTCCCAGGCATAAGGGAGAACAGAGAAGAGTACTGTTCCAACACTTGGTGGCAGTTCAGGAGTTAGAGAGAGGTAAAGGATTACTCTTTCTACAGACCCCTCCTTCTCCTTGGAGCCCAAGAGGTCAAAGAGAGGTTCACTCTCCTCTTCCTCTTTTCCACCTGTCACCAACAGATTGGTGAGCTCAGACTTCTCAAAGTGTGGTTTGAGGCGATTTACATGCAGCACCCCGTGGGGTTGCCTAGGGGTCTTGAGGTCCACCAGGTATGTGGCTCACCCTTTCTTTCAATCACATCATAAGGTCCATTCCAGTGGTCCTTGAGGACCTTGGGCTCTACCGGCTCCATCACCCATACTTTTTGACCAGGTTGAAACTCCACAGTGGTATAAATTTTGTCATGCCACTCATTCATGACTTCCTGGCTGGCTTCAAGGTTACTGGAAGCTTGCTTCTATAAATTAGCCAGATGGATTCTAAAGGCCAGGATGTAGCTCACTACATCCTGGGGTACCTTCTTAGGATCTTGCTCCCACCCTTCTTTTACCAGACCCAGATGGTGGGTGCCCATACAACAGCTCAAAGGGGTTGAAACCCACTCCTCTCTGTAGCACCTCTCTGTCAGCAAATAACACGCATGGTAAGAAGATATCCCACTTTTTTCTCAGGGCCTCAGGCAGACCTCTGATCAGGCCCTTCAGGGTTTTGTTGAACCTCTTAACAAACCCATTGGTTTGTGAATTGGTAATGGGTGGAGAACTTGTAAGTTACCTGTTGACTGCACATAAGCAGACACCGATTTTGTGCCCCTATCAGACACACCTGCTTTGGGGAACCACACTCAAGCAAAAATCCCATTCAGGGCCTTTGCCACTGCAGGTGCAGTCATGGTCCTCTGAGGGATTGCCTCTGGGTACCTAGTAGCATGATAAACCGGAAGTAGGATAAACGTGTTGCCTGATGCAGTCTGGGGATCTACAGGCCCTACAATGTCAATGCTCACCCTCTCAAAGGGGGTGCTAATGGCAGTCAAAGGATTAAGTGGCTTTAAGCCTCTGCCCTGTCTTCCCGCTGGCCTGGCAAGTCACACAAGTCCTACAGAATGCATGTTAGGAATTCTTGATCCTAGGCCAATAGAAGTGGGGGACAAGAACTTGCAATGGTCTTGTCTTGGCCTAGATGTTCTGCCAGGAAAATTTCATGAGCCAGCTCCAGTAGGAAGGCCCTGCAGCATTAGGGGGCCACCAGGACACCCTAATGTCCCATGCCCAGGAGCCTTAGTCTCAGTGTAAAGAAGGTTGTCCATCCAGTAAATGCGGTGACTACCAGAGGCATCACCTGCTGCTAAAGTTTCAGCCTGTTGCCACATGCCCACAAGGGTTGAGCGTTTCCTTTATGCCCTACAGAACTCCTCCTAGTGGGTCCTCCTTCCACATGCCACCTAGCAACCCCAGGCAGGTCACCACAGAAAGCAATAACCTATTCAGTGGACTCTGAGGTGGCCACCGCAGGTGCCCCATCCATCTCACTGAAGGAACATTCAAGGGCTGGTTTTCCATGCCCTCTACCTCTCCCCTTCTTTGGAGCTTGCTGGGCCATTGTTCCAGGCTCCAGCCCTTTTTGACTCCCATCCTGTGCAGCAACTCCGTGAAGTGACCAAACAAACTGTGACGTGCTACGCTGGCAGAGTGCATTCAGTTGCACCGTTTGTGCTGATTTATAGCACCGGGTGTTTGCCCCTCGCTGGAAAATCAGGGCAAACTGCACCATGCAGAGCGCAAGAGGGCGCTGCTTCTTTCTGCCGCTTAAGTAGATGTTCTACTTGAGCGGCAGCTTCTTTAAAGCAAACAGAAGATTTCTCAATGCAAGTGGTAGCGGCCATCCGTGAACACCCATGTTGAGAAATCTCGCCAAGAGGTGGTCTAGAGTAAGGTTTTCCTCCCTCACACTCGCCAACCTAATGTTGGCTTAACGTTGGCGAGTGCGAGTGAGTAAAAAACTCTGCTCAGCTGTGACAGCGAAGTAGGGAAAAGTCCACAAACTCTGCAAGCGGAACGGAATTTCACACCAAGGCCTAAAGTATATGCACTTTTCCTAATTTATGTTTTGTTGGAGTTAAAATAGTACAGCTACTTCCCAACAAATATGTGCACTTTCACCAGTGTTAGTAGGACTGGATTTATTTATGATTTGTATAGCACCTGAATCACCCCCGAAGGGGTATCTCTGTGCTGTGGAAATACAGAGGAAGCTGATACAATGCGAGTCTAAAACAGAACAGTTTTAAGAAGCCTTCTAAATTGAAGATGGTCCGGACATTGCCTCAGCGGAATAGGGAGCTGAGTCCAATACAGGGGAGCAAGGTACGAAAAAGCTTTCCCACCCATCCTCGCCTTCTTTATCCGAGGAACTACAAGAAGGGATTTGGTTCCAGAGCGAAGATCTCTAGTGGGGGTATAACGCTTAAATTTCACGGCGAGGTAGGCAGGGCCTCTCTCATACACAGCTTTATGGACGGTGCAACAAATTTTAAACTTAATGCGTTTGCGCACCAGAAGCCAGTGAAGCTGTTGGAGAAGTGGAAGGGAGGCAGTTCTATAAGAGACATTTAGGACCAAACGAGCCGCGGTGTTCTGGACTACCTGCAACCGGTTAAGACTAGTACATCTGACTCCACCCATCAAATATATGAACTATAACTTGCCACTCTACCATGCACTGTGTTCTGACAAATCGTGATTTCAGATGCCGTAAGTGTTGCAATCAATACTATAATTTCACATGCTATAACTTATGTAATATACAAGAGTGTAACTAGTGCATGGAGAAAGGGCGAGTTATAGTTAATGTACTGTGGCACTGTGTTTGAAGGTGCGCCATTTATTGTAATTTGAAGGTAGTGTGTAAGTGCAAATGTGAGTTACAACTATGACTTATAGTAATTTGAAAGTGGTACGTAAATCATAAATGTAATTTATAACTATAACTTTAGTATTTCTAATGTTTGTGTAGTTTAAGTTGGGTTTGTATACACAGAAGAAATACATTTTTCCTAACTATAACTTATCCTTAACCTTTGGGGGTTTTTGCCATGGAATTTCAATGGTTTTTAAAACTGTAATTTCTTTTTTTATAATCACACAGTTTACTGTTGTTGAGGGGAGTGTAATTAAATGGAGTATGGTACTATACAGTGGAGGATAGTGTTGTAACGTACTGTCTTATAGGACAGTGGTGTAGAGTGGAGTGCAGTAGAGTGGAATGAGGTAGAGTGGAGTGGCGTAGACTGGAATTGGCATAGAGCGGGGTGGTGTAGAGTGTTGTGGCATAGAGTGGAACGGTGTACAGTGGAGTGGCATACAAAGGAATAGCCTCTTACGGGTTTCCTCTGGGTCTCCCCCAAAAGTGCCTTTGGTCAGAGTGTGCCTACCCTTCCCTACCATACCCGCTTATACTCTTTTTAAAAACGTTTTCAGTACATGGAACTGAGTCTCTGAGTCCTCTAGTCACAGCTGCAGCTTTCTTTGAATTGTGGCCAGCTTATTGGAACACTCGGTACTGAGAGACTGCTTCTTTGGTACCGAAATGGCCCAGGGGAGGAGAAGCTCCATTAGCCAATCAGAATGTCCTGTCTGTTAAATGTTTCGCTAGACCGAACGTCCAGATTTACCAAACCTTTTAACCCCTTCAAGACCAACCTGAGACCCTCTTTAAACTCTAATTTCTCAAAAACAGCTGAATGGATTTACACCAAATCACAAAAAGCCTGCTTTCTGTGTAAAGTGTAAAGTTCAAACTTTCTGGCAAAATTAATGTATTTCCACCCAGCCATTTTTTGTGTATTGTAGAGCAAAGATTCCTTTGCCAGTTAACATAGGAAATCAATGTTTTGGACCCCCTCCCTTTTTCATGGTCCCTACTGAAGGAAGCGAGGTGGATGCACATTTTTATTTTGAAAGTTACATGCAATTTCAACAAATGCTGCCAAAGTTATTAACGAAAAAAAATGTTCTTCATTTGGAACTGTGCTATACCTACACAGTGGTGATGTCCACTGTGTTTTAATTACCAACCACACTCACACACAGACACACACACACTCACACACACATATATGTATATATATACACACACACACTCAGATAAAAGTACATTTATCTCAAAATCATCTCAGTGAAACATGCAAGAAAATCCAAAGTGTTATGGCATGTAGTTTTGCTCACCAGTGACATCACAGAGTTTAAAGTGCAAATAATTAGTGCAAAGTGTATTAACCCAAACAAAGAAACTGTCTCTCAGGAGAACATTTGGAAAATCTTGAAAAACTTGTGAACAGTCACTGTGCATCGTTCTCAAAATAAACAAGATATAGTCTTGGGCTGTCCTGTCCCACATGGATGGTAGAGATTGAAGCATAAAACCCCAGTGGTTAGATGGTCCCATAATAACACATATACCCAGGTTGTATACCTGATATACCATCATAACAGCCGAGATGGGCACCATCTTGTACACGATCTACATGCCTACTACTGAAACTATTATGTTTTTTCAAAATTAGAGAACATGTATAATCAAGAGAGAACCTTGAATATAGTTCAATGAGTCCACACAACAGTTAGTGCTTAGCTATCCTCATGTGGAAAATAATACTTTTCTGTAGAATTAAACAAAAGTATTTTTCAAAAGTAATGGGTGTCAGTCTTACTTAGTGTCAATAGATGGCAGTCTCAACAAAGGACAGAAAACTGCACACAATAAGACAATTGAACAGACATCCGAGCTCAACTGGGCACCTAATGCATTTGTGTGAAACATTTCCACATGTCACGCTCCACAGAGTCCTTCAGGACAAAATTTACAAAACTCCTATCTGAAGTTGAAGCTGACAAAAATTTTCTTTGTTCATGCCATGATCCTTGTCGAACACCTCTACGAAAAAGAACAATATCACAAAGTTAAAAACACAGTTAAAAAAATATTCAAGACCACTATTAAAAACATTTAATTATTCAGAACCCCAGAACTGCATACTGTTGCAATTACTCCAAGACTATATTAAAGGACATTCATCTCCTCTTACATATTAAGGCCTCTAGGAATCCTGGTTTCTAACTGAATATTATACCTTGATTCAATGCATCTCATACCAACTCACAGATGCAGACTCTTCTCCAGTAGAACCCTGTCAATGGCATAGAACCTTAATAGGTCACTTCTACTGTTATGATTTCATTGAAGTGATGAGAAACCAGATAGTTGGTATGATTGTGATTAAAACAAGTATCTAAAAATCATTAGCATATATATGTTCTAATACACACTTTTTGTCTGGACGGATGATACTCTGAATGTATTGTTTCGTACATGGGCATACCAAAATGTACATGGTATAATCCGAATTTTATGCCATATGTTTCTGAATTTATTTGTTAGAATGTGGAACCATATAGGTTTTAGTATTGATATTTATTGGAACACCCACCAAAACAAGTCACAAGACTCAAAATGCACAATCAAAAGGTTGACATGAATACATTAGCCAATAATAAGTCACCTTTGCATGGAAGGTCTCAGTCCTTCTTACGGTTCCAGCAACTAAGTCTAACTCTGACCACCCTAGATGGTTTGACCAAGCCTGTTCTAAGAGCCTTCGCCACCTGAAAGTCACTCTTAAACAGTCTCCTAGAAATAAGGAGCTTGTTGTCAATTGTCAGAGAGACTAAAAGATGGCTCTTATGAATTGCAAACAGATGTTATGTAAAGCTGCTTGGGAGGACTTATCCCAGGCGTGCGAATTGAAAGATGCACTCTCTTCTGGCGGGTGATCAATAAGCCTTGTTTTTCTGAGCCATCAGGTCCTGCTTTGTCCCATCATATTTCGGAACAGCAGAGGGTGGTCCACTTTAAGGGTGTATATACTGTAGGCCTCCAAGATGGTATGGAGGACCAAACACGCTTTATGTTAGGGAGAGATAACCTGGTTGTTACCCTGGATGAAGTTTCCCAAGGTATCTTGACTCTATCCTGCAATTAAGCCCCAGGCCCTGAGGGTATACCCCCTGATCTATTTTGAGATAATATTAATGTCTGGGGGCCTGTTTTAAAGTTGGTTTTAAATGCTGCATTAAGGAAGGGGGCTCCACTTTTGTTGTCATCTGCCATAATTGTACTGATTTTTAAAAAGGGGGACAAAGATAACCCACAATGCTACCATGCAATATCACTAATAGATGCTGTTGTCATAGAGCTGGGGAGGATCCTATTAAACAGGCTCTTCTTGTGGGCAGACGAGACCAACATATTGGCCGGGTAGGCTGACCACTGATCAGGTTGTCAGCCTATACCTACTTATAAACAAATACACTGTTGCTCGATGCATTTAGCATTCATGGACCTCACGACTGCATTCGACAAGGTAAATCGTAATAAGCTCTGGGACCTGCTGCTCTCGCTGGGGGTGGACCCAGAAATTGTTTCTCTCCTCTTGAATCTCCATGCCAGCACCTCAGCTGCAGTAAGGTACTCTCAGGGGGGTGGAGCTTACGGAGTCTTTTGTCACCAGTAGGGGTGTTCGCCAGGGTTGCATACTCGCACCTTTTTTGTTCACCCTTTATATTAATGGGTTGGAACAAGCCTTGGTGTCAGCACAGGTGGCTGCCCAAGGGTAGGTACCAGACCATTGGCGGTATTGTTATATGCCGATAATGTGGTGCTTATGGCAAAAAACGGCGGTGGGGTTGCAGTCCTTGTCGGACAGTTTCACCACCTATATGGATAGTTTGGACCTGGCCGTTAATTCTTCCAAGTCCTATGTCTTGGTAACTGGCCCTCTAAAACCTTCAGGGTTGGGAATCATATTCTAGCTAAGGTCCCAGCTTTTCCTTACTTGGGGTATTATTTGATGCCGAGTTGAGCTGGAATCCTCTGATGGAGGGCAAGATCTGTGATTTGACAAAGACCACTGGTGCGGTTGCCAGCTTTGGCCAGAGGCTGGGCTCATGGCCACCGCCTACCTTAATTAAACATTATCAGTCCAAGTGCATCTCCAAAGTGTTATATGGAAGTGAAGTTTGAGGCCACAGGCGGGTGGACAGGATTCAAATAGCGGAAAACAACTTTTTCAGGCGGATGTTGCGGGTGCATGAGGAGCTCGGTCTCAGATGCACTAGTGATCTTATAGCTCTTAGGCCACTACTTTGTTGGGTTAAGATATGGGCTGATGAAGGTTTACAGCTTAACACGTTGATTTTGTTGGATTGTTTATCGCTTGACAGCATGCATAAAATTCCCTGGTTAGCGTATGAAAAGGCTACTTTAACTAGCCTAGGGAGGGCAGACATGTTTTATAATCATTATTTGTTGTGCCCTGTGGAGAAAAAACGACTAATGGATTTATTCTTTGTCCATGCCTCCATGCAATGTGAACAGCGGGATTTGGGAATACCTATGGTCCGGGGGCATTTATTATTAAAGTTGGTGCATGGCATGGAACCTTATCTCTCTCAGTTATCCAACAATAGAGATAGATTTGTGGTGTCTCGTGTTAGGTTTAACTTGTTACATCACCTGTTAGACTCTCAGAGTGGCAGGGTCAGCCCAGGTGCATTAGGGCCCTGTGGCTATGACAATGTGTCTCCACAGGATACCCTTCATTTTGTATTGCTGTGTAAATATGTTAGCATTCCTAGGAAGCGTTTTCTTTTACCAATTCTGAAAGCCATGGATTTTGTCCAAGTTCGCTCGGCACCCATTTATTTACAACTACTTCCTAATGCATATGTTCTTGCCGCGGTTTCAAGTTTTTTGTATGCTGCTGTACGATCTAGGTGTTCCAGGCCGATTAACGGGGTTAGGGTCTTTAAGCTGCATTTTTCATCTGTATATTACTGTATTTAAATTGTACATTCTTTTTTATCCTGAAATATGAATGTATTTATGGTTTTATGTGCTTTTATGATTGTATTTACAATCGAATAAAGATTTTATGAATAAAGGAAGTCACCTTCACCAAGGTGCAATGGACAACCCTCCATTGGTTTGTAAAATACAGTGCACACCTTGATGAGATGAGGAGAATATCATACATCTATAGAGCCTTGCCTAAAATCACACTATGAGTTAGAAAATATGTAAATGGTCACCCCTTAATGGTACATTCTTGAATAATGTGAATTTCCCAAAACCTTGAGGGAAGTTCTGCATTAAAACATGAACACCTCATAAACCTTTGCTTAGCATACAATTTGCATATAGCTTTCAATGAAAACTTCATTGGAGGTTGTGGTGGCCAGACATGTACAGATGGATAATTTTTTGTGAAAATGATCTTTCACTTTTCCTGATGAATTTCAGCAACCTACTTTCAAACATACCTTTGCAAACTATACTACATGCATTCAGCCTTTCTCTTACTTTAGGAGAAGTACTGATTGCCATCGAAATGTTTACTGTTATGTAAGACATGCATCATATGACCTGTAATATGGAGAGCAATACTTGGCTTCAGGGCACATTGTATGTCTATCATATGCACCGGCTCTTGTACCCACAGTAATGTCTACCTGTACATCAGTTACTAACACATGTCTTTTTGAAAATGATGCAGGGGTTTTGGAGGAATGTGAAGAAATGTAATTGATGATGTCATCAGTGATGTTACCAATGATATAATTTAACATGTCAAGAGTGATGTCATATGTGAGATTAATATGTTTGCATGATGGGGCGCAGGTGATAGTTAGTTCACTAAACTATACCTGGCAAATGTCATTGTTTTTTAAGTTTTTAAACACAAGTACTTATCTCATTTCAGCACCTGACTATAACATTGTTTTTATGCAAATTGCTGGGTTTCTTTAATCTATGTTAAGATCCCATTACCAAACCTAGCTATAACGTTACTATAACATTTTCTTTTTTTCACTGAATGTCTGTGCTTTTCTGATCATATTCTAACTTGAGCATATACAAACAGTGGCGTAGCGAGACCTTTTGATGCCTGTGGGGGGGGGGTGGCGACAGTCCCTGCGTTTTCCGCCCGCACGGCCGCAGGTTAAGAGCACAATCCCAGTGCCACTCGAGAGGGACCACCCCCTCCCCCTTGCTACGCCACTGTATGCAAATCCCTCTGTATTCAACCAACCAGCACTGCCCACAGCTTCCAACTGTGTGCAGCAGCGGTTGGCTGCATCCACCCCATGGCAGACAGTTCCCTTGATTCTAGAAAGTTTGCTTCCAGAAGCAGAGTTTCTTTGGGCCATTTAGTCAGGGAGTCTTGCATCTATTGGCATGGGTCTGGGGGACGCAAGCCCCTCAACAGAAGGGCCTCTTAATCTGAGCAGCTTGCACCCATTGGTGGAGTATCCATGGGTAGGCAAGCCCCTTCTCAGTCAGGCCTCTTAAGTCGGGAATGCTTGCACCTATCAGTGGAGTTTCTGGGATAAGCAAGCACTTCCGCAGCTGGGCTCCTTCACTCTGGGAAGTTTTCACCCATCGGAGGAGTTTCTGTGGGAAGACGCAGACATCTGCAGCTGAACCCCTTGGGTCCTGTAATCTTGCACCCAACAGTGGAGTTTTCACGGGCAGGTGAGACCCTCCACAACCTTGTCTCTTGCATCCAAAAAGCTTGCACCTGTTCGAGGAATTTCCAGGGGTGGGCAAGCCCCTCTCAACCAGTCCTCATGAGTCTGAGAAGCTTCCACACATCGGCAGAATTTCTTTGGGAAGGTGCAAATACCAGCATCCAAGCCCCTTCCTTTCTGCAACTTTGAACCCACCAGCAGAGTTTACGGAGGCAGATAACCCCCTCCACAGCTAGGCCCTTTGAGTCTTGGAAGCATGCACCTGTCAGCGGAGTTTCTGGAGACACCCATAAATCTAGTTTCATGGGTGGGTGAGCCCCTTATGCTGCTGGGCCCTTTAAGTCTGTAAATCTCGCAACCATCTGTGGAGTTTTCTGGGATGGATTCCCACATCCCCTACACAGACTAGAGTAGAGAAGCCTTTCTTCAGCCGGGTCCCTTGAGTCTGGGAAGCTTGCACATGCCAGGGGAGTTTCTGGTGGCAGGCAAGCCACTCCACTACAGCCAACGGTGGAGTTTCTATGAGATGGCATGTCACTCTACAGGCAAACCCGTTGAGTCTGAGGCAGACGAGCCCCTCTACGTTTGCAGGAAATAAGTCTGGGAATCTTGCACTCATCAGTGGAGTTTCCTGAGGTAAGTACCACCTAAACACCTTCACAGCCTGGCAACTTGAGTCTATGATCTTACACTTCCGATCAACATCTTCATGGGCTGGTGAACCACTTCACAGCCAGGTTCCTTGAGTCCAGAAAGCTTGCACCAGTTGGCAGAGTTTCAGAGGGTTGGTGAGCTCCTCCTCTGGAAGGTCTTTTGAGTCTGGGAAGCTTGCACCCATCAGTGGAGTCCCTGGTGGCAGGCAAGCCACTCCACAGCCTGGCCTAATGAGTCTTGAGAGCTTTCACCCATTGGTGGACTGTCCATGAGTGGACGAGTTCATTCACAGCGGGGTCCCTTGATTCTGGAAACTTTACACCTGTCAGCGAAGTTTTCAGCAGTGGAGGACCCCTTGGTAGCCATGCCTCTTGAGACTTTAATCCTTGCATATGTTACCTGTCAGCTGAGTTTCTGGGTGGGGTGGGGGAGGGCATGCCCCTCTGCTGCTGCCCTTTTAGTCTGGGTAACTTCACCTTTTGGTGAAGTTTCCATGGGCAGTGAGCATCTCTGCTTTCATCCCAGAATCAGGAAGCTTGCACCAATCGGCAGAGTTCTGTGTGTGGGCATAAGACTTGGGGACAGTGTTCCAGAGTCCTGTAATGATGACTGCAACATTTTCTCAGATGTTGCAGCCACCAATCATATGTTCCAGTACCAGCATCTGAAGGACTCGTGGTACTAACTGTCCAGGTACTCAAACCTTTTCCCAAAGTTAACCCCTTCATGCTCACCCCATGCACCACCTTAAATGCTCATTTCTCGAAAACTACTAAAATGATTTACAATAAATTAAAAAAAACACTTTCTGAGTGCCTGGCTAACTTTGTGCCAAATTAGCCTGGTGCGTAGGCCCAACCCCTCCTGGTTTCACCTGTGACTAGTCCTCCGATTTGTCAAGGCCCTTGAAGACAGGTTTAATTTGGAACCCGCTTCCAAAATAATAAGTGCTCCTTGTCCTAACGTACATATTGTAAAGCTGAGGACCTCATTTAATGACGTAATGGTAATTACACAAAGCAAGCGTTGCCCACCAGTACGCAGGACTGGAAAGCATCGTTGATATAGAAGTATTTCTGTATACTCCAAAAATGTAAAGCCTCATTGTTCTGGCAGTATGCACACCTGCCCATGATGTAAAGTAGTGACGTTAGCCCACTATCCATATTGATCCCCACCACTTAAATCCCTTTTTCTTGCTAGCACCAACAATTGCCCTCCAGCCTGTAAGGTACCACGTCATTCAGCTCTCCAGATTGACACCCATCATACTAATCACAACCACCATTGCCATTCTAGCAGCCAGAATTGTACCACTGCAAGGCAGCAAGTAACGTACTTGAACGTATAAGCATGCAATGCTCCACAGAAGTCCCAGCATCCACATGCAGCATGTAGCATGTAAAGTCCACATATGTTGCGAGTAGTCACGTGCCCCCCAAGCATGAGAGATGGGTTGATGTTGTATTAAGTGTGGGGTTGAGGCTTCCGAGGATCAGGCAGCTGAAAAAGTGTCTAGGAGACAGTTTTTGTATGATCCTATGATTTCATATTTTGTATTATGTCCTATTAGCAGTACTAATACCTTCCAACAGGCCTCCTACTCATGTATGTGCTGTATGCAGACTTCTCTGCACGGCTGCCATTCAGTTTATCGGAAGTGCCACCCGTTCTCATGAGAAATGCCATATATTTGATATGACTGAATCAATATGTCTCTGTGCATCTGCTATAACTTCCAAGACTCTACCAACTGCTGCTTAGTAGTGTTGCTATGTTTTGAACAGGACACCACTGTATCATCACTGCTCAGCACTGTTGCTATTGCTATAAATGGCACAATAAGGGACAGATCCAACATTGGGATGCTGATCATTTCTTTGACATAACACTTCTCTGATGTGTTGCTACACCTTGCATGAGCAGCACAGGCACATTAGGAAGGGCTACTATATATTTGTTGCATGGTGCTAAAATGTTTTTCAGAACATGCTGTTATACTTTAATCGGACAGTAACAACATTTGTCAGCAGGATTGCTATACCGTTCAAGGACAGTAAGAACACGTCACAGCAGGGTTGACAAAGTAGTATTGAAAAAGTGCCAGCAGCACTTCTTAGAAAGGTTGTCATGCTTGTATTAGGCAAAGCCAGCATTTCTAAACATTGAATAAGATTCATTAAGACAAACATGGCATACATAGGCTGTATTACTTGTTCTGAACAGTATTAACATGTCTTGGCAGGCTCATATATATTTCAAGGATGTGCTAATACTTCTCAGCAGTGATGTCATATTTTTATTTGCAATTTTGCATGTCTCCTGCCATTAGTGGAATCCAAAATAGCCCTAGTTGCTCTTGGATTTTGGTTTAATAGCGTGAAACTGTAGAACGCTCAGTGAGTGAAATGGTCACTTGTGAGGTTTGTGTTGGATCTGCTAGTTGGAGGTTCAAGACCTTGATAGATTGATGTAGCTTTTCATCATTCTGATACTAGTGATAGAGCGCCATGTTCTCGAGAAATTTGTAGGGGTGCATCATAATCACCTTTAGTCCGCACCCGCATATATCCAGTTACGTATTAATGAATAGCCAGTAAGATGTAGTTCTAAACCGCATTTATTAGAGTGAATAGAAGAGTAATTGTGCTTTTATAATCATGTAAATGTAATGCGTAATTGAAACGTGTTCAAAATGATGCATAGATTATTTAGTTCATGTGCAGTTGAGATGCAGTAGTTAACGTGTATTATATTGAGTTGCACGTGTAGTTTATTTTTCGCATATGAAATGTATGAACCAATGCTTAAAGAAGTAATTAAGAATTGTGTGTTTAAAATGTGTAAAGGCCTGACTGCACATACGTCAAAAGAAAGGCCTGTTCATTCTTATGTTAGCTTATTTTGTAGGCAGAGAAGGTGTTCTCTTGGAAAGGCTCTCTGGGCACAGTTGGTAGATTCGTACAGAGGGAAAGTCTGTTGAAATGTATCTTATGTTGCAGGTGCAAGGACACATGCCTCGTTAGTGAAAGACTGGCTCTTTGTTTTAGGAGTTAGGGTGGTGGGAGGCATTGAGATGGGAGTATACTGGAATGTAGGGATGATAATTTCAGCGGAGAAGGTGCCTGGGACTCAAGGTCACTGTAACCGTCCTGGATGAAGTAAGAGTTTCGATGGAAAAGTACGAGAAGGAAGACCTGGCCGAAGAGGTGTGACAAGGGCGTGTTCTATTGTATGTGGATTTTGTATTAGGGACAGTGCCCTGGGGGGGAGAGCGCAGAGTGGAGGTAGAGGAGACCTGAGAGAAGGGCAAAGAGAGAGATCCTTTAGGAAGGAGCATCTTAGAATGAGCTCGAAATGCTAAGTGAGTGCACTTCTTAGGAAGTCTTCACAGCTGACACCTTTTCTTTCTACTCTTGCCTGGGGAACTTGTTAAGTAGGGATGTCACCTTAGTGGTAGAGTAGGGACAGATTAATGCTTTTCGCTTATTTAGGTAAATGAAGAATAATATAGAGATTGGAGCAGTCATTGTTAGTTTAATACTCCTGGAGCTAACAATTCTTCTTATTTTGAGTCGAATGAGACTCCTGCGTAGGATGATGTTTGTATTAGTGCCCATTTATTTCTTTAACCTCGTGTTGAGGTGCTTGCATGTGCAGTTATTCTTGGCTGTAATAAACCCAAAAATCTGAATTCGGAGTCCGTGATCTTTGAAGGTAAACTGGATTCTAAATCGTTGCATAACCGAATTGGATTTTCTTCCCTTCACACTATTCAGCAGGTAAAAAGATTCTGGCGACCTGAGGATTCTTAGTGATGGTAAGATAAGATAAGAATCCCGCCTTATCAGTTGGTAGCAGAGTAGGATGGTTTCCTCTGATAGTAAGGGGAGATCTAGATTAGGATAAGAGATGACTTGCCCCACAGAGCCCGAGTGATGGTGATCCAGTGGATTGTAAGAGGACGACGGCGGTCGCTGAAATCTGACGGAGAGTGACGGTGCAGCGGAAATAGCAGTTCGTGGTAGAGTGATTATGAACAGGGTGATGCTTGTTAGATTGCGGTGTTTATTTGTTGTGTGATGTCTTGCGGAGTTGAAATGAGAGTCGTGTGATTGAGGATCGGACCGTGAGCGCGCGCGGGGCCGAGAGATTTGATTCGATATCCCGGGATAAGAGATCGTGGTGTAGAAGACACCCAGAGCTGAGATTGTTGACTAGAGGTTGTGGGAGTCACGAGACGTCGTTGATTAACCCACTGATGATAGGGAGCGTATGTGTGAGTGTGTGAATAACCGACGCTGGTCGTAGGTTGTTGTGTGTAGAACATTGAGTGTTTGGATCCTATCGATTGTGTCAGAGGCGATTGTCTGGTCGTTCGCGGACAGACAGTTGCCAGATTCGAGGTCAACAGTTTCGAGAGACTGTTCGGTCGTTGGTGGACAGACAGTCAGAGAGGTGATTGTCCGGTCGTTTTGAGGACAGACAGTTACTTCAGAGTGTGATTGAGACACGTGTGAGCGCGAGAGGTGAATTGTGAAGGAGGGGAACTGCTGCGAGCAGGGGAGGAGTGACGTCAGACAGTGCCGCACTGCGATAGGCCGGTTGGGGTGAGTCGCGCTGGCATTGGTGGATTGCAATCAGGAAGTAAAAGCGAAATCCTGTGCGCGAACGGAAATCTGCTTTATCATGAAATGTTTTAAAGTTTTACGAGAACTCTGTAGAGGTGATAGACATGTGGTTACTCGGGGTGGAGAGGAAGCTCCTCCCGAGGATACACCAGCACATTACATGGCTAAGAATGTAGGATTACATACTATAATTTGGCTTGAGAATTGGCATAAAATGACAGAAGGAGAGGGAGAATTGACTTTCCCACGCTATGGTACTTTCAGGTTGGAAGTGTTGTATCAGTTGAAATCTGTGATGTCTTCCTTGCGACCACTACCTAGACCCACACAGTTTGAGGCGCTACATGCATGGATTAGAGCAGCGTATGACAGGAAGAGAGACAGAAGTCAGGAAAGGGTGAAGAAGTCGATCAGGGCATTTCAAGATGCGAGATGGGATGCACTGGAGAAAAGGTGGAGAGTGGAAACAATTGAGGGGGATAGATTATATCCGTTGATAGAGAAAACAGGAGGTACGCAGGAAAGGAGTGCAGAGGAAGATGACAGTGATACGGATGACAGCTTGTTAGACAGACTGCTGTCAGAGAGACCACCTCCACTAAATCCAGAATATAGCGAAGGAAATTCGATTGTGGCAGGAAGAATTGGTGAGTCACAGAATCAGACAAATGTGAGAGTAGTGGGGAAAATCTCCACAGGAACGGAGGGAGCAGGAACACAATCGTCAATGGGAAGTATGAGGTTGCTGGATTCCCTGATGGTACCTGTTACCATTGGTCCTATAGTATCGGTGTATGACCCAGATCGAGTAAGTGAAGGAAGTCTAGCGCAGACGACATGGAGAGAGGGGATCAGCGTTGGAGGGAATGGTGTAGAGGAGGGAATGGTTCGCTCTCCGAAGCCCATAGAAGCAAGCACGCCACTGCCAGCCACCGCGGACTCCTCTAGTGGACAGGTGAATGTGAGACCGGTAAGACCAAGGTCTTTGGTCGAGTCCAGATCAGACTTGAGAATGTGGGTACCACCTGTGAGGAATCAGAGTGATAGGATGCCAGGAGATGTGGAGCAAGACAACTCAGGAAACAGACCAGTTTCTAGGAATACGATAGAAGAAAGTAAGCCACGAGAACAAAGCAGTGATTATGACAAGCGGAATGGTGCGGCTTGTCGAAAAATTTTGAGGAGTGCCATGAAGGCAAGGTTGCTGGATGTAGTGAGATTGAAGGCAGAGGTAGACGAAATGATTAGCGGGAACCTACCTTTGGAGAGATTAGAGATCTATGAGCCAGACGAGCTGCTTTTTGTAGCAAAGGATGTGACTCGTAAAGCGAGGGCCGCACATGAGAAATTGGCAGAATTGGCAAAGAAATATGAGGTGGATTTGAATAAAACGAAATCGTTGCAAGGATCTCATAGGTTGCAATATAGTGATCAAGAGCTGGAGGAGAAAAGGGTCATAGGATTGAGGACCCATACCAAGGACCTGATTGTAGGGATGCGTATATGGGTCATGCTTAACAAATGGGAGGAAAGGTGGTCGAAGAAGAAGATTTCCAAAAAGAATGTAGGAGAGACGCCGCCTCCGGGAGGGGGGGACGTCAGAAGTAGAGAACTATCCTTTACGAGAAGTACAGAACAGAGGGTACGTACATGTGCCATGGAGTAGAGGTGATTTGGCTGCATTTACAAACGATTTTCCTTGGCTGAGGGAAAAACTCGTAGAATGGTACAAACAGGTGACCGTTTTGTCAAAATTTCGAAGGTATTGTGGATCGATTTGAACACCTTGTTTGATATTGTAGTACCAGGAGACTTGTGGTCAGCTTGTAAAATTGCAGTTGAGTGGCCGACCTCCGAACCTGAAAGGGATGCTGTCACAAATGGTCCGTCACCTATAGTCATGAAGAAGTTCGAACAAGTGATTACATGGTTGAAGTTGAAGATCTCGCCTCAATACATTGATTGGATTAAGATAGATCGAACTGTTCAGGAACCAAAGGAGACAGTGCATGAGTATTATGAAAGACTCTTGCAAGCTTTTAAACAGTATAATGGACTAGATACCTTAGACCCCAAGGATATGGGACAGTTTGTCTCAAAGTTTGTCCTAGGATTGAGATCAGAGGTTAGCCTCATGATACAGCAACACTTGATCTGTTGGCAGAACAAACCGGTAGACGAAATCTTGCGGTATGCGAAGTACTGTAGTGATGAAGTGGACTCGAAAAACCGGAAGCAGAAGGACAAGTTGATGCTTGTTCAGATGCAACCAGCTCAGGTCCAACCTAACGGAGGGACGCTGGGGAGAAGACAGGGAAACTACCAAGGGAACAAAAATGGGCAAGGTCAGGGAAAAGGGAAACCTATAGATCCTAAGACGGGGATGCATGTGCCTACATTGAAGAAGACCACTGCGTGTCATCTTTGTCACCAGATTGGACATTGGAAGCGCGAGTGCCCCTTGAACCCAGCCAATCAGGTGCAGCAGGAGGGAGAAGTGGTTCAGGCACTCGTGCCGGAGGTAGTCAATACTGTGACGAGGCCCAGATCGATGAAAGGGGGGACGTTTAACCCACAGGTGCAAGTTCCCCAGCCACCGAGAATTTCGCAAGGAATGCGGACTTACCAGCAGATGCCCCTTTTCGAAGGATATGATGAGTACAGCCCAGACCCTTTAGCCTGACGGTGCCTGAGGGGGGAGGAAGACTGCACACTTGGAGCAGTCTTGGAGGTAGACCAGAGAGGACCTTTTGTGGAGGCAGACATTGATGGTCATCCTACCACTCTTTTGATTGACACTGGTGCTACCCGGTCTACTGTAAGATCAGCAGTAGTCCCCAACCTACCCCTCTCGGGACAATCGATCCAAGTTGTTGGAATGGCGAACAAGAGGATAACTAGCCCATTGACTGAACCGATTCCAGTGAGAATAGGCTCCTTCCGAACTAGACATCAGTTCGTGGTGTGCGATTCGAGTCCAGTATGTCTGTTAGGAAGAGATCTATTGTGTAAATTGAATTGCACCATCTATTGCACACCTAGGGGAGTGGAGGTTCAGACAAAGGATGACGATGCCACCTTCAAAGTTGCAAATCAGCACTTGTGTATAGAAATGTATCCTGTGGTGACAGTGGAGGAACTTCCACTAGATTTGAGAGATTCTGTGTCACAAGAGGTGTGTAACTTCACGGGAGAAGAGATCGGACTGATCAAAGGGGTTGAACCTGTACAGATCCAGGTTAAGCAGAATGCCGAATTCCCTAGGACGCCCCAGTACAATCTGTCACCCGAGACGATTGCAGGGATTAGACCTGTAATCGAGTCCATGATCAAGCAGGGAATTCTGAAGGAGATAAGAGGTAGCCCATGTAACTCACCTATCATGGGACTACAGAAACCGAGTGGGAAGTTCAGGATCGTGCAAGACCTGCGAAAGGTCAACACGATAGTTGTCCCATGTTGTCCAGTGGTACCGAATCCATCAGTGATACTGTTTCAGATTCCATGCGAAGCCGAGTGGTTTACTGTGATTGATTTGTGTCAAGCATTCTTCTCGATACCGCTCCACGAGGAAAGCCAATTTCTTTTTGCTTTCCGGCTGGAAAATCGTGTGTTAACGTGGTGTCGTATCCCTCAAGGGTATACAGAGAGTCCATCGATCTTTAATCAGATCTTGAAGAAGAATCTTGAGAGTCTCGTATTGCCAGAGAACTCAGTTCTTGTGCAGTACATAGATGATCTACTTATTGCCTCAGAAACAGAAGACGCGTGCAGGATAGACACGATAGCCCTACTGAATCATTTGGCAGAGAATGGACACAAGGTGTCCCCGAACAAATTGCAGTACTGTCTGAACGAAGTGCAGTACTTGGGTCACAGACTAGAAAAAGGCAAGAGGAAGGTGTCACCAGATCGAATTGAGGCAATAATGAACATGGTTGTGCCTACCACTCAGAGGGAAGTCAGGATGTTTTTGGGAATGGTCGGCTATTGTCGTCAGTGGATTCCCAATTTTTCCTTGAGAGCAAAGCCTTTACAGAGGCTGACGCGGTACCATGGGACGAGGAGTGCTTGGTGTCATTCCTAAGACTGAGAGAAGGTTTGTGCAGTGCACCAGCTTTGGGAATGCCCGATTACAACAAGGCTTTCTCACTGTTCTGTTGCGAGAGAGAAGGTTGTGCATTAGCAGTCTTGGCTCAGAATCATGGAGGTGTCCGTAGACCAGTTGCCTATTTTTCAGCTACTTTAGATCCAGTAGCTTCTGCGTTGCCCGGATGTCTCAGATCCGTTGCTGCAACAGGTGTCAGCATTGAAAGATGTGAAAGCATTGTAATGGGCAACCCTCTGACAGTTTATGTACCACACTCTGTTGAATTGTTAATGACCGGGACAAAGACTCAGCACCTAACGAATAACAGGTTAACGAGGTATGAGCAAGTCATACTTGCCGCAGAGAATGTGACTCTGAAAAGGTGCTCTGTCTTAAACCCTGCGACATTAATGCCCATACCGAATACAGATGATGAAGATTGTGCGGACCATGATTGTCTTGATGTGACTGAACTATGCACCAAACCGAGACCTGACATTGTCGACGAACCACTGACTGACCCTGATGAAATTTTCTTTGTAGATGGTTCATGCCTAAGAGACAGTGTTGGTCAACTGAGAGCAGCGCTTGCTGTATGTACCATTTCAGGAGTGGTTGAGGCTGCTTGTCTAGAAGGAGTACACTCCGCGCAGGTAGCTGAGATCATTGCCTTGACTCGTGCCTGTTTGGCCGCTGATTAAATCCGAATCACGATCTACACGGACAGCCAGTATGGGTTCGGTGTGGTTCATGACTTCGGACAGTTATGGTCACAGAGGGGATTCATGACATCATCTGGTTCACCCATTAGGAATGGAGAACATGTAAGACAGCTACTAGAAGCATTGCAATGTCCGAAGGAAATCGCAGTTGTCAAATGCGCTGCGCATGGAAAGGGGAATGATTTTGTCTCTCTGGGAAACAACTACGCCGATGAAGTTGCCCGTTTTTGTGCAGAGCAAGGATGCATATTTACAGAGGGTTATACAGGAGAGAGCCAAGAAAGAACCGAGCTCAATATGATGTTGGCCATGGCAGACACTTGGGAGGAACTCAAGCGACTGCAGGATGAGGTTTCAGATCAAGAACGAGATGGATGGGTCAGAGCAGGATGTGAAAGAGGAGATGTTGATGTTTGGGTTTCCAGTGATGGCCGAGTGATGGCCAAGCGGTATTGCCAGAGAATCTGTTGAGTCCGATGGCGAGACTGATACATGGTCCGATACATCTTGGTAGAGATGCAATGATGCGTGTGTTTAGACAGACATGGTATAACCCACGATTTTGTGCAATCGCTGAAGCAGTTTGTCAGAGATGTGTTACGTGTCAACAGATGAATGCTGGAAAGAAGACTGTGGTCACATTGAGTCACATTGGAAGGTCAGGAGGACCCTTCAATAGGATGCACTAGATTTCATTGAAATGCCCAAGTGCAATGGGTTGAGGTACATTTTGGTGGTGGTGTGTGTATTCTCACGGTGGGTGGAGGCTTACCCAACACGCAGGTGTGACACTCTCACAGTGGCTAAGTTATTGTTGAGGAACTTATCCCGAGGTTTGGTTTTCCAACCTCTTTGGAATCAGATAGAGGAACACACTTCCACAGTGAAATCATGAAGTTGCTTTGTGCGGCATTGAATGTCGATCAGAGACTACATTGCAGTTATCGACCAGAGGCTTCTGGGATAGTGGAACAGGTCAATGGAACCTTGAAGGCCAGAATGGCAAAAATGTGTTCGTCAACATCTCTGAAGTGGCCTGACGCCCTGCCGCTTGTGCTTATGAGTATTCGCAGTGTCCCCGACAGGAGAACTGGGTTATCACCACATGAGATCCTGATGGGGAGGGCGATGTGATTGCCAGCAGTACCAGCTACAGCTTTGATAAACATCACTGATGACTTGATTCTCGATTACTGTAAAGGACTATCTGATGTGGTCCGTTCTGTGTCCCAGCAGGTACAAGCTGCAGCTGTTCCGGCCTCGAGTGATCTGTGCCACGACCTGTGTCCAGGAGACCGGGTGCTTGTTCGAAAGCATGTGAGGAAGAGCTGTCTGGACGTTCGGTGGCGAGGCCCCTACCAGGTAATACTGGTGGCGAACACAGCAGTGAAGTGTGGAGGATTGCCGAACTGGGTGCATGCTTCCCATACCCGCAGAGTTTCAGCACCCTCGGAAGAAACAGCTCATCTCGTGAATGAAAATCCAGCTGATGTGGCAGGGCCACATGAGAGGACAAGTCAAGCTGTGAGGGCCGCTGATACAGCTGGTTGTGCACCAGAGCAAGCTGAAGAGGGTTCCGACAACCAGAACCTCGACTTTGACTCGGATGACGGAGGTGTTGCTGGAGGTGGGTGGAGTAGAGTCAAATTCAACAGAAGAAGGAAGTGATGCACAGGGTATAGAGGGGGAAAGCGGAAGGACAACCAGAACGAGGAGGCTTGGCCTGAGAGACAGAGGCGACTGAACCTGAGGTTGGCACCCGAAAGAGATCTTGCTCCGGTGTCTGAAACGTCTGAATCGGAAGCAAGTGACGGAGAGCAGGCTCAAGAGGGTCGGAGAAGGTCGAAAAGAACGAGAGTACCTTGCCAGAGATACACTACCCCGGAGTGGACTTACGCAGTGACTGATGCCGGGGGGTAGTGAGTTCGGGGAGGCTGAGGTCCGTGCAGGTGGTCAGCAAGAGCCCGAACGTGGTGTTGCAGGTGGTGCTATTAGTGCCAGGGCTCGAAGTCGAAGGAGTACTGACCCTCACGGTTCCGAATCCCCCGCTTCTGAGTAAAGTCCGACAATTGGTTCTGCATCGACTTGAATTTCCGTCATTTGGGTTTGAGCCACCTTCACATGAAATGATAATTCTTTGTCTTGAACTTTTGTATCATGTTCTAGAAGCGCTTGCAGCTGACCTTATTGTGGATTGAGTATAAACTGTTGTAAATAAAAAGTCTAAAGAAGAAGATAACCTAGGTCCGAGTGGAAGAAGAATAAACTTAGGGACTTTCCGCAGAAGAGGAACGAGAGCTTAGGGAAGTCTTTTTCTGGACTATGTAAATAAGAAACTGTAGTTGAAAAGGGTATTTCCAGCTGTTTCGGAGTGTTGTTCGAACTGGTTAAGCAAGTCACGTGTGGAGAAGACAGAGACTTTTGAGTGTTCGTTGCTTAAGCCAAGAACTTTGGGAACTTTTGAAATCATGGAGGCTGGAGATCCACACCGTAGATCCAAATTGATTGTAGGCACATATATAGGGGGTGTGATAGTTTCTATAATCATAGTAGTTGTAGTTTCATATGTGGTTCCACACGAGCAAGCAGTGAAGGGGGTGCAAGGGACTCCTACACCCACTACACCTAGCGAAAAGGAGGGAAGCATAGGAGCTGACAGAGCTTTGCTAATAGAAGATAGTCGTAGGTTGCATGTAGATTTGTCTAGAAGTGATTTTAAGCTTAATGCGTATGCTAAGCTGCTATATGAGTATGTGGATGCGATGGATGCGAAAGATTGTTATGTGTGTATGCAGTTGCCAGCTTCAGTGGATGAGGGTATTAGATACCACCATCTTCCACTGACTTATGGAATTTCGTGTAGTTTGTTACTGAGTGTGTTTTATGGGAGAGGTCACTATGAGTACTTCTTTTCCAACTATGACGCCGTGCTTTCAGAGGTTCCTGCCCATAAACATTTGAACAAGTACGATTATTACAAGGAGGAAGATAGACTTGGAAAGTACTTCATACCGACTTCGAATTTAGATACAGCTTATGCCCATAGACACAATTTAACATGTGCATTAACAGAAGTAGAGAAGAAGTTCGTAGATCAGGTAGAAGATAGATATAGAAAGCTAACACAAACACGTTACACTGGAGATAGTCCTGTAGATTGGACAGACGAGGAGAGATTGCACCGAACAAAAGGAAGTTATGGTCCTATAGCATTGGATATGGGTCAAAGGGGAAAGTTGTGTGTGAAACGTGTGCAGACTTATTATGATAAGGTCTCTGTGGGACAGAGTGAGTGTGATCATGTTTTCACTATGGAGGAATCAGCAAAGAATTTTCTGCAAGGTCCTGTACAAGTGATACCTACGGTGTATTATGTGTGTGGAAGGAATGCTTATGTGAGGTTGCCAGCAAACTGGTATGGTACGTGTTATTTGGGAATAAGATTTCCAAAGATTTACCATGCAGAGGATTTGGAACTTTTGGAAGGTGGAAAGCATTCGAGAGTGAAGAGAGGTGCGAGTGCAGGAGCGGTAGTAGGAGATATCTTTGGAGCGATGATACCAAGTTTGGGAGTGATCTTGAATGATGTGAAGATCCGGAGATTGGCGACTGTGGTTGATGAATTATCAATGAATACAGCAAAGTCGTTGATACTTGTGGATGGAGAGATGTTGTCGATAAGGACAATGGTTTTGCAGAATCGTCTTGCTTTGGATGTCCTACTGGCAAAAGAGGGCGGAGTCTGTAAAATGTTGAAGGTTCAAGAGTGCTGCACTTATATACCAGACAACAGCAAGGATGTGGAGAAATATATAAGTAACATCACTACGATCCATACTAAGATAGAGGATTTGACTGAAGAGGGTGTTTGGGAGAAAGTTGGCAAAGGATTTGGTCAAGTGGGAAGCTGGTTTGCAAATTTGGGAAAGGGATTCCTTGGCTATGTTCTGAGACCTCTCATTATTGTGGTGGTTTGTGTGGTTTGCTTGTGGGGTCTTATCAGAGCATACAAGTGGTATAGAGCAAGCAGAGCTGAGAGAGCTTTGAGAGAAAATGAGACGAGAATGGCTAGACTGCAGGACAGTCACTATCGAAATATTAGAGTTTGGAGAGATTCCGACAGGGGAGAATGGCAACAAGTTCTGTTTAGGTCGGTTCTTTCTCTAAGGGAGTTGTAAAGGTGTGATGACAGGGGTCATCAAAGGGGGGAACTGATAGAGCGCCATGTTCTCGAGAAATTTGTAGGGGTGCATCATAATCACCTTTAGTCCGCACCCGCATATATCCAGTTACGTATTAATGAATAGCCAGTAAGATGTAGTTCTAAACCGCATTTATTAGAGTGAATAGAAGAGTAATTGTGCTATTATAATCAGTCCCAACAAGCATACTCCTGGGCAAGTCGCCCGAGGCCGGACAAAAGAAGGAGAAAGGGAGGAGCCTACGCGAGGTCCACAAAGACGCAGCTAAAGGGGGATGGAGAGCTGAGCCTCGGTGGAAGTGTAACGCTGCTGCCAACCCCAGCCAGCCAGTGCCGGTAAGCGATTGGGTGCCCGGTATCACCGTTGCAGAGACGCCAGGGTAAATTGGGGAAAGTGCCGACAGGAGGACCACAACACGCATGGCGGTCACAAAATCGAAACCGAACCTCAGAGGATCTTCAATGAAGTAAACATCGCCGCCATCTTAGTCAGTAAGCCAAAGAACAGATGTGCGTGCGACAGAGGAGGCTTACATGCAAACCAACAATCCAAGTGTGAGGAACCCGGTTAAAAAAAAAAAAAAAAGGCGAGGAAATAAGAAGCTCCCACTCGCGGCCCAGCCGAATTACAGAGAGCACAAACGGAGGCATATGCCAAAGTGTAAACAAAGTGCGAGCTGCTGCATAGGGAGCACATCCCATATCACCAGTCTACCGTCCACCTCTGCTAGACCCGAAGCATAGAAGGCCTCCGGGGAAGTGATGTAGGTGACGCCAAGCTAAAAGCGACAGGTGTCCCCTGAGCCCTGGGAGAACTCTCAGCCAAGTAAGCCAAGTAAGAGAAGGGCGCCCAAGATCAGCGCACGATCCCCATAACCACTGCCAGGGTACCACCAGCAACGCACAGCAGGAGTATACAAAGGACTGATCCAGGCTGCATCTTGATGCTAAAAGGAACCCTACCAAAAGTGAGTGGCTCATAAGATCCCATAAGCGAAACCAGCACCATCAGCACTACAAAGAAAACAGACCGGGATACACCAGCGGAGCCCAAACATCTGCGGCAGGCCGACGAGAAGGCGGACCACAGGCAACACAAAGCCACAGTGGCCCAGGAACAGTGCAAATTGGGCTACACCAAGAAAACCGGGGGGGGGCTCACAAACATGGCGGAGAGGGAATCAAGGCTCCAGCAACAGCTTAAAAAGAACAAAGCTGAACCTGCGATATCCGACTCACCGCTCAAACAGAGACCAGACATCAATGGCACCCTAGAGATGATTCTAAAAAAGCTGGCAGATGTCCATGACCTGGCCAAGACCACAAAGCAAACCACAGATGCGATACAGTTAGAGATAGCAGCGGTCAGGGCTGACATGCACACAGTTAATAATAGACTCACTGCAGCAGAACAAAGAATAAGTGATATCGAAGACCTAAGCTCAAACAAAGAGCTGAGGACTCTGTCAAAAATCACAGCGACACTCCAGAAACAAACGGCGGAGTTGGAAGACCGCAACCGGCGGGGGAACATCCGAATACTAGGAGTCCCGGAGGGTGCTGAAGACACGGCGGGCTCATGCTTGGCCTTCCTCGAAGATATGGTCCCCAAACTCACAAACCTAAAATTCGACCGTCAGTTTGAGCTAGACAGGGCATATAGAGTCCCCACCTTCAAATCCACAACAAGGAGTGCGGCCCGGCCAATAATCTGCAAGCCTCTGAGATCTCAGCACACGGAAGCCATTTTAAACTTTGCACGTAAAAACCACCAGATCTCATGGAATGGGCAGAAGATCATATTTACGCAGGATTACTCTAAACCCACGGTGGACACTAGAAAGGGGTTCCTTGCCTTAAGAGACAAAATGAGGAAGAAAAACATACAATTCTCTTTTATTGGCCCCGCCAGATTCAGGATAAGCGACAGCGGATGTTCCCACATTTTCGACGACCCTAAGGAGCTGGCCAAATAGCTGGACGGCCCGACACCCAAAGAAATGGAGACATCACAAGCAGGGTCCAGCAAAAGGAGAGCCTCGCCTGAGCTAGGGAGTGAGTGACTTAAAAGCCTGCACAAGAGACTCGCAGCCAACACCTACCTCAACAACCATTATCTACCTCATTAGCTACCTCAGTAGCTACCTCAATTAACTACCTCAATGCACACATGGAGTCTTGCCGAAGGACCTACGGTCCAAGAACAATCGACGGCGGCGGCGCCTCGACAATCGACAATTGATGCCGGCTCACAACCTAAGTGTCAATCTGAATATCCTTTATCCTGTACAGAAGCCGGGACAATCTTCATATCCTTTATCCTATATAACCGCAGGGACAAGGGATAAGGGCGGGGGAACACAAAAACAGAAATAACACAACTAAAAAATGGTGTTTAAAAATAATACGCAGCTAGATAATTCTAGACTCTCTTGGGAACATAGAGACATGGAACTACAAATCAGTTACTCCTCGAGAGACGGGACGGCGACCCTGTCGTCGCACGTCCAGCATACGATGTTTCTGTGAGGGGGGGGTCGCTCAGCTCTTTGCTTTCTTTATTCTCTATCTTCCTTTCCACTTTCACCTCTTTTTTCTCTACAAAAGGGTTCTGGCAAGTACTGATAACCTACGTAATTGAAAGACCTAGCATATCTGTCCACACAAAACCGACACCCAGTCCACATGCAGTTCACAAGAGGCCTGTAACCAGTCCGCACGGGGTGGGTAGGGGGGGAGCAGAAAGCGCCTTTCAACCCATGGTCCGGAGATAACACAATCGCGAATTGGGTATATAGAGTAGACTCACCAGACATGCCTCACCCTAGATAATGGCCCACAGTAATACTCTCAGCCTGGCTTCTGACCTAAATATAGTATCCCTCAATGTCAAAGGGCTCAACCACCCCATTAAACACAGGAAGATCTTAGACTACTTAGCTAACACTAAAGGAGATGTAATCCTTTTACAAGAGACCAAACTATCCATGGAGGATTCCAGGCTAGTGAAAGGCAACTGGATCTCACAGATGGCTTGCTCACCTGCCGAAAGGAAGAAGCGAGGGGTCATTACATTGTTATCTAAAAGATCCAACCTAACACTAGAATCGCAGTACCACGATGAAGAAGGCAGACTCTTGATCACACATCTGAGAAGGGAGGAGGAGCTAATCCACGTAGCCAACATATACGGCCCAAACACGGACGACCCAACTTTTTGGGAGGGGGTTTCACACAAGCTATATACTTTCCCCCAGAACGACCTCATGGTGGTGGCGGGGGACTTTAATATTCCACTGGATCATATAATGGATAGACAGTCATCCTGCCAATACCAGCCCACGAACGCACACATCACACTCAAAAATATCTGCTCCAAATTCAACTTTAAGGACCCATGGCGCTTCCAGCACCCGGACACTAGGGACTTTACATTCTACTCCAACCCACACAATTCGTGCAGCAGGATAGACTACATACTAATCACAGGACCCCACACACATCTAATAGAACACTCTGAAATAGCGCCTAGATTAGTTTCAGACCATTCATGTATTAGTCTAAAACTGAGCGGCTGTCACAATGAAGCCGTACCCCGGAGGTGGCGGTTTAACAGCGACGTCCTAGCAGTCCCCGCAAACAAAAAAAAGATTGAGGAGGCCATAACGGACTACCTCAGACACAATGACTCACCGGGGACTAGTACTACCACCCTATGGAATGCCCTGCAAGCGACCATCAGAGGGACAATAATTGAAATTAAATCCAAAATAAACAAAAACACAAACCGACAGCTGACACAGCTCGAGCAGGATATTAAAAGCCTAGAATCGGCCCATGCCAGGACCGCACAAGATACCAAACTCCTAGCAGACCTAACAAAAAAAAAGTATGAATACAACAAAATCCTGAGTGAGAGAGCGGGACTGTGGTTTAACAAATACAAGGCCCTTAACTTATGAGAAGCAAATAAAGCGGGAAGACTGCTAGCCTCCTACCTAAAACACGAACGCAACCAATTCACCGTCTCGTCCATCACAGACTCGAACAACAAAACCCACACAAGACACAAAGACATCCTCAAGACCTTTCAAGAGTTCTATCAGGAACTCTACAAAAATGACCAGACCATGGATCTAGAGGCATGCACAAAATACCTCAATAGACTCGGTCTTCCACAGCTATCCGGTGAAGACGCACGGAGATTAGGGCAAGAAATTAGCGTAGCTGAGATTGAAATGGCGGTCAAATCAATGAAAGATAACAAAACCCCCGGGCCGGATGGGTACACAGCCACTTTCTACAAGACCTTCCTAGAGCAGCTGAAACCTACCATGAAGCAGGTCTTTAACCACTGCGCAGATAGAGGAACTGTGTCACATTCCATGTCGGAAGCCAACATAATAGTCATTCCAAAGGAGGGTAAGGACCATTTGTCACCCAAAAACTACAGACCCATATCCCTTATTAATGTGGACTGCAAAATATACGCTAAAATCTTAGCAACCAGACTCAATTCTGTCCTACCCAACCTAATAAGCAACTCCCAGGTGGGTTTCCTACGTACTCGGATGTCTAATGACAATACCAGACTTCTCTGCCACATACTGGAGCATACGCCCACAAAAGCAGAGCCAGCAGTAGCTATCACCCTTGATGCCGAGAAGGCCTTTGATAGAGTTTCCTGGACCTTCCTGGAGCGATGCTTGCATTCCTTCAACTTAGGGGAAGGTTATATACGGATGGTGATGGCCCTGTATGGGGACCCAAAAGCCCGTATTGTCATTAACGGGTCACTCTCTGAACCACTTACGCTACATCGGGGCACAAGACAGGGCTGCCCACTGTCCCCCTCGCTATTTTTGCTGCCACTGGAGCCCCTGATCCGAGACATCAAGGTAAACACGAAAATAAAAGGGGTCGATATTAATGGCATTGAAATAAAACTTGCCGCATATGCGGATGACATACTAATCGTAACGGAGCAACCGAAGACCTCAATTGAGGCCCTGATAGACACCATAGGAGAATATTCCGGGCACTCAGGATACAAGCTCAACAGGGATAAATTAGAATGCAAACCACTAAACATCCACTGCACTAGGGATATTCTAGGAGGGTCAGGTCTAGTCTGGCAAACAGGATTTATCAAATATCTAGGTATACACTTTGGGAGTGACCTAATGAGCCCACTAGGCCACAACGAGAAACTATTGCTAGAAAAGATAAAGAAACTCTTGGAGGCCTGGTCCCCAAAATTCATAACGTGGTGGGGCAGAATTGAAACGATCAAAATGATGATCACCCCAATGATTAACTACCTGATCAGCATGCTCCCACTCCTACTCACAGATGACTTTCACCGTAAGGTAGACATCCTGATCACTAAATTCCTATGGTGAGGGAAGAAAGGACGGAGAAGCATCAAAAAACTAAGATTAGAGAAAAACCTAGGAGGGATAAACCTAGCAGACTTCAGAATATTCCAAATAGCATTTCTGGCAAAGCAGGGGTCATACTGGATATCACCCCCTAACGGGTACACACCGGCCTGGCTACAAGTAGAGAGGGCCATCCTGAACAATCTAAACCCCCTGGCGCTGTTAACAGCAAATAGGCATAATCACGCCTCTAGGTCCATTTTTAAAAATACAAAAATTGCCTTACTAAAGATAGATAAGAAAATGGAGAGCAGCATAAAGGGCTCTAAGTTGGAGTCACTCTGGGCCAACAGTAAGTTCCTATACAAGGGGAAATGCCTAGCCTTCGACACATGGATAGAGAAAGGCATTTACCACCCATACCAACTAGAAGAGGGGGCATATCCCGCCACGTTTGCAGAACTGAAGTCTAGGCATAACCTAACAGACATTGAGTTCTACAACTTTTTGAAAATCAAAACAGCCCTATCCAAAATCAAACTATCACCCGCAAAACCGTCAATCTCCCAGTACATAGCAAACATCAACAGACTAGGACACCAGGTCTCACACCTCTACAAACTCCTACACCCAAAATCCACTAAACTTAACAATAAGACAATCAACTATTGGGTAAATCAAACCAAAAACACTCTTAACGAACAAGAACTGGCAACACTATGGACCTCCGCCTCACGCAACAAAATCTCCCCAGTACTTTCACAAACAAAATTCTGGCTACTCCATAAGGCTTTCTGGACCCCTGCACGTTTATTCTCGCTAGGCCTCAGGGACGACGCACTATGCTGGAACTGTAGCAAGGAAAAGGGAGACCTAGCACACCTTATCTACCAATGCCCAACACTCAAAACATTCTGGGAAAAAATCTTTGGGTTTATAAATAGGGTACTGGGCTGTACACTAACAACTGAATTTTCCTCCCTCGCCACCGCATTTATGACCGCAGAACTAAGATCAGAACACGACAAAGACCTACTAGACCTGCTGCTGACAGCGGCGGTAAAAATGGTCCTAGCCAACTGGAAAGACACAAGCAAGACCTCATACAAAGGCTGGTTCAACTGGGTTACGCACCTCAGAGGTGCGGACAACATTGTACTACAGAACTCACCCTGGAGACCAGCAACCAGAGGGATGTGGAAATCACTAGACACATACCTAGACTTCTACGAACCCCCCTGAAACCAAGTCTTCCCGGCGACAAACCCCCTGACCCCCCCCCCCCATGTGCGGTAAAGTGAACGTAACTAAGCGCAACTACCATGGCCCTACGGGTCGGTAGATGGGCTGACTTGTCTTCCAATCTTGCCACAAGCAAGCCAATGGTGTGGCGGCTATGTTAGACGTTTATAAGTCTCATTACTACAGAGCCTTTCTTGTGTCCTCCTTTCACCCCTTTCTCTCCTGCTTCTTCCTATCACCCTTTTTCTTGTTTTCAGTAAGTAACGTCAGGTGTGGTTAGCCAGGCATATATTTCGAAGTGCCTGTAAACACTGTTGTACAAACTACGTATGGCTAACCTTGTAACAGAAATGCTAATGTCTTTGCTTATAAGATTAATAAAATACTTTGAAATCAAAAAAAAATAATCATGTAAATGTAATGCGTAATTGAAACGTGTTCAAAATGATGCATAGATGATTTAGTTCATGTGCAGTTGAGATGCAGTAGTTAACGTGTATTATATTAAGTTGCACGTGTAGTTTATTTTTCGCATATGAACTGTATGAACCAATGCTTAAAGAAGTAATTAAGAATTGTGTGTTTAAAATGTGTAAAGGCCTGACTGCACATACGTCAAAAGAAAGGCCTGTTCGTTCTTATGTTAGCTTATTTTGTAGGCAGAGAAGGTGTTCTCTTGGAAAGGCTCTCTGGGCACAGTTGGTAGATTCGTACAGAGGGAAAGTCTGTTGAAATGTATCTTCTGTTGCAGGTGCAAGGACACATGCCTCGTTAGTGAAAGACTGGCTCTTTGTTTTAGGAGTTAGGGTGGAGGGAGGCATTGAGATGGGAGTATACTGGAATGTAGGGATGATACTTTCAGCGGAGAAGGTGCCTGGGACTCAAGGTTACTGTAACCATCCTGGATGAAGTAAGAGTTTCGATGGAAAAGTACGAGAAGGAAGACCTGGCCAAAGAGGCGTGACAAGGGCGTGTTCTATTGTTTGTGGATTTTGTATTAGGGACAGTGCCCCGGGGGGGGAGCGCAGATTGGAGGTAGAGGAGACCTGAGAGAAGGGCAAAGAGAGAGATCCTTTAGGAAGGAGCATCTTAGAACGAGCTCGAAATGCTAAGTGAGTGCACTTCTTAGGAAGTCTTCACAGCTGACACCTTTTCTTTCTACTCTTGCCTGGGGAAACTTGTTAAGTAGGGATGTCACCTTAGTGGTAGAGTAGGGACAGATTAATGCTTTTCGCTTATTTAGGTAAATGAAGAATAATATAGAGATTGGAGCAGTCATTGTTAGTTTAATACTCCTGGAGCTAACGATTCTTCTTATTTTGAGTCGAATGAGACTCCGGCGTAGGATGATGTTTGTATTAGTGCCCATTTATTTCTTTAACCTCGTGTTGAAGTGCTTGCATGTGCAGTTATTCTTGGCTGTAATAAACCCAAAAATCTGAATTCGGAGTCCGTGATCTTTGAAGGTAAACTGGATTCTAAATCGTTGCATAACCGAATTGGATTTTCTTCCCTTCACACTATTCAGCAAGTAAAAAGATTCTGGCGACCTGAGGATTCTTAGTGATGGTAAGATAAGATAAGAATCCCGCTTTATCACTAGTGAAATGAATACCAATTAGTTTAGGTAGTAGTAATTACTCATGCAAACACTCCTTGTACGTGCTTGGTGAAGCCCTACATAATAAATAAACGGTTGTTTGTATGATTACTCCTGTTTTAAATCAGGTCAAAGGGAAGAGATAACTGTGTTAGCCATTCAATCATCAACTCAGCGCACCTTCCTTGATACCTAAACCGACAAACGAAAGGCCACGTGCACAATAGTGCACAATACTCCACCTTGTTATGAGAGGTATCTTTCTCTCACTGAAAATACATCATGGTTCTTGCACCAACACGAAACAGCAGGTGCTACACCCTCATGTACACCTAGAACCCATGTCTTGTCCAAGACACTGTAAGGTGCATGATAGGAGAGTCCTTTATGTCTTGGGTGTGCCACATAAACATCTTAAATAAATCATGTTAAGAGTTTTAAAGATAAATCTAAATAAGGGACGTCCAGGAAAATTATAATGTCCCTTGGTATAGAATGGGTAGTTAATGGTAGTACCACCTTCCATTGGGAATAGTGAGTACACAATAAGTAAAAGAGAAAAATAATTACTGGAAGTAGCAGGGTGTCGCTGTAGCAGTATAAGAGGAAACCAGAGTTGGAAAGTTTGTACAGCCTATGGTGTTGCAGAAAATAGATAATTGGACATCATAGGGTCATGTAAAAAAAAGTCACTTGTAAGTATTCACACATCCAATCTGATATCCCCCTCTGTGTAAATTCAGGCCCCCTACGGCGGCAGGGAGGTGGGCAGGTGAATTGGACTACCTCCACTGCCACCATGAAGCTGAGCATCTACTGTCAGTGCGATATGCCACGTGCACCTTTCACACTCAGTATACCCTTGAGCATGCCCCGGTTCTGCTTGCCTAGATCCTGGAGGTCAGTGACTAAGAAGACCCTCTCCTCCCAGTGTAATCCATAATGACTCTGGAGCCAAAATCCCCAGGAACTAGCTGCTGGGCACAGTGAACACAGCCGAGGTGGCTGAAGCGACAAGTGGACAAGTCATCCTTACAGAGGCAGCTGTCACTGCTAAGGGCTGCATAGTGGCTCTTAAGAGCGGTGACAGAAGCCAGCCTAAGCATAGTCAATTAAGGCCATGAGAGTAGCGTGTGAGAAGCCCCTAGAATGTGGTGCATGGAGGTCCGAGGAAGTGGTTGGGGCCCTGTGTCAGGGTATATGTGGCTGGTAGGGGAGCATTAGCTGCAGAAGGCAGTCTACTATGGGGCATATTCTCAAGGAGCCATCGCCGATTTATCGGCACTTTAGTGCCGCAAAAGTGGCGATAGACTTATCGCCCCATTCACAAGCTGGTGCAAACTGCCGACATCGCCCGTTTTCCCGCGATAGCGGCCGCAAAACACATCGCCACGGATGATAGCGACAACTAACGCTAATGATATGCAGAGTAGGCGTTCCCGTGCAAAAACACACGAAAACACCACTTCGCGATATTCTCAATGACCAGCCAGATCTGCGATGCCGGACAAAAACAGGCGATAAGGCGCGTTAGCAGCAGGGACTTAACACCTGCTCATTACTGGTCTTAAGTAGGAGGAAAACCTGCAGTACAGAGGGAGCCCAGGCCAGAGCCACATCTGAAGACCAACAGATGCCATGGAGCTACTAATCATGCAGCTTGGAGACCCAAGAGGGCCACAGCACCCACCACCACCACCCCCAGGACCACCCCCACCCCCAGGACCCCCCCCCCGGACCACCACTGAGGCAGCGCAGATCAAGACAGCGGACCTTCCGAAAACGCATCAGACTCACAGACTTAACGCCAGAGGATGTCATTGCCCACTACAGGCTCAAAAGGACAACCATCCTCCGCATCATGACCCACATTGCCCACCGGCTGACGGTGCCAACACAGCGGACAACCAACATCCCTCCGCAGACAAAGCTGCTGGCTGTGCTGCACCTGTTGGCCTTTGGTACCTTCCAACCAACAACTGCCAGAGTCGGAGGAGTCTCACAGCCAGCCCTATCAAAGACCATCACACCTGTCCTGGATGCCATCTTCAGTTTCATACCCCAGCACCTTCACTTCCCCCACACTGCGCAGGAACAGCTGGAGACCAAGCAAGGCTTCTACGCCATAGCTAGATTCCCGCACGTGTTGGGGGCAATCAACTGCACACATGTCCTACTTGTGCCCCCTGCCGACACTGCACACAATTACCGCAACAGGAAGCACACGCATTCCATCAATGTGCAGGCAATAGTGGACCACCGGGGACTGTTCACCAATGTCATCACCAACTACCCAGGCAGTGTGCATGACTCATACATCTTCCGACAGTCCAACATCAACCAGCGCTTTCAGGATGGCACCTATGAAAATGGACTGCTCGTTGGTAAGTACCAACAGAACACACCACACACCTCAATTCCACAATCACACAATGCACAACTGTGGGAATGGACACGTAACAAAGTCACATCCAACATGCCAAACAACATGCACACCTGCCAGACACGACAACACAAGTAACCATGGTAAGAGGGGCCAGAAATGTGGACAAACCATACACTAAGGCATAGCCCCTCTGCCACACATATGCAGAATGTGGGGAGAGGTGGGAACCACGATTGTGCGAAGGAGACAATGGACCTATGAATAACAATGTACACAATGCCAAGTGTGGCGGTGATGTGCTGGACAGTCTTGAGTATGCAGAGCACAGACATGTCCATGTGGACACATACTGCTGGAGTCGGTAGTGTCGTGGACAGTGGACGCAACCGTGTCATCACAGGCAGTGGGGAACACCTTGGACAAGTAGCCATGTTGGCCCCCCTGTAAGCGTAAGTGTAGTGGGCAGGGCCGGCGCACGCCAGTCCAGCGTAGGGGAGTGACTAAATAGGCCGGGGCACAGGGAGTGGTTCACTTCCGTGACGGCCACCGAAGTAACTACTGCGTGTGGCTCTGTGTCCGCCATATGACCATAGGCCTACACACATGTGGCCGACCACCTACAATGAGCAAACTCACACTGGCGACGAGGTGGCTATGTCCCACGCCACCCGGTGCACATCTCGTCACCGCCTGCAGTGGCGTGTCTGCCAGGGTGACGTCCCTCACCCTGCCACGAGGCCGCCGTCATGACCGGTGGTGCCTGCGCGATCCTGTGCGCCTGCTGCACCCCAGCCCGCTGGTCCCCAGACCCGACCTGCGTCCAGCGGTGAATGCCCGCCCCTGCGCACCCAGGCCTCACTGCTCACCTGCTGCCACCGGAGTCTCTCCAAGAGGGCCCACCACGTGCCGGTGCAATCTCCAAGGCCAGGCTCCGCGAGCTTGGCAGCTTCCTCAGCCTATCGCTGGCTTCTGCGCAACAGGCCCCCAGCGCACCCAGCGGCTCCGCACCACGGAGTTGCGAGAAGGCTACTGCTGCCTTCTGACCACACTGCGGTACAGCAAGTAACATACACATCCTTTACAGCCCACCCCTCCAGGCCTGCTGCATCATCGCAGGCTGCACACCCGCTCAGCTCTTCCGGTGGGCCGAACTCCGTGCACCACAAGTCACCGTCCAGCCATCAGGCCTCCAGCATTATAGCATGATGCACACCCGCTCAGCTCTTCCGGTGGTCCAAACTCAGTGCACCGCAAGTCATTGTCCCGAGGGGCTACCCCACAAGTCCGCCTCCAGTAGGCAACAGCATGTCGTAAGTAACGCCACTGGAGCCCTTCACAGTCACGGGGCCACCCCGGTCCCAGGCAGGCCACCGGTAAGCCTGGGCAGATCGATTGGAGACGTACTCCGAAGCGCACAAAATCCCAGCGCCGCGGCGGCGGCGCACACGTGAGGAGTGCAGAGAAATGGCCCGGGGCTCTGGGCGTGGTTCAGTTCTGGGCTCTGGGCGTGGTAAAGTTCCGGCCTGGCCACAAAAGTGACTATGGCGTGTGTCTCCGTAGTAGTGTCTGTGCCACCCGGCCTGTAATCAACAATGTTGCAATGTAGCATGCACCAGGAGGGCGGCCTTGCCCGAATGGATTAATAAAGGAGCGCGAGACCGCTCGGGGTCTCGGCTCATACATGCCAACTGTTGTGTGTGTATCTACATTGCCGCAGCCTGAACCAAAGGCCGAGCCTCAATATCAGCGCAAGTTCAGCCAGGCCAGAACTCCACCTCTGTGTCCGCCCTATCCTTACCATAGGCCTACACACACGTCAACATTACAGTCTTGCTGTCAGTCCTGTGGACATGCGCAGACAGGCATGACAATGGTGTGCCGTAGGAGTGCAAGTGATGCAACCGCGCAGCACACACAAGTAAATAGGCTCGGTGGGAGGGAGGAGCAGCTGTGAGGCTACGTAATACACTTTGTCCTACCACAATTGCCAGCAGCAATACATGGCTAACATGAATCCCAAGGTTGCACAAATCACATACCACGAAACTTGTATGTCTGCCAACACACCATGCAGAACCACCAGTTGACACTGACCTCACTTACCTCTCACAGGTGATCAAGGATATGCACTCTGCCCGTGGATGATGACATCCCTCCGAGACCCGAACACCCCGGCCCAGAGGCAGTACAATGTGGCCCACAAACGCACCAGGGGCATTGTTGAACGCACGTTTGGCGTGTTGAAATCACGTTTCAGGTGCCTGGACACCGGTGGAAGACTCTTGTACAGCCCAGAAATAGTGTTCAAGATGATCACTGCATGTTGAGTATTGCACAACCTATGTGTACGCACCAATGCCCCATGGATCCAAGTCCCAGAAGCACGGGACGATGATGAGGAAGATGATGCAGGTGGACCACACCCCACTGCAGCCGCAGCAGGAATAGCCAGAAGGAACACAATCATCAACAATTTCTTCGCATGAGCACGTCACATTGTGACTGTCCACAGCAATCATGGCACAGTACAAGATGACCACATGACCAGCATGTGCAAATAAAATCTTAGCAACACACATTCCCCGTGTGCATGTCAGTCCTCTGCATTAGCACATTACTCTGACGGGTGTAAGTGCAACATTGAGTGCTTACATACGCATATGTTGCAAGAAGAGATGGTGTGTAGGTCCTCTTCATCATCGGTGATGAGGAGTATGGTCTGCTCTGCAGGAGGTGATGATTCTCCCTCTGCAATGTGAGGGGGAGATGCAGTTTGACATTGTGTTCACATGTATTTTGACGCATTGGCCAAGTTTACAAACATACTGCATGTCAATGTACATTGTGACTGTTTGTGTGGAGATGCCTATTTAATGCTGGACAGTTGACATTTCGCCACCATCAGGGATGTGAGGTTGTATTTGTCCATTATCATCTCACAGTTTCCTGCTATGGCAAATGCGAATGGCCATTTTCTACACACAAGCGGCAGCAGTTGTTTCCTCTGTTCTGTTGTGAAAGTGTTGCAGTTTGGTCCACTTTGTTGTAAATGTTGAGGTGCTCTGAGTGTTATGTGTGTGTGCTGCATTGTGTGTGATTTGCCCCTTCAGCTCTGATTTGGCTGGCCCTTATCCCTTTCAGGCGGTGTGCCTTTCACTTCTGTGCATATACAGTGCTGAGCTGTTGCAGACTTGGGTAAATTGGGCTCTTGGTCGGAGTTGTGACTCTTGGGCATGGTTTGTCCACAGATGTGCTGTACTTACTTGTGCATGTGTGCCATTGTGCCCATCTCCCCCTGTCCCCCCAGTCCCTGGTGGTTACTCACCCTGTTGCTGTTGTGTCAGGTCATGCTGAGCAGTGTCCGGTCCTCCGACTCCTGCCACCGTCTCCTCACTGATGACTGTGGACACCATTTCCTCCATCTCATCCAGCTCCTCCTGTGGCGCAGAACTCTCACCCCCAGTCTGCATTGCTGCTTTGCGGTTGTTGGCGAGTTTCAGCTTGGTTTTGTGCTTCACATCATTCCGGCGCCTCTTGACCTCTTCCATTGCCTCCTCAGCACTCCGACTGCATTCTCCTTGTCCACGATGGACTGCCATATTCAATTTTTTGTTGCCAATGACACAGTGGAGGTGACGGACAGTTGTTCTGTCACCTCCGTAATCAGGATCCTGTTTTCCTGCGGACTGAACCGCGTCTTCCTCTTCTTCTTCTCCTTGCCCTTCCCTGACCCCGAGGTCCCAGGCTGGTCCTCCGTGGGGCTTGTGGGGTTCGGGTTGTCCTCTGTGCTTGCTCCGGCTACCTCCATGGTGCTTCGCAGTTGTTTGTGTTTTATTTGTATTTAATTTTTTCTGCTTTTATGGTGATGGCTCCCGCCTTACTTGTGGGACTTGCGGGCCTGGCGCTGCTTTTCGCTGGATTTTTATCGCAGTTGGGCCCATCGCAGCTTTTTTCACGTTCGGGTTTCCTTTTTTATCGCCGTCGCGGTAGTTGTATCGCGGACAATAAGTGGCGTTCTCGGGATACTATCGCATGTTACCGCCGTGTTGGGAATACGACATTGACACGGAGTTATTTTCCCGCGATGGACGGCGATATGGAAAATTGCGCTAGCCTATTTTGGCGATGTTTATTGCACGTTCTTGTGAATATCCCCCTCTGTGTTTACCAATCCATTATCAAGCTCTGCACAGAATTTTGAAATAGTCTGTCTAGCAGCACTGATGCAACATGTCAGGTTCATCCTTTCAAGTACATTTGAATTGCAAGTAAACACACACACACACTCATATGTGAGCAAGTCTTTTCTACACCCTCTTTTTGGAGACAGAGCTATGGGAGCGTAAGGCTTTGCGAACCAATACTTCTATATTTTCAAAGACAGAAGGTAATTCTTTGCAGGACTTCAGAAAAGTAAATGAGAAGTACCAGCGCCTCTCTGTGGAGCTCTACTGGTTTAGTCTTTAAATTTTATATTACCAATTTTTCTCTACAGTACTGGAAATCCTTGACTTTTATAGCACTTGTGTGTCTTTGCTGCACTGCAATGCTTTACACTTAACAGCACCCTTACTGCACTGCAGGGCCACAGTGTAAGAGGAAAGAGGCAGTGGCTGTAACATACAGGAGTGATATATTATATGAGACGTCAGCAATTCTCTACAGTATTAATTGCTTTAAATGAGAGAGTACCGGCTGTAACCCTGCTGTACTGCCGTGCTTTGAACTGAACATTAGCAAATATAATTTTCAGAACTATTGAAAAGGCAGAATGAATGTAGCATTTTTAAGGTCATGTTTAGAAACTATCGCTTCTAATAAATGCCGCTCAACGCAGTGATGTAGTACAATCTATTAAAGTGAATTGCTACCGAATGTTAAAGAAATATCTTTTTTTTTAAAAATATTGAAGAGTCTCTATCATGTTTTTAGAAGAGATTTGTTGATTTACATGCAAAATATGTTGTTTTATGTTATGGCTCCTAAAGCCAAAGCAGACCAGTGGAGCAGTTCTCCTTTTTAATTTGCAGCCTTGCCCACCTCTACTTCCTGAGCAGTATCATGGTTCAGTTCTCTGCAATGCTTCGGCACTGAAGGGGTCTGTGCATTACTTTTTCCTGCCTCCAGTACATAAATGAACACTAAAAATCTCCGAGTTAGTGCATGCTTTGCTGACAGCAGAGCTCTGAAATACAGATAATTACAGCCCTGTGGTTTGGAGCGCCGCTGTTTGCAGCCTGTGTACTAATTAGATGATTTTGTGAATTAATATATGCACTGAAGACAAAAATAGAAATGCAGAAGTATTCCCCATTTTCAAGTCACCCCTTCCTGTCCCTTCTACTTTTACCACTACGCGAGCAACCAGAAATCAATTTTAAAAAATATTTTTGAGTTGAATTTTTATCCGAACGGACCGTTCAGGTAATTTTTGGAGTGCGAGATGCATTTTGCATAATTATGCTTAACCCGCATAATTTTGTGTCAATTTCATATAGTTATGCTGCTGAAAATTATTCATGTTTCACACACCCCTACTTAAAATAAAACTACTTAGGAAATAATGTTAAATTAAATTAAATTGATTTAAATAGTTAAAAATATAAATAAAGGTAAATTAATGTTTAAAATATTTATAAAATAGAACATATATTATTCAAATGTCCTTCAGAACTCTTTTAGTTTCAGGAGGATTTAAATGCAAAGGACGTGATCAACTTGTTTCGACTCGTCTGAGCCTAGTTCATGACAAACGACGTTGTGAATAATTTGCATTTAAGCACACAATTACCTCTGCATTTCTAAACATAGATGTAGGACACAAACATTAGGTAAACAAGCATTTGCCATGCAAACGGTCTCACCTTTGGGACTTTATATGTATTTAGCTATGCAGCACATTAGCCTGGGTGCTGAAACATTTACTGTTCTTTAACATGTAGGGAAAGTAAGCACAAAACTGCGGAACACGCCGGGTATAGGAACACATGGAGAGAAATACTGCCTATCAGCGGGAAATGGTATTGTCCAAAGCTCTGTTTTTAATATAAAATCAGGACCTTCTGTGGTCATATCACTGAAAATACAAGATTTGAAAAAAATATTATTGTCTACGGGTGCTTGTGGAAGGCAAGTTTCTATGGCCTGGAATCTAGGGAATGCTAAAGTGATTCTGGTATTTTACTGACCTCTGCTGGTCGTTTTCTATCAAGAAAGTTAAATAGAGGAAGTTGCCAGAAAAATAAAAAAAGAAAGTCCCTAAGCAGAAACATTTCTGGTAATTTACTGACCTCTACCGATCGTTTTCTACCAAAACAGTTAAATAGAGGCAGTTGAATAGAAAAAGAAGTCCCTAAGCAAAAGCGTAAGCAGACAAGTCCTGGGGCTGATCTCCAGACCCCACAAAGTACATACAACAGATCTTCCAACCAGCGCAAGCGCTGTCTAGGCTCGACCTAAAAATTATATTATGTTTTAAAGTTTTTTACAGATGCTGTCATTTTTGTTCTCCTGATGACTAGCTGATTGCCCAATACGTGTTGAAACAACAACATTATACAAGAGGCTCATTATATCGTAATCACTCAGTTACAAAGATGTGTTCGGTTATTTGCCCAGAATACCCGTTTACCACCTGTATATAAATAAAAATCTGGGACAAATTATTATTTGTATGATTTCTAAAATGTATCATACTATTGCCTGGTATCGTTTTTCCACCTAGATTGAGTAGTGTAGATGTGTTTCCTATTGTTCTTTAGTCTGCAATATAACATAGGAACTGTTTGCACCAAGTGTTTCAATGTCTTCTCTGTTAATTTGAATAATTATTGTCAAGTAGGAACCATTTTGTTGCTTCTACTTTAGAGGGCACATGGCCTAGCAGTTCAAAATGAACTGCCCATTTTGGTGTGCGGCCTATAATGACTTGCATAAAACTGATCCCTACTTCAAATGCCAATGAAAAGCTAAATGAAATGTAACACATTAAGAGTAATTATAAGTGGTTAATATTAAGTATTCAAAAAAAGGGGGTGACAACGTGCACTCCAGTTTCGTCGAAATTATTTCACCATTCAATTTGTTGATGTTTGAATTTTTCGGCGTGCAGCCTGGAAACGTGGTCTGCCTTCCACGCATATATGAATACCATAGGAAAATGGAGCGAAGTTTCACTCCAAACCAGATGCACAGCACATTCCATGTTTTAAAATGAAAATTCCACAACTTTATCCACGTTTTGAACATTTTATTCCACTTGTTTCACAGTTTAAATGATGCTTATTTCCTTCTTTCGTGTTACATGTGAGGCGCATATGTATGACAGGCTTCTAATGCGGCAGATATGCCCATCCAGGCCTTTTCCGCAGCATGATACATACATAGTTCATCCTTAATGGTTGTCTTTTTGACCCAATGCATTTCGGCTTTTCAGTAAGCCTTCCTCAGGGGTTCACTACAAAAAACCAACATTAAATTGTAAATTCAGACTTCAACACATACTCAATATTAAACAGTTCGTCAAAGAAAAACATGCTGTCCTTTTACAATTCACTCCAATTCAAACATCAACAAATTGAATGGTGAAATAATTTCGACGAAACTGGAGTGCACGTTGTCACCCCCTTTTTTTGCATATTGATTATCTGCCTTTTGACATGTTGCACCCACGGATGATAGGCGATAACCACGATATAAACGGCAAACAAAGTTGCATGTGAGACGATAATATAACTCTTGATCCTTTTGAGTTTGTAAACCAGCTTTGAAGATAACATACGGACAATCGTTTAGTTCTGGACTATACACTGATACTGAGTGCTTAAACTGCGCGCATTATTAACATGTAAAACATGCTGGAAAGAGTATTTTTAAGTTTGTAAAATAGAAATGCATCATTCTATCATTGACATATGTGACAACTATTTACGGGTGGGCGGGGGATTCAGTTGAGGTGCTGGAGGGAACCCAGTGGCAATAGGGAACAGGTTAGTTAATTTAAAAAAAGTGACCGAGGCAACAAAAACAGCGCTTTATGGGACTCGTAGTAATGAGGAAGGTGAACTCATATGGCTAGATTAATGTGATTGGTCGATTTGAATGGGAGGCGTTAAGTCACATGAGGTAATAAGGCTGATGTCAGCATTGAGTGGAACACTGCTGCTGGGAAGTAGATCACACTGACAGAGAACGAAGGTATGAGGGATAGTTGACTCCGTCCGGTTGATGGGGTATGGTTAATTGAGGATACAGTTCAATATGAGTCCAAGGGTTACGGTCACGTGGAGTTCCCGATTAGAATGCGGAAAAATGGAGAAGGGTTACATTTTGGAGAGAGGTTTTTGGGCACTTATTGACAGCGTGTAGTTACGCGCTTAGAGGGATAACGTTGATAATGGAGTGAATTGTAAAAGGACAGCATGTTTTTCTTTGACGAACTGTTTAATATTGAGTATGTGTTGAAGTCTGAATTTACAATTTAATGTTGGTTTTTGTAGTGAACCCCTGAGGAAGGCTTACTGAAAAGCCGAAATGCATTGGGTCAAAAAGACAACCATTAAGGATGAACTATGTATGTATCATGCTGCGGAAAAAGGCCTGGATGGGCATATCTGCCGCATTAGAAGCCTGTCATACATATGCGCCTCACATGTAACACGAAAGAAGGAAATAAGCATCATTTAAACTGTGAAACAAGTGGAATAAAATGTTCAAAACGTGGATAAAGTTGTGGAATTTTCATTTTAAAACATGGAATGTGCTGTGCATCTGGTTTGGAGTGAAACTTCGCTCCATTTTCCTATAATATTAAGTATTACCATCCATCACTTTCATGCCGTAACCAAAAATGGATAGCACCGTTTTAGAGAAATTGTCTGTTGAAGTTAATGCTGTAGAGCAAATGCAGCCAATTATCTTTATGATGATGGTGGGAGCAATGGCTTATCGTCTAGTAAGTTAGGGAAAGAGGGATTAAATAATTTTCTGGTGACCAGGCTGGAGCAATAAAAGATGACCAAATGTCTACACTCAAGTATAGGTGCAGCAATTTAGATCCCAATAACTCTGAGCCCGAATGAGAGGGAGGAGTTGATGATTTATTTCCATGCAAGGAGTGATGTTTGGAAGATGATAAATGAGAGGGCTTCTCCGTAGAGTATAGCAATGGGAGACAGCATGCAAGTTTAGTAGGACTTAGGTCCCTTGTGGAGCTCAGAAGTATGCTTCGTCTAACTTGATCATGCAACTAGAGACAGAGTAAAGAAGTTGTCCTCGTTATACTGCATTGTCCACAAAGACTACTGTTGGGAGGGATTCTCCGCCAGTGTTTTGGAATAACCTATATAGATGGATTCTGGGGCTCATCTAGAGTCCGACAATGCAAGTACAACCTCCTCCTCTGGAATCTGTGCCAGTACTCAATGCCACAATCATGGGCCCCCTTCTCAAATATATGCCTCCACTCCCACTGAAGGAAGAGGTCTACCTCCTCGACAGCAAGGTCTAGCCCTCTTTACACTCTACCACCAGTCTCAGTTAAAATGGTTACTTCCTGAAATATTAGTAGTAGAGCATCACCCTTGATGTCAGCAGAAGGGCCTCTCTGAGTTCATCCCTAGCCAGGCTCGTCCATATTTGTAGGGCCTGTTACTCAATGGCAGGTACCCACTTCTGTTTTTCAGTGACAGGATTTCATCTTAATTTCAGTAACATCTGCCTTCTCCTCCATGACTGGACCTTCACTCCTCCTTTTAAATGACAGGACCACTACCTTTCTGAATTACATCTCCCCAATCAAATCCAACTCCCCTGCCCCCATGTGACGCACCTCTACCTCATCTCTTGTTGACAGACCTCTCAGCACGTTCCTCCGTGTCATGCTTTCTTCCTCCTTCCTCTGTGACACCACCTTCCCCAGTGACAAGCAACTAACACCTTGGCACACCCTAGTGTAGGGGTAAAACTGCCAACTAACCCTGTGTGTGCCCAGTGGATAAATTAAGTGAGTACTGGAATTTCAGTCAACAGTAAAAAACATACTTACATTTGTAGACCCATAGTTATAATCGGAAAAGAACAACAAGACTGGGCACGTTCAAGTGCTATTGGCTGAAAACCCATGAGTGGCTGAAATTCAGCCTTGTGACAGGGACTGGCTGATAGCGATTATTAAAATTAACAATCTGCGGCGGGTATTTGTTTATTTTACCGACATCCCCTTCCTCTAATTGACATTCTTACTCCACCCGATACAGGTCTCCAGTATGTCTCCACAAAAAGTCCCCCAATGTAACGCAGGGAATATTTAGCCATTATCCACCGTAAAATATTCATTCTCCCACAAGACAGCCCCTTCTCTAGTTGCCAAACACCACTTTCCAGAAAACCCCCAACTGCCCCGCCTCTCCCTTTCTGGGACAAAATGTCTCTTATTGGCGCACTCTAATTTGGCGACGATTGTAGTCGTCCTAAATATCAGGCATCTCAAGAAACCATGAATGTACCAGTGCCAACCGCCGTCACTTCAGTGGGAGCCCCGACCTCTCGCTGACTGCGCCCGACCAGGCTACTCAATCTTAAGTGAGGCTCCCTTTCAGCGACGGATCCCACTGTCACAAATTGCTCCTCAGTGGTAGCTTGTCTATGAGAGATTCGGCGACAGTCTTTAACCACACTGATGACAGGCAACTTTCATCCTCTTCCTTCGGTAACAACACTTTTTCAAAGCTTACAAATTCATCTCCTTGCAATTTCACAGAAGTTTCTGCTCAAGTGACAGATCTCGTTGTCTCACAACCCCCTGCACTCTAAAAGCCCCCTCCAATGAGTGCTTCCTTAAACACAGCCTCTTCGGCTCGCTGAGCTTCCTAGTGAAAGCCACAGACCGTGAGCACTTGTACGCCACTCTCTGTAATTAATTGCCCCCGCAGTTCTCCCTCCCGGGGACTCTGCATCCCTGACCGGGGAGGAGGTCTCAGCGAGAACACCCAGACAACCTCCCGCCCCCAAGGCCTCCCCTCTCCTGGACCCGGAATATCCGCTACTCACCAGTGCTGCCGCCATCTTGGATCCACGTGTCACCACTGACTTCTACGGAAGTGACACGCCCCAACACGACTAGTTTATCTCCATGTGAACAAGCTGGAGTGTAGAATCAGCGGTTGAGCTTGCAGCCTACTGATTTATCTTATTGTCCTGTATTGGAACCCGCTCCCCACTCAAGGCTGACATAATAAAACCTGCACAATGGCCCCGCATTATGTGTGACACCTTCAATAAGTCTTTATTAGTCAACAGCACAGCACAAAGTTCTCAAGACACTTGCGTGGGTAACTCATGCAAGCCAACTATTTGCTATGCAGTGTGGCACTGGTAGTCCCGTTTAAGTTACTATAAAATTAAGATTACGTGTAGCAGAATGCAAAGCAAAATCCTTGCCCAGATCAGCTCTCCCACACGGAACTGGGAAACTTTGAATTTCTATTATAAGCAGTGGTCGAACTGCATTAAAAAACAAGCATTTGCAATGCAATAGGACTCGCATTTACCCGAGACCTATTGCATTGCAAACGGAAGTGCGGGCGGGCGGGGGGCAGGGGGGTGAGAAGGCACGAACAATGGGAGTGCGGGCGGGGGGGCGAGAAGGCACGGACTGAGGGAGGGGCAGAGAAGGCAGGGGCAGTAAGAGAACTTTATTAAAGAAAATAGTCTCACAATCTAAATAACAAATACCGTGCAACACTCGAAGTAAAGGGGCAAATAGCCATGGAAGGATACAAATGACGACATGGCCATAATAAGGAGGGACTAACAAGCCTCATAATCAATCAGAAGGCAGCATTTACGAAAGACAATGACATGAGCCAATTAAAAACATGGGCGGAGAGTGGGCGGAGCTTCCACTGCATACTCCATTACTGCATGCCTCGCAGAGCGAGCAACGCATGCGCGCTGCCGCTATAGGCTCGACCTAAAAACTGTTGGCCATATTTTCGTAGGTATGTTACATGTAATAACTTAAAGGAAAAAAAGGGATATTACAAAGTTATAATGCAATCAATCATAATAATATCAACTCAGAAGTCTGTAAAAATACTTGCAATCACAGTTCTAAGAATATAAGTACAGCGTGTCACGTAACACACTTAAAACAATGTTGCCTTTTGGCTAAAGACACGACATTCATTCATTTTAGAAAGAGGCTCAGACATGCCAAAGCTCGTTCATCGCATGTTTTGATTTATTAAGTCCTCATGAAATTGCTGTTGGCGTGATAAGCTTTTTGTATGGTTAAAAGAGTTCAGAAGGATTTGTTACGCACTGGCAAGTGCGAGTGGCGGCACCACTGGCGTTTTGCAGCATGCCGGCTACCTTGTTTCAAGAGCCATGCAATATTTTAATATGTCCACTGTTTTGAAAACTTCCCTGTCCTGCAATGATGAATAGAGTGGTATGTGTTTCATACACAACGCTGACCTCATACACATGCTATAGGCCTGCCCTTGCGTGTTGGCGTTTTGGGCCACCATCATAGAAATCCTTGGGACAGTGACTGGAATTCCTGGTGGGGACACAGTAGAGTATTTTTTATTTGTATACTTGGGACACAGTAGAGTATTATAAATTGGGACTGCGGCGCTGTCCCAAGAAACAAAAAGTACAGACCCGATTTGCCAATCTTGCCTTGCTGATAGCAAAGCGATCAGTTACCATGAGGTGGAAGTCTGCTGTGCCCCCGGCGGCGATCAGCTGGCATGGAGAGGTTGTTAGATGGGGGAGAGCAGAGAGTGCTACGATTAGGCGCAAAGAGAATAGGGGCCTGCGGAAGACGAGGATTTCACTAGATTGGGACACAATGCTAGAAGCTTTTGTCACCTTAGAACCTCTACTAACGTAATACACGTTAGGCCAAACATTACAGAATATATTTACCAAAGGAACAGTGCTGGACCCCCTCCGGCTACTCTGCCGATCATATAATCATCTACAGGCAGGGCGGGCCAGACGGCTCATACATCTATACATGCACTAAGTCCTGCATAGGACATGAATGGGAGGGAGTGAGTCAGGTAGGGAAGGGTGGGGGGGAGGGTAGGGTTGGGAGGGATAGGGGGGTGTTGGGGAGGCTGTTTCTTCTTTTTCTTCTTTTCCTTCTTTTCTTTTATTGATATGAATATTGATACCTTGTCTTACGATGCTAGTACCTGCTGTTAAGGCGCTGACATAGTCATATGTACATTATTGCTGGAATACCATAACGGACACTGCTGGACACTTTGTTTGGCTTCCTTTTTTGCAATGTCTTTATATACAGTACGATAGCTGTATTGTCCAAGTCTTGGAATTAATTGTGAAAATCAATAAAGTGTGTGGTAAAAAAATAGAGTGGTATGTAAGCCCAATAAAAATAGATTGGGTGATCATCCTGGATTTGACAATATAGGTAATCAATTGGCCTGGTGTGATGGAAACTTGGATTGTCTGTTGAAAATTAGGAGCGTTTGGGATTTTGATTTTAATGGCTCTATACAGCTGAGAGTAGGGGAGTCATTGAAGAGACTCAATTTTTATGGGAAACTGGGCAAGGAGGCTGCTACGAATTTATGGCAAAAAGAGATAAGCTATAATCTGTGAGGCTCAGCATTGGATATCTAGGGCCATATGTATCAAGCTGTTTTGCGGTCGCAAACACTGCGAATCGCAAAAAAGGAGTGTTTGCGTTCGCAAAACAGAGCTGTCCGATGTATGACGGTGTTCCGCCGTGCAAAATAGCTAATCGCTAATTTAGCGATTAGCAATTTTGCGAGACCCTGAAATAGCGAATAAATCTGCGAATTCGCATTCTGCGACACGCTATTAGCGAGAATCGCAAATAGCGTAATCGCTAATAGCGAAATCGCAAATAGATGTATGAAAAATTCGTAAATTGCGATTCTGCCAAATTCGCAATTTTGCACATGGATATTACCACCAACTCAAAGCAGGTGGTAACCAGGTGCAACCTACTTAAACAGGCCCACAATGCTTCAGGGAGTTTCACAATGGCAGCGCTGTAGGTGATAGCCAGGAAGCTGCGAATCTGAGCTGCTGCACAGAGAAGGAGACGACAGGAACGGATCTTCAGAGCGCGCGTCACCCTGTTCCAGCAGACTGAGGAGGAGATCCATGAGAAGTATAGGCTGGACGCAGCCAGCATCATGGACTTGATAGATGAGTTAAAACCAATGCTGGAACACCCCACACGCAGGACACACACCATCCCAACACATGTACAGGTCCTGTGCTCACTGCACTTACTGGCATCAGGGAGTTTCCAGGGGGTGATAGCAGCAGCAGGCGGGGTCTCCCAGAGTTGCCTGTCGCGCTTCTTTCACGCTTTCCTGGATGCAATGATACAGAGGCTGCATCATCACATACAATTCCCCAGCACACAACAGGCATTACAGCAGACAAAACAGGAGTTCTATCAGATAGCCCAATTCCCCCACATAATTGGCTGCATAGATGGGACCCATGTCGCCCTCTCACCCCCATCACGCAATGAGTATGTGTTCAGGAACCGCAAATCCTATCATTCCCTGAACATACAGGTAATCTGCAATGCCAAACATGTCATCACCGATATTGTAGCTAAATACCCAGGAAGTACACACGACTCATTCCTATTTCGCCACAGTGGGATATACCGACGAACCACAGCTGGCGACTTTGGTGAGGGCTACCTGCTAGGTAAATGCATGGCTTACATTCACACATACAGTAAAGGTCTGTAGGAGGACAGTGAATATTCTAATGTCTTTCACCCTGCAGGCTACAGTGCATATGCTGTACGTGACTTCATTCTGACTCCTTACCTCAATCCAGCCAATGCAAGGGAGCGGAGGTATAACAGCGCTCACAAATCTACACGCTGTGCCATTGAGCGAACCTTTGGAGTACTCAAGAGCCGTTACCGCTGCCTGCATAAGAGTGGAGGTGCGCTACAATACAGCCCTGAAACGTGCTGCAAGATTGTGGCCACATGTGCCATGCTCCACAATATAGCCACCAAAAAAGGCATCCCAGTCGAGCTTACGGATACCGAGGCATCTGATGATGAGGGCCTAGCTACATGGGGTAAACCAGCAGGTGGTGTTGGGGCAGCTGCGGGATGCCAGAGACGTGATGAGATCCCCCAGAACAATTTCTAGATGAGTAATGATGACACAATGCTACAAATTGGTGCACAACTGTGTTTTTTATTCCTTTGGGTGCAGGTAAATATCTGTCACACAGCCTGACGCACACCTAATGTGTGTCACAAGATGTTGCACATGTTAGACCCACAGTGAAAGGATGACGCACAAACACAAGTCCACATGCAATGGGTTGCCTCACTCATTGCCATGCTTCACTGATGCCACTTCATTTCTTGCGGGTACGGCCTGTTGCCGCTCGCACAGGGTGCTCACTGCTCTCCCTTGAGTCATCAGGTGTTCTCCCCTGCCTCACACTCCGCTGTCTGTTCTCGGAAATTGGTGGGGTGATGCTGCTCCTACTCGACTGCTCCTCACTCTCCCCTGAGCCCAGGAGTCTTGTGCCGCCTGTGGTAGCTGTCTGCAGCTGTTCCAGCGCATGCGTCACTTGCACCAGGCCCTTGGCCACATCCTGGCTGCAGTGTGCCATTTCCACCTGCATGCTTTCAGAGCGGCGTGACAGCAGGGACGTGGCAGTACACAGGCAGTTGACCGCCTTGCTGTATGTGTCCAGCCGGCTGTGGAGACGTTGTCTCTCCTTGCGTCTGGCTGCCTGGTCTCTCCTCATTGTGGCACACAGTTCTTGTATTTCACCTGTCATTTCCCTGATGCTCTCCCTCATGTCGCTCAGGTTGTGGTTGACAGAGACCAACTGCCACTGTATTGACCGCATCGATTTTGCTTGCAGGCGTTGTACTTTGACCATGGTGCCTTCCAGCCCGGCAAACACGGTGTGTTCCTCAACGGCAGCAGCGCTGGTGGACGACCTTGCCCTGCACCTCCCCCCACTTTCTTCCCTATGGTGGTCAGGGGCCTGTTCTTGGAGCTGTGCTGCATGCTGGCCCGGGACTGGCTGGGCTTCTTCACCTGTGTCCTGTGGTCCTGCCTCCAACAGTGGGAGAGGAAGTATTATTTTACTCTGTCTCTGTGGGACAGGGATTGTAGGTGTGTTTTCCTCCTGCTCCTCTTGCCCTGCCTGGTCCTCATTATTAGCTGGCTCCTCAGCTCCTGCACTGTCTTCCTGTGTTTCAGGTGGTGCTGTCAATGAAAATGCACAAATTAATGGTGTATCCTGCCTCACACTGTCCACTCAATAACGTTTTTTGATTTTGCATTCGCTAAGTACCCTATGTCTGTTTTTTGGACTATGCTGATTTACATGTCATGTTTCTACCTTGCTGTGTGTCATTGCTCCACTGTTTGGTGCATGTGACTACATCTTCCATGATGCATTGCTGGGTGTGCTTGTGAACGTGTACTGGATTTGCATGATTGTGTTGTATTTGGGGCATTCCTGTGTGTGGATGATATGGTGGTGTGTCAGAGATGATTAGGCATGCATCTTACCTTGTCTGGTGTTGGGAGGGTCGGAGCTGTCAAGGTCAGCCACACCACTGACACTCTCGGGCTGAAGGGTGGACTCCACCAACTCCTCAAAGGGCGTAGACTCGGTTGCAGTGGATGTTCCCCTACCAGTCTTCTTTGCCTCTGCCAATCTGGTTGCCACCTTTTCCTTGGATCTGAGGCACATGTCATACCACCTCTTGCGCAGGTCATCCACAGTGCGGTGGGTCACGCCGATGGCATTTACCTTCTCCTGGATGTCCAGCCATATTTTTCTTTTACGTGCCTCTGGCACACGTAATGATTTTTTCCCAAAGAGGAGCTCATGGCTGTGTACCATTTCCTCAATCAGCACCTCCTGCTCCCTCTCGCTGAATTTATGCTTCCTTTTTCTCCCAGCCTTCTCCTTCTCTTTCTCCTGGGGATCCATTTGCACTTGACAGACTTGCAGTACACTGTTCTTTCACTCTCCTCCCAGCCTCTCACTCAGCTTCAGGCAATCAGGTGCAGCATGGGCAGTCACACTTCCTGGGTGTGATGTCATCAAGCTGCACCTGGATTGCAGATTCTCTGACTTGCGATTCCTTATTTGCGAATTCGCAATTAAGGAATCACAATTTGGGGATTCGCAGACTTATTCTGCGAATTTTAGAGAATCGCTAACATTTTGCGATGTTTTATTTACATCGGGTTTTGCCATTCTCAAAATGCGATTCGCTAAAATTCGCATTTTGAGAATTGCTAATTCCGATTTTGATACATATGGCCCCTAGTCCTGTTTGCCTATTAGATACATGGATCACACTTTAAAAAATTAAGGAACCTCAACAGGGTTTCTGAATGAAGGAGGCACATACAAACATCTCGAAAGATAGAGGTCAGTAAGAGCTTGGTGGTACTTGAGACCAAGGAATGGAGAGATGTTTACATTTAATAGTAGACAGGGTGAAAGACTTAGGGGGATTTTCGGACTACTGTTCCAAGATGAACTTCAACAAAGAGTATGCACAATTTGTATGTTTGATTTAGGGAAGAGAAAGGAAACCTGATAATGGGACCTAAACTCCTGATTGACTGGGTTGTTAGGATGGTTGACCATGTAATCTCTAAAGTGAAGTTCTTCCTTGGTCCATGCTCCGATGGAATGTCCAACAAATCTCTCAATATTCTCTCCCAATGAATACAAATATGCATTTAATCCTGTTATTTCTCCAATAAGCACATCAAGCATGTTTTCTATCCTGGTAAAGATAGCAAAAACATTGACAGAGTTGTACTTTGTGACCACACCTCCCTATTACCAAAACATGGCAATGACTGCAAAAAACAAGGTGGTCCCCTTAAAACTGAAAAGAAAGAAAAATGAAAAGGTTTGACACTTATTAGACGGCCAATATTAACAACAGAATTGTCATTGAAACAAAATAAAGGAAACTTTAAGCCAAAGCAAGCTATTTTAGTAGCCATCGCAATGAAAAAAAAACCTAACTTTGACTTTTTATTTATTTATTTGTTTTTTGATATGCCATATTAAATCCATAACATAGAGTCCCTTGTGCTTTACAAAGCAGATTATATACCTTGCATCACAAGGTGTGCCTTAATCCTATACATAATAGATGATACACACTGGAACATAATGAATGTTATGATAATTAACCACTAGGATGCACATAAGTTAGAACATAGACTGAATATTCAATAATATAGAATTATATTTGTAAAACTAACATTCTGAGTCATAGGCCATACGTAACATACATGCATGTAACAAAAGGGCAGCAGGTGAAGATCTGGGAATAGGAGAGGATCTAAGTGTGATTTGAAGGGTTATTAAGAAAATGCTGTTCAAAAAGGTTCAGAAAAATTAATTAGTGGGAGCCTGTCTGATGTTGATTGTGGGGACTTGCAAATCCTGAGTGCATTGTATGATAAGGAATGTTTCAGTGTGAACGACTTTTTATATTTGGGTGTGTCAATCTTCGCTAGGGATCAGTTTTGGAGTGATCTGGTTTTACCAAAACACATAAAATATATGAGAAAGATATTTAAGGGTGTTAAGGTGGGTTACATTATGTATGATGTAGGCTGTTTTGTAAGCAAATTATGACTCATCCCTATGGGTATATGGAAACAAACAACCTCATTTGCCACTGTGAGAGAATGCACCTGTAACTTAGGCACAAAATGTGATACTTTGCACATACTATTAGATCGTTTTAAAGTCCTCACTGTACGGAAAAACTTTCTATGCCCAATCTTCTTAAAATATGGTGTTAAAAGTCGTGCACAGGCAGTAGACCTGTTAACTGAAATGCGCTTTCTGGATATAGCATGTGCAATCGGGAGGTTTATGCTCAAAGCAAAAAAAAGTTTTTTAAAGTGTATAAAATTGGAGCTTTTAGATATTATATATTGTATTGAAATGTACCCAGCTTAGAAAACCAGAGATATTAAGGAATGTTGCATTTTATGGAATTTTATGTAAGGTTTTACTTTATTTATATAGTTTATTTAACGGGATGGTATTTATGTAAGGTTGAGATGTTTTTTTTGTTTAAGGACCAATGGTATAAACATTATTTTTGACTGGCTGACTGACCTCATTTGCGACTGCAATGTAATTCCAGGCTCTGGTCACTGAAATTTATCTAAATGCTTAATGTAAGATACCAGAAGCTAAATGAAAATTAAATTGAATTTCTCCTTCTCTTTAAAATTCCAAACTTCCATGTGACTGAGAAATTAATAGATGAAATCCAGCGAGTTGAATATCAGTTTCAAATTGGAGAAACAATCAAGTCATCTGATCTTTGTATTAGACAAAAAAGCTGAACCTTAAAACACATATTCAAAAACGGAAAAAGAAGGCATTTTTACAAATCAAACAACTTTGAAACTGAAAATGCTTCCTACTAATCAAGGACCTAAAACCTGCACTACAATGAAATGTACTCTGACACTTGGGGGCCGATTCCGATCTCGGCCGGTAGGGCACCGAATCGGATTTGGCTGAACCGGATCCGATTCGGAGCCCTTTTTCCCGACCGATTCGTACGTGCGTCCGGCCGAGCGAGTACGATGCGAGCGCGTGCGAATTCGCTGACCAACTCGTTCGCGGGTCCCAACCGCTCCGACCGACTCGCATGGATGCACCTCGCACCGCGCAATGGAGACGTTCCCCGACCGGGCAAGTACGATGCGCGCCGCGAGCAGTCCGACCGACTCGCGCCGTCCGGCTCCAAGAAGCAGTCGGAGCCGTACTTTGGGGGTCCGTGTCGGACCCCCCTGTACGCATAGCCGCGCGAGTCGCACACAGGGGGGACCCATGGGTCCCCCCTACCTGTGCATGTACGCCGCGAGTCGCTTCGAGGCGTACCCACTGTAGGGGGTGCCCTTGTTCGCCCCGCACCCATTGAGTCAATGCGAGCCCGCGTACGCTTTGTACGACCGGCTCCCATTGACTTCAATGGGAGTATGACCGACTCGAGTCCGATAGCATACGTGCGCATCGTACTCGTTCGGTCGGGCTGCTAGGGTCCGATTCGGTCGGAAATCTCTCCGGGTCCGGCTCGGTCGGAGAGATTTCCAGCCCGAATCGGAATCGGCCCCTTGGACTCGGACAATCTCCTTCTCAGCGTGCTTCCTAAAGAGCCTACTACATTGAAATACTGTCTTCCATTGTGGGGCTCTGTTAGTTTCAAATGGCTATAAATATAAACCTACCTTACCTGTCATTTCCTCTCTTAAATGTCTCCTGATTGTGGTGAGATACAGCTACAAAATTATCTGTATGAATTACAAGGCAATAACAATAAGTACACATAAATAAAATGTACCTAAACTAGCCACCTATTGAAGTACCCACATGGTTAGAAATATATCCTCTCTCTGATGGATCCTAGTTCTCTGATGATACTTGAAAAACATTTTATAAATGAACCTGAGATCAATGTAAAAAAATGCAAAGTCATCTCATGCCATTGAAAAACTGACATGTGGGACAGCATTCATTTGGAAATGTAAATTGATGAAATTTTATGTTTAACCACCCCCACTCACATCATACTTTTTCGTATAATGACTTTGGTAAAAAAAAGAAAATTGCACACGCAAATGTTTGTTCGTCTTGTAAAGTGTGTTCCGATCTTTTTGTTCATCTTCAAAACTAATGTTATCATTTGTATCAAAATGCTTTAAAAATGCTGTAAATATTTGTAGTGCTCTGATCCTACTTCTGAACTTCAATGTGCCATATCAAATATTTAAAATAAATTTAAAGAAAGAAAAAAAAAAGTTAAATAACTTATAAACGCTGTAGTAAATGTAGGTTGCTTGAACTACAGATTGCTAAAAGCAAACAATTCTGCTAACCTAGGGGCGGAGGGAAATGAGAGTCAGATGGCGGAGGGACCGTCACCGCCGGCCCGGCGGTCCCTCCGCCATCATAATGAGCCCCTTAGTTTGTAGATTAGGCTTTGGGGCCCCTCCTCTTTTTAAGACATGATATACAATAGTTATTTACTTTTATTTACTTTTTGGGAAGTTTTACTACTTGTCCAAGTTTACAAAAGACACCACAGAGCGTGGGAAAAGGAGTGTATGTAATTTTAATTAAGCCATTAATGTACAAGTGCTTGGAGGAAGAGATGGGTCATCAATTTTGTGTGAAAGATATGATATTGGTTTCATAGCCAAAGTGCAATGGTCAATAGTTTCAGATGGAGGAGCATTTAGGTGCAGAGACCTGCCTCCTAACGATTTCAATCTTGACAGGATTAACGAAAGAGGGTAGTGGAAGGCCAACCTTAGGTGTTTGGTCATGAAATGTAGAATAAAACGTTTGAAGAGGTAGATCAGTGCTCTGCAGTCAAGCCCTTGTTTACCAAGCAGAGGGTTTTAAACTGAATCTTGTGTTAGGTGAGCAGCCAATAGAGGGATTTTAAAGGTGGGGTGACCTCACTGGAACATGTTTTAAGTCATTAATGAGGTGGGTAGCAATGTTACGCGCTCTTTGCAGTTTCCTCAATGTCTTATGTTGGAGACCTCCATAAATACCATTATTGTAGTAAGATGCATGACAGTGCCAAAGCAATGACGAAAAATATGCAGTCTTCAAATGCAGCACCAGAAGTATACAACAGAGGTGAAAGAGATCGAAAAAGATGTTCTTGGGTACAGAGTTAACCTTAGTAGAGAAGGATAATTCAGGGAATGCCTAGATTAAGAGGCTAAACTGTGGCAAGAGTCTCAGATTTTTCATGCCCAATGAGGTGGATCTCAGATTAAATACAGTTGAAGCAGACCTAATTCGTAGTCATTACTTTTTGCATATGTTGAGGGCATTTGCGCACTTTCTATTTTCAGTTTTTTGGGGATCATGATGTGCATTTGGGTTTCATTGGTATATGTGTGGTCACCGTAATTGTAGATGTTGAGGGTTCCTGCAACAGGATTATGTGGGAGTTGTAAAGAGCTGGAACACTGGAACAATGATGCTAACACTTCATGGTTGGGTGAGAGGGTTGTGATCTTTTCTTTGTAGAACTGTAAGAGCTCTTTTATGAGTGTGTGGTTTTTAGATCTGAATATTGTTGCTTTCTAGCCTCGGTTGTGGATGCACCAGAAAATTCTATCAGCTGGAAGGGAAGTCTTTTTCCAACAGTTTGTAACTGTCTGCCTATATATTATAATAGGCATTGTTCAATGAGAAATCAATTTAATCTTCTCTTTGGTAACATGTGATGAACCTGCTCCATGTGATAGTGGATATTTGTAAGAGGTGATCAAGGTAGAAGTGTTTTATAATGTAGAACAAACTTATCAGTGAGAGTCTGGTGGGAGAGAGAGAGTTATGTTGCCCTTTTAGGTTTCGCCTGCATAGCGCTTACATTGTGCTTGAGAAATCTATTGTTTTTAATATATTAATATAAACTTAAAAGGGACTTACATCCCACCTTCTCTCTTTCCTGTCTTCTCATTGGTTCCCGTGCGTACCACTTACCTTTCCCCCATTTCTATTGGCTGTAGCACATTTTCCTGCATTCACCAATGCTTGTTCCTCCTCTGCTTCTCTTATTACTTTCCCGCCACCAAAATACTGTTACCATCCACTTTGGTGGAACTATATTTTCATAAAGTTTTGCCTTTTACTCTTGCAGCATATTTATATAACAATTTATCACCTGGAGATAAAAAAGAGATTTGCATAGAATCACAGGATTTTGCACAGCACCACCGGTGACTCGAACCGGGATCCCCAGCTCTCTAGTCAGCAGCTCTGGCCACTGCGCCATATCCCCTCCACTCCCATCTTATCTGTCAGGGTTTCCTTTCCTTCTCCCAGACAATGATTGATGAAAACAGCTCTTTATTCATTACATAGGCGAAATCAATGAATTACCAATGCTTGAAAAAGAGAGAAACTACTTACAAATAAAATTGAATATGGGTGATTCTGAAAGGCTAATGGGTGGCAGTTAGTAATAGTCATATTTGAGTCTGTGACAATAAAAGGTACAAGCTATCATGTGCAGAATTATTCAGTTGATTATAGACTTCATTATCCATGCTGTAAATAACTCCTTTTTCTTTTCCTGGGAGCTCAGAGAATTATCATACCAGACGTTGAGGTCTACAAGAATGAAACATGATTTATGGAAGCATTTATTTTGCCCATACCAAGAGAATACTTTTGAAGAATACAAATAATTTATCTGGATGATGATAGACAATCGTGTACAGGCAAGTATGTATAAGAGCCATTCACCCAACATGATAATTTTCTTGCTTTTTAAAGGGTAGGTTACCATTTTTGTGTTATGGCTAGCATAATTGGGTTGTGATGGCTCCGCAAGCCAAAGAGTACGTTGTTATATCAACAACACGTTTCTGGAAACTGTCCTGGCCTATTAGAAAGGAGGCAAAGTCATTCGCGCGAGCACGCGAAAACAAGATGGCCGCCTCCCGGTGAGCTCCGTGACGAGGAGCCCGTTTTTTACAGACGAAACAACGTAATTACAGTCGGAATCTGTTGAAAATTACCTTGGCAGTCCTGTGAAGCTTGGTTTACTGCTGTGGTGCTTGTTCCTGGAATTTTAACGTCTGTGGTGGTATTTTTTCGTCCTCCTGCTTCTGCTGGGAGCTCTGCTTGAGGTACTGCCCAGATTTCCTCTCATTGGGCGGAGCATATATTGAGGAAAAGGCCTGGCTTTGGCCTAACTACTCCCACAGTCAACTTTAGCTGCTGCACCAGCTTTTCCTTGCTGCATTTTTACTGCATTCATTTTATCTCTCTATACTTTACATTTATTTACTCCTGGCATTTTTTCTAGTGCGAAAATGGAGAATAAAAATGCGCAAAACTCTAATAATAAGAGGAAGCAACAGGTTTCTCCTCCTCCTATAAAATCTAAAGTGGTGGAGTCTAGTGAGCCTTCTTTGGCATTAATTCTGGATGAAATTCATGCCCTGCGAGCTAACACAGACACCATTGCATCAGAGATTAAAAACTTACGTAAAGATATGTCCAGCATGTCAATGAAAGTTTCTGATAACTCCATTAAAATACAGGATATCAAAGTTAAAATCGATGCCTTTGCACCCCTTGTGGCAAATATTTCTCCTATGTCTGCCCATCTTCTGGATATGGAAAATCACAACAGGCAATACAACCTGCGTATTTTTAATTTACCAGAGGATGTTGAAGGTCCTAATTGCAGACTATATCTGGAGAATTTGATTCCTGGTCTTTTAAACAGTACATTTTCAGAGAAATTTGAAATTGATAAGGCGCATAGGATTCCATCCCATCGCAATCCTCATCATACTAAGCTGAGACAAATGATTTTTAAGGTCCTACGTCATCACCATTTCGTCTTGATAAGGAAAGCAGCACGCAAAATTCCATCCTTAATGGTTAATGGCAATAAAATCTTTATTCAACAAGACTTTGCCAAGGAGACTGTTCGCATTCGTAAAGAATTTACTGACATGCGTCCTCAACTGAGAAGTCTTGGATTCAAATATGGCCTATTTGATCCTTCAACAATGCGCATCTGGAAAGATAATTATTCTAAGTCCTTCCAATGTCCAGAAGATTTAAAAATATTCCTGGATCAACATTCACAGCATTCTATGGATACGAATGATTCTGCTACTTGAATACGGTTTTAATATGTATTTCTGACTAATTTTACAGTCCTTTTCACGTTGGGCTCCAACGAGTTGGTCATGCTTGTAAAGCGCATGTGCGTTTCAGATCTGTTATTAATGTTTATTTGTGGCTGTCTTTTTTATGTTTGTTTGTCTTTTTTCTTTTCCCTTCTTTTCCTGTCATACTGTTTTAGAACTACTATTTTCTCTACTTTTCTTCAACCTTTTCTCCTCTTCTTATATATTTCTTTTTCCTATTTATTCTATTATGGCTAATGTTCATAATATTAAAATAACTTCTTTAAATGTCAAGGGTTTAAGACATCGGTAAAGCGTACAAAGATTTTGGACTATTTAAGAAGTTGCAAGGCAGATATTTGTTTTATTCAGGAAACACATGTTGAAGATAAAATATTAGACTATATGAAAAAAAAGTGGGTTGATACTATTGTCTCTTCTCCTGCTAAAGGTCAGAAAAATGGTGTTGCTATTCTTTTTTCTAAACGATTACATTGTCAAATCTTAAGTAAATCATCAGATTTAGAAGGTAGATTTGTCATAGTAAAAATTAAATTTTTTGATTCAGTTATGTTTTTAATTAATATTTATGGTCCAACTGCTGATGATCCTATGTTTTGGTCTAATTTAACTACAGAAAATCTCAAGTTAGGTAACGTTCCTCTTATAATAGGAGGAGACTTTAACCTTATATCGGATCCTTTATTGGATAGAATATCTCTCACTAAATTTCGTCCTCCAAAAGCTTTTTTTACTTTTAAATCTTTCCTTAAAACTACAAAATTAATTGATGTTTGGCGATTGCATTTTCCTACGGAAAAAATGTTTACCTTTTTCTCTCATACACATAATTCACATTCGAGACTTGATTATCTACTAATTTCTAGACAATTAATTAATTCTGCAATTATTCCTACCATTGGTAATATTGACATATCAGATCATGCTTTAATTTCTTTTGTTTTACAATTTAACGCAAATTTTAAATCACAATCCAGATGGAAAATGAATACTGATATTGTTCTTAATGAACAAAATAAATTGAAAATATTTGATGCTATTCAAGATTATTTTCATCTTAATCCAGAAGGTTCTACATCCATGGTGAATAGATGGGACGCTTTTAAACTTATATTAGAGGTGCCTCTATTTCTCTCATGGCACATGAAAACAACATTTTTAATCTAAGAATTAAAGAATTGGAAATACAAATTTCAAAATTTGAAAGGCTATTTATAACCTCTAATGACCCCCAATATAGGTTAAAATTACAAAAACTTAGATATGAATTTAATTCCATTCTTAGCAGAAGAGCTGGTATTCAACTTTCCAAATCTAAAGCCAAATTTTGTTTTAATGCTAATAGATCCGGAAGGCTTTTAGGTAATTATCTACGTATTAAAAAAGATAAATCCCAAATAAATTCGATTCATGGTCCCAATGGGAAAATTGCCATATCGCAAAATGATATTGTTAATGAATTTTTAAATTATTACACTACTTTATATAATAAACCTAATTTTGACGATTCTTCTCTAATTGATTTCTTTTTATCTACATGTGGATTACCCAAAATTTCTTCTTTAACTAAAAATAAATTGGATCTGCCCATTACTGAAGATGAAATTCGGTTAGCTATTGCATCTCTTAAGCAAAAAAAATCTCCTGGACCAGATGGCATTCCAGCAGAATTTTACAAGGAATTTCAAATACAACTTATTCCTCATTTATTTAACTTATTTACCTTTTTTAACTCTTCAGGAACTATTACAGGTTCTTTTACTGAAGCGTTAATTGTTGTATTACCTAAACCTAATAAAGACCCTGCACTGGTTTCAAATTACCGTCCTATTTCCTTATTAAATCAAGATTGTAAGCTCTATGCTAAAATACTTGCAACTAGGTTAACCTCTGTGTTAGATTCTATCATTCATTCAGATCAATCGGGATTTATGAGGAATAGAAACTCCGCCAATAACACTAGAACATTATTGCATGTTATAGAACAAGGGTCCAAATTATCTTTACCAGTAGGAGTATTAGCATTAGATGCTGAAAAAGCCTTTGATAAAGTCCATTGGCAGTTTTTATTTCGTACTCTGTTTGTATTTAATTCTGGTGACATATTTATTCGTATGATATCTGCTCTTTATTCTAATCCTACAGCTCGTTTATTTATTAATGGCCAAACTTTTAACCAATTTTCTCTTTTCAGAGGTACCAGACAGGGTTGCCCCCTTTCCCCACTCCTATTCCTTCTTGTAATTGAACCTTTGCTTGTTTCAATTAGAAAATGTAATGATATTACTGGTATTACAATTAAAGAGGTTAATGTAAAAACGTTAGCATATGCAGATGATGTATTGTTATTTATCCTTTATTTGAGATTATTTCATCTTATTCCTTACTTTCTGGTTATAAGTTAAACACTAATAAAACGGAATTCTTTCCTATTAATATTCATTGCAATCCAGATATGTTACCCATGAAAGATATAATTTGGCAAAGAGAAAAACTTAAATACCTAGGCATTTTGTTTTCCTCCTCTATAAAAACTACTATATCATTAAATTGCGAGTCTATTTTAAGTTACATTAAGGATAAAATATCCAAATGGTCTTCTCTTTATCTTTCATGGTGGGGGAAACTAGAATCAATTAAAATTACTTTAGCTCTAAAAATATTTTACTCCTTAGCTATGATCCCTATCTAATTTCCTATGAAGTTTTATAAAGATATAGATCGGCTTTTTACTAAATTTCTTTGGAGCAATAAGGCACCTCGTATTAGTTATCAAAAATTAAAATTGTCTAAATGTAATGGTGGTTTTGGTATACCAGATTTTTTTTGTTATCACAAAGCTTTTATATTAAAGCAAAGTTCTCTTTGGTTTAATCATTCTCATTTGATTAATCTTCCGGCTTGGCTTTCTATAGAAAAAAGTTTGATAGATCCATTTCCCCTACCTTCTTTATTAACTATGTCCAATAAATCAATATTTTTTAACAAATCTGCTATTTTAAAATCCACTAAATATATACTACGTGATTTCGATTTAATTTTTCAATCGCCTATATCCATTACTGAAGATATATCTTTATGGTATAACTCTAATATAAAACTTACTAAAAATGTTAGATATTGGCATTCATGGATTAAAGCTGGTATTTTTTACCTTAAAGATATTTGTTGTAACATTGCTTTTATCTCTTTTGATGTTCTAAAAGAGAGATTTAATTTACCTTCCTCTGATTTATTCAAATATAAACTTTTATGCAATTCTATTTTAGATTCTTTTCATAATTTTATTCCTTCTAATGCTAAATCAGATTTATCAATTTATATTCAAACCCTTTCTACCTTGCCTCACACTGTTTCAATATTGTATAAAAAAATGATTACATTTAAAAGTGACAATATTAATACGCTTATGACATTTTGGAATAATGAGCTTTCTTTATCTTTATCTTATGAAACCTGGAAAACTATTTGGCTTAATGGTATTTCAGGATGGTTACCTGTTTCACTTTACCTGAACAAACTCATTTATTTTATATAATTGTTTATGGTCTCCATTGAAATTGTTTAAAGCTAAACTTCTCCCGACTTCAAACTGTTGGCATTGTCATTTACATACTGGTTCGTTAAGTCATATGCTTTTTGATTGTCCTTCTATTTTGAAATTTTGGACTGAAGTTTGGAATGTTATAAAAAAATACTTAATATTCATGATGATTTATCCTTTAACTTGATCATTTGTAAATCTGTTGTTCTTTCTTATAAATTAACTGACTTAGAATGTAAACTTTTTAATTTTTTATTATCAGCAGCTTTAAAATCTACTACCTCATGCTGGAAAGACGTTTCGTTATTATCTGTTCATGTTTGGTGGTCATGGGTTATTTTTACTAGAAGAGGAGCTCATTTATCCTTAAATGGTGTTATTCATAATTGTAATTCTTTTCATTTATTCTGGAAACCTATTGATAAATATTTATCTTCTTAGAATGTATTTTTTATATTTTATGTTTTTATTGATATTCATGCATAATTTCTATTTATTAGTAGTTCTATTTTATGATTATTGATAGCATATGTATAATTGTTTCTTCTCCCTCCCTTTTTAATTTTTTGTAACATTATATTATATTATATTGTACCTGTCAAACTTTATTGATATGGATAATCCTCATATATTTCTTGTTGGTACTTTTACTGTACTATTTTTTGTATTGTCTTCGTTAACTAAATCTTTAATAAACTATTTTGAACTTAAAAAAGAAATGAGGCAAAGTGCCCCTGGATGGCACTTGTGTCATTCATCAAGGGATATTGGTTGTCTTTTCAAAGCAAGTGCTTCATACTTTGTGGCTGTGCTAATGACTTGAATGTTAAATGGGCACTTCATTTAATTATTTTTACTCTTGATACATTGATTAGCCCAAAGGTAGGTACATTTCACATCAACTTCCTAATTTATCTTTTTGTTTGTCTGTTTTTTAGTTTTATCGATTTCAGCACGACATTTGCATTACTGGTACAGCCTTTTGTTTAACGAATAGGGACGCTGGGAAATTCCACAAGACTTTGGGCCATCCTGATATAATTTCATAAGCATAGATAGGACCTGGTTTGCTGGGCACTGAAAGTGGAGTTACCACACTGTACATCTACTAAAATGAAATCATGAAGATAAATGTTTTCCAATGTGCATATTACTTCGCTGTGTGATGTATACAATGAAGCAAGAATCCCCTCTCCAGGCTGTTGTTGTGCACGGGTATATTATGTGGATAATAAGACCATGATGAAAAGTATACAAAATTGTGTTACAACATTTCCTTGATACCTTAGCGAACTATAGAAAGGGAAGACTGTACAGGTTTCAATTGCATCAATATTTCTTGCTATTGTATTTAGAAGTGACACTGGTGAATTTGATGGATTTTAGATCAGGTGGAATTGAAGAAAGCAATGCTCTTCAACTATCTGGGAACTAGATTCAACACCAAAAAAATGTAAGTTCTTATTTTCTGCACACCCTAGAAGGCCAGAGGCCTTAATAGCCATGTTTGAATTGAATATGGACGTCTAGTCATTGGTAGCACCCGGTCATGTAAAAGAATGTGACAGACTACAATATTTAGTCAATATGAGATTGCACTTGAATACACAGGCCCAAATCCAGGACTTGGAGCATTTGAAGAGAAAAACATCTTTCTCCCAGAAAGCTCTATATCTTAATTTATAAGCAACTGTTTCTACATGACACCACAAGCGGACATCGTCAGAACCCATGATATCAAAATTATTTCCTACGACAACGACCCCCAGCTCGTCCTCTTCCTCTCAGCTGACCGCGCCACTATGAAATCCAACTTCCACAACTGCATGAATAACATCTCAGCCTGGAAGAAGGACAATTGCCTTAAGCTCAACACTGACAAAACCAAAGTGCTGATTTTTGGCAGCCACACCTCCCTCTGGAACAACACCTGGTGGCCATCAAAACCCGGACCCACCCCCACACCAAAAGACCATGTCCACAACTTCAGCATCATTCTAGACAGCAAACTCTCCATGAAACAACAGGTCAATGCCGTCTCCTCAGCCTGCTTTCATACTCTCTGCATGCTCCACAGAATTTTCAAGTGGCTCTCCATCAGCACCAGAAAAACAGTGACTCAGGCCCTCATCTCCAGCCACCTGGACTACAGCAATGCACTCTATAAAGGCACCTCCAGCGAACTCATGAGAAGACTCCAGACGATATAGAACACAGCAGCCAGACTGATCCTCCACCTGCCTAAATGGACCCACATCACCCAGTACCTGAGTGACCTCCACTGGCTCCCAATCCAGAAAAGATGCCGTTCCAAACTACTGACCCATGCCTACAAACCCCTCAATGACAAGGACCTGCATTCATGAACCACCAAACTGAACCTTCACCAACCATCCGGAAACCTCCACTCCGCCCACCTTGCCCTCCCACAGACACCACGCATCTGCCGCTGTCCCACTGGAGGATGCTCCTTCTCCCACCTCACTACCAAATCCTGGAACACCCTCCACCTCCGAACATCACCCTCACTGAGTTCAAGACCTGGTTCTTCCACTGAAACCCACAGCCCAGTGCCTTGGATACACTTACGGGTGACAAGCCATGCTATACAAGTACCATATTACTAATTGATTGATTCAGTTGACTCATCTCAAATATGAGGCATTATATCAAAATATTTCACTTCAGTAGGATGGAGAGGTGAGTGATTGAGGGAACATAGCAGGGAACATGATGTTGCTACAGATTCTCCTGTCTTAGAAAAAGAGATGGCAGGATTGATTGAAACCATGAACATCATTTGTGGGTAGTCAGGTGATGTAGGTGCTACCCCTGACTTGCCTTTTGTCCACCAGGTATCTGTCGTTGCTACCTATCATCTCTGGGATCATAAAGTCTGCAGCTGAACTAGAAAGTAAACAGGGCCTCCTTACACGTCTTGTTCACTATCTATAGTTTCCACTTCTTGCCCTTCCCCTACTAACTCATTAGCACATAAGTGACTGTTCCTGGCTAATTGTGGTGCTAATTGTCAGCCCTGTGAAGTCATCGAGGGAGCAGTGGTGCTTCATGCCACTTATGCTTGCCCAGCATTGTGGTGAATCAACGTCCATGTATGAATTTCAAGATAAAAAAAATTACGTTTTAAAAGTTCGCAAACTCACTTACGGAAGAGGCTCTGATGCTTTTGGCTTTGAGCAAAAGAAAGTATAATCTGGTTTGCGGTATTTTCTTTTTTCTTTTGAAAAGTTTTTACTAGATTGCTGACTCCGATGTATTGTCTTAGTGTATGCATTTGTGTCTTATTTATTGATCTTGTTTTTTCTGTGTTGTGTACTCACATTTTGAACTGTTCTGTACTGTTCTGTGATATTTCAATGATTCTGACAGGCCAAAGTAAGCAAATTAATAATTGTAGAAAGTAAAAGAGAAAGCGAAAAAAAGAGGATGACTGCGCTGTATTTTGAGAATGAAAGGAAAAAAGGAGAGCAAAGTATGATGCTAAACAAGTAGAACATTTGTAAAAGTAAATAATCATAGACCCTAGAAAAGAATGAGAAAGAAGGCAAGCAAAAGCGAAAGAAGTAGCTAATGAGAGAGCAGTTAGTAATGCATGTGTTTCGTACGCTTATTAGAAAATAGTAATAAAGATTTCACTATTATCATATTTACTAAAGTTGCAAAAAATTAAAGTTTGGGGGATGCTTCTAGATTCTCTGATATACCTCCAACAAGCATACTATTGAGGTGAATAAATCTTTTCAAAAGGGACATAATATAGCATTCATCTGTAATTTTTCTGTCGGCTTGATGCTGAAATGAACCACCTCATCGGCACGTTTGAGATGTCTGCCCGGCATCAATAAAGTGCACTTCAGGAGCAGAGTGCCTCCAGTCTAATTGAGAAAATTAAACTCATACCCTGCAACAGCTGCTTCATGTAAGTTACATAACCCGAGGAAAGTGAAGAAAGAAACCACACCACTTAATCAATTACTTCAAGAGATAAAAACCGAGGTCCATGAAAGCAAATGGACAGTGTAAAGCATTTGAGTTGCAGGTTCTTTATTTTAGCGTTTCTCACAATTTTCTATCAAATATCGAGGCAAACTTTTTTGTTGATAAAAACATCCCTTCTACTAAATATTGGATAGTAACAACATGTTTTCCAGGGGCCAAAACTTATGGTCTATGGTGTGAACGAAAGCCACATTCCTGCCAGCAGGGTGGGGCCTGGGGAGGGGAGGTATAGGTTGAGCATAGGGAAAGCAAAGCATATAGATTGTATGGACAGAGAGCTATGGAGTTATTTTGAGAGGGTCATTCCGTACCACCCTCTAATTTACGCCCGTAGTCTCCGGAAGAGTGATATATGTGACAATAATCTGTTATGTATCTCAGTTGCTATCCCTCTATCGCACTCTAGGGTACGCCTTCTCTGCTTGCTACTGCTTCCTTTGGCTAATCAAGTGTACAAAGGAAATAACATGATGATTGAATTGGAATGAAATAGAATGTGCGGTCGCACCGTGATGAGGTGTGCGGAACCGCCGACCTAAGGTTGGGCGGTTCCCACACCAAAACGATGCCGGTCGGCGGCAAATCCGACCGACATCGTAATGAGGCCCTTAATGTTCAATCCTGGCTTTAACGGTTTGCCAAAATATGCTGGCAGTGAACTCTGGGGCTTATTTACAAGCCCCTTGTGCCGCTGGTGCATCATTTTTTTGATGCTCCGGTGGTGCAGATTGAAGACCCATATCAACAAGGCCAGGCAAAGCCACTTATTTCTCCTCGTTTTTTCCTCTTTCTATGTCTGCTACTTTCTGCAGCACACATAGAAAGAGGAAAACAGCTTCATGGATTGTTTTTGTGCAGAAAGTTGTCCTGGACAACAACAATCCTACCAATGACACAGACACCCTTGCACCATGGTGCAAGGTTGCCTGCGTTGGCGCAGGCAGCAAAACGGCACTAGTACAGTGGGAACGGATAGGACTGCACCGTATATCACAAATACGGCACATTCCTGCCCCTTCCTTATGACACAGGGCAGTGCAGCAAAGTGACTTACTGCATCAGAAACTTGTAAATGAGGCCTTCTGTATTTAAAGCCTGGGTAAGTTCTACAGCATACTGCCATTTTATTGGTGATGGTAGTCCCTGAGTCTCGCGTTTGGAACGACTCACACAGTAGTTTTTGTTTAATGAGCACAATCGAAACTACGTAACTAGAAGGCACAATTTTTATTGATCCCAGCCTACCCTTACGACACATTCTGCTCTCTTGGGAAATTACTTTTTGAGAATGTTTCTTTGGTCCTGTTTTTTTAAAGAGAGGAAAAAAACTTGAAACAGACTAAACACTGGTAGTAAGTATTAATCAGAAAACAGGTCTGTAAGCCAACAATTTTATATACCCATGGGGGTGGGAACAACCATTCTCATAGTCCAGTCACTAAAATATAGTATAGTGAGAAAGTTATGACTCTTGAAACATGGAGTCCTGCTTTACCAAATTATTTGTTGCTAGTCAAATCATACCCTTCCTATGCCTTTGTCCCCTTATTTACCATTTTATGATAGAGGTGAGGGAGCCACTGAAGGCTTGAGCCTAGCTCGAGACAGAGGCCTGGCTCAGCTCGAGTTTCTCTTGGATCCGTGAGTCCAAATCAAGCTGAGCCTTCATGTGACTTCTGCTACCCTCACTCCAACCTCATGTGCCAAGAATTAAAGACAAAACATTATTTTTTGATGGGAAATGAGAGATGGAAAGCGATATCCACCCAATGGATGAATCTCGCAATGTGAAACAAGAAAACCTGGGATCAATCCCACCTTCTCTACTTAACCACATTGTGTAATAGTAGGGAATCTTCAATATCACATAGGAGAGCACCTTGAAATACATGAGTTCAAGATATGCACTGTACAAACAAATTTCTCCTGTTTGATTTAATAAAATATAATGTTGTCCTATGTATAATACCAACCTAGGCACCCAGAGGGTGCACATGTCAAATGATTTGCCACTTGGTTCACTAATATAATTGAGACCAGAGGTGAGGTAAGACATGGATGTTTATAAGTTTAGGTATGAAAAATGTCACTTCTCGTACATGCCACTCAATGCAGTGATATTATCTGATGTACCATGGTGAGACCCCTCCACACCTTAGAGAAACATGTTTTTAATTTGTGAGACATTATCATTTTTTACACAGTTGTGGCTTCTTCTCATATATGTCAGTTAATATGTAAATACATGTGAATAAATACATGCCCAATTGTCAGCTTTCTGAATGTTAGTGCTGAGTGAGGTAAACAGCAGTCCAATGCTGCTGTGCACCTGAGGGCCACATGTAAAGTAGGCCTGGGCGGAATTATGATTCTACTTGCAGAATTGTCGGAATTTGATAATTCCAAATTACGCTTGTAATGCTGAGTTACTGCCAAATTAAGCCAAGTGACACGTGGCTGAATGATTCTGCCATTTGATGCTTGCGATGTTTAGGAGAACCATGTAATGCTCCACTTGTGTGTGAGATTTGCCGGCCCCTGGCGGGATTTCCAGTCGCCACAGAGCCTTCCTGCGCTGTTTTGTAATGCTGGCAGTCATAAGCTGTTGAGGTTTCAGGGTATGTCACCCTTCTTCAGCCAGGCTAGCTTGAATCCAGTGGCACAGTGAGCAAGGGACCCACGTCTGGGCATACCCATCCCACTTAGGGCGAAAAGTGAAACCGGTCCCAGGATGCTTGTTTCCGGTCCAGGGAGGACCTGGCCTGGCAGTTCGGTCTGGACTGTTCCCATGGGGCACAGGGTCAAGACTGATTTGCATATGGCTGGGTCCAAACTGGGGTGGCGTTGTGGGCAACAGAACGATGGATTTAACCCAGATCTTTTGATTGGGGGAGAATGTTTGCATTGTCAGCATTCCGTCCATCATTTGTTTGCTGTAACACTTTTTGCCCTAAGTAGGATGGGTATGCCCAGACGTGGGTCCCTTGCTCACTGTGCCACTGGATTCAAGCTAGCCTGGCTGAAGAAGGGTGACATACCCTGAAACTGGTCCCAGGATGCTTGTTTCCGGTCCAGGGAGGACCTGGCCTGGCAGTTCGGTCTGGACTGTTCCCATGGGGCACAGGGTCAAGACTGATTTGCATATGGCTAGGTCCAAACTGGGGTGGCGTAGTGGGCAAAAGAACGATGGATTTAACCCAGATCTTTTGACTGGGGAGAATGTTTGCATTGTCAGCATTCCATCCCTCATTTGTTTGCTGTAACATTAATTTTAGTTCTTAGCATTGCTGTATTAATGGTAGTGTTTTCTAGTTTACTTTGTTCTCCATGCCATGTGGACGGTGGTCATTTTGTGTAGTCAGTGTCCATAGGCCTGCATATGTTCTTCTTTGTTGTCCATGTCTCCTTGCTTGTCATTGTTTGAACATGTGACCGGACACCATTTTGGGGAGGCAGCCACTGTGCTTTTGCCATAGGCCTGCATATTTTCTTTGTTGTCCATGCCTTCTTGCTTATTGTTGTTTGAAAATGTGTCCGGCAGCCATTTTGTGTAGCCAGCCAGTGCGCTTTTGCCATAGGCCTTATTGTTGTTTGAACATGTGGCCGGCAGCCATTTTGTGCACCCAGTCAGTGTATTAAATCCTCTATCCAGTAGTCATTTTCTAGGGACATTGATAAAAGAGGGCTATGCCTTTTATTTTTGGTTCATTTTTTTTCTTTTTTTCCCTGGCATCAGATCAACATGCTTGAGGATGATTGCAGTATGTATGTACAGTATTTTTATAATATTTTATGCATTTTTTCCAATTTCCTCTGCACCCCCTTTCCTCCCAAAGGATTTCCCATAGTCTTTAGTGAGACACCAGCAAGGTTTTTTTTACACTATTTGATTTTTCCATGTGCCCCTTGCCTGCCATAGGTCTCTTAGGCCAAAGGAGCACACCAGCATTAATTTATTAAGTCTTATTCCCTTTTCGCCTGCAATCCCTGCCTGCCATCAGAGCACACCAGCCTTTATTTTAAGGATTATTCCAATTTTTACGTGCACCCTATGCCTGTCAAGGGTCTCTTAGGCCATAGGTGCACACCAGCATTAACTTTTAAAAGATTATTCCATTTTCCCTTGTATCCTTTGCCTGCCATAGGCTCGCACTAGCATTTATTTTAAGGAATATTCAATTTTCCCTGCCTGCTTAGGGTCTCTAAGCCATAAGCGCTCACCAGCGCCTATGGCATTTTAAGGATTATTCTATTTTTCCTTGCACCCCCAACCTGCCACCGTTGTCCCATAGGCCTTACAGGCACATAAAGTAAACTTTAAAATCTTTATGTTGGAATGGGTACAGTTTTGCTAATTATTTGGGATAACCTCACTAAATTATATTGTCTGTATGAATAATTCAAACTGCAAAAATTCCACATTTCAATGACTGCTTTTCTTGTTTGTTTGCTTTTAGGTGCACAAGAGACATCAGCCACAGTACTGTCAGACAGAAGGACAGCACAAAGTGACACCACACCACAGCACCTGAGTCCTCTTCTGCTTCAACTTGTGCAGCTAAGTGCCAACTGACAGAGCTTGAAGATGGCCCCAAAGAAAGATGTTCCTGCCAAGAAAGTGGCCAGTGAGGAGGAGAAGAAGCAGATTGCCACCAATGGTGTGCCGCCCTCTACCTTTTTCAGGAAACATGTTGTGCCTGCCGCAGAGTTCTCCAGGCAGCAAGCTGGGAGCAACACCACACCAGCCTAAGCCCAAGCCCATGTCTCTCAGAGGGGCAGACACTGCAGTCATGGTGATGGGCAGTGAGTCTGAATTGAATTTATCTCAGTCAAAAAGTTACCAATCATCACAAGAAACTGAGCAAAGTGGACAACAGGAGATGCAGCCAGCAACAGTTCTTCCTGACGTAGGAGCAGAACAGGAGGTTGAGCTTCCTCCTGAGCAAGATGTAACTCTTGAACCTTTGGCATCATGATCTCCAGCAAGAAAAAGAAAGGTTACTCCACCATCTTCTCTAAGCCACCCTTCCGATGACATGGACTATACCTCAGCCGAGTCTGAGACATGCCACAAGAAGCAAGGGAAAAGGAAAGTTCCTGAAAGACTTAGAATTATGAAAAGTAACAGTGATGAGGATGAGCCAGTAATTGTCAGTATGGAGGGTGGCTCAGATGACACAGAGATTACCCCTCCTATTCAACTGCTCAAAGGGAGGTGGCACTGGTTCCACCACCACCACCAGCTTCCATATTTGTAAGGCCCTCACTGAGACAAGCATCCACCACTATCTCGGTCGAAGTACTCCCTGCAGCGATGCAAATAAGACACCCATCTACCTCCTGTTCTTCAGGCAATGGCAGTGGCACACTTACAAAGTCCCCCCCCCCAGTATGGGACTTCTTTATGATTAGCAAGCTGGAGATTGCCATTGCAATGTGCTCCATTTCCACACGAGGTTAGTCAGGTTCACACTATGGTACTGGAAGCCAGACGTCCCACATGAAAAACCATCAGGCAATCTGGTGGGATGAGCTGTTAGTGGTCTTGAGAGAGAGGAAGCAGCTCTGATCATGGTGATAAAAGGAGGTGATGAGGAAGAAGAGGATGACAGTTTTACACAAAGCAACCCTGTCCCCTACAGTGTGCCAGCATCACCCGCATCAGCAACATCCAAATGGCACAAGACTCAAATGTTGAAAACACAGCATACATTGATTCCCCAAGCCGCACATTGAATCTATCATCTCCTGGTTCCCTCCGGAAGTCACCTGTGTCAGTGGCAACAGAAAAGAAAAAAATACAAGCTACTATTACGAACATGTTTAGGCAGGAGGAGCCCTATAAATGCAACCACCACACTGTACGTTTGTACAACGGAAAGCTGGGTAAAATGTTAGCGCAGGACCTCCTCCCCTTTTCTTTTGTGGAAGTAGTGTAATTTTTAGAATTTGTGGTGGCCATCTGCCCAAACTGGAAGTTTCCCAGTCTAATTTGCCAGAGTTGGTCTTCCAGTGCTCCATTATGATGTGCCATCATGTTGTGCTGCAATTGGTTGGCCAAGCTATGCAGCAGAGTGCTGTTCACACTATCCACCTGACAACAGCCATGTTGGCCAGTTGTCAATTGACTGATTACGTGTATCACTGCACACTGGATCTCTTTGGGGGAGTTAGGCAACAGCTAACATCAGGTTCAAGGGCTGAAGAAAGTTTTAAGGGCGTTCGGCAGCATGCAACAGTAGCATGGTTCACCATGGAGAAATCCCATACACCTGAAATCATCTTGGAAGACTTCAACAGCAAGGTGTTTGAATGGCTTCAGTCCAGAGGTCTCAGAATTGGATTTTTGCCATGGACAATGGCAGTAATATAGTCAATGCCATGGCAGATGGTGGATATTTCATGATCCTGTGTTTGGTGCATTTCATCAACCTTGCTGTGCAGGACTTTCTCAAAAAAGAAGACATTGCCATTTAGAATCTGCACTCATTTCAGTCATTCTTTTAAAGCCCGGAAGCAATTGTGAATCATTCTGAGTGCTAATAGAGTACTGGTTAAAGCTTTCATACAGGAGGTGACAACACATTGGAACTCGAACTACTACATGTTGCAACACCTGTTTGAGCAGTACAGACCAATTACTGACTATGTCCTTCAAGGTGGAGGGGATACAACTGGTAAATGCAGGACCATGGAGATGCCTGACAAAAATGCTACTTTCTTTTGAGGTTTTCACATAGGAAGTCAGCAAGGAGGACAGTAAGATGAGCCAAGCAATCCCATTGTTGCATCTGCTACAAGTCCAGTTAAAATAGGTGTCGCAAAGATTCGCAGGTATGAACGAAGTACCATATGAGTTGGTTCAGAGCTTAATTCTTCGCTTGGCTGCTAATACAAGGCTGCAAAGACAGATTGTGTCCTCAAAAGAGAACGTCTGTGCCACAATACTTGATCAAAAAAATACTGACCACTTTCATTCCTTTTTCAGAAGGGGATGTTTTACTATACAAGACTTGGATTGTTGAACAAGTGAGAGACCTGGAATAAGAAACACTGGAAGTTAGAGTTCTGGTATGCAGCCTTCAACTTCCAGAGAGGGCAGTGCTGTTGTCTCACAGCAGCCAACACCAGCAACACCAGCAACAACATCAGCAACAACACCAGCAACAGAAGAATCAGGCTCAAACTCTGCAATGGCTTGGTTTCAAGTGACAGGGCTTAAGTCAAGTGCAGAGGTCGAGCCAGAGGCAGCACCAATGAACATTCAGAGGATGGTCAAAGACTATCTTGATGACCCAAAAGAGATCTACCTGGATCAAAACCCACTGGTCTGCTGGTATGGGAAGATGCACCAATGGCCAGAGCTCAACAGGCTGCCAATAAAGTGTCTTGCTTATCCGTGTGTGTTGAGTGCAGCTGGTGCAGTTGTCATAGTCTCTTGCGTCAAAACATGGAGCGAGTGACCATTATTAAGATGAACCAACACTTCATACCACAAGAATGCACTGTCCCTGAAACAGCACAGGAGGAGAAGGAGGGCGAGTCGTCAGATTCCAATGTGTTAGCTGATGAACTTCAGGGAGATCCCCTGAGTTTGAGGATGAACTTTACTTCGCTGACTGAGTCAATTCATGCTGTAGTCATGTCTAAAGCTAATATGGGAATTTACATGGGTATGTATGTATATATATATGTATATATTTATGTATTTCCTCACAATCCTTCAGCCAGAAGGAAAAAGGGGACGCACTCCCGTAGTTCTGTGCAACAAAGATTTTTATTCCTTTTAGTTGTTAATTCATGGGATAGCAAGAGCGATCTACGCGTTTCGGTTTTACAAAAACCTTGTTCACGATCATATTTATGTATGTGTATATATGTATGTATATGCAACAGACCCCCTCCAAATGCAGAGAAGGTAGAGACCACACGGGGAATAAATTAGGAAGCCTTTTAATTGTCACAGCATGTGGCATGATGCATTTCGGCTACAATCAGCCTTCTTCGGATGCCGCTGTACAACAGGATGCTGCCCCACCCACGTTTTAAATAGTCCTGTTCCATCTCATTGGTGGAGGCACTTAACAATTCCCGATCACATGATCGCGCATCGAAGGCAGTGTTGTATGCACTGCAACTCCCAGAGTACACCTTACCGGGACAGATGCTGCGTGGGGATGTGGTTCGCAAAGGTAAGTGCTCAACAGGACAAGACGCGGAGTGTCCGATGTGTATTTGTCCTGATAGCTGGAACATCCAACCAAAAGTGCCTCCTTGAGTCCCCTTAGCGTCCCAGCCTTGGCAACTGAGTATCCATCGGGTCGTGAACAGGAAAACAATGTAACCCGCTCCTTGTAGAATCACAAGCTGCATTTCACAGCGGCCCTTATGTCTCTCACTCGTTCAGGCGGGCTGCAGCAATCCAATAACTTGGAAAACACACAAACTGCCACAGCAGGCACCAGCAGTGCTACAGCCAACTTGCGGGACGGGGCCTCTAGAACACGCCTCTGGTCGACGTGGAAAAATGCAACAGACCCCCTCCAAATGCAGAGAAGGTAGAGGCCACACGGGGAATATATTAGGAAGCCTTTTAATTGTCACAGCATGTGGCATGATGCATTTCGGCTACAATCAGCCTTCTTCGGATGCCGCTGTACAACAGGATGCTGCCCCACCCACGTTTTAAATAGTCCTGTTCCATCTCATTGGTGGAGGCACTTAACAGTTCCCGATCACATGATCGCGCATCGAAGGCAGTGTTGTATGCACTGCAACTCCCAGAGTACACCTTACCGGGACAGATGCTGCGTGGGGATGAAGTTCGCAAAGGTAAGTGCTCAACAGGACAAGACGCGGATTGTCCGATGTGTATTAGTCCTGATAGCTGGAAAATCCAACCAAAAGTGCCTCCTTGAGTCCCCTTAGCGTCCCAGCCTTGGCAACTGAGTATCCATCGGGTCGTGAACAGGAAAACAATGTAACCCGCTCCTCGTAGAATCACGAGCTGCATTTCACAGCGGCCCTTATGTCTCTCACTCGTTCAGGCGGGCTGCAGCATATATGTACATATATGTATGTATATATATATATATGTATGCATGTGTATATATATATGTACTATATATATGCACACATATAAATATATGTGTATATGTATACATATATATACACACACACATACATATATATATATACACATACATAAATATATACATATATATATGTACATAACATTTGCAAATTGGGTAAGAGGAATTTCAACCGAGCTGCCACGAACTTAACCAAGGGCCAACAAGCAGCACTTATCTCTCTGAAGCAAGCAACCTCTTATGTAATCAAGCCCTCTGACAAAGGGGGTAATGTGGTTCTGTGGGACGCCAAAAAGTATATGGCTGAAGCAAAGAGACAGCTTGACTTTTCTGGTAGCTATGTTAAAGCTAATGTTGGTCAATATTTTGCTACTATTGATTGTTTCCATGATATTCTCTCCAAATGGCACACTTTGGTGCTTTTAAATCAAGAAGAACTTTTGTTTTTAACTGTCAAAAAACCAGTCAGCCCCTGTTTCTATATGCTACCTAAGGTCCACAAACACAGCACCAATCCACCGGGTAGGCCTATAATCGCAGCCAATGATAGTCTTTTGGAAAACGCCTCGATATACTTGGACCATTTCCTATTTCCATATGTCTGTAGCCTACCCTCCTACTGTTGGGACAGTATGGATTTTATATCCAAGATCTCTGATATACCATGGCACGCGAGCTACATCCTCTGATGTGGTTTCACTCTACACATGCTCCAACACGAACTGGGGATCCAGGCCTGTGAACATTTCTTTAGAGACAGACCCATTGCCACATATGACCATTCCAGTCTACTACTTGAGAATATGCAGTTTTGCTTGGAAAATAATTTTTTCTTATTTAGCAAACAGTGGTACAGGCAAATGACAGGGACTGCGATGGGCAGTTGCTTCGCGCCAAGCTACGGCTGTATGTTTATGGGGTGCTGGGAGTCAGAATGTGTGTGGTCGGAGACCTTTGACAAATTGGACCAGGTACATTGATGACATTTTCCTCATCTGGGATGGTCCCCAAGCCATTCTGGATGAGTTCCTTGAAACCATCACCATTAATGACCTTAACCTTAAATTTACCAGCAAAACCAGCGTATAGAGAATCGATTTCCTGGATATGGAGGACATAGTTCAGGATGGTATGTTTGAGACAAAGTTGCACAGGAAGGAAACTGCTGGGAACAGCATCTTGCATGCGAGGAGTCACCACCCACCCAAACTTAAATGCAGCATCCCCTACGGGGAACTCCTCAGAGCTAGGAGAAACTGCAGCACCTGGGAAGCCTATGAGGTAGAGGAAGGGGAGATGATTAAGAGATTCCTCCAAAGAGGGTATACACGTAAAGTCTTGGATGACGCTTGACACAAGGTCAGGGATGTGGACAGAATGGCTTTACTTAAACCCAAGCCACGTGCATCCGCAAAACCCGAGATCAGACTTATAACGACCTACAACTCAAGCTGCACTGAGGTCCAGGCCATAGTGAGGAAACATTGGCATCTGGTCAAGCTTGACCAGATCATAGGCAACTGGTCAGTCCCAACCCACAAATCACATACCGCAGAAGTCAGTCTTTGAAGGACGTGTTGGTACACACAGTGATGGAACCTGTTAAACAACAAAGCAACACTTGGTTGAAGGAACTACCTGGTTTCTATAAGTGTGGCAAGTGCAAGGCTTGCACTCATAGTACCAACATTAAGTCGGTTAGATTGTCCAATGGTAAAAAACACAAGATTAAGCCCTTCATTAACTGTAATAGTGACTTTGTTGTCTATGTGCTTGTGTGTGTGTGCGGCATGAGATAGGTGGGGAGCACCATCTTTCCCAGTCAAGAAACGCATCCTAGAGCACCATAGGGCAATTCAAAATAATGATAGAACATATCCTGTGGCCAGACAGTGTAACATCTCACATAGCTCAACTGAAGCTGAGAATCTTAAAATCTCATTTTTTGGAATTGACAGGGTTCCTACCAACACCAGAGGCGGAGACAGGGAACGGGCACTCAGAAGGATGGAATCTCGATACATAATTTACCTATGCAGCAAAACCCCGGGAGGCCTCAACCAGGATGAGGAGCTTCATGTACATTTGGGATGACTTACTCTGAATGCGAGAACTATGGACATTTGATAACCCTGTGCCATTACATTCCCCTTCCACCTTTGCCTTTCTTTCTTCTTTCCCCCCACGCCCACTCTCTCCCCCCCCTTGTCTTTCCACCCCCTCTTTTTTTTCCCCCTATCTCCGGGCCACCCTCCTCTTACTTTGCCTTGTATCAAATACTTCTTCACACCTAATGTGGCTGCCCCTCTATGTTCCTTAGGTTACTTGACCGGTATGCCGCTATGGCATATTCCAATTGGGGCACCTTATGGAATTACTGTTGCACCACAATATACATGCACTTGTAAGATTCATAATTCACCTGATAGACTAATTCAAAATGGTGTTTTCTTCTTTTTGGCTCAATTTGGTTATTATTATTTTATTAAGCACTTTTATTTGTATAACACATGAATTCCAATGTTTCCATTTAATTTAAGGGAAGAAACATTTCTTTATTCTTTGTTATGTTTTTTGACATGTGAAGTCTTTCTTTTAAAACTGAGTGGCACTGTTCTTGTAAGAGCGCCTAAAGTCTATTACCTATGTTTATCATTAATGCAACAGTGTCTCCCTGGCAATATAGAGTAGAGAACACTGCTACAATGTTTCCCCAGCTTTGATAAAGACCGCGAGGTCGAAACGCGTCAGCGATAATAAACTGCTTTGTTGACTATACCTGGTGTGCGGGCTTCCTTGCTGCAGCGGCAGCATCAACAAGGGATTGTGAGAATATATAAAAAAAAAAAATATATATATATATATATATATATATATATATATATATATATATTACCTACTGGCGGTCGCCAATAGGTAGTTATAGTTAAGACCTAGTTTCCGTAGGAAAAGCGTTTTTTGATTTGCCAATATCTTTGGCGCCGGTTGACGAATCTTTGCGGAATTTCAAAACTAATGGGGCGCTCCGGTCAGCTCCTGTCTTGGAAGTTTCGGGGTGATTCGTCAAGCGGTGGCCGAGAAAAAATGGGGGTCCAAAACATGTCCTGCTGAAACCCGCATAACCACAAGGTATGATATACACCCCCGCATTACCTACCTGGATACGAACTGAACTCTGGGACATGCAGTTCACGAGAAATACGTGACTTGTTTAGGGTGAGCGATTACATTTGGGGTGGAGCGAGCCATGACCAACCAGCATGAGGCTAGAACGTATTAAAGTGATGTTTGCTATGCCTCCTGAACACTTCAGGCGCTGACGAAGGCCGACTAGAGCCGAAATGCATTCGCCGCTGCTCATGTGAATAAAGGTGTTTCCGTGGTTTCCCCATTGCGGCCTCTGCTCTTTCTTTTGGAGGAGTTCGGTGGTGATATTGTTCGCGCCAGCCAGAGGCGCGTTTCAGAGGCCCCCGCATTACAAGTTGGCTGGGGCTTCACTGGCTCTTGCTACGGCAAAGATTTTGTGTGTTACGAGGGATTGGAAGGACCCAAGCCCACCTCTGTGTTCGGAAGGAGATGGGGCGGTGTTGAGGTTATTAACCTCACGTTGGGCAAGATGGATTGCCATTTTTGCCCCCGCCGAAAGGATTTCTGAACCTGGGGGTTGATGCGGTGTGGGGACCAGAGGAGGCGCTAATATTCAAGCAGAAATACAGGGAATTGGTTTCAAACATCACGGATTGTCCTGCTGAAACCCGCATAACCACAAGGTATGATATACACCCCCGCATTACCTACCTGGATACGAACTGAACTCTGGGACTTGCAGTTCACGAGAAATACGTGACTTGTTTAGGTTGAGCGATTACATTTGGGGTGGAGCGAGCCATGACCAACCAGCATGAGGCAGGACGTATTAAAGTGATGTTTGCAATACCTCCTGAACACTTCAGGCGCTGACGAAGGCTGACTAGGCCGAAATGCATTCGCCGCTGCTCATGTGAATAAAGGTGTTTCCGTGGTTTCCCCCATTGCGGCCTCTGCTCTTTCTTTTGGAGGAGTTCGGTGGTGATATTGTTCGCGCCAGCCAGAGGCGCGTTTCAGAGGCCCCCGCGTTACAAGTTGGCTGGGGCTTCACTGGCTCTTGCTACAGCAAAGATTTTGTGTGTTCCGAGGGATTGGAAGGACCCAAGCCCACCTCTGTGTTCGGAAGGAGATGGGGCGGTGTTGAGGTTATTAACCGCACGTTGGGTGAGATTGATTGCCATTTTTGCCCCCGCCGAAAGGATTTCCAAACCTGGGGGTTGATGCGGTGTGGGGACCAGAGGAGGCGCTAATATTCAAGCAGAAATACAGGGAATTGGTTTCAAACATCACGGATTGTCCTGCTGAAACCCGCATAACCACAAGGTATGATATACACCCCCGCATTACCTACCTGGATACGAACTGAACTCTGGGACGTGCAGTTCACGAGAAATACGTGACTTGTTTAGGGTGAGCGATTACATTTGGGGTGGAGCGAGCCATGACCAACCAGCATGAGGCAGGACGTATTAAAGTGATGTTTGCAATGCCTCCTGAACACTTCAGGCGCTGACGAAGGCCGACTAGGCCGAAATGCATTCGCCGCTGCTCATGTGAATAAAGGTGTTTCCGTGGTTTCCCCCATTGCGGCCTCTGCTTTTTCTTTTGGAGGAGTTCGGTGGTGATATTGTTCGCGCCAGCCAGAGGCGCGTTTCAGAGGCCCCCGCGTTACAAGTTGGCTGGGGCTTCACTGGCTCTTGCTACAGCAAAGATTTTGTGTGTTCCGAGGGATTGGAAGGACCCAAGCCCACCTCTGTGTTCGGAAGGAGATGGGGCGGTGTTGAGGTTATTAACCTCACGTTGGGCGAGATGGATTGCCATTTTTGCCCCCGCCGAAAGGATTTCCGAACCTGGGGGTTGATGCGGTGTGGGGACCAGAGGAGGCGCTAATATTCAAGCAGAAATACAGGGAATTGGTTTCAAACATCACGGATTGTCCTGCTGAAACCCGCATAACCACAAGGTATGATATACACCCCCGCATTACCTACCTGGATACGAACTGAACTCTGGGACTTGCAGTTCACGAGAAATACGTGACTTGTTTAGGGTGAGCGATTACATTTGGGGTGGAGCGAGCCATGACCAACCAGCATGAGGCAGGACGTATTAAAGTGATGTTTGCTATGCCTCCTGAACACTTCAGGCGCTGACGAAGGCCGACTAGGCCGAAATGCATTCGCCGCTGCTCATGTGAATAAAGGTGTTTCCGTGGTTTCCCCCATTGCGGCCTCTGCTCTTTCTTTTGGAGGAGTTCGGTGGTGATATATATATATATATATATATTGCATGCAGAGCCGTCGCAGTACAGGATCTCTCCAAAGACGGACACGGACCCAGGTATTGTGCAAATTGTTGTTTTTTATTCCTCTGTCTTCGCCATGGGTTCCTACCAACACCAGAGGCGGAGACAGGGAACGGGCCCTCAGAAGGATGGAATCTCGATACATAATTTACCTATGTAGCAATACCCCGGGAGGCCTCAACCAGGAAGAGGAGCTTCATGTACATTTGGGATAGCTTACCCTGAATGCGAGAACTATGGACATTTGATAACCCTGTGCCATTACATTCCCCTTCCACCTTCGCCTTTCTTTCTTCTTCCCCCCACGCCCTCTCTCTCCCCCCCCTTGTCTTTCCAACCCCTCTTTTTTTTCCCCCTATCTCCGGGCCACCCTCCTCTTACTTTGCCTTGTATCAAATACTTCTTCACACCTAATGTGGCTGCCCCTCTATGTTCCTTAGGTTAATTGACCGGTATGCCGCTATGGCATATTCCAATTGGGGCACCTTATGGAATTACTGTTGCACCACAGTATACATGCACTTGTATGATTCATAATTCACCTGATAGGCTAATTCAAAATGGTGTTTTCTTCTTTTTGGCTCAATTTGGTTATTAATATTTTATTAAGCACTTTTATTTGTATAACACATGATTTCCAATGTTTCCATTTAATTTAAGGGAAGAAACATTTCTTTATTCTTTGTTATGTTTTTTGACACGTGAAGTCTTTCTTTTAAAACTGAGTGGCACTGTTCTTGTAAGAGCGCCTAAAGTCTTTTACCTATGTTTATCATTAATGCAACAGTGTCTCTCTGGCTATATAGAGAACACTGCTACAATGTTTCCCCAGCTTTGATAAAGACCGCGAGGTCGAAACGCGTCAGCGATAATAAACTGCTTTGTTGACTATACCTGGTGTGCGGGCTTCCTTGCTGCAGCGGCGGCATCAACAAGGGATTGTGAGAATATATATAAAAATATATATTTATATATATATATATATATATATATATATATATATATATATATATATATATATATATATATATATTACCTACTGGCGGTTGCCAGTAGGTAGTTATAGTTTAGACCTAGTTTCCATAGGAAAAGCGTTTTTTGATTTGCCAATATCTTTGGCGCCGGTTGACGAATCTTTGTGGAATTTCAAAACTAATGGGGCGCTCCGGTCAGCTCCTGTCTGGGAAGTTTCAGGGTGATTCGTCAAGCGGTGGCCGAGAAAAAAGGGGGGTCCAAAACATGTTTTCTCCATGTTAATTTCCATAGGAAATTTTGGAGAAGGCTACAGCCCAAACTGCTGAATGGAATTACTCCAAATTTGGCAAAAAGTTAGCTCTTGGTTCAGAAAGCGTTCTTTTTTTTAAATGGTGTAAATCCGTTGAGTAGTTTCTGAGAAATTCAAAAATAAATACATATTGATATCTGGTGACCGCGGTGGATCCGCGAACCCCCTGGGCACGAGCTTTATTTTGATTGGCTGCCAACACTCCAAACCAAAAAGTGTTGGCAGCCATCTTGTGACTCGGTTGAACCGAGTCACAAGCAAAAAGGTTAAAAATGAAGAAAAGGGGGCAGGGTAGAGACACCCTGACCCCCTAGGCCTGCTCAGGGGATCCCACAGGGACCCACAGGGCTCAAAAAAGCATTTTTAAAAAAAAAGTTTAGGTGGGATTCGCATAGGATCCGTGAATCTCACTGAAAAAATACAAAAAAAAGAAGCGCCGGCTCCCGTGCTTTGTTTTAATAAGCCCCCGGGTGGGCCAGGTCCCGGGGGCAAGGAGGAAAATGAATGCTGTGGCCCGCAGAGGCCCCTGCAGCAGCAGGGACCGCCAACTCCCCGGGGCATGATTAATAGTATGCAGAGGCATGCGGCCCTATGCTGCCCCGGGGTCCCCCACCTCCCCAGGGCTTTAATTAATTAGGGTGGGTGGGCCTCACAGGTCCCCCCAAGCCCCGGGGACTGCCACCTCCCCGGGGCTTCATTTAAAAACAAAGTGTGAGGGGGCTCGAGCCACCACCTCCCCGGGGCTATGTTCAAGTTGGGAGGGGGGCCGCGTGGCCCCCCTCCTGAATTCTTTGATTGCCTTTTGGGACCGCTACCCCCCAGGGCCAGCTCAAGCAATGTCCCAGGGGCCCTACCCCTGGGACATTGCAGTTTGCAATGGCAGGGCGGGAGCACTGGGGGGGAGCCGACAGGGCCCGCCAGGTCATTGGGGCTCCCCCTGCGGTCCCCAACGTGAGGGGTCCCCGGGGCCAAAAGTGGCCCAGGGAAGGGGGGCCATGCGGCCCCCTCCCGTAATTAAATATGGATTTTTTTTTAGAGGCAAAGCCCCGGGGGATGGGGTCCCCGGGGCCAAAAAGATTAAGAGAAGGGAGGCCACACAGCCCCCTTAAAAAAAAAAAAAAGAGAAGCCAGCATCTCGCCGGAGGCCCCGCCCCCTCCCTGTACCACTCTGTAAACGCACCTCCTGGCGTGTTCTGGGTTGGGGGATTGAGTCCCCTTGAATCCTAAGGGTCCTTAGGGGCCAACTAGCCCACCAGGTACCTCCAGTAATCCCCACACAGTGGGATTTCTGAGAGGTGGTCCGAGGCCATGCCCCTTTTTACACCACTCTGCAAACGCGCCTCTTGGTGCATTGCTGGTGGGGCGATGAGGTCCTCTTGTGTCCTGAGGGCCACCTACCCCTCCTGTTACTTCCAGTAAGTCCCACACAGTGGTATTGCTAAGAGGTCTTCGGAGGCCACGCCCCACTTTCTCCACCACTCTGCAAACGTGCATCCTGGCACACTACGGGTTGGGGGATGAAGTCCACTTTACTCCTGAGGGACTTTGGGGCCAAGAAACCCTCCTGGTACCTCCTGTAAGTCCTACGCAGCAGAATTCCTGAGCAGTGGTCGGAGGCCCAGCCCCCTTTCTGCACCACTCTGCAAACACGACTACTACGTTATAGTTAGAAATTAGCATTTAAAAAAACCTTAGAAATTCACTGAAAAAAACATAGGTTTTGTTATATGGCCATTAGGGTCATTGTCGACATTGCTAAGTTAGCATGAGCTCTGCTGCCATGATGCTGCCTTTGCGCACGTTACTACATGTCTTTGTTTTGCAAGACTCTGTTTGTGCCTTTGACATGAGAACTGTCTGCTTTCTGCATTCTCTGCCTGTTCCTGGAGTTTATACTTAGTAATTAGCATTTAAAAAACCTTAGAAATTTACTGAAAAAACCACAGGTTTCAGGGACGTCATAGTTAGTTGGATATTTCATTTGTACAAATCCAGAGATATTTGGTCGTTATTTGAGCTAACTATAACTCGCGCCCCCGCAATGCACTGCTGATGACGTCACATATTACATCACTCATGACATGGTCAGTGACATCACTGATGACATCACTGATAACATCTCAAATGACTGTTGAAAAATGTAAGAAAATCCAAACTTGTTAATTGGTGATCGCAGCAAATTCATGCCGATTGTGAGATTAATCGCGAATGCGCGCACCAACAGGATTGCTGTGATTGGCTGGCCGCAACTTGAGCAGAGAGTTGCAGCTGCCATTTTACCTCATTGGAACTGTCTCCGGGTGCCGACCAAATTGCAGAAAGTGGCATAAGGGGTCGGTTTGGATGTGCCCTGGCCCCATGAGAGGAACATAGGGATATTTGTGGAACCCCTTATAAGTATAATATACTGAAGAAGAGGGTTTTTTCCCCCCTAGTGATATTCGCCATCAGCGTGCCCCCCCTGTGTAATGTTGCAACAAATTTGCAAATATACATTGCAACAAATTAATTAATATCACTGAAAAAGCTCAAATAAATAAATATGTTTAAACACCCACCCTCAGTCTTACTTAGATACTCTCACACTCATATACAGACCCACTAAGGGACTCATGCATCCACTCACAGAGCCACTCAGAGACTCAAATACCCTCTCACAGAGACTCATTCTCCCACTTACACACCCACTCTGAGACTCATTCACTCAGAAACTCATGCATTCACTCACAGACCCACTCAGAAAGTAATGTACCCACTCACAAACTGACACATACACTCATGCACCCTCTCACTCACCCAGTCAAATTCTCATGCAGCTACTCGCAGACCTACTCAGACACTGATGCACCCACTCACAGACCCACTCAGACACTCATGCCACTAATAACAGACCAACTCAGACACTCATGCACCCACTCACAGTCCCACTCATATTCTCATGCACTCAGTCAAAGACCCATAGAGATTCTCACGCAGTCACTCAGAGATCCACTTATATTGTGATGCACTCATAAACAGACCCATTCAGGCATTATGCAGCCACTCAAAGATTCACTCAGAGACTCATTCATTCACTGCTACACTCACTCAGACACTCATGTGTCTACTCATAGTGCCACTGAGAGACTTATAAAACCACTCACAGAGCCACTCAGAGACTCATGCACCCACTCACAGAGACTCATGTACTCACTCACAGATCCACTAAGACCCTCATGCACCCACTCACAGACCCACTCAAACACTCATGCAACCACTGAGAGAGTCACTCAAACATTCATGCCCCCTTTCATAGACCCACTCAAACACTCATGCACCCACTTACTCACCCAGTCAAATGCTTATGCACCCACTCACATACCCATTCAGACACTCATACACCCACTCACAGACCCACTCATATTCTCATGCACTCATTCAGAGACCTATACAGACATTCACACAGTCACTCTTAGACCCATTGATATTCCAATGCACTCACTCACAGACCCACTCAGACATTATACAGCAACTAACAGATTCACTCAGAGACTCATTCATGCACTGCCACACTGACTCAGACACTCATCCATCCACTCATAATGCCACTGACAGACTGCCTGCATCCACTCACAGAGCCACTCAGAGACTCATGTACCCACTCACAGAGACCCATGAACCCACTCACAGACCCACTCAGATACTCATGCATCCACTAACAGAATCACTCAGCGATGCATGTACCCACTCACAGACCCATACAGACTCATGCACCCACTCACAGACTCACTGAGACAGTCATACAACCACGCACTCACCCAGTCAAATGGTCATGCACCCACTCACAGACCCACTGAGACACTCGTGCACCCACTGGCAGACCCACTCAGACACTCATGCACCAAATCACAGACTCATTCATATTCTCATGCACTCACTCAGAGAACCACACAGACACTCATGCAGTCACTCACAGACCCATTGATATTCTGACACACTTAGTCACAGACCAATTCCGACATTATGCAGCTATTCACAGATTTACTCAGAGACTCATTCATTCACAATCCCACATTGGGCGCCATGTTGCAGGGATTCTGCAGAGTCACAGAACTATGCTTGGAATTATAGAACCTTAGTAGGCAGGGACTGAGTAATCCCACCACCTGAGTACCCATGAGCCTGGGACCGACTAGCTATAGTGTCTCACTCATCTCACTTGCCCACCTACTCACTTACAGAGACACCCCAGAACATAAGATTCCTGACCCTCTCAGGAATCGAGGTTGCGGGACACACCCTTTAGCTCTCACACTCGTACTAGTCCACAATAATTTCTGACAGAGACACAAGAAAAGTTTAAAATGTTTATTTGAACTATTGTGCTCTAGTATGCAGTATGCATGCCGCAATAAGTAAGAAAATGCCTAACACAAATATGGCCAGCACAGTAAATAGTCCATAAATCATGAAAGGAGTTTTCATTGTATAAAACAGAATAACCTAACCTCCCTCCCCTTCTACAGAAGAAAAAATAATTATATATCAGTAGATTTCTGGGTTTTGGCAGCAGACCCCTTACCTTAGCATGTACAGATGAAAGTTCTACATCTCAGGTGCTGACACAATCTCTTTCCTGGAAAGATCCCTCTCCAAGTGTATTATTACCTATGTGTGCATACCTATATGACAGAAGTATGTGTTCCCAAACAACAGCTGCATTTATGCGTTCTGTCTAGGTGCTAGGGCCTGACTAGAACAGAATAACAAGGGACATTGCTGTTTGACCTTGTCTACAGTGTGCAGCCCAGGAAAGAACAGAATGCGAAAACAACAGCAGGTTCTGTGCAAAAGTACTGTGTGGCACAAAGCAAAATACGTTTGTATAGTAACGTGCTCAAAGCAGAGGACAGTCTACAACGTGCTCATGCTAACATAGGGAAAACAACAATGGGCCTACACAGGACATATGACACCACACTTACTCTGACACTCATGCACACACTCATAGTGCCCCTGAGAGATTTACAAAGCCACTCACAGAGCCACTCAGAGACTCATGTACTCACAGAGACTCATGCACCCACTCACACACACACACTCAGACACTCATGCATCCATTCACAGACACACTAAGAGACTAATGCACCCACTCACAAACTCACCCATTCACGTTCTCATAGACCTAATGAAATTCTCACACACGTTCTCATAGACCTTCTGAGACAATTATGCAGCCATGGACAGACCATAGACAGACCCACTCAAACTCTGATACACGCAGTCTAAGACTCTCTCAGAGAGTGATACATGTTTTTATAGAGTTATGTAGCTAGTGATGTACCTAGTGTGATGCATAGAATTCCTAATTTATAGTTATGAACTTTCAATTTGTGCTGGTGGCTATTGAATGTCTGCTTTTGTTTTGTGTATTCATGACATATTCGCAATCATCGTGACGTTGTCACGCATATTTCAATAAATTGAAACAAAAGATATTTATAAAGAAAATGCATAACATTTTGGGCAATAGGGTGGCTCTGAGAAGAGCCTTTGTGTTTATTTTGGGTATGTGACAGCTACACATAAGACTGGATGCAGAGTTTCAACTTGATGAGAAACACCCTGTTGCCTTCATCTGTGAAGTGAACTCCATCACTTTTATAGATTCCATGCATGTCAAAACGCAAGTTGTTGTTGTAGTAGCGCCCATGTTATGGTCTCTGCTGAATGAAGAAACAGTTCTATTAACATGTTTCCTGGCTTTGTCAATCTGTGGACAGAAATTATTTGACCACTTCCATCTCTGTCTTTGGTATATGTTAGAGTACACCAAGACAGTGTGAGAGAAAAGTGTCACCAATTGTGTAAAGGTATCCTTCATTAGGATTTCCAGTCTTACCCCTGTCAGTGTACCTAGGTCATTTCCACCACAGTGCACTATCATGAGGACAGGGGTTTGGGAATCCGCAATTCTTTCAACCAAACGCAACAATTAGTGCCAACCCTCTCTGGTCAATCCAAGTAATGACCACATTAGCCAAATCCTAGTCCTTGTCAATACCACTTTTTCTAGCAGCCTCTCTAGCCCAAAAGACATAGGGCTCGATTCACAGAACTAATCTGAGACAAAATCCTAAACGTACTACTTTTGGTATTTACAGAAGGCATTTAGTAGTAGTAAAGTTAGGATTTTGTCTTAAGTTTGTCTTAAGTTTGTCTTAAGTTTGTCTTAAGTCTGTCTTAAGTCTGTCTTAAGTCTGTCTTAAGTTTGTCTTAAGTCTGTCTTAAGTTTGTCTTAAGTCAAACTTAAGACAAAATCCTAACTTTACTACTACTAAATGCCTTCTGTGAATAACAAAAGTAGTAAGTTTAGGATTTTGTCTCAGATTAGTTCTGTGAATCGGGCCCAAAGCTGTTGCCCACAATCCACGCATTTAAAATGAAAGTGTGATCCTTGTTTAAATAAAACATATTTGATTGGATCTGTGAATATGGAGGTGAATAAAATTCGATAGTGTCTTGAAATTATAAGTAACTAGATCTATGATTGGCTGCAGGAAAAATAAAAAAGTGTAATGCAGACTTGAATATGTTTTTAGTTCAGTACTGTAAACCACACCTGCTGCAGCTCATTTTGTAACTAGTATAGCGCTTCTAGAATGTACTGCAAACTTCTGACCTACTTGTTCTAGTGGGTTGCTATGAAGACTGTGCTAATAGTGTATTGGGGGAAGGGTATTAAAGAGAGAGTTGTCTGTTTTAAGAAATTAGAGGTCTTTAGAGTGATTGTTGTCTAACAAGGATTACATTTCCTAGTGAGTGTTTGCTAATAAAGTATATTGTACTCTTAAAGTCATAAAAGTACCAAGCCAAATAGGTTTTTGGACTCCTGCTTTTTTTGCAAATTTGTCACGAAGATCACAAATAAGTCATGATTATGCACAAATATTCTGTCATGTTGGGCTTTTTTATAAAAGTGTATAAATGGGCTAAGATATACTAAGCATTCAGAATATGAGTTACAAACAAAAAAAAATAAAGATATGTTTTAGTTTGCTGCCTTCCGTACTATCATAGTGTGCCATTCATACACTTAGTTTTTATAGTTCCTGAGAGTATTGTATTTATCTGATAAGAGCAAAAAAACAAATATTTAATCAACAAACTCAACTTTCAGGTATTTGAATTTAATTTGAACAAAAGAAAAGAATGAAAGATACATGTTATGTGAGAATGTTAAAAGACAGTATGAAATATTTTTGAAAAAATATTAAAACTATATGAGATAATCTATGAGTGGTTGTGTGAGTGGTTATGTACATTTAATAACAGGTGAGTAAGATGCTTTAAGAGTGTATGAGAATGTCACAGTTTGTCTGATTCTGATGTGCAGACTAGGGGACTTATTTACAAGCCCCTTGTGCCGAGGGTACGTCACTTTTTCCCATATTAAGAGTGACTCATCTGTGGCGCAAGGGTATTATAAATAAATCCATAGGTGTGTGAGAAGTTGCTTCACAACCTGTTGCTCTGGAATTGTATATTGTACATTTACTGGTTAATACATGCGGAAATTGGTAGACAAAAACTGTAGATTAATAGATAAACTTGTACTTAACAATGTATTAGAAGATGTGGAAAGATTTACCTATCTATATATGATGTGCTGTTCAAAAAGAATATTTTTCTTTGAATTCTGGGTCTTGCAGTCCTAATTATAGTATTTTGAAAGAGGAATACAAGGTTCACAATTGAAAGGAAAAAACATGCACCATAGGTAGAAATCACACATGAATCTATGAAACCTGCCAGCTATGTATTATTCAATCATTCAATCAATCAGTAGTTGTAAAGTGCGCTAATCACCCCGAGGGGCATCCAGGCACTGCGTGAGGTGCAGCTGCTCAACCAGCCAGGTCTTGAGTCCACTCCTGAATTCGGCAAGGGATGTAGAGGTTCGGAGGTGGAAGGGGAGGTTGTTAGAAACTTTGGCTGCGAGGATGGAGATGAAACACCCTCCGGCATGGGTAAGATGGATGCGGGGGATGGTGGCGAGGGCCAGGGAGGTAGACTGCAGGTGTCTGGTAGGCTGGTGGAAGGTCAGGTGGTTTTTAAAGTATTCTGGTCCTGTGTTGTGGAGGGTTTTGTAGGCATGTGTGAGCATATCTTCTTGACAGGGAGCCAGTGCAGGCTACCTAGGTGGGGTGTGATGTGGGGTCATCTGGGCAGGTCCAGGATGATTCTTGCTCCTGAGTTCTGGATTGTTTGGAGGTGCTTGAGGAGGAGGGTGGTGGTTCCAGTGTAGAGGGTGTTTCTGTCGTCAAGTTGACTGGTGATGAGGGCTTGAGTTCTTCTGGTGTCAGTTGGGATCCATCTGAAGACTTTACGGAGCAGTCTGAGGGTGTTGAAGCAGGTGGAGGCAACCGAGTTGACATGTCGTCTCATGGAGAGCTTGCTTTTGAGGATGATCCTGAGACTGTGGGCATGAGTAGTGGGAGTGGGTGTTGGGCCGAGTGGAGTCAGCAAGTGAGTTGCAGAGGGAGTGGGAGTGCTGGATGGGGTTTTCAAAGGCGTCTGGGGAGGAGAATTCTAGGACGATGTGGAATAGTTCCTTGGTGCGGTTGGTGGACTGGAGGCGGGTGGCGAGTGCAGCTTTCTTTGCTTATCTGATGGTGTAGAGGAGAGGTGTGGCATAGCTTCCAGAGCAGCTGACTCTGGAGCCCGGGCTCATGGTTCGATTCCCGGTAATGGCAACAGCACAGCTCAGCATCATGTGACTCTGGTCAATAGCTCACTTAATCTCCCCGACGGTCCCCAGTGCCTTGAAACCCTTAGGGGTGATTAGCTTGTGCTTTACAAATACATGATTTATGGTGTTGTGGCATGATTTGAGGGCCGTCTTGAAAGCTATGTGGTTGCCTAGGTCTCTGTTGGTGCACCAGAGTCTCTTCAGAGATTTGCGTTTGAATTTTTCTGCTTTGAGTTTGTGGGTGAACCAATTGGCATGCTTGATGGTTCTTCTGTTGGATGGGTGCGATGGAGTCAGCGCAAGTGGTGATACATTCAGATAGGTGGGCAGCAGCTTGATTGACATCGTCGGATGTGTGGAGGGTGGTGGTGTTGGGGGTGGTTGATCATTGGGATTCGTTAATGGTGTTCCAGCTTCGGCGGGCAGTGGGGGTGGGGTGACTGTGGCCTGTTGGGTGACAGCGATGGTGAAATGGATGATGCTGTGGTCCGTCCAGGTGAGCTTGGTGGTGTGGCTGAACTGGATCTTGTTGCTGGACATGAAGATGGGGGCGAGGGTGTGGCCGCCGATGAAGATCTGTTTGAGGCCCAGGCTGTCAATGGAGTCTAGTAAAGAGGCCGAGTTGATGTCTGAGGGGTCTTCGAGGTTGAAGTTGAGGTCGCTGGGGAAGAATCAATGTCTGGATTCCAGGGCAAAGGGGGTGATGATTTCAGAGATGGTGTTGCAGAAGGGGGGTCTGGGTCCTGGTGGTCAGTAGGCGAGAGTACCTCTGACGGTTGAATTGGTGTTGGCGTAGAGGTGGAAGTTGAGGTGTTCCATGTCGGGTGAGGGGGGTCGTCAGAGGTGGTGAGCTGGATGGTGTCCTTGTGGATGATGGCAATTCCTCCTCTGGGTCTGCCTGGCCAGTTCCTGTGGGTCATGGAGTGAGTGGCTGTGGCTATGTTGGGGGCTGAGGAGTCCTTGAGCCAGATCTCTGTGAGGAACACTACATCCGGGCGGGTGGTGGTTATGGTTTCCCAGAGTTTGATGGCGTGCTTGGTTAGAGAGTGGAAGTTGAGTAGCTTGCATTGTAGTTTGGGCTGATGGTCAGTGGTCTTTGTAGGAGCCCGTGGATCAGTGGAGTCACAGGTGAAGTTGCAGTGGAGGTAGTTGAAAGTTCCTTTGGTGTATTTGGGTGAGTGAATGCAGTAGAGGGTGCTGCGGTGTCCCGGGTCCATTTCTGGGAGAGAGGAGCTGGAGTAGCAGTGGCTGATCAATAGGCTAGGGATTCTGGCACTGGGCATGGTAGGGGCGTGGATGGGCACAGACAGACTTGCCTTTGGCAGGCCACCAGCGCAGCAGTGCGGTGGTGCTCATTAACTAGCCTGGGGAGTGGGCAGGGTGGCAGTGTGGGTCTGGGGAGGCGAGGCCTGTGACACGTTAGCGTCAAAGGCCTAGCAACCAGTCACGCTGGGCAGGTAGCCAGGGCGGCGAGGGAATCAGGGACACTGATGAGGTGGAGTCTCTCGTCCCAGGTGACGCTTCAAAGAGGCTCAAATGTCACACAGGAGAGCAGGGTCAGGGGTGGCATAGGCTCATTAATGCCACCAAGTGGGCAGCATTAAGTAACCTGGTGGGGTAGGCGGGCGGTGGGTGGGTCTGGGGGGCAAGGCCTGTAACTCGCTAGAGTCATAGGCCAAGAGGAATGACAGCCGTCTGGTTTCCTAGCAACTGGTTCCACTGGGCAGGTATCTGGGGCAGGGAGGGATTCAGGGGTGCCGATCAGGTGGAGTCTCTTATCCTAGATGAGGCTTCAATGAAGCTCAAAGGTCATGCAGGAAAGCAGGGTTGAGGGCAACACAGGCTCACTAATGCCACGCAGCAGCTGGCATTAAGTAGCCTTTCTGGTGGGCAAGGCTTGCGACATGCTAGCATCATAGGCCAAGAGAAATGGCAGCAGGCCGGTTGCCTAGCAACTGGTAATGCTGGGCAGGTAGCTGGGGCAGCTAAGGAATCAGGGGTGCAGATCATGTGGAGTCTCTTGTCCCAGATAAGGCTTCAATGAGAATCAAATGTCACGTAGAGCGGGGTAGGTGTTGGTAAAATTTTGTTGCTGGGTTGTATCTCCTTAGCTCGATAGACATGCTCTTTAAACTAATACTGAGTCTGATGTGTTGTATAATAGTTATAGGCATATTTGAACATATAGGGGCCGATTCCGATCTCGGTCGGAGGCGCACCCAATAGCATTCGGTCGGGAAAAAAGCCATGCGAAAGCCTGTTTCCCGACCGATCCGTACAGCACACCGAACGAGTAAGTACGATGTGCACAACAGCACAGAATCCGGCCGAGCCGTACTCACCCAAACCATGTCCTGTTCCCCGACCGAGGCGAATACGGAAACGCCGAATCGAGTCGCACGGAAGGAAAAATGCAGCTCCGTACGGCCGAACGAGTACGATGCGCTTTCCGTACGCGCCGAACCCGTCGCTACGCACGGCACGTCAAAGCATCCGGGAGAGGCGCACATAAGCTCCGATTCGCGCCACAACATGATCCACGGCTACGAGACGAACACGCCAGCGACGAGGACGAGGCGAAGCGACGAGGACGAGGCGAAGCGACGAGGACGACGCGAAGCAACGAGAAGGACGAACGACACGAACCAACCATGAATCCCTTCGTCCCGATCATACCAATATTCTACATTTACTACCGGAACAGGCACGGACGCGTACGGCGCAGAAGGTAAGCCAGACACCAACCACAAAACACATACAACACGTACACGACACATCACACACACACAGAGGGATGCAGAATATACTTACACCAGCAACAGCAGCACCATAGGGGCGGGATGCCCATCACCAATGCCACATATGCACACAGGGGCCTGAATGCGCACCACCACCCCTACCCAGGGGGGGCAGGATGCCTACCACCACTACCACCCTCACCCAGGGGGGGCTGGATGCCTACCACTACTACCACCCTCAGCCAGGGGGGGCTGGATGCCTACCACCACTACCACCCTCAGCCAGGGGGGGCTGGATGCCAACCACCACCCTTAGCCAGGGGGGGCTGGATGCCTACCACTACTACCACCCTCACCCAGGGGGGGCTGGATGCCTACCACCACCCTCAGCCAGGGGGGGCTGGATGCCTACCACCACTACCACCCTCAGCCAGGGGGGGCTGGATGCCAACCACCACCCTTAGCCAGGGGGGGCTGGATGCCTACCACTACTACCACCCTCACCCAGGGGGGGCTGGATGCCTACCACCACCCTCAGCCAGGGGGGGCTGGATGCCTACCACCACTACCACCCTCACCCAGGGGGGGCTGGATGCCTACCACTACTACCACCCTCACCCAGGGGGGGCTGGATGCCTACCACCACTACCACCCTCACCCAGGGGGGGCTGGATGCCTACCACCACTACCACCCTCACCCAGGGGGGGCTGGATGCCTACCACTACTACCACCCTCAGCCAGGGGGGCTGGATGCCTACCACTACTACCACCCTCACCCAGGGGGGCTGGATGCCTACCACCACCCTTAGCCAGGGGGGCTGGATGCCTACCACTACTACCACCCTCACCCAGGGGGGCTGGATGCCTACCACTACTACCACCCTCAGCCAGGGGGGCTGGATGCCTACCACCACCCTTAGCCAGGGGGGGCTGGATGCCTACCACCACTACCACCCTCACCCAGGGGGGGCTGGATGCCAACCACCACCCTTAGCCAGGGGGGGCTGGATGCCTACCACTACTACCACCCTCACCCAGGGGGGGCTGGATGCCTACCACTACTACCGCCCTCACCCAGGGGGGGCTGGATGCCTACCACCACCCTTAGCCAGGGGGGGCTGGATGCCTACCACTACTACCACCCTCACCCAGGGGGGGCTGGATGCCTACCACTACTACCACCCTCAGCCAGGGGGCTGGATGCCTACCACCACTACCACCCTCACCCAGGGGGGCTGGATGCCAACCACCACCCTTAGCCAGGGGGGCTGGATGCCTACCACTACTACCACCCTCACCCAGGGGGCTGGATGCCTACCACCACCCTCAGCCAGGGGGGCTGGATGCCTACCACCACTACCACCCTCAGCCAGGGGGCTGGATGCCAACCACCACCCTTAGCCAGGGGGGCTGGATGCCTACCACTACTACCACCCTCACCCAGGGGGGCTGGATGCCTACCACTACTACCGCCCTCACCCAGGGGGCTGGATGCCTACCACCACCCTTAGCCAGGGGGGCTGGATGCCTACCACTACTACCACCCTCACCCAGGGGGCTGGATGACTACCACTACTACCACCCTCAGCCAGGGGGGCTGGATGCCTACCACCACCCTTAGCCAGGGGGGGCTGGATGCCTACCACCACTACCACCCTCACCCAGGGGGGGCTGGATGCCTACCACCACCCTTAGCCAGGGGGCTGGATGCCTACCACTACTACCACCCTCACCCAGGGGGGCTGGATGCCTACCACTACTACCGCCCTCACCCAGGGGGGCTGGATGCCTACCACCACCCTTAGCCAGGGGGCTGGATGCCTACCACTACTACCACCCTCACCCAGGGGGGCTGGATGCCTACCACTACTACCACCCTCAGCCAGGGGGGCTGGATGCCTACCACCACCCTTAGCCAGGGGGGCTGGATGCCTACCACCACTACCACCCTCACCCAGGGGGGCTGGATGGCTACCACCACCCTTAGCCAGGGGGCTGGATGCCTACCACTACTACCACCCTCACCCAGGGGGGCTGGATGCCTACCACTACTACCGCCCTCACCCAGGGGGGCTGGATGCCTACCACCACCCTTAGCCAGGGGGGCTGGATGCCTACCACTACTACCACCCTCACCCAGGGGGGCTGGATGCCTACCACTACTACCACCCTCAGCCAGGGGGGCTGGATGCCTACCACCACTACCACCCTCACCCAGGGGGGCTGGATGCCTACCACCACTACCACCCTCACCCAGGGGGGCTGGATGCCTACCACCACCCTTAGCCAGGGGGCTGGATGCCTACCACTACTACCACCCTCACCCAGGGGGGCTGGATGCCTACCACTACTACCACCCTCAGCCAGGGGGGCTGGATGCCTACCACTACTACCACCCTCAGCCAGGGGGGCTGGATGCCTACCACCACCCTTAGCCAGGGGGGCTGGCTGCCTACCACCACTACCACCCTCACCCAGGGGGGCTGGATGCCTACCACCACCCTTAGCCAGGGGGCTGGATGCCTACCACTACTACCACCCTCAGCCAGGGGGGCTGGATGCCTACCACTACTACCACCCTCACCCAGGGGGGCTGGATGCCTACCACCACCCTTAGCCAGGGGGGCTGGATGCCTACCACTACTACCACCCTCACCCAGGGGGGCTGGATGCCTACCACTACTACCACCCTCAGCCAGGGGGGCTGGATGCCTACCACCACCCTTAGCCAGGGGGCTGGATGCCTACCACCACTACCACCCTCACCCAGGGGGGCTGGATGCCTACCACCACCCTTAGCCAGGGGGCTGGATGCCTACCACTACTACCACCCTCACCCAGGGGGGCTGGATGCCTACCACTACTACCGCCCTCACCCAGGGGGGCTGGATGCCTACCACCACCCTTAGCCAGGGGGGCTGGATGCCTACCACTACTACCACCCTCACCCAAGGGGGCTGGATGCCTACCACTACTACCACCCTCAGCCAGGGGGCTGGATGCCTACCACCACTACCACCCTCACCCAGGGGGGCTGGATGCCAACCACCACCCTTAGCCAGGGGGGCTGGATGCCTACCACTACTACCACCCTCACCCAGGGGGGGCTGGATGCCTACCACCACCCTCAGCCAGGGGGGGTGGATGCCTACCACCACTACCACCCTCAGCCAGGGGGCTGGATGCCAACCACCACCCTTAGCCAGGGGGGCTGGATGCCTACCACTACTACCACCCTCACCCAGGGGGGCTGGATGCCTACCACTACTACCGCCCTCACCCAGGGGGGCTGGATGCCTACCACCACCCTTAGCCAGGGGGGCTGGATGCCTACCACTACTACCACCCTCACCCAGGGGGCTGGATGCCTACCACTACTACCACCCTCAGCCAGGGGGGCTGGATGCCTACCACCACCCTTAGCCAGGGGGGCTGGATGCCTACCACCACTACCACCCTCACCCAGGGGGGCTGGATGCCTACCACCACCCTCAGCCAGGGGGGCTGGATGCCTACCACTACTACCACCCTCACCCAGGGGGGCTGGATGCCTACCACTACTACCGCCCTCACCCAGGGGGGCTGGATGCCTACCACCACCCTTAGCCAGGGGGGCTGGATGCCTACCACTACTACCACCCTCACCCAGGGGGGCTGGATGCCTACCACCACTACCACCCTCAGCACAGGGGGGCTGGATGCCTACCACCACCCTTAGCCAGGGGGCTGGATGCCTACCACTACTACCACCCTCACCCAGGGGGGCTGGATGCCTACCACTACTACCCTTCAGCCAGGGGGGCTGGATGCCTACCACTCACCACCCTCACCCAGGGGGGCTGGATGCCTACCACTACTACCGCCCTCACCCAGGGGGGCTGGATGCCTCCACTACTACCACCCTTAGCCAGGGGGGCTGGATGCCTACCACTACTACCACCCTCACCCAGGGGGGCTGGATGCCTACCACTACTACCACCCTCAGCCAGGGGGGCTGGATGCCTACCACCACTACCACCCTCACCCAGGGGGGCTGGATGCCTACCACCACTACCACCCTCACCCAGGGGGGCTGGATGCCTACCACCACCCTTAGCCAGGGGGCTGGATGCCTACCACTACTACCACCCTCACCCAGGGGTGCTGGATGCCTACCACTACTACCACCCTCAGCCAGGGGGCTGGATGCCTACCACTACTACCACCCTCAGCCAGGGGGGCTGGATGCCTACCACCACCCTTAGCCAGGGGGCTGGCTGCCTACCACCACTACCACCCTCACCCAGGGGGGCTGGATGCCTACCACCACCCTTAGCCAGGGGGGCTGGATGCCTACCACTACTACCACCCTCACCCAGGGGGGCTGGATGCCTACCACTACTACCACCCTCAGCCAGGGGGGCTGGATGCCTACCACCACTACCACCCTCACCCAGGGGGGCTGGATGCCTACCACCACCCTTAGCCAGGGGGGAGGATGCCTACCACTACTACCACCCTCAGCCAGGGGGCTGGATGCCTACCACTACTACCACCCTCAGCCAGGGGGGCTGGATGCCTACCACTACTACCACTCTCAGCCAGGGGGCTGGATGCCTACCACCACTACCACCCTCACCCAGGGGGGCTGGATGCCTACCACTACTACCACCCTCAGCCAGGGGGGCTGGATGCCTACCACTACTACCCCCACGCCAGGGGGGCTGGATGCCTACCACTACTACCACCCTCAGCCAGGGGGGCTGGATGCCTACCACTACTACCACACCCACTCATAGGATGGACAATGCATGACACAACCAGCACACCACAACCTAGGGAATGCAAGAAGAAGACATCCCCCAACACCATGACAAGCGTGTGTAGACTGTGTCAAATGCCTACAACACCGAACATGACTTTGAACATACAATGTGACCCCCTAGGACATGTGCCACACATATATGTGTGTGGCACCCACAATGCAAGCAGGCCATGACCATTGTGGCAATGGAGTCCAAACCCCCATCATCACAGTGACCAAAATGTAAGTGTGGGGTCCATAGCTGAAGCACATTTTGAACATTGTGGCAATGGGGTCCAAACCCCCATCATCACAGTGACCAAAATGTAAGTGTGGGGTCCATAGCTGAAGCACATTTTGAACATTGTGGCAATGGGGTCTAAACCCCAATCACCACAGTGACCAAAAGGTAAGTGTGGGGTCCATAGCTGAAGCACATTTTGAACATTGTGGCAATGGGGTCCAAACCCCCATCATCACAGTGACCAAAATGTAAGTGTGGGGTCCATAGCTGAAGCACATTTTGAACATTGTGGCAATGGGGTCCAAACCCCCATCATCACAGTGACCAAAATGTAAGTGTGGGGTCCATAGCTGAAGCACATTTTGAACATTGTGGCAATGGGGTCTAAACCCCAATCACCACAGTGACCAAAAGGTAAGTGTGGGGTCCATAGCTGAAGCACATTTGGACATTGTGGCAATGGGGTCCAAACCCCCATCATCACAGTGACCAAAATGTAAGTGTGGGGTCCATAGCTGAAGCACATTTTGAACATTGTGGCAATGGGGTCTAAACCCCCATCATCACAGTGACCAAAAGGTAAGTGTGGGGTCCATAGCTGAAGCACATTTTGAACATTGTGGCAATGGGGTCTAAACCCCCATCATCACAGTGACCAAAAGGTAAGTGTGGGGTCCATAGCTGAAGCACATTTTGAACATTGTGGCAATGGGGTCCAAGCCCCCATCATCACAGTGACCAAAATGTAAGTGTGGGGTCCATAGCTGAAGCACATTTTGAACATTGTGGCAATGGGGTCCAAACCCTCATCATCACAGTGACCAAAATGTAAGTGTGGGGTCCATAGCTGAAGCACATTTTGAACATTGTGGCAATGGGGTCTAAACCCCAATCACCACAGTGACCAAAAGGTAAGTGTGGGGTCCATAGCTGAAGCACATTTTGAACATTGTGGCAATGGGGTCCAAACCCCCATCATCACAGTGACCAAAATGTAAGTGTGGGGTCCATAGCTGAAGCACATTTTGAACATTGTGGCAATGGGGTCCAAACCCCCATCATCACAGTGACCAAAAGGTAAGTGTTGACAAAGAAAGAGGTGCAACTGCCAAACTGCATGGATGATTCCTGGTCACAGAAATTCAAACACATCAGTGGCAAAGTAGTGTATGTGTCCCATTGCAACATAAATTGGGGGAGCCAAATACTGCAGTGCAAATAAGACATACCTTTGGCCATGTGCAGACAAACAACACCCATGGGGGCTGACACCGTCAACAATCATCAATGACACAATGACAGAAGTGACCATCAGAATGCAGACCCACATATTTGCACCAATGGGCACACAAATGCAGATACCCTGTGGAGACTGCAGATGTGAGGTGAACAGATACCATACCATGGCAGCAATGGGACACACAAACCATGATCATTGTGCTGACCGATGACCTAGGAGTCCCAGGGACAGCAGGGGAAACACACCAAACTACATACAGCCAATGGCACACCCAAGATATGCCAATGCAGTGGTGCAGATGCACAAACACAAACAGGCAGACCCACACTGCACATCATACACAACAGGTGAGGGGGGTGCCAGTGTCCCCAGGCAACCACACAACACATGAGGAGACCTGAATACCAATCATACAGATGTGCATACAGTGCCACACAAAGGTAACTCATGGATCCAAATCCCCTATGTGGGCAAGCAGGCATTGTCAGATGAGAGGGAGCACAAATCACACATGTCACACAGGCACGTAGGGACAGCAACTGACACAGCAAGACACAGACACACCACAGCACCACCCCCAGGGCCCCCACAATGTGGTGACCCTGGGCTGCATTACAATCCCACTGTGATGACAAAGCTAAATGTGGTTCACACTGTGAACCACAGTCATGTGTCCTGAGCAACTAACTACCATCACACCTACACAAGCACAAATCAATCAGCATGGCCAGTAAGCCAAGGCCAACATGGAGGCAGGGGCCTAGCCGGGCAACAACTCTCATCTGCACACACTCAACACCACACCCCTCGACCTCCAACAATGTGCAGCAGTGAAGCACACATGCACTGGTGACATTGCACATGCACCCATGACTATTCCAGGGTGGTGGGTGGGAACCAAGGTGCAGAAACACATCACACATGGCCACTCAACAAGACTCCTGAATGTCTGACACACTGCACACTACGCTGTACATGGACATGACGGCAATACCACACCAACCAATGGGATCCCATCCACAGTCACACACCAATGAAGAAGCCAAGGTCACCCACAAAGAACACACATAGACAACAACCAACATTGCAGCCCGGACCCTGAGGAGTGCCAGCAGTCACACACACAACGTGTCACAATCACTGAAAGATAACACAAACTGGAAATCACATGACAGGGGCAAACAACAAGTGCCAAGGGGAAACCTGACTGTGACCCATCTGCGTCTGCACACAAACTCAGCCCTGACAGCAAACACACCTATGGGTGACACCCTGATGACCAGTAATGTGCCATGCACCCACATCACAGAGAACCCAGGGACAAGACTTTGGGGGAACATAGGTCAACTCAGCTAGCATCACAAACAGGTACAACACTAGGGATCACAGCATGCACAGCTAAACGGAAGTGAACACACAGACATGCACATACAACACACACCTTGGGCGCAGGCAATGTCACAGGAGTACACACTGCCATGAGGGGACTCCACTCCTGTGTGAGGAAAGCAGTGCCATATGTTGCCTCAGTAGGGCCCCATCATGTCAGCTGAGCACTTGGTCACACAATCAACAATTAGCACCAAATGAGGGCTCCCGTAACATCAGCCTGGTCATGGAAGTACCAACGGAATCATCAGCACAGATCCAACACACTTGTATAGCAATGTTGCACTGACAACACAGATGAGTCCTTCCCCATTGATGCCCAAACCTGCATGTCCACTGGAGATGGCCACACGGTCAGGGAAGTAGACGAATTGAACAATGGCAGGCACAACAGATGTGCAGGGGTGGAAGCCACAGATGTGAAATAGGCTAATCTAAGTAGGAAATCCCATTGCCAAATACTGAACACATGACACCCTCAGATGCTGCTATGGATGACATGGATACACCACAGGATTGGACACATTCCCCCTGGACCACATGGGTTCCTGCACAGTAACACTTCATTATCATGAGACCAAATATCACCATCACTGCAGCAAGGGCATTGTTAGCATCATCAACAACATGTACATCAGAAGCATAAGCACTAGAGAACAGAAAGTTGCTTTATTCAGCATATGTGTGGAATGAAAAGCAGAAGTCCGGTAGGAAATAACACAAAGGCCAATGGCCAGTCCATTGTACAAAGTCACAAACAGGGTGACAGTGGCAGATGCCACCCTACGCATGCCTGCACAAAACCAGGGACAATCCACTAGGAGGGGCAACCGGGGGGGTAGGCCAGGCACCGCAGGGACAGGATCAGGGCTCACCAGGAGGAAGCAGGGAAGAGGTGCTGGGTGCTGGAGAGCCACTGACAACTGCAGTGGAGGTGTCTGACATGGTGTGTGCCGGCACAACTGGGGGCATGACTCAGATGTTGTGGGTGCCGGTACGACTGCAGTGGACCCTGCAGATGGAGTGGACAGGTCCGCCACTGCAGTGCCCAAGTCAGACAGGGTGGTAGTGGACTCCACTGCAGTGCCTACCACCAGGGGAGGAGAATGGGGAACAGGCAAGGTGGGCTGGACAGAGGGGGAGGACACCCTCACCACATCAGTGGCACAGACAAGCGCAGCGGGGGTGTGGTGCCGGGAGAGCAAGTGGCAGGGGGAGAAGGCCGGATCCTCTTGGGGATGGTATATCTGTGGGTGGGGGAACCTGGGGCAGGGTGTGGTGGGGGCACCTGTGGAGTGGGGGCCTGACGGATGGAGGAAGGAGACCTGGTGCTTGAGCTGCAGGGTGGCGGCGGGGTCTTGCTCTTACCACTCCGGGGGACTTGCGGGTGGGGGCCTCAGTCTGTCTGCGCCTGGGGGAGGGTGTCCGGGGGCGAGGGGCACTCTGCTCCGTGTGGGGGCTTCCTCTTCCCCCTGGATGCTGGAGCAGCTGGATCGGAGGGGAAGAGGCGAGGTCACTGAGGAAGAGGCGCTGGGTCTTTGGGGTTGCAGGTGAGGCAAGGGAGGGTGTTTTGGAGGGAGAGGCAACTGAGGACTGCGCAGTGCCCGTGGATGCGTGTGTGTGTACCAGGGCCCCATCCCCTGTGAGTCTGGTTTCAGTCCCCTGACTGTGCGTGCGTGTGCGTTTTGTTTGTGGCGTGTGTGTCTGTGTGCTGGACGTGTGTGTGCTGGTGTGTGCCTGTGCCGGTGTGTGTGTGCTTGGGACGGGTAAGGTGCTGGGGAGTGTGGATGGAGCAGAGGCAGGAGGGTGAGGGACTGTCTGAGGAGGGACACTGCTGCCGTCAGGGAGGAGTCCATGGACCTATTGCCCCTCTGTAGGTCAGACATGCCCGATGAGATGCCCTCCATGAACGACACCAGCTGAGTCAACAGAGCGGTGTGCGCATGGAGGACACTCAGCATGGCTGTCTGCCCTACATGGAGCTGGCGAAGGAGGTACACAGACTCCTCACTCAGGGCAGCAGGGGACACAGGGGCAGGGGGTGCGGTGCCTGGCCCAAAGGAGACACGCTCCCGAACATGGGAGCCTCCACGGACCTGGGGAATGGGAGCCGATGGGAGGGCGGTGGTGGTGCTGGTGGTGGCGGGGACAGCAACACTAGCTGGGGTGTGGTGGCTGCTGACACCCGCCTCCATAAGGGAGTCATCCTCCGAGTTGCTCTGGTCCTCAGCTGAGGTGGATGGTGCTGAGGACTCCTCGGTGTGGCTCCCCTCGCCCTCCGTGCCACTGGGTCCCTCCGACCACTCCTCGGCTGCTGACCCAGTCTGGCTCTCTGGCTCCTCCTGGTCCGTGGAGCTGTCCCCTTCCGTGGCCGTGGATGTATCTGTAAACAATGGGGAAACAGACAGACATCAGTCACCTGCACCAAACGCACACACCACTGTGAGCACAGCACATTACAGAGCAAGCCCTGGCATCATTAGTTGTACATTGCTAAAAGTGCCCTAACTGAACAGGAGAAGCCAATTGTCAGTCTGATGCCAAGCATGGCACTCACATCCCACATGGCCTTGCACCCATCTGTCTGGTGTCTGTTGGATTGCAACACCCCAGTGTGGACACATGCACCAAGTACACAGTAGTTGGACAGTGCAGAGGACACGGTGTGGCATGTGGACATGCACACATCACAGCTCTTGCCACTGAGTCAGTACAGGTTTCCGGATGAAAGGGATGCCCAGAGTCAAATAGGAAATGCATGTGATGCATACCAGCGACAGACACCATGATGCACCCATGTCCTGATAGCCATCGCCACAATGGTGTGTATGTAGCACATGTCACTACCCTGCAGGATCACCAATAAGTAGACACATGCCATGGCAGAGGCATGACTGCTAAGTCATACATCACTGTCTCAGTGATGTATGACTTGGCAGCCAGACAACAACACTATGCACTGTGTCACAATAGTAGGTCATGGGGAATGCAAGTCCTGGAGCTGCACAAGTGCACATGTACATCCCCCACACAACACATCATCTTAACCCTCATCTGTCCAGGTCATACCTATTGGACATATGGGAGACCTGTGACACTACCCTCTGAACCTGAGCCCCTCACAATCTGCTGTGAATGGGGAACAGCTGCCTGAACTTCACATTCGCATACCCCAGTCTGCACGGGCAGCTGATCAAACACCTATGTGACACACAAGTATCGTCTCCTATGGTCACATCTCCAGGGGCATGCTGAGCCCCTACCAAGAAACACCCCAGCAGTCCTGGCAACTAATCCACAGCACACTGACACAGAGGCAGACACCTGAGGGGTCAAATCACTGCGCACAATGTGTCAGCTGATACACGGGAGTGGGAGTACAGAGTGCATTGCATGGCCTGGAGTAGGCATGACTGTCCTGCTCCACATGAATGAGGGATGAGCCCTGGACAGTGGATAGCTGGCTATGTATGTGTGACACACGTAATCTGCACACTCCTGGGGCCCAAACATTGTTCCCACCCGCTGCATGGGCGTGTGCCACATACCCCAGGCACATGTGGTGGCTCAGCACAGCAAGTGGACCGCATATCAAAGCAACACGCAGATTACATGTCCGAACACAGGCGTAGTGTGAACAATGGACCCACCCATGATGCCCACAACAGAGTTAGGGAAACAGATGCTGTCCCCCACCTTTAGTGAAGCAAACTGCAAGGACACAGTCCCAAGTGACACAATTCCCTGAATGTAAGGGCCACACCTGGGTATCAGATGAGCAGTGGGCAGTGCACAATAGAGGGACATGGCTCCTGGACAACATGACTGCTGCACTGTGGCAGTTGAACCAGGCCAGAGGAGGGCACACAGCATGTAATACAGAGTTCACAGTGCAGTCTTTGACTCACCCCCTCCTTGCTGCTGTCTGGCCTTCAGCTGCCCATCCAGGTCTGGAAACACCACCGCCAGGATCTGGAGCATGTGGGGGTCAGGGTCCGTGTTCCGCCCCTCCTGCGAGGAGGCGACAGCTTCAGCTGGACCCGTGCAATCCTCCGGGTCCAGCCCCGAAGGTCCTGCCACCTCTTCTGGCAGTTGCGGATCCGGCACTTGTAGACCCCCACGGACCGGACAGCCCAGACGATGTCCTTCCAGATCTCCTGCTTCCGATGGGCATTAACCTGTCAGGATGACAAAGTGAAAAGGCCATTACTACACATGCAACATATCCGTGCATGACACAGTTGTATATACATGTCTCAATCACAGGGGCACATGATGTACACAGGCAGTGCAAAGCTGCCCATGGACAGTTTGCCAGACGTCACTACATGGTATCATTGCATGGGAAGTAAAACCTTGTTCAAATGCACTGTCACTGCACCATACCTGTCCAGTGCATGTCACTACACACTATGGGGGGTGACAACTACTCAGTGAGCCTGCTAGCCAGTGGCGTGCAGACTTTCAGCCTAGTCAGACAATATGCACATTCAGAAAGGCAGTGCACAGAACACTCACCTGCTCCCCTGGTGTCCCATACAGCTTGCTGTACTGTGGAAGTAGGCTGTCCAGCAGGGCCTGGTTCTCCTCAAGGCTGAAGGCTGGGGCTCTCTCCACAGTACGTGCCATTGCAGGGTCCAGAGGGGCAGAGACAGCAGCAGTGCAGTGGCAGATGTCGTCCTGGAGCATGTAGTGCAGGCAAGTGAGCTCTCAGGGAGAACAGCCAGCAATATATATGTGCTGGAGAGGCAGATACTGTCCCTTGTGTCCAAAGTGATAGGTCCAAGTCGTTTGCATCTTCTGAATCTGGCCAATCCATGGAATAGCAGCACCAAAACACGCCCACAGCTTCCTTCAAATCTTCAACTTCATGACATACATGCCATCTTGTCGCAACATTGTTGTGGGTGACCAACTGATTTTCCAGCAACCGACTCGTTCGAAATTTGAAAATGCGTCCGTTGCCAGGCAAGGCCATTGTCAATGGGTGCGCACCGATCGGTCCATTGCGGTACAACACGTACAGGGGTACAACGCGTACCCACACACATTGAATGCAATGGGCCGGCCGGGGGCACCGATCGGTCCATTGCAGTTCAACGCGTACAGGGGTACAACGCGTACCCGCACACATTGAATGCAATGGGCCGGCCGGGGCACCGATCGGTCCATTGCGGTACAACGCGTATAGGGTACAACGCGTACCACGACACATTGAATGCAATGGGCCGGCCGGGGCACCGATCGGTCCATTGCAGTTCAACGCGTACAGGGGAACAACACGTACAGGGGTACAACGCTGCACCAGCACACATTGAATGCAATGGGCCGGCCGGGGCACCGATCGGTCCATTGCGGTACAACGCGTACAGGGGTACAACGCTGCACCCGCACACATTGAATGCAATGGGCCGGACCGGGGCACCGATCGGTCCATTGCAGTTCAACGCGTGCAGGGCTACAACGCTGCACCCGCACACATTGAATGCAATGGGCCGGCCGGGGCACCGATCGGTCCATTGCGGTACAACGCGTACAGGGGTACAACGCGTACTCGCGACACATTGAATGCAATGGGCCGGCCGGGGCACCGATCGGTCCATTGCAGTACAACGCGCACAGGGGTACAACGCGTACCCGCACACATTGAATGCAATGGGCCAGCCGGGGCACCGATCGGTCCATTGCGGTACAACGCGTACAGGGGTACAACGCGTACCCGCACACATTGAATGCAATGGGCCGGCCGGGGCCACCGATCGGTCCATTGCTGTTCAACGCATCACTGTACATGTGACTGGCATATGTCAGCATGCCTGTCTCAGATGGACATATGCCAGCCACAGATAGCTCCCAGGGATTGAGGGGCACACCTACATCACGACAGCCTGTCCAAACTTTATCATAAGGCATGTAAGGCTGCATTTCCTATTGTGTGTATGTTGGTGTACATGTTGTCCTGTGGGTGTCACCTGTGGGCAGCCACCCCCAGGCTGTGAACGTGTTCATGGGGACAGGATCCTGGGTGTTACGTGTACATGACCACTGTGATGTGCAACTGTTCATATCTGTGCATGTGCCATGGTCACATTTCACGGTGGTGTATGTGTATGTCATGTCACATACCCCGTGAGTCCCATGTGGGACGGTATGTTTGAGCCAGGGTGTCCCAGTGGCACAATAGTGATGGTCCTCCACAGTCTTTGTGCATGTAGTGTTTACAATGTCTCTGATTTCATGTGCACAATGGGAGACAGTCTCCACATCCACGTTGTGTGTGCATGGACTTTGATGTTGTGCGTGTGTGTGTCACAGACGTCCATGTCTGTCCTGCCGTGGCAAGTGGGACCACTATCTGTGGGGGTCATGGTTGTTTTGCTGTGGTGTATACATGATACCCCATGTAATGCCAGTGTCCATGTGGCAATACAGGGTCCCTGGGAATGTACCTGTCGTTGAGCTGTGGTGCCTGGGGCACATCTGTCCTCACATGTCACTGTGGGGGGTGATTGTGACACGGCAGCAGGAGATGGGAACTGTGACACGGCCTCATGATATCCAATGGGCCAACCTGGGACTAATTTATGCCACCTGTTGGACCGTGTTGACAGATGTTGGCCATGTATGTACCATACATGTCCTTACGGAACTGCACACTTCATGTAGTTGTGCCTCATAATGATGTATGTTGGGATATTGAGTGTGTTCAATGCCGCATATGTGGGGTGACTGACAATCTTGCTTACTTCTCCTCTGCACTGCAGGGCTCCTACTGTCCATCGACCATTCCCAGACCTGGCAACGATGGTGGAACGGGACAGCATCCGACGGTACCGCTTCACCAGGCAGCTGATTGAGGATTTGGCAGTGCAGTTGTCCCCACATTTTCAGCCTGGCCGGCCGTATCCTACAGCGCTGACCCCCAAGGTGAAGGTGATGGCAGCCCTACACTTCTTTGCCACCGGTACCTTCCAACATACTGTGGCGACTGCTGGTGGGATGTCACAGACCATGTTGAGCCGTGTGCTCCGCGATGTTTTGGCGGCAATGTTGCTATTCCTGAACCGGTACATCTATTTCCCTAGACTGCGACGACTCACTGACGTGAAGAGTGACTTTTATGCCCTGGGGAGGATGCCGCATGTCATTGGCTCCATTGATGGGACACATGTGGCTTTGGTACCACCACAGGCCCAGGAGCAGGCCTACAGGAACCGCAAGCACCACCACTCGGTCAATGCACTGGTGGTGTGTCTTGCAGACATGACCATCACACACGTGTGTGCCCCTTTCCCTGGTTCAGCACACGATGCCTTTGTGATGAGGAGTAGTCGCATCCCCAGGATGATGGCACAGATGCAGAACCAGCGTGCCTGGCTTGTCGGTGTGTACTGACTTTGTGCCATTGTGTGTGATCTGATCTGTAGTATTCCGCCCACTTTTCCAAGTCAGCTAATGTGCACTTGTCTGTCCGTAGGTGACTCAGGATACCCCAACATGCCGTGGTTGCTGACACCCCTCAGGAACCCTGTGACACCAGCCTAGATGCGCTACAATGAGGCACATGGTCGGACCAGGAGAGTGATTGAGCGGACATTTGGTCTCCTGAAGAGCCGCTTCCGCTGCCTGGACAAGACCGGAGGGTCCCTCCCATATGCCCCTGCGAAAGTGTGCAAGATTATCATCGTCTGCTGCATGCTCCACAACCTGGCAGTGCGGAAGGAGTTGCCTCTCATCCAGGATGACAATGACCAACATCCGCCACCTGTGGAGGATCCTGGCCTGGACCACGATGCCAGTGACGATGATGATGAGGGTGATGTCCGCACACAGCTCATCACCAACTTCTTTAGCTGAATGTGAGTATCCTGAGGTGTCATGTCAATGATGTGAGTTGGCATGATATGTGTAGGTGGTGCTCTGGTGCTGTTGGAGTGTGTCCATGGGCTACTTGACTGGATGTGTGTTGCGATGTGTGCTTACAGGTGGGCTGTACTCCCCAACAGTGTTGACATGCTAACTTGGTTCTGGGTGGGTATCTTGTAACATGTATTGTGCATGAGTTTTGCTGTTCTGTCCTGTACTCCATTGCTTTTGACTGTGTGTCATTTCTGTCCTTCACAGGGTACTTTCAGATTCGTTTGGTCAACTGTGTCCACCGACGACGTGATTGCATTTCCAGGCTGGTAGCTGTTGTGTCCCTACAGGTGATGTGCGCCACACCCATGGACTTCCTTCCGTCTACAGTTGTTGACTGTGTGCCCGCTGCCAGGTGGGATTACCTTGCATCTGTAGTGGTTACGACATGTTGCAACTGTGTAATAAACCTGTGCTTCACTTTGTGATGTGCGTTGTCTGTGGTCACACATTTGACTGCCATTTGCTTACTGCACCTGTGGGCTACTTGACTACAACTGGGAATGGGTGTGGTGTCTGTGCATTGCACCGTCTTCCCTGGCAACATCAGTGTAGGCAATGAGTCAGATGGCCTAGGTGTGTATGTGTTGTGTAGCCCTGGTGGTGTGTCTCCCTCATATGTGTCACGTTGCCTTTACTCACATGCCTGTGTTGTACTTGCTGTTGCAGTTCGCATACACAGTGTAATTTTGCAGTTCATCATCCCCATAACAGCACCCACGTTGGAATCACAACAGAGGCAAGTATGGTGTATTAGTGTGTTTATTGTGATACATTTGTGTGAATAGTGCATAGGATGGGTAGTGCTGTACATAAATCTTGCAATCAGAAGTTCCTAGGTGAATTGAAAGTCCTGGTAGACAGAATCCCCAGTATCGGGGCCACAGTTGTCTGACACATTGGTCCAACTTGTACTCCCCATGCAATGTGTGGGAGTAGTGTTGCCGTCAACAGGGTGAACAGTCTGTGCACAAAGGTGAACATCCAGAACAGGTTCAGGCTTCCTGGGAGTTGCGCTTGGCCATCAGCCTCTCACTTGCCCTTCTTCGGACGACCCCTCTTCTTGGGGGGGGCCCCTCAAGTACAGGCTGCTGCGGTGCAGGGGACTCTCTGCCAGAGTCATCCTACCTCCCTGTGGCAGTTGCAGTTTGGGCAGCACCAGATGTTGTTGGCACACAGGGAGGTGTGGACTGGTTGCTGTTCATCTGGCGGAGGCATTGTAAAATGTCCCTGTGCACCGCCGTCATCTCATGCAGTGCATCCCACTTGGACTCCACGCGGGACATGTGTGAGTCCACGCGGGACATGTGTGACTCCACGTGGGACATGTGAGAGTCCAAGCGGGCATGATGGGCAGCCTGCTGCTGTTTCATGTCTCTGAGGAGCCCCACTACCTGGCTGAGGTCTCCGGTGCTGGACTGGTACGCATCAGCTATGCGTACCAGTTGTGGGTCATCATGGACACCAGCAACCTCTGCAAGCAGCGACCTCTGTCTCCCACCCCTCCCACCACCCCTGCTGACATGTGCAGTGCGTGCAGTGGCACACACAGATGACCCTGGTCCACCTTGGGGGTTGGTGGTGGTGTCCATGGCCCCAGGTTGGTCCAGGGTCCCTGTGCTGGTGTTGCTCCTTGTTCTGTCCATGTCGGCAGGGATGGTATTTGTGGTGACAGTCGTTGGAGGGGTGGGTGCAGGGGTGCAGCTGGTGGTCCTGCTGGTGCTGCAGCTGGTGGTCCTGCTGGTGCTGCATGTAGACTTGCACCGGATGTGCCAGGTTGGTCTTCTTCGTCCGAAGAGGGCAGAGGCTGTATGACGCCAGTGAGCTCCGCATCCTCTTGAGCCTGGGACTGGGACTCCTCAGCGTCTGCTGCTGTGTCCCCATCATCACCTGTTTTTGGGAGACACACACAATGTATGTTATGTTTCTGCAGGCATCAATGGTTGACACACCTGACAGTTGTGACGGTGCCTCTGGGTGCGGGCCTGTACATTGCATTGTCCTAAGTCGTCACAGTCAGGGGTTGATATTGGTGTGGCACATTGTCCTGCATTATTTGGGCATTTCTATGTATTTTTTGGGGTGTGAACATGGTCTGCATTGGTTGTGTTTGGTTGACAGCCGGCCCTCCTTCCCACCTACCCAGCCAGTCAGTTATCCCACCATGGACTGTGCTTGCATTGCAGGGAGTGGAAGTTGTCTCTCAGGATGTCAGTCAGTGGTGTCCTGCTGTTTGTTGGTGCACAGTTGCCAGCAGGGCCTTGTGCTCCCCACAGCAGTAGCCAGTGTCAGCCATCTTGTGAGTCCTTCTCCACTCCCTGTGATGTGAGCATGGTTCAGGGTGGTGTTGATGGGACAGTTGTGGGGGTGACCAATATCAGTGACTACGACTCCCATCATGCTATTGCCTCCACCGCCCTTCCCAGCATGCCCATGCTTCCTTCCTTTTGACTCTGCTTCCTGTGGGGTGGGCTGGCTGTCCTGACAGGATGGCTGGGAGTGTTGTCCTGGCAGTTGTTTGGCTAAGAGTCCCAAGAGTGTCCCTGTGCTTCACACAACATAACCCAGGGTGGTGGTTCTTTGTGGGATCTTGTGTTAGGATGGGGGCATTGCATTCTACCAGGTGGGTTCTGTGGAGTTTGTGTTGGGGGTGTGTGAGGGGAGGTGCTTGTGACTATGGTCAGTGCTGCAAGTCCTCCTTCCCACCCACCCAGCCAGCCAGTTATCCCACCATGGAACGTGCTTGCATTGCAGGGAGTGGAAGTTGTCTCTCAGGATGTCAGTCAGTGGTGTCCTGCTGTTTGTTGGTGCACAGTTGCCAGCAGGGCCTTGTGCTCCCCACAGCAGTAGCCAGTGTCAGCCATCTTGTGAGTCCTTCTCCACTCCCTGTGATGTGAGCATGGTTCAGGGTGGTGTTGATGGGACAGTTGTGGGGGTGACCAATATCAGTGACTACGACTCCCATCATGCTATTGCCTCCACCCCCTTCCCAGCATGCCCATGCTTCCTTCATTTTGACTCTGCTTCCCTGTGGGGTGGGCTGGCTGTGCTGACAGGATGGCTGGGCGTGTTGTCCTGGCAGTTGTTTGGCTAAGAGTCCCAAGAGTGTCCCTGTGCTTCACACAACATAACCCAGGGTGGTGGTTCTTTGTGGGATCTTGTGTTAGGATGGGGGCATTGCATTCTACCTGGTGGGTTCTGTGGAGTTTGTGTTGGGGGGTGTGTGAGGGGAGGTGCTTGTGACTATGGTCAGTGCTGCAAGTCCTCCTTCCCACCCACCCAGCCAGCCAGTTATCCCACCATGGATCGTGCTTGCATTGCAGGGAGTGGAAGTTGTCTCTCAGGATGTCAGTCAGTGGTGTCCTGCTGTTTGTTCGTGCACAGTTGCCAGCAGGGCCTTGTGCTCCCCACAGCAGTAGCCAGTGTCAGCCATCTTGTGAGTCCTTCTCCACTCCCTGTGATGTGAGCATGGTTCAGGGTGGTGTTGATGGGACAGTTGTGGGGGTGACCAATATCAGTGACTGCCACTCCCATCATGCTATTGCCTCCACCCCACTTGCCAGCATTCCCAAACTTACTTGCTTTTGTGGGGAGTTCAGTATGTGTGGGTGTGTGTGCAATGGCAAGATGGCTGACAGTGGTGTCCTGCTGTTGGTTGGTGTGCAGTTCCCAGCATGCCCTTGTGCTCCCCACGACACAGCAACAAGGTCAGACATCTTTGATGGGCCTTTCCACTCTCTGTGGGATGTGCATGCGTGAGTGTGAGCTTGCTGGGCCATGTGGTGGGGGATGTAGAGCTGTGACTACGACTCCCATCATGCTATTGCCTCCACCCCCTTCCCAGCATGCCCATGCTTCCTTCCTTTTGACTCTGCTTCCCTGTGGGGTGGGCTGGCTGTGCTGACAGGATGGCTGGGAGTGTTGTCCTGGCAGTTGTTTGGCTAAAAGTCCCAAGAGTGTCCCTGTGCTTCACACAACATAACCCAGGGTGGTGGTTCTTTGTGGGATCTTGTGTTAGGATGGGGGCATTGCATTCTACCAGGTGGGTTCTGTGGAGTTTGTGTTGGGGGTGTGTGAGGGGAGGTGCTTGTGACTATGGTCAGTGCTGCAAGTCCTCCTTCCCACCCACCCAGCCAGCCAGTTATCCCACCATGGAACGTGCTTGCATTGCAGGGAGTGGAAGTTGTCTCTCAGGATGTCAGTCAGTGGTGTCCTGCTGTTTGTTGGTGCACAGTTGCCAGCAGGGCGTTGTGCTCCCCACAGCAGTTGCCAGTGTCAGCCATCTTGTGAGTCCTTCTCCACTCCCTGTGATGTGCGCATGGTTCATGGTGGTGTTGATGGGACAGTTGTGGGGGGCAATATGTGTGACTGCGACTCCCATGATGCTATTGGCTACACTGACTTGGCCAGCATACACAGAATTCCTTCCTTTGAGTGGTCTTCACTGTGTGTTGGTGTTGTTGTGGTGGCTACATGTCTGGATGTGTTTGTTAGTTCTATTGGTGCCACTGCCTAGCTGTAGTTGTAGTTGTGTTTGTACATGTGATGGCACAGTTGGATGTGACTTTTTTGATGGCATGTGTTGTGTTTATCTGACTGGCATACACATTTTGGGATGATTCTGTTCTGGTTGCTGTGTAATTGCTATGAGTGCATGGTTTGACTCTCCCCTTGACAGTGATGTGTGTGTGTTTTGTGGCAGTATATTGTGTACATTTGTTGTGTACTCACCAGGCTCTGGGATGTTCTCTAGTCCATAAACGCTCACTGGCGGAAGGATGGCCCGCACCTTCTCCTCCCAGGACCTGAGGTATATTGGCTTGGCAGGAGGGCCACTGCTGGTGTATTGGCTGTTGATGTAGTCTTTCTTGAGCAGGTCCCGTACCCTCCTGCGCACGTCATACCACCTGTTCTGGATGTCGCTCTTTGTGCGCCGACATGGTGATAGTGCGTTCACCCTGTTGATGATCCTCTCCCACATCTTGGTTTTCTGGGAGATGGGGGTCTGTTGGACCAGTGTGCCAAACAGCTGTGGCTCTACCCTGAGGATCTCGTCTACCATGACTTCCAATTCACAATCTAGGAACTTGTGATTCTTCTTGGGGGGCATGGTGATGGGTGGTGATGGTGAGTGATGTGTGTTTTGGTGTGCAGGTGAGGGTGTGTGAGTGTGTGTTTTGCTGGGTGTATGTGAGGTAGGTATTTGTTGGTGTGCTGATGGTGTGTGGCTTGTGTGAGGGATGAACTGTGGGTGTGTGGTTGCTTTCTCTTGGGTGCTGGCAGTGGAATGGCATTTGCAAAGGAGCATGGTTGTGATTTGTGTCCTTTATATGGGTGGAGTTGTGGGTGTGTCTTTGTTCTCTGTCCCCACCCCCCCCAGTATTTATTGGCTTGGTAATTGCTTGTTTGGCCTTTTTTTGTGTGATTTTTCCTTTGTACTGACTGTGTATGTTGGAAACGTTCTTGTGACCGAGTCGGACCCTGCATTTGTCTCGTACGGTATTCTCCATTTCGTTCACGCTGTGTTTGTGCAGTTTTCTTGGCTGCGTACGCGTCGGTCGCGGTGTTTTGTGTTGCTTCGGCTCGGTTTTGTATGCGTGTCGGTCGTACGGCTTGGCCTCCGTCCGACTCGCTCGTGGTTTTCGCGCCTTGCATCGTACTTTGCGGTTTGGAGTTCGCGTGTACGTTTCGGTCGGATTTGTTCCGGGTGCGTGTCGGTCCGTTGGATTCGTGTGTTTTTCCGACCGGATTGCTGTTTTCCGTGCGGCTCGGTCGTTCGACTTGGGTTCGGTACGTGTCGGTCGGATTTTGCACGCATTGCATCGTACTTGGCGTGTCGGGCGCCACAGGTACGTGTCCGTCGGTATAATTTCCGGATCCGAGTCGGTCGGTGCTTTTTCCGGCCCGAATCGGAATCGACCCCTATATATGCAGCTGCATGTTGGGCCAGTTAATGTAGTGCAAACAATCCCTGCAAATAGGACACCAGAAACTGCATAGGTAGCCCATAATCAATTATTATAAAACCTTGCTTCCTAAAAGTAAGAAGCATGCTTCTAGGCTAATCTAAAGACAAAAAGAAATGTTAATATGAAGTTGATGTTCGTGTGGTTTCTAGACCACTCAAATGGAGGGGAGGCTACAAAGAATCACATAGGAAAATATTAAAATATTGTACATTTGAGCAGATAACCTTAAGATCATACATAAATGGAACTGATAGCATTCTACTGGAATCGAAGATACAGAGTTTGCAGAACAAACTCTGTACTCCCTACACTTTCTCAAGTTGGGATTTTACACTTTATATCTTGCTGTCTACAGAAGTTATTTATGGTTGCGCTTAAAGAGCAGGGTCTGAGGCGAAAGGTAGTAGAAAACATTAAACATTAAGAGACATTTAACCAAAATCAATATAGTTAAAGAGGCAGTAAGGTTTGTTGATGGAAAGGGCTAACCATAGAGATAAAAGAGTGGGGATATACCATGGTTTGTACGTTTGCATAGAGATTATGCCACTTTAGAATGCTGCAAATCATTAAGGAATTAACAAAAACACTAATCATTTACATTACATTTCCCAGGATGAAAAAAAAAAGAAAAGACTTGCATTGATGTATTTGTTGAACTGTTGCACATTCGGTAGTGTAAACTTTCACTGAGTACCTTCAATGTCAGATTCTATACCTTTCCTAGAAGCACTATTATTATCAAAAGCTATATCGGGAGAAATATGGGGCATATTAGCAAGACCCATGTTAAAATTATCGCCGTTTTAGCGGCAGGAAACTGCCGCTAAAACGGCGATAATGGGCTTGCTAATATGCGTTATAGAATTCCAATAGAAGCCCAGGTTAGATGTGCAGGACATCTAACCTGGGCTTCTATTGGAATTCCATAACGCATATTAGCAAGCCCATTATCGCCGTTTTAGCGGCAGTTTCCTGCCGCTAAAACGGCGATAATTTTAACGTGGGTCTTGCTAATATGCCCCAGAATTTTAAATTCAGAAGGTTGAGTCATGATTTTTATGGGTCAACATTTCCAAAACAGAGTCTAATTAGTTAGAGTACCTAAGTGCATCTAATTCAGTTTTATTATATTTATTTATGATTTACTCTGAAGACTGTGAATTCATTAACAGGTTTGTACAATTTGGGGAGGTTTTTGTAAAGCCACAACAGATCGAAGTAAGGATTAGAAATGTAATAACCATTTAAGCAAATTCAGGGTTTACATGAATTGTGGATTGTTTTACAAAAATTAGGTGTATTCTGTTCTAATGAGGGAGCTTTTGTTCCTGGTGCTTATGAATATTCATATTACATCAGTGCTGAGATTTGCGCAGAGAACAGCAACAAAAGCTTATCAGAAATTCAAGCATTCAGAGGAGGGATGTAATCTCCTCACAGTGTCTGGCAACAAATTGCTGGATCGCGCACTCAGCATGTGGCTCGGTATTCAGTCTGTAATGTTCTGGTGCCTTCTAGCGCAGGGTCTCCCAGAGTGGGGTTCTCCAAACCGCTTGAAGAGCCAGACAAAGTGCAGTGGCAAGGCTGTAAAATGCAGCAGTCGCAAAGGATATCAAACTGGGGTGTCTTCTTCATTTACCAAATGAACACCATGTATTGCATTAAACGGCTGTGGACAAACCTCAAAAACAAATTAATTCCAAAATGGAGACCTAGACCAGAACATTTGGCCTAGGTTCCTAATTCGAGATGAAGTAGAGACTATTCCGGTGATGCCAGTTCCTTTTTTCAGTCACTTACAAAGCAGTCAATAACAAGAGGAAAATGTACTGCAATGTATTCACTCTCTTATGTTTCATTCTATTCTTTACTTCTTTGCTGCTACTTTTTGTCATTGTTTTTTGACTCCACAGAAGGAACAGGGGTGAATGTACACAGCCGTTCAGCATAGAAAGAGGGGTGTGGCAGGGCTGTGTGCTTGCACCTATTTTATTCTCGCTCTACATAAATAATGTAGGCACTGCCCTGGCTGTGCAACCGAAAGTACTGGCTCAGGTGGGACATCGACATGTGCCTGCCCTTCTCTATGCTGACGATGCTGTCTTGATGGCACGCACCCCAATCTCCATGCAGTTGGTACTTAATGATTTTGTCAATTATATGCAGGACCTTGATTTGCATGTGAACCAAACTAAGACATTTGTAATGAAGTGCGGCAGAAAAACTGGCAACTGCCGCACAATTCGAATCTTGGATTCCAGCATTGAAAGTGCCAACACTTTTTCGTACCTGGGCATTTTATTTGACAAAGACGGTACATGGACCCATGCTATCAAGACTAGGACACTGCTTTTTAGAAGTGCCTGTATGGCCTTACGTAAATTCGCCATAAGACTAGGCACAAATCCGCCGTGCAAAATGCTCATATTTATAAGGCAAAATGTGTTATTAAAGCAGTATACGGGGCTGGTATATGGGGATATGCAAATTGCATCGCACTACAACTAGTGGAAAATGAGTTTTTAAGGTATTTACTTGCAACACCCAAACCCGCTTCAACCTTTGTGTGTCATGCAGAGCTGGGTGTACTGTTTCTTGTTTATTTAATTAAGATCCAACCTATCTTGCTGTGGCACAAAGTATGGTCGTCTGAGGACACCACCCTAAATCGGCTCGTTATAAGAGATTGTTTAAAGTCAACCCTATACACACGCATCCCATGGCTGAGATACATAGAATGTTTTTGTCAGGATTTGGGGCACCCAGACTATTTTACCAACCCCGAATGCGTAGTTGAAATAAACAGGAAAGATTTAAAGGATGATTGTTTAACACATTTGGAGAATATCAGGATGTCTGCAGAATTGTTAAAACCCACCGTTTTAAGAAACCAGCTTATTTTAACCAGTTATGATATGCAACTTTACCTGAGATCTGTACCACACCAAAAGCACAGATATATTTTAACTCATTTTAGAATGGACATTTTTCATCGCATGGTTACTTTCCCTGAACCAAACGACAGGTCCTCTAATCTATCAAAATGTCCCTGTGATAACTCTTCAACACAGACTACAATGCATGTTGTACTTTTTTTGTAAATTTTACAAATAGTGGAGAAAATATTATGTATTAAGTTTCTTAAAATATTTACAGTTTACTCAATGTCGCCCGGCCTATTTCTTTCTACAGTCCCTACCCACTATTGACATGTGTAAGAATGTCATCTTTTTTATGGAGTGTTTTTTAAGCCAGATGAATATATTGTTAGAGGATACAGATAATCCAACTGGGTTGGGCATCAGCGTCTAGAAGAACCATGTGGGTAATCTGATCCATGTCAGTCGCTCACTGCCCCAGTCTATGTCTACAGCCTTCTGATAGTTCAAAGTTTGTCACAGCACCCCAGATTAGGTGCCTAGCAGCAAAGTAAATAAGAACCACTGAAACCATGACACCTGATTTTGGAGCTGTTGGCAACACAACAAATTTTAGGTTGGCATCTCCATTGCAGTCAGGCTCTGCCCCTCAATCTTTATTGTTTTAAACCTCCCACTTGAAATTCAAAACAGATCAGAACATGGAAAAAGGTGAGAGAGCAAACATCAACAGATTTTCTCTTCTTATCTCCTGACCTCTACATTCCTACTACTGGTTAATCAATGCACCATTCATGAGCCGCTATAATTGCAGATACTGTTGCCTCTCTAAAATGAATATAGAAAAATAATTCTGCTAAGAGTGCTCAGTGTTACAATAAACATCTAACCGCTGTCAAGCTTGAAACCAGGCTGGGTGAACATAATGGCATTCTCACTAAACACTAAATTGATATAGAAGTCAAAACTGTCAAATTATGTGAAAACCATTACTACTGCTGACAAATACAATTATTCAGAAAGAGTTTTGAAGTCCTCCATTAAAAAAGAGTTTTTAAGTTATCTCATACTTCCGTGCCCACCTCTTAGGAGACTCTGTCCCAAACCTTTTGCTATCAACTAGCCTTTTTCTTTGAGCAAAAGAGCACTTAAATTTGTGCTTTAATTCTGCAAAGCGAATTTACTTCAGTCATCTTAGGGTCAAAAGAAATGCATCCCTCACCCTCTTTTCTGAGGTAGTCCTTTTCAAACATTATCTGATACCGCTTCAGCCAGCCTTTTTTAATCATTTTAATTTCCTCTTGTGGGATTATTTATTTTATAGGTTTGAAGGATTGCAAACCTGGTTCTCCTCTTGATCCTCTCCATATTGATTTTGGGTTTGATTTACATGTTGGTGGAAGGGGTACTCCTATTGTAATGGCAACGAAGTTACCTTTCCACAATCTGAAGGCCTGCCCATCTTATTTAGGGTCAGGCGCACCTTCAGTGTGAAGATTGCAGTGAGTACTCCATCCCCACTGAACTACATACACCTCTGACTGTCTGACGGAATAAAGGCTGTCAGAGGTTTGGCCATGTGTCCTCCCACCCGCTTTGGGATTTTCTTCTTGAAAATTAAAAAAAAATTGTAAGCTTGACATACGACTCCATCATATTGATGGAGTCATCCATCAAACGTACAATTCATTTTCGGTACCACTGTGATGGTGGTTCCTAGAATTGCAAGAGATGTCCTTAGGGGCAGGGACCATCTCTAAATAAGGTGTCATGATTCACCTCACAATTGCAAAAGAAAAGTACTCCGCCATGGCAATGGTAATTACTCCATCTTCCATGTTTTAAATCAGCCCCAGAATTCACAAAAACATTTCAGAGTTCACGTCTGATTTATTCTGTATTTCCAACTTGTCTCTTCAGTCTGGAATTGTACCTAATGCTCTCACACAAGGCATAGTTAGACTCCTATTGAAGAAATTCAATACAGATCCTACCGACAAAGCTAACTATATGTCCATAACATTGCTTTCTATTGTGTCTGAAATACTTGAGAATATCTTTAACACTCAATTTGACACCTATCTTGAAAATAACCAGGTATTGGATGATGCTCCGGTAGGCTTTTGCTCTCACAAGACCACTGAGTGCTCATTAATTGCTACCCTGGACAATCTTGAGATGGCTGCTGAGTAGAATTCTACCAGTGTTTTAATTGGATTAGATCTGTTGGCAGCCTTTAACACTTTCTGTTATCCATGCTTTCTGAGTGTGAGGTAAAAGGCATTGCCTTTATCTGGTTTTAATATTTTCTCAGTAATCACATACAGAATATAATACAAAATAATGTCTTCTCCCCATCCATTGCAGTACAAATAGGAGTACCTTAGGGTTCTAAACTGTCACCCGAACTTCTCAACATCTGTATTAGGCTTTTCCTTAAAATCCACAGGAATTATGGCTGCACTTTCAATTCATATGCCACTGAGGCTAAAGTTATTTTCTGACTTACTGGTGAACATTGTTTGATTAAGGCCCTTCCAGATTGTCACAAGAACATTAAAAGCTAGACAGATGGAAACTGATTAAAGATAAATATCAAGAAAATTGAGAATTATTTTTGGGTTAAGAACCTGAGGCATGGTGCTCTGTTTACTGGCCTACATCCTTAGATTCATTTCCGCTAATGTGTAAAACACATATTTACCTCCAAGCTGATGTTTGAAACACAAGTCTCCTCTGTGGTTTTCTCATGCTCTTTAATACTCCAGAAATTACGCACTTTCTTAAGCCCTTGTTAAAAAACCTTGGTTACCACCGGTGCAATGAAGCGCTACAGCACTTGCAATTGTTAAACACTTCGACCATCTCTCTTAGAATATGCGCTTTTTTAAAAGCTGCCAGGAGGACGATGGAGGGCTAGTAGCCCTGTTTTTTTTAAAATTCATATACAGTTTTTATTATTGTTTCTAGTGGTTTTAACATTGACATTTACACGTTATAATCACTTACCAGAGTATATTATATATTTATTTTTGTTAGCTGATATATTTTTCGATGAACTATCCCGTTGAACCATCGATTCTTGATTTTATTGATGCTTGATTTGTGGTCCCTTCTTTACTCATGAAGTTGTTTTTAGTCTGGTGTGCAATGTTGTATTTTTCTTGTGTCTTTAATGGCCTGACAGGCCGAATAAAGTATGATTGATTGATTGATGCACAAATATTTAATTGATTTGGCCCTTAACTCTCATAATTTTAGAATCTCTGATTATATTTTCTCATCATTTACACTCTTCAAATGCTAATATTCTTCAAATCCCCATGTTTAAAGAAGATTCTTACAGGGGGTAAATCCTACACCGCCATTGTATTCAAGAATTGCAACCAGCTTCGTGCTAATTTATAGTTGGTATCTTCTGACGTTTTGTTAAAAAGAATCTTCTTTTTTGTTCTGTTTTTCTGGTTTTAGCACCGTGAGATCTACTAATGACAGTTACAATTAACAAATGTCCTGTAGCGTAAAACCCTCCTGTTCCTTGCCTCAACTACTGGCAGCAATTGTCATCAATTAAAAGAGTGACAATCTCATGGAGGGATGGAAGGAAGCTACAGGGCAGCTGCATGTATTATTATGACAATGCAGGCACTGCCATGTGGATTTTCCTGTACCGTCTGATAACCCTGTGGGGAAAAACTGCTGGTTGGAAACTCAAAGGTCCTACAGATTCTTAGGATTCCACATTTCAAGCATGGAGTTACCAATTCCTTAATTCCATTGGTTCAGGTGAAATACAATGAACTGAGTAAACCTAAACTACTGTTTTAGGACCTTTAGATAATATCACACATCTAAACGTATATACTATTTCAGGCAACATATTAATTTAATGATATTATTTTTTCTTTTAAGAGTAAGCCTGTAGACCAAGTCTGTAGTTGGCTGAACATTTCATTTACACAAAATCTATTGATAGCCTCAAATAGCTCTCTTTAGTCTATATTAACTGTATAATTTACACCCTCAACGGTGTTCCACTGGACTACCAGATCTGAGAAGGACATTGTCTCTGCTCTACTGGAGGAGGACCACTCACCATATTTAGAGAACCCTGTTTGCATGGTGGAGATTTTAGATATCTCATACCAACTTCTGATGTGGTGGTTTCTTCAAAGGCTAAAGACATTGCCAAGTGCTTCATGTCCATTGCACTTGTTCTGCAGCCTTTTTATTTATTAAGAATAAGCTCCAAAACTGTGGATGTTTGTTCTTCAAAAATAAAGAAAATCAACACAAAAAGCAGGGAGTTTTTTCCATGCAAATGGGAGTCTCTGAGTGATTTTCCTACATAGAAAGAACATTTCTCTCATGGCTGTTGAACTCCTACAAAGGTTGCCCTACCCTACATAGGGTCAAGCAGCTGTCCCTTTAACCACGAGGCAGACAAACGTCAAAAGATTCAGATGATAGAGGGTTCTGGGGCTGAAACCTGGTGATTCCTCCACCTCTAAATGGTGCAGGGAACTGTTAGTCTGACACAGAGAGAGCACTGACGGCGGGCGGCGGGGCGGGGGAGGGGCAGGGTGGGGGGTAGTGGACTCGGACTTACGACGGACAGAACTCCCTCTGAGTTCTGTCCGTCGTATGTCCGAGTTCACTACTCCCCCACCCTGCCCCTCCCCTGCCTGCCGCCCCGCACCACTCCATTGGCGAGCCGCCACTGAGAGAGAGCACTGCTTACTTAGCTTACTTACAGCAGTGCTCCTGCTCCATCAAACTCTAAGTAATTAAAGTAACTTTTTGAGTCTGGCAAATAATAGTCATGGTGAAGCCTGTAAAAATAAATGTGTTTGCAGTGTTCAGTTTAAAGTTGCAAGTGCCCCAAATTATTTTACATGTCAACACAACAATTGACGATGATTTTTAAAAATATTTAGGTGCATCATTTTCATTGTCCACACAATACAGTTGGACAGCTACAACTATTGTTGAACTTTTAATGATCGATTACAGTAATAATCAAATGTATGGAAAGCCAGCTAATGCACTTCACATAAAATTGGAGAAGCACATATACTGTAATATTTATAAAATTTTGCCTTAAATCCCCCAGGATCTGTGTCTTATAAAAACTTGGTGATTCATTTACCACCTGCATGATTCCTTTCTGACTCCTAGAATGTTATAATGCCTGTACGGATATCTGTTTGTTCCCTAGTTCTGTTACTTTCTGTTGCATTTTAAGCCTTTTATAATTATTTATAGATCTCTGTAAATGTAATATTAGCTTGTTATGGATCACATGGCTAGAGATTAGAACTGTTTATTCTAACCGTAACTGTACATTCACTTTGTTTTCCAACTTTCAGGAACTTTTTTCATCCATTTTTCCATGAAACAGCAAATTAGTTGTTATTCAGTAAATTCCCTTCATGAATATTTCTTCTAATAATTTTAAAGTAACATTCCCATTATCATAAACTGAATTCATCCCATATGCATTTTCCCATCCTTCTTTAGAACAATGTTATTTCTTACTTTAATTCATATTACTAAATATTGATATATAATCCATCCTCAAAATGTGACTTTACATGGCTCCTATATCACACATTGCTCCCCAACTTACAATTTAGTCAATAAAAGAAAATGGTATCATATTTGTAATACAAGCTAATTCTTCTTCTCCTTGACAAAAAACAGGTAGTATTCAGCAGCATTTTCTCATAACCACTGTGAGAAATGGGTTATTGGTTGAGGGGGGTTAACCCTCCTCAAACAACAACCACAGTACCTGTCAGGGTGAACCACAAATGCCACTAAAATTAACCTGCGACTACCCCTCTGGTAGCTTAGCACTAAAGCAGTCAGACTTAACTTACCGGCTATATGTAAATTATTTATGCAGCACTCAAACAGTAATAAAGTGAGAAAATCACACAAGAAAAAATCCCACACCACAGAAAAATAGAGTACATTTTAATAAATAAACTGATACTAGAATGACAAAAATCCAATCTGTAGAACTGGATATATGCAATTAAAAGTCTTAGGTAAAAGTACAGCCAAAAAGCACAAAACTTCAAATGGGGTTATCTGGTTATGCTGGACTGGTACAAAGTCACAAGCTCAAGACGACCAAGTTTGGCCCACTGGGCAATGTAGTTGGTTGTATTTGAACTGAGATACAAGGTCCTGCATCACGCTGCGTTGCTTCTGATGAGGCTGCCGATCAGGAGCTGAGAGGTGTTGCTATGCGAGAGCCTGCATCCAGATGCGTCAGGCTGTCTCGTTCTATTGAGGCTGCTGATCACACTTTGTTGAGTTGCATTGCGCTGCATCGGTTTCAACACAACCCACAGTGGGGCCTGGAGGAGTACACTCTGATGCCAACCAAGGGTCTAGGACCTAGGGGACCCCTTTTGGAGATCAGGACTCATACCAGCAGAGACCAGTAGCAGAGCACAGGCAGGTCCAATTGAGTCTAGGTAGCTGGGCAGATGCAGGTCATGTCTCTGGAGCTTGTTTGTCTCTATAGCTCAGAACAGTAGGCCAGTCTGCTAGCCCTTGGAGTCACTCTGGTGGTTTTGGGTTTAAGTAGCAGGTCCAATCTTCCTTCCCCATGCAGTAGGGCCATCCTTCTTGCAGCAGGACAGAACTTCCAGCAGCATGGCAGGGCAACAAAGTAGTCCTTCTTCAGCGTCTTCAACAGGTCAAGAAGTGAGTTGAAAAGTTGGTCAAAGGGTCAAATACTTATAACTTTCCCCTGCCCTGGTCCCAGGGTGTCTGGAGTCACAAAAGGCTAGAGTGAAGCTCTTTGTGTATGCAGAGACGATTCCTTTGAAGTGCAAGTGTGGTAGATGGAAGCTCCGCACCTCCAATCAGGTCCAGATGACCCATCCTGCCAACACCTCGCACCCCCTTTGTGATACTGTCTGGAAGTTATACATGAAGGCCAACTGCCTGATACACCTAGTCATGTGACCCAGGAAACAGGCTGCAGTCACTAAAAAAATGACAACTTTCTACAAGTGACATTTTCAGAATTGTGACTTGCAATATGACTTTAATGAGGGTTTTAAATTGCAATTCATTATAGACCAAACATGACATTTCTACCTATGCTCAAACAAAAGTTTTCATTAAGTAACTGTAATAAGGTAGCCCTTTGTTATTCTATGGGAGAGGCAGGCCTTACAGTATGAAAATAATTTGAGTTTTTCACTACTAGGACATGTGAAGCTTAAAAGTATATGTCCAACTTTTTAAATACAATGCACCCTGCTCAATGGGCTGCTTAGGCCCTACCCTAAGGGTGAATAATATGTATTAAAATGGAAGGCTTATGCATGGCAAAAGGTTTTATTTTGCTAGGTTAAAATGGCAGTTTTAAACTGCATACTACACAGGCTGCAATGGCAAGCCTGAGACATATTTTAAAGGGCTACTTTAAATGTGTGACACAATGAGTGCTGCAGGCCCAGCTAGTAGCAATTATTGTACAGGCCTGGGTACGTGTAGTACCACTTTACCAGGGACTTCTAAGTAAATTAAATGTACCAATTGGGTATCAGCCAATTTCACCAATTTTGTAGGAGAGAGCACAATCACATCCACCTGGTTAGTCCTAAAACGCAACACAAACTGGCTCAGAAAACAGGAGGGGTGAAGGAAAAATGTTTGGCCGTGACCCTGCAGAGAGGTTCAAGTCTAACATCCACTGCTTGTCAAAAAATCACATTATGCGATGATTCATGATATTCCTCTTATTAACTAACACATATAACTTATACTACTCAAGTACCCATAAATAACAAAATAAAACATAGTCTAATCCTGCCCCCATCAGGCAATGAGGTGGAAGCTATGAATTAGCATGGTCTAGACATTGAGAAGGTCTGTTGAATTCTATTCCTGATTGCACAAGGAAAGTGCAACTCTTCCCAGTAGTGTGCACAGAATAGGAGATGGGAAAGTTGTCAAGGGCCTCCTTAAAAGGGTCACACTTAGGAGGAACAACCATAAAGGGAATATAACTTTGTTGACAAATGTGTAGCACTTGATTGTCAATACAGGTTAATACTGAAGGGATTAGCAAGGCATCAAAATCTCCTTGATATTAGGGATATTAGGGAAGAGGAAAGAGCCAGACATAATAGCAAGAAATATAATTCAGTATAAGTTTCAACCTCTGTGGAGTCATCATCATCATCATCTTTATTCAGTCAAAATATATTGGGCCAGATGTACGACCCTAAATTGCATGCGCAAAAGTGTTTGCGACCCGTTTGCGCATGCAAAATGGCCCAGGGCCATGTACAATTCCTAAATAGCGAGTCGCAATTTATTTGCGACTCGCTATTTAGGAATTGCGAGTCGCTATTAGGAAGCGGCGTTCCCTTCCTAATTGGGTCCGCAAAGCAATGCATGAATGTTTTGTGACCGCAATTGTGGTTGCAAAACAATTGCAAATTACCACCCTCTTCAAGAGGGTGGTAATGCAGTCGCAATTTGGAAGGGGTCCCTGTGGGACCCCTTCAGCTTTGTGACTGTCTCTAAAAATATTTTTTAAGGGCAGGCAGTGGTCCCAGGGACCAATACCTGCCCTTAAAAAATGAAACGAAAATGTTTCATTTGTTTTTTTAAATGCATCCCGTTTTCCTTTAAGGAAAATGGGCTGCATTAAAAAAAACAAGCATTGGAGATGCAATAGGTCTCGCATTTGTTGGAGTCAGGGCTATTGGCATTATAAATGCCAATGTTTTTTACCTATACAATTGATATGTTCTCCTCACCTCAATAAAATAAAGAACTCCGTTGTGGTTTATTTTTATGTAGTACACCTGCAATGGTGCGGTAGCACTGGGAGTGAAAATGGCAATTCCGACTCCACGTTGAAAAAAGACGCCCATATAGTTTGCTGCTGCGGAGAAATGTTGCTCCTTGGTGCTGTACCAGAATCGGACATGTTGGAACGTTTTGGAACTACCTGAACAACCAATGGCTTTTGCCCACTATGTTGTATTCGTGCGCTGTAAAGCCGATCACCTGTCCCCAGTTTGACCTTCCTTTTGCCAGGCTTCCATCTGCAGCTTGCTTCCTCTGATGCTGTGGCTGGAGAGCAGACCTCAACAGAGCAGCCAGACACACCCTCCAGGAACCTTTCAGTAAATTACAAACACAAGTAGATGTGGTGCAAGCGCCCCTCACACAGACCAGTTCCAGCTCAGTCCGCGATACTGCAAGGATCCCCTACACAAAATAGTTCTAGCGGTCACAACTACACGTATATCTCAGGAAAAAAAACTGGTAGGACTCCAGCAACAGCATTACAAGCATCCCGACTCCCGCACAGATTCAGTAATTAATGGCATAGGCAGCAATGCAAGCTTCTCTCACAAACGCAGGTGACGAATGGCATCAGTTGCAGCACTACAGAGTAACGCCTACAGCACAGATGAGAGCAATGTGACACCGAATGTACAGCACAAACAGCAGTAATGGGACTGACACACACACCGAATGTAGAGCGCTGGCAGAAGCAACAAACACACACACACAATGTACAGCAGAATGTACAGCACAGGCAGGAGCAATGTGAGAGACACAGAGAATATACACCACAGGCAGACATAATGCAATCATTTCTTGTGCACAATTATAACAGTGCAAGTGTACTTCACAACATGCAAAGAATCGGTGCCAGCTTTCTCCACACTCGAAATAGGAGCTGGACAAGAGGCAGCAGTGCAAGATTACCTCGCACACTTTTACAGTATAAGCAGGGCCACTGAAACTATGTGGCCGTGAAGGGCCAAATTATGTGGCAAGGTTGACTTAAAAATGCAGCAAGAAAAGCGAAATTATGCAGCGTAATGCAGCCACTTTTGTGGTAGTATTACTTCATTACTTGGTCATTTTTACACGTTAACACTCTCTTGGCAAAGTGTTACCTCATTTGTACCAGATTAGCACCAAAGTATAGCAATAGCCAACTGAAAGGAGACCAGTCAGCCTTTATGAAGGGCCTTTCCCTGCGCAGTAACACGTGTCGCTGCATTTATGGCAGTAACTTGTGTTCAGTTTGAACTAGAAACTTTTTTTGTTCAAAATATTCAAATTTTGCAGCAGATGGATTATGTGGCAAATCCATAATTATGTGGAGAACGCAGAGGCCACTGAATCGCATAATTCCAGGGGTCCAAAGTATGGGCAAGAGCTGCATAAGCGGCAGCAGTGCAAGATAACTCGCACCTGCACTGAAAAGGTAGATTATGAAGAGGGGACAGTGCAAGCACTCCTTGTAGACACGGAAAAGGTACTAAACAGACAGGGTAGAGCCTGCGTTCATCACACACAGAACAGAAGTGCACACAGCAACAGGGGAAGGTTCCACCACTGAAGAGCAGGCACAGCATAGGTGGCAGTTCAAGCTACTAAGCAAAGAAAGAGTACAGTGTCGAAAGTGTTTATTTCATTACAGCACTCTTGCGTTTACTCCAGTGAAGCAAACGACTCACTCGTCTGCAAACCTTCCATCCTAGCTCTCTGTGTCTTGGCCTTCACATTTCACAGGAAGTATTCTTCACATTAACCCATTAATGGACACAGCTGAGGTACTGCTCTGCTCCATCAACCCTGGTAACACGACCGACTCTACCCAACCCTGCTTGCTTTTGAGACCCACTCTTGAAACCTCCATGCTGACTTTAGACAGAGTCCCTCGGCCAGCCATGCTAAAATAGGTGACAGCAGCAACTTTTATTCTTTGGCAAATGCATCGAAGCTGGCGTGGATATCCAGTGCTTCATAAATATTATCACCCACTTCCACAAAATGGCTCTGAGAGTTGAGCAATCTGCTGCAGAACTTCGCACGCACCCTGCGTGTCAAACCCCAGATTACATCTGCAAAGGTCACCAGGTGTACTGAAGAATTCTGTGAGCACCCAGCAGTCACAGGTTCAAACGAAAGCAGGGCAGACTCGGACGTTGAGAAAGCATTACTGTTATTTTTAAGGATCAAGCATGGCATACCACGTTGCATGAAAAAATAAAATATTTAAAAAAGAGTTTGGCAAAGCAGCTGCATTAAAGAAACAAGTGGTGCGCGCACCACAGCCACACACGTGGTTTCAATTATCGTGCCCGTGTCTGGGCACGATAATTGAAACCACGCGGCCTATTGGTGTCTATTCCTAGGTCAGCCTCAATACCCCGTTTTTCACCCACTAAATGTCTTGCGCAGTGCACCGCTAGGCACGAGACCTAAAAACTAAAGCAGTCCCAGACATGGTGGTCTGCTGAGCCCAGCAGGCCACCATCCCTGAGAGGGCCTGTCTTTCCCAATGGGCTCGCAATAATTTGCGTCCCCATTTGGAATCGCAAACAGTGTTAAACACACTGTTGTACATGCCAAATAGTGCCTCGCAAATGAGTCGCAATTTGCGAGACGCTATTTTGCAGGTCGTACATCTGGCCCATTAGACCACAAGAGCACATTAAACAAAGATACACATATATAATACGTAAAACAGTACATTATCAATCTAATTTCATTATTACATAGAAACATATATATAATACACAATACCAAACACTGACAAATCATGTTTCAATTTTTTAAAAACAGTTCATGCCATACCAGTCTAAATAACATCTGTACCTTATGTTAGGTTATGCCTGCTTACCATTGTAAACGTGTAATCATAGTGAAAAATACAGGAGGGTAAAAACCTCAAATCTGGGTCCGCCATACGATCCTATATCCACTCAATTACTTTAATACTTCTAATAATAAAATTGCATATAAAAAAGACAATAGATTAAAAAAGACAATAGATTAATATATGCTGTGACAAACTTTGAACTATCAGAAGGTTGTAGACATAGACTGAGGCAGTGAGCAACCGACCTGCTTGCAGGCCACATGCCGACTGGCGTTGCTTGAGTCTGCAGGCAAGAGTGGGATGATGAGAATAGAGGGGGCAAGGTGCCACTGCTCACCGAGTGGGGAACTGGACTGGTGCCGTGTGGTGAGGTGCTGGTGCTGCTGTTTTTTTTAGAGGCAGTGAGCCATCAGTTCTGCACCGCTTCCCCATATGAAACGTGTTCTCTTTCTGCCCTCGAAAGGACTTAAAGCGATGATCCAAGGACAAGGGCAGGTACGCCTGTCTTCAGGCCTGAACAAAACCAGATATCTGAGCACAGTAACCCTCCCTGATGGCAATTGTACCAGAGTGCTACTCTATGGAACCCGCCATTTTAGAGTGGGATGGCATCATGGTGAGGATGACAGCTAAGTGAATGGAGAGTGCCATATTTGTTTATATTGATTTGCTGCATTGTGCTTGAAAATAAGTGAACTAGTGTCATATAGTGGGGACTGACCAGAAATGCTACAATATCACAGTTTCTTGAATGCTTGCTCTTTTCTTTCAATACTTTGAATGCTGTCAAAATTAAAGCAGACAACATTTCCTATCAAATTCTGTGGCTGAGTTTTCTGAAATTTAAGCATACCGGTTGAAGTTGATGTCTAGGAATAAGGCCTTCAGGCAATTACTATTCTCAGAAGCATTGACTTGTGGCAAAACCAAAGCCTGTTCAACTGCTCGTGAGCATACCATGGGATTGACTAAACTGGACACGCTCATGAAAAATCAGAAGGATATTAAGACTTTCCTTAATACTGTTGAGGTATAAATCAATAAAAGTAATCAGAGCACTGAAACTGATGAACACAGAAATGGCATTGTTCAAAACACAGTTGAGTTGTTCAGAGAAATGTCTTGAAGCCCTTGAACACAAAACACACTTCAGATTGGGAACGGAACTTGTGGAATTTAAGACAAGAGCTGGAGAGACAACTTTCACCTTTATGGATTGCCAGATTTTGTAGAAGGGAAAAATCTATAACATTTCTTTTCCCCTTTTATTCCAAAATTAACAAACATTGATTTTTGCCCACCCATCAAATTCCAGAGGGCACACAGGCTAAGGCAACAACAGTATTTAAGGCTTCTCGTCCAGGAAATAAAGAAACATGGCCCATATAATTACAAAGACCCGAAGATCTCATTTGCAGCTGATTTCTCCTATGAGATCAACCCACTTAGGAAGAACATTTTAGCTCTGCACACACATTTTAAGCAGAGAGGCATTGGGTATTGTCTTATGGATCCTGCAATTATGTTGGTGACAATAGTTGGTAGAACTAAGGAATTCTATGATCCCGTAGACCTGGACTGTTCTTTGGAATTTCAGGAGCAAACGTATATGGAGGTAATGCATATAAGCATCAGCAGAGAAGGTCATTCTACTTATGCTTCCCCTTCTACAACTGATAATGCTTCGATGAGACCCCAGCCTTCACATGCGAGAAATAAACACCTCCGCCAAGACAACAATATTGAGGAAATGTCATCAAATGATAGAGATCAATATTGATTCCCCCCTCGAGCCCTGATGAATGATATTGCACAGCATTGCATGGTTAAATGAGGGGGATAAGTTATAATGCTCCAAAAACTTTTATTTTGATGTGTTAAAATTCCTATTTTATGGATGAATTTGGTTGAAATGGAGCAACCGGCATGACAATCAGAGGATAGCTCACATTTATAAAGTAAGAAGTACACGATGGATCTTAGTGCTACTGGTTAAAAAAATATTTTACTTTGAAGCTAATAATTTGAAGTGGCACTTTTATAAATACCATTTTTCATTCTACGCAACCTGGCATTTACTAGTCTTCAATTGCTCAGCCACACTCACATTTGACATTGAGCACTGTCAGTCTACTCGTATGAATAAGTATGCTTAAAATAAAAACACTTTTGTTATGATCTTTTATGTAAAAAGCCTTATGAGCTATGTTCAGCAAAATACAGTATTGAACCTTCTAGGACCCAAGAAGCTTGACATTACTCTGATCCAGGAGACCCAAGAACCACTTGGAGAAATTGTGAAACTTGAGAGACTAGGTATGAACAGTGATAGTCACCTTAGGAACTGATCATCAACCTGGAGTTTCAAATTCTATGACACTACCATATAGAAATTGTGGGGTAGCTGTACCAGTTCCAAAAACACTACCTCTGAGGATACAAAAGAGTAAAAACATGATGACACCCTATATTTGTTAAACTTGCAATTCAGAACCAAGTTCTTGTAGTTGACTCAGTCTTTCCACCTAACATAATAAAAAACAGACTATTTTGCGAGACTACACAGAGTAATATTTGAACTGGGGAAATTAACCATAGTGATTGGGGGAGAATGGAATCTCTTGATCGAACCAATCTTATATTGTTCAGGCCACAAATGATCCTAGGCGTGATACTGATAGAGGATTCCTCGAGGATTTATAACGGATCACTCGTTAATTTATCCTTGGAGGCTCATTCAATGGAAAGTGAGTGCACCTTCCTATCCTGTCCACACGGCCTGCAGCCAAAAATCTACTATTTGCTGTTACCCCCAGACTATTTCCTAAGGTCACAGAATGCACAATGGGTACAAGTTCCATTTCAGATCATGCACCAACAGGATTAGACTGGACAGAAAATAGGCCCAGGCACCAAAATAAAGGTACCCCCTTTAGTGAACTAGAAAGCTAAAAAGTGGCCCTGTTTTACATTTTGTGGCAGTTTTGAACTTGTAAAAGCACGCTTTATACTGTGTTGATTTGAGCTTTATACAGGCACTGTTTGTTTTAAAATCAGGGAAATTAACATTAAAAATCGGTACTGCAGGCCATAAAGCAGGTACACACAGTCAAAAAACGGCCCACACATTGACCTGTCAGTGGAGCCCTTCGGCTTGATTTGCACTATAGGCCAATTCAACACAGTGCACCAATTGTCCTGCAAGTGTATTTGCAACTAGAAATGCCAGGCAACAGAATTTGAAGGATGCATATATCAAAATGTCCCAAAGATAAAAAGAAAGTACTCAGATACTTGCAGGATTATTTAAATTTGAATCCTCTACACAAACTCTAGGGGGCAGCAGGAAAATCCTATAGTAGCGGAAACTATAAAAATGGTAGTAGCACCCCTCTTCACTTATGTCTTAGTTATGCTACCACTTGTAGTTGCCTACACTCAATGTCAGTCAGTCATCAGCTCAAAGATTATATAGGGCAAGTGATGAATAGATTATCTGCTACAACTACTTCGGGAGGCCTTAGGCTTCCAGAGATCGCAATTTATCACACGGCATAACAGTAGCGATTAGCATATCGTTTTAGTGCAGATTTAGAAAAAACAGATTGGATAACATTGAAACTCTACAGGGTGGAAAGAAAGACCTGCAGATAATTGATGTGCACCATTCTACAGAAGATAATAGGAGCAACCCAATATTGATGGGGGGGGGGGGTCAGTCAAAATGTGGACATCTGGACACAAATCCTGAATGAATGAATATTAATCTTATAAAGTGCGAACTTTGCCCAAAGGCGTCAAGGCGCTGCGGAAGGGGCCAGCAGTCGAGGCTCACAATGGTTAGATGGTAAAGAGCCAAGTCTTCAAGGCCTTGCGGAAGAGAGAGTGAGACTCTTGTCCAGAGATTGAGAGAGGGAGAGAATTCCAGAGCTTAGCAGCAGCAACGGAGAAAGCTCTCCCCACCCATCTGACTCTCCTAAACCTAGGAACTACCAACCAATTTTTACAGTCAGATCTCAACTGCCTGGTGGGAAGATATCGTTGACAGCGCCTTTTAATACCTTCCGAGCCTAGATTATAAAATGCCTTATGGGTGAGGCACAGGGCTTTAAATAGAATTCTCCGGCTTAGAGGAAGCCAATGCAGCTTACTAATAGACGCCGAGACTGAGTGGGATTTGGGAAGGCCATCACCAGACTGGCCGCTGCATTCTGCACCAGCTGTAGTGGGTGGATGAGTCCCTTATTGATGTCCAGATAAAGGGCATTGCAATAATCCAATCTGGACAGCACTAGGGCAACAAATGCCTGCTTTCGGGAGGAAAAGGAAAGAAATTGAGAAATCTTTCTAAGGACCCTGATGATTCCAAGACAGGTGGACACCGTTCTGTTAATCTGAGGGCCCAGGGAGAGGCAGTTGTCAACTATGACACCAAGATATTTTGCTATGGGACCTGGGCAGGGGCATGAACCAAGCATATCAGGCCACCAGGCATGGGACCATATAGACTGTTGGTTTCCAAAGACCAGGACCGCCGTTTTATCACCGTTAAGTCTAAGGAAGTTCTCTACCATCCAGGAGGCCACTGCCTGCCTGCAATTTTTAAAATTGGTTGCGGATGCTTCTTTGCTGTTAGTAAAAGGCAAGATAATTTGGTTGTCATCAGCATAGACAGCGCCTCCAGCCCAAAGGATCTAACGGCCTTGGCTAGGGTGGCAACATAAATGTTAAAAAGAGTCGGACTCAATGAGGAGCCCTGAGGGACTCCACAAAACATATGGTTAGCGTCCGAGTAAAATTGATCCATTTTTACTATTTGTGACCGGTCAGTAAGGAATGAGGTAAGCAACTTCAGGGCAGCGCCTATGACCCCAATTTCCTTAAGCCGGTCCACCAATCTCAAAGGAGATATGGTATCAAAGGCCACTGTTAGGTCTAGAAGAATCAATAGCGTGGTGTGCCCAGCATCGACCTGAGTTTGAATGTTATTGATTACAGAGGTTAACGCAGTCTCAGTGCTATGGCCATTTCTAAAGCCATGCTGAGAGCCATCAAGCAAATGGTGTTCATCCAAATAGGAGTTAAGATGGGAATTACGAAGTTTCTCCTGGATTTTTGCTGGGACTGGTAAAGAAATGAGTCGATAATTTTTTAACTCGGAAGGATCCAGGGAGGCCTTTTTTAAGATAGGTTTGACTACCGCAGTCTTCCAAGAAATGGGGTACTGCCCAGATGAAATAACTACATTAAGTGTAGAGGTAAGGTGAGGGATAATTCCCTACCTTCCTAATTTCATGATCTTCAAGGGGCAGGACTCCAGCAGGGAACCAGAGGTAATTCCTCCTAACAGGTGATCCGTGTGCTCCTGCGATAGAGGGGGGAAGGTGGATAAGTTGACCGCCTCCAGGAGGTTTGCGGGGGCATTAAGAGAAAAGTGGGGCGTGGCGGGCCTGCTTTGGATGCCTCAGAGTTGAGGATTTCCAAAGAGGAATATATTTCCGAAATCTTAGAACGGAAAAAGCTGGCCATTCTGTCGCAAAGATCCTGGGAGCTATCAGTGTGAGCAGAGACTGAAGGGGAGGAGAGAGACTTAATTACATTAAAAAGTTCCCTAGAGGATCTGAGGGATTCTGTTAGTCTAGAGTAGAATGATACTTTTTCCACTTAAATAGCGATTTTATATTCCCCTAATCTTTGTTTGTGAAGATCTCTTTCAGCAGGATTAAGATCTCGGCGCCAGATCCTTTCTTGATGGTGGCAAGATTGTCTTAGTTTCCTCAGCCTCTCTGAAAACCAAGGGGCAGAGGGCTTTTTCTGGCCACATAATGCTCAAGGGGGGCTAAGAGGTCAATAGCTGTTAGTAGCCAATTGGAAAGCTCTGTGGAGGCCAAATTAGCCTCAGAGTGATAAAGTCATTGATGATTATTAATCGTATTGAGGAGGGCTTCCTTACTAATAAGGCTAAGGTTCCTCTTTTTCTCATTTCTATTCTTATTATTTGGAGCTGTATGAGATAACGGGATCTGGAAGGAGAAAGGGATGGCATAATGATCTGACCAGGAGAGCTGAATAGGATCCTTAACCATAATCCGGCAATCATTTGAGAAAATACCATCTAGTATATGTCCCGCCTTATGGGTAGGGCTCTTTACCAATTGAGAGAGACCACAACAATTCATGGTTTCTAAGAGGATTTGAGTGTCTTTGCATAGAGTCCTATCCAGATGGAAATTAAAATCGCCCAAAAGCGTTGGGTTGGGTTTCGCCAAGTATGGTTCTATGCCATACACCTTACAACAAAAAAGATTTCTGAACTTGCAGGCATCACTTTAAGATTCATATGCATGGGCACATGCTCCACTGGATGATGTAGGTCAAGAAAAGAATTTCAACTAATGGCCACATACTCATAACTGATATGATCAAACCCTTTCAAGATCTTCGCTGGGGATTTCGTTTGGATTCTGCACAATTTCTTCATTACTTACAACTCAAACACCAATTGTAATCCAAACTTGATAGGTTGCATACTAACATAGGAAACTCATCTTCTCATATGTACTTGGAGCAGTGGGGTGGTTATACAAAATGAATCTAGAGCCTATATGTAATGTTAATTGAAGAAGCATACTCCAAGCTACTGCAGACTGACCTCCGCCACCTTCTTTCAAAATACATTCACTGATGCAGAGTGGTCTGGGTCTGCCATTCTAACTAATCATGATGGCAGTTTTAGGGAGGCCAGACTGAAACACAGCTACTTTAAAATAGTTTCTGAACTGTGCCTTCAATAATATAGACTTCATAGATAAAGGCCACGGTCCATGTTATTATTAGTGGCACGCCCTCACCATAGCTTTGTTTACTAAACACTGTAATCACCCTTCATCTTCATATGTGACTGACTGTTACGACGTGTATACCAAATGCCAATAAAAAATAAGTTTGAAAAAAAAATAGTTTCTGATTTGCAATGGTCTACATATACATTACACTGGCACAATGTGTAATTTCAGTGATGACTGGCCAGAAGAAATGGTGGATAGACTTAGCATTAGCAGTGAGTTAAGTTTGTATCTGGCAACATAGGGAATGGAAACAGTCCCCTACAGCTGGAGTTTGGTAGATGATATGATCACATGAATAACTGATTTATAAAATGATCAGCTGCAAAAGTATTAAGTTATATGGGGTCGTATATTGGACGAAGACTGCAGAAACACGGTGATAGAGTTAACGGCTGCTGGTAAGTACTCCTGTTATATTTGTACTGTATTATGATGGGTTGTGTCAAAAATGGGCAGTCAGATTCGAATTGATATTGTTTGCATGTATGCCAATTGGTAACAATATGCCACTAGTAATAATAACATTCTAGGGAAAATGTGTAGTGATGATATTTTTGATCCTTGTAAAATGTCTTTCTTGAGTATGAGAACTTACTATTGTTCTATTTTTTGTGCATTAATATCTAATAAATGTATTGGAAGAAACAAATCCCCAAGGTTGAAGACTATAAGCGTGTGGTCAGTTTATACTTGGGGAAGAATTTCGGGAGGATGGGTGGTATCATGATTCACCCCCACCACATTGAGAATATGGCCACCAGAATGTAGGTGCGATTTCATTAATTAAGCAAGGCCACAGTCAGAAAGATGGGTAAGTAGTTGATTAGAGTTTGAGTCATCAAGATTATCAAAATTAAAATTAAAATCCCCAAAAATCCAACATCTTGTGTGGAATTTAAAAATAAATCTGACACTATCTCTAAAAATGTCTGTAAACTTAGAAGAAGCAGTTAGTGGGTGATAAATCAACATTATAGCGAGGGAATGTTTGGTATGTATTTTGATGGATATAAAAAGAGTTTCTGATTCAGTAATGTTGAAAGTGTGAATCTGAATAATTTTGTAGTGGGGAGGTTATACCTGGGTGGAGTTGATGCTATACCCCAGGTCTAAATGAATGCAAGTATTCATGTATGCTGTGCAAAAAAGTACCTCAATTAATAACTTTATTTATCTCCATATGTTTTGCATGTATTATGCCAGGTCTTCTATTAATTTGATTCAAAACTGGCTCGATTTCCACCACATGAACACTTACAATAATCTTTTTTATATACTCCAAAGATTCTCTTTCTTGTCCAGTCCTGTTTTTGGCCCCATAACATTAGTGGATAATCCTTTGTATGTACGCAGACTATGATGTTTTTACTTATGTATAGATAGCAATACACACAGTTTTTGGAAGTTAAGCCTTGTCCAGGGTTCGAGGAGTTGTTGGATGGTGTTTATCCTCCGCTGGCAAGAACAGTATATTTGAAGTTTTGGTATGGTATCCTTCAAAATAAAGCCTGTACAGTAAAATGAAATACGTATGATGGGCTAAACGCTGAATCCCTCTCCTCTTTATGCCCTTTAGCAAATGTAGAACGTATTGCACGTATTTTGTTCTTTTGCACATTTTATGACAAAATTAGGAAGAAGTGGATTCACCCTCTCTGTCAGAAGTTTGGATATAGAAAACACCAGGAAGCTCTGAGAGTTTTGAGGTACGAAATGCTGCCTTATGTTTTTTTTAGCTTGGACAGGAATTAGCAGTTGCAATTGCACAGAATAAAAGAACTAAAGTTGTAACAATTTTTTCCCTTTTAAATAATAATGAAGGGGCCCATTAGGATGGCGGGCGGAAGCACCACCGCCGTGCTGGCGGATGCAAAAACCACCAGTTACCGCCTGCACGCAGCAGTCCACACGCCCGCCCGATTACGATGCGAAAAGTCAGCCAAACACCGCCGGCAAGCCAGCGACACCGTCCGCCATCAAAGTGCGCCCGTACACGTAGCGGCGCAGCACAATTGACACACACCGTCCGACGAAACACGTACCGCCCGGCGTACAAATTACGATGCCGCACACAAACTGAACCCACGGCTAAGAGACACTGTACGTCAAACCGAAGCGGTAACACGAACGCCGAGCACGGACACCGAAGAAGCGGCACCCCCGAGCATGAATCCAGCACTGCAGGCCCTCCCTATGCTCTATCTGATGCACCACCAAGGACGCAACGTACCGCGAAGACGCAGGTAGGCACACATACAACAAGTGCACGCAAACAGCGCACACAGTGCAAGGGCGGAAAAAGCGGACAACCCCCACCCCCGCGTGTACACGACACATCTACCATAGCATCCACATATGACACACAGGCCAAATTGTAACATCTCGTAACACATGTGTACACACCACCTGGGACTAGGAACCAACCACCCCGTCACGGCCCCAAAGCGGCGATGACGCTGCCACACATGCGCACAACGCAGAGGCCAACCGCAGCGCCATGCATGCGTCGCACACAGACACAGGGACACAACCAAGCAGCACACACACCAGCCCCACCCCGAACGCACATGACACGTGACAGGCCTGCCACAGACATGTCCCCAACGCCCAATTCACGGACAACACCCAACGTCACACAACCGACGCACACATGTCAGTGAAGTCACGCAACAGCAGGACACACCCCAGTGCAACAAACATGGCGAAGCACACAGCGGCGGCAACACCAACTAGGAGAAGCAGGGCCCCTTCGGGAAGAGGAACGCCAGTACCACACTGAAACACCCATACCACCCTGCACATATGAACAAGACATACAAAACGGAACACCAAAGAGCCCGGGGACCGACAACAGGTGGCCCAAGAATAACACTCACACACAAGGCCCAACGCAGAGCGGAAAGGCAGCCTGCCGCCCACACAAGGGAGAGCAGACAGCACTGAATGACCTTCCATTCCAACTCCGAAACCACAGCCCTACAAAAGAAGCCGGTGAATACAGCCATTGTCCAATAAAAGACCAACACAGGCATGCAGAGGAGACCGACCACAGGGCAGATAGCGCATATCACAGAAGAACACAACGGACGGGAAAGAATAAAGAAAACACTCCCCCATGTCGGCCCCATGCAAGTTAATTGGAAGGAGTCACACATCACTGACCTTGAACTGTCTGAGAAGCATGTGGGATGAGGGCCCGTGTCCTCCGCACAAGCCAACAGAACACAAGTCCTGTCTCCCTACGACTACACAGAGCTCACAGCAACCTCGGAGCGTGCACATTGCAGACTGCACACACAGCCGGAGCACGCCACCACAACGCACCGCTGCAAAATGGCAACCGCAACACACCTACCCAACTATGCCGGACAGGTCAAGCTGTACAAAACCAACCTGATACATATATTGGGATGCGAACTCCTGTCCCTGCTGAACGTCAGTTACCGACTGACTTACCGCATCACATTGTTCAGCTGCGTCATACCCGTCTTCTACTGTCGGAGGTGTCCCTACCAGCATCCCGTGGAGATGTGTCTCTCCAACCCGGCATGTCTAAAGGCGGACCTGCTAGTACTACTCCTCCCTCTGGACGCACACAACAGGGCCTGCTCTGCCTATGGGGGCATGGCGTATGTGGCCAACATCGCACCCGCACTGAAATGGGACCACTGTGCCTCCACACGACGGATCATCGAGCACAGCTACATCGAATGTCACCCAGCATGCCCCATCATGGTCCTCCAAGGGACAACTTACGAACAACACCTTGACAGCCACCATCCGCTACATTGGCTTGCAAACATAAACACCACCAATGACATGGAAGCCCTGCTGGACGGCATCGCATACCTGACAACCTGTAAATTCGTCGGACCCCAACGCAGGTTCCCCGATTGACCTATGATGTCCAACCCCGCACCCATGCTTAGCTTCCGCACGGACTGGCCAGTCACCACCACAACAGCCATACCAAACGACCGGCAACAATTACCACACCATCAACGACATCGCCATGACATCGGATATGACCGGGACATGCACACTGTTCCCCATCACATCCAGGAACACCGCATGCATCGTGGGAGGCAGTGGCATGGGGTCTGTGTATCGCACCCACATGGACGGAACTCCACGAACAACCAGGACACGACATGGATCCAGCGCCCATGGACACACACACCGCTCAGTGGACATGAATAGGTCGCCTGGAGTCTGTGGGTGCTGCACCCCTCCCACCCCCGCCCCGGGAATCCCATACCAGGACCTCTGCACGGACGACAAGTGCAAACAACAATAACACGACCCCAGTGACTGTGACATGTCCAGTAACCACCACATTGCAACAACAAGTGGCACGCCGCTGCATGCACGCAAGCACATGCCCTGATGTCATCTCACATGCACGCGTGCATGAGGAACAACCGCAGCAAACCTGTCACATGGAACTGAGATGGACTGTGCCCATGATGCCAAGCGGTCTGGTAGGCTACTTGTATACCGTCTGTGTCAAAGTCCGCAGCTCCGCAGCTATACGTAAATGTACATTAGCACAGCCTTGGCCAAGCAGATGTAACTCTGAAGCCCACATCCCACATGCAACAGCCAATCACATGTAACCCCACACCCTATCCCATTTGTAATCATGCTCAGTATATCCTCAACATGTATTCCGCTGCCAGTAGTGTCCACTATACTGCATCACAGAGGACAGAAGACTCAATATAATGTTTGAAACCAAAACTGTCTCCGCTGACTCATTTCACAAGTACGAATGAGAGAGGATGAGAGTATGTGAAGTACACGGCAGTCGTGACATGACCATGTAGTCCACTGGTATTGGATGTCAACGCAAATGAGTAGCACAACTGTGGAAGACACACATGTGTCGTGTGAAGTCGTATGGACGCAGTGCTCAGGTGGGTGGGTGCGACGGGTAGATGCGCACATGCCAAGTTGGAGCACGCCGTGTTGGGAGGGGTCATGAACAGTACACCACCGCTTCCCTGGGCATTGTGAGAGGACACCTGTCGGGGGGAAGTGAACACGTGTGTGCACAGCAGCCGGGCACACGAACAATGCGGAACCAGGCGCACACGTCAGCCCACCCTCCGTGGACTAGCTGGATCCTGTTGTGCGCCCGCCATGCCCCTTGACAAGGCACACACAGCCCCAGTCGACCAGGTGTAACCCCAACATAGTCAATCCGCACAGGCGATACAGGGCACGGGATGGCAGTGGAGCATGGTGTGTGAGAGGTCTCCTCGCGCTCCTCCTGGTCATATCACGCAGGCAATAGAACCTCAACATGTAGCATGGCACAAGTCAAATGGAAGTGTAGGGGGGACGCACCTCAGCACGAGCAGCACTGACGTCACGGGAGGTGGCTCGCACCATCCCATCCATTGCCATTATACCAACCACGCCACATGCCATTGCGACTAAGTGCAAGCGCGTGCGCCACCACCCCCGAGCCATCCCAAGAGAGGCCAAAGAGTGAATGTGTGGGCCATCAGTCACAGACGGACACGGCCTGGCCGCAAGGGCAGCCACAGCCACTGGGTGTCGCAGGTGGCGGATCCGGAAGGCGAAGACTGTGATGCATAGTCCATGCAGGCCGGGTCTCCATTTGGGGCACCACGCAGGTGGACGGCGTCCTGCCACACATCATACCCTGAGACAGCCCACTCGTGCAACTGGACCCACACATACACTCCTTGCCCTCTCTGGTGCGAGCTTGGGGCTGCCTGTGCAAGCGCTAGCCTCGCAGGTGCACATGCATATTGGGGGAGCGAGGGGAGGACATGAGGGCTGGGGCGAAGATGACTGTATCACTGTCAGTGAGTACAAGGGATGACCCAGATGTGGAAAGGAAGAGACGTGTCCCGTGTGTACTGCAACTAGTCGCCAATCCAACTACCCCCCATGTCCGGAATGTAGGCCCGCACCTAGGCCCGCCCATCCGCCACATCGAATATACCACCAGCACAACAACCTTCCCATTCGAAACACTGACTGGGGGTGGCGACCAGTGAACAAACATGTGTAGCCTACCCACGCGTACATGTGGGCCCTCCATGATCCATGTCACCTGCGGCAAAGTCATGACATGCGCAATGAGGGAAGTGAGGTGAGCTGTCCGCCCCACGCACAGAAGGTGCATCAGCTCCACAGACCCAGCAGCGAGTCCAGCAGGGGTCACATGTGCAGGGGCAGCTGTGCCTGGTGTGAAGGCACATGCACATAGACAGCACATCGACCAATGTGTAGTCTGCCCACATCTACAGTCCATCATCATGCGGACATAGGAATTGTACACAGGGCAACACATCTTAGTGGGTGCACCCACCGTGACCAACAATGCGCAATGATCGACGTACCCGCCCTGTGCATGGCCCCCCACCCAACGGAGGCACATCCAGTGCCACCATCCCACACACACAAGCCTTCCACAGAACATGCTGTGTCCAATGGTCAGTACAGAGTCAGCGCCCATCTGGTGGATCCTGAACAGGAGACACATGCACACACATGATAGCTCCCACTATGTACGTCTCAATGTGGACACCTGTCAATGTTTCGGGAGGTGTGATCCGTACAGTGCTGTACATAGGGTGCAGTGCTGATACCTACTACTGTCTCATATCCCCTCGTGCCACAGGTCCCACTTGTTTTGGCCGCTCAGCCTGTGCCCACATCATCGTCGTCGTGTGCCATACTCATCCAGCCTCGGAAGCAGTGCCATGCTCAGCAGACATTCATGTTGCCGTGGCGTTGCCACTTGACGAATATGCAGTCAGTCCCCATCAGCACGCCCCGCAAGTCATTGGGGCCTAGATCCCCATGTGCATGACCATGGCAGTGGTTTGCATCACTAGCCATTGCCATTGGTGGGAGACCTGTGTAAGTGTATTGTGGCCGTGCCGTCCCTGCTTGACAGCTGGGCTGTGACTCATGTGCTTGCTCAGTCATGTCAGTGATGTGAATGCGAAATTGCTATGTGTTGTGTTGCTTTGACATGTGTCCACTGCCATCTTCCCTAGGCGGAGACCGAACATTGACCGCCCATACCAATTGCTGGCGGACATGGAGGATACTGAGGTCATAAGGAAGTTTCGGCTGGACAGGCCAACCCTGCATCGACTGTGTGCCATGTTGGAACCCCATCTCCGTCCCCGCAGGGTGTATCCGACAGCATTCACCCCCACGGCTAAGGTGATGGCCGCCATGCATTTCTTCGCCACTGGGTCATTCCAGCACACAGTGGGCAGTGGAGGAGGGATGTCCCAGCCCATGTTCAGCAAGGTGCTGAGGGATGTACTGGCAGCCATGATGTGGTACCGAAACAGGTACATCAGATTCCCCAGGGCTCGTGAATTGGCGGCAGTGAAGGGTGCATTCTATGCCCTTGGCAGGATCCCACACATCGTTGGTGCCATTGATTGCACACATGTTGGCCTTGTTCCACCACAGGCCACTGAGCACCTGTACCGCAACAGGAAGCACACGCACTCCCTGAATGTGCAAGTGGTGTGCCTTGCGGACATGGTGATAACCCACGTGTGTGCAAAGTTCCCAGGCTCGGCCCATGACGCACACGTAATGCGCAACAGCATCTTGCCACGACTGATGTCCAATCTGCAACAGGATCGTGGCTGTATTGTCGGTGAGTATGTGGAGTGGTGTAGCGTGCTGGTTGTGCGATGCTGTCCCCTGTCCAGTTGGAATAGCAACGGTTCTCTGTGTCCCTCACACCCAGGTGACTCTGCGTACCCGAATGGGGCATGGCTGCTCAGTCCATTGAGGAATCCTCGCACCCCAGCAGACGATCGCTACAATGAGGCACATGGGAGGACCAGACGTGTGGTCGAGCGTACCTTTGGCCTCCTCAAGTCCAGGTTCAGGTGCCTGGACCGCACCGGGGGTGCGCTGGCGTACTCCCCACAGAAGGTGTGCCAGATAGTGGTGGCGTGCTGCATGCTGCACCATCTGGCCATTCGGAAGCAGATCCCCCTCATTGTGGATGACGGAGATCAACCAGGGCCCCAGCCCGCAGACCAGGACAGCTCGAGTGAGGAGGACAGCGGAGAGGAGGAAGCTGGGAATGTGCGCCAGCAGCTCATCGCCCGCTACTTCACTTGACGGTGAGTGTCCATGTACGACGGCTGATGTGTCTGTATTTGTGCAGGTGTGTGTGTGCTGTGTCAGGGTGGCCTTTTGTTCACTGCGTGCTGTGTGTCAACGCTCCATGCCCAGGTTAGTATGCCACTGATGGTGGCTGTGGCATTGTGCCCTATTGCTCTGTGCGATGTGTGTACATTGCTTGTAGTTGTTGACATGTACTGTGTGATGGGTGTGTGACACACTCATTGAATGTGCTCCTGTTCTGTCTCCCACCCCTAGGTCCCTACAGGCCCTCCGGTTCCATTGCCATGCCACGCATCAGGTGCCGTTCCGCTCAAGGTGGCCGTTGTATTCCGTATAATTAAAACACAGGGCACAGACAGCAGTTTGTGGAAGAGGTGCATTTATTTCAAACTGTGACATGTGATTGTGTGTAAGGTGATGACAAAAGTGGTGCGTGCAGTGACAATGAGCTGTCGGTCATGGCTGCGTGATGCTCAGGGTGTACCCACTGGTTCTATGTCCATAGTCCAACACACACATGCCATCCAGATGGCTGTGTGGAGTGGGATCGTAGTCCAAGTCAATGCAGTGGGTGGTCAAGGAAGGCTGACTGGCTGCCTCACTTGCGTCTGGAGCGTGCGAAGTCCTCCCGGGAGATCTGTTTCCACTTCGGACGGCCCCTTCCACGTTTGCGAGGGGGGTGCCTGCTTGCGACATGCTGGTGGTTGAGGTGTGCTCACTGGCTGTGGACGCAGGGGAACTGGACACTGCTGCTCGACCCTGCGCCCCGGCAGGTGGTGGCGGAGGGGGAGCTGCTGTCCCTGGCTGTGACCTCACCGCCACCACCAGCTGGCCCATGAGGTCCACGAGTTGGCCCATACGGGCGTCCATGGACCTCAGCACCCCCAGCACCTCACGCGTGTCTGTAGCTGACCTGGCCCATTGTCCTTGGGCCTCTTCATAGGCCCCAAGGACTCTGGCCATTTGAGGCAGGGCATGGCTCCCAGGGGAGGCTGGCGTTTCCCTGACCCTGCTCCTCCTACCAGTCCTGCTGCCACCGGCCTGCCCACTAGCCACATTGCTCACCACGGTCCTCGCCCTGGCTCCCAGGGTGGATCCAGTCGTCCGGGCCACCACCTGCGCTGGGGCTGGGGCCAGCGAAGACGTGGTGGCGGTTGCGGCAGTGGTAGTGGCCGCAATGACCGTGGGTGTGGCCTCAATGACCGTGGGTGTGGCCGCAATGCCCGTGGGTGTGGCCGCAATGACCATGGGTGTGGCCGCAACGACAGTGGCAGCAGGGGGCTGGGAATGTTAGGCAGCCCTGGATGATGGGTTGGTGGGTAGGAGGGGTCCTGGGGAGCGGCTGGGCCCTGCCACACTAGATGGGCCTGCTTGGTGGTCCGTGTCCGAAGAGGAGGACAGATCCTCCACATCCGTGTGTCCTCGTTGGGGGCTTGTAGGCTGGCTGTGCTGGCTGCTGTCTCCATCCCCAGCATCCAGCAGTTCGTCACCTGTGGAGAGAATGAGATTTGTTATTGTGTTGCACCTGGCGAAGTCTGTATTGGTTGTCTGACATTCTCCGTTCGTGCACTCTCGTGCACGTGTGTCCCGGAGGCGGGTGTGTGGCTGTACAATCTGTTGTTGTGTGTGCTTGGCAATGGGACTGTGTGCTGTGCACATGTGGCATGGGACGGATTGGCTATGCCGATGGGTGTGTTGCTGTGCTCCTACTTATTGTGACTCTGGTGTATGCGGGCTCCAGGCCCATCCTGGGTCTGGTTTGTACTTTGCTTTTGGGGTGCATATGGAACGCTTAGGAAAGCATTTGGCAACATGGGGGTCATGCCCCAGGAACGCATTTGGGATGGAATATGCTTTTGGGGTGCAAATGGAACGCTTAGGAACGCATATGGCAACATGGGGGTCATGCCCCAGAAACGCATTTGGGATGGAATATGCTTTTGGGCTACATGCTGTGAGCCATGGGTGCCGAACGTGACATGTGTTGTGGCAGCATGACAGTGCATGGTCTGAGGTGTGTGCATGCCTGACATACCCTGCATATTTGCTGTCTGTTGTGATTACTGGACATGGCATTGGACGCATCGTTATGAGTGTGTGATGGTTGTGTGCCACCCGACGTATTGCAGTTGTCCCATCTCCTTGGTGTGCGTGCTGCCCTGTGCCATGTGCATCACTGCAGTGCTCGGGGGGGTGTGGCCCATGTTGTGTGTTGTTGCTCACAGTGTGGCGTGCGCTTCATTGACTTCTGGCACATGGTTGGTCATGGGCATGTATCTTAGCGTGACTGCTGTATGTGTGGCAGCTGTGCGGATGACATGCCTTTCATGAGACTGGGGCTGACGGATGGGATGGATGGTATGTTGTATGTGCATGGTGTGTCTGTGTGTTTGATGGGTTCAGTGGTGTTCGTGTGCATTTATGTTGTTCCGCTCTGTTGCGTCTAGTGTTGTTTGTCTTACATAGGCGTAGTTGTGGGGTGTGTGGTTGACAGGCAGTAGGGGCTACATGGACAGGACTTCAATGGTGTTTCGGTTGTGTGTGATGGGTTGCACAGTGGCTGCCGTGTGGTACTATATTCAGTGTGGCTTGTGCATGCAGACGTGGCTCCTTGGGTGTTGCTGTGTCTGTGATGGGTCATGTGGGGTGTGAGTCTGTGGTTCATGTCCGTGTGCACATTGTTCACTTGTTCGTGACAGTGGGCGGTGCTGCGTGTTCGTCTGCTACGTAACATGTCCCATGTGTTGGTCGTGTTACGGTCCTCATGCCTCCAGTAATCCAGCCCTGTCCAGTTTCCCACCTGCAGGTTGTTCGTGCGTGCACTGTACTGGATGCCACATGGTTCTAAGCGGGGGTGCTCCATGTTGCAGGTCTGTGGGGGTGGGGGCGGTGTTGTGGGTCGTGGTGATGGCTGGACACCCACTGACACCGATTGTTGTGGACCGTGATGTCTACCTTTCAGCTGTCGGTGTGCACTGCGGTGGCTGACACGTGGGTGTGGGGTGTGGGGGATGCTCCTCCTTGCTGTGCTGTGGGACTAGGGGCCTGGTGTGTGTTGTACTTGAGCTGTCCACCCTCCCACCCACTGCACTTTGTGTTCCTGCCACTTACCTGTTACTTGTCGGTTAGTGCAGCTATGGCGGACACATGGGTGTGGTGGGTGCTCGTTGTGGCGCTTCTGGCATACTTGGGGACCTGTTGGTGGTTACGTGGCTGGCTGAGTGTACACATGCCCCCACGTATCTTACAGTTGTTAGGTTTGGGCTGTGTGTGGTGGTGTCTGTTGCATGTGTGTGTGATGTGTTGTGTATTGTGTGCTGGACATGGGGGTGTTTGTCCCTGGGAGCTGTGGCATGGTGGTAGTGCATGTGAGTACATAGCGGTGTGCTGGTATACATTAGTTTGTACTTACCAGCCTCCACTCCCCCTGCTAATACGGCGAGGATCTCCGGATGTATAATGACTCGCACCTTCTCCTCCCACTCTTTGAAGGTCTTGAAGAGCGCAGGATTCCCTCCGCCAGTGACGGCAGCCAGCTCTCTGTTCTTGCTCTCCTTCTTCTTGACCAGGCTCTTGACGTCATTCCACCGTTTGTTGATTTCAACTCTGTTCCTGGGCAGGGTCCCGACTGCATTGACCTGGTCTACGATCCGGTTCCACATTCTCTTTCTGGTGGCTAGTGGTGTGTGCTGGACCAGGTTCCCATAGATTTGTGGGTGCACCTTGATAATCTCGTCGACCATGACCGTCAGCTCAATGGGCGTGAACTTGGGCATTCTTTGTGGTGCCATGGTGTTTGTGGTGCTGGTGCGGTGTGTGTTGTGTAATGTGCAGGGGGTTTGTGGTGCCGGTGTTTGGTGGTGGTGGTGGTGGTGGTGGTGGTTGTGATGTGTGCGTTTCTGTGGTGTGCTGCTGTCCTTGCTGTGTCACTGTGTCCTCTCCTCTCCTCTCTAGTTTGCAATGTTGCAAGGGGTTGTGGTCTGTGGGAGTGCTGCTTTCGTACTTACCTATGTGGGTGTGTCCTCATGGTCTGTTGTTTTCAGGTGTGTTGTGTCTGGTGTTCTGGCCTTTGTATTTTTTGTTTGTCCAGGGGGGTGTTTTCGGGATGTGTACTGTGCTTGTGTATTTGTGCGTGCCTTGCTGTGTGGACTTGTTGGCCATGTTGTGTGCGATTGTTTTTGTCAGCGGATGGTTTCTGTGCAGGGACGTGGGCGCCATGGCTTCTGCCGTGTCAATTCTCATCGGCGTTGTTTGCGCTGGCGGGCGGTATATTTGTGGTTTACCCGCGCTCATGGCGGTGCGATCGTAATTTCACGTGCGGTGTGTCGGCCGTGAGGGCGGGCGGTTTTGTGTTGTCGTGCGTGTTTCCGTCCGTGGCGGGCGGTTTGACTCCGACTCGGACGAGGGCGGGCGGTATCTTGTGTGGTTTTTCCGCCGATGGCGGTTTTCGGTTTGTGTCATCGTAATGGCGTGGTCGGTGTTCAGACGGTGTGTGCGGGTGGATTTTTGCCGCTTTCATGCCTGGCGGATTTTTTCACGCCCGGTATCGTAATGGGCCTTTTAGTTGCTTATCTGAATGTGTTTTTATTTTTTACCTATTGTTTTAAATGGAGAAATGTATTTTAATGTAACTGTTATGGTTAATAACAGATATAAAGTTTGAAAGAAGAAAGAAGATAGCAATACAATTTGATGAATGCAATAACTAAGCCAACCCAAATGTCTTTGATAATCCTTGTTTTATGTTAGGGTTATTATTAGCACTGCTTTTTTTATTTTAAATCCTCATTCTTCCATGTTTAATTTATATAGCTTTCTTCTTTACTATTATACCACTTGTTTCTTCTATTTTAATCCAACTATTTTCTTAATATATATACATTTTGTAAAGCAGTTAACAGAGCTAATTATGAGTCATAATTAGCTCTGAGTTAACTGCTTAAATGCAGTACACGTAGGCAAAAAACAGAGTAAAAGTATTAGGGAGGCTTCAAATCGTGGGTGTAATCACATTGGACGTCCGATCCAAGGGAAAGCTGTGAAGGGAGACCTCAGAAAGAAGGCTGTAGTGGACCTTGAAAAGCATTGCTGGAGCTAGCGAAAAGTAGGGAGTTGATAAAAATCCTACAAAGTAGTAAATCCTTTATAGTAAAAAGAAGTGTACATAATAGTAAAACATGATATCACACAAATCTGTAAGAATAACCAGGGCAATAGTAAAATTCTACCTGAAGAGCAGCCTTCCACCAGAAGTAAGGAAGGTGAAACTAATAGCCTGACCACACAGATATTCATGCGAACCTCTCCCTTATCACCCCTAGCAGACTTGACAGCAATCTGATGAGCATATCATGAGCCTCCCTCAATATTAAAGAAGTAGGGGAAAAATAATAAAAATGTAAAGAAGCTAAAGAAAAAACAGCACTTGAGACTGCTGTATTCCTTACAATACAAATCCAATACTGTGGCCTCATTAAGCATTTGGGGTAGTGTCCAAGAAGAAGCTGATGTAGTAGTGCACCACTTCTACCATCCTAGCAGTAGCCGTTTATCAAATCTAGGGTTAATGCTTGGGTGTCAAAGGAATCTTCAGCCCTTCACAAATGTGCTCACTAACAGTGTCCTATCTCATTGATTTGTATTGATCACTTACTATGACTCCCACTTGCATGCCTGGAACAGTTATGGGTGAAAAATCTACCTGGTGGCTTCATCTTTGTCTATGACATTGTTCTCAACCTTGACTCTGCCCCTCCTTGCGGGTCTGCCCCATTGTACCTTTATTACCCAAGACTCAGTTCCTATCACACTGCCTCTCTGTCTACCCGCACCCCTGAACCAACTAGGTCCTGAAAATATTCCTAAAATTTGGGGTAGATTTCTAGTAACCACATTAAAATTAAAATTACAAGATGGGATTTTTCTATTGTGGTGTGTGAAATTCAGTTTTTTTCCCTGCAAAATGTGAAATTTCATGCAAAGTTGCACAAAACTATGATTTAACGTGAAGGGTGGTTTTCCAGTGCTTCACATGACTTTTATGCAAATCCATGCCTCACATAAAAACACTAAGAAAGATACTAGCAGAAGATTGGTTCGAGCAGAAAGTGTCTCTCAGCAAGACATGTGGGCAATAAATTAATTGAAAATGTGTAATGCAAAATTTGGTGAATATTTCGAATTTCACATGAATAATAAAATTTTGCTTACGCCTAGTTTTCACTCAGCACATCTAGAGTGTTGATATTTCCTGTAATACACGAGCATGGTTCTATGATGGCGTCACACAGAAGGCACACAAGTGGAAATGATATTGGCTTGCCCACCCTAAATAGGGAAGCTGGAACAACGCCATTTCTGTTGTCTTAAAGGCCATCAAATGTATAGTCAGCAAGAAACATGTCCAGATACCCTCTCCTCTGCCTGAAAGTGAAACAGCTTGTAGGAGTGTATCATTCCATTCTGTGTAGTTTCTTGTTCATGAAGTAGATTTCCATTGATGTATGTCAAAAGAATTTTTAGCAAGAAGTTGTCACAATGAAAAGAACGGCATATTGTGCAATCAGTTGCCGGATAATTGAACAAATCATAGATATTTGATACAATTACCTCTTTCCAGGTTTTTAAGTAATGCACTTTGAAAGATGAAAAAAGTTTTAAGTAAGAACAACCACTATTTCTAATCTTGCTCATACATGATGTAGAATTAGTAATTAGAGCTGCAAGTTAATATTTGATATGATGTATTCAAATCTGTTCTTTACATAGTGCATAGCTACCTTGCAATCAGTGGTTGCAGGTGGTATGCGTGGGGAACGTGACACATTTTTCACCATCTGACTTTGAGCCAGAAAAGGGAGAAAGGAGGAGGAATAGAAAGACATGGAAAGAGTGACAAAGGAAGAAGGCTGTGATAAAAAACGAACATGCAAGATCGAGATAAAAAGCAAGGAAATATTCACAGGGTGAGGATAGGTGAGGATACTGGCAGGAGGTTAAAGCACAACGAGGCAGACATGGTATTCAGCAAGCACATCACTTGGCAGTGCAGTGGTGGGCTCCTAAGAAAGACTTTGGCCGCTTGTACTTGTTTTTTTTTCCATTTACAAAAGAAGAACTGGCTGCAAAGATACATATTGGTCAAAAATAGGCAAAGAGCTGATGGGGATGGATGATCAAAACACACTAGCTCCTTTTTAAGCAACAGAACACAAACGGTGCAAAAGGGCCCTTTCGTCTCCAACCCAAAAACTATCAATTACGGTGTCCCGCAGGGAGCTTCCTTGAGCCCCACCCTCTTTAATGCCTATGTATCCTCACCTCACCAAAATCAGCAAGAAATGTGGCTTTAATATCTGCTCCTATGCGGACGACACGCAACTGCTGATAGCCATTGAAGAAAGGCATGAGGACACCAGGAATAAACTGCCTAACTGCCTTTCAGAAATGGTGGCTTGGATGTCAGGGATCACTGACAAAATATCGAAGGTCAAAAAATCGACCTACAAAAATATCGCAACAAAAATATCGATGTCAATAATATTGAAATCCTATCTACAACATGGAACGTACAAAAATATCGAAAAAACAATATCGATGTCAAAAATATCGTTATCAAAAATATCGGGTTTTTTTTGTTAAAAATAATATGTAAAATAAACGAAATAATACTTATAATTAAAATAAACATAGTTAAAAATATTTTATAATTTTTAAAATTAATAAGTAACATATATAATTAAATAAAACATTAATTAAACATATACATATAATATATAATATATATACTTACTTGATAATCAGTTTGAATAATTATTTTAATAAATTATAAATTATTAAAAAATATTATAAATTGCAAATACATCTATACACATAAAACAATAACATAAATAAAAATTAAATAATTATAATAACAAATTAAAAAAATTAAGTTTACTTTTAATATTTTTTAAATTAATTATATACTATATTAACTAAAATAATACAAACAATATTAAATAGCATAGGGAATAAAACTACTATTACAACCCCCAAAAAAACAACTTTAAGAAAAATGTTGGATAGCATAGGGGTAAAAATTACTATTCCCACTCCAGAGAGTGCAACAGTAGGGAAAGTGTTGGATAGCGTAGGGGTAAAAATTACTATTCCAACTCCAGAGAGTGCAACAGTAGGGAAAGTGTTGGATAGCGTAGGGGTAGAAATTACTATTCCCACTCCAGGGAGTGCAACAGTAGGGAAAGCGTTGGATAGCGTGAGGGTAAAAATTACTATTCCCACTCCAGTGAGTGCAACAGTAGGGAAAGTGTTGGATAGCGTAGGGGTAAAAATTACTCTTCCCACTCCAGAGAGTGCAACAGTAGGGAAAGTGTTGGATAGCGTAGGGGTAAAAATTACTATTCCCACTCCAGAGAGTGCAACAGTAGGGAAAGTGTTGGATAGCGTAGGGGTAAAAATTACTATTCCCACTCCAGTGAGTGCAACAGTAGGGAAAGTGTTGGATAGCATAGGGGTAAAAATTACTATTCCCACTCCAGGGAGTGCAACAGTAGGGAAAGTGTTGGATAGCGTAGGGGTAAAAATTACTATTCCCACTCCAGAGAGTGCAACAGTAGGGAAAGTGTTGGATAGCGTAGGGGTAAAAATTACTATTCCAACTCCAGAGAGTGCAACAGTAGGGGAAGTGTTGGATAGCGTAGAAGTTACAAATAACATACTTATAAATAAATTAATTTTTTAAAATAATTAATGAATTATTAAATAACTCTAAACTATTTACCAATACCAATAAATAATTATTAAAAACATAGGGGCCCATTACGATACCCGGCGTAAATAAATCCGCCAGGCATGGAAGCGGCAAAAATCCGCCCGCACACACCGCCTGAACACCGACCACGCCATTACGATTACACAAACCGAAAACCGCCATCGGCGGAAAAAGCACACAAAATACCGCCCGCCAACGTCCGAGTCGGAGTCAAACCGCCCGCCACGGACGGAAACACGCACGACAACACAAAACCGCCCGCCCTCACGGCCGACACACCGCACGTGAAATTACGATCGCACCGACATGAGCGCGGAAAAACAACAAATATACCGCCCGCCAGCGCAAACAACGCCGATGAGAATCGACACGGCAGAAGCCATGGCGCCAACGTACCTGCACAGAAACCATCCGCACACAAAACCAATAGCACACAACATGGCCAACAAGTCCACACAGCAAGGCACGCACAAATACACAAGCACAGTACACATCCCGAAAACACCCCCGGACAAACAAAAAATACAAAGGCCAGAACCCCAGACACAACACACCTGAAAACAACAGACCATGAGGACACACCCACATAGGTGAGTACAAAAGCAGCACTCCCACAGACCACAACCCCTTGCTACATTGCAAACCAGAGAGGAGAGGAGAGGACACAGTGACACAGCAAGGACAGCAGCACACCACAGAAACGCACACATCACAACCACCACCACCACCACCACCACCACCAAACACCACCACCACCACCACCACCACCACCAAACACCGGCACCACAAACCCCCTGCACATTACACAACACACACCGCACCAGCACCACAAACACCATGGCACCACAAAGAATGCCCAAGTTCACGCCCATGGAGCTGACGGTCATGGTCGACGAGATCATCAAGGTGTACCCACAAATCTATGGGAACATGGTCCAGCACACACCACTAGCCACCAGAAACAGAATGTGGAACCGGATCGTAGACCAGGTCAATGCAGTCGGGACCCTGCCCAGGAACAGAGTCGAGATTAACAAACGTTGGAATGACGTAAAGAGCCTGGTCAAGAAGAAGGAGGGCAAAAACAGAGAGCTGGCTGCCGTCACTGGCGGAGGGAATCCCGCGCTCTTTAAGACCTTCAAAGCGTGGGAGGAGAAGGTGCGAGTCATAATCCATCCGGAGATCCTCGCCGGATTAACAGGGGGAGTGGAGGCTGGTAAGTACAAACTAATGTATACCAGCACACCGCTATGTACTCACATGCACTACCACCATGCCACAGCTCCCAGGGACAAACACCCCCATGTCCAGCACACAATACACAACACATCACACACACATGCAACAGACACTACCACACACAGCCCAAACCGAACAACTGTAAGATGCGTGGGGACATGTGTACACTAAGCCAGCCACGTAACCACCAACAGGTCCCCAAATATGCCAGAAGCGCCACAACGAGCACCCACCACACCCATGTGTCCGCCACAGCTGCACTAACCGACAAGTAACAGGTAAGTGGCAGGAACACAAAGTGCAGTGGGTGGGACGGTGGACAGCCCAAGTACAACACACACCAGGCCCCAGTCCCACAGCACAGCAAGGAGGAGCATCCCCCACACCCCACAGCCACGTGTCAGCCACCGCAGTGCACAACGACAGCCGAAAGGCAGACATCACGGTCCACAGCAATCGGTGTCAGTGGGTGTCCAGCCACCCCCACGACCCACAACACCCCCCACCCCCACAGACCTGCAACATGGAGCACCCCCGCTTAGAGCCATGTGGCATCCAGTACAGTGCACGCACGAACAACTTGCAGGTGGGAAACTGGACAGGACTGGATTACTGGAGGCATGAGGACCATAACACGACCAACACATGGGACATGTCACGTAGCAGACGAACACGCAGCACCGCCCACCGTCACGAACAAGTGAACAATGTGCACACGGACATGAACAACCGACTCACACCCCACATGACCCATCACAGACATAGCAACACCCAAGGAGCCACGTCTGCATGCACAAGCCACACTGAATATAGTCCCACACGGCAGCCACTGTGCAACTCATCACACACAACCGAAACACCATTGAAGTCCTGTCCATGTAGCCCCTACTGCCTGTCAACAACACACCCCACAACTACGCCTATGTAAGACAAACAACACTAGACGCAACAGAGCGGAACAACATAAATGCACACGAACACCACTGAACCCATCAAACTCACAGACACACCATGCACATACAACATACCATCCATCCCATCCGTCAGCCCCAGTCTCATGAAAGGCATGTCATCTGCACAGCTGCCACACATACAGTAGTCACGCTAAGACACATGCCCATGACCAACCATGTGCCAGAAGTCAATGAAGCGCACGCCACACTGTGAGCAACAACACACAACATGGGCCACACCCCCCGAGCACTGCAGTGATGCACATGGCACAGGGCAGCACGCACACCAAGGAGATGGGACAACTGCAATACGTTGGCTGGCACACAACTATCACTCACTCATAATGATGCGTCCAATGCCATGTCCAGTAATCACAACAGACAGCAAATATGCAGGCCATGTCAAGCATGCACACACCTCAAACCATGCACTGTCATGCTGCCACAACACATGTCACGTTCGGCACCCATGGCTCACAGCATGTACCCCAAAAGCATATCCCCTCCCAAATGCGAATCTGGGGCATGGCCCCCATGTTGCCATATGCGTTCCTAAGCGTTCCATTTGAACCCCAAAAGCATATTCCATCCCAAATGCGAATCTGGGGCATGGCCCCCATGTTGCCATATGCGTTCCTAAGCGTTCCATTTGAACCCCAAAAGCATATTCCATCCCAAATACGAATCTGGGGCATGGCCCCCATGTTGCCATATGCGTTCCTAAGCGTTCCATTTGAACCCCAAAAGCATATTCCATCCCAAATGCGAATCTGGGGCATGGCCCCCATGTTGCCATATGCGTTCCTAAGCGTTCCATTTGAACCCTAAAAGCATATCCCCTCCCAAATGCGAATCTGGGGCATGGCCCCCATGTTGCCATATGCGTTCCTAAGCGTTCCATTTGAACCCCAAAAGCAAAGTACAAACCAGACCCAGGATGGGCCAGGATCCCGCATACACCAGAGTCACAATAAGTAGGGGCACAGCAACACACCCATCGGCATGGCCAATCCGTCCCATGCCACATGTGCACAGCACACAGTCCCATTGCCAAGCACACACAACTACAGATGCTACAGCCACACACACGCCTCCGGGAAACCCATGTACGAGATTGCACGAACTGTCAATGTCAGACGACAAATACATACTTCGCCAGGTGCAACACAATAACAAATCTCATTCTCTCCACAGGTGACGAACTGCTGGATGCTGGGGATGGAGCCAGCAGCCAGCACAGCCAGCCTACAAGCCCCCAACGAGGACACACGGATCTGGAGGATCTGTCCTCCTCTTCGAACACGGACAACCAAGCAGGCCCATCTGGTGTGGCAGGGCCCAGCCGCTCCCCAGGACCCCTCCTACCCACCAACCCATCATCCAGGGCTGCTGAACATTCACAGCCCCCTGCTGCCACTGTCGTTGCGGCCACACCCACGGTCATTGTGGCCACTACCACTGCCGCAACCGCCACCATCGCCGCACCGACCACCACCGCCGCCACCACCGCCACGTCTTCGCTGGCACCAGCCCCAGCGCAGGTGGTGGCCCGGACGACTGGATCCACCCTGGGAGCCACAGCGAGGACCGTGGTGAGCAATGTGGCTAGTGGGCAGGCCGGTGGCAGCAGGACTGGTAGGAGGAGCAGGGTCAGGGAAACGCCAGCCTCCCCTGGGAGCCATGCCCTGCCTCACATGGCCAGAGTCCTTGGGGCCTATGAAGAGGCCCAAGGACAATGGGTCCGGTCTGCTTCAGACACGCGTGAGGTGCTGGGGGTGCTGAGGTCCATGGACGCCCGTATGGGCCAAATCGTGGACCTCATGGGACAGCTGGTGGTGGCGGTGAGGTCACAGCCAGGGACAGCAGCTCCCCTCCGCCACCACCTGCCGGGGCGCAGGGTGGAGCAGCAGTGTCCAGTTCCCCTGCGTCCACAGCCAGTGATCACACCTCAACCACCAGCATGTCGCAAGCAGGCACCCCCTCGCAAACGTGGAAGGGGCCGTCCGAAGAGGAAACAGATCTCCCGGGAGGACTTCGCACGCTCCAGACGCAAGTGAGGCAGCCAGCCAGCCTTCCGCCAGCCTTCCTTGACCAGCCACTGCATTGACTTGGACTACGATCCCACTCCACACAGCCATCTGGATGGCATGTGTGTGTTGGACTATGGACATAGAACCAGTGGGTACACCCTGATCATCACGCAGCCATGACCGACAGCTCATTGTCACTGCACGCACCACTTTTGTCATCACCTTACACACAATCACATGTCACAGTTTGTAATAAATGCACCTTTTTCACTAACTGCTGTTTGTGCCCTGTGTCTTATTTGTACGGAATACAACGGCCACCTTGGGCGGAAAGGCACCTGATGCGTGGCATGGCATTTGAATCCGGAGGGCCTGTAGGGACCTAGGGGTGGGAGACAGAACAGGAGCACATTCAATGAGTGTGTCACACACCCATCACACAGTACATGTCAACAACTACAAGCAATGTACACACATCGCACAGAGCTATAGGGCACAATGCCACAGCCACCAACAGTGGCATACTACCCTGGCCATGGAGCGTTGACACACAGCACGCAGTGAACAAACGGCCACCCTGACACAGCACACACACACCTGCACAGATACAGCCACATCAGCCGTCGTACATGGACACTCACCGTCAAGTGAAGTAGCGGGCGATGAGCTGCTGCCGCACATTACCAGCTTCCTCCTCTCCGCTGTCCTCCTCACTCGAGCTGTCCTGGTCTGCGGGCTGGGGCCCTGGTTGATCTCCGTCATCCACGATGAGGGGGATCTGCTTCCGAATGGCCAGATTGTGCAGCATGCAGCACGCCACCACTATCCGGCACACCTTCTGTGGGGAGTACGCCAGCGCACCCTCGGTGCGGTCCAGGCACCTGAACCTGGACTTGAGGAGGCCAAAGGTACGCTCGACCACACGTCTGGTCCTCCCATGTGCCTCATTGTAGCGATCGTCTGCTGGGGTGCGAGGATTCCTCAATGGACTGAGCAGCCATGCCCCATTCGGATACGCAGAGTCACCTGGGTGTGAGGGACACAGAGAACCGTTGCTAATCCAACTGGACAGGGGACAGCATCGCACAGCCAGCACGCTACACCACTCCACATACTCACCGACAATACAGGCACGATCCTGTTGCATATTGGACATCAGTCGTGGCAAGATGCTGTTGCGCATTATGTGTGCGTCATGGGCCGAGCCTGGGAACTTTGCACACACGTGGGTGATCACCATGTCCGCAAGGCACACCACTTGCACATTCAGGGAGTGCGTGTGCTTCCTGTTGCGGTACAGGTGCTCAGTGGCCTGTGGTGGAACAAGGCCGACATGTGTGCAGTCAATGGCTCCAACGACGTGTGGGATTCTGCCAAGGGCATAGAATGCACCCTTCACTGCCGCCAATTCACGAGCCCTGGGGAAGCGGATGTACCTGTTCCGGTACAGCATCATGGCTGCCAGTACATCCCTCAGCACCTTGCTGAACATGGGCTGGGACATCCCTCCTCCACTGCCCACTGTGTGCTGGAATGACCCAGTGGCGAAGAAATGCATGGTGGCCATCACCTTAGCCGTGGGGGTGACAGCAGTCGGATACACCCTGCGGGGACGGAGATGGGGTTCTAACATGGCACACAGTCGATGCAGGGTTGGCCTGTCCAGCCGAAACTTCCTAATGACCTCCGTATCCTCCATGTCTGCCAGCAATTGGTATGGGCGGTCAATGTTCGGTCTCCGCCTAGGGACAATGGCAGAGGACACATGTCAAAGCAACACGACACATAGCAATTTCGCATACACATCACTGACATGACTGAGCAAGCACATGAGCCACAGCCCAGCTGTCAAGCTGGGACGGCACGGCCACAATACACTTACACAGGTCTCCCAACAATGGCAATGGCTAGTGATACAAACCACTGCCATGTGCATGCACATGGGGATCTAGGCCCCAATGACTTGCGGGGCGTGCTGATGGGGACTGACTGCATATCCGTCAAGCGGCAACGCCACGGCAACATGAATGTCTGCTGAGCATGGAACTGCTTCCGCGGCTGGATGAGTATGGCACACGACGACGACGATGTGGGCACAGGCTGAGCGGCCAAAACAAGTGGGACCTGTGGCACGAGGGGATATGAGACAGTAGTAGGTGTCAGCACTGCACCCTATGTACAGCACTGTACGGATCACACCTCCCGAAACATTGACAGGTGTCCACATTGACAGCCCCATGCCAAGACGGCTGTGTGCTTGCAGTCACACGTCACAGGTGAGAGGTTACATTGCACGTGCCAGGTGGCAGTCGTACATAGTGGGAGCTGGCATGTGTGTGCATGTGTCTCCTGTTCAGGATCCACCAGATGGGCGCTGACTCTGTACTGACCATTGGACACAGCATGTTCCGTGGAAGGCTTGTGTGTATGGGATGGTGGCACTGGATGTGCCTCCGTTGGGTGGGGGGCCATGCACAGGGCGGGTACGTCGATGATTGCGCATTGTTGGTCACGGTGGGTGCACCCACTGAGATGTGTTGCCCTGTGTTCAATTCCTATGTCCGCATGATGATGGACTGTAGATGTGGGCAGACTACACATTGGTCGATGTGCTGTCTATATGCATGTGCCTTCACACCAGGCACAGCTGCCCCTGCACATGTGACCCCTGCTGGACTCGCTGCTGGGTCTGTGGAGCTGATGCACCTTTTGCGCGTGGGGCGGGCAGCTCTCCTCACTTCCCTCATTGCGCATGTCATGACTTTGCCGCAGGTGACATGGATCATGGAGGGCCCACATGTACGCGTGGGTAGGCTACACATGATTGTACACTGGTCGCCACCCCCAGTCAGTGTTTCGAATGGGAAGGTTGTCGTGCTGGTGGTATGTTCGATGTGGCGGATGGGCGGGCCTAGGTGCGGGCTTACATTCCGGACATGGGGGGTAGTTGGATTGGCGACTAGTTGCAGTACACACGGGACACGTCTCTTCCTTTCCACATCTGGGTCATCCCTTGTACTAACTGACAGTGATACAGTCATCTTCGCCCCAGCCCTCATGTCCTCCCCTCGCTCCCCCAATATGCATGCTCACCTGCGAGGCTAGCGCTTGCACAGGCAGCCCCAAGCTCGCACCAGAGAGGGCAAGGAGTGTATGTGTGGGTCCAGTTGCACGAGTGGGCTGTCTCAGGGTATGATGTGTTGCGGGACGCCGTCCACCTGCGTGGTGCCCCAAATGGAGACCCGGCCTGCATGGACTATGCATCACAGTCTTCGCCTTCCGGATCCACCACCTGCGACACCCAGTGGCTGTGGCTGCCCTTGCGGCCAGGCCGCGTCCGTCTGTGGCTGATGGCCCACACATTCACTCTTTGGCCTCTCTGGGGAGGGCTCGGGGTGGTGGCGCACGCGCTTGCACTTAGTCGCAATGGCATGTGGCGTGGTTGGTATGATGGGCAATGGATGGGATGGTGCGAGCCACCTCCCGTGACGTCAGTGCTGCTCGTGCTGTGGTGCGTCCCCCTACACTTCCATGTGACTTGTGCCATGCTAGACGTTGAGGTTCTATTGCCTGCGTGATATGACCAGGAGGAGCGCGAGGAGACCTCTCACACACCATGCTCCACTGCCATCCCGTGCCCTGTATCGCCTGTGCGGATTGACTATGTTGGGGTTACACCTGGTCGACTGGGGCTGTGTGTGCCTTGTCAAGGGGCATGGCGGGCGCACAACAGGATCCAGCTTGTCCACAGAGGGTGGGCTGAGGTGCGCCTGGTACCGCTTTGTACGTGTGCCCGGCTGCTGTGCACACACGTGTTCACTCCCCCCGACAGGTGTCCTCTCACAATGCCCAGGGAAGTGGTGGTGTACTGTTCATGACCCCTCCCAACACGGCGTGCTCCAACTTGGCATGTGCGCATCTACCCGTCGCACCCACCCACCTGAGCACTGCGTCCATACGACTTCACACGACACATGTGTGTCTTCCACAGTGGTGCTACTCATTTGCGTTGACATCCAATACCAGTGGACTACATGGTCATGTCACGACTGCCGTGTACTTCACATACTCTCATCCTCTCTCATTCGTACTTGTGAAATGAGTCAGCGGAGACAGTTTTGGTTTCAAACATTATATTGAGTCTTCTGTCCTCTGTGATGCAGTATAGTGGACACTACTGGCAGCGGAATACATGTTGAGGATATACTGAGCATGATTGCAAATGGGATAGGGTGTGGGGTTACATGTGATTGGCTGTTGCATGTGGGATGTGGGCTTCAGAGTGACATCTGCTTGGCCAAGGCTGTGCTAATGTACATTTACGTATAGCTGCGGAGCTGCGGACTTTGACACAGACGGTATACATGTAGCCTACCAGACCGCTTGGCATCATGGGCACAGTCCATCTCAGTTCCATGTGACAGGTTTGCTGCGGTTGTTCCTCATGCACGCGTGCATGTGAGTTGACATCAGGGCATGTGCTTGCGTGCATGCAGCGGCGTGCCACTTGTTGTTGCACTGTGGTGGTTACTGGACATGTCACAGTCACTGGGGTCGTGTTGTTGTTGTATGCACTTGTCGTCCATGCAAAGGTCCTGGTATGGGATTCCCGGGGCGGGGGTGGGAGGGGTGCAGCACCCACAGACTCCAGGCGACCTATTCATGTCCACTGAGCGGTGTGTGTGTCCATGTGCGCTGGATCCATGTCGTGTCCTGGTTGTTCGTGCAGTTCCGTCCATGTGGGTGCGATACACAGAGCCCATGCCACTGCCTCCCACGATGCATGCAGTGTTCCTGGATGTGATGGGGAACAGTGTGCATGTCCCGGTCATATCCGATGTCATGGCGATGTCGTTGATGGTGTGGTTACAGTTGCCGGTCGTTTGGTATGGCTGTTGTGGTGGTGACTGGCCAGTCCGTGCGGAAGCTAAGCATGGGTGCGGGGTTGGACATCATAGGTCACTCGGGGAACCTGCGTTGTGGTCCGACGTATTTACAGGTTGTCAGGTATGCGATGCCGTCCAGCAGGGCTTCCATGTCATTGGTGGTGTACATGTTTGCCAGCCAATGTAGCGGATGGTGGCTGTCAAGGTGTTGTTCGTAAGTTGTCCCTTGGAGGACCATGATGGGGCATGCTGGGTGACATTCGATGTAGCTGTTCTCGATGATCCGTCGTGTGGAGGCACAGTGGTCCCATTTCAGTGCGGGTGCGATGTTGGCCACATACGCCATGCCCCCATAGTCAGAGCAGGCCCTGTCGTGTGCGTCCAGAGGGAGGAGTAGTGGTAGCAGGTCCGCCTTCAGACATGCCGGGTTGGAGAGGCATATCTCGACGGGATGCTGGTAGGGACACCTCCGACAGTAGAAGACGGGCATGACACAGCTGAACAATGTGATGCGGTAAGTCAGTCGGTAACTTACATTCAGCAGGGACAGGAGATCGCATCCCAATGTATGGCACAGGTTGGTTTTGTACAGCTTGAGCTGTTCGGCGTAGTTGGGTAGGTGTGTTGCGGTTGCCATTTCGCAGCGGTTCGTTGAGGTGGCGTGCTCCGGCTGTGTGTGCAGTCTGCAATGTGCACGCTCCGGGGTTGCTGTGAGCTCTGTGTAGTCGTGGGGAGACAGGACTTGTGTTCTGTTGGCTTGTTTGGAGGACACAGGCCCTCTTCCCACATGCTTCTCAGACAGTTCAAGGTCAGTGCTGTGTGACTCCTTCCAATTAACTTGCATGTGGCCGACATGGGGGAGTGTTTTCTTCTTTCTTCCCCGTCCGTTGTGTGCTTCTGTGATATGCGCTATCTGCCCTGTGGTCGGTCTCCTCGGCATGCCTGTGTTGGTCTATTCTTGGACAATGGCTGTATTCACCGGCTTCTGTCGTAGGGCTGTGGTTTCTGAGTTGGAATGGAAGGTCATTCAGTGCTGTCTGCTCTCCCTTGTGTGGGCGGCAGGCTGCCTTTCCGCTCTGCGTTGGGCCTTGTGTGTGGATGTTATTCTTGGGCCACCTGTTGTCGGTCCCCGGGCTCTTTGGTGTTCCGTTTTATATGTCTTGTTCATATGTGCAGGGTGGTATGGGTGTTTCTGTGAGGTACTGGCGTTCCTCTTCCCGAAGGGGCCCTGCTTCTCCTAGTTGGTGTTGCCGCCGCTGTGTGCTACGCCATGTTTGTTACACTGGGGTGTGTTCTGCTGTTGCGTGTCTTCACTGACATGTGTGCGTCGGTTGTGTGGCGTTGGGTGTTGTCCGTGAATTGGGCGTTGGGGACATGTCTGTGGCCGGCCTGTCACGTGTCATGTGCGTTCGGGGTGGGGCTGATGTGTGTGCTGCTTGGTTGTGTCCCTGTGTCTGTGTGCGACGCATGCATGGCGCTGCGGTTGGCCTCTGCGTTGTGCGCATGTGTGGCGGCGTCATCGGCGCTTTTGGGCCGTGACGGGGTGGTTGGTTACTAGTCCCAGGTGGTGTGTACACATGTGTTCTGCGATGTTACGATTTGGCCTGTGTGTCATATGTGGATGCGATGGTGGATGTGTAGTGTACACGCGCTGGTGGGGGGTTGTCCGCTTTTTCCGCCCTTGCACTGTGTGCGCTGTTTGCGTGCACTTGTTGTGTGTGTGCCTACCTGCGTCTCCGCGGTACGTTGCGTCCTTGGTGGTGCATCAGCAGAAGCATGGGGAGTGCCTGCAGTGCTGGATTCATGCTCGGGGAGCCGCTTCTTCGTTGTCCGTGCTCGGCATCCCTGTTACCGCTTCGGTTTGGCGTACGGTATCTCTTGGCCGTGGGAGCCGTTTGTTTGCGGCATCGTAATTTATGCGCCGGGCGGGACGTGTTTCGTCGGACGGTGTGTGTCAGTTGGGCTGCGCCGCTACATGTACGGGTGCACTTTGATGGCGGACGGTGTTGCTGGCTTGCCGGCGGTGTTTGGCCTACTTTTCGCATCGTGATTGGACGGGCGTGTGGACTGCTGCTTGCCGGCGGTAACTGGTGGTTTTTGCATCCGCCAGCACGGCGGTGGTGCTTCCGCCCGCCATCGTAATGTGCCCCATAATTACCAATAGAAAATTTACTAACAATAAATTAATAATAAATATTAATAAATAATAATTAATAAATATTAATTAATAAATAATAAATAGTGAACAATAAAATATTTTTAATAACAAAAAACATATAAATTATTAAAACTTAATTACCAATTAACTAATATTAAACAATTAAATGCTTTTTTATACCAATAATAATAATAATTCAACATTAATTATCAATTAATAAATAATTCTTAATATATTAATTAAATGTATCAATAAATAATATTTAATAATATTTAATTACCAATTAATGATAAAACAACAATAAATTAATTTTTAGAACAAACAAATTGTAATTTAAAAAAATTACCTATTAATAATTAATATCCAATAAATTAATTATCAATACCCAAAAATAAATTTAATAATTACTTAATTAGATTTCAATTACTTCCAAAAGTATTCCCCTATAAACGAACAACACACTCCAATGATAAAATAATACACTTAACATAATGATCAATTAATCAATTAATAAAAATTAATAACTAATTAATAATAATTAATTACCAATAATAATTGATTACCAATTATCAATTAATTAACAATAATATAATTATCAATACCAATTAATTAAAATAAATTATAAGTTAATTACATTTAAATTACATGATGATCAATTAATGAATTAATAAAAATTAATCACCAATTAATAAAAATTAATTACCAATTATTAATTAATTAACAATTATATAATTATCAATAACAATTAATTAAAATAAATTATAACTTAATTACAATTAAATTACTTCCCACCCTATTCCCCTATAAACCCACAACCCGCTACAGAACTTAAACGCAAAAAATTATTAAAATTAATTTATAATTCCTAATTAATTTAGTATAATTAAATTACTTCCCACCCTATTCCCCTATAAACCCACAACCCGCTACAGTACAAAAAAAAAAAATTAACTTAAAAATTTTTTTTATTAACATAAAAATGGTATACATATATTTTTAAACAAGTAGAACACTTAACAAAAACACATATAACACATACATATTAAAAACATAACAAAATACATAACAATAATACAAATATCGATATTAGTAACATCGATATTAAAAAATTCGATATTACTTACCTTAGGGTCGATATTCTGTCCATCGATATTCTGTCCCTTCGATATTTTAACTTCGATATTATTGTATATCGATATATTATTTTCGATATTTTGACTGCTCACCGGATGTCAGACCATTGTCTAAAACTGAACGCTGAGAAGTCAGAGATCTTACTCTTTGGAAGAGCTCACCTAATCTGGGATGCAACCTGTTGGCCCCAAACACTAGGATCTGCCCCTGAGCCCAAACAGGTCGTAAAAAACGTGGGCATACTCATCGACAATGCACTAACCATGCAGGACCAAGTCCGATCACTGTGTGGGAAAAGCTTCGCTACACTAAAACTATTAAAAAGACTCTTCTTATGGATCCCCCTGGATTGCAGAAAAACCAACACTCAGGCTTTACTCACAAGCAAATTGGATTATGGGAATGCGCTCTATGTGGGCATGGCAGACTACCTTTTCTCTCGTCTGCAGGCAGACCAGAACGCAGCTGCCAAGCTTGTGTGTAACAAAAGCAAATACAGCTCTGCATCAGAATGTTTGAGGGAGCTCCATTGGCTGCCTGTGCGCCTAGAAGCCAAATTCAAGCTCCTGGGTTATGCACACAAAGCTCTACACAAACATGCCCCCAGAATCCTACAAGATAAAATCGAATTCTATGCCCCTACACAGAATTTGAGGTCATGTTACCAGGCATGGGCAAAACCCAGACATAGTAAGAAAGCTAGGGCAGGGGGCCGCTCTTGCTCTCATCTGGCGGCAACTCACTGGAATGAACTACCTCTAGAACTTCGTCTTACCGAGGACTATATGTCATTCAGAAGGAAGCTGAAAACCTATCTGTTCCCCATGTTGTATCTACTGACACAAAGGCCCCTAATATCACACTACCCTCACTCAGGTCTTAGCTTTTCTAGCGCCGTGAAATCCTCTTGGATGAATATTGCTCTTATAAATACAAATACACACTACCTAAACAAGTACTGGTCAAATGTGCATGAAAGTAGTGGCCCGAAGACAGCATGTAGGTGTGATACTGGAACACACATTTACACCCTCAATAACATTTATTTTGGAAGATAGTGCTTTTAATTTGTAATATTTTTCTTATTATTGTAATTGCGTTTATATAGAGCTTACTACCTCTGATGAGGTGTCAAAGCACTTTTTGGCGAGCAGCACGCTACTCCACAACCCAAAAAGGATTCGTGGTGAATTAGCACAGGGAAACATGAAATTAATTTGAAATGAAATGAAAATAGGATTTCTAGAGCACGACTATTACCCGGGGGTATCTAGGCGCTAAGCTGACTCAATGAGTGGTGGACATGTGAGCCTGTTAGTTGGATTGAAAAGAATAGTGGAGAGATAGAAGAGGAAAGGGTCTAGAAAGTGTTTATTTGAAGATCATGGCAATGGAGGAGGTTTGGGACGAGTAAAGGAGAGATGGAGGGGGGAAGAGTCTAGAAGTGGGTTACGGAGGAAGATGAGTTATTGGATGAGTTTAGGGATGATACATGAGGGAACGGTTTAGAAATGCATGTTTAGGAGATATGGATAGTAAAAGAGGTTTGAGATGATGCAAGGAGCAGTGGAGGAGGGAGGAGTTTAGAAAGGTTTATTTTGGGGACAATGGTAGTAAAATGGGGTTTGGGATGAGTCAGAGATTGGAGGTAGAGGATATATTGAGACAGGTATGGGGTGAGAAATAGGGTAGTGCATTGGAGAGAGTAGTAGATAGAGGTTTGGGATGAGTCAAAGAGTGGAGGTAGAGGGTATATTGAGAGGGGTATAGGGTTAGATATAGGGTAGTCCATTGGATGTGCTGAATTAGGAGTAGAGTAAGAAGTATAAAGTTGCATAAATACATAGAAGATATATATGTATAAAGAAGGTAATATAACTAGATTTATATTGTATTTAATAAACTCAGACCTTCAAGTGTTGCTGCACTTTAATCTAATTTATTTGGTGTTATATATATATATATAAATAAAACGGAACACCTTCCACTCCAAAAGTACAGAGAGCACGCACACAAAGCTGCGAGGTTTAAAGCTTCTTTATTTCATCCGGCCTTCCTCAGCCCGGGAAGCAAAGAGAGATGCGTTTCGGCTGACACAGCAGCCTTTGTCAATCTAGTTTGGCGCCATTTTGAAACCCCTATATATGTGATCTAAATCATAGACATAGGCAAAATGTGAGTCCTAAACATAGAAAAAATTCAGCTTATAGTAAAAACGAACTTATATAATATAGCACACAGACTAAACAAATGATATACAATTATGATTTAAAAGTGCGTAATCACAGCAATACTAATAATGGACTACCTGCAATATTCACATATATTATGATGACATGCATCAGGCACAAAGTGACCAACTTGATGATATCAGATTAGCCCAAAAATTAGATAGTTATTGCGCGCATAATTGTACAGCAAAATATAGCATATTTAAAACCATGTGGTCGCTGAATTATAAAAGAGCAGCAAAAGCCATCATATAATCTTAGCGCATGCACAGTGCCGTATGTGTTAAAACTGCGTAGTGAACTGCTAAAATTAGATATGATAATTGCTTGTCATTAAACATGCGAAGTTCGAAATGTTCATTCCATTTGTTGCGGCTTGAAGTGTCTCACCCAACAACATAATTACGATCCAAATATCATGCGTGTTGGAGTCTGAAGTACGAACTGATAGCAAAAAGGCACACCACAGCGGAAAAATTCCCCATGCTGAAATAATAGAGATAACCCAATGCATATTGTCTCTTGTGCACGCCATGTCTCCAGATATACACCGCACTAAATATAAACTCACAATTGAGTTGGATGTTGGAAATAGTCAAGGGCCGTTTCCCAAATGATGAAGAACAGATCCTCACTGTAGTATTTGGGCCTCAGGCCCACATCCGGATAAAAGAGGGACACAGAGGGCAGAGGGACACAGACACATGGTATACTGGTGCAGTAACTGGCCCAGAGCACTTGCGCTCGGCCCCTTTTATTGTCAGGGTCACCTGACTGGTGACGCCTGTGGTGGGTGGGTGTTCAGTGTGTCTTACAGCACAGGCGGAACACTAGAACGTATCCAGCCGGATACTACATCCCTCCCAAACTTTAATGAAGGTCAAAACAATGAAGTCCAGACTTGTGGGAGAGAATATACTTTGAAAACAACCATAACAATAATAACGACTTCCACGTAGTCTCTTTCGCTGCTGGTCATCCGCCAACGAAGGTATCCTTGCAGCTGGGGCCACTAGTTCTCCTTGGCACGATGTCGGGGTGCCCTGGGGATGTAACCTCTTTTTGGACGCACAGCTTGGGAGTGTGCTCTACAGTCTCTCTCGTCCTGTTCCACATTCAGTGAAAGTGCAGATGGAATGATGGTGGATCCATTATGTGTTACTTTCCACTGTACAGTCCTGGTTGAAGTACTTTCTCCAACTGGTGATTATTTCCAACGGGATTTGCAGTTGCAGGATATCCCTCTCACGGATACCCCTCTCTCGTGGGTGTTCCCTGTCACCGGACGACCCGGAGGCCCTTTGCTGCCAGGCTTCCACTGGACCGGTGGACTTCCGCCTTGTCGCTCCAATCAGGTTGGAGGAGTCGCTATGGGTCACCTCTGCATGTCCTGAGTTCCAACTGAAAGGGAGTTGTTGGCTCTGACTCCGTTGCATGCTACCTTTGTCCTCCCAGGACTTCCAGAGCGAGCTTCAACAGTCCATCTCCCGTGTCGGGACCCGCTGCCACCGGTGTCCCAGAGGCCTCTGCCCCTTGGATATCCACGGTCCTGTGTCCGTTCCATCCCAGAGGTGGTTGTTACCAACGGACCGGCTTGCTCGCCTCTGTCGTCCCAGGGTGAACTTGGGATTCGCAAGTAGATGTGTACTCTCAGTGATGCTGATGTTCTCCAGGTACTGTGTTCAGATGTTCATGCACCTTTTCGCTTTCCTCTTCGGATGTTCCCTTTCTTTTGTGTGAGTTGACTTGTCCCAGACTTTACTCTTCTCATGGATACGTTTCTTCTTCACCATGGAGTCTTGCCGCTCCACTTCTATCTTCTCTTTCTTTCCTTCGTGACGCGGTCTGGTCTTCTCTCATGCCTGTTCGCCCTAACCAGGCTTCTCTGTGTAGCGTGCACTCCACACGTTTCCCCCCTGGTCTTGTCCAAACACTCGGACACTGCCTTCACTTCGCTCTGTGACTGGACCTGTCGTCGCGACCTTCTTTCGTACGATTACTTCTGACTTCTAGTTAATGTCGTTAGACTTCTCGTCCGTCGCTTTCTGGTCCTCTTCGCGGACCTCTCCTGGGGTCCTCTTCATGGACATCTCCTCGGTCGTTCTCTTCACGGACCTCTTCTCCATTCTTCTTGTTGGACCTCTTGTCAGATCTCTTCTCTCTTACTGACCTCTTCGCAGGTCACTTCGCTCTCTGACCTCTTGTTGGTCAGCGTCATCCTTGCGACCATCTGGCCGGTCGGCTTCTTCATCCTTGTGGCCGTCTGGCTGGTCGGCTTCTTCCTCCTTGCGACCGTCTGGCTGGTCGGCTTCTTCCTCCTTGCGACCGTCTGGCTGGTCGGCTTCTTTCTCCTTGCGACCATCTGGCTGGTCGGCTTCTCCCTCCTTGCGACCATCTGGCTGGTCGGCTTTTTCCTCCTTGCGACCATCTGGCTGGTCGGCTTCTTTCTCCTTGCGACCATCTGGCTGGTCGGCTTTTTCCTCCTTGCGACCATCTGGCTGGTCGGCATCTTCCTCCTTGCGACCGTCTGGCTGGTCGGCTTCTTTCTCCTTGCGACCATCTGGCTTCTTTCTCCTTGCGACCATCTGGCTGGTCTGTGCAACCACTTCTCCGTCCTCTCTCTGGTTGCATCGCTTCGGACTGCGCCCTTCGCTTGCCTTTAGATACGTGCTGCTTTAGACGGTTGTCTTGTAGTCTCCCCTCTGCGGTGACCACTTGTGGCCTCTAGGCATCACCGCACTCTCCGTCTTCGGCCCTGGCAGTCTCTGTTCAGCTGTGAGTTTCCTTTCACTCTTCCGCTTGATATCCCCAGGCGTCTCCGGTTTTCCTTTGCCAAAGGGGGGCTTGCTGGCGCGTTCCTGCGCCTTGTCTCTTCCTCCTCAACGCTGCGTAGTGGCTTGGCACCACTCAGGCATGGCAGCTTTTACTGTGCACTTCCTTTATGCACTTGGCCATCCTCACTGTGTCCCTGTCCAGTGTTGCCTTTCTTTTCATTCTGTTGCACTGTCCCTTGTTCCTTCTATTGCACGACTGCCTCCCCTGTAAGAGTTGTTTCAGTCACTCTTTTCCTGCTCCATGCAGTTGCACTGTAATTGTTCCCCAGGCGCAGTACTTCTAGATGGCCACTAGATGGCAGTGTGTTCTTCTTTCCAGCGTGATCCCGGCTGGTTGTTTCGTTTTCTCAGACTCCGAGGCCTCGCGCTGCCTCCTCACAGTGTGGAGTCTTCCCCCCCCCCAGCTGGCACACCTTCCTGGGACTCCCCACGCATACAGGCCGCATACAGGCACTCGCAGCCAGGTGGGTGCCTTCCTCATTTGTTTTCACTGCTTGATGTTGGCAGGCTGCATTATACACCTGCTTGTGCAACACACGTGATTGGGGCCCTTCTCAGCCGCCACTTGACTACTCTGCCTGCAGTGCTCCGGTCGGCCCGAGCAGCTCCACTCATGCTGCGGGCCTCACCGGGGTGCTTCTTTGTCTCATTGCGCTTTGACGCCCGACGGCAGCCCGCTTCCTCGGTTCCCTGAGGGCTGCCGGGGCTGGCACGGTGTATTTTGCTCCTCTCCCACGATTCCTCTTTGCTGCTGCGGGCCATACACTGTCCCTTTTGCTCACGCAGTCTCTCTGCACACACGGTGCGCGGGAGCGGGGGGGGTGCATCGGTTCCTGCTGGGCGCTCCACTCGGCCACGGGCCGCAAGCTGTCTCCTTTTACCTTGCCGGCCATGTGCGAGGTCACGCTCGGCGTTGTGAGTGGGGCTGGTATGCTACTGATGCCTCGCCCATGCATAACGGGCCTCTCACGGGATGGCAAGCGCTCCGTCCTCGTTTCCGCCCCGGCGCCTCTTTCGGCACTAGCATCGCTCCACTCTTCTGGTCACTGTACTTGCGCCGCTTCAGTCGGCCGCTGGCCAGAGGCTGTCTCCTCTCTCCTCCACCCCATCGCCGCAGCCTCACACTTCTCACGCTGCGAGGCGTGGGGAGGGGTTAACGCTGCTCCCGGAGGCTGCTTACTTCAATTTGGGCACTGGGCACAGTTTATTCTAACTTGCAGGGTGCGGAGGAGTGGGTAGCTACTCCACTCTCCGTCTTCCTCGCAGCGGGCTCGCCTCCCTGCCCCTTATTTTATGGGCTCACCTTCTGCCCGCTCGCCATTTACTTCGTGCAGTCTGCGGTAGTGTCTGGCATCTTGACGGTCCGGCCCTGCTCACGCTGCAGCTCCGCCGTCCCGGGCTTCTCTTCATGACAGACAGCCCGGCGACAGACACTCTAGAGGCGGGGTGGGCTCCCGCTCACCTTTCGGGAGTCACTGTAGGCCCAGGGCTCATCGCATGCCCCGCGGGCCGTTAGACGCGTCCTGCGCCTGCTCTCAGGGGAGGGGTGCCTTTCACACGGCAGCTCTCTCCCCCTTTTTACAGCTGCTGGGCTGCTGCACGCACGGGCACAGCCCCCTCGTCGCCAATGTAGTATTTGGGCCTCAGGCCCACATCCGGATAAAAGAGGGACACAGAGGGACACAGACACATGGTATACTGGTGCAGTAACTGGCCCAGAGCACGTGCGCTCGGCCCCTTTTATTGTCAGGGTCACCTGACTGGTGACGCCTGTGGTGGGTGGGTGTTCAGTGTGTCTTACAGCACAGGCGGAACACTAGAACGTATCCAGCCGGATACTACACTCACATCACATTAAAAATCACCAGCAGTTCAAATACCGGCACTTGTGCAGTACATTTCCGGGGTTGGGAAAGGCCATATCGAGATAAAACTGATTAAAGCTTCACAGTCCTCACCGTTAAGCATTGGCTTTCACGGTGCCCAGTCACTGGTACTGCTTCGGTATTCCGAGTCAAAGTGCAGGACGGGAAGAAAATGCCAACTCAACACTGAAAATCTCAAGATTTCCTCGCGTCGAATACACACCTCCTCCACTGCCCACTACTGCGATTCCTCTTCCCAAAGTATGATCCCGGGGCCACCAGTATAGCACTCCCATGCTACCTCCAATTCCAACTGCGGTCAAACCAGCGGCCCAAAACGACTGGTGATGCGTGTTAAACGTCAACCGCTGACGTTGAATACATAACGGAACACCTCCCACTCCAAAAGGACAGAGAGCTCGCACACGAACCTGCGAGGTTAAAAATGTACTTATTTATGCAGTGACCTACATACAAATGTATTTTTCATGTCTCCTCAAGTCTTTGTTGAAGTCAGAGAGCTCACATGCCCCGAAAAAGCCTACAGTGAACTGGGATGGAGAAGGCTAATTGTTGCCTTCTTTAGGTCTGGCTTAAACAAAAGACGGTTACCATACCTGCAGCAAAGGGAGGTTTATGTTCATTGACAGAAAATAATGTTGTTCATTAGACCGAAAGTAACACAAAACAAAGGCCTTTTGACCTCTTAGTTATCCACAACATGCAAGAAAGTTATTAATTTTGCATTACAAAATCACCAGGGTAATGAGATAGTAATTAAAACCCAAGCTCGCCTAATCAAAATGATAAGTGTACTGATGGTAATACTCGTTGCAGTTGTCTAATAGAGGAGTGCCTAGTAATTGAATATTCATTAGCTACAATGTCAAATACATTTTACAAGACTTCCACTCTCCCGTATTTTTTTGAAGCGACATTTATTAATTACCTGAGAAATACGATTACGCCTATGCATGTTGTATAAATAAACTGTGCTGTAAAAATGCAAAATACTTCTTAGCTCAAATAGTTTCAAACATTAAGGAGCTGTTAATTGATATTTCAGAGAGCGTAGCAATTGGCAAACTAGCATCATATTATTAATTGATTTTCTGAGTCGTAACTGGCAATGTAAGGCAAAAAAACGAAAAACGTTTTAAAGTGTACGTCAATGCTCTGCTACTTATTGAATGCACTTAATTAGATTCCATTCCTGAAATGGAAATTGACGAAACAGAGCTGTCCCAGGAAATAGAATAACTTTCACTGTGTAAGTGGATTGGTGTCAAAATTTACAAGCAATTTACTGTCCCACTTCCAAGACTGTCAATGAATGGGCCCCAAGATGCACAGAAAGTTTCCAAAGGCAGAGGATGCAAAGCACAAAATAATGCTTTGCTTGCGACTTTTTTTTTAATGCAGGGCACTGTCAACCATTTTAATTTATTCATTGGGTGTTTTTTTTAAATTTGAGAGTGCCACTTAGAACTTGGAACAGCACAAGTCTCACTGTAAATCAGCAGGGCTCACATCCTGCCAAACCAATAGTTTCTCTGCTTCATTTAGAGGTGGGTGATCCACCCGGTTCCCAATGGAACAGCATCAGCTTGGCTGACAGGACATTTTAACTGATGGTCCACCTGCCACAAACAATTCAACAACAAGAGAGTGAGGGAAAAGGAGAATAGGAACCACTCTCAGTCCCCCATATAACAACTACAAATAAACAACAAAAGAGTGAAGCCTACAGTAAAGAGAAGCCAGCAAGAGGAGTCACTCTCGTTTTCTAAAAGAACCCTCACTCACCAACCTAGTTGGTGACATGCTTCATCATCGGGTTCCCACCAGGGGGGCCGAGTGCCTCCCTGGTGTGCTACAACGCCTGGCTACAGCGGAGCGGGGTTTTTTTGTGTTTGAGTGAGTGTGATAATTGTGGTGAAAAGGTTAAAAAATACCACGATTTTATCCAGAAGATAATTTATTAATGGAAAATCGGGTATAGTTAAAAACGATGTGATGGATGTATAAGCTGGGAAAATCTGTCCCGCTACATCCTGTGTAAAAGAGTGAATGTGGTCAACATGTTTCTGCCTCCAAAAAGCCCTTAGCGAGGCATTCGTCAGGACCTTTAACCACGGCGGTATGTGCGCGCTAAGGCGCACCCTGACCTGTGGTTAGTGTAATTCATGCGAGACAACTTACAGTTTTTTATGTATATCAAGCCCCCAGAATTTCTGAAAGCCAAAGAGAATCTGTAAAATAAAAATGACAGACAAACAGAAACAATCACATCATAGTAAATGTTCGTCATATTAATTCTGTCAGTGGGTGAGAACTACTCATGCTGCTTAATCGGTGCTCCTCGGGGTGCAACAGTAACCATAACTCTGAAGGCTACCGTGCTATGGAGTCAAAATTGTGCGTGAAGGTTTAGCACTAATAATTCACGAAGACTTAGTGATCCAGTACGTGTCGTATTACATAATGGATTCTACCAGTAATACATGAAGCAAAAACGTGCTCCAACTCATGCACGCCTAACCGGACATTGCCGGTAAGAAAATAGATAAAAGACTTCCGTGAACTTTACTATACCGATGAAACCACAGGTAAAAGAATACTAGTCGGTACGGACTTTTAAACAGACTGATAGTATGGAAAACCTTCTTACATTCAATGTAGGACAGCCTTACACCATGGGTCACAGGGGGGGGGCGGTGGCCTGTATTCACACGCTGTGGGCATAAGGCAAAATAAAACAATACTGGTAAACAAACAGTCAAGGTGGTAAGTTAGGATGTTTACCCAAGATCGTAGGGAAAAACAGGGGAAGTTTACTCACTACTCCAAGGCCAGGCACCCTCTCGGTACCTGGATACTCCCGTCAGCTGGACCCCGTTGATCATGTCTAGTTATATCGGTGCACTTATGTAGTTTGTGGCGCGCCCGGGAGACTTGCGGGGTATGTCTCAATGACGTCGGGACGCATAAAATAGGCCAATCAGAAGAGTAGATGGACTATAACCAATCAGAAATGTTTGGTAGACTAGAACGAGTACTTCCAGACTGTACGGCAAGACTACTACGTGTTTCGAAACTTTATTAATACCCCAGGTGATGCCGCACAATTAGAAACAGAGTGAGATATGGGACAATGTATGCTTGACAAATTAAGCAAGTGTGAAACGCCAAATTTCTTTAGTGGTGTCACCACAAAGCTACATAAAACTTTAGGAAGATCAGAAAAACAGACCCATCATGTTAGAGTCGTGTATACTAACGCGAAGATGTAAAAATACCCCACGTGTTCTGCCGAGAAATGTTTATTATTAATCAGTTATTAGGCAGAGAAGGCACTGAATATCTGAAACTGGGTAAAATAGTGTTAGCAAAAGGCTGATTACTGATATGTAATGCTGAAAAAAAATTTGTTGTAAAAAGCAGGTAGGAAAATCCAACCAGGCAAAGAACAGATAAAAACAGATGAAAAAGCCCCTGGCAGTAGGTCAGATATACTTATCGTCGTAACACTGAGCCCCATGCAGGGCACTGTCAACCATTTTCATTTATTCATTGGGTGTTTTTTTTTTATTTGAGAGTGCCACTTAGATCTTGGAACAGCACAAGTCTCACTGTAAATCAGCAGGGCTCACATCCTGCCAAACCAATAGTTTCTCTGCTTCATTTAGAGGTGGGTGATCCACCCGGTTCCCAATGGAACAGCATCAGCTTGGCTGACAGGACATTTTAACTGATGGTCCTCCTGCCACAAAGCCACAAGAAAGAATGCATTGTAAGGCCCAATCTTTTCTTGGCCAGACCTTTGCTGCAAACTTTTCCTGCCAGGACGCCCATGGGAGGCATCGGGGTCCAAAGCAGATAAAATATCTGTTGGTCACGGCCAATCATTTTTGCATTTTAGAAAAAACACGCGAGTATATTTCTGAAATACAAAAAAATGCAGACGACAGCCTGGCATATAATTTTTTGCACGATGTGCTCATGCCATGTAAGTCAGAGCATTTTCAGCATAACAATCCTTGCCAAGACAACAGAGACTGTAAAATTCTAAATGAGTCTCTAAGCTTTGTTATGGGCTTGTATAAAACAGAGGGTTCTCTCATAGGCCATACTGTTCTGATTTTGTTTTTCAGCCTGTGTATTTCCTTGAGGGCCATGCAACCAGCACATACTTTGAGCCAGTGGATGCAAGTGGGGCCTACCAGCACTCATTTTTGAGAACCAGCACTTATCAGACTTTTTGACCTACAGTAAGAGAGAGAGAGAGAAAAACATAGAAGGGGCGAAAAAGGAGGAAGAAAATGATGAAAAACTGTGAAAAAGGGAGAAAGGATGAACCTGCGAGGGAGATAAAGGGACAGGAAGTGCTTGGTGGTTAATTAAAGAGGGATGGTGTGGAATCAGGACTATTGAGCCCGACCTTTGATACTGCTAGCCATGGACATCTGATGAAAACTTTGGGGCTGTCACATATTCTTTTACATATTTATGGGGTTTCTGACTTTCAGTTAAAATCCATGATAACTGATAGAACTCCACAAAAGGAAATATTTGGAAAAAAGGAAAACCCTGGATTTTGCTGCATTTTTACTTTTTTGGAACCATCTGATGTCAAACTGTGCAATTGCAGCTCCTACCCTCCAAGCCCTTTTCTGTGATGGATTCCCCCTTGTCTAGCCCACTTGAGCCATGCTAAGCTACTTAATATTCCCCTATGCACATCTGCAAGGTCCTGGGACCCATAGGACCTACTTCCATTTCTGTTTTGGGAGCATGGATCATATCATAGGGCGTCAGCTGTCAAATGTTTAATGGCAAAATTTACAGAGAGGGGCAAGGAGTCTGCTACTAAGGAACTTTCTAATCATTTCCGAGTCAAACTCCTACAGGGATGAGAATGGAGATTGTGGAAGATGGAGTGCTTCACTGCCAGAAGATTTACAACTAACCAATGCAGGGCTAGAACCTGTGCTTTAGGACCCCTGTGCCTGGCAACAACTTCTCATTGCATCTGCTTCCCACTTCAATACTTCATTTACCTGAATAATGTCCCACACTTGTGTTGTGTTTCTCTTTCTCAGGTCCCTTGTGATGCCATCCTCATTTCTTTTTTTTTTCTATCTCACAAGTTCCTTTGGAGTTGGCTAGTTGCTTCAAAGTCTCTGATACCTTTGTGTTTTGGGAAGCTTTGCCATTATGCAGGTTGATGCTGGTTCTCAAAACCTTAAAACCGCTACCAATGCAAATTTTGTGTTTACTTAGCTCTTCCATCAACACAGTAGGGCCTGCCAAACAAGAACGCTGACCCCAATTCCGGGCCAGGTTTTGCCATCTCAGACCTATGACCTGCAAGAGCTCATGCGTGTCACTCTCTCGCACCCTTCTCCATTTCCTTGTCCTTCCCCATCTAGTGGTTACTATATTTCCGTTATCTCCCAAGGGAGTTGAGGTAGCAGGAACTCTTGTCGAATCCATGTCTGCAAGGCTACAGAAACTTGACATCAGCTCATTATTCACTGTATGTGGCTGTTTAATAGCCAGCAGGTTTGCAGCGTAACTCTGAACAGTGTCTCCATCCAGGCAAGAATAATCTTCATGGTTCAGTCCTCCTTCATTGAGAGAGGGAGAGAGCTTCACTTTTTAAAAGATCTGGTATCAGGATAGTCTCAACAAAGATCACTGTGCATATAGATCAATGTCCTCCCATAAAACACTAGTCACAACACTCCTATTTCTAAAATTGGATTTGCTGCTGCAGAAACGCTCCACCTGGAACAAACTTGTTTCTTCAGCACAGGGAGGTTGCGTGTTAGATAGATTGACTCTGGTGGTCAGTCCTAGTCTGCAAGACGTCTGGAAGTGAAAACAGTTTCTATGTCCCAATTTTGCAACAGTCAGCCTCTTTTTCCTGCAGCTCTTCGCCTAAGGCTCCCAGACTTCAGGGGAAGGTCTTAGGACACTTAGGAATAATCCTACAGAGGCTAAGCATAGTCAAGGGAGAGTTCATTGGAAATGGACACCTGGTCTTCCAGGAAAAGTATTTTTTCAGCTTGTCGTGTCCCTGTAGCAACAGAGGAAATCAGCCCTTGACCCTTGAAGTCCACTTTGTTGTCCTGGGTACATGAGGGAACACGTCCAGTCCTTTGTACCTGGGTCCATGATACTGGTCTTCCTACATGGGGAAGAAAAACACATCCCCACATCCAGGCCATTGTTTCTGCTCTGGGAGCAGTTTTCACACCTCATTAAGGCCAAACACTGCCTGGGCAGCTGCTGGGGAGCTAATGCAAAATAGCCTGCAGGAGGTTCAGGCAGGGAAAAGGTTACTTTTTATTAGTTATTTTCCTGAATATTTATTAGAAATCTAATATCACCAATGGATTGGAATTTAAAAAACATATGAAAATTAGTATTTAAATGACTTTTTTTAGCCTTTAACTGTCAAATGTTTCAGATTAAAGTTTATATTTTGTACTTCAACAATTTCTAAGATTCAGCTACAGTCCTGCCAGTGAAAATAGCTTTTGGGGCCTAGTCACTGGAGGAACAGGCCAATTTCAATTTTGCCCGTTTCACTTTTAAATATAAAGACACCCTTCCTTGTGGTCAAGAAGGTATACTTAGGGGTGACATTACTATTAAAAAGCAAGGTTTCCTGCCTGTCGAAAAGGGTTATTTTGACAGATGGGATTGCAGATTTTTAGGCTGCTGCAGTCAGACCACAGATGGTAGGCCTGAAGCTAAGTTTTCACTGCCCACACTGTGGATGGCACAATAGGTGCTGCAGCCCACAGGTGGTGTTTAGCTTCCAGGCACTGGGTATATTTTCTGTACCACATACTATGGACTTCTAGGCAAGCTAAATAACTCAATTAGGGTAAGCTAGTTTAACCATATTGAAAGGGGGAGCACTGACACTTTACTCCTGTTTATCATGGGTAAAGTGCACAGAGTTCTAAAGCAACCTAGACATGGCAAAAAATATGGGGAAAACACACAAAATATAGGGGCATATTATCTAGGAAATGCGATAATTATCGCAAATCGCGCTTAGCGCGATTTACTCTATCGCTGGATTACATCGCCGTGTTAGCGACGTATCATCAACGTTTTGCTAACAGGCGATGTAATTCCAGCGATAGAGGCCGCTTCTCAGGAATAGCGCGTGAAATCCAGCGATCATTTCACAGCGCTAAGGAGAAGCTTGCTGATAGGGGAGTGTGGACCTAACCTGGCAATCCACCTCCCATTATCAGTATGCCTAAGTCACTTTCAAAGCAGGCGTTACATTCCTGCGATAACCGCGGTCAGCGCGGTTATTATTATCACTTCGCGGGTCTGCTGCATGGCTTGCTAATATCGCGAAGCCGTGTTAGCGAGGATTCCCATGTTGTTTTACAAAGGAACGCCTACTTTGCATGTCATTAGCGATATTGATTGCTGACATGCAAAGTCGAAAGGAAACACGCGCTAACGCTTGTTAGCGTGTCCTTGATGATATTGAGATAAAACAATTGCCGCTTTTTCGGCGCTATGTGCCAAAAAAGCGGCCATATCTCTCTTGATAATATGCCCCATGGTCTTTTGCTCCAATTGCTATAGGGTGTTTTGTATTAAATTGGTGTTATCTTGCCTTGGAAAAGCTTACCCTAAGCAGGGAAACTGTAATTCACGTTCAATGTCAGGGAAGTTGATAATTGAGGTGTACTGTCAGGAACACAGAGAGTCTCACCTTGAAATTGCAATCACATATTTGAAAAAGGAAAAACAGTGTGAATTTGAACATCTATATATGATTTGTTGATGTCAATGAAGAAACAGATAAAAGTGTACAGTGTCTGAGTGACATGGATAAAGGAGAGTAGGCAAAATATATTTAGAGTATCCTAAACAATAGGCAGTACAGGGTCATCCAGTAGCAATGAAGCAGTTTGCTACTCTGGCAGATACATGAGTGGTGAAGACAAAGAAAAATGTGATGTTGAAATTGCCATTAGAAAAACAATGGGAGAACTCCGGTGAGACAGAGATGATCTCTCTTGGAGGCGTAGGCTAGAACCAAAGAAAAATGGAATCCAGAAAAGAAACCTCTCTGAGTTGAACACTGTTTTAGGAATAAGATGAGAAGACAAGAAATTAGAACAATGTGTTGATGGAGGATTAGTATGATGGAAAGTAAGAAAAGCTGTAATGAAGATAGGAACTACATTTAGGCACCAACACACTTCATATGACTGAAGAGCACAGAAAATGGTGAAGAACAGTCATGAACTTTCATCAAGACAGTTGTTAGACTTGGCATCTTTGGCGTGGTTTCCCCTGACTTTTAGCCTCTACCTCCTGTATTTTTGATGCTGTGCAGGGTTTCGTTTTTGCTGGCTTAGATGCTTTGGGCACTTTGCCAATGCTGATCAGTGGCAAAGTGCAAGTGCTCCCGTGTAAATTGTTATTATGATTGGTTCTCCCTGATTGGCATATTTGATATACTGGTCAGTCCCTAGTAAAGTACACTGAGTGTGCCGGGGCTGGTAAATCAAATACTACTAGTGGGCCTGCAGCACTGATTGTGCCACCCACATGAGTAGTTGTGAAACTGTAACTCAGACCTGCCACTGCAGTGCGCAGTTGTTAACTGCCATGCCGACTTGGCAAGTGCACCCACTTGCCAGGCCCTAACCTTTCCTTTTCTTACATGTTAGTCAACCCTAAGGTAGGCCCAAGGTACCCCTGTGGACAGGGTGCAGTGTATGTTAAAGGTAGGACATGCCCTGGTGTGTGTGGCATGTCCTGATAGTGAAATACTGCCAATTTCGTTTTTCACTATTGAAAGGCTATCTTGCTCCAGAGGATAGAATGGGAGTTTATTTATAACATCTTATAAATATAACTTCCCATTGGAACAAGATACAGAAATAAAGTTTAGGCTCTCTGAACTCAGAATTTAATAACAGATCTTTTAGTAAAGATGGTTTTTAAATTGTGTGTTTGAAAATGCCACTTTTAGAAAGTAGGCATTTTCTTGTTTAACCATTCTGTGTGCCTCTGCCTGTTTGTCTACTGACTGTCTGGTTTTGGAGTGACAGGGGCTGGGGAGATGCATTCTCTCAGACAGCCACCGGGGAGGGGAGTTGATGTGTGTTCTAAGCATAGTCAAGGGAAAGTTCAGTTGGAACTGGACACCTGGTCTTACAGAAAAAGTATTTTTTCAGCTTGTCGTATCCCTGTAGCAACAGAGGAAATAAGCCCTTGACCCTTGAAGTCCACTTTGTTGTCCTGGGTAAATGAGGGAACACGTCCAGTCCTTTGTACGTGGGTCCATGATACTGGTCTTCCTACATGGGGAAGAAAAACACATCCCCACATCCAGGCCATTGTTTCTGCTCTGGGAGCAGTTTTCACACCTCATTAAGGCCAAACACTGCCTGGGCAGCTGCTGGGGAGCTAATGCAAAATAGCCGGCAGGAGGTTCAGGCAGGGAAAAGGTTACTTTTTATTAGTTATTTTCCTAAATATTTATTAGAAATCTAATATCACCAATGGATTGGAATTTAAAAAACATATGAAAATTAGTATTTAAATGACTTTTTCTTAGCCTATTACTGTCAAATGTTTCAGATTAAAATGTATATTTTGTACTTCAACAATTTCTAAGATTCAGCTACAGTCCTGGGAGTGAAAATACCTTTTGGGGCCTAGTCACTGGAGGAACAGGCCAATTTTAATTTTGCCCGTTTCACTTTTAAATATAAAGACACCCTTCCTTGTGCTCAAGAAGGTATACTTAGGGGTGACATTACTATTTAAAAGCAAGGTTTCCTACCTGTCGAAAAGGGTTATTTTGACAGATGGGATTGCAGATTTTTAGGCTGCTGCAGTCAGGCCACAGATGGTAGGCCTGAAGCTAAGTTTCCACTGCCCATACTGTGGATGGCACAATAGGTGCTGCAGCCCACAGGTGGCGTTTAGCTTCCAGGCACTGGGTATATTTTCTGTACCACATACTATGGACTTCTAGGCAAGCTAAATAACTCAATTAGGGGTAAGCTAGTTTAACCATGTTGAAAGGGGGAGCACTGGCACTTTACTCCTGTTTATCACGGGTAAAGTGCACAGAGTTCTAAAGCAAATTATAGACATGGCAAAAAATATGGGGAAACCACACAAAATATAGTCTTTTGCTTCAATTGCTATAGGGTGTTTTTTATTAAATTGGTGTGATCTTGCCTTGGAAAAGCTTACCCTAAGCAGGGAAACTGTAATTCACGTTCAATGTCAGGGAAGTTGATAATTGAGGTGTACTGTCAGGAACACAGAGAGTCTCACCTTGAAATTGCAATCACATATTTGAAAAAGGAAAAATAGTGTGAATTTGAACATCTATATATGATTTGTTGATGTCAATGAAGAAACAGATAAAAGTGTACAGTGTCTGAGTGACATGGATAAAGGAGAGTAGGCAAAATATATTTAGAGTATCCTAAACAATAGGCAGTACAGGGTCATCCAGTAGCAATGAAGCAGTTTGCTACTCTGGCAGATACATGAGTGGTGAAGACAAAGAAAAATGTGATGTTGAAATTGCCATTAGAAAAACAATGGGAGAACTCTGGTGAGGCAGAGATGATCTCTCTTGGAGGCGTAGGCTAGAACCAAAGAAAAATGGAATCCAGGAAAGAAATCTCTCTGAGTTGAAGACTGTTTTAGGAATAAGATGAGAAGACAAGAAATTAGAACAATGTGTTGATGGAGGATTAGTATGATGGAAAGTAAGAAAAGCTGTAATGAAGATAGGAACTACATTTAGGCACCAACACACTTCATATGACTGAAGAGCGCAGAAAATGGTGAAGAACAGTCATGAACTTTCATCAAGACAGTTGTTAGACTTGGCATCTTTGGCGTGGTTTCCCCTGACTTTTAGCCTCTACCTCCTGTATTTTTGATGCTGTGCAGGGTTTCGTTTTTGCTGGCTTAGATGCTTTGGGCACTTTGCCAATGCTGATCAGTGGCAAAGTGCAAGTGCTCCCGTGTAAATTGTTATTATGATTGGTTCTCCCTGATTGGCATATTTTATATACTGGTCAGTCCTTAGTAAAGTGCACTGAGTGTGCCGGGGCTGGTAAATCAAATACTACTAGTGGGCCTGCAGCACTGATTGTGCCAACCACATGAGTAGTTCTGAAACGGTAACTCAGACCTGCCACTGCAGTGTCATTGCGCAGTTGTTAACTGCCATGTCGACTTGGCAAGTGCACCCACTGGCATGTCCTGATAGTGAAATACTGCCAAATTCGTTTTTGACTATTGAAAGGCTATCTTGCCCCAGAGGATAGAATGGGAGTTTATTTATAACATCTTATAAATATAACTTCCCATTGGAACAAGATACAGAAATAAAGTTTAGGCTCTCTGAACTCAGTATTTAAGAACAGATCTTTTAGTAAAGATGGTTTTTAAATTGTGTGTTTGAAAATGCCACTTTTAGAAAGTAGGCATTTTCTTGTTTAAACATTCTGTGTGCCTCTGCCTGCTTGTGTATTGACTGTCTGGTTTTAGAGTGACAGTGGCTGGGGAGGTGCATTCTCTCAGACAGCCACCGGGGGGGGGGGGGTTGATGTGTGTTCTACCTTTCCTGAATGAGTCAGGGCTCAGATGATTAGACCTGGGCTGCATTCAGAGTAGGGGGAGGAGTTCTCACTAGCACCTGAATAGGCCTGGTCTGCATTTAGGGTGGTGGGAGGAGATTTCCCTTGCACCTGAATAGGGCCTGTCTGCCTTACACAATGCTGTCTCCCCCTCCTGCTGGGCAGCTGCACCAGAGAGGACAGAACTGGTTTGGACTGGGCTCAGGGACCCTTGCACAAAGAGAACAAAGACATTTTGGGGTATAAGTATTAGACCTAAAACCCCTGAACTTTAGATCATTCCTGGAATTCAAGAGGACCCTGTGCCAAGGAGAAGAGCTGGTGAGACTGAGGAGAAGTACTGCCCCTTTGCTGTGTGCTGTGTGGGGTTGGCCTGCAGTTGCCATTTCTGCCAAGGAAAGGAGAAGGACTTTGCTGTGTGCTGTGTCCCCTGCTTGAAGGAGATCTCCAAGGGCCTGTGTGTGCTGGACTCCTGTTCTGAAGTCTCAGGGACACAAAGACTTCACCCCAGTTCCCCTGAACCTCCTTGCTGGGAGTTCTGACCTGCCAAGACGTGCCTGTGACTGCGTGGGGACTCTGGAGGTTGTTTCTGCTGCTGGGAGCTGGAAAGCAACGCAACAACAAGAAAATCGATGCATCGCTCTTCTTGCGACAGTTTTTCCGACGCAACACCGTGGTGCGAGAATAATCACCCCGCACCGCAGCGCCGCTGCTGAAACCAACGCAGCACCTGTCGCCGCTGCAAGAATCGACACATCAAGGGTTCGCGGCTGACGAAACCGACGCAGCCCTGCTCGACCACGCCGCATCATTCGCTAACGCATCCCGGATTTCCACGCATGATCCCTGTGCAGCAAGTTTTCCCCGGCGCATCACCCGTGGATCGGTGTCGTCTCAGAATCGACGCATGGCTTCCCCCTACAGACCGGACCCGACGCACCGCTCCCCTGTGCCCAGAGGAACTGTCGCAAACACAAGGAGATGATGGACGGAGCGCTGAAACTTTTCAGACACTCACCCCCAGTCACAGATCTAGGTTGAATCCATCATCGTTCTTTAGCTCACTTTGCCACCTCAGTTCAGACCCAGCCATATGCAAATCAGTCTTGACCCTGTGCCTCATGGGAACAGTCCAGCCCGAACTGCCAAGCCAGGTCTTCCCTGAACCGGAAACAAGCATCCTGGGACCGGTTTCGGGCTAACAGCCCTCATCAGCCAGGCTCGCATCGCATCCTCGAAGGTCTCAGGAATCGACACATCTCTTTGTTTTTCGACGCTTCCCATCGCTGCGGCTGTTTGGCTTGGTGAATTTTGTCACAACAACAGGTACTTTGCAAGAAATCACGCATCCATAGTTTTCTATGGACTCAGTTGCTAAAACCCTTTTGAAAGACATTTTTCTTAATACTTGTATGTTGGATTTTTGTTGTTTTGGTCTTGTTGAGTTTAGATAAAGATATTTTATTTTTCTAAACTGGTGTGGTGTCCATTTGTGGTGTTATCACTGTATTACTGTGTGCTCTGAGTACAAATACTTTACACATTGCCTTTGGGATAAGCCTGTCTGCTCATGCCAAGCTACCAAGGAGGTTAGCAGGGATTATCTAGAGTGTTTATCCCCCTTACCCTGACTAGAAGCAAGGGCCCCTTTATGGACAAAGGTACCTACCTCTGCCAACTAGAGACCCGCATTTCTAACAGCAGTTTAATGTAGTTGGGAGCTAAAGTACCAGAAGAGACTCAGGATAGATTAGCACAGTAAAGGCTCAGGATGAAGGTCCAAAAGGGGAAGATTAAATGGGTTTGAGGACACAGCAGGGTCCGATAAGAATTGTATAGCAATTTGTCTTTGCCAATCCACTAAAGTCCTTAGTATGAATGGCCACGGTCTTACTGAGCTACCAATAGTACCAGCTTGTAGCGTACAAGATAATTATAAATCCTTCCCATATGGTCCCTATGAATGGGTATAAAAACGGCATGCAGTGGTAACACGTCAATTTCAACATACGAACTTATAATTCAGGGCATTTTCCTAGGCACCGATGCCTTCAGATTGACTTGGAGGCTTTGTCCCCAGAAATCAATGTGGTATTACTACATGCAGTAATACCGTAGGATGCCCAAAATAGTATTAAGAACCCTTTCATAATGAAGCCCTAGCAAGATTAAAACCGTTCATAAAAATGATAAGCAGAGCATTCAGCAAAAACACCAGTAAAAACTGTAATTGTGTCATGTCGAAACAATTTTAATTGTGTTCAAAGAGTTGCACCTTATTTAGGCTGAGGCACATTCTGTTTTTTATGCATTTAAGTGTTTTAGTACATTATGTTAACAAAACAAATTACATTAAGACAAGTAATTTTACTTCTCGATCTTCCGCAATAGAAATAAATTCGCTAAATGCGTTTCCGGTCACAGTACTTTTGGAAGTACTAATCATTTTGTTGTTTCATCTCTTCCCTGCCATTATTAAATATTTACAGTAACGTTGACAGGAGCAAGTGGTAGTAAAAAGATGTAGACCTTTTAGGTAAAGAAGGTTGTTAAATTGTTCTGTGGCATGAAAAGTACATGTCCATTTATCAAAAGGGCAGATTTCGTTCTGAATCCGATGCATTATGTGCCTGCCAGTGTGTGTTTTGCCTCTCTTCTTAGACCAGTAAATCATATTAATTTTAGGCAGATTAGATACACATTGCTTGCGTGGCAGGGTTCTTGAAATGATTCTTAAGTATAGCTGTGGAATTTTTGCATCAGGAAATCCAATCTTTTTTCTTCTGCAATGAAAACCGCTGGGAGAGGCGAATCGGGATGAACGAGCCTGCAAGGTCAGTGTAATGATGCAGTGGATTATATGGTTTCATTACAAGCTCTGGGAGACAGCCAATGACACGTTTTAATCCGTCTGCGTAGTCCTGGGGACGTGGAAATGTGGAAGGTCTTACTCGAGGCCACGTGTGGTGAATACAGACTCGTCTTAAGTGGTATTCATCACACCGCAGTGACCTCACTCTAACTGGCTGTCACGTGCATGCCGTTCTCGTCCTTCTGCAGGTGTAAAAGAAACTGTATTGCTATTGCTGTTCATTCACATAAAAATACATGGACAAGACAAAATATTCACGGTAGCCTCACAGTGTGTTCAATTACCACTCCCACCCGAGAAATGAATTATCTCATCTGCTTGTCTGAAGTAAACATCTGACTCGTTCAAGGACTGGAGTGGGTCAAGGAAAGGTTGGGGAATTCTCACAAGCTTGTGGGTATTCCCACATTTCCCGGGGTAACCCCTACTATGCAACAGTTCATGGGTGGGCTCATATGTACTGTCACATCACCATTGGCAAATATTGTGCATGAGTGAAATCCCTATATAGCTGGACAATTGCAAAAACCTGTCTCTCATCCTACATAACAAAGAGGGCACTGCTTTAGAGAAACATTAGAAAAGGCTTTCAAAAGGAAAATATTAAAAGCAGTTATTTATGCGGCTCATAGAGAACTGTTGCTACAGATAATCACGATTAAAATGTACCACAGCTCAATAGAGTTAAATTATTTTGCAGACAGCACATTGGTCTCAATAAATGGTTAACGGTGATAGCTAAATATTATGTGGCATATTTGAACTGTGACTATCCATAAAGACGGAAGAACGTATGCAATAATAAAGCACATAATTATAACTGTAAAAAGGCCATGGCCTACGTCAAACACTTTAAGGAGTGTGATGAGATATCCATAACCTGCTGTTTAATAGTTCAAACTGTTATGAAAGCTTCACATAAATATTCAAGGTCGAATGTCTATTTATATGTTACTGTTGATGGATAGGCAATGTTGGGCACACTAGTGCAAAGGACTTAGAAGGATGGGACTAGATTACACAATTTCAAACAGACCTCAATTTCAAACTTGGCGATTCTTTCCAGCATTTCCATAGACTATTTCCATTATTCCATTAAATCATGCAATGTCTAGAAGTTCAGAGAAATCACAGATTATAAATGTAGCAAATATTTCATTTTAATATTTATATAGCGCACCTGGACCACATCAGTATGAAGGTGCATTAAGAGAATAGGCATGATATCCAGATTTCTGGTGAGTAGAATTTAACAATAAATAGTAAAGTGAGCAAAGAGCAGTAAGCACTGAAGCACAAGACTACTTGCAAATGTTAGTGTGGTGATGAATAGAATGACCATGTGATTATCAATTTAAAAAATCACTGTAAGACACTAGAGTGGGTATTGTCTGAATAGCTGGGCACTAGTTGTTTGTGGAGGTACTGCCAGAGTTTTCTATGCTCGGGCGGCCATCACAAATAGGGATTGACTTTATACTGTTGAGGCTCTGAAGCTGGAGGTTTCCAGAAGAAGAGTTGTGTGACGTCTTAGACCCTTTGATGCTGGAGATAGTGAGAAGATCAGAAAGATTAGTTCAGTGTTCTCATGGATGGTCTTGTGGATAAGCAGCAGACTTTGAAAATGGTTCAGGGGGTCTCCAACTTTTTCTGTAGTGAGAACTACTTCTCATCAGTGAAAATCATCATGAACTACTGAAGGCTAAGCAACTTGTGCATTGTTACCAGATGCCCTTACGCCCATCTTAATTGACTTTAAGCGTACTATCCTTGGAGCCAGCTATTATGGTTCGAATAAAATACTTTGACCATGGGCACTCTGACAGGGCTGCCATGTGTGTCAGTGAGAGTGTGGTCTTTGAGGATTTATGAACATGTATGCGTATGAATGGGACATATGTGTACAGGTGACTGGGTGACTGTAGTATGTACTTGTGGCACAGGACATACCTTTTGCCATATGTGGCGCAGTTACAAGTATAACACAAATGGGAGACATTTAAAGTGCAGAAAAATGTTCTGCAAAAATAATCAGAATATGGAAAATGTTTCTGCAGTTTAAATTTCTCCACTTAAAATAATAGCTGTATTTTTAATTTAGAAATATGGCACTGTGTCGAGAAAATTAAACTGAAGAGTAAACTTTGTTTACATGGATTCCATAAAACTAATTATTAAAATTTTCACCCAATAACAACTGTCACATTTACAAACACCAAGCATCTTGCTCCCAGTGGCCTGTAGACATGGTGCTATATAACAGAAAAATAAATGTGTTTAAATGAGAGGAATTTTAAGTGAAGAAATGGGATTCATAAAACATTAAGACACAATTGGCTAAATGGAAAGTGGAGAAAGACATTAATACTTACTGTTTCATAGAAAAAGCTTTCAATTTAAATTCATCCCATTTGAAAACAATGACTATTTTTCAGTTATAAATATGGCATATGGGAGCAAAAGACCTTCTGTTTGTAAATGTGCCACTTTGAAATAGGAAAAAAATGAAGAGTTAATCATTAAGGTAACTTTTCATTTTAAAGTTCTCCCATGTAAAAGCATTCAGAAACATCATTTTGTTCTCAGCTCCCATATTGAGCTGACAAGGACTTTTAAAGAGTTAAATATTTCAGTGCTACAGTTCTTCACCTCTGTGCCCCAGCCTGGCTCATAAGTGTAACTGAGCACTGTTCATTATCATACTCTGCTATCTGCAGCCTGATGATAATAATGAAAAATAAACACAGCCTTCCCATAACCTTAAAAGAAAGATGTGACCCTGTGCTTATTTAAAAATGAACACAAGGCTGTGAGCTACTGTGAAGGTGTCTGGGAGCTACTGGTAGCACGTGACCTGTTCTGGGTGAAACGGGTAACCAGTGCAGATCACAAAGTATAGGAAGTATATGGTCAAATCTACCCAAATGGTTAACTAACCTAACAGTCAAATGTAGTACTCCTTTAAGCAGGGCTAAAATCGATTGATCCATAATCTCCAGCCAGCAACTTATTTCCAAGCCTCATTATGACATGTGAACAAACAACTTTTTTTAATACATCAGGGAGCTCAAAGTAACCACTTTCTTTTGCATATGTTGATGAAAGTTAGCAGCTTTTGCCACCTTTTTGATATTTGGGACAAATGTCAGGGGAAGTCAAGTGTGAAACAAAAGGATTTGAATCACAGATTAAGATAGGTATTGTTTATTTTACAGAGTTTTATATAGCGCGAACTTGACCCGAAGGTATCGGGTATCAGAGCGCTTTACAAGAGAGCCAGGTGAATTACATGAGAACACATTCATTTTTGTTAGGCACGGGGAGATTAAGTGATTTGCCCAGAATCACAGGATGTTGTGCGTCCTTGCCGAGACTCGAACCTGGTTCCCCAGATTTGAGGTCGACCGCCCTAGCCATTAGGCCAACTCCTCTCCCCAATATATAAATTCTTCTAGCTTGAAAGAGTCCAGGAGCTTGGGATCGAGCCTGCTTTTGGTTTAAGTTTCATTGGGTTTGAGAAGGAAGAAGTTTAATTGCATTTAAAATAGTCATTCTGTAAACAACCAATAAATGACACATCCTATGTCAACCTTTTCAAGTTCGTCTTTCAGAGAAATAGATATTTTGGAAAGTTTGTTCGCACTGAAAACCAGAACAATGAAATGAATATCTCAAATATATTATCTGTATTTTATAATCATAGATTACTAATTTCCTTATTCAAGCTATGATACTGCATAATACCACTTGTTCATTTTTAGTCATGCACCTCAAAACCTTTGTTATGCAATATGCATAAATGTATTATTTGCTCAAACGTTCAAAATACAAAAGTCAAAAAACACAAATCTATAAATTCACAACAACCAGACTTGTGTTACTGATTTTAAAACATTATGGGCCAGATTTAACACTTATTCATGCAGCGCAGTGCAGCAGCCGCAAATGCTGCGCTGCGTGAAAAGGAGAGAGGAGGAGAGCGCCATATTTACAGAAATTTGGCAATCTCCTCCCCTTTCCCTAGCTGCCATGCATCACAAAGACACCTTCGCGCCATAGGTCAAGGGTGTCTCCGTGAGTCTAGCATAGATTTTGTACTGGAAGGATATCCTTCCACTAAATAATACCATGCTTAGACTAACTTTGACCCTTTCCCCTCTGTATGTGTGTTGTAAAGTGCAGCACACATACAAAGTCAGAAAAGGAAGGAGACATGGAAGCATTTCTCCTTCTTTGAGCCTACTTCAAAATGGCGCAGGTTTCTGATGCTAAACCCTGTCTACTTTATTTAATAAATAGGGTTTAGCAACAAAAACCTTAGGTGGTTGCATGGGAACGCCCAAGCACCACCCAGGGTATGCCGCCTTGGCGCTAAGTAATGCAAAGCAGTGCTATGCGCTGCTTTGTGTTACTTTCACGTTATTTCCAGCGTTAAACAAGTTTAGCGCTGGAAAGGAAATTAAAAAAAAGATTTTGTGCTGATTTGCGTCACTTTTGTGATGCAAATACGGCGTAAAATCTTAGTAAACCCCCCCACCTATGAGTCTAATCAAATAAAGCTGTGACGCCGAGTTGATACCATCAGGAACTTGTAAAGATGAACTCTACCAAATATGAGAAAACGCACAGCATTCATCAAGGAAACACTTGATAGTCAAATTTGTTAATAAGAACACACGCAGTCCTAATGAACATGGCTCAAAAACAAATGTAGAATACTCTTCTGAGTACATCAATAACATTTTATGCCAGACACTTCACATAGCATATTCACATTGGCACATAGAGATGGCCACTTCTGCGATGTATGCAGGTTGGAATGGATGTTAAATAAGCACAAAACACAATGCACACGTTTAGATACTGAAATATGCCCCAAGCAGTAACATAAATAATGCCAACGTCTGCATAGTATGATGCCCTAATAAATAAAATTAGACATTCTAATTAAAAAAAAAAAACTTATTTTCACAAAACATGCACACGCGTTGCAAGGAGGCATGTGCACATGACAGCAAAGGAATCAAATTCCAAAGCAACTTCAAGATACAGCCAACAGACTGGAAAGTTGTGGCAGCTGCAATAAAATACATGTAGCACAAATTACACATTGTGGCAAGTTCTTAGAAAAGTATAACTTTGTAAACTCTTACAAAGATATGTTGATAAGTAGTACCTCAAACCCAATCCGGAGGGCACAGAAGAACCGTGGGACCTTCGCCCATAGTCACAACAGGTGGTGAGCACATCACATTGACACACATATCAACTCATCAGCTCATCAGCACATATGGTGCCAGGCTACTAACACTCCAGATATATGTCTAGGTGGATATGTCATGAACATACAACTACAATTATATGGATACCCTCGACCTACATGAAGAGTATGGTCCCCTACGTGTCCATATGCACTCAAACACTGGTTCTGCCAGTTACACCTTTAAAGAGCCTCCACAGAAACTTATGATAATAGTTAGTACATTGGGTACAAAGAAGCCCCCAGGTGTCTGACTACACTCGGCCTGCTAAAAATGGCTGTAGTCCCACTTTATTTTCTTCAGCGCATTTGCATGCATAGCACCACAAATACCTTGAAAAATGGAGGATCGATGGGCATTCAAAGCACAGTGAGGGACCTTCAACGACACACAAAGCCTCCTCTACAATTTGCCCTTTACAGGATCTTAACAATTTCAGTTGAAAAGCAATACGAGTTTGATGAAAGCTCAAGCTACAGTTAATCTTTGAGAAAAGAATTCCATTAAATTTGTACCCTCAGGGGTCCCCTAACAAACCCATAAGCTATAGTCTTCCATCATTAACTCATACAGAGTACCTGCTCATCCACCCATTTGAAGGTGCGGAAACTATCCTACCAATGATTTGAAAGACACCAGTGCCAGGGACCAACCCTGAAAACATGCGGAGTAACAACACGCATTTCCATAAGCAACAAGATCCCCATGCTAAAGCTATGAAATTCGGAACTGCACCCTGTGGGACCTGATAACTCATAATATGCCTCATAGACACGTCTCACACAGTTGTGTCACCACACAGTCGATGGGGATATATTGTCATGACATCAAAATCATGGATGATGACATCAGCTCCCTAGGCAGTGACCAAGAAGTGACTGCTCTCAAAAATACCAGGGTCAATCAAGAGAGAGCAACCAAGATGCCTGGCTCATGAAATGAGAAGTGTTGTCTATCGCATGAGGTGCAGCCTCATTTAAAACCATTGCACCATTTTAGCAACAAACAAAAAAAGAGGAGAATCCAGAAAGCCACATGGGATGACGTATGCAAGAAAATCGGTGCATAGATACAACACAGTAAAAGTGTGGCACAGCTAAAGATACCACCAGAATAAACTGGCATTCACTTCAAGACAGGCATAAAAGACTGCCACTGGTATTGCGCAACAGACCCCCAGCGACATCATAGTGAGACAACAGAAAATGTTGCATCTCTGTTGGCATCCTAATTCTTTAGTACTTTTTAGTACTTTTGAAAGGTATATTCATTCAAAACCATATTTGGGAATGGTTGAAAATGACCACTTTATCTAGTTTACTGGTAGCACGTATTGCCGAGAATATCTGAAAAGGTCCATCCACATGCTTATTAAATTCCTTAGGAAATGCCTCGCTTATGTTACATCTTGGATGATATATTTAGCATGTTCTCCCAAATTTTCTTTTTTTATACTTGATTCCAAACTGAAAGCCATCTGTCTTACAAGTTCGTTTAATGTTCAAATTGGCACATGTGACCTTTGGTGAGTGAGCAATAAATGTGCCCAATTTGTACAGCTGCACAAAGTCCAGGCCTGATCTAGAAGCTTGAAGGAGATGTTTATCCAATTATACCCAGAAAAAAAGATAACATAAGCTTAAGGGCCCAGGTTGGTTCAGAAGACTGCAGGCCTGATTTAAAAAAGAAAACGTCATTGTATTGACATTGCCATATTGCACATATGCATGTTTTAAATAAGGAGTTTTATATAGTTTCCGGTGGTGGGCATAAAGTCTGGATTTTGTGTGGATAGGAGAAGTTTGAGTTAAATCGGCGAGAAAGACCCTCGGCTGATATTCTTTAATCACAGGCCTCCAAATATGTGGAGGTTAGTTATAGGTAGTGCACACCTGATTGGATTCCAGGTTGTTTCTGAAAAGCATGCCATTTGGTTATCAGCCCTAAGCCTAGGATTCAGTGTTTTCAACAATCAGTGTACCTGGACTCTGAGAGAACTTCTGTGATGACAAATCACTTTCAAATGCGTACGCACGTTTCTCTAGCGTCACATAGTCCAGAACTAGGAACGCTGAAAGAGATCTCCGCCCCACTTATACATAGAAAGTTAAGGTAACATATAAAAGCATTTATGTGCACAAACTGCAGATTCTTAAGTTTAGAAGTGCAACATATCAGCCTAAACTATATTTTTTCCACATTTTCTAGGGAAAATGCTACACACCTCACATTCACAGTGCAAAGATAGTAGATAAATACGTATGGCAAAATCAAAAGAAGCATTAGATGTTCTTTATTTACTCTCCTTGCATGTGTTTTGTTTGTTGCCATGTTGCTTGTCTGATTTTAGCAAACAGTGTCATCAAAGGACTAGTCGATTTTCCCTGGCAGGATCCCTTTGTGGCTCGTAAATGCATTTCAACTTCACATGACATCACATCTCCCCTGGAACAAAGTGGCCAAATTGTAACTTCAAAGGACCGCATCACATTGGGATTGAGAGAGAGACGTCCTAATGCACAGGTCACATCAGAAGCTATTAGAAGACATTCTTCCTTCATGTAGAAAGAACCTTCCAGCTACAGTGGAACCCATCTCAGATGAGACCTGGAGTGGTAGAGATTTCCTTTGAATGAAGTATGGAGAAAGCTGGAGAGAAGCAAGTTGTTGCCATCTTTCTTGGCTTTAGTAGAAAAGATTCTGGAAAAGCTATTAAAGTTACAAAAATCTTTGCTGAAACAACAAGTTAGTCACACTACTATAAATATTAGGCAGGACACTTTAGGTTTTATTGGCTTAGGCAATTTTGCTGATAATGCATTGAGCTCACATTTTAAAGGCCGATGCATTAATAGTCTTAAGGAGATAGATGCCGAGAACAGAAGAGAAGCAGTCAGCTAGAAGAATTCCTTTCTGCCTAGTATGAATTTTGGAGAGAAATTTCTCTCTCATTTTATCCTGAATCGCTGAGCATGGAAAGCTGCTCCACGGAATAAGTGAGATAACCTCTTGTTGAACCAGAGACATTAGAAATTATGCAATCTCAATATTTTTTGCTGCATGTCTTCCTGGCACAATATTACAGATATTGCGCACTTCTCCTGTTTGCGCCATGGCACTGCTTTAAGAAGGTGCACTGGGTGCAAACAGGAAAAGTGCACCCTATCATGTATAATACACTGCCTTAAGGGCAGCCGCGAACTCATGCTGTCCCCAGGGCAGCGCATTCAAGAGAAATACGGAGCAGCTGTTTAAAAGCTGCTCCATGTTTCTCTGTTCAGGTGGCAACCCGCCTGCAATTTAACAAGGGATTTCAGATCCCCTTGCAAGCGGGTGCAGGGAGTGAGTGCACCTGCCTGCAAGGGGATGTCTGGGGGTCCATAGGACTCCCTTTCTCCCCTCCAGAGGGCTGCCATCAAGGGGAACACTGTCAGTGTGCGTCCTGACAGCTTCTTTACCTCTGCGACACAATCTATAGTATGGCATGGGCGCAGAGGCATAGAGATTCCCTCATTTGTATGGGGCCAAGCCCCCATGCAAATGAGGGAATGCCCTCTTGAGAAAGCACAGGCGCTACATGTGTGCCAGAGCTTTCAGTATTACAGAAGGGCCTGCAGAAGCCTCTGTGGCCCATTCTGTAATACCAATGTGCTCCTGGGCGCGCAAAGCGGGCACACATGCACGTTGCGCCCCTGGGGCACGCTCTGTAATACGGCCCCACGTCTGCAGAAATAGCTTTGATGGGCGGCAGACCATGTCTTTTATTTCTTTTCCTATTTTGGCTTATTTTTGGTTGCTTCAACTTAAAGTGCTCACTACTGCAAGAAGGAATCCAGCAAGGCTACCTCTGCTTCCTTGGGCACTGATAGGCACAGAAGGCTAGTCCCCACAGGAATGCCATCAACTTTGTTCTTTGCTCTACTGGCACACAGACTCTGAATACCAGCAGAGGAGCCACCTCCTCTATTCTCTCTTCTCGCTCCCCATGCTTCATTCCTCAGCATGGGTAGCACAGGAAAGACCTCTGAACTTTGACCTGGGGAATCCTCCTTCACACAGTCATGTTCCTATCAGGCATGGGGGCTTCCTGGCAAGAGCAGTATCAATTTCTTACGCTCTGCTGGAGAACAGTTTACACATCAAGCTTCACAGTGCCAATAGTTCCAATTTGAAGCCCACTGTCCATGATGGTGGATTTTTTGGCCCAACATTCTGGAAAAAGGCTGCATAAGAGTGGCTTAAATTTATGCAGATTTCTTATACAGGATTTTCTACTTCATGCTCATGGTGGCATGCGCTTGCCACCAGAAGGGCTAAATTAGGACCTCCAGGCCTCTAGGATTTCTGATATATTTTATAATAATTTCTCCACAAATGCAAAAGTCCTTGTGGACCTGCCTTCTTGTTCCCAGCTCTGGGTGGTCCCTGGCCTATGGTCTTTGTGGAACAGCACCCAATGGCCCAGAAGGTAGACGGTACACCCTGCCTGCACTCACCAAGTCCAAGGCCTCTTGGCCACTTTCAGGGCACCTGTGTGTCCCACAGGAGTCTCAGGTACCCCTTACCAGGGCATTTTCAGCCACAAGTTGTCCACAGAAGTCCAATGATTCCTTCTGCATTCAGGGTCTCAAACAAATCAACCCCCTACTGTCCCCTAAAGTGATTGGGGAAGCCAGCACCACCCAGAGTCTAAGAACTATAGCTCTTGAGTCCTTCCAGCACAGACTGGGGTTCATTGGTGTGACAGTCTGTCCTGCCTCTTCTGTGCTTTCACTCTTCTCAAAGTCTCTGTCCCTTTGCAACGGATTAAAAGTGGATGTGAACAGTTTAGGAGGTGGGTGTCCACACCTAATCCTGAGACAACGTATCACTCCTCCACTCCTGAAACTTCTTAGGAACAGGCCACACACTGTCTCACCAGCTGCACTACATTCTGGGACTTTATGAAAGAACAATATAAACCAACAGTTTGACAGACCTCTTCCCTGAGCCTTACACTGTTCACCAAACCCAATTTTCCATACATAACTACAAAGGAAAGCTATGGTTGGAATGGTGTCAGAGGTCTGCCTGTTCTCCCTTTGTCTTTCTGAGCAAACACTGCCCAGGCTTTTCAGAGAGTTGCAGTTATTTAGCTTGCATGTAGTCCTCTCCAAGTACAAGGAGAAGTGTAATCCGCCCAAATGCACCTAATTTTCAAGGAGAGGCTTTGAACTACCCCCAGGCCAGCAGAATAATTAACTTGGCCCAACAGGGTAGTTCATAGCCTGAATTTCAGTTAGCCTAATGTAGGGAAATATTTCAAAAGCTAAAACACATTAATCAACACATGTACATCGAAACTAGCATGTTGTGGGTGTTCGGGACTGAGGGAACTGTAGAAAAACCACATAAATTGCCGTTTGATGTTGAACCAAACCAAAATTGAAAGTCGAGCATTTTTCACCCAATTTGTAAATATAATTAAGCACTACAGGCCTATCCCCCAGTAAAATATAAAGAGGACATTCTTTTAGGACTCCCAGTAACATTATGAGGCCTAGACTGGCCATGACCAATTTATACTGGATGCCATCTCCGACGGGCTTCTTGTGTGCAGATACCAGGATGAATCAAGCAACAGTCTTCCTCATTCTTTCTGCACACATATTCATGTTTGACCATGCAGAGACTCCGAATTCAGCTGTGAAATATGGGACCATATTTTAAAAGTGGGCACTGGTGGTCCCAGCTCAGATCCATTTTGACAGAAGCTCACAGTGAGACTTCATTAGGGAAGATTACTTATAGCATACATTCAAGATCAGGAGGTTTGAGGGTCAGAATTCAGTCTCTTATACACAGGAGCCAACATGAGTTCCACTGATATGATGTGAATGTGAAGTACAAGATCCTCAGCCACTGAAAGAGGATTGCATAGTGGCGTGGCAGGGGGGGCAAGGGGGTCGGTTCGCCCCAGGTGGCACTCTTTTAGGAGGTGGCGGAGGTTAGTAAGTCATGTCTGATGACTACCACCATCCCTCGCCCCCGAGAATAAGTTGTCCGTCGGACAACCCCCCCTGGAACAAGTCGGGCGTTGACCACCAACCCCCCCCCCCCAGCTCTTATCTGCTGCACCGGGTGGCAAAATTAGCGGCCGCCACGGGTAGCAGTAGCTCTAGCTACGCCACTAGCTTGCAAATGTACTGGAAATGTTTTACTAAGTTTGCTTTACTCCTTCAGGGTCACTTGGGGCATCAAATACTGTTACAGTCTGAGGCAAGGCCAAAAAACCAAAACTAAGGTATTTTGAATGCAGCATGATCTTCTGATTCTGTCTGTTAAAGCAACCTAATGATCTTGTTTTGTAGGAGGGTCTTCTGTTTCTTATTTATGACTTCAATGACACTGGAGGATTTGGGGGAAAAGGCACTTAGATATTTCTTACTTTTTATTGACTGAACCCAGAGAGTAAATATATTCTGGCAATGCAACACAGCTAGCATTAGTATATTTCAAATAGTATTTTTCTTCCACTCTCTTCTGTCCCTTCTACACTTTAAGTCCTCTAGCATGCATTAAGATGTGCATCCTTACCACATTAAGATTTTCATTGCAGTATTTCTCAGAGAATAGGTCAATCCCCTCACAGAAATGCATGACTAAATGGATGCAAGCCTGCTGTCTATAACAAAAGAATGGTAAGACAAGCGTCCTTTCATTTGTAATATTTGGATGTCGTTGAAAAACATAGCATGACTGTTAATAACAAATTTGTTGTGAAACAGAAAAGCATTGAAACGGAGAATAGCTGTTTAACCTGAACTTATCACAAAAAATCACTGTTAACAACAACTCTTGAGTTAACAGATCGGTTCGATATAGCACATCTATTATATTTATGTAATTTTACATAGCGTGGACATGCCACTAAGGGATTAGAGCACCGCACTATCGAGAACACAAGTTACAAAATAAAGTGAGTAACTGTTCATACAAAAACACTAATTGACCAAAAAGAAGGGAATAGAAGTGTCAATCATAAATAAAGCTATGAAGGACTTGCAAGACAATCATAAAAAATATCGGAACATGGTGAAGACAGAAACAGGAAACAAGGAACAATGCTGTGCTTTGCTAGGTGATGATAGAACATCATTGGTAACAAGGTGCAGGATGGGTAGGACTAGGGAAGGCAGCTGATAAAAAGTAGCCCAAGGTGAAAGTTACGCTGGTGTAATTAGCGTAATTTTGTGTTACTCTTGCTACATGAAATGCCCTAAATTACGCCACACTGCGTAATTACAAGCCATTCATGGCAAAATTTTACCCCAAATGCACGGAAACAACATGAACACTAGAAAACAAGGGCCTCATTTATGAGGTTTTGCCATAGCGCAGTGCCGCAGGCCTTCCTGCTGCACTGCCCTACGGCTGGTTGAATGACTTCACTTTTCTTTTAGCATTTCTTTAAGCATCCGATCGCTGGCTGTTCTGGTACTTCCGCAGTTGTGTGATTTAGATGCATTTATTTACAGGCGCATTTGTTAGCTACACAGTATGGAGATATGTGATTTACAAGCTTTTACATGCGAAATTGTTAAAAACACACTTCTCCATGACGCAACGTTCCCTCATTACTGAGGCTAATTTGAGAGGCACTTTGCGGAAAGAAGTCTTTGTTGGGCGAGTGTTTGCATTCTGAGCTCCTATATCCTTAACGTGTAATGAAAATGTATAGGTGCGATATTTCTCTCTATAGTACACAATTGAAAATGAGGTATTAAAATTATATAACATGCATGTAAAGAACTGAGAAGTAACCCCAGATAACAATTTATGGCTTTTAGAGGGAAAGCGCAAATAAATGAATTAGAGCAGAAAGACATTTGCAGACTTTGCATTAAAAAAGCAACATATTGTACTCTTAAAGCTAAGGATAGGGTCAAATGGAAGAGAGCAGTGCTTCGGAATAAGTGTTATGATAATCATATATAACAGTAGTGTGTCCTTGGTATTTAAATGTATGCTGATGAAGTGGGGAAACAAAAGTTGGTCTTATAAAAGTATGCAAACGTCCGTTCCATGGCACCAAAAGACAGACGTGTATAATATCTTCATATGTGTATATATATATATATATATATATATATATATATATATATATATATATATATATATATATATATATATATATATATAATCTACTGGCGGTCGCCAGTAGATAGTTATAGTTAGGACCTATTTTCCATAGGAAATCCGCGACATTCTATTTGAAATAACTCTTGCGTCGGTTGACGAATCTTCGCGAAATTTTCAAACTTTATGGCCCGCTCCGGTCCGCTCCTACCCTGAAAGTCTCAGGGTGATTCGTCAAGCGGCGGCCGAGAAAAAAGGGGGGTCCCAAAACGTGTTTTCCCCATTCATTTTCCCATAGGAAACTTTAGACACGGCTACAGCGTGAACTGCTGAACGGAATTACACCAAATTTGGAAAAGAGGTAGTTCTTGGTTCAGAAAGAACCCTTTTTGTTAAATGGTGTAAATCCGTTCAGTAGTTGCGGAGAAATTAAAAAAATAAGAGTCAAAAAATCAATTTCCCATAGGAAACTTTATGCAAGGCTACAGCCCGAACTGCTGAACGGAATTACACCAAATTTGGCAAAGAGGTAGTTCTTGGTTCAAAAAGAACCCTTTTGTTAAATGGTGTAAATCCGTTCAGTAGTTGCTGAGAAAATCAAAAGTAAAAACACATATATATCTGGGCGGAGCCTAACCACACATGTCATCGTGAGATCTGATTGGCTGTCAGCACTTCATCCTGGAATTGCTGGCAGCCATCTTGGGACCAATATAAATGATAGTACCCCTTTGAAATGCAGTGTAGTGAATCGAAGATTTTGAGGGTTACCAAAAGGAGAACTATAAAGGGTGATAACAGACTTTAGTTACATTAGAATTCATTTGTTGATGCTACCATACTAATTTCAGGAATTGTGGTGTGTTCTAAGGTGATTTTACCCTGTGAAAAACCTTCTGCTGGGATATCATGAATCATGTTTGAGAGAAAACTATTTTCACATGCTTGTCCCATACAGTTTTGGAAGGTGCCCCAGAAGCTAAAATGAGAGCATATTTTCTGTAAATTCACATTATCTTTCTCAGTCATGTGAGAATGAAGTCTGACATTCTCAGTAAAACATGTACATCCAACAAGGGCAGAGACTGTCAGTTGATTCCTTTGTGTTCTACTGCAGCTTCCCAGAGTGTTCTAAAGAACAACTAGAGTGCTAACAGCCTTACTTATGACAAAAGTATGGCACACCTGAAGCCATCTTGATTGGAATAAACTGGTAACACTTAAAACATTTAATTTAAAAAGGAACAAAATGATGGGGTTCATCTTGTCATAGAAATTATGGTTAGTGCTCTGGAAAGAAAAATTAGGACATGTTTCAAGTGTGATCTCAAATATCTTCCTGTTATATTTCAACAGGAGCAGCCTGTCAGTTGATGCCTTTGTGTTCTACTGCAGCTTCCCAGAGTGTTCTAAAGAACAACTAGAGCGCTAACAGTCTTACTTATGACAAAAGTATGGCACACCATCTTGATTGGAATAAACTGGTAACACTTAAAACATTTAATTTAAAAAGGAACAAAATGAGGGGGTTCATTTTGCCATAGAAATTATGGTTAGTGCTGCAAAAAGAAAATTTAGTGCATGTTTTAAGTGAGATCTCAAATCCTCTTCTATTTCATTAGAAAATTCTGACATGCAGACTGAAACAATCACTTTCAATACCAGCAGTAGACTTCCAGTTAACTCCTTGGTGAGCAGTAGCTTTACTACAGTGATCTAATGAACAACTAGAGTAATAACATTCTGAATTTATGGCAAATGTGTGACACATCTGAATGCCTTCTTGATGGAATCAAAGTAAAAAACTGAAAGCATTCCCTACTGAGGAGACTGCAGTAAATGAGGAAATTAGGAAACTTCATAACAAAGAAGTCTTCCAAGATGGCCACCAGTGAAAAAGAGCCCAAATGTAGCACAAATATTACCGAGATGTAGCCCACATATAGCCCAATGACAAAAGTGTGCAAAACACTTTTTATTTTTAGTTTTTTTGCAGTTTTATGTAGTGCAGACTGGTCAGGTATTGGAGCGTTGCATCTTAAAACATGACCCCCTACACTACAAAAACACCACTGCACTACCCTAAACCCTAAAACACTACCCCAGCACGACCCCCTACACTACACAAGCACCACTGCACTATCCTAAACCCTAAAACACTACCCCCAGCATGACCCCCTACACTACACAAACACCACTGCACTACCCTAAACCCTAAAACACTACCCCAACACCACTGCACTAACCTAAATCCTAAAACACTACCCCCAGCACGACCCCCTACACTACCCAAACACCACTGCACTACCCTAAAACATGACCCCCTACACTACACAAACACCACTGCACTACCCTAATCCCTAAAACACTACCCCCAGCACGACCCCCTACACTACACAAGCACCACTGCACTACCCTAAACCCTAAAACACCCCCAGCACGACCCCCTACACTACACAAACACCACTGCACTACCTTAAACCCTAAAACACTACCCCCAGCACGACCCCCTACACTACCCAAACACCACTGCACTAACCTAAATCCTAAAACACTACCCCCAGCACGACCCCCTACACTACCCAAACACCACTGCACTACCCTAAAACATGACCCCCTACACTACACAAACACCACTGCACTACCCTAAACTCTAAAACACTACCCCCAGCATGACCCCCTACACTACAAAAGCACCACTGCACTACCCTAAACCCTAAAACACTACACTCCCGGAACACGACCCCCTACACTGCCCGAACACCACTGCACTGCCCTAAACCCTGAAACACCAGCCCCTGCACGACCCCCTACACTGCCTGAACACCACTGCACTGCCCTAAACCCTGAAACACATACCCTAGCACGACCCCCTATACTGCCCGAACACCACTGCACTGCCCTAAACCCTGAAACACCACCCCCTTCACGACCCCCTACACTGCCCGAACACCACTGCACTGCCCTAAACCCTGAAACACCACCCCCAGCAAGACCTCCTACACTGCCCAAACACCACTGCACTGCCCTAAACCCTGAAACATCACCCCCAGCAAGACCCCTACACTGCCCGAACACCACTGCCCTAAACCCTGAAACACCACCCCCAGCACGACCCCCTACACTGCCGGAACACCACTGCACTGCCCTAAACCCTGAAACACCACCCCCAGCATGACCCCCTACACTGCCCGAACACCACTGCACTGCCCTAAACCCTGAAACACCACCCCCTGCACGACCCCCTACACTGCCCGAACACTACTGCACTGCCCTAAACCCTGAAACACCATCCCCAGCACGACCCCCTACACTGCACGAACACCACTGCACTGCCCTAAACCCTGAAACACTACCCCCAGCAAGACCCCCTACACTGCCCGAACACCACTGCCCCTAAACCCTGAAACACCAGCCCCAGCACGACCCCCTACACTGCCCGAACACCACTGCACTACCCTAAACCCTCAAACACCAGCCCCAGCACGACCCCTACACTGCCCGAACACCACTGCACTGCCCTAAACCCTGAAACACCAGCCCCAGCATGACCCCCTACACTGCCCGAACACCACTGCACTGCCCTAAACCCTGAAACACCACCCCCTGCACGATCCCCTACACTGCCCGAACACCACTGCACTAAAGCCTGAAACACCACCCCAGCAAGACCACCTACACTGGCCGAACACCATTGCACTGCCCTAAACCCTGAAACACTACCCCCAGCAAGACCCCCTACACTGCCCGAACACCACTGCCCTAAACCCTGAAACACCACCCCCAGCAAGACCCCCTACACTGCCCGTACACCACTGCACTGCCCTAAACCCTGAAACACCACCCCCAGCATGACCCCCTACACTGCCCGAACACCACTGCACTGCCCTAAACCCTGAAACACCACCCCCAGCACGACCCCCTACACTGCCCAAACACCACTGCACTGCCCTAAACCCGGAAACACCACCCCCTGCATGACCCCCTACACTGCCCGAACACCACTGCACTGCCCTAAATCCTGAAACACCACCCCCTGCAGCACCCCCTACACTGCCCGAACACCACTGCACTGCCCTAAACCCTGAAACACCACCCCCTGCACCGCCCCCTACACTGCCCGAACACCACTGCACTGCCCTAAACCCTGAAACACCAGCCCCAGCACGACCGCCTACACTGCCCGAAAACCACTGCACTGCCCTAAACCCTGAAACACCACCCCCTGCACCGCCCCCTACACTGCCCGAACACCACTGCACTACCCTAAACCCTCAAACACCAGCCCCAGCACGACCCCCTACACTGCCCGAACACCACTGCACTGCCCTAAACCCTGAAACACCAGCCCCAGCAAGACCCCCTACACTGCCCGAACACCACTGCACTGCCCTAAACCCTGAAAGACCACCCCCAGCAAGACCCCCTACACTGCCCGAACACCACTGTACTAAAGCCTGAAACACCACCCCCAGCAAGACCACCTACACTGGCCGAACACCATTGCACTGCCCTAAACCCTGAAACACCACCCCCTGCACGACCCCCTACACTGCCCAAACACCACTGCACTGCCCTAAACCCTGAAACACCACCCCTGCACGACCCCCTACACTGCCCGAACACCACTGCACTGCCCTAAACCCTGAAACACCACCCCTCAGCACGACACCCTACACTGCCCGAACACCACTGCACTGCCCTAAACCCTGAAACACCACCCCCAGCATGACCCCCTACACTGCCCGAACACCACTGCACTGCCCTAAACCCTGAAACACCACCCCCTGCACGACCTCCTACACTGCCGGAACACCACTGCACTGCCCTAAACCCTGAAACACCACCCCCAGCACGACCCCCTACACTGCCCGAACACCACTGCACTGCCCTAAACCCTGAAACATCAACCCCAGCAAGACCCCCTACACTGCCTGCACACCACTGCCCTAAACCCTGAAACACCACCCCTACACTGCACGAACACCACTGCACTGCCCTAAACCCTGAAACACCACCTCCAGCAAAACCCCCTACACTGCCTGAACACCATTGCTCTGCCCTAAATCCTGAAACACTAGCCCCAGCATGACCGCCTACACTGCCCAAACACCACTGCACTGCCCTAAACCCTGAAACACCACCCCCAGCACGACCCCCTACACTGCCCGAACACCACTGCACTGCCCTAAACCCTGAAACACCAGCCCCAGCAAGACCCCCTACACTGCCCGAACACCACTGCACTGCCCTAAACCCTGAAACACCAGCCCCAGCATGACCCCCTACACTGCCCGAACACCACTGCACTGCCCTAAACCCTGAAACACCAGCCCCAGCACGACCACCTACACTGCCCGAACACCACTGCACTGCCATAAATCCTGAAACACCAGCCCCAGCATGACCCCCTACACTGCCCGAACACCACTGCACTGCCCTAAACCCTGAAACACCAGCCCCAGCACGACCCCCTACACTGCCCGAACACCACTATACTGCCCTAAACCCTGAAACACCAGCCCCAGCACGACCCCCTACACTGCCCGAACACCACTGCACTGCCCTAAACCCTGAAACACCAGCCCCAGCACGACCCCCTACACTGCCCGAACACCACTATACTGCCCTAAACCCTGAAACACCACCCCTGCATGACCCCCTACACTGCCCGAACACCACTGCACTGCCCTAAATCCTGAAACACCACCCCCTGCAGCACCCCCTACACTGCCCGAACACCACTGCACTGCCCTAAACCCTGAAACACCACCCCCTGCACCGCCCCCTACACTGCCCGAACACCACTGCACTGCCCTAAACCCTGAAACACCAGCCCCAGCACGACCCCTACACTGCCCGAACACCACTGCACTGCCCTAAACCCTGAAACACCACCCCCTGCACGACCCCCTACACTGCCCGAACACCACTGCACTGCTCTAAACCCTGAAACACCACCCCCAGCACGACCCCCTACACTGCCCGAACACCACTGCACTGCCCTAAACCATGAAACACCACCCCTGCATGATCCCCTACACTGCCCGAACACTACTGCACTGCCCTAAACCCTGAAACACCACCCCCAGCACGACCCCCTACACTGCACGAACACCACTGCACTGCCCTAAACCCCGAAACACTACCCCCAGCAAGACCCCCTACACTGCCCGAACACCACTGCCCTAAACCCTGAAACACCACCCCCAGCAAGACCCCTACACTGCCCGTACACCACTGCACTGCCCTAAACCCTGAAACACCACCCCCAGCATGACCCCCTACACTGCCCGAACACCACTGCACTGCCCTAAACCCTGAAACACCACCCCCAGCACGACCCCCTACACTGCCCGAACACCACTGCACTGCCCTAAACCATGAAACACCAGCCCCAGCACGACCCCTACACTGCCCGAACACCACTGCACTGCCCTAAACCCTGAAACACCACCCCCAGCACGACCCCCTACACTGCCCGAACACCACTGCACTGCCCTAAACCCTGAAACACCAGCCCCAGCACAACCCCGTACACTGCCCGAACACCACTGCACTGCCCTAAACCCTGAAACACCAGCCCCAGCACGACCCCCTACACTGCCCGAACACCACTGCACTACCCTAAACCCTCAAACACCAGCCCCAGCACGACCCCCTACACTGCCCGAACACCACTGCACTGCCCTAAACCCTGAAACACCAGCCCCAGCAAGACCCCTACACTGCCCGAACACCACTGCACTGCCCTAAACCCTGAAACACCACCCCCAGCAAGACCCCCTACACTGCCCGAACACCACTGCACTAAAGCCTGAAACACCACCCCCAGCAAGACCACCTACACTGGCCGAACACCATTGCACTGCCCTAAACCCTGAAACACCAGCCCCAGCACGACCACCTACACTGCCCGAACACCACTGCACTGCCATAAATCCTGAAACACCAGCCCCAGCATGACCCCCTACACTGCCCGAACACCACTGCACTGCCCTAAACCCTGAAACACCAGCCCCAGCACGACCCCCTACACTGCCCGAACACCACTATACTGCCCTAAACCCTGAAACACCAGCCCCAGCACGACCCCCTACACTGCCCGAACACCACTGCACTGCCCTAAACCCTGAAACACCACACCCTGCATGACCCCCTACACTGCCCGAACACCACTGCACTGCCCTAAATCCTGAAACACCACCCCCTGCAGCACCCCCTACACTGCCCGAACACCACTGCACTGCCCTAAACCCTGAAACACCACCCCCTGCACCGCCCCCTACACTGCCCGAACACCACTGCACTGCCCTAAACCCTGAAACACCAGCCCCAGCACGACCCCTACACTGCCCGAACACCACTGCACTGCCCTAAACCCTGAAACACCACCCCTGCACGACCCCCTACACTGCCCGAACACCACTGCACTGCTCTAAACCCTGAAACACCACCCCCAGCACGACCCCCTACACTGCCCGAACACCACTGCACTGCCCTAAACCCTGAAACACCACCCCCTGCACGATCCCCTACACTGCCCGAACACTACTGCACTGCCCTAAACCCTGAAACACCACCCCCAGCACGACCCCCTACACTGCACGAACACCACTGCACTGCCCTAAACCCCGAAACACTACCCCCAGCAAGACCCCCTACACTGCCCGAACACCACTGCCCTAAACCCTGAAACACCACCCCCAGCAAGACCCCCTACACTGCCCGTACACCACTGCACTGCCCTAAACCCTGAAACACCACCCCCAGCATGACCCCCTACACTGACCGAACACCACTGCACTGCCCTAAACCCTGAAACACCACCCCCAGCACGACCCCCTACACTGCCTGAACACCACTGCACTGCCCTAAACCATGAAACACCAGCCCCAGCACGACCCCCTACACTGCCCGAACACCACTGCACTGCCCTAAACCCTGAAACACCACCCCCAGCACGACCCCTAAACTGCCCGAACACCACTGCACTGCCCTAAACCCTGAAACACCAGCCCCAGCACAACCCCGTACACTGCCCGAACACCACTGCACTGCCCTAAACCCTGAAACACCAGCCCCAGCACGACCGCCTACACTGCCCGAAAACCACTGCACTGCCCTAAACCCTGAAACACCAGCCCCAGCACGACCCCTACACTGCCCGAACACCACTGCACTACCCTAAACCCTCACACACCAGCCCCAGCACGACCCCCTACACTGCCCTAACACCACTGCACTGCCCTAAACCCTGAAACACCAGCCCCAGCAAGACCCCCTACACTGCCCGAACACCACTGCACTGCCCTAAACCCTGAAACACCACCCCCAGCAAGACCCCTACACTGCCCGAACACCACTGCACTAAAGCCTGAAACACCACCCCCAGCAAGACCACCTACACTGGCCGAACACCATTGCACTGCCCTAAACCCTGAAACACCACCCCCTGCACGACCCCCTACACTGCCCAAACACCACTGCACTGCCCTAAACCCTGAAACACCACCCCCTGCACGACCCCCTACACTGCCCGAACACCACTGCACTGCCCTAAACCCTGAAACACCACCCCTCAGCACGACACCCTACACTGCCCGAACACCACTGCACTGCCCTAAACCCTGAAACACCACCCCCAGCATGACCCCCTAAACTGCCCGAACACCACTGCACTGCCCTAAACCCTGAAACACCACCCCCTGCACGACCTCCTACACTGCCGGAACACCACTGCACTGCCCTAAACCCTGAAACACCACCCCCAGCACGACCCCCTACACTGCCCGAACACCACTGCACTGCCCTAAACCCTGAAACATCAACCCCAGCAAGACCCCTACACTGCCTGAACACCACTGCCCTAAACCCTGAAACACCACCCCCTACACTGCACGAACACCACTGCACTGCCCTAAACCCTGAAACACCACCTCCAGCAAAACCCCTACACTGCCTGAACACCATTGCTCTGCCCTAAATCCTGAAACACTAGCCCCAGCATGACCCCCTACACTGCCCGAACACCACTGCACTGCCCTAAACCCTGAAACATCAGCCCCAGCACGACCCCCTACACTGCCCAAACACCACTGCACTGCCCTAAACCCTGAAACACCAGCCCCAGCATGACCCCCTACACTGCCCGAACACCACTGCACTGCCCTAAACCCTGAAACACCATCCCCAGCACGACAACCTACACTGCCCGAACACCACTGCACTGCCCTAAACCCTGAAACACCAGCCCCAGCACGACCCCCTACACTGCCCGAACACCACTATACTGCCCTAAACCCTGAAACACCAGCCCCTGCACGACCCCCTACACTGCCTGAACACCACTGCACTGCCCTAAACCCTGAAACACATACCCTAGCACGACCCCCTACACTGCCCGAACACCACTGCACTGCCCTAAACCCTGAAACACCACCCCCTTCACGACCCCCTACACTGCCCGAACACCACTGCACTGCCCTAAACCCTGAAACACCACCCCCAGCAAGACCTCCTACACTGCCCAAACACCACTGCACTGCCCTAAACCCTGAAACATCACCCCCAGCAAGACCCCTACACTGCCCGAACACCACTGCCCTAAACCCTGAAACACCACCCCCAGCACGACCCCCTACACTGCCCGAACACCACTGCACTGCCCTAAACCTTGAAACACCACCCCCAGCACAACCCCTACACTGCCCGAACACCACTGCACTGCCCTAAACCCTGAAACACCACCCCCTGCACGACCCCCTACACTGCCCGAACACTACTGCACTGCCCTAAACCCTGAAACACCATCCCCAGCACGACCCCCTACACTGCACGAACACCACTGCACTGCCCTAAACCCTGAAACACTACCCCCAGCAAGACCCCCTACACTGCCCGAACACCACTGCCCTAAACCCTGAAACACCAGCCCCAGCACGACCCCCTACACTGCCCGAACACCACTGCACTACCCTAAACCCTCAAACACCAGCCCCAGCACGACCCCTACACTGCCCGAACACCACTGCACTGCCCTAAACCCTGAAACACCAGCCCCAGCACGACCCCCTACACTGCCCGAACACCACTGCACTGCCCTAAACCCTGAAACACCACCCCCTGCACGATCCCCTACACTGCCCGAACACCACTGCACTAAAGCCTGAAACACCACCCCCAGCAAGACCACCTACACTGGCCGAACACCATTGCACTGCCCTAAACCCTGAAACATCACCCCCAGCAAGACCCCCTACACTGCCCGAACACCACTGCCCTAAACCCTGAAACACCACCCCCAGCAAGACCCCCTACACTGCCCGTACACCACTGCACTGCCCTAAACCCTGAAACACCACCCCCAGCATGACCCCCTACACTGCCCGAACACCACTGCACTGCCCTAAACCCTGAAACACCACCCCCAGCACGACCCCCTACACTGCCCGAACACCACTGCACTGCCCTAAACCCTGAAACACCACCCCCTGCATGACCCCCTACACTGCCCGAACACCACTGCACTGCCCTAAATCCTGAAACACCAACCCCTGCAGCACCCCCTACACTGCCCGAACACCACTGCACTGCCCTAAACCCTGAAACACCACCCCCTGCACCACCCCCTACACTGCCCGAACACCACTGCACTGCCCTAAACCCTGAAACACCAGCCCCAGCACGACCGCCTACACTTCCCGAAAACCACTGCACTGCCCTAAACCCTAAAACACCACCTCCTGCACCGCCCCCTACACTGCCCGAACACCACTGCACTACCCTAAACCCTCAAACACCAGCCCCAGCACGACCCCCTACACTGCCCGAACACCACTGCACTGCCCTAAACCCTGAAACACCAGCCCCAGCAAGACCCCCTACACTGCCCAAACACCACTGCACTGCCCTAAACCCTGAAAGACCACCCCCAGCAAGACCCCCTACACTGCCCGAACACCACTGTACTAAAGCCTGAAACACCACCCCCAGCAAGACCACCTACACTGGCCGAACACCATTGCACTGCCCTAAACCCTGAAACACCACCCCCTGCACGACCCCCTACACTGCCCAAACACCACTGCACTGCCCTAAACCATGAAACACCACCCCCTGCACGACCCCCTACACTGCCCGAACACCACTGCACTGCCCTAAACCCTGAAACACCACCCCTCAGCACGACACCCTACACTGCCCGAACACCACTGCACTGCCCTAAACCCTGAAACACCACCCCCAGCATGACCCCCTACACTGCCCGAACACCACTGCACTGCCCTAAACCCTGAAACACCACCCCCTGCACGACCTCCTACACTGCCGGAACACCACTGCACTGCCCTAAACCCTGAAACACCACCCCCAGCACGACCCCCTACACTGCCCGAACACCACTGCACTGCCCTAAACCCTGAAACATCAACCCCAGCAAGACCCCCTACACTGCCTGCACACCACTGCCCTAAACCCTGAAACACCACCCCCTACACTGCACGAACACCACTGCACTGCCCTAAACCCTGAAACACCACCTCCAGCAAAACCCCCTACACTGCCTGAACACCATTGCTCTGCCCTAAATCCTGAAACACTAGCCCCAGCATGACCCCCTACACTGCCCAAACACCACTGCACTGCCCTAAACCCTGAAACACCACCCCCAGCACGACCCCCTACACTGCCCGAACACCACTGCACTGCCCTAAACCCTGAAACACCAGCCCCAGCAAGACCCCCTACACTGCCCGAACACCACTGCACTGCCCTAAACCCTGAAACACCAGCCCCAGCATGACCCCCTACACTGCCCGAACACCACTGCACTGCCCTAAACCTTGAAACACCAGCCCCAGCACGACCACCTACACTGCCCGAACACCACTGCACTGCCATAAATCCTGAAACACCAGCCCCAGCATGACCCCCTACACTGCCCGAACACCACTGCACTGCCCTAAACCCTGAAACACCAGCCCCAGCACGACCCCCTACACTGCCCGAACACCACTATACTGCCCTAAACCCTGAAACACCAGCCCCAGCACGACCCCCTACACTGCCCGAACACCACTGCACTGCCCTAAACCCTGAAACACCAGCCCCAGCACGACCCCCTACACTGCCCGAACACCACTATACTGCCCTAAACCCTGAAACACCACCCCCTGCATGACCCCCTACACTGCCCGAACACCACTGCACTGCCCTAAATCCTGAAACACCACCCCTGCAGCACCCCCTACACTGCCCGAACACCACTGCACTGCCCTAAACCCTGAAACACCACCCCCTGCACCGCCCCCTACACTGCCCGAACACCACTGCATTGCCCTAAACCCTGAAACACCAGCCCCAGCACGACCCCTACACTGCCCGAACACCACTGCACTGCCCTAAACCCTGAAACACCACCCCCTGCACGACCCCCTACACTGCCCGAACACCACTGCACTGCTCTAAACCCTGAAACACCACCCCCAGCACAACCCCCTACACTGCCCGAACACCACTGCACTGCCCTAAACCATGAAACACCACCCCTGCACGATCCCCTACACTGCCCGAACACTACTGCACTGCCCTAAACCCTGAAACACCACCCCCAGCACGACCCCCTACACTGCACGAACACCACTGCACTGCCCTAAACCCCGAAACACTACCCCCAGCAAGACCCCCTACACTGCCCGAACACCACTGCCCTAAACCCTGAAACACCACCCCCAGCAAGACCCCCTACACTGCCCGTACACCACTGCACTGCCCTAAACCCTGAAACACCACCCCCAGCATAACCCCCTACACTGCCCGAACACCACTGCACTGCCCTAAACCCTGAAACACCACCCCCAGCACGACCCCCTACACTGCCCGAACACCACTGCACTGCCCTAAACCATGAAACACCAGCCCCAGCACGACCCCCTACACTGCCCGAACACCACTGCACTGCCCTAAACCCTGAAACACCACCCCCAGCACGACCCCCTACACTGCCCGAACACCACTGCACTGCCCTAAACCCTGAAACACCAGCCCCAGCACAACCCTGTACACTGCCCGAACACCACTGCACTGCCCTAAACCCTGAAACACCAGCCCCAGCACGACCCCCTACACTGCCCGAACACCACTGCACTCCCCTAAACCCTCAAACACCAGCCCCAGCACGACCCCCTACACTGCCCGAACACCACTGCACTGCCCTAAACCCTGAAACACCAGCCCCAGCAAGACCCCCTACACTGCCCGAACACCACTGCACTGCCCTAAACCCTGAAACACCACCCCCAGCAAGACCCCTACACTGCCCAAACACCACTGCACTAAAGCCTGAAACACCACCCCCAGCAAGACCACCTACACTGGCCGAACACCATTGCACTGCCCTAAACCCTGAAACACCAGCCCCAGCACGACCACCTACACTGCCCGAACACCACTGCACTGCCATAAATCCTGAAACACCAGCCCCAGCATGACCCCTACACTGCCCGAACACCACTGCACTGCCCTAAACCCTGAAACACCAGCCCCAGCACGACCCCCTACACTGCCCGAACACCACTATACTGCCCTATACCCTGAAACACCAGCCCCAGCACGACCCCCTACACTGCCCGAACACCACTGCACTGCCCTAAACCCTGAAACACCACCCCCTGCATGACCCCCTACACTGCCCGAACACCACTGCACTGCCCTAAATCCTGAAACACCACCCCCTGCAGCACCCCCTACACTGCCCGAACACCACTGCACTGCCCTAAACCCTGAAACACCACCCCCTGCACCGCCCCCTACACTGCCCGAACACCACTGCACTGCCCTAAACCCTGAAACACCAGCCCCAGCACGACCCCTACACTGCCCGAACACCACTGCACTGCCCTAAACCCTGAAACACCACCCCCTGCACGACCCCCTACACTGCCCGAACACCACTGCACTGCTCTAAACCCTGAAACACCACCCCCAGCACGACCCCCTACACTGCCCGAACACCACTGCACTGCCCTAAACCCTGAAACACCACCCCCTGCACGATCCCCTACACTGCCCGAACACTACTGCACTGCCCTAAACCCTGAAACACCACCCCCAGCACGACCCCCTACACTGCACGAACACCACTGCACTGCCCTAAACCCCGAAACACTACCCCCAGCAAGACCCCCTACACTGCCCGAACACCACTGCCCTAAACCCTGAAACACCACCCCCAGCAAGACCCCCTACACTGCCCGTAAACCACTGCACTGCCCTAAACCCTGAAACACCACCCCCAGCATGACCCCCTACACTGCCCGAACACCACTACACTGCCCTAAACCCTGAAACACCGCACCCAGCACGACCCCCTACACTGCCCGAACACCACTGCCCTAAACCCTGAAACACCACCCCCTGCACGATCCCCTACACTGCCCGAACACTACTGCACTGCCCTAAACCCTGAAACACCACCCCCAGCACGACCCCCTACACTGCACGAACACCACTGCACTGCCCTAAACACCGAAACACTACCCCCAGCAAAACCCCCTACACTGCCCGAACACCACTGCCCTAAACCCTGAAACACCACCCCCAGCAAGACCCCCTACACTGCCCGTACACCACTGCACTGCCCTAAACCCTGAAACACCACCCCCAGCATGACCCCCTACACTGCCCGAACACCACTGCACTGCCCTAAACCCTGAAACACCACCCCCAGCACGACCCCCTACACTGCCCGAACACCACTGCACTGCCCTAAACCATGAAACACCAGCCCCAGCACGACCCCCTACACTGCCCGAACACCACTGCACTGCCCTAAACCCTGAAACACCACCCCCAGCACGACCCCCTAAACTGCCCGAACACCACTGCACTGCCCTAAACCCTGAAACACCACCCCAGCACGACCCCCTAAACTGCCCGAACACCACTGCACTGCCCTAAACCCTGAAACACCAGCCCCAGCACAACCCCATACACTGCCCGAACACCACTGCACTGCCCTAAACCCTGAAACACCAGCCCCAGCACGACCGCCTACACTGCCCGAAAACCACTGCACTGCCCTAAACCCTGAAACACCAGCCCCAGCACGACCCCTACACTGCCCGAACACCACTGCACTACCCTAAACCCTCACACACCAGCCCCAGCACGACCCCCTACACTGCCCTAACACCACTGCACTGCCCTAAACCCTGAAACACCAGCCCCAGCAAGACCCCCTACACTGCCCGAACACCACTGCACTGCCCTAAACCCTGAAACACCACCCCCAGCAAGACCCCCTACACTGCCCGAACACCACTGCACTAAAGCCTGAAACACCACCCCCAGCAAGACCACCTACACTGGCCGAACACCATTGCACTGCCCTAAACCCTGAAACACCACCCCCTGCACGACCCCCTACACTGCCCAAACACCACTGCACTGCCCTAAACCCTGAAACACCACCCCCTGCACGACCCCCTACACTGCCCGAACACCACTGCACTGCCCTAAACCCTGAAACACCACCCTCAGCACGACACCCTACACTGCCCGAACACCACTGCACTGCCCTAAACCCTGAAACACCACCCCCAGCATGACCCCCTAAACTGCCCGAACACCACTGCACTGCCCTAAACCCTGAAACACCACCCCCTGCACGACCTCCTACACTGCCGGAACACCACTGCACTGCCCTAAACCCTGAAACACCACCCCCAGCACGACCCCCTACACTGCCCGAACACCACTGCACTGCCCTAAACCCTGAAACATCAACCCCAGCAAGACCCCCTACACTGCCTGAACACCACTGCCCTAAACCCTGAAACACCACCCCCTACACTGCACGAACACCACTGCACTGCCCTAAACCCTGAAACACCACCTCCAGCAAAACCCCCTACACTGCCTGAACACCATTGCTCTGCCCTAAATCCTGAAACACTAGCCCCAGCATGACCCCCTACACTGCCCGAACACCACTGCACTGCCCTAAACCCTGAAACATCAGCCCCAGCACGACCCCCTACACTGCCCAAACACCACTGCACTGCCCTAAACCCTGAAACACCAGCCCCAGCATGACCCCCTACACTGCCCGAACACCACTGCACTGCCCTAAACCCTGAAACACCATCCCCAGCACGACCACCTACACTGCCCGAACACCACTGCACTGCCCTAAACCCTGAAACACCAGCCCCAGCATGACCCCCTACACTGCCCGAACACCACTGCACTGCCCTAAACCCTGAAACACCAGCCCCAGCACGACCCCCTACACTGCCCGAACACCACTATACTGCCCTAAACCCTGAAACACCAGCCCCAGCACGACCCCCTACACTGCCCGAACACCACTGCACTGCCCTAAACCCTGAAACACCACCCCCTGCATGACCCCTACACTGCCCGAACACCACTGCACTGCCCTAAACCCTGAAACACCACCCCCTGCAGCACCCCCTACACTGCCCGAACACCACTGCACTGCCCTAAACCCTGAAACACCACCCCCTGCACCGCCCCCTACACTGCCCGAACACCACTGCACTGCCCTAAACCCTGAAACACCACCCCCAGCACGACCCCTTTACTGCTCGAACACCACTGCACTGCCCCAAACCCTGAAACACCACCCCCAGCACGACCCCTACACTGCCCGAACACCACTGCCCTAAACCCTGAAACACCACCCCTGCACGACCCCCTACACTGCCCGAACACCACTGCACTGCCCTAAACCCTGAAACACCACCCCTACACTGCCCGAACACCACTGCACTGCCCTAAACCCTGAAACACCACCCCCAGCACGACCCCCTACACTGCCTGAACACCACTGCACTGCCCTAAACCCTAAAACACCACCCCCAGCATTACCCCCTACACTGCCCAAACACCACTGCACTGCCCTAAACCCTAAAATACTACCCCCAGCACAACCCCCTACACTACCCGAACACGACTGCACTGCCCTAAACCCTCAAACACTACCCCCAGCACGACCCCCTACACTACCCGAACACCACTGCACTGCCCTAAATCCTAAAACACTCCCCCAGCACGACCCCCTACACTACCCGAACACCACTGCACTGCCCTAAACCCTAAAACACTCCCCCCAGCACAACCCCGTACACTGCCCGAACACCACTGCACTGCCCTAAACCCTGAAACACCAGCCCCAGCACGACCGCCTACACTGCCCGAAAACCACTGCACTGCCCTAAACCCTGAAACACCAGCCCCAGCACGACCCCCTACACTGCCCGAACACCACTGCACTACCCTAAACCCTCACACACCAGCCCCAGCACGACCCCCTACACTGCCCTAACACCACTGCACTGCCCTAAACCCTGAAACACCAGCCCCAGCAAGACCCCCTACACTGCCCGAACACCACTGCACTGCCCTAAACCCTGAAACACCACCCCCAGCAAGACCCCCTACACTGCCCGAACACCACTGCACTAAAGCCTGAAACACCACCCCCAGCAAGACCACCTACACTGGCCGAACACCATTGCACTGCCCTAAACCCTGAAACACCACCCCCTGCACGACCCCCTACACTGCCCAAACACCACTGCACTGCCCTAAACCCTGAAACACCACCCCCTGCACGACCCCCTACACTGCCCGAACACCACTGCACTGCCCTAAACCCTGAAACACCACCCCTCAGCACGACACCCTACACTGCCCGAACACCACTGCACTGCCCTAAACCCTGAAACACCACCCCCAGCATGACCCCCTAAACTGCCCGAACACCACTGCACTGCCCTAAACCCTGAAACACCACCCCCTGCACGACCTCCTACACTGCCGGAACACCACTGCACTGCCCTAAACCCTGAAACACCACCCCCAGCACGACCCCCTACACTGCCCGAACACCACTGCACTGCCCTAAACCCTGAAACATCAACCCCAGCAAGACCCCCTACACTGCCTGAACACCACTGCCCTAAACCCTGAAACACCACCCCCTACACTGCACGAACACCACTGCACTGCCCTAAACCCTGAAACACCACCTCCAGCAAAACCCCCTACACTGCCTGAACACCATTGCTCTGCCCTAAATCCTGAAACACTAGCCCCAGCATGACCCCCTACACTGCCCGAACACCACTGCACTGCCCTAAACCCTGAAACATCAGCCCCAGCACGACCCCCTACACTGCCCAAACACCACTGCACTGCCCTAAACCCTGAAACACCAGCCCCAGCATGACCCCCTACACTGCCCGAACACCACTGCACTGCCCTAAACCCTGAAACACCATCCCCAGCACGACCACCTACACTGCCCGAACACCACTGCACTGCCCTAAACCCTGAAACACCAGCCCCAGCATGACCCCCTACACTGCCCGAACACCACTGCACTGCCCTAAACCCTGAAACACCAGCCCCAGAACGACCCCCTACACTGCCCGAACACCACTATACTGCCCTAAACCCTGAAACACCAGCCCCAGCACGACCCCCTACACTGCCCGAACACCACTGCACTGCCCTAAACCCTGAAACACCACCCCTGCATGACCCCCTACACTGCCCGAACACCACTGCACTGCCCTAAACCCTGAAACACCACCCCCTGCAGCACCCCCTACACTGCCCGAACACCACTGCACTGCCCTAAACCCTGAAACACCACCCCCTGCACCGCCCCTACACTGCCCGAACACCACTGCACTGCCCTAAACCCTGAAACACCACCCCCAGCACGACCCCCTTTACTGCTCGAACACCACTGCACTGCCCCAAACCCTGAAACACCACCCCCAGCACGACCCCCTACACTGCCCGAACACCACTGCCCTAAACCCTGAAACACCACCCCTGCACGACCCCCTACACTGCCCGAACACCACTGCACTGCCCTAAACCCTGAAACACCACCCCCTACACTGCCCGAACACCACTGCACTGCCCTAAACCCTGAAACACCACCCCCAGCACGACCCCCTACACTGCCTGAACACCACTGCACTGCCCTAAACCCTAAAACACCACCCCCAGCATTACCCCCTACACTGCCCAAACACCACTGCACTGCCCTAAACCCTAAAATACTACCCCCAGCACAACCCCCTACACTACCCGAACACGACTGCACTGCCCTAAACCCTCAAACACTACCCCCAGCACGACCCCCTACACTACCCGAACACCACTGCACTGCCCTAAACCCTAAAACACTCCCCCAGCACGACCCCCTACACTACCCAAACACCACTGCACTGCCCTAAACCCTAAAACACTCCCCCCAGCACGACCCCCTACACTACCCAAACACCACTGCACTGCCCTAAACCCTAAAACACTACCCCCGCATGACCCCCTACACTACCCAAACACCAATGCACTACCCTAATCCCTAAAACACTACCCCCCGCATGACCCCCTACACTACCCTAAACCCTAAAGCACTACCCCCGCACGACTCCCTACACTACCCAAAGACCACTGCACTACCCTAAACCCTAAAACATGACCTCCTACACTACACAAACACCACTGCACTACCCTAAACCCTAAAACACTACCCCCTACACTACACAAACACCACTGCACTACCCTAAACCCTAAAACACTACCCCCAGCAGTACCCCTACACTACCCAAACACCACTGCACTAACCTAAACCCTAAAACACTACCCCCAGCAGTACCCCATACACTACCCAAACACCACTGCACTACCCTAAATCACTACCCCCAGCACGACCCCCTACACTACCCAAACACCACTGCACTACCCTAAACCCTAAAACACTACCCCCAGCACGACCCCCTACACTACCCAAACACCACTGCACTACCCTAAACCCTAAAACACTCCCCCTAGCACGACTCCCTACACTACCCAAACACCACTGCACTACCCTAAACCCTAAATCTACCCCCTACACTACACAAACACCACTGCACCACCCTAAACCCTAAAACACTACCCCCAGCACGACCCTCTTCACTACCTAAACACAACTGCACAATTTGTTACAGGTGTTGCAACGCAGGCCTGTGGTGCTTACTGGAAGTACCTAGTGGGCTAGCTGGGCCCCAGGGACCCTCAGGATTCAAGGTGACCTAATCCCCCAACTTAAAACGCACCACGGGGCGCGTTTGCACAGTGGTGAAGGGAGGGGGCGAGGCCTCAGGTGACATGTGCGCAAACACGCCCTGTGGTGCGTTTTAAGTTGGGGAATTAATTCCCTTTGAATCCTGAGGGACCCTGGGGGCCAACTAGCCCACCAGGTACCTTCAGTAAGCACAACAGAGTTGCGTTGCAGAGAGGTGAAAAAGGTGCGTGGCCTCGGAACGCCTCTCTGCAACTCAGCTCTGTGGTCCTAACTGTAGGTACCTGGGGCGCTAGTTGGGCCCCAGGGACCCTCAGAATTCAAGGGGACTTAATCCCGCAACTTAAAACGCGCCACGGGGTGCGTTTGCACACATGTCACCTCAGGCCCCCCTCCCTTCACCACTGTGCAAACGCGCCCTGTAGCGCGTTTTAAGAGGTAGTTTTAATCCCCTGCCCTATTATGTACTAGGGACTTGCAGAGGAGGTCATGCTAATCACAGGGGTACCCCAACGCATAGTGTTCCCTAGTGTATGTAGGTGTTTTCACTGTATTCTAAGTGTCTTTTAGCATAGCACTGGCTCTGGTTAGTCAGAGTCAGTTACCACCAGTACCCGTCTGAAAAAGTTGTGGGCACAGGATGATTTTGCAACAAGGCCTCTTTCTGCTCCTCTGTTGGTTCTTTCTGCACATCTTTTGCTTCTTTCTGTGCGTTTTTTCTTCTTTCTTCACATGTCCTACCTCTGTAGGCATAGTTAGAAACTAGCATTTAAAAAAACCTTTGAAATTCACTTAAAAAATCATAGGTTTCAGGCACGTTATAGTTAGAAATTAGCATTTAAAAAACCTTTGAAATTCACTGAAAAAACCATAGGTTTCAGACACGTTATAGTTAGAAATTAGCATTTAAAAAACCTTTGAAATTCACTGAAAAAACCATAGGTTTTAGGGACAGTTATAGTTAGTTGGACATTTCACTCGTACAAAACCATAGAAATTCCCCCGTTATAGTTAGTTCAGCTAACTATAACTCGCGCCCCCGCAATGCACTGCTGATGACGTCACATATTACATCACTCATGACATGGTCAGTGACATCACTGATGACATCACTGATGACATCTCAAATGACATCACTGATGACATCATCCATGTGATAATTTCATGCATCTTCTCACACCCTAATATAACTTTTGATACACCCACTCTAAATTACAGACTGCCTTTCTCAAAACCATACACACTCCAACACCAAAAACTACATACCCACTCACTGATTCTTAGGTCTACACATACATCCACTCACTCACCCGTACAGTCACTCATACTTAGTCACTCAGTACAGGACTATCATATGCACTCATACACCTATATAAACACTCACACACCGCCACTCATCCATAGAGGTACTCACACACCTAGTCAGTCATGCAAAAAACTTAATCACACACCCATTTACTCACCTATACAGTTATACACACACCAGCTCACTTACTCATACAAATACTAGCACATTCTTACGCTCTTATACAATCACTGATACAAGTACACACTCATCCATACAGCCACTCTCACAATCACACACTCTCACTTATAGCCATTTATATACTCCAACACACATATATACTGCCTTTCACATATGTAGTTACTCACACATGTACCACTGAGATATACATTCAATCACTAACACACCCATACACACACTCACCCACCCATACAGTCCATCACAGATGCACTCTTGAAACCATGCACCCAGTGAATCACCAACTCACACATCTATGCACAGAGTCACACACACCCCACCCACACAAACACTCAGGCACCCATACAGATACTCAGACAATCAATCAATAACCCATGTAGACACTCATGTAGCTATTCAGAAAGCCATGCAGCCGCTTACAAACCAACAGACAGACGGATACAGACATTCACACAGTTTAGTCACTAACCCATGCATTCAGTAAGATACATTTAATCACTCACTTGTAGAGTCAGTCACTCACGTACTAAATCATCCATTCAGACACTTATACACCCACTCATTCTTCAATACACCTTTCCCTATATATATTAAACATATTTAAACTTTACAGAAACACACAGTCACTGGATGATGTCATCAGTGATGTCATCAGTGATGTCATTTGAGATGTCATCAGTGATGTCATCAGTGATGTCACTGACCATGTCATGAGTGATGTAATATGTGACGTCATCAGCAGTGCATTGCGGGGCGCGAGTTATAGTTAGCTGAACTAACTATAACAGGGGAATTTCTATGGTTTTGTACGAGTGAAATATCCAACTAACTATAACTGTCCCTAAAACCTATGGTTTTTTCAGTGAATATATATACGTATATATATATATATATATACACATGTATATATATATATTTGTGTGTGTGTATATATATATTATATATCTGGTTTCCTGGATTGATCGTTTAAGACAGCCAAAATGTCCGCCGACGCTGTGAGGATTCGAGAAGAGGCTGCAATTGAAATGTTTGATGACTCGCCGGCTGGCGTTTCATCATTTACTGGGCAAGAGGCACCGTTACCAACTACTGGCAATAACATTAAAGTTATGTTTAAGAAATTAGAAAAGTTAATGCGTGCCGAACAATCTAAATGGTGGGAGCACCGGTCATTGTCACGATATTTCGAGGTGGGGCGCATTCCTCGTGGCTTACGTATCATGCTGGCCCCCAGTTACGAGAACCCTGACCCTAGTATGCTCTCTGAGTGGGCGGAATGCAATTTGGAGTCCTCACGTAAGTTGGTGATAATTCTGGTGAAATACGCAGAAAGCGATCGCGCTGCTCTGCAAATCAAGATTGATGAACTGAATGAAGATATCTGCAAAATAGCCACATCAGAGAGCACCAAAAAACTACGTGAGGATATGACTAGCCGATTACAGAAAAAAGAAGCTATTATTAAGAAACGTAAGACTTACAAATTTCAAAGGGATAAGATTGATTACCAGCAGGGGCAGGTTTTCACATTTGCTAGGAAGTTTGATGCAATGAAGGCATCCAAAATACCTGTGCGACCTGCCATTCCAGAAGCTAGTACCAGCATTGCTCTTCCATCATCATCGTCCCTCTCTGATGTGAGTTCCGTGCCTGACAGTGAATCGGACAACGAAATGAGCCGCCAGTCAGCGGGGTTGGGGTTTACCAGGTTCTCCCTGGCGCAGGAGGTAGATTGTTTGCACCAGGATCGAAGGGCCACCTTACGACCTCGAGAAATGGGGGCAACAACAAAAACAAACAGCGCCGGGAAAGACGGCAAAGTAACATCAAACGACAAGCCAAACAGCAACAGGAAGGCCAACACCAACAGAAGATGGAACCGCAAATGAAGGTATCTAATTGCAATAAGGGGCAAACATTTGACTCACAGTCTGTGATTAACTTGACTAATATGGTTTTGAGCCAAGCTGAATTACAAATTTTAACTTTGGGTTTGTCTTACAGCCCGGCCAGTAATTTCAACTATGCGCAGACACGCATTGATCTCTATAAATTCACAAGAAAGTTAAAATTGCGCAAATTCTATGCATTAAAGAAAAAAGATAGGAGTAATGTCAACACTGATCTAAATCCAACCAGTAGTAGTCCATCAATCTTGACGGTCAATGACTTGGCACTATTACAGGATTTGCAACAATTACATAATGAAGATCCCAATAATGAGTTTACTGAGCCATTGGTTTTGTTGAATGCAGCGGGCAACACGGGTTTTAAACCCAAGTCTACTTTCACCCCTATAATGGTACATGATAACATTGATGTGTTTCACGAATTGACTACTGTTGAATTAAAACGTCTGTGCACTACCACGATGCGAGCAAAGTACAAACAAACGCCGCAGAACTATTGCTATGTTCAATTAATGAAAAAGTTACAGGCAGGAGGTAATATCATAATACGCCAAGCTGACAAAGGGGGCAATGTTGTGCTATGGCCCCGGGATATGTACCTGGAGGAATCGGCCAACCATTTGAATGACAGACAATGTTATAAAAGGAGTGACATCGGGACTGTAAAAAAGTCATGGAATGAATTTTACATCAAACTTGTAGGTTGGAAGAGTGCAGGGTTATTGAGTCATGATGAATTTAAATTCTTAAAAAATGATCACCCTGTCATTCCGACCCTGTATTTCATTCCCAAGGTCCATAAAGATCTCCGAAAACCTCCAGGCAGACCCATCATTTCCGCCCGCAATAGCCTGCTAGAGAATGCCTCTAAGTATGTGGATGCATTCTTGCAAGAACATGTCAGGGCATTGCCTTCCTTCATCCAGGATACCAGCGATTTTTTGAGGAAAATCATGAATGTTACATGGCAAGATGACTATTGGTTAATTACTTTGGATGTTACTTCCCTGTACACATGTATAAACCATCAGGATGGTATTAAGGCGATCGATCATTATTTGTGTACTAGGCCCATCCAAATGCATAACCACAACAAAATGTTGCTTTCTATGATTTCCATCTGTCTTAACAACAACTTTTTCATGTTTTCACATCTGGTTTATCAGCAGATCAGGGGTGTTGCGATGGGGGCCTGCTTTTCCCCCAGTTATGCTTGTTTGCATATGGGGCTGTGGGAGGAGCAGGTCCTTCATGGGCAGCACGCTGAGATCTTTGACAATTGTGTGGTTCATTGGTATAGTTATATCGATGATATATTCTTGATTTGGAAGGGTTCCAAACAGCAGGCTCTCAATTTTGTTAAGATGATCAACAGCAATACTCTAAATCTGCATTTTTCAGAGAACATTAGCAATGAGAAAGTGTGTTTCTTGGATGTGGAGGTAGTCATCAACAACATGGCTATTGAGACTAGATTGTTTAGGAAGCCTACAGCCGGTAATACTGTGTTGCACGCTGCTAGCCACCACCCAGGTCGCCTGATACGCAGCATTCCTTTTGGGGAAATGTTGCGTATCAGGCGGATCTGTAGTACACCTGATGAATGTAGGTTGGCCCAGCATGCTAGCGGCGATAGATTTTTGGCTAGGGGTTACACTGTCCAGATGGTTAACAAGGCCATCAATAAAGCCAATTGTATCTCCAGATTAGATGCTTTATCTGATAAGTCTCTAAAAATCGACACTACTTTAAACCTGGGAGATGCTCCGACTAGATTAATACTGACTTACAATCGACAACATTTAGCGCTCCGCAGGATTTTTAAGAGCAATTGGAATTTGATTCGCAATGACCCAGTTATTGGGGATTGCATGACATCAACGCCCAATATCACATTCAGGAAAGCTAGATCTATGAGCGATACATTAGTTAAAAGCAGTCCAGAACTGGTTGTGTCGAAATCTTGGCTTAATACAAGAAAGGGATTCGTCAAATGTGCCTCCTGTAAGGCCTGCAGTCATGGCATAAGTAAAACATCATACAGAGTTCCCTTTCATGATATACCGGTTGCCATTAACAAATTCTTAACATGCAGGACCGAGTTTGCGGTCTATGTGCTGGAGTGTCCCTGTGGCCTGCAATATGTTGGGAGCACAAAGTTGCAGGTTCACAAGCGGATACTCCAGCACATAAGAGCGATTCGCATTAGCGATGCTACCTACCCAGTGTCACGCCATTTCAAAGAGTCTCACAGCAATGACCCAGAGCTAATGACATTTTTCGTGATTGACTCAATATTGCCCCTCAGAAGAGGAGGTAATCGCGAAGCTGTTCTTCGAGCATTAGAAACCAAATACATCTTGGAGCTCGATACAAAGATGCCCAATGGGCTGAATGCCAGTGAAGACTTTTATACATGCCTGTAAGTCAGCCATTTTATGGCATTCCAGTACTGTATTAGACTATTTTGCACATTTGCAGCCCTTCTGACTAAGTTTTTAACTTTTATATATTATTAACTTTTTCTACTTTTTTAGCTTGCTATTTTGCACAGGCACATTGTATTGCACTTTGTAGGATTTTTCTGCACTTTAACATATTCACATGGAGGTTTGAATGGTGGCCCACTTGGGCGGAATTGTTTTGCATTAATTCTTTTTATACCATGATTTTTTAACTTGTATTTAAGCCTGAATGTCTGTGTCAGCAATTTTTTATCAATGAGGGACTCAATTTATGTTTTTATAAAAACTACCATTGATATTTTTATTGCTTTCGACATGTATTTGAGCTGTCAGGTAATTGTGATAATTTTGAATATTCATGAAATGGAGTATGATAGGACTTAGTGTTCTGCCGTCTTATTTTATGTATGTTTTTTAAGGAGTCGCTACCCACTGGGGTCTTGATATTGTTCAAATAATTGACATCTAAGGGAGTCATGTTTGGAATCTTTGGTATCAGGAACAATACTGTTGATATCATTGTGTATTTTAAAACACTGTTCTTTATAATTAAGTTTGGTGTTTTTAAGCGCTCCTTTGCAATTATGGTATTAATTGTCATATGTTGAAAAAGGCACTTGCTTTTTTAACTTTGTACATGTTTCCTCCATGTCTATTGTTGGGTGCTTGTTGCCTATTGGTGTTTTTTCTGCACTTGTCACTTTAAATATCCCACACTCCTCTCCCAGCGTCATGTGATCAAGGCCTTCTGAAGGCCGAAACGCGTCATGGCGGACTCTATGGGCGTCTGAAAATAAAATTCTGTCGTACTTACAACTGGGTCTGTTTTCGTCTGTTGGTGAACTGCAGGATTGCGGTGGCGAAGTACTTTGCATATATATATATATATATATATATATATATATATATATATATATATATATATATATATATATATATATATATATATAGAAAAAATAAATAACATTTCTATATCTGAATCTTTCTCACACCTGTTAGTTTAAAGTCTTCAGATGCAACAACGTGTAACCTATTGAATGGGCCATCGTAAAACCAATCCTAGAAGGATTCAATTTTCTTGAATGCAATGTTCACCTGCTGCACCTAAATTCTAAATCACAATCTTCTGCTCTGCACAGATGCAATCAGGCGCTGCACTATCCACAGATGAGGCTCAAAATATCCCTGCATCATATTTCCTCAACGCCGTGCAATGCATTCTAGGTTCAAAATAATTCTGCACTCAATCTTCCCAGCTCCGGGGTCACTGTGCTGCTGCGCTGCTCCAGTTTACCTGAAACTCTACAAGCCACAGCATTCTATTTCCTGTTTTAAACCCGTGGAAATCAGTGAACAGTGCAGTTATGGCTCCTCATTAGCATGCATGGGAGACAGCCTGCAATGCAGATAGCTCCATCTGAGCAGGAAAAGAAAGAATCTCGAGGTTCCTTGTGGCTGGTGATATTTTGTATGCAGACACTTAACCCGACTTCAGTCACCTATCAGTGCGATCGGATCAATAAAACCTGAAGCTTAAAATAGTATTCCTTTCTATTGTTCTAGGTGCATATTTGCAGAAATAGGCTAAATCCTCAAATATCACCAGTGAATTTGTAGTATTGACTGTTACATACTTCATTGCATAACACACAAGGAGAAACAACCAAGGAAAACAGCCAAACAGAAATATTCACTGCTACTCACCATACAGAATAGTAACAAGTGAGACTGGCATGACGAGGATCCCCACCAGCATGTCTGCCACTGCCAGGGACATCAGGAAGTAGTTGGTCGCATTCTGCAGTTTTTTCTCCAGGGACACCGCCATAATTACCAGTATGTTTCCTCCAATTGTCAGAACAATAATAGCCAAAATAAGGAGAGCCGGCCAGTTTTTATCCCCGATGGACATGCGGGCGACTTCTTCCACTTCTGAGGCGTTTAACGGGTCTGAGGTGGGTACGCTCTGGTTCAGAGTCAGATTGTTCTTTATATGCCAAGCCATCAGACCACTGTGCACACTGAAGTCCAGAGATACAGATACAGTGGTCAAGCTAATCACCATCCCAGGGCCGCTCAGGGTGCTCATCCTGGGGAGCTGCTGAGCCTCTCTTTATTTTTTCATGGGTGATCCACTCAGCAGCCCATCAATTTTCACAAGAAGCAGCAGCAGAATTTCGTGGCACCACAGCAAGAGAAAGGCTTGATTTTCCATAATGGTCTAAATTTTAAAGATGCTACAGCGAAGTTCTTCAGATTATCTCCTAAAAATATACAGGATGATGAATAATTTGGAAACCAAGGCGATTGAAATATTTGTATCGTCCAATTTATTTTCATGACCAGCGTTCTGCAAAAAGTAAAGATGAGAATACATCAGCTCCATCTGTAGAAAATCTCAGACTACACAAACATGATACCCATTCCCTCATGTAAATATATATAATATAGAAAATGTTGTACTGCAACATAATTAGAGGCAAGCCATATTCCCAATAAAAAATTGCTGCCTGAATGACATATTCAAAGTCATGAAAAAGTAGGATGGTGACATATCTATATATATATGGACCTGCAGAACTGAATTTGCTATATATGTTTCGGAATGAACATGTGGGTTGCGTTACATCGGGAGCACCAAACTGCAGGTCCATAAACGAATCTCACAGCACATTCGGGCTATTACAAATTTTGACCCCTCCTATCCAGTGGCTCGACATTTTAAGAAATTTCACAGTAGCAATCTCAGCCACCTCAAGTATTTTGTGCTTGATACTGTACCCAGGTTAAGGCGTGGGGGAAATCCTGAATCAATATTGAGAAAGTTGGAGACCAGGTACATTTTAAATCTGGATACCAAAACTCCACATGGGCTTAATACCAGTGACGACATGTACACCTGCCTTTAATGCAAACCTGTTAAGGTGCTTATACTGTCCAAGAGGACTATGTCCCACAATCATTTAGCATAAATCTAATTCAGGGGTTATTCTCTACCATATGATCAGGCAATGTAACGCATAAGACTACATATTATGTGTTTTAGAGTTGGTTTTGAAAATAAAATCTGTAGCTTACTTTGCACATACATTTTTTATAACATTAAACTTTGCACTTTTATTGGTCATTGTCACTTTAACAGATCAAAGATGCGGCTAAATAATATAACATTGCCCACATGGTCATTAACTCTCCTTTTTGCGTATGATGCACACATTAAGCAAACTAATTGAAGTTGATAGTTGAAAGTCTGTATTCATTGCAACATGATATGCAAAATGGATATAATTTTAAGGGCATGAGAAACATCATATTTACAAGGGTGTTTCAATAAGCTCACAGTGGCAATAACGACAATGACCACCAGTGAACAGGCATTATAAAAGAGTTATTTAATGCACTAGGCACTTAGTAAGCAACATTTTGCACAATTACAGTAGTCTGTACTTAAAATGAAATGTCATTCGGTCAGGCTATTTGTTGAAACATGTTAATATTGCTTTTTTTGCACATGCTTTAGGTTTTGCACATACATTGTGTGGCTTAGGTTTTAAGCAAAACGTTTAAATTATTATTGTTTATGTATAATATGTTGTGTTGATTATGATATTAAGGCAATTTCCTTCTATTTTTAATAGCCATATCAAGACTTTATTTTGAAATTAATGTGTGCTTAAAAATGGTAGTAATCAATTATCGCATTTGCATATATTTTTTCAGCTGATCTTGCCAAAGTCTGTTTTTCATGTTTATGAAATCAATAATCACGTGGACACTTTCAATATCACTGAGGGCACCGTAGTTGCGTCATGTGATCAAGGCCAGGCTTGGCCGAAACGCATAATGGCGAACGGTGAAAAATAAAGAATTGCACATATCATCGGTGTCTGTGCCCCAAAATCTCCTGTGGGGGATTGACGCAAGGGGTGTTGAAACGAATATATATATGTCCAGCAGAATGATGTGTTAGGATTCGGCTGCCAATTTCTCTGAAATATGGGCATTTGCCATTGAGCAAAGGATTTGTTTCTACTGGACAGGTTTCCTCACCTTGGCTGATTAAGTTTTCAGGAGCCATTAGTGCAAACTCTAAAAATGGATCCTGGAAATTATTTCTACTTCTTTCTCTCTTGATCACCTTACACATCAGCACTTCTTCAAACCCTTTTCTTATGCACTCTCTTTTGCAGCAACCATGTTAAAGAAACCTTTTTAAAGGAATTTATATGGTACTTCAAAATATAAAAAATATAAAAATTCATTGTATTGTTCCAAATAGCCTTACCATTCTATCTGTCTCTCTCACGCCAATAATATAATACGTAAATGAATATTGTATATGTTTTCTCTAAATAAGTGCCAGTAGGACCATATTGTTGCATATACCGTACATTACCCAGGTCCTAGGGCTTCTTGGGTTACCCCATTAGTTTATAATGGTCTAATTATGATCCAGTAAAACATTTTCTGCGTAATGTGGCTAGTTAAAGTCTGGTTTACACTAATTGTTTTGTGAAATATTTGAGGAGTGAGAATAGAAAGTCATGTTTCTCTTGGTGGTTGCAGTGTTTGCAACAACAAACAGCATGTGGCTCCCTTTTCTTTATTGGCTGCGCTCATTTAATTTCCACTTAAACTTCGCATGAAAGAAAGCTAGAGGTGTGCACTACCCTCCGGTTGTCTCTAGGTTTTATAAGTATAGCTGAGCACAGAACATTAGATCTAAAACACTGAACATAATACTCTTCTTTTCCTAAGCACACGTTTACGAAGCTGTGGTGTGAAATGTAGGCATGGAATATTGAAGCCCGAATATCGACGCAAAAGAATATCGTTACAATAATATTGAGGGACAACATTTTGAAAAGTAAGTTCGTATACATTTTCTATACCTAACTCCGCATGTACATATCTTGTTGATGTATATATATTTTAAGGTTACGTAGACACGGAGTTAAGAATATAAATCCTTACCTCCCGCTGTGCACTTACCTTTTGCTATTCTGTCCCTCTATATTTTTGTAACAATATTTGTCCAGTCGACATTCCATACTATAATAATGTGTGGCAAATAGGTAAAACAAACAGAACATTTCAGCCCGTAGCATAGCTGGGTCAATAAGACTGGGGAGGGGTGTGAGCTTCAGATTTGTCCGACAATCAGGCTGGCATATAATGATTAAATACCTTATAAGACATGCAGGGTTCTTGAGAGGGTCCTAAGGGGCAGTGGAAAGGGAGAGAAATGCTGGTTGGTAGGCGTGCAAAGAGAAAAAACGCAATATTATGTAAAGTAACAAATATTTTTGAGGACTTTCAAAACAGAGAGGGAGACAGTGTGTGCGTTTTTGTCTGTGTGTATGTAAAAATTCCTGGGGACATCCAGCTGACGTTCACAATACCCAACTGAAAGCATCTGTAGCCGACTATTCATCAGCAAATACATTTATGGGTGGGGGTGTAACACCCCACTGAAGCTGCGTCCCTGATTTCAGCATCTTTGAAAGCCTCTTTTACTTTATACCGAGGACAGAAACCCGCCCCATCTTTTTCTCTGCCTTATTGCTAAGAGATGACGATGGTGCGGTTTCTAGAAATCACAATAAGAATTGGCTGCTTGACAACTGGATGTATTTGTTCACTTTACCTTCTTTACTAATCCAAGGGCTTCTTAACAAACAGTAGTAGGAAGCACAACATATTCACAAATGCCTGTTAGCTTCATCTGGAAGGAAAGACAGAACACTTACTGAGGAACAATTGCTTTATCGAGGTAAAGTGAACAAATACATCCAGTTGTCAAGCAGCCAATTCTTAATGTGATTTCTAGAAACCGCACCATCGTCATCTCTCAGCAATAAGGCAGAGAAAAAGATGGGGCGAGTTTCTGTCCTCGATATAAAGTACAAAAGTCTTTCAAAGATGCTGAAATAAGGGACGTAGCTTCAAGGGGGTGTTACACCCCCCTCCCCATAAATGTATTTTCTGATAAATAGTCGGCTACAGGTGCTTTCAGTTGGGTATTGTGAACGTCAGCCGGATGTCACCAGGAATTTTTACATACACACAGACAAAAACGCACACACTGTCTCCCTCTCTGTTTTAAAAGTCCTCAAAAATATTTGTTACTTTACATAATATTGCGTTTTTTCTCTTTGCACTCCTACCAACCAGCATTTCTCTTCCTTTCTACTGCCTCTTAGGACCCTCTCAAGAACCCTGCATGTCTTATAAGGTATTTAATCATTATATGCCAGCCTGATTGTCGGAAAATCTGAAGCTCACACCCCTCCCCAGACTTACTGACCCAGCTACGCTACAGGCTGAAATGTTCTGTTTGTATTACCTATTTGCCACACATTATTACAGTATGGAATGTCGACCGGACAAAATATCGGTACAAAAATATAGAGGGACAGAATATCAAAAGGTAAGTGCACAGCAGGAGGTAAGGATTTATATTCTTAACTCCATGTCTACGTACCTTAAAATATATATACATCAACAAGATATGTACATGCAGAGTTAGGTATAGAAAATGTATAGGAACTTACTTTTCAAAATGTTGTCCCTCAATATTATTGTAACAATATTCTTATGCGTCGATATTCGGGCTTCGATAGTCCATGCCTACATTTCACACCACAGTTTCGTAAACCTGTGCTTAGGAAAAGAAGAGTATTATGTTCAGTGTTTTAGATCTAATGTTCTGTGCTCAGCTATACTTATAAAACCTGGAGACAATCGGAGGGTAGTGCACACCTCTAGCTTTCATTCATGCAAAGTTACAGTGGAAATTAAGTACCGGTGCCGCGCACCGGAAACCATCGGCTCAAATTAAACACTGCCCACAGTCCAGGAACATGGTACTCATCCTTCAAAGGAAATAAGGCCACTCAAGGCTGCTAGACTCTCTGGGTAGCTGTCAAGGAACAGCCACAGCGTATATCAAATCAAATGGTGTGAACATTGAGTCGCAGTGCAGTTCAACACAGTTATCAAAGTTGCAAAAAAGATGTGAATGTCCAGCCACGATTGTGCTCTTTTATAAAGCCACACAACAGCGTAATGAGATACCTCTTGGCAACCACTAAGGTTTTCAAGTAATTACATCATTACATAATAAAGGCCATACGTGAACATGAAATTAATGAATTTTATAATGTCTTTTATTTGTTCTTTTAGTTTTTGCTTATTATTGTTTCTTTCAATATTTGAATGAGTTACAAAATCACTCTATATATAGACTGTCAATTGATTAAGTAAACAATTTGTGATAAAGAATATAATAGAAAAAAAGAGACAAGAGACAAGAAAAGCCACAACACTTCTAATATTATAAATGCAACTGAAATACACAATAAATATCTACATAATACAATACAAATATAAAACAATAACAAACCACATAATACACATACACATTCATGTCAACCTAGCACTTCCAACAAACAGATAAAATTCATGAAATATGTACAAGTAAAATCTCAATATCTAAGCGACAAATATGTTCTTTACTGATAAATATTAGGTTGTTTCTTAGTATGGACAATGTAGTGAAAACTCTTCCACACGCGTTTCGGTGTGAAACCACACCTTCTTCAGGAAGAGCCACAGATGGAAAAGCATTGTGGAAAAACTTTCTGCTATCAAACACTTAAAAATATGTGTGTGGAGAGGTACAACATTGGATCTCTATGCCTAAACATCCAACTGAATTAGTATATGATGAGATTAATAAATAATCCAGGTGCCGGAAAGACTCACAATGCCAAAAGGGGTAAGAAACTGGAGATGAAGGTAGAATAGATCTGTGTGCATATGCTCCATGCTCCGAACAGAACCAATAAATACAGCCTGTATTGATCTATATTTTCATTCTTCATGTGGGTCTCCGATCACAGCTGAAAAAATATTAGCCCAACATGGAGCTAATGCCAGCATTTGTAGAATCTTGATCTTGACATATCATTTTCAATGGGATAATCATTTTATTTTTATTTTACAGAGTTTTATATAGCGCGAACTTGACCCGAATCGGGTATCAGAGTGCTTTACATAGCACCAGTTGCATTACATGAGAACACATTCATTTTTGTTAGGCACGGGGCGATTAAGTGATTTGCCCATACTCACAGGATGTTCAGCGCCATTGCCGAGACTCGAACCCAGTTCCCCAGATTCGAGGTCGACCGCGCTAGCCGTTAGGCCAACTCCTCTCCCCTGAGTGACCGCGGAACACAGTCACTCCTGCAAATCTGGAAACGCCCTTTTATAAAGCCACAACACTTTAATATTATCTCAAAATATTTGAAGTTATGTGAAGTAAAAACAAATATCAATATAACATCATAAGGCACCAAAGCACACACAGTCCAATTAGTATCTCTTAGACTTGTCCTTGTTGGATTCCACATTCATAGTAATCAATTAAGGTCCCAACAAATGACGGTATAAAGTTCTTGTTTATTTCAGGAACGCTTCTTAAAACATCATTGATCAAAAGCAGCAGCCGACACGTGTTTCGTCCCCCTGGACTTTTTTCAAGGCTGCAAAATCATGTATGACAATTATTTGTACCCATTTGTACATCTATTTCATGACCCTCTAAATAGTGCCACAACCTCATGGGTGTGTCATCACCTGTTCACCTTACATATGACCCTAATCTGAGGTTAAGATATGATGTACACCTCATGTGGAAGGGCGCGTGTTAAAAGTGTCTAATTTCCAACATCGTTAGTCAATATGTGCATTAGTGACAGTCTAGTGCATTTATGTACCAATCTGTGCTTTGATATAGAATTAGTTTGTGTCTGTGGTGCAACCGACAAAATCTAAGGTATACAGTCACCTAGTTTTCATGTCAGATTGTGCTCAGAAAATATCTTAATCTAGGTGGTTATGAAGATGTCACAGAAAGTATTCTGGCCTGGTTGTAGTCTCAATTATATGGTTGCTATTGTGCTTAATGGGCCAGGAAGAGGATTTTTGAGACAACGCCACCATGGTAAATCATATCTAAATATGAATAAGCAGAATACATAGGATAACAGACCTCTACATTCGTAATGCAAATTCAATCAAAATCACGTCAAACGTTTGTGTATAGAATCCGTGAATGAGGGCTAGTGCACTTACCGCCCTCTGGAGTTTGTTCCCAAACTTCTAAGTGTACTTACAGAGACTCACAAAACATTGATACATCAAGTAGCAGAACCTTGATAAGTCTGCTGCGAAGGTAAGAGAATAATATCACCGAAATGTCTAGGTAGCATCTACGATTCATGTATATGTTGGAGAAACGAAAGTAAGGGTTCCTTACCGATTGAATTTTCAGTCGTGGTTCCCAAGGAACACCTTCCACACGTGAAAGTCTCAGTTAGTCTGAATCAATTGCAGGAGTAATTAAAGGTAAAGGAAATAGATGGCGGACTGTTCATTATGGAAAAATGGTCGCCATATAAGTCTAGTCAGTGAGAAGGTATGTGACCTATAGTAAAAATGTCCTTCATTCGTGAGTGGTACACGAATTGTTCAATAGGGTTTATCCTAACGCAATCATTTCATTTAGTCTTCGGTTGCAGTCTTTATACATCACAAATATTAGCGAGTCTCGAACTCTCTCTCGCATGCTGTATAGAGTATTGTTCGAAGGTGGTTCGGTGGTGATAACCTTATGTTATAGCGATGGCTGCCAATCTGGGTAAATGATAGGGCAATAACGTGGTTTGTAGTCCTAAATTATAAATTCTTTTAGACGCTCCATATATGCCACACATACCAGAAAGTCCTGAATTCTTCCTAGCGTGCGCACATGGCGTGGAGAGTAATGTTCAAATATAGCTAAACAGTCATGTAGTTATTGGATCGAAAGTGTGGAAAAGTGTTTGCATTGTTGTTGAGCTGGAGTACCACTATTATGGTTCCTTGTATTGGAACATGAAAACTAAGGAGTTTAGGTGTTGCATACCATACGTGTCTATTAACAGGTATAAAACTATGGTGCTGATGTTCTTACCATTAGTAAGAGAACTAAGTGTTAGTCACAAATATAGTGTTAATATCAGGTTACCTATTGTAAAAAAACATATGAATCAAATGCATAAAATACAGAAATGCATCCTGGAGAGTATACCTCATATGTCTGCATCCTTATTTACTACACAGATTAGGTATTTTTCACATCCATAGTTAGTTCTCTAGGGGCACAACCAAGTCTAAAGAGACATGTGTAGTTCCTTGTCTATATTTAAGCCCTGTTCCACTGCCCTTAATTTAATGATCCGTTCATTTTCCATTTGTCTAAATTTGGCCGTTCTATCACCTCCCCTTGCCGGAGGACTTGCCACATCAATGACTTGGAAGCTGAGCTTTAACAATTCATTTGCTCTATGCGTTGTGTTGGAATGTGTGGCAATGGGATGGTGTGCGACATTATTTCAGATTGCTCTCACATGTTCTTGTATTCTCTCTTTGAGTGGCCTTATTGTACTGCCAATATAGATCTGGTCACAAATGCAGTAAACAAAATATTTGGTGTTACAGTTGATGAAGCTGCGGATGGTGTACATTTTGCGTGTATTATACATAAAGGACATGGTTTATGTAGGGCAAAACAACATACACAGCACAAGCCACATCTGTAAAAACCTTTAAGAGGAGAGGGTAGCGAAGTACTCCTAATTTGCGGAGGTATGTAACTCGGGCACAAATGCTGTCTCAAAGTCTTCCCTCTTCCATGTGTCATTATTGGTTTAGTCCCAACCACCTCTTTCAGTGTATCATCCTGGGTTAATAGGTGCCAATGTTTCCTTACGATTCTGTTGACTGCTGTGCTCAAAACTGTGTACTGTGTAATAAAAATGATCTTTCTCCTATTTTCTTTCTTTTTCTTATTTGTAGCTATTAGTAGGCTCTCCAACTTAACCTTGCCAACCTTATGTCGCGCATTTGTGATTGTCTCCTTAGTGTAGCCTCTTTCTTTAAATTTATCTCCCACCATATTTAGTTCCTGATTCAGTAGCAGCTCTTCACTACAGTTTCTTTTGGTTCTTAGCATCTCTCCGTAAGGGATTGCCTTTATTTGGAATGGAGGATGGGCACTGGTGGCGTGTAGAACTGAATTACATGCTGTGGGTTTTCTATATGGAAGTGTCTTTAGTTTATTACCATCAACTTGAATTGTGACATCAAGAAAATGTATTTCTGATGTGCTATGTTCTTATGGAAAAGTTATATTGTATGTATTGTCATTGAGGTATATGAACAATTTATCCAGAGCTTCGCTAGTGCCAGCCCAGAATAGAATGACATCATCAATACAGCGTCCCCAGTAAAGTATAATTAGATCTGACTAATTAAGCTAGTGCTCAACTACAATATATTCACACACAATGGTGAATTGTTTCGCCAAATACAAGGTGAGGACATGGGGACCAAATTTGCACCTTCATTTGCCAACCTGTATATGGGCCTATTTGATTCAATACATATATGGAGACAGGGTCTTGGTTAATTGTTGGACAAGCAAACCAAGACAGGTTTTTCGACGATTGAGTCTCTTCCGTTGGGTGTAGATTGGCTCCAGTGGCACATTAAGAGCTGGACCCATGTCTGGGCATACCAGTCACACTTAGGGCATCACACTGAGGTATACAAAAAGAATGCATGTATAGGTTTATCCCCAGAGGACATATAGCCTCAGGCTGTGTGGGAAGTATGGGCATCCTTGCACCCTGAAACACATGCACCTCCTTTAATTGATGCCAATGCCAGTTAATAACCTCACTAATGCTCCTGATGGGCATGCTGTGCTACATTAGTTTGTTTAATTTGTCTGAAGGAAATGCATTCTATATCTGCCTGATTCCCAGTTGCATGTTTAAGAACACAGTTGCTAAATGCATTATGAGAGCTGTAGCCTTGGTTCACCCAAGTGCACTCATTGGACTAAACTAAAAAATTAGGTATCCCTATGAGTAAACACAGCATGTTCCTAGCGCCTTTCAATATATCTACTTAACCTGGTTAGGAAAATAAACCCCTGAGAATTGAACATTTACACATTCCAAAATATAATAAGAATCTTACAATGAGGAGAAGGTGCTACGCCAATAAAAATGCCACTTGATACTTCTACACCCATTTTGGGTCCTGTCTGTCGATTGCTGGCATTGACGGCGGGATCACATTCAGGGAGATTACTTATGCCTGCACTAAAACCACTTCCATTTACACCACTGCTTGAAGGAGCCAATTTAACACCTATTTATCTGCATTGCTTTGCATGCACTGGTTTCAATTGTAGTTATTATATGCCTGTGAGTGCCCTCCCTTTAGTCCACGTCCTGCCGCAGCATAAATACCTCATCTCAGACACGTTCAATTTTCTTTCTTGCACAAAAAACCCAAACAATTTTGTAAGACATTTTATAAGTTTTATTTTTGTTTAATATCAATAAAATCTCACATTGTCTGCATTTTAGTCTGCTCACTCACTCCTATCCCAATCTGTCAATGTTATATGAGAGCCCCCTGTTGTGTGGAATTTCAGTGATGATGTACTACTTTGTTGTTAATAAACTAGCGAGATTTTCAGTCTAGTGCTACAATGAAGTGCATTGGCTCTGGGAGCTTCTGCGGATATAGTGGTCAAGAGAGGCTGGGCTGGGAGCACAGGAAATAGGTCTTCAAAAAACCCCAGTGCATCTCTGCGGCAGGTGGTCTTGTGAACAGTACAGTCTGGTGAACAGGACAGTCATGCTGGAAGGAGTGTGTCTGTGTCTGAGAGCAGGGATCGGAGTGTGCCCATACGAGTGTAGGCTGAGCTGTTGTGGGGTGAGAGGTGAGCCAGTGTAAGTTCAAAGAGCGGCACAGTAAGGTCAGACCTATTGGTATTGCCAATGCTTGTTTTTCAAAATCTTACAACCTGCAAAACCCAAACAATTTGTAGCCCTTCCGCCTCATTTTACTTTCTCCAATCTGGCGCTTTGCATTTATTCTCTAAACACCCTGTCCAGCGTGCTGTAAGGTGAAAGCTGACATTTCTAGGAAAATAAAAATTGCTGGACGGTGAGCAATGAAAAAAAATGATTAAAACCCACTGTCAGAGCACAGCAAGGGTGAAGGCCTGCGCATCAGTCAGGGCTGGCCAGAAATGATTGTCTGGCACTCAAACCAATAACCTACAAGCCAGATGAGCAGAGGTGAGATGTATTTCACCGCGCTTCCCTTCATCACCCAAAGATGCTGTGCTTGAATGAAACAAGTAACAACAAAAAGCACTTGGAAACAAAACGAGACCTCTTGCTTTATCCGGCTTCTGTAGGACAGGGCTGTAATTTTTGATAGATGAATATATTTATCATTCAATCATGCGAGAAGTGCACGATCCTTGCAGTATGTATGCGAATACCATTAGTCTAACAGTGAGCACGTGGAAACTCGTATAGTAAGGTGGAAAATAACTTCATTTTAATGAAAGAAGCATACTAATAAAGATGTAAAGAGACCCAGAATATGAATAACTCTTTAATACAACCCACAACAAGATGATACACAGAGAGTACATCGTCTGTAGTCAAACCGACAGAACACACTCAAACATCACGCCCAGAGAGGACAAAGACAGTCAACATGTCCCTTTTTAAAATGGAACAACGCAAACACGTACGAAGCGCAACCAAAAATGGAGTAAACATAATCTGATTCCCCCATTCACACCCTTAGATGGATCTCAAAAGCTCTCTTAAGGCCAGAAAAACTTTGTGTCCCGCAGTAGCACATAGATACATTGTAAAAATGTTTTGATCATCATCCTCAAAAAGAACACAGGCCACAGACAACACACTTATGCAGTACACCCAGGTAGGAGAAACAAGACAACAATGGTACAGTGAATATGTTATTGCAAAAAATGCCTGTGTGCAGAAGCGACACAGAAGCAATATCTAAATATGAAAAGACAGCCCAGGGGCCACATTATTGATAGGGCGCACTTCCCTGTTTGCGTCATTGTTCACCTTAAAACAGGTGCGCCGGGCGTACACGGAGAAAGTGAGCCCTATTACATTGAATGCGCTTCCCCCAGGGCAACTGTGAACTCACACTGCCTTGGGGGCAGCGCATTCAAGTGAAAAATGGGGCGGCTTTGAAGCAGCCGCTCTGTGTTTCGCTGTGCTGGCAGCAACCTGCCTGCACTTTTAAGAGGAGAGAAAGATGTGCAGTGAGTGGCTGCACCTGCCTTCAGGGCAATGTCTGGGGGGTCCAAAGGACCCCCTTGATCTCCTCCAAAGGGCTGCCATCAGGGGGCGCACTGTACACCTCCTGACAGCTTCTTTGCCTCTGCGTCCGCATCTGTAATACGGCGAGGGCGCAGAGGCAAAGGGATTCCCTTATTTGCATGGGCCCATACAAATGAGGTAATACCTTCTGGTGATCAGCCCTGGCACAGTGGCGTAGCTAGACTAATTGCCACGCATGGCAGTCCCTGCGGGGGCCACCTACGGCCGTATGTAAGAGTGGTGGGGGTGCTGGTGATATCTGATGGCGACTGCAGGTAAGAGCGGATGGGAGAGGGAGACCACCACCCCCAAAACTTGTGCCGCGCAGGGCGGACCGCCCCACCCCCTTGATATGTCACTGCCCTGGCAAGTACCAGCATCAGACATTAGGGTTATGCATTTTAGTATGGTGCATTTTTAGCACCTTGACAACACCTGTTTCCTGGGAGTCAGTGACCGCGACTGTCGGAGTTATACTTACAGCAGCGCAGCAAGTGATGTGCAGACGGTGGTGTAGGCGGGTTACTGGGGATTCGAAGGAAGGGCTCGCCACCTGCGTCATGGCTTCAACATGCTCTCCATTTACGCAGCTCTGATGTTGCATGCGCGAGCGTGGCAAGCGCTGTACTGGGCATGTCTGCCTTTAGGAAGAGAAGGATTGCACTTGCTCAGATTGTTTTTACTGCATGTATCTTCTTTCTGCTAGTGCTGAAGGCCGAGAGCTGCCGTGTGACGCATGTGACTCCTCGTCATGGCCGAGTGCGTTAGTAGTACCACAGCATCCAGCACCGTCACTGAGACCACCCGCAGCAGCAGTGACCTGGTGAGATGGCAAGGTGGGATGTAAGTTGGAACCTGAGGGTTGGAAAGCAGTGCCATTTCTGCAACCGCATTGGCCATAGGTGTTTTTTCACATAGAAAATTTGGGGTTTTATTGTGGCTCCTAGGCTCCCACCCATGCCTCAGAGGGTTAATTTTAAAATGGACTTGCAAAGTCTGTGCTTGAAGTGCCTTGGACACAGGAACTCTTGAGTCGATCAGGTGTGATATTTCCTTTCAGTTAGTTTTTAAAGAGCCCACTTTTAAATTTTCAGGAACTCTCAACACTACCTGGAGTTCCTAGGATTTTTGTGTGTCGAAGTAGAAACTCTGGTGCTTGCCACATGGCCGGCCTTTATGCCATTCCTATGTAAAGTCTGACTCCGCAATGACTGTGAAATCCTTCTTGTCCTGCTCAAGACTTTACCGTTCTTGGATGGTACTTCAGGTCACCAGTTGACTCCATGTCAGCAGGGACACCAGGGGTCAATTCATGGCTCTCTGTTTTAAAATCAGTGTCCAGTTGGCACATTTCAACTGAGCCATTGGTACTTCTAAAATTCTTTGTTATTAAGTGAAATGCCAAGTAATAGAAAATGGTGTGCCTGAGGACATGTTAACCTTACAGGGACCGCACCTCAGAGACTAAGGTTGCCTGATGTTGGACCCCAGAAAAAAAGCTGGTAACAGCTCCTCTGATGCGGCTCCCAGGTAAGACCTGGTCAGTCAAGTTTCTCCAAATAATGTTAGTTCTGTATGTGGCTCTTAAAAGTCTTTTATTGATCTACTGTGGTTGTGGATTGGAGCCCTAGTCCACAACCATTCTCTTCACTCCCTGTACATCCGATTTTGTGTATCCATTGCTATAAAGCCTCCCAGCTCTGCATAACTGAATGGAAGCCTATGCATGTTACGCTTTTATAATCGGTTAGATTGAAAGATTAAGGGGCCGATTCCGATCTCGGCCGGTAGGGCACCGAATCGGATTCGGCTTAACCGGATCCGATTCGGAGCCCTCGTTCCCGACCGATTTGTACGTGCGTCCGGGTGAGCGAGTACGATGCGAGCGCATGCGAAATCGCCGACCGACTCGTACGTGGGTCCGAACCGCTCCGACCGACTCGCACGGACACGACTCGCACCGTGCAATGGAGACGTTGCCCGGCCGGGCAAGTACGATGCGCGCCTCGAGCAGTCCGACCGACTCGCGCCGTCCGGCTCCAAAGGGCAGTCGGAGCCGGACTTTGGGGGTCCGTGTCGGACCCCCCTGTACACGTAGCCACATGGGTCCCCCCTACCTGTGCATGTACGGCACGATTCGCATCAACGCGTACCCGCTGTAGGGGGCGCCCTTGTTCGCCTCGCACCCATTGAGTCAATGGGAGCCCGCGTACGCATTGTACGACCGGCTCCCATTGACTTCAATGGGAGTCCGACCGAATCGAGTCCGATTGCATACTCGTTCGGTCGGGCTGCCAGAGTCCGATTCGGTCGGAAATCTCTCCGGGTCCGGCTCGGTCGGAGTGATTTCCGGCCTGAATCGGAATCGGCCCCTTAATGTCTGCTTGAAACTCCTCTGGAAATGAGCACAGGAAACATGAGAAGTCACAACCTACTATGGCTTCCAAATACCAACTTATTTACATAGCGCACAGCTCCAAAAGTTGATCCTCTACCATCATTGAAAAACGCCAATTTAGACAAACCAAGCCCATCTGATATAACACTAACTAAATATATCATGCAAAACACATATACAGCATATGAGGACACAGGTGGAAGCCTTCTTTTTTCTTGCCCTGCCCCCTGCCCAGACAGTCCTCCCTGCAAGGGTACATTTGACATCAAGTCAGGTCCCCGAAAGGTACATATGACAGGTCATTGTGTGGGATGATCTGTAGTTTGGCTGTCGGTGGGCCTCTTCCTCCAGAAGGCATTCTCAGGCATGATACAGTACCCGGGGATGTTTATTCCCATCTTTGGAACCTGTCAGCTGTCTTCCCTCAAACCTCCTTCAGCTCTGCTCACGTGATGCCCTTCTTCAGCGCTGTAGTGCGGGTCTCACAGCAAGTCTATACTGGCTGAAGCAGCAAGGTTACTGAAAATCTGCTGGTGACTGGCCACCTATGAACTTTCTCAAACTGTATCTTAATTGTGATGAACGATTGTCCAGCAATTGTTGTACAGAATGGTTATCTTAGAAAGAGGTTTTAGGTGTGGCTTCAGGAGTTTTGCATTAGTTTCAAGATAATTTTAGAACTTCTCACTGCTCAAAAGTTTCAGGTTTCTTATATTTTAGCACTTTCAATGCATTTGATTGCTTGCTTTTCCTAGAGGCAAATTTTCACTCTGAGTGTCACTCATTTGCAGTTAAATGCCACTCATAAGTGCATTGAAACCATGGAAATGTAACACAAACAACCTGAAACCTTGGCAGCTATGTGGTGATAGCGCTGGCGCTATATGTGTGCTAGCGCTATCTCTATTACTAAAGTGGCCACACAAGCGTCTGTGGACCCTTCTGTAATACCAAAGTGTCCCAGGGGTGCGCAAAGCAGGCGTTAACGCCCGTTCCGCCATTGGGGCACTACTGTAATACGGCCCTAGGAAAGAATAGCAGTGGCTTATTGTGTAGTGTCAAGGTAATCATGGGCAATGCTTTAAAACGTTCAAATTTATTAAAATGCATTTAATACCGCAAAATACACTAATTTATGCTGTGCATTGTTTTTATCAGAACGTAAATAAGAGGGACCCCTTGGTGGAACCAAAGGAATGGGGTACTATTAAAAAGTACAAGAAAGATTATCCTTTAGTTCCTAGGAACTAAAGGATAATCTTTCTTGTACATTGTTTTTATCAGTACAGTTTTTCCAAGTGCAGTAATTGCATATGTGATCTTATTTTGTAAATGACAAGTGTAATAAAAACGTTCTTTCTAGTTAACCACTTTCTGCAAAACAAACGCGGGTTTCAGCATCTTATTATTCAATTCACAGAGACTCTGAGGCTGAATACTATGTATGGTATATCTAAAATAGCTTCCAACCCTTGGATAATTAGTCCCAAAGGAGGTTTAGTTCCACAATGAACAAGTTGAGAGCCTGAACAATGTGTTTTTAAAGAAAAGTACAAACGCATCTGCAGGCGGCCACCCATACCGATAATGCCTCCGTTCATTCCTCAAAGGCCCTTTTTTATTCAGTTGAAAAAACATTACACACATCCCCAGAACCTTCAAAAATTCGTTAAGCGTAAATCTAACACGGAATATGAGAAAGAGCTGGCCCCTGGACCAGGCATCAAGCGTCAGGTTCAAACGCAGAACCATCGCTTTTCAATCAATACGTTTATTTCGGATAAACACATCCATAGAACACAAGTACATATAGCAAACAATTTTTATAAACACGAAGACAGTAAAAACGTTAAAATTACGGTTTATCGGCAAAGGTTTGGGTATATTTTTAAAAGCGAGAGAAATGTATATAGATGTGTATAAAAATGTATACAGACCTCGAGCTAAGCAGTGTTTTAAATTTTTAAGTATGTATCTTCGTCACAACATTTCTTTTGTTTAATCCACACTATGCCGAGATATCTGGCCACATTATAAACTATAAGGTCATCAGTTCTTGAAGGTGCTATCTAACCCCTAACATGCGACAAATTGATAGAATACAATGGGGCTTATTTTACAAGCCCCCTTGCGCCGCCAGTGCGTCACTTTTAAAATGGGAAAAAGTGACGTACCGGCGGCGCAAGGGGCTTGTAAATAAGCCCCAATATATGTTTATAAAACAAAAGCAGACGAGCCACATTTTCATGGTCCTTTTAACATGCTGGGTGGCCTCGATCCCATCTTAAGCAAAACCTTCGTTGGTAAAATTTCATACCCGAATTTTGCATACAGTAGCTAAGATTTATGGCGAGAAATATTATCTAAAAGTACTCAAAAAGGGGCACACGCTTGTGGTTCAAAAATCTATCTACAATGGTCCATCCCATTCTTACATTTATACAGCTCATTTTCCCAGAAAAAGTGAAAGAATCTTTAAAAACAGATTTTGCTATCCAACGTTCCTCAGCTGGTCTATCTGTTAAAGATGCAAGCCAAAGGCTGTATAATATTGTTTTTACATAAGCTAATCAATGAATAGGCAGGTGGTTTTTGGAATGTAATTTTGCTTTCCAATACATACCTGTATGGGCCAAGTTCCTCTATGAACTGCAACTTCCTCCAATACAGATAGGATCTTAGTTTGAGGAATATGCTCATTTGGACAGTGCCAAAAATCAATATACTCCGCAGAAGAGGGGCAATTCTAGACCTGACATCTTTGGCGTAGTTTTCCCCATAACTTTTTGCCTTCAGACATTCTGTTCTGCTGACTTCGTTTTTGCTGGCTTTAGGACTCTGTGCACTTTAGCACTGCTAACAAGTTTTAAAGTGCTTGTGCTCTCTCCTCAAAACATGGTAGAATTGGCTTAAACCCAATTAGCATATTTAATTTACTTCTACATCCCTAATGAGATGGCACTACCTGTGCCCAGGGGTAAAATAAATGCTACTAGTGGGCCTGCAGCACTGATTGTGCCACCCACTTAAGTAGGACTTTAAACGTGTCTCAGGTCTGCCATTGCAGGCTGTGTGTTTGCAGTTTTAAGCTGCCATTTCGACCAGGCAAAAGTTCAATTTTTCCAGGCCCAAACCTTTCTCTTTAATAAGTATAAGTCACCCGTAGGGTAGGCCTTGGAACTCCCAAAGGACAGGGTGGACTGTATTTTAAAAGTATGATGTATACTTTTAAGTTTTATATGTCCTAGTAGTGAAAAACTCTTTGTTAGACCCGGGATCCCTGGTTGGCTGAGGTAGGTACCTTAGGCCAAATAGGGACCCGCGTTTCCACGTCAGGGAAAGGAAGGTCACCTTCTGAGATAGCCCCCGCTCACCCCCTTGGTAGCTTGGCACGAGCAGCCAGGCTTATCTTCAAGGCAAATGTGTAAAGTATTTATTTATTCATTTATTTATTTAACCATTTATAGAGCGCATGGTTACACCACCGGTGTGTCCCCGCGCTGAGATAGACACTCTGAAAAGTTACGGCCATGATCCACGTATCCGAAAGAGTAGCACATATAGTCTGCCGAGCCATCTTTATTATGTTTTGGCGAACAACCATGTCTTCAGTTGTTTGCGAAAGCTACTTTCACATGGTTCCGTTCTCATTGCCAACGGTAAGGTGTTCCATGTTTTAGCTGCGATATACCTAAAGGAGCGCGCTCCCATTCTTGCTCTGAATATTCTCGGTACCTTCACCAGTGCTTTCCCCATAGATCTTAGGCACCGCCCGGGTGTATACTGGGTTAGTAGTGGGTGAAGGTATCTTGGGCCTCTCTTTAGTAGAATGCGGTGGCAGAGCACATTGCCTTAAATACCACTCTCTTTTCCACTGGCAACCAATGTAGTGTTGTCAAGGCTTTCTTTGTGTTTGCTCTTCTCGGAAGGCTGAGAACCAGGCGTGCTGCCGCATTCTGGACTGTCTGCAGTTTGGATAATCCTGCTTAGAAGCGCCGAGCTATAATACATTCCCATAGTCTATTTGGGAAGTTATCACCGCATGTACTATGGTTTTCCTGGCGTTAGGTGGCAAAAGATCCAGGACTTTCCTCAGGATTTTCATTGCGCCATAGCATTTGCCCGCAACCTTCCGAATCTGCCCATCAAATAACAGGTCGGAGTCGAACCAAATCCCGAGGTTTTTCACCTCCGCTTTCGGTGAAGGCCATTGGCCCAGTATTTCAGGCCACCACGCTGATGACCATATAGTTGGTGCCTTGCCTACCACCATTACCTCAGTTTTGCTCCCGTTTAACCTGAGGCAGTGGTTCGACATCCAGTCGGCCACCTCTTCCATGCATTTGGAGAAGCGAGTTGCTGCCAGTTCCTTGTCTTGCGAACACATCCCAATTAGCTGCGTGTCATCAGCGTAGGAAACGATAGACACCTTATGTTTTTCCACTTGCTCCGCTAGTGATCCCACATATAAGTTAAATAGGGTGGGGCTCGGGATTGATCCCTGAGGGACCCCTTGAGGCAGGGGGATGCTCTTGGATAAATATGGCTGTTGTGCGACTTGGAAGCTCCGTGTGGAAAGGAACGATGTCATCCAGCCCAGAGCATTATGCCTAATGCCACATGCCTCTAATCTTTGTAGGAGGAGCTCGTGTGAAACGGTGTCAAACGCCGCGCTTAGATCCAAGAGGATCAGGGCTGCTGTCTGCCCTTCATCAGCGTATTTTCTCAGCGTTTCTGTGGCCATAAGTAATGCTGACTCCGTGGAGTGAGCCGCTCGGAAACCTGATTGAGAAGGGTGTAGTAATTCGTTCCGGTTGATGTGTTCTACTAGTTGTTTATTGGCCACTTTTTCAGCAATTTTGGCCACAAACGGTAGCAGTGAGATAGGGTGTAGATTTTCTAATACAGTTTGCTCTATTGATTGTTTCTTTTTTTAGTGGACGGACAATTGCTTGCTTCCATTTGGTGGGGACTACCCCAGTCTGGAAGGAGCATGAGATGAGTTCAGAGATATACAGCATGATCAGATCTGCACCCTCCATTACTTTGTCCGGACGGTCTAGAGGGGAGCCGGATTTTATCCCTTTTGCTGTAGCTATGAGTTCTTCTAATTCTTGGATCCTGAATTCATTCAGAGTTGTTCCTACAAAGTCAGTCTGACTTTTGTACTTCAGACTTGTCCCTTGTCGTGCTTCTATTGGAAAGCTTTCATAGATTGTTGTGACTTTATCAGAGAAAAACTCTGCTACCTTATTACAGCTCTCTACAGAAGTGTGTGCCTCATTTGTATTTTCATAAGTTTTAAGGGACTTTAGTATGGCAAACATTTCTTTAGGAGAGTTTCTAGCCCTATCAATTTTATCTGTGTAGAATTCGCATCTTATTTTCTTAATGAGTGCGTGATATTGTTTTAGTTCTTTTTTGTAGTTGTCTTTGGCCCTACTACAGTATTCTTTCCTCCATGCTCGCTCGGACTTTTTACACTTTTTTTTGGCATTCCTCAGAACTTCGTTGAACCATGGCGCTGAGGCATTTTGTCTCTTGGAGGGCCTAGTGCTCCACGGTGCTATCTCGTCTAGTGCCTCCGTAATCCAGGTTTCAAGTTGGTTATTGGCTACATTTGGGTCTTTATTTAGTATGGGTTTTTTTCCCATCAGAGCCTGGTTGAACACAGTGGAATTAAACTTATTCCACTGCCTACTTGTGACTTTCTTTGTAGTTCGCTCTGCCCGCTTTCTTTGTAAAGGTACAGTGAAAGGGACTAGATAGTGATCTGACCAGGGGATGGGCCATGGTATTCCCACCTCTGTCTCTATGGAATTTGAGAAAATTGGGTCTAGAATGTGACCCCCTTGGTGAGTTTGTGTGTCAACCTTCTGCGTTAGGTTCAGCGTCGGTAGATCTTTACATAGAGTTTGAGCTTCTTTATTCTGCTTATTGTCAAAGTGAATATTAAGATCACCTAGCACAATAAAATTCCTATAGTGGAGAGCTGGATGCACTACTTTCTCCTCCGGGTTCTCTATAAATTGCATTGCTGGCCCTGGTGGGCGGTAGATTAGAAAGCCTGCTATAGTGTTGTCATCTGCCGCTGCTATTGTGAATAGGAGCGCCTCGCAATACTCTAAATTGGCTTGCTGGATCTCACACTTTATTGTGGATTTATGGATTATGGCAATTCCGCCACCTAGTCTGTCTGCTCGATCCTGCCTTACTAGCCTATATTCGTTTGGTATCGCATCTAAGACATCTGGAGTAGAGCTCTCATTGAGCCATGTCTCAGTCAGGAACAGCACATCCAGTGTTCTTTCTCTCAGTAGGTCATGAATCTCGTGTTTATGTTTAGCCATTGACCTACAGTTAAGTAGGGCTAACTGTAGTTTACCCTCATTATTCCCGCCGTGGCTTTTGTACGTAAAAGTCTCATTACAGTGGCTACATTTTAGTGTTTTACTATCTACGTTTACATTCTGTTTGCAGCGTGTGTCAAGGGGCCGTGCTAGTCTCAGTAGCTCTTCTGTTGAGTATTCAATCCTTTCTTGTGACCCAGAAAAGCCAAGGGTCCCGGCCCCTGGGCCCGCTCGGGCGCAGACGAGCGCAGATGGGTTTGCCTTTGGCGCGCCCGCTGCGCGCGTCCGCTGCGCGGCCGTATGCACATCGGTCTTTTGTGGGAAGCGGGCAGGAAGTTCCTCCTCTGTCTCCCCGACCGGAAGTGTAGCGCTCGGCAAGCTCAGCCACGCCCTCCACGCAAGCGGCACACAGCCGTGATGGACCAGGGCGGGCTCAGGTGAGAGTTAAAATGACCAAGTATGTGCAAATACGCTGATAGTATTAAAACAATTTAAAAACAGTGCAGTTTAAAATGAAAAAGACTTCTGTTATTAGCGGCGATACAAATTATCTAAGGACATCTGGCAGTCTTACCAGAGTGTCTATGCGCGGCCGTATGCACATCGGTCTTTTGTGGGAAGCGGGCAGGAAGTTCCTCCTCCGTCTCCCCGACCGGAAGTGTAGCGCTCGGCAAGCTCAGCCACGCCCTCCACGCAAGCGGCACACAGCCGTGATGGACCAGGGCGGGCTCAGGTGAGAGTTAAAATGACCAAGTATGTGCAAATACGCTGATAGTATTAAAACAATTTAAAAACAGTGCAGTTTAAAATGAAAAAGACTTCTGTTATTAGCGGCGATACAAATTGTCTACGGACATCTGGCAGTCTTACCGGTTGCCCACAGCAACCCAATGATGACACCACAAATGGACTCCACACGAGTTTTATAAAAAAGAATATACATTTTATATAGAAAGATATACGATAAGACCACACAATATAAATCCAACATATGAGTATGTGAAATATTCCTCCCGGCTGGTGGTTAGGCCAGCCAGCCCTTGTAAGTTCTGACGATATTAATGAACACTTCCAAACATTCCACTGTAGTCCTAATACAATATTATGCAGTTCGTAATGCTAGAATCAGGCACTTTGCAATGGAAAAACAATGCACTGCGTAACGCAACAATCAGGTACCCTGCAATGGAAAAATAATGCAACACGTCATACGACAATCAGGTAATTCGTTATGCAGGAATAATGCAATGCGTAATACACTAATCAGGTAGTTCGTTATGCAGGAATAATGCAATGCGTAATACACTAATCAGGTAGTTCGTTATGTAGGAATAATGCAATGCGTAATACACTAGTCAGGTAGTTCGTTATGCAGGAATAATGCAATGTGTAATACGACAATCAGGTACTCCGTCAACAGTTGCCCCCAACACGGGTATGGAATAACAAAAAGTGCAGCTCCGCGCTCCGGCCCCGGTACTGCCACTCCCTTGGCCAGTACGGGCCGCGATACGAGCCGAAGCAGAGGCTCGCGCTGCCGAAATGAGAGAGAGGCCGAGAGCGTCTCCCTCCCAGCCCGCACCCCGCCCCGGGCGTCGACACACGTTACCTGGGGGGCGCGAACTCACTCTCCTCTCCTCTTCCAGCAACTTGGGCCTCAGATGCAATCTTTGTGAATTGGCAACGGTGGGCTCGGGCCGGCGGCTCAGCTCTTCCCGGGGCTGCCGGTCTGGGCCGCTACTGCTACGAAGGTCTCAGGCTGCCACAGGGCACATGCACACAGCGTCACTGAGACTCCCTGGAGCTTCGGGTGCACGATCACCGGGCACTCCTCACGAAGGTCTCAGGCTGCACGAAGAACACGCACACAGTGTCGCTGAGACTCACTTTAACTCCGGGTGCACGATAACAAGGCAATCCTCACGAAGGTCTCACGCTGCACAAAGCACACGCACACAGCGTCGTTGAGACTCACTTGGATTCCAGGTGCACGATAACAAGGCAATCCTCACGAAGGTCTCAGGCTGCACAAAGCACACGCACACAGCGTCGCTGAGACTCACTTGGATTCCGGTGCACGATAACAGGGCAATCCTCACAAAAGTCTCACGCTGCACAAAGCACATGCACACAGCGTCGTTGAGACTCACTTGGATTCAGGTGCACGATAACAAGGCAATCCTCACGAAGGTCTCACGCTGCACAAAGCACACGCACACAGCGTCGTTGAGACTCACTTGGATTCCGGTGCACGATAACAAGGCAATCCTCACGAAGGACTCACGCTGCACAAAGCACACGCACACAGCGTCGTTGAGACTCACTTGGATTCCGGTGAACACAATAACAGGATGATCCTCACGAAGGGCTCAGGCTGCAAAAAGCACACGCACACAGCGCCGCTGATCCTCGCTTGGACTCCAGGTGCCCACGATCACAGGGCACTTCTTATGAGGGTCTCAGGCTGCAACAAGCACACGCACCCAGCGTCGCTGAGACTCTCCTGGAAACTTTTGTGTTCCTGAGTTTCCGCAACAGGGAGCCAGCTCACCTCGGGCCCTTGGGGATAAGTTACATCAGGAGACAGCACAGCAAAGTCCTTTCAAGCAGGGGGACACAGCACACAGCAAAGTCCCTTTAGCCTTTCCTTGGTTAAAACAGCAAACTGCAGGCCAGCCCCAGAACACACAGCAAGGGTCAGTCCTTTCCTTCAGTCTCTTCAGTTGTTTCTTCCTTGGCAAAGGTTCCTCTTGACCACGAAGTAGCTCCAGTCTTGTTCAATCTTGATCAAGCCATTCTCCAAAGTTCAGGAGCTTCAGCTCTCATAGGTATACCACTCAATGGCTTTGAAGTCTTTGTGTTCAGGGGGGCACTGACCCCTGTTCAAACCAGTTCTGGGTGCCTCCCTGCCAGTGACACCTTTATTCCTTTGATAGTGGGGGTCTGGATCCTCAATCACTCAGCAGGGGCCGGAGCCATTGGTTTATGGCTGCAGCCCAGGCCTCTTCACCTCTAGGGGCTACTCCTTCCCCTACACTCCAGATGCAGGTCAGCCTGTTGCTGTCTCACCTCCTCCCCTGGGTCAAGACATCCCCCAGACTCTATCACTTTCAAATCCAGACAGTCAATCCACAACCAGGCAGAGACACACAGAAATGTTAGAGCACAAAAACCCAGCCACTTCTAAAAGAGTGGCTTCTAAACACACAATGCAAAAACCATCTTCATAAAAAGATGTGTTATTACATTGTGAGTTCAGGCATACTAAACTTCACCTCTCCATCTTAAGCCTTTGGGAAGATAGACTGGAAAACATATTACACAGCCTCCCCATTCTGTCCTATGGGCAAGATGGCCTTTCAACAGTGAGAAACGAAATTGAGATTATTTCACTGTCAGGACATGGCACACACCTTAGTACATGTCCTACCTTTCACATGCACTGCACCCTGCCCTGGGGGTACCCTGGACCTACTATAGTGGTGCCTGATGTGCATAGAAATGGAAGGGTAAGGTCTGGCAAGTGGGTGCACTTGTCAGAATAACATGGCAGTTTAACAAACTGCGCGCATGCACTGCAATGGTAGGCCTGAGTTCCCTTTTCAAGGCTACTGGTGTGGGTGGCACAATTAGTGCTGCAGGCCCACTACTAGCATTTGCATTACCAGCCCTGGCACACATAGTGCACTTTACTAGGGACTTTACTAGTAAGGCAAACATACCAATCATGGACAACCAATTACCATTAAACTTCACAGGGAGCACTTGCAGTTTGACACTGATTAGCAGTGGCAAAGGCCCAGAGCATCTAAGTTGGCAACACTATGTCAGAAAAGAGGTCTAGGGGAAAAGCTAAAAGTTTAGGGAACTTTAGCCAAAAGGGCCAAGTCCCACACTCTTAAATTCGTTTTTCACTACTGCAAGGCCTACCTCTCCCATAGGATAATATTGGAGTTACCTTATTACATTTAATAAGCTGTAATTTCCAAGTGGGAACAGCTAACCAGTTCATGTTTGGTGTCTTTAGATTTGTAATAAAAAATACTAACTTATTGTGAAGTTGGAATTTAAATTACTTTTTTTTTAAATTCCACTTTCAGAAATTTGGTATTTTCCTGCCTTAGCCAGTTGGTGCCGGTAGCCTGTCTGTGGGTCATATGACTGGGTGTAGTTGACAGTTGGGCTTTGTGTATTCTTTCTAGACAGCCACACACAATAGGGAATTTCAGGTGAGCCTGAATGTGCCAACACTGGCAGGATGGGGGGAGGAGCTGGGCACAGCCCCACTTACACTTGAATAGGCTGTGTCATGCCTGCACACAAAGGACTGCATACCTCTTGTAGTTAGTCTGGAGCCAGGACCAGGAAGGCAGGGTACCTATGCACATCAATGGCCTGCCTCTGGAAGCTTCTCTCCACTTCAGAGGCACAACTGTGCATATGTACTGGAGCTCTGATACCCACTGTTCAGTACACTTCTAGACCTGTGGATACATCACCAGGAAGAAGGACTGCTGTGCTGCTGAAAGGACTGCCACTCTGCAGGACTGCTGATCTGAAGGGTTGCTACCCTGCTGTGCTAACCTACTACCTGCTACTCTCTTGCCTGGGTGAGAATAATTAGACCTGCACCTCTTGAATTCTGAACCCCAGAATGATCCAATGGCTAGTTTGCTGGCATCCTGATCTGAAGCCTGAGGGCATAACAGACTTCCAACAACCTGGCACCTGCACCTGGACTCTGCCATCTGCGAGTCTACCCTGCTAAGTGGTGCCACCCCAGTCCTGTACCCTTGGAAGTGGACCTAAGGTGCTCTACCAGCTTCTGTGGATCTAGCGGAACCAAAGCATCTCCTCTGCTGTGCAGCGCAAGTCCAAGCAGAGCAATCGCACTGCCGCTGCTGCGTGGACTGGACCTGTCTCAAAGACCTGCATCGCCGCTGCAGCCCACAACCTCTTCGGAACCACTGCTGCACAATGTATCTTCAGCGCAGGCCGTCACTTCCCTGATCGATTATAACATACACAATGTCTTGAGTGGTATCGTTTGTAAGGGGAATATTTAAAGAGCAAAATAAATTGCTGTGGAGGGGCAGAGGGAAACACAAAGACATGGAGCGAGAATTTTTTTTTATATGCAATTGCTTTCCACATATATTTAAGTAAATGATATGGTCAACACAAAAACAAATGAATCCATATACAAATTGCACTGTGTTACATTAAATGTAATGTAACCTGTGACAATGTGCAAAAGTGCTTCTGAAAGGTGAATGGCGAAAGTGACACGTGAGGGGGTATGCGGAAAAGTGGCGGAAACAGGGTTATATATACACAGTGAAATAGACTGTGATGCCTGTACAGTTAATACATTTATGTACAAATTAGGATCTTAATAGCAATCACAGTGAAGGCGCTGTGATTTCCTTGCCCTCGTGGCCCATTTCCTTGCCTTCAAGGCACATATACTTTTCTCTCTCTCCCCTCTAATTGTCCCTCCTTTTAAGGTCCACCATTGAATGTTCTCTTTACCTCCTTGTACAGCACTGTATTGAAATTTTGTAACCTGGTCCTGATGATGGCCTAACATTTCATACAGGCCGAAATGCCGTCGACCCCCACAGCGTAATTCACAGCGCCTTCACTGTGATTGCCCAGACGATCCTAATTTGTACATAAATGTATTAACTGTACAGGCATCACAGTCTATTTCACGGTATATATAACCCTATTTGCGCCCCCTTTTCCGCTGTACATACCCCCTCATGTGCCACTTTTGCGGTTCACCTTTAACGAGCACTTTTGCACGTTGTCACATGACATTTAATGTAACACAGTGCAGTTTGTATATGGATACATTTGTTTTTGTGTTGACCATATAATTTACTTAAATATATGTGGAAAAAAATTATATAAAAAAACGTCTCGCTCCACGTCTTTGTGTTTCCCTATGCCCCTCCACTGCAATTCATTTTGCTCTTTAACTATTCCCCTTGCAAACGATACCCCTCGAGACATTGTTTATGTTATACTTAATTACCCTGGTCTCCACTGGGTTTATGGGTACCCTCCTGTTGCTTGCTTTCACTTCCCTGATCGATGGCAGCCTCAACGACAATGCCAGACTCCGCACCGCAGACTCGCAGCTCCTCGGAACCGATGCATCGACCCGACTGTGTGACGCATCCTCAATGCCGGACTTCGCATTTCACCCCCTGTCGACGGGAACCTCGATGATGATGCAGGACCTCGCATTGCAGCCTTGCCGCACCTTGGAACTGATGCATTGCTTCGGCTGCACGATGCATCTTCGATGTGGAACGTCGCAACACTCCACAAAAAAGGATTTAGGGTACTCTATTCAAAGGGCCTAACTGGGTCCCTGGAGGGGGCCTGCTCTCCATTGTGATCGGCCTGAACTTGTAACTTTGTCCTGGTCTGGCACAACCAGATATCCGCAGTTGCTGATTTTTGCTTTATAGCGTTATTTTCACTAACATCTTTTAAAATCTCCAATATTACTGACTGGATTTATGTCATTTTGGTCTTGTTTTATTTATTAAAACTAAGTCGATTTTTCTAATCTGGTGTGGCATCGTTTTTGTGTGGTACTTTTCACTTTATTACCGTTTGAAGTGTTACACTTTCTTTACACATTGCCTCTAACTTAAGTGTGACTACTCTGTGCAAAGCAATGTTGAGCATTGTGGTTGCTGCTTGACCAGGGCTTACACCACAGTCAACCATCAACTCAATTTCATACAGGAAATTTGTGGTAAACTTATTAAAGACCATGGAAATGTATTTCATACAATAACTAACTTTGTGACTTTCTCATGCCCCCACAGCTCAGCACCATAAAGTGTGGAGCCTTAAGCTTTTATCCTATACATTTCCGTGGCTGGGGAGACAGCTCAAGTATCAGTTTTCTTGTACATTCTCAAAATAGCATATGACTGGTGTTTTAGTATTAAAGTGCTCCTATCAATCTGGGATGGTCACTTCATGATGTTGGTCAATATTACACCCAGACATTCAAAGTCAGCTGCTTGCTCTAACCTTTCATATTCAGCCTTTAAAGTAACCTTATAGGATTTATAGGGATTGAGTGACATACAATGACGGCTACTCTGCTAAGGCGGAGGAGCTTCGCCCCACTGCTCAAAACGAAAAATAAAATGAGAATAACGTATCGTTATTATCATTCTATTTTCCATATTGTAGTCAGTAGTGAGACAGGACGGGGGAGGAGTGGTGGGCAGTCACTAAGTGAGCATGAACTGTTTTGCCGCCCTCTTGGGCCGACCAAACAGTTCATGTACACTTTGCAAGTTCCTACCAGGCTGCATTGCACAACCTGGTGAGGAACATGCACAGGCTCCCTGTTCCAGTCTGAGTGCAGATCCACTGCACTCAGACCAATCACAATGCTGCATTGCAGCGTTGTGATTGGCTCAGGGGAGCCTGGGACAGGAAGATGAAGAGGACGAGGATGGAGAAAAGGCAGCGGCTGACCGTTAAAGGTAAGCCCTTTTTTAAAATTACATTCCTCTCCCCACCCCCCAGCCCACCACCCCCGTCCGGTAGCAGCCGCTACTGGTGACGTATACATTGTTTTGGTTGCATTTAGTTCCAGCACACGCTGCTTGCAGAAGTCCATAAAATGATTTAGTAGGGCCAGTAGGCCAACTGGGGTTTTGGATATTAAAAGTGCATCATCTGCAAAGAGCAGGGCCAGAACTTTTGATGATCCAGTTTTTGGAGTATCACTGCACTGAATGTTTAAATAGCCAATCAAATTATTGCTAAATAAGAAAAAAGAATTGGGGCCAGGGTACATCCCTGCCTTACTCCTCATTTTTCAACTGCTATGATTACTAGTGAGTTTGAATGTTTTGCTGGACTGTACGTTATTGAACCTGAATTAAATTGGGTCTTATTTTTGGTTTCAGCATACAATCCTTGAAAGTGACCTAACCATGCTTGAGGTTGTATATGAAATTCGACCGTAGGTTTTTATCTGTCGACTTCCATGTTCTATTATGTGTCAAAATGTTCTATTATCCCCTGTTTTAGCGGCTAAAGTTAGATCTTGCCATACTTCCTTGTCCCACTTTTCCCTTGCAGTCACTTGCACCACCTTATTCTTCTTTCTTGATGTATTTATGGTACTCTGATCCTTACTCTTAAATGCATGTACAAGTGCAGTTTTGGCATATTCACAGTTCATATAAAACCACATGTTTTTACTACCTCCCTCGTTTTTTTAGCACCTTGTCTTCTCTGTTAATTAAAGTTCTTATATCCCCAAAGAGTTTCCTATGAACAGTTATAGGGCTGTATTATAAATAGGGTGCCCTTTCCCTGTTTGCACCACGGAGCACCTTAAAACAGGTGCACCAGGTGCAAACAGGGAAAGAGCGCCCTATTACATTGAATGCACAGCCCGCCACGGCAGCCGCGGACTCGCGCTGCTCTGGGGGCAGCGCATTCAAGTAAAAACGGAGCCGCTAGCAGCTTTGAAGCAGCTACTCCATGTTTTACTGTGCTGGCAGGAAAAAGCCTGCACTTTTAAGAGAAGGGAGAGATCTCCTTGCAGGTGTGGGCAGTGATTGACTGCTCCTGTCTGCAAGGAAATGTCTGGGGAGTCCATAAGACCCCATTTATCGCCTCCAGAGGGCTGCCATCAGGGAGCGCACTGAACACCTCCTGACCTCCTATAACACGGCAAGGTTGCAGAGGCAAAGGGACTACCTCATTTGCATGGTGTGACACCCCCATGCAAATGAGGGAACACTCTCTAGTGAAAACGCTGGTGCTATATGTGCCCCCGCACTATCTATATTACAGAAGGAGCTGCACAAGCGTCTGCTGCCCCTTCTCTAATACCAAGTGCACCCGAGGGGTGTGCAAAGTGGGCGCTACCGCCCGTTGCGCCCCTGGGGCATTTCTGAAATATGGCTGATGGTTTCATTTGAATTGGGAAGGTTGCTCATGTATTTTTATCAGATTGTCTAGTGCTTCCACTACTTAACCATAGATTTGGGGTATTATTGGCTGGGTATGCCTGACTTGGGACCAATTCAACATGTGTTTGTTGTTTGAAAGGCGTAGCTCTCCAGATTGAGCAGAGATCAATAAACATTTACTTTTTGCTAAATAACCCTACATCGTTAGATGGAGTGCACTGTGATCAGTATTTGGCCTCTGAAGTGCAATCATGTCTTTCAAAAATACCCATAGTCGCAAGTCTAGCATTATGTAATATATTCTGCTAGTACTTTTGGCTCCTTTGAAAGCAGAAGCTCCTTTTAAGTAGGCCTGGGTGGAAAACTACGCTACGCTCGCGTAGTTTGCGTAGTTTGCGCAACTACGCGCTAAGCGAATTGCACATAGCACAGTGCAAAACGCGTAGCGTAACGGGCATTTTTTGCTTGCTCGCGGTCCTCAACGTCAAGTTGGCACCCACAAGCGAGCAAAATGACATCCCGGCGAGACTTTTTCCTCGTTCGCGATCAGCAACATCAAGTTGCCGATCGCGAGCGTGGAAAATAAACCTCCCGGCGAGATTCTCAACGCGGGGAGGTCAGGTTTCTCATTGCGAGTGGTCGCGTATGCTCGCGACTGCTCGCGATGAGAGACTACCAGTCCGCGTTGAGAAAACTGCTGTTCGAGTACAAATCTACTCGAGCGGCAGAAAACGACCGCTTGCACTGTGCAAGATGCCGTTTGCAATGATTGCACAGTGCGGACAAGCATCCGGCACTGTGCAATCATTGCGAACAGCATTTCCTACCGCACTACGCAGTTCATGCAGTGCTACGCGTAGCTCGCGTAGTGCGAAGTGCACTTCGCGTAGCTACGCGTAGCGCTACTACGCGAACTACGCCCAGGGTTACTTTTAAGTCTGAAATGCACCATCCATTGCATGCTCGGCGGCCAAGGATGACAGGCCAGTGTATGCTCTGAGGCCAAGGTTGACGGTTATCACCATTAGTTGGGTGATAGTTTTGACAATTTTTTGTTCCAGCCTCGGTATTGCTCACTTTTCGTCCTCATCCTCAGTGAGTGCATAAACGGAACTATCCATTGGCTCATATGTAATATTAAAATCCCCTTCGACTACCAGGGGTCCCCTGGCCAGACTTCCTTCTAATATCATCTCAAGCTGGGCCATAGTCTCAGATTTGATATTCCTACCACTGTTCCTATTATATATATTAATGATACACATGCTAGCACCCTCTACAGTGTGACATTCTAAACCTAAAATATCCAGGGAAGAAATCTGCATTATTTTAATTCTGAGATTAAGGGATGTTTGTCACAAATAATTAATTCCCCTACTGCTCTGCCCCTAGCATATTCAACAGCATTGGCAGAGTAAGTATAAAAGCCTGATCTAGGAACAGAGTCAGTACACCAAGTTTATATGCTCTGAAGTTTCATTATGGCTGTTATTTCCTCTATCAGATTGTCTATTTCACTCAAGGTACATGACTATGGATCATTCAGCCTTTTCTTTTTTACACATTGTTGCCCCATGGGGGGTATTTGATGCCTTACATTTTCCCGTAGCAAAGATTTTAAGCAGCGTCAGTGTGTGTAGATTGAAATCCCCCTACACTTCAAGATATGCCACATACATATAATGTTGCCCAACGAGTCGGAGCATCAACTCCTGCAGACCCGGCCGATCGGCTGTCCACAACAGCATCTTTATCCAATTGCTACGAGGAGCTCCTGCGTTGCCGGATTGACAGCAAGCATTGACAGATTATCCCACATGCTGGGTCCTGGACCTTAGGAAATGGTCAATTATTGCTCACACAGGACCCGATGGGTTCGCCGCAGAGGTGATCCCCAATATAATTATCCATTATATTCAGGGTTATTCTACCTGACAACTCCAGATGTTTTCCCACCTTAAGGGCTCAAGTTGAAGGCTATTCAGCCCTTGTGCATGGCATTGCACCTATCTTGTATTAGTCACCTGGATTCCGTGAAATGAAGGTGTGGACCATTGGTAAAATAAAAGAAATTGCCACCAATGACTTGGTACTTACGACAGGAGCTTAAGCACCAATAGTCCCCAGAATTCTACGTCCTGAAGAGACCCCCATACACATAGTGGAGTCGAAACATCGCCAGCAACCAATAAGAATAGTCTTGGAAGCACTAGAGAAGACTCTGGCCCTTAATCTGAAACATTGAATCAGAATAACAAAGACATCCTTCTTATTCCAATAACCTGTTTTTTTACAGTCATTTGTGTTTTATTACATGTTGGTTATGGTGACTTCACTAGGGTCACATAAGTCACCTTTTTTCTAATTTTTCTATATATGCGCAAGCATTATCAATATATGTTGTGTTATGTGAGTAATTGTTTTTGAATTTGTTTTTTAATTTTTTGCATAAAAATAAACGTCACTCATTTCGGCTGAAGCAAGTATTAATTTAATAAATATTCTGGGCTACTTCATTAACAAGCATTAGGTAAAAACTATAAGGTTGATATTAATTTAAACCTCTAGATGATATTACTTTTCCTTTAGGCTCATGAGAGAGTCATTGCAAAAAATCATATAATTGCAACAAATGATAAACCTTTCTTTAAAATGAGTTTCTTGTGAACAATTGATTCTAGCTGACAAACATATAATGATCAGGGCTAGTAAAGATAAAGATAGCAGTAAAGAGATCTCTCCCATAGAGCACTGGTTGAGGTCTCAAATTCGAGGAACAAAACGAGAGCCAGTCTGGCCTCCTTTGGGCTTTGATGGGCACAGACGCGTCGAGGTGCACCGGACGCCATGGGCTTCCCCCAGTGCTTTGATAGCACTGGGCATTGGAGCCCCTTCTCCTGGGATTGTACAATGGGCTATGGGGGATGGAGTCCCCTCACAGAAACAGCGGTGTTGGTGTCCTGTGCCATGGGTTTGCTCCAGAGCTTTGATAGCGCTCAGCGTTGAAGCCCCTCCTCCTGGTCTTCTGCAATGGACTGTGGGGGATGGAGTATCCTCGTGACAACAGCGGTGTTGACGTCCCCACCATACCACTTTCTTCCAGCCTGTACACTTAGGGGCCGATTCCGATCTCGGCCGGTAGGGCTCCGAATCGGATTCGGCATAACCGGATCCGATTCGGAGCCCTATTTCCCGACCGATTCGTACGCGCATCCGGACGAGCGAGTACGATGCGAATTCGCCGACCGACTCGTTCGGGCATCCCAACCGCTCCGACCGACTCGTTCCCGAGTCTAACCGCACCGACCGACTCGCTCGGACACAACTCGCACCGCGCAATGGAGATGTTCCCCGGCCGGGTAAGTACGATGCGCGCCGCGAGCAGTCCGACCGACACGCGCCGTCCGGCTCGAAAGAGCAGTCGGAGCTGTACTTCGGGGATCCGTGTCGGACCCCCCTGTACGCGTAGCCGCGCGAGTCGCACACAGGGGGGACCCATGGGTCCCCCCTACCTGTGCATGTACGACGCGAGTCGCTTTGCCGCGTACCCGCTGTAGGGGGCGCCCTTGTTCGCCTCGCACCCATTGAGGCAATGGGAGCCCGCGTACGCGTTGTACGACCGGCTCCCATTGACTTCAATGGGAGTCCGACCGACTCGAGTACGATAGCATACGGACGCATCGTACTCGTTCGGTCGGGCTGCACGGGTCCGATTCGGTCGGAAATCTCTCCGGGTCCGGCTCGGTCGGAGAGATTTCCGGCCCGAATCGGAATCGGCCCCTTAGTGGTAAGTCAAGAGTTTGGCAAACAACATACCAGGTAAAGCCAATGTGTCTCGTTTGCATTGTATAGCTGTCACATGTTCTCTCAAAGCTGTCAGTAACCAAACACTAAAAAGGACTGTATCCCCGAATCACCAGTTTTCAGCAGCTTGAAAAGATAGTCTTAGTCCTTCCCAGCTGCCATCCCCATACTTCTGCTAAAGATGTCACTGAGGCGCGAACAACTCCAGGAAAAACAGGAATGCTACCAATAGAAGAGGGATGTGGTGCCAAAGAAATCCACAAATACGCAGAGGACATTAAGGGGCATAAACATGAGACTGGAAAGATGCTCTCCCTCATGGGAGTCACCCACTTTCAAGGAAATGGGATGGGTGCCGTCCGGGTTTTGCCCTCACGGAGATCATACGGTTTTGACATGTGAAGTAGAATAATGGAAGGCTCTCGCTTCTCTTCAACACTTTTGTGCTGTTCTCTGCTTCTTCGAATGACGAATAGCGTCGCTGCATCGCAGATTCCCCAACTTCTTAACTCCTCTCCGTGGGCACGGAGAGAAATAAGAGAATGCAGTTATCCAGAGCCTCCTCATCTGGAACTACTTCCACTGAACCCCCCTCCTACAGACCCCACTCTAGGGGTCTGTAATTCCAGGATCTAGCAGAGAAGGAGATCATCTTCAACCAGCTGCTCCTCTCCCTCAAGGCAGGAAGCTGGTACTGTGGCTCACACAGCTTCGGGCCCTGTTAGATTGCCCTATAGGCCAGTCTGACCCTGTTGCAAGTAGCCACAAGGGCAAGTAGTTGTTTATTCGAATTCTGAAGAGTGCCATGCTTAAACAAAATATAAACGCAGAACTAAAACATCATACAATTCAGAAATGTTTTATTTGTGAATAATGCTCAAGATTTGCTAGATCAACTTTGAAAAAATGTGCAAAGACCTTTTCTTTTGATGAACAAACTGCTCTATAAAAAGCCTTTCACCTGACGTGCTACTTTTGCTTCCCTGCCAATCCTAGATTATTTCCTGTACAAAGTACCCTTTTTTCCACATTCTATTGGTGTAAGCAGTTCTCAGTTTTTCAATATAAAAGGAATTGAAGGATTACATTGTGGAGATGAAAGTCCAACATGCACCCATAAAGTACATGCTGGTGTCACCAAGCTGCCACAGGAGCAGGGCCGGACTCGACGTAGTGGGCACTGGGCATTTCCCTGGTGGGCCACCAGGGTGGGTGCCGGTTTTAGACCCCTGAGGGGCCGTTTTTGTTACCGGAGTCCGGTTTTGCAGCATAGCTGCAATATCGGCCCCCAGCAACAAAAGCGGCACAAACCTTTCCACTAGCATCCCCTACCCCCTTTAACCCCCCCTTCCCCCACCCCCGGGGCCAGCCGAGCTCTTTGCCTGGGCCAGTTTCGGTTCCCAATCAAGCCCTGCACAGAAGTCCCCCATTGTAGTAGCAAAAGGGTTTCTTCAACTCAGAGGTTGCAGCACAGAGTGAAAAAGATCCTGGTTTAAAAACAGAGGTTTGTCTGTCTGAATAGTTTCGGGATGTAGAGGTTATGTCCTTCGCACTAAAGAAGTATTGACAAAAACATGATCTCCACCTCTAAAGCTCTAGAGAAATCGAAAGAGAAATATGTTTATTAACACAAAAAATCACATTAATAAAGAAAAATGTAAATGGGATATAAAAGAAAATGAGAAAAGCTGACAAAAATACTGCTTGTGCAAGTCTTGCTTGGATATACATATAATAAGCAAAACCTATCTCTCGTGCAGACCATCATGTATAAGAGGGACACTTGGCTCTGTCAGAAGGATTGAATCACACGGACATTTACTCTTCTATATTGATTTTCTGAGCCAAAGTGGGTGGACTTTTAATGTCACAGAAAACACAAGAGGTGGCTTTGCAGACATAAATCCTTTTAATTTCATATAGTTTTACCCCTGTATTGCCTTCTGTTACTCAGGAGTAAATCCCATGCACAGTTTAAGGAGTAGGTACTTCAATGCATGTTAAGCCTGGAAAGTGTATGAATGGCCTCAAACGTGAGTTTGTGACCATTCACAAACTGATCTCAATTTTCCATCCTAGAAATGGGCAGAGATTTACTGAAGTCAAGGGCTGGAGTAAATATCTTAACAGGGTGGGAAATAGAACAGAACAGCCCAAAACTCCGTAGTGTCTCAGGAAGATGGGGAAAAGATGTGCCAATGCACAAATATACTGGATTTCCACAACACAGAACGTATTTTATGCATATTAAAAAATGCCAACAGGAAAAAAGGAAGTCACAAGACTTTTCCCGGGATAAGGTTGTGACTGATCATCATTCCATGGGCACCCCAATAAATTTATATGGATTCCATAAAGTTGATAATTTAGGAGCATCCAATACCATAAACCTTTGGGTGTAGATTTACATATTTGTTTGTGTCTGGGATCCTGCGTTCAAACAATTAGAGCCAGAAATTTCAGCCAACAGGCTATATTCCATGACGCAAATTCAAATGTTCATACCCTTAGGTGGTGAGCAGTCAAAATATCGAAAATAAAATATCGACATACACTAATATCGAAGTCACAATATCGAAGGGACAGAATATTGATGTTAAGAATATCGATGGACAGAATATCGACCCTAAGGTAAGTAATATCGAATTTTTTTATATCGATGTAAGTAATATCGAAGTTAGTAATATCGAAATCAAATATATCGATGTTACTAATATCGATGTTACTAATATCGATATTTGTATTATTGTTATGTATTTTGTTATGTTTTTAATATGTATGTGTTATATGTGTTTTTGTTAAGTGTTCTACTCGTCTAAAAATATATGTATACAATTTTTATATGTTAATAATTTTTTTTTAAGTTATTGTTTTATTTTTTGTACCGTAGCGGGTTGTGGGTTTATAGGGGAATAGGGTGGGAAGTAATTTAATTATACTAAATTAATTATTAATTTTTAGGAATTATAAATTATATTTTGCGTTTAAGTTCTGTAGCGGGTTGTGGGTTTATAGGGGAATAGGGTGGGAAGTAATTTAATTGTAATTAAGTTATAATTTATTTTAATTAATTGGTATTGATAATTATAATATTGTTAATTAATTAATAATTAATTTATATTAATTAGTTATTAATTTTTATTAATTGATTAATTGATCATTATGTCATTTAATTGTAATTAAGTTATAATTTATTTTAATTAATTGGTATTGATAATTATATTATTGTTAATTAATTAATAATTGCTAATTAATTTTTATTAATTGGTTATTAATTTTTATTAATTGATTAATTGATCATTATGTTAAGTGTATTATTTTATTATTGGTGTGTGTTGTGCGTTTATAGGGGAATACTTTTGGAAGTAATCGAAATCTAATTAAGTAATTATTACATTTATTTTTGGGTATTGATAATTAATTTATTGGACATTAATTATTAATTGGTAATTTTTTTTAATTAGAATTTTTTGGTTCTAAAAATTAATATTTTGTTGTTTTATCATCAATTGGTAATTAAATATTATTAAATATTATTTATTGATAAATTTAATTAATATATTAAGAAGTAATTATTAATTGATAATTAATGTTTAATTATTATTATTTTTGGTATAAAAAAGCATTTAATTGTTCAATATTAGTTAATTGGTAATTAAGTTTTAATAATTTATATGTTTTTTGTTATTAAACATATTTTATTGTTCAATATTTATTATTTAGTAATTAATATTTATTAATTATTATTTATTGGTATTTATTATTAATTTATTGTTAATAAATTTTCTATTGGTAATTATGTTTTTAATAATTATTTATTGGTATTGGTAAATAGTTTACAGTTATTTAATAATTCATTAATTATTTACAAAAATTATTTTATTTATCAGTATGTTATTTGTAACTTCTACGCTATCCAACACTTTCCCTACTGTTGCACTCTCTGGAGTTGGACTAGTAATTTTTACCCCTACGCTATCCAACACTTTCCCTACTGTTGCACTCTCTGGAGTTGGAATAGTAATTTTTACCCCTACGCTATCCAACACTTTCCCTACTGTTGCACTGACTGGAGTGGGAATAGTAATTTTTACCCTCACGCTATCCAACGCTTTCCCTACTGTTGCACTCCCTGGAGTGGGAATAGTAATTTCTACCCCTACGCTATCCAACACTTTCCCTACTGTTGCACTCTCTGGAGTTGGAATAGTAATTTTTACCCCTACGCTATCCAACACTTTCCCTACTGTTGCACTCACTGGAGTGGGAATATTCATTTTTACCCTCCCGCTATCCAACACTTTCCCTACTGTTGCACACCCTGGAGTGGGAATAGTAATTTTTACCCCTACGCTATCCAACACTTTCCCTACTGTTGCACTCACTGGAGTGGGAATAGTAATTTTTACCCTTACGCTATCCAACGCTTTCCCTACGGTTGCACTCGCTGGAGTGGGAATATTAATTTTTACCCTCTCACTATCCAACGTTTTCCCTACTGTTGCGCTACCTGGAGTGGGAATAGTAATTTTTACCCCTACGCTATCCAATACTCTCTCTACTGTTGCACTCTCTAGAGTGGGAATAGTAATTTTAACCTCTACGCTATCCAACATTTTTCTTACTGTTGTTTTTTTGGGAGTTGAAATAGTAGTTTTATTCCCTCTGCTATTTAATATTTTTTGTATTATTTTAGTTAATGTAGTATATAATAAATTTTAAAAATATTAAAAGTAAATTTAATTTTTTTAATTTGTTATACATAATTATTTAATTTTTATTTATGTTATTGTTTTATGTGTATAGATGTATTTGTAATTTATAATATTTTGTATTAATTTATAATTTATTAAAATAATTATTAAAACTGATTATTAAGTAAGTATATATATTATATATTATATGTATATGTTTAATTAATGTTTTATTAAATTATATATATTACTTATTAATTTTAAACATTATAAAATATTTTTAACTATGTTTATTTTATTTATAAGTATTATTTAGTTTATTTTACATATTTTTTTTAACAAAAAAAAACCTATATTTTTGATAACGATATTTTTGACATCGATATTTTTTTTCTCGATATTTTTGTACTTATCATGTTGTAGATAGGATATCGATATTGTTGACATCGATATTCTTGCTCCGATATTTTTGTAGGTCGATTTTTTGACCTTCGATATTTTGTCAGTGATCCCCCTTAGGTCAGAGGCATTTTCAGGGAAAATAAAGCAGACCTTTTATCTGACAATACTGTCAATCTTTTTAGGAAGAATGAGAATGCGCAGGGTTCTCCAGAATGTCTGGACAAATGTGCTGCAAAGTGGAATTCTTCCAGGAAACAATGAATACAAGACATTCTTGAAGATGGTTTCTTCTGGAGTGGTTTCAGTGACTCCAGTCCTCTTGGATTTCTTTGTATGATTCACACACAGCTATGTCAACAGAGTCTTCCTATATAACTCACTAGTTGACAGATAATATTTAGTTCATAAGACAACTTCTTGTGCACAACCTCTCTGCTTCCAGGAATCCTGGTCCAAAGAGAAAATACCCCAGCAAGAAGCACATGCTATCTGCATCAAACCAAGGCAGCAATAACTTTGAAGGCTTATATATGATGTTGTCTTTATCAACGCCGGCAATTTCATAGCAACAGAGATGCAGGACAACAGGAGTGCTCCATAAATGCACCAAGGAAATGGAAAAGCATCACTATATGAATCGGGGCAACACCAAACATGCTCCAATTTAGGAAAGTAATATAATAAACAACAAAAGCTCTTTCTGGTCTCATCTACATTAGTCAATTGTTGTTTGTTCAACATATTCAATACCAAGTAGAGAAAATAAGTATGAATATAAGGAGACTCCAATTGTATTTATCATCCTTTTATATACAAAATTTGCACTTAAGGATCTACATTAACATCAAGCAGTGCTCTGTAAACAAGTGATCACACAATGCAAGTAAATGCAGTGATACAAAAACAGTGACATATTCAAAAAAAGGCAATAGACAAAGAGAAGGTCACTGGTAGTGCTTATGTATATACATGATTCTTTACATTGATAAATAAATCAGTTTTCAAGACTAATTGCGGATTCTAATCAACCAACTTCTTAATTGGACTGTCCTTATGCCCCCCATGAATGCATGATGTTGGAAGGTTTGACGTAACTGACTACATATTATGCAGCGCCACTAAGGAGACTGACAATATGGTAAAGAGCTCTCTCATTTGAGAAGATAACATCCAAGCAGCAGGTAATGCACAAATGTTCTAATTTGTCTCAGAGGTGATCCACATAATGATAGGATATTGTACTGCAAGTGCGCAGTGAACTCCTGGAGCCTACATCAGCTGGCGAGCAAGTGCACTGTGCATGAGATGAAAGAGGAGGTGTAAATGCACATTCTGTTGTGGTACAGATAAGAACAAATTAGACAGCAGTTTATGAAAGATCCAGTTATAAATAGACATGTTATGGGTTTGTTAGGTGGAGGTGTAGAGCAAGCCTAGGGCCATATTGGGCATATCAAGGCCAGGTTCATTGCGTAATACATGAAAAAGATACTCTAAAACAGGCCAATGAGAAATCAGACTGGAGCGATACATCAACAATATTGCTTATGTATGCCACTCTGGTGAACCTAGGAAGCTGCAGGAGCTGTATTGGTGTAACACCCCAGCCACTTGAGTACTAAGGTATGGGACAGATTCTATGCATGTGCAAAACTGAATAAATTTGCAGGAGTCTGCAAGGTCAGAGACAACAATAAGGAATGTGTGGGTGAAGTGGTAGTCCACATGACTCAACTGGTACGATGCCAGAAGGAACCTAGCGGTCCTACCCAATATACCAAGTGTAATCCTTGCCCTATGATTCACTACCATGATAAATCAGGATGCCATGTTCAATGTAATGATTTCTGCTCCATTCCAACAGCTCTAAGCCCAGGTCAGTGCTGAAAGGAATGAAGAAGTGCACATTGACACAAGAGGGCACGGAAATGTGTCCATTGAAAGAAGGATTCTGTAGTCCCATACATCATGTAAATCTTTAGGTGAGCACCATTTTCTGCATCACAAGACTCGTACAGAAACACTAATCAGCTGCTCAATGGCAGAAGACCTTCAGTTGAACCATTTTGAATGTTCTGTCAACCAATTCCACCTTAACAACCTCATTAAAAAATATAGGCAGCTACTTCAAGATCCGGGATACCTCACGTTGAATGAAATCCTCCAACGATTTGACCCCATCATTAAGCCAATGGCCTTGCAGCACAGAAGGGAGTCATTATTTCTCAGACTGCGAGTAAAACAGATAACAAAGCAGGAGCGAGTCAGAGTATTGAGGCAGGCAAAGTGCCCACCCAATGGGTGTTTCTAAATGTGGGCACGTGAAAGATCAAATAATCAGCCAAGTAAGGATCTGAGTTGGCAAGCACCTGCCCAATAATACCATTACCTGTAATGAGAGACTGATCACTGCCATGACTGATGACATTCCACCCAACATTGAAGAAGCCTAGTGGTTCCACAAGTTAGACTTCAATGCAGGATACCAAAAGCTGAACCTTTAGCTCAACTCAAGGTACATAATGAAATTCTTTACACACTGGGCCTCAGGAGGACTGCAGAGTTGACGTCAAGGAATTATTCAAACCACCTAGAGGTGCTGACAGTGTTCCCAGATATCCTGAATGCCAGTGATTTCAACTTGAATTATGCCCATGCTTGGCATGAATCTCACCATTATCAACAAAAGCAACCCTCCTGTGACCAAAGAAAGAAGGCACCTTGCTATAAAAGGAAAGTATTAATTCTTGAAGGATCCTTATCCATTCTTCTTGTATGTCTTCTTAGTGGAATGAGTGATTGTGGAAACCAGCAAAGTTGCAAGTATTTAAAGTGCCACTCCACTCCGCAATTTATACCAAAGGTGTGGCTTTATGGGATGGATCACTACTGGAGCTTTGCCCTCAGTCTTGCCATTACCATTAAGCCACTCAAAAGTCAACTAAAGAAAGACAAAGAATGAAGATGAAACCCAATCAAGCAGATGTATTTTAGAAGACCGAGGTTACAACAGAGGAAAATGACCATGCTGTACTTTAATCTCCATTGGGGCACCCTTCTACACCTTGTGAATTCTCAAAAAGAATAGCAAGGATTACTATTAACCCTGGGCGTAGTTCGCGAAGTAACGCTTCGCGAAGCTACGCAAAGTGCAGTTCGCACTACGCGAGCTACGCGTAGCACTACGCGAACTGCGTAGTGCGTGTTCGCAATGATTGCACAGTGCCGGATGCTTGTCCGCACTGTGCAATCATTGAAAAAGGCATCTTGCACAGTGCGAGCTGTCTTTTACTGCCGCTCGAGTAGATTTTTACTCGAGCGGCAGCTTTCTCAACGCGGACTGGTAGTTTCTCATCGCGAGCGGTCGCGAGCATACGCGACCACTCGCAATGAGAAACCTGACCTCCCCGCGTTGAGAATCTCGCCGGGAGGTTTATTTTCCACGCTCGCGATCGGCAACTTGATGTTGCTGATCGCGAACGAGGAAAAAGTCTCGCCGGGATGTCATTTTGCTTGCTCGCGGTCGCCAACTTGACGTTGAGGACCGCGAGCAAGCAAAAAATGACCGCTGCACTACGCTACGCTACGCTACGCGTGTTTGCACTGTGCTACGTGCAATTCGCGTAGTGCGAAGTAGCGCAAACTTCGCAAACTACGCGAGCGTAGCGTAGTTTTCCGCCCAGGCCTAATTACTATATCCTATTACTATGGTTTTCCCAGAGTGAAAAGAAAGCCATTCCCATCCACTGGGTCTGCTAACACTTCAACCTGAACAAGAATGGATTGTTGCTGGCAAAGATCATCAATTAAAAGCCACTGTTACCTCTCCACCAAGAGTTACATCCAATGTGTCTCCCATTAATGGAGGAGTAATTACTACAACTGCAGAGTTCAAGATGGTCATAGGAGACCAACTTGGAACAAAAAGACACACCAATCACTTGTTTTGACACCTAAATCCTGTCCATCCGGATGAACGGCAAGAGGCACAATAAACCAAGGAACACGTATAGCTGGTCATAGAAAGTGACATACTGGTGGCATCAGCCTTGATAAAGTGCAAAAAGAGACTGGACTGGATTGGTATTCTCCAAGTGATCACATCCGCACTGAATAACAATGATTAACAAACAACCGCAGAGGGGAGACAACATGAACCTCCTATAATTCAAAAATCATGGATATAATAACATTCACCAGAATGTCTCTGTAATGCCAAAAGGGATGTTTCTGGAGGAAGCAATATTATCCTGTTGTCAGCACCCTGACTCAAGACAATAAGCTTACCACACAATGAACATTTTTTATGATATGGACCAAAGCACAAATTGAGTGTGAATTCCAGAGGGGAATTCTCTAGTGGAATAAGTAGTACAGAACTGCCTTGTGTGTCAAGCCTAACTACCTAGAGAAGCCAAATCCATCCAAACCAAGTCATGAAGTGACACAATGTAAGGGCAACGTCAGTATGGATTTCTGCTCATCCTTTGATATGAGGGAACTCCAAGTGGTTATAGATTAGTGCTTGAGGTATCTAAAACTAGACTTTCTGGACACCATTATGGTTGCTGCCATCATTCCTAAATTTGAAAACATCCTGCTGACTCATGGACTGCCAACTGAACTTATGACCAACAATGGACCAGAAGCTAATGGAAAATCTGAAAATGTCATGCACACCCTAAAGGAGGTAATTTGTATAGCCAACAAACAGTAAAAGGGCACTGAAATGATGGTCTACTAATTCCTGCAAGAATGCCTGTTCCTGTGAGAGTGTTATGGTGGTACAGACCTCAGTACCAAGTAAACAGTCATGGACTAGCCCCAATCCTGAGTACAGAGAAAATTGAAGTGCATCAAAGGTATACCCAGATGGTTAAAAGAGTACTTCTGCTTTCCCCACTTCTTTTTGATCTAGTCCTGTGTGGGTAATAGTGTGGGCAAACATAACATATCTGTTTATCAACCATTCACTTGTTTTTGAATAGTGGGCCCGATTCACAGAACTAACTTAAGACAAAATCCCAGGGCCCGATTCACAGAACTAACTTAAGACAAAATCCTAAACTTACTACCATTTTGGTATTCACAGAAGGCACTTACTCATTTTGGTATTCACAGAAGGCACTTACTCATTTCGGTATTCACAGAAGTTAGTGGTCCTAACTTTAGGACTCCTAAATGCCTTCTGTGAATACCGAAAGTCTTAAAATTAGGATTTTTCTCAGTTTAGGAGTAGTAAAGTTAGGACTCCTAACTTTAGGACTCCTAAATGCCTTCTGTGAATACCGAAAGTCTTAAAGTTAGGATTTGTCTCAGTTTAGGAGTAGTAAAGTTAGGACTCCTAACTTTAGGACTCCTAAATGCCTTCTGTGAATACCGAAAGTCTTAAAGTTAGGATTTTTCTCAGTTTAGGAGTCGTAAAGTTAGGACTCCTAACTTTACTACTCCTAAACTGAGAAAAATCCTAACTTTAAGACTTTCGGTATTCACAGAAGGCATTTAGGAGTCCTAAAGTTAGGACTACTAACTTCTGTGAATACCAAAATGAGTAAGTGCCTTCTGTGAATACCAAAATGAGTAAGTGCCTTCTGTGAATACCAAAATGGCAGTAAGTTTAGGATTTTGTCTTAAGTTAGTTCTGTGAATCGGGCCCGTTGTTTTTATTGAGGTATATGCAATCACAAATGCTTTTTCTAACAGCTATTTATAGTGTGCTGTTTCCAAAACTGTGCTGGATGCTATAAATAGGTTAATTGCATGTACCACTGACAGCAAAGAAAAATTCACAAAGACTAATTATTAAGCCCAGGCATACTTGAAATTAAGGGCTTTTTTACCATGCCTACATGGGTGGTGCAAAGTGTGCTGGGTCAGCGTCATTGGTGACGCTTTGTAGTAACATAAAAACAATTAAAAAACCATGTAATTTCCTTCACGTTACTCAATGTTCATTATTCCAAGATACCCAGGAAGTCCCAATGAGGGCTTATTTAAAGCTTGAAGCCCAGTTAGGGCTTCAGGAGGACGGATACATTCTCCCAAATGTCCCGCTCTGTCACTCGGTGTGTATGGATTACAAGAATGGGTAGTACTCTGGTGGGCTCGGGTTCATGACCCCAGGGAGCTTTTTTCCAGGTAAAATGTTGAAAAGTGCCTGTGATGGGGACCCGCAGTCCTGGGGATGCCTCCCCTGCTTGCCCAGGATAAGAAGCTCTGACTGGGGCTCAGGTCAGAGCTCAGCATGACTGGGGAATGGTGGAAGGCCCTGTCCCTGTGCTCTGTTCCATGACCCACCATGCCACTTGGAACATGAGAAGGGGACCCACAGGCCCGAGGGGGGGTGAAAGCCTCCCTTCTCTAGCCTGCCATGTCGCAAAGTGCTTGGGACGGAGTCCTGCAGGCACCAGCAGGTCTTGCCTGCTTGTCTGGGTTCAGAAGCTCGGACCAGGCCCCAGGTCAGAGCCCTGGCAGGCTCGCTGCTTGTGATCCTCCTGCCTTGGGCTCCCTTTTCTGGCCTGCTGTTTTGGAAAATGCCTGGGACTGGGTCCTGCAGGCATCCAGAGGTCTTGCCAGTTTGTCTGGGTTCAGAAGCTCTTACCCTGCCCTGGGGCAGAGTCCCTGCAGGCCCAGGGGTGGAAGCCCCCAGCCCTGAGCTCCCTTGTCTGGCCCACCATGTTGCAAAATGCCCGGTATGGGGTCCCGCACACCTGGGGAGGTTTGCCTTGCTTATCAAGGTCTGATCGGGCCCAATGACAGAGCCCTGGTGGGACAAGGGGTGGAAGCTCCCACCTCTGGGCTTCCTTCTCTAGTGCACTGTGTCGCAAAGTGCCCAAGAGGGAAACTGGGAAGTCTCTCCTGCTTGTCTGGTTTCAGAAGCTCTGACGGGGCCTCCAGGTTACAGCACCCAGCCATTGGCTCCCTTCTCCGGCCCCTGTGTTTCAAAGTGCGCAGACAGGGTTAACAGGCCCGGAGAGGTTTCCCATGCTTGCCCAGGGTTCAGATGGTCTGACCGGCCCGCATCAGATGCCCTGGCAGGCCCGAGGGTGGAAGACCCCGGCCCTGGGCTCAGTTACCTTGCCTGCCATGTCTCAAAGTGTCCTGGATGGAGACCTGCAGTCCCGGAGAGGGCTCCCCTGCTTGCCCGGCATAAGAAGCTCTGACCCGGCTCAGGCCAGAGTTTCAGCTGGCTGTGGGGTAGAAGTATCCACCTGGGGCTTCCTCTCCAGCCCTTTGTGTCACAAAGTATCCTGGATGTGGTCCCCAGGCCCTTGGAGGTCTCCAGAGCTTGCCTAGGTTCAAAAGCTCTGACCGGGCCCTGGGTCCGAGCTCCATGAGGCCCCCCAATAGCCCCTTGTCTGATAAACAGCTTGGGCTGTGAAAACCCAGGCTTCAGAGTCCTGGTCCTCTCCATGGGCAAGTGAAATCCTTTTTCAGAAGTCACAACCTGATCTGATGGCCGTCCTTCAAGTCCACACATCTGGTCACTTCGAGTCTGCGCATCTGTTCACTACGAGCACCGGACATCTGGTCACGTGCCATGTATTTCTATGATGCAGCAAGATTGTCGGGCTACCTTGGAAGTCCCAATGAGGGCTCATTTGATGCATCAAGCACAGACAGAACTCAGGAGGTAGGGTGCTTTTTCTCCAAATGTCCCCCCTCTGTCACTCGATGTGCACAGATTACAATAAACAGGGATAGCCTTGCTCCAGATTAGTAGGAATAGGGTACCTAGGACCCCTTTATTGTCCAGTCATTCTCATCCGGGTGCCACCAGGGCCTGTGTGGGGCTCTGGGGCTCTGAATCTTCAGCTCCCTTCCAGCCCTGTCTGATGAGCCTTTCCTCTGGGTATTGCTTCCTGGAGAGCAGGCAGAGATACGAAGCCTACATTCAAATGCAGGGTGGTCTACTCACGGGTGATTTACCCAGCACCGTACTGGGATCTCAATAGCCAAGCTGATCTAGCAGTCCCCATGAGGGCTCATTTGACTCTCCAAGCCCGAATATGTTCACGCTGATAGCCCCCTTTCAATCCATGTGTATGGATTACAAAAGAAGGCAGGTAGAATTCCTCTGGATTATTAGGGACAAGGTATGAGGGACCCCATTGCCATCTGGTCTTTCTCCCTAGGCACAATGCCCATGGTTGGCCTGCTCTGAGGTTCCCAGGGGCCTGAATCCATAGCTGCCTTCCAGCCCTGTCCAATGGCCCTTTTCTTCGAGCTTTGCTTCCCAGAGAACAGGCAGAGATGTGAAACTGACATCCCCATGCACTGCAGCCTGCTCAGCGGTGGTATAGCCAGCACTGTACTGGGATCGCAGTAGCCGGGCTTTATTGGCAGTCCTGATGAGGGCTCATTTGACTCTCCAAGCTTGGAAGTGTTCACTCCAATGGCCCCCATTCACTCTGTGTGCATGGATTACAAGAAAGGCAGGTAGCCTTCCTCTGCAATACTAGGGAAAAAATATGAGAGACCCCATTGTCCTCTGGTCTTTCTCCTCAAATGCTACAAGGGCCCTGGCTGGCCTGCCCTGTGGTCCCAGGAGCCTGGGTCCATGGCTGCCTTCTAGCCCTGTCTCATGGACTGTTACTCCAAGCCATACTTCTCAGAGAGCAGGCAGGTTTGCGAAGCTGACATCCCAGTCAGGGCGGCCTGCTCGGGGACAGTTTAGTCAGCACTGTACTCTGATTAATTGTGTTCAGAAACTCTGACTGAACCCTGGTTCTGAGATTCAATTGGCCAAAGGGTGGAAGCACCTGCCATTGGACTCCCTTTCCTGGCCAGCTGTATTGCAAAGTTCCCAGGATGGGCCCGCACAGGCCCAGGGAGGTCTCCTCTGCTTGCCTGGGTTCAGAAGCTCAGACCGGACCCTGGATCACCCCATAGTCTCTTGCCTGATACCCAGCTGGGGCTCTGTGAACCTGGGCCTCAGAGCTCCTGTCCTCTCCAATGGCGAGTGGAATGATTTTTCATAAGACACAGTGCAACCAGATGGTAGTCCTTAGAGGCAGGATATCTGGTTGTGTGCAATGTATTCCTATGGCATGCCCAAATGGCCGGGCTGCCCTGGAAGTCCTGATGAGGGCTCATTTTATTCTTCAATCTCAGGTAGGGCTCCAGGAAGTCAGGTGTATTTTCTCAGACTGCCCCCTCTGTCACATGGTGTGCAAGGATTATGAGAGAGGGGGGTAACCTTGCTCCGGATTAGTAGGTACAGGTACTCGGGACCCGCTTCTTGTGTGGTTGCTCTCACCTGGGTACTGCACAAGTCTGCGGGTGCCTTCCAGCCCTTTCTGAGGGGCCTTTCCTCCAAGTATGCTTTCCGACGAGCAGGCAGAGATGGAAGTCTGACATCCCCGTGCAGGGCAGTCTGCTTGAGGGGGTGGTTTAGCCAGCACTGTACTGTGATTGTGATGGCCAGCCTGAGCTGGAAGTCCCAATGACTGCTTATTTGACTCTCCAGGCCCAGCGGGGCTCCAAGGGGTTGGATGTGTTCAATCTGAAAGACCACTTATACTGAGGTGTGCATGGATTACAAGAAAGCTAGGTAGCCTTCCTCAAGGTTATTAGAGACAAGGTATTAGGGGCCCCATTGCCCTTCCATCTTTCTCCCAAGCTGCCTCAAGGGCCTGGGCTGGCATGGACCCGGGTCCCAGGGGCTGAGTCTGTGGTTGTTTTCCAGCCCTGCATGATGGGTCTTTCCTCTGAGCCTTGCTTCCCAAAGAGGAGGCAGCGATGTGAAGCTGACATCCCTATGCAGGGTGGCCTGCTCGAGTAGGGGATGGGAGGTGGAGCAGCTTAATTTTGGTTCCTCCCTTACACGTCATATATTTATGTTAATTTTTGCAGATTCTCATTTATTATGTTTTGTGTGGTCTAACATTCTAATAAACAATGGAGTTTCAAATGTATTTCTGAAATGTTCCATGATAGAACCATAATAGAATCATTGAATGTGTGCATACTAATGTTGAAGTTTTTTTCTTAAATATCATTCATTGCTATATGAATGTTTTAAGATGTAACACACAGTTATATGTAACCCTTACTTTATTTCACATAATATTCTTTACATGTTCTAAATATGAATGTGCATGCACCTATTTTCAAATGTCAAGGGCACTTTAACTGTTGTGCTAACTTAGAAAAATTAGAGGCCCTTAATTCTTGAGTTTCTATATTTAACTTTCATGTGAGAAGTGCTTTGCTTACATGTTCTGACCTCTGCAGCTGCTGATACAAGGCTTCGTTAGATAGTGAAACAGCATTGTTTAGTTGTAGCGATAGTAAGATATGGGAGGTACCTTTTGGCAAGAAGACAAGCTAACAAAGTTGGAGACGAGTTCTCATGGAGGAGAGAGGATGCTCAAGGTCGATTGAATGTACCCAATGGAAGGTGTGAAAGAAGAGCTGAATGTTGTCAAATTTCTACCAAAGAAGATGGAAATGTACTGGAGATGATGATGCTGGTTATCTTGAATACTTTGTGTGTTAATAGGTGTTGTTTTGTTAGCTAGAGAGCAGAGACCCTTGTGATTTCACGAGGTGCAGACCTTCTTTGCTTTTCCTCTCACTGTGTGGCTTGATGCTATACATTCTATGAATTTGAAGTACTTCACGCAAGTCTCCATAAAGCTGACACCTGTTCCTTGCTTACCCAAGAATAATCAGGATTTTCCTATTTTAGGAAAGAGTAGGTCTTTAGATTTCTTCATATCTACTAATGACTAGGCAGGAGGATTGAACTTTGCAGTTTAATTTTCAGATCCTCTTCCTCATCTTTTGTATAGCAACCACCGAGTTGTTTGGTGTGCTTCTAATTGTTTAGGCTGAATTTCATTAGGAGTTTCAGATTTATTCTTGTGATATTATACTTTTATAATATGCTTCTGACTCATCTATATTATTCTTTTTCTGAGTTTGTAATAAAACTCTTTAACTTCATCTAGTAGTCCTGGCTTTATTGCATGACTACATTTGTTCATGTGGTATGATAATTGGAAGGGATGCTAGCTCCCACTTACCTCTAAAGCATAAAAGGTCCACACACTGAAGAGAAGAGGTTCTGAGCTTTCACAGAGGTCTAGCCATCACTGTACTTTGATTGTTTGGTCACTCTTGGTTCATTCAGGCATGAACAGCTTGGCCAGCCTTGCCTGTTGTTTCAAGCAAAGAGCTCCCACCCTGTATGAGCTGTCTGACTCCAAAATCTGCCTTTTGTGAAGGTCACTCAGCAGAGCGAAGGCCAAGCAACCTGGCAGCTTGTGAAGTGGATGTGGTTGGATAGCACTAGTCCCACATGCTGCCTGTTGGTTCGGGCCTTACGGTCCTGTCTGTTGCCCTTCTCCACCCAGTGCATTTCCGCAGCAACTCACAACAACTGTTCTGTGAGGTGACTCTGGCTGCCAAGCCGGGACACAGCACCCCTGTGTTTTTCTCAGGCTGCCCCTTGGCCTGCCTCTCCCTTCTGATGTTGTAGAGCATGCTGGGCCTGAGAGTGCATGTGTGACTGCCCTATCCTCCAAGTCCCTTGCAGGCAATCAGGGATTCCCAAGAATGGCTCCGGAGGTGTGTTAAGGTGGGTCGAAGACGGGCACACTGCTCCTCCTCCCATCCACCAGTTGAGACTATTGTGGTCGATCTTGCCAGTAGCATATGCTCGTGTCAAAGATTCAGCCATGCATGCATAAGCACACAGGAAGGTACAGTGGAACTGTGAACGGCTCATTAAATCAATAATGGTTCCATTGATTGCTTCATCTTTTACTTAGATAACTGTCGTAATACTAGAGTTAATAAGTGCCGTGGAGTGCCAACTTAGGGGTCGATTCCGATTCGGGCCGGAAAAAGCACCGACCGACTCGGAGCCGGAATTTATTCCGACCGACACGTACCTGTGGCGCCCGACACGCCAAGTACGATGCAAGGCGTGCAAAATCCGACCGACACGTACTGAACCCAAGCCGAACGACCGAGCCGCACGGAAAACAGCAATCCGGCCGTAAAAACACGCGAATCGAACCGACCGACACGCACCCAGAACAAATCCAACCGAAACGTACACGCGAACTCCAAACCGCTAAGTACGATGCAAGGCGCGAAAACCACGACCGAGTCGAACGGAGGACAAGCCGTACGACCGACACGCATACAAAACCGAGCCGAAGTAACACAAAACACCGCGACCGACGCGTACGCAGCATAGAAAACTGCACAAACACAGCGTGAACGAAACGGAGAAGACCGTACGAGACAAATGCAGGGTCCGACTCGGTCACAAGAACGTTTCCAACATGCACAGAAAGTACTAAGGAAAAATACACAAAAAAAGGCCAAACAAGCAATTACAAAGCCAATAAATACTGGGGGGTGGGGACAGAGAACAAAGACACACCCACAACTCCACCCATATAAAGGACACAAATCCCAACCATGATCCTTTGCAAATGCCATTCTACTGCCAGCACTCAACAGAGAGCAACCACACACCCACAGCTCATCCCTCACACAAGCCACACACCATCAGCACACCAACAAATAGCTACCTCACATACACCCAGCAAAACACACACTCACACACCCTCACCTGCACACCAACACACACATCACTCACCATCACCACCCATCACCATGCCCCCCAAGAAGAATCACAAGTTCCTAGATTGTGAATTGGAAGTCCTGGTAGACGAGATCCTCAGGGTAGAGCCACAGCTGTTTGGCACACTGGTCCAACAGACACCCATCTCCCAGAAAACCAAGATGTGGGAGAGGATCATCAACAGGGTGAACGCACAATCACCATGTCTGCGCACAAAGACTGACATCCAGAACAGGTGGTATGACGTGCGCAGGAGGGTACGGGAGCTGCTCAAGAAGGACTACCTCCTGAGCCAATACACCGGCAGTGGCCCTCCTGCCAAGCCAGTATACCTCAGGCCCTGGGAGGAGAAGGTGCGGGCCATCCTTCCGCCAGTGAGCGTCTATGGACTAGAGAACATCCCAGAGCCTGGTGAGTACACAACAAATGTACACAATATTCTGCCACAATACACACACACATCACTGTCAAGGGGAGAGTCAAACCATGCACTCATAGCAATTACACAGCAACCAGAACAGGATCATCCCAAAATGTGTATGTCAGTCAGATAAACACAACACATGCCATCTCAAAGTTACATTTAACCGTGTCATCACATGTACAAACACAACTACAACTACAGCTAGGCAGTGGCACAAATAGAACTAACAAACACATCCAGACATGTAGCCACCACTACAACACCAACACACAGTGAAGACCACTGAAAGGAAGGAATTCTGTGTATGCTGGGCAAGTCAGTGTAGCCAATAGCATCATGGGAGTCGTAGTCACACATATTGCTCACCCCCACAACTGTCCCATCAACACCACCATGAACCATGCGCACATCACAGGGAGTGGAAAAGGACTCACAAGATGGCTGACACTGGCTACTGCTGTGGGGAGCACAAGGCCCTGCTGGCAACTGTGCAACAACCAACAGCAGGACACCACTGACTGACATCCTGAGAGACAACTTCCACTCCCTGCAATGGAAGCACGTTCCATGGTGGGATATCTGGCTGGGTGGGAAGGAGGACTCGCAGCACTGACCATAGTCACAAGCACCTCCCCTCACACACCCCCTCAACACAAACTCCACAGAACCCACCTGGGAGAATGCAATGCCTCACATCCTAACTCAAGATCCCACAAAGAACCTCCACCCTGGGTAATGTTGTGTGAAGCACAGGGACACTCTTGGGACTTTTAGCCAAACAACTGCCAGGACAACACTCCCAGCCATCCTGTCAGCACAGGCAGCCCACCCCACAGGGAAGCAGAGTCAAAAGGAAGGAAGCATGGGCATGCTGGGAAGGGGGTGGAGGCAATAGCATGATGGGAGTCGTAGGCACAGATATCGCTCAGCCTCACAACTGGCCCATCAACACCACCCTGAACCATGCTCACATCACAGGGAGTGGATAAGGACTCACAAGATGGCTGACACTGGCTACTGCTGTGGGGAGCACAAGGCCCTGCTGGGAACTGTGCACCAACAAACAGCACAACACCACTGCCTGACATCCTGAAAGCCAACTTGCACTCTCTGCAATGCAAGCACGTTCCATGGTGGGATATCTGGCTGGGTGGGAAGGAGGACTTGCAGCATTGACCATAGTCATAAGCACCTCTCCTCACACACCCCCTCAACACATACTCCACAGAACCCACCTGGGAGAATGCAATGCCTCACATCCTAACTGAAGATCCCACAAAGAACCACCACCCTGGGTTATGTTGTGTGAAGCACAGGGACACTCTTTGGACTTTTAGCCAAACAACTGCCAGGACAACACTCCCAGCCATCCTGTCAGCACAGGCAGCCCACCCCACAGGGAAGCAGAGTCAAAAGGAAGGAAGCATGGGCATGCTGGGAAGGGGTGGATGCAATAGCATGATGGGAGTCGTAGGCACAGCTCTACATCCCCCACCACATGGCCCAGCAAGCTCACACTCACGCATGCACATCCCACAGAGAGTGGAAAGGCCCATCAAAGATGTCTGACACTGTTGCTGTGTCGTGGGGAGCACAAGGGCATGCTGGGAACTGCACACCAACCAACAGCAGGACACCACTGTCAGCCATCTTGCCATTGCTCTCACACCCACACACACTGAACTCCCCACAAAAGCAAGTAAGTATGGGAATGCTGGGAAGTGGGGTGGAGAAAATAGCATGATGGGAGTCATAGTCACAGACATAGCTCACCCCCACAACTGTCCAATCAACACCACCCTGAACCATGCTCACATCACAGGGAGTGGATAAGGACTGACAAGATGGCTGACACTGGCTACTGCTGTGGGGAGCACAAGGCCCTGCTGGGAACTGTGCACCAACAAACAGCACAACACCACTGCCTGACATCCTGAAAGCCAACTTGCACTCTCTGCAATGCAAGCACGTTCCATGGTGGGATATCTGGCTGGGTGGGAAGGAGGACTTGCAGCACTGACCATAGTCACAAGCACCTCCCCTCACACACCCCCTCAACACATACTCCACATAACCCACCTGGGAGAATGCAATGCCTCACATCCTAACTCAAGATTCCACAAAGAACCTCCACCCTGGGTTATGTTGTGTGAAGCACAGGGACACTCTTTGGACTTTTAGCCAAACATCTGCCAGGACAACACTCCCAGCCATCCTGTCAGCACAGGCAGCCCACCCCACAGGGAAGCAGAGTCAAATGGAAGGAAGCATGGGCATGCTGGGAAGGGGGGTGGAGGCAATAGCATAATGGGAGTCGTAGGCACAGCTCTACATCCCCCACCACATGGCCCAGCAAGCTCACACTCACGCATGCACATCCCACAGAGAGTGGAAAGGCCCATCAAAGATGTCTGACACTGTTGCTGTGTCGTGGGGAGCACAAGGGCATGCTGGGAACTGCACACCAACCAACAGCAGGACACCACTGTCAGCCATCTTGCCATTGCTCTCACACCCACACACACTGAACTCCCCACAAAAGCAAGTAAGTATGGGAATGCTGGGAAGTGGGGTGGAGGCAATAGCATGATGGGAGTCATAGTCACAGACATAGCTCACCCCCACAACTGTCCCATCAACACCACCCTGAACCATGCTCACATCACAGGGAGTGGATAAGGACTGACAAGATGGCTGACACTGGCTACTGCTGTGGGGAGCACAAGGCCCTGCTGGCAACTGTGCAACAACCAACAGCAGGACACCACTGACTGACATCCTGAAAGACAACTTGCACTCCCTGCAATGCAAGCACAGTCCATGGTGGGATAACTGACTGGCTGGGTGGGAAGGAGGGCCGGCTGTCAACCAAATACAACCAATGCAGACCATGTTCACACCCCAACAAATACATAGAAATGCCCAAATAATGCAGGACAATGTGCTACACCAATATCAACCCCTGAATGTGACAACTTAGGACAATGCAATGTACAGGCCCGCACCCAGAGGCACAGTCACAACTGTCAGGTGTGTCAACCATTGATGCCTGCAGAAACATAACATACATTGTGTGTGTCTCCCAAAAACAGGTGATGATGGGGACACAGCAGCAGACGCTGAGGAGTCCCAGTCCCAGGCTCAAGAGGATGCGGAGCTCACTGGTGTCGTACAGCCTCTGCCCTCCTCGGACGAAGACCAACCTGGCACATCCGGTGCAAGTCAACATGCAGCACCAGCAGGACCACCAGCTGCAGCACCAGCAGGACCACCAGCTGCACCCCCTGCACCCACCCCTCCAACGACTGTCACCACAAATACCATCCCTGCCGACATGGACAGAACAAGGAGCACCACCAGCACAGGGACCCTGGACCAACGTGGGGCCATGGACACCACCACCACCCCCCAAGGGGGACCAGGGTCATCTGTGCGTGCCACTGCACGCACTGCACATGTCGGCAGGGGTGGTGGGAGGGGTGGGAGACAGAGGTCGCTGCTTGCAGAGGTTGCTGGTGTGCATGATGACCCACAACTGGTATGCATAGCCGATGCGTACCAGTCCAGCACCGGAGATCTCAGCCAGGTAGTGGGGCTCCTCAGAGACATGAAACAGCAGCAGGCTGCCCATCATGCCCGCTTGGACTCACACATGTCCCGCGTGGAGTCCAAGTGGGACGCACTGCAAGAGATGACGGCGGTGCACAGGGACATATTACAATGCCTCCGCCAGATGAACAGCAACCAGTCCACACCTCCCTGTGTGCCAACAACATCTGGTGCTGAACAAACTGCAACTGCCACAGGGAGGGAGGATGACTCTGGCGAAGAGTCCCCTGCACCGCAGCAGCCTGTACTTGAGGGCCCCCCCCAAAGAAGAGGGGTCGTCCGAGGAGGGGCAAGTGAGAGGCCGATGGCCAAGTGCAACCCCCAGGAAGCCTGAACCTGTTCTGGATGTTCACCTTTGTGCACAAACTGTTCACCCTGTTGACAGCAACACAACTCCCACACATGACATGGGGAGTACAAGTTGGACCAATGTCTCAGACAACTGTGGCCCCGATACTGGGGATTTTGTCTACCAGGACTTTCAATTCACCTAGGAACTTCTGATTGCAATATATATGTACAGCACTAACCATCCTATGCACTATTCACACAAATGTATCACAATAAACACACTAATACTTGCCTCTGTTGTGATTCCAACGTGGGTGCTGTCATGGGGATGATGAACTGCAAAATTACACTGTGTATGCGAACTGCAACAGCAAGTACAACACAGGCATGTGAGTAAAGGCAACGTGACACATATGAGGGAGACACACCACCAGGGCTACACAACACATACACACCTAGGCCATCTGACTCATTGCCTACACTGATGTTGCCAGGGAAGACGGTGCAATGCACAGACACCACACCTATTCCCAGTTGTAGTCAAGTAGCCCACAGGTGCAGTAAGCAAATGGCAGTCAAATGTGTGACCACAGACAACGCACATCACAAAGTGAAGCACAGGTTTATTACACAGTTGCAACATGTCGTAACCACTACAGATGCAAGGTAATCCCACCTGGCAGCGGGCACACAGTCAACAACTGTAGAAGGAAGGAAGTCCATGGGTGTGGCGCACATCACCTGTAGGGACACAACAGCTACCACCCTGGAAGTACAATCACGTCGTCGGTGGACACAGTTGACCAAACGAATCTGAAAGTACCCTGTGAAGGACAGAAATGACACACAGTCAAAAGCAATGGAGAACAGGACAGAACAGCAAAACTCATGCACAATACATGTTACAAGATACCCACCCAGAACCAAGTTAGCATGTCAACACTGTTGGGGAGTACAGACCACCTGTAAGCACACATCGCTACACACATCCAGTCAAGTAGCCCATGGACACACTCCAACAGCACCAGAGCACCACCTACACATATCATGCCAACTCACATCATTGACATGACACCTCAGGATACTCACATTCAGCTAAAGAAGTTGGTGATGAGCTGTGTGCGGACATCACCCTCATCACTGGCATCGTGGTCCAGGCCAGGATCCTCCACAGGTGGCGGATGTTGGTCATTGTCATCCTGGATGAGAGGCAACTCCTTCCGCACTGCCAGGTTGTGGAGCATGCAGCAGACGATGATAATCTTGCACACCTTCGCTGGGGCATATGGGAGGGACCCTCCTGTCTTGTCCAGGCAGCGGAAGCGGCTCTTCAGGAGACCAAATGTCCGCTCAATCACTCTCCTGGTCCGACCATGTGCCTCATTGTAGCGCATCTGGGCTGGTGTCACAGGGTTCCTGAGGGGTGTCAGCAACCACGGCATGTTGGGGTATCCGGAGTCACCTACGGACAGACAAGTGCACATTAGCTGACTTGGAAAAGTGGGCGGAATACTACAGATCAGATCACACACAATGGCACAAAGTCAGTACACACCGACAAGCCAGGCACGCTTGTTCTGCATCTGTGCCATCATCCTGGGGATGCAACTACTCCTCATCACAAAGGCATCGTGTGCTGAACCAGGGAAACGGGCACACACGTGTGTGATGGTCATATCTGCAAGACACACCACCAGTGCATTGACCGAGTGGTAGTGCTTGCGGTTACGGTAGGCCTGCTCCTGGGCCTGTGGTGGTACCAAAGCCACATGTGTCCCATCAATGGAGCCAATGACATGCGGAATCCTCCCCAGGGCATAGAAGTCACTCTTCACGTCAGTGAGTCGTTGCAGTCTAGGGAAATAGATGTACCGGTTCAGGAATAGCAACATTGCCTCCAAAACATCGCGGAGCACACGGCTCAACATGGTCTGTGACATCCCACCAGCAGTCGCCACAGTATGTTGGAAGGTACCGGTGGCAAAGAAGTGTAGGGCTGCCATCACCTTCACCTTGGGGGTCAGCGCTGTAGGATACGGCCGGCCAGGCTGCAAATGTGGGGCCAACTGCACTGCCAAATCCTCAATCAGCTGCCTGGTGAAGCGGTACCGTCGGATGCTGTCCCGTTCCACCATCGTTGCCAGGTCTGGGAATGGTCTATGGACAGCAGGAGCCCTGCAGTGCAGAGGAGAAGAAAGCAAGATTGTCAGTCACCCCACATATGCGGCATTGAACACACTCAATATCACAACATACATCATTATGAGGCACAACTACATGAAGTGTGCAGTTCCGTAAGGACATGTATGGTACATACATGGCCAACATCTGTCATCACGGTTCAACAAGTGGCATCAATAAGTCCCAGGTTGGCCCATTGGATATCATGAGGCCGTGTCACAGTTCCCATCTCCTGCTGCCGTGTCACAATCACCCCCACAGTGACATGTGAGGACAGATGTGCCCCAGGCATCACAGCTCAACGACAGGTACATTCCCAGGGACCCTGTATTGCCACATGGACACTGGCATTACATGGAGTATCATGTATAGACCACAGCAAAACAACCATGACCCCCACAGGTAGTGGTCCCACTTGCCACTGCAGGACACACATGGACGTCTGTGACACACACACGCACAACATCAAAGTCCATGCACACACAACGTGGATGTGGAGACTGTCTCCCATTGTGCACATGAAATCAGAGACATTGTAAACACTACATGCACACAGACTGTGGAGGACCATCACTATTGTGCCACTGGGACACCCTGGCTCAAACATACCGTCCCACATGGGACTCACGGGGTATGTGACATGACATACACATACACCACCGTGAAATGTGACCATGGCACATGCACAGATATGAACAGTTGCACATCACAGTGGTCATGTACACGTAACACCCAGGATCCTGTCCCCATGAACACGTGCACAGCCTGGGGGTGGCTGCCCCCAGGTGACACCCACAGGACAACATGTACACCAACATACACACAATAGGAAATGCAGCCTTACATGCCTTATGATACAGTTTGGAAAGGCTGTCGTGTTGTAGGTGTGCCCCTCACTCCCTGGGAGCTATCTGTGGCTGGCATATGTTCATCTGAGACAGGCATGGTGACATATGCCAGTCACTTGTACAGGGATGTGTTGAACAGCAATGGACCGATCGGTGCCCCCGGCCGGCCCATTGCATTCAATGTGTGCGGGTACGCGTTGTACCCCTGTACGCGTTGTACCGCAATGGACCGATCGGTGCCCCCGGCCCATTGCATTCAATGTGTGCGGGTACGCGTTGCACCCTGTACGCGTTGAACAGCAATGGACCGATCGGTGCCCCGGCCGGCCCATTGCATTCAATGTGTGCGGGTACGCGTTGTACCCTGTACGCGTTGAACAGCAATGGACCGATCGGTGCCCCCGGCCGGCCCATTGCATTCAATGTGTGCGGGTACGCGTTGTACCCTGTACGCGTTGAACAGCAATGGACCAATCGGTGCCCCCGGCCGGCCCATTGCATTCAATGTGTGCGGGTACGCGTTGTACCCCTGTACGCGTTGAACAGCAATGGACCGATCGGTGCCCCCGGCCGGCCCATTGCATTCAATGTGTGCGGGTACGCGTTGTACCCCTGTACGCGTTGAACAGCAATGGACCGATCGGTGCCCCCGGCCGGCCCATTGCATTCAATGTGTGCGGGTACGCGTTGTACCCCTGTACGCGTTGAACATCAATGGACCGATCGGTGCGCACCCATTGACAATGGCCTAGCCTGGCAACGGACGCGTTTTCGAAATTCGAACGAGTCGGTTGCTGGAAATTCATTGGTCACCCACAACAATGTTGCAAAATCATGTATGTCATGAAGTTGAAGATTTGAAGGATGCTGTGGGCTTGTATTGGTGCTGCTATTCCATGGATTGGCCAGATTCAGAAGATGCAAACGACTTGGACCTATCACTTTGGACACATGGGACAGTATCTGCCTCTCCAGCACATATATATTGCTGGCTGTTCCCCTGAGAGCTCACTTGCCTGCACTACATGCTCCAGGACGACATCTACCACTGCACTGCTGCTGTCTCTGCCCCCTCTGGACCCTGCAATGGCACGTACTGTGGAGAGAGCCCCAGCCTTCAGCCTTGAGGAGAACAAGGCCCTGCTGGACAGCCTACTTCCACAGTACAGCAAGCTGTATGGGACACCAGGGGAGCAGGTGAGTGTTCTGTGCACTGCCTTTCTGAATGTGCATTTTGTCTGACTAGCAAGGCTGAAAGTCTGCACGCCACTGGCTAGCAGGCTCACTGAGTAGTTGTCACCCCCCATAGTGTGTAGTGACATGCACTGGACAGGTATGGTGCAGTGACAGTGCATTTGAACAAGGTTTTACTTCCCATGCAATGATACCATGTAGTGACTTCTGGCAAACTGTCCATGGGCAGCGTTGCACTGCCTGTGTACATCATGTGCCCCTGTGATTGAGACATGTATATACAACTGTGTCATGCACGGATATGTTGCATGTGTAGTAATGGCCTTTTAACTTTGTCATCCTGACAGGTTAATGCCCATCGGAAGCAGGAGATCTGGAAGGACATCGTCCGGGCTGTCCGGTCCGTGGGGGTCTACAAGCGCCGGATCCGCAACTGCCAGAAGAGGTGGCAGGACCTTCGGGGCTGGACCCGGAGGATTGCACGGGTCCAGCTGAAGCTGTCGCCTCCTCGCAGGAGGGGCGGAACACGAACCCTGACCCCCCACATGCTCAGGATCCTGGCGGTGGTGTTTCCAGACCTGGATGGGCAGCTGAAGGCCAGACAGCAGCAAGGAGGGGGTGAGTCAAAGACTGCACTGTGAACTCTGTATTACATGCTATGTGCCCTCCTCTGGCCTGGTTAAACTGCCACAGTACAGCAGTCATGTTGTCCAGGAGCCATGTCCCTCTATTGTGCACTGCCCACTCCTCATCTGATACCCAGGTGTGGCCCTTACATTCAGGGAATTGTGTCACTTGGGACTGTGTCCTTGCAGTTTGCTTCACTAAAGGTGGGGGACAGCATCTGTTTCCCTAACTCTGTTGTGGGCATCATGGGTGGGTCCATTGTTCACACAACGCCTGTGTTCGGACATGTAATCTGCGTGTTGCTTTGATATGAGGTCCACTTGCTGAGCTGAGCCACCACATGTGCCTGGGGTATCTGGCACACACCCATGCAGCGGGTGGGAACAATGTTTGGGCCCCAGGAGTGTGCAGATTACGTGTGTCACACATACATAGCCAGCTATCCACTGTCCAGGGCTCATCCCTCATTCATGTGGGGCAGGACAGTCATGCCTACTCCAGGCCATGCAATGCACTCTGTACTCCCACTCCCGTGTATCAGCTGACACATTGTGCGCAGTGATTTGACCCCTCAGGTGTCTGCCTCTGTGTCAGTGTGCAGTGGATTTGTTGCCAGGACTGCTGGGGTGTTTCTCGGTAGGGGCTCAGCATGCCACTGGAGATGTGACCATAGGAGACGATACTTGTGTGTCACATAGGTGTTTGATCAGCTGCCCGTGCAGACTGCGGTATGCAAATGTGAAGTTCAGGCAGCTGTTTCCCATTCACAGCAGATTGTGAGGGGCTCAGGTTCAGAGGGTAGTGTCACAGGTCTCCCATATGTCCAATCGGTATGACCTGGACAGATGAGGGTTAAGATGATGTGTTGTGTGGGGGATGTACATGTGCACTTGTGCAGCTCCAGGACTTGCATTCCCCATGACCTACTATTGTGACACAGTGCAGAGTGTTGTTGTCTGGCTGCCAAGTCATACATCACTGAGACAGTGATGTATGACTTAGCAGTCATGCCTCCGCCATGGCATGTGTCTACTTATTGGTGATCCTGCAGGGGAGTGACATGTGCTACATGCACACCATTGTGGCGATGGCTATCAGGACATGGGTGCATCATGGTGTCTGTCGCTGGTATGCATCACATGCATTTCCTATTTGAGTCTGGGCATCCCTTTCATCCGGAAACCTGTACTGACTCAGTGGCAAGAGTTGTGATGTGTGCATGTCCACATGCTACACCGTGTCCTCTGCACTGTCCAACTACTGTGTAGGTGGTGCATGTGTCCACACTGGGGTGTTGCTATCCAACAGACACCAGACAGATGGGTGCAAGGCCATGTGGGATGTGAGTGCCATGGTTGGCATCAGACTGACAATTGGCTTCTCCTGTTCAGTTAGGGCACTTTTAGCAATGTTCAACTAATGATGCCAGGGCTTGCTCTGTAATGTGCTGTGCTCACAGTGGTGTGTGCGTTTGGTGCAGGTGACTGATGTCTGTCTGTTTCCCCATTGTTTGCAGATACATCCACGGCCACAGAAGGGGACAGCTCCACGGACCAGGAGGAGCCGGAGAGCCAGACTGGGTCAGCAGCCGAGGAGTGGTCGGAGGGACCCAGTGGCACGGAGGGCGAGGGGAGCCACACCGAGGAGTCCTCAGCACCATCCACCTCAGCTGAGGACCAGAGCAACTCGGACGATGACTCCCTTATGGAGGCGGGTGTCAGCAGCCACCACACCCCAGCTAGTGTTGCTGTCCCCGCCACCACCAGCACCACCACCGCCCTCCCATCGGCTCCCATTGCCCAGGTCCGTGGAGGCTCCCATGTTCGGGAGCGTGTCTCCTTTGGGCCAGGCACCGCACCCCCTGCCCCTGTGTCCCCTGCTGCCCTGAGTGAGGAGTCTGTGTACCTCCTTCCCCAGCTCCATGTAGGGCAGACAGCCATGCTGAGTGTCCTCCATGCGCACACCGCTCTGTTGACTCAGCTGGTGTCGTTCATGGAGGGCATCTCATCGGGCATGTCTGACCTACAGAGGGGCAATAGGTCCATGGACTCCTCCCTGACGGCAGCAGTGTCCCTCCTCAGACAGTCCCTCACCCCTCCTGCCTCTGCTCCATCCACACTCCCCAGCACCTTACCCGTCCCAAGCACACACACACCGGCACAGGCACACACCAGCACACACACGTCCAGCACACAGACACACACGCCACAAACAAAACGTACACGCACGCACAGTCAGGGGACTGAAACCAGACTCACAGGGGATGGGGCCCTGAAACACACACACGCATCCATGAGCACTGCGCAGTCCTCAGTTGCCTCTCCCTCCAAAGCACCCTCCCTTGCCTCACCTGCAACCCCAAAGACCCAGCGGCTCTTCCTCAGTGACCTCGGCCTCTTCCCCTCCGATCCAGCTGATACAGCATTCAGGGGGAAGAGGAAGCCCACCCACACGGAGCAGAGTGCCCCTCGCCCCGGACACCCTCCCCCAGGCGCAGACAGACTGAGGCCCCCACCCGCAAGTCCCCCCGGAGTCGTAAGAGCAAGACCCCGCCGCCGCCCTGCAGCTCAGGCACCAGGTCTCCTTCCTCCATCCCTCAGGCCCCCACTCCACAGGTGCCCCCACCACACCCTGCCCCAGGTTCCCCCACCCACAGATATACCATCCCCAAGAGGATCCGGACTTCTCCCCCTGCCACTTGCTCTCCCGGCACCACACTCCCCGCTGCACTTGTCTGTGCCACTGATGTGGTGAGGGTGTCCTCCCCCTCTGTCCAGCCCACCTTGCCTGTTCCCCATTCTCCTCCCCTGGTGGTAGGCACTGCAGTGGAGTCCACTACCACCCTGTCTGACTTGGGCACTGCAGTGGCGGACCTGTCCACTCCATCTGCAGGGTCCACTGCAGTCGTGCCGGCACCCACAACATCTGAGTCATGCCCCCCAGTTGTGCCGGCACACACCATGTCAGACACCTCCACTGCAGTTGTCAGTGGCTCTCCAGCACCCACCACCCCTTCCCTGCCTCCTCCTGGTGAGCCCTGATCCTGTCCCTGCGGTGCCTGGCCTGCCCCCCGGTTGCCCCTCCTAGTGGATTGTCCCTGGTTTTGTGCAGTGCAGGCATGCGTAGGGTGACATCTGCCACTGTCACCCTGTTTGGACTTTGACAATGGACTGGCCATTGGCCTTTGTGGTTTTTCTGGACTTTCACTTTTCAATACACACATATGCTGAATAAAGCAACTTTCTGTTCTCTAGTGCTTATGCTTCTGATGTACATGTTGTTGATGATGCTAACCATGCCCTTGCTGCAGTGATGGTGATATTTGGTCTCATGATAATGAAGTGTTACTGTGCAGGAACCCATGTGGTCCAGGGGGAATGTGTCCTATCCTGTGGTGTATCCATGTCATCCATAGCAGCATCTGAGGGTGTCATGTGTTCAGTATTTGGCAATGGGATTTCCTACTTACATTAGCAATTTCACATCTGTGGCTTCCACCCCTGCACATCTGTTGTGCCTGCCATTGTTCAATTTGTCTACTTCCCTGACCGTGTGGCCATCTCCACTGGACATGCAGGTTTGGGCATCAATGGGGAAGGACTCATCTGTGTTGTCAGTGCAACATTGCTATACAAGTGTGTTGGATCTGTGCTGATGATTTCGTTGGCACTTCCATGACCAGGCTGATGTGACAGGAGCCTTCATTTGGTGCTAATTGTTGATTGTGTGACCAAGTGCTCAGCTGACACGATGGGGCCCTACTGAGGCAACATATGGCACAGCTTTCCTCACACAGGAGTGGAGTCCCCTCTTGGCAGTGTGTACTCCTGTGACATTGCCTGCGCCCAAGGTGTGTGTTGTATGAGCATGTCTGTGTGTTCACTTCCGTTTAGCTGTGCATGCTGTGATCCCTAGTGTTGTACCTGTTTGTGATGCTTGCTGGGTTGACCTATGTTCCCCCAAAGTCTTCTCCCTGGGTTCTCTGTGATGTGGGTGCATGGCACATTACTGGTCATCAGGGTGTCACCCATAGGTGTGTTTGCTGTCAGGGCTGAGTTTGTGTGCAGACGCAGATGGGTCACAGTCAGGTTTCCCCTTGGCACTTGTTGTTTGCCCCTGTCATGTGATTTCCAGTTTGTGTTATCTTTCAGTGATTGTGACACGTTGTGTGTGTGACTGCTGGCACTCCTCAGGGTCCGGGCTGCAATGTTGGTTGTTGTCTATGTGTGTTCTTTGTGGGTGACCTTGGCTTCTTCATTGGTGTGTGACTGTGGCTGGGATCCCATTGGTTGGTGTGGTATTGCCGCCATGTCCATGTACAGCGTAGTGTGCAGTGTGTCAGACATTCAGGAGTCTTGTTGAGTGGCAATGTGTGATGTGTTTCTGCACCTTGGTTCCCACCCACCACCCTGGAATAGTCATGGGTGCATGTGCAATGTCACCAGTGCATGTGTGCTTCACTGCTGCACATTGTTGGAGGTCGAGGTGTGTGGTGTTGAGTGTGTGCAGATGAGAGTTGTTGCCCGGCTAGACCCCTGCCTCCATGTCGGCCTTGGCTTACTGGCCGTGCTGATTGATTTGTGCTTGTGTAGGTGTGATGGTAGTTTGTTGCTCAGGACACATGACTGTGGTTCACAGTGTGAACGACATTTAGCTTTGTCATCACAGTGGGATTGTAATGCAGCCCAGGGTCACCACATTGTGGGGGCCCTGGGGGTAGTGCTGTGGTGTGTCTGTGTCTTGCTGTGTCAGTTGCTGTTCCTACGTGCCTGTGTGACATGTGTGATTTGTGCTCCCTCTCATCTGACAATGCCTGCTTGCCCACATAGGGGATTTGGATCCATGAGTTACCTTTGTGTGGCACTGTATGCACATCTGTATGATTGGTATTCAGGCCTCCTCATGTGTTGTGTGGTTGCCTGGGGACACTGGCACCCCCCTCACCTGTTGTGTATGATGTGCAGTGTGGGTCTGCCTGTTTGTGTTTGTGCATCTGCACCACTGCAATGGCATATCTTGGGTGTGCCATTGGCTGTATGTAGTTTGGTGGGTTTCCCCTGCTGTCCCTGGGACTCCTAGGTCATCGGTCAGCACAATGATCATGGTTTGTGTGTCCCATTGCTGCCATGGTATGGTATCTGTTCACCTCACATCTACAGTCTCCACAGGGTATCTGCATTTGTGTGCCCATTGGTGCAAATATGTGGGTCTGCATTCTGATGGTCACTTCTGTCATTGTGTCATTGATGAATGTTGACAGTGTCAGCCCCCATGGGTGTTGTTTGTCTGCACATGGCCAAAGGTATGTCTTATTTGCACTGCAGTATTTGCCTCCCCCAATTTATGTTGCAATGGGACACATGCACTACTTTGCCACTGATGTGTTTTATGTTCTGTGACCAGGAATCATCCATGCAGTTTGGCAGTTGCAGCTTTTTCTTTGTCAACACTTACATTTTGGTCACTGTGATGATGGGGGTTTGGACCCCATTGCCACAATGTTCAAAATGTGCTTCAGCTATGGACCCCACAATTACATTTTGGTCACTGTGATGATGGGGGTTTGGACCCCATTGCCACACTGTTCAAAATGTGCTTCAGCTATGGACCCCACACTTTCCTTTTGGTCACTGTGATGATGGGGTTTGGACCCCATTGCCACACTGTTCAAAATGTGCTTCAGCTATGGACCCCACCCTTACATTTTGGTCACTGTGATGATGGGGGTTTGGACCCCATTGCCACAATGTTCACAATGTGCTTCAGCTATGGACCCCACACTTACATTTTGGTCACTGTGATGATGGGGGTTTGGACCCCATTGCCACAATGTTCAAAATGTGCTTCAGCTATGGACCCCACACTTACATTTTGGTCACTGTGATGATGGGGGTTTGGACCCCATTGCCACACTGTTCAAAATGTGCTTCAGCTATGGACCCCACACTTACATTTTGGTCACTGTGATGATGGGGGTTTGGACCCCATTGCCACAATGTTCAAAATGTGCTTCAGCTATGGACCCCACACTTACATTTTGGTCACTGTGATGATGGGGGTTTGGACCCCATTGCCACACTGTTCAAAATGTGCTTCAGCTATGGACCCCACACTTACATTTTGGTCACTGTGATGATGGGGATTTGGACCCCATTACCACACTGTTCAAAATGTGCTTCAGCTATGGACCCCACACTTACATTTTGGTCACTGTGATGATGGGGGTTTGGACCCCATTGCCACAATGTTCAAAATGTGCTTTAGCTATGGACCCCACACTTACATTTTGGTCACTGTGATGATGGGGGTTTGGACCCCATTGCCACAATGTTCAAAATGTGCTTCAGCTATGGACCCCACACTTACATTTTGGTCACTGTGATGATGGGGGTTTGGACCCCATTGCCACACTGTTCAAAATGTGCTTCAGCTATGGACCCCACACTTACATTTTGGTCACTGTGATGATGGGGGTTTGGGCCCCATTGCCACAATGGTCATGGCCTGCTTGCATTGTGGGGGCCACACACATATATGTGTGGCACATGTGATAGGGGGTCACATTGTATGTTCAAAGTCATGTTCAGTGTTGTAGGCATTTGACACAGTCTACACACGCTTGTCATGGTGTTGGGGGGATGTCTTTTTCTTGCATTCCCTAGGTTGTGGTGTGCTGGTTGTGTCATGCATTGTCCATCCTATGAGTGGGGGTGGTGTTGGTGGTAGGCATCCAGCCCCCATGGGTAGAGGTGGTAGTAGTGACAGGCATCCAGCCCCCTGGCTAAGGGTGGTAGTAGTGGTAGGCATCCAGCCCCCCTGGGTAAGGGTGGTAGTAGTGGTAGGCATCTGGCACCCCCTGGCTAATGGTGGTAGTAGTGGTAGGCATCCAGCCCCCTGGCTAAGGGTGGTAGTAGTGGTAGGCATCTGGCACCCCCATGGCTAAGGGTGGTAGTAGTGGTAGGCATCCAGCCCCTGGGTAAGGGTGGTAGTGGTGGTGGGCATCTGGCACCCCCTTGGCTAAGGGTGGTAGTAGTGGTAGGCATCCAGCCCCCTGGGTAAGGGTGGTAGTAGTGGTAGGCATCTGGCACCCCCTGGCTAAGGGTGGTAGTAGTGGTAGGCATCCAGCCCCCCTGGGTAAGGGTGGTAGTAGTGGTAGGCATCTGGCACCCCCTGGCTAAGGGTGGTAGTAGTGGTAGGCATCCAGCCCCCTGGCTAAGGGTGGTAGTAGTGGTAGGCATCTGGCACCCCCATGGCTAAGGGTGGTAGTAGTGGTAGGCATCCAGCCCCCTGGGTAAGGGTGGTAGCAGTGGTAGGCATCTGGCACCCCCATGGCTAAGGGTGGTAGTAGTGGTAGGCATCCAGCCCCCTGGGTAAGGGTGGTAGTGGTGGTGGGCATCTGGCACCCCCTGGCTAAGGGTGGTAGCAGTGGTAGGCATCCAGCCCCCCTGGGTAAGGGTGGTAGTAGTGGTAGGCATCTGGCACCCCCTGGCTAAGGGTGGTAGTAGTGGTAGGCATCCAGCCCCCTGGGTAAGGGTGGTAGTAGTGGTAGGCATCTGGCACCCCCTGGCTAAGGGTGGTAGTAGTGGTAGGCATCCAGCCCCCTGGCTAAGGGTGGTAGTAGTGGTAGGCATCTGGCACCCCCATGGCTAAGGGTGGTAGTAGTGGTAGGCATCCAGCCCCCTGGGTAAGGGTGGTAGTAGTGGTAGGCATCTGGCACCCCCTGGCTAAGGGTGGTAGTAGTGGTAGGCATCCAGCCCCCTGGCTAAGGGTGGTAGTAGTGGTAGGCATCTGGCACCCCTTTGGCTAAGGGTGGTAGTAGTGGTAGGCATCCAGCCCCCTGGGTAAGGGTGGTAGTGGTGGTGGGCATCTGGTACCCCCTGGCTAAGGGTGGTAGTAGTGGTAGGCATCCAGCCCCCCTGGGTAAGGGTGGTAGTAGTGGTAGGCATCTGGCACCCCTGGCTAAGGGTGGTAGTAGTGGTAGGCATCTGGCACCCCCTGGCTAAGGGTGGTAGTAGTGGTAGGCATCCAGCCCCCTGGCTAAGGGTGGTAGTAGTGGTAGGCATCCAGCCCCCGGGTAAGGTTGGTAGTAGTGGTAGGCATCTGGCACCCCCTGGCTAAGGGTGGTAGTAGTGGTAGGCATCCAGCCCCCCTGGGTAAGGGTGGTAGTAGTGGTAGGCATCTGGCACCCCCTGGCTAAGGGTGGTAGTAGTGGTAGGCATCTGGCACCCCCTGGCTAAGGGTGGTAGTAGTGGTAGGCATCCAGCCCCCTAGCTAAGGGTGGTAGTAGTGGTAGGCATCCAGCCCCCCTGGGTAAGGGTGGTAGTGGTGGTGGGCATCCGGCACCCCCTGGCTAAGGGTGGTAGTAGTGGTAGGCATCCAGACCCCTGGGTAAGGGTGGTAGTAGTGGTAGGCATCTGGCACCCCCTGGCTAAGGGTGGTAGTAGTGGTAGGCATCCAGCCCCTGGCTAAGGGTGGTAGTAGTGGTAGGCATCTGGCACCCCCATGGCTAAGGGTGGTAGTAGTGGTAGGCATCCAGCCCCCCTGGGTAAGGGTGGTAGTAGTGGTAGGCATCTGGCACCCCCTGGCTAAGGGTGGTAGTAGTGGTAGGCATCCAGCCCCCTGGCTAAGGGTGGTAGTAGTGGTAGGCATCTGGCACCCCCATGGCTAAGGGTGGTAGTAGTGGTAGGCATCCAGCCCCCTGGGTAAGGGTGGTAGTGGTGGTGGGCATCTGGCACCCCCTGGCTAAGGGTGGTAGTAGTGGTAGGCATCCAGCCCCCCTGGGTAAGGGTGGTAGTAGTGGTAGGCATCTGGCACCCCCTGGCTAAGGGTGGTAGTAGTGGTAGGCATCTGGCACCCCCTGGCTAAGGGTGGTAGTAGTGGTAGGCATCCAGCCCCCTGGCTAAGGGTGGTAGTAGTGGTAGGCATCCAGCCCCCGGGTAAGGTTGGTAGTAGTGGTAGGCATCTGGCACCCCCTGGCTAAGGGTGGTAGTAGTGGTAGGCATCCAGCCCCCTGGGTAAGGGTGGTAGTAGTGGTAGGCATCTGGCACCCCCTGGCTAAGGGTGGTAGTAGTGGTAGGCATCCAGCCCCCTGGCTAAGGGTGGTAGTAGTGGTAGGCATCTGGCACCCCCATGGCTAAGGGTGGTAGTAGTGGTAGGCATCCAGCCCCCCCTGGGTAAGGGTGGTAGCAGTGGTAGGCATCTGGCACCCCCATGGCTAAGGGTGGTAGTAGTGGTAGGCATCCAGCCCCCTGGGTAAGGGTGGTAGTGGTGGTGGGCATCTGGCACCCCCTGGCTAAGGGTGGTAGCAGTGGTAGGCATCCAGCCCCCTGGGTAAGGGTGGTAGTAGTGGTAGGCATCTGGCACCCCCTGGCTAAGGGTGGTAGTAGTGGTAGGCATCCAGCCCCCCTGGGTAAGGGTGGTAGTAGTGGTAGGCATCTGGCACCCCCTGGCTAAGGGTGGTAGTAGTGGTAGGCATCCAGCCCCCTGGCTAAGGGTGGTAGTAGTGGTAGGCATCTGGCACCCCCATGGCTAAGGGTGGTAGTAGTGGTAGGCATCCAGCCCCCCTGGGCAAGGGTGGTAGTAGTGGTAGGCATCTGGCACCCCCTGGCTAAGGGTGGTAGTAGTGGTAGGCATCCAGCCCCCTGGCTAAGGGTGGTAGTAGTGGTAGGCATCTGGCACCCCCATGGCTAAGGGTGGTAGTAGTGGTAGGCATCCAGCCCCCTTGGGTAAGGGTGGTAGTGGTGGTGGGCATCTGGTACCCCCTGGCTAAGGGTGGTAGTAGTGGTAGGCATCCAGCCCCCTGGGTAAGGGTGGTAGTAGTGGTAGGCATCTGGCACCCCCTGGCTAAGGGTGGTAGTAGTGGTAGGCATCTGGCACCCCCTGGCTAAGGGTGGTAGTAGTGGTAGGCATCCAGCCCCCTGGCTAAGGGTGGTAGTAGTGGTAGGCATCCAGCCCCCGGGTAAGGTTGGTAGTAGTGGTAGGCATCTGGCACCCCCTGGCTAAGGGTGGTAGTAGTGGTAGGCATCCAGCCCCCTGGGTAAGGGTGGTAGTAGTGGTAGGCATCTGGCACCCCCTGGCTAAGGGTGGTAGTAGTGGTAGGCATCTGGCACCCCCTGGCTAAGGGTGGTAGTAGTGGTAGGCATCCAGCCCCCTAGCTAAGGGTGGTAGTAGTGGTAGGCATCCAGCCCCCCCTGGGTAAGGGTGGTAGTGGTGGTGGGCATCCGGCACCCCCCTGGCTAAGGGTGGTAGTAGTGGTAGGCATCCAGACCCCCTGGGTAAGGGTGGTAGTAGTGGTAGGCATCTGGCACCCCCTGGCTAAGGGTGGTAGTAGTGGTAGGCATCCAGCCCCCTGGCTAAGGGTGGTAGTAGTGGTAGGCATCTGGCACCCCCATGGCTAAGGGTGGTAGTAGTGGTAGGCATCCAGCCCCCTGGGTAAGGGTGGTAGTAGTGGTAGGCATCTGGCACCCCCTGGCTAAGGGTGGTAGTAGTGGTAGGCATCCAGCCCCCTGGCTAAGGGTGGTAGTAGTGGTAGGCATCTGGCACCCCCCTGGCTAAGGGTGGTAGTAGTGGTAGGCATCCAGCCCCCCCTGGGTAAGGGTGGTAGTGGTGGTGGGCATCTGGCACCCCCCTGGCTAAGGGTGGTAGTAGTGGTAGGCATCCAGCCCCCCCTGGGTAAGGGTGGTAGTAGTGGTAGGCATCTGGCACCCCCCTGGCTAAGGGTGGTAGTAGTGGTAGGCATCTGGCACCCCCCTGGCTAAGGGTGGTAGTAGTGGTAGGCATCCAGCCCCCCTGGCTAAGGGTGGTAGTAGTGGTAGGCATCCAGCCCCCCGGGTAAGGTTGGTAGTAGTGGTAGGCATCTGGCACCCCCTGGCTAAGGGTGGTAGTAGTGGTAGGCATCCAGCCCCCTGGGTAAGGGTGGTAGTAGTGGTAGGCATCTGGCACCCCCTGGCTAAGGGTGGTAGTAGTGGTAGGCATCTGGCACCCCCTGGCTAAGGGTGGTAGTAGTGGTAGGCATCCAGCCCCCTAGCTAAGGGTGGTAGTAGTGGTAGGCATCCAGCCCCCCCTGGGTAAGGGTGGTAGTGGTGGTGGGCATCCGGCACCCCCCTGGCTAAGGGTGGTAGTAGTGGTAGGCATCCAGACCCCCTGGCTAAGGGTGGTAGTGGTGGTTGGCATCCGGCCCCCCCTGGGTAGGGGTGGTGGTGGTGGTGCGCATTCAGGCCCCTGTGTGCATATGTGGCATTGGTGATGGGCATCCCGCCTCTATGGTGCTGCTGTTGCTGGTGTAAGTAAATTCTGCATCCCTCTGTGTGTGTGTGATGTGTCGTGTACGTGTTGTATGTGTTTTGTGATTGGTGTCTGACTTACCTTCTGCGCCGTACGCGTCCGTGCCTGTTCCGGTAGTAAATGTAGAATATTGGTATGATCGGGACGAAGGGATTCATGGTTGGTTCGTGTCGTTCGTCTTTCTCGTCGCTTCGCGTCATCCTCGTCGCTGGCGTGTTCGCCTCGTAGACGTGGATCGTGTTGTGGCGCGAATCGGAGCTTATGTGCGCCTCTCCCGGATGCTTTGGCGTGCCGTGCATAGCGACGGGTTCGGCGCGTACGGAAAGCGCATCGTACTTGTTCGGCCGGATGGGGCTGCATTTTCCCTTCCGTGCGACTCGATTCTGCGTTTCCGGATTCGCCTCGGTCGGAGAACAGGACCTGGATTGGGTGAGTACGACTCGGCCGGATTCTCTGCTGTTGTGCGCATCGTACTTACTCGTTCGGTATGCTGTACGGATCGGTCGGAAAACAGGCATTCGCATGGCTTTTTTCCCGACCGTATGGTATTGGGTGCGCCTCCGACCGAGATCGGAATCGGCCCCTAAGTGTAGATGAGCGCCAACCTCCCGGGATGCATGCATTTATCAGACCAAGACCAATCTGGGCTCGCCTGGCTGCTTCGTTGACTATAGATAACCTCAGGCTGATCACACATGCCTGTGATGGTGACGATACATAAGAATCCCTCCGCTATCAACTTTTGATGGTACTCTCTGTGTCTACCATGGTGACCATGGGTAACGGGGAATAAGGGTTCCATTCCAGATAGAGCACCTGAGAAATGGCTACCACATCCAAGGAAGGCAGGAGACATGCAAATTATCCACTCCTGAGGCGAGGAGGTAATGATGATAAATAACAATACAGGACTTTCTTGAGGCCATGTAATGGGAATTCGTAAATACTTAATCGAGGATCCATTGTAGGGCAAGTCTGGTGCCAGAGCCACAGTAATTCCATTTCCAACAGCATATATTAAAGATGATTTAGTTAAAAAGCTCTTAGCTGGATCTTAGGATTGAGCTGAGGATCCACTGCAAGGTGAGCTACTGCCTGTCCCAGCTGCTGCCTCTCAGTGCCCTCTTGATGCTTTTGACTGAGTACCGTGGGGGTCTGAAGTGTTTTTGAAAAAATTAGAGTGTTCAAAGCAGGCTGGCCACCTGAATACTTTAGCCCGGCCCATGCTCGTCTCACCTCCACTGCGTGAGCAGCTGTCTGTCGGTTGGGTGGTCACCTCGCACCTCTAAAGACACCCCGCCCGATCCCCGCTGGTGTGAGGCTGCCGGTCGGGTGGTCGGGTGGTCGGGGTGACACAATGGCACTCGTCAGCGCAGGATAAATGCAGGATTTACGGGTCGGTGGAGGGAGCCTCTCAGAGTGCGTCCGCCATCTTGGCTGGTTGGCCCACAGGACTACTGATTTATAATGATCCTTAGGTATTAATAGTCTAATTTGTTAGAGGAGCCTGATTTGATTTGTATGCCTTTGGCTAACAAATAATATATGGGCATGCAGACTGGGGTTCCAGAGTCTTGGCACTGTCAATGATGGGGGCTTAGTGTTAAGCATCTTGAGAGTGTCTGTCAATACAAGCAACAAGATGAGAGAGATGTGTCTAGGTGAGTGTGGTGAGATACATTCCCACTTTAGGCTGACAGAATAGCTATGCCTGGTTCCTTTGTTAAAAGGCCACAAAACCCTTTCCCACTATTGTGGCATGATTCAGCATTGGGTTTGCACTCCTCATCCCAGACATTGTGTGTCTGGGATTGGCTCCCTTGAACCAGGAGTTCTTTTTGGTCACGTTTTTGTTAGCCTAGTACTGTGTCCAAGAAGACACAGACAAAGTTATTGATTTTTTTGTTTGTTATGCAGCAAGATATAAATAGATAAAATTATCTTAAGGTAGATATTTCTTATTTAATTGGTGTCTCCCTTAGGTAATGTTAAAAACAAGAGGGTTGTCTATGGCCATCGAAGTCTTGCTTGTTGACATAATTCTTGCCACTTGGGTGCCCTGTCTGGCTCAGGAGCAATTCTTTAGGACAAAGGAAGAGGAAACGGAGGGGGGAGATCATCAGGTCACATGCAGATCTTAATTAACTGACTTCTCTCTCTGGCGTCCTACAACCTCTGTAAATTTGTTTCTCACGTAGATATATGGAGAACCATGTCAAAAGTGTCCTGCTCAATCCTATTCATGCCTACAGGGTTTTTAGGCAACAGCAGTGACTGAGTAAAAAGCTGCTGACAGGTCAATCATAATTAGAAGGAAGGTTTTGCTTGGCAAGGATGCTTACTGTATCATCCATTGCTTGAAGAACTAAGGTTCCCTTTTGTAGACAGATCTGAGGCCTGATTGAAAATCAAGGTGGTGGTAGATTTTAGAGACACATAGCTTTAGTAGGCTTTTCTTGCTATGTCAGCAATGTACTTCTATAGGATCCCCAAGAAAAGAGAGGGGTCCTCCTCACCAAAGGGACAGGACACCAAAAATGACACTAAGTCAGACAAAACTTCCCTTTGTTTTTTGTTTAAAAGCATACCATCATGGATACATTCTTCATTCATACATATTCAGACAATCACCAACGAATATAGCAAAAGCCAAAAACGAATATAAAAATGTTTATTCAATGGATCCTTTGGTAAGTTACAAAAGTTAAAATATACATAATAAACACTAAGACAAACGCTAACAAAGCATATCTACAATATACCTCATAACACTCAAAATTAGGGAGAATGCAATATATAATAAGGTGCAAATTAAAACACACAACACACCAAACCAATGATCATTACAGGTTCAACATGCAGTATTATCCTTCTGTTATTTTATCAATAGGAACCAGTTAGATTTGGTGGTTGTGAAACTCAAGTAGCGACGCGTTTTGGTCTTCACTCTCCATTACTGAGGGAATCCTGGTTAGTTTCTTTTGCTCCTCTTAGTAATTTGATTAAATGCAGCTGGTCGCTATGTCTGATCTGAGGTTGTAGTTGGATGTCGTAGCGTGGGGGAGCCACACCACTTCCATGAGTACCAGAAGGGAGAGACTCTCTTTCGCAACAGTGAGTGCACAGGGGAGTCACAGCAGCAAACAATTTCCCCGATCGAAGACCAAAGCCCGCAGGTGTCAGCATGGAAACAAGCACCCACAGGCAGGCAGGGGACCTTCCCAGCCCCAACTGCAGAAGTAGGCTCCCAAGGCAGTGCATACAGGCAGCTACGGGCAGCACACTTCCGGGAACGCCGGGTTTTTCAGGCCCCAGGGCAGAATGGGCACCCACCAAGGCAGGGAAGGCCAGGTGCACCGGTGGCATGCTTCTGCCATGGGACTGAGTGGGGCCCTGCGATGGGGAATCATTGGTATGACCTTGGAAGGATGAAGGGAGCAGAGCCCCCGGTGACAGCCCCAACCGTGGCCTAGGAGAGCCCAAAAGGGATTGACGTTCAAGCTACCCTCAGACAGGCATAGCCCTGGGATGAACTCAAGGCCGCACTTGATGTGTCGATGATCAATGTGTCCTGAAATTCACACTAATGCTCACAGCTAGCTGTGTTCTTCATCGATGTGTGAGCTGAGTGATCCACCACCAAGAGTCACAGACAGCATTTGCAGTGTTCGCCTACCTGTAGGTGCAAGAAAGGTGGTAGGAAGTAGGCACCAGCCATCCACCACCTGCACAGTGAGACAGCCCAGCACCCTGTCACGCTTCTACTCTGGAAGTTGGCCTCCACAATTTAAAAAAGTGTTTCCAGGTACTCGGCCCAGGAGCCCCACCCCGCCATCACAGCAAGCAAGCAAGGAAGATGCTCCCACAGCAGCATAGGAAAGAATCTCCACCACCATCCCTCCAGAACAGGTCCACACAAGTCTTCAAACCTCAGCCTGGCCACCAGGTACCTGGCAACAAGGGAGGGTTACCCCAACTGCACATCAACCATCCACCTTCTACCAGGGCTGATTGGTGCCAGGGCTTGACTCCTGCACAACGAGAGTCTCCAGCTTCGGTGGGCTGGGATCCCCTTGCCCTGGTGGGAGGCACTGAGGCTGAAAGACCCCACGCCATCAAGTGACTCACTCGCTTCTGGTACCCAAGTAAAAGCTTGAGTGGCCTGGGGTAGCCTCTCCTCCCGCCCCTCAAAGCAGTTCAGACTCGCTTTGAGGGGCATGAATCACTGGTCAACATTGTTAATGGCCGGAACTACAATGGTGTCTGATTGTCTTTAATTAATGAAAACATTTTAGGAAAATACTTTTGGTTTGCACCAGTCCAACATTTTCACCTCTATCCGCACAATACAAATGCCCCTAGCAGTGCCTCTTAATCATGGCCCCAGTTCTGAAAAACAACAAAATGGACCAGCGGACTTCTGCGTGTACCCGAGGTGGGCGAAGAGAAGCGAGGCCCGAATTCCCCAGTGCACGTCGTGGTTGGGTGGCGCTGCTAGCCCCGGTAGGCCCCAAGGAACTGAGGCACACATCTGAGGCGGACAACGAGGGGTAGCCAACCCGAGGCCTGTATTCCCCAGAGTCGCGTGTGGTGACATGCAGGAATCGAGGAGCATCAGCGCGGGGCCTGCATATGACCGTGGCGGAGACTCCAGAAGGTGAGAGGCCCACGTCCGCAGGCTCTGACAGGTGCCCGCAACCTGAAGTGCTGCCCTGAATGTGAGTGGAGACAGAGTGGATAACTGGGGCCCGGCCGATGCATTAAATCGGAGCCGGGTCCTGAGAGCGCTCTGGTGGGTGTGTCGACTTGAACCCACCGACAGCTGGAAGCATTTTCTGAAAATTGTAGGATTATAAATGCAGGGTGGCATTGCCTAAGACCAAGTGATTTTAAAATTGGTAAGACCCATCTCTTTCTTTGCACGGAATAACATTTACAGAATAAAACAACATGTAGTGTTGACTGTTCGGAGACATCATCACAAGGGCATTTATTCATAACTCTTGACCAGTCATTCATTATTGGAAAACTTGTTAGTCTGTGTAAGATTCATAATCTAAATCTGGTCAACAGAAATCTATCATATCCACCATGAATAATTTTAAGATAAGGCTGAATACTATAGGTTGTTTAAATAATCTGATTTGCCATTACTGTTGGCTTTACAATTTCTGTAGATAATCTGAGCTCGTCCAGTAATGTCAAGCACTTTTCCTTAAGAACTTTTCTTGTTATAGCAATCATTGTATGAGGCACATTATAAAAATCAGGGTGGCCAAGATCGTTCATGAAGTTTTTAACATACTTTATCCATGGTATAGTAGATACCCGTTCAAGTTTAAAACTATCATTTAAAATGTCCTGGTTAAAGATAGTTTTTGGTGACGTCCAGATCCTATGCCATAAAAGAATGGGCTCTATTTTTATAAGGTCTGATACGTATGGGACACCTAATTCAGAGTGGCATACATAAGAAGATGTACTACTTGGGACTGCTAGTAAAAATCTTAGGAACGCATTCTCAACTAATTGTAACGGTTGCGAATCAACATAGCCCCAGACACCTGAGCCGTACATAGCTGTAGAAACACACTGACCCTGATAGATATGGAGTAGCTCTACCGGCGGACGTCTGCCCAATTTTCTTGCAAAGTTAACTAAGGTGGCAGTGGCTTTCATGAACATTAATTTCCTTGCTTGTACTGCCTGAGTCCAAGTTCCATTTTGCTCGAATAAAATGCCCAAGTAGGAAAAACGTTTTGTGGATTCAACCTTTTTCTTATCGATATAGATGTCTCTACATTTAGAACTACTGCCACAACATCTCATAATTAAAGTCTTTGATGTGTTTACTCTAAGACCAAGATCATGCATAAATGAGGAAAAACTAGTCACTACCCTTTGAAGTCCCACCTGAGTGCGTGCCATCAAGACGGCATCATCCGCATACAGTAGAGCGGGTATGGGCCGTCTATCAATTTGTGGGAGGTCCTGGCACTGGTTCACTAGCGCTTTGCCTAATCCATTGATATATAGAGTAAATAAGAATGGGGCAAGCACGCAGCCTTGCCTTACCCCTCTCTGTATCTTAAGCAAGGCTGTACACCCCCCCCTACACCATACCGCACCCTCGCCTTTGCGTTACTATATAGTTGCCTCAGAAAATGTGTTATCGGAGGTTCCACACCTAGGTCCTCCAAAATCCTCCATAACTTATTGTGAATTACACAATCAAAAGCCGCTGTAAGGTCTACGAATGCTAAAAACAGCCTGCCCTGCATTGCCAGCGTTTATTTCCCTACAATAATATTCAAATTTAGACTCTGCTCAACAGTACCTAGACCCTCACGGACACCAAATTGTAATTCTGAAATTATCTTATTGTCTTCGACCCAATCCTGTAATCTTACAAGTAAGATTCGCCCTACTACTTTGACCAAGGAATCCAATAATGGTATGGGACGATAACAAACCGGGTCATGGCGATCGCCTTTTTTAAAAATTGGGACCAGAGTTGATTCAGACCAGCTTTCTATAAAATGAGAAGAATAGCTTGCTGTTATTAACTTAGTTAAAAGTGGGCCCTATAGCAACAAATTAGATTTATATAGATCTACAGGGACCCGATCGGGCCCATGGGCTTTCCCACCCATACTTGCCATTATGGCACAGTTAACCTCTTCCAGTGTAAACTGGATATCAGTGGGACAAGAATGCAATAACAATGCATTGTCATGTGATATTTGGATTCCCATAGATTTTTCACGCATGGGGCTTTTGTACATAGAATATAATTTTAATTTCCTATTGCATTTAAAAAAAGGTTTTTACTATATCTTTACACTCATACATTTATGAGCATCATCACGGACAGTGGTAGACAGCTCTCACTAATAAATGCATTGTCCATCTTTTAAAAGTCATGATCCATGAATACCCCTGTAACACAATACAGCAACTGTTGTTCTGTATCTCGTTTGTAAACAAAAGATAATTCTTAAACTTTTTCACAACATAATTGTTTAAAGTGTTGTAAGAAAACCTGCATTTGTATAAGCAATTAATTTTATGGGTACAGCTGAGAAACATGACTGCATGATCAATCTTATATTTTTCTAATGAAAATGTGTGTGTTGGTACCTCTTTTGTATATCCTACAAGCAAATAGTCATTGAAATAAAACCAAAGACTTTATATGTTTGCTTTGATAGGGAATTCCTAATTGAGGTGTGGTGGATGAAAGATAGGAGTTTTGTGGTCTGCCCTTTGCCTCTAACTGAAGGATGTCACTTTTGATTTTATTCAATTGGAGTTAGCTCACCTACTCCTCTGTGCTTTAGACATGCTAGGAGAGAGTACGGTAAAGTGGATTGACCATCCACCCAGAGAACAAACTGGGTGCTAGCATCAGAAAATTAGAGTAACAGAGAATAGCTCTCACTAAGATCCATTAGTGGGTTCATGTACGTTTGTGTGGAGGTAAGTACCCTGAATAAGAAGATCAAAAGACATAGTAGTTCACAGTGAAGTATGGTAAAACACTTTTTTGTTTTAATATTCATTTCTTTGTGCATAAGGAATTGTAACAAAAGAGTCCCACTTAGACATTTTCATAATTAGGGTGGATTTTTATCTATTTATTATTGTGATCAATAAATAACAATTTGAAATAAGAACACGGTTTCTGGGGGTCCTCCACTGGTCCAGCAGTGAACTGAAGAGTGGGTCTGACGGTCCTATTTTTATACCAGATGCCAGCATTGAAGTGTAGGAAACCGCCATAGTTGTTTCCACATAGATAGTTCTGAATTTTCTTTCCTTACTGCCCAGGCTCCAAAAGGTCAGGGGTGACAAAAGGCTAGTGTGAAGTTCTCTGTGAGTGTGCTGAGGTAGCTCCTTTGAAATGTAAGTGGAACAGGGGAACAGCTTCACCCCACACTTCGTAGCAGGATGGCACATACTGCCAACATCTAGTCCCCTTTATCTCAATGTTTGGGAGGAGTAAACAAAGACCAACTGCCATGCTAATCACAGTCATGTGACCCAGGACAGAGACTGCAGGCACCAAATGGTTAGGACAAGGAAAAACTTTCTAAAAGTGGCATTTTCAAAACTGTGACTCAAAATCTGACTTTACCATTCAAGAGGATTTTAAATTATGAGGTTCATTACTCCTGCGGTCAGTGGTGTTATACTGGCTCGGGCCATATTGGTACAATGCTGCTAAGGCAATTTCTGATCATTGCAACTCAAGGCCATTCATGACAATAATCCGTCAATATTGATGTAAAATAATATTCCAAGTATTAATGAAATACCTACCCAATTCCCCAAAATATACACAGTTAATGAGAAATCCTCAATGCTTTGGCAATCTCCAGTTTCAATTATAGAGAACCACATAGATTAATTAACAGTAAACTCTTGCAGGTGTTGACAAGCTGCTAAGTTTAGAAGATAGCATTAAATTGCGTGTTAAGAGTGGCTCACTTCACCAACGTTATTCCTTCAATGCAAAAGCTCACACTCTAAAGTTTAACGAACATAGCACAGGTTTGTCCACCTAAGGATGATTTTGGTAAAAAACTAAACGTTTGCTGTTTAGAGAATATTAATATTTTATGAAGAAAACAACGAACAAGTAGAAATATAAATACCCGCAATATGGCAAGCACACTTCAAGGATTGAGACAGAGAAACTGCCAGAAAATGAAAACTCGCTGCTTGTACCACAGATGGTTTATGTACCAATAAGTGAGAAGTGGGCCATCTGCGAGTTTTTGAAATGACACATTATTTGTAAATAGAGGGGTGGAACATTTTCATGTTTCATATAACATATCTTCTTTGACTAACGACAGAGTTTGACATGTTTGCAATCAAAAGGACAAAGTGCAGTTTGGAAGCAGAACATTTGACAAAAATATACATCCTCCTCAGCGATTTATTTTTCCTTTTGGGAAATGTACATATTTCAAATCAATTTCGAAGTACATCGAGTACAAACTGGAAAATTGTAGGTTGTGAGAGGTTGGCCACGGGCTAAATGATGTAAAGATCTCTGGGACCAATTAGCCCAAGTGAAAGAATATTAATGGCAGGGATAAGCTGAAATTGTTCCCTAGTTTTTAGCTTAACGCCACTTTATTAAGTACATTATCCTCTACTCGCACTAGTTTTATTCATGTTTATAGAGTTGTTGTCACATGGAGAGAAATGCCATGGGCACGTGAAAAAGAAATATACATTTTAAGCATTCGTGATGCCACATAGAGTACTAAAGGCTTCATCGGGCACAAACGAAAGTAAATCCATATTTGACAAAATACATGCTGGCGCAATGTACACATGAAAAAAAGGTTAGCGAGAGAGAAACGTTATTTACGAAAATATGGGAAACAGCAGTAGAAGCTACTAAAATGTACAGCTTTGTGTACCTTCAAAGTAAGCAAAGCCGCACTAGCTCATCACACCTCATCCTAGTCCTCAATCAATGAAGAGTAACACATAAAGAGAGACCCGCCTATTGGTGGCTGCAACTTAGAATCAAAAAGCCTCATCGGAAAAGTAGGGGATCACTCCTACCAGCATCCATGCAATAGTTCAGTTTTTTGCAGTGGCCCTCATTTTGAGCTTGGGTTCTGCTTCAAGTAAAGTTATGCTTTTATTTTTTTCCTCACACTCACCTTGCTATAGTATGCAGGCTAGAATGTTAAGCTGGTTATTATACGTGATCTTTGGTTTCCTGCTGCACTGCAGCTACCAAGATTTTCAAATGTTACCCTCTTTTATTAAATTGCCCTCTGAATCCCAGATCCAGGATAACACAGTGTTTAATTTGAGCAGGTGGTTTCCGGTGCTCGGCACTGCCACTTAATTGTCAACACCGGTGCTTGTGACAGTCTGCCACAAGGCGGCGCTGTCTGGCTATTTTAGAGATGACCATAGAACAGTTAATTATTAATTGAATATACATTAAAAATGACTATTACCTGCCCCCCAAGCCATTCTTATAGTTTTGGGGCCTCTAATAGTACGAATTGTCACACTTGTAGGAGTGTGATGGCTAGTATTGTGTTGTTACTATTATTGGCAGCGCTTGCAGGGGCAATGTGTGGTACAAGCTGCAGTGGCCTCCTGATGAGAGACCTGGCACTTACGTTTTATACAACTTAAGCACTGGGATAACAGGATAGATTAGGATGAGCACTCTCATACAATTCTGTCAGTAAAACGTAATTGTGTACTGTCCCTCTCTTTGAAAGCCATCAATCTTTACTTTAAACTTTATTTCGGAGGTGAAACACCGCCATAAAAGCATATTACAAAGATAAAATACATTGTTAAAAAACACATTTAATGATCACCTTAATGAAACAGATCTCATAATGACAAATAGAATAAATATAGTCAATAGAAAACACAATCAAAGCCCATCTCAAACAAGTTAAGAAAAAAACCTGCCCATGGAGCAATGTGCCCCGCTGTCATCGAATAAACTGATCAAGCTGGCAGGATCAAGCTATTAAAACAACATCTGTTTTGTCCTGGCAATAGCACCCTTTAAGAAGGAATAAATAGAAGCACAAAGTGTGGGATAATTTAACCCTTGCAAATGGAGCAGAGCCTCAGCACATCTTCTGATGCCTCAAGCTCGAATTAGGGGTATTAAAAACCTCTTAGAGAGTCCTTGATAATATTTACAAAAGAAGGTAAAGTGAAGCAAACTCTGGGACAAAGACTCCTCACAGGGAAAGATTAACACCATATTGGGGAGGGGGGGGGTCAAACTGGCCCAAAGGAAAATTCAGATGCCACCTTATAATTCCAAATCTAAATCTAGTTAGAAGAACTCTGTCCCAGGTTGAATCTACCCAAGGCAGGTATGGCTCCATTTTGGGGTTATGGTATCTATCTACTTCAGGCTTCCTTCAACATTTGGAAAATATTTCCAGTTTCCTCCTGACTCTTAATTGATTCATGCCCTAATGACATTATCTCTTCTGCACAGGAAAACAACATTTATGATCACGTAATAACAAACAGAATCATATCATCTCAAAATAATATGGAGTAAGCATTCTGTTGTATCAAAGAAGAGCCTCCGGCCAACACTGCAACAAGTAGATGCCCACCTATAGGAAATTATCATCTTTGATGTGATTTTCCCTAATTTTCACCCTATCTCTTTTGCTGACATTAGAATTGTGTGTACTTTAAGGGTTAAACAGGTCTAAAGTGCCTGTGGTTCCCTCTTGAACATGGTTACATTGGATACCCCTGAATGACATATTTAACTTGCTTTTGAGCCCCTAGTATATGGTGTAACAATGACGGCCGGGGCCTATTCGTTAAATACAGCACCTATTTTGCCATTCACAGAGAGGGCCTGTCAAAAGTGGATTTAGGTCTACCCTGGTATCCTGACAGTAGCACTTAAAAACCTGCTGCCATGACTATCTAAATAATCCTTTTTGACAGGTGTGATATCCTGCTTTTAAATATTAAAAGAGTCACCATTAAGTACACCTTGTCTCCCACAAGGCAAGGTGCCTGATATTTAAAAGTGGAACATGTGCGGAACTAAAGTTGTCATGTTCCTCCAGTGACTAGCTCCCAAATGTTTTCATTGGCAGAATTGTAGCTGGATCCTAGAAAATGTCAAAGTACAAATTATAAACTTCAATCAGTAGCTTCTGACAAGAAAAGGCTCAAATAGTCTAAAGAGGTTCACTGATAGAATATCGATGACAAAAACATCGATGTTCAAAATATCGCAAAAAAATATAAACTACAAAAATATCGACTCCCATACCTACACAGGTAAGTACAAAAATATTGAATCAAAAATATCGATGTAAAAATATTGTTTCAAATATATATAAAATAAAATAATATATATTAAATTTAGTATCGATTAATATTAATTTTAACAAAACAAATTAAATTTAATATACATTTTAGCAAAATATAACAAATAAACTTAACTAAAAAAAGATAAACACACAAACATAATAATTTATACATATATATATGTATTTACTTTAAAATAATTAATAAACGATTATCTTTAATTTATTTTAAAACTTTAAAATTACATAAAAATAATATATATATATATCTCAATAATTTAAAATATTAAAAAACATTCTATAATAAGTTAAAACATTAAACTATTAAAAAATATTTAAACTTGCATTTCCCACTCCAGTGAGTGCAACAGTAGAGAAAGCGTAGGATAGCAGAGGTATAAAAATTACTATTCCAACTCCAGTGAGTGCAATAGTAGGGAAAGTGTTGGATAGCGGAGGGGTAAAATTACTATTCCCACTCCAATGAGTGCAACAGTAGAGAAAGTGTTGGATAGCGGAGGGGTAAAAATGACTATTCCAACTCCAGTGAGTGCAACAGTAGGGAAAGTGTTGGATATCGGAGTGGTAAAAATTATTACTCCCACTCCAGTGAGTGCAACAGTAGGGAAAGTGTTGGGTAGCGGAGGGGTAAAAATTACTATTCCCACTCCTTTGAGTGCAACAGTAGGGAAAGTGTTGGATAGCGGTGAGGTAAAAAATAACTATTCCCACTCCAGTGAGTGCAACATTAGGGTAAGTGTTGGATAGCGAAGAGACAAAAATTACTATTCACACTCAAACTGTTAAGACAAAAATAAAAACATAAAAAATTATAAAAACTCATAAAAATAAATAAACAATATTTCGAAATGAAAAATCAAATATATTAAATATATAAAAAGAAAACATATTATAATATTAATTACATATAAAGAAAACTACAAATAATATATAATATAAAATAATAAATACATTTATAAAAAACAATTCTTTTAAACTAGAAAATATTTACAAACAAATAAATTAAGTAATAAATAAATGTGTTTATTGTATTTCCTACCCTATAACACCACACCAATAACAAAACACTTCAACATTTGTAATTAATTTCCCTCCCAAAATTAACATAATTGATAATCAATAAAAGAAATGTATTAATAGAAAAACTAATAAACATTAATTAACTACACACACTTTAACACTATGATATCCACAACACACACCTATCACCAACAAAATGGCCGACAGGTGAGGAGCTCCGGCCGGGAGCTCCCGGCCAGGGATAGCCTTTTTGGCTCAAATCCCCAAATTTTCCACCCCCTCTTTGTCCCTTCTACTCACCTGGTGGTCGCTCATCTGCAGCGGTCTCCGTTTCTCCTTTGTCTCCCGTTTCTGGATGTCGGATGATTTCAGGATCTTTACTCAAACCCGGCGGAGCCGAGCAACATGGCCGTTGCCCGGTGGAGCTGCATCGCCAGCTATAGGGGAGACTGGCCCCGGCACACCGCCACGCTCTTCGTTTGCATATAAGGTACATGGGTCATGTATGGAGGCCAAGTGTTTTTATAAAGCAATATTGTCTCTTTTTACAGGCTGACTGGAGGTCCCCTTTTTTGGAATTTGGTTGTACACATGACCTCTAAGTGAACCTATTGATACTTACGCGTACTTTTGGTGCTCTTTCTTCGGCTATGCCGAAGTTCATATATTTGGGTTCTACGGATAGATCCAATTTATACAATTACCATGATTTTTGCCTGTGATAATAACTGCTGAACTTAAAACAGTCAGTTTCTTTTCTTATGTATAGCGTTTTTATTGCATTTTATCTAGACTGCTCCCGCTCATGTTTTGGAAGGCATACTTTTACATGGACCAGAATAGTACTTAATCTCGTCTATTACAATGATTACAACAATTGCAAGTGTCCAAAATTTCTCTTACGCGGATTATATCAAGTTTTTACCGATTTACGATGATGTAGTCATAACTAATACAGTCTATTGTTATACCATAGTAACGTTTTTACACTCAAGATTCAAGTCTGAAGTTGGGACTATTGCTATTGCTGTTTCAACTCCCCAAATTAAATAGGGGGCTTTGGAGTTTATACGTGCATGTACAGTTCAAAGTTTGAGGTATCTACAAATGTTCTTATTTCCTGCAACATGCTCCATTTTTCTTTCTAATAGCACCTGGAGGTCTCATTCTCCTGTTTTATCTTATTTGATCTTAGAAATAACCACAATAGGTTATTTTTCTACATATCTAAAATGTTTCAGCATGAGTTTCTATATTTGAGCACTCTACTGTTTTTACTGTGTGGCTTTCCCCTTTCTTGCTTTACACAATTGGGTGCTTGTAATTCTATTTCACAACCTGGTCTAGATATAGCTATGTCTCTATCAAGCACTTCTTTTAGGTCTCTGATTTTCGTATATCCCTCACCTCTTTCTTAGTTGGGTGTAACGACACTTGTTCAGAGTGGTTGACATTGGGAAAACAATGTAATTTCGTTAACTCCATAATGCTTAGTGTTGGATTGCATATTTCTATCAACAGCCTTGAAAAAGTCATGTACACGACGAAACACGTGTCGGCTGTGTGCATCTACACTACAACTTCACGTCAACAATATCAAGAGTTTCTACATAATTATACCTGCATTAGGACTATAACACCTTGTCCATTGTGTTTGTTCTTGGTGCTGCGTTTATGATTAAACCTAACTGACAACAGGGTCAGTTGAAAACTAACTTGATGCTGTGCTCTGTACCAAAAATGTTTTGATTTTGATGCAACTTTGTTGGATACAGCTTGACGTTTGCCCTTCTGGAGAATTTTGTGCTCCATAGAAAAGTTAAAAGTTAAAATCTTTTACCAAGATGAACCCACTTGGGGTATCTGACCCATGCTCCATCGCGGCTGGACTAGGTCGCGATCTACAATTTCTATAGGCATCATCCGTCCTTAGTGCTTTTGGCTATCTTTTTGCTTAAAACTTTAAATATTCAAATCTCTGGTTACCCTTGTTGTCAGTCAGTCAATTAAACGTTTTTCACCAATACAGCCATAAAAGTACATCATAGAAAATTTCAAACAATAAGTGCAACCCATGATTAAAATTTATAATATCACACAATACCTGAAGAAAAACACTCAAATCCCAATTAAACCATTACAAAAAAACTTGTCGCTAATGTTATAAAATGCAAATAGATACTAGTCATGGCAAAGTCTAAACAGGCGCTGGTTAAAAATATATTTTTCTGAGGCTTAGTGGCAATCTAATGACAACACTGCACACTTCTGCCAAACCTAGCTGCTGTTAGTACTGAAAGCCCTTTTTATACGAATTGAAATTTAAAGGGCGTAAGACTGGAATTAAAAATCGGGTTTGCACGGACTGGCAAAAGGAGCAAAAAAGCATAAAATGGACTGTACTTTGTTGTGAACAGATATCACCGGGGCATGCAGGGAGGTTTTCGAGCCATGCATCTTGTTGGGGGAAGGCTAAAAAAAGTGTAAAGAGCCCAAGCGTAACCTGGTTAAAAATATTCTGTGCTGGGTATTGTCTGCAAAAGTTAAATAAAACTAAAGTTGATGTCTGGAGGGTAGAGCATGGCAATATTCCAAAGATGACAACTGAAGGGCCATGGTTTGGCGCACGCATTGACACAGGTCATAAAATAGGAACCTTGTCTGGGCTTTTGCAGAAGGTCCTAATAGTTCTTGGTTGGAGAAGTACTCTGGTACCCCCAGTCTTACAAAAGTACTCTTGACATAAGCTAGCGAGGGGATGATAGCCCACTTGTTCAAAGCCAAACAGTCTAAAAGCATAGTTTTAGTAAGGCCTAACTTGGGGGATTGCCAATTTTTCAACCATAGCAGGAGGGGCGCCAGCCCTAGAAGAACTTCCAAATAGGTCAAACCCACCTCAGAATGGCAAAAGAAAGTAGACACCCTGGGAGGGACCGCTAATAATATATGCAAAAAGCTATTTTGTAGCTTTTGGAGACTGGCAAAGTGGCAATACCCCCAAACTGCAGCCCCATAGGTGGATACCGAAATGCATTTAGATTTATGAAGAGTTGCCATCTTCTTCACTGGCCTATGACCCTGTTTTGATGCAAAGCACAATACTTCAGCCATACTAGAAGGTTGTTGTGCTCTCAGCATTAGCAAAGGACCCCAGTTTTGTTGAGGATCAAAAGGGATGCGTAGATAATTGAAACAATCTACTCTGGTGACAGAAACTCCATCAATATAATGGGATTTCGTTTTTGCTGCTTTTACGCCCGCAAACTATTGTGAAAGACTTTGAACGATTTACCTTAAAATCTAGAGAAGTCAGGAACTCAGATAATGCATCCATCATCCTCTGTAGGCCATTTGCGGTCCTTGCCATGAGGACCGAATTGTCAGCATAAAGAAGAGTAGAAATGTACCGGTTGCCCACCCTTGGGACGTCTAGCTTCTTTTGAAGTAAGTGCCCTTGGAGACTGTTTAAATAAATTAAAAATAAGAACAGCGCTAAGATACAACCGTGGCAGACAACCTGGTTGCTACACAGAGATGATGTGCATTCCCCCTTATTCAAATGGATTTTAGCTGAATTGTCTCAATGGAGGTGGCGTAGAAGTGTAACTGAATATTTTTAAGCCCCCAGGTTTTCTAAAATTGCCAATAATTTAGAACGATTCACTGTGTCAAAAGCCCAGGCCAAATCCATTAATGTGCCCGCAACCACCATCTGCAACAACATGGGGATCCACAGTGGAGTTAAGGAGGTGCAAAAACTTCCCATAGTTCTACCCAGGGGTTAAGGTGGTAAGGAAAGGCGCCCGGCGGCATCAATTCTTTCCTCCACTAAGCCAACGTCTGAGTGAATTGCTCCCATAACAGTAGACAAATAGTTGGTAATCGATGGTGCAAGAGCATTATAGGGATGTTTCCCTCCTTTAGATGAAGTAGCTTTTCTTTTCTCCATAGCCCCCACAAGGAAAAATGAAACAGGGCCTTTATGGTATCTCAATAAGTCAGCATATAATATAATCCTACCTTAGGAGCAAAGAGCCCTTCTTTCTGGCAAAGCCAAGGGGGATATCCCTGCCCTGCCTCTTCCTGGTGATGACGGGCGAAGACAGGCCCGACCTTAGCCTGTGCGCATCCTGCGCAGCGTAATGACTGAGTGGAGCTTTATAGCTCTTGCTGGATGCTGGATTAGAGCCCCACCTCCACCAGAGCCTCCTGGGATTTACAGTCCCTCTTTAAGCAGTGTTTGTGACCTGCACAGCGGATGACTGGGCGACTCTTTATATCGCTTGCTGGATACTGGATTGTGACCACACCTCCACCAGAGCCTCCTGGGACTTGCAGTCTCTCCTTAAGCAGTGTCTGTGTCTCGCCTTATTAGATTTTTTGCCATTTTGGTGTAATTTTGCTTATTAAATTTTACTCTATTTTTCAAATTTTGTTTGAGATTTTTTAGTGCTTGTGGTTTTGACTTTATTTACTGTTTTTGTACTGCATTACCCTAAATTAAGCCTGCCTGCTCTGTGTCATAGCTACAAATGAGTTGAGCTCAGGTTAATTGGTGACTTTAAGGGTTCAGCCTGACAAGAGTTGTGATTATTCCTTGATGTGGATGGTCCAGCCTCCCCCTAACAATAATCCAAATTCTTACAGCCATTGTCCAGATAGCCTAAAGCATTGTCACTTTTTTGGATTATTTGGATTGTGGCCATTTCAATGATACAGCCTGATTTGATTCCTGACTATAATTCATGGACAAGTCGATTTTCATCAATGAAGGCTTTCATTTGAGTATTAACACACCTTTCTTGAAGCTTTGCTAGAAAAGACATTATGGTGACTGGTCAGTTTCAGTCTTGAGATCTACTGCGTTGTCAAAATCCACCTTGCTCAAGAAAGATGTTGATGAGATTTGTCCTGTAGTGCACAAGATGAAGCTAAGATCCTTGGTGTAAGAGGCCGAATGGGATCAGAGGTTTAAGTTTGGAAATGGTATTGATACATTTTCTCTGACATATTGCCTTAAAATTGCACCTGTTGTTAAATTCTTTTACTGAGAGGGAGGGGTTGGTCAGATAGCTCAAGAGAGGCTTGAATAGTTTTGACTTGGGAGTGTAAACCTGTCACATTTAGTATGAGCTGGTGATGGACTGGTAGGTCTAGTGTGATCAACATTTAATATGTGTTCTTTATGCTACTAGCAATTTGGTCAGGTTGGATAAAGATGAGTTTTGAAGTCAAGCGTTCTATGTAACCCTGAGCAATTCTTTTAAGCACTAAGTTCTTCAGAACGGGACACCATTTTTAGATTTAGCTTTAGGGGAGTTGTAGGTGAAGGGCAAACTGATGGGAAATCATGCTTCTCAATTTTGTAAGGTCAGTATACATGGTGTGTCAGACCGAAGTCATGGATATTTGGGTGGAGCACTAATCATAGAATGAGGATATTAAGGTATTCGGAGACAGGCATGGCAATCCGCTGGGATACAGTTACTAGATGACAGGATACCATCTCTGTGAATCATTAAATCAAGGAGGTTATTTAAAAAGAATTTGCATGGTCCCTTGCAAGGCACAAAGTATTGCGTCAATTTACTTGCTGTTATAATAGCCTGCAAGTGCAGTGCAAAAATTGTGATGGACCATATAAGCACAACAACCTTTCATAAATACCACCCCAAATTTGAAAACTTCCTTACAAGTGGGTCTCTTTTTAAGATATGCAGGATCATTGTTTCAGAGTAAATCAAAGAATTAGAATGCAGAGATGAGTGACAGGTGAGTTATAAAATCAATGACGAGAATATGGTTAGATGACAGAGAAATTTTGGAAGACGTGCTTCATACAATTCTAAAGAAAGATGAGGCTGTCAAAAGATAAGGATAACATTAATAAATTTAAATTCAAGCAATCGGCACTGGATAATGGGATAAGATGCTGTTTGCACTTGCAGATGATAACATTTTGCAAATACCTACAACACTGCACACCATGTAGGTAAATATTAAATACATTGGTAGTAGAGGTAGGCCCATAATGCTATACAAGGTAAGGGGTCTGTTAATAACAAGAAACAAAGATCTAGATTTGTGATCTTGGCTGGAGGTCTGCAATTATGCAGCTAAATAAGCATTAAAATAATGAATTTGAAGTGAAATGGAAAAAAAAGTCATGCAGTAGTCAGTAGTCCGGAGTCAGTGGAGTTTGACTGTTGCCTCATGGAGGACAAAGGAAGAGGCACTTCAATATGAGATTTTTGTGTTCAACTAGTCTTGTGTTCCACAGAGGGGACAAAGTGAAGGTTTTGTGGTTTAAGTGAATAGAAAGATCATTGTTTGTCATCTCATGTATTTATGGAAACTATTTGGAGCAGGATTAAGGGAGAACTGAATTGGGGTTGACCAATTAAGGATAATAGTCATTGAGATGATTTCTAAGGTCCTCTAGTCAGAGTGCCACTGAAGAGCTAATAGGGGGATATCCATGTTGAATATAGGAATGTAAGGTAGGGGTAAGAAGTATAAACCACAGATGGACAATGTTTGCCATTTATTCGGTGATCAATGTAGGAATTTGTTCAATTGAGGTATTGTGAATGAAAGGAGTCTGTGGATAAACATGTAGGTTTGGAATGGATTGTATCCCAGCTTGTTATGTCACAGACGCTGGAGAGCACATTTTCTGTGCTAGAAAAAGTGAAACTTGGTTATAAAAACAATATTTATCCTCAAAAACACAGTACTAATTCAGAGGTGTAGGAAATTGTGTTATCGGTTGAGGGGGGTTAAACCCTACTCAAGCAGCAACCAAAATTATTGTCAGGGTAAAACACAAGCAAACCCCAAATTAACCTGTGCTCAACCCTCTGGTAGCTTGGCACAAACTCAGATGGGCTGAACTTAGAGGCAATGAATAAAGTATTTATGCAGCAATTTAAACACTAATAAAGTGAAAATGCAATGCAAGAAAAGTCCTATACTACTTTAGAAAAATAGAGTAATATGTAATATATTATTTGACAGCAATATGACAAACATGCAATCAGAACCGGAGACCTGCAATTTTAAAGATTTAAGGGAAGTATAGTCCCTAAAAGTGCAAAGCACCACTCACAGTTATCTGGTTGTGCTAGACCAGATTGCGGGTTGCCGATGCTGTAGAACAAGGTGCAGATCTCACATTGCCTGTTGTCGCTGGTGGTTTCTGTCGCATGAAGGGTCAGATTTACTGGAGCTTTGCATTTGTGGACAGCATGATCTTGGCTGAACATGCCTGTTCATGGTCACGAAGACCCCAAAACTTCAGGATTTCTCTTTTTCTTCAAGGAGGAGTTACAATTATGCCACACCATGGGTCAGGACCTGAGGGGCACCTCTTGAGGATCAGGAATTCACTCCAGCAGAGGCCAGCAGAGCTCCAGCAGGTTTAGTTGCAGGGCCAGGTAGCAGGTTAGCTGTGCAGATGCAGGGATGCCTCTGGTGCTCGTTATGTCCCTGTAGCTCAGAACAGGAGGTCAGTCAGATGCCTCTTTGAGTCACTTCAGCCTGGGATGAAGGGTGCAGGTCCAGTCTTCCTTCTCAGCAAGACTGCCAGGCCTCAGGCCTCAGGCAGCAGAGCTAAAGGGCATCCTTCTTCTGTAGTATCCACAGGTCTAGGAGTGCACTGAAGAGTTGGGTCTGAGGTCACTTTGAAGTGAGAGAAGTTTCTAGAATCTTACCCCTACAAAGGTGTCTGGAATTCCCTGCCTCCCTGCCCAGGCCTCGGCTTGTCTGGGGGCACAAAAGATGAGTGTGAACCCCTTTGATAGTGTGCTGAGGCAGAATCTTTGTGATGTGCAAGTGTGGTAGGCGACAGGTCCTCCCCATATCAAGGCAGAGATGGCCCTTCCTCCAATACCTATTCTCCCTTTGTCTCACTATCTGGTAGTAATACACAAAGACCAACTACCACCTATACCTAGTCATATGAGCCAGGATACAGGCTGCAGGTGCCAAATGGTTAGGGCAAGAAAATGGCAACTTTCTAAAAGTGGAATTATCACAATTGAGACTTAAAATCCAACTTTATCATTAAAGTGAGTTTTATTTATATATTTATGAGTTTTACATAGAGCGAACATGACATGAAGATATCAGAGCACTTTACAGAGTAAGCACAAGAACAAAAACATGAGGTACCTAGAGGTTAGATAAAAAACTGTATAGTAACAGTAAAAGGAATAAACGATATACAGTGGGATATGGAAACAAAATAGCAACAAGTATCCAAGTTACATAATGCGTAAGCAAAGATACATAGCAACATTATAAAAAGGAAGAATGCAATAGACAGTTGGACATGTGAATGCATCAGTTCTACAATAGTTAAGTTAGGGAGATGTGAGGGAGTGGAGATTAGATGCATAGATATCCACAGAGGTAGAGAACAAACATGGAATCTTAACGCTTACGTTCATGACAACTTAGTCAGCACATCAGCAATGGCATGAGGTAAATAGAGAGTAGATAAAAAATATATAGTAATGGCAAAAAAGAGTAAACAAAATACAGTGGGATATGTAAGCAGAATAGCAGTCGGTACCTGAGTTACAGACAGTGTACACAGGTTCTGAGGTAGTTGTGGTTTAGAAGAGTGTGGGTGGGGAGAGTAGATGCACAGTTTTCCCCAAGGTAGTGCTGCATAGATTTATGTGAGGGGTGTAGTCTAACATTGCCCTACACTCAGGCATGTTACGGAGAGATAAGATGCAGTGGACAAAAGGAGGTTGGGGTCTAGACAGGGAACGGGGTGTGGCCGAGTCCTCAGTGAGAGAAGAATTTGTTGGATAGAAATATTTTTACTTCTTTCCTGAAGAGGGATATGGATGGGTTGCATCTGATCTCACAAGGGAGAGAGTTCCAAATATATGGGGCCATTCCAGAGAAGGAAATTACAATTCCTTTAGAGATCAAACTCGACTTTCCTACCTGCTCCCAAATGATAGTTATCGTTTATTAAATGTAATAAGGTAACCCAATGTTATCCTATAGGACAGACAGGCTTTGCAGTTGTGAAAAACGAACATAAGGTTTTTTCACTAACAGGACATGTAAAAGTCAAGAGTGCATGCCCAACTTTTTAAATACACTGGACACTGCCCTATGGACTGTTCAAGGGCCTACCTTACGGGTGACTTATATGTATCATAAAGGAAGGCATATGTCTAGCAAAAGGTTTATTTTGAGAGGCTTTAATACTGAACACACAAGCCCTGAAATGTTTAAATGGCTACTTAAGTGGGTGGCACAATCAGAGCTACAGGCCCTCTAGTAGCATTTCAGATATAGGCCCTGGGTACATGTAGTACCACTTTACCAGGGGCTTACAAGTAAATTAAATGTGCCAATTGGATGTAAGCCAATTTCACCATGTTTAAAGTTGAGAGCACAAGCACTTTAGCACTGGTTAGCATTGGAAAAGTGTGCAAAGTCCTAATGCCAGCAAAAAAACAAAGTCAGTAAAAACAGGAGGATTGAAAGCAAACATCTGGGAAAAAACTACATCAAGGATGTCAGGTCCAACAAGAGGCCTTGGTATCTTGGGGACCCCAGGTCCTTGCTCTTTGCCTGTTATGATAGTCAATAACAGCCATACTTTTATTTTGCAAGGACCATCTCATTAGCTATATGTTTATGATGTCCTCAGCATATATAACAGGTGTTAGACCTGATACTGTTTGCATGGTTTCCCTCAAACAGTTGGTCTTCACTCAGTGATATTTGCTGAACACTTTTATGTTGGCATTAGAACTCACTGCATTCTACTCCTGCTTCCCAGTGCTAAACTGTCTCCTTATAACATGGTAAAACTGTCTTACATCTAATTGGCACATTAAATATTTACTTTTAAGTCCCTAGGAAATGGTACAACCCCTACACAGGGCTGGTAAATTAAATGCTAACAGTGGGCTGCAGAACTCTTTGTGCCAGCCACTAAGGTAGCCTTTTCAAATATGTTTTAGGCCTGTAGTGCAATTTTAAACTGCCTTTTCAACCTGGCAATATAAGCCTTTGCCACGCCCGAAACCATTCTTTTTAATACTTATGAGTCACCCCTAAGATGGGCCTTAACCCTTTCCGTGCTCATGACGAGCTCAGCTCGTCATGCTGCACGGTAGCGCTGTGCGCATGACGAGCTGAGCTCGTCACGACCCCACCCGCGATCGGAATGTCCAGCATACGAGCGGAATTCCGATCGCGGTCAAGGGGTTAAAGGCTCGTAGGGCAGGGTGCATGTTATTTAAAAAGTAGGACACGTGTTTATGTTTATATGTCCTGGCAGTGAAAAACTCTAATGTCAATTTTCAGCGTTGTAAGGCCAATCCCATAGGCTAACACTGGGCTAACATATTTCAACTAATAAGTGCTAACTTCAGATTGGAAGCAGAAAGAAAAATACCGTTTACGCTCAAATGAATTTAATTTAAAATCTTCTTTAATGTAGCTGAGGTAAATTCCTTGCCTTATTCAATATGTTGATTGAGTTGTAGCACTCATTTATTTGCAAAATGAGTTATCCAAGGCATTTGTAGTTTGCAAAAACTAAAGTTGATCTTACTCATTGTTCATAACCATACATAGAATTTCATAATGCTGTGAAGATATATGGATGACACCTGTTTCGTCACAGTGAGAAGCATTATAGGGCTTTCTCCAGATTTTTTTGATTTTTTTAACAAAGTTGGATTTTAGAAGGTTTTGAAAATGCCACTTTTAGAAAGTTTGAATTTTACTGCCCAAAATCTCTGAGGTCTTTGTAGGAGTTTCCATCTGCCTAGGCCTGTTAATGGTTCCCCCATCAACAATGTGTATTTGGTGCGGACAGTGAACAATCGGACCTAGGTGTAGCTGGAAGGGGGACTTTCTGGTAGGATGGCTGGGTAGGAGCTGTACCCTGACCTGATTAAATTTCTACGGCCCCTGGCCACAGCATACACAAAACAACCTGGCCTGCCCTTGCCTTTGTCAATCAATCAATCAATCAATCAATCAATCAATCAAGCAGAGTTGTATAGAGTGGCTAATCACCCATGATGGTATCTAGGTGCTGAGGAGCTTGCTGTGGCGGCTCATTTGAACAGCCAGGTCTTGATTCCTTTCCTGAAGTCCAGCAGCAAGGGTGAGGTCTGGAGGTGAAGAGGGAGGCCGTTCCAGGCCCTGGCCGCCAGGTAGGAGAAGGAATGACCTACACTGTGGCCTTGACGTATGCAGGGGTATGGGTGAGGTGGAGGGAGGCGGATCAAAGGTGTCTGGAAGGTTGGTGGAAATTCAGGTTGAGGTATGCTGGTCCTTGGTAGTGCAAGGCTTTGTAAGTGTGGATCAACATCTTGAAGTGGCATCTCTTCTAAAGGGTGAACCAGTGGAGCTTCCTGAGGTGGGTGTGACGTGGGTCCACTTGGGGAAGCCAGAACGAGCAGAAGGGGAATAGCTGACCAGAAACGGTTTTGTGGGTAGGTCATGAAATTTCCCTATACAAAGGTTGGCACAGGTATATAAAGTGCCACTCATCAGAATACTCCTGGACCTGCCCTGCTGCTTGAAGGACTGCCTTGCTGACTGAAGAAGGTAGATTGTACCTGCTTGTGTTGATCCCAGGCTACCAGAGTGACTCCAAGGGCCAGTTGGATGACTTTCTGTGTGAGCTACAGATTCCACTGGATTCAAGCAAGCCTGGCTGATGACGGCTGGAATGCCAGAAACCGGTCCTAGGATGCTTGTTTCCGGTCCAGGGAAGACATGGCTTGGCAGTTCGGGCTGGACTGTTCCCATGAGGCACAGGGTCAGACTGATTTGCATATGGCCATGTCTGAACTGGGGTGGTGGAGTGAGCTAAAGAATGATGATGGATTAAACCCAGATCAGTTGACTGGGGGTGAGTGTTTGATTGGCTCAAACGCTCCGTCCATCATCCCCTTTTGTATCGCTTTGTTCGCCCCTAAGTTGGCGGGGGTATGCCCAGACGTGGGTCCCTTGCTCACTTTGCCACTGGATTCAAGCAAGCCTGGCTGATGACGGCTGGAATGCCAGAAACCGGTCCTAGGATGCTTGTTTCCGGTCCAGGGAAGACATGGCTTGGCAGTTCGGGCTGGACTGTTCCCATGAGGCACAGGGTCAGACTGATTTGCATATGGCCATGTCTGAACTGGGGTGGTGGAGTGAGCTAAAGAATGATGATGGATTAAACCCAGATCAGTTGACTGGGGGTGAGTGTTTGATTGGCTCAAACGCTCCGTCCATCATCCCCTTTTGTATCGCTTTGTTCGCCCTAAGTTGGCGGGGGTATGCCCAGACGTGGGTCCCTTGCTCACTTTGCCACTGGATTCAAGCAAGCCTGGCTGATGACGGCTGGAATGCCAGAAACCGGTCCTAGGATGCTTGTTTCCGGTCCAGGGAAGACATGGCTTGGCAGTTCGGGCTGGACTGTTCCCATGAGGCACAGGGTCAGACTGATTTGCATATGGCCATGTCTGAACTGGGGTGGTGGAGTGAGCTAAAGAATGATGATGGATTAAACCCAGATCAGTTGACTGGGGGTGAGTGTTTGATTGGCTCAAACGCTCCGTCCATCATCCCCTTTGTATCGCTTTGTTCGCCCTAAGTTGGCGGGGTATGCCCAGACGTGGGTCCCTTGCTTACTTTGCCACTGGATTCAAGCAAGCCTGGCTGATGACGGCTGGAATGCCAGAAACCTGTCCTAGGATGCTTGTTTCCGGTCCAGGGAAGACATGGCTTGGCAGTTCGGGCTGGACTGTTCCCATGAGGCACAGGGTCAGACTGATTTGCATATGGCCATGTCTGAACTGGGGTGGTGGAGTGAGCTAAAGAATGATGATGGATTAAACCCAGATCAGTTGACTGGGGGTGAGTGTTTGATTGGCTCAAACGCTCCGTCCATCATCCCCTTTTGTATCGCTTTGTTCGCCCTAAGTTGGCGGGGGTATGCCCAGACGTGGGTCCCTTGCTCACTTTGCCACTGGATTCAAGCAAGCCTGGCTGATGACGGCTGGAATGCCAGAAACCGGTCCTAGGATGCTTGTTTCCGGTCCAGGGAAGACATGGCTTGGCAGTTCGGGCTGGACTGTTCCCATGAGGCACAGGGTCAGACTGATTTGCATATGGCCATGTCTGAACTGGGGTGGTGGAGTGAGCTAAAGAATGATGATGGATTAAACCCAGATCAGTTGACTGGGGGTGAGTGTTTGATTGGCTCAAACGCTCCGGTCCATCATCCCCTTTGTATCGCTTTGTTCGCCCTAAGTTGGCGGGGGTATGCCCAGACGTGGGTCCCTTGCTCACTTTGCCACTGGATTCAAGCAAGCCTGGCTGATGACGGCTGGAATGCCAGAAACCGGTCCTAGGATGCTTGTTTCCGGTCCAGGGAAGACATGGCTTGGCAGTTCGGGCTGGACTGTTCCCATGAGGCACAGGGTCAGACTGATTTGCATATGGCCATGTCTGAACTGGGGTGGTGGAGTGAGCTAAAGAATGATGATGGATTAAACCCAGATCAGTTGACTGGGGGTGAGTGTTTGATTGGCTCAAACGCTCCGTCCATCATCCCCTTTTGTATCGCTTTGTTCGCCCTAAGTTGGCGGGGGTATGCCCAGACGTGGGTCCCTTGCTCACTTTGCCACTGGATTCAAGCAAGCCTGGCTGATGACGGCTGGAATGCCAGAAACCGGTCCTAGGATGCTTGTTTCCGGTCCAGGGAAGACATGGCTTGGCAGTTCGGGCTGGACTGTTCCCATGAGGCACAGGGTCAGACTGATTTGCATATGGCCATGTCTGAACTGGGGTGGTGGAGTGAGCTAAAGAATGATGATGGATTAAACCCAGATCAGTTGACTGGGGGTGAGTGTTTGATTGGCTCAAACGCTCCGTCCATCATCCCCTTTGTATCGCTTTGTTCGCCCTAAGTTGGCGGGGGTATGCCCAGACGTGGGTCCCTTGCTCACTTTGCCACTGGATTCAAGCAAGCCTGGCTGATGACGGCTGGAATGCCAGAAACCGGTCCTAGGATGCTTGTTTCCGGTCCAGGGAAGACATGGCTTGGCAGTTCGGGCTGGACTGTTCCCATGAGGCACAGGGTCAGACTGATTTGCATATGGCCATGTCTGAACTGGGGTGGTGGAGTGAGCTAAAGAATGATGATGGATTAAACCCAGATCAGTTGACTGGGGGTGAGTGTTTGATTGGCTCAAACGTTCCGTCCATCATCCCCTTTTGTATCGCTTTGTTCGCCCTAAGTTGGCGGGGGTATGCCCAGACGTGGGTCCCTTGCTCACTTTGCCACTGGATTCAAGCAAGCCTGGCTGATGACGGCTGGAATGCCAGAAACCGGTCCTAGGATGCTTGTTTCCGGTCCAGGGAAGACATGGCTTGGCAGTTCGGGCTGGACTGTTCCCATGAGGCACAGGGTCAGACTGATTTGCATATGGCCATGTCTGAACTGGGGTGGTGGAGTGAGCTAAAGAATGATGATGGATTAAACCCAGATCAGTTGACTGGGGGTGAGTGTTTGATTGGCTCAAACGTTCCGTCCATCATCCCCTTTTGTATAGCTACAGATTCACAACAAGCTTCCAGAGCCTCCCTGCAATTGCCCAGCTGACCAGCTGCAATTGGACCTGCCTAAGTCTTACTGCTTGTCTCTGTTGGAGGGAGTCCTGATCCTCAAGAAGTGCTCCCCCCAGATCTTGGTCCTTTGGCTGGCATCAGTGAGAACTCCCTCTGAAGTAAAAGGTGAAAATCCTCTTCGGGCTCTTTGACACTGCCAATGGTCATTTTTGTGACTAAACTCTGCCGCCCGTGACAACCGTCAACACAAAGCTCCAGTGAGACCTGTTTTTGCTCTGACAGTGATGGTCCACAATAATCAACCAAAGTGGGGCTCTAGCGATAGCCAGATCTTCATGCTACAGCAACGACCATCCAAGATGCTTGACCTGCTCTTCATGCCAAAATCCTCCTCCTCGCTGCCTCCTTCATTGCAAACAGAACTTTTTGAGTCAGACTTGAGAAGGTAACTCCTCAGTGGGACTAACCTGGCCCCTGAATCTGACCCATGCTCCATCACGGTCGACCTGAACTTGTGACTTTCCCTCCCCTGGTCTAGTGCGACCAGAAAACCCTGAATGGTGCTTTCTGCTTCTTGGTGTTATTTTCACTACAAGTCTTAAAATGCAATACCTCTGGTTTCACTTATTGGATTTTTATTGTTCTGGTATCAATTAATCTATTAAAATCTACTCTATTTTTCTAAGTTGGTTTGGGAGTTTTTTTTGTGTTATGTTTTCACTTTATTACTGTTTGTGTGCTGCATAACTATTTCACACATTGCCTCTATGTTAAGCAGACAGCTTTTGTGCCAAAATAACGGAGGTTTAAGCACAGGTTAATTTAATGACTTTTGTGGTCCTCCTGACAAGGATTTTGATTGTTGCGTGAGTAGGTCTTTCACCCTCCTAAACCAATTACCTAATTTCTTGCAACAGGTGCTTATCCCTGATCTCCTTTAATTATATAAATATATTAGGGAAAAAATGGTTGATAGCCTTCGCTTCACATTCTACAATCAATCCTAGAGTTAACAGAAGATGCTACAATGTTGCACAAGGGCACATCCGTCATCTATCCATCTGAAGCCATCAAATGTCAACAGTCATCTTATGCTCAAGAATATCTAATTCCCATTTTGAGCCGGAAATGCCCCGTCTCAACCTCAAGAGCCCCGACAAAATTTAAAAGACCACCCCTCACAACAATCATTTGCCCAGGGACAGCCATAGGCAGACAACAGGAGGCCAGCCAGCTGACACTTGAAAAGCAGTTTCAGGGTCTGGGTGGAAGTGGATAGAAGAAGTGCTTCAGGTTTTTTTCCCCAGCAGACCACTTAGGGTTCTTCTTCCTTCATGTCTTTTCTTCCATGTCATGTCCAGGAATGTTCAGAGGAATCGGTGGTAGAGTATCACTTTTATCCAGCTCTCTAGCCAATATTTCCAGATTTCCATATGCCCAAACCCTGAAGAATTCCCATCAAAACGTAGTCCACCTTTTGAGCACTTCCTGCATCACTTGACCGTAAACCTTCCCAGAGACCTCTAAGCAAATGGGCAGGCATAAGACTCCCCACTCAGGTGGTTTGAGTCCCACAGCAGTCAAATGAAAATAAGGAGCCTCCCTGTTCCTGATCTAGAACAGTTATGACTTCCTGCTGAGGGCAGGAATTAATTTCTGAGGGACCCCTTTGGATAAAACGCTCCTGCCACTTGGGCCTCCTTATGGTATCTCACGTGAAAGACTTTTGCTCTCTTAATCGTTTCAGAGTTTCCCCCACAACAGTCTTTCTGCCTTCAGAAATTGGTGCATTTTCAGTTGCAGCAAAACACATCGCACAGAAGTGAACTGCTAATTGCCACCAAAGCAGAAAAGGAAAGCCAACAGAACTATAACTTTGCTTGGCTTTCAGAGTGTGTTTTTAAAATGCAATTTTCACTACAGATATCAAGTATCGACTTTCACCTCTAATATAGATTTTGCTAAATTCGTAAAATGAACTTTTAAGCAAGTTATTATCATTTCCTAGGTGAAATAGTGAAGTCAGGCCCCTTTATTCATAATCAGGCCTTTTCAAACGAAAATGCAACTTTTCCTACACAGTGCCAAACCGCTTTTAAAGGTTGGAATGTCACAAAAGACTCCCAAAAAGCATGATTTCCTATTTAATAGCCAATTGGCTCTAGCTAGAATGCCTACGTATGCATCCCCATTGAAACACTAGTAGGGCCCCCTATCCCACAGACTTCTAAATATAAACACATGGAATGCAAGCACCTAGATTATAATCGCAATATTTTCTGATTCATAATGCAAAGTGAACAAAAGTTAGATCTCATAGCATTCACCGACTCAATGAACATTTTCATGATCCACGTATTTTCTTTGTTCTCTTATGTTATGTGCACATTTACTACTTCTGAGAGACCCTGGAATTAAGAAAGCCAAAACTGTTTCATCCCCCCGCTGGCGCTCAAGACAGGGCTTTCTTCAAGTGTTCATCATGGTTTACAAGATGATACAGCCAGTGTATAGGTTGGTTTTTCACAGTATTCGGAATTCATTTTGACTAAAATATTCTTAGATTACAAGTGGTCATAATATTGTGAACTGGTATCGGCATCTGGATTGGCCAAAATAAGGGGATGCCAAACATACTGAAAAAAGCGAGGCTTTGCAGTTCACGTGATTGCATCCGGGTCAGTCTGTCCGTCCGTTGGAAACATAAGAGGACAGTCAGCCAAGCATCAATGCTGTCTGAGGTCTGTCACAATATGTGGAGGTTTCTTTTCAGCCCTAACCAAGGTGTTATGTATTAGCCTGAATCACTGACTATATGTAACTCAACCTTGTGTTAACAGGAACTTCGAATATCCAGACTAATAGAGAGATTTTAGAGTCCTAGGCATATACATCTCTGTCTATATGCTGTAAGGTAGCGGTCGCGTGACAGGATGATGTAGATGCTAGAACTGTTCAATTCTCTCCAATACTACTTCAACAGTGACATCAGCTCTTGCTCACATACATAGAAACACCTGGCATGTTTCATTTATAATAAAAGCAATATTGCTGTGCGTCAACTAACACGTAAGTATTGTGAGATTGTTTTCAATGTAATAGATCATATGAGGGCTGATGCAAAAATGAAGCGCTCAGTCCTCAGTGGGCATCAAAAGCATATCGTGGGAAAAAAGAAAAGGGCCTGGAATACACACAGCGGCCGAGATTATCATAACACAAATTCTATGAGTCTAGAAAATGTAAGCGAATACCTGCTCTGTTAATCTTAGCTTAATATTGCTTATGCTCATTCTCCCTTCTAAATGAAAACAACCAGCGCTTAATTTGAGCCAGCACCCACTAGCACTCATATTTGGGGGCCAACACTTATTTTTCCTTATTAGACATTTGCTGAGAGCAAATGAGAGAAAAACACACAAAGGAGAAAGCCGGGTAAAGAGAAAGACGAAGAAACCGTCACAAAAGGAGAAAGCAGGAATTTGTAGGAGGGAGATAAAACGGGAAGCTGTTGTCTGGTAGTGGATTAAATAGTCACGAGACAGATTAAAGGCAGCGCAGCATTGGTATTCGGTGCACATTTAATAGCGCCAGCTGCGGACTTCTGAGTATAGCTTTGGGAGCCATCACTCTCTATTGAGTAAATTAAGCACTGAAAACAACTGTGTTTTCATTGAGAAAACAAATACATAATGCACCAAGGATAACATTGATTACATTAATATACTCATTTCATTGGACTTTTTAGACCTGTTAGCTTTAGGGTAGTCTTCCCCCAAACCTTTTGTCTTACTCCTCCAGTTTTGCTGAATTCATTTTTGTTGGCTTTAGGACTTTGCACACTTTACCACTGCTAACCAGTGCTAAAGTGTGTGTGCTCTCTCCTTTAAACATGGTGAAATTTGCATTCCCCCAATTGGCATCAGTAATGTACTTGAAAGTCCCTAATAAAGTGGTACTACATGTAACCAGGGCCTGTAAATCAAAAGCTACTAGTGGGACTGCAGCACTTATTGTGCCACACACTTAAGTAGCCCTTTAAACATGTCTCAAGCCTGCCATTGTAGCCTGAGTGTGCAGTTTTAAACTGCCATTATGACCTGGCAAAATAAACCTTTTGTCATTTAAGCCACCCCTAGGGTAAGCCCTAAACAGCCCATAGAGCACAGAGCAGTACATTTAAAATGGTGGGCATATAGTTTTAAGTTTTACCTGCCCTGGTAAGGAAAAACCCCTAAATTTGTTCTTCACTACGCTGAGGCCTAACTCTCCAATAGGATAACATTGGGTTACCTTATTACAATTGAAAATTGATAACTTTCAATTGGGAGCAGGTAGAAATTTTGAGTTTGGTCTCTAAAGAATTGTAATTTGAAACCCTCTTTAATAGCCATGTCATGTTTAACCATTTGTTGCCTGCAGCCTGTATCCCATAACTAGGTGTAGCTGACAGTTGGTCTTTGTGTATTACTCCCAGACAGTGAGACAAAGGGGGAATAGGTGTTGGCAGAATGGACTACCCACCCTCCTGAGAGTTCTCATTACTAAGGTGGAAGAATCTGGACAGACAATTAGCGTGTTCTGTACCAGGGCGGTGTTCCACCATAAAATCCATCCCCTGTAGGGAAATGAACCACCTCAAAAGTTTTGGGTTCTCACCCTTCATCTCCATCAGCCATCTGAGGGGCATGTGGTCTGTCTGAACCCAGAAGTGAGTCCCAAACAAATAGGGTCTTCGCTTCTTAAGTGCCCAAACCGCAGCAAAAGCTTCTTGCTCAATCGCACTCTACTTCTGTTCCCTTGGAAGTAATTCTGTTCCCTTGGAAGTAACCTCCGGCTAATGAAGGCTACAGGTTGGTCCTGGACCTTATTGTTCAGTTGTGAGAGTACCGCCCCCACACCATGCTCTAAAGCATCTGTCTGCACAACAAATTCTTGGGAGAAGTTGGGTGCCTTCAGCATTGGCAGATGGCAGATTTCAGGGCATCAAAAGCAGTCTGACAGGCATCAGTCGAGATCACTTTCCTTGGCTGTTTCCTGGAAGTCAGCTTAGTCAAGGGGGCCACAATGGTGCCATACCCCTTGACAAATCTCCTGTAATAACCGGTGAGACCTAAAAAGGCTCTCAACTCAGTCTGGGTCGCGGGGGCTCCCAAACCAGAATGGTGGCAATCTTAGGTTGTAGAGACGCCACCTGGCCGCTTACTACCTGGTGCCCTAAGTACACCACAGATCAATGCCCTATCTGTCACTTACTGGCCTTGGTAGTGAGGCCTGCCCTTTGCAGAGCCTTCAACACTTCCCAGAGGTGATGCAAGTGCTCTACCTGCTGGAACTGAACACTGCGATGTCATCCAGGTAGGCAGCACAGAACTCCTCCAGTCCAGCCAACACCTGGTTGACCAGCCTCTGAAAGGTGGCAGGGGCATTCTTCAACCCAAAGGGCATTACCCAGAACTGGTAATGCCCCTCTGGCATTGAGAACACAGACCTCTCCTTGGCCCAATCAGTCAAGGCAATCTGCCAGTATCCAGATGTTAAGTCAAACCTATTGAGGAACTTGGCAGTTCCCAGCCAAGCTATGAGCTCATCAGCTGTCGGGATGAGGTGCACGTCAGTCCTGGTGATGGCATTGAGCCCACGTAGTCCACACAGAACTGAAGTTCAGTTGTGGCTCTGGGTGCAGCAGCCTTTGGGACCAAACCACTGGTCTGGCCCAATCAATCAATCAATTAGGGGAATTGTAAGCGCGCTACTCACCCGTGAGGGTCTCAAGGCGGTGGGGGGCCCAAGGAGAGTTGGAGGGCTCTATCACCCCTAACACAAACATCTTAGAAACTTCTTATTTGATGCTGGCTTTGACCCTGTTAGTCAATCTGTAAATGTTGTGTTTTAAAGGAGGACTGTCCCCAGTGTCCACATCATGGGTACACCAAAGGGTGACACCTGGGGTCAAACTGTTCCAACAGCTGGCGACAGTCACTCTGTTGTTCTGGGGTCAGTGCAGGGGAAAGGTTCATACCTTCCACCGACACATCTTGCTCCTTGGCAGACAGGAGGTCAAGGAGAGGTTCACTACCCCCTTCCACCCAATCATCTGTCCCCAAGTGCATGTTCACTTCAGACCTCTCAAAGTGAGGTTTGAGTCGGTTCACATGCAGGACCCTCAAAGGGTTCCTTAGAGTCTGCAAGTTCACCAGATAGATGACATCACTCTTGCGCTCCACCACCTCAAAAGGCCCAGTCCACTTGTCCTGGAGAGTGCAAGGCTCTACTGGGGTCATGATCCACACTTTGTGGCCAGTTTGAAACTTAACCAGAGTGGCATTCTAGTCATACCAGCATTTCATCTCTTCCTGGTTGGCTATTAGGTTCGCCTGGGCAAGTTTCCTAAAGTGCGCAGTCTGGTTTCTAAAGGGCAGCATGCAGCACTATACATCCTGGGGAGGTTTACTGGGAGCCTGTTCCAGCCTCCGTTCACCAGACTAAGAGGTCCTCTTACAGGATGCTCATACAGCAATTCAAAGGGGCTGATCCCCAAGGTTTTCTGTGGTACCTCCCTGTAAGCAAAGAGAAGGCGTGGCAGAGGATGTTCCACTTACGCTTCATGGAGTCTGCCAGACCCTTAATCATGCCTTTCAGGGTTCAATTGTATCTCTCAACCAAACCATTACCTTGGGGGTGGTAAGGAGTGGTGAACTTGTAGGTTACAACACACTCCTTCCACAGAGATGTTATATACCTGGATATGAAGTTGGTACCCCGGTCAGATACCACCTCTCTGGGGGAAACCACGAGAAAAAGATCCCCATCAATGCCTGGCTCACCACAGGGGCCATTGTTGTTCTGAGAGGGATAGCCTCTCGGTACTGGATGACATGGTCCACCAAGACCAGGATGTACCTGTTGCCTAGGGCTGTCTTGGGATCCATTGGCCCACAATGTCAATTCCCACCCGCTCAAAAGGGGTGCTCACCACAGGAAAAGATTGAAGAGGAGCCTTAGCTTTCCTCCCACTCTTACCACTTGCCTGGAAAGTTTGGCAAGACCTACAAAGTGCATCAGAGTGCCTTTGCATTTGCAGCCAAAAAAGGTGGGTGACAATCCTGTCAATGGTCTTGTCCTGGCCCAAATGTCCTGCCAAAGGCACATCATTATCCAGACCCAGTAGGAAGGCTCTAAAGCGCTGGGGTACCACCAGCACACAGGCTGACCCAGGCTCAGCAACATTACGCTCACAGTACAGGAGACAGTTCTCCCAATAGAGCCAATGTGATCCAGACTGATCACCAGGTGCCTGGTTTGCAGCCTGCTGCTGCAAACCAACAAGAGTGGGGCATTCAATCTGCTCCCTGCAGAATTCCTTCCTGGTGGGACCCCTTTCCTGCTACCAATGGGTCAGCTCAGGTAAGTCTCCCTGTTTGGTCACTTGCTCCCCTGTAGGTTCCCGGGATCCCCCTCAAGGTAAGCCTCCTCCCAGACCATGGGAACTTCAGGGATGGGTTACCCGTGCCCCTGCCTTCCTCTTTCTGGCAGTCAACTGGACCACTGTTTCAGGCTCCAGGTCATGTTGATCACCCTTAATGGCTGCAGTTGACTAAGTGATCACACACTCCCACTCAAGCAGACCCAACATCTCCAAATGAGACTGGTGTTCCACCCTCTCCCAAGGTGAACTCTCCAGGTGATTGCCAAGCAGGCAATCAACAGGCATGGTTGGACTCACAACTACTCTCAAGGTATCTGAGATCACCCCATTCAAAGGGAACTTACGCCACCTTACAAAGACGCTCAGAGTTGTCTGCAGGAACTACAGGATGAAGTACATTGGGGACCACCTGCTCCTCAGACATCCATTGGCACCTGACAGATGTCCCACTGGCTCCTGTGTCTCTCAGAGCATCCAGCCTCCGTCCGTTGATGGTCACCCACTGCCTGTATTTCTTAGTGTTTTCATGCACAAGGGTCCTTTGGACCATCTCACTGTCCCCTAGTGAGACAAGGGTCAACTCAGCTGGCTCCCACCGTTCACCTGGGACCAACTGCCCCCCAAGCGCTACACTGACTAACCCACGTGATTGCGCACCAGTGGGTCTGCTCTCATGTAATCCTCTTAACCACATGCAAAACCCTTGCGGGAACCCCTCTCTGCAGGCTTCCCTGTAGAAATCCAAGGTTTCTTACCACTAGGGGGATGGAGACCTTTACCATGGGAACCAGATTGGGGCCCTTTAGAGAACTCCTTCTGTTTACTCTTGTCTCCCCCTGCTCTTCTGTAGGGGACCCTGCTCACCCTTGGCTGAGTCTCTCACATACCACGTGTGCACCCTGATACTGGTCCAGCAGTCTGCCTCCTAAGCAAGCTTCCTGGGGTCAGTCAGCTTACTATCCATAAGATGCTGGCACAGCTCTGGCAAACAAAGACTATACAAGTGCTCCCAAGCAATCAAGACATACAACCCCTGATAGTCAGTTACCATGCTGCCCTTTATCCAACCTTCCAGTGCTCTGCACAAATGATTGACACATTTCAACCAAGTATGAGAATCAGTTTTCTTAAAAGACCTAAACTTCTCCTTATACTGTTCTGGAGTGAGCCCATAACTGGTACACAAGGCTGCCTTCATGATAGGGTAGGTGAGGTTGTTTGTTTCACCTAGGGCTGTCAAAGTGTCCACCCCTCCTTCTCAAAGTGTTTCCAGAAGCTCCCTCCCCATTGCCTCTCAGGGACCTCATTCATGTGACAGGCTGTTTCATATGCTGCAAACAAAGCATGTATGTCATCCTCTTTAGTAAAATATTGTAATAAATTCTTTGGAATGTGCGCGCTTTCCCCAGACTGCACTGATTGCACACTGCCACCATTTGAAGTGCACTCTGCCTGCTTGGCCTTGATGTCCAACTCCCCTTGCTAGCTCTGAACATCCATATCCAAATTCCCATTCTCAGCCTCCCCAGCTTCTCTTGCTGCCCACCAGGCACTCAGGGACTTCTGCAGGTCCTCCTTCCTAGCTGAGCTTCTCATGGGGAATCCAAAATCTTTGCAAAATTGTTTGCGTTAATCTACTTTGTAAGACTGCAACATTTCAATCTCAAACACCAATTCTGCAACCGCACTTGCTGGTTCACCACGGAGAGACATGGTGCATGGATACTTCAATGGTTATCACAAAAATAGTACAAAACAATCACAAAGCAGTATGTGGTTGCGTAAAGGTCGGCACTCAGTAGCAGTGCACACTGCTCACTGTATTTAAAAGAAAAAACACAAGTCCTAATCCCACCGTTGCCACCAGTGTTAGAAATGGGGTCTCTAGTTGTCAGTGGTGTACACCCTGTCTAAGTAGAGACCCCTCCTTCTAGTCAGGATAAGGGGGTTACACACCTAGATAACCCCTGCTCACCCCTTTGGTAGCGTGGTACGAACAGACAGGCTTATCTCAGGGGGAATGTGTAAATCATTTGTACATAACACACAGTGAAAACTCTATAAATGGACACCACACCAGTTTAGAAAAATATAGAATCTTTATCTAAACCAAACAAGACCAAAACGACAATAATCCAACAGGCACAACTCAAAATATGAGTTTTTAAAGGTTTCAAGCAGCTCTGTCCATAGAAAACTATGAATTGGTGATTTTTACACAAAGTACCTCAAATGTGTCGAAATCCACAATGCAAAACAGCCGCAGAGGAGGGAAGTGTCGTAAAATACAGCGATGTGTCAGTCCCTGAGTCCTTGGGGAGGCAATGCAACAGTTCTGCTGCACTAAGGAGAAGTGATGCGTCGAATCAGGACTGCAGGGGGAAGTGATGCGTTGATTCCAAGGTGATTCTGATCTGCGGGTGCTGCGTCAGAGATGTGCGGCGCACAGGTGCGACGCGTGGAAATCCTGACGTGCTGGAGGTCGATACAGCAGTGGCAAACAGGCCTTGCCTCGATTTTCTAAGCCGCGGACCAACAATCCATCATCTCTTTTAGCCATACAGCAGGGCCTGCGTCAGAGTCGGTATTGTGGTCTTGGACTTCGAAGATCGGTGTGCTGAACTCGGTGTGTGGCGATTCTTCGAGCCCTGACAGGCACTGCATTGATTTCTTCGTCCACATGGGTCTGTGCGTAGGGATTTTATCCCTCAGGGTGGTGCTGCATTGGAAAATACAGCCGCAAGAAGGGTGAAGCCTCCCGTTTGTATATTTCTTCAGTTCTTTGTAGCTCTTTGCAGCAGAAACAACCTCCTAGGGCCCAGAACTGGGTTTGGCACCACAAGGCAGTTCAGAACTCCCAGCAGTAGAGTTCAAGGAAGCTGCAGGTGAAGTCTTTGTGTCCCTGAGACTTCTTAAAAGGAGGCAAGCACTACTTCAAATCCCTTAAAGAATCTTCTTTAAACAGGATACCACAGCAAGGCACAAGTTCAGTCCTTTCTAATGCCCACAGAAGAAGCAGCAGCTGCGGGCCAACCCAGCAAAGGGGATGTTCTCCTTCTGGCAGCTCCTGGCAGCTCTTCAGCTCTTTTCCTTGGCACGGTCTTCTTAGTCCAGAAGTAATCCAACAGTCTGTGGTTTTAAGTCTAATACTTATACCCCATTTTCCCTTTAAAGACTTTGTAAGAAAAGTCTTTCTTCATCAGTAAAACCAGTTCTCTCCTCCCTGGTCCAGCCACACTACAGGGAGTGGAGACAGCATTGTGCAAGGCAGCCACAGCTTATTCGGGTGTTAATGACAACTCCTCCCATCACTCTAGCCCAGGAAGACCCATTAGCATATGCAGGGCTCACCTCAGCTCCCTTTGTGTGAGTGTCTGGTGTGAATGCCCAAACAAGCCCCTGTTGATCCCTGGCAGTGTTGCGGTGGTCTTAAGGCCACAATATGCTTGGTGGTGCAGCTGCGGCACCCCCAAGCATATTACATGTTTCCTCTCCACCACGGTTTCCATGGCAGTGAGCCTGCCATCTAAACTGTGGCAGAGAGGAAACAAAGGGGGCCCTGTAGGGCCCCCTTTTGCCTCGGGTCTATAGGGTGCCTGCAGGGGGGCCCTTGTTGTGCCCCCCTGTCTGCAGTCACCCCCTTTCCTGCACAGCATGGACTTTGCAGTCCATGCTATGCAGGAACAGGCTTTGGCGTTCCAATTGCGGTGCCTTTTTAATAGGCATTGCATTGGTAACACCAAAGGACTGCCTGCCAGACCATGAGATTACTCGTAATCTGGCAGGCAACTGGCGGTCGAGTTTTGCAGTCCTAGAGCGGGGTGCTGGCGTGGCAGCCCGCTCCAGGACTGCCAAACTTGTAATCAGGCCCTTAGTTTGACTCAAGGCATTTACAACCTAGGATAAAAACAGAGAGCAATTTGATTAGATTTCAGACAATTGGTAATGAACTCTTTCATATTATTGTGTATCAGTAAATGCCTAACAGGGACATTTTTTACATTTGTCACTGATCAGAGGAATACATTTTATGAACTCTAATTGTAAGAGAGTGTGGTGATATGGTTAGGTGGAGTAACATAGGCAGTCAGAGAGGGCACAGCTCTCTTGTATCGTAACATCATCTTATTATTGCCCACTGTCCAAAAAAGAGTGAATCCAGCCTGCGCATTTATGAAACATTCTACTGTGCTACTAAGAAGCATGTTAGCTCCCAGAATCAGTAAGTGCTTTAAGGTGGAGCAGAGATCTGCGAGTACTTATCTCTTCAAATTTCCTGTTGCCCAAACGATAATCAAGTTTTATGGTTAGGTATAGTAAATTACACGAGAACGTGTGAGGACTGATTTTGAGCAGGGCTTGGGTTTAGAATTTTGCTCAGCATAAGGGATGTACCTCTCAACATCTGAGCAGTCAATCTGCTTTCATTGAACTCTATTGGGACGAAATCAGTAGGCGAACTGAAACAAAGTAAGGCTCACCATGGTACTAAAACAATTGATGAATGAGTGAACAGAGTACTGAAGTAGAATTCATTCTATAGCTGTTTTGATGCATTGTGGTCAGATCAGAAATGAATTCCTCCCAAGAGAGGTCCGCAACTGTTTATTTTGTGTCAAATGATTCTAGATCTGTGGCTTGACGATGTGCTATTTGGTTATATTGATTTTCCAGAATCTGCTTAATATTCCACATCTATTAGATGCTTACATTAATTTATATGTAAAATGCAACTGATGCGGATTTCACCTTCCATCTAGAGCGGCACATAATTGTCCCCTGGTGCAAATTAAACGTGTCTGCTGCAGTTTTGAATATGAGTGCCGTAAATTAAACTCACCTTGAGATAAAAAGTAGCTCTTGAAACTTTATAATAAAGGTTTGTAACTAAAAAAAAAACATTTTAGGAGTTCACACGAAAAGTCAACGTAAGAAAGTTGGAGGGCTCATTAGATTACGATGTATTAATTAGACTTGCAATGATCCAGTTCTAGTCTTTCCAAGACAGAGGATATTGTTTTTTTCCCTAAGGACATATATGCTGAAAATATCTAACATACTGCAGGGCCCTCCCACAGACATATGTTTTCAGGTGAAAGGTTCTAGTTAACTTCAAAATATTTTTGCAAGGATAAAAATGTGTTTTTCACTACAGATCTTATTCCCTTTTGCTTGTGTAGGTGCATGAGCCCTATGAATATTTCAAATTAACATTTCAATAAAGCATTGCATACAGGCACATAATCAAGCTACCATCTCTCAAACTTTAAAAAAAAAAACCCAGTCTTTCTGTAGGTTGAAGTCTCCAAACACCTGAAACATTTTAGAAGCAATTTCAGAGGACAAAGTGGTAGATCATATAAAACAGCAAGTGAATTTCTTAACTCCACTGAACTAGAAACATTCTTACTGAACAGAAGGAAGGACGCCTTAAAAACTATTAGGGTGTGCACCCTCTTAATTTGTCGTGCTCTATTTGTAGTTTTTAATATGAGGGAAGATAATGAAACAGTCATCAATTTCGCCCACAACTGGAAGAATAGCCCCAGATAACACCAAAAAAAACTAAACCCCCTGGGGTAATATCTGATCTAAACACTTCTCAAAATACAGTGGCCAATGATGAGCATTTCAAATATCCCTGGCTTGTAAGATCCTCCTATTCCTATAATCTAACTCTAGCACATCAGATCATTTGTCATATGTTGCTGGCCTAAAACAATATGACAAATGATTGGCTAACCACAAAGTTCATTGACAGGTTCCAATAAATACAAAACCGGGGCGCCAGTCTAGGGTTTGAAAGAATGACACAAGCACGTTGACCCTAGTGCTAAGAACAGACCCCACCGTCCTGAGAACACACACTCTTCAATACGCTGGATTTTTTCCATTATTCCTCTTTCTCCTAATGATGTTGTGATCCAAAGTTCCATGATATATGAAGAGAGAAGCTCCTCATTGCGCTGCCTGAGCCACCAACATTTAAATCCACTGTGTGAAATTCAAGTGATAAAATCAGGAGTGCTGAGCTATTGTATTCATTTTTTTTCCATTCATCTGTTTATTGGTTTTCACAGTAGAAAGCAAGATCTCATATTATGCATGCATGATATAACCACATGAGTGGCCCCAGGAGAGCGGGGCAGTCTGGATTTACAAGGACATACAATGTGATATGAAGGATGAACAAAATAATCATATACATGAGGACCAGATGCGACACCAACTAAGGTGTAAGTGCCACCACGGAGCCCATGAAAACGCATGCAATACAAGAATATCACAACACAGATTTGAAGAGGACAGTAGGGCACAACAAAATGAGGAGAAAGTAAGTCAAAGGAAGGGGGGGAAGTAACTGTTAGTGATATGTTGCTGTGTTGCCCCCCACCCAATGCCCTTCTGCATGCGCACTGCTTGTGTTTGTTTAGAAAGCGAGTAAATGTCATGTGTGTAAATACTAGCTCGCTGACTGCTTAAGGGAGAGGTCTACTAAAAGTATACCCCGTTTGAAGGAGTGTTCCCGATCATGACACTACAACGGTCTGATCCCCCTCCACGAAAGAATCTACAGGGTCTGTGTAGTCTTTCTGCAGGTCAGCTAGAATAGTATCCCAGCTGGCAGCCAGTGGGAGTTTGCGGAGGCCTAGCAAGTCTTCTCTGTGTAGGGCAATGCTCTCCCCTTTCGCCCATGTCAGTAAAGAGCAACGCCATGCTACAACGTGGGGAGCTACAGGAGACTTCCACCTCTTAGTAATTAGTCATTTAGCGGTTGCCAAGCCCAGGTCTAGAAAGCGAGAAGTGACCTTGTATCTTCTGCCCCTACTGAACTGATGCAGAAGATAGACCTACCACTTAAAAGGGATGTCGCGATCAGTGCAGCTGCCAAGGCTGGCAGTCACCGCAGTCCAGTATCCAGTGGGAACGGGGCAGAGCCACAGCATGTGTAAAAAGTCTGAGTCAGCCAAGTGAAATCTGGTACAGGTAGAGTCCATGCCATGGAATTACTAGTTAATCTTTGCTGGGGTGAGGTATGCTCGGTGTAAAAAAAGAATTGGATCTGGCGGAAGCGCTGGTTGTGAGGTATTCGAGTGGGGCTCTCCAGGGCAGCACTCCATTCTGAGTCGGAGAAAGGGACGCTCTAAGTCCCCCTCCCAATGGAGTCTTAAGGAGTCTAGTGAGATCTTAGCATGTTGACAAAGAGTGGTGGCGAACCACCGAGTCAGGTGGCACCGTCGCCCATCATGTGTAAGCATTGAATCGTGTGGTGCATGGGGGGCTCTGTGGATAAATTGCCCCATCGAGCCGATAGAGTTGCAATAAGGGAACGATGCAGTAAAAAGTGACCTGGATGGAGACCCTCTTCCGAGACAAGATCGGTGTATGGAATGAGGATACTGTCTTGGAAGAGATCCCCAGTGTCGTGTACGCCAGCCACATCCCAGTTATGTAGTTCGGCTGCCGTGGTAATCCTTGGGCCCCTGGGTGACCCCAAGAGAGGAATAGCAAGGGCACATGGTTTTGTGGAGTGGGTGAAGAATAGACTTCTACGGTAGCATTTGTGTGCCACTGACAGAAGTAGGGAGTCTATGTTTGTGGACTTCGCACAGGGATGGAACAAATGTAAGAGGGAGAGATGTGACATGGGCGGGCGCAGAGTGCCCGTGTCAGATAGCTGGCTGGAGGCCAGCCATCTGGCAAACCATTGTAACTGTGGGGCCAAGTAATAGTGATCAAAATTTGGAGCAGCAAGGCCACCCTGACCCGCGGGTAGGTAAAGCTTTTTAATGGAAACTCGGTATCTGGAAGTTCCCCAAATGAAATCTCTAATCGTTCTCTCAAATTTGCTTAAGAAGGAGGGGGCAATGTAGAGAGGTAAATTCGTAAAATAATAGAGAAGCCGGGGAAGAATCACCATTTTAGTGAGGGCAATCCTGCCAGTGATAGGCAGCGGCAGTTGGGAGTGGATTGCGGTTGTAGCTGTACTGATGTTACCATCAAAAATGTCCATTTTCCTCCGGTAAATGCGGATGCCTAAATAGTGGAAGGTATCAGCACACCACAACACTAGGTCCCCATTCAGGGAGTATCCCGGGTCCCGGGTGGTCTCAGAGAAGGGGTAGAGAGAGGACTTCAATGCATTGGCATGCAATCCTGATACATTGGTGAATGATGACAGAGTAGGAGCCAGTGAGGAGGGAATGGAATGGAGATCTCTCACATACAGCAGAATATCGTCTGCATACAGAGAGATTGTGTGTGTCTCATCCCCCAAGGGTATACCTACGTCAACTCGGCTACAGACACATTCAGCTAGTGCTTTCACAGCTAAGGAGAAGAGAAGAGGGGATAAGGGGCAGCCCTGTTGAGTTTCACGACCCACAGCTATGGGATCAGATATGTAAGGGCCTGTTTTGATGTAAATAGTTGGATGTTTGTAGAGTAGTTTGATAATACCAGTGAAGGTGACCCCAAAACCAAATTTAGTTAATACTGCAAAAAGATAATCCTACTCGAGGGAGTCGAAGGCCCTCTCAAGGTCTAGAAACAGGCACCCCGAGCGAGGCCAACGCAGATGTGCATACTCCAACACTCTGAAATAGTGACGAAGATTGAGGGAAGTGCTAGGGGAAGGGACATATCTGTACTGGTCCGGGTGGACCAAGGCAGGAATGTGGGGTGCAAGCCGGTTAGCAAGAATTTTCACCAGAATTTAATAACCGGTGTTTGAAATACCTAGGTGTCTATGGGAACCCAGGGCCGTGGGATCCTTGCCCGGTTTCAATAAGGAGACCACACTGGCTGTGCATAATGAGGGCAGCAGTAGGGAATTTTCTATTGCTGAGATGTAAAGGGCATGTAGATGTGGGATAAGTGTTTCGGCATATGTCTTAAAAAAAACTCTGTTAGGAGCCCATCCGGACCTGGTGCTTTTCTTGACGCCAACGAAGATAATACCTCCCGTACCTCATCAATTGTTATAGGTGAGTCCAACGCCAAATGTTGGTCGAGGGATAACATGGGCAGTTCTATCGAGTTAAAGAAGGTGTAAATCTGCAGGCAGTCCCCATGTGCACTGGATTTGTAGAGACTAGAATAGTGACTAGTCATGGCTGTATGGATGTCAAGTTGCGTGTAGCGCATATGGCCCAAGCCATCGCGTATGATGTGAATTGGATGATGAGGATGCGCCTGAGGTACTAAATAAGCAAGTAGTGTACCTGCCCTGTCTGACGTGGCATGTGTGTGTGCTGAATGGGCTAAGTAATTGTGGCAACGTAATCTGTCCAAGAGCCCGACGCGGTCACTCTGTAACACGTCTAATTGTGCTTTGGCCTCAGGATTTGTGACTAAGTGGTTTCGTAACAAAGGAGTTTATGTTCAATGGCACCAAGGGAGGTATCCAGCTGCTTACGGATATTCCATGTTAGGCCTAAGCAGTGCCCTCTAGTCGTGACCTTGAAAGCCTCCCATTCTAGTTACAGAGAACCTGTGTGAGCCAACGTTATGGTCGAGATAATCCAAGATCGCAGCACCCAAGGAGCCGTGGAAGGCTTGGTCCTCATTTGCAGTCATCTGAAGACGCCAGGTTGGGATCAGAGGGGGCCCACGGTCCCAGGTATTTATCATGAGTTGAGGATTATGATCAGAATGTGTGCGACCTAGGTATACGGTTCCCTGAATTAGGGGAAGCACCGCAGAAGAGGCCAGTATGCAGTCCAGCCGCACATGAAGATTATGGACAGGTGAGTAGAAGGAATATATGCAGGTGTCTGGATTGCGTGAGCGCCGTAAATAAGATAGGGATCAATGGTTAAGCCAGTTGTGTAGAGCTTGCGCATTAGATGATGCAGTGACACGTGTAAGGGATGGGAAAGAGCGGTTCAGTGAGACATCAAGGACCAAGTTAAAATCTCCTCCTATGAGCCATGGGATATCGTTCCAGTGGGATAATACCCTAGAGAGGCCACAAAGGAAGGCGCTCTGCTCAACATTGGAAGTGTTAATTGAACAAATTAACCGCTTCGCCGCGATCGGAATTCCGCTCAGGTGCTGGACATTCCGATCACGGGCGTGGTCGTGACGAGCTCAGCTCGTCATGCGCACAGCCCGACCGCGCAGCATGACGAGCTGAGCTCGTCATGAGCATCGAAGGGGTTAAGAGGGGCTGACCATTAAGTTTACCTCTAAGCAACACAGATTGGCCCACAGTGTCGACCTCAATCTCCTCCACCTCCCAGGGTACCCCCGCCTTCACCCATATCAGAGTGCCCCTTGCCAGAGAGGAAAAATCAGTACTGTACACATGCCCATGCCAGCGGCGACGCAACCGATCAGCCTCAAGACTTGTCAGATGTGTTTCCTGGAGTAAGGCAATACCAGCAGATCTACGCTGCAGGTAAGCGTAAATGGAGTATCTACGCGAGGGGGAATTAATCCCTCTCATGTTCCAGGTAATAACATTAATGTGTGCCATGTGGAATGATAGTAGTTATCGGACTCAGTCAGCAGAGCATTCATGTGGGAAAAGAGTGTGCGGTTGGGTGACATCACTAGGAATAACAAAAATTATTTGGGGAGAACCAAAAATTCTACATCTGAGTTGTGGAACTTCATGAGGGCAAACTCGCAACAGTGGTTGGCCCAAACAGGTTTGCCGAACCATGGCAGCTAATGCACAATCAAGCTAGAGATCAAGAGGGGGTGGATGAGTGTGGAGCTATGTCATGTTGCCTATCCCCCGGGTGATTAGCATGGAAAAGGAAAGGGAGAAATATCGTACGTAGATAATATGTTGGGGACACATGCTCCATATTGTCAGCTCGTACGCAAGCTCAATGTACTGGTCGGTCCCCATCATAGGGCATCTCCTCCCGACCCCCACAGTAACCAAGTGTGCATAAGGAGAAAGAATCCTAATAGGTAATCAACCTTCCAATTGCTAAATAGGGCGTAAGCTGGTCTAACTAGGGATACAAAGCTTGTTCATGGCAGTCAGATTATAGTGTCTGAGGTCTGGGGAGTGACAATAGGGAGGCGAGGCGAGTCTGAGCCTGCAGACCATGCCGGTAAAGAGTCAACGTCACCCCCTTACCTGGAAGGCGACGCCATTGAGGTCGAGGGCGACCTTGTGTTTTGAAGTGATGCCGCCACATGCAGCACCTCCTGGCATTCAGTCAAAGTCTGTACTGGCTCCGGGGCGTTAATCAGTGAAATATGACGGCATGTACCTCCTCCCCTACCCCTATGGCAGCAGATCCTGACGTGCCTGGAAACTGGGAGGTCATCAGATGGTCTAGAGAAGTGGCCAAACCCGTCTCTTCCAGTCAGTCCCAAGCATCAGAAGGCTTATCAAAGAAGCAGGAGGATCCATCCTTAACCACTCGCAGGCGAGCTGGGAACAGTAAGGAGCAATGCAAATTAAGGTCCCGGAGCTGGTGCTTCACAGTCCCGAAGGAAGCCCATTGTTTTTGCACATGGGCGGTATAATACGGGAAGAACATGACTGAAGCGCTCTGGACAGTGGGCCCCAGTAGTTCCTGATTTCTCTCAATATTGTGTCTCTATCCCTGAAGTTCAACAACCAGAATAGAAATGGCCGTGGGCTGGCCACAGTAGGGGGTTTGTGAGCGAGGACCCTGTGTGCTCACTGGTGGGAGCAGCTCTCTCAACCAGTTCTCCATGTAACCGACCGGGTCCTGTCCCTCTGCGCCCTCAGGGAGGCCAACCACTTGCACAATGTTGTGGCGCAAGCTGCCCTCTGCGTCATCCAGTTTGTCTTCGAGAGTACACACCCGGTCCAATGAATCTTGCACGGTGGTGGTGTGATTGCGAGATTTGGGCTGTAGGTCCGTGATTGTAAGTTCAGTCTTGCGCGCTCACTTGGTTAGTTTCTGATGATCGGCCTTCAAGAGCGTAAAGTCTGATACTACTTTATCTATCTTAGTCTCAAGGGAGGTGCGCATCTGATCCAATGCCGCACCAATATTCTCCATGACTGCTAGGACCAAATCGAGTTTGGCAGAGAGAACGGGGTGCTGAAATTCTGGAAGCCTCTCTGCCCTTGAAGACCACCCATCCCCACTATCCTGGAGCGTCACCGTCTGTGGGGCGGTAGAGCGAAGGCGGCCCATGACTAGCTGCTGGGTAGTGGGCATAGAGGGGGTCCCGGTGCAGGATCTTTCACTCCTGTAGCAGGGAGAGGTATCAGGTAAGATGTGGCAAGGGGGAGGCAGATCAAGCCCTAGCCAGTAGTGTGTAGACTGCAGCACGGACAATGCTTCGAAACTCCAAAGGCAGGCCCCACTGTGCAATCATGAAGGGCCACTGTGAGCTGCTGGAGGAGTGCCCGACCCGATACAGTCTGGATGAGAGCTAGGACTGGACCGCGAGTGTCCTCCAGTAGTGAATGAGGTTCCCACTTCGAAGGCAAAGGGGGGTGCCCCACGGTCACTTATGTAGGCTCCCAACACCTGCTGGGGTGTCCTCTCTATGTAGCAGTGAAGGAGCGCACCGGGGCATGGGACAGTGTGATAGTAAATGTCTCAGACTCAGTGCACTGAGCAATGGAGGCCTAGGCCCGGCCGGCCTTCGGGCCCCACTAGGGTCCAATATGAGGAGCAGAGGGGGCAGCCTGGACCCGATCCGGTCCCCGAGCCGCCCCTATGTTGGTAGAATCCAAGAGGTTCTGTCTACCAGCCCCCAAACCAAGCCAGAAGCTTGTCGAGAGCGCATGGGGGAGGACAATCTAGGCCCGGTATGACCCTTGTGCCATCTCCCCACCCATGTGTGCGCCGAAGAGTAGTAGCCAAAGGGAGACGTGGGCCGCTTCACCCTGACCTCTTCAACTCAGCAGCATGGAGGGCCACTGCCGGCACCTGCAGTCGCTGTACAGGAGAGGGGGCCTAGGCCCGAACGACCTCCGGACCCCCACCCCAGCTCCTCAGGCGCTCTGCTGTAATGGCGCGATGCCGGACTCACCTCCTCAAATGTGGCGGGCACTTGGGCCCAGAAGGCCGATGGGGGTAGACATTATCCGCCTAGCAGGGAAGCCCTTGCGACGGCCGGCAGATCCGGGGCCAACCGCTAGGTAGCAGAGCATATGTCACTGCTCCAGCGCGGGTCGCAAAAGCTGAGCATTGCAGAGCACACCCTGAGCTCCCGCACGGCAGTCTGCAGGGGAGGCCGGTTCAGCGTCCGATGGCAATCGCTCATCCGTGGAACCCCACAGCCCAGGGGAGCAGTGAGCACATCCGGGCAGCTGGACTCCTCCTGGGGCTCCGTCCCCATATCCGCTCAGCCCGCCCACTGTCAGCTACGGCAGGTGTGTCGCTCGAGGGTCTGGTCAGCGAGGCGTGGTAGAGGCAGGCAACGGGTTCTGGCTCAGGGAAGGCCCCACCCCGGGTCGCAGTGGAATCAGCAAGCCAGGAGCCTCAGAGTGCCCGCCATCCGGGCCAGTAGCAGATGGGCAGTGTCCGCGGTGGTAAGTAAACCGACTAGTTAGGATGGGCGCATCAATGGTGTAAGATATTCGGGGGAAGGAATCAGAGCAGGCTCAGAGCACGTCTGCCATCTTAGGCTGCTGGCCACGCCCCCCAGAGCTATTGTATTTATGATGAAGATTCCAGGCTCAGGGATGCTTTCAATCTCCTTCAGGCAGCAGACAAACTCTCTGCTCTTCAGAAAACATGTAATACCATGATTGTCAAAGAAATATATAACTGTTAACTCAGATCGCAGGAAGTACAGATGAAGTAGCATCAGACAGACATCACCATTCCCCCTGGCCTTTTATGACATAAAATACTTCCGCGTCCTGTTTCGTACATCCATTGTCCATGGACCATTCAGAGGTCTCACTCATCTAGCGGGCATCGCCAAGGCAGACCTACTCACAGAATCGACCCCTCGGCCTTGAGTCTGGCCTTGGCAGACACTCGTCCCACCCTCGCCATGGATCTGGGAGGAGCTCTGGAGAGCTTCACTAGCTCGATCTCGCAGGCGGTGGAACATCTATCCCCGCCTTCTTCCAACAAGCAAGCAAGAAATTCCCCTTCCAAACCTTGGTTTTCTAGTGAGCTCAAAGGGCAAAAACAGCATTGTAAAAAATTGAAACGATGCTGGAGACTGGCTTATTGTCCCCTTGCTAAAATAGACTTAAGGAAGGCTCAGAAAGTATACTACGCCTCCATTAGCCAGGCCAAAAGTCGTTATTATGCTGAGCGCATAGCCCTGTCTAAAAATAATGCCAAAGAAATATTTTCAATTGTACAGAGCTTTTTAACTCCTGGCGCAGAACTCATCACTCTTCCTGCCTCGGATACATGGTGTGAGAAACTATCTAGTTTCTTTATTGATAAGATCCAGGTGATCCAGGCTAATTTCGGGACGAGTCCCCCTGGTCAGACAGGGTCTTCTCTCCCGAATATTTCGATAGTCAAATCATCCCTATCCCCGTCTTTGACGGTATTCTCTCCTATGGCTCCACATGACTCACTGACTAGCCTCAAATTGCTGAAATCAGGCTCCGCGGCGGACCCTTGTCTGGCCAGGTTGTTAGCCGCTGTCGCCGAGGTTGTTAACCCAGAGGCCAATACCCTCATTAATATGTCCCTCCAGACTGCCTCTGTTCCACTAGAGTGGAAGCAGGCCAAACTTCTACCGCTATTGAAAAAGCCATCCTTGGACCCTTCCATCCCTGCTAGCTACCGCCCTATCTCCCTTCTCCCTGCTGTGACGAAAGTGTGCGAGAAAGCAGTCTATAAACAGCTTGCCAATTTTGTTCAATCTTCTGGCTTGCTCCATCCCGCCCAATCGGGGTTTAGGGCCACATACAGTACAGAGACAGCCTTAGTTCAAATGTCTGAAGCAATTAGGGAATGTTTGGACGCAGGTGGCAGAGCGGCCCTGATTTTATTAGACCTCTCTGCCGCCTTTGATACGGTGCCTCATTTACAACTATTAGCCCGCCTCTTGAGCATTGGGGTCTCTGGTCTAGCGTGGAACTGGCTTAAATCATTCCTAGAGGAAAGACCGCAGCAAGTTTGGCTGCCTCCGGTCTCCTCGGCCCCTAAAAAGGTGACGTCTGGAGTGCCGCAGGGCTCCACTCTGAGCCCGCTTCTTTTCAACATATATGTCACCCCTTTGATCTATCTTGCAGAGGAGCTGGGAGCTAAGATCATTGCTTATGCGGATGATACCCAGCTCCCCTTCACTTGGAGCGAAAATGACACCGACCTGGCTCGGGCCAAAGACTACCTTACAGCCGTCTTTAAATGGCTCGCATCTGCTCAGCTTAAATGTAACGAGGACAAGTCGGAGATTCTTTTGTATGGGTCCTTCCCGCTGCAGTTTAGGGAGACACTGTGGCCGACAGACTACCCTTTACCTAAATCTGTGGGTCAACCAGTCAAAAATCTGGGGATTTGGTTTAGCGAAGATCTCCGCTTCTCTATGCAGATAAGGAAATTAGCAGGACAGTGCTTTGGCACACTTAAATCTCTGAGGAAGTTCCTACCCCTGTTACCCAGGGCAGCTAAGGAAATGGTCACTCGCGCCCTGATTCTCACACGTATTGATTACGCTAACGCTCTGTACATTGGCTTGCCAGGATACCAATTGAAAAAATTGCAAGTAATACAAAATGCTGCGGCCAGAGCTTTGCTTAATATCGCGGGAAGGTCAAGCATAAAACAACATTTACATGATCTGCACTGGCTCCCTGTGGCTCAACGAGTTAAATTCAAAGCCCTTACTCTGGCCCATGCTGCCCTTCACGGATCTAGCCCGCTCTATCTTAGGAAACGTTTTAGCTTCTACGAGCCACGAAGACAACTGTGTTCAGCCACGCAGCGTCTGGCAGTGATCCCCCGCTTCCGTCTTACAAGAATGGGGGGCAGCTCCCTATCCTTTAAGGCAGCAGAAGCTTGGAATGCCCTTCCATACGAGCTGCGCAATACACAAGACCCGAAGCTGTTTAGGAAACAGCTAAAAACTTTGTTGTTCATCTAATTTGCTGTTAGCTCCTTACCATTTGACTTCCGCGCCGGGACACTCTTGAGTAGCCGTGCGCGTTATAAATGTTAATAACATAACATAACATAACATTCGACTCCATCAGCCATGCCACCATTTGACCAAACACATATTTATGTGTACAATAAAGAACTAGGAGCTGACAGTAAGGCATCATGTTGAACACTCAAAAAGGCTAAAACAAACATATATTTAATTGCAAGAAATGTAAGATTATCGTGCACTGCAGAAGCCAGATATTGGAGACGTTGAAGGAAAGCGTGGAAAGTTGCTCACTACTTTTGTTCCATTATTTCTAGATAGAGCATCCCGCTTTAGATCCTTCTTTCCCGAATACTCATCTGGAAATCTTGCCACTCACAACAGTATCATTTTCTTTTTTGTGTTGTAATTTTTTATTAGCATTTCATAAATACAAGAAAACAGATTTTAAGATGCTTTTCAATATAGAGAAATAGATGACGGCAATTATAAATAGAAAGACAAATATAACACAATTTAAGAATATCATGTGAGGAAGCAGTTGCAATTTAAAAGATATTACAACAAATAAGATTAATACATTTATCCTAAAATATGAATAGTTGATTGTATATTAATAAAATAGTAATCTAGCAGCTTGTTAGTGAATACTAGAACCATACGATACTAAAATATTACTATGCAAAATACGTACTTACATCCTCTGTTAAATAAAATAAAATAAGTTAAACTATTAAAAGATAAAGTTCCTTCAATAATACAATATCATAACTATATTAAAAATGTATGGGACATAAGCTTCAGATAAACCATAATCCAGATAAAACAATGGAGGAGAGATAGAAGGATCGAAAAGTTTTGGTTGATAATTCATTGAGGTGACTAACGTAAATTAGGTATTGGAAGTAGACATAGGAACATCTTGTACTTGTAAGAAAGGGGACCATACTTGTAAGAACATTTCAGATTGATCTTGTATGTTGTATATAATTCTCTCATGTGAGGCAGTTTGAATCATTGAGGCTAACCAGTTCTCCTGGGATGGCGGAGATGGGGATTTCCATTGCCTTAATATGCAAATTTTAGCAGTAGCCAATGCTGTATGAACAAGACGACCTTGCGGCTTAGAGAGGGTAGGAGATTCTCTTAGATCATGTAGCAAAATAGTTGCTGGTGAGAGTGGTAAATGTAAAGGAACAGAGTTGTGTAGAACCTTGCCTATATAGGACCAATATGTTTTGACCATAGGGCAATTACATAAAATATGAACTATGTCACAGCCAGGGGCATTACATCTCCAACAATTAGTATGTGATAATAAGCCTGCTTTGTGTAATTTTACTGGTGACCAATGCCAGTCATGTAGAATTTTAAATAAACAGAATTTTAAGCGAGCCTCCTGAGCACCTTTATCTAAGTTTTCCAATATAGCCATCCATTGTTCATCTTCATAGGAGATTCCTAGACGGGTTTGCCACTTAAAACGAAGGTCACGGGATAAAGGATGAGAAAATAATTGTGTTGTAAGTGTTTTATATAAACCGGAGATAACTCCTTTATGACCCCCAAGTGTGGACGTAAAACACAATTGGTGAAATTTGTAATGTCCAGGGTTTTGTGCCTAAAGCTTTAATAAGGGAGTTATTAAGTTGGAGATATTTATCCATTTGAGACAGGGGAAGATTAAACTCATCTACCAGTTGTGAAAAAGATTTGAGATCTCCATTTTGAAGAATCTGATCTAATGTAAGAATACCTGCTGATTTCCATTGAGGCCAGGAGAGAGTTTTCCCTTTAATTCGAATTCCGTAATTATTCCATATTGGGGCTTTTACATGTAACCGTGGATTAAAGCCCAAGATACGGTGTGTTCTTTGCCATGTTTTACGCATTGCAGATAAAATAGGATTACTGGGATCTAGACGGCTTATACCTGACCCATATAAAGCTGGGAGACCTTGTTCAGTGGACAGCAGAAATCTTTCAATAAATACCCATTGAGGAGTGTTAGAATTGTCTTGAAGCATGTATGTGAGTTGGGATAATTGTAATGCAAGGGAATAATGCTCAATCGAGGGAAGGCTGAGACCTCCATTGGAGTGATGGGCATTAAGTTTGCTAATAGCTAAACAGGGTTTTATGGAGCCCCATATAAAAGATTTTATCTTAGAATCTATGAGGTGTAGTGTGGGTAATGGGATGTGAAAAGGAAGCATTCCGAGGGTATAAAGAAAACGTGGAAGAGTAATCATTTTTACCGCTTGCACTCTACTCCACAAAGACAAACCCAACACTTTCCATTTATCGAAATCCCTTTGCATTTGAGTAAGCAAGGGACTTATATTATCTGTGACCATGGCCTCTGTACCCTTATTTACAAGAATACCTAGATATTTTAAACGAGAGGGTTGCCAATGAAAGGGATAATCTTGTATCACAGATTTTGAGGTGCCATCTGATATAGGAAGCGCTTCACTTTTGTCCCAATTGATTTTATACCCAGAAAAGGAAGAAAAATTCTCAATAATTTGAAGCAGAGATGGTAATGATCTTGATAAATCTGTAATGGTGAGTAGAATGTCATCTGCATAAAGGTAAAGTTTGGATTCTCCCACTGGTAGAGGAATACCAACAACAGAGGTCGACTGACGGATAGCTGCTGCCAAAGGTTCAATAGCCAATAGAAATAAAAGAGGTGACAAGGGGCATCCTTGGCGGGTTCCTCTGCGGATTGGAAATGTATCAGAGACAAACCCCCCACAATTAACTATTGAAGTAGGTTGTTCATATAACAACCTTACTTTATTTATGAACTGATCTCCTAATCCAAATTGTGCTAAAATTTTGAAGAGGTAATCCCATTATATTCGATCACAGGCCTTCTCGGCGTCGAGCGATAGTGCTATAGCATCGTCCTGAAGTATTTTGGCAGCATGTAGGGTATGAGCTAATGAACGTAAATGGTTTCTACAAGAGCGCCCAGGTATAAATCCCACTTGGGTATGATGGATTAGTGAGGGGATAACCTTGCGGAGACGAGAAGCAAGAATACTGGCCAAAATTTTAATGTCACAGTTTAGGAGTGAAATGGGCCGGTAACTGCTGCAAAGCAGTGGATCTTTCCCTGGTTTAGGCAGGACTACTATCACAGCTTTATTAGAAAGACTACCTAAAGAAGATACATGTTCAGCTTCTTGAAATGCAGTATGTAGACAATCTATTGTGTTGTTACCTGACCAGCGATGGAATTCCGCAGGGAATCCATCTTCCCCTGGGGATTTATGATATGGAAGTTTGGTTATAGCTTGAGAAATCTCTTCTTTACTAATTTCTTTATTTAAAAACTCTCTATCTTCTGTTGAAAGGGAAGGTAGGTCGATTCCTGCAAGGAAAGATGACATTTTATCATGATCTATGTGGGTTCCTGGGGTATACAGAGATTTATAGTAAGTAGCAAATTCATTAACTATATCCTGAGGACGGGTCAACATGTCACCACCAGATGACTTAAGGGCTGGAATAGCCATGGCGGCTTCTCGTTGTCTTAGTTGTGCTGCTAAAAGTCTGCTGGCCTTTTCTCCCTGTTCATAGTGCCTCCCTTTCATTTTTTGTAGGGCATATTCAGCCTTGGAGGTAAAAAGACTATTCAATGTCATACGGGCATGTTCTAAGGATTTACGATTTTGTAAAGTAGGTTTATGAGTGTATAGGCGAGTAAAATGGGCAATATCCTGTTCCAATTCTTTCTGTCGAGCAACATTTTTCTTGTTGATTTGAGCAGCATCTCGCATAAGTTGTCCCCGTATGGTAGCCTTAGCAGCAGCCCACATAATCCTGCCGGAGTTAACAGAACCTTGATTCAAGGAAAGATAATTATGAAGGTGTTCCTGCAATTGTGTTTTACCTTTGGGTGTTTTATGTCTTTGAATATTCATCCTCCAAGATTTACGATCTGGGCTAGTGGTTCCTATGTGCAAATGTAGTAAGACTGGAGAGTGGTCAGACACCGATGCTTCTAAAATATGAGAGTCCTGAACTGATTGGACTAAACTTTGGGAGATTAAGAAATAGTCCAGCAGTGAAAGAGTTCCGTGAGTAGGAGATAAAAATGTGTATTCAGTGTCATCTGGGTGTGAAAGACGTCAGTGGTCCACAAGACCGTTATCTTCAATTATGTCGTTCATGAGCGCCCTGTCTGCGGCATTATGTTTATCTAGAGGACCTGTCCTATCTAGAACTGGATCTCTCACCAAATTCCAATCACCTCCTATAAGGTATTTTTGAAGCATCAATCTCTGATAGCAAGCGATTCAAATTCAAGAAGAAGGATTTCTTAGTACCTATCGGGGCATAAACCGATCCCACACATATATGGGTATCTCCAATGCGCAGTTTAACGAATACATAACGCCCATTCGGATCTTCCCACGTTTTGGATACCATAACTGGGAGAGTTTTTCTAATGAGGATTGCCACCCCACATTTTCGAGTGGGACCTGTATCTAAGGAGCTGTCATCCTGAATACTACTATGGAAAACTTTGCCCACCCAGTCCCTAGACAATTTTTGTGATTCAAGTTCATCAAGATGTGTCTCCTGCAGAAGAGCCATATCTACTTTTTGGATTGGAGATAAGATAGGACTTTTTCCTCTTAATGTAATGTGTTAAACCATGAACATTCCATGATATTACACGTAAGGCATGAGGAACAACCATATCTGTAAGTGTACTAGATATTGTATGAGTATTTATGGACTTACTATCAAGTGAAAGAGAGTATAGTAAATATAAAAATAAAAGTACACTTATAAATTACAAAATAATGGTATAAAAAGTATTACGATATTAAAACTTTAACCGTGGGTCTGGGCTCACTAGAGCACCGCTCCGGGTGGGGCACCCACCAGGAGATAAAACAAATGTGAGGGCCACTTATAAAAATGATGAGGGTCTAGGGAATCCAATTATGCTCAGTGGCGTATTATAAAGGGGAAGACTAAATGCTATAAAACTTATATGTAGCCATATCTAGGGTAACTTAGGAAATATACTTAAAAGACATTCTAAAGGAGTATCTATGTCAATAATATTTAAAGATGGGAACATTTATTTTAAATATAACATGAAAAAATCTACAAATAGAAGTGAGATCAATACAGTACGAATGATAATTATCAATGTCAATAAATTTACCAGTTAGATAAATATGAAAAATAGATAGCAAAGTGTCAATCATACATGAGAAACAATGAATCATAACTATAAATATTGCATAATAAATATGTCTCTGTAATAAATAATGCATTAGGTAAATTTCAAATCGTGAGGAAGATACGGATAGATACATTACATTTGGGATTTAGAAGCAATGATAAGGAAATAAATAAGGGTACCCACCAGGAGATAAAACAAATGACAGGATTGTTTATAATAATGATGAGGGTCCAGGGAAACCAATTATGCTTAGTGATATTCTATAAAGGGAAAACTAAATATTATAAAACCTATATGCAGGCATATCTAGGGTACCTTAGGAAATAAACTTAAAATACATTCTAAAGGAGTATCCATGGCAATAATATTTAGAGATGGACATTTTTTATTTTAAATATAACCTGAGAAATCTACAAATAGAGGTGGGATCAATACAGTATGAATGATAATTACCAATGACAATGAGCATCTTTAATAAATAATGTATTCGGTAAATTTCAGATTATGAGGAAGATATAGATATATACATTTGAGATTCAGAAGCAATAATAGGGAAATAAATAAAGAGATAGATTAAATAATACTTATCTGGTGCATACTAAAGGAGTGTCATCTTATCTGAAGTATGCAAGATGCTTATTTCTCTATGAAAATGAACACAAAGGTCAGAAGCTAGAGATTTTAGTTAACAATATGAGAAACTTCGGCAGAAAAGCTACTCTCCATCAGAAGCAGATTTTAAAGGAGAACGAGAATTGACTCTATGCTGGTCTTGGGTGAGACTAGATACTGACTGTAAAGCTGAGGCTCTATCTTCTTGGGTGCGGGACAACCTCTCAGGCTCTCTGCCATGCTGACGACCTGCACTATCCACGGGGTAATGAGAAGATTGAGGATTTTGAGAATTTTGAGGAGTAGGCGTATGCTGTATGTCCATATCCTGCTGTTTCATATCATCCAAGAAACGTTGTAACTCTTCTGGATTGTAAAAGTCTCTTGAATCACCATTTTTGGTGACCCGAAAACGGGCTGGTTCAAACAAACCATACTTGATGTCCATTTTATGCAGTTGCGGTCTCATAGATAGGAAAGCTTTCCTCCGTTCATTAGTTTCTCGAGAAAAATCAGCCGCCATTCGGATTTCATGACCTTTATAACTGAAGAATCCTTGTGTGCGTGCCGCTGTTAGTAGTTGCCTAACTTGATCATGTCTCAGAAAACAAGCGATGAGGGGTCTTGGATGAGAGTCTAAGCCTTTACGCGGGGGGCCAAGACGATGAGCCCGTTGAATTTCAAGTGTTGATTCAAAATGAATGCCAACCAGTGTGGGGAGAACTTCGCACAGAAAACCTCTTGTGTTTTGGCCTTCAATTCCTTCTGGAAAACCAAAGAAGCGAATATTATCTCTCCTGCTGCGATCTTCCAAATCCACCAGCTTGCTACGGAGAAGCAATAGTTCTTGATCTCTGCTTTGTACCAAATCAAATTTATTCTCAACTACTACTAGACGTTGTTCTAGTTCCTCTGTTTTAGTATGAAATTGGACTATGTCTGCTCTTATTGATTTTGTCTCCGTTGCAAGGGAAGAAATGTTAATATCCATTTCCGTCAAACGACAACTAATGGTAGAAATTTCTTGAAAAAGGCGATCCATAGTATCCCCTGATATTGCAGTTGAAGTATTACGAGGCTGATTAGATGATGATGGTGAGGCAGAGTTCTTCACAGACATAGTGCTTGGATGCTTCAGTACGTCAGCAAAAAGTGGCTGCTTAGTAGACTTGCTCTCGTTCTTATTTTTAGACATTACCTGCAAATATTTGAGTCTGTGAGGTGTATGTGCAGATTAGGAAGTGTTAATTCCGTATTGCTGAGGCAAATAGTAACAAAGAGGAAAAATCACTTGCTCAATAGGTAAGAATCTAGTATGCAAATGTCTTGGCAAAATGTTCATTATATAGTTAACAAGAGTTGCAAAAACCAAGGTAATAGGCACTCAGTATAACTTGGTAACACTGTTATTCCACAAAGTCAAGCAGGTGTTAACCAGGTGTTGCAAAAGCATACAGCCACAAAATGACAGTGTATATATGGTCACTGTAATGTGAGAAAAATCGCAGCAAATTGACACCATTCAGGGTAGAAACCACAAGCGCGGGATTCAACAGTAAATAAACTTCTTTTATATTTGCCGCATTCCGAGGTGCTCTATGTGTGAATTTTAACAGGCTGCATATTATGGACAGAGAAGAGTTGAGTCTCGATATAATAAGCCCAAGAACATAGTGGTGGGAACCAGAGCAGGGTTCTGGCCATTTAGAGAGGTTAGCATTTATTTGAAAGAAAATTGTCCTGGCCCAAATGAGCAAAATGCAGTCCTGAATCTGAGCACAATTATCTTCATTTTAGTTTAAGGAGCGTCTAAGTACAGGAAATATTCCGGAGAAAGAAAGTGAAAACAATTCCTGACTGAAAATCCTTTCAGTCACTCCGTGAACGGCAACCTTGACACTGACCTTTATCTTCGTTGTGAGGTTGAAAATCCTCTTAGTCACTCCGTGAACAGCAACCTTAACCCTGACCTTTGTCGTCGTTCGTCAGGTTTATCAGGCTCAGAAGTTCACCGGGGAGACGGGCGTGCGTGTTACGCAAGGCCCGGGGATTTGAAAAACGTCACTAGGCCCAGCTGGTGCTCTTCTCCTCAAACGCTCCTCGGCTTGAAAAAAGCCCCAAAAGAAGGTCTCTGGTCCGAAGAAAGAATATCACACATGACAGCATTAATCAAGCTGTCCAGGGATGTCGAATTAATCACCCTGAGCTCGCTGGAAACAATGCTGCCTCCCTATGAGTGCCGCCCCGGAGCGGAGCTCTTCTTTCAGGCGGCCATTCTCCCTCGTGGCCAGACCACGCCCCCCAACAGTATAATTTTCATATATGAGTTTCAACTGCTCTTTGGAAGGATGCTTAGATGTTCACACAGTTCATAGCACCTTTGTCTGATGTGCAGTCCACTTTGCATAGCTACATTATTGCATTATAGAAGTAATACATATGAAGATGCATTTGCTTTTCATGAAAGCTATAAATATGTTTGCCTATAAATCATACCCACCTGACATTTGTTAAATAGGCACATATAAATACTGGTACATCCGCTTGCTATCCATTATTAATCACCAAAACAGGTTAATGCATTTTTCACTCCATAAATCCAATCAGTATCATGTGAAATTCAGATTTACGATATTAAAAGAATAAATCAACAATAAGTAAGAAGTCATTTGAGTATTGTATACATAAATGGTGTAAAGCAAAACGGTGCGCCCCGTCTGCGAAATATGATGAAGGGTCTCCCGTAACTCAAACATGTACATTGTCTTGGGGCTGAATGGGGCCCCCTGAAGGTTTGGGCCCCTTGAGAGGTTGGGACCCCCCAAACCTTTAGGGGCCTGCGTTACGCCCCCTGCGTTACGCCCATTGTATACATCTCTCATCGGTGTGGTACATGTTGATTGTTTATAGCCCTTACTATTGTGACGAATATATCGATGCACATGAAAATGAGCGACTTTGTGTCTTTAGTGTTTCATTGTCAACAAGGTGTCCTTGCTAAAGAAGATGCTAAAAAGCAAACATTTGCCAATCCTGTAATTCATGCACAGAGCACCACAGAGTTCGGAGGAAAAACAACTGGGAGCCCGCACAGATGGTCCTAACAGAACATAAAGAATCTCTTGACATACTCTGAGGCACTTTATGCCGCGAGATAATGGCACTGACTTCTGTCAGCTGCAGGCATAATGTGTATTCAGCCAAGACAGCCGGATGGTAATGAGGCGATTCGGTATATCGCAGAACATTGGTTCATTATTTTCAATCATACACCGAGGTGCAATTGGCACCATCTTTAAGTTTCAATAGAATTGCATTGATTAGAAGCCCAAAAATAAATCAAAAATATTATCAGACTACAGACTAAACAGAAGGGCACGTAAATATATATTTACAAGTGTGTATCTTTCGATTTCCGTTTCTTTAAATATATTTATTTATATTTGTAAAAGCCCATTTTATGCACGTCATGTAACTGTGTTTTCTATATAGCACGTTGGGTCCTAGATGCGTTCTGAGAGCAGAAAGTGTGAATGCAGAGGGAAGCAATTACTCCGGGGAAAGATACAAAAAATAGAAGCCTGAAGGTTAAATGGCCCTCGTTTGATCTGCTCTTCAGAGGGATGGCCTTCAACAGTTTGGCACCAAGGAACACGATAGCACACCCAGCCAAGCAGACACTGAAACAAGGGGGGAGGGGGGTATTACATAAACAACACTTATTGCCTGAGTCACAAACACTTAGCAAACAAAGCCAAAAATGCGCTCATGTAATATAACCTATACATTTTTAGCAAATTTGCAATTTGTTTTTGAATTCTCAAATAATTTCTTACACCTGCAAATCTTTGACAGTCATATTTTTCTCACCAACTATTTAATCATTCATAATTGGCACCAGGTCTGCCACATTTGCCAATTTTTTCTTTCTCCACAAGGAAAATATATTTCCCCATGTGAAAACTTTTTATACACACTGATTAAAAACAGTTGTGCTCCCTCACAATTTAACTCTTGAAAACACACTCACTCCTGCTATTGACTGGAGTAAATTGTGAGCATATCTGAATGCAGGGTTTTTAATAAATCAGGGAGAATGGCGCACAGACAAATACGCGTGGTGTGAATATGCTACAATGTGTACGGTGCTGCCAGGTCGGGGGAACTACCCTATAACCCCCGTTGGTGTATGAGTCAAATAACCCACACTGGAATTTGGAGAAAACAGTCCGGGCTACACGTATTGAGGATATAAATGGAACAAGGAGTCTCTTTAAAGATCAAATTGCTTAGGTCGACACCAGAGTAATTGTTAAAAGATTTTTAATAAGGCAACATCAAAGAGCAACCAGCCGACACGTGTTTCGTCATACGGGAAAGATCCGTGACTCTTCAGGGCTGGGAGGATACAAAACATGAGGTGAGGGAATTGAAGTGCCACAATGTTGCTATATCTAAGGGAACACTAAAGGGAGAGGATGACCCTAAGTGTGTGTGAACCCTACGTACCACGGTGCGAGGGTGACAAGAACAGTGACATGAGTGTATGTGCCGCTTTCATGATATAAAATCATGACAAAATCGTGGAAAAACAGGGTACACAATTTGAGTGACTCAATATAAAGGTGTCTGCTATCGTGCGGAAAGGTTGCATGGTGGGTGTGAAGTGTAGGGGGAAAAGAAAGGAGAGAACCATACACACAGCAGAATAAAAAGTACAGAACACACTGAAGCATACAAAACATAATAAATAATAATTAATAATAATAACATGGGGAAGAGCTGGGCGTAAGCCAGGTGAAATGAGAATAGACACTGGAAATGACAAAACCATCAAAAATGAAAAGGAAATATCAGGAGACAATGGTTATCAGTAGTGGATGAGACAAAAAGAATGCCATTCTTGGCATTCTTTTGTCTCATCCACTACTGATAACCATTGTCTCCTGATATTTCCTTTTTCATTTTTGATGGTTTTGTCATCCAGTGTCTATTCTCATTTCACCCGGCTACGCCAGCTCTTCCCCATGTTATTATTATTAATTATTATTTATTATGTTTTGTATGCTTCAGTGTGTTCTGTACTTTTATTCTGCTGTGGTATGGTTCTCTCCTCTTTCCCCCTACACTTCACACCCATCATGCAACCTTCCGCACGATAGCAGACACCTTTATATTGAGTCACTCAAATTGTGTACCCTGTTTTTTCCGCGATTTTGTCATGATTTTATATCATGAAAGCGGCATACACTCATGTCACTGTTCTTGTCACCTCGCACCGTGTGCGTAGGGTTCACACACACTTAGGGTCATCCCTCCCTTTAGTGTTCCCTTATAGATATGGCAACATTGTGGCACTTCAATTCCCTCACCTCATGTTTTGTATCCTCCTCAGCCCTGAAGAGTCACGGGATCTTTCCCGTATGACGAAACACGTGTCGGCTGGTTGCTCTCTTTGATGTTGCCTTATTAAAATCTTTTAACAATTACTCTGGTGTCGACCAAGCAATTTGATCTTTAAAGAGACTCCTTGTTCCATTTATATCCTCAATACGTGTGCCCGGGACTGTTTTCTTAAATTGTGAGCATATTAGAGGTGAACCAATTCTTCAACATCAAAGACCCTGACCCTAATATTACACTTGCAATGACATATTTCACCATACTGGGGCTTCTATTGGAAAGTCAACTGAATATGTATATATGTATATGGCATTTGTACAGTGCAAACCTAGCCAAAAATCAAAGGAGCACTGATGGCGATTCTGTGAATCACAATTGGAAATATCAATGCACAAAATTGAATTTGTTTTAACCTAAATTAAACCTAAATGCCCAAAATTTTATAATAATTGCTCCTACAGAAGTTAAATAATTCCAGCACAGACACAAACATTGTTCTTTTAGTTCTAGCCAGGCAAGCAGCATCATTTTGCACCTGTTCAAGACAGCATAGTAGTATAGTGTAGTAAGTATGGGAGTAGGACAGCCTCAGGCACAGTTCCATAACCTGACTGATGTGACAGTTCCTACTGAACTGGTGTTATAGTTTGAAATCCTCAAGATAGAACTTTTAGATGGTATAGGAAAGCGCCCCTTTTTGACATAGTCACGCCCACTTTTACCTGTATTTGATGCAATTATTTCACTGAAGTGCACTGGGTTCCTGATAACCATGTCCCCAGTGCCAGTACTCTTTCCCTAAAACAAGATAACTGTTCAGTTGTACCCCAATTGGCAAGACCTTTTGCACCTCTGGTATTCCCTAGTAAATGGTACCCCTGGTACCTAGGGGATGGGTACTAAAGAGGGTCCCTATGGCGGCAGCATATATTGTGCCACCCTAAGGGACCTGCCACCAAACTCATGCAGACTGCCATGGCAGGCTGTATGAAATGGTGCTAACACATGCAAAAACACGAAATGACATACCTCCTGCGTGCCATGCCCACAGACACTGCATACAATATATGTAAATCAAACCTGCAGCTGGCCTAAGGCAGGGTGCATTATATTACATGTGATGACATATCTACATGAGCAGATATGCCCCTGTGCTGTCTACTTCAATTACTAGATAGTAGAAGTGAACAGGGAAGCCATTTTAAGTATATGTACTGGGCACTGGTCATTACGAGTTCCCCAGCTACATGATGGCTTTACTGAAACTTATGGTGGTTGGTATCGAGCACCTAGTCTCAATATATGCATACTGATGCCAGTAATGGATTTATTAAAACATGCACCCAGAGAGCACCTTAGAGGTGCCCCCTGAAAACCTACCAGCCTCTAAGTGCGCTGGCTGAACGGTCTTTTCATAGCCCGCCACCACAGACACGTTACTGAACCCTTGCAGGTGAAAGCCCACACATCTACAAGGCCAGAAACAATGCCTACTCTGGAGGAAGGTGTAAACACCTCCTCCAGCATGATAGCTAGTGATTTGGCATATCAAGACCAGGGGCTGACCCTGCCACCTTTGATATGCGACCCCGACTTTTCCCAGACCTGGGAGATGCCACCTCCTGCCTGAGGCCCATCTGGCACCAGGGCAGATGGGAAATTAGATATGCAAGTATGTGTGCTGTACCGCCAGGCTAGTTACACCCTTAAGGTGGGCTGCCTGATGTGCTCTACAAAAGAAGGGTTCCACCATTTTGATTTTGGTGGAAATAGGAATTCTGGGACAGGGTTATGCCCCCTCCTCACAGGAAGTGGTCATATAAGGGGTATTGTGGCTTCAAGGTTAAATAGCCCATTGGCTACTGCCAGTGGCGGCTCCTCGAGGGAGTGCTGCGGGGCGGTGAGGCGGGGAGGGGCGGGGCGGGGGAGGGGCTGGGTGGGGGATAGTAAACTCCAGCATACGGCCGAATGGAGTTAAGTAAATAAATAGATAAATAAAACAAATTACATTGCGCGCGCTGCATCGCCGATTTGGCGTTGCAGCGAGCAATGTAATTTGTTTTATTTATTCCTTTATTTACTTAACTCCGTTCGGCCATATGCCGGAGTTTACTACCCCCCACCCAGCCACTACCCAGCCCGCCCCACCGCCCCGCACCACTCCCTCGAGGAGCCGCTACTGACTACTGCCCTTCATTCCCTTTAACACTCCTACATTCTGTATTTAGGTGTCCCCCTGACACCAGGAACTCAGTTTCGCCTGAATAATGAAGATGAAGGACCAAGAACTGTTGACCAGCCATGGACTTTTGGCGACAAACCCTGCCTGCCTGCTCCTGTCCTGACAATTGCGACAACCTGACTCGTCCTGCAGCTATGCATCTTCCAAAAGCTTTGGAGGGCTGGCAGCACTTTGCCAACCAGCCAGCATCTCCCTTGAAGTGGAGGAGCCACTTGTCTGCAACCTGCAGGCACCCACCTCAACGTCCTGTTCACCATTCTGCTGACCATTGGGTCCACCCATGTAGCAGCTACCCAGGAGGAGGTCACCATGCTTCAGAAGGTCAGACCAGTCTCCTCACCAGGTTTAGAGATACCAGGTCCCACAGGAGCCACCCTGGATCAATATCCAGAGAACCAGGCCCCTTAGAGCAACATAGGCGTGTTTGAACTCCAATCCGGACTCCAACACCACCAAGACCGACCAGCCGATGAGGGACATCAGCATCACAGAGGCCAGCACCGAGAGTGGTCCAGCTGCCCTGTGTTGTCCCCCTGTCCAGGTCTGACCAAGCACTGTGAGCACCTTTAACACACAGGAACGGCCAACCAAAACTTTATGTACTTGAGCTCCCCGGCCCTGGTCCATGAACACCGACTGTATCTCTCCTGCTCCAAAGACCCTCACGAACTGAGCCCCCCATTGGGAACTCCCAGACTTGTTCCCAAGTGCCCCTCTGCAGCCTGTTTCCATGTTCCCCTCACTTTACGAAAAAATGTCACCCGCAAGGCTGCCAACCCGTCCAGCACCTCTGTACCCGGACACTCCAGAGCAGGTAAATACGAACTGCTGGTGGATCTTGTGACCTTGGTCCCCCTGTCACCTTAAGCCTTAAGGGAACCCCCGAGAAATGATTGCAAATATTTGTATGCAGTATATGCTTCTTTCTCCATAGGAAAGGATTACCGTGTAGAAACGCATTTGTGTGATATTTTTGTTTAACTGTAAAATTTGATAACTAGAAAAATGCTTAGACGATTACCAAGTTCTTGGTGTTAAACATTCTATAAAGATACCTGGTATTTTTCTAAATTGGTCTTGAGTTTCTTCTCGAGTGTGTGTCTCATTTATTGACTCTGTGTGTACACCAAATGCTTAACACTACCCTCCTATAAGCCTAAACTGCTCGTCCACTCTACCACAAAAGAGAACACTTGGGATTATTAATTTAAGTGCTGTAAACCAATAAAAGTTGTCTGGACTTTCTACATTGCGTAATTCATTTCTGTACACTACATAAAAAGCCAGCTTCCTACAGATAGTAAAAAGGCATTAGGGATCAAGTAAAGTGTAGCTAACAGATCTAGCAGTATGAGTGCACTAACATTGTTGCCATCTGCCCGCTTTTGAGGTCATCTTTGAGTTATGTCAGCATTAAGTCAGTGCTATATCCTGGGGACATGAGATACATTGGCAAAGCATTCAGGAGATGGATAGACTTAAAGAACTACTGGATCTGCTCTGATGGAGCTTGCTAGCTTTTCTAAAGTAGGGTTGTCATGAAGGACCTGGCCAGATAGAAGAGGACCAGAGGGTAAAAGGATTGTAGGCATAGTATTCAAGTTATAAATCATGTAGGCTCAGTTGTGCATGATACTGGATGCCCTCAGCTCATGAGTAATCCTGCGAGAGGTTATATGGAATGCCAGAAACAAGAAACAACTAAAAGATATATAATGCAATATTTATACATTACACACATAACTGGAAATTAAATTAGAACTTACTTGGGGTCTGAGAGAAAATATCCTAACCAAGATAAAATAAGGTTCACTATATAGGCATAATTTAGGGCTGAGATTTTTGGAAAATAGTTAAACATTTTGGGCCCGATTCTGATGCGGGTTGGAAAAGCTTCCCGACCGAATCGGTTGGGAAATGGTTTCCGACCCACTCGGATCGGGAAAGTCCAACCGGCAGAGTAGGATGCATCCGGATGTTTCCAGATACAATTTGGTTGAACTCCCATTGACTTCAATGGGAACATTTGTTCCTAACCGCATCAGAATTGGGCCCTCGGTCGGGAAGACACGTTCCCAATCCGATTTGGAAGGAGCAAATGCCGTTAGGAGGCCTTCCTAACCGCATCAGAATCAGGCCATCGGTCGGGAAGCTTTTCCAACCCGCACCAGAATCGGGCCCTTTGTGTCGAAGCTGTTATCACAGTGTGTCCGAAAATTCTTGGTAGTCTTAGATTCCATTTGTATGTTTTCCTCATAACAATATTATACTGCATAAACAAACAAAAAAAAAGTTAGGGTTGTTGCAGTAGGTATCAAACTTAGCCCATAATGGTGTAGGATTCACACATCTGTTGTTGTGGTTGCTTTAAACCCACCTGAATATAACTTTTTTTTAAAGTACATAAATACCTTTTTATGTTCCTATAGCAATGATTTTTCACACTTTACTTCTTGGGGATCCGTATCTAAAGCCTAGCAGAGCATAGAAACCCTAGCCCCTTCCTACTCTGAGAAAATAAGGGGAAATATCACAAGTGGTTGTCACAGAAGGATGGTAACAAAGACAACAGAGTATTTTCCAACCATCATTTAGGAGACTAGGTCATATGTATTATGGTAGAGTTGGAGTTTTTGTGCATTAATATTTTTATGCATTATTATCAATGTGCAGAATTTAATTTCGATTTTATATGTACACACTGATATAATATTGCACTTGAAATAATTTTTCTATGACTTGAAGAAGTATCTTTTTCTGACCTTTGTTCACTAAGCCTCTATTTGGGCCTGGCAGCTATGGTTTACAAAATGGATGTCTTCCCTCTGAGCATTTACACTGTTCATCATTTCTGCCTCACACAGTCAAGCTGAGTCATGTTTGTTTATTTCCATTGATGTTGTTTTTGCTGATCTCAAAGAAACTTTTCCATCACACACACAGTAATGTTACTCTTTTCCAAGGCCCTTCAGCTAACACCCTGTGCTGTATTCATTCCCAATAGCAAACTGATGTTTGCGAAACTAATTTGTCCCGCCATCTCCATATGACATTAGCATTGAGAGGACAGAATCACAATTCCTTTAGTGGGATAGTGATTAGGTGGAAAGGCAATATGAAGTTTTATAAAGTTGTGTTCTGATTTGCTGAGACTCTAAAGAATTTGCTTACACCATGATGAATCTGCACTTTCCAATACGTTCTGTTACAAGATTTCCTATATACACCCCTGATTTTGTGGGTGAGCCAGAAGACTTTCCGATGCTACTAAAGATCCTATTAATTTCTTTATTAATTTTGTTGCTCACTTGGGACTTAAAATTATTTTGATTTGTGAATTTTTCTGTAATACCCTATTCCTCTGAGCCTTTGTGGAATTTAATTCTATACTTTAGCATTAACGATCTTTGTACCATACCTTTTGAATTTTGTAATAAATCGTTTGGCTCAATTATTGAGTTCACCCAAACTTAATTTACTGGATTTTTTTAATATGTTTTTGATATGTTGAAGGGTGTTTTATCCCAGGCACATTTTGCCTTATGAGATTGAGCTTCAAAACCATCTCCGATTCCTCAACTGGTAGGCATACTGTTGAGGTAATATTTTAGGAGGTACATTTTTAGGGTGGAGCCACTGCGCACTGTGACTTCACAGGCATTATATGGGATAAAATCTTTTCTACAGCAGTGGTCCCTGAAGCCTGCTTATGAAGCCCTTAGAGGTGCCCAGTGTGAAAGAGCTCACTGAGTACTTTGTGGGGAACCCAGGGTACAAGTTCCGGTCCCCAAGGTTTTTGTCACCTCTTTCATGTCAACATAGGTATCATTCTGTCAATTATTCCCTGTCCTACTATGTTTTTACCACCTAGGCTTGGTGGCTTAAGCTTTCCAATGTTCCCGCTTTGAGCTTTACGTTACCAAAACAATGCTCAAGAGACTTCTTGTGAGTTGCATGTGAAACTATTGTATATAAAAATATCGTCTGAGATAAACTTGTCATAAATACCATTTTACTATGAGCAATATTTTTGTAGTCTGTATTTATGGCACAATTAGATTTTTTAATTGAAAATTGCAGTATAGAGCCATGTGGATGGTTAGATCATTATGTTATTCGACTATCAGTAATAACTCTTGGACAAAGGAGACCAGTCTTGAGGCTACAAAGGGATATTTCGTAAATGGGATAATATGGATAAATCACATATGCAGGAGACATTCAACATAAGCAAACAAATATGAAGAGACAACTCGGACCAGGCTGCCTGGGAGTTCACCAATTGGATTGATAAATAGGCACATGAAGAAAACTCGAGCAAAACAAACGGACAGTGCCAGCTCCTGGTGTACAAATGAATTGACAGGAGCTAAACTACAGCTTAGATGCCTTGAACGCAAGTAGTTTAAAAATGATGATGAATTGAGCAAACAGGCCTTTAAAGAGGGCATGTTTAAGTATAAGAAGTTGATTATTTTAGCCAAGGCCTCGTATTATACAAATGTAATTTATAAGGCTCATAACCCAGAGAGAAATGTTTAATATTATGCGCGTAGTCTCTCAAATATGGATAGGATTAGTCAGCCACTGAGACACTAAAAGGAGAAACGTGATGAATTAAATGTGTTTTTTAATTGAAAAAATCAAAACTATTAAAGATGCTATACTAGACGTCCCTAGTGCGGAAAGTGATTTGTGGGGGAGGAGGGAAATAATATCTAACTCAACAAGTTTAATTTATTAGATCACAAAGCTGTAGAACGTCTTTTAAGTAAAGTAAAATCAGGATCTCCGCGTGATACATGCGCTCCTAGAATAATGCATTGGATGTCTCCACGACTCATATATTCTCTCACTGGCCTACTACATGCGTCTTTGAAGTCAGGTAAAGTTCCTGACCCCTTCAGAAAAGCCACAATATTACTATTATTAAAAAAATAAAACTGGTGATAGCCATAGATATTAAATAATTATCATCCAATCTCTCTACTGCCCTATTGCGCTAAACGTCTGGCGGCTCATATAAAACAAGAGCTGTGCACCTATATTTCCTAATTCCTAGACCCTCACCAAGCAGGGTTTTGGCCCACACATGTTATGGAAGCTGTGATCTGATCAGTCATTGATGATTTGAGAAACGTTCTGGATGAGGGTCTCACTCCAGCCTTGATCTTGCTTAATCTATCCACTACCTCTGACACAGTTGATTATAACATCTTACTGGGCAGGCTGCAAGCCACCAGGTTTATGCAGAGTGCTTTCAATTGGCTCACCTCTTTTTTGGAGAATAAGATGCAAGCAGTTCAATTTATCCAGTTTGAATTTTGTAATACACATTTTAGCTGTATTGCAGATGTAGAACTCAATTATTGAGTTGACCCTAACTTAATTTATTGTATATTTTATGTTTTTGATATGTTGAGGGGTGTTTTATCCCAGGCACATTTTGCCTCATGAGATTGAGCTTCAATACCGGAAATAAAGATCCACTGCGGTGTTCCACAGGGGCCCACTTACTCACCTCTTCCTTTTAACATCTACATTTAACCACTTATAATAGAACTAACCAAAAGAGGTTGTCTGATTTTTAACTATGCTGATGACTGACAGATTTTACTTCAGCTCAATACCCAGGCGCAGAATAATTGAAAAGAAATTGTGGTGTCAAATCAAAATCCATTGATGGAGTCAAGTCATTACTGGCCTCTGGAAATGGGTGCGCTACCAAAGCTGAAGCCAGCTGCCAAAAGTCTAGGAGTCCTAATGGATTAACATCTTTCAATAATGCCTGAAATAAATGTGGGGGCATTGTTTGTCTTCATCTTATGAACCACTAAGAAGTATCAATAATTTTTTCTTTTGAAGCCATGAAGACTATCATGGCCGCTGTTTACGGTGTTCAGCTGTACTATTCGAATAGTGGGCGGCTGCGGATCAGATAGCGCAATAAATAAAAAATGTGCTGCCTAACCTTCAAGGAATTACAAGGCTTGGCCCCAAATGTCTTAATTGATCGCTTGTCCAGATATGTCCGTAGGAGAGCTGTGCGTTTGGCTGCTGCTAATTTGGTGGTGCCTTGATTTTGAAAACTGAGGACTGGAGGAAGTAGGTTTTTGACTCTGGCTCCAAAGGAATGGAATCCTCTTCCAATTGAGATTCGCAAAAATTAGGGAACAGGTTTCGTTTAGGAAAGCTTTAAAGATCTGGCTTTTCAAGCAGGCTTTTGATATTCATGCGTACATTTGACCTCCATGCTACTCTCTAGAGGACCATATCGCCAAAAGACCTTCGGATTAACGTTGTGTTCCATAAATATCCATTAACATAACATAACATAACATAACCCAATATTTATGCCAGTGAATTTTGTGGCATCTTTACCAAGTTTAGGGCACGGCAGGTACAGCTAGTAACTGTTTAGCAGGTCCTAAATTCCCACAAGTCCAAATCATCAGCTATCAAGGTCAAAACCCGGGAAATGCAACAGAAAGTTGGCTTTCCTACACCTTCTCTTAATTTTGTACTCTCCCAACCTATACTTTAAAAGGGGCGGTACATTAATAAACAAAGTCAATCATTGTGCGAGAACTTCCTATCGAAATGCTGTTTCAGCCGTGACTGCCGACACATGATCTATTTAAAGAAAAAAGCATTTGATAAACAAAGGATAAAAAAATAGAATTCCAGAAGTTCTCTTACCCTTTGTATTTGTCCTGTGTGCAAGGCAGACAACAAGCACACGTAGGGTGATGGGAATGTGCTATTAGGCAACGTTACTAAATTATATGCAATTACGTTTGTATAGTAAGTTAGGTGTCATCTAATTTGTGCACAAATATTTCGCAAATGTTTGTAAATCAGCAAATATTTGTAAATCATGACCATTTTAATACGTAAAACACATAAATCGTAATATTAAAGTGTTTTTATGAATCATCGCCAATGGTCAGAGCACGTGAGTAAAAAAAAAAAGTCCTTTTTGTTTTTGATTTCCTTAATTCTTTGATCATCGAATGAAAATGTATTTCTCAAGTATTGGAAAAATTATTAAGTCAAGTATCCTATTTTTGTAGACCATGGTGTTGTCAGGCAAGGCAAATAGAAGGAAAAAACAGCATTTTCTTGAGGATTTGAACAGACAAGGCATGCTGCTGCATGCTAAATAAAACAACCCATCTATAAACTCAGTGACTGGCAAGAGAATTTCAAGTAGCACTAGAACATGAATTAATTATTGAAAACACAGTAAAGGAAACTCTGTCACCGTGGGAGGAATTTGTGAGCTTCATAAAAAGACAAACTGGAAAGGTATATAGGGAACACTATTTAGAAACAATGCAACAGGTCCATTTGTGTTATTTTAGCAAGGTGTGCAGTCAAGGAGGCATGGCATTGGCACATTTAATCCAACAGAGATATGAGTTCCCTATGTACAGTAAGATAGAAATAAATACATAGGGCCCGATTCACAGAGAATAGGTGTGGTTGACCATTGCAATGCTCCTGGCCTGGTTTATTAATTATTTCCAGAATTAAGTCAAAAGAGGTCCGATTTGTAAAGATTTTGTTATGAAAAAGTAAGACCTACTGTTGTAGTGCTCATAGTTTTCTAATGAATTCCAGGACTAAAGTAGAAGTACTGCGGAATTAATCTTGGCCTAATCCTGGAATTCAGGAGTAATGCTAGAGTAAATCTCAGCAGAATCTTTGTTAGTCAAACCTTGAGAAACTAAACGGTGTACCCTCATATTAGGTAACATGTTAGAGTTCAATTTAGAATCTATGTAACTGACCTACTCATCATTCAAGAATATAGTAATCACTCAACAGCCTGTGCTCTCCAGAATGCATTCTCTTATTTGTAAGATGAGCTAAAATAAAAATAAGAGACCAAATGTAGGTGCTGAATTTGATCTGTTGTTGGCGTGCCATAACTTATGCCAGTTGTATGCTAACTGTGTGTGTTTTAGAAGGTTCTTATACTTTGTTTATTGCGGCTTAATCTAACATTGCTTAAATGCACTAATTGGCAAGTACATTCACCAACAGACACCTAGGACATCAACAGCCATCCTCAACAGTACACCCATGTGGACTTGCCAAGAGCACTAGTGGTCCTCCACAAGCATGCTTGGGACCCCCTACTGCACCTGAATATGCTCACCCAACATGTGCAGGTGGCAGGACAGCACACTGTCTGTAAGATACCTGCCGCCTTGTTAAAACATGTATATTAGACTTGGCATCCTTGGTGCGCTTTACCCTGACTTTTTGCCTTCTGACCTCCTGTTTTGCTGACTTCATTTTTGCTAGCTTTAGGATTTTAGGAACATTACCACTGCTAACCAGTGCTAAAGTGTGTATGCTCTATACTCAAAACATGGTAACATTGGCTTACTCACAATTGGCATATTTAATTTACTTGTAAATCCCCAGTAAAGTGCACTATATGTGCCCAGGGCCTATAAATTAAATGCTACTAGTGGGCTTGCAGTACTGACTGTGCCACCCCCTTCGGTAACCCTTAAACATGTCTGAGGCCTGCCACTGCAGAGCCTGTGTGAGCAGTGTAAACTGCCCTTTCAACCTGGCAAGTTACCCTACTTGCCAGGCCCAAACCTTCCCATTTATTACCTATAAGTCCCCCCTAAGGTAGGCCCTAAGTAGCCGTAGGGGCAGGGTGCAGCGTATTTACATGGTAGGATATGTACTTTTGAGTCTTACATATCCAGGTAGTGAAAAACTGCTAAATTCGTTTTTCACTCCTGCAAGGCCAATCTCTCCCATAGGCTAACATTGGGATTGGAAAAGATAGAGGTTTGGAGTTTGGTGTCTCTAGACTCACAATTCAAAACCACAGCTTATGGTGGAGTCTGAAAATGCCACTTTTAGAAAGTTGCCATTTTCTTACTTTTACCATTTTGTGCCTCTGCCTGTCTCTGAATACACATCTGGGTTGGGTGACAGCTGTGCTTTGTGCATTCCCTCTACACAGACACACAAATGGAGCTGGGGTATGACATTTGCATCCTGATCGCCTGTCATCACGAGGTTCCTTCCTGTGGTTGATTGGGAGGGAGGAGCTGACACGTGCACCTGAATAGGGCTGTGCATGTCCCTACACAAAGAGCTGCCTGCAAACTCCCCTGGCAGTGAGTCTGGAACTAGAGCAGAAAAGGCAAGGACCTTGTGATCTTCAAAGGCACAACTGGGTAAAAGTATTGGACCCCTGACACCACCAAATCAGAGCTTTGCTGGGACCAAGGACATTCTGCCAGGAAGAAGAGCTTCTGTGCTGCAGGAGGGACTGCCATGTTGCTATCTGCTTTACTGTGTTGCCCTGCTGCATGCTGATTGATGTGCTGTAGGAGGGACTTCCACTTTGCTACCTGCCTTGCTGAGCCGGTTTGCTGCTCCTTGCCTGGGAGTGAGAAGGACTGGACTTGCTCTCTACATCTTTAAACCCAAGTTTCTCCAAGAGCTTGCCCCCTGTTCTTGAAGTCTCAGGGTCATCAAAGACTTCCTTCAACTCTGCTTCTGCTGCTGGACATCTGTGAGTCCTCCCCTGCCTGAGGTGGCCCGACTGCGAGGTTCGACGATGATGCAGCGCTGATCCGAAGACGCTGCTGCGAGCCTTGACAATGATGCAGCAACTACATTTTAAGGGGTTCGACGACTATGCGGGACCAGACTGCCATGCTTGACTTTGGCGCATCGACCCGACTACGTGACTCAGAACCAACGCATCCAGTCTCCGAAGCCGATGCTTGCTCCATCCAAGGTACCTTTTCAGTGGGCCCTGCCTTGGTCCTCGAGCCGGCCTGCCCTCCATCACGGTCGGCCTGAACTTTGGCTTTACCCCGATCTAGCGCAACCTTGACTAACCTTTTAGCGCTATTGATTTCTAAGCACTGTTATTGGATTTAATCTTTAAAAATTCATACCTCGAGTTCTACTTATTGGACGTTTGTCGTCTTGGTCTTGTTTTATTCAGGTAAATATTTTTCAAAACTGTCATGGAGTCTTTTTGTGGTGTTTTCACTGTGGTACTGTAATTTAAGTGTTGCACAATACTTTATACATTGCCTCTTAAGTTAAGCCTGCCTGCTCTGTGCCAAGCTACCTGAGGACTTGCACAGCTTAATTTAGGTTGTGTATCTGACTTGCCCTGACTAGGATTACAGTCTGTACGTGGACAGGGTGCAAACCTCTGCCAACTACAGACCCAATTTCTAACATTGGTGATCAGCAGTGAAGATAGGACCTGTGTTTGTGCAGTACCTTACAGTAATTTGGTGTACACCACTACCCACATCTAGACCAATTCAAATCAATTGTCTCTGATCCCCATTGGCTTTTGCTTTTCCTACTCTCTTAAATTGCTATTTTTCATTTCACTCTGATTGGCATTTTTGCTTTTTACCCTAAATCATGTCTATGATTGGAGGTTCGGCATCTGCACTTGCAAGAATGGAGTTTGAGGTGGCCAAACCTGAGGATTACTCTGTGGCCCAGCTTAAGGATTTCTGCAAGAACTTTAGGCTTCCTGTAAAGAGCACCACCAGGAAGGTTGAGGTGCAAAAGGTGCTGACAGCCTGGTCAGAAGCCCATACTGCATTGAATGAGATCCCAGAGAAGGATGAGGCTGAGGAAGAGCTGTATAGGGAGGATTATTTGGACCAGGGTCTAAGAGAAGGGCTTGGGCTGCTGTCTGCAGAGGAGGAGGAGGTCAATTTACTTTCAGGAGTAGTGATTCCTTCCAGGGCAGGGAGCAGTGTGTCATCCAAAAGCCTGACCCCAGAGTAGCTGGAGGACAGGAGGGAGTAGAGAAAGTTCAAGTTGGAGCTGGCTAAGCTCAAATTTGAGGAAAAACAAAAGAAAGATTGGCCTTGCGGGAGAAGAAAATTGTGTTTGTTCAAAAATTGAGCTTGAAAGAGCTGGACATCAAGGCCAGACAGGTGGAGTCCAGCAGTGATGATGGCAGCAATTCTCCTGTGCCCTCTGACAGGAGGGTCCAAATACCCAAAGGTCTGGTGTCTGATTTTGTGGTGGGAAATTACATAGACAGATGGTTTGAGGCTTATAAAATTGCACTCCAAATGCATTGGGTCCCAGAGGCAGATTGGGGGGCTACTCTATGGAGACATATTCCCAGTGAGGGGAGGGGCACTCTACTGGCCCTAGAAGGGAGTGACAGGATGAAGTATCACCCATGAAGGAGGCCCTAATCAGGAAGTTTTGTTCGACCCCAGAGAAATATAGGCAGAAATTCAGGGATAGTCAGATGATTTCCCAACATACCCGGGTGGATTATGTGGATTCTTTTGAAAGGTACTGGATGGTTGGGTGAAGGGCAGTGAGGTAAAAGATTATCAGGGGCTGTATATTTGTTTGCAACAGAGCCTATGTTCAGTCTTTGCTTTCCAGATCTGTGCCAACACCTTGTTAATAGCAAGCTCACTAACCCCAGAGAGCTTGTTAAGGAAGCGGATCGCTGGATCAGCACAAGGGTCCACGGGAAGGTAAATGGAGGGGATCACAAAAAGGGCCTGAAACTAGTTCTGTGGATCAGCGTTCCCTTCCCCCTGTTGATAAAAAAAAAGAGATGGCTCCCTGAGAATAAGTCTGCAGGGAAGGCTTCCATGAAGTACTATGAGTACCGGCAGGAAGGGCACTACAAAGGGATGCCAAGTGTCCCATGGGGGCATAGCCCCCCACCGGTGGGCAGTCACCTGGGTTGACTAGTGTAGCGCTCGGGGAGGAGATTGCCCCAGATAGATTTGGATGGTGTAGAGGTTACCCTAGTGTCCCTGGGTGATGGAGAGATGTCACAGAGAGCCCACATGCCTGCCAATGCTAAGAAGTATAGTCAGTGGGTGTTCATCAATGGGCAGAGGGTGTAGGCTCTGAGAGACACAGAAGCCAGCATGACAACCATCAGGTGTCATCTGGCGCTTTCAGAGCAGGTTGTCTCTAATACGTTCCACCAAGTTGTTGCTGCCGACAACCGTAAGAGGCTCTGGTTCCTTTTGAATGGGGGAGGGCATCTCAGGTCTGTTGAAGGGTGCTGTGAGTCTATCCATGCCTGTGGACTGTCTGCTGGGCAACAACCTGAGGCACACCATCTGGAAGGAGGTGGAGCTCATGTCACACCTGAAGATAATGCGGTTGCCTGAGTGGGTGTGCATGACAACACGGTCCTTGGCAGCTCAAGAGGGTGGCCAGAAGAACCTGGAACCTGGAAGAAAGGCCCAGGTACCTGCCAAAAAGAGGAAGGGCAAGGGGTGTGGGAAACCCGTCCTGAAATTCACACATTCTGGGAGGAGGTGGAACCTGTGGGGGACACCCCGGTACCTAAAGGGGAAGATGAGGTTGACTTTGGAACCTGCCTGAGCTGAACAACTGGCAGCAGGAAGGGGGTCCCTCCAGGAAGAGTTCTGCAAGGAGCAGAAGGAGTACTCTACTCTTGTGGGTCTTCCGTGACAGGCTGAGGCCCAGGCAGCTGTTGACACCTCTTGGCAGCACCTGATCTACTGGGAAAATTATGTTCTATATAGTGAGCCTAAGGCTCCTGAGCCTGGTGCAACACGTGTGTTGGTGGTACCTTAGCGCTTCAGATCCTTCCTACTGGGTCTGGCTGATGGTGTGCTGCTGGCAGGTCATTTGGGGCAAGACAAGACCTTTGACAGGCTTGTCACCCACTTCTTTTGGCCTCAAATGAGGTAGGTCTCAGATGTGTTCTGAAGGTCTTGTCTTACCTGCCAGGTGAGTGGCAAGTCAGGGGGGAAGTGCAAGACCACCCTGCAACCTTTCCTTGTCATTAGCACCCCTTTTGAGTGGGTTGGCATCAACATTGTGGGCCCTCCGGATCCCAAGACAGCCATTGGCAACAGATTTGTTCTGGTCTTGGTGGACCATGCTATCCCTCTGAGGAGAGTGACTGCACCCATCATGGCCAGGTCATTGATGGGGATCTTTACCCATGTGGGTTACCGCAAGGAGTTGGTATCTGACCAGAGTACGAGCTTCATGTCCAATTACATGAAGGCCATGTGAAAGGAGTGTGGGGTGACCTATAATTTCACCATTCCTTACCAACCCCAAACCAATGGGTTGGTTGAAAGGTTCAACCGTACCCTGAAGGGAATGATCATGGGTCTACCAGAACCCATGAGACGTAAGTGGGACATCCTCCTGCCATGCCTTTTGTTCGCCTACAGGGAGCTTCCACAGAAGGGGATTGGCTTTAGCCCTTTTGAACTTCTATATGGAAACCCTGCGAGAGGACCTCTCAGTTTGTTTAAGGAAGGCTTGGAGCAAGCTACCAGGAAGCCACCTAAGAATGTAGTTAGCTACATGCTGACATTATGCAACCAGACAGCCCGTTTCCGGAAGCTCACATAGAAGAACCTGGAAGCTAGTCAGGAGGACATGAAATGATGGTACAACCAGAATTCCACTCTGGTTGAGTTTCAGCCTGGTCAAAAAGTGTGGGTAATGCAGCCAGTGGGGCCCCGGGCCTGCAAGACTGTTGGTCTGGGCCTTATGAGGGGAAGAAGCGCAAGAGTGATGTCACTTACTTGGTGGACCTCAAGACTCCAAGGAACCCTTGTAGGGTCCTTCATGTGAACTGCCTCAAGCTGCACTTTGAGAGGTCTGAGATTATTTTGCTTCTGGTTACTCATGATGGGGTGGAAGAGGAGAGTGAGCCTCTCTCCAACCTCCTATCTTCCAAGGAGCATAATGGGTCAGTTGATGGTTCAGCCTCTCCCCTACACAGACCCTAGATCAGAGAGACTGCCGCCAGTTGTTGGGGCAGGTTGTCTCTTTGGTCTCCCTTACCCAAGGACTCAATACATAGTGTACCCATGATATTGATACTGGGGAAATCACACTTGTAAAGAACAAAATGTACAGGCTGCCTGATAAGGTGAGGGCTAGCATCAAGGAGGAGGTCTCCAAGATGCTGGTGTTAGGGGTTATTGAGCCCTCAAACAACAGCCCATGGTCCAGCCCAGTGTTGTTGGTTCCCATGGCTGCCCCTCCAAGTGTCAAACCTGAAAGTAGGATATGTGTGAATAACCGTGGGCTTAATGCAGCAACCCAGACTGACGCACACCCAACCCCCAGAGCTGATGAGCTCATAGACAAGCTTGGAGCTGCCAAGTTCCTCAGCATATTTGACCTAACGTCTGGCAGATTGCCTTGACTGAGGTGGCTAAAGAGAGGTTTGCATTCTCTACACCAGAAGGAAACTTCCAGTTCCAGGTCATGCCATTCGGGTTGAAGAAAGCCCCTGCCACCTTCCAGAGGTTGGTAAATCAGGCCCTGGATGGTTTGGAGAACTTCAGTGGCGCCTATCTAGATGACATTGCCGTCTTCAGCTCTAGCTGGGAGGACCACCTGCCCCACCTCAGAGAAGTGCTTCAGGTTCTGCAGAGCACAGGTCTGATTATCACGGCCAGAAAGGTCAGGGTTCTGTGGTCTACTTGGGTCACCAAGTGGGAAGTGGCAAGGTGCTGCCCTCAAGAAAAATATTTAGACTACTCTGGCTTTGGAACCAGACAAAAGTAAGAGCCTTCTTAGAACTTGCTGGTTATTACAGGAGATTTGTCTATGGGTATGGCAATCATTATTACCCTCTGTACAGAGATGACTTCCAGGAAGCAACCAAGTCAGGGTCCTGGATGGAGGTGTGCCAGAACGTTTTTGACACCCTGAAGGAGGCTATGTGCACAGCACCCACGCTCAAGGCCCTGAATTCTCCAAAGAATTTGTTGTTCAGACAGATGCCTCAGAGCATGGTGTAGGAGCCATACTCTCATAGCTAAATGAAGATGGCCTGGATCAGCCTATCAGTAGGAGTCTACTCCCCAGGGAACCGAGGCGGAGCACAATAGAAAGGGAAGCCTTTGCTGTGGTCTGGGTGCTGAAGAAGCTAAGGCCATACCTGTTTGGCACTCACTTCCGGGTTCAGACAGACCACACAACCCTCAGATTGATAATGCAGATGAAAGGTGAGAATCCCAAACTGTTGCGGTGGTCCATATCCCTACAGGGAATGGACTTCATGGTGGAACACCATCCTGGAACAGACAACACCAATGCTGATGGTCTCTCTAGGTTCTTCTGCCTTAGTGAAGAGAACTCCCAAGGGGTTGGTAGTTCTCCCCACTTTCAGCTGGGGGGATGGGTGTTAGACCTGGCATCCTTGACGTGTTTTTCCCAGACATTTTGCCTTCTGAACTCCAGTTTTGCTGACTTAATTTTTGCTGACTTTAGGACTTTGGGCACTTTAAAACTACTGACCATTTCTACAGTGCATGGTCTCTTTCCCTAAAACATGGTAACATTTGGATTATACACAATTGGCATATTTAATTTACTTATAATACCCTAATAAAGTGCACTACCTGTGCACAGGGCCTGTAAATTAAATGCTACTAGTGGATTTGCAGCACTGATTGTGCCACCCACACAATTAGCCCTTTAAACATGTCTCCAGCCTGCCACTTCAGAGGCTGTGTGTGCAATTTACACAGCCATGTTGACTTGGCATTTAAAACCCCTTGCCAAGACTTAAACTCCCCTTTTAATACATGTAAGTCACCACTCAGGTAGGCCCTAGGTAGCCCATGGGGTAGGTTGCTGGAAAACTAAAAGGTAGGACATGTACTTTTAAGTTTTGCATGTCATGGTAGTGAACAACTCTTAAATTCATTTTTCACTACTGCAATGCCTATCTCTCCCATAGGTTAACATTGGGATTACCTTAGTACATGTTATAAGTGTAATTTCCAACTGGGAAAAGATAGATATTTCGGGTTTGGTGTGTTTGGACTAACAATTTAAAATTACAACTTATGGTAAAGTTGGATTTGAAATTTCAAGCCTGAAAATGCCACTTTTAGAAAGTTGGCATTATCTTCCTTTACTCATTCTGTGCCTCTGCCTGTCTCTGAATTTGTCTGGGGTGGGTGACTCCTGGGCTTTGTGCAATTCCTCTAGATAGATACACACAAAGGGAGCTTAGGTGTGCCTGTTAGGTATTCACATCCTGATTGGCCATCACCAGGCTGATGGGCAACCCTGGGCAGGATGAGAGGGAGAAGTTGACACTTGCACCTGAATAAGGCTGTGCCTGCCACCTCCACAAAGAGCTGCATACATCCCTGTAGTGAGCCAGGGCAGGGACCTTGTGCCCTTCAAAGGCCTCTCTTTGAAGTCTCCCCGACTTCAAAGGGACAACTGGGTATACGTACTGGACTCCTGACACCACCAACTCAGTATACATTTGGACCCGAAGGCATTCTGCCAGAAGATAGACTGCTGTGCTGCTGAAAGGACTGTCACTCTGCTGGACTTTGCTGGACTCCTGCTTTGCTGTGCCGTCCCTGTGCCTACTGACCACCTTGTCTGGGAGTGAAAAGGACTGGACCTGCATCTCTACAACCCCTTGGAACCAAAGTGACTTTAAGGGCTTGCTGGCTTGCCTCCTGTTCTGAAGTCTCAGGAACATCAAATACTTCCAACAACCTTGCTACAGCCTCTGCCAACTGTGCGTCATGCCCTGCAAAGTGGTGCCAGTCCAGTCCTGGTCTTTGGAGGTGGGTTTTCTGGCTGTCTTCATCGAAATACACACATTGGCATTGTTGCGCAGTTCGAAACCGATGCATCTGTCCTGGGTGCCGATGCATCACCGCTGAGGATGAAGACATTGCATCACCAGCTGTGTGACTCGATGATGATACATTGGTTTCATCGAGAGGGGTTCACCAATGACGTAGCTTTGACTGCGCGGATTGAAACTGATGCATCGCCTACTTCTAGCCGGGTCAACAATAAAGCATCGCCTCCTCTGCTCCTCGTATCAGGTCTTCAACGTCGGCGCATTTCCTCCATCCAAGTTACTTTTTCAGTGGGGCCTGCATGGCTCCTGTATCCGACCCACGCTGCATTGTGGTTGGCCTGAACTTTCAGATTTGATCCTGTCAAGTGCGACCAGATAGCCCGGGTTGGTGCTTTATGTTTCTAAGCACTATAATTCAAGATATTCTTTAAAAATTAATTTATAACTCCGGTCCTACTTATTGGATTTTTTTTCATTGTGGTTTTGTTTTCTTCATTATATTAAGCTCTATGTTCCTAACCTGGTAGGATTATTTTTGTGTGGTGTTTTCACTGTTTTAGTGTATTATGTGTTGCACAAATACTTTACACATTGCCTCTTAAATTAAGCCTGCATGCTCTGTGCCAGTCTACCAGAGGGTGAGCACAGGTTAATTTAAAGTGTGTTTCTGTTTTACCATGACTAGGATTGCAGTTTCTTCTTGGACAAGTTGAATAACTCTGCCAACTAGAAACCCAATTTCTAACAAGGACCATGATTTCAATGGAAGGCCATGGATCCTGGGAAGGTACAACATTGAACATATTCTCTTTAGCATATGTCACTTGTAATCAGCAGGAGATAACAAAGAAAGACCTATTGCTATTTAGTTGATCGTCAGAATGTGGTTACATAATTGTTCTCTCCATCTTTGAGATCACCTACACTCATGGGTTCACCAATCAGATTGTTTCAGTAGAACAAAACAATAATAAGGGCCAGCAACTTTGAGGAGAGCAGCTTCTTGCAAATGTGTACATAAATGCAGGTAGTCATGCTGACAATAAGTAAATGGAGAGTTCCATTATCAAAGGACAACATTCTTCACCCTACTAGCCAGCACAGAGTAAGTAAGCTTCCAAAGTGAGTGTGCTGTTATCTTTCAGAAGCAGATGTGGAGCAGATATACAGGAAGACATCTGGAGCCAAATTTGTCAGCAGATAAGTAGCTTCTCCTTTTATATTTAGTAGGAGGGACACAAGGCCCAAGTCTGGTAGCACATTAGTTCAAAGCAGATCAATGAATGTTACTCAACCAACAAAAATGGAAGGTCTCTTAGATGGAAGTAATTATAATTTGGAAGCACACACACCTGTGGGTCAAATCATTTCTAGTCATTATCCTTGACTCTCTTAAATAAGGTTAGGGACCCAAGTTTTAACTGACTGGAAATGTGTCAGTATCTCCATCTCCCAGTCTAAGCTATGTTTATTTCATGTCCTCCAAGCTCTATATTTTAAAAAAATGTGTTACTTCTATGGTCTTTACATACATGAATATAGTACTAAACTCTGTTCACAGTCCAGAATACTCAGTGGTAGTGGGTTTGGAGACAGAGGATACAACCCAATTTGTAAGAATTATAGATAACATTGGACACAAGTCTTAAGGTATGTGTAAGAAATTGGGTTATTGGTTGAGAGGGTGGAAGTCCCACTCAGGCAACAATCGCAATCCTTGTCAGGGTGAATCACAAAAGTCACTTAATAAACCTGTGCTTAACCCTCTGGTAGCTTGGCACAAAAGCAGTAAGGCTTAACCTAGAGGCAAAGTGTAAAGTATTTGTGCAGCACACAAACAGTAATAAAGTGAAAACATAACACAAGATAAACCCAAAACCAATTTAGAAAAACAGAGTAAATTGTAATAAATAAAATGGGACTAGAACAACAAAAATCCAATTAGTACAACTGCAGATATGCAGTTTCAAAGTTTTAGGTAGATATAGCAGGTCAGGTCAAAAGACTTTATTCAGTTTGAAACAAACCATAAAAGCAGATTTAATATACAAACAGTGAAAGGGCAAAAGAAGCAGACATTTACACTAGTAAAATAACAGCAGGCATACAGTATGTCCTAGAGTTTTGATTAGACAAGTATTAAAGTGACACAGTACATTTAACAAGTTTGTTTAAAATACATAACATATAAAACACAGTATTGTTGGGCGTTAATGAATAAAAAAAGCAACCTAGTCTAGTTCATTAAAAGAAATACTCAGAATAAAAGAATGTAATTGTTTCCCAACAATTCTCCTACTCTTATCTACAGCAGCTAGGAATCTATAAATAGTGTGGCATACTTCATCTGTATAAAGCAGCTGCGAAACCTCAGTACTTCTTTGCACTTCTGAATGTTCAAAAGTCTCAGTAGCGGTCTCAATATCTGATTACGTTGCTGTTTATACAACTTACAAAAAAAAAACGATGGAGCAGTGATTGAGACACTGTAGCATTGAAGGGACATGGCACCAAATCCTTGTTTGTGAATGCATTGGAGGGGTAGGACACCAGAAAATGCATCAGTCCAAGCCTATATCTGACCGAGTAACACCTTTGTTTACGTGGTATCTTGAGCAGATAGGGTTCAATACCTGAAGTAGTACTCAGGTGAAGATATAGCTTGACTGACCTGTTCTTCAAGTCAGCCGTCCATCTTCTCTCAACTAAAAGCTTTAATACTTTGCCTTTTGCTGTAGCTTTATCTGCACAGTTAATACACAACTGGTTTTCAAAAAGGTCCATCCTATCAATTGATCGGTGATCCTCTCTAACGTGTGTGAGCCATTTTATTTTGTGTGCCGCTGCCAGCCTAAGGCAATCAGAGATCACTACCTTGGTCAGGGCTGCTTTTGGTCTGGACCAGGCCGACAGCCATAGCATTGCGTGTGCCAGTTTTAATGTATCCCTCAGATATTGGAGGCCCAATTATTCATGAACAATTGCAGATGGAATACTATTGGGAAGTGACAGCAACCTGCGCAGGAACCTGTTTTCACTGGTTGGAAGATCAGGAAAGTCTTTGTACCCCCAAACCCCTGCTCTGTAAGAGACAATCAGAATTGGTTTGGCTTTATATATCGTAAGTGCCGTGTCCAGGGGCATGGCCCCTAGCTTAGCAGCAAACTTAAACAGAGAAGCGACGGCTTGTTCAAAGCGATTAATCCTAATGTGCCTTAGATGCTTCCAGGTATTTTTATTATCAAACTAAATAGGTAAACGTGGGCACACAAGTAAGTACATAACCGTTATTATGAAATGGTGTTATGCGACTATGGGGGCGGCCACAGACCACAGCAAAAGATTTAGTTTTATTTTATTACCAGGCCTAGATAAGACAAACAAATCACAAAGGTATCCAGAAGTTTCTACAATCCCCTTCCCATTCTGGCATCAAAACACAATCGTCCACATACATGAGTACAGGCAGCAGACGATTCTCTAGCTTAGGTGGATCAGCTGTGGCATGTAACAGGTGTTCATCAAGATCATTAATATAAAGACTAAAGAGGTAAGGTGCTAGCATGCACCCCTGCCTTACCCCTTTTCTGATCTTTATGTAGGGGATGCATTCTCTGCCTGGCCCGAATCTGATATAACCCTCCACGTTCATGTGCAGATGAGCGAGTAAGTGGACAATTTTGGGGTTAGCATTAGCTTTTATTAACACGTGCCACAGCTTTGCCCTTATTACATTGTCAAATGCTGCACTAAGGGCCATAAATGCCACGTAGAGACTACTTTTTTACAGTGACATGTTTGCTTGTGTGTAAGTGGAGGTTTAGTCACTGGTCAACTGTCCCTATACCCTGTCTTAAGCCATATTGTGCCGGTGTTAGGATGCAGTTTTCATTAGCCCAGATTTCAAGGTGGTCCAACAATACTCTACCCAACACTTTGGCCATCAAGGTAATTAAAGATATTGTACGGTAGCAATGGGGGTTACTTTTTCTCGTTTTTTAAAAATTGTGACAATAATTGCCCTGGACCAAGATTTAGGAGGACCTAGTTGACACACACTACACAGCACGTTCGTCAGGACTGGATTCCAGAATGGGAGGTTGTTGATATAGTAATTAAAAGCATAAAGCACCACTTGTGGTCATCTGGTCATGCTAGACTGGGGGAAAGTCACAAGTTTAGGCCGACCGTGATGGAGCGTAGACCGGATACTGGGACCAGGTGAGTCCCATGATAAAGTTACCTTCTCAAGTTCCAACGCCAATAGTTCCATTCATGATAGAAGAGGTCACGAGGAGCAGAGGAAGTATCACAGATGGTCGGCGCTGTAGTGCAAAGAGGTGGTCAGGTGTTGCGGACGGTCATTGCTGGAGCTTTGGGTTGGCAGTCAACGCAGACTGGTGTTGCTGTAGCACAAAGAGTCGAGTTTATTGGAGCTTCACGCAGGTAGTCGACACAGACGGCAAAGTCTCGTGGTGAACGGGAGCAAGGCAGGCCTCAAGCCACAGGAAAGACTGCCGGGGAACAAGGTAGTCCTTTGTCTGTAATGTCCACAGGTCCAGGAGTGTACAGAGGAGTTGCTTTGAGGGTCCAATATTTATACCTGGTGCCAGACTTTGCGGAGAGGGGGACATCCTGGCTACCTCCACATCCTTGTCTGAAAAGTTCTTCCCTTCCCTGCCAAGGTTCCAAGAAGTTTAGGGTGACAAAAGACTAGTGTCAGGTTCCTTTGTGTGTGCTTGAGGCAACTCCCTTGAAATATAAGTGAGCCAGGGAACAGCTTCACCCCCAATCATCCTGGCAGGATGGCCTACCTGCCAACACCTAGTCCCACTTTTGTCCTGATGTCTGGGAGGAATACCCAAAGCCCAATAGCTAAGCTAATCACAGTCATGTGACCGAGGGCACTGGGAGCAGGCACCAAATGGTTAGGCCAGAAATGTCAACTTTCTAAAGGTGGCATTTTTTTTAATTGTGACTTAAAATCCGACTATGCCTTTAAATAGGATCTTAGATTGCAATTCATTTGAGTCCAAACATGATATTTCTAGCTGCTCCCCATCAAAAGTTAGCACTTATTAGATTAAATAAGTTAACACAATGTTTCCCAATGGGAGAGACAGGTCTTACAGTAGTGAAAAATGAATGTAGTTGCTTTACACTATCAGGATATGTTAACCTTAAGTACACATGTCCTACATTTTAAATACAGTGCACCCAGCCCTATGAGCCTTTAGAGCCTACCTTAGGGGTGACTTGTATGTATTAAAATGAAAGGTTTATTTTCCCAGGTCGAAATGGCAGATACGTTTTAAAAGGATACTTTAGTGGTTGGCACAAGGTTTATTTTCCCAGGTCGAAATGGCAGATACGTTTTAAAAGGATACTTTAGTGGTTGGCACATGTAGCATTTAATTTACAGGCCCTGGGTACATGTAGTCCCATTTACTATGGACCTTACTAGTAAATTAAAACTGCCAATTAGGCATAGGCAATGTTGTCATATTTTAGGGAGAGAACACGAGCACTTTACCACAGGCTAGCAGGGAAAATGTGTTCAGAGTCCTAATGCCAATAAAAACGGGCCTAGTATTAGAAGGTAAAAATCCGGGGGGACCCTGTCAACAGGGCCAGGTCCAGCAGTATGTAATGCAAAAGCAAGCTGTGGGATATATCTATGAATGTAAATTGAAGAGAGGTGAGAGCAACAATAAGCTTTATTAACAGCAAAGGTTTATATTGAAGAAAGGCAGAAGATGAAGTACACCTCTCAATTTGCTGCAGAATTGGGTTTGATAATCACAAACCAGTTAGTCACACATTATTTTTTTTTAGAGGATTAAAGGATCCACCTTACATAAATTCATATGTTGAAAAACATGTGAAGTTTTATGACTGGGTTGCTGAGGAAAGTAGGAAAGACCCAGAGGTTAGGATTACAAGCAGGAGTATGAGCAAAAATGAGGTAAAACCTTTCTCAATATATCAAGGGACAGTGCAAAAAAAGTAAGATGTGCAGAATGTGGTGCTTTAAATACTGGTTATACATATTAGGACTAATTCCTAGGTGAAAAGCCCACAGTATTGTAATACACCTGGTAAATACCACGCTCTGTGGCGATGGCGATTACCAGGGGTGTTATACCCCATTCCACTTCTGACCTGAATCGTTGAAGAATGCATTAGCTAAACTTTGGTAATAATTAATCAAACATGTTTATTTAAATATCAGACATATCACACATGTACTGTAAAATCATAGTTTAACATGATTTTACCTTTGTGTTGAAAATGTGTTGCGTTTCAACCATAAAGGACACCTTCAAGGAACAGCTGCAAACAAAAAGAAATTCATTATTAGAAAACAATCTGCACTCCCTTGTGAAATCTGATACTGTACTGCAAGGATCACATGATGCCACAGCAGGTGTGTGTCAGACATTTTAGCGGAAAGGTGATATACGGTTTGATTTAATACTTCATAGATGTGTCGCAGGACAATGGTGGCATAAGTGAAATATCAATTTCGCATGCAAAGTTTGGTGGAGGTGACATTATGAAGATGGAACTTTTATCCATATACTATAGCTACATAGAGAAGGGGACCTTCTCCAGAGCCGTAAGGGTGGAGAGGATATTCCTGGTGGGGATACGTCCTCCCGTACTAAATCTTATACTACAAAAAGTACCCCACAGGCTTATAAACACAGTCTATGAGCTCCAAGCGATGAAATGGGAAAAGTGAAGGAAGCCTTTCAGTTGTTACCCACTAGACTATGGGAAAGGAAGCAATTCCTTTTGTTAATATAACCCTCACACACTCTGGTAGTGTCATGCTTCATCATGTCAGGAGTCAGGGTGGGCTCGACCATGTTTCAGGGAGCATTTAGGAAGAAATGGCCAGGGGGTATAAAGATTAAAAATCCTCCCGCAGATCACAGGTATCCCTTTATTAGCGGAACTGCAGGGGATATTAAAATACAAAAGGGAAATATGCGGGTCACACAGAGTTTTATGGTCCTATGACCCTAGTGCCAACATGTTTCAGTCCGAAAAAATGGCCTAATCAGGTCCCGGACTTTCTTCAGTGCAAAAATATCCTCCCTGGTAATTAAAGCATTAGGTTATTGCCTATCTATATACACATATATTTAAGGGCAGATAGCTGCTCCTTAGTAAAAAACCGGAAACAGACAACTTATCTTGTTTTCCTGAAGGTTTGTATTACTCCATCCCAATTCGGGAGAGTGCACGCTTCACAAGGGATCGCTGCATTGCAGGGGGTAGCCCTTTAGTCAGACTTACGCGAAGGGTCCTGCCCCGTAAGCACACCTACTCGGTCTGCGCCCCTGGGCTTTCGCGAAAGGAACAGGGCTCTGGGAAACACAGAATTACTGCTGATAAATGCAACTTCCAAGAGACTCAGCCATGTTCTTAGTCTCAACTGCATCTTTGCTTCAATACCTTTGCACAAAATGTTTTCCACCACAAACTAATGCTTTACAAACAACCAAATAAATAATTGAACAAACTATTTGTATAGTTCTATACACTCTTCTGGTTTTATTCCATGAAAACTTTAAATAAAAAAATCTGTTGCTTCACCAAAACTGCTCCTGTCCTCTCTCACCCTATGTAGCTGATGAATAAGACTGAAATCGTTGGCATGTCCAGAATATCTACTTGCCTAAATGTAATCCATATGGATATCCATTGTTTGGGCCAGGTTAGATTTCATAAAAATGCTTTTCAGCTGCTGATCCACTCCCATGAGACTGAGTACCTTTGGGGTTGTAAGCTCTCCATCATTAATATTTTTTGATTAAAACTTTGAAGACATGTGCATGGAGACAGGCTGCTTCAGGTCTGTTAGAAATGGGGGTCTCTAGTTGGCAGAGGTAGGTACCTTTGACCAAGTAGGGACCTTTGCTTCTAGTCAGGGTAAGGGGGCTACACTCCTAAATAACCCCTGCTCACCCCCTTGGTAGCTTGGCACGAGCAGGAAGGCTTATCTCAGAGGCAGTGTGTAAAGCATTTGTGAACACATACAGTAATACAGTGAAAACACTACAAATGGACACCACACCAGTTTAGAAAAATAAGTAATCTTTATCTAGACTTAACACAAGACAAAACAACAAAAATCCACAATACAATACTCAAAAATATGACTTTCAGATGGTAGAAATAGCTTAGTTCAAATTAGATGGTAACTGCGTCACTTGGTTCTCAAAGTAACTGGGATGCGTCACGCAATGCAAACAAAAGGGTTGCAGGGAAGTTGATGCGCCGTTCCTTACACTCAGGGGAGTGGATGCATCGGTTTCTTACTGCAGCGCAGGGGAGGTGATGCATCGCTTCCTTACTGTGTGGGGAGTTGCTGCGTCATTTCTTACTGCGGCCCGGTGACGATGCGACAAGATGGCGCCTCGATGCGATGTGACGATCCGGTGCGATGCGACAAGATGGCGTCTTTGGTGCAATGCGACAACGCAGATGCGATGCGTGCACGCCCGACGGCCGTGCGGCGAAATCGATGAACTTTGGAGCCGCGACAGGCCCTGCGACACGCTTCTCCGGTGATGCGACGGCAACCTCTGCGGCGGCGGCACGCTTCTCCGGTGATGCGACATGCTTCTTCGGCGATGCGACGGTGAACAGCTGCGGTGGTGACACGCTTCTTCGGCGATGCGACGGCAACTGCTGCCGCGGCGTCACGGTTCTTCCTCGTTGCGTCGCGCTTCCAGCGACACGCAGACACTAGAGGTACCCAGAACAACAGCAGGCACCTCTCTGCAGGTAGAATTCCCAGCAAGGAAATTCAGGGGGAGCTGGTGGTGAAGTCTTGGTGTCCCAGTGACTTCAGACAGGAGGCAAGCTCAGCTTCAAGCCCTTGGAGATCTTCCTCAAGATGATAAAGTACACAAAGTTCCTTTTTCCCTTTCCTTGGAAATGAGTAACCACTGCAGGCCAACCCCAGACAGCAAGCAGCACTGGGGCAGTCTCCTCCTTCAGCTTCCTTGGTTTCTCTCCTTGACAAAGGTCCGTCTTGATTCCCAGAAGTGATCTAAAGTTCTGGGGTCTGGGCCCCAATATTTATACTAGTAAATCCTTTGTTCTCTGAAGGCAGAGAGTGTCTGTGCCCAGCCAAAACCAGTTCTGTCCTCCCTGGTGCAGCTTCCTGGCAGGAGGTGGAGACAGCATTGTTGAAAGCAAACTTGGCCCAGGTAGCTGAAAGGAAATCCCTTCCCCCTACTCTCTATTCTATGAGGGCTCAGGTTGGTGAAAGGAAATCTCCTCCCCCTACTCTCTATTAAATGCAGGTCCTATTCTGCCCAGCCCTGACCCATCAGACTGCTGGAGCCAAGACCCTCTCCAGCCCCCTATCACTCACAAACCAGACATGGAATACACAAACCTAGCAGAGGCAGGCTGGTTGGTTAGGCAAGAAAATACCTACTTTCTAAAAGTGGTATTTTCAAACACAGAATGTATAAATCACCCACACTAAAAGATGTATTTTAACATTCTGAGTTCCGGCATACTAAACTTTAACTTCCTATCTTGTTCCTAGGGTCAGTTAGGATTATAAGATGTTATAATCAAACTGCCCATTCTGGCCTATGGGAACAGATAGCCTTGCAATAGTGAAAAACGAAATTGGCTGTAATTCACTATTAGGACATGCTACACACATCAGGGCATGTCCTACCTTTTCCATACAATGCACCCTGCCCTTGGGCCTACCTTAGGGGTGACTAATATGTAAAAAAAGGGAAGGTTTAGGGACTGGAAAGTGGGTGCACTTGCCAAGTCGACATGGCAGTCCCAGACTGCACACAGGCTCTGCAATGGCAGGCCTGAGCCATATTTTACAAGCTGCTTCTGTGGGTGGCACAATCAGTGCTGCAAGCCCACCAGCAGCATTTGATTTACAGGCCCTGGGCACACATGGTGCACTGTACTAGGGTCTAACAAGTAAATCAAATAAGCCAATCATGGAGTCACTAATCCAATACAACAATTTACAATAGGGAGCACTTGCACTTTGGCACTGAATAGCAGTGGCACAGTGCCCAAAGCATCTAGACCAGCAAAAACATATCAAAAATACAGGAGGCAACAGCAAAGAATGGAAGGGAGACCCACGCCAATGGTGCCAGGTCTAACAAGGTCCATCATTGGTGTTTTGCGTATAATTTTGGTTGTTTTTTAAAAGCCTTGCCTTTATATTCGTTTGTCTTTCTGTCAGTTCTGATCTAATATTAAATTACTATTTCTCCACATTATCCTGATTCAACACAAGTTTAATATCACCAAAGGCATACTAAAATGTCACGGAGGAAGTATATTTTTCATTAAAATATGATAATTCTGAAACAGAGAAAACAAATTTGTGCACATGCTATTCAAGTATGAGGCAGGAACATAAAAGGAAAATTTATACTTAACCTATACAAATCAATTAACAACATAATTGGTGTTAACCATCTGCAACAATATATCTAAGGTCATTAGAAACATATGATAACTAGAATACAACCCGTACTCACTTTCTAATTACGAAGTGGCTGTTTTGGTAGAGTCATTTTGGGCCCAGTCATTTTGTATTTATCAATTGCCTTTAAGCATTTGCAATTGATTAGGGATTTTAACAGATTTACACATATGAGCAAATTGATGACTCAATGTTTCTCCATGCATTTGAGTTAGAATATTAATTTGTGGTATACATTTTCTGAAGCAAGGATACTGAAACTTGTCCATTATGTTTCAGTTTGAGATGATTGCATTATATTTTGTTTGCTTCTTATTTATGATAGTCTTTTTACTTATGCCTCTAATATAATTTTATATTTGCTATGGGTGTACACGTAGGATGCAGCAAGTTTTTACAAATCTCTGGAGATGTGCAACACTGAGGATAGAGCAACTGTGTTTGACTTGTTACATCATGAACTGAATTTGGTTTTAATAGTGCTTTCATGTGTGCTTATAATTTTTCATGGGACTTGTAATTGGATGTTTTCCTCTTGCCCTGTAAATCGAAGCAAAAAATGTATTGTGAAAAGCAAAACATGTATTGTGAAACGTGTTTTGTAGCTGCTATTTTGTTAACATAATAAAGCCTACTTAACCTGATGCCTCACTGGTACATCTGGGAAGATGTTCTTCTTGAAGCCTCTGGCTTCGGTGAGCTACCTAAATGACTATTCAACCAATAAAAAACAACGCATTTGAAACTCGTGTGGTACAGTTTTTGAGTTAGCTTTTAGATGGCTGAAATTATGGTGCAGTACCAGATTAAATTTCGCTTACAAAAGATTGTCCATTGGAGTTAATAATATTACTTCTAAACACAGATGATGTTTTTGTAAACTATATTTAGGACTCAATATTTATGTCAGTTATTTCTGAATACAATATTCCAATATGCAACCTTAGTTATAGGATCAAATCAAAGAAACTACCCAGGAACATTCAAGATAAAGTTTTCAAAATTGGGTTTAGGGGAAGTATTAATTTTGGTTATCCTATGTATTTTGAGATTTGCATAAAATCTGCTGAGCGAACTCATTTTCACAAGGGGAGACAGTTTCAATAGACTGATTTTCTACACCTTGTGTTTTACCATTTGATTCTTTAACAACTATACAAAGCAATCAAAAGTGAGATCTGTTCGATGTTTACAATGGGGTAGTTCGGAAGAAGGGTCAGAGGAGATGGGAGTGTGGGGATATTGCATCATGGGGGATGTTTCGCAGCTGAAAGTGGAAGACTTGATGTGAGTCTTATACATCCCCAATCTTATACAATGGCCGAGCTTTGGGAGAAACGTGTGTGGGAAAAGATGGATTGTGACTTTTTATGGAGTGGTCTGACATCTGGATAATTTAAAGTTGCTTTAAAATATGGGGTTCAACCACTTTCAAATGTACACAGGTGATGGAGCCTGCTGGATCAGCTTTGGGATGGCATTCCAGATCCTAGAAGTAAAGCCACATGAAAAATAGTGTTTAAACTTAACCTTTTATGCATTTCCTGACCTTAAATTTGGTGATGCAAGTGATGCATATGCATGTGAGCTCTAGAAGTAGTTTTAATGTTCGCTATTAGCTATGGCAATAGCTTAGTACTTTGTAGACAGCGCAACCAGTCTACTCTGCGCCCCACCAGGCTCCCCCCTTGCCATCCAACTCTCTCACCCCCTCACTCTCCCTCCTAACTCCCCTCCCTCACGCTACTCCCTCCCCCTCCCCCTAGCAACCCATCCTTGCCCCCACCTTTACCTTTGACATCTAACCTACCGCACAGCCTCCCTCTGATCTCCCATTCCCCCACTCCCCTAACTCCCACTCTCCTTATCCCCTACTTTATCTCCCCCTGCTCACCTCCACACACCCACCCGAACCTAATTAATCTCTACCCACGTGAGCTTATTATTTGACCTTTGTAAATAACATTCATATTTAGCTGCTCTCCTTATATTGGCTCTTATTGCAATGCTTTTGACCAAATGTATTGATTATTGTACCTCCTCATACTCCTGCAAAGCGCTCTGATACCCCTGGGTCTAGCCAGCGCTATATAAAACCTTTTAAATAAAATAAATAAATAAATAAATAAATAAAATGGGATGTGGATGCACACTAGGAGGCAATCAGGCTCTCTGAGGATCAGAGTTATCCAGTTATTCATATGAAGATCTTTTATGATGTTTGTAACTGCATCTAGGACAGTTGTCAGGTGAATCAAATGGATCTGTGGGATACCATCTGGATGCTGAATGTTGCTTCAGCCAAGCTTGTAAAAAGTCACAACTAGTAATGTTTCACAGTGTTGTTCTAGTGTCCTGGTTTTACATGATCAGCAGGGACTGCATTAGCAGAGAATGGCAATCACACTGTATATGGGTCAGAGAGGGACTGCTCATCAAAACTAGATGTTAATACTAGTAAGCAAATCTGCATGGGCGTTTAAGCCCATCTGTTCAGTATGTGTTCTCATCTGTTAAAGTCATTGGTGGCTTATTAGTGCAGATTGGTAGGAGAATGAAGTGAAAAGTGATAGTAAATATTAGCAAAACTAAGTGATATGCAAAGGGTTGAGCTGAGCCAAGGAGATAGCTTTAGGCTACTCTGCCCGCATATCTGGAGAGATGAGTGCATGTATGGGAAAATCACGAAAACAGCTTAAGCTTGATTACCATCTTCACATTTTGTCACAATCCTACCAAAAACACCATTAATGTTCATACTACTCCCTTATTATAATGAATTAATTCTTCCCATTCCATCTGCCATTGCTATCAGTTTTGAAAAAATCACGACATATATAAACATACATAATAGCTTGTTGTTCATATATACGAAAAGGCTTTGGTATAAGAAATTATCCCCATTATCGCAGAAAAGCTGTTTCTATACCAGGAAAATCATTTGAGCTCCATTAAAATATTTAACCAACAAGATTTGGCAGAAATAATAATTGGTTTGTGGTTATTTCTCTCCATTTGCGATTACTATTGCCTGCACCTATATGACCCCCTTTGCCATATACTTGTCTACCATATTTTACCAACTAATCTGCTGCTTTAAATACCACCTCTTCTTTATGTGACACTCTGATACAAAAAAGTGATGCTGATTCTCTTTCGTAATCACTTTTGCTGTCTATTTTTTATTTAATTAATGTTTCTTTTTTAACTAAATAAAGCCACATTTGTAAACTCCTATCCATTGAGTATACCAAGTGTCTTTATACTCCGGTTTACTTTGATCGTTCAATGAATATATTGATATGACATCACCCACTATTCATCATATCAAATGTACATGATTCATATATTGCTTGGGTGGCTAGTGAGTTTGTTTCTAATGAACATCACTTAATAGCTTTTAAGTAGCTTGACCATTACTCAATGTCATGGTGCATCAAAAAACCTTCGGGATTTGGGGATTTTCCAAACGTTCTTGGTCACTAACATACACACTCTAAATCTTAATCAGTTTCCACATTTTTCCTTGAACTTGCTTTTCATATGTTACAATTTAGGGCCCTATTATGATGTCAGTTGGAAAGCCTTTGACCACAGGTCAGAGGCTTTCCGACTGACATCCCTGGTTGACTTCCGACCGCCTAATTACAATGTAGGCAGTCGGAAGTCAAACCAGACGGTCATTCCGGCTGGCTTCTGATGGGCTGAAGGAGCCCGTCGGCCAGTCGGAACCTCACCGTAATCTCTTTAGGACGGCGTTTCCGCTGTCGGAATTACGATGTTGGTTTCACACAGCCTTTCTGTGCTGGCCTTTCCACCATGGAAAGGCTGTCGGAAAGCAACTTTGGGGGCCTTTAGCAGGGCCTTCTTGCCTCCGCGGGCTACGGTTGTGGGCCTTAGGGGTACCTAAGGTGCCCCCCTATAAATCCCTGCAACCTGTGGCAGGCCCCATGAGGAGCCTGTCACAGGGTGCAGGGATTTACACAAACTCCCATTTCTCTATAGGAGCTTGTGCTGCAACCGCTTTCCGACCACAGTACAAGCTCCCATAAGGAAATTGGAGTGTGCAACCGCACCATGTGCGGTCGCATTGTAATAATGTGGTCGGGACTGGAGGTCGATCGGTCCCGAATCCACGGCGATGTCGGTCTAAAGCAACTCCGACCTACATCGAAATAAGGCCCTTAATTGTCTCTTTTCTTTTGCACTGGTTAACTGCTGACATTCTGTGCATGATGCAGCAAATTGCCGAAACCTTGGATACTACCAGCATGTTCTCTGTGTTGCCCTGACTAAAACACACTTGCAGTTATACTCGTAAGAAGAAGAAACTCACCAACCCATTATTTTTTCTATTATCTCACTTTGACATTATTGTCCTCTACAAAGTGCAACCTGTAGGATACCTCTTACAGTCACAGATTTAGAGTCAGTCTTCTAATGTTTGCCTTCCTCAAAGGATCTCTTATCTGCGTCTTCTCCTGATTCCTCCTGCTTCATTGGTGAAGTCGATAATGATTTAAAACAGCGGTGTGAAAATGAACATGACTGGTATATCAGAATTGGTCTACTTCTCTTTGCTTCTCCTCTGTCTTCTGGACTTAATAGCAGCAGTCTCCTTTTCCATTCTGTCTGATTATGAAATAGCTCATGTAATTCACAATCAAACCCCTAATGCCCTTTTAAGTCTATGCCTATTAATATTTGTATTCCTGCCGGTCCCTCTTATTTAACTCTTCACGCCTCTCTGTGTTTTGCTTTAGACCTTAAACTTTGCAAATATTCAACAATCAATTATTTTCTTTGTACACTCCAGTTAGGCTCTCATTCTGAGCACTTTACTAAAACAGCTACTCCTACTGCATATTTATTTACTGCTTTTACAGTCTGTCTAAAGCAATCCAGGCCCCAGTGGACATTAAGGTGCAACATAAAAGTAGGTGAAGGATACAATGTGATGAGGATATGGCATAAATTACTGTGGGGGTTATAGAAGTGCCTTACAAAAATATACAAAACTAAACCCTAAACCGAAACCAATCCAACACACTCTCATGGACCTCCTACTAACCGTAGGAATAAAAAACATTCTATGCAAATGGAAATCTTTTCATAACCTGTCAAACCACACTTGGTGGACATAGGTCTGTTTCATGAGAAGCGTGGATAATATACTTTCAATTAACAAATCCCAGAAGCTATGGAATAAACTAGATTTATATATGCAAAACATCAAACCCCCATAAAAGCATACTACCCTCATGCCCCTATAGGTGGCACTTCACCAACTCAACGCTACATGTTATATCAGCAATTACCTACCTTCGCATCAATGCCAGTTATATGACAGAGACATCTGCCTTAGACATCTCTTTTCCCCTATCCCTTTTCCTCACTCTCTCTCTTTCTTCCCATCCCTCTATCCCCCAGGGGCTCTTCTTTTTGTTATCCCCCTTTTCCCATCCTTCTCCTTCAGGATTTACCTCCATTAATATTTCTGAACATTGGTAGATATTTTAGAGCGATATCAACCAAATACGTCATGTTTTACTCTTGGACGTTTTTGTATACCATGAGGATTTTTCTCATATAATTGTCAAATACCCCCTGGTATTACCTCCCCTTTGTCGTTGTAGACCCTAAAAACCAATATAATTATTTGAAATAAAAGAAACAATCCAGCCCCCAGTGGGCATTAAGGTGCAGCAATATAGAGGTGAGGAGATGTGCATAAATTATAGCGGGGGTTAAAGAAATGCCTTACAAAAATATAAATAGGAAGATAAATCATATTCACAAAGAGTTGTACAGCATAAAATAATCGGAAGAATACTGAAGTTGATACACACACTACGGAAGGAGGAGAGAGTGCATTGCCAGCACAGGTAGTCTGCAAGGTATCTTTTGGCACTGATTGATCAGGGAGAGGTAGTCATCCGGGAAAAGACCGGTACTGACTGAGACCGATCAGAGGGTCACAATACAAGCCTTAGGTCGCTGATGTTAAAATGTGCTGGCAAATCAGGGAGATGCCAGTGCTCTTTTTTAAAGTCAGGTGAAACAAAGTAAGGGGAAGGTAGTACCAAATTAAGGAGTGGGGCACATCCAAAGAAGGATTGTGTAACTCAATAATCTATTTGAACTGCTTAACCCATATGTGAGGAATATGACACTCTGCAACAGACAGACTAGAACTTATTTTGTTGCAACTATCTTTCGGTTATCTTTTCTCTTGTATGGTGCAGAAAGGCTTACTTGGCATTGTTAAGTACCACAGTGTTTTAAACAAGCACTCACTCTCTTAGATTGCAAATGCAGGACTCAAAGTTATACATAATATAGGTTTATGTGGATGGGATGTATTTAAGTGATGTCTATAAAGGCAGTGTAATAACCTACACTACAATAGTATTGTCTGAAGTCTATAACTGTACCAATGTACACCAAGTCCCCGAAGGCTTGTGCAACTCAGTCCAGTACAGATCTGTACAGCTTTTGCAAAACTTCCATCATGGCTGCTTATCTGATGCTGTGTCATTAGCAAAGAAAGAGGAAGGACTGAAGTTTCAAAGCATTATATATGGACAATGGGGGCCAGATTGATAGAACAGTATGGAAGATGGTCTAAAGTGCTCATGGGAAATATAGTTTATATTTCTGTACATTGTTTCATTGGCTGCTGTGTTTTTCAGTAGTAAAAGAAAGAGACGCATAATCCTCACCTTCATATCCTTAATAGAATTTCAAATTCTTGACGCAATAACTATAAATTCTTTTATTTGACTCATACTTTGAGGCAGCACACTCTGTGCATAGGTTTTCTTCCCACTCTTGTCATTATCTGTGTAACCACCAAATGATACATTGTATCTGACTGAGCACATATTTCACTTAACAGATTTATGGCAAACAGAAATGATTATGATAACCTTTACACAAATGATGACAAACTTGTGTTAAGCTCCACTTTTTTGAAAAACAACATGCACATTTTATTTAGATACTGCATCGTAAAAGCATGCAGTAGGTAGAACTGAAAATTTTATATTTTATGTTCAACTTCAATAGATGTGATCATTAAACAACTATTAATGATTTAGATTTTATGGTTTGATAATGCGATATTAATGAAAACTAAGAAAATCTATGTGCAATAGATTTATTTACATGGGAAAGGTATGTATTAATATTTCATGTTATAACGTGTGCACCGAAAATAACAAAAGAAAAGTAGGTGCTACATGAGATTTAGTTTAGAGCTATATTTGTGAAACCTTCCTCTAACGTACATTTATTATATGTGTACATTGAATAGAATTCACTTAAAGAGATTTATATGTGTTTATCCTATATGTGTAACATTGACATTTACTAAAATGTTATGGGTACCTTATACTTACACTAATTAATTATGATTTGACTGAAGTGTTTATCAATGCATTCACTTATAAAAATGAAAAATGTTAGTTGTTATTAATGTGAGATTTTTAATTCATCACAACTGAATCATGCATTTGCAATATTTCATGTAGGCCTCATTTCTTGCTCTTTACAACGTGAACTTGTGAACTGAATAGTTTGAAGCTTGTGGGAATATTCAGCAAAGTCACCATTTGTATTCCAACTCTTGAATGTTTTCTTTGACATTCTCCATACAGCTCAACTGCAATTGAAACATTTTTTGTTACATACTAGAACAGCTGCCTGGGAATGGAGAATCGACAAGTCATAACGTTTTTTCCTTTTCCTCTCTGAAAAATCTAATTGTTTATACGACTAAGCTTAAATGATTTAATAAAGCTATATAATTAGAATTACTTAATTTTCCGGAATTGTATTCTTTTACCTACTACATCACCGTCATCCCATCAGGGACTGACCAATAAGATGGAGTGGTCTGACATTTCTGGTGATGCCAAGGGGTGTCAACCCAGACATCTATGGCGTATAATTGCTCAGATTTTGTAATTGAACCTGGCGCGCCCCCATTTTGCAGCAGTGATCATTTACGGCTTGGATATCTGATGACTAAAGTGAATTGTGATGTAACACTATGATCTGTGGCCGACCGGTGTGCTAGCGCAGTTTGAACTTTTCAGCTAAAGGGTTCATGTCCTGCTGCTGTGATTTGCTGTTGCAGCGACAGACTGAGACAGATTTACTGCCTTAACAAACTGGAACTGGTCACTTGAAACTTACTGAACTTTTCTAAGGGTTGTATGAGGCTCAACTGATTTCCTATCGACCCATCTGCTGTAGAAGTCAAAATCTGCCTTGGCTGAGGAAGATTTTTCCCTATCATCGTTGAATGTATAAGAATTAATGTACTTTCATTAAATCTATTACTAATTTAACCCCTTCGATGCTCGTGACGGAACCCAGCCGTCATGAGCCACGGGTGGCCTGTGCGCATGACGGCTGGGTTCCGTCACGACCACGCCCGCGATTGGAATGTCCAGCACCGGGCTGGAATTCCTGCCGCAGGCAAGGTGTTAATATTAGGGCTGTGAGTTTTATCCTAATGATCTTTCGTATGATTCGATAACTAAACTCTGAACTTAAACTAAATTCTGCTGATTCTGACTCATTTCCTTGTGGGTAAATCTATTGATTCTGAATCACTATGCTTCTTATTGTGTATATCTGATTGTAAGGAGTAGAAGCTCTTACAATAGCAATTATCCAATTCCTGGTCTTCATTGGATAATTGCCCATCTTCCAGTATCTAGTCCCTTTCAGCACAAAACAAGATCCATCGGAGGACCAAGAAGTTTGATTTGTTAGTTAGAGAGGAGAAAAAGAAAATCTAGTGAAATAGAATTAAATAATAGCTGATGAGTAAACAAAACAAAATATTGGCCCAGAGTAGCTCTACAACATATCCATTTCTGTTCGGACAGCGTGGACACATAGAAAACATTGAATGTGAGGCATGATTCATCAGACGACAATGCAACTCGAAAGGGTAAGTGTGAAGTCACTGTTAGTGACACGTTTATTGATATAAAAGTAGGCAGAACCATACACAAAAACAGGTTTTATGCCTCATCAATTTTCAGTCATATGTTGAAATTGACGGAAGTCTGGATATACTGTTATCTATTATTGAGTCGAGTGAAGCCAACTTGTAGGGTACTGCTGATGGCATGCAATACACAATTTCAAAGACAAGACTGTATCCATTATGTGTAAGTGTGAAGTATATGGCGCTTACATATCCACTTACAATGTAGGAACAGGTCGTACCAGCCATTAAAACAGTATTTTTGTTTTAATAATTTGTTCAGTTGATGGCAATTGAGACAAACACTTATTCAGCATTTTTTACTAGAAGCTTTCATTTTCAAATAGTAGACTATACAAGAGTATATCAGTGAAGCATGCATGGAATTATTTGGTACTCTAATAAATATGAGTTAATGGCCCTTTCTCGCAGGTTTATACATAGATGGCATATGTCCCGATAAGATCCGCCGATTAAGATATTGTTCAAAATAGAGATTTGACAAATTTTGAAGGATTCCCTTTGTTGATTATTGTATGACAACTTTGTGTGCATTTCTGTATTTTATTTTTATTTTATATACTCACCTTGTTTAAGCACTGGGCCTTCTGCACTATTGTTCAGCTATTGTATTATAGAATTCTTTTCTACAAAGAGAGGCTCTTGTGTGTATTTGTTTGTGTTGTTTATATAGGCTGATTACTTTGTACAGGTTCCATTTATTAACAATACATGTTCAAATGAATCCCACAGAACCATTGTACTAGAGGAACTTTCAAGGCATGTGCTGCTTTTAACTGAAAATATAGCTGCATTTTTTTACATATCTAATGTAAAAACATAACATAACTCTGTAGCATACACAAAGCAACAGAATACTTCGGAGGGCTCTTAGAATCAAAATAGTCGAAATGCAACATAACTGCAGTAGAACACAACCGGATCACATTCAACAACACAGCACAGATACTGAGCAGCACAATAACCAACATAACATCATCACCACAAACAATGCCACGCAACAAATGTGCACAACTGCTCGTCACATATTACTGCCACCAGAATCCTGTTTGCAAAATATGGTGGCAAAAGGTTTCTGAAGCAAGCACTGCCTTTACTGTCACCACCAAGGATATGAAATAGTGCCAGTCAAAAATGCTTTGTGATCTGGCCCTGTGTATCACAGAGATTCCAAGAGAGTTTTTTCTTCCTGAATCAACCCATTACTCCCCAAAACAAGGAGATCATTTATGAGGCACGCAAATGCAATTTTAAATTGGAAGGCAAACAGGGGTGGCTCCTCCGCTAAGGCGGAGGAGCGTCACCCCACTGCTCTGAAAGCAGTGAAAAAAGGAAAAATAAAATGATAATAACTTTATTATCATTTTATTTTTGGTAGCTGCAGGGCTGGGTTAGGGTGGGGCGGGGCTGGGGTCACAGGGGGAGGAGTGGTGGGCACTCTGTAAGTGTGCATGAATGTTTGGGCAGCCGTCTTAGTCCAGCCACACATTCATACGCACTTTGCATGTTCTTCACCCAGGCTGCATTACAGCCTGGGTGGAGAACATGCCCAGGCTCCCTTTCCCCATCTGAGCGCCGATCCATGGCGCTCAGACCAATCACAATGCTGCATTTTAGCATTGTGATTGGCTTAGGGGAGCCTGCATGTGCTTCCTGCTTCTGTACTGGGACGTCAGCAGGGAAGATGAGGAGAGACGTGGACAGCCGAAGAGGTAAGTGGTTTTTTTTATCCACCCCCTCCCCGCCACCCCCATTTCCTGCCAGCCGCCACTGAAGGCAAATACAGGTGCTCAGGACTGAAGAACGGGATAGATGAGCTGGGTGTCAACGACTAAAGCTGCTGCTATGTAAAAGACTGCCTTGAGAGTTACTAGCTGAACTGTGGGTGAGAAGTGCGAGCTTATTTAGCCATTCTTGGCCATGGTTTGTGGAGAGGGAATCTGTTATCACGGGCAAAGCCCAAAAATGTTTCTTCTTGCTGCATTCATCATGCAAATGATGTTGCTATTATGGCTGTTTGTGATCTATGGCTTGCTTTCACTTTAGTCGCTGACCGAACACTTATTTCAGTAACATCAATTAACATGTGTGTCATTTTCCAAACTATATTAATATTCAAAGGTCTAAAATAAATGTTTACACTGCTGGTCAAAATAGATATTAAAGACCACCCAAATATTTAACTTATTTCCTGCTGTATTGTCTTACACAGAACTCCCACAGCACCTAGTACCAAGAGAAAACTTGTTTCCGTAGTGTTTTCTGTAATTGCTACTTATTAATCAATGTGTTCTTCATTCATTCACCTCATATGTTACATTTGGCACAACACCCTCCTCCAACTCTCCACTTGATATGTTACAGATGTTATGCAAAAACTATTTAACTAATTGTTCACATGTAACAGCTGGGGGTCAACTGACTGTTAGTATTCTGCATATTAAATTGCTGACAACTGATTGCTGAATTGGCTTCAGGCAGTGCTGCATGTCAGTTGACAAAACTTTAGTGGAGCTATTCACTGATGGACTCTTAGGGATAGATGTATCAAGCATTCTTCCTGTCTCAAAACCCATGCTGTTTGTCCAGGTATGTATTTCACATTGAATGATGTGGGTATTTACACTCCACTCCCTATCTTGCCTCCTCCACTGTCAGTTTCACATTATTCTACGCCATTGCATAAAGATAGATTTTGCCCCATACCTTTCTTTAGCACACACTCTTATCTGTTAACTGAATCTCAGTAACTGCATCTTGTGCTGCCCTGCATCCCTCTGTTCAGGAGTATCTGTGGCTATTCAGAGCAAAAACAGATTATATTTCAATTAGGGGTGGGAGATAAACTCCGCTCTTCTGTCGAAGTTCGCAGAGTTTTGCCCGCTCTGCTTGGAGCACTGAGTTCCAGAAAAACTACGCCAACGCTGCGTGGAGGAGGTTTTTCTCATGCATGGCTCACCAACATTAAGTAGGCAAACGTGAGCGAGAAAATGAAGGGCTAGGACGCCTCCTGGCAAAACTTCTCAGCGTGGGCGGTTACAGCAGGTCGCTACCGTTCACATTGAGAGAGCTGCCGCTTGAGTGGCAAATCTACTCGAGTGGGAGAAAGAAAGAAAGAAAAAACGAAAGAAAGTGAAAGAAAGAAAGAAAGATAGAAGCAGTGCCCTCAAGATACCGACACTAAAAATCAGCACAAGCATCACAGCATGCTGACTTCCACTGCTTGTGGAATCTCACTGAGTTTTCTTGTAACTCTGTGAGTTCCGCCCATCCCTAATTTCAATAAGAAAGTGAAGGACATTTACTGAGCAGATATTTGCCAAAATGAATAGTTTCTTCAGAGTGAATGAACAAGGCAGAACAGAAACCCCTGAAAATATTTTTAGAGGAAGCAGCCATCTTACTTGATAGCAATTCATTTTACATCTTGGAGAGATGCATGCCATTTAATTTGCTAGTTAGAAGGCCACACCCATATCAGGTGAAAAGAGACTCAACTAAAGTCGCATTAAAACTAGAGAGACATGGTTGGTTGGATGCACATGAAGACAAAAGGTCAGACCTAACGATACCAAGCAAGCCCATAAACGAGCAAGCTTGAGAGGCAAGGACTGGTGAAGAAATGCATTTACGGTCATACAGAGTGTCCATGTCAGAGTTGGGGTTTGAAAGACCCAGTGAGCTGTTACATTCATGACGAGAGAAGTGTCAAGAATTTACCAGACGGTGCCCACTCAAAGAAAAAAGAAGGGCTCCATGCATTTTGAAAGTGAGAGAAAGGAGCGCAGGAGCGGCAAATCCGTTAAGGCGGAAGAGCATCATCCCACTGACCAAATTGCCCCCAGCTATGGAAAAATAAAAAGGTAATAAACTTAATTTATTACCATTTTCTTTTCACAAACCCCGTCCTGAGCCAAGTGTCAGGACTGGGGTGGGGAGGGGCTCTCTGGTTTCTGCTGCTGCCAGCCAGGCAGCAGCAGAAAGCAGTGATAGGCAGGGCACTTAGGCTTAAACTATGCATATCTTTTTGGCTGGCCGTCTTGCTTTGGCCAGCCAGACATGGGTAGTTTAAACCTGTCTAACCCAGCTGTCCTGCGACAGCTGGGTTAGAGACCGCATAGGGCTCCAGTGCCCTCGGGAGCGACGAGAGAGGCCGCTCCATCCAATCCTGGTGCTGCTTTCATGCTGCATGAAAGCAGCACCAGTATTGGTTACTGCAGCTTCCTGGTCCTGCCGTGTTGGAGCCTGCTTGCCTGCATGGACCCGAGCGAGGAGGACGTTGCACTAGAATCGAAGGTAAGTGTTTATTTTTTCTGTGTTAATAACTTATTACCCCCACCCCACTACATTCCTTACATGCCGCCACCACTGAAGGAGCAACTAGAGGGGACAGGCAGAAGAGTGGTAGCAAGGAAAGAACTGAGGAAAAAAGAGAAGTAGGGAGATACTGAAAGACAGCAGAGAACTGAGAGGGTAGGGGGGAGGAAGGGACCTTGAAACAGCAAGAGAGTGCTCAAAAGAAAGAAAGATGCAGAAAAGAGTGTGGTAGAGTGAAAGGTAAAGGAAGAGGAAAAAACAGAGGGAGAGTAAAGGAAAGAGGGAGAATGGTAGACAAAGCAAAATGATGATAGAGAAAGATCGCTAGCCTTGGAATCTACCTAAATCCTGATCTTCCTAGATCCCTGCATCCTGTGGTTAATTGGATTATCAACATACACATAAAGAAGGATGGAAGGGTGGCTGACTAAAGGGGCAACATGCTGGCTCTCACTGGCATAATTGTTGTCCAAGCTTACATTGTGGGCATTCTGGGTCAGACTTTTGGCTCCCTAATTCAGAATAGCAACACATTCCTAGCATTCTAAGCGACTTCTACTTATTCTTTGCCTAATGGTGGCACATACCTGACATAGTGGGCCTTCACTGCATCATGTCTACTTTACAGGCTTACAGGTGGCACAGCTTTGACACAGTGGGCATTCCCGGCAATACTTTGACTCTTTGCTCTCTCTGACTTACATGGGGTCTGTTAGACCTGGCATCCTTGGCATGGTTTTCCCTGACTTTTTGCCTCTACCTCCTGTGTTTTTGATGCTGTGATGGATTTCGTTTTTACTGGCTTAGATGCTTTGGGCACTTTGTCACTGCTGATCAGTGTCAAAGTGCAAGTGCTCCCTGTGTAAATTGGTATGGTGATGGTTCTCCCTGATTGGCATATTTGTTTTACCAGTAGGTCCCAAGTAAAGTGCACTGAGTGTGTCAGGGCTGGTAAATCAAATGCTACCAGTGGGCCTGCAGCACTGATTGTGCAACCCACATGAGTAGCCCTGAAAAGAGGTTTCAGGCCTGCCACTGTGGTGCCTGTGGGCAGTTTGTTAACTGCCATGTTGACTTGGCAAGTGCACTCACTTGCCAGGCTCTACCCTTCCCTTTTCTTACACATCGGACACCCCTATGGTAGGCCCAAGGTACCCCCCTGGGCAGGGTGCAGTGTATGTGAAAGGTAGGACATGTACTGGTGTGTGCAATATGTCCTGATAGTGAAATACTGCCAATTTGGTTTTTCACTATTGAAAGGCTATCTTGCCCCATAGTACAGATTGGGGAATGCTTTGTAACATTTTACAAGCATATCTTCCCATAGGGATAAGATGAAAAAATAGGGTTTGGTATCCCTGAACTCAGGATTTAATAAGCCATCTTTTAGTGAAGATGTTTTTTAAATTGTGTTTGAAAATACCACATTTAGAAAGTGGCTATTTTCTTGTTCAACCATCCTGTGTGCCTCTGCCTGTTTGTGGATTTACTGTCTGGTTTCAGAGTGACAGAGACAGAGGATGTGCATTCCCTGTAGACAGCCTCTGGGGGGGGTTGAGGTGTGCCTGGCCCTTGGTGGATGACCCAACCCTGAGCTGAATAGACCCTGGCTGCATATAGAGTGGTGGGAGGAGATTTGCCTTACACCTGAATGGAGCCTGTCTCCCTTGCACAATGCTGCCTCCACCTCCTGTGGTCATGCTGTACCAGTGAAGTCAGAACTGGTTTGAACTGGGCTCAGAGCCCCCTGCACATAGAGAACAAAGACATTTTGGGGTATAAGTATCAGACCCAAAACCCCAGGCTTTAGACTACTTCTGGAATCAAGAGGAACCTTTGCCAAGGGGAAGAGCTGGAGAAACCGAAGAGAAGTACTGCCCTTGCTGTGTGTCTGGGGTTGGCCTGCAGTTGCTGTTTCTGCCAAGGAAAGGAGAAGGACTTTGCTGTGTGCTGTGTCCCATGCTTGAGGAAAGTCTCCAAGGGCTTGAGTAGAGCTTGCCTCCTGTTTTGAAGTCTCAGGGACACAAAGACTTCTCCCCCAGCTCCCCTGAACTTCCTTGCTGGGAGTTCTGACCTGCCAAGAGGTGCCTGTGACTGTGTTGCACCTCTGGAGGTTGTTCCTGCTGTTGGGAGCTGGAAGAAACCTAAGAGAAGTAAGAAAACCTGTTTCCAATGCCGTCAGCGACGCCGCTGTGACACCGCGACTTGCACCGAGGCCCGGGGCACTGCCCGTGACGTGAACAACGCACCTCCCGGTCTGCTCCGATGCCCTTCGACACCTGCAGTTATCGGCCATGCCCGACCCCAGCGCTCGCACAGATTCCGTCTTCGCCAGCGCCTGAATCCTGTTATCTCAGCGCCGATAACCACCAAGGGTTACTCCACGAACTCGCCGACTTCGCATCATCACCGGAACAGACGCCTCACCACCGACGCAACCGCCTTCCCCTGTCCTGGACACGACACGTCGCCTCCTCGCAGACACGACGCCCCGCCTCCCCCTTGGCAGCCAGGGAGCCGGCCTCGACATCGGCACCGATGCCTCACTTCCACGATGCCGTGCATCGTCACACACTTTGTTTCCAAGGTACTGTTTGTTTGGGGGTCTGTGTGACTCCATGCCCGACGCCGCGCTCCTTGCGGTCAGCGCCGTACTGTGGATTTCTTGCTGTCACGACGTCGCAAAAGCCCCACTTGGTGCTATTTGTTTTCTACAAGCTTGATTTTTGCAATATCCTTTCTAAAGTCATTTTTCTAAATACTTGTATGTTGAATTTTTGTCATTTTGGTCTTGTTTAGTCTAGATAAAGATACTTTATTTTTCTAAACTGGTGTGGTGTCCTTTTGTGGTGTTTTCACTGTATTACTGTGAGTGTTGGTACAAATACTTTACACATTGCCTTTGGGATAAACCTGTCTGCTCATGCCAAGCTACCAAGGGGTTGAGCAGGGGTTATCTAAAGTGTGTATCCTCCTTACCCTGACTAGAAGCACGAGTCCCTATTTGGACAAAGGTACCTACCTCTGCCAACTAGAGACCCCCATTTCTAACATTGGTGGTCAGGGGTGAGGATTTGAACCTGTATTTGTACTTGACCCACAGTGATTGGTGTACATCACTAGTTTAGTGCAGACCACTAGGCAACCACATACTGTGTTTTATTTTTGGTTCTATTTTTGAGTGACCCTTAAAGTATCCACGCATCATGTCTCAGAAGGGTGAACCAGCAAGTGAGGTGGCAGAATTGGAGTTTGATATTGAAATGTTTCATTCCTACAAAGTAGATCAGCTCAACCAATTTTGCAAAGATTTTGGATGTTCCATGAAGAGCAGCTCCAGGAAGGAGGAGCTACAGAAGGCCTTAAGGGCCTGATGGGAGGCCAAGGCAGCTGGGGAGACAGGTGATGCAGAGGTGGATGAGGATGTACAAGGGAATGGTTTCAGGTCACCGAATCTGCCTGTGTCAGGAGCAGCCTCCAGGGCTGGCAGCAACCATTCCGCTAGAAGTCTTTCCCCAGGGGAGCTGGAGGAAAACCAAAGGGTCAGAGAGCATGAGCTAGAAGTTCTGAGGTTTAAAATGAAGCATATGGAAATGGAAATTCAGAAAAAAGCAGAGGCGAGCACGAATGCTCATGCCTTGAAAGAGAAAAAGATGCTTTTGCCTCATGAGTTGAGCATGAGGGAACTGGACATTAAAGCTAAGCAAGTGGAGTCCAGTTCAAATGGTGGCAGTGCGAGCAAGTGCAAGGGGGTAAGTGCAGAATTACCAGAGGAGTGATGATATTTATTCTTGGTTTACGGTGTATGAGGCAGCCTTGAGAATGAATGAGGTTCCTGAGAGGCATTGGGGGGGGGGCCTGTGGAAACACTTTGAGGCCACTGGGAGGGACACCCTGTCACCTTTGGAGAAGGCGGGTACCCTGACCTATCCCCACATGAAGGAGGCTTTATGCCTCAGGTATGGACTCACACCAGAGCAGTACAGAGAAAAATTCAGGAACTTTAAGAATCTTGATTCTCATACTTGGGTTGAATGTGTGAACATGTATAACCGTGCACTGGATGGTTGGATGAAGGGCCGCAAGGTAACCAGGGGTTGTACAACTTGATTGGTTGGGGGCACTTGTGTTCCAGAGCTGCACCAGCATCTATTGGATAGTAAGCTAACTGACCCCAGGGAGCTTGCTAAGGAAGCGGACCGCGGGACTAGCACCAGGGTCCACAAGGGGATTGTGGGTAACCCAGCCAAGGGTGGGCAGGGTCCCCAGCAGAAGAGTGGGGGGGTCAAGGGTAACCTGAAGGAGTTCTCTAAAGGGCCCCAAAAAAGATCCCAGGGTAAGGAATCCCAGCCCCCCAAGCCTAAAGTGGCCTGGCCCCCCAAAGGCAGGCACGACAACCGGGGTCCCCCCAGGTGTTATTCATGTGGTCAGGTGGGCCACATTGCAAGAGATCCCAAGTGCCCCAACACACCACCAGCACCCACTGGTGCACCGTCAGCGGGGTTAGTGAGTGTATCGCTGGGGGAGGAGTTGGTTCCTAGTGAAGGTGGGGAGCCAGCAGTTATGACCCTTGTCTCATTAGGAGACAGAGAGATGGTCCAGGGATCCTATCTGCCTGAGAACACTAAGAAATACAGGCAGTGGTTGACCATCAATGGGAGGAGGGTGGAGACTCTGAGAGACACAGGAGCCAGTGTGACATCTGTCAGGTGTCAATGGGTGTCTGAAGAGCAGGTTATTCCCAATGTACTTCACAATGTAGTTGCAGCAGACAACTCTGAGCGCCTGTGTAAGGTGGCGCTAGTTCCCTTTGAGTGGGGGGTCTCAGGTTCCTTGAAGTTCGCTGTTAGTCTGTCCATGCCAGTAGACTGTCTGCTTGGCAATGACCTGGAGAGTTCCCCCTAGAAGGAGGTGGAACGCCAGGCTCATTTGGAGATGTTGGGTCTGCGTGAGTGGGTTTGTGTGACCACCCGGTCAATGGCAGCCAGTAGGGGTAATCAAGAGGATGTGGAGCCTGAATCAGTGGCCCAGGTGCCTGCCACAAAGAGGAAGGGCAGGGGGCATGGGAAACCAGCTCCAGAAGTTCCCGTGGCCAAGGAAGAAGCAGATCCTGAGGGGGATGCCCTGGAACCCACAGGGGGGCAGGTAGCCGAACTGGGTGACCTACCAGAGCGACCCATTGGCAGCAGGAAGAGGGTCCCTCCCGGGAGAAGTGCTGCAGAGCACAGATGGAGTGCCCTACTCCTATTGGTTTGCAGAAACAGGCTGCAAACCAGGCAGCAGGTGATCAGTCTGGATCACATCTGATTTATTGGGAAGATGGATTGCTGTATAGTGAGCCTAAGGTCGCTGAGCCCGGTGCAGCCCCTGTGCTGGTGGTACCCGAGCGCTTCAGGACCTTCCTACTGGGCCTGGCTCATGACATGCCTCTAGCAGGACATTTGGGGTGCAACAAGACCTTTCAGAGGCTTGTCACCCACTTTTACCGGCCCCAAATGAGAAGGCACATTGGTACACATTGTAGGTCTTTTCAGACTTGCCAGGCAAGTGGCAAGAGTGGAGGGAAGTGTAAGGCTCCCCTCCAACCCTTTCCTGTGGTGACCACCCCTTTTGAGCAGGTAGGCATTGATATTGTGGGGCCACTGGAACCCAAGACAGCCTTAGGCAACAAGTTTATCTTGGCCTTGGTGGACCACGCCAAGCTGTCCCTCTCTGGACAATCACAGCCCCCGTGGTGGGCGGTGCATTGATGGGGATCTTTCCCCGTGTGGGGTTCCCCAGAGAGGTGGTCTCTGACCGTGGTACAAACTTCATTTCGAAGTACATGACATCTTTGTGGGAGGAGTGTGGTGTGACATACAAGATCACCACTCCTTAACATCCTCAAGGCAATGGGTTGGTTAAAAGATTCAACCGAACCCTGAAGGGCATGATCAAGGGTCTTGCAGAACCCATGAGACGGAAGTGGGACGTCTTTTTGCCAAGCCCGTTGTTTGCATAGAGGGAGGTACCACAGAAGTCCTTAGGGTTCAGTCCCTTTGAACTGCTATATGGTCACCCTCTGAGAGGACCTCTGAGTCTGGTGAAGGAGGGTTGGGAGAGAACTCCTGGTAAGACCCCACAAGATGTGTTCAGCTATGTGCTGGCCTTCAGAAACCAGACTCAACGCTTCAGGAAACTCGCTCAGGTGAACCTGGAAGCTAGCCAGGAAGAAATGAAAAGATGGTATGACCAGAAGGCCACTCTGGTCGAATTTCAGCCTGGCCAGAAAGTGTGGGTGTTGGCACCAGTGGAGCCTTGTGCACTCCAAGATAAGTGGACCGGTCCATATGAGGTGGTGGAGCGCAAGAGTGAGGTGACCTATTTGGTTGACTTGCAGACTCCTAGGAACCCTTTGAGGGCCCTGCCTGTAAACCGCCTCAAGCAGCACTTTGAGAGGTCTGAAGTAACTATGCTCCTTGCAATAGATGATGGAATGGAGGAGGAGAGTGAGCCTCTTCCTGACCTCCTGTCAGCAAAGGAACATGATGGGTCAGTGGAAGGGGTAAACCTCTCTCCTACCCTGACCCCAGAGCAGCAGAGGGACTGTCGCCAGGTGCTGGGACTGTTCGCCGCCCTGTTCTCCCTGACACCAGGAGTCACCAATTGGGGCGTCCATGATGTGGACACTGGAGACAGTCTACCTCTGAAGCAGAAATTTTACAGGGTAGCTGACAAAGTCAAGGCCAGCATCAAGGAAGAAGTTTCCAAGATGTTGGTGTTAGGGGTGATAGAGCTCTCAAGCAGCCCCTGGACTAGCCCAGTGGTCTTAGTGGCAAAAAGTGCTGTGCCCGGTGCCACTCCAGAACTCCGGTTCTGTGTGGACTACCGTGGGCTCAATGCAGTCCCCAAGACTGATGCACACCCCATTCCCAGAGCTGATGAGCTCGTTGATCAGTTGGGAGCTGCCCGGTACCTCAGTACATTTGATTTAACGTCTGGGTACTGGCAGATTGCCTTAACCGATGGGGCAAAAGAGAGGTCAGCGTTTTCAACACCAGAGGGGCACTACCAGTTCTGGGTTATGCTCTTTGGGTTGAAGAATGCCCCTGCCACCTTCAAGAGACTGGTCAACCAGGTACTGTCCGGGCTGGAGGAATTCAGCGCCGCCTACCATGATGACATTGCTGTATTCAGCTCCAGTTGGGAGGAACATTTGCAACACCTCTGCAAAGTGTTGAAGGCTCTGCAAAGGGAAGGCCTCACTATCAAGGCTAGTAAGTGCCAGATAGGGCAGGGATCTGTGGTGTTCCTGGGACACCAGGTAGGGAGCGGCCAGGTGGCGCCCCTACAAGCGAAGATTGACACTATTCTGGCTTGGGAGCCCCCCAAGACCCAGACAGAGGTGAGAGCCTTTTTAGGTCTCACCGGGTACTACAGGCGGTTTGTCAAGGGGTATGGCACCATTGTTGCCCCCTTGATAGAGCTGACTTCAAGGAGGCAGCCCAAGAAGGAGATCTGGACTGATGCCTGCCAGACTGCTTTTGATGCCCTGAAATCTGTCATGTGCACGGCGCCCGTGCTTAACGCACCTGACTTCTCCAAAGAATTTGTTGTGCAGACAGATGCTTCAGAGCATGGTGTGGGAACAGTACTCTCACAATTGAATGATGAGGGCTTGGACCAACCTGTAGCTTTCATCAGTAGGAGGCTACTTCCCAGGGAACAGAGGTGGAGTGCAATTGAAAGGGAAGCTTTTGCTGTGGTCTAGGCGCTGAAGAAGCTAAGACCCTACTTGTTTGGGACTCACTTACGGATTCAGACAGACCACAGGCCCCTCAGATGGTTGATGCAGATGAGGGGTGAGAATCCAAAACTGTTGAGGTGGTCCATATCCCTACAGGGAATGGACTTTACCGTGGAACACCGCCCTGGTACAGAACACGCCAATGCTGATGGTCTGTCCAGGTTCTTCCGCCTTAGTGATGAGAACTCCCAGGATGGTGGGTAGTTCTCCCCACTTTTCAGCTGGAGGGGACACGTGCTAGACCTGGCATCCTTGGCGTGGTTTTCCCTGACTTTTTGCCTCTACCTCCTGTGTTTTTGATACTGTGCTGGATTTCGTTTTTGCTGGCTTAGATGCTTTGGGCACTTTGCCACTGCTGATCAGTGTCAAAGTGCAAGTGCTCCTGGTGTAAATTGGTATTGTGATTGGTTCTCCCTGATTGGCATATTTGTTTTACCAGTAGGTCCCTAGTAAAGTGCACTGAGTGTGTCAGGGCTGGTAAATCAAATGCTACTAGTGGGCCTGCAGCACTGATTGTGCCACCCACATGAGTAGCCCTGAAAAGATGTCTCAGGCCTGCCACCGCGGTGCCTGTGCACAGTTTGTTAACTGCCATGTCGACTTGACAAGTGCATTCACTTGCCAGGCCCTACCCTTCCCTTTTCTTACATATCGGACACCCCTATGGTAGGCCCAAGGTACCCCCCTGGGTAGGGTGCAGTGTATGTGAAATGTAGGACATGTACTGGTGTGTGTTACATGTCCTGATAGTGAAATACTGCCAATTTCGTTTTTTCACTATTAAAAGGCTATCTTGCCCCATAGGACAGAATGAGGGATGCTTTGTAACATTTTACAAGCATATCTTCCCATAGGGATAAGATCGAAAAATGGAGTTTGAAATCCCTGAACTCAGGATTTAATAACCCATCTTTTAGTAAAGATGGTTTTTAAATTGTGTGTTTGAAAATACTACTTTTAGAAAGTGGCTATTTTCTTGTTCAACCATCCCTTGTGCCTCAGTGTGACAGAGACAGAGGATGTGCATTCCCGTAGACAACCTCTGGGTGGTGTTGAGGTGTGCCTGGCCCTTGGTGGATGACCCAGCCCTGAGCTGAATAGACCCTGGCTGCATATAGAGTGGTGGGAGGAGATTTGCCTTACACCTGAATGGTGCCTGTCTCCCTTGCACAATGCTGTCTCCACCTTCTATGGTCATGCTGCACCAGTGAAGGCAGAACAGGTCTGAACTGGGCACAGAGCCCCCTGCACAAAGAGAACAAAGACATTTTGGGGTATAAGTATCAGACCCGAAACCCCAGACTTTAGACTACTTCTGGAATCAAGAGGAACCTTTGCCAAGGAGAAGAGCTGGAGAAACTGAGGAGAAGTACTGCCCTTGCTGTGTGTCTGGGGTTGGCCTGCAGTTGCTGTTTCTGCCAAGGAAAGGAGAAGGACTTTGCTGTGTGCTGTGTCCCCTGCTGTAGGAAAGTCTCCAAGGGCTTAAGTAGAGTTTGCCTCCTGTTTTGAAGTCTCAGGGACACACAGACTTCATCCCCAGCTCCCCTGAACTTCCTTGCTGGGAGTTCTGACCTGCCAAGAGGTGCCTGTGACTGTGTTGGGCCTCTGGAGGTTGTTCCTGCTGTTGGGAGCTGGAAGACACCTAAGAGATGTAAGAAAACCTGCTTCCGATGAAATTACATTAGCTCAGTCATGTCAGGTCATTTTAGCCTGCAAATCAGAATCCCCTAAGGATCCTTGCCCCCCTTTTATTCTTCACAAACCTGTCGACATTGTCAACCTAGTGATTAATAGAATTCCAAACACCAATGCTGAGGTCCCGCCTGACTGGAAATTGGCTGTGGTTAAACCTCTGGAAAAAAAAAACCTTAGCGGACACCACAACACTCTCAAATCTTCACCACATTTCAATCCTTCTCGCTCTAGGCAAAATGCTTGAAAAAGTAACCACTTTTTCAAGCATTTAACTGCCTTCTTAGAAGATACAAATTTACTCCATCCACGACTGTCCGGTTTTTGCCCAACACACTCCACTGAATCAACCCTGTTGGAAGTCACAGATACCTTCAAATTGACCCTGGATGCAGGAAATAATGCAGCGTTGATTTTTTTCGATACCATCTCACTCGATATCCTGCTTATCAAGGACGGTGGGAATCTCTCAACTCGCCTTGTCCTGGATTAAATCTTTTCTCACAGACAGTAGACAAACTTTCTCGGAAGGACTTTTCTCATCCTCAGAAAGAACATTGACATCAGGGGTTCCACAGGGCACATCCCTGCACCCTACATTATTTAATATTTATATGATCCCCTTGATTTCTTTGAATACTTCCTTTGGAATCGAAACCACCTCTTATGCAGATGATACGCAGCTGATCTTATCTCTGGCAAAGCATCCATTTCTTCTGAGTTGAATTTTAGAAAACTGCCTCTATGAAATCATCCAGTGGATGCAATCCAATCATTTAAAATGTAATACTGATTAAATTGGGATCATGCTCCTTGGAAAGTCAACCTCTTTAGACCCAGCTTAATAGTGGCCGCATTCGGTGCCTCCCCTGCCTGCCACTGTTGAGGTGATAAAAAATCTTTGAGTAAAATTTGATGCCTCCTTGTCCTTCTGCCCACAAGCTCTTGCACTAGCATGGATGGGTTTTAATCTAATTAAATCAGTCAGAAAAGTTTTTGACCTCCTCCCACTGGCTTCAAGGAAGACAGTTGCTTTTGCCCTGATAACCTCTAGATTAGACTACTGCAATAGTCTTTATGCAGGATCCTCAAAACAAACTATCTATCAACTCCAGGTTGTGCAGCATGCACCGGCCAGACTTATACTGAAACCTCCCAGACAATCTTCTGCCTTGGCAGCTCTGAAGGTCTTACATAGGCTTCCAGTGCACAAAAGGGTCCTCATTAAAATTCTTTTATTAACCTTCAGAGCTTACAGATCTACTGGGCCTAGATATCTAACGGCCAGATTTGCCCATTACACAACTAAAAGAACCTTGAGATCTTCCCATGCTAACCTCCTTAAGCCCCTCTTCTTTCAGACTCAAAACCTGAGTCGGCAAATCTTTTTCAGTTTTAGGCACCAAGGCATAAACCCAACTTCCCGGTCACTTAAAATTCATCGAATCTGAAGCAATGTTGAAAAAGTAGCTGAAGTCCTGGCTCTTTTCAGCCTCTGGCGCGCTTTGTTACTCTCATATTCTATGATCTAGTATCTCTCCTGGAGTCTCCTACTGCTTGATTGAATCAATTCTACTGCCTTTGGGAGTGACAGTGCGCTCTACAAGTGACTAATTCATTAATTCATTCATGGGTTGCACTAGGGAAATATCCTCCATACGCCAGTGGTGGTGTTTTTCTTCTCAGTGCTATATAGGTGGACACTTACTTAGGGAATAACTGCTGCAATTGTTTTGAAGATTAAACACCTCCATTTTGCTTTTTCTTGTGAACTTTGCACTGAAATGGATTGGCATGGCCAACTATTGTTGAGGCAAAAGAAAGAAAAAGGATGAAAAACTGAATGACTTTGTTAGAAAGGAAGGTTTCTAGTTGGCAGTGGTATGCTCCCTGACCACGTATGGGCCCTTCCTTCTAGACAGGGTAAGGGAATTACACAGCTAAAATAACCCCTGCTCACCCCCTTGGTAGCTTGGCACGAGCAGTCAGGCTTATGTCAGAGACAATGTGTAAAGTATTTGTACATAACACCCACAGTAACACAGTGAAAACACTACAAATGGCCACCACACCTGTTTAGAGAAATAACCAATACTTATCTAAACCAAACAAGACCAAAACATCAAACATCCAACATTCCTAACTCACAATATCACTTTTTAAAGGTTTAAGCAATTCTGTCCATAGAACTCTGGATACTGTGATTTCACACAAAGTACTTTTGATGAATCAAAATCAAAGATGAAAAACAGCCGTAAAAGAGGAAAGCGTGTGGAAACAGTGATGCGTTGGTTCCTGAGTTCATGGGGAGGCGATGTGTCAGTTCGGCTGCATGCAGGAGAAGTGTTGCGTCGAATCCCGACTGAAAGGTGAAGTAATGCATCGATTGCAGAGACGTCTCCTTTCTGTGGGGCGATGCGTTGTAAACTTGGCACACAGGTTCGATGCTTTGTGCACCGGAGGTGATGCGTCATTTTGCATCAGCTTGCTTAAAACTGCTTGTTCCCTAATCAATACCAACATGGGTCAACCACAAGCCCTGTGATTCCCTATCTCACCTTATTTGTTCTTGTCCTCTTCTAAACTCACCCTTGTTTTTCAACTTCTAAACTCATCTAGAAGGCAGTGGCGGCTGGCTGAACATTTAAAGTGATTCAAACAACCTTTCTTGAGCTCTGGCAGTTTTTCCCCAGAGAACTGTTTGAAAATATCGTTAATAGTACAGCACAATTTTCACATAATTTGACTAAGCATCGATATGTTCTGAAGGGGAGGAATGAAATATTCCATTAATTTTGTAGTGTCATGTACTCTAACATCACTCTTCTCAAGAAGCGTTTAAATAGCAGTGACAACTAAGTGGATTCTTCAGCACTTGTTCCTTACCAATTGACTAAAGACATAAATGCATTCTAGACAGTGAATATATGAGTAAGCAATTCACCTGACTTATCATTCATCATAATATATACCACGTACTTCTCAATTTCCCATCCAGGCCCTTGCAAGTAGATTCTATGTCATGTTTTACAATTTATGACTGAGAATCTACTTTGAAGGAGCAGAGCAGAAAAATCAAAGTCAATAAAATCCCTTTGGCACTTATTGTTGACACCAGTGGTAGAAAAATCATATTGGTCATTCAATGCTTGATTTCAGTTTAAGTCAGTGATTGCCCATATAACAATATGTTGCTATTTTCAACAAGTCAGAGTCGCATGTACTACTTTTCATCATGAACAGCTTATTTTTCGTTCGTGTTCATTTATCAGCATCATTCAGTAACACAGATACCCATCGAATGGCAGGAATTTCCAACTCTATTTTACCACAGACAGCAAGAATGTTGCTGAGCATGTCCACTATATCAAGTGTGGACCCTATTGGAAATGAGGGTCTCTAGTTGGCAGAGGTAGGTACCTTTGTCCAAATAGGGACACTTGCTTCTAGTCAGGGTAAGGGGGATACACACTTTAGATAACCCCTGCTCACCCCCTTCGTAGCTTGGCACGAGCAGAGAAGCTTATCCCAAAGGCAATATGTAAAGTATTTGTACCAACACTCACAGTAACACAGTGAAAACACCACAAAAGGACACCACACCAGTTTAGAAAAATAAAGTATCTTTATCTAGACTAAACAAGACCAAAACGACAAAAATCCAACATAGAAGTATTAAGAAAAATGACTTTAGAAAGGATATTGCAAAAATCAAGCATGGAAAAAACAAATAGCACCAACTTGCGCTATTGCGACGTCATGATAGCAAGAAATCCAAAGTACGGCGCTGACCGCGAGGAGCGCGGCGTTGGGCACGGAGTCACACAGACCCCCAAGCAAACAGTACCTTGGAAACGAAGTCTGTGATGATGCACGGCGTCGAGGAAGTGAGGCGTCGGTGCCAATGTCGAGGCCGGCTCCCTGGCTGCCACGGGGGAGGCGAGGCGTCGTATCCGCGAGGAGGTGACGTGTCGTGTCCAGGACAGGGGAAGGCGGTTGCGTCGCCGGTGAGGCGTCGGTTCCGGTGACGATGCGAAGTCAGCGAGTTTGTGGAGTCACCCTCGGCGGTTATGGGCACCGCGATAACTGGATGCAGGCGCTGGCGATGACGGCGTCGGTGCGAGCGCTGGCGTTGGGCATGGCTGATAACTGCAGGCGTCAAAGGGCGTTGAAGGGCATCGGAGCTGCGGAGCAGGCCGGGCGGTGCGTCGTTCACTTCACTAGCGATGCCCCAGGCTTCCAATACTTCTTTTGAGGGGGGGTTCACCACAATATCATTTATCGGGGTGAACTCATTGTAAAGTCTTGCTGAATAGCTCATATTTTCTCTTCCAAAAATGAGGAAATTTGATCACATAAAGTTTGAGAGGGTGGGATGTCCTTTACAACTGCCTTGGGTTGTAAAACGGTTTTGGAAATCTTAAAAATGGTTTTGGGATCAGATTTGGCTTTGTCAATCTGAGTAGAATAGTAAGCTTTTCTGGCAGCCTTGATCTGGCCATGATATGATTTCAGTGTTATTTTAAAATGAAGCAAATCCTCTGGGTAATATTCCTTCCGCCATCTCCATTCTAGTTGCTGGCAATGCAGACGTTGATTAGCTACAGGCTGGGTGAACCATGAGGCAGATGGCTGAAATCTGTGCTTCTCCTTTGGGAAAATTACCAGGGCTCATTCATTCACAGTGTGAGTGATCCAATTATTAAAGGAAGAAGGTCCAGGTCAAAGTTGGGGTGGAGGTGGATAGATAAGTAAACATTTTGGGGTTAGTCAGCAACTTGCCACTGTTGGGATGGGTGACTACGATGTCAATGAGTACCATGATATGTGCAGGCCGACAATAGCATTACCAATAAATGCAATATCAACATATGCCATAACCTGTGTCCACATGACCATGCCAATAGCAGTCAATGCAATGCAATGCATGTCATGACTTGTACTCGCACAGCAGCGCCGTCACCGGCAAAGACAATGTCAATGTATGTCATAATCCATGCACAAATGACAATGCTGTTACTAGTAAGAACAATGTCAATGAACATTATGACCTAAGCAAACAAAACTGTGTCAATACCAGTAAGAACAATGTCAATGTATGCTATGACAACTGTATGCACAGTGTTAAGTATGTCGGTAAAAATGATACCAGTGACTGCCATATTATTTTCAGAAGTTCTAATGAACTCACATCTTTGCTGTCGGATTCACCCACGGTGACCTCCCCAATAAACCCAGAGTCAGATACGTGGTTAGACAAGTCCTATGACCCACACCCATGCCTATCGAATACCAGGTCACAGATGGGGTCTCTTATAACCTAAAGACAAACGTGCGCCCAGGGACAACCCGTATCGATCCCACAGAAAGATAGTTGCACCACAAACAGGTACGAGGAAATTGGCCCTAATAAAACACGTTTGGCCAAAGGTCCGCGATCCCCAAAAATACCACAAAGCTAGATACCACATTGAGATAGAAACACTCAACCAACCAGGACACAACATGCACACCACATGTAGTGATCCTGCGCCCCTCATGCCAGACATCTGGACACATACACACTGGCCCAAACTAGCTCTTTCTAAGATCGAGAGCCATCTGTGTCCTAATCAGATGTTCACACTTGTTGATTTATGACTGAGATGCTTTTTTGGAATGTAGGAATTGCTTTATTATACCTCAAGAACAGTATATAACAAATTCCAAAACTTTGTACATTGAGAGACTTTGAGCAGGCGCACTCTGTTGAGGCTCTCCCGGCCTTAATTAAACCAACTTGTTCCTGTTTTGCCAAATGCCTCTTGTCTTTTCATTTATTTAAGGTAAATTCATATCCGAGCAAGATCCCATTTACGAATAGTATGGGGACCCATGGTTGAAGGGGGTGGGAGGGCTATCTCGCTCAAACCGGATTCTGAATGGGGTCAGCATATGATCTAACCAGGTCTGCTGAATGGGATCTTTGACTACCAAATTAGGGTTGTTGGAGAAGACTCCATCAAGGGTGTGGCCTGCAATCTATGTAGTAATACCTATGTATTAATAGGGTATGCAGCAATGACACTGGAAGGGCTTTCTCTTGTTGTTACTGAAATGTGTGTCTCAGGTATTTGTCACTGCTCAGGCATGAAAGCTTAGAAGATCTCTCTCCAGATCAGTTTAAGAAATTTCCAGTACTTTTACTCTATAATCAGGATGGAGAAGATGATTTCCTAAGAGGAAAGAAATGTCATTAGAGGTGCTGTAGAAATAGTAAGAAATGTATTGCTAAAATATAAGCGTAATTAAGAGTACTGTAGGCAAATACAAAGGTGTGTGCAGTACTGAGTAGGTGTTTGTAAATAACTTCAAAAGTGACATTTAGTGATGTTAGAAAATCACAGCAATACTGAATTTAAATGCATCAAAAAGTCATTTATTGGAACATATTTCAAAATCCTAATTGACAAAATTTACAGACATTTGCACCCACAGATGAAACTTCATGGTGCAAAAAATCAGCTAGTGGGGCAACATTTCTCCATCATTACGTTTAGATTTCGGAACATGAAAGGGTGAATAATGGGTATACAAAATGTACCTGTAAGAAATTGGGTTACTGGTTGAGGGGGTGAAACCCTACTCAAACAGCAAACAGGGTCAGGGTTAGGGACAAGCAAACCCCAAATTAACCTGTGCTCAACCATCTAGTAGCTTGGCACAGAGCAGTCAGGCTTAACTTATAGGCAATGTGTAATATATTTATGCAGCACTTCAAACAGTGATAGAGTAAAAACACAACACAACAAAAATCTCACAGCAATTTAGAAAATAGATCAAAAACTGAAAAAAATAAAATAAGACCAAAACAACAAAAACCCAATCAGAAAAAACAGAGACATGCAATTTTGAAGATTTAAGTGAAAATAGCGCCAAAAAGCCCAAAGCGCCACTCACAGATATCTGGTCGTTCGAGACCAGGAGAAAGTCATAAGTTCAGGCTGACCATGATGGAGTGTGGGTCAGATAAAGGGACCAGGTTAGTACAGATGAAAAGTTACCTTCTTAGTCCAGCGCCAAGAGTCCCGTTCGCAATGGAGCAGGGAAGCGTCTTGGATGGTCATCGATGTAACGTGAAGGGCAGGTTTGGCATCTCGGACGGTCTTCGCTGTAGCGCAAAGATCCTGTTGTTATCACAAATGTTCGGGCTGGTACTTCGTGGTTGTGCTCCCCATGAGCGGCTGATGGTGTAGTGCGAAGGGTCGGGTTGACAGAACTTCACGGTGGCGGGCAGAGCGAGCACAAGGTTTTGGCACCAACAAGTTCAAAAACTCCAATTTACCTCCACTGAGACCACACCAAGGGTACGGGACTTGAAGGGCTCCACTTGGGAGTCAGGTGGTCAGTTCAGATGGATCTGGGTGCTGGTTGAAGTGGTTTAGTGCCTAATATGTCCCCGTGGCTCTGAACAGTAGGCTAGAAGACTAGCTCTTGGAGGCACTCTGGGTGTCCTGGGTTTAGGTGCAGGTCCAATCCCTCTGACTCAGGCAGAAGGGCAGCATGGCAGAAATCCAGCAAGGCATTAGTTCAGAATAGTGGCATTCCATTCAATAGCACAGCAGTATTCTTCCTAGTGATGGAGCAGGGTAAATACAAATAATTTGTACACCCCTTTTAGAAAATTAATGAGCTTTAATGAATTAACGATACTAATTGTTTGATGAATTAATCAACAAATGCACCTTTGGTAAACACAACATAAAAGGGTAACCGCAGTTTGTGCAAAATCTAATTTATTTACAATTGTGAAGTAATCGACACTAATATTGTGATTTGCGTACTAATTAGAGTAAAATCGCATGATTTATGCTATGTAGTAGAATTGTATTGTGGCAAAGAATGCGGATGGTAAGTAAAATGGCTTTAAATGTCGCTTCTGCTAGGTAACACCTAACACGGGTATTTAGAATGACGGGTGGTAAACAGAAAGGCTTATTTTCTTTGTTTTAATTTTGATTGTGTTTGTTCTTATAATAGTTCGTTCGGGCCTGTAAGGCCATGCTGCGAAAATGGCTGTCGAAACAGATGAGGTCACGTGACAAGTAAAAAGATGGCCTCTAAGCGGAAGAAATAAAGGAGCTGAACCACGTGGGTACGGCCCGTGCACAGAGTGAGACATGTCAAGGTTACGATGACCTGCCATAAGGAGGGTGCCAAGAAAGACTCAGAGTGTATTCGTGGGAATAAAGGAGAAAAGTATATGAGCAACAATGGACTAACTAAATTGTGACCATCGTATTTGCAACAAATTGAATGGACAAATTGCACTGCTTTTACCCAAAGGCCATGGGAATAACTGAACTCTTAACCATCCCCGAAACCAGTTTGAACAAGGAAGGCGATGGGGTGATTGTCACCACCTCTCAAATGGACCAATTAGCGTGATTCCTGCCCCCAAGGATTGCAACTTTTTGTGTAGTAAGCTAGAAGTAGGGTATAAGAGGGACTGCTCTTATGTGGGAAGGGCTGCTGCTGCTTCTATAGGCTACTTCCTTTGGGTTGCCTTTTTGCTGCTACTGCGACCACTGATATTGATGCCATTACTGCCACTGACTTCGAACTTGACTGGGGAAGGAACGAGACCGTTGCGGGAAAATCTGTATGGGAGGTCCCATTGAGGAGGCCATTTAGCGGGACAGTCAGTCAGTTTGGGAGTCTATTCTGTGATCTACGGTTTATCTTCTTTTTGGTGAACCATTCCTATCTGCATCTAAATGAGTAATGCATAAATTTAATTTCTTTTTAGAATTTCTTATATAAATGTTATGAATGTATTAAAGTGATTAATAAACTAAGAATCTCACCCGTGCAAGCAAGAAATTAGATAAAATGTCATTCTAATTAACTATGAGTCTGTGGTTCTTTAGTTCATTAATAGGTTTAATGTTTAACAGGGTTTTAAATGATTGAGCTGGTCTTAATCACCATCAACTTATTCTACTAGCTGGTCCATCAACCAAAGAGCGGAATACCTTGATGTTTGGAACCGACAGGATAAAAAGCAAATGTATATGATATCAGAGGTATTGTTCTGTCAGATTAAACAAGGTATTCCGTTCCTCCAGCAACATATTTTCTCCTTGGTGTGTAATCCAGTGAATGACTGAGTGTATGATATGCAGTGTTATGGGCCCCACCGTCATATGGATTAGTAGATGTGAATGATTTACCTGGATTCGTGTCCTTAGGAGAAAATCATATTAGCCGCGCTGGATCACTAGCAGAGTCTCCACAGGTCCAGAAGTGTACTGAAGAGTTGGTGTCTGAGGTCCATTATTGATACCAGATGCCTCCTTTAAAGTGTGATAAGCTTCCAGAGGTTTCCCCTTGAAGTCTCCTGCCTCCCCTGCCTGGCTCCAAACTATCAACATGGGTATACAGCCCTTGTAGTGGAGACAAGACAAAGCCTATTCAAGTGTAAATAGGGTAGTGCCCAGCTCCGCCCTGCCATTCTGCTAGCTATGGCCCACCCAGGTACACCTCAGCTCTCTATTGTGTGTGGCTGTTTAGGAGGAATACACCAATGCAAACTACAACTACCCCCAGTCACGTGACCCAGAGACAGACTACAGGCACTAGATGACTAAGGCAGGAAAATAACAATTTTTTAAAGTGGCATTTTCAAAATTGTAACCAAGAATCCGACTACACCATAAGGGAGGATGTTTCATTACAACTTCAAATATATCAAACATGAACTGGTACCTATTCCCATTTTGAAATTACAGCTTACTAACTGTAATAGGTTAACTCCAATGTTATCCTATGGGAGAGGCAAGCCTTGCAGAAGTGAAAATTAATTTAAGAGTTTTTCACTACCAGGACATGTAAAACCTAAAAGTACATGTCCTATTTTTTAAATACACAGCACCCTTCCCACTGGGCTGTTCAGGACCTACCTTAGAGGTCACTTATATGGATTAAAAAAGGAGGTTCATTCTGGGCAAAAAGTTTATTTTACAGGCCAAACTGACAGTTTAAAACTGCACTCACTGTCGTACGGCTTCTACTTCCTCAGTAGGAACTGTGTGTCTGTCGGACAACATAAATGTTGGGATGGTGCCAGACTGATTCTATGCACACCCTCAGGATATGTTGGCCTATAGTCCTGCTAGCTCACAGTGCAACCATGAGTACCCCTGAATCTAGGAAGGTAACAAATGGATTGTGCAACCTCAGAACATGACAACTCTGAATCGTGGTAACAGATCTAGAACCCTTTCACCTAGTCACTCGTGCATACCCAAAGAGATATACAAGAAGTCCACAACGAAGTGTTTCAATATTTATTGAAGCTTTGCGATTCTTGTATAAAATATATGTGCTGCAATGATTAATAGACAGAAACAGATGAGAGTTATTAGCATCACGAGAACAGTGAAAAGGATAAACAATCCCGCCAATGTGCTAAAGCAGTGTATATATGCTGGCATGTAAGTACTTTACACAGTGTACTCCTAACCTAGTTGCCTAGGGCTGGTGATCTGCCAAAATCCCCTACTGGATGATCTGACTTCGTATTACCTGAGGGCAACCATCTTCAGGGGCCCATCTTGGTCACAAGTATGACATCCCTCCTCGTAGAAGGAAAAAAGAAAAGTTGAGCTGGAGTTCCGACAAGCAGCGACCTTGCAGTGACAGCAGAGTGCTCCTCTCATTTAACACGGAAATGCTCATGTTTATATAACAAAACCGATCCATGCTACTGTGCCGAGATCTCAGCCATGCTGTTGTTGTTTATCCTCTTATGATAGCTATGTCGCCTACTGGACGATTAACAAACAACAACATTTGCGCAGGGAACATTATCCCTTGTACTAAATGTTCAAGGTATCGTGATAATGTGCTACGAAGTTGAAATTGAAACAAATGTGGTTTCTAAGAATCATATCCTGCACAGTCACGCAAGCAAATGTGCCAAACGTCAACATGTAGAAAAGAAGGCAACTTAAGAAATGTGTGCATGTAAAATGGCAATGTTTCTCCCTGGAGTCTAAACCAGCCACGTGAGAACACAGTCTGCACTGGCAGGCCTGAGACATGTTTAAAGGGCTACCTAAGTGGGTGACACAGTCAATGCTGCAGACCCACTAATAGCATTTAATTTACAGGCCCTGGGCACAGGGAGTGCCACTTTACTATATGCTAATTAAATGTTGGCCGATTCTACCAAGTTTTAGGGAGAGAGCACAAGCACTTTAGCACTGGTTAGCAGGGGTAAAGAGTCCTAAGGCCAGCAAAAACGGGATCAGCAAAAATAAGGGGGGTGAAGGCAAAACGATTGGGGGAAGACCATCCTATGGCTGACAGGTCTAACAGTACAGAAACCCCAAACTATTAATGGCCAAATTCAGTAAGATTACATTTCGTTGTGTGTAGCTGTGACCTAATCATGTCATACTCTTAGCATACTCAATCTCCATGAGTAAGCGAGGAGTAGTCCTCATATAATTCAAGAGTAAGCCAAGCATGCTACAAGAGTAAGTCAGAACAAAGTAAATGTGAATCAGACCCTGAGTTTCTGGGCATTCACAAACATTTATATTAAATTACTTTTCAAGACAATGAAGCACTGCATCAACCCTGCCCTACCCACCAGTCCCATACTCCACACACAAGTGCAATGCCATCAACCATTCATATCATGCTGTAACACGGAGACTGGTACCTCATACGCAGTGCGGACCACACCCTAATGACTACAGCTGAAGATGTTCCCTGCCTCCTGATATTGCTGGTCATCTCAGCTGCCTGTCACACAATTGACCATTCAATCTACAACCACAATCCTGGAAACTTTAATGGTATTCTCTGGCAATGTCCTTCCATGGTTCTCCTCTTATCATTCCAATCAATACTAGTTGGTTCACATGTGCACCTACAGGACCAAAAGGTTACCCATTACTTGGAGAGTCCCCCAGGATTCCATTCTGTTTCCTGTCATCTTCAACCTCTACATGAAGCCTCTTCAGGTTCCATGTAGATATAACAGCACTAAAGTTCACCAATATGAGTATGATACACAACCCTACCCAAACATCTCCGCTGCTCCAGGCATCCAACACCTCAAACACTGCTTGCACCTCATCCACACCTGGATGCCCAGCACCTACTTGAAGCTCAACCCTCCCAAGCCAGGGGACAGGAGCAAGTGGCTGCTGAGGCATTTGCTAAGTCAAGTTCTTTTCTTTATAACAACAGTGGCATTTGTTAAGGTTTTCCTTTTTTGCCATTATGGCTGGGCCACTCTCAAACCCATTTTGAGATAAACACCTTACTATGTTTCTGTTCTATCTCGTCGCCATTTAATTTTATGAATAGGAAAGGTGTGCTGCCTAACGCCCACCCATACCCACTACCTCCTATTCTGGCACATGCCACATTTATCCCAAGCAGCCTTGCTGAGTTTTTTCTTATGGTATCCTTACAGTGATCTGTCCTCTACCTTTCATTAATCACCTAACCTGTCTGTTGCCAAACCTAACCCTAGCCTAAACCCTGCTTTAATTCATTCTTACCTTACACAATTACACTTATTCACTCCCTAGCTCAGGAACAATATTTGTCATGCCGAAAGTCAAGACAGCTGCATGCACAGGCAGCAGCAGCAGCACACTCATGCACCCCCACATCCACCATCCCACCCCCATCACAGTCAAGTAGGTCTGTCTAAACAAACTTCAACAGTGTCTGAACATCCTGGATAAGGGGCAGGAAGAAATTAAAAAAATGAGTAGACAAATGTGAGAGGCATTTTTATTAGTGTTGGAGTGGGTCTGTTCTGGATGGTGTTGTAAGATGAGCTATGGAAAGGGAGAAATAGGAGTGTGTTTTATTTAGACAAGGGGTGGGTCTGTTATGGGTGGTGTTGGTAGGGCAAATTAGTTAGAGGTAGGGTTAATAGTGAATTTTATTTAGAGTTTACAGAAGGGGTGCATCTCTTGCAGTTGGGATAGGTTAGGAATAATGGTGCATTTTGGTCAAGTGATGCATTGATATTTAATTTCCAGTGTAAAATGTATTGTGAAGTGGAAAGGTGCCCTTTTTCAGTGCAAAACTTGATTTGCACTGCTTTGAATCAATGGGCATGCCACTGCAGCATTATAGTCTAAACCACGATTGTTTATTTGGCAAATCTTGATCTACGAAGATAGCTAAACCAGGCTTTGTGTCAAGACCTCCTTCAAGCAGGCTGTAAAGGAGAAATACTTTCCTTTCTCCAGTTTCACAACACACATCCAATAAGTCCATGTTTGTCTAGACATGGGAATTTGTACTGGTTTGGGTATGCTTCCAGTACAAATCCTATGCTAGAAAGCATATACTCACCTCTGCCAGGCTGTGTGTCATGCAAGTCAGGCTTTAACAGATGCTCCACAGGGGAAGAGACCAGCAGCAGGTAAACATTAACAGATATGTGTTGGAAAATGGCCCTCCCTGAAGGGTCACCCTTGCCTTCCTCCTCCCCTTTTCCTGACCTTGTTTTTGTTGGCTTTTGGACTCTGGGCACTTTACCACTGCTAACCAGTGCTAAAGTGCAGTTGCTCTCTTCTCTATACATGGTATAATTGGTTTACACCTGGTTGGCATATTTAATTTACTTGTAAGTCTCTTGTAAAGTGGTGTACCAAATACATAGAGCCTGTAAATAAATACTACTAGTGGGCCTACAGCACTGATTGTGCCACCCACACAAGTAGCCTTTCAAACCTGTCTCCAGTATGCCATTGCAGGGTCTGTGTATGCAGTTTACTGCCACTTCGACTTGGCATTTACAGCTACTTGTCAAGCCTTATACTCCCCTTTTATTACATATAGGTCACCCCTAAGATAGGCTCCGGGTAGCCCATAGGCAAGGGTAGTGTGTAAATGAAAGGTATAACATATACATTTAAGTTTTACATGTCCTGGTAGTGGCAATCAGCCAAATTCGTTTTTCACTACTGTGAGGCCTACTCATCTGATACGTTAACACTAGGAATTCCTTAATACTTTCAAGCAATAATTACTGATTAGAAAGGAGTAGCTGCATCATATTTTATATTTTTGGAATGGTAATGATAAATCCTCTTTAATAGTAAAGTTGGATTTAACATTACTGTTTTAGAAGTGCCACTTTAAAAAAGTGGTCATTTCTCTGCTCTTACTGCTCTGTGTGCCTGCAGCCTATCTGGAATACATGTCTGGGGTGAGCGACATCTACACTTTGCACATTCCCTCTAGACAGTCACAAACAGAGGAAGGTAAGGTGTGTTTGCATACCCATCTGCCTTCTGATGGTTCTTCCTGAGCATGAAGGGAGGGGGGATCTGACACTTACACGTGTATCTCGAATGTGCCTCCATGAGCCTGCCGTACTGGTTGTGCCATCTACAGAGGTATCTCATCGACTGTGCCCCAGGTCTGCCCTTGTGGGGCCTGTGTGCATGGGTTACTGCTATTCGACTTGGCATTTACAAAGCTGTGTGCCAAGGTTCTGCATGTCTCCTGCTATATCGGAGTTCTCCCTGGTGACAGGATGCGGTGTTGGGAAGAGGTTGGGCAGGTGTGTTTATGTGTTACCTGCAAGAGACGTGAATGACACTGGATGGTATGTTCAGTACGATGGGGCCTGCTTCTCGTATTGGATTAACATGAGCTGATGTAGGAAAGACTGTCTAGCATTATTTCCTACTGGCAGAATAGTGACTGTATGGTGTTTGGTATTGATGAGTTTGTAATGGCGAATCCTCTCCGGTATTTGGAGTGGGTTCGACATTAGGGTGATGAAAATGTCACTTTGGGAAATAGGGCATTTTGATGTTCATGGCTCTGTGCACCTGGCTGTCTGTCTCCTAATTCACACTTGGGTGCTAGGGGGATAGCCACATCTGTGCATTCCTGAAAGAGGGCCATAAACTAGGGGTTTACAGGAAACTGCGGACCACTGACTCTTAAGAGGCTTTCTGGGATGGTTATGTGGGGGTGGAATTGGCACCTGCATTCCAAGAGGCAGGGTCTCGGCCACATTAAAATTGTGATCAAACCTCCTGGGGTAGGATGGCAGACAGGTCAAAATTTTGAGAGGGTCTGTGAATTTCAAAGGTGGACTTTTGAACTGATCGTATCTTCAAAATCCATGGTGGGTATAACTACTGGGGCTTCGGCCTCCAAAAGTAGAGACACTTTTGGATTTGGAACCATACTATGCTGGTTCGATACTGGGGCATTTACATGAGGAATCATTAGGGCAGGAGGGACTGCAACCGGGCTATCCGCAGACTCGTGGTGGCTTGGAGCTTATCGTGCTCCAAGAAGGGGAGTATCACTTGATGGATTTTGCCTGGACGTTGCTGGCCTGCAGTTAGTGCCAACTGTCATGAGCTGGCCTCCTGTCCATGAAATCCCAGGGACACAAAGGATCTCATTGTCTCCACAAAATCATAAGGACTTCACTGGGTCCGGTGGAGACAGGCGGAAGTGATTGTGGGCAAGGGCCGTCCTGACATACACCATCATCTCGCTGTGGAGAGGAGCGTGGGTACAAAGATAAGCAGCCATCTGAGGTGCCAGGATTTGAGGAGGCCGAGGAGTGTGGGAGAAGCTTGCAGAGTCCGAGGGACCCATGCTTGCAACCGTGGGGATTTGTGCTTGCTTGCGTTCCAGAGTGGGTGGTGTCTGAGGGGTGTCGGGGTGCTTTGTTTGGGAAAACATTGTGACGGGACCCGAAGGGTTCAGTGTGCCTTGTGGGCATCTGCTGCTGACCGCCGGGGGTCTACGCCAGGTCACACCCTTGCTTGAGGGGAAAACATTTCTCCAGTCCGGGAAGCGCACCAGTTTCCTGGGTCACAACCATTTGTCTACGGGGGATAACGATCCTTCACTCGTGCAGGTGCCGTCAGGTGCGAGGTCTAACCCGGATGGGCGAAACTAAGCACCTGTTTCTTTCCATGTCAGGGTGTTCTGACAGTTAAGTCAACAGGGTGCCAGAATGGGCAACATGTATCGCTGCCTGGTGGAGTTGAGAGACTGAGGGGCTGAGTCACGAGGCGTAGTCAGAGACTGATAACTGTTTGACCTTTCTGCAATGGGAAAGTCTGACAATTCCATATAACTGTATAGTGTATATACAATGTGTGTTTCATTTTGATTTCAATAGAGAAGTTTGACAATTGCGTATAAATGTAGAGTGTATATACAATGGGTATCTCGTTTTGAGTTCAGTATGTGAGTGTAATATAAAGATAAGTGTTTTTATATATACGGTGTGGAGTCTTTTTGTGATGAACGCAGTGTGTTGCGAGGGGGGGTGCTGTGTCAACACTTTACACTCAAGCCATGAGGATAAGCCTGACTGCTCAGTGCCAAGCTACCAGAGGGTGAGCACAGGTTATCAGACAAGTGTATTGAACTCATTCTATTTGGAACAGTGGGTTCTGACTGGCTATGATGCGTCTTAGCCAGCCTGAAACTGCTGCGTCTAACAGTAATCTTCCCAGATTTGACGAATACCGAAAGACATTGAGGGATAGGAAGGGCTGAAAGTCAAAGAAGATGCTAGGGCAAACAAATACTGAATGTAGAATGACAGAGGGCAGACATTGGAAAAAAAAGCAAAAGACATGGCCTTAGGCCTTGCAAGGTTTTAGCAAAGAGGTTTGTAAACAAAAGACAAGAGTTCTTAAAGAAAATTTCTGGCAGATGTATCTTGCCTGTAAATAATAACCAGATGGGAATTTTGTGAGACAATTATTTTCCAAGATCTTCTAGAAGCCTTTAAAGACACTATCAGCATCATTTAGATCCAGGCTAGTGGTGTGGACACCCTCTGCAAAGTCAGCAGAAGCTAGGCCCTCAGTTCCCCTGGTAGAGGACTGTCTGCTCGAATTAGAGATCAAAGTCAAGCTGACAAGTAACTCTGTGTCTTCAGTGGAGGTAACTCCACTAAAGGCACTCAATGTTGCTGAGCAGGCACTATGTTGATTTGGCCCTTCTTATCAAAGGTGTTGTGGTTTCAAGAAACAAACTCCCAAAGTGAGAATTTGTTTTCTGAAAACACAAAATCAATGGCTCCGACATGCAGGGATCTCTTTGCACATTGGGGTCCTTATATGATTTCTCTGCCTGGGACCACCATACAAGATATTGCAATCCTGAGCTGGAAAAGTTACTGATAGCTTCCCCCTTTCATAAAGCGTCACTCTTTCCATCACTTTGATCTGGCACGTCATTAGCAGATGGGCTACCAGGGTGAAACATAGACGGAGACCCACCAGAGATTGTAATCATGCCAGCATTTATTTGGCCTCTGTCTTGCTACGATTCATAAACAGTATGGTTATGATGGGCAGGATTCCCCTTTTACTAACAGGAATATGTACCTAGTTGATTAGTTGCAGCTAATGACAAGAATCAATCATCCTGTTAAAGAAACCCCAAGCGTACCGTGATTATTGCCAATAATGCCATATTAACTACACTAAATAATACAACTTCTGGACAATCATAGTATCCATAATTATTAGTAACACAGACAATCTGTACTTGTCAGGAGTCATTTTGGATATTATCTTAGGATATTTAACTCAAAAACTAAGAACCAGTCAGAATCACAAAAAAGTGAAATGGTCAAATGATCTATATTGGTTAACCATTACTTTAACTAGTCTGAAACAATTACAAGAATTGCTTTGAGGCTTAATTTGGGTAAATGTTTCAGATCGAATCAGGAAAATAACTGGTTTATCTAACATATGATACAAAGATAAATCATTTGTGGGGAATATGATAATTAATCGGATAGTCATCAACAACTTTATGAAATTAGATAATTAAATCTGGGACTGAACTGAGTCAATGTTGGCTATATGTGTGAGTTGTGATCTGAGCCTGCCCAGTTTACTCCATTGTTTAATCCATTAATCCAGTTTAATCCATTGTTAGTCAGTAGTTGTATAACCACTTATTTAATTTGGGTTTTATTGGGGTCAGTGGCCTCAGAACACATTGGGTGAGAACATATAAGATAGAGTGGTGAGATGCAACATAGTACAGTTGCAATAACACTGTAGAAGTGACGGGCAGTGTCCCAAAATATTTGCTATCAAATATGTATGGTGACAAAAACTTCAATAAGTGGAAGACTCCTGATAGCCAAGTTGAGGAAGGTAGAGCCAGTTTTAGGTGTCTGACCAGCCACAACTTAAAGGTCCAGCTTAAGAGGGCTGTTGAGATAAAATGTTTAAACAAATGAAACAGCAAAGAGTGAGTTCTATACTTTGATAGAAAGGAGACCCTCAGCCCGCTACAGGGGCACTAATAGATTATCTCTTGGTCCTGATGAAGTGCTGCCTGACCATGGGCCTCCCAAGGCACAAAACACGTTGACCACACCGAACTAGTGACCATTTCTGACTAGTAGCTATCCTGGTACCTGAAGACCACATGATAGCACCACTGTTTTCATTTAGTCCTGGTACCCTCTCTTTATAAAAATGTTTTTAGGTTACCAGAGTCTATTTTAGCTACCACTCACTCACAAAAACCCACTTATCCCCTCATTTGCATTCATCTATATGCCATCTCCAGATCAAAAGATCTCCGATAACGAAGCACCCAGGCCCATCAGGCATTGCAGCGCCGGCCAGATGAGGAGCGCTCTATGATGAAGCATGATACCCTTTCAGGTGTGTGAGGGCACCAAGATCTGACTTTCAGATCTTCCAGCAACATGTACCTTAGCCATCTGATTTAACTGTATCCACTTGGCTTAGGTGGAACTACCCTTATTTTGATAAAAATGTTATTTCTTTTAAACCACATACATTATCAAAAATGAAACTGCATCTCCCAGAATTCAATGTGTTGTTAGCTGAAGTAACAGGGTGAACATGACATTGGTTGAATTGGCAGCAATGTTTAGCTATGTGTTTTACAAGTTTCCACTCCTTCTCCATATTTTGCCCCCTCTATTTCATCCTTTATCAAGAAATACTTTATGATTAAGTGTCTGGCCACGGCAGAGTTGTTTTTCTCAGTGTCCGGTCCACTGAGTCAAATTTATGGATGAGCTTTTGCCTTCCATCAGAGTCTGTGAAGGAAAATGACTCCAGTTGCCACAACACAATCTCTGTGATTTGTAACTAGTTTTTCGTCCCTGGAAAAGTTGCTTGCAGTTCAAAGACACTCTATTTTGGCAATGGCACAATTTTCTATCACCGGCCAGAGGCTTTTGAAGTGACTATTCACTTGTAATTAAATAAAACAAGCAGAGTGTGATATAGCATTCTTACTACACAGGCACCTTTTGATGATGGAATGTGCCTGTACTAAAAATAAATGATATGTGTTTATAGTGAAATAATGATTTCCCATATATCATAAACCTATATCTTCCTCCAAAAACCCACTAATAAAAGTTTGTTAGAAGAATTTACAAACGCCAAATTTTGTTCTCAAATCTTAATCATGTCCTCAAGTGAGGACATGAGTAGAATTGGAGTTGGAGATTGGTGATGTTTCCAATTGTACATTGGAAAAATGGCACTGAGTGATTAGAAACTTTTTGCCATAAATGCAGAAGATAACCCCACCTGCAGAATGAATACTTCCATTCAGCGAACCAGCTAATACGTTTTTATTGAAAAAGTAAATTTCACAAGTGACCAACTAGTTGGGCAAACTGAGAAAGGAATGGCCATGCAAACACAACATTTTAATTCTTGTGCAAATCCTGCATTATGGCCTTTATGTTCAAACGTCCGCAAGAGGTTACAAAAGCAAAATTATTCACACTTTCTTTTCCTAGAAAAAGTGCAGTCTAACCATAAACCATAATCAGGTCATCTGTAGAATAAGGAGTAAATATTTTGCAATTTACAGAATTCCGTGACTTCCAGATTTTAAATGGCAGAGTCTAAAATGACAGAGAGCTTAGACAATAATCAACTAGGCATTTTGAATTGGTTATCTCCATTTGTACCATGATTAGGGGCAAAACTAAATTGTGATGAAATTAGACAAGATCAAAATGAAGCTACTTCTGTGGTAAGAACTACTTTGCGAACAAAACTTGCAAGGGCTTTGTAGAGTGCCAAGAATAAATCTTACCCAGATGTGAGATCTGTATTGCATGTATGTGTATTTGTATTTGTATCTGTTGAACACATCAACCATCCCAAGGGATATCACGGCGCTGGAAAGCAGTGTCCTGGTACGATAGTGATCAAATAACCCGGCAGACTAAGAGTAGGAAACCAAGGTACAAGCTACAAGTATCATTGTTACAACCTAAGGAACAGTGTCGTTTTCAGCTTGTTTCTGAATGCCATATAATTGTGCGGCGAAGGTCTAGGGAGGAGTTCATTCCAGTGGACGGCCGCCAGATTGGAGAAGGATCGGCCTTCTGCGCTGGTTTTCTTGATACGTTTAGTTTTGGCCAGAGCGAGATTGCAAGACCTCAGTTGTCGTGTAGGAATGTAAAATTCAATTTTGTCCTGCAAGATTCGATGGCCTAGTTTGTGTAGCGCTCTTTGTACATAGCACATGAGTTTGAACTTGGCTCTCTGATGCACAGGCAGCCAGTGGAGTTTCTTCAGGCATTCTGATGCCGAGCTATACTTGCTTTTAATGCAAACAAGCTTGGCAGCTGCGCTCTGAATCACCTGTAGTCGGGAGAAGAGGTAGTCTGGCATGCCCGCATAGAGCGCATTCCCGCAATTCAACCTCCTAGAAACTAGTGCCTGAGTGATGGTATTTCTACAATTCAAGGGGATCCATGTAAAAAGTCTTCTTAGAAGCTTTAACATGGCAAAGCTTTCTCCGCACAGTGATCTGATTTGGTCCTGCATGCTTAGTTCGTTGTCGAGAAGGATGCACAGGTGTTTTACGACCCGTTTCGGTTCCGGGGCCACCAGGTTTCGTACCAGATTAGATGAGCTCCTCTGAAGAGCAGGATCTCAGATTTCTTGGCATTCAGTTTCAGGCAGTGTTCTGTCATCCAAGTTGCTGTTTCTAACAGACAGTTGATTAGATTGTTCCTGGTGTCCTTGTGCCTTCCTTTGAAGGCGATTAAAAGCTGAGTATCATCAGCATAGGAGCAGATGTTAAAGCCCCATTTCCTGCCAATCTTGGCCAGAGAGGAGACGTAGGGATTAAAAAGGGTGAGGCTCAGAGAGGCTCCCTGCAGGACACCATAGTTAATGTTTTTTGAGCTGGAGGAAAATGGGCCCATTTGGACACTCTGTGTTCTATTACATAGAAAGAACATGAACCATTGTAGGGCTTTTGAGTGAAGCCCCTTTTCATGTAAGATGTTCAGTAGACGGTCATGGGATACGGTATCGAACGCTGCCAACAAATCCAAAAGGATCAGGGCGGCAGCCTTGCCTTGATCCACCAAGGATCTAATGTTGCCCAATACCGCAAGAAGTGTGGCTTCTGTGCTATTTGTGGCTCTAAAGCCAGTCTGAGATGGATCCAGGAGCTCATTGTTTTCTAAGAAATCAACTAGTTGTTTGTTGACTAATCTCTCCAAGACTTTGGACAGGTAAGGGAGTTGGGAGATTGGTCGGTAGTTTGCGGGGTTGTGGACTTCCATGCTGGCTTTTTTTAACAGTGGAAATACAATGGTTTCTTTCCAGATGTCCGGGAAGACTGCCGATTCCAAGGACTTGTTAAACAATTGGGTAACATACAGACTTAGGACCGTTGTAAGTCGAGAAAAAATGAAGTGGGGGCATGGGTTGAGTCTAAGAAGTACCAGGACCTGGAATGTGTTTTTTTTAGTTTCAAAGTAAATCTTAAACTGTTTAAAGGTGCTAGTGTTTCATCTTCTCCTAAGAATGAAGATAAAATGACAGTTGATCACTGGGCATGAAGAAGAATCATGGAAATGACATAGCTGGAGCCCCAACTTGTCTGACTCCGTTTTCATTCCTGAGAAATGCAAGGAAAGTATTGGGTACTGTGGTGAGTATCCCTAAACAATGGTTAGTAAAAGATTATTGTTCACATGCAATGATATTCAATGTTTGTCAGCATCACCACATTTTGGGTTATCTCGTGAAACCCTCTGAGCACAATAATGACTCCCTCTCATACCTTATCTCATTGTTCTTTTCATGAACACAGTGACAGGGACCATTTTAACTTCTTCTATTTTTATCATATGCTGGCTTGCAAACTCTTTTATCTCTTTCTATTATAGAGTGTGAAGTGTTAGACATGCACAGAAGTGTTAGTATCATCTATGACTCCTATCTAGGCTGGCATATTTTCGATGTTTATATATTATGTTCGCTGCCAAGTTAAGCATGGCGCTTGTAGTGGAGGCTAAAATGTCATCATGTTAATTAAAATGACACATTTAATACCATATTTTGTCTTTTTGGAATTTTAGGCTCACCAAATTTATAAAAATGAGATACAACTCAGTGATCAGGTGCCATAAAAACCCATGTATCTGGTTATAGTTGGGAGAGGCTTCTTGACGGAACTATCAGGCTTAAGGTCATGCTGGTGTGCTGCACCCAGGAGGGGGTTGCTGTGGGGCTCTGGTGCGGTGCCTATAAGTGGCCTTCAGCCCAGGATTTTTTGTTGTTCCTGGGCAGCGGCTATGACAGAGAATAGCAAAACAGCTTTCTCGCTAAGAAAGGCATGCTGTGCGATACATCTATAGAAATTTGATTTATTGCTATTTTCTGCATCCGCTAAATTTTAGCATAGTGTTTAGAAGTAGCCATCAGGTACTGGGGTGCTAGGAACATGCTATGTTAGGACTGTTCATATTGTATTTGTCAGCTATGTCATTTATTGCTGCTTTTATTTTCTTCTTCTGTGTAGTTACCATTTATATTTCATGCACTAGACTTGGGTTTTAGAAATAAACATCGCAATGTTTTATCCTGTGTTTCTAAGTGCTATTTTGAGTGTGTCATTCAAATACAAAAGAGGATTTGGAGTTCCACTGTCTCCCTGTACTTATCTAGAGGCTCTAATCATGACCAGAACACACTACCCACATAATAGTGCTTAGTGGGTTGTGTACAGGTCATATTCCAACTGCATTTCTAATTCGTGTGGGTGCATTGAACTATATCCATGCACCAGGAGGCTAGAAATCCAACCCTCTATTTTGTTTCTCACAATGATCCCAGCCTTTCTCTCTTCACACTTCTATGACATAGATTAATTATTTCTCCCACTACTCCTGCCTAAATTGCCACTTACTCCCTGCCTTTCTTCAAGCTGAATATTTTCGTGGCAGTCAGAAATTCTGTTAATAACATAATGTGACACCGGGTAAAGTTCTTTCCTTTTGACTATGTCTCTGAAATGGAAGCCAAAATCCTTCAGCATGGCAGAGCCCAAGGGTGTGGGTGACCAGGGTCTCTTAAATTCAGAGAGGTCATCAATGAGCTCAAGCTGCAGCTGATGGTTATGGTTTGTGAGTGTGACAGAGATGGATTTCATAGCTGCTGTGTTTGCTTTGTGGATTGAATAGATTTGCCCGCTTGCGTTGGTTCAAGGTTTTATCTTCGGATCGTGTCATTTTTTTGGCTCTCAAAATCCTTCAGCACGGCAAGCCTGAAAGCTATAGTTGGACAGGCCTCCATGAGGCTAGTTACCTTTACTGTGAGGTTGTGTTGAAGCCATTTTCAGAACTGAAAAATTTTCTGAATGGGACAAACCTGATTTTCTTGCACACCTTGGATGCAAAGGCTCGTACCCAAGGTGCCTACTCTGTGAAAATTGTTTCTGGTCAGTCCTACAGCTGTTTGACCACCAGAGCACCCTTCTAGGCACTAGATATCTCTGCAATAACAGCTCATTGAGGGGCCAGCCCTCTGTGGCCTTCGAGTCAGGATTCATTCTGCTTTTAGTGTCCCAAACAGAAAGCTAAACATCTGACCCTCAAAGAGCAGTTTCAGTCCCTGGGTTCCAAAATGAGTCAGAAGTCCTTGATTTCTCTTCTTTCAGCAGGAGTCAGAAGACTTCTTTCTTCCAGCAGACCCTCCATCAGGTGGCGTCTTCCTTTGTCAAGGAATGTTCGGATGAAGTGGTGGAGAGGTACCAGTTTTATGCTGTACACTAGCCAGTGATTGGAGAATTTTCATTTCCCAATACGGGCTACTTGTTCACCCTATGCCCACATCCATTTGCAGCACGTTGTCATTGCCATACTGCAAACTTACCCAGAAGTCCATATTTCAAGATAGCAGAAAGATTCTTTACCAGGCATGCCTTTCTAGCTCCTTAACCAGCTATTTACTATTTGGATGAGCTCTCCTTCTCCAAGACAGAACTTACACATCCTCTGCTTAGACTAAAGGGTCTGGCGGGCTCTAGGAATTAATGGGAGTATATTCTGCCAGGTCCATTTGGGATCAGCAAGTAAAAAAGAAGAAGTGTTCCAGCTACCCTTTGTTCTTTCACTTGTCCTTCACCCCTCACTGATGACTAGTTCCTGCTAGGTAACCAGCAGTTAAGTCCATCCTGTTCTTCCTGGCCTCAGAAGCAGGCCACTGAATTCTGAGCCACAGTTGTTAACTTTCCCATCAAAGAATGTGCATTTCAGCAAGATACCTTTTTTAAGAGTTCCTTCTAGATTGTGTGGGTTCATCCCCTAGTTCTGGGTCACAGCATGCTGTGTGGCCCATGAGCATATTGTCCTGCTTCCAAGCAGCCATGCTTTGGTACGGTGAGTTGGTCGTGACAGAATCCCAAGTGAAGTGCTAATGATATTTATTGACCAACAGGGCTGAATTTTGGATTTTGTTTTAAGAAAATATATATCTTGACTTAAGGCGAAGTGGTTGCATCACTGCGATATATAAAATATGTTTATCTAAAGATTCATTCAATTACAGCTGATTAATAGATACAAAATTAAAGATTGCCACAAATGGTCAGAGTCAAAAGATTTTTAGTCACCTGAGTTGAACTCAGGTGTACAAGATATCCATTTACAAATGTAAAATCATATTTTGTATACAAGAAAATCAAATGTATACAAATGAATGGATTTGTTTGCACCTAATATTATAGCAGTGTAGTGTCATTCTACCAGGATTCAAATTTGGTCCTAAGTGCATTTTGTGGGCATTCCAGGATGATGCCTTCCCACGTGTATGATCACCGACAAACGTGCAAGATGTTGGTGTTCTCAAAGCTTTATCAGAGCTACCTGGTTGCTCAGATAATTTTGAAATCATTTGTGGCTGATATAACTTGAACAGTCATGATGAAAGATGTTGTTCATTCAAATATTAGAGTGAGACATGTTAAACTAACACAATTTGTACAAACCACTGTGATCCCTGGTAAGACTCCTAAGCAGTTTTTAAACACAGCTGCGTTTTTGGGTGGATATTAATTTTAATACAGGCTGAAAACAAACTGTGATAAGGGCAAGCTAATAGGCTTTGATATCAAGAAGTCAAGTTTAAGGTAGGCATTAACACAGAGGGACTCATTACAAATGTTCTCTTATATCCCGAGCTATATCCACCAACCTCCAGAGTTATAGAAACAGGGGCATGAGGTATTCTGGTCCATCTTGGGGCAAAGATAGCAGGGCATTACGAGTGGGGTCCTTACCAGCAGAATCAGTAATTCATTTACCAATTCACCTTTTAATTGCTAATTTTACCTTGTTTTTTTGCCCAGAGACTTTGCCTGCTGCAGGAAGGGAAAGCTCCATGAGGAAAACAAACCCTGGGCCCACAGTAAATCAGCAGACTTTCTGATTTAATGGGGCCAGTAATGGAAGTTACCGACCAATTCAAAATTAAAGTGGTACTCATAATGAGGCTCCTCAAAAGTAGTTGAGCACTATAAGTGGGTCAGCTTCCATTATTCAAAAAGATTAATCTGGAGGAAGCATTTCACTTATTTGACTGATAAGGCTATACATAGTATAAGTGCTAATGATGTTTAATAAGTTGTGTTGTGATGAGCCAGTTTTGCCAATGCTGATGCTGTATGAGGGTCAAGCGGAGAGGATGTGGCGCAGCAGCCAGAGCTGCCAACTCGGGAGCTGGGGATCCGGGTTTGTGTCACAGCGTCGGCTCAACATCCTGTGATTCTGGGCAAATCACTTATTCTGCCCGTGCCCATGGACAGTGCCTGGATACTCTCACAGGTGATAAGCGGCGCTATATAAATCTACAAATGTATTTATATTACCCCAGGTTATTATACGGGGAAGATATCTGGGCCACTAAGAAACCATTCCTCAGTGCTTTAGATTTGACTGATGATCCTGGGTTCATGACTTGAATACTCTATTTCAAAAATTAAGATTAAAGTGGAGTTACTCAGTAGATGTATAAAATCCCAACATAAACATGTGGCTAACTAGCACTTAGAACCAATATACCCTACCTAGTAAACAGAAGACCATCTATTCCACTTAGTTTGGTTTTTAATATTTGTAATTTGCAATCCGTCGTTTAAGATGAGTTTCCCGTTCACTAGTTACTCTTTATTAAAATAACTGAAGTGTAAGTATTTCTGGCAAAATCTAGATTCATCATAATGGAAGCTTGATATTAAATATCAAATTACAAAGGTGGAAGACCAGATGATTCCTTATCCGCTAACAAATTGCCTGTACGTATACAATCAAGAATGGATGATGCTATCCACTGAGAGATATCTGTCTCACATTAGCTGCCATTGGATCAGAATTTTTTTCCAGACTTATACATTGGACCACTTCAAACGTTTTTAGTTGTCCTACCAATGATATCCATCCATTGTGGTTAAAAAATAATTTGATGCATGTGGGCGAATGCTGCGATTAGTATTTTTCTTTTATAGTCCCTTGATGTGCAAGATGCAGCTTTGCCTGTTTCAAATTACTAATTTAATTAGTATATTGTGAACATGAAATTGGAGCAAATAAATGAAATTTAATATAATTAAATCTAACCATGAACTCCTTGCTGTGGACAGCATTTTTACATATATTCTCGTTTGTGAAGCGATAAGGTACTAGTAAAATACATTATGGTTTTGAGGCAAAATACATGTGTTCTACGTGCAATCTGAAAAATGCCTTTTAACTTATGTCTATGTGCAGTCAGATTTTCTGTTTTTCTTTGATATGATTTTAAAATATGTGTGAGTTTAATTTTTTTTCAAGATAGGAAGGTAATTGGCTTATATAATTTGGGGTTTACAGCATTCATATTCAGAAGAAACTATTTGTATCTGATGTGAGGTGACTATCCCGATCTAATTTCGATTACCAGGAAATGCCAAAGCCAATAGGTCTCTGCCGTAATGGCTGAGTTATTTGCTTTGCCAATGCTTTTTTACATTGGCGTTAACTAATGCAAAATGAGTATGCATAAAGCCATTACAAAATGGCCACTGATGCATATGCATGAGTAATGATGCATAGGTGCACATGCACAAAGACATTTAGAAGACATTTTAAAACAATAAATCAAAGTGAAACTGGTCAAAATGAAAGAGTGCCACAGTGCTGGCCAAGTACCTATAGACCCTTGTAAAAAATACATTTAAATAATTGAATACAGAGAGTGTGAGGGAAGTAGGACAGCGAACATGGGAAAGGGAGTAAATAGAGACTGCACGGGTGGGGAGCTAAGATGGAAATAAATTGAAAAATAAAATGCGGGCCAAAAAACAGGATGGGGGTCATTGGGGAGTGAGAATGGGGAGTAAAGCATGCAGCTGCATCAAGATATTAAGAGAAATGGGTGGAGAATGGACCAATAAAAGAGATGCACTACTATGCTGCAGAACAAATTAAAGAACAAAAGTTCAAGTCAGCAGGATACAGGTCATCCAATTAGAACACCTCAAGACAGAAACTCTTCAAGGTGGGAAGCAAGACCACAAACCTGAGGGAGACTGATTACGAAGCCATCCTATCAAAAACAAGGAGCTGACCCAAATCCCACTAAAAGTATATGTCATGTGCTAGAAACAATAGGTCTGCAACAAACAACTAAAACTGCTTTTAGTAAACCCTTAAATGGAATCGGTTACAGAGCCTTCTTAAGAATACGATATGTATAGGAAATGACAATCTCTTGCGTAGTGTATACCCAGATGTTTGCCTTAACTGCATTTGCTGTCTGTAGAACTCTGTACACTTTGCTCTTGCAAATAAGTGGAAAAGTGCCTGTTCTCCTTCTTTCAACATGATAAAATTGGTTAACTGCTAACTGTCATAGTTGACTTACCTATGAGTACCATTGAGTTGGGTAACAATAAACATCTATTATTCAGCGCCAAGATACCCTTGGGTGAACGTGCACTTTACAAATACAGGGTATGTTATAAGTCCCTAATATATGCTACAATGTGTACCTATGGTCTGCAAGTTAAATGTCACAAGTGGACTGCAGCACCTATTGTGCCATCCTTGATAGTGACAGAGTAAAACATAATTTCAGGCCTAACAATGCAGCCGGACTAAAGCAGCTTTTAAACTGCAATTCTACCTGTCAAAATAGACACTTTTGACAAGTCTAAATCTTTCTTTTAAATATTATTAGGTCACCCAGACGTACACCTTACGGCTCATAAGGCAGTCCACATGGTATTTAAAAGTAGGACATGTAGTAAGTTAATGTTAAACATGTCCTTACAGTGAAAAGCCCCCAAAATCTATTTTCACTGTAGCAAGACTGGCTTTTCCATAGGAAATTACTGGGATGCAATATTAAATGTAATAATGGTATCTCTGGCGAGGAAACACCTACACATTTTATGTGTTGAACTCTTTGTGATATTTATTTAAAGTCCAACTCACTGGTACCTAATTTGTCCTAGCCTCCAGCTGCAGCCTTCTAAGTGCTTAACCCTGAATGAGGTGTGCAAAACTGCTCCCAGAGACAAAGGCTTGGGTGTGGAGAGGTGTTTCTGCTTCCGCTGGCAAGATGGACATTTGGGCAGTGCCCAGGAAACGTAACTTCAAAGCGGCCTTGTTAGAACTGGGGGTCTCTAGTTGGCAGAGGTAGGTACCTTTGTCCAAATAGGGACCATTGCTTCTAGTCAGGGTAAGGGGGTACCCTCCTGAAATAACCCCTGCTCACCCTCTTGGTAGCTTGGCACGAGCAGACAGGCTTAGTTCAGAGGCAGTGTGTAAAGCATTTGTGAACACATACAGTAATCCAGTGACAACACTACAAATGGACACCACACAGGTTGTATTATAAAAATAAGTATCTTTTATATAGATTTAGCACAAGACCATAAGCGACAAAAATAATCCACAATACTGTACTTTAAAGATGGTAGAATTAGCTTGAGTCTCTTAAAATGGAAATGCGACACTTTGCGTTCAATGTACCTGAGATGCGTAACGCGATACAACAAAAGGTGGTGCAGGAAGGTGATGCGTAGGTTCCTTACACGCTTCTGTGGCGATGCGACAAGCAGCGCTGTGATGCGACGAAGATCTGGTGCAAAGAAACAAAGTGGCATCTTCTTGAGGTTGCGACAGCGAAGGGGTGATGTGTGAACGCCCGACGGCCGTGCGGCGATTTCGATGAATCTTTGGAGCCGCGACAGGCCCTGCGACACGCTTCCCTGGCGATGCGACGGCGTCTGATGCGAGGTCGACGATCTTCTCCTGGGATGCGGGGCGCCTCGTGTTGCGATGCGTTGGCTTCTGATGCGAGGTCGATGCTCTGCCCCGGGGATGCGACGGCGTCTGATGCGATGGCGACACTTTTCTCCGGTGCTGCGAGGCGCTTCGAAGGATGCGAGGGTGTCAGCGGCGCGCTTCTTCGGGGATGCGCCGGCGTCTGCTGCGACGTCGACACTCTTCTCCGGCGATGCGAGAAGCAGTGGCTGCGGCGACACGCTTCTTCGTCTTGAGTCGCGCTTCCAGCTCCCAGCGACACGCAAGTGTGTCAGAAGGTCCAAATTCCCAGCAAGGGAATACAGGGGAGCTGGTGGGTGAAGTCTGTTGTCCCTGAGACTTCAGCAGGAGGCAAGCTCTGAAATCAAGCCCTTGGAGATCCTTCACAAGTTGATGAAAGTACACACAAAGTTCCCTTCTCCTTTCTTTGGCAGTCAGGCAACCACTGCAGGCAGATCCCTCTAGCTTAGGGATAGTCTTCTCCTCAGTTTCTTCTTGGTTCCGCTCCTCAGCAAAGGTTACTTCTTGTTTTGCCAAAAGTGATCTAATTTCCTAGGGGTCTGGGTCCCCTTTTTATACACCTTTTCTCTTTGTTCTCTGAAGGCAGAGAGGCCTTTGCCTAGTCCAAAACCAGTTCTGGTCAGTCCTGGAGCACTTTGTTTACAGGACTCCTTCTTTCCTTTCAGAATGTGGGGCAGAGTGCTCAGCCGCCCGGCAGGAGGTGGAGACAGCATTGTGGAAGGCAGGCAGGCACAGCCCGATTCAGACCCAGGTGCAACTCCTCCCTCCACTCTGGATGCAGATCTCTCTATTCAGCCCTGTGCTGACTCACCCTGTCTCCTGGAGTCCCCCAGCCCCTGTCACTCACAAGCCCAGACAAGGAATACACAACCTAGCAGAGGCAGGCTTGGATGGTTAGGCAAGAAAATACCTGCTTTCTAAAAGTGGTATTTTCAAACACAGAATGTTAAAGCCAACTTCACTAAAAGATGTATTTTATCATTCTGAGTTCAGGCATACTAAATTCGTTTTTCTACCATGTTCCCTGGGTCAGTTAGGATTATAAGGTGTAATAATCAAAACTGCCCATTCTGGCCTATGGAGAACAGGTAGCCTTGCAATAGTGAAAAACGAAAATGGCTGTAATTCACTATTAGGACATGCCACACACACCAGGGCATGTCCTACCTTATACTTACAATGCACCCTGCCCTAGGGCCTACTTTAGGGGTGACCAACAGGCAGTAAAGGGAAGGTTTAGGGACTGGTAAGTGGGTGCACTCACCAAGTCGACATGGCAGCCCTAGGCTGCACACAGGCTCTGCAATGGCAGGCCTGAGACACATTTTATAAGCTGCTTCTGTGGGTGGCACAACCAGTGCTGCAAGCCCACCAGCAGCATTGGATTTACAAGCCCTTGGCACACTCAGTGCACTGTACTAGGGACTGACAAGTAAACCAATCATCCAATCATGGAGTCACTAATACATAACACAATGTATCATAGGGAGCACTTGCACTGTGGCACTGAATAGCAGTGGCACAGTGCCCAAAGCATCTAAACCAGCAAAAACAGATCAATAACATTGGAGGCATCATCAAAAAATGGAAGGGAGACCCACGCCAAGGATGCCAGGTCTAACTGTCACGAGCAAATATGAGATGACACTTGTTCAGCCCCCTACTTTCTTCCAACAGTTAGCCAGGCTCCAGTCACTGTGGGGAGGGAGCTGCCCTTGGTTTGAAGTGACCACAGAGTATGTGTTGCTCCTTTCCTTGGCCACACTGGTGGGCTCTGCACAAGGGGAGAAGAGTTATCATCATGTTCTGCAAGCAATGACTTATGTACGTGCATTTTGGGGGCAACAGTCATGCTCAGAAGGACCAGCCCTTCTCCTCATATTGTGGAGAGACTCAATAAAAATAAGCAAGAATGTTATCCTAAAAAATATGACCCTTCAGAAGACACAACTGAGGAAGAGGAGAATTATGTAGGCACCATGAGCGTGACAGGTTAATCCTTCAGAGGAAGCCCCTGAAAATAAACATGAGCTTGCATGCTGGAATAACCATGCAGTTTTTGCTGTAAAAATGACTACTTCAAATGAACAGAACTTGTTTGTTTTATGACCGATGTGCTAAAGATTGAAATTAAAAAACGACACACGAGTCTACTTAATGTGTAGGCATTCCTAACCTTTGACTCCTATGCTCGGCTGCCATCGAAGATTGAGCAGATATCAAAGATTGAGCAGACAGGACTGTTTTATGTGTGGCTTCCATGGAAAAAGAAAAAGACAAATAGAACTCTGGGTAGAAAACAGGTGATTTAGAATAATTAATAAATTAGTGATTATTACAAGCAAAAGGCTTAGCTAAACTTGCTTTATAATCTGTTTGATGATTCTGAGCACACACGTCTTTGATTTGGTAGAAGTGGTACTTGATGGGTCTATAGTTAACTGTCCAACAGCAATTTTTCTTCAGCATGTTTATAGTTCTTCTGAAACCTCTTTGTTAACCTTGACTTTCGGTTTCCAATTTTCATCCTTTCTTAGTCCACACTTCTTACTCGTAGGCAGAAAAGAAAATCTACAAGTCTGTCCATAATAACCAGAAGAAGAACATATCTATGGTTACTGCTCATACTGGAAAAGAGAGGCGCACCAACTGGATTCAAAATGGGTAGCTTATTTGGAATCACAATAGCTAGTGACTTGAGTGGCAAACACATATTTATTCATGTGGTGCATATGAGAGGCTAAGCTAAAATTGCTTTTTTAATGTTTGGGTGATCAAACATTCAGGGTACATTCAGATATGTATCTAGGAGTGGAAGTATATTGGACTTTAATTAACAGTACTTTAGCCAGTGAATGCTTCTGAGTCTACCACCCCTTTAGTTCTTCTAAGAACTCCTTAACCCGGTTTAATTTGAATCAAATATTGTTGTTGCTTTTTCTCATTCAACAGGTCTTTTGTAAAGAAAACTCCATGACACTCATGTGCTGCGTCTCAGGCCTGCTCACAAAATGGGCAATGCCAGAATGCAGTTGAACCATGTTTTATGGAATTATCCTTTTCATTAGTACAAATCATTTTCAATGTATGACCTCCCTTTTACTTTACAGGTAGGTAATTTGTGAGTTTGTGAGCTGCTAACAAAAGTTTGAAATGTGCTGCCATGTTTCTTCTCTGACAAATGTAAGTTTCCTCAAATTCCCCCTACTAGTTTTGCCTCCATTGTGAGATCAGTTGTACGGTATCTTAATTCCATCACCAATACTTCGCATACTTGACAAGTGCATTTGGTATGAGCAATGCTGAACCGCCCCATCAGAAGAGTAAATAAGACAAAGTCACCCACATTGCTCTCCTCAACTCTGCTCATGGGAGTTTGAAATTGCGGGTAGAAGGTCCCGTCTAGGTATTGTGTATTTTTCTTTTTACAATCTATGCTCCTCACAGACTCTTGTTGCAGAAACTTCCTGATATGTACGCAGGAGTAACATCAATCCATACTTTGCCCACTTCTAAGATATAACTCATTTAACTTAGTTCAATTTAATAAAAGGAATATTTTGGGATATTTTTGTATTTGCAAAACAGAACACAACTTCAGTTAAGACTGCAGTTCTATTTAGGAATGCCTGATAATGGTGGCCTATGTTTCGAGTTTGCCAATGACTTAGCTTCTATATTATTGAAGAATCGTTTTGCTGGTTCACCTAGTCAAAACAAGAGACCTTACTCCTGTAGAATATTCCCTATTCAGGCCTTTTAGGTGCTAGTTAGGGCCAAAATAACTACTGCCACAGCAACCACACCCTCTCTAATTCAGTTTTCTTTGCACCAAAGAAATAACTCCTGGATCTCAGTCCATGTTTTGTGATATTTCATTAGATTCTCCTTAATGTTATCTAGGCTATACAGGTCTAGGGGGCGTGGCCTAATGCCGATGGCATAAGCAGCTCTATTCGGAGCTTCTCGCGGCCGGGCCCCATCTGGCGCCATCCTGAAGTCTAGCAATTTCGCAAGAGTCTGAATACTTTGCTGGGCACTGCTGGAAGGGAAGCCACTTGCCTGGGGCTATTCCAATGCTTGCGAACCTTAAAATAGATGATGGCGGAGGGCCCGGAAGGCGACCTATGCATCAAGATGGTGGCGATCGGAGGATGCATCCTGATTCTTTGCAGCCCTGTAGGAGCCCAAAAGCTTTGCAGTGCACTGTCGGAGGAGAAGCTGACCGGCTGGGAACTGCTCCGGTGATTACAAGATCTGCAATCGACGACGACGGAGGGCCTGGAGGGCGATCTGGATGATAAGATGGCGGCGATCGTAAACGGCAAGTGAGACCCAAGGACACTCGGAGAGCACTGGAGCTGCCTGAAAAGGTAGTGTGACCTACCCTGGGAAAGCGCTGCCCAGCGAAGAATGGTGCTAGCTGCAGCAGAGAGCAGATGGTGAGAGCTAGAGCGAAGAAGCCCTGGGCGTGTAGAGTGGAGTCACACGACCTGGAAGGACTGTGCGCTGGAAAGCAACTAACTGCGGTGTGCGGCGGCTAGTTGCGGTGTTGTATCCAAAAGCTGGGGGTCGATCGGAGAGGAGACTGGACTTGATAATCAGCAGTGAGCCCTGGGAGGAGATCTGGGTACAAAACTGAAGACGGTGGCAGGAGACGGGGGCTTGGCACAGCGGCCGTCCTTGAGGAACCTTGAGGGAGAAGCAATGGCAGGAAACCCCGGACTGAGCCGACCTGAAGGTAGGAGCGGGAAGCACGAATAGTGAGGCGGCGGCCGCTGCGGAGCCTGACACCCCGCAATAATATTAGAACGATTGCGGAGGAACCCAAACTGAGTAGAGGGCTTGCAGGGAAAGGAAATGGCGGCATGGCGATTAGGCCCTGAGAGCGACACAATCAATGATTACTGGCCCTCAACTGAGACCCCGCGGGCGGCAATTGGTGTGAGATAAGGAAGAAGGAGACCCTGCTGGGAGAAGCCCAATGATATCAGGGCTCACATTAAGGGATCCTATGTAACTTCCTTTAGGATCCCTTCCCTTGCGTTACAACCAGCTGGAGTGGGGGATCTAAGGCGGGCCCCCCACTTCCCTCCAGACACGCATTGCTCGTCTGAAACAGTGGTTTACCAGAGCAAATATACTTTCTGTCACTGCCTGATACCGGGTGGGTCCACAGACCTGGAAAGGACACAAAACAGACATTACATGAGGGGACGCTACAGAGGACCAGTTGATACAGTCAACTAGGGGACCGGATAGAATCACGTGCGAGAATTCCCACCAAATAACTGGAGCTCCAGCCTTATACATAAGTACAATGCCTGGGACAAACCTGTTGTCACCAGTGCATATATTCGAGGGAGACCCTGACACCTAGGTAAAAGAGCGGAGGGTGACCAAGCAGTGATCAGCCATATATATTGGAGGTGGGCATGCACAGGTCATAGCTTCCGGAGACAATGGGCTAATCCACCAGAAGGAAAGAACCAGATTAGGAGTAGCAGAGCACAGATTTAACTGTGGACGTAACTACGACTGCCCTGCTGGCGACAAGACCTGCCAATGACCCCACGCTGCAGGATATACTGCAAGCCATCACTGCCTCCAGAGAGGCTTTGGAATCCAAGATTGATGCCATCTGTACTGACCTCACTTTGCTTAAAGACGATCATAAAAAACTGGCGGAGAAAGTTACCACCAATGAACAAACGCTGGTGGAGCTCCCCCTGATCATGACCACGATGCAGACAAGGCTCAGAGTTATGGAGACCAAAGTACGAATACTGGAGAACAGGGCAGAAGAAGCTGAAAATCGATCACGCCGCAATAACATCCAGGTTGTGGGTATGCCCGAAAAACTAGAAGGTACCGATGCAGTGCAATTTATGGAACAAAAGCTGAGAACGATTGTGGCCCCGGAGGTCCTCTCTGCGTTCTTTGTCCTGGAGAGGGCCCATCGGATCCTAGCAGGACTTCCTCTGCCGGGCGTTCCCCCATGGCCAATAATAGGGCGACTTCTGCACTTCAAGGAGCGGGCCTATATCCTGGCCAAGGCGTGTAAGAAACATGAGCTGAGAGTTGATAATGTGACCGTGCACATCTTCCCAGATTTCTCCAGGGAGGTCCAGAAACACAGAGCATCCTATCAGGAGGTAAAGCAGAAGCTACAACAGCTTGGACTCCAATACTCAATGATCTTTCCGTGAAACTAATAGTAGTCACCCCTGATGGAGCAAAGTGTTTTCAATCTTCGCAAGAGGCATGGGATTGGCTGGGGACCCGGAAAGAACCAGCATTGGAGGCAGAAGGGGGAGAATGGCAGAGACAATGTCAGAAGGGCAGAAGGAATCGAGAGCGACGAAGTCGAGCTGGACCGTCCAGAGCTGAAGTCAGCCTAGGGTGCAAGAGAGAGTGATAGAGGCGATAGCACAACTCAGTGGAGGACAGGTGGACAGGGAGGCATCGGAACTAGGTTCCCTCCCTCAGGACTCTGAATCAGACCCAGCATCGAATGCATCTGAAAGTACAAGCTTAGAGATGCCCAAAGTCACAACGGGTACAGCAGATGACATCACATAGGATGCTGAATGCTCCATCAGAGATGAATGTGCTAGTGCTACTACATCTGAGATGGGCACTCCCTAGAACCTCAATACCGACATGGAAACTTATGCCCGAGGCATTTGAAGACCAGGTCTTCCGAGAAACAATCAGAACTAAAATCACTCAATATTTTGTTGATAATGCCGAAACAGCGTCAACCCCCCAAATAGAATGGGACGCCTTTAAGGTTGTGGTGTGGGGCTACTGCATTGCTGAATCCAAAGGGATTAAACAAACCTTACTGAATGAAGTTTAAAAAGCAGAGGGGTGCCTATGGAACATAGAACTCAGGCGACCAAATAACCCGGAGGTTCAGCAGGAACTCCTAGAGGCCAAGGAGGAGGTGGTGATGAGGGTAGAAAGGCTGCGCTGCTTCGAGTATAAGAATTACATTGATAAAAAGCACACCGAAAGAGATAGATTGGGATCTTTGCTGGCATGGCTGGCTAACCCAGCTAAAAGAGACTCCCCCATATTAGAATTAGTAACTCAGGACGGCAGCAGAGTTTACACACAGGAAGAGATTAATGAGACATTTATGAGATACTATTCAGCCTTATACACTAGTGGAACCTCTACGGGACCACAGGAAATACAAGAGTACCTGGCCAAACTCCAGATACCGCAAATTACGGAGGAGGATGCAGATACCCTGGGGGGGACATGACGACCCAGGAGATAGCTGTCGCTATTAAAAATACGGTGTGTAATAAAACCCCGGGAACAGATGGGCTCCCAGTGGAGTTTTATGCCGCATATTCTGCTTAATTGTTCTCTCACATTGCAAAGGTGTATGAGGCGGCTGACAGGTTTTCTCCCAGCCACTACAAGAGAGGCTGTTGTGGTCCCCATACTGAAGCCAAACAAAGAGGCGCACGACAAGACAGCTTACCGCCCGCTATCAATGTTGAACATTGATTATAACATTTTGAGCCAGATCCTCGCCACCCGGCTGCTGCCCATTATGACTACGCTAGTGCACGAGGATCAAGCTGGGTTTATACCAACTCGTAGCACAGTGGGCAATATCAGACACCTACTTACTGTCCTGGATGCAAACAGGGAGAATCAGGAGGTGGCATCGATTTTTGTTGTCGGCATAGAGAAAGCGTTTGACAGCTTGGATTGGGCATAACTCTACGAAGTGTTGGTGGACATGGAGCTGGGAGAAAGTTTATAAAATGGACAAGACTATTATATACTGACCCTATGGCCAGAGTGCGTATGGGGCAGACCATCTCGCGGGGGTGACCGGTAGAACGGGGTACCAGGCAGGGGTGCCCCCTATTCCCTCTACTGTTTGCCCTAGCCATGGAGCCCCTCGCATTTGCTGCCAGAACGGGACGGGCATATCGAGGCCTGAACGTAGGACAAATATGCCACCATATACCGCTCTACGCGGACGACCTGTTGTTGTTCCTAGCCGGGGGAGATGAGGACTTGGTGGGAGCTCGGACCCTGCTGGAGGGATTTGGGGCCGTTTCGGGGATTAAGGTGAGCTGGCAAAAGTCCCAACTCTTCCCAGTGACGTGGACGGGGTACCCCCGGGAGACCTCGGAAGCCTGCGATGGGAACCTAGCTGTCTACCATACCTGGGAGTTCACATTTCGCAGATGTTAATGAGGCAATATAGGGAGGGCCATACGGGGCCAGAGGACATCTATAGACTTTTGGCGGACCTTGCCACTCTCTGTAGCTGGCAGGATTGCGCTACTCAAAATGGTGGCGCTCCCCCACCTGTTATACTACTTAAATTCACTACCACTGTGGATTCCCACTGCCTTTTTTGGGGACCTGAACTCCAAGATGCGGGCCTTTATCTGGGGCTCGGGGCGCAGCAGAGTTGCCCTTGCAACAATGCAACAACCTACAGAGGCGGGGAGGCATGGCGGCCCATGATTTTGAGCTTTACTATATAGCGGCACAACTACAGTGGTTGGTACGAAACATAGCTCTGGAGCGGCGACAAGCAGGCCATTTCAAAGCAACTGGCCCGGTATTACGCGGACTACTACAAATATTCCTCAGGGTGAGTAGGCCCACTGGGAAAGATCCCCAAGCGCTTAGAGTACCGGTTAGATGCTGGAGTCAGGGACTACAAAAAATAGGAGTGAAGATTCCATACTCGCTAGATATTCCATTAGACATGTTCCATGCACTACCACATGGGGGTAACTGGAGGGCCCTGGGGACCTGGATAGAAGCTGGGGTGACAAAGATGTGTGACCTCTATCGAGATAACGTGCTCCTGCTGTTCGAGGAGTTCCGCACTAAGTTCGGATTACCACAGGGGCATTTCCTACTGCATAGAGCACTCACAGCAGCAATACGGAACCACTGGAAGGTAGGCTCCACAGAACCCCCATCCCAACAGACCTGTTACTATATAGACTTATCCACGGGCACTGTTAAAGCGGTTTCCTGTCTCTATAGAGCACTACTTGTGGATGGTTTGCGCCCGCTGGAGGCGCTCCGTCTCCAGTGGGAGGAGGATCTGGGCACCCCGATACAGGCAAAGGGCTGGGACACTATACTAATGGGGATACCTAAAGTATCCAGAAATGCACGCTTCAGACTAATAAACTATTACGTCCTCCATAGGGCTTATTTGACCCTCAAATGCATAAGTACATACTTTCAAGTAGAAGGAGCCGCTTGCCCCCTCTGCGGAGAAGGACAAGAGCATGTTCTACACATGCTATGGACATGTTCGCACCTATGAGTATACTCGGAAGAGGTGACACGCATAGTGGGAGGGGTCATTGACAAGGAGATACCTTGCTCCCCAGCTCATTGTCTGCTAGGGTGGTTCTCCCACACAGCAAAAAACGAAAAGTCACTAGCAAATTAGATTAGGACTTGGCTTTGATACTAGCAAAACACAAAATAACCAGGAACTGGAAGTCAGTGAGGGGCGCAAAAGTAACTACTTGGAGGGCAGAGCTCCTAAAATGGGCAGAATGTGAGGTAAGAATTCTGATGAGGGAAGCCAAGAGGGGGCTGAGACACATTGACATAGCCAGGCCCTGGGAGACCCTTCTACATGAGCTAATACATCTGGACCGGGAGAATCAGGAAGAGGAGGAGGAAGACGGTTAGAGCATGATATCATTCGATGGACGCGATGATAATACTGGGGGTCTAAATCACATGGACGCAGGTACCGACCCAATACTATATAACCCTCAACATCACATGCTATCTGGGAAATATATGCAGGCCTCCAAGTTCTATGTACACTCATCAATGTTGCTGTGGAGACCTCGTGGGGTGGGAGGGGAGGGAAGTTGGGTATTATAATTTTATAGCTTGTAGACTAAACGAACAACCCTGACGATATTCACAGTGTATAATCCTGTAGAGCCTACGTCAGCAGATCCGACCTGCATTGTTGAAATTTACTGATATAATTATAAATTCTCAATAAAATATGATTTTGAAAAAAAATAGGCTAAACAGGTCTAATCTGAACTAGACAGAAGATGTATTTTGATTGTGCTGAGAATGAGATCATGATTCATGCAGCGACAAGCACTCTCAGGTATTAATGGAGTTGTCTGCCATCTATGCATAGGCGATAAAACTACTATTAAGTGGGACATTACAGGGGAGGGCAACATATGTCTTATACTGAAAGGAAGGTGATAGCTAGGGCTCAATGACAGGGCGAATCAAATATGTGAATGGACATTTCTGACACTTTTTGCAAGAATGGTAGTTTCCCACATTATGAGTTGCCTGGGAACAAAACTTATGCAGAAGACATTGCTGTGGGTGATGGAACTACTTTAGTGATGGACCAGGCATTCCTCTTTGTCACTAGATGGGCATTTTCTAATTTACTTTAAATGGCATTGCTTAACTAGCAGTACCTTCAAGCAAGTCACTACTATGAAATATAATCTAAAAGACTATTATGTATAAACAAAAATAAACTTATTTGAAGTATTTATAACAAAAATATGTTCCAAACTGCAATACACCCACCTCTTTCAAAACGCATTCTATCCACACTGCTCAGCACAACACACCCACTACCTCCCAAAGCCCAGCAATAATCACATCAACGAGAATCCTTCCATAACACATCCCACATTACACCAATCTTGCTCGAAACTGAACAAAATATGCACTAATAATAAACCTTATAAAAAAACATCCCATCAGACCACCCACAACAACTCATCCATTCTTTCAAGAAACATTCATAAACCAAAAAGATTTGCCAAGTAAAATCTAAAATTAAAATAAATAATTTATAATTTTCCCTGGTAGAAAATTTGTTTGTAATGTCTTCCAAGCAATTGACCAAGGTGCCTTGTTCTCCAGCACTTTTATAACTGTAGGGTTGGAGGGTTAGAGAGTGTGCCAGTGCTGGCTACAGTGGCAGTGACTGTGGCTTTAGCTGTTGTTGATGCAGCGTGGGCTGGAATCTCTTTTCCAGATGAGGGCAGGTGCAGTCCTGCTGATGGTTGCTTCCAACTGCACCAGCTGACAGACAATTGCCACAATTGTCTTGATTTTTTTGCAAAAACAACAAGCGATGTCTCTGGCGATGTCACTGGCGATGTCTCTGGGATGAATTTGAGACAGCTGTTTTTCACCCAATGTGCCGTTCTAGACAGTGTAAACCCCCTTATGCAATTCAGTCTTGCTCCTGCTCCAAAATGAACAGGCCATCCCAAACTGCCATGCCAGCTCCCATACAGATGGGAACACAAGCAACTCCCAGATCGGTTTAAACCTACATGGGTCTCATCAGTTAGGTACAGCTTGAGTTCCATGGCACAGTGAGCATGGGACCCTAGTCCAGGCATGCCTCGCTCACTTAGGGCGTCTACTGCAAAAACAACAAAATTATGGAAGGAATGCTTGGATTAATCTCAGACACTGAAAGTGCTTTGGCCCATGTTCCGGGTCACTGTTTTTCACCTACAGTGCCATTCTAGATAGAGACCCACTATAGGAAAATTGCCCTTTTTACAGGATCACCCTGTCTTTTTATCTTTTTGCTGAACCCTATTTCTGCTGGCTGTAGAATTTACACATGATAACCCAAGGTAAAGTGCCTGTGCTCCCCCTTTCAACATGATATATTGGCATACCCCTGAATGGTATACTCTAACTAGTATATGGTACAAGGGTTCCCAGGGCCTTTAAGTTAAATGTTATAAGTGGGCTGCAGCACCCATTGTGCCACCCACTGCATTAACAATGGAAGCATAGCTGTGCAATTTTAAAACTGAAATTTCGACCCCCCAAAATACCTCCTTTTGACAGACCTAAACCTTCTATTTAAATATTAATATGTCACTGCTGAGTAGACCTTACTGCCCATAAGACAGGGTGCATGGTAGTTAAAGTAGGGCATGTAAAACCTTAATCTCAAACATGTCCTTACAGTGAAGAGGCCCAAAATGCAATTGTAGCAGGGTTGGCTGTTCCACAGAAAAGCATTATGAAACAATACGAAAATTAATAATAATATCTCCAGCTAGGAAACCACTACACTACTTTAATTCTTTGACTTTTTGAAACATCTATCAGAAGCCACTGATGAAGTCTGAAAATGGTTGCCCGGGAACTGAACGGCACCCTTGTTGAAGTGTGAACTCCCACATTTGAGAAAAAAGCCTTGGGTATTGGGAGGTGTTCTGTTCTACTGGCAGGATGACCATCTGGGCTGTCCTTAGGAATTTGATTAACTTCAAAGGCCTACTCTGTGACAGACAAATGTTAGCTGACACCTGGACATGGTCCTTCTTTTTACCCCAGTCAACCAGGCACCAATCCTAGTGGGAAAAGAGCTGCCCAGAACTGGTTTAGAGTGATCACAGAAGAGGTGTTGCTCAGTTTCCCGGCAACACATCTTTGGCTCTGCACAAAGGGAGACGGATTTCACCATCTTGGATTTAGGTAGAAAGTGCTACTGTGGGATTGCTTGCAGTAGGGCACACAAGAAGAGATGCAAAAGAAGTAATGGCTGCGTGGGACTCTGGCTCTCTCTATAGTGCACTAAAATGAAGTACACTGTGCAGAGAGTCCAGTGAGACCCAGATTGGTTTACAGAGGCATCTAACTAATTTTCCCGCCTTTCCTCCCACCAAAAGTGGAGCAGGAAAGGGGGTTTGGCCTTCTCCACTATCTGGAAATGCTGGGTTGCATTTCAAAGGTTTTGACTTTCAAGCTTCCCACTTTGGAAGGCCATCCTGTCTGGGGGAGGTTTGAAGCTCGTCCGCCCGTAGCTAGCTTTATTTCTCGCCTCTGATAGTGCTGGCCCTCACCCCATGAGGTCAGAAACATGTTGGAAAGTGGCAGGCTGCCTCAGACTAGTCAGAGACCACACCAGTGCCTGGTAGGTTTTCAGGGGTCCCTCTACAGGGTCTCCTGTGTGCATTTATAATAAACCCAACACTGCCACCATTGAGGATTTATTAAGACGAGATGTTTGGTACCAAACATCTTAGGGTACAGTGAAGCCATCATGGAGCTAGGAAACTCGTAATGACAAGTATCTAGCCCATGTACTCTCTATGGCTTTCCTGTGCACTTAAAATATCCAAGAATGGACTTAATATCGTGGGGTCATATTTGCTCATGCAAATATGTCCACAAATGTGATATAGTGCACCCTGCCTTAGGGCTGTAAGGCCTGCAGTAGGGGTGACTTACCTATACCTCATGCAAGACACGCAGCCTGCAATGGCAGTGTGCATGGCCTTGGTGAGGGGTCTCTGGGGTGGCACAATTTGTGCTTCAGTACCCATGTCTAGGGACCAGGGGTACCATTTGCTAGGGACTTACGGGGGTGGCTGAAGTTGTGCCAATTGTAGTACAGTTTTGAGAAAGAGATCTGACACTGGGAACCTGGTTGGCAGGGGCCCAGGGTGCTTACAGTTCGAAATTACATCAGGCAAAAAGTGGGGGCTTACCATGTAAAAAAGGGTGCTTTTGTATGGGCTGACACTGAGAACTGTTTGTTATGAAGGGTCCAGGAGTCATTTTCACCTACAGGCATATGGCTGGTGCCGGGCATATATGTGGCACCCACAGTACCATCCTCAGAACACTTTCTGGACTTATTCTCCCTCTTGTACCCAAGAAATAGAAGTGGGCTCCAAGGACCACAAGGCTGTCCTCCAGTTCAAGCTACAGGGACAAAACAAGCTACAAGAGACCTTTTTTCTGCATCTGCCCAGCTAACCATTTCTAACTGGGCCTGCCCTGGAGCATGCTGGAGTGAGTCTAGACCCCGAAGTGCTGTCCCCAAGTTCCTTGATCCTTGTTTACTGATAAAGCGTACTCCTAACATATCCTGCAACCAGGGATGTTTTGGCTCCAAAGACCTCTGAAGGACTGGTACCAACCTGCCAAGTCAATTTGATGAAGGAATGTTGCAGCAGGACTAAAGATTCAGGTTGCTTCCGCTCTAAGGTTTTCTGCAGCAGCAAATCCTATGGCGGCTCCTCCTTTAGGGTGTAGGAGAAGAGCCCCCCCACGTTGCCAGCACAACAAACCTAAAATATTGTGATAATAAAATGGTTTTATTACAACTTTATTTTAAAGAGCGCTGCTGCAAGTCCAGCCTGAATGTGAGGATGGGGGCGAGGTCATTCCTGCTGATTGGCAGCAGGGAGAACTCAGCCTAAAGTTTGTAGGGCACATGTCAGATTGACCAGCAGTCATGTGACAGCCAGCCCGACATTTGCATTCAGACCTCTTCACCTGAGCTGTGTTATACGGAGTGAGCTAAAGAATGATGATGGATTAAACCCAGATCAGTTGACTGGGGGTGAGTGCTTGCAATGTTCAACACTCCGTCCATCATCCCCTTTGGTTTTGCTACTGCCGGGTGGAGCACAGACACAGGACCCCAGTCTCATTAGGAGTGCAGGGATAGCCTGGTCCAACCAATCCTGGCACTTCTGTTATGCTGATTACTATTATAATGAGCATGAGAGCAGCTCCTGGATTGACTAGGTAAGTTTGATGTGCTCTAGGAACCCACGCTCGGACAACAATCTGATTTTGTGGACTGGAGGAGACAAAAAATTGCAAACTCAGGCCACTATGATTGTCACGAATGCTGCTGCACTTAAGTAAGTAAATGTTAAAAATGCTGACATTTATTTAGTTCAAAACTGCAATAATATGATCTATTTTTATTTTGAAGTTATGTTTTTCCCTCTTCTGTCTCTTTTATGAGTATGTTTTAATACTTTTTGTATTCATAGATGATTTTGTACAATTTATATTAGGTTTCAATTTCTCGTCAATGATCTTCCTATTCAAATAATGATAATTCGATTCTATGGACATATTGCATCTAATGAATTAGGTCATTTGATTTGGATATTTTTTTTTTTTTAATGTAACTGTCTCTCTGTAGAAGAAATATAAACTATCATGTAAAAATGGCAACATGGAGTATGTTCTCTACTCAGAATCAAATGTCCCTGTAGTTGTGAGCTCCTTATATTGGATTTTATAATTCAGGGTTAATTTCTGGTGTTTGGGTGTTTTGCTGACTAGCGTATCATTATCCCAGTGTTAAAATGGCTGCAATGGGTATATGATTGGGGTGCTGCTGTGGATCAACTGGGTATAGTACCATAACCCAGTTTGACAAACCACATGAGCGGAATTTTAAATCCTGGCTCACCATCTTCATATCACCTTTCATTAAAACATTACAATTTAATCCAAATTGGTGTAGCAAAGGTATTTCTTTATAAAGGACAGGAATGTATAGAGCCACCAAGCATGTCGCTGCAGCGGTTGGCTGAGGAATTTTCTCAAGGCTCAAAAAATAAATATCACGGATGGAAGATTCTGACATCTTAGCTGTTCTTGAAATAAGTAATCCATTCAAAATTGAAACATTTACAATGACAATTATTTACAACAAATGCAGTGTTGCTACTCATTTATCCTAAACAGCTAACAGCCATTGACAAGGGCAATAGTCTTACATGTTAGTTTTTGTATTATATATCTCAATGCAATAACAGAAAGCTCAGAGAGAAACCCTTTTTTGGTCAATTACGCTTGCTACATAAAAGTCATCCCTAACTTTTTACACCCCATCACATTCAAATGTCACCAGCTGCCACTGAATTCATCACAACCTAGCAGTGAAGGTAAACAGCCTGATCGAGCTACAGCCTGCAGCTTTGCCATGCTGGAAGAATCCAAGCTCTAAAAAAGTGACTAAGTCCAAAGGTGGAAATCTTCAAGCGCGAAGGCGTCAAACGTATTTGGCTGATGAGGGACTCTTCTTGGGTGCGAAATTCAATTTTCTCCCACTCAGAGCTTACCCTCCAAAAGTCAACAGCTTTACCGAGATCTCGTCCAGCGGCTATCGGACAACGTAGAGCCCTCTTTGACCAGAACCTGCTGCCTTGCCCCTGACGATTTTTTTACTTCCCTTTCAGAAGGTAGAACTTCTGACTAGGTCAAGCCTGGTGTCTGGGTCCGACCTGCTCTCCATTGAGATCAGCCTTAACTTGAGCCTAGATATCAGTCAAAGGCACCCAGATGTGGTAGCTGATTAGTGCATTTGGGCGCTATTTTTAATAATAAACTTTAATAATTCATAACTGTGATTTTACTTACTGGATTTTGTCATTTTGGCGTCATTTTATTTATTAAAATTTACTCTATTTTTGTAAAATGGATTGGGATTTTTCTTATGTTGTGTTCTGACTTTATTACTGTTTTGGTACTGCATAAATACTTTACGCATTGCCTGTAGATTAAGCCTGTCTGCTCTGTGCCATACCTATCAGGGAATTGAGCTCAGGTTAATTTAGTGACTTTGAGGGTTCACCTTTAAATGATTTGTATTTATTACTTGAGGTAGGTAATCACCCTGCTCAATTAGTGTCCCAATTTCTTACACTCGCCTCTTGCAAATCAGTCTTTGTCCTTCTCAAATAGGAAAAGTCCAGCCTGAAATGCCTGCAACAGCAACTTTCTGTCTCAACCTGATGTGCTGTTCCAAAGGAGAGACACTAGTACTCCCCACTGCAGTTAGCAAGTGTTTCAAAAGTCATATAATGCTGCTTGCTCAATCCAACTTCCACTGAGGGCTCCTGGAATTATGAGATTCTGGGACTGCAACATTGTCAGCTCAATAATAATACTTTTATGTTAGTTGGCATAATCCACAATCTGCTTCAAACGCATCAATGGTTATGATAAAAACCATGACACATGGTGCTGTCCAGTGTAAGACTTTTCCAAAGGTTTAGCAATCATCTTTCAGTTGCTGATTGCTGTATTCGTCTGTAAAACTGAAGAAACCTTTGCTCAGGAATAATTAAAGTGTGGAAAATAGGCAAAACTGTGAAATTATATTGTTGCATATTGTGCTACTTTATGCAGTACAATTTGCTTCTACCTGCTGCATTATTTAGTCAACCATGATGCATAATTTGGACATCAGTAATGCATAATTCCATCGGACCCTTCCCATCCTACCAACTACCCTCACAAAATATATGATACTATCAATAGTCCAATAATATTCTCCCTTGGTTAGGGGGATGTAAGGGTAATTTTAGTGCTTGGTTTAGGGTTACAGTAAGGACTGATTTATTGGAGGGTTTAATAAAGATTAAGGTAGGAGTATGTGTTTGTGTGGGCTCTGTTTGGTGAGGAGAGGGGTTAGTTAAGGGAAGGTAATCGATGGACCTCTGGAAGAAGGGACACAAGTAGCATCGCACAGAGGGGTGCTACTGGCAGTTAGATAAAATTGCATTTGAAAAATGGCAAGAAGGAATAGACGCAAACATAGTAAGGAGAGATGTTTATAGGCTGATCATTGGGTCGAAAAGGAAATTAGTGTGGTTAGGTTTAACGAATGTCAATCGTTGTTATCAATAACATTTAGGATATGTAGTCTCTCACTTTTTTTCATCGACATACATGTGTTAGCCATAACTTTGATGCTTCTAGTGTTTAAAAATCTTTCAATTTTTTATATATGCGATGAATAACTCTCTCTATTACTGAAGACACATTTAATGGAAAAGCTGGCCTAGCTGCTCCTTGTAGTCCCTACTCCGTAATCGACCAAAAAGAACTTAATAATTACCATGGTGTTTGGTGTGTATTAGCACCCAGGAGGAAGGGAAGGAGAAAGGGAAGACGGAAGGGAGGGAGGGCCATCCCCCATTCACAGGCTGGGACTGGGTATAAGAATAGTACCTTAAGAGCTTCTCATCAGAACACTCCTGGACCTGTGGAAGATTCAGAAGAAGGACTGCCCTGCTGTCTGAAGAAGGGAGACTGGAACTGCTTGCCCCGAAACCAGGCTCCCCAGAAGTGTCTCCAAGGGTCAGTTGGCTTACCTCCTGTATGAGCCACAGGCTTCCAGAAGCCTTCCTGCAACTGCCCAGCTTACCATCACTAACGGGACCTGCCTGGACCTGCTTTAGCCCTACTGCTGGCTTCTGCTGGAGTGAGTCCACGGTCCTCGACCCTTGGTCAGCATCAGAGTGTACTCCTCCTGCTTCAAGACTAAATTGAAGGTGAAAATCTAGAAATTTTGGGCTCCTCATGACTGTGAGAAGACTCTTTGAGCCAAACAACGTTGGTTCACGATGCATGCCAATGTGAAGTTCCAACGGCGACCTACTCTTTGTATCAGTGATGACCATCCACAGCAGCAATGACAGCCACATCTCCTACCAACATGAAGCTCCAGCAACAATCTGCTGTTCACGCCAAACAGTGACCACCCAGGTGGTCCTTCAACACGAAACTCCAGTAGCGACCTGCTCTATATGCTGACAACAACCTCCTTGTGGCCCCATCAATATGGAGCTCTAGCCAAAGCTCCTCGCATTGAATTGTACTTTAAAAAGTTAAACTCCACGCCAGGGTAAATGTGGTTCCTGCATCTGACCTGCGCTCCATTCCGTTTGGCCTAAAGTTGTGATTTTGACCCAGTCCAGTGCGACCGGGTACCCACAAGTCTAGTTTTGTGCTTTTCAGCACTATTTTCACCTAGAACTTAAGAACTTCTAACTCTGGTTCTTCTTATTGGATTTTTGTTGTTTTGGTGTCATTTAATTTATTAAAATAAACCCTATTGTTTGATATTGGTTTAGGATTTTTCTGAGTTGAATTTTCACTTTATTACCGTTTGAGTGCTGCATAAATACTTTACACTTTGCCTCTAAGTTAAGCCTGACTTCTTTTGTGCCAAACTACCATAGGGTTCATATTTAGTGATTGTTGGGGTTTACCCTGACAAGAATTGTGTTTATCATCATCATCATCATCATCAAAATACTTTATTCTGTATTTTCCAACCATAAAAATACAAGATAAAAAAACATATAAATATACAATTCACAAAGTTGAAAGTATAATCATATAAAAACTTTACGTCCAATATCATCACATATTACAGGTTCAGCACAGTCGAAGCGTGTAAAAAGTGGAAACTTAATAATGGAGCTCTATGCCATCCAAAGTTTAGGGAATAAGATTTCAGGCCAGCACTTTAGATCTAATGCACAAACTCATGTGTAAATATTTGGACACTGTGCAAACAATTGCCTGGCTGGACTCAGTGTGCAGCAGCCAAAGAGCATCCAGGTGCTGTCTGAGTCCCAACTGCTTGCATATAGGATTTTCTAGGGCGCATATATGATGTACATAAGAGAACAAAATTGGTTAAAGGATTCCTCTGTCTCCTGGCATGATGGGCATGCAGTGCTCACAGCGCCACCTGGGTTCCATTTCCCTTGGAGTGACTGTACTGGCAGAGTACCATGTCGAAATTTAAGATATATGCTCTTAGCATCTATCAGAGTTATATGATCTAAAAAAGGCTCAAAGGCTATATCAGTGCTAAGAGCCAAAAATTGATCAGCAAGAGACCCTCTGGGACATGCCTAAGTTCTTCAGCCCACATATACTCCCGAAAAGCTTTCTTTAAGGATACCTTTGAAAGGTGCTTTAGGGTAGGACAGAGGGACCAAAATTTGCCTAGGCCAATCTTGTGTAGCATATTCTTAATAAAGAAAAAACATTTGATGTTACCAGCCCTGTCCTAGGTAGCTACATCCTGAAACAAATGGTAGTAATCCTCAAGCGCTACTGAATACTTAAGCCTGTGCCAAAACAGGAGTGGTCTGAGCTGAGCTATATAACAGGCCAACTTAAGGCCCAGATCACGTCTGAGTGGAATCGGTGGGATATTTCTTGGGAGATGTGTGAGGGCTCTTATAAAGGTGTTCTTGGCCACCCCCAGCGCGGCCAGATCAACATTGCCCCACACTTCTGCTCCATACAATGCACTGCCCTCAGCCTTTGCTCTATAAACTTTCAAAGCATGGGATTTCTGTTTTGCTTGAGAGGCCCGATACAATTTAAGAATGGCTCCTGCATCCTGGGTGATATTCAGACTACTTCTCTCAACCTGAGACACCCATGACATTGATTTAGTGAGGTTGATCCCCAAGTAAGTATTTTATTTATTTATTTATTAAGGAGTTTTATATAGCGCTAGCCTGACCCGAGGGTATCGGAGCGCTTCACAACAGTTTTTTGAGCAAGATTCATACAATAAAGCAGCCTTCTACATATAAAATCACTTCACAGCAGTTTTTGAGCAAGATTCATACAATAAAGCTGTATTCTCCATATAGGTTCGGAAAGTACACGTGTGCTGAGCAGCATTGAGGTAGTACGTGAGTCCTGAGATAACCTCAAAGAGTGCAAGTTGTCTGGGGGTGGATACAGTAAAGCAGTATTCTACATATAGGTTCGGAGGTCCAAGAGTGCTGAGCAGCATTGAGGTAGTCCGTGAGTCCAGGGATAACCTCATAGAGAGCACGTTGTCTTGGGGTTGAACCACTTAGGTTGGGGGGAGCGGATAGGGGTCAAATAGCAGGGAGTAGGTAAGTCTTAGAGCTACAGTGTCTGGGAGAGACGACGAGCAGGGATTTGCGTTTAGATGGCGGTTATCCGTTCTGGGGAGAGCGGTTGAGGAAAAGGACTTTTAGGTGTTTTTTGAATTCTGTGAAGGATGAGATAGTCCTGATACCGACTGGGATAGCGTTCCAGCTTTTGGGTGCGTTTCCGGCGAAGGACCGTGCGGCAGTTTTTTGTTTGCGTATTTTCATAGGGATGAGTAATAGGGTGTTGGAGCTCCTGAGGTTCCTTGTCTGACCAGCCCTCTTGAGCTTAGCAGCCAAATACTCTGGTTTACCTGTGTGCAGGGCTTTGTGTGTGAGGCAGGCAGTTCTGAAACTGGCACGCAACTCGACTGGGAGCCATTTTAGTTCTCTGAGTGCTGGTGAGATGTGGTCGTATTTCCTGATTCCAGTGACCATTCTAGCTGCTGCGTTTAGGGTAGTTTTGAGGGGAGCTAGATGAGATTTAGTTGTACCAGTGAGGGTGGCATTCCCATAGTCGAGTCTGGATAGCACCAGTGATTGGGTGGCTTGTTTGAGGTCGTTGGTTGGGATGAATGGTTTTATTTTGTTAAGTAGCTTCAGGTTGACGAAGGCACTCTTTGCGGAGTTCTTGATGTGCTTGGCCATGTCGAGTTTTGAATCTAGGGTGATTCCGAGTGATTTAACGGAGTGGGTCAGAGTGTGATTGCCGTTAAGAGCATCCAGAGCTTTTAGCCATTCTGAGATATGAGGGTTCTCTTCTTTGTTGGAGATGAGGAGGATTTCGGTTTTATCTTGGTTGAGTTTTAGGTGGTTAAGCGACAGCCAATGTTGGATTTCTTTTAGAGTGACATTTAGTTTGTGAATGTCATCTATGGAGGAGGTTTCTAGATAGATCTGGGTGTCATCTGCATAGAGGTGGAAAGGGATGTTAGCATTTTTGAGTAGGGTGGTGAGGGGTTCCATGTATATGTTGAACAGTTGAGGTGAGAGCACTGAACCTTGGGGACGCCCTCTTGACGGGGTGTAGGTCGGAGGTACAGTTTTTTATTTTTATCCTTTGTGAGCGGCTATGTAAGAAGAAGGAGAACCAGCGTAGGACCACCTCATCAGCACCTACCCTTTCTTGCAAAGCCTTGACGAGAAGTTGGTGATCAACCGTGTCAAAGGCTGCCGATAGGTCTAGGAGAATGAGGAGGCAACATTGGTTGGAATCGAGGGATTTGTGGATGTCATCTGTGATGTTAAGGATCGCGGTCTCGGTGCTATAGCTTTTTCTGAAACCCGATTGATGGGGGTCAAGAAGGTTGATGCTATCCATGTGCTGAGTCAGTTGTTGGAGAACGCATTTTTCAAGGATTTTTGGATAGGAGGGGGAGATTGGAGATGGGTCTGAATCTATTCAGTTCCTTGGCCAGGTTTTTTTAGTAGTGGCGTGACTTGGCCAACTTTGAGGCATTCAGGTATGCTGCCGGTTCTCAGGGAGCTGTTTATGATCTTGCACCAGAATGGTGCTATGGAGAGTTTCAGTCTTTTGGTCAGCTGGGTGGGTATCGGGTCAAGGACGTGAGAGGCTGGTTTGGAGGTGGAGATCAGTTTGAGGATCTCGGTTTCCGGGATGGGGTTGAAGGATTTCCAGGATTTTTTGGGGTGCTTGGGCGTGTTATCTACTGTCACTGGGGGCAGGCTTTTGCAGACGGGGTTGACGTTGATGTCCAGTGAGAGCTCAATCTTGGTGATTTTTTCTTCGAAGAAGTTGGCAAAGTTTTCACACAAGTCCTTGGAGGCCTGTAGAGAGGATTCCGGGGGCTTGGAGGTTTGTTGCCTGATGATTTTGAACAGTTCTTTGGGTCTGTTTTTGCGTTGTCCAGGGCGGCGCAGAAGAAGGTGGATTTTTCGCTGCTGATGTGTTTTTGTATTTCCTTCGGGCTGCTTTGAGTTGTTCGAGTAGGCTTGGGGAGGGGTTGCTCCTCCATAGTCTTTCTGTAGCTCTTAACTGTCTTCTTTCATTGTTAATGTCCGTGTTGAACCAAGATCTGGATGGGATGTTCCTGGGTTTTTTTAGTTTCAAGGGGGCTACTTGATCTAGAATGGATGTCATGTTTGTGTTCTAGTGGGCGGTGAGTTCAGTAGTGGATAGATCATCCGTGGAGGCCGTGAGGAGAGAGTTTACCCTTCCCTCTAGGTCAGTCATGTTAATCTGAGTGAAGTTTCTAGTCCATTTTGGAGGATCTTGGGTGGGGGGTTTAAGTGTGATCGGCTGCGTGAGGTGGAAAAGGATTAAGTGGTGGTCAGACCAGTCCACTGGTAGGGTGCGGTCTATCGTGACAGTGTCGTGCTGGGCGATGATGGCATCTAGGATTGCTCCTTTGTTGTGGGTTTCCTCTAAGCAGTGTTGGGTAAGGATGTTGCTGTGAAGCAGCTCCTTCAGGTTCTGGATTTGCAAGTTGTTTTCTTCATTCCAGTGTAGATTGAGGTCGCCCAGAATAAGGTTGTTCGTGTCTTGGAGAGAGCAGTGGGCAATCAGGTCAGACAGGTGTTCAGTGAATGTGGGGGTGTTGCCTGGGGTGTGGTAAATAAGGTGGCAGATAAGTGTTTTGTTGTTGCTAGTGTTGATGTTGGCGGTTAGGCACTCAAAGGTGTTGTAGTTGAAGGAGTCTATTTCCGTCACGGAAATATTGTTTTTGTGGATGATTGCTATGCCTCCACCTCTTTGATCTTTTCTATCTTTGTTGATGATAACAAAGCCAGGGGGGACAAGAGTATCCATGAGTGGAAATGAGGAGTCATTTAGCCATGTCTCAGTGATAAATGCTATGTCTATGTCGTGGGTGAGGATGGATTCCGCTAGCTCTGTGGCATGCTTAGTGGCTTATCTGTAGTTTATGAGCATGCAGTTTGTGGGGGACGTCTCTGTTGTGGGTTTTTTCGTTTGGGGGGCCGTGGGGATGATAGTGCGTGTGGCCGGGGGTCTAGGGGATTTCGGAGGGGCCTGTTCTCTTCCCAGTCCGGTGATCACCTGTATTTTGGATAGGGGGGGTGGAAGTAATAGGATTGTCGTACGAGGAAGCGAGAGCTGCCGCTTCACTCGCAGATGTTTCATCTCTAGTTCTTTTTGGTCTCTGTGTCTGATTAGAGAGGGGGTAGAGATCCCTTTCGGGTGGGGAGTGTTGGAGAACCTCTGTTGAGAGAGAGAAGGGAAGGAAGGGAAACGGTGAGGCTTTAGTAGTGCGGCGAGGTTGGAAAGGATTTCACTAAGACCCTGGATTATGGTTGTTATCTGGTTTTCAAGCAGGGTGAGCCGCTGCCCAGTCTCTATGTCGGTGTGGGTGTTCTGGGCGGGTAAGTTAAACCTGGGGGGGGGAGCCTAACGTTGAGTTCCTCATCATAGGGAAGGGGGCAGGGGTCGGGTGAGGGTGGTTGCCGGAGGGGGTAGAGGGGTCTTGTTCTCTCTGGTAGTGTTGGGGGTGGTGTTATGCAGCGGGGCCGAGGGGGTAGAGGGGTCTTGTTCTCTCTGGTAGTGTTGGGGGTGGTGTTATGCAGCGGGGCCGAGGGTGCGGGGAGGTGGGGGCCGTATTGGGGCGTCGGTGTTAAATTGCATGTGGGTTTGGTGAGGGGGTAGGTAGTCACATGCTGTGTGTTGAAGTCGGTCGAAGTCGAAGTGGGTTGGGAGGGGTGGAGGGCGGGGGGCGGGTGAGGGTGGTTGCCGGAGGGGGATAGGGGGGTCTTGTGCTTTCTGGTAGTCTTGGGGATGGTGTCTCGCGGCGGGAGGCGGGTGTTATTCCTAGGGTGCACCGGAATAATGGGTGTGTTCAGTTGGAGGGTCGGGTTCTTCAGGGAGAGGAGGATGGGCGGGCAGGGGAGGAGAGCGTGGGAGGGGGAAGTCCGGAGGGATGGGAAGAGGGTGTCAAAGGATTCTAGATTGACGTTGTTGGCTTGTATCAGGACTGTGCCATTGGAGTAGATGGTCGCAGTGGTGTTCCCATTTTGCCTAGTGCGGTTAGGGGCTGAGAAAGTCAGTTTGAAGCTATGGGAGGTGTTAGTCATTTTGGAGATATTGAGTTGCGATCTGAGGATGGAGTTCCATATTTCGGGTCTTTCCGTGTGGAAGATGAGATCCGTTTTTACTTGTCCTTTGGAGGCGCAGTGATAGATGTCTGCAAATAGTGATTCAGGGTGTTGTCTGATCAGTTTTTGTTTAAAGTTTTTTTTCGCTTTGGGTGAGAGGTTAGGGGGGAAACAGATCGAGAAGGAGTTCGGGCCGTGCGGTTTTAGGTGGTTCGCAGAGGGGTGGTTAGAGTAGGCCGACGTGGCGGATGGCATAATGACTATGCGGAACGGGGGGCAGGCGCTCTATATGGAAGGGTGGGCTAGTGTTTCCAGAGCCGTCCTTTGAGGGTAAAGTGCGAGTGGTAGAGAGATTCGTGCTATTGCTCTAGGGCTGGTCGTGGACTCTCGGGAGCATAAAACTGATGGTGATTCTTAGGAGGCCATTGAATGGCGAGGTAACAAGAGTCAGTGGGTTATATTTAAAAGATTTGGAGGCATTTTTGGAGAGATTAGAGGGGTACAAAGTTGAATATGAATTACTATCTTCAGGTTTCAGATGGGGCCCTGTCATGGTTCTGATTGATCTAGCTTCCCAGACCACCATTCAGAGTCAAAGTTAGTGACTGTGCCTAATTACAGCTTAATCTTACTTGTTATATCCCGTGGGCTCATCATCAGGACCTGCGTCCACTTTCCTGATGGAATGCCGTAGGGAAATGCCACGGAATTGTAGTGATCAGGGGCACTGAGCCCAGTGTCAGTTACAAACGACGGTTGCAACACGCTATAGATGAGTTCCCTGACCCGGGTGTGGCGGCAATGCTGAGATAAGGCACGCAGAATGTAAGAGTCACTCTTGTCTCGGTGCGGCGGCCGTGTTGAGGTCAGGCATGCAGAGTGTGTATGAGTCACTCTTCTAGTGCCCCCAGATGCCTCGATCAGACCCTAGCGAGTCTCGTTAAGCCTCTAAGCTTCCCTTTGGTGTCGCTGCAGCCACCCATAGCCTCGCTGTTACCTGCTCTAACGCGGCTTGTTTGAGGTTCGAACTGCCGCCATGTTGGGATCAGGCACCGGCACCCCCGTGTGTCCTGCAGCTTCTACCGCCCCGGTGGGGATCTTCACCGCTTCCTGTGTAGCTGCCGCCGGTCGATCGGTAATTTATTTATTTATTTTTATTTTGTTTTGGCCCTGCGTATGGTCGTATGGTCGTCGCGATGCCAGTCAGCCCAGTTGTCTGGGACCTCATGGGGTAGGCTTAGAGACGAGGCAGGGTTTCGTTGTAGTCAAGCATCGGCAGCCATCTTAAGATCAGGCACTGTGGAGGCCTCACTGCCGGCTAATCAGTCGCCTTCTGCCCCCTCACCTCACGTCAAAAATGACCAGGACCATTAGGAGAGGTCTTGCCTTGCTGACCACCTTCCCACGTCGCTGATAACTTGCAGGGGCCACTCCACGGGAACAATCACTGGTCAGGCGCCATCTTAAGGTCAGGCATGGCCTCCCGATCTCACTTTCCCCTAGGCCTCCCTCTCGCCGATAATTATATATAAAGAAAGGGAAGCGGACTAACCCCTTGGCCGGACATCGCCTCCGCCGTCATCCGCTGCTCCTCGGTCATCAAAGGCACTCCCGCCGGGCCCTCGCGAAGCTGCAGACGTGCTTCCAGCGCAGCGTGTACAAAGCCCCGCCCCGTTCCAACAACAGCAATCTCCCCTCATGTCCTGTTGCAGGGCCCAGCTCGTATCCGTGGCCCGCTGGGATTGGAGCGCTAATCAAAACTGGTTCAGCGGTGCTCCAAAGGCCAGAATGGACCCCCGGATTGCACTCGCTGGCCTGAGTGTGTCACCATTCCCCTTCCTCTGGCATGCAGGCCGCGATCTCCTTGGTGCCCCCGTCCCACTCAGGGTACTCTCTTTCAGCTGGGACGCGAGGTGATGTAGCTTGTTTGTCTGGCCTATGCCACATTCCGCTAGTAGATTGACTGAGACGGACATTCACACTTCATGGAATATTCTCCCCGCGATGGAGCTGTGTCCCGTCTCGGCCGCCATCTTAAGGTCAGGCAAGGGGCTCTGAAAGGAATCCAGGTGGCGAAGGTGTCCTCTCAAACTGTAGGTGCCGGTCAGGACGCCACAGGGCCGCGTAACCGTGCCAGCATGCGTCCCCCCCTCAGTGGTGTCTCTGGCTCACCCGGTACATCGGAGTCCTCCTCCTCCGCCGCAGCTCGGGGCGGCAAGGGCTTCCGCAGTGTGCGCTCCGCGGCAGTAGCGGTACCGTCTCTGGATTTTGCCACCTTTGAAGGTCTCCGGTGAGTCTCTCTGCCAGCGGAGGGGGGTGCCCTAGGCAGGGGATGCCTCCGAGTCACTCCGTTATCATTCCGCAGTTTCTCTTTCACGGGGAGCCGGCGACCGCCATCTTGGGAAATATCACCGTTGGTCTCTCGCGGCTCCAAACCGGCAAAAATGCAGCCTCTCCGCAAGTAATCTAGATCTTCTCCTGACCACTGACCGCTGAGCTGCAGTTTGGCGGGCAGAGCAGCAGTGTCGGCGGCGTCTGTCGGCTCATATTCACCCGGGACCTGAGCGCGGAGCGGGAGCTGAGACGGATGGTGACCAGTTGATCTCCTCTGTCTTGCTGACCTTTTCTAATGGTCTATCTTCAAAAAATATGGAACTTCTAAAAGACTTATGAGAGCTCATAGCCATAAACTTTGTCTTCGAGTGGTTAATCACCAGCCCTCACTCGTCGGAAAGCAGCAAACGTGTCCACTAAACATTGTAGGCCACTCGAGGTTTTTGATATCAGAAGGGTATTATCCGTGGATAACAAGAGGGGAATCTTGCAACCAGCTAGTCGGGGTGCATCATTCAAATCGTTTTGAAGATAAGATGTCACATAATGTAAATACAAAGAGAATAGGGTCGTGCAAGGACACATCCCTGGCATACTTTCTTTTGGAGAGGTATCCAATCTGTGAGTTCCCCTCCCCTTTCCCATCTAACTTAGGCATATTTTGTCCTCGTGTGGATGAACCAACACCTCCAAGAAATCATGAGGTACCCCATTGTTTTCAAGCACCCTTCAGAGCTTTCCACGTGGGACAAGGTCGAATGCAGACTTTAAGTCAACAAAGACCAAGTAAAGATGTGCTTTTTGGAGGAAAACTGTCTTCCAATAAATCAATCAAATCTAAAAACCTGATCAATTTGTACTAACCCTTTTCGAAAGCCTTCTGTAGGGGAGAAAGGACTTGATGCGCCTCAATCCAACCTTCCACGGTCCCTAGGATTGGTCTTGTAAAAACGTTTTGAGCAACATCAATAAGGCTGATTAGCCTATAGTTTAGAGGAGAATCCTGCACTCTCTTCTTATGGATGGGGACGATTTCGGCTGCCTTCAAAGTGCAGGGGGTGCTGGCCCCTTGAACAATGCAATTAAACAGTCTATTAAAACAAACAGCCCAGCCATCAATGTCTAAGAAAAGATCACCATGGATGCCATCAGGCCCTGGTGCCTTGCTTCTTGCTATGGCTTTGATTGCAGAAGCTGTCTCACTAACCTCCAATTTCTGAAGTCCTGAAGAGACTAGGTCATTCATGCTAAAGTTAGATGGCCTATCGTTTTTCAGACCCTGTTTGTAGAGATCCAGAAAATAAGAATGCCATATCTCAGGAGAGATACAATTGACCAGGCAATTGACAGGTTGGTTATTACCAGGGGTCACTAACTTTCAAAATGACCTGCTATCCTTTTAGGCTGCAGCTTCATAGAGATTTTCCCATATCTGAGAGTCCAAGTCCCTGAGTGCTTTTATCTCACTTTATTTATACTCTTGGCATTTGGCACGAATCAAGTTACAGTTGCCAGAAGGCAAGACGCAGCTCATCCTTCTTATCGCTGCACACTTTAATATATCAGGTGCGCTGTACCTTTAATGTGACCCGGCGAGAGCGACCACAAGTTGTGTTTATCATTTGAGTTGGGCTTCTAACCCTCTTCACTAATACCCCAATTGCATACATTGGTGTTCAGTGGTGGAATCCAGTACTTGTGTTTGTGCAGTGCCATTCGGTGATTTGTGTAACACCAAAATTCCATTAAAATATTCTGACATCAGAATTGATTTTGTAAAATTTTCCTTTATTTTCAATTACCCATTTTTTCTGATTTTTCATACATTCAGTGCCTCTCACATTTCTCTTTCACCTGCGATTTTGCTAAAATGAAGTTGGAGCTCAGCATCATTGATAGCCTCACTGTGGCAGAATTGAGGAAGCTCTACAAGTGAGAGCGGTAACATTGGGAAAGAGTGCAGCAAAAGTGTACTTTCAAATAGGTGGCAGAGCCTTTGAGGAGGTCTTCAGGATGCAAACTGCAACAATAGAGGAGAAAGGTGATGGCCCTGAGGATGAGGAGGTGAATGTGGAGTAGGAGGAATATGAAGGGGATGGTTTGGCCAAGGCCCAGAGCTGCAGCAAGGGGAGGGAAAACTTGTCCACAGGCACCAGGTCCCTTGCCAAGAGCAGTGTGTCTTCTTAAAACCTGTCTCCAGAGGAACTGGAGGGCAGGAGAGCTGAAGGGGGCTCAATCTGCAGCTGGCCTAGAAGAAATTTGTAGCAGCCAGAGAGGAGGTGGCAGCACAAAAGGCCCCAGAGGTAAAAAGATTGACCTTTAAGGAGAAAAAGGCCTTGCTCGCTGATGAAGTGAGTCAGAAAGAACTTGACTTTAAGGCTAAGAGGCTCACAGAGTCCACCTAAAATGGTGGAAGCGACAATTAAGGTTCCACATTCCTAAAGGACTGCAGCTAGTTATGTGGTGGGGAAAATATTGATAAGTGGTTTGCAGCCTTTGAGGTAGCACCGCATATACCAGAGGAGGATTGGTAGGCTGGTCTATAGTAGCATATGCCAGTGATGGAGAGGAATACCTTAATGAACCTAGAGGTAGATGACCAGATGTCCTGTGCCCCTATGAAAGCTGTCTTACCATCAAGTTTGGCCTCACCACAGAGAAGTATCGCTTGAGGTTCAGGGACAGTCACAAACTATTTAACAAGTCTTAGGTGGATTTTGTTGACTATTCCATTAAGACACTGAATGGTTGGGTGAGGGGCAGCAAAATGACTGATGTTGATAGGTAGTATAACCTGATTCTATAAGAGCACATGCTCAATAATTGCTTATAGAGTGGCTTCAGCACTCAATAGATACCAAGCACCCTGCACCGAGGGACCTTGCAAAGGAAACTGACCTTTAGAAAAGCACCACAGTGTCAAAGAAGGTACCTGGGGGGGGGGGGGGGGCATCATTAAAAACGTGGACAGGGTCCACACCAGAATAAAGAGGGGGCGGGGGAAAAATATAAACCTAGACTCATCTAAAGGGGAAGGATTCCCAATCCCATCCTGAACAAAAGAAAGGTGGTTGTCATGGGAAGAAGCTCTCAGGCCATTTTACACCCAGAGCCATAAGTGCTACCAATATGGGCACTTTAATCAATCAATCAAGTAGTATTTGTATAGCATGGCTAATCATCCCAGGGGGTATCCAGGCACTCTGCTGCAGGCGTCAGTTGAAGAGCCAGGTCTTGAGTCCCTTCCGGAAGTGGCTCACTTCAAGGTGTCAAATGGTTTCTGGCACACCTCTGTCCAGTTCACCTTCTGGGTTCCTGCTTAGAAGTCAGCTCTGTTATGGTGCAGCAATGGTGCCATATTACTTGATGAATCTCTTGTAGAATCCGGTGCCCCCACCAACTTGGTGTCCCAAGTACACAGCAGATCCCTACCCTAACTGGCACTTACTGGCCTCGATAGCTGGGCTCACTCTCTTCAGGGCCTGAAGCGCTGCTCGGAAGACGTGCAACTGGTCATCCTGGCTAGCGCTGAAGAAAGCAATGTCATCTAGGCAGGCAGCATTGAAGTCCTCCAACCCAGCTAGGACACAGTTGACCAACCTCTGGAAGGTGGCAGGGGCATTCTTTAACCCAAATGGCATCAATTTAGAGAAGGGGATTGTAAGAACAAAAAGCCCAACAGCTCACCATGTGCAAAATTATTTCCGTTTGGAATAATGAGTTTAAAGGCTTCTTAAAAATTAACCACAATTTTTCTTGTTAGGTCAGGGCAGATAAAGGATACTAAAATCCGGGGGACAGCAGCTAAGTGGGGTGAAGAGGTCTCCGTTGTTGAGGTCTGTTTTACTACCCATACTTTCTCCTATTCTGATTTACAGGGATTCTGACACCTATGGGAGAGGCTGCAGGCCTATTCAAGTGTTATTAAAGATGAAATAAATAGGAGCCGCCTCATACTTAAGCCACACATCTACACAATTAAAGTCACACAAAGTGTGGCAATTGTTGGCTTTAAATATTTTAAGGATGTGATCAACTGATTTGGACATATTTGATTTTGGATTAAAACAAATTATGAAAAGGATGGAAATGAGACTTAAAATAACTGAGCATAGCAGGTGTCACATAGGTATTAGATAAATGTAGCACAACAAATGTGAACCCATAGACAAGATTTGTGAAGCTGTGACTTCACAGTGATAAAGGGATGTTTGTTCCATACTAATGTGCAGCCACAGTTTCACACCTACAGGTTCATGAACAGGGCCTACATGCAAAAGAAGAGGGGACTTGGATTGAGTGCTCCCATGTGCCCCCTACTCTCTTTGGCATCTGCTTTCAGAGGCCACGTAGAGATGGTGACAAGGAACTATTGATATCAGACTACTAATCAAAATCCCAAATACTCATTACATGTCCCATACATATCAACAGTTAGATTTACTTTCCCACACCGAAGTAACTTCTGTGAATGTAAATGTTACAATCCAGTAAAGAGACTGCAATGTGGACAAGACTGTGATAGGGGAATGGGAGAATGGCACTCACAAATTTCAATGAATCTCTCTGTGAATGAAGGATGCACTTGTATCTGAGTGTAACAATGTGGCCAGGCAAAGATGCTACCCCACAAGTCACTTTACACCCATTATTTTTTTCAATTTTGTCCACAAAGAAAGTGTCAAGCTTTTTACAGAGCTCTTTGTAGGGAAAAACTCTTAGACAGTAGCAGAAGCAGTAAAGGATGGAAGAGACCAGTTTCAAAAGGGTGGCTCATGTATTAGATTTTTTCAACCGGGGTTGGCTTTTTAATTAGGGGCTGGTCGCAGTTTGTTCACCACTTACTCTATGATCCCTTGGGAAACCAACAGCAACGGCCTGTGCAGGTAAGAGCAGTGGGGCCGGGTGGGGATTTCGAAAAACGACGAGTGGAAAAAATTATTTATTTAATTTTCCCTTGTGGTCGTCTGTTGAATCACCCCCTCCCCCCCAACCCAGTCCCACTGCTCTTACCTGCACAGGCCGCACCTTGAAACCAACCTTTATTTGTGTTATCTTAGCTAATTAAACACATAGGGGCAGATTTACAAACCCCTTGCGCCACTTTTGCGTCACTTTTCCCATGTTAAAAATGACGCAAAAGTTGCGCAATGGCCTTGTAAATAAGCCCCATAATGCATTGAAGAAAACTCAAAAAATCTTTATAGGATATGCAATATTACAACATTTTCAGGTCAAGATGAAGAAAGCTAGGCTAAACAGCATAGCATGCAGTGCTCTATATTTATGTTAATCATGAAATAAAGGTTCTATGTTTTCTTAGAAATATATATTTAGTGTTGTTTCATTTTCTTCCCACGCACGTTCGAAGATGTCCATGACTACAGGGGTTAATAAAGTATCATTATGCTAACTTCTCAGTTAAATTAAGATGCTCATTGAACATTCCATCTTATACTGATATGAATGTTAAATAAGCCTAATAGGAAAGGAAATTTGTCAAAATCATTTTATCGCGTTAATGATATGCATTAATGGGTTCTCATTCACAGTTAAGTGCTAAATAATTTGGTTTAAGAGATATTTAAACTTTCGTATTTGTTCTTCAACCCACACTTGCTAAAAGGTGTCGTATAAAAGTTAAACATCACAGAAATGCGTACTTATTTGCTGATTTCTAGGTATAAAGATGATTTAAAAATGTCACTAGTAGCAACGTAAGTAGGCATCTGGGCATAAGTAGTCATGATTTTATTAGTTTGGAATATTTTTATTAATATACGTTCACAGTTCTTCTATTACACATAGCTGCAGAAGAAGCTTATTAGAGACTTCCTGAATCATCAATTATCGAACCGGTGCAAGAATACTTGTGCTCCACTGGCATTCCCTGGCAATGGAGCCCTGTGAACTACATGCATGGATAACTTGGTGGTACCGACCAAATCAAGAACTAACTACAAGTAAGCTGTAAAAACTGGAGTCCAGATTTTATCCCCAAGGTATTTCACCTGCTAAAAGTAGATTCACAAACAGCCCCGGTAGTTGTGACGGAAGCTCCACCAGTGGCGGCTCCTCGAGGGAGTGCTGCGGGGCGGTGAGGCGGGGCGGGGGAGGGGCAGGGTGGGGGGTAGTAAACTCTGGCATACGGCCGAACAGAGTTAAGTATATAAATAAATAAATAAAACGAATTACATTCGCGCCCTGCATCGCTATTTGGCGATGCAGCGCGCGCAATGTAATTCGTTTTATTTATTTATTTATATATATATATACTTAACTCCGTTCGGCCGTATGCCGGAGTTTACTACCCCCCGCCCCGCCCCACCCCACCGCCCCGCAGCACTCCCTCGAGGAGCCGCCATTGAGCTCCACAGGCGTGGCAGAATCTCCGCAATGAGAATTCACACTGCGGAGATTCCGCCACGAGTGCGGAGACTCTCTCCCAACTGCGGGACTTACGCCACGAGTGCAGAGACTCTCTCCCAACTGCGGGACCTACGCCACGAGTGCAGAGACTCTCTCCCAACTGCGGGACCTACGCCACGACTGCTGAGGCTCTTCGTGAATTGGGCCCTGAATCCCATTATTCCTGAATTCTAAAGGGTAAAGTCGGAAGGGGCCTGTATCCTCGCTTCCAAGAAATACCAATCTCTAGATAGCTGTATTTTGGCCGGGAATGCTAATGTAGGAATCCCTCCTAACTTGCAATCAGACCTTTCAAAAGTTAAATATTTTTATTTCCAGTGCGGATCAGAAACATTATAACTTTGTAACCACCCCGATAAAAAAAATTAAGCATATATCCACACATCAAAAACAGTTTAATCATATAACAAGAGTAAGGGCTTGTCAGTTTTGCCAGAATATTTACCTTCCACAGTGAAATGTTGCTTTTGTCCAAAAAATACATTAGAAGTAGCTCAAGATTACACTTAGGGACTGATGTTAAATCTTGCGGAATGGTATGTCCTAGTGTTTCCAGGTCTCTAAAAAATAGACCCAGTCATTGTAGGTCCAGAAACACCAGATCCAGTTTTATTAGAAGTGGATTGACATTCACAAGAACCAGCTGGTGCAGACAGGAGGGTACGGACTCATGCAGAGGCACACCGTGGACCCACCCTGACCCCTGCAGCGCCATGGGCGACCAGGCAATGCCTCCACCCACATTAGCTCTGCTCTTGTTTTCATCCTCTCGCCACTCACTCTCCATCCCTTGTGCCACAATGCTGTGTGAAACAGTGAAGCCCATGGCCACATGTAGGAAAGCAGGGCAGACAGCTCCTCTGCCCGGCCTCAAATACAAAACAGGACTCAAGTAATGTTCCCCCCACTATCCACCAATAGTCTGACAAGTACCCTGCAGATTCCTGATCCCTACCTCACAACCCTCAACAGTCTGTGCTCCCATTTACCCTCTATTTTATAGCAGGTCATAATCAGGAGCGATATGCTCCACAGAATTGTGAATTATATGTGTAATTTGGCTTGGAAAATAGTCCACATCATTATTCCACATTGTGTCAGGATTAACTCATAATTGCGTGGCATGGTGGGGTGTTCTGCACTATGTTGATCGACACAGAGTTAAATCCTATCTGTACCTTTCATCTGGGACCCTCACACTAGAGATTTTTGAACTGAAACTATCAAATTTAAAAAAACATTTATTCAAAGCAACATTACAATTTAACTTTAAAAATAAAATTGTTCAAATAGTTTGAAGTCATATTTGCAGTTTCATATTTTTCACTCACAGTATGACGTCCTGGTCACCAAATTGTGCTAGCTGCCCATGTAGACAGATTTTGTTTTGCCAGTGAATAAATGTATAAGTAATACACTACAAACTTAAAGAGATGTGTGTCTCCACTGAGGGTCTTTAGAAGAAGATGGCAGGACGCAAGCCACTGTTTATGGCTCCTTGCTTTATGAACTGGGTGAGTGACTGAATAAAGAACTGCTTACATAAGAAGTGACTAGTTAGATAGACCAGTTAGTTATGGATCTATAAACCTATATGAGACAAAACCAATGCCTGGACAAGAAATGTATCATTTTGTTCCTTTTACAAGTTGTAAATAAAGAAGAGTCAATTCAGTATGCCAAATGACACAGTTCTGGAGTATCAGGTGAGATTCTGATATAAACGGTGAATCTAAAAGTATACAAAACTGAGAGGAATTACATCCAGATCAAAGGATGAATGCAATGACTAAAGGGAGTATTAATAGAGTAACAGGAAGAATCCAGTTTCATTTGAAGGAAGATTAGGACATAAAGGCCTAGAAACTCTTCATGTGGCAGAAATACTCCACCGATAGCATATTAAGTATACTTATCAGCACAGTCATGATGGATGGAGAGGTTTTGTGACTATTCCACTACATGGTTCCATGGTGAAAACAAAAAATCATAGTTGACAATGCCAAGTAGAGGGACACACTGCACATGTCAAAGTCAGAAGGAAGGGCAGAGACTTGAAAGAGTCATTCTAAAAAACATGAATCAACTAGTTAAAAAGTGGTAGAGGCAAATAAAGAGAACAGAGGTTAGAATTACAAAGCAACGTTTAGAGGTCCTATGCAACTCACCTATCCAAAGAGTATAAAGCTCCCTTCATCAATGGTCTCAGTATCGCTTTTTGAGAAATCTTAATATTACATTTATCACAAATTATTATAAGTACTAACTTCCCAATTAAATGTTTGGTACCAGGCTCCATAGCTGTGGATCCAACACTAAAAAACAATGGCCACCAGCTCAGACATCATTAAAGGCAGGGATGGACAGAAGTTTGTTTGGCTGAGCAACAGGGCTACAATGCGTTCACAGAACATTAGTCTGGATTTGGAAACGTTGGTATCCCTAGGCGGGTGCTAGATGAATTGGAAAAGGAGCAGCCCAGGTAAACTTTTCGAGAACAAAACCCTAACATTTGAGGCATTCACAAACTTCAACTTGTACATGTTCAGCATTCTTCTGAAGATCCAACATATACTCGTTTTATGGAGTATGAGGCAACAAGTACAAGTGATGTCAAATATACAGTTCATAGTGCTGCACAAAGCAGTAAAGTTTCAGCAGTTGAGGAAAATATTTTGATTATTTACGTTATGGATCTTAAAAATTATGTGCATCTATATGCGTTCCTTATTGCTAGTTCAACAGAAAATGAGACACTTTAGAAAATCATGATTCTACATTATTAGTTATCCTGGGTAAAAATACAAAATAAACCCATTCTTACACAGTGCACAGATGCATTCTGTGACATACAGGCTTCCTCTCCAATTGGTAATCATTCTATATAACAGCTAATACACCTTGTGTGATAATTTTCAGACAAAGCAGTAATACTTCTTCAAGCGTGCTAGAAATCTAAATGTCAAATCTATCCAAAATTAACTGGAAATATGGTTGTTTTGGGGGCAGGGAGTCTATATTATTGGAGAGTGTATGACAATTCCTCTTTTTGCATAATCACCCCCATTTTTGTGGACCGATGCTGCTGTATTTCAAGTCTGTGCACTGGGACTCTGCTAACCAGGCCCCAGTGTATGTGCTCTGACCCCTAAAACATATCAAAATTGGTTACACTCCTGATTGGCATATTTAACGTGCCTATATTTCCTATTATAAGGTACAAAGTGTACCCAGGGCCTATACGTTAAATGTCACTAGTGGACTGTGGCACCCATTGTGCCACCCACTTCAGTGACAATTCAAACATGACTGCAGGCCTACCACTGTAGTCTGGCTGTTGCAATTTTAAACTGCAAATTTGACTTGTCAAAATCAACCCTTTCGATAGGCATAAACCTTTCTTTGATATATTAATAAATCACCACTATGTAGGACTTATGAGCCCTAAGACAGGGTGTATAGTATATAAAATTAGGACACATAGAAATGTAACGTTACACATGCCCTTATACTGAAGAATACCCCAAAAGCTATTTTTACTGTAGCAAGGCTTGCTGTTCCATAGAAAAGCACTGGATTACACTGTTAAATTTACTAATGCCACTTTTTGGTTAAGTAACAGGTAGAAACATATTTCAAGCAGTCTTTTTAATAGTTATTTCCCATCCAATCTAATGGTAAAATTGAACTTGTAATAACTATTAAGAAAAAGGTACTTTAAAAATTTGCCTCTTCTCTGCCTAACTCCTCTGGGGGCCCATTTGCATGAGCCCCAGCTGTTACCTGACAGCTCAATAGGCCCCTTGATGAGGTGTCAAAACTGATCTCAGAGCAGGGCAAAGGCCGTGGGTCTAAGGAAATGTTTCTGCTCCAGTGCCCAGGAACTTGATTAACTTCAAAGAAGCAGACCCTGTCACAGGCAAAGGTTAGCTGACACCTGGGCAGGGCCCTTCTTTGTTATCCTCATTCAGACAGGCACCAATCCCACTGGGAGAGGAGCTGCTTCAGAACTGGTTTAAGTGACCACAGAGGAGGCGTTGTTCATTTACCTGCCTTTTCCTCTGGGGTGGGCATTCAGGCTCTTCACAGAGGGATTCTGCCAGGTTGGATTTAGGTAGAGAGGCACACTGTAGGATTGTTTACTGTAGGGATAACAGGAACTGCTGCAAAGGTGGCCAAGGTTTTCCGGGGAACTTTTTCCTTATGGGCCAGGGAGGGGCCTGACATCTCCCCTACTCCCCACAAGCTAGCATCCCAGGCAGATTCTGTTGTTGAAACCCCTAAGGAGACCTGAGAGACTGGACTTGCTCCCACTGGTATCCAGGACAACGAGCTGAACTCCAAGGGTCATTGGGCCTACCTTCTGCTGACCTGCAGGGCTACAAGAAGCAGCAAGAAGCCCCTTTTCCTATGACCCCAGCTGACCAGTCCCATCTGGACCTGCCCTGGACCTACTCCCAGTGGCTTCTGCTGAAGAGTGTTGTGACCCTCAAGTGCTGTTTCTAAAGTCCTTGAACCCTTAGCTGTCTGAAAAGTAAACATCCTAACATCCTGAAAAACCTGGGACTTTGAAACATTTTGGCTCCAAAGACCTACGGAGGACAGGGATAACCTGAGAAGTCAATCAGATGAAGGTGCATTACTACTGGGCCAAAGATTCATGTTGCTCCTACTCAGAGCTTTTCAGGAGCAGCAAATCCATTTCAGAGGAATTTCACAGATGGTTATTCATCCTCGTGAACTTCTGTTTGCCTATGGCTTCCAACCCTGGCCGCTGGAGGAATCGAAGAGACCAAGTCCAAATGTAGAAATCTTCACTAGGCAATGGCGCTAGAAGTATCCAGCTAGCGAAAGGGCTCCTTGAGAGCAAATGTTGAATTCCTCCAGATCAAAGCTTTCCCGCCAAAAGTCAATGGCTTGATCGGGACCTCATCCAACAGCTATCTGGCCTCATAGGGCCCTTCTCAGCCACAGCCTGCTGCCTTGCCCTACTGAGGATTTTTGACTTCCATTTCTTAGACTAAATCAGAAGGCAAAACTTCTGACTGGGTAGAACCTGGTTTCTGGAGCCAATCCATGTTCCTTTGTGGTTCAGATTTAAATCCAGATGACAGTGGTTGGCACGTGATGCCTTTTCACACTATTTTAATTTAAAACTTTAAACATTCATAACTCTGGTTCCGCTTGTTGGTTTTTTGCTGTTTTGCTGTTATTTTGTTCAATAAAATATTCTCTATTGATATAAATTGGAGTGGAATTTTTATTGATTTGTGTTTTTTTCTTTTTAACTATGTAGGCACTTCTAAATGCTTTACACATTTTCTCAAGTTAAGACTGTCTGCTCTGTATCATAGCTACCGAGGGGTTGAGCTTAGGTTCAAATTATTGAAACCTTTACTGCACTTAACAAGAAGAGTCACATTATTGCTTGGGGTGGACTCACATCCACCTCAAGTAATATTAAATTTTTCATTGGGCGGATAGAAACAGAGGTGCAGTTTCAGGGGGTATTCCTTGTTGGGAATCATGTAGGCTGGTAAACTACAAACTGAAGACTAGTTGGAGATTGTCTCAGTTCAGGGCATGTGATACTCCCTATGTTATGTTCATAGGATGCTGTAATCCCAGGGGTAATCTTGAGACACACAGGCAGAGAGCAGGGAAGATGTGGAAATCTGGTGCCTTATTACACATAGTGCCCTGGGGGCAGAAACGGTGTATGCACCCGCATTGTATGCCCCTGGGCACTATGGTATTACAGAAGGAGCCACAGATGGTTGTGCAGCCTCTTCTGTAATACTGATACCACTGGTGCACATTAAGGGGCCGATTCCGATCTCGGCCGGTAGGGCACCGAATCGGATTCGGCTTAACCGGATCCGATTCGGAGCCCTCTTTCCCGACCGATTCGTACGTGCGTCCGGCCGAGCGAGTACGATGCGAGCGCACGCAAATTCGCCGACCGACTTGTTCGCGGGTCCGAAGCGCTCCGACCGACTCGCATGGACACGACTCGCACCGCGCAATGGAGACGTTCCCCGGCCGGGCAAGTACGATGCGCGTCTCGAGCAGTCCGACCGACTCGCGCCGTCCGGCTCGGAAGAGCAGTCGGAGCTGGACTTTGGGGGTCCGTGTCGGACCCCCCTGTACGCGTAGCCGCGCGAGTCGCACACAGGGGGGACCCATGGGTCCCCCCTACCTGTGCATGTACGCCGCGAGTCACATCGAGGCGTACCCGCTGTAGGGGGCGCCCTTGTTCGCCTCGCACCCATTGAGTCAATGGGAGCCCGCGTACGCGTTGTACGTCCGGCTCCCATTGACTTCAATGGGAGTCCGACCGACTCGAGTCCGATTGCATGCGTGCGCATCGTACTCGTTCGGTCGGACTGCCAGAGTCTGATTCGGTCGGAAATCTCTCCGGGTCCGGCTCGGTCGGAGAGATTTCTGGCCTGAATCGGAATCGGTCCCTAAGTGTCAGCGTTATCTTAGAGGATGCTTCCTCATTTGCATGGGGACGTGGCTCCATGCAAATGAGGGAATCTCTCTGCGCACTTGTCGTATTATGGATGCAGGCTCAAAGGAAAACAGGCCTTTAAGAAGTGCACTGACATTGTGCCACAAAAAGGTGGTGAGCTATCAGTGCACCTCCTTTAGCCAGCCATCTGGAGATGGTAAAGGGTGTTCCATTGGAACCCCAGATTTCCCCCTGCAGACAGGTGTAGTCATTCACTTCACCTGCCTGCAAGGGGATCTCTATTCCCTCTTTAAAGCACCGTAGGCATGCCGTCTGCATTGTGAAACACAGAGAGGTTTGTAAACTGCTGCTCTGTATTTCACTGAAAGCGCTATCTCTGGCTCATGTTTGTGGCTGCCCTGAGCACATTAATTGTAATAGGGCACACTGTTCCTGTTTGCTCTGTTTACAGGTGTACCATGACACAAACAGGGACAGTTCACCCTATCTGTAATACAGGCCCAGTAAAGTTCAGGAGTTTTGGGATAGGAAGAGAACATTTGGGAGTGTAAGGACCTGATGAGAGGGCTACATCCAACTTCCCAAGGGCAGATAAGGTATCTATTAGCTCTACAAGAGATCAACTGGTGAATCTGAAAAAAACCATCTCTAAACTGGGTCCACATTCTCTAGGGCCCTAGTTTATTGACTTAAACATTTCTTATATCAAGGCCTTGTTAGTAGCGGATGATGCCTATTATTATTATTATTAATTATTTATTGTTTAAGTTAATAAAGACCATAACAATTTCCAATAAAAGCTGCAACAATAATTATAAAACATGAAGAATTTCTTCGTCCTTGGATGTTCAGTAGATTTTGAGGTTTGTTAATCAAGGGCATCTTAAAATAGTATCGTACTATCATATGGAAGATAGTTATATTAATGATAGTCATAAATACGCTAAAACCAATAGTGCAGTGACATAAAGTGCTACAGTGCTCTAGTAGCAATGATGCCTAGTTTCTTTACATGCGCTTGAATATTAATAGGATTGGGAGCCCAGTGATAGAAAGGATGTTAAGTTAGGACTACTCTAGCATCGGTAATAATGTCATATTCCCAGAAATCTAATCTATTGCCAATGTAAAACAAGGTAAGCGGCAACAGGATTAGAAGAACGCATTAAGAGTTAAGAACACACTAAAAGAAAAACCCATTGAGTTCAGCGAGCATTGATCCTTTCAAGCTGTTCTTGCTGAAATATTATTTTTCACTGAACTACATGGACTATTGTCTCCTTTTAAAGCCCACCGGAGAAGAAAACTGATATGAAGAGTATCTTTTAGACTTTTTCAACTCTCCTGTGAAAATGACACCAAGTTCTCATTATGAGGGACTTTAATATTTGAGCTGACAGTCACATACAGGCTAAGTTAGGTAGAGGTACTGGGTATTGGACAATGGATCAACTTTCCCACACATGACATCGGACAAATATTTGAGTGGTTTTTGTCTTCATATAGTTTTAGCATAAAGGAAACAAGACACAAGCCGGTGCCATGGCCAGATTAATCCCTGATATTGAAGTTATTGATCTGCATTTTAAGGTATATAATTCATGGCCTTGCTCTATGTAAATCTGTAAATATAATATAAACAGTATCAACGGTAAGGCAGTACAATCTTCACTAATTGGTCAAATTTAGTTCATTAAGACCAAGACCATGGTCTTTAATAACAAATGACCAGTTTACAAAGTTAAATTTACAGATTCAATAAATAAAATAGATTTAAAAGTGAATCATACAATTACATAACATGAACTTCAACATAATTTAAACAATGTGCTGTAATTCAATAACTTCCTATAGCACAAATTACATCTAAAATAAAAATAACACCAGATCTGATCTCATTCTTATACTGTAGTTGACTAAAATGGGCTTCAGGATTCTCCTTATCTACTAAAGAAATAAACAGTCTAAAAATATATGTGCAGTGTTACATTTAGTTCTCAACCTACAAATACAAGATTTCTCATTTTTCTAAAATGCACTAATCAATTTTGAATATTTAAAAAAGAGATTTTTTCCTATTCTAAATTTCAAAAACACCAATCTCCTATCAAGGCTCGCTAAACTATCAATATATGGATATACAGAAGCTCCTTCCCAAGACTCCCTTAGAAAAAATGAGGTTGAGCTTTTACAAATTAAATAGTATAAATCACTTTCTCATGAACCTTGCTGTATCAGGGCCTTGAGCTCTGACACTGATAGGGTTAGTGATAGATCGGAGATATGTAGATTTATGTGATCACACTGCATTTCCCAAGTAAGGTCCTTTGTATCTTTTATGCCCGTGTCATCCCACATTTTATTATTTTCTGCTAGACCTGTCAGCCTTCAAACTTGTTGCTTCCACCTCTATTTTTCTAATTTGTTTTTTGTTGGTCTTCAGACTCTATGCACTTTACCACTGCTAACCAGTGCTAATGTGCTTGTGCTTAACCCTTAAAACATGGCAAAATTGACTTACAACTGACTATCAGTCCTCTGAGAGTCCTCCTTGCAAAGTCGAATTGGTAGTTTAAAACTGCATTTAGGCTGCAGTGGAATGGCCTGGGACATGTTTAAAGGGGCTTCATAAGTGGGTGGCACAATAAGTGGTGTAGGCTCACTGGTAGCATTTCATTTACAGGCTCTGGGTATGTGATATACCACTCTACAAGGGACTTATAAGTAAATTAAATATGCCAATTAGGTGTGAGAAGAAGCACTTTAGCACTGGTTAGCAGTGGTCAAGTGGTAAAGTGCAAAGAGTCCTAAAAGGCAACCAAAACGGGTACAGAAAACAGGAGAGGGAAGGCAAAACATTTGGTAATGATCCTGCACAAAAGGGCTGAGTCCAACACAAATGCTCTTGCATGTAAATACACGTGCATATACATTTTTCCTAAAATTCATAAGATGGACGATTTTTCACCAGGTAGACCCATAATTTCGGGTATAGGGTCCCACAACAAGAGAATTTTGGAGTATATAGATGTATTCCTGCAACCATATGTGCACAAACTCCCTTCTTATATACAAGACACCAAAGATCTTCCAAGCAAATTGGATGACATTGAATGGTTGGACACTTTTAGGTGTGTGACACTAGACGTCTATTCTTTGTACACATGCATACCTTTAGAAAACGGTATAGGAGCGCTTGCCACTACTCTCTTGACTCGAGATGCAACACTCTATGAACACACAGAAATGATTCTTGATCTGACTAGATTGATACTTGAAAAGAATTTATTTTTGCATAACAACAACTGGTACAAACAAGCGGAGGGCATAGCCATGGGCTCTAAATTTTCTCCCTCATATGCAAATATATACATGGGCGATTTCGAAAAAGTACATCTTTGGTCCAGCTGCCCCTCGAAAATCTTGGAAGAGATACTTTATTGGGGCGATATATTGATGATGTTTTTGTAATCTGGAAAGTGATTCTGAAGCTCTAAATCTACTTTTTCAACATCTTAATGGCAACTCGTGCAATTTGACATTCACACATAATGTCAATTCCAAACAAATTGAATTTTTGGACGTCACCTTGTGCATAGAAGGATCAAAGATTGCTTTGAAACTATTTAGAAAACCCACTGCATGTAACGCAGTCTTACACGCTGACAGTGCATATCAGGTTACACAAATCAATGTCATTCCTCTAGGGGAAATGACACGATTATGGAGAAACTATAGTGATGACCACACATTTTTGAAGGAACTAGATCAACTTGAAAGTCGCTTTAAACATTGGGGCTACTCGGCGACTACCCTGGCTAAGGCACGTGCCAGAATTATTACAACAAACCACAACTGAAAAATAACTCTAAGAAGAATAAGAGGAGCGAATGTCTAGCCCTGATTGCTAGGTATTGTACACAGAGTCACAATATTTACAGAATTTTGAATAAACACTAGCATATACTTGAATTGGACTCCAATATGAAGAAATACATATCCAAGAGACCAATAGTAACATACAGGAGGGGGACTACACTAAGAAATCTCCTATGTCCAAGTTACATCACACAGAGCTCACAGGAGAACATAAGCTCATGGATGCCTGGTAAACACAGAGGCTTTTTCAGATGCACTAAGAGCAATGTATGTAAATATGCGATCGATAAACTTACCTGCTTCCAATATCACACCAAACATAAACATTACGTACAACAGTGTATCAATTGTAATACCAGATTTGTGGTCTACTGCACAGTATGCTCATGCCAAAAAATATATGTAGGGAGTACCCTCAGACCCCTCAAGGAACGCTTACAAGAGCACATAAGGGCGATCAGAAATAAAAGTGCAAATTACCCCTTGGCTACACACTATAACAGCACACACTTGGGATCTGAAGTATTAAACATCAGGTTTCATGCCATAACACATGTGGAATGCGACCTGAGAGGGGGGATAGAACCTTGACCCTCAGGAAAACAGAAAGAAAATGGATAACTAGATTGAGGGTGGTGGAACAAGGTTTAAATAATGATAGGGAGTTGCATGTGTTTTTGAAAGACTAATCTGATCATATGGACATATTGAAATATGGATACTTGGGACTTCATGAGGATGCATTATGACATAATGGCCACAAACCTATTGGATATGTTGTATGAATTAATAGTAAACACCTAGAAGTTAGAATGTAATCGTAAAATATTGCAAGATGTATAGTAATATACTTGAATTAATGTTTCAAAACTAGACACTGATGACATTACTTCCCCCTCATCAACGAGCATTCTATGTATAATGTTATGTATCTGTCTACTATAATTCACAAGGATATATTGAAATATGGATACTTGGTAGTTCATGATGATGCATTAGAATATAATGGCAACAAACCTATTGAATTTATTGTAAGAAATAATAGTGAACACCATGGTGTTGAAATGTAACAGCTTAGATCTTGAAAGATGCATAGAAATATAATTGAATTAATGTCTCACAATTAGACACTGGTGATGTTACTTCCTCCTAACTAACGTGTATTCTATATATATATATTTTTTTTTATGTATTTGCCTACTATATTTCTACTTCTTTCTCTTTCTCTCTCTTTTCTTTGAAAATGACTGTTTTTGGCTGGACTGCGTAGTTTTTATTTATTTCCCAACTAATATTAGTTTAGGTTTGCGGGACGCTTATCACTATGGTAAGAGACACATTGTGTCTCTTATGACTGTATAGTAATACAAACATGGTGCACGCTTTTCGAACAGGGGACCGGATTTCTTGGTCCCGCTTCGGTTTCTTGTTTGCAGTCTGTAAATATGTTGTTTCCCGCTGATGACTACCCGACATTTCCAGAATGCCAAAGGTTCATACACTGAATGAAGAACACATGGGTAAGAAACGTTGTGTTTTAAATTAGATTTTTTAACAACCGGGCTTGGCAGCCCTTTTTTTGGTTATGGAACATGTTTGACATGCGTACAGCAATACGCACTTCATGTCCATGTGGAATCTGGGAATTAATATAGGGGTATAGCAATACAAGTGAATTACAGCTTCCCCACATAACCACCACAGGCAAACAGAAATATACAGCATAGCTCTCTGTATATAAGCATTTATTTGTACTATAGATATGTACCTATATATGTGTATTGCTTTGTATAAACGTGTAGTATAAATATGTTTAAAAAAACATATATATAGAAATTCATTAGTTCTGCTTAACAAATGTACAATTACTGATAGTTACATGCTATGTTTTTAACATGTATATAAGTGACTGCATAAATAAGTAAATCTTTTATCATAACTATTTATCTACAATTGTTTCACTATTGAATTACAAAAATATATATAAATAAATTAATTAATTAATTTAAAGTACAACAACACTTGAAAGCCGGAGGTTATTTAATGCATCTTTAATCTACATATACTACCTTCCTTTATGCGTCTATATACCTTCCATGTACTTATGGATCTATATATTTATTACTTGTCTTCTACTTCAGCATATCCAATACACTACCCTATTTTTCACCCTATACCGCTCTCAATATATCCTCTACCTCAACTCTCTGACTCATATCAAACCTCTTTCTACTACTCTTTCCAATCCACTGCCCTATTTCTCACCCTATACCTCTATCAATATATCCTCTACCTCCACTCTCATTCATCCCAAACCCCATACCACTACTATAATCCCAAAAATACCCCTTTCTAGACCCTTCCCTACTCTACCCTCCTTGCATCATCTCATACATCTTTTACTATTCCAATCCCCCAAAACAAGCCTTTCTAAACCCTTCCCTCTGACTCTCTCCCATCCACCTCCCTTTTACACATCCCAAGCCTCCTCCTACTGCTATGAGCTCCAAAACAAATGAAAGAAAAAAGAAATATCTTTCTAAATCCTTCCTTCTTCTATCCCTCCACTATCCTTTTCAATCCAAATAACAGACTAACATGTCCACCACTCAAATTAATGTCATATTTCACTATGGTAATTCACCACTGATCCTTTATGGGTTCCAGAGTAGCGTGCTACTTGCCAAAAAAGCACTTCAACACCCCATCAGGGGTAGCAACTGCTATATAAATGCAAACCTTTTTCTTTCTTCTATCCCCTCTAAGGATATAGACACATCTCTGGTGCTGTTTTAATTGAGTTCTTCACCGTTTTCATTTTGAATATCTACTCCATTGAAATTACAGGGGGAGGTTCCCTGCTCAGCATTAGGTGCGGGGATACTTATTTTCTACAACTAATGTTAGTGCATTAGTTGACTTACTAATGGAAAGGTCAAAATGTTACTCAAACCACCTTTTCCTTGTATCGTAACTGATTTCGCATATCTCGTTTCTGAACAGGAAACGTATCAGAGTTTCCTCATTACGGGATGGCCGGGAGTACACTTAATGAGTAGACGAATTGACTGTACAGGTCAGCTACTTTTAGGGGCACATGCATCAACATTGTAAATTTCAAATAACTAATTGCAGATTCCTGAGAATCGCAATTAGGTAACCGCAATTTACAGAGCATGAAACTCAAAGAGTTTCAGATTGCGATTCCTAGGGGGTCGCAAGTCGCTCTACCTCATTAAAATTAATGAGTTAGATCGCACTTTGCGACCCCCTAGGAATCGCAAAAATCACAGGGATGATGGCCTGCTGAGGTCAACTGACCACCATGTCCGTGATTGTTTTTAAATAAAGCAATCTTTTTAATTTGTAAAGCAGCCCGTTTTCCTTAAAGGAAAACGAGATGCTCTACAAAAAGTAAAATGAAAAGTTTCTTTTCATTTTTTAAGAGCAGGCAGTGGTCCGTGGGACCACTGCCTGCTCTTAAAAATGCTTTTACAACTATTCACAAAGGGGAAGGGGTCCCTCCGGGAACCCTTCCCATTTGCGAATGGGTTACCACCTACTTGAAGTAGGTGGTAATATGCGAATGTTTTGCGACCGCATTCACGGTCCCAAACCATCATGCATACTGTTAGGATTCGGTATTTGGAAGGGACGCCCTTAACACGCCCCTTCCAAATACCGAATTGCAAAACCCAATCAATTTGCGATTCGGGAACAGGTTACCGAGTCGCAATTTGGGTTTGATGTATGTGAAAAGCCTTTTTTGTATTCGCAAACGGGACAATTCTGTGAATCGGCCCGTTTGCGAATACAAAAATGCTTCTTGCATGTGCCCCTTAATATCAAGCACCTAATGCTCTGCCTAAGATCTTCCATGGGGCAGAATGAATTAATGTATGTTTGATTATTTTATGATAATAGGTTTAATACGACCTGCAATGGAGCAGACTTTTTTTCGAATTGAACTGTAGAACGATTAATGTATACGTCCACATCGACTCTGGAAGGCAACTCCAAGTAAACAGAACGGAATCCTATTTGATTACTGTAAGCTGAATTATACAATTTTATCCGACCTATTATTGAAACTACATTATTACATTCTTTATGACTTTCAGTGGTCATAATACGATATATATATTTTTTATTCAATTTCCGTTCGACGTATTAAGTCCTTTGTGGTAAGTGATCTATGATAACGACTGTTATCATAGATCAGTAAAATATACTTTCGGTAGCTTATCTATCTCTTTTCTCTTAACAGCAAGCTGTGAATTCCTTTTTAACTTCACAATGGATTCGATGATTCTGTGGGTGCTGGAATTTTCTCACAAAATACAAAATACCAGAGAGGCACATACAACTATGTAGACCCTCACACCTTGTGGTAGAAAACATGCTCTTTCTTTTCGGTTTGGTTTTTACATTCTAATTTTCGATGTTCAGGAACAAATGCACAAGGCTGACTCTACTCTATCCACATGTCTATGCATGAATGGCTTCCTTCGTCTCTTTGTACGGAAAAATATAGCTACTTTCACTGTATGTTAAAAATGTAATGGATGTCGTAAGGATATATTTTAAATTATTTTTTTTGTCTTTATATATGTATCTACATCTATTGTGATGATTTAAATTATTGTTTTGGACTTCTTTTCGAGTTGTTTGGTACTACATTTTTCTCTGGGAAATAGAGTCGTTGTGGATTTATAACAAGCTTGTATTACACCCATAGTTAAAAAAAATAATAATCCCTAGGTCCAGTGGACCTGTCACGCATATTGCAGACCCTTCCCAACAAAAATCACTGAGAAGGTGGCTACAGGTAGCTTAATTCAATCATCCTGAGTTTTATTTGTATCTAGAGAATAGCCAACAACCTTGCCAAGTTCTACAGCAAGGATGTGGATACGTGTATTGACTTGTTCCAGATGAGCAGTTAAGAGTTAAGCACTTTGCCCAGTGAACTGTTTGCTCTGAAATTCGAACCCACTTATGAAGGAAATTAAAGATATGTAAATGGATGAATGTACGCATTTCTTTCATTGGATAAATCAATGTATCTAAAATCCATATTGTACCAATCTTCCTTTTTTTCTTTAGAGCAATTATATGCCCAAAAAATGCTTCAAAGCAATTATCTTTCTATGTTATTTGGGATAAAAACATCCTAGTTGATCAAATAAATGGCTGTGACTACTGTATAAGACTTGGGGTCTGAATTTACCATATTTAAAGCTGTATTTCGGGTCGCCACAATCATGAATTCTCAGACCTTCACCAATCCACCCTTTCACTGAAAGTTCCTCAAGTGCATACAGTTGAACGTAGGGTGTTCCATAATTATCATTCCTCTGTCCTCTTTAGGATAATAGTTTCCTTTCTTTCCACTGCTTAAATGAAATTATTTAAAAAAGTGGAAAAACTAAAGATTGACACTTTAGGCAAGTTATTGGATAGTAACAGCTTTACATGCTACAACCTTCAAGATTTATAATCTAAATTTGTGATTCCCAAAGGTACCTAGAGCATGAAGATGTTTTACTCAGCACATTCTAGCTCGGCATATTATATATATATATATATATATATATATATATATATATATATATATATATATATATTCTTGAACGGTTTCCCACAAGATCTGCCGAAATCGCGACAAGTGCCACCCTGTATGAGGATGTGGGGTCCGCTTGTTCCTCAACAACCAGAAAAAATGTGGGTGCCCTCGCGGGATGTTTCTAGAAACGGCTTTATTTATCGCATACGCGTTTCAGCAGTTCGCCTTCATCAGTGCGGTAAAGCCATACTAGAATAGCACTGTAATTAGTCTTTTTAAATGTTCAGCGCTCTGATTGGCTGAATCCGGGGCCAATGGGGAGGCAGCATTCACCTTGGAGTGTTGATGACACGTCGGCATCGGCGTTTGAGTACTATAATCATGGGCGAGAGTGCCCCAATTGCCTCTTCCCCCGATGTTTCCTGGATGCCGGGCGATACCCACCCCGCAGGTCCTGCCACCGCCCGATGTCTCCCCGTATGGGCGGCCACGTTGTATGGTAAGTTCGTGCTTTTGGCATCTCTCGTCTGCCGCTGGATTTAAAAGTAGTGGATTCCCCGCAGGTGTCCGTCGAATAGCTGGGCACCCTAAATTTGTATAATTTACGACCTGCAGTGGTCGACGGAAGTATATATACCTGGTATATAATATGTATATGTAATATGTATATATATATATATATGTATGTACAAACAAAGTTCCCCTTGCAGTGGAGGCACACTCAGGATCATCGCTCTGGTCTCATGTGCATAGCCCCGTAGAATTTGCTGCCTACGCGTTTCAAGCATTATGCCCTTCCTCATGGGCAGCCTGTGAGGCAAAAGAATGGCGGTCAACAAACCAGCGTTTTCCCTCATTAGTTTTTATTACTCCTTGATTCAATAATTATGGTGCATTCTGCGGCTGGTAGTTGCAATAGAATACCGCCAAACCATTTCAAGCTTTTAAAACAATCAATAATCGGGGAAACAAATGTCACATGAGAAATGCAATTGCAATACCAGGCATCTCCCGCTTCGCCTCGCCGCTCGAGCTCCAGCGGCAGCGAACCCACAGAGTTCATGTGGTGGTGCCATCCGTGACCCGGGGCGGTCACTCAAATCTACAAACAAAGTTCCCCTTGCGGTGGAGGCACACTCAGGATCGTCGCTCAGGTCTCATGTGCCTAGCCCCTTAGAATTTGCTGCCAACGCGTTTCAAGCATTATGCCCTTCCTCATTTCTTCCTCTATATCTATATATATATTCACTGAAAAAACCATAGGTTTCAGGGACGTTATAGTTAGAAATTAGCATTTAAAAAACCTTAGAAATTCACTGAAAAAACCACAGGTTTCAGGGACGTTATAGTTAGTTAGACATTTCACTCGTACAATACCAGAGAAATCTGGCTGTTATAGTTAGTTCAGCTAACTATAACTCGCGCCCCCACAATGCACTGCTGATGACGTCACATATTACATCATTCATGACATGGTCAGTGACATCACTGATGACATCACTGATGACATCTCAAAATGAGCAAAATGTGTAACTAACTATAACGTCCCTGAAACCTGTGGTTTTTACAGTAATTTCTAAGCTTTTTTAAATGCTAATTTCTAACTATAACGTCTCTGAAACCGATGGTTTTTTCAGAGAATTTCAAAGGTTTTTAAATAATAATTTCTAACTATAACGTCCCTGAAACCTATGGTTTTTTCAGTGAATTTCAAAGGTTTTTTAAATGCTAATTTCTAACCATTCCTACAGAGGTAGGACATGTGCAGAAAGAGGAAGATAAGCGCAGAAAGAAGCAAGAGAAATGCAGAAAGAGGCAACAGAAGTCCAGAAAGACAAAGAAAGTTGCTGAAAGAAGCAAGAGATATGCAGAGAGCACCAACAGAGGTGCAGAAAGAGGCCTTGTTGCAAAGTCATCCTGTGCCCCCAACTTTTTGCTGACTGGTACTGGTGGTAACTGACTCTGACTAACCAGGCCCGGAGCCAGTGCTATGCTGAAAGACACTTAGAATATAGTGAAAATACCTACATACACTAGGGTACACTATGGGTTGGGTACCCCTGTGATTGGCATGAACTCCCCTTAAGGCCCTAGTACATAATAGGGCAGGGGGATTAAAACTACCTCTAAGTCAGAGGTGCAGAAAGAGGCAAGAGAAGTACAGAAAGAAGCAACAGAGGTGCTGAAAGAGGCAAGAGAGGTACAGAACGAAGCAAAAGCAGTGCAGAATGAACCAACAGAGGTGCAAAAAGAGGCAAGAGGGGTGCAGAAAAAGGTAGGAGGGGTGCACAAAGAGACAAGAGAGGTGCAGAAAGAGGCATGAGGAGGGCAGAAAGAAGGAAGAGAAGTGCAGAAAGAAGTAACAGAGGTGCTGAAAGAGGCGCGAAGGGTGCAGAAAGAGGCAAGAGAAGTACAGAAAAAAGCAACAGAGGTGCCAAAAGAGGCAACAGAGGTGCCAAAAGAGGCAACAGAGGTGCAGAAAGAAGCAAGTGAAGTGCAGAAAGAGGCAACAGAGGTGCAGAAAGACGCAAGAGAGGTGCAGAAACAAGCAAGAGAAGTGCAGAAAAAGGCAAGTGAATTGCGGAAAGAAGCAACAGAGGTGCAAAAAGAGGCAAGAGGGGTACAGAAAGAGGAGAGAGAAGTGCAGAAAGAAGCAAAAGAGGTGCAGAAAGAGGCAAGAGGGGTGCAGAAAGAAGAAAGAGCAGCGCAGAAAGAACCAAGAGATGTGCAGAATGAGGCAAGAGACGTGCAGAAAGAGGCAAGAGATGTGCAGAAAAAGGAAGAAGGGTACAGAAAGAAGCAAGAGAGGTGCATAAAGAGGCAAGAGAAGTGCAGAAAGAAGCAAGAGAGGTGCAGAAAGAGGGAAGACGAGTGCAGAAAGAGACAACAGGGGTGCAGAAAGACAACAGGGGTGCAGAAAGAAGCAAGAGAGGTGCAGAAAGAGGCAATACAAGTGCAGAAAGAAGCAACAGAGGTGCATAAAGAGTCAAGAGGGGTGCAGAAAGAGGAGAGAGAAGTGCAGAAAGAAGCAAAAGAGTTGCACAAAGAGGCAAGAGGGGTGCAGAAAGAGGCAAGAGCAGTGCAGAAAGAACCAAGAGATGTGCAGAATGAGGCAAGAGACGTGCAGAAAGAGGCAAGAGATGTGCAGAAAAATGAAGAAGGGTACAGAATGAAACAAGAGAAGTGCAGAAAGAGGCAAGTGAGGTGCAGAAGGAGGCAAGAGAACTGCAGAAAGAGGCAAGAGAGTTGCAAAAACAGGTAAAAGGGGTGCAGAAAGAAGGAACAGGTGTGCAGACAGAGGCAAGAGAGGTGCAGAAAGAGGGAAGAGGGGTACAGAAAGAGGCAAGAGGGATGCAGAAATTTGCAACAGAAGTGCAAAAAGAAGCAAGAGCAGTGCAGAAAGAACCAACAGAGGTGCAGAAAGAGGCAAGAGAACTGCAGAAAAAAGGCAAGAGAGGTGCACAAAGAGTCAAGAGAGGTGCACAAACAGGCAAAAGGGGTACAGAAAGAGGCAAGAGGGGTGTAGAAAGAAGCAAGAGAAGTGCAGAAAAAACCAACAGAGGTGCCGAAAGAGGCAAGTGAGGTACAGAAAGAGGCAGGAGAGGTACAGAAAGAGACAAGAGAACTGCAGAAAGAGGCAAGAGAAGTGCAGAAAGAGGCAAGAGAAGTGCAGGAAGAGGCAAGTGAGGTGCAGAAAGAGGCAAGAGAGGTACAGAAAGAAGCAAGTGAGGTGCAGAAAGAGGCAAGAGAGGTGCAGAAAGAAGCAAGAGAAGTGTAGAAAGAGCCAAGAGAAGTGCAGAAAGAGGCAAAAGAAGTGCAGAAAGAGGCAGGTGAGGTGCAGAAAGAGGCAAGAAAGGTACAGAAAGAGGCAAGTAAGTTGTACAAATAGGCAAGTGAAGTGCAGAAAGAGGGAAGAGAACTGCAGAAAGAGGCAATAGAAGTGCAGAAAGAGGCAAGAGAAGTGCAGAAAGAGGCAAGTGAGGTGCAGAAAGTGGCAACAGTAGTACAGAAAGAGGCAAGAGAAGTGCAGAAAAAAGGAAGAGAAGTGCAGAAAGAGGCAATAGAAGTGCAGAAAGAGGAAAGAGAAGTGCAGAAAGAGGGAAGAGAAGCGCAAAAAGAGGGAAGAGAAGTGCAGAAAGAGGCAAGAGATGTGCAGAAAGAAGCAAGAGAAGTGCAGAAAGAGGAAATAGAAGTGCAGAAAGAGGAAATAGAAGTACAGAAAGAGCCAAGAAAAGTGCAGAAAGAAGCAAGAGAAGTGCAGAAAGAGGTAAGAGAAGTGCAGAAAGAGGCAAGTGAGATGCAGAAAGAGGCAAGAGAGGTACATAAAGAGGCAAGTAAGGTGCAGAAAGAGGCAAGAGAGTTGCAGAAAGAAGCAAGGGAAGTGCAGAAACAGGATAGAGAAGTGCAGAAAGAGGGAAGAGAAGAGCAAAAAGAGGGAAGAGAAGTGTAGAAAGAGGCAAGAGATGTGCAGAAAGAAGCAAGAGAAGTGCAGAAAGAGGAAATAGAAGTACAGAAAGAGCCAAGAGAAGTGCAGAAAGAAGGAAGAGAAGTGCAGAAAGAGACAAGAAAAGTGCAGAAAGAGGCAGAAGTGCAGAAAGAGGCAAGTGAGGTGCAGGAAGAGGCAAGAGAGGTACAGAAAGAAGAGAGTGAGGTGCAGATAGAGGCAAGTGAACTGCAGAAAGAGGTAAGTGAGGTGCAGAAAGAGGCAAAAGAGTTACAGGAAGAGGCAAGAGAAGTGCAGAAAGAGGCAAGAGAAGTGCAGAAAGAGGCAAAAGAAGTGCAGAGAAAGGCAAGTGAGGAGCAGAAAGAGGCAAGAGAGGTGGAGAAAGAGGCAAGTAAGGTGCATAAAGAGGCAAGAGAGGTACAGACAGAAGCAAGAGAAGTGCAAAAAGAGGCAAAAGAAGCACAGAAAGAAGGAAGAGAAGTGCAGAAAGAGGCAAGAGAAGTGCAGAAAGATGCAAGAGAGGTGCAGAAAGAAGCATGAAAAGTGCAGAAAAGAGAAAGAGAAATGCAGAAAGAGGCAAGAGAGGTGCAGAAAGAAGAGAGTGAGGTGCAGATAGAGGCAAGAGAACTGCAGAAAGAGGCAAGTGAGGTGCAGAAAGAGGCAAGAAAAGTACAGAAAGAGGCAAGAGACGTGCAGAAAAAAACAAGAGAAGCGCAGAAAGAGTAAGAAATGTGCAGAAAGAGGCAAGAGAAGTGCAGAAAGAGGCAAGAGAAGTGGAGAAAGAGGCAAAAGAAGTGCAGAAACAGGCAAGAGAAGCGCACTAAAAGGCAAGAGAAGCGCCGAAAGAAGGAACAGAAGTGCAGAAAGAGGAAATAGAAGTGCAGAAAGAGCCAAGAGAAGTGCAGAAAGAAGCAAGAGAAGTGCAGAAAGACGCAAGAGAAGTGCAGAAAGAGGCAAGAGAAGCCCAGAAAGAAGCAAGAGAAGTGCAGAAAGAAGCAAGTGAAGTGCAGAAAGAGGGAAGAGAAGTGCAGAAAGAGGCAAGAGAAGTGCAGAAAGAGGCAAGAGAAGTGCAGAAAGAGGCAAGAGAGGTACAAAAGAGGCAAGTGAGATGCAGAAGGAGGCAAGAGAGGTGCACAAAGAGGCAAGAGAAGTGCAGAAAGAGGCACGTGAGGTGCATAAAGAGGCATGCGAGGTACAGACAGAGGGAAGTGAGGTGCCGGCAGAGGCAAGAGAAGCGCAGAAAGAGGCAAGAGAAGCGCAGAAAGAAGCAAGAGTGATTTGCGCACCATTAGTACCAATTTAACACCCACATTTAGCAATAAGTAACAGTTGACCATTCCAGCTTTGCAAAGGACCTTCCACCACACTGTAACACTTGTCGCTGCATTTTTGGTAACGTTTGAGCTCTTTGGGCTAGAAACAAGATTTTTTTGTTCAAGTCTGCAGATTATACAGCAGATGATGGATTATGCGGCAAATGCGGAAAATTGATAATTATGCGAAAATCAGTGTAGCAAAACAGTTGCATAATTCCAGTGGCCTTGCTCATACCTCTGACTAGGTCCGGAAGTGCTCCTCAGTGGTTCCTTCTTTTTTGTCTCATTGAGCTTATAGTTTAACTTCTATAGAGACGAGGAAGACTAAACCTGAGGTTACCACTCCACAACACAGACTACCATACCACATAATTACTCACTTTAACACATAATCCCACTCTACATTATTCCTATACACTAAATACCACATACTTTCTATCCACATATTTTCACTGCACAACATACCACATAATTCCACTACACACAATGTACATTCACTCCACTCCAAAAAACATTAGTAAAAATCTTTTACATTTACAACGCCAATAGCTCTAACTCTCGCAAATGCGAAACCTATTACATTGCACTGTATTGCTGAATTTGACCACTGCCACGCTCGCACACGGAGGAGGGAGGGAGGGGGAAGTGGGTTGGAAAGCGGTCATTTTTCAGAAAGGTTTCCGCTCTAGCTGTTGGACGCTTGCCTACATAAGAGGCACGCGGACGCGCAGCGCTGCCTGCCTCACACTGCGCTATACGCTATTGCCAGGAGGTCATTGTTTTTAAGCTTAGACTGCTTTTAAAGAATGGTGCTTTTAAATTGATGTTTTTAGCCAATTTGCACTGTATTGCTGAATTTGACCACTGCCACGCTCGCACACGGAGGAGGGAGGGAGGCGGAAGTGGGTTGGAAAGCGGTCATTTTTCAGAAAGGTTACCGCTCTAGCTGTTGGACGCTTGCCTACATAAGAGGCACGCGGACGCGCAGCGCTGCCTGCCTCACACTGCGCTATACGCTATTGCCAGGAGGTCATTGTTTTTAAGCTTAGACTGCTTTTAAAGAATGGTGCTTTTAAATTGATGTTTTTAGCCAATTTGCACTGTATTGCTGAATTTGACCACTGCCACGCTCGCACACGGAGGAGGGAGGGAGGCGGAAGTGGGTTGGAAAGCGGTCATTTTTCAGAAAGGTTACCGCTCTAGCTGTTGGACGCTTGCCTACATAAGAGGCACGCTGATGCGGACGCGCCCAGCGGGCACGCCGCTGGCGCGCCTAAGGCAAGCCCGTCTGCGCCCGTCCGCGCTTGTACCGGGCTCAGGGCGAGTTCCTCTGGTCATGTTACCGCAGGAATTATAGTGTATACCAGCGAAGAGCTACGGATGTTAGATTCCCGTAAAGGAACTCCTAACTGTCCTCTGATGTCTATGACGCAGACCAGTAACAACACTAACAACATCTGCCCCAACTGTCTTGATGCCCGTCCTGATATATTAGATACCCCGGTGAAGAGCCTATCAGCTACACATACCAGGAAATTAAGGGCAGCGGAGGTTGGTCCGCTAAACTGTATTTTAGTGAACGCCAGGTCTCTAGTTAAACACAGCACGAAATGTGCTCTACTATTGGAGGAGCAGATGATTAAAATTGCATTTATTACGGAGTCCTGGACAGATAAAGCTTCAGGCCCCGACCTAGTAAAAGCTACCCCCCCAGGTTTCCTCTGCTACACGTTAGATAGGCCACTGGGAAGGGGAGGGGGTCTGGCTGTTATCTACCACGATTCATTAAAGGCTATTTTCCACAATGCTTCCAACCCTTGCTGCGAGGCCCTCTCATTTAGCTTCCACTCTGCCTATTACAGTACATTCAAGGGTATCTTGCTCTACCGACCCCCTGGCTCCAGAGGTGGTTTTTTGGAGCTGCTGGGCTCACTGTTGGAGGAAGGGCTATGCCTTAACTCATTTACGGTGCTCGGCGACTTTAATTTCCACTTAGAGGCCGCTTCTGACCCCAATACATCCCGTTTACAGCAAATTATGGGAATGGGAGATTTTAAGCAGCTGGTGGGTAACCCTACCCACGATAAGGGACATACCCTAGACGGGATCTACTCAAACAATTTGGACCTCGTCTGTACTACGGTATTCCCGCTGTTATGGTCTGACCATAGGGCGATTCAGTTTCAACTAAATACACCCGCGAATCCCATGACCCCCTTAACAACTGCTCACGTGATTGAAACCAGAGCCTGGAAAGAGGTAGACAGCTCCAAGTTGGAAGAAGAACTTTGGAAATCTCTGTGCCCTCTTCCCGTTGGAGCAGAAGAGGCTACCTCAGTCTACACTTCATGGCTAGAGTCCACCTGCAATACTCTTGCTCCTGTTAAAAAGTGGGTTCCTAAACGTGTTACACCTTCAGCCCCTTGGTACTCAGAGGAGCTCAGAAGTCAAAAACTGAATTGTAAACAGCTGGAACAGGCTTGGAGGAGATAATATAATAGGCTAGACAAGGACACCTATAGACACAGCATCGCTATCTATAAGGGAATGCTGCTGGAAACTAAAAAGAAATTCTATGAGGAACAAATAGCCCAAGCCAAATCAAACCCCAAGGAACTCTTTAAGACACTCAAAAAATTAGCCATACCTAATGTTCCTAAGAGTTCCAGCAGCCCCAAATGTTGCGATCAACTGGCTGATTTCTTTAAATCTAAGGTGGAATCTATTTTGCCTCTTTCTCCCCAGCAGATAATATAGAGGTTGAGCTGCCATACACGATCGGAAAAGAAAGCTCAACAACCCCTGCCGCATTAGAACACTTTCAACTTCTCGCGGTCCCAGATATTATTAAAATTCTGAATTCCATTCGCTCGGGAGCCCCATCAGATCCTTGTCCAGCTTATCTATTGAAACAAATCTCAGGAGTCATTGGTTCGGCCCTTACCCCTTTGCTGAACGAGATATTCAGCTCTGGTATTTTTCCCAAGAAGTGGAAGGTTGCTTCCATTCTCCCCCTCCTAAAAAAACAGAATCTTGATGCAGGTGACCCCAACAATTATAGGCCTATATCTCGTCTCCCGCTTCCTGCCAAGGTCTTGGAAAAAGCCATGAACATACAACTTAATGCCTTTCTTCAATCTAACCAGACTCTTGATCCATCCCAATATGGCTTTAGAGCAGAACACAGTACGGAGCTTGCCTTAATTAAATCCACGGAGGAAATTCGGGAGGCCCTGGACAGGGGAGGCAATGCTGTATTGATCCTGTTAGACCTGTCCGCGGCCTTTGACATGGTTCATCACAAAGTTTTGATGGACCGTCTGTCTGGGGCCGGGATAAAGGGGTCTGCCTGGAAGCTTCTGCAGTCATTTCTCTCTGACAGAGTACAAACTGTGGATATGGACAACTGCCAGTCTAAACCTTTCACCCTTCCATGTGGGGTGCCACAGGGCTCTTCCCTCAGCCCGACACTTTTTAACGTGTACGTGGCTCCCCTAGCGGGTGTGATTAGGTCATTTGGCTTCCAGTTGACCTCTTATGCTGATGACACCCAAATAGTGCTGTCACTAAGGGAGGGCACTGAAAAGGAAACAGGAGCTCGATTCCATGACTGCATGGCTGCTATCTCTGGATGGATGTCTGCAAACTGCTTAAAACTTAACTCTAATAAAACTGAGGTCATAAAATTTGGGAAGAACCCGCTAGTGTGGACCCCAGATTGGTGGCCGGCTGACCTGGGCTCATGCCCCATACCTACTGAGAAAGCTAGGAATCTGGGAGTGTTAATGGACAATAAGCTGGCACTAGGTGACCAAATAAGTTCAGTTACCTCGGCCTGTTTTTATGTATTAAAGATCATAGAAAAGATTAAGTTCTTTCTCAACGATAATGGCCTCAAAACAATAATCTCGGCACTCATCATGTCTCGGCTGGATTATTGCAACGGACTCTACCTGAATGCTCAAAAACAATATATTAATAAGCTTCAGATGGTTCAGAATGCGGCAGCCAGACTGCTGTCGGGGACTTCAAAGTTTGCTTCTGTAAAGCAAGAGATCAAACAGTTGCACTGGCTCCCTGTCAGACACAGAATACGCTTCAAAGCGCTGTGCACCATTTTTAAAGCCCTCAATGGCAAAGGCCCGGATTACTTGCAACGTAAAATACAGTGGTACATTCCAAGGAGAGTGTTACGATCGACAGGGGCGAAGAAAGTCACAATTAGCGGTTTTAAAAAAGCAGGCTGGGGAGGCAGAAGCTTTATTAACAGCGCGTCCAAAGCCTGGAATGAGCTTCCTTTCCAACTGAGGAACGCTACAGATCTCCTCTCTTTTAGGAAGGGGCTCAAGACCTGGCTTTTTAATCAATGAACCTTCTGGCCTCTTCTCTAGCAGGCAGTGCATAGCGCCAGGACACCCTAGGGTAGCAGCGCGCTCTACAAATTTAATTAACATTGCAAATGCTTCTTTAACTACTAGTCGCGTTTGCAGAGTGGTGGAGAAAGGGGGCTGGGCCTCCGACCTGCGCTTATGAATTCCGCTTCGAAGGACTTTCAGGAGGTACCAGGAGGGCTTCTTGGCCCCTACAGTCCCTCAGGAGTAAAGTGGACTTCATACCCCAACCCATAGTGTGCCAGGAGGGGCATTTGCAGAGTGCTGGGGAAACGGGGCGTGGCCTCCGAAGACCTCTTAGCAATACCACTGTGTGGGACTTACTGGAGGTAATAGGAGGGTAGTTGGCCCCCAAGGACAACCTTAGGGGCCAACTACCCCTCCTATTACCTCCAGTAAGTCCCATACAGCAGCAATGGTAAGTTCTCAAAGCATGCCATGCCCCCTTTGCCCACCAGTCTGCAAAAGCGCTCCCTGGCGCGCTCTTAGATGGGGATTGAAGTCCCCTTCACTGCTGGGGGTCGTTAGGGGCGGACTAGCCTACCTGACACCTCCAGTAAGCCCCAGATAGTGGGATTGCTGAGAGTGGACACAGACCATGCCCCCTTTCTCCACCACTCAGCAAACGCGCCTCCTGGCACACTCTTGGTTGGGGGATGAAGTCCCCTTGCCTCCTGAGGGTCCCTGGGGGCCAACTAGCTCACCAGGTACCTCCAATAAGGCCACACAGTTGGATTGCAGAGAGGTGGTCTGAGGCCATGCCCCCTTTTCACACCACTCTGCAAACGTACCTCCTGGGGCACTGTTGCTCGGGGGATGAAGTCAACTTGTGTCATGAGGTCCTCAGGACACAAGAGGACCTCATCGCCCCACCAGCAGTGCGCCAAGAGGCGCGTTTGCAGAGTGGTGTAAAAAGGGGCGTGGCCTCGGACCACCTCTCTGCAATCCAGCTGTGTGGCGCTTATAGGAGGTTCCTGGTGGGCTAGTTGGCCCCCAGGGACCCTCAGTATTCAAGGGGACTTAATCCCCCAACTCAGAATGCACCAGGAGGTGCGTTTGCAGAGTGGTACAGGGAGGGGCGAGGCCTCCGGTGAGATGCCAGCTTTCTTTTTTTTATAGAAGGGGGGCTGTGTGGCCCCCTTCTTTTAATATTTTAGGGGCCCTGGGGACCCCATCACCCAGGGCCTGACCCCTTTTGGCCCCAGGAACCTCATCCCCGGGGCATGGCCTCTTCTTTTTTAAAATATTTACAGGGAAGGGGGGCTGTGTGGCTCCCCTTCCCTGGGCCACTTTTGGCCCCGGGGACCCCATCCCCCGGGGCTTGGCCATTATTAAAATTATATCTTTTTGAGGAGGGGGGCGCGGCCCCATCTCCCCAGGCCGATTTTTGCCCCGGGGACCCCATCCTCCGGGGCCCGGCCATTCTTTTTTTTAACCAAAGGGAGGTGGGCCGTGTGGCCCCCCTCCCGGGCCACTCCTGGCCCCAGGGACCCCATCCCTTGGGGCCGGCCCTTGGTGTTGGGGACCGTGGGGGGGAGCCCCAATGCCCCCACGGTCCGTGCCGGCTCTCCGCCTCCTGCGGGAGCCGGCATTGCCTCTAAGCAAGGGGAGCTGCTGACATGCAGCTCCCCTTGCTCAAAAGCAATCCTGCTTTGCTTCGTTGAAGCGAGAGCAGGTTTTCCTGCTCTCGCTTCAACGAAGCAAAGCAGGGTTTGCTATGGCAGGGCGGGAGCAATAGCAAACAGCAATGTCCCGGGGGTGGGAACCCCGGGACATTGCAGGAGCCCGCCCTGGGGGGGTGGCGGTCCCCAGGGCCATCAAGGGCTCCAAGAGGGGGGCCGCGCGGCCCCCCTCCCTACGTTTTCAAAGCCCCAGGGAGGTGGTGGTCCCAGGGGCCAGGGGTCCGCAACGGACCCCCGCATTCAAATAGTTAGTGCCCCGGAGAGGTGGTGGTCCCTGGGGCTTGGGGGGGCCTGTGAGGCCCCCCACATATAATTAAACAGTGCCCCAGGGAGGTGGTGGTCCCCGGGGCAGTGTGTGGGGGCAGGAGCCCCACCCACACATTTATAAATCAAAGCCCCGGGGAGGTGGCAGCCCCCGGGGCTGCAGGGGGGCTGCGTGCCCCCACATATAATTAAAGAAAGTCCCGGAATTTTCCCGGCAGGATTCGAGCACCCAGCGCGAATTCTGCTGATTTGTTGTTTTTTTTAAATGCTTTTTTTGGGCCTGGGGGTCCCTGTGGGACCCCCTGAGCAGGCCTAGGGGGTCAGGGTGTTTTTACCCTGCCCCCTTTTCATGTTTTTTATCTTTTTCCCACTGTTTTCTTGTGACTCGGTTACCGAGTCACAAGATGGCTGCCAACACTTCCTGGTTTGGAGTGCTGACAGCCAATCAGATCTCACGATGAGATGTGTGGTTAGGCTCTGCCCAGATATCGATATTTTTTTATTTTTGAATTTCTTAGAAACTACTGAACGGATTTACACCATTTTGAAAAAAGCACGCTTTCTAGACCAAGACCTACCTTTTTGACAAATTTGGTGTAATTCCGTTCAGCAGTTCGGGCTGTAACCTGTTTCAAAATTCCTATGGAAATTAACATGGGAAAAATGCGTTTTGGGACCCCCCTTTTTTCTCGGCCCCCGCTTGACGAATCACCCTGACACTTTTAAGACAGGAGCTGACCGGTCCGCCCCATTAGTTTTAAAAATTTCGCGAAGATTCGTCAAATGGCACCAAAGATATTGGCAAATCAATAAACGCTTTTCCTATGGAAACTAGGTCCTAACTATAACTGCCTACTGGCGACCGCCAGTAGGTTGATATATATATATATATATATATCCTTAAGCAAAATATGTTGATTGCGCATTATGCCGTTATTTGTATTCATCAATTTTTGCATTTGCACTGATTATATGTGTTAGGATAAGCAGGATATACCAGCGAAGTTTTTAAATGCACAGTCTATTTTCTATGTCTATCCATGCTTTAAGGAGGGGAGGGCTATATATACCTAATAATTTATGGCGCCATTTAGATTGATAAAGCCTGCTGCGCAGGCGAAACGCGTCTCTCTCTTGTTGCGGGGTCGTCGGAGACCTGAGAAACATTAAATAAGCCCTATACCTACATACCTCGAGTACGTGCCTCTTCTTTGTTGGAGTAGGAGTGTTCTTTTGGAGATATATATATATATATATATATATATATATATATATATATATATATATGATCATTTAGAAAACTTTGGCTCATAGGTGTCTGAAGGAAAATGAAGATTCATATCAGATTATATCAAAAAAGGGCTAAATGGTGCCCATTAGCTGAACCCTCTTGTCCAAAATGTAAGAAGGTGATAGGTAATATTATGTATATTTGCTTGCTGCTAACCAGCATATACTTTTTTGAACCTGTTTTTCAACAAATAAGCAAAATGTGTAAGGGAAGCATAGCCTGCTGTAATCACTGTATTATTATGGTGGTTTTATATTCCCGAGTTAGGCCCATGTAGTGAAGCAGCTTATTTCTTACATTATCCTCACAAATAACATTTCCAGCTCTGACCTTTTACACACATTTGCACGCATGACAATGTTGAGTTAGTTTCTCTGAAACTAAACTTGTTCTTACATCTAGCTTCACGCAACATTATCACAATGCACTGAACATCATGCACAAGGTCTTGTTTCACACTACGTACAAATGTCATCACTATCTTCATCCACGGGGCGACAGGGCTATAGACATATCCATAACATCACTAATCTATACGCATATCACAAGGCTGCTTTTATTATAAAAGATTAGCATTCTGACAGATTAGCAGAGGAGGTACTTCCGCTGACACCGAGTGTCCTTGATGCTCAGAAATCACCATGCACTGGTCTGACATCTCGTGAGGGGTGTCCAGTTTGTGACCAAGATGGGGTCCTTCACTCTATCCCATCAGGTAATGGAGTTGGATCGTCCCTTGGGGAACTCTTGGCTCTACACCTACACACACTCTAGGTACATTCATAGTAGGGTTTGCATAGTAGGGGTACGCTAGATTAATGTCTTGTTTATATGCCTGCATATATACAATTGCTTAGCACCATGGTAGAACTATATCTATGATTTACGCTTTTGGTGCTTGTAATCACATTAATCTGCTTCTATCTACTAATTATTGCAGCACACGTATTTTATGCAAGAATAACATTGGTTCAATAAATATTATTGAAAACGTCCCACTGTGTATTCTCTGTTTATTACTCTGAGAATAAGAGAGTACGAGTGACTAAGCGAAATGTTCTTTACTGTTTCCATGATCCCCGAGGGGTCAGGGTTGTCATGTTCAGTGGTTGCCAGAAACCATTCGCTCCCTGATAGGTTAGGGGGGGCTTACGATGGCACTGTGAGCTAGCTGGTCTCTAGGCCAACATATCGTGCAGGGGTGTCTGGAATCAGGCTTGACACCAAGCCCCTAGTTTATGTTGTCCAAACAATGCACAGATCCTACAGATTGGTAGGAACTACACAACAGTGGGATTTCCAAGGTGTCTGCAAAGGTTCAATACTTGTTAATGCAGTTTAGCAACGACCTGGCTGACTGTGGCCCTTAGCTGGATTGATCAGAATCCTGCGTCTAGTTCTCATTGGTATAATAGCTTATGCGAATATTATCTCACTGAAAAGTCTTCAGTCTTAAGCTTCGTTGTTGCCATGCTTATGCAACTGTTTGGAAACCTAAGTTCGATGTACTTGAGTCTTCATGGTATATGGCAAACTTGATTCTTTCATTTGCTTTTCAATGTCTGAACTCTTCTTCTTCATGAGTCATGTCTCATGCCTTTTTCCCGTTTTGCTTTTTTTATGATTTTCTTTATCATGGTTATTATATTATTTTAATTCTTAATACTGGCAATTGCATTGTGTACTGTGAAAATAATAACTAAAAAGAAGTTGCTTCCCTTGCAGCTTATGCACCATCTGGATACCAAAGTTTTATTGGAGGAGATGTGTTAAGTTTCAGACTTTGACATGCCAAAGAATTTGCTCTCCTAGAAACAAGGGATAGTACATGAGGGGTGATGGAGACAGTGATCAGTAGTTCTATTATTACTGTGGGGTCTATTTGCCACCTTTGTGACAGTGCATTATGGCGCATTGCAGAAGATTGCTGGTGTATGCTTTCTTGAAGAAAGTGTTTTCATCTACAAAGTTAAGGTATTAGGACACCTCTACTTAGGTCAGTTTATATGTGGTATAGCCCTGGGTTACTTCCGTCCCCAGGTTTGCTTACTCTATATATAATATCTCCTCCTGACCTGCTGCAAGCAAAAGATGTGGGTTGTAGTATCAGCGATGATAGCCCACTGCTCCTCCCCCCTCTTTCCATAGAACAATAGAGGGACACACGAACAGTTGAACAACATCGTTGGTAGCATGTACCATCAATTTAATCAAGGTAATTTTCTAGCACGGAACACTAGCAAAATGGAGCTGATGATGGTCTGACTTTAACAAGTTATTTTTAAGCCAGGACAACCTGGTGAACACCATGCAGCCAGACTATTATAGAGTATCGCAACCATAGCTCTATTCCAATATTATCAATGGAGCCAAGTTTAGAGCACCTACATCTGTCTGCACATGTATTAGGAGAGACCAGTACACCAGAAACCTAGAACAAAAGATCATTCTCCATGTAGGGCGTTGTTCTCATTAAGTAAGGTCCTTCTTATGGCCTCACAATTTAGTAAGTATCTGCTTGCTGGAAAGCTGCTCCAAGGGATGGGTGCCAAGACTATGGAATGGCTTGCCTCTAGAAATTAAACAGGTAAACAGTTCTAAAAGATAGGAAGCTGAAACCCTTTCTCCCCAGGATGTCTTATTGCTCCTGATTGCCTGCTCCCAGCAACATACCAGTTGACTTTGGACCTGCACATGTGTATAGACAAATTCTGACTGAAGCTTCTAAATAAAAACAGAGTTTGCATCTCGTCCTAAATCAATTCCAAAAATGAGCTAACTTAATCAATCAATCAGGGAATTGTGTAGCGCGCTACTCACCTGTGAGGGTCTCAAGGTGCTGGGGGGGGGGTACAGCTCAGAGTCAGCCGAAGAGCCAGGTCTTGAGGCTCTTCCTGAAGGTGTGCAGAGTGGGGGAGCTTCTGATGTTGATCAGGAGGTCGTTCCAGGTCTTTGCCGCAATGTAGAAGAAGGCTCTTCCACCCACTGTGGCTCTGCTGATGCGCGGAGTTTCGGCGAGGGCGAGGTTGGCAGAGCAGAGGTTTCTCTTGTGTACGTAGAAGGAAACTCTTTCGTTGAGGTATTGGGTCTGGTGTTGTGGAGGGATTTGTAGGCGTGAGTGAGTAGCTTGAAGGTTACTCTCTTCTCGATGGGGAGCCAGTGGAGGTGTTGCAGGTGTTGGGTGATGTGTTCCTGTCGTGGGATGCAGAGGACGAGTCTGGCTGCAGTGTTCTGGATGGTCTGGAGTTTGTGGAGCAGGACTTGTTGATTCCGGCATAGAGGGCGTTTCTATAGTCCAGTCTGCTTGTTATGAGTGAGTGGGTGATGGTCTTTCTGGATTCGGGGGGATCCATTTGAAGGTCTTGTGAAGGATGCAGAGGGTGTTGAAGCAGGTGGAGGTGAAGGCATTGATCTGTTGGGTCATGGTGAGGGAGGAGTCCAGTATGATGCTGAGGTTTCAGGCGTGGTCTGTGGGAGTGGGGGGGTTGCCGAGGGCGGTGGGCCACCAGGTGTTGTCCCATGCTGAGTAGGTGGGTCCGAGGACGAGGACCTCTGTCTTTTCCTAGTTGAGCTTCAGGCAGCTGCTGCTCATCCAGGATGCGACGTCTTTCATTCCTTCCTGGAAGCTGGGTCTGGTGATGTGGGGGTCGTTTGTGAGGGAGAGGATGAGCTGGGTGTCATCAGCGTAGGATACTATGTTGAGTCCATGCTGTCTGACGATGGCGGAGAGGGGGGCCATGTAGATGTTGAAGAGCATGGGGCTGAGTGATGATCTTTGGGGTACTCCGCAGTTGAACTCTGTGGGTTCACAGAGGAAGGGCAGGAGTCTGATTCTTTGGGTTCTGCCAGTGAGGTAGGAGTGGAGCCAGTCGAGGGCGGTTCCCTGTATGCCGGCCTCGTGGAGTCTGGCAGTGAGGGTGTGGTGGGAGACGGTGTCGAAGGCTGCAGAGAGATCTAGTAGGATAAGTGCTGTGGTGTGGCCTTGGTCGAGGAGAGCGTGGATGTCATCTGTGGCGGCAAGGAGAGCGGTCTTGGTGCTGTAGTTGCTGCGAAATCCGGATTGGGACGGGTCGAGGATGGAGTTCTCTTCGATGAAGTTCATTAGCTGGACGTTGACGATCTTCTCAGTGACTTTGGCCGCGAAGGGGAGGAGAGAGATGGGTCGCCAGTTTTTGAGGTCTGTCGGGTCTGCGGAGGGCTTCTTGTGGAGGGGTTTGAGTTCTGCACGTTTCCAGTCATCGGGGAATGTGCCGGCTTCGAGGGTGGCGTTGATGGTGCGTCGTAGCTCGGGTGCTATGGCGGTGGTGGCTCTGTGGAAGATGTGCAGCGGGCAGGGGTCCATGGGGGCTCCCAAGTGAATGCTTTTCATGGTCGTGGTGGTAGCTTAGAAGCAACAATAACAAATACCGTAGGTATATAAGTTTCACCAACTGAACACATCAAATTAAATGGAGGTTTAAAGTCTTCTTTTGGGAAAAGAAAGGTTGGGAAATTAATCAGAATAGCACCTGAGACTCCAAACGATTGACTAAATTTCAAAGTATGCTGAAAGAACCAAAGGTCCGGGTGGGTGTACATGAGTAGTGCTAAGTCAATAGTTGGTGTGATTCTGGTTAATAAAATAAATATACTATTTTGCATTTGTGTCTATTTGAACATCAACCAATCTAGGGATTCACACTGAAACACAAAAGTGAGGGCTGAAATGCTGCTAAAGTCTAAGCCACTGGCAATCACTCTGGGCTGCATTCCAGTCCATCTTTTTTGGCCACTATGCCACTCCCGACAGGAACCTTCCCATGTAAATCAGACTTGGTCAGGCCCTATTAGGAACAGCAAACTTCAAACTGACCTGCCAGGGCCTAGTTGAATTGGAACAAAGGGAAATCTGCAACACTTTCAGGCTTGTTGAACCACATTGGTGAGGTGCAGTGGGTGTTGTGGCACAGCAAGAATGGGACCCACAACTGGATATACCCAAGCTCACAGGGTTGTATAGAAATGCAATATCTATGGATGAAATGTTTGCAAAAATCTAAGCCACAGTATCTTTGGGTTTAATGTTTGGAAAAATCACAGACAATTTGCTTATCCACCATAGGTCCAGGAATGTCGGATACATGCCAGATTTTCTTGGCGTCCATGTAAGCGATAGATCAAATGAATTTGTACATAACGAGTGGTTATACCAAAAGATTCTTAAAAAGACTATTTATTGAAGTTTGTATATATTTGTGCACAAAACATGTATATCAGTTGACTCAATTTGCCATTGTGCACATGTATCATCAGTTGTTAGTCTAAATCAACCAATAAAATAGAGAAGAAACAACTTTGTCTCACAATAAGCATTTATAATTATCACATAAACATTATGCTTAGTGTTTAAGTAAATATGTAGTAGTTGAAAGCAAAATAATGATGATCAAACTGTGGACCAGCCATTGTTGAGATGGTCTGTACTAATAAGATATAAACAATGTTTATGTCAGTTGTATGGATACATCATCGCTGCAAGTCATGTTTTTATAACAATCTCATTTCCTCTCACATCTGCTGTTGCCCCTTCTCCCCCCGACTTAGATGATGGGGCTGTGCCTTTTAGGTGGTACAGCATGTGTCACAGTACCTCCCTGGTATTGCTGTTCAAGCCCTGCATATGGACTAGAGTCAGACATGGATTGGCAGGGCTGAAGACGGTAGGTGGCACACAATAGGTTACTATCAGCCCAGGCATGATGTATGTCACATATAGTACTATTACAGGAACTGGGGCTGTATTAGCTCTGAGTTCCTAACTGTAGGATACATCATGTTGTCGTTTTGTGCAGATCAAAAAAATTCTTCCATATCCAACGGGGCCAGCTTTTGAAGTCCTCGTTTTCACCCCTCCTTTGTGGTAGTTAACTTAAGCTTTTCTTCCACGAGCCCAGGACTAAAAGTCACAGAATACAAACAAAACCAGTATTGAGTGATTTACAAACAACTGGCATTGGGATGCTTATATTTTCTGTTTACTGTAGCCTCGTGTGTGGTGCCACGAGTGGGGTTAGGAGGAGCAGGCTGATGTAATGCCGGTGGGTCACGTAGAAGCAAATAAGTGCACAACTATATTTGGGAGAGAGGGCGCAGCCAAGACATTGACTACTTTTGTGTGTGAAAAAGGCCGCTTTATTGAAACAGGTGCATATTACAACAAAATAACCTGCCAACTGCTTTACAAAACGAAACCCTCACTAACCATCCGTTAACCTGCATGTCAATCCCACCCGCACCATTCTATTAACCCTACATCCTATGCCTGCAATTATGACACTATAAACAACCAAACATCTAAAACAGAACTTAGAACTACCTGCCTACCCTTTCCCTGCCCATGGTTCCTAACTTTCAACAGCAACCAAACTTCTGCCAACCCCTAGCAACTTTGCATGCCCCCGCCACCCAGAAAAATGAAGGTGGCACACACCCCTTTTTCTGCCCCCACCTTTGCTAACAAAACGAATTCTCCAACTTATCGTTGCACATTCAAGGTTCTGGCCAACACTTCCCTGATCTCCAGCAGGTAAAGGTCCATGTCCAATCTGGATAAATGAACTCCAACACCTCTAAAAAACTGTACCATGTCAAAACGAATCTCAGAGTGACAATTCTACCAAAACCAAGACTCCTACAAAAACGGGCCATTTCACTATTCACTTTCCATCTTGCCCTATCTACTGCCCCTGGCTTCACTGCCCCTCTCCACGCCCTCTAAGGCACAAACTCTGTCCACAAAACAAAACACCCTGCCCACTGCTCTTTGATGAGAGCCAAGTCTTTTTTCATGCTCCGCATCAGCACGACCCCTTTTTCTTTGCACAGATCATTCTCTCCCAGATGTAACACCAAAATATCTGGGAACCGACCACCCAAAAGCATGCCATTCAAACACGGTACCAGCTCCTTCCAACACATACCCTCTTTCCTTCCCAAGTGATTTTGAACAAAGGCTCATTAAAACCTATATTTTGACCAAAATAGCTCTGCCGGGCATGCACTTAGGCCCAAATAACCATCTCCTCTTTCTCTGGGCCGGACACAGAACCTGCAAAAAACAAAAGGGGGGAAGTATCACATATTACTGCTTACCACGTGCGAATCCTTCCCCAGCCTCATTAGATAACGCCTGTAGCACTGCGATGACCATTGGCCCAGCCCCATAATTTTCTCCTGGGCCCAACCTCTGTCGCCTGTCTCTGACACGGCGCCGAGTCAGAAAGAGTGGGTCCCATATTTTGACCTGTCCACTCCCAATCGTTGCAGAGCTTTCCGCATCACTCTTAACAGCTGATATGCTGTCACTCTGCACCCCCCATGTTTGAACACTGCTCCCCACAATGGTTCAGCAAAATTCAACCAATGCCGTGCCCACCACAGGGGGCAGGTACCAGGGTTCTCCAATGCCTGCAACACTACCCATCTACCCTAGCCTCGCTGGCCCGTCTTGGAACAATTCAACCATATTTGCGACCAACTTTCATGTACGACTACTTTCTCCCAAAAGACTCCCACACCCCTTTTTTCCCCAGCAACTCTCACACCTGAAATACCCTGAAAAACATCCACACCATCAGGGTGGCAAAAAGGCACGCTTCTTCAATGTCTCTGCAAACCTCCGGCAACACTGCTAACAACAGAGACAACATTTGCCCCGAGATTGGCTTCCTGACCCTGGCCACCGAGCCCTGCTCCCGCTCCCAACCCTCCAAGATTCTCCGACCCAGTTCTCCTGCCGATGGGGCGTAGCCCCACAGCAGCTTCTCCATGAATTCAATTCCAGCGAATTTACCAGCAATAGTGACTCGTGATAGGCCTCTATCCATGTGGTCCAATCTATATTGGACTACGTCTTCGGCCCACAGCCACCCTTCCTCCCCCCGCTGTGCCCCCAAAAGCAAAAATTCACTCCAGGCCAAACAATATGTGACTCTTGTGGATTCTGCCAACCACCCTTCCACCAATTGTAACATCCTATGTTGCCTACGTACCACAGATGTTGAGGCATGGCCGTCGGGGTCCTGTCAACATCCGTGGCTAGCCCAAGGAATCTCCCCCAATGCAAACGAGACAAAGCATCTGCGATGTCATTGTCCACACCCGGTGAATGCAGCGCTTTGAAAGAAATATCATAATGCAAGCAACCTAACACAAAGACTCTCAACAATTTAAGCACCAGCTCATCCCTGGCGGATTGGCGGTTAACAGTTTCCACTACTGCCATGTTGTCCACTCGAAACAGCACTCGCTTGTGCGCAAACTCTTCCCCCCAAAGCGACACCGCGACCACCAGAGGAAAACACTTCAAAAACGCAATGCTCTTCCTGCCATGGTGCCAATGCTCTGGCCATGGTTCAGCGCACCACCTCCCCTACCAGAATAACCCAAAACCCAGGCTACCCACCACATCAGAAAAGATTTGCAAGTCCCATTCCATATCCCCATCCCTTGCCAGCAGTACCCCATTGAATGATTGCAAAAACACCCCCCACATCCTCAAGTCTTCTTTGACGCCCGCTGAGAACCAGACATGATGGTCAGGTAAGTGTTTTCCTGCCAAAGCGCGTACCAACTTCCTGCAAAATGTCCTACCTACCCTTACTACCCTACAAGCAAAAGTAAGGTGTCCCAACAGAACCTGTACTTCTTTGCTCTTCACTTTCTCTTGAGGCAGCATGTCCCGCAGCAATGCTTGCGTCTTGGCCTTCTTATCCTGTGGCAAACGCGCCTCCATTTTCACTGAATCTATTTCGATTCCCAAAAATGACAGCTCCGTGCTGGGGCCCATTGTCTTTTCCAGTGCCACAGCACCCCAAGATCCCCCATAAGCTCTTGGAAATTTGCCAGTGCTACCTGGCAGCCACCGGAGCTGGAAGGACCCACCAAAAAAAATCATCCAAGTAGTGTGCCACCAACTGGTGCCCTGTGTGCGAGGAAAACAGCCACTGCAGAAATGTGCTAAAACATTCAAACAATGCGCACGAAATGGAGCAACCCATAGGCAATGCTTTGTCCATGTACCACTTTCCTTCGAAGTGGATACCCAAGAGCTGAAAATCACCTGGATGAACTGGAAGCAGCCAAAACGCAGATTTAATATCACATTTTGCCATCGGTGCCCCTGCGCCCTCCGTCACTACCAGTGACATGGCCACGCCAACTAATGACTATGACACCGTAGCTGCATCTTCTTCAATGAAATCATTGACCGACCCTCCCTCCGGCCAAGACAAATGCTGAATCAATCTAAATTGGCCCTCCTTCTTCTTGGGAACTACACCAATTGGAGATATAATCAAATTCTCCACGGGCCGATCCTCGAAAGGGCCCGCCATCCTACCCTCCCGCACCTCCTTGTCAAGCTTGTCCTGAACAGCCTGTCTGTGTTCTGTAGCGGAGCGCAAGTTATCTGCCCACCTCCTAGTCCGCGGTCCTGTGTAACCCAACCAAAACCCCTTCTGAAACCCCTCCCTCAAAACCCTCACCTTTACTTTACGCTCATAGCGCTGCAGCCAGAACTCCAATCTGTCCACCTTAACTGGAGTATGAGCCCTTAGGCCCAGCCCCATGTGCTCCTTTGCCTCCTAGGGTGCCCGAAAACTGCTGCTGGTGTCCCCCTGCACTCCCACCTGGCTGCTTCTAATGACCCCATCCCTGATGGTACCCCCCTGCCCCAAAGCAATTGACCAGAGCGTGTCGTCCCCCACATTTTGAACATTTGTGGTGAAACTTACAGTATTCGCGTGCACATAACCGTTTATTGAAGTCCCAGCAAGCTCCACTTGCTCCCGGCTGACTCTTCCCCGTTCCTCCCACCCCTCCCTGGGTGGGTTGCGCTTGAAAGTGCCGATAAACTATTGGCAGAACACTGGCTGTAAAGATTGTCTTGCCCCCTTTTGCCGCCCCCATCATGTGCTGCCACAAGTCAGTATCTAACTTACCCCATTTAGCTTCGGGGTCCCATGCCAAGCGCGCCCTGAACTCTTCATCATGTTGGGCCCACGTGTATCCCCCTCCAGTAATTCGCACTTTCCTGATGACGTCCATATACCTAAACAGCACTGCGCAGCGCTCTGGATATTTTTCACAATAGACGCTTGCATATATCAGGAATGCCGCCGTCCAATTTTCAATTGTCAGTGGCACTTTAGTCCTCTTGGCCAATTCATATTCCTCCTCCTTGGATCCCTCTTTAGACCTGACCCCCTGATGCAAATACTTGAGCATCTCCAGGTATTCCCCTTTCCAAATTTGCTCTTTGGTGGCCAGCATAAGGTGTGCCCCCAACGGTTTTGTTACCCCATGTACAAAAGTTTTTTAAACTTCAATATCCTACTCTGTGGTCCTTCTTTCTTGTCCCCATTATTGCTCCCATCCCCTGTCTCCTTCCCCTTGTCCGTGCCACCCTCTTCCTTGGTACCCCCAATGCCCCCTGCCTCACTGGTGCCCACTCCTACGTCAGTAACATACTTCCCTTTCCGCAACCTACCCACCCCTTCTTTCTGCGGCTCCCCAGCGTAAACACCAATGGAGACCATTATAGGTTTCTCCCTCATGCCTTTCGCCTTACCTGGCTCCAGGGAGGGTGCCCATAATGCTGCAGTCTGCCTTGCCAGTGGCCTCGACCCTTCTGTGGCTCTTGCTGGCCTCACTGCAGGCCACAATGCCCTTGCTGGCCTCTCTGCCGGCCCCTGTAACACATTATGCAAAACATCAGCGTGGCACCCCCATCTCCTTCAACATCCTCCCTAAGCTTGCCATCTTCAAAGCTCTCTTCATCAAAATCCTAAACCTTGTTGCCCTGAAAGAAGTCCTGCGGACATTCGTGGCCCTTATGCATCTCTCCCGCAGGAGCCATGGTTAGCTGGGGGAGTAGACTGTTCTATACGGGGCCTATCCGGCACTCCTACACGCTGACCATCTTTCAATTTTGTCCCAGCAGTCATTCTAGACCCGCTGAACGTTGGGGTCAGCGAGGTCGTTCTGGGCCTACTTGTGCTGGCCGTGATGGGCTCCCCCGCCAGCATTGGGCATGCCATTCTGGGCCCAGCCCTCTCTTCGCCTCGGTGTCCCGAGCTGCTCCCAGCTCTGCCGAGTCGGCTGTGCCGCGCCAGTCTTCGCCCCGCAAAACAAATGGCTGGACTGGTGTGCTGGTTCCCTGCCACATTACCACCTGGACTGTTCTCCTCTTCCTACCCTGCCCCAAGATCCCTTGTTTCCCCCATCGACCTCTGCTACCTCCATTACTGACTCCTCCTCGTCTTCCCCAACCGCCTTCTCCCCACTCCATTCCAGTATCGCTGCTATGAAAGCAGATGCTGGCCCTTGCACTAAACCCGCCTGCTCGCCTACCTGCTTCTCTGACCCCCCATTACCTGCCCCCTTTTTTTCCTCTGGGCTCTTTTCTCCCATTGCGATGATCCCCCTTTGGCAACGTATGCATTCCATTTAGGCACCGGGTCCCTCCCCCTCACCCCTTCCCCCCTAGGACTGGAATATGTCCAGTACCTCCCAAGCCTGTGGGTCCCATGCTGTATCTTGCCACCCTGGGACAACATGCTCTTCTCCCACTTCAAATGACTGTTCCCCCACCCACTTCTTTATCATACCCCTGCCCCCACCCTAGGCCAGGCTCCACTTCCCAGTCCCCTCCCCTATGTCCTCCTCGTAAGCGTGGCTCGCTTCCCTAAGCAGCACACACCGCGCTGTTGAGGCACCTCTCTCCCTCCCTCTCTCATCCCCTCCTGCCTGCTGAATTCCAACCCGGCGAGCTCCTCGCTCGAGGTCGCTCGCCAGGAACGGCCCCTCCCCTGCTCATGCCTTGCCTGGCCCCGCTCTGCAGCTTCAGCCGGTGATGTTCCCTATGCACTTTTTTGTTTTAATGCGGCCCCTGACAGACGCTTGTCGCGCCTTGGGGCCGTGCAACCAAAAGATCTGCCATCTTCGCGAGTCACGGCCTCCTCCCATGCGGGCGAGGCCCCAAACCCACCCCCTGCCTTCTCACCTACAGCCGGAGTCACAGAGCGTGCTCCGGCTCCTAATTGCTGCATGCTCCGAGGGGCCACTCTCCTGGCACACGAGCAGCCCCTCACATTTACCCGAACCTCACGGCCCAGGCATGCCGCCTTCACTTTCTGCTGCAGGGAGCACGCCGCCACAGCAGCAGCCACCTCCGCAGATGCCCGGAGCGCCAGGCGCGTAGTTCCTGTGGCCTCATTCACCACCAGGTCAAGGCGCCCCGCTTCCTTCAGGAGGTGCATCGCTTCCTGGACCCTCTAGTCCTCCATTACAAGGTAAGCACTATTTTGCCCAAAAACCGCAAACTATATACCTGTTTGGCTTTCTTTGGGCTACACCGATGCAGCCCAAGCTAAGCACAAAATGGCAGTCCCTCGGACTGCACCACCCTCCCAATCTGCCCGGGGGGCAGACCTCCCTCTTGCCGGCTGCCCCCCAATCCCCCATGTTGAGGGAAAGGAGCATCCAGCCTTAACCCAGTCAGTAAGGAAGCAACTCTGCCTAGTGATAGAAGAATGACCTCGAAAGCAATGGAAGAACAAACAATAGGTAACCATTACATTAACTGAAGTATGCCGACGTGACTCCAAACCAGGAAGTCAGACACCTCGAGCAGCAACAACCCCACCCCCCCCCCCCAACTGACTCATTTTTCAATCAGCAGAACACTCAGCAATCAAGGAAGCTTCTAACACACCCGACTCGCTTAAAAGACGATGGAAGCTCAGGTGAAGGTCTCGTAAATGTTCAAGTTCCTGTGAGATCGAAATGCATTGCCATTGCAGTGGAGTGTTCTGGTGCTGCATGTAAAAAGTGCAGAAAAGACAAAGCACATATAAAGACACTGAAAGAACCCAAGCAGGGGGACAAACTCTAATGGACTATATCTTGTAAAGGACCCTAGTGTCAGGAACAAGACTCAATGGATTTGAACCCAGTTCATTCTTCTTCCTTTTAAAAAAAAAAAAACGTAAAATCACTTGCTATTAACCTGTACATTGTTTCATTGTTGTCTTGTATGTGCTAATGTTATATACCAACCAGTTTTCTTTGTGGTAGCAAAACACCTGGCCTGCATATCTGAAATTTGAAAACAAAGTAGTGATCTGTGACATGATGAAAGAAGTCTGCGTGGTACCAAATGAATTAAACAATTAGCCATGGCGGATGAGGGTCCTCTCTTTTCATGCAACATGAGTACCCCAACCCACATTTTTCTGAATAGGTTCAAACCCTGTACGAGCAGAACTGACTATATCATTACAGCACTACAGGAAGGTGGGGAGATGAGTGTCTGTGCTACACCGCGAATATCTCTACACAGTGCTCTGCAGATATAAAGCACTCTGACTGGAACATAGTACAGCAGTGCATAATTATGGCCATTTGGATGTAAACAACTGAGCCTGGGACAGTTACAGCTGTGTAGCACTCTGTACATAAATGTGCAAGTTTAGCTCAACCAGTCGTTATGAGACTTGGGTTGAGGGAGGTGACTGTATAGCACCCAGTACAGTAGTATTCGACATCTATTAGAGAGAAGCTGAGCACGGATATATGGAATTCTGGGGCCTGAGAACAATTGTTGCACACTTGGGAGGACTCAAGCTTTGGATGTACAGAACTGCGTAAATGCCAAGTAGCGCCTTGTAGCAGGTAACAGTCCTCCTGAGCAGATGGTTGCACAGCTCCGAGTTATAAATGTCAATGCAATATAATGCACACTAAAAAAGGGAGACAAGCGTCTTTTCCCGGTGAAACATCTTCCTAGGCAAGTAAACTTGTAACTGTAACCAGTGTATTTCAGTAGAAGGGGTCTTGTGACTCCTAAGATCAGTGGGACTGGGGCAGTGTCAGTCAGACACGTCATCTTCCATTGCTTTATTGTCAGGGCCCTTCTGTGAATCTGTGGCCAGGTTTCTTCCTAAATGTAATTCTTTAGAGACATATAGAAGTAGGTCTGTAGCAACATAGATGTGTTGTGCCCTTTGCACCCGTTTAACAAGCTCTATCAACTACATATTTAGCGCTGCAAAGTGTGTTTAAACATTACAGTGTTCATCACATAGAAGGCAGACCTATTGGCAATTCCAATCCTTGTTTAAGTTACGGAACAAATACACGTTTGAAGTACAGCCAACCGGATCTCTTAACAATTGAACACCACTAGAGACGGGAGTCTTTACAGAACAGTAGTGTCTTAATGAAAACCACCATTTCAACTATATTGGTACAATTTGCTGATGTCTTAATATAGTTTTTCATTTGTCTAGGATACTTTACACAACACAGATTATCGCATAAATTTACATTTTAGCTGATTTGTAAACCAACGTAAGAGACTAAAGGTAGTTTAATAGCGTCTTATAAAGTGCTTCACACCACAATATTGTTGTTTCAAAGCACTGAAAATTACGGACTATAACTCAAATAACAAGCCTCATAAGGATGGAAGGCTGACTTGTTTGTACTGATCAAACCCCATGGTCTGACAGTCACAGCCGAGGTCAGAGACCAGTCTTTGACTCGCCGAGGCATCTAGCAAGCATAAACTACGAAACAATGAGACTACAATGTGAAGGACATACAAGCTCGCTATTATGGACACATGAATTGAAAAAGAAACCATGCCCATGGTAAGATGCGCTAAAAACAGGAGTTAAACAACCCGTGAATAAAGGCAAAAAATACTGTGCACAGAATAAAAGATAATCGAATAACGTTTGCAAAATGATTATGAAACCCATGTATACCAACTTTAAAAAATCAGGTTTATTAAAATACGTTTTAGAAAATCACTTACGATGCAGCCAATAATGAAGAAAAGCCCGTGGCCTGAAAGCCTGGGGGGATTGCTTCTGAGTCTATTTGATTGCAATGCGTAATTTGCAATTAAAACAAAACTGGTGGTTCAGTTTAATTAAAGAAAAACAACAGTTCGAATAAGGTTTTTTAATTGCGATAATGACCTCTGTAAGCTCAATTATGGATACAACTGGGACCTAACTATTATCATATAATCTAAATAAATAATGGCATTTTGCATTGCACTATAAAGCCATAATAGGCGGTAGTTTCTGAATTCAGGTTCACCTTTAATAATTACGTTTAAAAGTTTCTAACAAACGTGTAGACCATCCATCAAGCTGTCTTAACAACTATCTTGATGTCTGAATGGCTTTCCAACTGTATTTCGATAGTTAGAAATACCACTACACCCCCGGACTTAGGAATGAAAATGTTAACCACCTGTTCTGGAAGCTCTATTGTTTTCTGTTATTATCATTAGTGAGTATCCTTTGTCCATGATGTTTAGGCTCTGTCCAGGCAAACGTAGGGGCAGATTTAAAAGAAACTAATGCATCGTGGTGCCACAAGTCATTTTGCTACACCACGCTGCGTTAGTTTAGAAGCACAGGCGTGCAACATATCTACGACAATAAGTCGCATCTCTGCTTCCCCCTGTGCTGGCGCACACATTGCTGCCATGTGCCGGCACAGGCATCATTGCACCATGGTGCAAGGATGCCTGTGTCGTGGGGAAATTGTTTTTGTGCAGGAAGGGACACCTTCCTGCACAAAAACAATCAATTGAGGTGATTTCCTCTTCCAATGCGTGCTGTAGAATGCAGCACGCATTGAAAGAGGAAACAAACGGGGAGAAATGAAAATATTTCTCCTCGTTGCACCTCGCTACGCCACCCTTACGGTGGCATAGCATTCTGACGCATTTCCAGATTCACGATTGCTCGTAAATCTGGAAATGCATCAGTGGACATGGGTGTTGCGTGGGAACACCCACAGCAACACCTATGTCACGTCCCTAACATGCAAAGTGTTGTGTGAATAGAGGCGATATTTACAAGCACAGGTAAAGCCAAGCAGGGTGGCTTTACTGTGCTTTGATATATATATCACACAGCATGTTGCGCTGCCGGTGCGTCAAGGGGCTTGTAAATCTGCCCCTAAATGTTAACTGTGAATGGATATGAAAGAAATCCAAAAAAGTCACTGGATTTATAGCGCTACCCTTTTGGGTCTTCTAATAGTTACGTTTTGTGCAACGTGACAGCGTGTCTTCTAGGAAATCCATTGTGTTCACTTTGTGATGGACATTGACTTGTGGTTGGGCTGAAACATTTGCATATGAATTGACAGTGATGCAAATAAATGAAGATGATGTGACTTGTACCGTTTAATGGTCAACTATTTGCTGACTTCTTTCTACTCCACTTAATTTGCACATTTTACTGATTAATATGCCTTAAAAATGCCAGGCTCCTTTAGTTAAATATCACGTGTTGCCACTCCTACAGTTCAACGTAAAAATGCTTTTTTTTCTGTTAAGCGCTTAACTACACGTTGGGCTGAAGATCGGACGCCGCCGGCTTGCACTCGAGAGGCATTATATTGACTTGACTGCACACATCAGCACTTTATATTGCCTATATACGCAGTGATACGTAATTTACACAGACTGGAGAATTTTACTGAATATGAAGCCCTGAGGAAGTCGTGGGTGACTGTACCCAACGTCGAAACACGTGTTGGCTGTTGCAACAAGTGCTGACTGATTAAAGAAAAGATAGACACACTGACGACTTTCTGATGAATTTCTTAGGACTCAAGTTTGCATGTGCTCAGAGCTGCTGTTTCATTGAATCCAACATTACCATTAAAGAGGATTTTAAATTACAATTCCTCAGACAACAAAAACGACTTTTTTACCTGCTCCCAATCAAAAGTTAGTAATTATTAAATGGGAGAAGTAGGCCTCACATTTGTGAAAAATGAAATTGTAAGTTTTTCACTACCAGGGCATGTAAAACTTAAAAGTACATGTCCCATGTTTTAAATACATTGCACCCTGCCTTGTGGGCTGTTTAGGACCTACTTTAGGGGTGACTTGTATGTATAAAATGGGAGTTAGGCTTGACAAGGGGGTTATTTTGCCAAGTCAAATTGGCAGTTTAAAACTGCATGTAGGCTGCAATGGCAGACCTGGGATAAGTTTTAAGGGGTCACGTAAGTGGGTGACACAAGAAGTGCTGCAGGTCCAACTAGTAATATTTAATTTTCCAGCCCTGGGTATATGGTATACCACTTTACTAGGGACCTAGAAGTAAATTAAATATGCCAATCAGGTGTAAGCCATTGTTTCCATGTTTTAGGGAGCGAGCACAAGCACTTTAGCACTGGTTAGCAGTGGTAAAGTGCACAAAGTCCTATTGCCAACTAAAACAAATTAAGAAAAATAGGAGGGGCGAAGGCAAAAGTTTGTGGGAAGACTTCCGTAAGTCTGAAAGATCTAACACATGTTTGTCCTATAATTCTTTATTGATGTTTGTTTACCACAACTGTGAAAGACTTTAAACGCATATCTACTTTATTGTATAAAAACTAAGGACTCCTTTCAAAGCAGCAAAATCAAATTAAGAGAAATGTACATATAGTAAACACCATATGTTTACCCAGTGTAAAAATAAACCTAGGTTAAGAAAATACAAACAAGCTACCTGTTCACAAAAATCAAAAATTCAGCTTGAAATATTACACATGGTGCATGCTTTCTACCTATCCCAATAATACATGTTTTTTTAATTCACAACTGTTTAGCGGGATGTCTATTTGCATTCCTTCTTGCATGCACATAATTGTATTCCCAAGTGAGTGAAAAATTATTGCACAAGAATAAATGTGTGAGTTCCAAGGGATGTGATGTGTCATCATGAACGTATACAAGTAAGTCAGCTGGAAGACACGCTCATTCACAGAGTAATATACACACACCTATTTCAATAACACTAAAATCCCACACACTGAATTCATGCTCATCCAAACTTGAGGTATGTCATATTTATCACAGGGGCTACACAGTGGAACCAAGCAATCACCTACTAGGCCTGTGATGAATTTTGACTAATTTTGGTAATTCAGTGTTACTCTTTGACACAGATTCACTGATAATTATGCAATTTATCTTGCTCGCATAATTAAGAGTAGTTTGGGGGAAACATCCTAACACAAGAGCACATTTAGTGAACTGCTGCTTGATATAAATGTTTCTGCTGCATTATAGGCGGTTTCTCAGTGGCAGATCCTCCGCAAAGGCAGAAGAGCGTTACCCCACTGCCCACAGCAGGAAACATAAAATGATAATAACTCGCGTTATTATCATTTTATGTTTCCTTCTGCTGCTGCAGCTTTATGGGCGGCGCGGTGCGGAGGTGCCCGGAGGACAGAGGAGCAGAGGAAGAGTGGTTTGCCCACTCCTAAGTGCACATGACTGTTTGGTCAGCCCTCTTGGGACACCCATAACAGTCATGCGCACTTCCCATATTCTCCATGCAGACTGCATTACAGCCTGCATGGAGAGCATGCCCAGACCTCCATTACCTGGCTGAGCGCAGATCCACGGCGCTCAGAACAATCACAATGCTGCATTGCAACATTGTGATTGGCTATTGGGAGCCTGGGAGCTGGGTGCTTCATGCTGCTTCCTGTATCCTGCTGCAGGATCGATCAAGAAGAAGACGACGGAGTAGAGGGGTCAGCCGGCCGCCACACGTAAGTGTTTTTTTCCCCGCAGTAACGGTACACACAATGTATAAACGTGTCTTCATCACAACAACCATATTTTGAAACACAATACTGGTTCACATCACTGATATTATGTGATATTACATCGCCATGGTGAATGACAACTTTGAATGAAAATGTCACACTTCTGTCTGAAAAAATATACCAGGTCCTATGCTGAATACACAATCACCCAGCAGCGCATCTCTGTGGAAAATTCCTAAATTGTGTTTGAGCAATCCGATATGCATCAGTTTCACTGTAGTAACCCACCAGAGTACGCATCAGTTTTACAATCAATCCAACTGGTCATTCATCATTGTGCATACTTTCTGTGATGCCAAAGGATACTTCTGGCATGCGTATGCCAAGTTTCTTAGTTCACTAAAACAGATCTTCCACAGCTCAGCAATTGTATTACAGCGGCAAGCCGGTGACAGTGAAGACACATTTCTCTTTAGTGAGCATCTCTACAGAACACACCATACGCATGGTCAAATTGTGAATAATGACAAGACCCCAATTAGATGCACACGTAAATTATAGCCAAAGGAGCACACCGTAAAATGCATGTGAAATGTGACACGTGGAATTGTTCTTGTGGAAATATACACATGCATTTCTTCTTTGCATAGGTGATTCTGCCAGTCGTCTTACCCACGCCTCCTGACTCCCTTCTGCACGCCCATCACTGTTCCACAATTGAGGTAGACTCGTGCACAAAGACATTATTGAATAGACAGCCCTCTGAAACGGTGCCTTGGAAACTACACAGCAATGGAGACTGTGCTCCTGCATCCTCCAGGAGTGGTATGCAGGATTATCAGGCCCTTTTGTATTGCACGATAGCCCAATACATCAGGCCGAACATATCAACCTCAACTCTGCACTTCATCCATTCCTGGGTTTCCTTTTGGTGTAGATGTATATGACGAACAGACTGTGTGACTCCTTTTTTATGATGAGTCCCCACTGTCGGGGGCCTGACACTTACATTCGACAGTGTTGCATCACTGACAAGAAGTCTACTGCTGCTTGATGGTCCCCGCGGTATTGTCCATATGAGCAACCGGTCCTCACTGTAACGTTCAGGTAGACCCAGTATCTTGTCAAGAGTCTCCTGGCTAGTGCTTTTAATTATGATGATATGTTGCATGATAACAGAGTGCTAAATTGTTGGGATATTGGGTCCCCAGAGTAGTACTCCATTTAACATGTCTGGCTAGTTCTCTATGAACAGACTAGGAGACTGATAGCAATTGTTCGCAGTTGATTTGAAAAGCGGGGTAGAACAAACAAACCTTGTGTCAACTACATATGATGGCTTATCTTGTAACTTTGTGATCCAAAGGTGTATTTTATATCCAAAATCACCAAGAGACCATCTTCTCTTCCTCTCAGATAGCAATTTCAATGACCCAATATTGATTTCAAGACCTATACACAACGGTATCCACAAAATATAACAAGCATTGGTGAAGCCAATACGTGCGCTTTGGTTTCCAGTCTTCTGGCAAATCTTGTTTTGTTTTGTCATGGTATTTGCAAAACGTTATTGTTTGGGAATATGCTAAGCTCTTATCAATCTAAAAATAAAATCATTTGCTACAGGCAAAAGAGAATTGGGTCTCCAAAAAAATACTCATTACCATTGTACTCACTAGCACTGAAGGGAACTACTTTGTGTGTGAATGTATTCCTGTGAAAGTGCAGCAATCCGTAATTTATAGTGAAGTCAACCAATGGCTGACATGGGCTGATACGTTGGCCCTTAATGCATGCTTGAATGGGTGGAAGAAAAAACATAATGACACCAACCACAGACTAATGGATGAAGTCTGTCTGAAATACTTATAAGTAACTATGCCATGCACATAATTTTAGTAAAATCAGTAGGTCTTGGCTAACACAGACCCAAATTAATATCAATCAGTCTGGCAATGATTCTTTCCTTAGAGGAAGAAAGAAAGAGAGAGAGAGAAAGAGAGAAAGAAAGAAAGAAAGAAAAAAAGAAAGAAAAAAAGAAGGAAAGAGAAAGAAAGAAAGAAAGAAAGAAAGAAAGAAAGAAAGAAAGAAAGAAAGAAAAAGAAAGAAAGAAAGAAAGAAGTAAAAAGAGGATAACTTAATACAGAACTGTTTCAAATGGACACAATTTGATCTGGTATGCTGTGAAACAGCAGCAGTCAGAAACACAAAACACTCCAAAAGGAATCTAAAACAGCATTGGCGAAGAGTCGAGGAGGTGCCGTTGATGGAAGCTTCTGTGTTGAACCCCTATGCGATGCAGGCTCTGCGTCGATGTCGAGCCATGTTGTCTGTCAGCGTCAAGCAGCACTGGCTTGAATCGAGGTGGGAAAAGGTGCAGAAACCCATTTATGAGGTCCAGAACTTGGAGAAGGCACCTCAGGTAAGGGTGGAACTAACAAATGGCAGAGTTCAGCAGCACCAGCAGAATTGGGGGTAGTCTTTTGCATTCCTGAGACTTCAGAAAACAGGAGGCAAGCCAGCAAGCCCTTGGAGATCACTTGGAGGGAAGGCAGAGTCCAACTTTCCTTCAGCATAGTCAGGGAGCAGTAGAGCATCAAGCAAAAAAGAAGTCCTTCCAGAAAAGCAGTCCAATTGAGTCCTTTAAGCAGCACAGAAGTCCTTAAGACAAATGTTCAGTTCATGATCCAGAAGTGTCTCATTTTAGAGGGTGAGAGTCCCAGTGCTTATACCCAAAAGTGCTTTTGATGTAGGGGGTGACTTCAAAAGATCTCTCTGATGTGCAAAAGGGTACCTTTCAACCCAAGTCCTGTCTGCCAGGCTAACCCTGGGGGTTAAATCAATGCTTTGTGTATAGACAGACACCACTACCGATTGAAGGCTAAGTGTCAGACCTTCCCATTCTTCCCTGCCCAGGAAGACTCATCAGAATGCAGATGAGTGCTTAGAATGCATATGAGCCTCACCTTCCTGAGCTTGTGGCTGTCTGAAGGGAATGCACATATTGTAGCTGTCACCGAGCCCAGACGTGTATTGGAGACAGGCTGCAAGCACAGAGTTATAAGCACAGAGAAATGTCCACTTTATAAAAGCAGTATTTCCAAAAGAGTAATGTGAAATCCAGCTTCACCAGTAAGGAGGATTTGTCATTACCATTTCAAACATATGAAACATGAAAAAGCAACTCCTCTCTGACCAGGAATTACATCTTAAAAGTGTATTAAGGAATTCCAAATGCTGGCCTATGAGAGGGGTAGGCCTCACAGTATTGAAAAATGAAATAGGCTGTTTGCTACTACCAGGACATACAAAACATAAAAGTACATGTCCTACCTTTTACTGACATAGCAGCCTGCCCTTTCGACTACCTAGGGCCTAACTTAGGGGTGACTCATATGTAATAAAAGGGGGGTTTAGGATTGGCAAGTAGTTTTAAATGCCAAGTCGAAGTGGCAGTTAACTTCACACACAAGCACTGCAGTGGCAGGCCTGAGACAGGTTTTAAAGGCTACTTTTGTGGTTGGCACAATCTGTGCTGCAGCCCACTAGTAGCATTTGAAGTACAGGCCCTGAGTATGTGTATACCACTTTACAAGGGACTTACAAGTAAATCCAATATGCTCAACAGGTGTAAACCAATCATACCATGTTTATAGGCGAGAGCACATGCACTTTAGATCTTGTCAGCAGTGGTAAAGTGCCCAGAGTCCTAAAGCCAACAAAAATGTCAGAAAAAGAGGTGGAGGGAGGCAAAAAGTTGGGGGTGACCCTTCTGAGAGGGCCATTTTCCAACAAGCATATAGGACATCAGCGAAGCTGAGTTCGCATAAAGATCACAGGAGCACTTTGCCTTCCTCACTCCCAAAACAACAGGAATTTAATAGGGAGAATCATTGTATATCACCCTGAGCAGAAGGCTGCATTGAAACCTCTTCCACAAACACAGCTCACCTGTGTGCCGTAGACATAGGCATTGCATGGGTCATTGTTGGACTTGGCCCTTTTTGCAGGGTCATCCCTGAACTTTTTGCCTTTCTCCTGTATTTTTTCTGAACTGTTGTTGGTGGTTTTATGACTCTGGGCACTTTACCACTGCTGATCAGTGCTAAAGTGCATATGCTCTCTGTGTAAATTGTTGTAATGCATTAGTGACTCCATGATTGGCTTATTTGATTTACTTGTCAGACCCTAGTACATTGCGCCATGTGTGCCCAGGGCCTGTGAATCAAATGCTGCTGGTGGGCTCGCAGCACTGGTTGTGCCACCCACAGAAGCAGCTCATAAACTATGGCTCAGGCCTGCCATTGCAGAGCCTGTGTGCAGTCTGGGACTGCCATGTCGACTTGGCAAGTGCACACACTTGCCAGTCCCTAAACCTTCCCTTTTCTACATGTTAGTCACTCCTAAGGTAGGCCCAAGGTACCCCCATGGGCAGGGTGCATTGTATGTGAAAGGTAGGACATGCCCTGATGTGTGTGGCATGTCCTACTAGTGAATTACAGCCAATTTCGTTTTTCACTATTGCAAGGCTATCTGTTCCTATAGGCCAGAATGGGCAGTTTGGTTATACCATCTTATAATCCTTAACTGACCCTAGGAACAAGATAGAAAAACGAATTTAGTATGCCTGAACTCAGAATGTTAAAATACATCTTTTAGTGTGGGTGATTTTTACATTCTGTGTTTGAAAATACCACTTTTAGAAAGTAGGTATTTTCTTGCCTAACCTTCCAATGTGCCTCTGCTAAGGTTGTGTATTCACTGTCTGGTTTGTGAGTGACAGGGGACTGGAGAGGGTCTTGGCTCCAGCAGTCTGATGGGTCAGGGCTAGGCTGAATAGGACCCACATAGAATAGAGAGTAGGGGGGAGGAGACTTCCTTTCACTGACCTGAGCCCTCATAGAATAGAGAGTAGGGGGCGGGGATTTCCTTTCACTCCCCTGAGACCTCATAGAATAGAGAGTAGGGGGAGGAGATTTCCTTTCAGCTACCTGGGCCAGGTCTGCTCTCAAACAATGCTGTCTCCACCTCCTGCCAGGAAGCTGCACAGAACTGGTTTTGGTCAGGCACAGACACTCTCTGCCTCCAGAGAACAAAGACTTTCTGAGTATAAATATTGTGGCCCAGATCCCAGAACTTTAGATCACTTCTGGGAATCAAGACGAACCTTTGCTGAGGAGAAGAACCAGGAAACTGAAGGAGGAGACTGCCCCTGTGCTGTGTGCTGTTGGGGTTGGCTTGCAGTGGTTACTTTATTGCCAAAGAAAGGAGAAAGGAACTTTGTGTGTACTTTCATCATCTTGAAGAAGATCTCCAAGGGCTTGAAGGCTGAGCTTGCCTCCTGCCTGAAGTCTCAGGGATACAAGACTTCACCGACCAGCTCCCCTGAATTCCCTTGCTGGGAATTCTGCCTGCAAAGAGGTGCCTGCTGTTGTGTTGGGCCCTTTTGAAGACTGTGTGTCGCTGGGAGTTGGAAGCACGACTCAACGAAGGAGAAGCGTGTCGCGGCCGCAGCAGTTGCCGTCGCATCATCGCCGAGGCGCGGCGCATCACCGGAGAAGCGTGTCGCAGGGCCTGTCGCGGCTCAGAAGTTCACCGAGTTGCCGCACAGCCGTCGGGCGTGCATGCATCGCATCTACGTTGTCGCACCGTAACCAAGACGCCATTTTGTCACATCACACCGGATCGTCATCGCATCGAGGCGCCATCTTGTCGCATCACACCGGATCACAGTAAGAAACCGACGCATCAACTCCCCACACAGTAAGGAAGCGAGCCTCAACTCCCCTGCGCAGCAGTAAGGAACCGACGCATCCACTTCCCTGAGTGTAAGGAACCGACCCATCACCTTCCCTGCGACCCCTTTTGTTTGTATTGCGTGACGCATCCAAGGTACTTTGAGAGTAAAGTGTTGCATTTACCATCTACATTGAACTAAGCTATTTTTACCATTTTAAAGACTCATTTTTGATTACAGATTTGTGGATTTTTGTCGTTTGACCTTGTGTTAAGTCTAGTAAAGATTACTTATTTTTCTAAACTGGTGTAGTGACCATTTGTAGTGTTTTCACTGTATTACTGTATGTGTTCACAAATGCTTTACACACTGCCCCTGAGATAAGCCTGCCTGCTCGTGCCAAGCTACCAAGGGGGTGAGCAGGGGTTATTTAGGAGTGTAGCCCCTTACCCTGACTAGACGCAAGGGTTCCTATTTGGACAAAGGTGCAAACCATTGCCAACTAGGGACCCCCAAATCTAACAGTCATACACACATATCCACAAGCGTGCATGTGTGTACATGCAGACGGGCTGGACAACAGGTACACCGGAACCAGTGCACGTTTTACATAAAGATTAAGTACTTCCCTGGCAGCAGAAGTGAAAACCTCCCTGAAAGAGTGACAAGACAAAGTATTGGTAGCAGCAATGCAAGCTTTTCCTGCTAACAGAATCGGTCAATTTTAGATAATAATAGATCACACATACCCTCCCTTCTATAGAGCATGCTAATTAGCAGGAAAAGTGCCTGTCTAATCGTATAGCATGGGTGGTGGCACCCACATAAAAAATTACAATATAATGGCATCAGCCATGCAAGCTGCATTACACACATAGAACAAACCCATAGCAGCACAAGTGTGAGATTCACGGATAAAGCGCAACAGCAGCTAGGCAATCTAACGCTTATTATAGGTACAACATGTGCAGTAACAGCATTGAAACATAAACGCATACAGCAGTAGATGCTGGCGAACGTTTATCCAAACTCGCAACTATAATTTCAATCTTCAATCAGACTGACAGACTAACTACTGCACAGCTTCAAAGGAGCAAATGCCATTCAAAAGCAATATAGGCAACAGCAGGACAAGCCTCTGTACATTCAGAACAGGTGCAGTCTGGATAAAATGAGTGCAACATTCTCTTATACAGAGAACAAGTAAAATTACATTTTCTTTATGTGCACAGAGCAGATACAAAAACACAAGGGAAGGCTTCACGCACACACACACAGATCAGATACAGTACAGGAACAGCTGCAATTCAGTCTCCCCATCCCAACAGACGACAAGCTATGACTAAGTCTGATGGATGAAGACATTGTTATTGGCACCAACCATATGCCCCAGCATATTTCGTAAAGAATCCAAAGCAACTGCTGCTGAAAAGATGCTGAGCAAATCTGAAAATCATAATTGGATTGCAATCTACACACTTTAAAAATGATATGTTCGGTGTTATGTCTCCCTAACCTTCCTGACCTCTGTGGGGACCCAAATATCTTTAGATTCTGTGGGTGACATGCTGTTCTCAGTCCTCTGTGGGTGATGCAATTATCATTTGTATCTGACGGCTATTGAGACATGCTTGACCTCTGGGTCAGAAAGTGTTTGATGGCTCTCACACCTGTACAAAGAACAGGCACAGCCTGGACTGCAGAAATGTAAGGACAGACATACAGCTGGGGTGCAAGTTTTCCCACTTCATCAACAGCAGTATGCAACATGCTTTTGCAACGCTGTAACCTTGAATACAGCAGCCCTGGGCAAGTAACCCAGGAGCCCACCTCCCTGTGACAACATTGTCTATGCACAGAAATTTCCAATAGGCGACCAAAAATACCAAGCCAATCTTATCCGATGGAGAAATATCACAGTGAGTATGTGCTTCATGCCATGGAAGAAGAAGGAACCATTGGCCCATATCTTATATCAGAATATATACATTTACAATATTTTTATCACAGATGTATGCGTACCTATGCACCACTTCTTTTGTGCACCTAATAATAAGCCCCACATGGATATTATCACATCTGAAAAAACATGGGAGTAAATTTGAGAGCGTCCTGGGATAGAAACCAAAACTGGAGAACTGGTGCCCTAAACTGGAAGTGACCAAGTAAAAATCAAGGAGTAGCCCAAGGACCCACAAGTAAGGAGGTCAATCAGGAAGAAGGAGGAGTTATAAATATAAAAAGAACAATTGATGGACAGAATGCAGAACAATATCACACATTCACCCCAGTACAGAGATGTGGGCCTAAATCCATAGTTTTTTTGCTCATCATGCCATTCCAGTTTGAACCCAGCCATATGCAAATCAGTCTTGACTCTGCGCCCAATGGGAACAGTCCAGCCCGAACTGCCATGTCAGGACCTCCCTGGACTGGAAACAAGCATCCTCGGACAGGTTTTGGGGTTTCACCCCTAATCAGCCAGGATAGCTTGACTCTAGTGGCACAGAGAGCACAGGGCCCACGACTGGGCATACCCGTCCCACTCGGGGTGACAAATGCAAAAAGAAAAATTGATGGACAGAATGCAGAACAATATCACACATTCACCCCAGTACAGAGATCTGGGCCTAAATCCACAGTTGTTTTGCTCACCATGTCATTCCAGTTTGAACCCAGCCATATGCAAATCAGTCTTGACCCTGCGCCCAATAGGAGCAGTGCAGCCCGAACTGCCAGGCCAGGTCCTCTCTGGACTGGAAACAAGCATCCTATGACCGGTTTTGGGGTTTCACCCCTCATCAGCCAGGATAGCTTGACTCCAGTGGCATGGAGAGCACGGGACCCACGTCTAGGCATACCCATCCCACTGGGGGTGACAAATGCAAAAAGAACAATTGATGGGCAGAATGCAGAACAATATCACTCATTCGCCCCAGTACAGAGATCTGGGCCTAAATCCATCGTTTTTTGGCTCACCATGCCATTCCATTTTGAACCCAGCCATATGCAAATCAGTCTTGACTCTGCGCCCAATGGGAACAGTCCCGCCCGAACTGCCAGGCCAGGTCCTCCCTGGACTGGAAACAAGCATCCTAGGACCGGTTTCGGGGTTTCACACCTCATCAGCCAGGTTTGCTCACTTTGCCACTGGATTCAAGCTAGCTTGGCTGATGAGGGGTGTTACCCCGAAACCGGTCCCAGGATGCTTGTTTCAGGTCCAGGGAGGACATGGCTTGGCAGTTCAGGCTGGACTGTTCCCATGAGGCACAGGGTCAAGACTGATTTGCATAGAGCTATGTCTGAACTGGGGTGGCAAAGTGAGCTAAAGAACATAGATAGATTCAAACCAGATCTGTGACTGGGGGTGAGTGTTTGAAATGTTTCAGCACTCCGTCCATCATCTCCTTGTGTTTGCTTTGTTCACCCTAAGTTGGCAGGGTATGCTCAGACGTGGGTCCTTTGCTCACTTTGCCACTGGATTCAAGCTAGCCTGGCTGATGATGGGTGTTATCATGAAACGGGTCCCAGGATGCTTGTTTCCGGTCCAGGGAAGACATGGCTTGGCAGTTCGAGCTGGACTGTTCCCATGAGGCACAGGGTTAAGACTGATTTGCATATAGCTATGTCTGAACTGGGGTGGCAAAGTGAGCTAAAGAACGAAGATGGATTCAACCGAGATCTGTGTCTGGGGGTGAGTGTTTGAAATGTTTCAGCACTCCGTCCATCATCTCCTTGTGTTCGAAATTTACACACCGGCGGTACTACAGTAGGAAGCCAGTCCCAAACTGTTGAAAATTCGACATATTCACTCATGAAGTAAGTCACACAAGTCACCCTATGGGTTTACAAAAAATACTGACCAACAATAACAAATGCAAGGATTTTCTCACAAAGAAGCAGTGAAAACATGTATATGCTAACATGAGACCACTGTTCGTCTTCCGTGTGGCAGTATTACAAATATTCTGGTCCTTTATTTACTACAAAATTAAATCTTCAACACGTCCCTACATGCATTGTCATGCATCTCAATATCTATTATGTTCTGACTTTTTAAGTATCCTTTTTCAAAAATCATGCATTATTTTATTCTCTGTTTCAAACTGTACAATGTCTGTGTGTCAAAAAAATAAATATAGGTGCCAGATGGATATTAAAGAATGTAGATGACAAAGGCAGCTCCTCTAGGAATCCACAAGCAGAAATAATTTCCTTTGAAAGTGGGAGCCTAGCTGCACCTGCTGAGTGTGGTTGGATGAGAAGGATCTGAACAAGCAGATAACTTTCTATTCAGCATAGGACCATGGTGAACTGTCTCTCTAGGAGGATGCTGCAGTCAACCATATAAAAGGCTGTTGAGAGATCCTACATCTTCAGCAGACAACCACACCATTTTTATTTTTATTTTATTTTATTTTGTGTGTTTTATATAGCGCTGGCAAGACCTAAGGGTATCAGAGCGCTTTACAACAATGTCATGACAAATATCAGTTAATCACTGAACAATAAAATTAAGCACTTTTGAGAGTGTAGTTATCAGTTAATCACAGAACTATAGAATACAGTTTTGAAAGTCTAGTCATTATCATTCAGTATTAGTGCATTATGATTGTGGAGTTGAGCGTCAAGTCGTTGTGTAGAACGTGCAGGAGAGGTACATATAACTAGGTGTAGTTTCCATTGTGCGATTGCTTAGTTATTTCCTGGGTGGCTAAACGTGCCGGTTTAGGAGAAAACCTTTTAGTTGTCTATATGCATCATCCAGAAAGCATTAGTCCAGAATGCTACTACAGTTTTGTCCTTTTTAGGTCGAGCTTAGACAGCGCATACGCTATCTGTAAGACCTATCCTTATCTCTTATGTGAGTTTGTGCATGTCCATGATTTGCCATTGGCTGGTACGTGTGGCATTCGGAAATGGTGGTATTTCATTGGTGTTTGTCCCTCCATTCTCTGTCTTTTCCACCCCATGGCGATTTCACAAATTGTTTCTTTTGGTCCTCCCAGTAGACACAACTCCTCATGCTCCTTCACATCCCGATGGCCCCTCCTCCCGCCTCCCATCTGGGAATGCAACCCATCCTTTCCTTGGCCATCCCATCATAATGCTTCCTCATGACACGGCATTCATTTACAGTTTACCCGAGTGTCTCAGCTTCAGCAAGTTCAACTATTTACAAATACTGTATTATTTCATTTCATGTTGTGATGTTGTTTCATTTGAATAACTATTTAATTTGTTACATCAAGGAGGGGAGAGCTGACACCGAGATTGGAACCTGCGGTCTGAAGTCCCAAAGTCGGCAGCTCTGTATGTTGTGCTACATTCAGCCACATTCAGCACCAACTATAAAGTTTGCTATGTTTAATGGCGGTCTGAATGGGCGGAAATGTGGCATGTTGATTCTATAAAACAAGCATTTGCTATACAATAGGTCTAGCAATTACGTGAGTTTGAGCTATTGGCATTGTAAATGATAATGCCTTTTATTTTTGTTTTGTTTTTTAAAACATAAATAAAAGGCATTGTCATTTACGACGCCAATAGCTTAAACTCGCGTAAATGTGAGACCTATTGCATTGTAAATGCTTGTTTAGTTATGAAGCCCAGATGATAGTAACGCGTACAGGTACTTATCTAGGTGATCCTGCATATTCCTAGCAACCACGTTCCTCAGGATTTTGGCTATTGTCAGGTGTTTGTCAATGGGGCAGACGACTGGTGTTCAATGTCTTTTTTAACAATAGCATTATCTGCTCTTTCTTTAAGGCCTCTAGCTCCTGACGCTCTAGGAATGTTAAGTTCATTGATAAGAGCGAACTATGTTATAAACTCTTTCACGGCTTCAGACGTTATGGGTTCAGCTGGTGAACTAGTGGGACTGAAGGAACATAAAACATGTTTCTGTGCTTCACATGACATCGCCTTTGGGATACATTTCTGCATTATTGATTCACATGTATGTAAAGTGCTCTCGGGGAAGTTGATCTTTTTAGGGGAATTCTAATTTACACGTCACAACCATTCTCATGCAGATGCTTCCTCTATAACAATGATATTATGGTCATTACATACAGATTGTATAGGATGAACTTCTAAGTAGCATTATGTTGGTTTGATGCAGTAGGACAGCTTAAAAAGGACTGTAGGCCGATTCCTTGTCTTCTCAATGGTGGTACTGCAGTATGCTTTCATAGCGCTCACAAATATTTCATCTATTTTTATAAGCTTGTCCTGTATTTTTTAATATTTTCATGATTTCAACGATAGATTATAGGGATTCACTGACTCAGCTTGAGGTAAAGTTTTTTCTTTTTATTCAATGGATTCAGAGTCTCACTTGGAGGTACTGATTTTTCTTTTTCATTGTTGTCAGAAACCCTTTCAGGGGTCCAGCCACGGGGCAAGCAGGAGCTACTGAGCTCAACCGAGGATTATGTGGTCATTTACACCTGATGTCCTGGGGTCCGACCTACTGTGGGTCCTGAGTAACTTGCCAAGTACTACCCCTTCAACACTTGACTCTCAGTGGAAGCGTGGGTCGAGCAGTCCAAGGCTTGTCGGGTTGGTAGATACAAGGTGTACAGAGACTCACAACTCAAAACACTCTCAGCAACCCAAATAAATAAATGTTCACAGCCAGACACTTGCTATTACGAAAAAGTACTATTTAAATACGAACACAAAGTGAAATATAGCACACAACAAATTATACACACAGTCTTTGTTAGACCGGCACTCTAGCGTTGTATGAGTACATCCCAGAGTCCCACTCCTATATCTAAGACAGTAGTTATTCCCCATTTATGGGAGGCAATCATTCAGATTAGGCCCCTCTAGAAAGTACAAGTCTTAGAAGTTCCATGATGGCTTCTTAAAAGTCGAAGTGTCCCAGCGCTGTAGCTCTTTTAGTCAGAGCAAGTTCCCCCAGAAGCTTGATGGCCTGGCAATCAGTTTTACTGTCTCTCGCTTGGAGCTGCGATTCGGCAGGCCCAGGTGTACGTTAGCACCCCGGTGGTGAGCAGAAGTCTGGATGCTGTGGATTCTGGCAAAGCAGGTCACAAATAGAAGCACTTGAGCAGGTGGCCTGATTGCTGCAACGGTCCTCAACATGGACCCAGAATTTCACACTCTGCTTCAGTGATCCACTCAACAGGATTTCCACTGGACCTCATGCCCTCCAGGTGCTCTTCACCACACAGGGTCTACTGGTCTTGGCAGGTAGGCTGATGCTGGTGCTCTAGGCTCTAAGTGTGAATAGTCTTAATGCTCCAAGGTTATGTCCACACACCCAGCTGAGAGACAGGCAGACCTCAGTCCCCAATCCTGGTCACAACAGGCAGACGTTGTGCTGGGCTTCTTCATGCTAATGTGCAGTTCCAATTTGACACATTTGGGAAACTCAAGCTTCCCTTTTTATAACCCATTTCCAGATACAGATGTGGATTTGTGTCTGAGTCTTTGAAGCTCGTGATGTGGAAGGATGACCCCTTTGAAGTGACCGAATCTCTATCATGTCCTTTGTCCAGGAAGCAGTCATAGCAAGTGCAACTTCAAAATGGATAGCCTCCCACTCAGGCCATGGGAGTGACTAGTGGAAAGAAAAGATTACCAAGGCCCTCAGCGCTGTCCTTTACAACTCCCTCATTAGCCTCATCTCCTTCCTGAGATGTACCCAGGCCCCACTGACCAGTAACCTTTACAGGATCAAAGAACACTTTTGAAGTGCACAAGATACTCTGGTCCTCCTGTCCTCCAGTGCGTGTGCCCCATTCGGCTCTCAGGAATGCAGGTAATCCACAAATCTGCCTGGTAAAGTTCCTCTTCCTCCACTTACCCCGCTGCAGCCCTGGGCTTCCAATATGGTACCCAGAGGCCTCCATGTACTGTAGCTTAAACAGACAGACATACATCGCAGGACATGCATGCAATAAGACATGTGCTGAATAGCATTACATAGTAGCATGATGTGGGTCAGGGTGAGTTAAGTGCACAGCAGCGCAACTTTACATGAGTGGGTCAGTAGGCCTCACTCCAGTGACACAGGTAAAAAGACCTGTTCATTTTCTTGATCACTGTCACAAAAAACGGTGGGGCATATTTAATAGGAAGTGGCAGAGCGCGGTGTTAGCCACCTTGGCTCCACCACTTCCAAAACGCAGGGCTGCACCTTATTTACAAGGATACGGTGCAGCCCTGCATTTCTCCCTGCGCTGGCGCAAATTTTAGCTGCCTAGCGCCAACGCAGACACCCTTGCACCGTAGTGCAAGGGTACCTGCGTTGCAGAGGAAAATTGTTTATGTGCAGGAAGGTGTACCGTCCTGCACATAAATAAACTGAAATAGCATTTCGAAATTTCTATGTGTGCTGCTTAATGCAGCACACATAGAAGTTGCAAAACGTCATTTTTTTAAATTGATTGTTTATGAGCAGGAAGGGTCACCTTCCTGCACATAAACAATCAATGGCTTTTTGCTGTTTCGATGTGTGCTGCACAATGCAGCACACATAGATACAGCAAAAATGAGGAGAAATGAAACATTTCTTCTTGTTGCGTCTGTTTAAGACCAGGGTTTCCTTGGTCTTAATTTTGGCGCTGCCCCATATTTACGCCACCCTAGCAAATGTGGGGCAGACTCAAAATCAATATGTGTTGTGGTGGAACGCTCACCACAACACCCATTGCCCGCCCCTTTCACGCTAGGGTGCCTTATTTACAAGGCAGCGTTAAGCCACGTTAAGTGGCTTTACGCTGCCTTGTAAATAAGGTGACGTTCCTGTGGTGATAGGGGCTTGTAAATATGCCCCGGTATGCTGTCACCACGGTGTGGGGGCTACCTAACTCTGGGTAAGGGCTGCAGCCCTTTACTACTAACAGGGTATGCTGTGTGCTCCCCTTCTGGTCGAACAAGACAACAATGAGTGAGACAGGCCTAAGTCATGGTGCACACACATGATCTATGTTCTCACATGCTGAAAATAATTGTTCCAAAGGATCCAGATATTGCTGCAGCTTGGGCACCGTAGGCAGGGGTGCACTTCCATTACCATGGAGGGGCTTTCAGTCCCAATACTTGTGAAGGAATAAATAGAAAGATAGCGTTTTTGCCCGCACACTTTTTATATAAATGTGTCCCGTATAGGAACTCTTTTCTACATATTTGACAATGTTAGTATACATTGTACGTCTTGATGCTCGGATACTGGATGGTCTAGGTGCTTAGTTCACGTGAGTGGGCTAAACCCAGATATGAGCTCTGGAAGTCCGGCTTTTCTGCTTCATTTTGTGCAAGTTAAAAGAGTGTTTTGCGTGTACAACATTGTCACATATTTCACACTGCTCCAGATGACAAAGGATTTTTCCAATGTTTACTGTGGCTGCAAGAGGATTCTGTGGGTTCACCTTGTAGAGTTCTGTGCTGGCACAATAGGAAAAGTAACAAGGGCTCTTGCACTTTCCAGATCTTCTAATAGTACAACTGTTTCAATCCTGCATCCTAAATGCCGATTCCGAGCACATTAGCCCCCTACTGCTCTACCGATTTATTAAGGGAAGACAAATATAAAAGCAATTGGGGCATACACTGTCGCAAGCAAAACCGATTTCAAGGCTTCAGGCTTACTGGTATGTGAGAAGTTTCACATGGTTCAATGAAAGATATAGATACTCATAATAAGATGATGCGAGGTTTAGGACTAATACGTTTTAAAGTGCGATAACAACATGTATCTCCTAATCACTCATTTTATTTGTAATCACGGAGGTGTACCTCATTATGGTAATCTTGCTCACGTGATTTGCATAAGAATAGCACATAATGAATTCTATCTCATACAATTTCCGCCTTTGTGTGAGCACTAATTTTATCCTTTGCCTTCAAGAGCAAGAGGTTCCCTAACATGTTTGCCAGATTGTAAACCTCCCTAACTCATGAACGTAGCTCAGAGGGAGGGGAGAATGACGGCTCTGCTTTCCTTTTCACTGCAATGTCCAGTATCCGCCGAGGGCTTAGGAAATCTAGCCGAGTGTGATCCCAAATTATTGGGGTTCTTCCCAGGAGTATTTGGCTACTATTAGTAGTAGTAGCTAAAACTGCCATTTACCAACTATCCTATCTCCTTTCAAATGACTTCAGGGCAGCTCCACACTGCCGGGATATTTATTAGCATTCAAGGGGATTAAATCTAATGACTGTCCTATTACAACATGGTAGAAGTAAAGTCAAATGATGGTTTGACTTTCTTTTTTTGAGTTTAGAATGCTTTATTGAGATAATAAACAAAGTAAAACATCAGTACAGATACATGTAGCGAGAGGATAAGGGTAAAAAGGAAAAACAATTCAAAACAATATCCTCGTGAAATAATAACTGTACCAAGAACAAATGCATTTGTGGAAGATTTTAAGGAGAGGAGGAGAGAGAAGAAGAAGAATGAAGAGGAAGAGAGAAAAGAAAAAGGGAGGAAACGGGAAAGCAGAAAGAAAGAGAGGAAGGGAAGAGGTGAGAGAAGAAGAAAGAGAAAAGAAAAGAGGAGTCCAATAAATAATGCAAACAGAGTCAATTTTCAAATAGGATTAGGTACATGGTAAACACATTTTGGTATACGTCAAACGGTATCAGCTCTGCACTCTGGAAAGAAAAGAGGTTAATGGCATCCATAATAAATCTTTTTAATCAACAAAGCAGTGGAGGTAGCATAGGCACGATCTAGTCTGTGATGGTGGCACAGCAAATTCCACCAGGCTTGGTACGAAATTTTTGAGGTATCCTTCCAATTGGTAGTAATAATCTGAAGCGAAATAGCTAAAAGTAAGTCAATAAAGTTACCAGCACTACTGTGAGTTTCCCAGATAGGAGACAAGCTGCCCAAAAAAACATGTGTAATATGGAAGGGGACATTGGAGGATAAAATATCATTTAATTTCAACCAGACACGGGACCAATAGGAGTGAACAAAAGAACAGTGAAAGAACATGTGTAAAAAATCCCCATTTTCATTAGGACATGACCAACATTTGGGGGAGTCTAATAGTTTAAATCTATAAAGGTCGCTAGGAGTAAAAAATAATCTATTATAAAAATAGTATAATGTCTGTGTGGTACTTGCAGAGCGAGATGCGGTATGAATTTTTGACCAAAGTGAATCCCAGATTAGAAGGGGGAGATCAAGAGCTAAGTCTTTTTCCCATAGGAGTTCCAGTCTGGATTTGAATCTAGGCAAGGGGGGATGAGATAGTATCTTGTAAATTGTGGCATCTTTAAATTGGGTGGAGAAATCAGTAGAAAGAGGGGATGATTGTATCAATCAATCAATCAGGGGTTTGTTAAAGCGCGACTACTCACCCGTAAGGGTCTCAAGGCGCCAGGGGTGGGGGGGGGTGCAGGTTCCATCCATCAAGCAGGGGGTCTGTCGAAGAGCCAGGTTTTGAGGTTTCTTGCGAAGATGGGGAGCGATGTTGTCTGTCTGAGGTGGAGCGGAAGGGCGTTCCATGCTTTGGCCGCGAGGAAGGAGAAGGAGCGGCCTCCCGATCTGGTCTTTCTGGTGCGGGGTACCACGGCGTAGGAGAGCTGGGCTGATCATAGGGTCCTTTGGGGTGCGTGGAATTTGAATCGGCTGTTCAGTATGCTGGTCCGGTGCCATGGAGGGCCTTGTGTGCGTGGGTGAGCATCTTGAAGGTGATTCTCGCCTTGACAGGGAGCCAGTGGAGTGTGCGCAGGTGCTGGGAGATGTGGCAGTGTTTTGGCAGGTTGAGGACCAGTCTTGCGGCGGCGTTCTGGATGTTCTGTAGCTTGCGGGTGAGGTTTTTGTTTATTCCGGCGTAGAGTGCGTTGCCGTAGTCGAGTCTGCTGGTGACCAGTGCGTGAGTGACGGTCTTTCGGTGTTCGAGGGGGATCCATTTGAAGGTCTTACGAAGGAGGCGGAGGGTGTGGAAGCAGGAAGACGAGACAGAGTTGATCTGGCGGTCCATTTTGAGCTCGGAGTCCAGGATGATTCCCAGGTTGCATGCGTGGTCCGTGGGGGTTGGCGGGTTTCCGAGGGCGGGGGGCCACCAGGTGTCGCTCAAGGCATCGGGGTTTGGGCCCATGATGAGTACTTCTGTTTTGTTGGTGTTTAGTTGTAGGCAGCTGTTTTTCATCCATTTGGCGACGGCTTCCATGCCTTCTCGAAAGTTGCGTCTGGCGGTGTTGGGCTCGTTGGATAGGGAGAGGATGAGCTGGGTGTCGTCTGCGTATGACACGATGTTGAGTCCGTAGGTTCTGACGATGGGGGCGAGTGGAGCCATGTAGACGTTGAAGAGCGTCGGGCTGAGGGAGGAGCCCTGGGGGACTCCGCAGGTGGTAGGTGTTGGGTCCGAGAGGAAAGGGGGAGTCTGACCCGCTGCGTCCTGCCGGAGAGGAAGGAGCGGATCCAGTCGAGGGCCTTGTCCTGGATTCCTGCGTCGTAGAGTCTGCGTATTAGGGTGCCATGGGAGACTGTGTCGAACGCCGCTGATAGGTCGAGGAGGATGAGGGCTACTGTTTCTCCTTTGTCCAGTAGGGTGCGGATGTCGTCTGTTGCGGCAAGGAGGGCGGTTTCCGTACTGTGGTTTTTTCTGAAGCCGGATTGGGAGGAGTCGAGGATGTTGTGCTCTTCAATGAATGTGGCGAGCTGGCTGTTGATGGCTTTCTCGATGACTTTCGCTGGGAACGGGAGCAGGGAGATGGGTCTGTAGTTTTTGAGGTCGGTGGGGTCCGCTGAGGGTTTCTTTAGGAGGGGGTTGACCTCAGCGTGTTTCCAGTCGTCGGGGAACGAGGCGGTCGTCAGGGAGCGGTTGATGGTGTGGCGGAGCATGGGTGCGATGGTGTCGGCGGCTCTGTTGAAAATGTGGTGGGGGCAGGGGTCTGTGGGGGCACCTGAGTGGATTGACTTCATTGTCTTCAGTGTGTCTTCGGTGGTGAGGGCTGTCCAGTCGTCAATCGCTGGTTTCCGGGTGTCGGGGGTGGTTGTACAGGTGTAACAGTAGAGCAATCCTGTAAATAGAAACAAGTAAGAGCATCCTTAAGTAGGGAATAATGAGAAGCGTGTAGAGAAGAGATACCATAAGAGGTTTGAAGATCAGAAAATTGCATAAAGGACCCGTCCTTCATCAGATGTTGAGGAGTGATAATGCCTTTATCTATCCATTCTTTCCAAAATAAGGCGCGATTGTTTATTTTAAAATGCTTATTGTACCAAATCGGGGTGCATTGGGACCAATGAGTGGGAGAAAGATGAGAGCTGCACAATGAGATAGTGAGAGCTTTGGAGTGGATGAAAATAGGAGAAGAAAGACGTTTCGGGGGTAGAGTAATGCGGGTAGCTGAAAGGAAGGAAAACGGAGAATATTGGCCTGTTCTAAGGAACTCCAAGCTGTTCTTGGTGGAACATTGGAATCAGACAAAAAGGTCCAGATTTGTTTCAGGGTAAATGCTGAGTGATATCGTCTGAGGTTAGGAAAATTAACTCCACCTAGTGCTTTAGAGAGTTGAAGACGGGCCAATGAAATCCTGGGCTTACGATTATTCCAAAGGAACTTGATCAAAGAACTATTAATGGCTTGGAAGAAGGTATTAGGAAGAGAAACAGGGAGCATAGAAAGATAAAAATTAATGATTGGGAGAAGCATCATCTTAATTGTGGCTAATCTGCCCCACCAAGAAAGGAAAAGTGGCGACCAACCGTCTATAAGAGCAGAGAGCTTCCTAAGAATATCGGAGTGATTAATTCTAATAGTCTCTTTGATGTTATTAGAGTATAGGATACCAAGGCATTTGATATGTGCAGAGTTCCATACAAAACCGGAACCAAGGAACATAGAGGGAAAACAAAACTTATTTAAAGGCAAAATTTCAGACTTGTCAATGTTTAATTTATAACCTGAAACATTAGAATAAGCTTGTAGAAGGGAAAAAAGGTCGGCAGAGAAACAGATGGATTTGAAATGAATAACAGAATATCATCTGCATAAGCAGTAAATTTGATATCTAGGTTATGAAATTGGAACCCCGTGTAGTGCGGTGAACGTCTAAGAGTCTCCAGGAATGGTTCAAGGGCAAGGATGAAAAGGAGGGGGGAAAGAGGGCAACCCTGTCTAGTCCCCCTGAGAAGAGGAAAATAGCGGGATTGGCAACCATTTACCTAAACAGAAGTAGTGGGTGCACAATATAAAAGCTGAATTAATTTAATAGTAGGGGTGCTAAATCCATGCCATCTTAAAGCACCAAATATAAAATCCCAATTAATCCTGTCGAATGCTTTTTCAGCGTCCAAGGTGATAGCAGCCACTGGAGAGTCAAGCTTGGAGGCCAAGTGTATAATATTAAGAAATGTACGAGAGTTATCTGTAATGGAACGTCCCTTAACAAAGCCGGATTGGTATATGTTAATTAGAGTAGGAATAACTTTGTTGATTCGAAAGGCGAGGAGTTTAGCATAAATTTTACAATCAGTGTTTATTAAGGAGATGGGCCTATAGTTCTTACATTGGGAGGGATCTTTGTCTTTCTTAGGTATTAAACAAAGCATCGCCTGCGTAAAGGAGCCTTGCGAAGTACCAGTGAGTAGAAAATAATTAATCAATGAAAGGAGGTGGGGTACCAGAAATGTTTTGAAATGTAAAAAGAATCGAACCGTAAAACCGTCTGGGCCCGGTGTTTTATCCTTGGGCAAAAGAGAAATGGCCTCAATAAGTTCTCGATCAGAAATAGGGGCATTCAGGAAGTAAGATCAAGGCTACTATCCAGGGGTTTAGGAATATTTTGGAAAAAAGAGTCAATAAGCTCTTGAGAAGGATGGGTTTCGGGAGTATAAAGAGAAGTGTAATAATCAGTGAAACATTCAAGTATCTTGGCATCTGAAAGGTGAAGAGTCCCAGAGTTATCTTTAATAGATACAATTTTAAATTTTTGCTTTTTAATTTTGAGATAATTAGCTAGGGATCTACCAGCCTTGTTCCGTCCACCATACATTTTAGCATTAAACTTGAGGATCGAAATACAAGCCGAGTCCCAAGAGAGTTTATTATATTGCATTTTTGCTTGAATAAGAAGCGGTAGTGTATCAGGGCAGTTGGTAGTGAAGTATTTATGCTCCAAAGCTTTAATTTGTTTTAGAAGCAGTGCTGAGTTAGAGAGGGCTTTCTTTTTCCGGGAAACATATTCTATAATGAAGCCCCTAGCAGATGCTTTGAAGGCATCCCAAACAAGATGAAATTGCGAGACTGAGGAGAGATTATGAAGAAAAAACTCTTGGGCGAATATGGTGAACTGTTCAGAGAATTGAGAGTCCAAAAGAAGGGAGTTGTTAAAACACCACCTTCGAGTTGTGGGAGAAGAAGAGGGATATTCCATGTCTAGGATGACAGGAGCATGGTCAGAAATGAGGATCGAACCAATTTCAATCTTATTCATGAATTGTAGGGTAGGTTGTGTGAGAAATATGTAGTCAATGCGTGAGTGGACATGTGAACAGGTGAAAAAAATGAAAACTCCAAATCGTCAGGGTGGGAGATGCGCCAAGCATCAATCAATCCCCTTGTGGTAATGGCCTTAAGGAATCCCTTTTGCATCCTACCTGGAACGTACCTAGCCCGAGATTTCCGATCAAGGAAGGGATCCATCAGCTGATTGCAGTCCCCACCCACAATCAAATTTTCAGCAGAATGAGAGAAAAGGAGTGTAGAAAAATCGCTCCAAAATGATAGATCAATGCCATTCGGACCATAAACATTACAAAAAGAGAGTTGGGTATTGTTGACCTTAACATTTAAATATAACCATCTACCATTGGTGTGAGTAAATTCGTTTTGTAAAAGAACATTCAAGGATTTATGAAATAAAATTATCACACCATTCTTGTTATTAACAGCTGGAGAGCAGAAAATTTCGCCCACCCAATGTTTACGTAACGAAGGTAAATCTTGTTGTTTAAGGTGCAATTCTTGTAACATTGCTACATGACAATTCAATTTAGCCAAATGAGATAATACTCGTTGTTTCTTAACGGGATTGCGCATGCCCTTGACATTCCAGGAAATTATGCGAAGACCTTTCATGAGTAAAAAGTATGGAAAGATAGGTAAATGGACAGTACACAAGAGTGAGGAAGAGCAATGGGAAGAAAGGAAGTTGAAATCAACAGGAGTGTGAAGAGTTGATGCAGATAAGAAGAGACATAAATAGTAAGAAAAACGGGAGAGAACCAATAAATCTTAGAAAAAGAAAAATAGCGAGGGGGAAGGAGAGTAAAAGGTTTGACTGAGAAAGACCAGATTGGGAGGCAAAGAAGATGACTGAGAAAAAGCATTAAGAAAAAATGCGTAAATCCAAAAATGAGAATAGCATGAGTGGACTCAAAAGCTAGAGAGAAGAGAAAGAAAGAGAGAGAAGGAGAAAAGAAAGGAACAAAAGGAGGAGAGCAAAATCCCTCCAAAGGAGATATCAAAAAGTAGATGACGAAAAGCCCGAGGGCTTTAGTCATAATAAACATCAGAAAAAGGACATTAATGTGTGGGGGCGGCGAAGAACAAGACAGCCACGCAAAAGAGGACACCGAGAAAGAACAGGTTACCAAACAAGAATAAGAAAGAGTATGAATAAAATCAGAAAACAGAAAGGTAAGCTAATGAGACAAGAGGAAGGGAACTTACCAAACAACAGGGAAAAATGCAGCGAGGTGAGGTGTGCGTTACATACATGAGGGCAACATGGATAGGGTACTACATCAGCGGAACTGGGAAGGGTAGACCTAAGAAACATAAGAAAGAACAAACAAGTAGACATTAAACATTTGTAGACTACATATTAAACACCTAACAGAACCAATCCGAAAAAACAAGAACAGGTCAATTAAGGTGTGCTCAGTTCCATAAGTTCTCCTTTTTGAGCATGGATAAACTTCCGGAGATCAGCTGGATCCTCAAAACTCAAAGTTCTATCCTTATAAGTAACTTTAAAGAAACAAGGATGGATTAAACCGTAACGAGCATTCATGGATCTTAAGGCAGGTCTAAGGTCGAGGAATTATTTCCGCCGATTAGCAGTTGATTTAGAAACGTCTTGACTGAAGAAGATTCTATGACCGGACCATAACATCTGCTTATGTTGCTTAGCAGCGTTAAGGAGTGCCATAAGATCCGAGTATAAGAGGAAGTAAGCAATGATGCCTCTTGGTTTTGAAGAAGAAGATGCACTCTGTGGCCCCGGTCGGTGAGCTCTTTGAATATTGAATTCCGTAGATTTGGGGAGACCAGCAATCTGAAGGACTTGGGTTTTCAAGAAGGTGATCATATCCAACCCTTCAGAACCTTCCGGAATACCGTAGATGCGCAGGTTGTTGCGCCTATTTCGATTTTATAAATCCTCTGTAGTCTTTTTGAGTTGGTTAACTTCTTTGGCGAGATTGTCAACTCGTGCCACCACATCCTGAGCATCACTGACTTTTTGTTCAACATCCTACAGTCTAGAATCAAGACCAGACCATTTCTCCTCCATCCTTTGAAGAGTAGCAGCGGTGTCAGTCATAAATGGCCGAATGAGGCGCAGTTCCTCCATGATATCTTCCAACGTGAGAGGGGACGGTGACTTTGAAGGGGAGGGCGGATCTTTCTTGGTGCGCTTGCCAGAGTTAGCAGTTGGTTCCTTACGCCCTCCAGAGGAGGTCCCCTGGGATTTATATGGATGATCCATGCTGACGTAACAATTAGAGTACTAAGATGAAGCACAGCCGAGATAAGAGCAAAATGCAGTGCTAATATGAAAGGAGGAGGCACCAAAGAGTAAGGTCATCAGCGAACTACAAACAAAAAGAGGTCCAGCGGAATCCAGTGGTGGGAAGCATTCAAAATGCACATGGGAGGAGAGCCTTCAACAATAATGTAAAGTCATCAGTACTGGCCCAACCAGAGAGATAAGGATAAAGCGTAGATGCTAGCCACCAACCTCTCTCGCGTGAACTGAGGTGAATTGACAATGCCGGAAGAGGGAAGGACCATAAGCCACCATAAAGAGCAGGAGTCAGGGTGCGCTGGGTAAGAAAAAGGCACCAATGTCAAGTAAGTGAATGACTGCATGGCGTCATTACAAATTACTACGCAGAGGAAAATGCCCAAAATGGCGGCCGCACTGTGGAGAAAGCGTCGAAGGCAAATAAAAGATGAACAAGACCGTTTCATGGTCTGAAAACTTGCCAAATCAGCCTCGGACGCTGAAATCCATCGTCGCGGCGAAGGAATGCTGCTTCAAAGAGGTCCCTTCGTGAGCGAGCGCAGCTCGATATCGCGGAGCTCCTCAAGTGGCGGCCATCTTGCGCCGCCGCTGCCACGCGCCTCCTATGGTTTGACTTTCTTAAACCCATGGAGAATGAAGTGTTGACTGGCAGCTTGGTGGAGGGTTTGGCTAAGTGTTGGCGAGGCCCTAGGTGGCTGGTGACTGCGGGGAAGAGGTGCGGTCGGAGTTATTCGGGTGCAGCTTGCGCTTCTCTTGCAGTACATTGGCCCATGCTGCCTAGCCTACCTCTAACTGTCCAAATAGCACACACAGACCACACAGCCACTGAGGAAAAGCACATCTATGCAAGTGGGTGAGCCCATCGCCGCTGAGCAGATTGTAAACTTCTCCTGACTTCATCCTGGTGGTAACTAGTGTTATTAACCTCATCATGCAATCTGGGAAATCGCAAGGACCTGTGGTGGCACAGAAGAGAAGAAGGAAGCAATTAGGGCAGCCAGGTCAGATTTTACCACTTGCTCCAGTAACATCGCAGGCCGTAACAACCATACACCTGGAAGTCTCCAGCTCCCCTGGAGGGGATAGCTCGGGCCTCTTAGAGTCTAACATTACAATCAAGTTCAACTTCCTAAAGGATGCAGGGGCAGTCGTATTCTTGATCAACACCAACATTAAGGGGCTACTTGTTCCTATGAACCCTACAGTGGTCATGCGCAACTACCCGAGGGATTTGGTCACTCCACGTCAGGTGGATTGCCTTGGAATCTGTAATGAGCATGTGGCTCCTGGAGCTAATCAGAGGCCCTCCTCTAACAAACTCAAACTTGATATCTATCATTTGGATGAAGAGGCAGTCTTTACAAACTCCCTGAGCATCAATCCCAGCCCCTTGCATCAAGAGCAGCTACAGACCACAGCAATGAAGATGAATCTCAAGCCAATGATTGTGGAAGACTCCTCACAGCACTTGCTCAGTTCATCGCTGGGAAGGGACGACCTGTCCCGCTTAATAAATCAATTAGTGGAAGAAGAAAAAAAGCACCACCTGCTTGTGATGGAGGTAGCCCAGGCCAATGGAGAGAGAACCTGCAGTGGCAGTGTAGTTGAGCATGGAGGCTCTAAGGGTTCGACATCGCATCCCAAAAAAATGAGCCAGAAAGGACACAAACTGCCTCATGAAACAGCCGGGAATTAAACAGGCCCAACTGAGGAGAACTCACGGATCTATGAGAAAGATCTTTCATATCGCTGCTTCAAGGAATGGAAGAATATGTTGGCCTCATATACAATGACGAACTGACAATTTCAAGCCTTATTTCAAATGGCAGCAAGGAGCCCCAAGGGCCCCAAGGGCTGCTATAGTCAACCATGATTAAAACCCCGCAGAGCTCAGTGGCGGTGCTGAATTTTCAAACAAAAGAAATGGACATACTGATCAGCCTCCTAAACACCCTAGCAATGTATGCAGCTGGAAATGAGGAAAAGATTGCAAACTTAAACAATTTGATAAAAAGAGCTCAGGCAGATGTACAGGGGCCACGACAAGGATGCAACTGCTCTCCTGTCCTTGATATGCTGTCAACATTTCCCCAGATAATGATGAAATTACTTGACGACCTTAAGGATACGGCTAAAAAGAGGCCCTATTATGGTATAGGTCAGATGCAAGAGGAATCTGCTACTGCTCATAAAAACATTGCAAGGCATGGAAGTGCTTAAGAGGGAGCAACAACAGGAGAAGTTGATCAACCACAGTATGGAAACTCCTGGGGTGGAACTAACGAAGGTATGAACCTCAACGTAGTGACTGATGAAATTGATCCTGGGGAGACGCCAGCATTATCAACAAGCATACAAGAGCTAGGTAGGGATCATCAAATAACGGATGGGGAGCCAAAAAGAAGGAGAGCAAAAAAAAGGAAGGATTGTGACAAAAAACTTTTTCAGGCAAGCAGCTTGGTGGCCTACCCAATTTTTAATACAAACAACAGACCACCATTTTCTGCCTATGACCAAAATCATCATGAACAAAAAAATGCCTTAGACTTGGGGGAGGCCTTTGAGGCAACAGGCACAACGCAAGAAGTCTGCAGCAAGAATCAAATACCAAGCATTGGAGGTACTGCTGAGGAAGCAGCCGCACTGGAAAGTCCAGACCGTGTCTCTGGAAATAACCTGGCTCCGCATGCCACGCCTCTCCTGACAACTTGCATGAACGGGCTAGTCACAATACAAATAAACATCTCCAAGGAGGTCTCACACCACTTTAGAGGGGTGCACAGCAACATGGAGCAGGCCATAGTTACACGCCTCATGGCCGAGGCCGACTCCGCCAACCCACAAATACCCTACACCAGATTGGGTCATGCCCCCATTCTACAAGAGAAACAGCTGCTGCTACCACCCCGGAGAGCTGGGCTCAATTATTGCCAGAGTAATGTGTTGGCCCTTAGGATGAATTGGGACACTCACAAAAAGTATTTTGCACATTACTCCACCCGGAATACATATCTAGGGGCCCGTTTAATATTCTAAACAGGGGCAATATTCTCAAGCTAATCCAAACAATTGATATGCTTGGAGAGGTTATATCACAATATATAGTCTCAATAGAATTCATTGATCCAGGACAGCATAACAAAACAACCAAAGTAACTTTGGGCTCCACTGAGTTGGCTCAGAAGGTTCTATAAGAGGTTGAGGCCTTCAGACACTGGGGGATTACAATCACCCCGCTAAGGAGCCCGAGGTACCCGCACATCCTGGAGGGTTCGAAGAAGAACAGTACAATACTGACCTGACCTAGAAATGTTTATTCTGTTTTGAGAAACGCTTTGAGCAAATCCCTAGGCCCTTAACATGACAAGCTGTAAGGCCCTTGGGCAAGTCTGCCCCAGGTTCAGAGACAGCAGCTGAATGGCGTTGGCTGTTGGGGCTTTGAACTCGACCAGACTGCTACAATGACAAAACATCTACCAAACCAACTCTACAGATAAGGAGCTTATGGTATGTTCCTGGATTATCAATGGCTTGGCTAACAAGATAAAAGACCCTGAACCCTCCAATACCTCAGCTCATTTCAAGTAGTGCTTCTGCAAGAGACCTGGTCACATGTGGCACTCCCGGCAACCAAAAACATAAGCATGGGTGCTGCAAGGGTGGACTTGCAATATATGTATCTGCCTCCAACGCATATGGATGCAACGATGATGGTCTGCAAGTAGTAGGCATGGCTCTCAAAACATCAAATGGCCTAAGAATATTACAATGGTGAACATCTACATCCACCCAAATGCAAGAGCAAGAACAGAGTTAACTTATAAACTGAGAGACCTAATTTTGGACAAAGGATGGAGAGGTTCAACAATGAACTAATTGTATCAGGCAACTTTAACATGTGGTTGATGAGTTCACTTCCCTCAAATGAGGTCATAGAGGCACAAGACACACTCTGGTTGAACCCTTATCAAGAAACTACTCCCTGGCACAAAGAAGACATAAGAGGTCAGATTGTCAAGGCAACCTGGAACACCTTAGCCACAGAGACCTAAACAGCTGCATACCCCCTAATAAAGCACTTGGCCTTTCATATTTAAAACATTTTCTGGGGCATCCCTCACTGACTATATCTTTGTGAGTCTTCCCCTTCTGCATAGTGTTATCGCCTATGGCTCGGGCAGAAATTGGAAAGTGATCATCTACAACAAGAGATAACCCTGGAAATAGGTTTGGGAGACCATGCACTTGCGGCGCATTAAGGAATCTCAGGATATTCTATCAATTTTAAATGCATTAGATGCACTGCTGCCTCCCTTTTAACCCTGGTGCACGCAGCTAAACAACTAGTGGCATCCACACAGCCATCGGGTAAAGACACTTTGACTACTACAAAGTTTGCAAATCAGCACGCCAAGCCAGACCTGGCCAATAGGCAACGTCATGTATGCAATGGTGACTCTTTCCAAGGGTGGAGGAGTAATTCCATGATAAAGAGTGCCAAAAGGAGGATTAACCATCTCTGATGAGTTCTTAACAGGTCACCAATGGATTCTGGATTCATGCACAATCTTCGGGATGTGAGGAAACAACTAACAAAGTCCAAACACACGATCCAAAGGGAGCGCAGGGACTCCTTCTGGGGAAAGCTACTATATGATATCACAAAAAAAACCTCCTCATATTTCTGGCGGACCGTGAATAGATTCAGAAGAAGTCTCCCAAGTGTGGCAATCTCTAACATCTCAGAGGCCACCTGGTGTCACTTCTTGTCCGGCCACTTTAACCCTGAGGCACAGGCAGAACAAACAACCATCTATGCAGGAGACCCAGAGCCAGCAAAAACTCTGCCGATCCCACACAGGGAAATGGATCAAAATCCATCCTAAGGTACTATTACCTCTTGTACAGTCCAGAGGCAAATTGCAAAGGGGCGCAGGGAAGGGGTGCTGGGTTCGAAAGGAATCCCACCAGCCATATATAAGGACGATCCGTCATACTTGGCAGCTCAACTAGCCCTGCTTTTTAACAACATTATGCAGTACTACTATATCCCTTCCTCATGGTGTGGCTCGATTCTTACACCAATCTTCAAGAGAGAGGGCAAAGGGGACCCTGCAAACTATCGCCTGGTGGCTCTGTTAGACTATAATGCCCAATACTTCACAGTAGTACTATTGGAAGAACTACAGCACTGGGAAGAGTTGAACATCGTTATACGGCCAAATCAAACTGGCTTCACCAGACACACAGGGACCTCAGTCAACATCATGGCACTTTCCTTGCTAACTGACTCTGTAAAGATAAGGGGCCCGATTCACAGAACTAACTTACTACAAAATCCTAAACTTACTACCATTTTGGTATTCACAGAAGGCACTTACTCATTTTGGTATTCACAGAAGGTACTTACTCATTTTGATATTCACAGAAGGCACTTACTCATTTTGGTATTCACAGAATGCACTTACTCATTTTGGTATTCACAGAATGCACTTACTCATACTAACTTTATGTCCGCACTCGGGTCGGAGATTCCGGCCCGGAGGTGGAGATTCCGGCCCGGAGGTGGAGATTCCGGCCCGGAGGTGGAGATTCTGGCCCGGAGGTGGCGATTCCGGCCCGATGGTGGAGATTCCGGCCGGTGGCGGAGATTCCGCCACCGGCCGAAAGTAAGTTAGTTCTGTGAATCGGGCCCATGATCAACAACTACTTAGGCTTCATAGATTACAAGTCGGCATTTGATAGGATCAACTGGGGGAGGCTGTGGAGGAAACTGTCAGACCTGAATATCACAGATAGTTTGCTAAGGGCCCTGGAATTACTCCATAAGGATACATGGGTCAGAATTAAAATTGGGGATGGCTCCCACTTATCTAGGCCAATTAAAACAACTCAAGGCCTGAAGCAGGGCTGCATCCTTGCTCCAACTCTGTTTAATCTGTTATTATCAGATCTTATTCCTATATGAAATGCAGTCAACTCCCATCCTTCTAAAATGGGGGCTTCCAGCTTTCAAATCTTCTGTATGCGGATGATCTAGTCCTCATTAGCAGAAACAAGGTTGGCATGCACAGCCTTTTTGATGCAACCATAGCCTACTCAGTGAGCAATGGGCTGACTATCAATAGAAAGAAAACAAAAATGCTAGTAGTTCAAGGCAAAAGGTCATAGAAGCACACCTGATTCCTGCGAAGTGAAACAATTGGATTGGCAAAAGCATCATGGAGTTTACTTCAATGGGAACAGAAGGGACAGCGATCAACTTGAAGAAATAAGAAAGAAAGGCAATGTTTTGGCCTTTGGACTGAGGTCTCTTTTTTATAACAAATTAAAAGGCCTAACGCTCACACTGATCTTGCAGGTAGCCCAAGCAAAGGTCCTTCCAAACTTGACTTATGGAAGTGGGGCTCTCAGGACGGAACAGAGCCATCCTGGATAAAATTATTCTCAAAGTATACAGGAAATATTCTAATTACAACCTTATACATTTCCGGCCCAAACCAGACTGGAGTTTGGCATTGCCAAACAATCTCTGGACCAGAAGGCGGCCATCATGACTTGTTATCACAGTCTAAAGTTGGCAATGGAAGGCTCCCTGGTCCACTGTCTATGGTTTGAATTGGAAGAAAAGGCTATTGTACTTTAATTGCTGCACTCACACTTAACTCCCTCACTGACTAAAACAATCGCTAGAGAAGTTAGGGGTGTGCCTCCCTGGGAAGGCTGGGTATCTTCAGGCAAGTGTCTTAATTGTTTAGGAATTTTAAATCTTATGTATTGACTACCAAGCCTTAGGGCATATACATTTAGGGGGCAAACAATCTTGAGTAGTAGGGTAGATAGAGGGGCCTCTCCATAAAATCTGCTTGCTTAAGGTTTGGCCCAGAGGGTTTTAAGTTTTTTAAATGTTGGCTGAAAGGTTCACAGATGATACACTCTGCTATATATCTCTTATGCAGATGCCTTGATGTGCACGTTTTTTTGTGTTTTATTGTGCATTATATTGCAGCGTTTTTTAAATCAAGCAATAATGATTTTTACTTCACTTAAACCCATACTGCTCTGGTGTAACTTAAAAGCTATCATCTCTTTTTATTTGTTGCGCTGTAGCAAGGTACATACAGCAATCATTTGAAATTGAGGAGTACTGTATAAGAGAGTTTGGGGTATTTATGAGTTTAATTTCTTCTAAGTGTTTTAAACAAATTGTTTTTATCATGTCTTTGTTATTTGTTCTTTTATACTAAGAATTGTAATTTGATGTTGCTACTTCTATGGTTATCTTGTGGTTATCTTAACCGAATAAAGTATTATTGAGTGAATTAATCCTTTCCAATGACTGTTTATAGTGTAATGCCTTCAATTGTACCTCAAGTGTTTGACCAAAGAAAAATTGTTAAGGCGTGAGAGCAATGGCTACCTAGACTGCAAGCTCCACACTCCATCCTTTCACTTCATTCCCCAACACCGTTCATCCAGGCAGTGAAGTGACCAAGCCAGCACCAAGACAAACTCAGCATCCCGTCGGCACTGTGAAAGGAGGTTTTTGTCGTGCCGTTCGACTAGAAACCCACACTCATCTTCCAAGGCCTCCAATGGCATTGCTACCTAAGATGGCATCCTCCAACCCTGCAAGCCTTCTCCGGCGACTGCCGGCCTCACAGCTAGCAGACTAATGTAAAATGCACTGACCAGTTCACTACCACTGCATCCAGGCAGCAATGCAGCTTTGGAGAACAACGCTACTACAGACTCTCCATCACCTTGCAGAAAGACCTTCCGCACATTGCCGACAGCTCAGCCCCAGATAAGTAGCAGGCTCACAAGTCCACAGCAACGAGCCTAACAGCCCCAATCTAGCATATCTCTGCTTACCCACTCCCGTCAATGTGCCATGGCATTTCTTTTCTTTTTCCTGAGTTTTATATAGCCCGAACTTGACCCAAAGTTATCGGGTATCAGACCGCTTTACAAGAGCACCAGTTGCGTTACATGAGGACACATTTATATTTGTTAGGCACGGGGAGATTAAGTGATTTGCCCAGAATCACAGGATGTTGCGAGTCTTTGCCGAGACTCGAACCCGGTTCCCCAGATTAGATTTCGACCGCCCTTGCCGTTAGGCCAACTGCTCTACCCATTGCGCGTCTGGTGTCTGTCCCATGCAAACCAACAGTATAGCACTGCCGCACTGGCCACATGGTGAGAGAGGCCTAGGTCTCGTCCCATCGCTCATTCACGGTACCGCCTGCGTGACCCCTGAAGCCTGGCAGTTCCAGCCGAGCGCTCTATCCTTACAAAAAAATTGGTCCACCATAGCCCCATGAGTAACGAGGCCTTACCGATCCTTACCGGTCATCAGAGCAGCTATTTAGCGGTGTAACACCTGATGCCTGACCTCAAAATGGCTTCCATATCATAGACGATCCATAGCTCAAACTTAGTTCAATTGGTGCTTACTTTGCTCATAACCTGAGGGACTTTGCCTCAGTGACTTTGCCTACTTTTCCTGCCAAGCCTGAGTGACTTTCCCTGAGTGTCTTTGCCTACTTTAAATCTGCCTCCTAGTACTGTGGATCCACACTTTGCCTGAGTGACTTTCCCTACCTTGCCTGCTCAAAGCCTGAGCGACTTTGCCTGAGTGTCTCTGCCTACTCTAAATCCAGCAGGCAGACAAACGTGGGGGCGTGGCCAGGTTGGTGGAGTGAGCAGATGTGCTCGACGATCTCTCCGCTCCGGCCCCGGACAAAAGCCTGAATTTAGCAGTGCCCCTCGGACGAGTAAGGGGCTCTCTCCGCACGCTGGGGGCCAGGAGTCTGCAGCCCCACCAGCAAAGCCTACCAGTGACTCCAGAGACTGGGCCCGGAGGTTGATCTGGCAGCCCCGCAGTGACGAGCGGATCCCCGGCCTGGATGGGTCCCAGCCGCAGTGCCTGTGAGCAGCAAACCAGAGTCAGCCGACAGAGGCGCAGGAGAAGTTTGCAGAGTGCCTCGTGCCCCCCCCCGGCACAGCCTACCTGCAGGGAGCTGCTCCGGATGGTGGCCTGCTTCCACCCGGCCGCTTGGATTCCCTGCCGTGGCCTGCATTCGCTGAGGATCAGAGTCCGGGCCTGGGACACCACTAGGTTGGCCTCTCCCCCAACCAGCAGGCAAGTGCGCAGCGGGCCTTGGCAGCCCATCCGGGGGCTGCCGGGGCCAGGAGGGCTAACAAGCCGGATGAGCTGACCCGGAGGGCGCCACCAGTAGCCCCCCTGGTCAGGGGGCAGCTCGGGCCTGACCTGCGGGCCCGCGGTCATATCTTGTTTACAGCGCTTGAAAGAGGCAGGCACAACGGACTTCGGCGCAGCGGGGGCGGCCGGCTGGGATGTTCGCAGCCCCCCCAGTGCATAGCCTATCAGCTCGCCACTGCATCTGCTGTGGGTCCGCCGTGCCTGGACATCTCGTTCCCCCGGCCGTGACCCGTAGCCACAGAGGGATAAACAGAAGCAACACTTGGCTCCCCTCGGCCCCTGAAAAGGTAGGAAGACATATATCGCTTGTTGAACGAGGGAGCGTGAAAGACTGTGTTTGGGGAACTGGAGGAGCGTTTGAGTCTTGCGGGCATTGTGCCCCTCCACGTGGTGCAGGGTACTGGGGGGAGGCCTGATCCGGGGACAGGAGCAGCTCCACAGTGAACACTGACTGGCAGAAAGAAGCAGGCCCCATTCTGCAGGGCCACAGAGCTGACAGGCACTAGGGCCCCGGAGGAGGACAAGCGCAGGGGGTGCAGTTGATGGTGCCGCCTGGCCTGGCTCCCCCCAAGATGCACATTGGCTGAGCTCTAGGGCCTGTGAGGTTGCGGAGGAAGGGGCCAGACATGACATCTGGCCCCTCCCTCCGTTCAGCCACAGCATAGGAAGCCTTACCCGGGTCTCCACTCACGGAAGGATACATATCTCTGGACAGCGGCCCCCTGGCCTCGGGGACAGAACTCTGTGCTGGATTGGGCGGTACAGCAGTGAAGAGTGACCACTCTCCTCCTTTCCTGCGCTATCTCAGTATCCTTATCTGGCAGAAGATGGGGATGGCCTGAGTCTAAAAAGACCGCACGCTGAAGGATATGTTAGCCAAAGCCTCGTCCCAGGATCGCCTGGACCACCCGACGGCTTCCATACCCCCGGAGGGAGTGGACGATGGAGAGGCCCCCATCACTCGCTCCTACCTGGAGTCCCTATTCTCGTTGCTCAAGGATATAGGAAACAGGGCAGACATGCTAGAATCAAACAAAACAACCAGGAAGAGGATCTGGAGCAACTCCGACAAGAAATAATTTGTCTCTTGGAAAGACAAATCGTCCTCCAGGCTCATGCCGAGGACTTAGAGAACAGGTCAAGGCGAAATAATATCTGGATCCAGAACGCCCCCTCATCCGCTGAAGCAGGAAATGTGGAGGAATACGCACAGGCTCTCTTTGCCCAGATCCTAAGTGATACACCCGAGTAAAGACATTCGCCTGGACAGGGTCCACTGAGTTGGCCATCCCAGAGCTCCGAGTATGCCACCTACGGATAGCCTTGCCTGTGTGCACAGTTTTCCCTTGAAGTAGCGTATTCTGCGGGCCGTACGGGGCTCCGACTCGACGCTCTTTAGAGGTCACTTGCTTCAACAGTAAAGGATCTGTCGGCAATCACGCTCCAGAAGAGATGAGAATTCCGCCCAGTGACTTCCTCTCTCAGGGACCATAATATTTCGTATGCCTGGGTTCACCCCTTTCGCCTGATCTTTGCATGGGAGGGGAAGACTCGTCAGTTGCACTCCTTCAGTGCAGCATGTGCCCTTCTTTAGATCGAGCAGCCGGAGGCACCATCAGGGTGTGCGGCGGGGGCAGGGACTGGAGCAGGATGCTGGGAGCAACAACGACGGAGGTAGAGGGGTAAGAGGCCTTTAAAACTGGACCCCGAGGTTATGGCACAGAAGAGAAAAGCGGTACTAGAAAGCCTAGCAGGGGACAGAGCGCCTGAGGGAGCAGACTGATTCTGCACAGCTCGCCCTGCCAGCTGTTGGGGCACACAATGGATGCTTTCCAGGGCCGTGAGAGGAGCAATCCTCATGAAGATTCCAGGCCACGAAGAACCCTACCTGGATGTTCACTCGTCCGAGGGTGGAGACCTCCTCTAAGGCCTCCTCCCTCCCAGAGACTTTGTTTAATATCCCTAAGAGTTCCTCCTTTCGGTTTTTTGTTCTTGAATGTTTGTTTGTAACGTACCACTATGCCACACAAGCGGGGGATGCTAAGATATCACTTTCAACTATTCAGGTCTCCACTTGGTGCTGTACCTCTGATGGGGAGGCGATAGGGCAGGTCAGTTCTCCACAGCAAGACACCTCACACCTGCAATGACTATTGGTGACACTTTAAAAGTGGTCTCCTTGAACGTCAAAGGGCTCAACAACCCAGTGAAATGCAAAGCTATCCTCTCTTATCTCGAACACACAGGGGCAGACATTTGCCTCCTACAGGAGACTCTTCTCCTGGTTGGGGATTCCCAGCGGCTCAAATCCAGATCCTTTCCGCAGCAGCTATTCTCCTCAATGGGGCATAAGGCAAGGGGTGGCTATCTTATTCTCACGTACATTTTGAGGCTCTATAGGCCCTAAATTAGTGGAACTTAAAGGCCGCCTCCTGGTATATCAAATACAGCTGGGCTCACAGACGCTAACACTGGGCACCCTATACGCGCCAAACAAAGATCAGGAGCATTTTATCCAGTGGGCACTAGCAGAGACACTTACATCACAGGACCACTTGGTCCTGATAGGGGGTGACTTCAACATCATTCTGGATAAGAGCATAGACCGCTCCGTACATAGGGAAGGGGGTTCCGGGTCTTTTTCGGGAGAGGGCCTCGCTTGGCTGAAGGAGGCCGGGCTTATAGACTTGTGGAGAGCCTCTTACCCCGGCATTCGGGATTTCACATTTTATTTACATGCTCACAAGTCTTACGCCCGGTTAGACTATTTTCTGGGCTCCCAAGACTTACACCAACTCCTCCGCTCTGTAGAGATTGAGCCTAGGGCTCTCTCTGATCATTCAGCGCTGGTCCTTGAAATACACTCTCCTCAACAACAGCATGTATGGGGACATTGGCAGCTCAGAGAGACCCTGTTGCAGAAACCGGAAGTACTGGCGAGTCTTAGGAAGATCATCGGTGACTACCTAGAAACCAATGACAACGCGGAGGTGCCGCTCCCGGTTGTCTGGGACACATTAAAGGCAGTGGTAAGTGGGGAGCTGATATCCCTTTCGGCCGCTGAAAATAGACAGAGGAAGCTTAAGAGGGATGAACTACAGGAAAGGGTTAGGGAGCTAGAAGGTATTCACCACCGACCCGGCGCACCCCAGGGTCTGGCGCCAGCTGGAGGCCGCATGGAAACAACTGGCCGGCCTGGACCTTGACAGGGCGGAATTCGCTCTGTTACTCCTCAAGCACTCATTCTACCTAAATGGGAACAAGAGCGGCAGACTCTTGGCCACCAAGCTCAGAACCCAACGACAAGCTAATACAGTCCATTCCCTCCTGACAGAGAATGGGGAGGAACTAGTGAGCGACACCTCTATAGCGGCTCGGTTCAGGGACTTTTACGCAACGCTCTACTCGGAACAACCTGCCCTCCCTGAGGACATAGTAGGCTATCTCCACAGCTCCCCTGTGACCAGATTGACTGACTTCCAGGTGTCCTCTTTGGTTGAACCCATTCGGCTGGAGGAGGTCATCTCGGCCATCTCGAGGCAGAAGCCGTTGAGGGCTCCAGGCCCGGATTGTTTTTTCGCTGGGTTCTACAAGGCCTTTTGTTCGGAGCTGGCCCCAATTCTCACCTGGCTCTTCAACGCCATTGCGGACTCAGGCTCCCTCCCAGCCTCCATGCTTGAAGCAACTATCACAGTTATCCCCAAACCTGGAAAAGACAAAAGGTCCTGTGCCAACTATTGCCCATTATCGCTCCTAAACGCAGATTCGAAGCTCTTTACTGGCATCCTAGCGGTGCGCCTCAACCCCTTGTTGCAAGGTCTTATCCACCCCGACCAAGCGGGATTTGTTCTGCAGAGGCACTGTGCGGACAATACTAAAAGGCTTCTGCATATTATAGATAAGGCGCATCGTAGGCAAGGTTCCAGCATGCTACTCTCAGTGGATGCAGAGAAGGCCTTTGATCGGGTCCATTGGCCATTCCTCAGGGAGACAATTGAGCATATCGGATTCGGGGAGAGATTCCGGTCTTGGGTCTTCAGCGGATACCGGGCCCCGCTGGCTTCGGTGAGGGTTAACGGGGTGGGCTCAGAGAACTTCCCCATATGCAGAGGCATGAGGCAGGGCTGCCCACTCTTCCCTCTCTTATTCGCTCTGTACATGGAGCCTTTTGCGCAGCGGGTGCAAAATCATCTCCTTATTAGCGGAATTCCCTTGGGAGGGGAAGAACACCGCATCAGTCTGTATGCAGACAACGTCATGGTTATGTTGGATGACCCAGTCACAAGCCTGCCTCCGTTTCTGGCCGAGCTAAAGGAGTTAGGAGCGGTGTCTGGATTTCGAATGAACCTTCATAAGTCTCAGGCTCTCAATCTCACAGTTCCCCCTCCGGAGTTAGAGGCGCTATGCTGAATGCATGCAATTTGCTGGGCATCAGACTCCGTCCCTTACTTAGGAGTCCAGCTATGCAGGCCAATAGAAAAGATGAATGCACTAAATTATGAGGTATTTTTGGGCCGTGTCCGTGCTGGGTTAGATCGTTGGCGACACTACCCGCTCTCCCTTCTGGGTCGCGTCGCAGCCACAAAAATGACTACTCTACCCAGGATCCTCTCTTTTTCCAGGCCTTGCCACTAGCTCCCCCGGCTGGTACGGTCACGGCCCTCCAGGCAGCACTGAGTCACTTCATATGGGCTGGCAAGCGGCCTCTAATGAGCAGGAAACAGAGCTGGCTTCCCCCAGCGGAGGGGGGACTGGGAGTACCCTGCCTCATTAGATACTACCAGGCAGCCCAGCTTCATTATTTAGTGGAATAGTCCAGGGCCGAGTCAGAGAAGCGGTGGCTGTTTATAGATAGGGCTCTGGCTGGCACATCACTAGGAAAAGTCCTGTTTGTGCCCCGAGCCCACAGAGCTCCCAGTCTCTATATCTCTCCGATAACACACTCTCTGCTGCAGGTTTGTCACAGGTGGGTTCACAAAGGGAGACTGACCTCTCTGCCGTCCCCCTTGACTCCAATTGCTGACAATCCAGATTTAACCCCGTAGGGCTATAGGACATTTTTTTGACCAAGAAGGGCTTGTTTCCTACGCCACCCTAAGAACGGACTATGCCATCCCTGAATCTGAACGCTACTGATATCTCCAAATTAGGCATTGGCGTAGTACATGAGTCAATCCGCCCTGGGGCGGAAAGGTTGCTGGCACCGTAAGAGAAATGGCTCCTGGGTAAACACACAGACAAATGCCTCACATCGGAATTATATGTCCTCCTTCAGCCCCTCAGACCAGCGATAAATCCCCCTCACAGAAGCGCTGGAATCCGAACTCTGCCGCTCTCTCACCCCGAAAGAATAGCATGATATTTACCACCAAGCCCGACACACCACCTACAACATGGCGAGCACCGAAACAGTTGTCAAACTTACCTCCGATTGGTACTTAACTCCGGTGCGACTTCACAGGGGGAACTCGGCTCGCAGTGATGCATGCTGGCATCAATGTGGGGCAAAAGGCACGCTCACACACTTACTCTGGGAATGCCCGGGACGAGCAACATTCTGGGCTTCAGTCTTGGACGATATTGAAACTCACTTCTCTACTTAGCTCCCCAGATTTCCATTGTATATACTATTAGGCCTTCCTAACCCGCTCACTTACCCTCTCTTGTCCCGCAGGGGACGCCAGATCAGCATAGCTTTAGGGGCCGCCCATCAGACCATCCTTGCCCTTTGGGGTTCACCCACTGTCTCGACTCAAGTGGCTTGGCTTAGACACCTATGGGACATATTGGGGATGAAAAAACTCACCCTTACACTGACATCTCAGGCGAGACATTCCTAACAATTTGGAAGCCCTTCCTAGCCTTGTTAACCAAGGATTTAGAGAGCTGACATGTCCCCGTTACCTGTGGCTACTGCGCTTAGCCGAATTAGACACAACCTAAACTGTTGAAAATTCACATGTGTAACCTATAACTACCCTGACAATGCAGTTCTCATAGCTAGTGGTACTGGGATTGGGTGGGGGGAGGTATTGGAGTGGGTTGGGAGGGAGGGTGTTTAGTCCCTTTTTTTCTTCCCTTTTTCTTTTTATTGGGATTGGAAAAGTTGTATTGTTACTCTGCAATTTAGAGAGAATTTCTCTCGGAGTGCATGTATTACCTGATTTGTCAATGCAACAAAAAAAACATATTTAAACATAAATCCAGCAGGCAATCAGTCAACTGGTAACGGGCAGGTAGGCAACAGACAAACACGATGCTAGGTAACAGACAGGTGCCATCTCCAACCTCTAAGTGTGCTGCACTGTACTCGCACCCTCCAATGTGTGTGACTTATATCCAATCTCTCTTAAGATGGTTGACCATAAAGGGAAAGACCACAAAGAACACATAGATAGCAAAGCACCTCACAAGCGATCCAAACCTGATCCACCAATTCCTGACTCCCCAGTTAAGCCTAAAGGGGTTATGTCTGCAAACATTAAAGTTATCATCTAGTATCTAGGTGCACTCCATGACTTAGCCCAAGATACCAACACCTCGACTGTAATATTGTTGGACCTCTCATAAACGCTCAATGAAAGCGATAGCGAGAGAACTCTCAGAACTCAAAGACCGTAAGCAGAGAGGAAATCTATGTATTTTGGGCTTATCAGAAAATGCTGAAAAAGACGCGAACTCCTGCACTGAATTCCTGGAATCTTGAGCCCCACTCACACTGGGCATCAAATTTGACAAAGACTTTGAAATCAAACAGGCGCACAGGATCCTTTTGGGCTTTCCACCCAACTTCACCCCTGATCATTCCACTCGCCCACGAACAAGTGAAAATCACACTGGTATTCACCCAATCCTGATTGGGGCCAATTCACAATTCTTACTGGACTCCATCTAGGCTACACAAACTGGGGATTCTACAATCAGACAAATGCTGGCGCTGCAAGGAATCTCCCGGATCGATTGAACACAAATCTTTACATGCAAAATCGTGCAGCCGCGATGGTCCAAGATACAACAAACCATTCAAGACATTTTTATAATTCATTTCTCCCCAACCCTACTGACTTCAACACTCTGTTCTAAAACAATTCTTCTAGAATGGAAATCCTCCACAGAAGTCCCTTTCAAGAGATGGTGAAACATTTTATGTGCCACCAGAAGCACCAACAACATCAAGTCTAAAAAAATACAGGAACAGGGGTGGGAGCACACCGCTTCACCCCCCAGCAATGTTCGCCCCTGGCATTCTGGTAAATGCAGTCTCATGTTGCTTGCTTTGTTCTAGTATTCCGAGTGTTTCGCCAGAGTTGGCACAGATAGTGCTGATCTCTAGACACGTGTTTCTGGTTCTTTAACCATCATCAGTAGAGATTACAGGCTTCAAATTTGGGGTTTGCTGAGTAGGCTGCCAAACATTACATCGGGTCAAGTACCTCTCACTGGCGCGCAGGTGCTTGTTCCACGAGCTTGTCAGCTCAATGACTCAGGGTAGTACTTTTAAACAGGAACAGGGGTGGGAGCACACCGCTTCACCCCCCTAAACAGGAACAGGGGTGGGAGCACACCGCTAATACTATAGAAAAGCAAGCAACATGAGACTGCATTTACCAGAATGCCAGGGGCGAACCTTGCTGGGGGGTGAAGCGGTGTGCTCCCACCCCTGTTCCTGTCTAAAAAAATACACAACACTTCACGCTCGCGTGGCCTATTGGACACCCTCGACATTTAACTCCAAAAAGTGGACCCTCCATAGCTCTCGAATATCAGGTATGCACCACTAGCACACGTTTAACGCCTTACAGACCTAACCCCACATGCCTCCATTACAAATCAGGGGCCACCCCCCCTCCCCTTCCTCCTCCTCCCCTCACTACCATCCTCTCACTCTCTCTCTTCTATCTTTTTCCACGTATCCTTTATTTTTGGTTCTAACCTCCTGAACACTCTGGTATTTCATCCTCCCACCAATTAGAGCACCTTCGCCTTATTCTCCTCTACCATTCGGTTTTCCTGCATGGTCCCACCATACTTGATCATATGTCACCTCTACCTCTGGCAACCCTGAAGGCATCCCTCCTATTCTTGTTGACTCAACCCCACATCCCACATTGTGTATAGTATAACACTGTGTTACAACACAATTGTATGCTGTTCTTCTCCCTACCCTGTAGTGTGCAAATATCATCCACTATGTATCAGTACTTTGTTTTTCTGTTTTATACTTTTGCAAACAAAAAATGCTTGAACAAAAAGGCTCAAAGACTACTGAGACTGTAAGATATGTGGCCCATCACAATCCTGATCTGCCTCACTGCAATCACAGTATTGCCTCACACAATCCTAGGTGATCTTTCAGTAAATATTTCACGCTTGCTTTGTTGTTTAGGATTAAGTTACATTAGCAAATTAACCAGTAACTTGTGTTCCCTATTATTAGCAATGACAAACATTAACTAATTATCTTGTAATACCCTACACTTATTTCCTACTGCATCTCTCTCAAAGGTATTTTACTAAACACAAAATGTATTGTCTTCTATAGCAAACCTCTTCCTTGAGTTAAAATTCTCCTACATTTCAATTGAGACCCCTCCAAGGTGTGTTGATTCACACATCTGCCACGCCTCTGCAGTAAATGACATCTGCCATGTCTCACTGGCATATAGCTCTAACTTTCTTTCAAACACACTCAATGAATATTGCGTATTACCTTGTAAAGAAGAGTTTAATCACACACAACGGGGCTATATAAAAATACTGTATTTTCATTTTATACATTAATTGTTTTGACACACATAGTGCGCTTCCTTTGCTTCCTTAACACAAGACTGGAATAAATAGAGTTGGGCACAAAGATACAGGAGTAAGTGGAGGACAGTGCAGTACACTAGGCCATTATTTATATTCCAATGAGTGATCGAATGAGGGAAGTTGGAGAGCAAAGCAGAACGCTAGCCAGTATGATTCTATATCATAAAGAAAGGTTTATGTGTGTGGGGAGGTGATTGGAGCTGAGGAACGTATTTAAGAGATGAGGAGTATGAGCCTGGTGTAAAACTGTGACTGGAAAAAGGGGCTTTTATATGATGTTAGTGTTCGTCATCTTTCCATTCATATATTTAAAAACATCCATGCGGATCCATGACACCTCTCTTCACCCTTTAGTTTTCTTGTTAAAGAAGGTTTAGGGGAATGGAAATTCTACTATAAAGTGGAATTGTCGGTTTAGGATTCTCAACATTGGAATGTTTCTACTTCAGAGTCATGAGTGACATAGGCAAGACTAGCTTTGTTCCCAAAGCTTGTTAATTGGACTCCACCAGCGAAAAGCATCGTTACTGCTAATTTGCAGAATCGTACTATTTTCAGATTTTTCCACTTTGTCCTTATATCCTCTCTTATTGCCAAAGTCTTTATACTCTCTCCAGCTGCCTGTGAGCCTTCTCAGAAATATTGCTTGTATATCTAATTGCCATATGATCCCAGAGAGTAAAGACAGATGGCGAATCCCTGGCAACACAACCCCTGAAACCTCTCACCATAGGGAGTTGATTTGGTAAGTGTGGCAGAATTAACCATCTTGGCTGAGACAGCAGTGATTTTTCACAGTTCTGAGAAATGTCGCAGATGATTATTCTGAATAATTCATCTGAAAATCTAAATGCCTTCAGTCCTCTATAAACTTGTAATGGGTAAACAGAGAGCTCTGTGGCCTGAGACACTGCTCTGCTAAACGAGACATGTCTGGGTCGCCTTGAACGTCCAGACAGGACGGGGAGAGTTCCTTTAAGACACTTTCACCTCATGCATTATATACAGTTTGCAACCAGTCTTGCTAGTCATTAGGACACCAGGTGGTAACAAAGGTTTGGGAGCATTCCACACAACAGAACAAAACTAGGGGTGGGCGAAGAATTCTGCTCCGCCGGCGGAGTTCGAAAAACTCAGCGAAGCGACGCAGAGCGAAGTTTTTTCTCTCACGCAGCTCGCCAACTTTAAGTTGCTGAGTGTGAGCGAGAGAAATCATGCTCTAGACCACCTCCCAGTGAGATTTCTAAAAGTAGGCGGTCGTGGCAGGTCGCTGCCGCTCACGTTGAGAAAGCCGCCGCTCGCATGGAGGAAGCTGCCTCCAGTGGCGTAACGAAATTTGAGATGGCCCCCCTGCAAGGTGCATGGAGGGGCCCCCGCTCCGGATTTTCTCAGGAGCTCTTGGACGAGAGTACTGTGCTGAGGTGGCCCCCTGCAGCTCGGGGGCCCCCCGCACTGCGGGTGGTGCGGAGGCCTGTGTTATGCCCCTGGATGCCTCTTGCATTGAGGAAACTGCCGCTCGAGTAGAAAATCTATTTGAGTGGCAGAAAGAAGCAACGCCCTTTGGCGCTCCACATGATGCTGTTTGCACTGATTTTATAGTGCGGGAGAAACTCTTGGTGCTAAAAATCAGTGCGAACAGCGCGAGGTACCAGACTCTTCCGCTCATGGAACTAGGCGTAGCGTGGCGGAGTTTTTTAGGCACTTTGCAGAGTTACGCATAGTGTACCTCCTCGAACTCCAACCAGGCCTAAACAAGACCCCTTGGGTGCTGCAGTCGATGTCTCACCAACTGAGAGTTTACACTGTGAAGAGGAGGGTTGCCCCTTGGAAAGTGGTAACACCCTATTATGAAGAGGGATTTCATTTCGAAGTGAAGACCCCTCCAAATTATACATGTTTAAATATATTTAGAAAGGGTAGATTCTTCTCTATGTAAGGATACGACAAATGCAAGCAGTCTTCTCTGGGTACCTTGGTAGGGCTGCTATTCTCAGGCGCTAATTAATCATTCATCATGTATTTGATGTCCTTATGGAGCACCTCATAAAAAGTCAAGTTCCTTCATGTGCTTACATCCCTCAACCACTATAGATATTTAACACAGTTTTCAGGCCAAGGATCACTTTGATCTCTGGTCTTTAGTGTCTTTGGGGCCCAACGTAAGCCAGCAAATTACATTTTAACCCATCCAGGACTTGACAGGTTTAGCTTGACAGCAAAGCTCTGACAGACCTACTGTTACCAATTCTTTAAAATGTTCGTAGAGCAGGATTTGACTCCTGCCAAAGGTGTATTTCGCACTCATTTCATGTTATTGGCTGTTTGATATATCATTCCACCTCCAATGGAGTGCTTGCATTGGAATGCATGAGGGGCAATTTTACAAGTCAGAGCTACATTGAGTTATCATACATTAAATGTTTTATTTCATAAAGTCATTCTGTACAGAAAGCAGTCTTTTTCCTTTGTTTTTTCACTGATGCAGGCTTTTTCATTCACAAATACACATGTATACACACACACAGACAAGTGCAATGGAAAATATCTAGTTGCTTAAAACAAAATAGCCAATAGCTAATAGGTCTAGGCCATATTGTGGTAATGTATGTAAATACAGGCATGCACAAATGCACATTAAAGCCAGACATTTTGGATTTGCCACTGCTTGTTCAGTTTCTTGCTTGAAGAAGCCATGCGCACAGGAAAATACAATAACACTGTTGGAAGATGGTGTGCAGTGGAATTGAGAGATAAGTGCATTGCCTTGGCCCTCAATGTTCAATGCTAAAAATGAACTGGAAGACGTACCACTGCTCAAAATATGGCAATACTGCAAGATTGTTGATCCTTTCAACTACTAAAATCAAGAATACTTTCCCCTGTGTTAGAAATTAGTTTACTAGTTGACTGGGATGTGAGCCCTGGTCAAGCAGCAAGCGCTATACTGGTGAGGATAAGACACAGACAAACCCCAAATTAACTTGTGCTCAAGCCCCTGGTAGCTTGGCACAGAGCAGTCAGGCTTAACTTAGAGGCAATGCTTAAAGTATTTGTTCAACACTTCAAAAAGTAAAAACTGTGAAAACACCACACAAAAAGATTGTCCACCAGGTTAGAAAAATAGAGCTTAATTTAATAAATAAAACAAGACTAAAACAACAAAAATCCAATCAGTAAAACCAGCTATGAGTTTTTGAAGAATATACTGTAAAATAGTGCCTAAAAGCAGAAAGCACCAACTGCAGCTATCTGGTTACGCAGGACTGGATCAAAGTCAAAGGTTCAGTTCAACCGTGATGGAGCAGTGGTCGGATACAGTCCCAGATTATTCCTGCTGAAGTTTTACCTTCTCGAGTTTTGCACTGAGAGTCCCGTTCACGTTGGAGAGCTTCACAGGGAGCAAGAAGAGGGTGTTGGCGGTGATCGGCATGGCGTGAAGACCTGACAGGGCATTGCAGATGGGTGGGCTGGAGCTTCATTGTGGTGGTCCTCCACTGGCGATCGATGCTTGCTATGTGAAGAGACAGGCAGGCGGCGGCTCATGCTGCATTTCATTGCGAACGGCGTGTACTGGAGCGAACTGGCCCATTCACGGTCACATTGAGCTCAAAACCTTGATTTGAAGAGCCCGCTGGCTCCACTCGAGGGTCAGGAACTGACTGCAGCAAGGACCATGAGCTGGTTGGGGAGTTTTTTTAATGTCCCTGAGGCTCAGATCAGGAGGCCAGCAGACTAGCCCTTTGAGTCACTCTGGGGTCCTGGGTTCAAGATAAATTTGTAGGTCCAGTTCTTCCCCAGGACAGAGGGCAGCAGGTCAGTACAATAGGGAAGCAGTTCCTTTAGAGCAGTGGTCCTTGTAGCAGCAAAGCAGTCCTTCTTCCTGGCAGAGTATTCCCAGGTCCAGAAGTGTACTGAAGAGTTGGTGTTTGAGGTCCAGTATTTATACCCAGTTGTGCCTTTGGTGGTGGTGAAGGTTCTAGAGGTTTCCCTTCGAAGTCCTCAGGCATCCCACCTTCCTTGCCCTGGTTCCAGACTAACTATAAGGGACATGCAGCTCTTTGTGTGGAGACAGGACACAGTCTATTCATGTGTAAGTGGGGCTGTGCCCAGCTCCTCCCTCGTACCCTGTCAGTGATGGCCCATCCAGAAACACCTAAGCTCTCTATTGTGTGTGGCTGTCTGGGAGGAATAGAAAAAGACCAACTGTCAGCTACACCCAGTCATGTGACCAGAGAAAGGATAAAGGCACTAAACCGCTAATGCAAGAAAATGCCAACTTTCTGAAAGTGGCTATTTCAGGATTGCGATTTAAAATCTCAATGATAAGTTAGGATTTTAAATTGGGATTCTAAAGACACCAACCATGGTCTGCTTACCTTTTCCCATTTGGAAATTACTCTTGTAAAATGTAATAAGGGGATTCCAATGTTGTCCTATGGGAGAAGTATCCCTTGCAGTAGTGAAAATTGAATTTAAGAGTCTTTCACTACCAGGACATGTAAAAACTTAAATGTACATGTAAAAACGTAAAAGTACATGTCCAACATTTTAAAAAACATTGGACCCTGCCCTCTGGGCTGTCCAGGGCCTACCCTAGGGGTGACATACGTATTAAAAAGGAAGTATAGGGCCTCGCAAAAGGTTTATTTTGCTAGGTAGAAATGACAGTTCAAAACTGCGCACACAGGCTCTGCAATGGCAGACCTGAGACATGTTTCAAGGGCTACTTAAGTGTGTGGCACAATCAATGCTGCGGGCCCACCAGTAGCATTTAATTTACCTGCACTGGGTACACGTAGTGCCACTTTACTAGGGACTTATAGCTAAATTAAATATGCCAATTGGGGGTAAGTCAATATTACCATGTTTAGAGGAGAGAGTACAAGCACTTTAGCACTGGTTTGTTGTGAGGTTCATAGGCCCTGTGCACAAACACTTCCCTTGTACATGTTCACGTCTAAAGTTGACATCTTTTGAAACTGAGACTATTAGCACACCTTAGCTTGCACATCCCTATAAGATAGTGTACTCGGAAAAGGCTTGTTTACAAATACATTTCTTCATAGGCACATTATTATACCATAGAACATTCTGTTCAAGATCTGGGTACACTCTACAAATTGGCCTTGTTTATTTGGTGACAGCTCTGGGTGGGCAGAATCAACAATGACAGCCAGACCAGTGTTCAGGCACAAAACGAAGGGGTCCAGTTTTAATATATAAACTACACCAAGCCTCTGTTCAGCAGAACAGCATTTTGATAGATTGTCGCAGTTGCCCCATGCCTAAATTCTAACTCAGCTGAATTCCATCACTATCCCGAGAGGGACGACAGCCTGCTCTACAACAAGACTGGCTACCAAATGACACACGCACGCAGGTAAATGAGGAAATAGACCACTCAAGGTATCTGACAGAATAGCATCCACCCTATGCTCTCTAGGATAGGCAGTGCTAGGTAGGAGTACCATTATATGTATTCATATAATTGATGTAACAATAATAATGGTTGAATTATTAATCTTTTTCACCATTCTTGTAATGCTTGTTACTATGCTCTGTTTTCTTCTACTCATAATTGCAGCACACATATTTTACACAAGAATCCAATTGCCTCAATAAATGTTTGGAATGCCAATTTGTGTATTTCTTGTGTCTCCCTTTTGGCATGCCTGTGTTAAAAATGAAAGGGTAGATCTGTTTCCACGATTTCCTTGGGGGAATTAGGGTTGTCATGTTCTGAGGTTGCAGATACCATCAGGTACCCTGTATGGTTTATGGGTCCAGATGGAACTAGGGCAACATATTCTGATGGCATGAGAGGACTCAGACCCCATAGTTTTGATGTTTATGTTGCCCAAATGCACAGTCTCACTGAAATAGTAGCAAACGTACAACAGGTTAGTCCTAAGGCCAGCAAAAATTAATTAAGCAAAAATAGGGGGGAATGCAAAAGGTTTGGGGGTGAGCCTGAAGAGAAAGCCAGGTCCAACATGACCTCCCTCCAGCCTAAAAGTCAGGATAAACTAATCAATACCTTGGTTGACTTACCTGTTTAGGTGATAGAACGTGGACGATGACCCTCTACTACATTGGCAGTTGTCTGTTCTATGCCCTTCTGAATTCAGTTGACTTCCTCTGCCTTACCTCTCCTGAGCCACTGAAGTGACCCATAGGGAACCCTTCTCTTCATTTGTGGACCCCATCTGTGCAGCACCCAACCTTAATTTGCTCATACAGGCGTCCAAGTAGGCAGATATTAGCACCATGGCCAACAAAGTGATGTGGCCCATTCCACCCCTTGGATCACACTTCTGTCCCCAACCCAAGGAAACTCTGCCCATAAGTACAGTAACGGACAGAGGCCACTGACAGCTGTCAGTGTCAGAAGCCAGGCCCCGGGCCTTCCACTGCTAGGTGGAGGCAATAGGTGGGGATATTGTGTAGGCCTCTCGTCCAGCCTTGAGGTTGGCAATGAGTTCCCTATGGGCTCCTGAGGTTTCTCTGACCTCTGAGGTGTCTCAGAGTGGGGGAAAGGCAGTAGCCCAGGGTGTTTTGCACCCTACTTCCACTCTACCTCCGACCAGTTCAGGGGTGATATCCTGACACTGGCCAATCATCCCAGGGTACCCTGAGGCTGAACAGGGAACAGGGGTGAGTTGTCCCTCTCCCTGCCTCTCCATCTAGGCTCCCATACCCTCCGCTTAGGAGTGGTACCCCAGAGAATTGAACCATCAGCACAATCTTAGTGGCTGCCTCTCTCAGGTCTCCTGCCACCAGGGGCACCTCATTCCCCAGAATGCAGTCTATGGGCATCAGGGACTAACTATGACCCTCCCCACTCCACTCCAGGGAACCCAGGGCCATAGGTTGGAAAATGTACTGCCCAGGGGCCTGAGGTACCCTACACGCCTGGCCGGTGTACTGCTCTGGGGAAACTAGCCTTTCCACTATCATGGTCTGGCTAGCCACAGTGTCCCTCAGAGCACTGACTGGAACCCCATTCACTTTAACCTGGTCAAAGTGATGACTCCCACTCTCAGGGATCACCCAAGACTGATTCTGCATCTTGTGGTTGTCCCTGAACCTGATGCGGTATTTTTCATGGACTGGACCCTTTGCACAGAATTTGAAAAGATAAAACTTCCAGGAGAGAAATCTGGGACTGTATCCGACCCGCGCTTTGTACTTTTACCCAGTCCAGCACGATCAGATAGCAGCGATTGGCGCTTTCTGCTTTAAATGCTATTTTACAGTTTATTCTCTAAAAATTAATAGCTCCGGTTCTACTGATTGTATTTTTGTCATTTTGATCTTGTTTTATTCTTTTACATTAAGATCTATTTTCCTAACCAGGTATGGGATTTTTTTATGTGGTGTTTTCATTGTTTTACTGTTTAAAGTGTTGCACAAATATTTTATACATTGCCTTTAAGTTAGGCCTGACTGCTCTGTGCCAAGCTACCAGGGGGTTGAACACAGGTTAACTTGAGATTCGCTAGTGCCTTACCCTGCCTAGGATTGTGATTGCTGCTTGACCAGGGCTCACACCCCTGTCAACCAGTAACCCAACTTCTAGCACCCTGTGTCCTTACTCTTGTACAAGTGATGATCCGAAGGTTTGTATACTGTAGTGCATGTGGGCAGGCAAGGCTCTGTTCTCCACTTCTGAATGAATAAAATCTCTAACGGTGTAAATGATTTCTTATTTATAAGCACTGAAAATTGACTTTAATAAATAGTCAAAATTACCCAGCAAGCAACACCTTTACAAATTCAAACCCTGCTGTTGTAATGTTGGAGAGAAACTTTAAAACAGACAGGGGCAGCTCTGCCATGTGGGCGGAGGAGCGTCGCCCCACTGCTTTCTCGCAGTGTGAGAAGCAGAAACATAAAATGGTATTATAAATACCATTTTATGTTTCTGGTTCTCGCATTGCGAGAAAGCAGAAGGGTTTGGTTGGAGGTGGGCGGGTCTGCTCTAGGGGAGGGGAGGATAGGATAGGATAGTATTTATAAAGCGCACTAAAACCAAAAGGTGTCAAGGCGCTGGGCAAACGGAAGAGAGACCAGCAACAGCCAGCTAAGAGGCAAAGAGCCAGGTCTTCAGAAGCGTCCTGAAGGTTTGGAGTGAGTCAGCCGTGGCGATAGAAGGGGGCAGAGAGTTCCAGAGTTTAGCGGCCACCACTGAGAATGAGGAGGAGTAGCTTGTCCACTGCTGAGGGTGCTGACTGTTTGGTCGGCCCTCTGGGGCCGACCAAACCAGTCATGCACACTCTGCCTTTTCTACATGTAGGCTGCATGCAGCATACATGGAGAAAATGGCCTCCCCATAGACGCCTGGCTGGTCGGCGTCTCGACCAATCACAACGCTGCCATTGCAGCATTGTGATTGGCTATGGGGAGGGGAGGGAGGCTTCCTGCTTCCTGTTCAGGAGAGGAGCAGAGAAGCAGAGACGACACAGGACCGGGCCGGCGAAGGTAAGTTAACTTTTATTTTTTTAAATTTAACCCCCCTGCGGGACCCCCTCCCCGCGCGACCCCCCGCCCCTCACCCGCGAGTTATGCCGGCCGCGACTGAAAATAGATTTGATGATTTATAATATGCTGTGTGTGCACAAATACGTACTTCACTGCTGTATATAACAAACGAAAAGAATGTAATCATGTTATGCTTAAAAGAAAAGCTTGATTTTCATGCATGCACAAGTAATAGATAGCTGAGATACACAGTAAAGAGGAGAACTATGTCTGATTTTAAAACAGGATTTAATTTAACATGTTTTAAAAACGAAAAATCCTATTTGAATCGATGGGAAACCATATAACTATTCCACTCTGACAAATTGCATTGCATAAGAAAGGAACAGTTGATTGTTTTCTTGCAATGTACTCCTTTCAAATCCAAAGTGTGATGTTCTCTTTGCCACAAGATCTATAATTACAATAAAATACATGGCTGAGGCAACAGGAAGATAGGTGACTGTCAGCTCAATCATTACACGTGTGAGTCTCTGGGTCTACTGTAAAGGTTTTATGATAATAATGTGAAAAGGAAAGGAAATGCAGCGAAAACAGAAGCAACTCGCTTTGTTTTAAAACTCCGAGTGGTGCTGAGAAAAGTAACGTCCGTTTTCAGGGACTATTTTCACTATATTTAGCAAACATAAGTTAACCGCGAAAGATGCACAGTTTCAGAAAATACTGGCAAAATAAGTTTGTAGTTATCTCTGATTAACATATGCGTGAAACCAGATGATAAATGGTATTTTTTAATTATGGGCAGGTTCGATCTGTTTCTCCTTTGTCCAGCATGCTGTGATCTTGAAAATGATGCTTAGGCCTCATGAAAATGAAGAGCTGAATTAATCTATGTCATAGAATGTGAGCATCTATAGACTGTTGAAAGCCTACCTTTGGGAGATCAAGCATAAGTGAATGAGCGAGTGTATGCGTAGGTGAGAACATCGTAACCAGTGCTTAATTTGAGCCGGGGCTTTCCGGTGCTAAGCACCAGCACTTAATTGGTTTCCGGTGCTCGGCACCTAATTGTCAACACCATACCGAGAATAGTCTACCACATGGTGGCGCTGCTCATATAATTTAGAGATGAGCAGAACAACGGTTGTTTAGGAATACAATATACATTGAAATTGCAAATACCTGCCTCCCCAGCCATTCCTTTAGCTTTGGGGACCTGGAATAATCTGAACTGTCGCATTTACATGCAAGAGAGATGATTAGTAGTTGTTTTGGCAGCGATGACAAGGGCGATGGGTGGTGCAAGCTGCAGTGGCCTCCCGGTCAGAGCCCTGGCACTTAATATTTTACAAATTAAGCACTGATCGTAACTATGCTCCAGCAGGTACTGTTTTGGCATCTGCTGGTAACATGTTTGTTGGAATTGACTACTGACCTGCTCGAACATCTAATAAAAATCAGCTGCATGAGGATACTAGGAAAGCCCTCCCAGGTGTGCCATCACTAATGCATATCTGAGAGGTCAGTGGCAAGGAGGCCTTTTTAGATACTAGCTACATTAGCTCCACCCCAAGTCTTGACTTGAAACTTGTGCTGCTCTTTGTGAGGTAACAAACAATCTATGTTGCTAATGCCTGAGGGACAAAAAATATTCTTACACCACTCACCCTTAAAAGTCAAGCCAATAGACTAAAATATACCTGTCTTTAAGCCAATTCACCTGCACTCAAGGGGTCAGCTACTACCAAAAAGAACACCCAAACAAACCTTTATCTGTTCATCTTATACACCATTTCCTTCTAATGTTTCATTATAAATTACCAATATTCTTTGGGTGAACTGGGAGCAAATGAATTCAATTTTCCAGGAGAGTTACAATTTTGTTTTTAATCTGTACTTTAGGAGCATTACGAAATGAGAGATGGTGCATAAAAGGTTAGTGTGTTAGACAAGTGCTTCCACAATCTTCAACACAGCTATTCAGGAACACCTTTTCCAGCTCAAGCCTGACAAAGCAATGCAAAACAATTAAAAGCTGCATAGCAATGTACAGAAAAAGGGTTTCAAACAGACTGCCCGTTGTTACCCAAGCACAACCAGTGCATCAATTGTGAGAAAAGAAACAATCACTACAGACAAAAGCCTAACCATCCTCAAACAATTAAAAATAGAGTACCTGAATAACTGTGTATTTTAAGCAAAATTCAAATATATTATTTTGCCATCATTGTTCCTTCATTTGGACCTTGATCTGGGTCTAGGTTCAGTCAATGGAGGGATTTGACATACTTGTGGTAAAATCTGGGGCCTCTGAAGAACATTACCTATACCCTCAAACATTTGGGGACTCATCTTTCAGGCTGGAGTCCCGAAATGTTGCCTGAAGATGCCTGAAAGCAGATTTTCCTTCAGAGAGGTATGATAAGTTCTTGCTTTAAGAGGTCTCCTATTTAAGAAAATGCTCTTAGTGGATGAAGGCACTTACAGAGACAGGATGGTGGATCCTTGGATTGATGGAGCAAACTATCCTGGGAAGTACTTTTAATGATTGCCTTTTTATTTAGAGCAGACGGATGAAGTCAGTGACCTGGGATTAGCTAAAGGATTCTCTTGATGAAGGCCATCTGAACTGAACAACATTTTCTGGGCATGGACATGTAGCGATAGAAACAGAGGTTCTTCATCCTTGGATCAGTGCAGCAGCTTTATAATGTTGGTCTTTTGGTGGGCGCAATGGGGTGGTTGGTGGTGTTAGTACAGAGAGTAGAAGTAAAGTCCCAATTTTTATATTCTTCATTGTGGCATTCATAGCTGTTTAATATTTGTGGGATTTAAGCTTCTGTAGTAAATGCAGCCAATTGACAAACCTCTTTGCATACCTTTGAGCCAAAACTGGTTTGTGACAATTTGTTTCCCTCTATATTCCAGACTCAGTCTTTGGAGTTAAACAAATCGGCACTTTCTAAAGTGCTGAGCAAGGATCTTCCACAGAGATACACGATTTATTGTGGAGAACAACTTAACACATCTCATACCAGCAGGGACTGGTGCATCATGCAGAAGCCAGGAACATTTTTTATAAAGACGCATTTTCCTTTAAAGTGTTCTGCTTTGTCTGAAGCCAATTACTGAAATATATATCAGATAACGTGCATCCCAGCATGGTGCTTTGTGCTCCATTTGTGAAGTGGAGCACTCATTCTGCACCTCTATATAAAAAGTACCCACCAAGATGAATATTATCAGTCAGCCTAGTGAACTAGTTATGGACATACTGACATGGTTAATCCAAACACCACACTGACACCACACAAATGCATTAAAATATAAAACTTTTTATTTTTTAGAATCATTGACCAACTATGATTCTAATTGGGATTTTTTAAAATTCTATAAAAGAAGGTATGTGATAGTATTCAAATGTCATATGCGCATTCATCCAGCATTTTGTTTTTCAGGATATGGCTGTGGCTTATCAAATGTCAAGCATCTTCCATCTTAATGAAATATGGTTCACCAATATTTTACTCACATCGGCACACTGACATTTAGAGCCAAAGGACTGATGATGAAGATGAGAGGTTGGAGCACTGAGGTACCTCTAGGAGCAAGGCTGAAGCTCCGACTGGAAAACAACTAGCCCTACATTTTATTGGCAGTTGGAAAACAAGCTACAGAGAATTCATTAATGCGGTGGCATTGTCTAAACGAAAATCTTTGTCCAACTATTCGTTCTGCATTGTAACCTGAAAGTATCTAATTGTACCAAGCTGGACCCAATGCTACCTGGAGGCTCTCTGCACTTCATGAAGTACATACTGAAAAATACTGACAAATACTTCCAGGGACTTTGCACAAACCAATTGGTTTTAAAATGCCAAGGGGCATATTTACTAGGAAACTGTCGGAACGCAGTGTTAAGCCAAGAAGGCTAACGCCGGGCTCCGACAGTTTCCAAACACAGGGAGGCATTTCTCCTCGTTTCCCCTGGTCTTAACTTTGCTGCTGCCCCATATTTACGCGACGCTTGCAACACCCATTGCCCACCCCTTTCACCCTAAGTGTAGCATGAAAGGGGGCCAGATTCAGAAGGCGGCGTTAAGTCACGTTAAGTGGCTTGAAGCTGCCTTGTGAATAAGGCGAAGCCCCTATTGCCACAGGAACGTCGGAAAAAGTGACGTTTCTGTGGTGATAGGGGCTTGTAAGTATGCCCCCAAATGTGTAATTGATTTGGAAGGGGATTTGTGGGAGTATTGTTGCGTGCAGCAGCCTCTCAACTTCATTTATCTTGTTTGGCTAACTGTGCATACTCAGTGAATTTTGGTGACAAAACCCAAACTTATCACACTTTTTTATTCATTACGAACATTTCTTGTTCTTTTTCCTGAAACTAGCATTTCAATTATTTTACTTTTCATTAGAAGAGGAGAAAATATGTCTATGCACTACAATGTAGGGGCGTGGGCCAATGCCAAGAGGGGTGCGGCACAGATCTCTATCTCCACTGATTTCTATATATATAACTTCTGCAGTCTAGTGGACTTTTTATCCTCCTGGCAGGCAGCTGGGGCTTTGGGTGCATGGGGGGGAAGCACAAAGCCAGGTGGGTTGTCCTCCCACTCAATTCCATTTTCTTTTATCATGTTTCCCTAGTGTCTTGTGAGCTTTCTGTCTCCTGGGGTGGGTACACTGGGTCAAATCCCATATCAATCCCCCGGGAGGGACAGAAACACTGTATCTATGTGTATGGTACTTCTATAGTGCGAACCTAGACAAAAGGCAGGGGAGCACTGGACATGGCCAAAGACAAGCATAAATCCAATGAGTAAAAGAAGAGGTAGCTGGGTTGTGGTTAGTGAATGCATTATGCATTGTGGTTCATAATGCATTTATTATTCTCTTTAAAGAGTTGAGTCTTAAACTCTTTCCTAAATTGGCGCAGCATTGTGGAAGTCGTGATGAATATGAGGATGCTGTTCCAGATCTTGGATGCATAGATGGGAAAGGCCTGCATACTTTTCCTTAACACTTCTTAGTCTGAAGTCTGATGGTGTCCTGGCTGTGGGTGTGCCAAGAACAATCAGAGCTGGTGAGCTTGTCTGCAAGATAAGCTGGTGTGATGGTTGTGATGGCTTTGTAAGTGATGCAGCTGGTTTTGAAGATGTGTGGGCTGTAAAGGGGAGCCAATTGTGTTCCATCAGAATGGGGTGATATCACTGGATGAGCTGCAGTGGGTCAGAACTCACAATGCCTGTTTGGACAGCACCCCATCTCATTCCTTTGACAAAAAAATACATATATTCTCTGATGTGTAGTAAGCCTTTTGTCCCCCTTATGCAGACAAATCCTCAATATCCACCCCAAGGAGGCAGAAAGACTGTCTGTGCCTTTGATGGGTGGAGGCAGCCCAATGCCAGACAACCTGGCCTACTACTCCTTTCCTTTGTCAATGTTTTTCCTGGAGTTAGGGGACTTTCTGCCCCCTGCAGACATGCCAGGGGCACATTCACCCAATCTGCCCTTAAAAGGACAGAAAGACTATCTGAGGTCTAAGTGTGTGTGGGGAGCCCAATGCCAGATTGGCAGACCCCTCATCCCATTCCTGTTTTAAATTGTTCTCCCTAGTGTCTAGTGAATTTTCTGCCATCATGTGATGGTCTGATTGGGTAGCAAATCCTGCACTATACACTCCTAGTGGGGAAGAAAGACTGTCTGGGCTCTAGGTGTGTCAGGATAGCCTGAGACATATGTGCTGGCCCCTCACCCGGTTCTGTTTTCTTTGAAATTGCTTTCCATGGTGTCAAATGAATTTTTGGGCCCTTGGGATGCTCACACTTTATAAACTGTGGGAATGGGGGCAGCACAATGCCAGATGGATCAGCCCTTCAACCCTAACGCTTTTTAATAGGTTCCATGCAGTCTAGTGTGCTTTTCCACTCCCTGCAGTAGTTTCGGAGTGGCCAGATGCCAAACAAGCTGGCTTCTCATGCCATTCCTTTTTTAAAATTGTTTTCCTTGGTGCTAGTGGACTTTCACCCCTTTCCACCCGGGCAGGCAGATTAGGAGTAAATACCCCATCCCCCCATGGGGACACAAAAGACTAAGTTTCCTGTGTGGTGGGGGAGCATAAATCCATGCTACGGGGTGCTCCACCATGATAATGAGCCTGGTGGCCCAGTGGTGTGGATTCTCCCTCAGGGATTGACCATGTGCCCGCCTCCCCGAGCAGGAATCCAATAGGAGAAGTACCATTAGAATGGGAAGACTTTATCCTTTCCAGTGGTACAACTCACATCCAAATCTGTGTTTTAGTCATTAGTCACACTGAAAGCATCCAGAGCTGAAAATTCTGTCAGCTGTAATTTTCACAGTTGATTGACATTACGAAAAGCCACAGCTTGCAGGGAAATCTTTTTGCTTGAAGTCCAAGGTGAATATCTCAGAGGGGAATCCCTATGGTGCAACCATTCCTGGGTGCTTGAACTTGATCTCTCCAACCACAGCACCCATTTAGTTGCATGGTGGACAGGTTCATGTCCATCGCACCCACATGCTCAATATTGCTATGTATTATTATCTTTTGACTGGTGTAAGGTATTAAGAAAGCATTTTAGATGTGAAGACAAAACTCCCCAAATTGAAAACATAATTGGGATTTTTAAAGTTATGAGAGATTGAATTTTACATTTTTATAAACTCATGGATAAATGGAGAACCACAGTGCATGTGACTTTGTCAGGAGTCATCAACTTCTCTGGTGTCTACCACATTCTAACCACAGGAAGGAAAGTATGGGAACAAATTGTGGTGCACAGAGGATATAGCAAATCGGAAGAAAGTGTCCACTCAAAACTCTTACTGGGGCCTTACCTCGTTCCTCTGCTTCAATTATCTGTGGGACTATTATTTTCTTCAGAGGAGTGGAAATAAAGGGTTGGAGATACTGAACTAGGCAGAGGATGCATGCTCCAAAGGAGTCTGCAATCATCTTCATTGTTGTCTGGGAACAAAACACCAACTGCTGATATGTCATTGACAAGAACTCAGTGTCACAGACTTCATCCTGTTACATAAATTGAGGTGTGGGGCACCGACACAGCAAAGAATTGGTTCATGGTCATCTCCGATAGCAACCTAGTATGGCCCTTCATAATGCCATGGTAGACCCATTCAACCATCAACAATACTTGAGAACACATAACATTATTATTATTCCTTCTACTGCAGAATAACTAAGAGAATTATCATGACTTTTGGTTTGTCTCTCCACAAACACAACACATAGACTCATCAGTGAGCAAAAGGTTTGATTTATTGGGCTCATGAAGGTTCACAGGCACAGTGGAGTCTCTGATCAGCTGTGGAAGATGCAAAATGCGTTCCCATCCTAGAATGCCTAGAAGCTAAAACATCCTAGCTACAGAAAAAGTCTGCAGGATCCTGGAGAAATTCTTGTTGCCTATCCCAGTGGAGGAATGAAAGGACTTTGTTGCCACTTTTTGAGTCTGTGGGGACCTGGCAGGATCTGTGCCCCATGCATTTTCTTTGACTCTATCCTGAAGAGTGATTTCACCCAATGCACTGAAGGAGGTCCACTTGATATGCTGCCCTGTGCGAAAGAAAGAGGGCAGTAATGCACTATATTTACCAATATATGGCACATTGCTGCTCTCTGTGTGCATACGGCACACAATGTGCTGCCTAGCACCAACACAGGCACCCTTGTGCCATGGTGCAAGGGTGCCTGCATTGCAGACATGATTGTTTTGTGCAAGAAAGAAGACAAAAACAATCCTCTGATGCGTTTTCCGCTTTCTAAGTGTGTTGCAGAATGCAGCACAATTATTAAGAGGAAACAACGAGGGGTTAAGATATTTCTCCTCATTGTGCCTCCCCAGGGAAGGCGTAGCATTTTGACACATTCCTAAGTCTTGATAAATCTGGAAATATGCCAACATCGATGGGTGGATGTGTGGATGTGTGGGAACACCCATGCTCCACCCATGGAATGACTTCCCAGGGACAGAGTAATGCAAGGCAGTGACTTGTTCAGCCTTGCGTTACTCCAGATTTACCAAGCAACGAAGGGCCATGCAAGGTAGCCTTGTACTGCTTGGTAAATCTGACTTTAGTATTGTGTTGTCCTTGTGGCACGATGCATGATGCAAGGGCAACACATTACTATTATAAATCTTGCCTCAGTGTTGAAGGCTTGCTGCATTACGACAGACGCACAGCTCACATCTTCTATGGTCGCTAACTTTATGCCAGCCCACTTAACCTCTACATGAACTCTTAGTGCACTGATGTCATCCCTTGAGTGGGGTTTCTATTCCAAAGTAATTATTTATATAGATTTTGCACATTGTTTTACATTTAACCCCTGCATCCAAATAGGAGTTGGAATTTATCATCCCTAAAAGGACTGTTTTCTCCCCTTTCCCTTTCCATTTATTACATTACATTTCTATGGGATTTAGGTAATTAATTTTCATTTTGCTTCCTAAAACTTGGTTTAGATTTTTAAATTATATCTCAACTGTTTTGCTATTTTAATTTTCTGCTACAACACGTATAGCTCTCATATTTCTTAAAACTAATCTTTGGACTCATCCTACCTACCTAAGATGAGGCAGAGGGTCCCCCTACGAATAAACGTGATTTACCCTAGAGAATCCCAAGATCCTGTGCTGCTGGTGCTTCATCAAAGTTCACATTAGGACTGTGGCCTTTCTCTCCCATAACCTGCACAGTGGATACCTTATAATTTCTATAGAAACCTCAATGATGTCATTCTCTAGAGAAACGGAATTCCTAACATCTACTTTTATTATGACTGCCAACTGTCTGTGTTTAAAGTAAAAAACTGAAATTCATTCACATTAGAGAAATAATTTGTTGCATAGGGAACCATGTTGAATTTAGACATGATTACTTCTGTGTTTTTGACTACATTGTTTTTTATTGAGGAACATACCTAGTATTGTTCTGCTCTACCATTAAAATAAGGTGTCAGCTTTGGTGTGTGTCTTTAATATGGTTATGTAGCAAAGCCAAGAAATATTAGCCTTACATATATATAGAAACTACACTACCCTTATGATTTCTCCCACATGACAAAATCATAGGTGCACACAGCTGGTTTTCCTGTAAGTGTCACAAGATCAAATAAATTAGAACAAAGTAGGTGAGGTCCATATAGTGAAACATTTTACACCACGTTCTCTTTCATTTGTAAAGCAAATCATATTTAAGAATGGTCATAAATAATATCCATTTGTTAATTTCTAAAGAAAGAATATGCATATATATATATATATATATATTCACTGAAAAAAACAAAGGTTACAGGGGTGTCATAGTTAGGCTCAGATTTCACTTATACAAAACCATAGAGCTTTAGTAGATATAGTTACCTGAGTTAACTGTAACTTACACCCCTGCAATGCACTACTTATGACCTCACATATTACATCTCTGATGACATGGTCAGTGACATCACTGATGACATCACTGATGACATCCCAAAATGACATCACTGATGGCATCATCCCATGACTAAGTGTTTCATAAATGTTTCTGAGACATAAAGATATATACTAAGCTACAGCATAAGTTAAATAAATATTCTTTCTGTACTAGTAATTAGTCACACTATTTCTAACATATCTAATCTGAGTGACTGTGTGACTATATGTATTAGTGTGTGAGTGGATGTCTGAGTGGCTGTAAGGGTGTATGAGTGGGTGTCTCAGTTGCTGCAGGATTTGTTAGGGGTTATGTGAGTAGCTATATGGGTGAGGGAGTCGTGTGTGAGTGGTTGTATGGGTGAGTAGCTGTTTTAGTGTGTGTATAGGTAAGTGAGTATGTGTGAGTGGTTGTATAGGAGACTGAATGTGTGTGTTAGTGGTTGTAAGGGTGTGGGTGTGTGTTTGAGGGGTTGTATGGATATGTAAAGGTTGTATGGATATGTAACTGGATCTGTGGATGTGTGAATGTTTGTATTGAGTGTGAGGCTGTGTCAGTGGCTGTATGGGTAAATGAGTGGGTGTGACTAGCTGTGTTGATGAGTGAGTGGCAGTGTGAGTGGCTGTATGGGTGAGTGTGTGGGTGTGTGAGTACCTGTATAGTCACTGAAAAAATAAAGGTTAAAGTGTCTTTAAAGCTCAAGTGTCAGTTAAAACATACTGTTTTAAACAAACAAAACCACTGAAATGCACCAGTTATAGTTATTGAAAGTAACTATAACTCATGTCCGATGGGGAATGCTCAAGGCACCTACATACCACTCAATAGACTCCCCCGGCTATTGATGCCTTACATGAAATTTGTGCCTTTCCATTATAACATTTTTGTTTTTCTTAAAATGGGTATAGTGCATTTTAATAGCAGTGGCATACTGATCCAGCACATCCCCTTCACCCATCACATTTGATACCGGTAAGTATTTTGAGATTTTGCAGTCCTCTGGACCTAAAGCGTGTCCCAAAATTGCATATGTCTTCTTTTGAGTAAATATCACTCCCTTAATGGCCTCCAAATAGGCTGGAAACCCTTCCTTCCACTGCTGCCAGTCAGTCTGTGGAGTACCTGGTGTAGTTAAAAGGCCTAAGTTGGAGTAATGTTTTGCAGAACACTGACACTGAAACCCGTTACAATACCACTCCCTAACAGTTAAAATGAGTCTTGCACACAGCAGTGCTCAACAACCACCTAAGCACTGCAGTAGATCCACACAAACAAAACATTGGGCCTGATTCACAGAACTAACTTACGTCAAAAACGTAAACGTAAAGTTAGTACTTTTTAGGTATTCACAGAATACACTTACTCATTTTGGTATTTACAGAAGTTAGTAGCCCTAACTTTAGGACTCCTAAATGCCTTCTGTGAATACCGAAAGTCTTAAAGTTAGGATTTTTCTCAGTTTAGGAGTAGTAAAGTTACTATTCACAGAAGGCATTTAGGAGTCCTAAAGTTAGGACTACTAACTTCTGTGAATACCAAAATGAGTAAGTGTATTCAGTGAATACCTAAAAAGTACTAACTTTACGTTTACGTTTACGTTTTTGACGTAAGTTAGTTCTGTGAATCAGGCCCAATGTTTTTGCTGATATGGTGGCAGTCAATCAGAACCTCTGTGGTGTGAAATAACTATATTTTTTTTACCTTCATTTCTTGAAAACTACTCAATGGATTTACACCAAAGTACAACAAAGCATGCTTTCTGGACCAAGATCTATCTTTCAGCCAAATTTGGTGTACTTCTGTTCGGCAGTTTTAGCTGTGTCTAATTTTCCTATGGAAAAATTAATGGGGAAAACACATTTTGAGATCCCCTTTTTGTCAGCCCCTGCTTGATGGATCACATTGAAACTTTTCAGAAAGGAGCTCAGGTGGGTGATACTTTGTTTTGGACATTTTTGTGAAGATTCGTCAGACAGTGCCAAAGTAATTAGCGATTGCCACTTGGATATATATATATGTGAGCAAGGTGGTACATCCACCGAAACGCGTCGGGCCGCCTTCTGAATTAAAGTTTGGTGTTTATTCATCCACGGTGCCGGCGCCTGCTTCTAATGGGGTAGCGGGTCTGATATTGATATATATATATATATATATATATATATATATATTAACAGAAGAGCTGAAGCCCAGTTCCAGAAACACGGTATTTATTCCAAGAAACAGCAACACATTATGTTTTCATGTCCTTACGCGTTTCGGCGTCAATACAGCCTTGATCAAAGGTGAAAATAGTTCAAATGCAAAGTGCGTTCAAGCGTGCTTTAAAGCCATTCAGTCACATGACTCAATAAAAAATACATTTCCCATAGTGCATTTTAGAACTCATTTTATTTTATATATATATATATATATATATATGATATTCAACAAAGTGCCTTTCAGCTTCAAAGGTGCACTTGCGTCCGTGTGACCCATGAACAGCCTATGAATAAGAGGCAAGTCCGCCTTGAAACGGGTCAGGCACCATAAAAGAAAGAGGCAAAACGAAGCGATTTGTCACTTACCAAGCCGGATGGCAGGCCGAACGTCGAGTGCACCTTTGAAGCTGAAAGGCACTTTGTTGAATATCATATTGTACACGGCCGCCTTGCCGTGAAAGGAGCACCATCCCCTGAAGAGGAGAGGCTGTGGGTTGGAACTGGTCTCAACCCAGTCAGCGCGTGAAGCCAGTGCAAATTATGATCGCTTTGTGAATCCTCATCCTACTTAAGGAAGAAATGTTGTTTTAAAGAAATGGTTTGCTACGGAACCCACTCAGGGTACAATATGAACTTTCCAGACAGGACTACTCTTCCCATCATGCACCAAATTTTTACATGCACTTAGCACAGCCCAAGGGGGGCCGTTAACCAATGGAAAGCATGCCAAGTATAATTGAATAGTGGAAAACCTCCGTGTGACCCATGAACAGCCTATGAATAAGAGGCAAGTCCGCCTTGAAACGCGTCAGGCACCATAAAAGAAAGAGGCAAAACGAAGCGATTTGTCACTTACCAAGCCGGATGGCAGGCCGAACGTCGAGTGCACCTTTGAAGCTGAAAGGCACTTTGTTGAATATCATATTGTACACGGCCGCCTTGCCGTGAAAGAAGCACCATCCCCTGAAGAGGAGAGGCTGTGGGTTGGAACTGGTCTCAACCCAGTCAGCGCGTGAAGCCAGTGCAAATTATGATCGCTTTGTGAATCCTCATCCTACTTAAGGAAGAAATGTTGTTTTAAAGAAATGGTTTGCTACGAAACCCACTCAGGGTACAATATGAACTTTCCAGACGGGACTACTCTTCCCAGCATGCACCAAATTTTTACATGCACTTAGCACAGCCCAAGGGGGGCCGTTAACCAATGGAAAGCATGCCAAGTATAATTAAATAGTGGAAAACCTCCGTGTGACCCATGAACAGCCTATGATTAAGAGGCAAGTCCGCCTTGAAACGCGTCAGGCACCATAAAAGAAAGAGGCAAAGCAGAAGCGATTTGTCACTTACCAAGCAGGATGGCAGGCCGAACGTCAAGTGCACCTTTGAAGCTGAAAGGCACTTTGTTGAATATCATATTGTACACGGCCGCCTTGCCGTGAAAGGAGCACCATCCCCTGAAGAGGAGAGGCTGTGGGTTGGAACTGGTCTCAACCCAGTCAGCGCATGAAGCCAGTGCAAATTATGATCGCTTTGTGAATCCTCATCCTACTTAAGGAAGACATGTTGTTTTAAAGAAATGGTTTGCTACGGAACCCACTCAGGGTACAATATGAACTTTCCAGACGGAACTACTCTTCCCATCATGCACCAAATTTTTACATGCACTTAGCACAGCCCAAGGGGGGCCATTAACCAACAGAAAGCATGCCAAGTATAATTGAATAGTGGAAAACCTCCGTGTGACCCATGAACAGCCTATGAATAAGAGGCAAGTCCGCCTTGAAACGCGTCAGGCACCATAAAAGAAAGAGGCAAAACGAAGCGATTTGTCACTTACCAAGCCGGATGGCAGGCCGAACGTCGAGTGCACCTTTGAAGCTGAAAGGCACTTTGTTGAAAATCATATTGTACACGGCCGCCTTGCCGTGAAAGGAGCACCATCCCCTGAAGAGGAGAGGCTGTGGGTTGGAACTGGTCTCAACCCAGTCAGCGCGTGAAGCCAGTGCAAATTATGATCGCTTTGTGAATCCTCATCCTACTTAAGGAAGAAATGTTGTTTTAAAGAAATGGTTTGCTACGGAACCCACTCAGGGTACAATACGAACTTTCCAGACAGGACTACTCTTCCCAGCATGCACCAAATTTTTACATGCACTTAGCACAGCCCAAGGGGGGCCGTTAACCAATGGAAAGCATGCCAAGTATAATTGAATAGTGGAAAACCTCCGTGTGACCCATGAACAGCCTATGAATAAGAGGCAAGTCCGCCTTGAAACGCGTCAGGCACCATGAAAGAAAGAGGCAAAACGAAGCGATTTGTCACTTACCAAGCCGGATGGCAGGCCGAACGTCGAGTGCACCTTTGAAGCTGAAAGGCACTTTGTTGAATATCATATTGTACACGGCCGCCTTGCCGTGAAAGGAGCACCATCCCCTGAAGAGGAGAGGCTGTGGGTTGGAACTGGTCTCAACCCAGTCAGCGCGTGAAGCCAGTGCAAATTATGATCGCTTTGTGAATCATCATCCTACTTAAGGAAGAAATGTTGTTTTAAAGAAATGGTTTGCTATGGAACCCACTCAGGGTACAATATGAACTTTCCAGATGGGACTACTCTTCCCAGCATGCACCAAATTTTTACATGCACTTAGCACAGCCCAAGGGGGGCCGTTAACCAATGGAAAGCATGCCAAGTATAATTGAATAGTGGAAAACCTCCGTGTGACCCATGAACAGCCTATGAATAAGAGGCAAGTCCGCCTTGAAACGGGTCAGGCACCATAAAAGAAAGAGGCAAAACGAAGCGATTTGTCACTTACCAAGCCGGATGGCAGGCCGAACGTCGAGTGCACCTTTGAAGCTGAAAGGCACTTTGTTCAATATCATTTTGTACACGGCCGCCTTGCCGTGAAAGGAGCACCATCCCCTGAAGAGGAGAGGCTGTGGGTTGGAACTGGTCTCAACCCAGTCAGCGCGTGAAGCCAGTGCAAATTATGATCGCTTTGTGAATCCTCATCCTACTTAAGGAAGAAATGTTGTTTTAAAGAAATGGTTTGCTACGGAACCCACTCAGGGTACAATATGAACTTTCCAGACGGGACTACTCTTCCCAGCATGCACCACATTTTTACATGGACTTAGCACAGCCCAAGGGGGCCCGTTAACCAATGGAAAGCATGCCAAGTATAATTGAATAGTGGAAAACCTCTGTGTGACCCATGAACAGCCTATGAATAAGAGGCAAGTCCGCCTTGAAACGCGTCAGGCACCATAAAAGAAAGAGGCAAAACGAAGCGATTTGTCACTTACCAAGCCGAATGGCAGGCCGAACGTCGAGTGCACCTTTGAAGCTGAAAGGCACTTTGTTGAATATATATATATATATATATATATATATATATATATATATATATATATATATATATTCACTGAAAAAACCATAGGTTTCAGACACGTTATAGTTAGAAATTAGCATTTAAAAAACCTTAGAAATTCACTGAAAAAACCATAGGTTTCAGGGGCGTTATAGTTAGTTGGACATTTTACTCGTACAAAACCATAGAAATTCCCCCTTTATAGTTAGTTCAGCTAACTATAACTCATGTAGCCCGCAATGCACTGCTGATGACGTCACATATTACATCACTCATGACATGGTCAGTGACATCACTCATGACATCACTGATGACATCTCAAATGACATCACTGATGACATCAATGATGACATCATCCTTGTGATAGAGTGGCAGACCTCCTCTCACCCTAATATAACCTTTGATACACACACTCAAAAATACAAACTAACATTTTCAAAACAATGGACATACCAATACCAGTTACAACACACCTATTCAGTAATTCCAAGATCTACACACACATCCACACAGTCACTCATACATGTACTCACTCATCATATGTACTCATACACCTATGCATCCTGTTACACACCGCCACTCATCCATAGAGTTACTCACACACATAGTCACACATGCAAACAAAGTATCAAACATCCATTTACTTGCATATACAGTTATACACACACTACCACACTTACTTCTACAGAAACTTACACATACTTACTCTCTTAAACAATCACTTATAGAAACACCTTCTTATTTGTACAGGAACTCTTCCAATCTCTCACTCTCACATATACTCACTTATATACACCAATACTCACATATACTAGTTTAAAACATATGTAGTTACTCATAAAGATACTATTGAGACAGTCATTCACTCACTAACATACCCATACACATACTCATCCACCTATACAGTCCTGCACACATGCTGTCTTCAACACATACAAACAGTGAGTCACTCATTCATGCATCTATGCACTAAGTAATACCCCCCACCGAACCATACAGACACTCATACTGATACTCAAAAAACCAACTAATAACCCATCTAGACACTCATGTAGCTACTCACCAACCCATGCAGCCACTTATACACAAAGTGAGAGACTGATACAGATATTTTCATATTTAAACATTACTCACTAACCCATGTATTCACTAAGATACACTTAGTCAGTTATACAATCAATTTTACAAAAAAAATCATCCATTTAGACACTTATATACCCATTTATTCTTCCATCGACCTTGAGATATACATATATAAAACATATTTAATTTTCAGAAAAACACACATTCACTGGATGATGTCATCAGTGATGTCATCTGTGATGTCATTTGAGATGTCATCAGTGATGTCATGAGTGATGTCACTGACCATGTCATGAGTGATGTAATATGTGACGTCATCAGCAGTGCTTTGCGGGCGCGCGAGTTATAGTTAGCTGAACTAACTATAACGGGGAATTTCTATGGTTTTGTACGAGTGAAATGTCAACTAACTATAACGCCCCTGAAACCTATGGTTTTTTCAGTGAATTTCTAAGGTTTTTAAATGCTAATTTCTAACTATAACGTGCCTGAAACCTATGGTTTTTTCAATGAATTTCTAAGGTTTTTTAAATGCTAATTTCTAACTATAACGTGCCTGAAACCTATGGTTTTTCAGTGAATATATATATATTTATTATACTATGTATACATGTGAAAATGTCTCGGTCCCCTGTTTGCCTCGGTGGCACGGAAAAAATGGGTGGAACTGACGTCAGCACGCCGACGAGGTCCTCTTATGGCTCCGATGACGTCATACGGTGTCGCGAGCGGAGCCGTGCTCGTTGACGTGGGAGAGCTAGGAAAGAATTTCCGTGGATTGCTGGTGCAGGGGATATTCACCTAAGTGTTCAGGCTAATCCTTTGGGAGCAACTGTTTATGTTGCCACTCCAGAAACCGAAACCAGTGATCCGAGGGCAGAGGCCCTGCAGATGGCACACGAGGTGGGGTGCCCAGTCGTGTGCACCGGCGGGGCAGCGAAGTGACAAGCACCACAAACCACAAAAAAGGTAACGAGGGCACTGAATAACACAGGATCTTCTCTTTGTATCTGGCAGGAACAACGTAGTTAAAATGCCCTAGTACCAAAATGTAGGATTAGTGCTACAACGGTCTTCAAGAGGACCTGCGATGCCGCTTCTGCCTCCCGTACCCTGGAGGCGCCACATGGGTCACGCAGTACGGTCATACTGCGGTGGGACGCACACTCGTTGACCTCTCATGGCACTGCTCCACACTTCAGGGAGGACGCTTTCCATTAGCTATGTTTTCTGATGACATGTCGCGCCGGCCCCGTCCAACAACAGAACTCCTTTAGATCCAAACAGACTCTTCCATTCTCTCACCAGAAGTGAAACCAGGCCACGTGGACACTTTCACAATACAACAGCCGGGAATGCACTTTTCGGTAAAAAAACCACATTCCTTCCTCCTAATTAATCAAATAAACGTCTCACTGAAGAACAGGGGCCAGCTTCAATCGGTAAACAGCCGTTACAACGACTTTTTTACTTTGCGATACCATTACAACGCATGCATTACCACGCATGCGTTGTACATCACGAAGTCATTACTATGCATTTTTTTAGAACGCATGGTCATTTACCACGCATGCCTTTACAACGAATTTTGTTGTAAAGGTATGTATGGTAAATGACCATGCGTTCTCAAAAACATGTAGATGATCCATGTCGTTGTAAGGAAACAGAGGCTGTTCCGTTTCCTCACAATGACGTGCACCGCCCCTCAGAGATGACGTGAAGCAGGAACCACGAGAAGAGAGGAACCATGAGGAGTGAGAGGTAAGGGGGATTGGGATTGGGGTGGGGGTTTCTTTTCTAGGGTTTAGGGTAGTGCAGTGGTGTTTGGGTGGTGTAGGGGGTTGTGCTGGGGGTAGTGTTTTAGGGTTTAGGGTAGTGCAGTGGTGTTTTGGTAGTGTAGGGGGTCGTGCTGGGGGAAGTGTTTTAGGGTTTAGGGTAGTGCAGTAGTGTAGGGGGTCGTGCTGGGGGTAGTGTTTTAGGGTTTAGGGTAGTGCAGTGGTGTATGGGTAGTGTAGGGAGTCGTGCTGGGGTAGTGTTTTAGGGTTTAGGGTAGTGCAGTGATGTTTGAGTAGTGTAGGGGGTCATGCTGGTGGTAGTGTTTTAGGGTTTAGGGTAGTGCAGTGGTGTTTGTGTAGTGTAGGGGTCATGCTGGGGGTAGTGTTTTATGGTTTAGGGTAGTGCAGTGGTGTTTGGGTAGTGTAGGGGGTCATGCTGGGGGTAGATTTAGGGTTTAGGGTAGTGCAGTGGTGTTTGGGTAGTGTAGGGAGTCGTGCTGGGGGTAGTGTTTTAGGGTTTAGGGTAGTGCAGTGGTGTTTGTGTAGTGTAGGGGGTTGTGCTGGGGGTAGTGTTTTAGGGTTTATGTTAGTGCAGTGGTGTTTGGTTAGTGTAGGGGGTGTTGCTGGGGTAGTGTTTTAGGGTTTAGGGCAGTGCAGTGGTGTTTGTGTAGTGAAGGGGGTCATGCTGTGGGTAGTGTTTTAGGGTTAGGGTAGTGCAGTCGTGTTTGTATAGTGTAGGGGGTCGTGTTTTAGGGTATAGGGTAGTGCAGTGGTGTTTGGGTAGTGTAGGAGGTCATGCTGGGGTTAGTGTTTTAGGGTTTAGGGTAGTGCAGTGGTGTTTGGGTAGTGTAGGGGGTCGTGCTGGGGGTAGTGTTTTAGGGTTTAGGGTAGTGCAGTGGTGTTTGTGTAGTGTGGGAGGTCATGCTGAGGGTATATTTAGGGTTTAGTGTAGTGCAGTGGTGTTTGGTAGTGTAGGGAGTCGTGCTGGGGTAGTGTTTTAGGGTTTAGGGTAGTGCAGTGGTGTTTGGGTAGTGTAGGGAGTCGTGCTGGTGGTAGTGTTTTAGGGTTTAGGGTAGTGCAGTTATGTTTGGGTAGTGTAGGGTGTCGTGCTGGGGGTAGTGTTTTAGGGTTTAAGGTAGTGCAGTGGTGTTTGGGTAGTGGAGGTGGTAGTGTTTTAGGGTTTAGGGTAGTGCGCCCAACCAGCCACAATATCCGTGGACAAAGGGGATCCTGACTCTTTGGAACGCTCCGTCAATTGAATAATTTGGGTCAAGGGCCCTACCACGTCCAAGACCTATCAATTCCTTTCTTGGGATCCCTCATATACTTGGAGAAAAAGGTACATAGTTTCTCATCAATTTCAGGTATGTGTGCCACCTTCCCCTTCAGTGAGGGCCTGGGGCATTCTCCCCTCATCCTATTCCTGACCTCCCTTTCAAGGGGTTGATGGATTTTCCCCACCACATACTCTGCCACTTTGGCGTCAGGTGTCCACTCTGCCGAACTAGGATGGTAAATTTGGGTAGGCTCGAACATGTCCGAGTGGACCCGTCCCCAACCGGGGACTGAGAGGAGTGGGACTCTGGACGCCAGGGACGCCCGAGTCCTTATCCTCATCGGAGGAGAAATCGTCCTCCGATACACCCTCTCCCTCTAAGGAAACCCGCCGTTGGGGTCTACAATAGTGGTGACAGTGTCGCAATTTTCTCCGGGCCCCTCCTCCTCCCGGCAGGGTGCAAGTTTTAGCGTTCGCACACTCTTGAGGAAGGTCTCCGTACGTTTATCAAATCCTTCCAAGTGCCTGCGTTATGCTTAACGGCCCTTTTATTCCCCATCTGGGAGCTACTTGGACCCGCCACCACCAGATCTGGGTCACTGAACACCCCAGGGATGCTTTTCGCCAGCTTATCAACCTGATCCCTAAGAGGAGCCAGCGCCCTAGAAATTGCCAGAGAGAGGGCTTGGTCCACTGCTGGAGGGAGAAGTTGGGGGGCCATTCCTCCTCCACTTCCTGGTAGGAGGAGTAAAATTGGTCTTCTGGAGAAGACATGATGGCAGAGGGTGTGAGCACAGAACAAATGCCCTTAAAATCCTTAAAACAGCCCCCTCGCCGGTGCTCCAACGGCTGGGCTTTCCCCGAAGCTGTTATAAGAATAGACTGAGGCGCAATACCAATTACCACCACCAGGTGGCGCTGGTCACTAACGTGGCCGAGTGGGGAAATCACTGCATAGCGGTGTCAAAATTAGGCGAGGGTTGGTCGGGAATCAAGCGGACACTAAAGGAGTGACCGGATTCCCAAACGCGCGTAAAGACCAGCAGGAGCGCTCGACGGAGCTGCCTCGCTCGGACCAGACGCGCCTGACACGATCTCACCGCGCGCAGAGCACACAGCGGGAGAAACTGCGAGGGGGAGAACGCGCTTAGGCAAGAGCCTGCTGCGCAGGGAATATGAAACAATACCAAGGCAATAATGCTAATAACGTGCACAAGAAACCGCTATACAAACAGCAACAACGTCAGATTAAGCCAAGAATGTAAGGAATGCACTTAACTGACGAGCAGTGAAGAAAGAGGAAGCGGAAGGGACGTCACAATATTATATACGATGGACTGTGATATGATTGGAATATAGTTGCCTTGGAGACTACCCCCTAATGGTTCATGGGTTGTGTAGTCTTTTGTTTAATGATTGTTGTGTTACGTTTTCTTTGAACTGCTATGCAAATAAAGTGAGGAAAGATATGCATAATCCTCGCTTCCGTCCTGCCATAGAATTCATTAAACTTTATTTGATCTGATTTAGAAACATAGATCATAAAAGTGTACATAAAAACAGTAAATCCTCTTTCCTAATACAATACAGTGAGAATTAATTAAAACCAGTAGGTAAAAACGGGTGTTACAAAGCCCGGTTCAGAGCAACTTCAGGTTAACAGAATCGTAAAGTTCAATGTTTCGCAAGATCAATCTCATGTACTTCGTGCAAAATACGCAATAAAGGGTCCAAGTAAGATGTAACGCTCCAATACCTGACCAGTTTGCACTATATAAAACTGCAGAAAAACTAAAAATAAAAAGTGTTTTGCACACTTCTGTCATTGGGCTATATGTGGGCTACATCTGGGTGATATTTGTGCTACATTTGGGCTCTTTTTTCTCTGGTGGCCATCTTGAGAGACTTATTTGTTATGAAGTTTCCTAATTTTGTCATTTACTGCAGTCTCCTCAGTAGGAAATGCTTTCAGTTTTTTACTTTGATTCCATCAAGAAGGCATTCAGATGTGTCACACATTTGCCATAAATTCAGAATGGTAGCACTCTAGTTGTTCATTAGATCACTGTAGTAAAGCTACTGCTCACCAGGGAGTTAACTGGAAGTCTACTGCTGGTATTGAAAGTGATTGTTTCAGTCTGCATGTCAGAATTTTCTAATGAAATAGAAGAGGATTTGAGATCTCACTTAAAACATGCCCTAAATTTTCTTTCTGCAGCACTAACCATAATTTCTATGGCAAAATGAACCCCTCATTTTGTTCCTTTTTAAATTAAATGTTTTAAGTGTTACCAGTTTATTCCAATCAAGATGGCTTCAGGTGTGCCATACTTTTGTTATAAGTAAGACTGTTAGCACTCTAGTTGTTCTTTAGAACACTCTGGGAAGCTGCAGTAGAACACAAAGGCATCAACTGACAGGCTGCTCCTGTTGAAATATAACAGGAAGATATTTGAGATCTCACTTAAAACATGTCCTAATTTTTCTTTCTACAGCACTAACCATAATTTCTATGACAAAATGAACCCCCTCATTTTGTTCATTTTAAATTAAATGTTTTAAGTGTTACCAGTTTATTCCAATCAAGATGGCTTCAGGTGTGCCATACTTTTGTCATAAGTAAGGCTGTTAGCACTCTAGTTTTTCTTTAGAACACTCTGGGAAGCTGCAGTAGAACACAAAGGCATCAACTGACAGGCTGCTCCTGTTGAAATATAACAGGAAGATATTTGAGATCACACTTGAAACATGTCCTAATTTTTCTTTCTACAGCACTAACCATAATTTCTATGACAAAATGAACCCCATCATTTTGTTCCTTTTTAAATTAAATGTTTTAAGTGTTACCAGTTTATTCCAATCAAGATGGCTTCAAGTGTGCCATACGTTTGTCATAAGTAAGGCTGTTAGCACTCTAGTTGTTCTTTAGAACACTCTGGGAAGCTGCAGTAGAACACAAAGGAATCAACTGACAGTCTCTGCCCTTGTTGGATGTACATGTTTTACTGAGAATGTCAGACCTCATTCTCACATGACTGAGAAAGATAATGTGAATTTACAGAAAATATGCTCTCATTTTAGCTTCTGGAGCACCTTCCAAAACTGTATGGGACAAGCATGTGAAAATAGTTTTCTCTCAAACATGATTCATGATATCCCAGCAGAAGGTTTTTCACAGGGTAAAATCCCCTTAGAACACACCACAATTCCTGAAATTAGTATGGTACCATCAACAAATGAATTCTAATGTAACTAAAGTCTGTTATCACCCTTTATAGTTCTCCTTTTGGTAACCCTCAAAATCTTCGATTCACTACAATGCATTTCAATGGGGTACTATCATTTATATTGGTCCCAAGATGGCTGCCAGCAATTCCAGGATGAAGTGCTGACAGCCAATCAGATCTCACGATGACATGTGTGGTTAGGCTCCGCCCAGATATATATGTATTTTCTTTTTCAAATTTTTCAGGAACTACTGAGCGGATTTACACCATTTAACCAAAAGGCACGACTCTGAACCAAGGGCTACCCTTTTGCCAAATTTGGTGTAATTCCGTTCAGCAGTTCGGGCTGTAGCTGCGACTAAAGGTTCCTATGGAAAATTGCATGGGGAAAACATGTTTTGGGACCCCCCTTTTTTCTCGGCCCCCACTTGATGAATCACCCCGAGACTTTCAGGATAGGAGTGGACTGGAGCGCCCCACGAGTTTTGAAAATTTCGCGAAGATTCATCAACCGGCGCCAAAGTTATTGGAAATAGAATGTTGTAAATTTCCTATGGAAAATAGGTCCTAACTATAACTACCTACTGGCGACCGCCAGTAGGTAATATATATATAAAAAAAATATATATATATATATATATGCCAATAACTCCGCACCCTGGAAGCATCTTTTCTCTCCCAAATCACGGACACGGACCCAATTCGGTGCTATGATGTTTTATTCAACCGTCTCCAATACGCGTTTCGACTCCGTGGAGCCTTGATCACATGTATGACGTTATAGTTAGTTGGACATTTCACTTGTACAAAACCAGAGAAATTCCACCGTTATAGTTAGTTCAGCTAACTATAACTCGCGCCCCGCAATGCACTGCTGATGACGTCACATATTACATCATTCATGACATGGTCAGTGACATCACTGATGACATCACTGATGACATCTCAAATGACATCACTGATGACATCATCCACGTGAAAATCTGATGCACCTCCTCACACCCTAATATAACCTTTGATACACCCACTCTAAAATACAGACTACCATTTTCGAAGCCATAGACACACCAATACCGTCACTACACACTCACTGATTCCTAGGTCTACACACACATCCACTCATTCACCCATACAGTCACTCATACATACAGTCACTCATCAATACAACACTATCATATGCACTCATACACCTATACAGACACTCACACACCGCCACTCATCCAGAGTTACTCACTGTACGAGTGAAATGTCCAACTAACTATAATGTCCCAGAAACCTATAGTTTTTTCAGTGAATTTCTAAGGTTTTCTAAATGCTAATTTCTAACTATAACGTGCCTGAAACCTATGGTTTTTTCAGTGAATTTCAAAGGTTTTTAAATGCTCATTTCTAACTATAACGTCCCTGAAACCTATGGTTTTTTCAGTGAATTTCAAAGGTTTTTTAAATGCTAATTTCTAACTATAACATAGCAGTCGCGTTTGCAGAGTGGTGGAGAAAGGTGAGCGTGGCCTCCAAACACCTTTTAGCAATCCCACTGTGTGGGATTTAGCGAAGGTAACAGGAGGGATAGTTAGCCCCCAACGTCAACCTTGGGGGCCAACTACCCCTTTTATAACCTCCAGTAAGTCCCACACAGCAGGATTGCTAACTTGTTATATCAGGCCCCGCCCCCTCCCTGCACCACTCTGCAAAGGCGCCCCCTGGCGTGTTGTAAGTTGGGGGATTAAGTCCCCTTGAATCTTGAGGGGCCCTGGGGGCCAAGTAGCCCACCAGGTATCTCCAGTAAGCGCCACAGAGCTGTGTTGCAGAGAGGTGTTCCGAGGCCACGTCCCTTTTTACACCACGCTGCAAACATGGCTTCTGGCGCACTGCTGCTCGGAGGATGAAGTCCACTTGTGTCCTGAGGTCCTCAGGACACAAGAGGACCTCATCGCCCCACCAGCAGTGCACCAGAAGCCGCGTTTGCAGAGTGGTGTAAAGGGCGTTGCCTCGGACCACCTCTCTGCAACGCAGCTCTGTGGCGCTACTGGAGGTACCTGGTGGGCTAGTTGGCCCCAAGGGACCCTCAGGATTGAAGGGGACTTAATCCCCCAATTTACAACGTGCCAGGGGGCACATTTGCACATTTGTTATGTCAGGCCCCGCCCTCTCCCTGCACTACTGTGCAAACGCACCCCCTGGCGCATTGTAAGTTGGGGGATTAAGTCCCCTTGAATCCTGAGGGTCCCTGGGGGCCAACTAGCCCACCAGGTACCTCCAGTAAGCGCCACAGAGCTGCGTTGCAGAGAGGTGTAAAAAGGGGCGTGGCCTCAGACCACCTCTCTGCAACGCAGCCCTGTGGCGCTTACTGGAGGTATCTGGTGGGCTAGTTGACCCCCAGGGACCCTCAGAATTGAAGGGGCGTGTTTGCAGAGTGCTGCAGGGAGGGGGCGGGGCCTGCGGCGCGATGCCAGCTTTTTTTTTCCAGAAGAGGGGCTGTGTGGCCCCCCTTCTTTTCCCATTTTTGGGGCCCTGGGGACCCCATCCCCCAGGGCCCGAACCCTATTTTTAAAAAAAATAAACGGGAAGGGGGCTGCGTGGCCCCCCTCCCGAGGCCAATTTCGGCCCCAGGGACCCCATCCCCCGGGGCATGGCCACATATTTATTTATTTATCTTTAATATTATTTAAGGAGGGGGGCTGCATGGCCCCCCTCCTGAGGCCTCTATTAGCCCGGGGACCCCATCCCGGGGCAGTGCCTCTTTTTAAAAATTTGTTAAAAAAATTTATTGAGGGAGGGGGGCTATGGAGCCCCCCTCCTGGGCCACTTCTGGCCCCTGGGACCCCATTCCCCGGGGCCGGCCCTTTGCGTTGGGGACCGTCCCAATGCCCCCACGGTCCCGCCGGCTCCCCGCCTCCTGCGGGAGCCGGCATTGCTTTTGAGCAAGGGGAGCTGCTGACATGCAGCTCCCCTTGCTCAAAAGCAATTCTGCTTTGCTTCATTGAAGCGAGAGCAGGTTTCCCTGCTCTCGCTTCAATGAAACAAAGCAGAGTTTGCTATGACCGGGCGGGAGCCGCACGGCTCCTGCCCTGCCATAGCAAACAGCAGTGTCCCGGGGGTGGGCACCCCGGGACATTGCAGGAGCCATCCCTGGGGGTTGGTGGTCCCCAGGGCCTTCGAGGGCTCCACGAGGGGGGCCGCGCAGCCCCCCTCCTATTTGTTTAAAGCCCCAGGGGGGTGGTGGTCCCCGGGGCCAGGGGGCCCGCTACGGACCCCCACATTTTTAATTAGTATGTGCCCCGGGGAGGTGGTGGTCCCCGGGGCGTGTAGGGGGGCTCTTCCCCCCACACATCATTTTATTTATGGTAGAGAGCCCCGGGGGGGAGGTGGCAGTCCCCAGGGCTGCGGGGGGCCGCGTGCCCCCCGCATTTCATTCTCAAAGCCCCAGGGAGGTGGCGGTCCCCAGGTCAGCGGGGGGGGATTGGGACCCCCCACGCATTTTTTTTTTACAGCCCCGGGGAGGTGGCGGTCCCCGGGGCTGCAGGGGGCCATAGTGCCCCCGCCCAATGAAATAAGCCCAGGGGAGGTGGCGGTCCCTGGGGCTGCGGGGGCCCCCGTGGGCCCCAGAAAATTAATTGGCGAGTGCCCCCGGGACCTGGCCCACCCGGGGGCTTTTTGAAAATGAAGCGCGGAAGCCCGCACTTTGTTTTTTTTTTATTTTCACAGTAGGATTTGCGACCCCAACTGGAATTCTGCCGTTTAAAAAAAAAAATGCTTTTTTTGGCCTTTGGCCCTGGGGGTCCTTGTGGGACCCCCTGAGCAGGCCTAAGGGGTCAGGGTGTTTCTACCCTGCCCCCTTTTCTTGTTTTTCAACCTTTTTTCCACTCTTTTCTTGTGACTCGGTTACAAGAAGGACTAGTTGGCCCCCAGGGACCCTGAGGAGGTAAGAGGACTTCATCCCCCAACCAAGAGCACGCCAGGAGGAATGTTTGCAAAGTGGTGGAGAAAGGGGGCGTGGCCTGTGTCCACCTCTCAGCAATCCCACTATCTGGGGCATACTGGAGGTATCAGGTGGGCTAGTTGGCCCCTAAGGACCATCAGGAGGCAAGGGGACTTCAATCCCCATCCAAGAGAGCGCCAGGGAGCGCATTTGCAGACTTGTGGGCAAAGGGGGCATGGCCTGCTCTGAGAACTTACCAATGCTGCTGTGTAGGACTTACTGAAGGTAATAGGAGGGGTGGTTGGCCCCCAAGGTTGTCTTTGGGGGCCAACTACCCCTCCTAAACCCACGCAGTGGGATTGCTAAGAGGTCTTCGGAGGCCACGCTCCCCTTTCTCCACCACTCTGCAAACGCGCCTCCTGACCCACTCCTGAGGGACTTTGGGGGCCAAGAAGCCCTCCTGGTACCTCCTGTAAGTCCTATGCTGTGGGGTTCCTGAGCGCTGGTCGGAGGCCCAGCCCCCTTTCTCCACCACAGGAGCTATTGGCGTAGTAAATGTGAAAGTTTTCTACTAATGTTTTTGGGAGTGGAGTGGATGTATGTTGTGTGTAGTGAAATTATGTGGTATGTTGTGCAGTGAAATTATGTGGATAGAAAGTATGTGGTATTTAGATTATAGGAATTATGTAGAGTGGGATTATGTGTTATGGAGAATAATTATGTGGTATGGTACGGGGCGCTAGGTGGCGCACTAGCAGTATGGCCGCACTGTAGTGTAGCTCCTGCAGCCCGGAGGAATAATCCGACCATAGATCCTGCCCGGACGATCCCTTAAGCGCGGAAACAGTGGCGACAGGACCGCAAACCAACACAGCACACCCCGTGCGAGACTGAGACCGGTGAAAGTCCCAGGGGTAAAGATACAGAGGAGGCTGGGTGGTGCCGGCGCCGAAGCAGGAAACTCCCGGAGCGTGCCCTCGGCTGCGCGCACTACGCGAGCCCGCCGAGCCCACGAGACAATTGGGCCCCGCGTACGGAGCAAACTACGATCACCATACGGGACGGCGGAGGGGGGACCCCCATACAGCTATAACGGCAGGCTGCAGCGCATGATACTGTCGCCGGAGGATCAGCAGACACACCAGAGAATGCAGAGGGCCGCATAGAAGCAACGGAAAACACTGGGCCGAGGTCGTGGAGAGAGGTGAGCGCTGAGGCCCATAACAGAGATAACCGTGCCTGGCAGAGAGGAGGCACGAGCGAAGAGAGATAACTGACGGGCCTTGCTGCCGTGCCCTGGCGACACTAAAGTGCCCACTAAGACCAGCGGATAGGAAACTTAAGCAGCGCCGCGGAGCTTGTGCGAAGCGGGCTGCCCAGACCGAGTGGGCGTGCGATGCCTATGCGTTGCTGAAGGCCTTGCAGCATACATCCGCTGTGGCCCCTAGAGCACATCCCACGCAGACAGCCCAGACATAACCGAGCCCGGAACACAGGTGAGAGGGGTGGAAGAAGATATACGAAGAGCACACAGCCCCAACAGATCTCACAAACTGGAGCAGGAACGAAACCTCAGGAAATCGCGATCCGCGACCATGGGCAAGACAGACCTGAGGCAACCTAAACTCGTATTTGCGACCGGAAAGGGGGGACGAGTGCAGCAAGAAGGAACCGTGGAAGACATGGAGTCCCAAGGACCGGCTCCGCCGCCGGATGCGGACATGAAAGCGCTATTGATGGAAGTAAGACAGGGCCTGGCCACAATTTCTGATAAAATGGACTCCATGTCCAACCGCATGGACGCAATCGTGCACAAATTGGATGGACATGAAGACCGTATAAAAGAAACAGAGCGTCGCATCTCGGAAAATGAAGACACAACTTCTCACCTCCAGACTAAAATGACTGCCATGGACAAATTACTGAAAGTTATTGCAGCAAAAATGAAGATTTGGAAGCACGAAGTCGCAGGAACAACATACGCGTGATCGGTGTACCGGAAAGCGCCAACACCGGGAAAATGGAGGAGTTCGTGGAGCGGCTGCTAAGATCTTCGGTAGGCTCTGAGTCCCTCTCAACGCAATTTCTGGTAGAAAGAGCACACCGATCACTGGGGCCTAGACCCCCTCCAGGCAGTGCGCCCCGTCCCATTATAGCTAGGCTGCTAAATTACCGAGACCGGGACATCGCTCTCAAAACAGCCCGCGACAAGCAGCAATTGCATTTTGAAGGCTACCAAATTTCCCTTTACCCAGACTTCACGGCGAATGTACAAGAGGAAAGACGAAAATTCATACCAGTCAAAAAGAAATTGCGAGTAGCTCAAATCGATTACGCTCTCCTCTACCCGGCGCGACTGCGAGTTACGCATCAGGGACAACAATCGTTTTTCGTCAAACCACAGCAAGTGGAAGACTTTTTAAAACACCTCCGACGACGTAACGGGCCCACAGACCTGACTAACTCATCTACAGGAGCTGACTCACCAGAACTCGAGTGAAGAACTTTGTAAATTTACGGCGTAGCCCCGGTGAGCGAAGTCAAACATGCAACCATGGCAGAACAAGAACACTGGATAGAATTACGAAGGGCTGATGGAATCAACGGACTGTACACACGAGCTCCGCCGGGAGATCGCCACCAGATAAGTGACAATTGGGATCAAGGGACACAACTTACTCTGGGCACCCCTGCCCACTGGGGGCTAGGGCCATTCCAACGCTGATGCTCTCTGGAGGCGGGGGAGTAAGTGCTATCCCCTAGGAGTTCCCCCGAGGGCGCTCCCCACATGGTTCATGCTGGGAATATGCCAGTATTAGTTTTTGGGGTAGTAGGGGAAAAGGGAGGAGGGAGGGACGTATAATTCTGGCATAATTGGGATGCTTCAGTGGGAGGGGGAGGGTAAAAAGTTGTTTATTCAGGTACACTGGTATTTGTACGGTACATATGATGTCCAAGAGCACTGTTTTTGTCAAACCATAGCGCACACACGAAAAAGGCCTATCCTGACATTTAAGCCGCCACGTTGGCCCCCATGATTGACACACCTGGACACCCAGCAGTGAGGACGCTAACCTGGAATGTAAGAGGTTTGGGAGACCCTAGAAAACGGCGCCAAGTACTGGCGTACTTGGACAGACACCAGACGCACATTGCCATGCTGCAGGAAACGCACATGGACCCGAGACAAAACACTACCTTTGCTAGTAAATGGGCGGAACACAGAATTTTCTCCTCATACTCCACTTATTCAAGAGGGACGGCCATAATCATTAAAAGGGATTCCCCTTCGTCCCAATAGGAACGACAGGAGATCAACAGGGCCGGTATTGTATGGCCTGGGGTAGACTAGGCTCGGAATCCGTCACATTAGTATGTTGCTATGGCCCCAATGTAGACTCTCCCGAGTTCTTCACGCAACTGTGGGGGAAAATCTTGGAGGTTGGCTCTACCCACCTTGTTTGGGGGATTTTAATATAGCGCTCAACCCCATAATGGACAGGTCTAATCCCGGCCCACATCACTTTAACGCTTCTTGCAAGGTGTTACAGAGCATAATGGAAGCTAATGGAGTGATAGACGCATGGCGGCATCTCCATCCACACATGGCGGAAGGCACACACTACGCTACTCAACACGCATCTTGGGCCCGACTGGACTACATGCTGGTTACCCGTGGCATAGGTCCACAGATTGTCGAGACCAAACACTTAGCCAGAACTTACTCGGACCATGCGCCGGTAAGTCTGTCATTTAACCCCCAGGATGGGATGCCCCACAAAGAACTTGGCGACTTCAGCCACTAACACTGCTAGACCCGGTCTACCATGCAGAACTAGGGCAAGAAATACAAGATTTCTTACTGAGAAATAAGGGATCGGTGGACAGCGTGGAGACAGTGTGGGAGGCCTTTAAGGTCACGCTTAGGGGATACTGCATATCCAAAAGCTCGGGCGTACTGCGGGACATACGAAGATCCCTGAATAAATTAGAAGGAGAGATCAAACAATTGGAGCTGCGGCTTGGAACCAGCGCACATCAACAAGTGCAGCGAGAAATTAGGGACAAACTTACTGAATACATGGCCACAGCGGACAGAGAAGCGAAATATAGGGGAAGACACTGGGTGGCGCGGAGATACGGAGAGGGGAGAACGACCTGGGAAAATTTTAGCAGACACAATTCGCAAGCCACGGTACACCAACACGGTTTTGGAGATTGCGGGCCCGGGGAGAACACATACAGGAATACGAAAGACATACTTAGCACCTTCACAGCACATTATGAAGCACTATACACCTCACAAAGACATGACGAATTAGATCTTAATGCTTACTTAGAGGAGGTGGCGCTAGGATGGCTGGGAGACAACCAACGGGAATTCCTTAGCACCCCCTTTGAACTGGACGAAATAAAAGACGCCATAATGCATATGAAATCAGGAAAAACACCGGGATCAGATGGATTCCCCATAGAATTTTATAAAACATATATTGACTTGCTAGCCCCCATCCTCCAGGAAGTGTTTGAGGACGCACTAGATAATGGCAGACTCCCTCAATCCATGAGAGAGGCGCACATTATTTCTCTGCTGAAACCAGGAAAACCCAGTCAACAATGTGACTCATACAGACCATTGTCACTTATCAACTGTGACACTAAAATTTTAGCAAAGATCATAGCAAACAGACTAAATTTAATCATGGAAAAGCTTGTACTCCCGGACCAGGCCGGCTTCATCCCAGGGAGAGCGACCACCCACAACCTCAGAACCTTCTTCGCAATTCTCCACAGTGTGGACCCAGACCTGCCATTGGCGGCAGTGTTTCTAGACGCTACTAAAGCGTTCGATTCCATAGAGTGGGATTACTTACTAGGAATCTTACAGCGTATGGGCTTCCCCCAGTTTTTCTGTCTTGGATTCAGTTACTGTATAACCTACCGATAGCAAGGGTATGCGTGAATGGACACACATCGCCCGCCTTCCACATAACCAGAGGCACGAGACAGGGGTGCCCGCTGTCCCCTCTGTTGTTCGCTATCGCGGTGGAACCTTTGGCAGCTAAACTCCGCCAGCAACACCAGGAGAAAGCGTTGCGCTGTTATGTGCGCCAAATATTGGTATCACTTTATGCCGACGATATTACTTTGTATGTACGGGACCCGCAGGCCAATCTCAACCCGCTTCTTCGGGAATTTATAGTATTCGGGAAAATGTCGGGGATTAATATTAATTGGGGAAAATCGCAAATCTTGCCCCTTACCCCAGCTACAGCCCAGTTCTCCCTGGACTATCCTCTTGAGTGGTGTCACTCAGATATGCGCTACCTAGGAATACGCATCACTACAGACAGAGACGAGCTAATGCGATTAAACTACGGTAAAACTCTAGATCATATTACAGACAGTGTCTCACGCTGGATCTCCTTGCCCCTATCGATTGCGGGACGGGCCTCGTTGATCAAGATGGTGGTCCTCCCTCAGATACTGTACTTATTCCTAAACATACCGTATTTTCCTGGACGCCCCTTCTTTAAAATGTTGCGAACAGAAATGATTAGATTAGTATGGGGGTAAACAACCCCGATTGCAATGGGAGGTGCTCACCAGGCCCTATGACCAGGGAGGGTTAGACATCCCCGACTTTGAACTGTACTACACCTGCGCGCAGGCACACTACGCGTATTATTGGTTTCACCCACCCCGATATATGCCGCATGTGGCGGTGGAGCACTGGCTGGCGGACCCGGTGCCACTGGACGGGGTGATGCTCCGGCCCCTGACCCAGCGAGATGCGACACCCACCTCGGTAACTTGCACGATCAAGGCATGGCATCGCATAATGAAACTGCTGAAGTGTCCCATGCTCTACTCCCCACTGCTCCCCTGACATATCATCCCCAAATGCAACTCCTCCAGGAGAAGGGATTCCAACTGCTCCTGGGCCGGACCGGCATTGTCACATGGGGCGATCTTTACTGTAATGGAGAGCTCCGTTCACTTACCCATATATTCAGGGAGACCCAGCCAACTCCCTTGGATAGCTTCCTTTACATACGGCTACGGCAGGGCTTGCGTGCCCTAACACCAGAATTTCCATGTGAGCCCCCTACGTGTCCCCCACTGCAGCGGGTGTTGCAAGCCCCGTCCCCGAGGCACATGGTGTCTACATTATACCACATGATCCACACGACACAAGAGAGGTCTACATGCCCTGCACGACAAAAATGGGAGGGCGAATTGGGATGCACACTGACGGATGAACAATGGATATACTGTTGTGAACATACGAAACAAATCGCAGCTAGCCATAGGCTGCGAATCACGCATTACAAATTTCTACATCGGTTATACTATACACCGGCGAAGTTACATAAATATAACCTATCAGACTCAGACCAATGTAGAAGATGTAGAGCCCCTGCTGCAGATTTTTACACTTAGCTTGGGAGTGTCCCGCAGTCTATGCGTTTTGGGAAAAAGTAATCGACGCCCTTGAACAGATGACATTGCAGACATTGGAGCGCAGTCCCCTGACCGCCATACTTGGATACATAAAACATGTGGCCAAACCACACCGCAAATATATAGCCATAGCCCTACTCATGGCAAAACGCCTAATAGCATGTCGTTGGGGTAGAGGGAGAGCGCCGAAATTTAAGGATTGGGTATCTTCTTTAGTATACTGTCAAGAACAACTCACCAACTATGCAGATCTACTACCAAGAGCATCCCGCCCTAGGGACATTTGGGACCCTTTGAAAATATATCTCCGCACATATAATGAGACAGAGGATGGAGATAACACAATCGTGCAAGTATAATAAACACAATACCTTTGGGACGGCAGACCTCCGCGAGGGTCAATCACAACCTGCACATTTCCTGCCTCAAAGCCTTCCTGTAACAGTGGAATAGGAAATAATAGTCAATTGGGATGTAATTATTTTGTGTAGATGAAATGACAATTACGCTTTTAATCCATCGCATGTATGTACCTGTACAGTTCGAACAGAGATATATGGTTTGTTGTGTTTTATAAATGATAAAATCAAATAAAAACAGTTTAAAAAAAAAAAAAAATTATGTGGTATGGTAGTCTGTGTTGTGGAGTGGTAATCTCAGGTTTAGTCTTCCTCGTTTTCATAGAAGCTAAGCTATAAACTCAATGAGACAAAAAAAGAAGGAACCACTGAGGAGCACTTCTGGACCTAGTCAGAGGTATGAGCAGGGCCACTGGAATTATGTGACTGTTTGGCTGCACCAACTTTTGCACTATTATACATTTTCCGCATTTGCCACATAATCCATCATCTGCTGCATAATCTGCAGATTTGAAGAAAAAAAAACTTGTTTCTAGCTCAAACAGCTCAAACGTCACCAACAATGCAGCGACAAGTGTTATAGCATGGTGGAAGGCCCTTTGCAAACCTAGAATGGTCACCTCTTACTTATTGCTAAATGTGGGTGTTAAATTGGTACTAATGGTGTGCAAACCACTCTTGCTTGTTTCTGCACCTCTCTTGCCTCTTTCTGCATTTCTCTTGCTTCTTTAGGCAACTTTCTTCCTTTTTCTGTACTTCTCTTGCCTCTTTCTGCACATCTCTTCCGCTTTCTGCACCTCCCTTCTTTCTGCACCTCTCTTGCCGCTTTCTGTACCTCTTTTGCTTTTTCTTGCACTTCTCTTGCGTCTTTCTGCACCCTCTTCCCTCTTTCTCACCTCTCTTGCCTCTTTGTGCACTTCTCTTGCCTCTTTCTGCACCCTCCTTGCCTCATTCTGTACCTCTGTTGCTTCTTTCTGCACTTCACATTCTTCTTTCTGCACCTCTCTTGCTTCTTTCTGCACTTCTCTTGCCTTTTTCTGCACCCTTGTTATTTATTTCTGCACTTCTCTTGCCTCTTTCTGCACCCCTCTTGCCTCTTTCTGCACCTCTGTTGCCTCTTTCTGCACTTCTCTTGCTTCTTTCTGCACCTCTCTTGCAAATTTCTGCACCCCTTGTGCCTCTTTGTGCACCTCTCTTGGCTCTTTCTGCTCCACTCTTGCCTTTTTCTGCACCCCTCTTGCCTCTTTCTGCACCTCTGTTGGTTCTTTCTGCACTGCTCTTGCTTCTGTCTGCTACTCTTTTGCAAATTTCTGCACCCCTCTTGGCTCTTTCTGCACCTCTGTTGGTTATTCCTGCATCTCTCTTGCCTCTGTCTGCACCCCTGTTCCCTCTTTCTGCACCTCTTTTGCCTGTTTCTGTACTTCTCGTGCCTCTTTCTGCACCCTTCCTGCCTCTTTCTGCACCTCTGTTACTTCTTTCTGCACTTCTCTTGCTTCATTCTACACCTCTGTTGCTTCTGTCTGCTCTTCTCTTGCCTCTCTCTGCACCCCTCATGCCTCTTTCTGCAACCCTCTTGCCTCTTTCTGCATCTCTGTTGGTTCTTTCTGCACTGCTCTTGCTTCTGTCTGCTACTCTCTTGCACATTTCTGAGCCCCTCTTGCCTCTTTCTGCACCTCTGTTGGTTCTTTCTGCACCTCTCCTGCCTCTGTCTGCACCCCTGTTCCCTGTTTCTGCACCTCTTTTGCCTGTTTCTGCAACTCTCTTCCCTCTTTCTGCACTTTTCTTGCCTCTTTCTGCACTTATCTTGCTTCTTACTACACCTCTCTTGCTTCTTTCTGCATCCCTTTTGCCCCTGTCTGCACCCTTCTTCCCTCTTTCTGCACCTCTCTTGCCTCTTTCTGCACCCCTGTTGCTTCTTTTTGCACTTCTCTTGCCTCTTTCTGCACCTCTGTTGGTTCTTTCTGCACTGCTCTTGCTTCTTTTTGAACCTCTCTTGCCTCTTTCGGCACCCCTCTTGCCTCTTTCGGCACCCCTCTTGCCTCCTTCTGCATCTCTGTTGGTTCTTTCTGCACTGCTCTTGCTTCTTTCTGCACCGCTTTTGCCTGTTTCTGCAACTCTCTTTCCTCTTTCTGCAATTATCTTGCCTCCTTCTGCACCTCTGTTGCTTCTCTTTGCACTTCTCTTGCCTCTTTCTGCACCTCTGTTGGTTCTTTCTGCACTGCTCTTGCTTCTTTCTGCACCTCTCTTGCAAATTTCGGCACCTCTCTTGCCTCCTTCTGCACCTCTGTTGGTTCTTTCTGCACCGCTTTTGCCTGTTTCTGTAACTCTTTTGCTTTTTTCTGCACTTGTTTTGCCTCTTTCTGCAACCCTCTTGACTCTTTCTGCAACTCTGTTGGTTCTTTCTGCACTGCTCTTGCTTCTGTCTGCTACTATCTTGCACATTTCTGAACCCCTCTTGCCTCTTTCTGCACCTCTGTTACTTCTTTCTGCACTTCTCTTGCTTCTTTCTACACCTCTGTTGCTTCTATCTGCTCCTCTCTTGCCTCTTTCTGCACCCCTCATGCCTCTTTGTGCACCTCTCTTGCCTCTTTCTGCACTTGTTTTGCCTCTTTCTGCAACCCTCTTGCCTCTTTCTGCACCTCTGTTGGTTCTTTCTGCACTGCTCTTGCTTCTGTCTGCTACTATCTTGCACATTTCTGAACCCCTCTTGCCTCTTTCTGCACCTCTGTTGGTTCTTTCTGCACCTCTCCTGCCTCTGTCTGCACCCCTGTTCCCTCTTTCTGCAATTCTTTTGCCTGTTTCTGCAGCTCTCTTGCCTCTTTCTGCACCTCTCTTGCCACTTTGTGCACTTCTCGTGCCTGTTTCTGCACCCTCCGTGCCTCTTTCTGTACCTCTGTTGCTTCTTTCTGCACTTCACATTCTTCTTTCTGCATCTCTCTTGCTTCCTTCTGCACTTCTCTTACCATTTTCTGCACCCCTGTTACTTATTTCTGCACTTCTCTTGCCTCTTTCTGCACCCCTCTTGCCTCTTTCTGCACCTCTGTTGCCTCTTTCTGCACTTCTCTTGCTTCTTTCTGCACCTCTCGCAAATTTCTGCACCCCTTGTACCTCTTTGTGCACCTCTCTTGGCTCTTTCTGCTCCTCTCTTGCCTCTTTCAACACCCCTCTTGCCTCTTTCTGCACCTCTGTTGGTTCTTTCTGCACTGCTCTTGCTTCTGTCTGCTACTCTCTTGCACATTTCTGCACCCCTCTTGCCTCTTTCTGCACCTCTGTTGGTTATTCCTGCATCTCTCTTGCTTCTGTCTGGACCCCTGTTCCCTCTTTCTGTACCTCTTTTGCCTGTTTCTGTACTTCTTGTGCCTCTTTTTGCACCCCTCTTGCCTCTTTCTACACCTCTGTTACTTCTTTCTGCACTTCTCTTGCTTCTTTCTACACCTCTGTTGATTCTGTCTGCTCCTCTCTTGCCTCTTTCTGCACCCCTCATGCCTCTTTGTGCACCTCTCTTGCCTCTTTCTGCACCACTCTTGCCTCTTTCTGCACCTTTTTTGCTTTTTTCTGCACTCGTTTTGCCTATTTCTGCAACCCTCTTGCCTCTTTCTGCACCTCTGTTGGTTCTTTCTGCACTGCTCTTGCTTCTGTCTGCTACTCTCTTGCACATTTCTGAGCCCCTCTTCCTTCTTACTACACCTCTCTTGCTTCTTTCTGCATCCCTCTTGCCCCTGTCTGCACCCTTCTTCCCTCTTTCTGCACCTCTCTTGCCTCTTTCTGCACCCCTGTTGCTTCTTTTTGCACTTCTCTTGCCTCTTTCTGCACCTCTGTTGGTTCTTTCTGCACTGCTCTTGCTTCTGTCTGCTACTCTCTTGCACATTTCTGAGCCCCTCTTGCCTCTTTCTGCACCTCTGTTGGTTCTTTCTGCACCTCTCCTGCCTCTGTCTGCACCCCTGTTCCCTCTTTCTGCACCTCTTTTGCCTGTTTCTGCAACTCTCTTGTCTCTTTCTGTACTTTTCTTGCCTCTTTCTGCACTTATCTTGCTTCTTACTACACCTCTCTTGCTTCTTTCTGCATCCCTCTTGCCCGTCTGTACCCTTCTTCCCTCTTTCTGCACCTCTCTTGCCTCTTTCTGCACCCCTGTTGCTTCTTTTTGCACTTCTCTTGCCTCTTTCTGCACCTCTGTTGGTTCTTTCTGCACTGCTCTTGCTTCTTTTTGAACCTCTCTTGCCTCTTTCGGCACCCCTCTTGCCTCTTTCGGCACCCCTCTTGCCTCTTTCGGCACCCCTCTTGGCTCCTTCTGCATCTCTGTTGGTTCTTTCTGCAATGCTCTTGCTTCTTTCTGCACCGCTTTTGCCTGTTTCTGCAACTCTCTTTCCTCTTTCTGCAGTTATCTTGCCTCCTTCTGTACCTCTGTTGCCTCTTTCTGCACTTTTCTTGCCTCTTTCTGCACCTCTGTTGCTTCCTTCTGCACTTCTCGTGCCTCTTTCTGCACCCCTCTTGTCTCTTTCTGCACCTCTGTTGCTTCTTTCTGCACTTCTCTTGCTTCTTTCTATACCTCTATTGCTTCTGTCTGCTCCTCTCTTGCCTCTTTCTGCACCTCTCTTGCCTCTTTCTGCACCACTCTTGCCTCTTTCTGCACCTCTTTTGCTTTTTTCTGTACTTGTTTTGCCTCTTTCTGCAACCCTCTTGCCTCTTTCTGCACCTCTGTTGGTTCTTTCTGCACTGCTCTTGCTTCTGTCTACTACTATCTTGCACATTTCTGAACCCCTCTTGCCTCTTTCTGCACCTCTGTTGGTTCTTTCTGCACCTCTCCTCCCTCTGTCTGCACCCCTGTTCCCTCTTTCTGCACCTCTTTTGCCTGTTTCTGCAGCTCTTTTTCCTCTTTCTCCACTTCTCTTGCCTCTTTCTGCACCCTCTTCCCTCTTTCTGCACCTCTCTTGCCACTTTGTGGACTTCTCGTGCCTCTTTCTGCACCCTCCGTGCCTCTTTCTGTACCTCTGTTGCTTCTTTCTGCACTTCACACTCTTCTTTCTGCATCTCTCTTGCTTCCTTCTGCACTTCTCATGCCTTTTTCTGCACCCCTGTTACTTATTTCTGCACTTCTCTTGCCTCTTTCTGCACCCCTCTTGCCTCTTTCTGCACCTCTGTTGCCTCTTTCTACACTTCTCTTGCTTCTTTCTGCACCTCTCGCAAATTTCTGCACCCCTTTTGCCTCTTTATGCACCTCTCTTGGCTCTTTCTGCTCCTTTCTTGCCTTTTTCAACACCCCTCTTGCCTCATTCTGCACCTCTGTTGGTTCTTTCTGCACTGCTCTTGCTTCTGTCTGCTACTCTCTTGCACATTTCTGCACCCCTCTTGCCTCTTTCTGCACCTCTGTTGGTTATTCCTGCATCTCTCTTGCCTCTGTCTGGACCCCTGTTCCCTCTTTCTGTACCTCTTTTGCCTGTTTCTGTACTTCTTGTGCCTCTTTCTGCACCCCTCTTGCCTCTTTCTACACCTCTGTTACTTCTTTCTACACCTCTGTTGCTTCTGTCTGCTCCTCTCTTGCCTATTTCTGCACCCCTCATGCCTCTTTGTGCACCTCTCTTGCCTCTTTCTGCACCACTCTTGCCTCTTTCTGCACCTCTTTTGCTTTTTTCTGCACTCGTTTTGCCTATTTGTGCAACCCTCTTGCCTCTTTCTGCACCTCTGTTGGTTCTTTCTGCACTGCTCTTGCTTCTGTCTGCTACTCTCTTGCACATTTCTGAGCCCCTCTTGCTTCTTACTACACCTCTCTTGATTCTTTCTGCATCCCTCTTGCCCCTGTCTACACCCTTCTTCCCTCTTTCTGCACCTCTCTTGCCTCTTTCTGCACCACTGTTGCTTCTTTTTGCACTTCTCTTGCCTCTTTCTGCACCTCTGTTGGTTCTTTCTGCACTGCTCTTGCTTCTTTTTGCACCTCTCTTGCCTCTGTCGGCACCCCTCTTGCCTCTTTTGGCACCCCTCTTGTCTACTTCTGTACCTCTGTTGGTTCTTTCTGCACTGCTCTTGCTTCTTTCTGCACCGCTTTTGCCTGTTTCTGAAACTCTCTTTCCTCTTTCTGCACTTCTCTTGCCTCTTTCTGCACCTCTTTTGGTTCTTTCTGCACTGCTCTTGCTTCTTTCTGCACCTCTCTTGCAAATTTCGGCACCTCTTTTGCCTCCTTCTGCACCTTTGTTGGTTCTTTCTGCACTGCTCTTGCTTCTTTCTGCACCGCTTTTGCTTGTTTCTGCAACTCTCTTGCCTCTTTCTGCACTTTTCTTGCCTCTTTCTGCACCTCTGTTGCTTCCTTCTGCACATCTCGTGCCTTTTTCTGCACCCCTCTTGCCTCTTTCTGCACCTCTATTGCTTCTTTCTGCACTTATCTTGCTTCTTTCTATACTTCTATTGCTTCTGTCTGCTCCTCTCTTGCCTCTTTCTGCACTCCTCGTGCCTCTTTGTGCACCTCTCTTGCCTCTTTCTGCACCACTCTTGCCTCTCTCTGCACCTCTTTTGGATTTTTCTGCACTTGTTTTTGCCTCTTTCTGCAACCCTCTTGCCTCTTTCTGCACCTCTGTTGGTTCTTTCTGCACTGCTCTTGCTTCTTTCTGCACCGCTTTTTCCTGTTTCTGCAACTCTCTTTCCTCTTTCTGTAGTTCTCTTGCCTCCTTCTGCACCTCTGTTGCTTCTTTTTGCACTTCTCTTGCCTCTTTATGCACCTGTTGGTTCTTTCTGCACTGCTCTTGCTTCTTTCTGCACCTCTCTTGCAAATTTTGGCACCTCTCTTGCCTCCTTCTGCACCTCTGTTGGTTCTTTCTGCACTGCTCTTGCTTCTTTCTGCACCGCTTTTGCCTGTTTCTGCAACTCTCTTGCCTCTTTCTGCACTTTTCTTGCCTCTTTCTGCACCTCTGTTGCTTCCTTCTGCACTTCTCGCGCCTCTTTCTGCACCCCTCTTGCCTCTTTCTGCACCTCTGTTGCTTCTTTCTGCACCTCTATTGCTTCTGTCTGCTCCTCTCTTGCCTCTTTCTGTACCCCTCGAGCCTCTTTGTGCACCTCTGTTGCTTCTTTCTGCACCTCTATTGCTTCTGTCTGCTCCACTCTTGCCTCTTTCTGCACCTCTTTTGCTTTTTTTTGCACTTGTTTTGCCTCTTTCTGCAACCCTCTTGCCTCTTTCTGCACCTCTGTTGGTTCTTTCTGCACTGCTCTTGCTTCTGTCTGCTACTATCTTGCACATTTCTGAACTACTCTTGCCTATTTCTGCACCTCTGTTGGTTCTTTCTGCACCTCTCCTGCCTCTGTCTGCACCCCTGTTCCCTCTTTCTGCACCTCTTTTGCCTGTTTCTGCAACTCTCTTGCCTCTTTATGCACTTCTCTTGCCTCTTTCTGCACCCTCTTCCCTCTTTCTGCACCTCTCTTGCCTCTTTGTGCACTTCTCGTGCCTCTTTCTACACCCTCCTTGCCTCTTTCTGTACCTCTGTTGCTTCTTTCTGCACCTCACATTCTTCTTTCTGCACCTCTCTTGCTTCTTCCTGCACTTCTCTTGCCTTTTTCTGCACCCCTGTTACTTATTTCTGCACTTCTCTTGCCACTTTCTGCACCCCTCTTGCCTCTGTCTGCACCTCTGTTGCCTCTTTCTGCACTTCTCTTGCTTCTTTCTGCACCCCTCTTGCAAACTTCTGCACCCCTTGTGCCTCTTTCTGCACCTCTCTTGGCTCTTTCTGCTCCCCTCTTGCCTCTTTCAACACCCCTCTTGCCTCTTTCTGCACCTCTGTTGGTTCTTTCTGCACTGCTCTTGCTTCTGTCTGCTACTCTCTTGCACATTTCTGCACCCCTCTTGCCTCTTTCTGCACCTCTGTTGGTTATTCGTGAATCTCTCTTGCCTCTGTCTGCACCCCTGTTCCCTCTTTCTGCACCTCTTTTGCCTGTTTCTGTACTTCTCATGCCTCTTTCTGCACCCCTCTTGCCTCTTTCTGCACCTCTGTTACTTCTTTCTACACTTCTCTTGCTTCTTTCTGCACCACTGTTGCTTCTTTTTGCACTTCTCTTGCCTCTTTCTGCACCTCTGTTGGTTCTTTCTGCACTGCTCTTGCTTCTTTTTGCACCTCTCTTGCCTCTGTCGGCACCCCTCTTGCCTCTTTCGGCACCCCTATTGTCTACTTCTGTACCTCTGTTGGTTCTTTCTGCACTGCTCTTGCTTCTTTCTGCACCGCTTTTGCCTGTTTCTGAAACTCTCTTTCCTCTTTCTGCACTTCTCTTGCCTCTTTCTGCACCTCTTTTGGTTCTTTCTGCACTGCTCTTGCTTCTTTCTGCACCTCTCTTGCAAATTTCGGCACCTCTTTTGCCTCCTTCTGCACCTTTGTTGGTTCTTTCTGCACTGCTCTTGCTTCTTTCTGCACCGCTTTTGCTTCTTTCTGCAACTCTCTTGCCTCTTTCTGCACTTTTCTTGCCTCTTTCTGCACCTCTGTTGCTTCCTTCTGCACTTCTCGTGCCTTTTTCTGCACTCCTCTTGCCTCTTTCTGCACCTCTATTGCTTCTTTCTGCACTTCTCTTGCTTCTTTCTATACTTCTATTGCTCCTGTCTGCTCCTCTCTTGCCTCTTTCTGCACCCCTCGGGCCTCTTTGTGCACCTCTCTTGCCTCTTTCTGCACCACTCTTGCCTCTTTCTGCACCTCTTTTGGATTTTTCTGCACTTGTTTTTGCCTCTTTCTGCAACCCTCTTGCCTCTTTCTGCACCTCTGTTGGTTCTTTCTGCACTGCTCTTGCTTCTTTCTGCACCGCTTTTGCCTGTTTCTGCAACTCTCTTTCCTCTTTCTGCAGTTCTCTTGCCTCCTTCTGCACCTCTGTTGCTTCTTTTGCACTTCTCTTGCCTCTTTATGCACCTGTTGGTTCTTTCTGCACTGCTCTTGCTTCTTTCTGCACCTCTCTAGCAAATTTTGGCACCTCTCTTGCCTCCTTCTGCACCTCTGTTGGTTCTTTCTGCACTGCTCTTGCTTCTTTCTGCACCGCTTTTGCCTGTTTCTGCAACTCTCTTGCCTCTTTCTGCACTTTTCTTGCCTCTTTCTGCACCTCTGTTGCTTCCTTCTGCACTTCTCGCGCCTCTTTCTGCACCCCTCTTGCCTCTTTCTGCACCTCTGTTGCTTCTTTCTGCACCTCTATTGCTTCTGTCTGCTCCTCTCTTGCCTCTTTCTGTACCCCTCGTGCCTCTTTGTGCACCTCTGTTGCTTCTTTCTGCACCTCTATTGCTTCTGTCTGCTCCACTCTTGCCTCTTTCTGCACCTCTTTTGCTTTTTTTTGCACTTGTTTTGCCTCTTTCTGCAACCCTCTTGCCTCTTTCTGCACCTCTGTTGGTTCTTTCTGCACTGCTCTTGCTTCTGTTTGCTACTATCTTGCACATTTCTGAACTACTCTTGCCTATTTCTGCACCTCTGTTGGTTCTTTCTGCACCTCTCCTGCCTCTGTCTGCACCCCTGTTCCCTCTTTCTGCACCTCTTTTGCCTGTTTCTGCAACTCTCTTGCCTCTTTATGCACTTCTCTTGCCTCTTTCTGCACTTATCTTGCTTCTTACTACACCTCTCTTTCTTCTTTCTGCATCCCTCTTGCCCCTGTCTGCACCCTTCTTCCCTCTTTCTGCACCTCTCTTGCCTCTTTCTGCACTGCTTTTGCCTGTTTCTGCAACTCTCTTTCCTCTTTCTGCAGTTCTCTTGCCTCCTTCTGCACCTCTGTTGCTTCTTTTTGCAACTCTCTTGCTTCTTTCTGAACTTCTCTCACCTCTTTCTGTAATCAAATGGGAAGTGCAAGCTGCTAAGTTTAAAGATCTGCGTGCTCTCGTAACTGAGGTATATGTCTACTTGTACATGTATTCTTACATGTGGTATGCATCTGAAGATGGTAGGTTAAAAGCGACTTCTCCTGTAGGTGGTCACATTTTCTCAGTTCTGCTCTGTCATTCGGTTGCACTGGCAGACATGTCTTATGTATATATGTGTACTAGAGCCCCTCAAATATACTATTGAATACCCATGTGCCATGTATTGTGAGCAGAATGAATTGCATACACCTTTTTGTACACAAATTTACAGAGTATGCTGTTTGAAACATAGGTATTCAAGTATTTGCATGTTTATTTTCATTTAACATGTCACTAGGTAAAAGCATAGACATGCATGCATACCTTCACAAACTTGGTCAGACTTACAACAGTGATATGCTTAGGATTGCTGTTTTACATTTGGTAGGCCTAACATTCTGAGCAGTAATCAATAGTGAACTTTCAAGAGAAAAGTGAGGTTTAAGACATCTTGGGAGAAGGATTAGTGATTAGGCTACTTTGTATGAGTCTGTGGTAAGGTACAGTCGAAGTAGGCCTCTTTCTGCACCTCTGTTGCTTCTTTATGCACTTCTCTTGCTTCTTTCTGTACCTTTCTTCCTCTTTCTGGACTTCTGTTGCCTCTTTCTGCATTTCTCTTGCTTCTTTCTGCACCTTTCTTCCTCTTCCTGCACCTGTCTTGCCTCTTTCTGCACTTCTCTTGCTTCTTTCGGCGCCTTTCTTTCTCTTTCTGCACATGTCCTACCTATGTATGCATAGTTAGAAATTAGCATTTAAATAACCTTAGAAATTCACTGAAAAAAACAGAGGTTTCAGGGACGTTATAATTAGGAATTAGCATTTAAAAAACCTTAGAAATTCACAAAAAAAACAGAGGTTTCAGGGACATTATAGTTAGGAATTAGCATTTAAAAAACCTTAGAAATTCACTGAAAAAAAACACAGGTTTCAGGGATGCTATAGTTAGGCTGATATTTCACTCATACAAAACCAGAGAAATTCGGCTGTTTCGCGCCCCCGCAATGCACTGCTGATGACGTCACATATTACATCACTCATGACATGGTCAGTGACATCACTGATGACATCACTGATTACCTCTCAAATGACATCACTGATGACATCATCCAGTGACTGTGTTTCTAAAAAGTTTAAATATGTTATATATATATATATATATATACGCCAAGGTGTATTGAAGAATGAGTGGGTGTATGAGTGTCTGAATGGATGAATTAATGGGTGCGGCGCTGACTGTATAAATGAGTGATTAAATGCGTCTTATATATATATATATCCAGAAGGTAGTTATAGTTAGGACCAACTTTTCCCATAGACAAAGCATTTTTTGTTTTTCTAATAACTTTGGTGCTGTTTGAAGAATCTTCACGAAACTTTCACTAAAAGTGTCCTGCTCTGCCTAGATCTGCATTGAAAGTTTCGGGGTGATCCGTCAAGAGGGAGCCAAGAAAAAGGGAGGTCCCAAAATGCTTTTTCGCCATGCAATTTCTATGGGGATTTTACATTTTTTCAACATGAGTACAGGCCGAACCACTGAATGGATTTCCACCAAATTTGGCAGAAAGCTAGATCTTGGTCCAGAAAGATCTCTTATTGTAATATGGTGTAAATCTGTTCTACAGTTTTGGAGTTATTAAAGAAAAACAGAACATAGCTATCTGGACAGAGCCTCCACACAGACCTCATGGTGAGATCTGATTGGCTGCTTTGTTTTGCTGATAACTGTTGCACTTGATGAATGTGCACAAAATCTTCACAATTAGCACACCAATCACTTCAGCTGCTGTCTGGAAAGATTTGAGTTGATTTGTCAAGCGGAGGCTGTGAAAAAGGGGGTCCAAAAACGCTTTTTCACAATGTAATGTCTATGGGGATTTTGCATTTTTTTAAAACAACTACAGCCCGAACTGCTGAACGGATTTACACCAAAATTGGCAGAATGCTAATCACTGTCAAAGGTCATGCATGGCAGTGGTTGTAGTAATGTATGGTAATTATATATTACTTTACATTAAAAAATCATAGAAATTCACTGAATAAACAAAGGTTACAGGGACGTTATAGTTAGGTTGACATTTTACCAGCACAAAACCATAAAAATTCAGCAGTTATAGTTATGCGTATAGTTATACTTATCTGAATAACTTATAATTCGTGCCTTTAAGTACCTTTGGGCCACAAGTTATAATTTCTTAATGTAAGTATAACTATAGGTGTAACTACAACTGCAGAATTTCTATGGTTTTGTGTGGGTAAAACGTCAACCTAACTATAACGTCCCTGTAACCTATGTTTTTTATCAGGGATATATATGTCTGTACCAGGAGCTGTGTCCAGCTTGCTTTTTTTCCAAGGTGAGCAATTGGTTTGGATTTGTAGCCGGTATTGCTGATACCGGCATTGGACCCGCCCTCTCGGTCTGGAGCCCCGCGGTTATCATTAACCTTTGGTGGAGTACGAGGAGTACAATGCGGTGCCCCCCGAGCAAAAGTCATTGCCATTAGGCGGTTATTTCTGCGAGGGGAGAGAGGAGGCAGCATGGGCTGCCTGATAAGGGTACAGACAGGGGTGTGAGCTGGATTAACACATCCAGGATTACTGTGGCGTTATACAGTCCAGCGCCAACAATTTGGGGCATCACTGGATGTTTGAAGTTCCCCATCACTGTATGCGGCACCACGACGGACTGCGATAACCAACATGCAGTTCACCTGGAGTCAAAAGCGCAAGATACACACCTGTATTTAGGAGGAGGAGCCGAGAGACTACTTTATAGGGAGTGGTCTCTGAGTCAAGTCCAGGTGAATCAACCAGCCTGTGAGACCGGCACTGATGACGGCCATTCCGGCTAGAAACGCATCTGCCCAAGCGTTTCACGGACTACAATGACTGCGCTGGGATTGTGCTCAATAAATCCTTTGTCTGTACCCGGAGCTGTGTCCCGCTTGGTTTTTTTCCAAGGTGAGCAATTGGTTTGGATTTGTAGCTGGTTTTGCTGATACCGGCATTGGACACGCCCTCTCGGTCTGGAGCCTCGCAGTTATCAGTAAACTTTGGTGGAGTACGAGGAGTACAATGCGGTGCCCCCCCGAGCAAATGTCATTGCCATTAGGCGGTTATTTCTGCGAGGGGAGAGAGGAGGCAGCATGGGCTGCCTGATAAGGGTACAGACAGGGGTGTGAGCTGGACTAACACATCCAGGAGTACTGTGGCGTTATACAGTCCAGCGCCAACAATTTGGGGCATCACTGGATTTTTGAAGTTCCCCATCACTGTATGGGGCACCACGACGGACTGCGATAACCAACATGCAGTTCACCTGGAGTCAAAAGCGCAAGATACACACCTATATTTAGGAGGAGGAGCCAAGAGACTACTTTATAGGGAGTGGTCTCTGAGTCAAGTCCAGGTGAATCAACCAGCCTGTGAGACCGGCACTGATGACGACCATTCCGGCTAGAAACGCATCTGCCCAAGTGTTTCATGGACTACAATGACTGCGCTGGGATTGTGCTCAATAAATCCTTTGTCTGTACCCGGAGCTGTGTCCCGCTTGCTTTTTTTCCAAGGTGAGCAATTGGTTTGGATATATATATATATATATATATGTTATCCCATTGCATAAAACATTAGTGCACACTAAAATGTATTTCTTTGACAATTCTAATGACACAATCCGAGTATATTTTATAAAGACTTTAGAAACCCATGTTCCTCATGGTCTTGTTGTAGAGAGAGCATATGTCTTCCTAACATACAAAGGACAGTGTCACTTGGCTTTGAGGATCAAAGAGAGCTGTAGAACTGAAGAGAACATTTGAGAACATGAACTCGTGTTTATGAATTGAGAGAACACAGTTGGAACCTTGCAGAGGCACCATTCTTCTAAGCAGAAAAAAAGAAACAAAGGCAATCTGCTGGAAATGCGAACAGCTTTGCAGTTAAAACTAGACATTCAGTTTCAAGTACAAGAGCAGTGTTGGCCACATTTTAAAGAATTGCAAAGTATATTGGAATGTATTAGATTTACAGTTGTCCCTAAAATAGAAAATCTCTTCTTTGCGTCACATACTACAATGACCTTTCTCTAAAGAGAGACTGATTTCCATTACAGTGTGGTAAGGTATAAAACATTAAAGACAGCAATGAGGCCAGGAAATGTGGTTTGTATAGACATTCAATAAAATGCCAAAATCTAGCTCTAGCAGGTGTCTTTTTTTTGCAGAATAAAGTGGGCATGGATGGCATGTATAAAAGAAGAAATGTAGAGGATTTATTTTTAAGTATCTCCCTTTGTCCCATACCTTCAAGAATCTACCAGACCTTGGTGTACAGTGTAAGATGACAGGCGCTGGTCTCCTGACCTGGTTGAGATGCACATGTTTAGACCTGCAGTATAATGCATATGCTATGCGCAATCCACAAAAGAGGACTCGTGCAAAACACACATTTGCATTGAGCAATTAGTCTTAAAATAACCAGAATGCAACTATCAGAAATTGTTTCACGCCACCACACACAGATCCTCAAACTTGCATTGCTGTCTGTCCATTTACAGCAACTGCACAGAAGTGAATAGATACAGAGTATAATATGTGTCCATGTGTTGTAACGCAAAGTGGGCTGTCACACAACTGCCCAGTGACAACATGTACAGCATTCGTATGAGGAAAAAACTTTCCAGGCACCAAAATTGTATAAAGAATACAGAAAACCCAGAAAGTGTGTTCCGTAATTGAAGAAACCTAATCTAAATTAAGGAAGGATAGGTGTGGAAAAAGGCATTGGGTTAAGCAAATAGGTAAGCTGTCAGCTTCTCAACACCAAAAGAAAGATTTATGATGAGAGAATAAGAATGCTCAGGCATGAAGCCTCTGCACTCAAGTTATGGAGATGTGCAAAGATGAGAAAGATTTTCTCAGTTCAAAGCAAGCACAAAGTGTGCAAGAGCCAGCCAACAAGGGAGTCTGGAAATCCGAGAGTTCCTTGGTCAAGGAACACACGCTAATAAAATTCAACAACACTCTAGTTGCAAAATTTCTGCTCATTCCCAATCTCAGAAACCAATAATTTTCCTACAAAGGCTGGGAGCAGGTAAACTCCCCATTTTCACTTATTTACAATGGTTTATACATGGCTACATCCTTGAGTTGTTACACCGGTCAGAATCGTTGGTACAGACAGCTGTTCCGACGAGTCACACTTCCTGGCATCTTCTCTTCCTCTCTGTGAAAAACTATCAGTCACCTAATACATAACAAAGGTCTATTCACTAGCTAATAGCAAGTTTCTGGAAAAATACAGCATCTACATTGTGAAGAAAAGAGAAAACATCTTGTGCAAAACAAGTGCAAAAATTTGTGAGCAGGACTTTCAGCCTTAAACGTGTAAATTCGGCATTCAAAAATGATATTAATATTTGGCCAATTTAATTGATTACATCAGATTAACTCGAGTGCTTCTTTATAATAGCTAAGTGTGGTTACCTATTTCAAATTATAAGTTAAATAGACACTTGTAATTTAAAAGTGTAAATGAATCCAGCTTTGTTAATGAATGTGTTTAATTTTTTCCCCAAAAGAAAATCACACTCCATCAGATCTCCTGCAGGAGATCTCCTTAAGGGTATAAAACAGGGTCACAGAAACTCATACAGGGCATTCCTTGAATGATGAGTCTAATGATCATTACCTGTTGGGGAAAAAATGTAACACATTGCAGGTAAAAAGAAAATCTGTTTGGAAATGCAAGAAAAATGTGAGGAAATGTGGAACGCTTGCTAAACACCACGGCGCCTGAAGGTCTGACTCTGCTGTGATCTGACCTTTGAAAATTGCAACAACTGACTTTGGAGACTGCAGCATTTCGATCCAGCTTTTCGTTTCAACTAGTTTCTCCGAGACACACAAGGAGAGGGTGACTTGAGGGCTGTACACTTTGTTTGTTTTAGAAGTTATTTCAAAAGCTTGCTTCTGTCAGTTACAAAGAGAATATTGCAAAGCATATTTCTAGAACTGTCTTTCTCAATTAATCATTCCAGTTGACGTAATATTGTTTTCCGCCTTTGCTGTTCCGAACCAAAGAAAATAAAAAAAAAGTGTTAGAGAAACATTACTTTCAAGACATGCAGCGGCGCATTTGGGTCTTTTTCTATCTGTGTGAAAAATATGAGAGCATTTCATAGACAATTACAGAAACACTCCAGAAGAGCTCTTCAAGAATTATGAAAACATACATTCAACCTGAGAATGTAAAAATGGTTTGAAAAGGTCTATATTAGAAGGAAGGCAGAAAATGAAAAAGCTGGCAATGGCAAAATAATAACTAAAACAGAAGCCAGTTTTTCCCAAAAGACAGGGAGGACGATCAGATCTGTACACTCGGCAAAGCAAAAGGTTGTTAACTATAAAGAACTTCTTTATGAAAAATAGAAACAATGATAGTACTTTATTAGGTTTGCATGTGACTGCAAAATGAACTTAGAGTTAATAAGAGATGCGTTCCTTTCCTTCCAGACAGGCTGGGAAACCGAAATACTGTGCTAATTCTTCCGTATGTGCCACACAAACTCAAGGCTTGATTCTGCAAGCACTGAAGCACCAGCGTTGTATTTGAATGCCACACATACGTGAATTGTGTCACTTTTGTTATTAGCAGTCCATTTAACCATTTGCAATAACTAGGTCTACAATCTTATGCCCAAAATGCTTTTGCAGGGCAACAGCTTTCTAGTGTAAAAGTATGTTGTATTTCTATGGTAAATATAGAAAAATTAAGCACTGCAGAATCAGTGTCCTACTTCATGTGTTGCCACACCTGTAAAACAGTAAGTACACCATCCGACTGGAGACGAAGAAAAAAGACAAGGCAACAGACCTTCCCAATCTATGTACCCAGGATCTGGAATGAGACCCATATCCATCAGGAGCGCCCGAAACCTGCTCCAATTTAAGAAAGAGCTGAAGACACACCTCTTTAAAGTACAGTATATAACAACCAAATATTGGCCACTTCCAGTCTCAGAAAGCAGCTCCTACTTTTTGTGCCTTGACCCTCCATATCACTCTACTGCCTTTTGGCTAGGTTTATGCGATACAAATAGATCATATGTACAACGTGCATAAATTGTTTTGTGACAGATGTTCTCATTAATAAATATAAAAGACTCATATTGCTCAAACCTCTACACCTTCAAGAGAGCTTTCAACCAGACTTCAAGTAAAACTAAAACTGGACAAATGAAAAGGGAATGTTCAAAATTTTAAAATCATAATTTCAAGAATAACAATGTCACAGGTTTTTCAATAGTCTCCATCATGTGACATACACTACAAAACCCTAATTTTAATTAAAATGAGATTTAAAATAATTAGGCGCTCTGGGGCCACATCGTAATGAGGTGAGCTGGCTCAATGTACAGATGAACGCTTGCTTTTTATTATGCAAAACTGTTTTCTCTGTATTGTCATGAGGTCTACAGGTTTGCCCTTGGGGTACTGCTGCAAAACTGTGGGAATCGAGAAAGCCCTGTTACCAATTATTCAGCAGCATTGGACGCAATCACAGCTGGACTCCCACCATGTCTCTGCTCTTTGGCTGCCATTGCCCATCTTGAAAACATTTTATAGAGCTCCACTCTGATGGTTGCCCTTCATCTCACCACCAAAACCCAACTCCTCTCTGCTTGTCAAGATCCAAAATAGTATTACTGACTGCATCTCATATTTGTATGATGTCCCACTTTGAAACCTTCATCTCTGATGCCCACCCTACAAGAAGGAGAACGCGACATCTGCTTTTTCACTGCTCATGTCACGAAGGACCTATTGATTTAACTGGCATTCCCATCTCAAATTGTGAATTGATGTACTTTTTGATGGGTCATGTCCCAGAAATGATGAACGTTTCTTGTCGCAGGTTATGTATACACTCTATATTAAATTGTAGAAAGTTGTTGATTGCTTGATGTTAAATCTGCTCAGGTTTCTAAACTTACTGCACTCATTTGGGCCTGTATCCTGCCAGAAAAAAAGATTGTAATGATGTACAAGGATGGACACAAAGTATGCATTTGGAGTGACATATGACTTTGGCAGTGGCGGCTGGTTGGGAACGGTGGCAGGAAGCGGCAGAAGGAAGTGGGGGTTTAGAAAGAAAAATAAAAAGTTACCTCATCGTCGCCAATCACCAACCGCTGCCTCTCCTCCTCCGAGCAGGAACAGAAAGCAGACAGCCTCCCAGAATCCCCTGACTAATCACAGTGCTGCTAAGGCAGAGTTGTGATTGGTCTGAGCGCCGTGGTTAGGCTCTCAGATGGGGACTGGGAGGCTAAGCATGTTCTCCACCCAGACTTTAATGCAGGCTGGGTGGAGAACATGCAAAGTGTGCAAGACTGTTTGCCGGCCCTAGAGGGCTGGCCAAACCGTCTTGCGCACCTAAGTGCAGCAGGAACCACTCCTCCTCACTCTCCCAGGCAAGCCCAGCCCATCCCAACCTGGCTCTTTCCATAAAGAAAATGATAAAAAATGTAACATCTTTAACGTTGCGTCATCATTTTATTTTTATTTTTGCACTTATTGGGGCGATGCTCCTCCGCCTTAGCGGAGGAGCCGCCCCTTGACTTTGGCCTCCTCTGGAATTAAAGGGGATTCCTAACATGCTGCTGGAAGTCCCAACAAAACAGTCACTCTGGGCAGAATGTAGTGAATGTCTCCATGTTATCCTAAAAAATTGCAGGAGTCAAGTGTGCTATCCACCAATATCCTCAAAACACGGTTGTCCTGAGCAAATGCTCTTGCTCATTCAGCCACTACAAAGCTGCATTGTCCCAACCTGGTGATGTTGAATGTATGTTGTACGCAGTAATTTTCTTCCTGTACCTCCTATGAAAATCGTTTTCCGTTGTAAGTACAAGCCTGTGAGAGTGAGAAACAATATTGGCTGAAGGAGAAATGCACAAGGGAGCCTGAGGGAGTGTGGATGTATAGCAAAGGGACTGTGGTCCTACTGAAATTTCTACTCCCTATCCTTGCAAGGTTGTATCACAGAGTTGCACATGTCAGTAGGAATAATATAATTTGTGCCGAAGCAACCCACTGGCATGTGCCCTTCTTTCCTTCCGTGGCCCAAAATCATTGCCATACCTGTGTAACTTGCCTGTCTGATAATGCTGGGAAAGATATCAAGACCACCCCGGTGCTCACCCTCCTCCCTGCAGCTCCTTTGCACATCTGCAGATGGAGTTTAACCAGGTGCCAAGGTGAACTTTATGTTCATATGCTCTTGTTACTGTCTGAATGTTTCATGGTAGGTTGAAGCCTACCCCTGTGCAAGTCCAGATGCCAATACAGCTGCAAAGTGGCCTCACTTGAGAACTATATTCCAATGGAATTAGGAACTTGACTTCAAAGCAATTTTGGAGTGATCAAGGAACACACTTAATTTCATCTGTAGTGCAGAAGATTTGCAAAGACCTAGAGGTAGATGGGCACTTCGACTGCACCTGTCACACAGTATCAGTAGGCAAAGTGGAAAGGAACATTGGTACCCTCAAGAATAAGATAGAGAAAATATATTCGTAGACACAACTGAAGAGGCCCGATGCTCTGCCCTTGGCTTTTTGGTCCATTAGGGCTGTACTGACACAGAAAGCGGTGTCCATATGAAATATTGATGGGATGCCTTATGATATTGCCTTCAAACCCTCCCATCTCTGGTGCTAAGTTAAACTTACTACCGAATAATCATACAATATTGCTGAAAGCTTATACACTGTCTCTACAGTTTCTGTTCCTAAGTTAGAGCTGCTTTAACCGAGTGCCCGACCAAAGCTTGCCACTCTCTCCGACCCAACAAATGTGTCTTTTTATGCATTCATCAGAGGAAAATATTTCTGCAACCTTGTTGGTGGTGCACCTTCCAGGATCATGCTCATCACCAACACAGCCATTAAGGATCCACTCCTACCAGGTCAAGAGTGCTGCTCTACTCCAAGAAGCCAGCCCAAATCTGCATCAAGCCATAGGCCTGGACCCTCTGCCGGATCCAATTCTGTGTTGCTTTGCCACCTACAAGCGGGTTGAATCTCCAGCGCCCATCTTCTTCATGTGCCCCTCCACAACTGACCAATGCTGAGCCCATCACCCTCCACCCATCAATAACACCTCTGACCAAGGCAAGCAACTGTCTCCCGGATAATGGATCCCCCTGTGGATCTGGCCTGCTATCTTTACCACTACCCTCAGTCTCTGGCTAATGGTGGGTTACATCTTCACTGTGGAATGAAGCGTTATCAAACGACCTAACAATACTGAGCCTGTCCTTTGCTGAGGGCACAGCTCAGTGTATCTGAACAACACCTCCATAGTGTTCATTGGGAAATACCACCAAAAGGTTAATCTTCCTTCTTGCCAGGCCTGGGCGGAAAACTACGCTACGCTCGCGGAGTGTGCGTAGTTTGCGCAACTACGCGCTACGCGAATCGCACGTAGCACAGTGCAAAAACGCATAGCGTAGCAGGCATTTTTTGCTCGCTCGCGGTCCTCAACGTCAAGTTGGCTACCGCGAGCGAGCAAAATCAACATCCCAGCGAGACTTTTTCCTCGTTCGCAATCGGCAACATCAAGTTGCCGATCGCGAGCGTGGAAAATAAACCTCCCGGCGAGATTCTCAACGCGGGGAGGTCAGGTTTCTCATTGCGAGTGGTCGCGTATGCTCGCGACCGCTCGCGATGAGAAACTACCAGTCCGCGTTGAGAAAGCTGCCGCTCGAGTACAAATCTACTCGAGCGGCAGAAAACGACCGCTTGCACTGTGCATGATGCCGTTCGCAATGATTGCACAGAGCGGACAAGCATCCGGCACTGTGCAATCATTGCGAACAGCATTTCCATACCGCACTGCGTAGCTACGCGTAGTGCAAAGTACACTTCGCGTAGCTACGCGTAGCGCGACTATGCGAACTACGCCCAGGGTTACTTCTTGCTGGATCTGCACTCATTTGCCTATTGATGTTGGGGGGCTTGGGGGGAAGTGTAACTTTGATCGGAGCACCCCTTGGGAAAAACAAAACTTGCTTTGATTTTTTTCAGTCATGGAACAGTTTGCTAAAATGTGCTGGCATTTCCCCCAGTCTTCCTGAGGATTTAAAAATTACAACAATCTTGTTGGCCATTACAGACTCAATAATATTGAATTTGCAATGGCAGAACAAGGGTTGGCTTTTTGAGCGATGTTAAGCAGGCAACCAAGAGCGCCTTTGTGGGCTGAAGTGAGCGTGAAGTATCAGTTTCCCACTGGTATGGTGTTCACAAGCGTAGACATCACAAAGGGTATGCTCATTTCATCAGCCGAACTATAGCCCATTCTTGGCTGCCTCAAGAGTGCGCTGTGTTCTCTTATTCTGGCTATGTCGTACTTGCTATCAGACATTCTCCTGTTTACCCTCTACAATGATGGTGGGATCAACACATGATTTATGAAACAACCATATTATCTTCTATTCTTTTTCCCAACTATGGTGTAGGGCAGACTAATTGAGAGACTAGACTCAGTGCTCAAATACTAGAAGTAGCCAACACAACCACTATCTCTTTAGAGTTCATTAAAGATCGTTTAGATAAACCATCCTCTTGCAGAACAGAATGTTTTTTGATTACCTCCTGGAAGCTAAAGGGGTGGGGGTTTGCACAATAGTAAGTTCTGAGTGCTCAACTACCTTTCCTAGCACACATGAACAGGTACACCATAGTAAGGATAGTAATAAAAACTACATGAAATCGAAAATACCTGTGATTTAAACCTGAGTGGCATCTGGTCTTGGTTGTCAGGCATATTCAGGAATTGGGGAATAAAAATCTTTGAAATCATGATGACCCCATATGTGTTAGGTAAACTGATCATATGTGTCATTCAGTGTGCTTGAAGTAATAAAGGTGTGGACCATGCTTATACGCTAAGTATATTTGAGGATGATAAAGAAATAAGGACTGAAATTCTAGGGTTGTTTGCCACTGAATTGTTGTTCAGGTTTTCATTCCTGGCTAAAAAGTGGGGGCAGAAAAAGTGATTTCACCCATATTCATGCTCTTGTGTGCCTAACATGAACTGTTGCATTTTATTAATCATTAGCAATGTTGTTTTTATATTTTCTTGAAGACCACTAACATCATAGTATTCATGTACATTTGCACGCACTTTAAATGTACTGTAGCCATGGAACTCCTGTGTTGTACAATGCACATTTCCTGAACTGTGTTACTAAAGCGTAGCCTTGTTCTGAGCTTGGCGCAAGGAAGCAATGATTTTAGAAAGTAGCACAGTCAACTCGTTTGTGTTGCTTGTATCACACTGTCAACAACTTCACACAAGATGATCATGCACATGATCATTAGTCATTATCTTTGACTTTCTATCTTATCACTTGGTCTCGCTCCCATTCACTTGCATTGAGAGAAAATGTATAAAAATGCGTACAAATTGTATAGCTTTTAGTATTACATGCTCCAACTGATCAAGAGTGAAGCTCTGGTCTATTGAAACAGCAATTGCTTGCATTATTTTTCATTGCTCGCTGACAATTTTGCATTAAACATGTTAGACTTTATAGGCTATCCGGTGTGTTGTATTTTCATTTACAGTATCCGTGTAAGATGGTACCATCCTTCGTGGCTTTAGAGGTGTTGCATTGGTCTATTCTAATATATTTCAGATTTTATTGATCTGATGACACCCTCAAAAAGCCAGTGGGCCTGCTTTATGATAACGACACCATATTATATTGTGTCTGGTATATGTGCGGGAATTGTGGTTTTTGGTTTCAGACCTTGCTAGGGATGTTTAGGGTTAACAGGGTTCCACCATAGGTAATTACACCTACCATCCAGTATATGAGTACTTTAATGCATAGTATTGAGTAGTTTGTGTGTAATAAAGTACTTGCCTTTTTTAAAATTGAAAGCACTAACTTGAAAATGATTTAGTGGGTGATGTGTGCTACATGGCTGTGGACTGAGGTACTAGCCGACACCACCTTCCCTGAGTAGGCGTTGGACTGCTCTACTTCATTTCCCAGAGAAAGTCAAATGCTACATGGAGTAACTTGCTTCATGTTAGAAGGAAGGTTGCTGCCATATAACTTGAAAAGGACCCACATTCTTCCCAACTGATAATGGAGAGCTGTAGTTCAAGGCAGTGACGTCTTGTATAAGTTGGAACTTTAACCAGTTGGGAGTAGCCAAAAATGTCCAACTCTTCAAAAATGTTTTTGCTATAATGCTTCAGCAACTCTTAGATATACCATCTAGGTGATACTGGCCGGGCGAAATGCCAGGCTGTAATTTGTAACTTGAATTTGACGCTGCTAATTTGGGGCGTGAGGGGGCTTTTAAGTGCACTCTGTTTTAACCTGAATTTGAGGTTTTTAAGTTTTCTTTTAAACTAAGTCCTCTTCTTATTGAGGATCTTGACTTTTGACTGGGACACGAAGAGGTGCTATTCTGTTATGGTCGTGCTTTAGTGTTTATGTGGGCTCAGTCCTAATGAGAGTCTCCTATAAAAAGATGGCGAGCTTATCTGCACCCATCCATCCTGCGGCCATCTTTTTATGGGAGGCTTTCATTAGGATCGGGCCCCCATAAACACTAGAGTGTGACCGTGACAGAATGGCGCCTCAATGTGTCCAAGTTAAGAGCTAAGATTCAGCATCTATGCTGGTTTCATTATAGAAGAAAGCCCACAAATAGTATACACAGCAGCAGAGCTGTGAGATGTGCAATATGTTAATGTGAGTGACTGTAAATCAGTACCAATAAAGTCTATGGGTCGTGTTACCTGTGTGGGATGCAAGTGCCCCCTGCAATTTCAAAATGCTGGAGTAAGGGGGCAGAAGGATAATATGGGAGGACAGGCCAGATTAAATGCTGCTCTAATTAACATTCACTCTCTTCACAAGCATGCATGCGATATATATATATATATATATATATATATATATATATATATATATATATATATATATATGTATATAATATATATATAACCTCTTAGATGATTCCCAGCTAGATGTTCTCTTTATGACCAAAACATGGATGAGGGAAGATTCTTGTTGTGATTTGCAACTAACGCTATCGGAAAAGTATGCATGCATTCACTTGGACAGGGTGGGTAAACTAGTTGGGGGATTAGCTAAAGTACTTAAGAAAAATCTCAAATGCTCTACATTGCTGATGGAACTTGAAAGATGCAGAAGCCTTGGGTTTCTGCATATCCCCCTCCGCACAACTCTCATTCTCAGGGGCTCAATTTTATCAACCCCCCGGTTATACAGGAACATTTATTAACTTCCTAGACCAGACTCTAATGCCAAAGATTGTTAATTACACCAACTTCACTGTCTTGGATTTTAATCTTCATGTGGACAATACAGATGTTTCTTTGGCCAAAATATTAGCTGCTCTTAACCTTTCACTGATACCCATGGTGCCCAGTCACAGAGCAGGACATACCATTGATTTGATATTGTCAAATACTCCCATTCGGTTGGAAGTCACTAGGAAAGTAGTTTGGTCTGACCAAACTACCTTATCTTGGTCCTGATGCAAAAAAGAGAGTAAACCAGATGTATCTGTCATCGCACTCTGCGCTTGTAATAAAGTGGTGATTCCAGACTTACAGGAAGTTTTGATATCTTCTAGTCCTGTCCTAACTGGGTATGTCATTAAAGATGACATCGTAGTGGGCAAGTGGCTTTTCACAGCGGCTGATGCTGTAGCCCTGGAAAAAACTGTTACAAAAAAGAGAAGCACTCCTTCGGCTTGTTGGTTTTTCCTTGAACTTGCCTTGGAAAGAAAATCATGCAGAAGACTAGAAAGAACATGGAGACGGCATTATAAGGAAGATGATGAATTGCTTTATAAGGAAGCTTTGAACATATGTCATTAAAATGTAAAACTTGCTAGCAGCAACTTTTATATTAAAATAATAAATGAAGCCAATAATAGTCCTAGAGAGATTTTCAAAATCGTCTCACACTTTACTGACCCTAACATATTTGCCCCGCCTTGCGAAGTTAGTAACATGTATTAGGCGGAATGACTTTTCGTAGGTAAATTGGTGAGGATTCAGTCGAATTTATTGACATTAAAAAGTCTAATACATGGTACCAGCGGTATCGTCACCTCCAGAAGGCAAGCTTCCCCAACTTCTACCCCATCTGAGGAAAAGTTGAAAGATTGTTTCCGAAAGTCTAAATCTTGCTCTCCACTAGATCCATGCCCTCCACACATCTTGAGGCAGATAGTAGATTCCGTCTGCCTGATCTATCGTAAGTTGTTCACTGCCTCTCTGCAGTGGGGTATAGTGCCTAAATCTTGAAAAGGGCAAGTGTCACACCCCCTTTAAAAAAAATAATTGAATGCTGACACAATGATTCTTTTATATTTTAGACCGATTTCCCTCTTACAGCTGCCTCAAAAATCCTTGAAGAAATTGTTAACACCCAATTTTCAGAGTTTTTAAAGACTTCCAATCTTCTACATCCCTCGTAATCTGGTTTCAGAGAACGTCATAGTATGGAAACTGCCCTGTTTGGAAATGACGGAATCTATCAAAATGAATCTTAAACTTGGCCATAACGTTGCCCTGATTCTGTTATAACCTCTTGGTGGTGTTTGATACTATCTTGCGTGTTATTTTGCTCCAATGCCTTTCAATAATTGGGGTGAATGGATCAGCTCTGATGTGGTTCAGCTCTTTTTGAAACCTCAAGTAACAGGCATTTTGGATGAAGTCCCATGTAACGACATTAAAATGTGGAGTGCTGCAGGGATCAGCCTTGAGTCCCATTCTTTTTAACATTCATATGTCTGTCCTCACTTTTTTAGTGGAATCTTACGGCATTAAAATTGTTGTATTTGCGGATGACACTCAATTATTGCTCTCTTATAGAGGCAACTCTGCCTCAGCTAAGGAGACCTTTCGAACATGTATAAAGGCAGTTATGAAGTGACTGAGAGACAATACCCTACAATGTAAGCCAGACAGCACAGAAATAATGCTGTTTGGGTCCAACCCACTATCAGTATGGACAGGATGCTGACGAAGAGACTGTCCGCATCCCTCCTCCTACGGAAGCTTAGAAGAATCTGGGTGTACTAAATGATTGCCATCTCTCTTTTCAAGTGCAGATTTCCTCTGTGGTGAATTCCTGCTTCTGGATACTAAAAATGCTAAAAAAGTTCTGAGAGTTTCTCTCCTTGGAAGCTCGGAAAATAGGCACTGATTCTATCCAGGTTGGACTATTCTAATGGTCTCTATCTGGGTCTACTAGAGTATCTAATACATGGGCTCCAAATGGTAGAGAACACCGCAGTCCGCCTTCAGTTTAAACTCGTGAGGTGGTGCTCTGTGTTTCTGTACCCAAAACAGCTGCAATGGCTGCCAGTGAGCAAAAGAATCACATTTAAAGCCCTAACAGTTGCATTCTGACTCTGAGGCATCCATCGAGTTGGACCTAAATAGCTCAACACCAGGATCCGAGAATATTGCCCTCCAAGGGCCTTGCGCTTGGGGGATGCACGTCTGTTAGTGGTCTCACACTTTAAAAGATTGAGACAAGGTGGCTCCACTTTCACTGTTCCAGCAACCTTGATCTGGATTTAGCTCTGTTTCCAACTCAAAAATATGCCTGATGAGACTTCCTTCCGGATGCTGCTAAAAATGTACTTGTTTAGCCTGTAACATGGTGTACAAGACCTGTGTTTGCCTTAGTGCCCGGGACACTCTTGAGTGGCTGTACTCTCTACAAATATAGTCATTCATTCATTCAACTCTTCAATAATGCCACACAGGCATGATTTACACTGAAGTATATATTGTTGAGTAAATCAAGGAACAGTGGTGAGGCATTTCATGAGCGGATAGTAAATATCAGCAAAAATGAAGAATGTGGTTGGACTTGTGACCACCATGGATAGCTGGTAATTGAAGGAGTCAACTGATGGACTGATTATATCTTTTACAAGAGCAAGGCAACCCCATCACCTCATCCCTAACCATATTAATAGTTAGTATGTGTAGGTGGGTGCAGGAGGTTGAATTTATCAGGTATTGATGAACCCTTGAGGCACTGTGACGTTCTACAAATGGAAGAATGATGTAAAATGAAACCATGGATTGCCTAGTCATTTTTTATTGCTGATTTTACCTTGAGAAGGGCACCTACTATAGTACTGGCAGGAAAAAAAGTGAGTGTGGTTCATTCTTTGGGGCAAAGGTAGATGGTATTTGGAAAATTCAAGCACTCTTGTGGGAGCATTGTCATGAAGGATGGTGGATGAGTGCAGGAATGAGGCAATGGTGGAGAGGTGAAGGAGGCTTGAACGTGTCACCTATTGTTAGAAATGGAATTCTTGGTTGGCTGAGGCTGTAGTCAGGGTAAGCTAGATACATAATAAGATAACCTTTGCTCACCACAAAAAGAATCCACAGGGTTAAAGATATAGATTATATTCTTATGAATGAAACAAGACCAAAACGCCAAAAATACAATAAGTAGAACAGGAGTTATGAATTTTCAAAGAATAAACCACAAACAGTGCTTAGAAGTCAATAGTGCTAAAAGGTTACTTTAGGTTGCGCTAGGCCGGGGTAGATCCAAAGTTCAGTACAGTTCCAAACAGGTCCCACTGAAGTTTTTCCTTTTCAAGCTGAGCGAAGTACCCTGTTCGTGGAGAAGATGGTCGCCGGAAGCAAGTTAGCATTGCCAGTGAGGATCCTACGGGCGAGAAGAGTCGGTCAGGCTTTGCAGACAGCATACTGGGCCTCGTGGTCACGGGCAGCGATGCTTGCTCTGCGGGGACACGAAGCTGCGGCTGCTCACGCTGATCCTTCGAGCGCAGTCCCAGTGTGAACGGGCACGTTCACAGTCACAAAGATCCCAAAAGCTGGATTTTCAGGGGCCCAGGAGCTGTAGGTGATGAAAGCAGCTACCGAACCCACTTCTGAGGCCCAGAGTTTGGAGAGGGCACCTCAGGCAAGGATAGCACTCACAGAGGCAGAGTCCAGCAGCACCAGCAGAATTGTATTAAGTCTTCTGTGTCCCTGAGACTTCAGAAAACAGAAGGCAAACCAGAAAGCCCTTGGAGATCACTTGGGGGGAAGGCAGAGTCCAGCTCTCCTTCCAGCAGAGTGAGGGAGCAGCAGGCCATTAAGCAGAAAAGCTGTCCTTCCAGAAAAGCAGTCCAGTTGAGTCCTTTAAGCAGCATGGCAGTCCTTCTGACAGAGGTTCAGTTCAAGATTCAGAAGTGCCTTATTTTAGGGGATCAGAGACCCAGTACTTATACCCAAAAGCGACTTTGATGTAAGGGTGATTTCAAAGGAACTCTCTGTATTGCACAAGGATCATTTTCAACACATTCTTATCTGCCAGGATAACCGTGGCGGAAAATCAATGCTTTGTGTGAGGACAGGACACAGCCTATTCAGATGTAAGTGTAAGTCACCTCTACCTCTTCCTGCCCAGGAAGGCTATCAGAATGCAGATGAATGCAGATGGAACCTCTTTCACACCCATCCCTTCCTGTGTTTGTGGCGGTTTAGAGGGAATACACAAAGTGTAGCTGTCACCCACACCAGACATATATTGGAGACAGGCTGTCAGGAAAAAAGAGCAATAAGTACAGAGAAATATCCACTTTCGAAAAGTGCTGCAGCAACACATGATGGACGGAATGCTGAATGAATCAAACATTCACCCCCAGTCAAGACATCTGGGTTAAATCCATTGTTCTTTTGCTCACTACGCCACCCCAGTTTGGACCCAGCCATATGCAAATCAGTGTTGACCCTGTTCCTCATGGGAACAGTCCAGCCCAAATTGCCAAGTCGAGTCCTCCCTGGACCGGAAACAAGCATCCTGGGACCGGTTTCGGGGTAACACCCCTCATCAGCCAGGCTAGCTTGAATCCAGTGGCACAGAGAGTAAGGGACCCACATCTGGGCATACCCATCCCACTTAGTGCGAAAAGTGCTGCTGTAACAAATGATGGACGGAATACTGAATGAATCAAACATTCAGCATTCCGTCCATCATTTGTTGCTGCAGCACTTTCTAAAAGTGGCGTTTCTATAACAGTGATATTAAATCTAACTTCACCAGTAAGGAGGATTTATCATTACCATTCCAAACATATCAAACATGAAAAAGCTACTCCTTGCTAATAAGGAATTAAAGCTTAATATATATTAAGGAATTCCCAATACTGGCGTAGGAGTGGGGTAGGCCTCACAGTAATTAAAAATGAAATAAGCTGTTTGTCACTTCCAGGACAAGCAAAACATAAAGGTACATTTCCTACCTTTTACTTACATAGCCCCCTGCCCTTAGGGTTACTTAGGACCTAGCTTAGGGGTGACTTATATGTAAAAAAAAGGGGAGTTTAAGGCTTGGCATGTAGTTTTAAATACCAAGTCGAAGTGGCAGTAAACTACATACACAGGCACTGCAGTGCCAGGCCTGAGACTGATTTGAAAAGCTACTTCTGTGGGTGGCACAATCAGTGCTGCAGCCCACTAGTGGTATTTGAAGTACAGGCCCTGGGTTTAAGGTATACCACTTTACAAGGGACTTCCAGGTAAAAAAAATAAGCCAATCTGGTATACACCAATGTCATCATGTTTAGGGGAGAAGCACATGCACATTAGCACTGGTTAGGAGTGGTAAACTGCCCAGAGTCCTAAAGCCAACAAAAAGAATCAGCAACAATGGGTGGCAAAAGGCAAAAAGTTGGGGTAAAGACCACCCTAAAGATGACAGGTCTCACACCTATAATATTGTTTGATAGGAAAGAATTACTGTTGGATAAGAGTTGGAACAAGGGCATTTATTTTAGTTTGTTAGTCGTGCTCAGATTTTTCAAGGTTAGAAGGATTTCCTTGAACCATTATTTTATCATTGTTGTAAATGTTTATAATGAATGAATCGTGACTTGCTTTTTGTACAGCTATTACACGCTTCACACTTCCAAGGATCAATGTAATTGGTACAGTAGGGTATTAAAGCTGTTAGGCCTTTTTCATACATTGATGTCTGGAGTGTAGAATACGGTCTATTGTGATTTCCTTGTGACTGGGACCGAGGTACTTGTCTGTGAATTAAAGTTTCATGTTGCGCACTTCTCTGAACCTTGCTTCAGTTTTACAGACGCGAGGTATTTTATTACGTATCTGGAAAAGCAACATTTAGGCAGTTTTCAAATGAGTTAGCCTAACAAATGTGTCAGCTCTGGAGGATCACAACTCTTCCTTCTTCACCCTTTTTAAATCAGCAAACTGTACCATTATGTTCCATTACACCTGATACATTTCAAATAAAAGATTAGACAAAGTGTGTTGTCCAACAGTACTTCGAATCCATTCCATTCGTTTATTAGAATATATTGTTTACACAATTTCCATCACTAGAAAATAATTGGTACAGCTCAGTTTCCAGGGACTTGAAACTCTTACATAAAAATAAAGATTGCGTAAGTGCAATAATATTTATTAACAGCTCGTTCTTAATACTTAACAACTCCCACGTATTATTCGAGATCAATACTGACTTCCTGGAAGCCTGTTCCTCTGCTCCTTACTATAATAAAAATCTCCATCTGTTGCCAATTATGGTATTCATTTACTTTGAAAAAAATCCCATAATGTTCTTTTCAATTTGTCTTTGTGTGAACACATTTTGCAGGTCACAGAGTGTAACTTAAAGAAAGAGCCAGTATGTTCCCTTCACTGAATGAATACATGCCTTTTCATACTCTGATGGAGGAATGCAGTTATATTTGCCACTGGTATCCAATTAAGTTGTGTATGACGAAAACAATGGCATTGCACTTTCATTTCTAAGCTGAAAACTACATTCTGGCAAACTATGTGCAGTAAAATCACTCTTCATCTCACTCATTCTGGTTTGATAGTGGTGCAGGTTCACAGGAAATTAGTGTAAAGAGCAAGCTAAACGTAGAAAGTAGCCAACCTAAGATTTTCGCCAAAGATACTGGGCATTGGATAGGAGAAGTAAGCATGAAATTTACTATGACAGTCAGTTTATATCAATCACTATCCAAAATTATCTACAGCCATAAAGATAATCTCTTGTAAATGTTCACAGGTTACTTCATTGAGCATTGCAACATCCCTTTCTGATCCTAAACAGAGCCAGAGGTTTTTCTAAGTTACATTGACATAGTTCAGATATGTAAACCGACTTAAAGTGTCTCGAGAAACATAATATTGCACCAGAGCTATACGTTTGCTGTATTTGTGGATACATTAAATCAAAAAAGCTTTATTATTTATGGCAAACTGCATTGGTCTCGTTTCACCAATCAGCCTGAGTTTCCAAAATTTGCATTCACACACATCTACTTATGTTTAACAATAAAAAAGCTGGTTTGAAAATTAATAAACGAAAATCAGTAAGCATGCCTAAAAGCAAACACACGGGCAAATCAAGGATATTTCTTAACTACATGATAAAAAAGTTATAAAAATCATTGTAAAAATATATAGTAGAAATCTCGTGGTTAAGTTATTTTTTTTTTAAATCTTCAGAAATGAGTGTATTATTATTGCCACAGTGGCCACTAGAGCCATATTGAAGATTCTGTAAAGGCATAGTAAAAACGTATGTCCTTTGCTACAGTTTTTGCAGTCATTTATTCAGGGGCACGTGTATTCCCTCACAAAGATGAGGAAAATAGAACAATGAAGGTGAGAGCATTATAAGAATAGAGATTGGACTAATGCATTACTATTTCTGAAGCAGCTTACAAAGGAATACTTGGGAGGGGTTTATAAATGAATACAGAAATATGCAGCTTTAGTGGTAGTATTCAAAGATAACCATCATGCGACTGTTACCCTTACACCGGGGAGACTCTGTTGGCTTCCTATTGTAAGTCATGTGAAATTCTGATATCTGGTAAAGGTATGTAAAACCATCACCATAATGGTCTGGACATTGGCGAAACACATTGAAACCGTACATAATATAGTGCTATTGCGATCCTATGATACAAGGATGGGTTAAAGTCCCAAAGGTGCAAACAAAATGTTTGGAGGTTAAAGGGTGCAGGGACCAAATGATGGAATGGTGGAGAGGTGTGGTGCAGCGGCCAGGGCAGCTGACTTCGGAGCACAGGGTTCACGGTTCGATCCCCGGCTCCGGCGGCAGCTCAGCTCAGCACCATTTGACTCTGGGCAATAGCTCACTTAATTTCCACTACGGCCCCCAGCGCCTTGAGACCCGTAAGGGTGAGTAGCTGCGCTATATAAAAACGGACTTACTTACAATGGTCTCCTACTAAATGTGTGGGGATCTAGTAGCCTGGATATGTACAGAAGCAAATTGGAAACTTTTCTCTTTAGATAGTTACATTAGATGGGATGGCACAATTTTGTTGTGTGTGAGCCACCACAAAGGCACTCTTTAGTTACAGTACCATATCCAATTTGTCAGAAAGGGGGTTATTATTTTGGGAAGAAGAACCCTTACCAACTTAATAAACATTCTCTTTTTAGAGCTCAACACAAGTCTCCATTGAATTCTACTCAACCCCTTGTATCAATTATAGAAGCAACAGGAAATTTTCCAGAGAAATGTGAGTAAAGTTCAAGCAGTATCAACAATAATCAAGACAAGAAAGTGATACACATAAATTCACAAACTACTTTAGAAAAAGAAAGAAAAAATGAAATTTTAATTCTGAACAAGGTGGCCAAAATTACCAAATTTGGATAAGAGGATGTAGGAAGGTGGAATCTGACTACATGGTTGCCCCCACTTTTTTTTCCTGGTGTTTTGTTGGTTTTTGACTTAGTTTGGCTGGGAACCTGCTATTCAGGTCCCCAGCCTATCTGCTTTCTCTTTAAACGATTTGGAGTGCACTCTAGGTGAACTAGTGATTGGATACTGTGGTACCTTATGAGTCCCTAGTATATGGTACCTTAGGTACCAAGGGCATAGGTACTTCACAGGCCTACCAGGGGCTGAAGCATGTATTATGCCACCCCTGGTAAGCAGACTAAATCTGACACCGCAGGCCTGCTACAGCAGCCTGGGTGAGGAAGTGCTAGCACCCATCACTGAGATATAGGTCCCCTATATCTCTCCTGCATACACATTGAGACTTATCAGTCACCCCTAAAGCAGGCCCTATCAATCCTGAGGGCAGGGTGCTTAGTTTCCATGTGAGGGGGTGCCTCTGCCTGAGCAGGGCCCCTCTGCAGCTCTCCGAGTCCATTCTCTGGGGCTGTTTGTGGATGCGGTTAAACCATATACTTTTAAATGCATTATATCCTCGCGGTAGAATGCTAACTTTGGAATGGCTACATCGAAACATGTCGTGTTTGGTGTCAAACATCTTGGAATACTACCCCCCCGCCAGTCCTGGCAGCGGGGGTAGCATTCCACCCTTCTAGAGGGATAGACATGTACCTACTGTGGAAACGCGGTAGAATCCTGCAGAGCCCTGGCATCACAAAATGGATGCCACCAGTCACAGACACTGGGCTGCCCTCCTGCTGACGACCAACACTTGCAGTGGAGGAAGCCCAACAATAGATATCCTGTCCCAAGGGGGTGTGACCACCTCCCAGGCAGGGTTTAGTATATTGGGGCTGGGTGGGTGCACTCTTAGAGTGCTTTGAAGTCCTGCACTGGGGGAGCAGAAGGCTCCTCTGTGCAACAGTTCAAACCGGCTCAGGGGCTACCTGCCCCTGCTCTGGCGCGAAACTGGACAAAGGGAAGCTGGTGTAACCACCCACTCCCCTGACCCTCCCATAGGTGGGGTCATAGAGCTAGTCCCTCCCTTTCTTTTAGTATAAGAGGGGGAACCTGTGCATTGCAACCTAGATTTCCCTGGACGACGCTCTGAAGAAGAATCCCGGACCTTCGACGTTCCACTACCTTTGGAAGACTGAAGAATCTCCCTTGGAGTCAAGGAGTGACTCCCCTGCTTGGCAGGCACCAAAAACTACAAACAACGGTTGCAAACTACGCCGCTCCCGCCGGAGTCCGAAGGCCCTGCAGCCCAAGAAGTAGATTTCCTGACTTCTCAAAGGCCATCGTGAGTCCCCAGTGAAGCTGAGGCCAGTGGACCCCAAGAGTGACGAGGAACCGCGACCCCTGGGTACCGTGCACTATTGTCAAGTACAACCCCTTCACAACGTTCCACGAACTTGTACTTTGGACCACGTGTGGTCCTAGCCTCCAGCAGGAATCCCTCCGAAGATCAGAGGCCTACCACATTCCGAGTGACCGTGGGCCCCTGTGAGCGAATCCTCCCAAGGCGTCTTTGCGATCCCTTGCCAGCCGGCTTGTGGGTCCCCAGAAGACTTTCTACAGACATCAAAGGGCTCCCCTAGTTGCTCCAGGTCTGCCCTGACTTACCCTCGCTGGGTGAGTCCCCCAGACCTTGCTGGTCTGCGCCATTGCCTCTTCACACTTTCCCCGAGACTTGCTGTTACCAAGGCTTGTTGGCTCCGATCGAGTCGCTGAGACCGCAGTAAGCTGCAGACATCGTGGGACACACCGAATCCAGCTCCTGGCTGTCGTCGACGCCTCCTGGACCTCGTGACTGAAGAGTCAAGGCACCCGCGAACGACCTGAATCTTGCGACGACGGTGGGCATCCATCTTCCTTGCCCCGAGTCACTGCCAAGTGACTTTGAACACTGTCCCCTCTGCTTTCAGGTCTTCCATCTTCTGAATCCAGGCTTGGATTCCTCCGGACACTTCTCCTGTCGCCGCAAGCAGCAAGTCTTCACTGGCTCCCATTGAAAACGACGCCGCGACCCGACACCAAAGAACACCTATGCACCAGGCTCCCTTGGGTGAGGTAACTTCAGCACTACGGTGCTCCTGTGGGTGTGGGCCCTAGAACTACTTACCCTGTAAGTGACTTGCTTGTAGCTTCCCTAGAAGTGTCCTAAAATTCCTATTTTCTAAGTGCGACAATTGCGCTGACTCGTACAGGGTTCGCGTCTGTGTTAGACACACCGCGTCCATCTCCTTTGTAACACTATCCAGAACTGTGTCCTTCGACTCGTACTGAGTCCGATCGGTGTTCGCCTCGAACACAAGGGGCCTGTAACATTGAGATCTCCATTGCACTGACTCGCACAAGGTTCGCGTCTGTGTTAGACACAGCGCGTCCATCTCCCTTGCAACTCTATCTGTAACCGCGTCCTTCGACTCGTACAAGGACAAATCGGTGTGTTCGCCTCGAACACGCAAGGGACCTTTAACATTGAAATCTCAATCGCGTCTGTTCGCATAGACTCGCACAGGACTCGCACCGGTGCCAGGACACCGCGTCCGTCCCCTGTGGGTCTCCTACAACTACCTGGGGTGGTTCTTGGGGGTCCCTCGATTCTAGATGCCCTAGACCTAGGTCTAGCCAAACTAAGATTGTGATATTCGATTGTGCTAAACTTATTTTGATAACATTTGACTTGTACATATGTTCCTGACTTCTAATCTCATAAAGAGATTAGTAGAGAGTGTTTATTAATAAATACATATATATTTGATATATATACCTGTGTGGTGTCTTTTCATTTGGTGATTCAAGAGATTGTGTGGTAAAACAAGCTGCTTTACATTCCTTCAAGACTTAGCCTGAAGGCTGCTCTCCACAGCTACCACTAGGATAGCTTTCTATAAAGGTTGTCTTAAACCTATCTACCATAAGAGTCGAATTGTTCTGGTGCAAGGTGTCCACTTTAATTAGTGAACAGCATATACCAGGCCAACTTCTCACATTGGTGGGCAGCGTGTGGGATTCCAGCTTGCTATTGTTTTACCAGAAAATCTCTATTTGAATTACTAACTGAAAACCACTATAGGTACTTAAGGTACATATAAAGTCAAGCTTAGTATCAATAAGTTCTACTGAACTTAGAGCTGTGTGCCAAGGGATAGCACACCCTTTCTACAGCTCAAGCTAGTATCAGTAGGCCACAAACTAGTGTAGGTAGTACAACACTGCACAACACTAGAATGTCCTTAAAGGGTTGGACCAGTGGATCCACTCAGCCTCAGTATAAGGACATGGCTTTCTCTGACTTGAGAGCCATGTGTGTTGAAAGACACCTGAGGCTAGGACAGAGTCCCTCCACCCTACACCTGATAGATCTGCTGATAGCAGATGATATTAGATTGGCTCTAGGAGCTAATGGGTCTGAATCAGTGAGTGGGTCAATTACAGTATCTGGGTCAGATGATGAAAATCAGAATGACCAAGACTCTGTGATTGAAGGGCCAGGCCTCAAGGGGCCTGAAAAGGACAGACAAATTCTCCCTAAGAGAGCTGACAGAGTGGAGGAGAGGCATAGGTCCCCTTCCAGGGAATCTGACCACTCTTATCACTCTGGCAGAGAATTTGTCCACCAGAGGAACTCATACTTTCCCATAAGAGAGACCTCCTCTGAAAGAATGTGCAAACTGCTGCAGTATGAGGAAGCAAGAGTTGCCCTCAGAACCAAGCAGTTGGCACTGGATAGAGAAGCCCTGGAGATCCAGAGAGCTTCTAGAAGAGAGGGGTTAGAACCCCTTGGTGGCAGCAACAGTGTCCCTAGAGGCAGAGAATCTATTCCAGACCATAGGAACCTGAGCAAGGTTGTTCCTCCCTACCAGAGTGGGGATGATATCCACAAGTGGATAACTGCTATGGAGAGGGCCTGTAGAGTACAGGAGGTCCCCCAAAAGCAGTGGGCAGCAATCTTGTGGCTCTCCTTTTCAGATAAAGGTAGAGACAAGCTCCTCACTGTTAGAGAAGAGGATGCTGATAACTATGAAGTCCTGAAGAGTGCACTGATAGATGGGTTTGGCTTAACCACTGAGCAGTACAGGTTAAAGTTCAGAGACACCCAGAAGGCACAGACTCAGGACTGGACTGACTTTGTAGATTGTGCAACCAAGGCTCTGGAGGGTTGGCTGATTGGCAGTAGGGTTACTGATCTCAAAGGATTGTACAATTTGATTATGAGGGAGCAGATCCTTAATAACTGTCAAAACCAGCTTTTGCACCAGTACCTGGTGGACTCTGATCTGACCTCTCCCCAAGAATTGGGAAAGAAGGCAGATAAATGGGTCAGAACCAGGGTGAGGCCTAAGAATCAGGGTGGTGACCAGAAGAAAGATTCTACCAAGTCCCAAGAGAAAGGTGGGGATAAATCTAAGGATAAGTCCACTACAGGGCCCCAAAAGTCCTCTTCTGGGGGTGGGTCCCAAACTCCTTCCTCTCCTGAAAAGAAACCATATTGCCATGTCTGTAAAAAGCCTGGACACTGGAAAACTGATCCCAGTTGCCCCAGGATTGGCAATAAAGAAACTGTTCCTCCAGCTATTACTACCACCCCTCCTGGTACTACCAGTAGTAATACTCCAGTTGGGAGTAGTGCGCCCAAAAAGTTAGGTGCTTTTGCAAGGGGAACAGAGGTGGGCCCTAGTTTAGACAGGTCCCCCTCAACAGACTCCTCAGACTCTGATGGTGGTATAGGATTTGCCACCTTTACCATGGGTCCCATTGCATTGGGCAGGTACAGACTGGAGCCAATGATTAATGGTCAGAAGGCTGTGGCATTCAGGGACACAGGGGCTAGTGTCAACATGGTGGCAGGGAAACTAGTCCCCCTCACCAGCTTTTACCTGAGTTTAAGTACCAGGTGACCAACATTGATGGTGTCAGGACAGATCACCCCATGGCCATAGTCAATCTCAGCTGGGAGGGGGTCACAGGCCCAAAAAGAGTGGCAGTGTCCCCCAACTTGCCTGTAGATTGCCTGATGGGCAATGATCTGGAAATTTCAGCCTGGGCTGAAGTTGAACACCAAACCCATCTGAAGATGCTAGGCGTCCCTGAAAAAGCTAGTGGGGCTGTGATGGCCACAGCCCCAGCCCAGGGAAATGCTGGAGAGATGGAGCCTGGAAGAATGGCCCACTCTCCCCCAAAAGAGAGCACAGGGGTTGAAGAAAAGTCTCCTTCCCCCAGACAGCAGGTAAGGGTCAGCCTCCTCAGGGAACTGATCCTACCCCTAGTGAAGGAACTGCCCCAGAGGTAGTCAGGCCTGGCCTGGCCCCACCCCTGATGGCAGAGGACCCTTCCAAGGTGGTACCCAGTCTGGAGCAGGTAACCTGCCCCTCTCTACCCTGCCTCAGTCAGCCCAGGGCTGCAGAGGTCAGGGAGGTCAGTGGACCCCACAGGGCCCCCTGTCCAGAGGAACACCCCCATCAGCAGATTAGGGGCACCCAGTCTAGTAGCCCTAGCCAGGTGAAAATTCCTCCACACATTGAGGGATCCCCCATACCTTTGTGTAGGGACCTTCCCCAGCAGGACTCTGTTAGGCAAGGGCAAACCTAGAACCAAAAGGTTCCAAACCTGCCATGTCCCTCCAGTGTTCCACCCAAAGGGACCCAACCCCCAGCTGTAGGCAGCCAAAGGTTGACCCTTAGAGCAAAGTGCAGCTCAGTCATGGAAAGACAGGCATACATGGTGACCAGTGATCTGAGGAAACTGAGACCAACTTCCCTAGGGTCTCACTTCCCTGCTCAGACACCTCCTCAGCCTTGTCCTTTACCAAAACACCCCACAGGTAGTAATTCCCCATGGTGGAGACCCTCTCATACCCTTAGGGTGAGGGATAACTTAGTGGACCATAAGACAGGGGGTAACCATGCTAGTGCAGGTACTTCCTTATATGGCCACTCAGTAAATACAGGCTCACCTGGACAAGGTTAGCCTCATCTCCTTTCGTTTGGGGGGTTATGTAGGAAGGTGGAATCTGACTACATGGTTGCCCCCACTTTTTTTCCTGGTGTTTTGTTGGTTTTTGACTTAGTTTGCCTGGGAATCTGCTATTCAGGTCCCCAGCCTATCTGCTTTCTCTTTAAACGATTTGGAGTGCACTCTAGGTGCACTAGTGATTGGATACTGTGGTACCTTATGAGTCCCTAGTATATGGTACCTTAGGTACCAAGGGCATAGGTACTTCACAGGCCTACCAGGGGCTGAAGCATGTATTATGCCACCCCTGGGAAGCAGACTAAATCTGACACCGCAGGCCTGCTACAGCAGCCTGGGTGAGGAAGTGCTAGCACCCCTCACTGAGATATAGGTCCCCTATATCTCTCCTGCACACACATTGAGACTTATCAGTCACCCCTAAAGCAGGCCCTATCAATTCTGAGGGCAGGGTGCTTAGTTTCCATGTGAGGGGGTGCCTCTGCCTGAGCAGGGCCCCTCTGCAGCTCTCCGAGTCCATTCTCTGGGGCCGTTTGTGGATGCGGTTAAACCATATACTTTTAAGTGCATTATATCCTCGCGGTAGAATGCTAACTTTGGAATGGCTGCATCGAAACATGTCATGTTTGGTGTCAAACATCTTGGAATACTACCCCCCCGCCAGTCCTGGCGGCGGGGGTAGCATTCCACCCTTCTAGAGGGATAGACATGTACCTACTGTGGAAACGCGGTAGAATCCTGCAGAGCCCTGGCATCACAAAATGGATGCCACCAGTCACAGACACTGGGCTGCCCTCCTGCTGACGACCAACACTAGCAGTGGAGGAAGCCCAACAATAGATATCCTGTCCCAAGGGGGTGTGACCACCTTCCAGACAGGGTTTAGTGTATTGGGGCTGGGTGGGTGCACTCTTAGAGTGCTTTGAAGTCCTGCACTGGGGGAGCAGAAGGCTCCTCTGTGCATACCCCAGTTCAAACCGGCTCAGGGGCTACCTGCCCCTGCTCTGGCGCGAAACTGGACAAAGGGAAGTAGGTGTAACCACCCACTCCCCTGACCCTCCCATAGGTGGGGTCATAGAGCTAGTCCCTCCCTTTCTTTTAGTATAAGAGGGGGAACCTGTGCATTGCAACCTAGATTTCCCTGGACGACGCTCTGAAGAAGAATCCCGGACCTTCGACGTTCCACTACCTTTGGAAGACAGAAGAATCTCCCTTGGAGTCAAGGAGTGACTCTCCTGCTTGGCAGGCACCAAAAACTACAAATGACGGTCGCAAACTACGCCGCTCCCGCCGGAGTCCGAAGTTCCTGCAGCCCAAGAAGTGGATTTCCTGACTTCTCAAAGGCCATCGTGAGTTCCCAGTGAAGCTGAGGCCAGTGGACCCCAAGAGTGACGAGGAACTACGACCCCTGGGTACCGTGCACTATTGTCGAGTGCAACCCCTTCACAACGTTCCACGAACTTGTGCTTTAGATCACATGTGGTCCTAGCCTCCAGCAGGAATCCCTCCAAAGATCAGAGGCCTACCACGTCCCGAGTGACCGTGGGCCCCTGTGAGGGAATCCTCCCGAGGCGTCTTTGCGATCCCTTGCCAGCCAGCTTGTGGGTATCCAGAAGACTTTCTACAGAGACCAAAGGACTCCCCTGGTTGCTCCAGGCCTGCCCTGACTTACCTTTGCTGGGTGAGTCCCCCAGACCTTGCTGGTCTGCGCCATTGCCTCTTCACACTTTCCCCGAGACTTGCTGTTACCATGGCTTGTTGGCTCCGATCGAGTCGTCGACACTGCAGTAAGCTGCAGACATTATGGGACACACCGAATCCAGCTCCTGGTTGTTGTCGACACCTCCTGGACCTCGTGGCTGAAGAGTCAAGGCACCCACGAACGACCTGAATCTTGCGACGACGGTGGGCATCCATCTTCCTTGCCCCGAGTCACTGCCAAGTGACTTTGAACACTGTCCCCTCTGCTTTCAGGTCTTCCATCTTCTGAATCCAGGCTTGGATTCCTCCGGACACTTCTCCTGTCGCCGCAAGCAGCAAGTCTTCACTGGCTCCCATTGAAAACGACGCCGCGACCCGACACCAAAGAACACCTATGCACCCGGCTCCCCTGGGTGAGGTAACTTCAGCACTACGGTGCTCCTGTGGGTGTGGGCCCTAGAACTACTTACCCTGTAAGTGACTTGCTTGTAGCTTCCCTAGAAGTGTCCTAAAATTCCTATTTTCTAAGTGCGACAATTGCGCTGACTCGTACAGGGTTCGCGTCTGTGTTAGACACACCGCGTCCATCTCCCTTGCAACTCTATCTGTAACCGCGTCCTTCGACTCGTACAAGGACCGATCGGTGTGTTCGCCTCGAACACGCAAGGGACCTTTAACATTGAAATCTCAATCGCGTCTGTTCGCATAGACTCGCACAGGACTCGCACCGGTGCCAGGACACCGCGTCCGTCCCCTGAGGGTCTCCTACAACTACCTGGGGTGGTTCTTGGGGGTCCCTCGACTCTAGATGCCCTAGACCTAGGTCTAGCCAAACTAAGATTGTGATATTCGATTGTGCTAAACTTATTTTGATAACATTTGACTTGTACATATGTTCCTGACTTCTAATCTCATAAAGAGATTAGTAGAGAGTGTTTATTAATAAATACATATATATTTGATATATATACCTGTGTGGTGTCTTTTCATTTGGTGATTCAAGAGATTGTGTGGTAAAACAAGCTGCTTTACATTCCTTCAAGACTTAGCCTGAAGGCTGCTCTCCACAGCTACCACTAGGATAGCTTTCTATAAAGGTTGTCTTAAACCTATCTACCATAAGAGTCGAATTGTTCTGGTGCAAGGTGTCCACTTTAATTAGTGAACAGCATATACCAGGCCAACTTCTCACAGAGGAAGAGAAGATATGAATGTTTAAAATGTTAAAGTAACGCCATCTGTCACACAAACATCATCTTGTGTATTCAATGCGTAGTAAAGAAGTGGTAATGATTGTTGTCCACCACGTGGTTCCACTAACAAGGCCTGAACGTAAAAATAGAGCCCAGAAATCAATAAACAAGATCAGCAGACACATGTTCCAACAATCCATCTCATTGTGGTGTGTCTAAGGTACTGGATGATGATAATTGAAGTCTAGACAGGCCCTCTCGTATAGAATAGACCTGTTTTTGAATGAGACCCACAGAACTTTGTTCTATATGTCTCTTACCCCAGGGCCAAGGTTTTATCTTTGGACTTAGTTTCTCAAAATCCTCCAGTGGGGAAAGGCTGGAAGCTGTATCAAGGTGAGGCTCTAAAAGGCTGGATATCTTCACAATGAGGTCCTGCTAAAACTGTTCTCAGTGTGGTAAAAAGATCTAGGCAGGACAAACCTAGTTTTCTGCCCACCAAGTGTGTGACATCCCTGAGAATGCCTCAGTAACTAATCCTGGTACTACAGAATTAGAAAAAGTAAAGCCCCACCCCATTTTTCTCCAACTGCTGGTAAGGTTCTGCCTGGTCACTTCTATAACCCTTGAGTCCTCAGGGCATGGTTCTAGATACTGGGTCTCTCTCCATCCAGGGCTTCTGCATAGTCCAGTCCTCAGTGGTCACTCGGATCCTCTTACAGCCGGAAATACTTCACCTTTTTTGTGCCTGAAGAATGCACACAGGAGGTCAGCCACCAGATCCTTGAAGAGAATTTCCAGCCCCTACATGCCAGCAGACGCCAAAAGTACTTGCATTGTCTTTCTTCCAGCAGGGCCTTTTCCTTCAGGTGTAGAGTTCCTAGATTCAAGAATGTTCTGAGCAAGTGGTGGTGACGTGCCAGTCTTAATCTGGGGACTAGTCTGTGAGAGGAGAAGTTTCCATACCCAATCTTCTACACTTTGTTGTTCTATGCCCACCTCCTTTTGCAGCACTTTCTCTTGGATTTACAGTAAAAATTCCCAGAAACCCTAAATCCACATTTGCTAGCTCCTTCTTCCACCTGAAAGGACTCTGGCTCTCCCTAAACCACTACCCTATTTAGAAGAGGTCTGCCCCCTCTGTCTTGGCAAAGAATTGCTTGTTCCTCCTTTCTGGGACAGGACGAGTGCTAGAAATGGATGGGAGCAGAACCTGACAGTCCCATTTGGCATCTCTGAATCAAAATGGGTAGTTGCTGGCTTTTTTTTCAGATAAAGATTTAATAAAGCATTACATAGTGAAGTCTATCTAGAAGAACTCTAATGCACTGTTTGGGGATCTTTTCCTTCCAGATCTTCTTCCCAGGTACACCCTCCCTAAACCTTTCAACCTCATCTGGCCATTCCAAAACTCTGTTGTAGAAGAAATCATAAGGTGTGCTTCTTGAGGTGTGCTGTTCCCAAGGATCAAGAGACCGATAGAGTTTTGGCTCAGGCAGTGCTAAGTGCATGTTAATACATTTCTTTTTACGCCACAGTTATCAACAATATGATTACAGTTTTACAAACTGATACACTTACCTAGCATCTTCCCAAATAAAAATATAATTTGAGGATTTTAATTGTAGAGAGGCATGTTCATGGAGAATATAGTTAATCTACGCAATGAAAATAGCTTTTGTATATTTTGGTACTGTGATTGCCAATATTTTAAATATGAAGGGTGCCATCTTATTATTTATTACGCATCCTGCCTACAAGGTAGAACTTAGAGGTAACATAAATATATTAAAATCGTTTTTCTTACAAGTCAGAGCCAATGTTCCTTCCTGTGTGCCAATGTGGTGCTTTTTGAACTAAAGTCTAGATAGAGGAAAATGGTGTGTATTGCAGCTATGTATAATATTGTCCTATCTGAGTAGTGTAAAAACACACATGACACTTAATTCTCATGCATATAGTATTTTTTCTATGCCACCTACTATAGCCTTACACGAAATTTAAATAGATTAATTGGGTGAAAACATTACAACAGGATCTTTTTATGACCTGAGCACGCATGATGTGGCAATGAATGGCAGTGTTAGAGTGTACTAAGTCCTAATACTAAAAAAAGATAGGGCTAGAAAAAGGCAAAAAATGGAGCGATTACTCAGAAAAGGCAGACGGCCTGAACATTTCACTTGACTTTGTCACTGCTTTAAGTTGAAAGTGACATGTTTTTTAAGATTTGATCCGTGAACTCTGAAAGATATCTGTAGGAGAGTAGGATCTGCCTCTTATGTTGCCCCCACTTTTTTTCTGATGTTTACACTGGTTTCTGGCTATAGTCAGGCTGGGACCCTGCCAATCAGGGCCCCAGCCTCTCTGTTCTCTCTAAACGACTTGGAGTGCACTCTAGGTGCACTAGTGATTGGATACTGTGGTACCTTATGAGTCTCTAGTATATGGTACCTTAGGTGCCAAGGGCATAGGTACTTCACAGGCCTACCAGGGGCTGAAGCATGTATTATGCCACCCCTGGGAAGCAGACTAAATCTGACACCACAGGCCTGCTACTGCAGCCTGGGTAAGGTGGTGCATGCACCCCTTACTGTGATATAGGCTACCTATATCACTACATAGATACACACATATAAACCTATAAGTCACTCCTATGGCAGGCCTTATCAATCCTGAAGGCAGAGTGCTTGGTTCCTATGTGAGAGGGTGCCCCTGCATGAGCAGAGCCCCTCTGCAGCATTCGGAGACCCTTCTCTGAGGCTGTTTGTAGTGCAGCCTGACCATATACTCTTAAGCGCATTATAACCTCGCGTTAAATGCTAACTTTGGGATGGCTGCACGGAAACATGTCGTGTTTGGTGTCAAACATCTTGGAATACTACCCCTCCACCAGTTCTGGTGGTGGGGGTAGCATTCCACCCTTCTAGAGGGATAGACATGTACCTACTGTGGAAACGCGGTAGAATCCTGAAGAGCCCTGGCATCACAAAATGGATGCCACCAATCACAGACACTGGGCTGCCCTCCTGCTGATGACCGAAACTCGCAGTGGAGGAAGCCCAACAATAGGTATCCTGTCACAGGAGGGTGTGACCACCTTCCGGACAGGGTTTAGTGTATTGGGGCTGGGTGGGTGCACTCCTAGAGTGCTTTGAAGTCCTGCACTGGGGGAGCAGAAGGCTCCTCTGTGCATATGCCAGTTCAAACCAGCTCAGGGGCTACCTGCCCCTGCTCTGGCGTGAAACTGGACAAAGGGAAGTGGGTGTAGCCACCCCCTCCCCTGACCCTCCCATAGGTGGGGTCATAGAGCTAGTCCCTCCCTTCCTTTTAGTATAAGAGGGGGAACCTGTGCATTGCAAACTAGATATCCCTGGATGACGCTCTGAAGAAGAATCCTGGACCTTCGATGTTCCACTACCTCTGGAAGACTGAAGAATCTCCCTTGGAGTCAAGGAGTGACTCCCCTGCTTGGCAGGCACCAAAAACTGAAACGACGGTCACAAACTACGCCGCTCCCGCCAGAGCCCAAGGTCCCTGCAGCCCAAGACAAGGATTTCCTGACTTCGCCAAGGCCATCGTGAGTCTCCAGCGAAGCTGAGGCCAGTGGACCCCACGAGTGACGAGGAACCACAGTCCCTGGGTACCGTGCACTATTGTCGGGTGCAACCCCTTCACGACATTCTACGAACCTGTACTTTGGACCATGTGTGGTCCCAGGCTCTAGCAGGAATCCCTCCGAAGATCAGAGGCCTACCCCATCCCGAGTGACCGTGGGCCCCTGTTGAAGGAATCCTCCTGAGGCGTCTTTGCGATCCCTTGCCAGCCAGCTTGTGGGTCCCCTGAAGACTTTTCTAAAGAACCAAAGGACTCCCCTGGTTGCTCCAGGCCTGCCCTGACTTACCCTCGCTGGGTGAGTTCCTCAGACCTTGCTGGTCTGTACCATTGACTTTTTACGCTTTCCACAAGACTTGCTGCTACCAAGGCTTGTTGGCTCCAATCGGGTTGCCGACACTGCAGTCAGCTGCAGACTTTGTGGATCATGCCGAATCCAGCTCCTGGTTATCGTCGACACCTCCTGGACCTCGTGGCCGAAGAGTCAAGACACCCGTTCACAACCTGAATCTGTCGACGACGGTGGGCATTCATCTTCCTTGCCCCGGGTCACTGCCCAGTAACTTTGAACACTGTCCCCTCTGCTTTCAGGTCTTCCTTCTTCCGAATCCAGGCTTGGATTCCACCGGACACTTCTTCGGACTTCACAAGCAGCAAGTCTTCATTGGCTCCCATTGAAAACGACGCCGCGACCTGACACCAAAGGACACCTATGCACCCGGCTTCCCTGGGTGAGGTAACTCCAGCACTACGGTGCTCCTGTGGGTGTTGGCCCTAGAACTACTTACCCTGTAAGTGACTTGCTTGTAGCTACTCCCGAAGTGCCCTTAAACTCTTAATTTCCAACCGCGACTTGCCCCATTGAAGTCTACGGCGATCCGCGCCTGTGTTCACTCGCTGCACGCGTCCCCCGTGGGTCCTTTACTTACCTGCCTTGGGTGGTTTTGTGAGGCCCCAGCACTTCTGAAGGCCCTGGGCCTTGTCTCCCTGCAAGTCGCTGTTCTTAAGTCTCTTTTTTAGTATATGGTCTGGTACGCCCCTAGGGCCCCAGCCATATTTGTGCTTAATTTATTATGAAACGTTGATTTGTGCATATGTTCCTGACTTCTAATCTCATAAAGAGATTAGTAGAGAGTTGTTTAGTAATAAATACATATATATTTGATATATATACCTGTGTGGTGTCTTTTCATTTGGTGATTCAAGAGATTGTGTGGTAAAACAAGCTGCTTTACATTCCTCCAAGACTTAGCCTGAAGGCTGCTCTCCACAGCTACCACTAGGATAGCTTTCTATAAAGGTTGTCTTAAACCTACCTACCATAAGAGTCGAATTGTACTGGTGCAAGGTGTCCACTTTAACTAGTGAACAGCATATACCAGGCCAACTTCTCACATTGATGGCAGCGTGTGGATTCCAGCTTGCTATTGTTTTACCAGAAAATCTCTATTTGAATTACTAACTGAAAACCACTATAGGTACTCAAGGTACATATAAAGTCAAGCTTAGTATCAATAAGTTCTACTGAACTTAGAGCTGTATGCCAAGGGTTTGCCCACCCTTTCTACAGCTCAAGCTAGTATCAGTAGGCCACAAACTAGTGTAGGTAGTACAACACTGCACAACACTAGAATGTCCTTAAAGTGTGGACCCAGTGGATCCACTCAGCCTCAGTATAAGGACATGGCTTTCTCTGAGTTGAGAACCATGTGTGCTGCAAGGCACCTGAAGCTAGGACAGAGTCCCTCCACACTACACCTGATAGATCTGCTGACAGCAGATGATCTTAGATTAGCTCTAGGAGCTAATGGATCTGAATCAGTGGGTGGGTCAATTACAGTGTCTGGGTCAGATGATGAACATCTGGATGACCAAGACTCTGTGATTGTAGGGCCAGGTCCCAAGGGGTCTGAACAGGACAGAGGAATTCTCCCTAAGAGAACTGACATAGTGGAGGACAGGCCTAGGTCCCTTTCTATGGAATCTGAGCACTCCTATCACTCTGGCAGAGAATCTGTCTACCAGAGGAACTCCTACTTCTCAAGAAGAGAGACCTCCTCTGACAGAATGTACAAACTGCTGCAGTATGAGGAAGCAAGGTTTGCCCTCAAAACCAAGCAGTTGGCATTAGATAAGGAAGCCCTGGAGCTCCAGAGAGCTTCTAGAAAAGAGGGTTAGAACCCCTGGTGGCAGCAACAGTGTACTTAGAGGCAGAGAATATATTCCAGACCATAGGAACCTGAGCAAGGTTGTTCCTCCCTACCAGAGTGGGGATGATATCCATAAGTGGGTAACTGCTATGGAAAGGGCCTGTAGAGTACAACAGGTCCCCCAAAAGCAGTGGGCAGCAATCTTGTGGCTCTCCTTTTCAGATAAAGGTAGAGACAAGCTCCTCACTGTTAGAGAAGAGGATGCTGATGGCTATGAAGTCCTGAAGAGTGCACTGATAGATGGGTTTGGCTTAACCACTGAGCAGTACAGGTTAAGGTTCAGAGACACCCAGAAGGCACAGACTCAGGACTGGACTGACTTTGTAGATTGTGCAACCAAGGCTCTGGGGGGTTGGCTGGTTGGCAGTAGGGTTACTGATTTCAAGGGATTGTATAATCTAATGATGAGAGAACAGATCCTTAATAATTGCCAGAACCAGTTGTTGCATCAATACCTGGTGGACTCAGATCTGACCTCTCCCCAAGAATTGGGAAAGAAGGCAGACAAGTGGGTCAGAACCAGGGTGAGGCAGAAAACCCAGAACCAAGGGGGTGATACAAAGAAGCAGGATTCTAAGGGCACTGAGAAAGGTGGGGATAAGTCAAAAGACCAGAAGTCTTCACAAGGGCCCCAAAAATCTGCATCTGGTGGGGAGTCACCATCCAACAAGGGAAAAGGCCAAAAGAAGCCCTGGTGCAAATTCTGTAAACAGAAAGGGCACTGGACTTCTGATTGTAACAAGTCCAAAGACCAAACCACCACCACTCCTGCCCCTAAGGCAACTGTTCCCCCTAGTTCAGCTACTAGTGGAGGTGGTACTCAGAATAAGGGTGTAGTAGGGTTGACCCTGGGTTCTGAAGTGGACTCTGGCCTAGTCAGAGTACCCACTCAGGCAATGCTGATTTGTGATGGAGACATGGACATGTCCTTCCTTGTGAGCCCCAGTAATCTGGGCAAATACAAACAGCAGCCTGTAATAAATGGCAAACAGGCTTTGGCATTTAGGGACACAGGTGCTAGTGTCAACATGGTGGCAGAGGATCTTGTGGACCCTGGACAGATCATCCTGGGCGAAATGTACCAGGTGACCAATGCAAGCAATGTCAGGACCAACCATAGTCTGGCAGTTGTGAATTTCTCCTGGGGAGGGGTAACTGGCCTCAAGAAGGTTGTAGTCAGTGCAGACCTCCCTGTAGAATGTCTATTGGGCAATGATCTAGAAACCTCAGCCTGGTCTGAAGTAGAGTTATGGACTCATGCTAAGATGTTAGGCATCCCTGCAGAGGTATTTGCTGTGACCAGGTCACAGGCCAAAATGCATGACACTGAACCAGCTCTGGATCCTGAAACTATGGACCAGATGCTTCCCAAGAAGAGGAGAAGTAGGGTTAAGGCAGTGCCTTCCCCTCTGTCTCAGATCATTGATTCCCCTCTTAAGGGAGGAGGAGCAGACCCTGAAGAAGGAACTGCCCCAGAGGAACTTGAGCCTGATCAGGTTGAGTTCTTGGGGGCAGGGGGCCCTTCTAGGGAAGATCTGAGTAAGGAGCAACAGTGCTGCCCCTCTCTTGAACCCCTCAGACAGCAGGCTGCTGCTGAGGCTGCTGGAAGTGCTAGTGGGTCCCATAAAGTTTATTGGGATGAGGGACTCCTATATTCTGAGGGTAGAGATCCAGCCCCTGGAGCCACAAGGAGGTTGGTAATACCTCAGAAGTTTAGGGGGTTCCTCTTGACCCTAGCACATGATATACCTTTAGCAGGTCACTTGGGCCAAAACAAGACCTGGGACAGGCTTGTTCCACATTTTCATTGGCCACATATGTCAGAGGACACAAAGGAGTTTTGTCGCTCCTGTGTCACATGCCAAGTCAGTGGCAAGGCAGGTGGCACCACAAAGGCCCCCTGATACCACTACCTGTGGTGGGGGTGCCCTTTGAAAGGGTAGGGATTGACATTGTTGGTCCCCTTGACCCTCAAACTGCATCTGGGCACAGATTTATCCTGGTGGTAGTGGATCATGCCACCAGGTACCCAGAGGCAATTCCCCTGAGGACCACCACAGCCCCTGTGGTGCAAGAGCCCTCATTGGAGTTTTCTCCAGAGTGGGTTTCCCAAAGGAGGTAATCTCTGACAGAGATGCAAACTTCATGTCAGGATATTTGAAAGCAATGTGGATAAGTTCACCACCCCCTATCACCCACAATGCAATGGGTTGGTTGAACGTTTCAACAAAACCCTGAAGGGAATGATTAAAGGACTCCCAGAGAAGCTTAGGCGAAAATGGGACCTTCTTCTTCCCTGCCTGTTGTTTGCATACAGAGAGGTTCCACAGAAGGGGTTGGTTACAGCCCATTTGAGCTTCTGTTTGGGAATCCTGTAAGAGGTCCATTATGTTTGGTAAAAGAGGGCTGGGAGTTACCTCTCAAGCCCCCAAACAAGATGTGATGGACTATGTACTTGGTCTCCGCTCCAGGATGGCCGAATACATGAAAAAGGAACCAAAAACCTGGAGGCCAGTCAAGAATTACAAAAAGCTTGGCATGACCAAAAGGCTGTGCTGACTGTGTACCAGCCAGGACAGAAAGTGTGGGTGTTGGAGCCTGTGGCCCCAGCAGCCCTCCAAGACAAATGGAGTGGCCCCCATACAATAGTTGAGCAAAAGGGAGAAGTCACCTATCTGGTGAATCTTGGAACTCCCAGGAGCCCCCTGAGGGTGCTCCATGTCAACAGATTAAAGCCATATGTTGACAGGGCTGACATGGGCTTGCTCATGGCAACTGATGAGGACCAGGAGGAGGAGAGTGACCCTCTCCCTGACCTGCTCTCACAGAACCCTGATGATGGGTCAGTAGATGGTGTTGCTTTGGCAAGCAGCCTCACTGACCATCAGCAAACTGAGTGCAGACAAGTTCTGCAACAGTACAGACATATGTTTAGCCTGACCCCTAGTCAGACTACCTGGTGACCCATGAGGTGGACACTGGAGACAGTCTGCCTGTCAAGAGTAAAATCTACAGGCAACCTGACCATGTCAGGGACTGTATCAGGACTGAAGTCCAGAAAATGTTGGAGTTAGGTGTGATTGAGCCTTCAGATAGCCCTTGGGCTAGACCAGTAGTCATAGTACCCAAGCCTCATACCCAGGGTGGTAAGAAAGAAATGAGGTTTTGTGTAGACTACAGAGGCCTCAATGCAGTCACCAGGACTGATGCCTATCCCATACCAAGGGCAGATGAGCTGATTGATACTTTGGCCTCAGCCAAGTATCTAAGTACATTTGACCTAACAGCTGGCTACTGGCAGATCAGGTTAGCTGATGATGCAAAAGCCAAAACAGCATTTTCGACCCCTGGTGGGCACTACCACTTTGTGGTGATGCCCTTTGGATTGAAAAATGCACCTGCCACTTTTCAGAGGTTGGTGAACAAAGTTCTGGCAGGGATGGAAACTTATTGCTCAGCTTATCTAGATGATATTGCTGTCTTTAGTTCCTCCTGGCAGGATCACCTGGTCCACCTCAGAAATGTTTTGGAGGCTCTGCAGAAAGCAAGCCTCACTATCAAGGCCACTAAGTGCCAGATAGGGCAGAGTCAGGTTGTATACCTGGGCCACCTTGTGGGTGGAGGCCAGGTTCAGCCTTTACAGAGTAAACTCCAAACCATAATGGAATGGGTTGCTCCAACCACCCAGACACAGGTGAGAGCCTTCTTAGGCCTGACTGGGTACTATAGGAGGTTTGTGAAGGGATATGGATCTATAGTGACCCCCTTGAATGATCTGACCTCAAAGAAAATGCCAAAAAGGTTCAGTGGACAGCTAGCTGTCAGAAGGCATTTGAAGACCTAAAGCAGGCCATGTACACTGCACCCATCTTACAGAGTCCAGACTACACCAAAAAGTTCATTGTCCAAACAGATGCTTCTGAGCTGGGTGTGGGAGCTGTACTGTCTCAACTGAATGATGAAGGTCAAGACCAGCCAGTAGCTTTTATTAGCAGAAGGCTGACCCCTAGAGAGAAACGTTGGTCAGCTATAGAGAGGGAGGCCTTTGCTGTGGTGTGGGCCCTGAAGAAGCTGAGGCCATACTTGTTTGGCACTCACTTCATAGTTCAGACTGACCACAAGCCCCTCCTATGGCTTAAACAGATGAAAGGTGAAAACCCAAAACTCTTGAGGTGGTCCATTTCCCTACAGGGGATGGACTATACAGTGGAACATAGGCCTGGGACCCAACATGCCAATGCAGATGGACTCTCATAGTATTTCCACTTAGAGCACGACGACTCAACTGGTCAAGGTTAGTTTAGTGTCCCTGCGTTTGGGGGGTTGTGTAGGAGAGTAGGATCTGCCTCTTATGTTGCCCCCACTTTTTTCTGATGTTTACACTGGTTTCTGGCTATAGTCAGGCTGGGACCCTGCCAATCAGGGCCCCAGCCTCTCTGTTCTCTCTAAGCGACTTGGAGTGCACTCTAGGTGCACTAGTGATTGGATACAGTGGTACCTTATGAGTCCCTAGTATATGGTACCTTAGGTGCCAAGGGAATAGGTACTTCACAGGCCTACCAGGGGCTGAAGCATGTATTATGCCACCCCTGGGAAGTAGACTAAATCTGACACCACAGGTCTGCTACTGCAGCCTGGGTAAGGTGGTGCATGCACCCCTTACTGTGATATAGGCTACCTATATCACTACATAGATACACACATATAAACCTATAAGTCACTCCTATGGCAGGCCTTATCAATCCTGAATCAATACAAAAGGGGATGATGGACGGAACGCTTGAGCCAATCAAACACTCACCCCCAGTCAACTGATCTGGGTTTAATCCATCATCATTCTTTAGCTCACTCCACCACCCCAGTTCAGACAAGGCCATATGCAAATCAGTCTGACCCTGTGCCTCATGGGAACAGTCCAGCCCGAACTGCCAAGCCATGTCTTCCCTGGACCGGAAACAAGCATCCTAGGACCGGTTTCTGGCATTCCAGCCGTCATCAGCCAGGCTTGCTTGAATCCAGTGGCAAAGTGAGCAAGGGACCCACGTCTGGGCATACCCCCGCCAACTTAGGGCGAACAAAGCGATACAAAAGGGGATGATGGACGGAACGCTTGAGCAAATCAAACACTCACCCCCAGTCAACTGATCTGGGTTTAATCCATCATCATTCTTTAGCTCACTCCACCACCCCAGTTCAGACAAGGCCATATGCAAATCAGTCTGACCCTGTGCCTCATGGGAACAGTCCAGCCCGAACTGCCAAGCCATGTCTTCCCTGGACCGGAAACAAACATCCTAGGACCGGTTTCTGGCATTCCAGCCGTCATCAGCCAGGCTTGCTTGAATCCAGTGGCAAAGTGAGCAAGGGACCCACGTCTGGGTATACCCCCGCCAACTTAGGGCGAACAAAGCGATACGATCCTGAAGGCAGAGTGCTTGGTTCATATGTGAGAGGGTTCCCCTGCATGAGCAGAGCCCCTCTGCAGCATTCGGAGACCCTTCTTTGAGGCTGTTTGTAGTGCAGCCTGACCATATACTCTTAAGCGCATTATAACCTCGCGTTAAATGCTAACTTTGGGATGGCTGCACGGAAACATGTCGTGTTTGGTGTCAAACATCTTGGAATACTACCCCCCCACCAGTTCTGGCGGCGGGGGTAGCATTCCACCCTTCTAGAGGGATAGACATGTACCTACTGTGGAAACGCGGTAGAATCCTGAAGAGCCCTGGCATCACAAAATGGATGCCACCAGTCACAGACACTGGGCTGCCCTCCTGCTAATGACCGAAACTCGCAGTGGAGGAAGCCCAACAATAGGTATCCTGTCACAGGAGGGTGTGACCACCTTCCAGACAGGGTTTAGTGTATTGGGGCTGTGTGGGTGCACTCCTAGAGTGCTTTGAAGTCCTGCACTGGGGGAGCAGAAGACTCCTCTGTGCATATGCCAGTTCAAACCAGCTCAGGAGCTACCTGCCCCTGCTCTGGCGCGAAACTGGACAAAGGGAAGTGGGTGTAGCCACCCCTTCCCCTGACCCTCCCATAGGTGGGGTCATAGAGCTAGTCCCTCCCTTCCTTTTAGTATAAGAGGGGGAACCTGTGCATTGCAAACTAGATATCCCTGGACGACGCTCTGAAGAAGAATCCTGGACCTTCGACGTTCCACTACCTCTGGAAGACTGAAGAATCTCCCTTGGAGTCAAGGAGTGACTCCCCTGCTTGGCAGGCACCAAAAACTGAAATGACGGTCGCAAACTACGCTGATCCCGCCTGAGCCCGAGGTCCCTGCAGCCCAAGACAAGGATTTCCTGATTTTTCTAAGGCCATCGTGAGTCTCCTGCGAAGCTGAGGCCAGTGGCCCCCACGAGTGACGAGGAACCGCAGTCCCTGGGTACTGTGCACTATTGTTGGGTGCAACCCCTTCACGACGTTCTACAAACCTGTGCTTTGGAACACATGTGGTCCCAGCCTCTAGCAGGAATTCCTCCGAAGATCAGAGGCCTACCCCATCCCGAGTGACCGTGGGCCCCTGTTGAAGGAATCCTCCCGAGGCATCTTTGCGATCCCTTGCCAGCCGGCTTGTGGGTCCCCTGAAGACTTTTCTAAAGAACCAAAGGGCTCCCCTGGTTGCTCTATGCCTGCCCTGACTTACCCTCGCTGGGTGAGTTCCTCAGACCTTGCTGGTCTGCACCATTGACTTTTTACGCTTTCCACAAGACTTGCTGCTACCAAGGCTTGTTGGCTCCAATCGGGTTGCCGATACCGCAGTCAGCTGCAGACTTTGTGGATCATGCCGAATCCAGCTCCTGGTTATCGTCGACACCTCCTGAATCTCGTGGCCGAAGAGTCAAGGCAACATGAACGACCTGAATCTGTCGACGACGGTGGGCATTCATCTTCCTTGCCCCGGGTCACTGCCCAGTGACTTTGAACACTGTCCCCTCTGCTTTCAGGTCTTCCTTCTTCCGAATCCAGGCTTTGATTCCACCGGACACTTCTTCGGACTTCACAAGCAGCAAGTCTTCATTGGCTCCCATTGAAAACGACGCCGCGACCCGACACCAAAGGACACCTATGCACCCGGCTTCCCTGGGTGAGGTAACTCCAGCACTACGGTGCTCCTGAGGGTGTTGGCCCTAGAACTACTTACCCTGTAATTGACTTGCTTGTAGCTACTCCCGAAGTGCCCTTAAACTCTTAATTTCCAACCGCGACTTGCCCCATTGAAGTCTACGGCGATCCGCGCCTGTGTTCACTCACTGCACGCGTCCCCGTGGGTCCTTTACTTACCTGCCTTGGGTGGTTTCGTGAGACCCCAGCACTTCTGAAGGCCCTGGGCCTTGTCTCCTGCAAGTCGCTGTTCTTAAGTCTCTTTTTAGTATATGGTCTGAGTACGCCCCTAGGGCCCCTGCCATATTTGTGCTTAATTTATTGTGAAACGTTGATTTGTGCATATGTTCCTGACTTCTAATCTCTTAAAGAGATTAGTAGAGAGTTGTTTAGTAATAAATACATATATATTTGATGTATATACCTGTGTGGTGTCTTTTCATTTGGTGATTCAAGAGATTGTGTGGTAAAACAAGCTGCTTTACATTCCTCCAAGACTTAGCCTGAAGGCTGCTCTCCACAGCTACCACTAGGATAGCTTTCTATAAAGGTTGTCTTAAGCCTACCTACCATAAGAGTCGAATTGTACTGGTGCAAGGTGTCCACTTTAACTAGTGAACAGCATATACCAGGCCAACTTCTCACAATATCCAATCCCACTCAACCTGTCTGTAGTTTGGTTCAGAAAGGAGCAGCATAGAGAGGGACTAATGCTTTGGAGATGAAACCTTTAGAAAATGTGTTAGCTAAAAAAGAGGATGTGTAACATGGAAGATCAGAAGCATTTTATATGAGGTTTTTTAAAGAGATTTAATGCATTGGGAGCCAATGCAGCTCCATGAACGTGGACAAAAAATGATGAGATTCTGAATGTGCTGCAGTATTTTGACAGGTTTTGTCAGAAGACCTAGATAGACAGCACTGCAGAAATCTACGCATGAATACATAAAGGCATTAACCAGCATTACCTTTTGGGGAAAAATACGAAATGGTAGCACTCATCACATAATTCCTATGTGGAAAATATCGGCGTTTTATTACCCAACAAATTAGAAGGACAAGAACCACTTTGAATCAAACAAGATGTCAATTTTGAGACTACATGTGATGTCACCAGTATATTATTTATAATGCCATCCACAACATGCATAGAAATGGGCAGTGCACTGGGGTGCATGTTATCATTGTGTGGCTTATTGTAACTGGCAAATTTTGGAATTATTAGTTTTTAAATCATAATATGTATTCTCAGTACCTAAATGAAATGTCATAAATAAGATGTATTATAAAAGCTAAACGTTTCTGAAATTGATCATTTTTATTTATTTTGCTGTTGCTTTTTTTAGAATTTTGTTTAGACCATTGGTCTTTTTGTTAATATGGAAATCGATATGTTCATCGATAAAAATGAAATATTGTCCTTTATAATTGAATCCCCCGTTCTCAACTCCCCATCTACCTCGACTCGAGAATATGTAGTCAAGCAGGCCCTGAGCCCCAGGCCCTGGTTTACTGATTGATGGGTCACATGTGGGAGGGTGCATAAATGGCAGGAAAAGCACCGCAGCCAGCCAGAAGTTAGTCCTTAACATCCTCCACTGCAGCCACATCACAAACACCTGAGAGAACTCCACTGGCTCCCAGTCAACAAAAGGGTCATCTTCAAGCTCCTCACACACGCCTGAAAAGCCATCCATGATGCAGGACCTGCGTACCTCACCCACTGCCTCTTATTTCACGCTCCCACCAGACACCTCCGCTCTGTCCAACAGGCCCTGGCTACTGTCCCATGGATCCATACGACCAGGGCAATTCAGGAAGGACCTCAAGACCTTGCTCTTTGACTGAACCACAGTGCATTGACGGATCAGCAGCCACCCCCTCAGCGCCTTGAGACCCTTACAGGTGAGCAGCCATGCTTTACAAGCATTTGATTGATTTATTGATTGATAGATTAAAAGTTAATCACTGAAGAGTAAGCAAAGGAGCTGAGTGGTATGCAGTGATTTCTAAACTTTAGATACGACTGCATAACTTAATTCCACCGGTCGAGCAGTGGAATTTTGATTAATCAGTATTACCAAAATTCCTCTATTTCTGCTGGCAGAATTGAAGCCTCTACCCGTGCCTTATTCGAATACCATCACACATTGACTCCAATAGAACATTACACAGAACAGTGCAATTTGACTACCCTCAACTTCAGGGAGAAAATGGAAAAGATTAGAAACCTCATTAAGGATGATGAGGAATCAACTGTGGAGCCACTCTGCCTATCACACCCCACAAAATACACCAATGGGTACACCTCACTACCCTTTATTGATCTCCAAAGTTTTTCTTTGAAATTTGAGAACTGCAACCCATCCGTTATCTGAGGAATAACATATGCACACCATTATGCAAGGTTTCAACCTGCTTTTCCGGTGTCCAGACCATTCTGATCTATGGTTTTATATATCATTACCAGAACATAGAATTTCACAAGAAAGACAATTGGGACTGCCCCCCTCAACCCCCTCAAGGCAACATTCTACACAGACAGGATTATTTCGTTTTAAATAGAGAAATTTATTAGCAGTAAAGGACACAAGCCACTGCTAAAAACTGTCTTTGTCTCTCTGACACAAGGCATCATATCTGATACCCTCAAAACAGGACAGACTATTCCTCCAATTATGCAAACCAACACTCAAACTTAACTCTGACAAAGCCTCCAATTATTAGATAATCACCCTACCACACCACTAATTACTATATGTTAGACCTGGCATCATTGCCGCGGGTCTCCCTTCCTCTTTTCGCTTCTTACCTTTTATGTTGGCTGGATTTAGATGCTCTAGGCGCTGTGCCACTGCCAATCAGTGACACAGCGCGAATGCTCCCTGTGTAAAGATAACTGTATGAATTGGGATAATCATAATTGGCTCGTTTGGTTTACCTGTCAGCCCCTAGTATCAGTGCACTGTGTGTGCCCAGGGCTGGGTGACCAAATACTGCTGGTGGGCCGGCAGCGCTGATTTGCGCTACCCACCGAAGCAGCTTTCAAAGTATGTCTGTGTGGCATGTTCTAATAGCGAGTTACCCTTCATTTCACTGTTTACTATTGTGAGGCTATCCGTTCTCATAGGCCAGAATGGGCAGGGTGAGTATTACATGCCCTAATCCTACCTGCCCCCAGGAACCTGATAGGAACGTCGAATTTGATATGTTTAAGCTCAGGACATTGAGATACATCTTTTAGTAAGGATTATTTGCGTAGCCCGTGTTCGAAAATACCTCTGCTAGAAACGAGGTATTTTCTGGCCTCAGCTTTCCTGTAGGCTTTGCTAGCGTGTGTATTGGCCGTCTGGTTTTGGAGCAGCAGGGCCAGCTGGGTCAGACCTGGCTGGAGAGAGAGATCGGCATTTAGAGTATGGAGAGGGGTGACTCTTTGATCTGAGCAGGGCCGTGCCTGGCAAGGTGAATGATGGCTCCACCTCCCACTGGGCGTCTGATAGCAGACCCCCAGATTCTCAAAGGGCAGGATGTCGCCTCGTAAACCAAGTGCTCCCCGACCCCACCGAACTGGTTCTGGCTGGATGCAGTGATTTGTGACTGCAGAGAACAAAGACTTTTTAGGTATAAAACGCTGGGCTGAAACCTGTTTCAAGTGTGTTCCTTCTGGATGTCAAGACGAAACTCTGTCCGAGCGGACAGAGGAAAGGACTTTGAAACTTTCACCAAGCTTGCTGAAGAAACTACCCAAGGGCCTGAATTGAGAGCGCCTCCTGCTGAAGTCTCAGGGACATTAGACTTCACCCCGTCAGCAACCCGAATTCCTTTGCTAGGAATTCTACTTGCAGGTGAGGCCTCCGTCGAGTAATCCGGAACCTCTAGTCCTACTGTGAGGAACGTGGACTGGTAACCCTTGTGAACTCTGTGTGTGGGCCGCCGCAGCTAAGAGAGAGTTGCCGCCGCTGAGTGCCCGCTTTAATTTGAATCTTCAGAACCTTCGCTGAAACTGTGTGGGCCGCCGCAGCTAAGAGAGAGCTGCCGCCGCTGAGTGCCCGCCTTAATTTGAATCTTCCGAGCCTTCGCTGAAACTGTGTGGGCCGCCGCAGCTAAGAGAGAGCTGCCGCCGCTGAGTGCCTGCCTTAATTTGAATCCTCAGAACCTTCGCTGAAACTGTGTGGGCTGCCGCAGCTAAGAGAGAGCTGCCGCCGCTGAGTGCCCGCCTTATTTTGAATCCTCAGAACCTTCGCTGAAACCCTGTGGGCCGCCGCAGCTAAGAGAGCTGCCGCCGCTGGATGCCCGCACTTGTTTTAGTAGTGCAACATCGTGGATTGTCCTTTGAGCCGCTGCAGCTAAGAGAGAGCTGCCGCCGCCGAGCGCTCGCACCCTTGCTAACTTTGCATCATCGTGATTTGTCCTGTGAGCCGCCGCAGCTAAGAGAGAGCTGCCGCTGCTGAGTGCTCGCACCCTTGCTAACTTTGCATCATCGTGATTTGTCCTGTGAGCCGCCGCAGCTAAGAGAGAGCTGCCGCCGCTGAGTGCTCGCACCCTTGCTAACTTTGCATCATTGTGATTTGTCCTGTGAGCCGCCGCAGCTAAGAGAGAGCTGCCGCCGCTGAGTGCTCGCACCCTTGCTAACTTTGCATCATCGTGATTTGTCCTGTGAGCCGCCGCAGCTAAGAGAGAGCTGCTGCCGCTGAGTGCTCGCACCTTTGCTAACTTTGCATCACCGAGATTTGTCCTGTGAGCCGCCACAGCCAAGAGAGGGCTGCCGCCGCTGAGTGCTCGCACCTTTGCTAACTTGGCATCATCGTGATTTGTCCTGTGAGCTGCCGCACCTAAGAGAGAGCTGCTGCCGCGGAGTGCTCGCACCTTTGCTAACTTTGCATCATTGGGATTTGTCCTGTGGGCCGCCGCAGCTAAGAGAGAGCTGCTGCTGCTGAGTGCCCGCGTCTTTGTCAACCTTGCACCATCGTGAATCATCCCGTGGGCCGCCGCAGCTAGGAGAGCGCTGCTGCTGCCGCGAGCCCACCACGGAGCTGCACAACGAGAGTCATCGCCACCACCAGCCCGGGCCGCCGCAGCCGCGTGGTGCTGCCGCTGGGAGCCCGCCTGTCCCCGAGTGCCCGAATCATTATGAGTGCACTTTGCGGACCACTGCCATCGAGAACTGTGGTCGCTGGGAGTCCGCCGTCACCGTCTCCGCTTCTTCGAGAAGCTACGTGCTGTGTCCCCGTCCAACGGCAGTTATCTGGTGCGCAACGGGTCGCGTAGACCCAGGCCTTGAACTCAGTCCGTGCCACGTTCTGGTGAATACGTATTGCCTTTTTAAGTCCCTACTGATTTACGTGCATTGTGACTGGTTAAAAAGCTTTTGAGAGTCTCGTACTAAACCTTAGATAAAGATACTATTTTTTTATACCTACTTGAGTTGTGTCCTTTTGTGGTGTCGTTACTGCCTTATTGTTCATGGTCATAAATGCTTCACACACTGCCTCTGAGATAGGCCTAACTGCTCGTGCTACGTTACCACAGGGTTGAGCAGGGGTTATCAAAGGGGGTAGCCCAGTTGCCCTGACTTAGGAAGAAGGGTCCCTATTTGGACAGTGGCGCCAGCCATTGCCAACTAGAGACCCCCATTTCTAGCATTGGTGGCAGCGGTGGGATTCGAACCCACGCCTCCGAAGAGACTGGAGGACAGGGAGAGAGATAGGAGGCATAGTTTGGAGATGGCTAAATTGGAAGGTCAGAAGGACCTTGAGAGTAAGAAGTTAGACATTGAGAAGAATTGATTGTCATTTGAACTTTAGAAAATGAGAATGGAACATGAGAGAATGTTGAGGGAGATAGAGATCAGGGTGAGGAGTGTCCCGGTCTCCCCTCTGGTGGCAGCATACCTTTAGTAACTCCTGAGAGTAGAGTTTATATTCCTAAGGATGTCATTAAGGATTTTCACAAGAGTGAGGATATTGGGCAATGGTTTGCCGCATATGAGATAGCAATGGTGTCCCACCGGGTCCCTGAGCAGGATTGGGGAGCGGGATTGTGGGGGCGCTTTGTGAGTGATGGTAGGGATACCCTGTTGGACCTGCCTGAGGAGAGCAGGATGGTGTATGCCCATATGAAAGAAGCTTTGATGACCCGTTATGGTTTGACCCCGGAAATGTACAGGCAGAGGTTTAGGACCTGTAAGAAGTTAGAGGGTACCACGTGGGTTGAATATGTGTCTTTTTTCTGCAGAGCAATGGATCGCTGGGTAAAAGGTAGCAAAGTGGAAACTTTCGAGCAATTGTATGATTTGTTTGTGTGGGAGCATTTGTCCAGTAACTGTTTTCCAGAGCTACGCCAGCACCTGATTGATAGCAAAGTGACTAACCCTAGGAAGCTTGCTGAGGAGGCGGACCACTGGGTGAGCACCCGGGTCCGCAAAGGTTTTGTGGGAGACTTCGCCAGAGGTGGGCAGGGTCCCCAGCAGAAAAGTGGGGGGACAAGTGTAAACAGAGGGAGTTCCAGAGAGGGCCCCAAAGTAATTCCCAAGGGAACCAAGCAGTGGTGTCCCAGCCTCCCCCTGAGAAGAAGCCAGTGTCCCCGACAGGTAGGCCTGTTCATAGGGGGCCCCTTACTTGTTTCAAGTGTGGTCAAGTGGCCACTGGTATTATGATCCCCAGTGTCCCCAGAGGGACCCCAATGCATCCCCTCCTGCACCACCCCATGCACCATCCCGCCAGATTGCCAGTGTAGCCCTGGGGGGGAGGAAATGGAGGTCCAAGGTGGGTGGGATCCCATAGAGTTAACCCTTGTCTCGCTAGGGGACTTCAAGAAGGTCCCTAACCCCACACTGCCGACCAACACTCAGAAGTACCGGCAGTGTGTGACCATCAATGGCCATAGGGTGGAGGCTCTCAGGGACACCGGAGCTAGTGTGACTGCTGTCAGCTCCCGGTTGGTGTCCAAAGAGCAAGTTGTCCCCCATGCATTCTGCCCCGTAGTGTCAGCAGACAACTCAGAGAGCCAGTGTGAAGTGGCAGAGGTTCCCTTTGAGTGGGGGGGGGGTCACAGGAACTCTTCAAGTGGCTGTGAGGGCCGCCATGCCTGTAGACTGTCTGTTGGGCAACGATCTGGAGAATTCCCCGTGGGCTAAGGTGGAGAGAAAGTCTCATTTGGAAATGTTGGGTTTGCCTGAGTGGGCGTGTGCGACCACTCAGTCCATGACAGCTCAGTAGGATGTTCAGGAGGGTCTGGAGCCTGAAAGTATGGCCCAGGCCCCTGCCTCAAAGAGAAGGGGCAGGGGGCGCGGGAAACCAGCCCCCGCGGTTCCCACGGTCCCGAAGGGAGCAGACCTTGAGGGGGATGCCCTGGAACCTACAGGGGAACAAGTGGCCGAACTGGGGGACCTACCAGAGCTGACCCATTGGCAGCAGGAAGGGGGGCCCTCCAGGGAGGAATTTTTGCGAGCAGCAGAGAACCTGCCCTTCTCTTGAGGGGGTGCGGCGACAGGCCACCGCCCAGGCAGTAGGTGACCAGACAGGGTCACATTGGATCTATTGGGAGAACGACCTCCTTTACAGCGAGCCTAATGTTGCTGAGCCTGGGTCAGCCCGTGTGCTGGTGGTACCCCAGCACTTCAGGACCTTCCTACTGGGGTTGGCTCATGATGTGCCACTGGCCGGACATCTGGGGCAGACCAAGACCTTTGAGAGGCTGGTCACCCACTTCTATTGGCCCCAGATGCGCAGGAGCTCAGATGCTCACTGCAGGACGTGTGAGACTTGCCAGGCAAGTGGGAATAGTGGGGGGAAGATTAAGGCCCCACTACAGCCCTTTCCCGTGGTGAGCACCCCATTCGAGAGAGTGGGCATTGATATTGTGGGGCCTCTGGATCCCGAAGACAGCCATGGGCAACAGGTTCATCCTGGTCTTGGTGGACCATGCCACCCGGTACCATGAGGCCATCCCGCTCAGGACAGTGACGGCCCCCGTGGTGGGACGGGCACTGATGGGGATTTTCTCCCGTGTGGGATTCCCCAGAGAGGTGGTGTCCGATAGGGGAACTAACTTCATCTCCAAGTACCTGAAGTCTCTGTGGGAGGAGTGTGGGGTAACGTATAAGTTCACCACTCCTTACCACCCCCAGGGCAATGGGCTGGTTGAGAGATAAAACTGGACCCTTAAGGGCATGATTATGGGCCTAGGCGAGCCCATGAGGCGTAAGTGGGATGTCCTCTTGCCATGCCTGTTGTTTGCTTACCGTGAGGTGCCACAGAAGTCCTTAGGGTTCAGTCCCTTTGAGCTGCTCTATGGTCACCCGGTAAGGGGGCCTCTGAGTCTGGTCAAGGAAGGCTGGGAGCAATCTCCCTGGAAACCTCCCCAGGATGTGTTTGGTTACATTCTGGCCTTCAGGAACCAGACTCGGCGTTTCAGGAAACTTGCTGAGGCAAACCTGGAAACTAGCCAGGAAGAGATGAAACGCTGGCACGATCAGAATGCCACTCTGATCGAGTTTCAGCCTGGACAGAAGGTTTGGGTCATGGCCTCGGTGGAGCCCTGTGCGCTCCAGGATAGGTGGACCAGCCCCTTTGAGGTGGTGGAGTGCAAGAGTCCTGTTACCTACGTGGTGGACTTGCAGTCTCCCAGGAACCCCTTGCGGGTCCTGCATGTTAACCGCCTGAAGCCCCACTTTGAGAGGTCTGAAGTGGGCATGCTTCTGGCCACAGATGCTGGGATAGAGGAGGAGAGCGAGCCCCTTCCTGACCTCCTGTGTGCAGGGGAGCGAGATGGGTCAGTGGAGGGTGTGGTCCTCTCCACCACACTGACCCCTGAGCAGCAGGGTGATTGTCGCCAACTGTTGGGGCAATTCAGTGATCTGTTCTCCCTGGTACCTAGTGTCACTGATTGGTGTGTCCATGACGTGGACACCAGGGACAGTCCTCCCATTAAGCACAAGGCTTACCGAGTGACTGACCGGGTAAGGGCCTACATTAAGGATGAGGTTACCAAAATGTTTGCCCTTGAGGTGATTGAGTCCTCTAGCAGCCCTTGGTCCAGCCCAGTGGTCCTGGTACCAAAAGCTGCAGCGCCTGGTACCACCCCAGAACTTCGGTTCTGCGTGGACTATCGGGGCCTCAATTCAGTCACGAAGACTGACGCGCACCCCATCCCCAGAGCTGATGAGCTCATAGATCGGTTAGGGGCTGCAAAATACCTCAGCACATTTGATTTGACGTCTGGGTATTGGCAGATCGCCTTGACCGAGGGAGCAAAGGAGAGGTCAGCCTTCTCCACACCCGATGGGCACTACCAGTTCCGGGTGATGCCCTTTGGAATGAAGAATGCCCCTGCCACCTTTCAGAGGCTGGTCAACAGGGTGTTGGTTGGGCTGGAAGACTTCAGTGCTGCCTACCTGGATGACATTGCGGTGTTTAGCTCCTCTTGGGAGGACCACCTGCGCCACCTCTGGGAGGTATTGATGGCACTGCAGAAGGCAGGCCTCACAATCAAAGCCAGTAAGTGCCAGATTGGGCAGGGTTCTGTAGTGTATTTGGGGCACCAGGTGGGGAGCGGCCAGGTGGCGCCCCTTCAGCCCAAAATTGAAACTATCCTGGCGTGGGAACCCCCCAAGACTCAGACACAGGTGAGAGCCTTCTTAGGACTCACGGGGTACTACAGGAGGTTTGTCAAGGGATATGGCAACATTGTTGCACCCTTGACTGAGCTGACTTCTAAGAAGCAGCCAAAGAAGGTAAACTGGACTGACACCTGTCAGAATGCTTTTGACGCCCTGAAGACTGCCATGTGCACCGCACCCGTGCTTCAGGCGCCCGACTTTTCAAAGGAATTTGTTGTTCAGACAGACGCCTCAGAGCATGGTATAGGGGCTGTTCTGTCACAGATCAATGAGGGACTAGACCAACCGGTAGCCTTCCTAAGCAGGAGGTTACTTCCCCGGGAACAGAGGTGGAGTGCAATTGAGCGTGAGGCATTTGCTGTGGTCTGGGCACTGAAGAAGCTGAGACCATATCTGTTTGGGACTCACTTCCAGGTTCAGACAGACCACAGGCCCCTTAGATGGTTGATGCATATGAGGGGTGAGAATCCCAAGTTGTTGAGGTGGTCCATTTCCCTACAGGGTATGGATTTCACGGTGGAGCACCGCCCTGGTACAGAACACGCCAATGCTGACGGTCTGTCCAGGTTTTTCCGCCTTAGTGATGAGAACTCCCAAGGGAATGGTTAGTTCTCCCCACATTTCAGCTGGAGGGGATGCGTGATAGACCTGGCATCATTGGCGCGGGTCTCCCTTCCTCTTTTCGCTTCTTACCTTTTCTGTTGGCTGGATTTAGATGCTCTGGGCGCTGTGCCACTGCCAATCAGTGACAGCGCGAAGGCTCCCTGTGTAAAGATAACTGTATGAATTGGAATAATCATAATTGGCTCGTTTGGTTTACCTGTCAGTCCCTAGTATCAGTGCACTGTGTGTGCCCAGGGCTGGTAGACCAAATACTGCTTGTGGGCCGACAGCGCTGATTTGCGCTACCCACCGAAGCAGCTTTTAAAGTATGTCTGTGTAGCATGTTCTAATAGCGAGTTACCCTTCATTTCACTGTTTACTATTGTGAGGCAATCCGTTCTCATAGGCCAGAATGGGCAGGCTGAGAATTACATGCCCTAATCCTACCTGCCCCCAGGAACCTGATAGCAACGTCGAATTTGGTATGTTTAAGCTCAGGACATTGAGATACATCTTTTAGTAAGGATTATTTGCGTAGCCCGTGTTCGAAAATACCTCTGCTAAAAACAAGGTATTTTCTGGCCTCAGCTTTCCTGTAGGCTTTGCTAGCGTGTGTATTGCCCGTCTGGTTTTGGAGCAGCAGGGCCAGCTGGGTCAGACCCGGCTGGAGAGAGAGATCGACATTTAGAGTATGGAGAGGGGTGACTCTTTGATCTGAGCAGGGCCGTGCCTGGCAAGGTGAATGATGGCTCCACCTCCCACTGGGCGTCTGAAAGCAGACCCCCAGATTCTCAAAGGGCAGGATGTCGCCTCGTAAACCAAGTGCTCCCCGACCCCACCAAACTGGTTCTGGCTGGATGCAGTGATTTGTGACTGCAGAGAACAAAGACTTTTTAGGTATAAAACGCTGGGCTGAAACCTGTTTCAAGTGTGTTCCTTCTGGATGTCAAGACGAAACTCTGTCCGAGCGGACAGAGGAAAGGACTTTGAAACGTTCACCAAGCTTGCTGAAGAAACTACCCAAGGGCCTGAATTGAGAGCGCCTCCTGCTGAAGTCTCAGGGACATTAGACTTCACCCCGTCAGCCGCCCGAATTCCTTTGCTAGGAATTCTACTGGCAGGTGAGGCCTCCGTCGAGTAATCCGGAACCTCTAGTCCTACTGTGAGGAACGCGGACTGGTAACCCTTGTGAACTCTGTATGTGGGCCGCCGCAGCTAGAGAGAGCTGCCGCCGCTGAGTGCCCGCCTTAATTTGAATCTTCAGAACCTTCGCTGAAACTGTGTGGCCGCCGCAGCTAAGAGAGAGCTGCCGCCGCTGAGTGCCCGCCTTAATTTGAATCTTCCGAGCCTTCGCTGAAACTGTGTGGGCCGCCGCAGCTAAGAGAGAGCTGCCGCCGCTGAGTGCCCGCCTTATTTTGAATCCTCAGAACCTTCGCTGAAACCCTGTGGGCCGCCGCAGTTAAGAGAGCTGCCGCCGCTGGATGCCCGCACTTGTGTCAGTTGTGCAACATCGTGGATTGTCCTTTGAGCCGCTGCAGCTAAGAGAGAGCTGCCGCCGCTGAGTGCTCGCACCCTTGCTAACTTTGCATCATCGTGATTTGTCCTGTGAGCCGCCGCAGCTGAGAGAGCTGCCACCACTGAGTGCTCGCACCCTTGCTAACTTTGCATCATCGTGATTTGTCCTGTGAGTCGCCGCAGCTAAGAGAGAGCTGCCGCCGCTGAGTGCTCGCACCCTTGCTAACTTTGCATCATCGTGATTTGTCCTGTGAGCCGCCGCAGCTAAGAGAGAGCTGCCACCACTGAGTGCTCGCACCCTTGCTAACTTTGCATCATCGTGATTTGTCCTGTGAGTCGCCGCAGCTAAGAGAGAGCTGCCGCCGCTGAGTGCTCGCACCCTTGCTAACTTTGCATCATTGTGATTTGTCCTGTGAGCCGCCGCAGCTAAGAGAGAGCTGCCGCCGCTGAGTGCTCGCACCCTTGCTAACTTTGCATCATCGTGATTTGTCCTGTGAGCCGCCGCAGCTAAGAGAGAGCTGCTGCCGCGGAGTGCTCGCACCTTTGCTAACTTTACATCACCGAGATTTGTCCTCTGAGCCGCCGCAGCCAAGAGAGGGCTGCCGCCGCTGAGTGCTCGCACCTTTGCTAACTTGGCATCATCGTGATTTGTCCTGTGAGCCGCCGCAGCTAAGAGAGAGCTGCTGCCGCGGAGTGCTCGCATCTTTGCTAACTTTGCATCATTGGGATTTGTCCTGTGGGCCGCCGCAGCTAAGAGAGAGCTGCTGCCGCTTAGTGCCCACGTCTTTGTCAACCTTGCACCATCGTGAATCGTCCCGTGGGCCGCCACAGCTAGGAGAGCGCTGCTGCCGCCGCGAGCCCACCACGGAGCTGCACGATGAGAGTCATCGCCACCACCAGCCCGGGCCGCCGCAGCCGCTGGCAGCCCGCCTGTCCCCGAGTGCCCGAATCATTGTGAGTGCACTTTACGGACCACTGCCATCGAGAAATGTGGTTGCTGGGAGACCGCCTGTCACCGTCTCCGCTTCTTCGAGAAGCTACGTGCTGTGTCCCCGTCCAACGGCAGGTATCTGGTGTGCAACGGGTCGCGTAGACCCAGGCCTTGAACTCAGTCCATGCCACGTTCTGGTGAATACGTATTGCCTTTTTAAGTCCCTACTGATTTACATGCATTGTGACTGGTTAAAACGCTTTCGAGAGTCTCGTACTAAACCTTAGATAAAGATACTATTTTTTCTATACCTACTTGAGTTGTGTCCTTTTGTGGTGTCGTTACTGCCTTATTGTGCATGGTCATAAATGCTTCACACACTGCCTCTGAGATAGGCCTAACTGCTCGTGCTACGTTACCACAGGGTTGAGCAGGGGTTATCAAAGGGGGTAGCCCACTTGCCCTGACTTAGGAAGAAGGGTCCCTATTTGGACAGTGGCGCCAGCTATTGCCAACTAGAGACCCCCATTTCTAACACTATACAATCATTCAAAAGGCAAAAGCAAACCTTTATTGTGTGCATTTCAGAAACAACATACTTCTTCAGGTCTAACTGCCAAGACTTATAATACAGTACAGCATAGAGCCAGCCATCCCCCATGAAGTGAATGACATCTTCCTTATGATGAACAGTGGAGATCCTTATTTGGCTTTCCTCCAGGACATCCTGTAACATTCAATACAGTTGAGCATCTGATCCTTCTCAAAATCCTGAGCTCTCATTTGAACTTTGATTGCATCATCTTCAAAATGATCTCTGTATACCAGACTAACAGATGCAAGCTTATCCAATTGAACTACTAAAGCTCAGAAAACAGCCCATTGACATGCAGCATATCCCAAGGCTCCATCCAAACAGCTGCTGTGTTCAATGTCTACATGAAATCTTTTGACAAGAACAACAAATTTCAGCTGTACAGAGATGACATAATCTACTTGAAGATCTCATCTTGCATAACAGTGACCTCCTAATAAACTGACTATTCACTTTCTGTGGCCGGAAGTCAAAGACATATGATAACAAGTAAGCTTAGGTAGAAGAATGTCTGTCTGCAATGAACCTTGACCGATTCAACCCTTAATCACAAGTAGCTCCAAGGCCATCATTTTCAATGCTGTTGTCAATGTTTGTATCATTGAAAATACTGTTGAAAAGATACAGGCTGCCTGAAATCAGCTGACACATGTCCACAAAGGTAAAACAAATTCCAGATCACCATGTGAGACTGCTTCTTGGGCCATGGTGCTGTCACATCTAGATGGCAGCAGCACCCTGCATGCTGGCAAATATGGATAACGACCTCATAGCATTAAAAAGCATGCAAAACTCATAAATGCAATGAGAAAGTATTCCTGGATCACCTCACACTCCAGCCACTACATAGGCTTCTGCTACAAGTCGTAATCACCTTTACGAGTGGAGCATGATACTCCTGGCTCTCACCGCTGATACAACACCCTCCTTAGCAGAAAGAGTAAATCTCTCTGGTGGCACACAAAGATCATCCAGCCAGCACATCACCAGACGCTAAACAAACACAAACAATTAAAATACCAGAAGACATGCCCTTCTCTTGCGATGCACCAAGGATCTTGAAATCAAAAGGAACACAGTTCAGACAAACACCTTAAATTCATGAAGAAAATGAGGACCTTTCCATTTCAAGAGATATGTTGTCCAGCAGTAACCACTTAAATTGCCTACTTGCATGTACGACAACAAAAAGAATAATCTCATTTGTAAAGAAACTCCGACTTTTTTCCATATATATTATATATATATATATATATATATATATATTTTTTTAGCCACACCAAAAAGCGCAAAATGCTTCGAAGCACGCACTCCCTCCACGACGAATTTCAAAGGTAAATCGAATTTAAGTGCAAAGGGTGATTTATTTTCAATAGCCGAAAAACCCAACGCGGTTCAACGTCTATACGCCTTGACCACGGGTGTGGAAGACATTTTCACGGCACAATTTAAACAAACAACATGATTCACACAGCATAGAAAGTGGACTAATCATTGTTGTACAAAGTTGATTTTCATGTCGGCCAATTTGTAGTATGCGAACCATAACAGTTTTGCAATGAATACTGATTAATAACCCAACATCAGCTGTAATTCATTAAATGGAGCAGTAAAATAAATATACTTAAGACCACAGGTTTATAGTAGATAGTGGTCATGAAACCCTTAACAGATCATAAGGTTCATCATATCTCTAATTCTATGTACAATTCAGCCTTAGTGGGCAACTGAAATCTAATACAATTTGTCCTGACACAAAGTCATATCATTCAAAAAATACAAAATAAAGAACAAACAATAAAATTACTATTCTGACCAAGTAGGCAACCATTGTCAACTCTACCCGAGTTCCTCCTTATTTCACAATTATCTAGTTATATTTTGCAAGCACAAATCTTGACTAGTGTTCTAGCACATAATTCATGATATATATTTCTCAAAGTCCCAAAAAGATTTTCAGATAATTGACAGTTCATAGAATCACCATATTGTATAAGACTCAAATGGCATGTTCCAAAATGTCATTCTTTGCTCTCTATATCTACTGCTCCTCAACTGATCCTATGAAAGACAGAAAAAAAGAGTACAAGAGTAGTCTTGATTTGAAACTAATAATACTAATAATGTTAAAAGTTTTAAAACACAACATTCAGAAGTCTCAGCAATTAATGTACTGTACATGATATTTACATGTGGAACTTAGATGCGACAAATAAATCCCTCACTGAAGGGTCTTTGAGGAAAGGATCCATTCCCCCAGACAGCAAGCCAATTCCTCATCGGAATTCAAACCCTGTGGTACTTTAGTGTCAAGCTCGTGTATATATCTCGATTCTAGTTGTCGCAGTTTCTGGATTCTGTCCCTTCCCCTGATGGTCTGAGGAACACGGTCAATTACACAAAAGCGAAGAAGAATTCTATTGCTCTTATGGAATTCCTCAAAATGACGCGCTACCAGATATTGTTTGTCCTTATTTTGGATTGCATGCATGTGCTCCAAAATACGTTTTTTTGCTGGAAACATAGTGTTGCCCACATATGCCTTTTGGCATGGACAGGTCAATACATATACACAGAAATCAGATAGACATGTGAAATGTTTCTCAATCTGCCTACATGTATTAGTAATGGGAGAGAATGTTTTCTTAACATTGAAACTAAACTTACATGCTTTGCATGTCATGCAGCTAAAAACCCTGTATGGTAGAACCGCCAGGTTTAGCATCTGTGATTTCATTTCTGCACAATCTGTCACTTAGTGAGTTCCCTTTCCTATAAGAGATACTGTCTTCAAAATGTCCCAGTGTTTTAAAAGACATTTCCTTATCTCTTGCGAAGTGACATTATATGTTGTAATGAATCTTTTCATAGTTTCATCCAAGTTATCAACCATTGTCTTCGGGGCAAGTATAATCTCTCGGCTCATGTTAGTTCCTTTCTTGCGGGCATTCACAATGAGCACCTCTGTGTATCCACGTTCTATGAATCTAGCTGTCATACAATCACATTCTTCTGCAAAGTCAGAGCCAGAGCTACAATTCCTAGGAGCCTGTAGGAATTCACCATAAGGGTGCTTTCTATCAAATTTATAGGGTGGCTACTGTCTGCATGTAGCAGTGTATTTCCTGCAGTTTTTTTATGATACAGTTTGGATGTCAACCTATTATTAACCACCTTAATCTGTATGTCTAGAAATTCCATTTGTGTTTTACTGATGTTGCTCTCAAATTTCAAATTATACTCATTAATATTGAGCAAGGAAATGAAATTGGTGGCCTGATCCTGACTGCCTCTCCAAATAATAAAGAGGTCTTCTATATAACGTATCCATAATTTAACATGGCCGTTATACTGTTCATAAGTACTGGACACCTGCTGCTCCCACCATTCAATCATGAGGGAGTGCATGCTTCAAAGAGTTTTGCGCTTTTTGGTGAGGCTAAAAATGCACAGGGTGTCCTCTTACCCTGGAGCGCACCACCGCTGCTGAGTCCCGGCATTTATGAGGACTGTGAGTGTACATATATATATCTATATAGATATATATATATGTGACGAAAACTCCCAACACTGCTGGTCACATCAACCGAAGCGGGGCTGGTGAGAGAAACGGGTGCCAGGGCTCGTTATGAACATGAAAGAAAATCGTGTATTCGATAATTATACACAAGACTCAAACTCCTGGATCGCGCACTTCACCAGAGATGTTTTAATTCCAAAGGCAACGCATTTTGACCTCACCTGAACAGTGAGAAGGCCCATTTAAACATGGTGAGAGCAACTTCTCCTGGTCAACAAAGTTACAAGTTAGCTTAGTCACAATTGTTCATTCAAGAATGGCAGGGTAATGTTCCTGCCAATAGCTTTCCAAGTATTCACTTTGAACACCCAATGGTTTGGGCAGAGGAAGTTTGTAATTGTAAATGTTTAAATTGCATCACCACCAGGATTACCCTGTAAACTTAGCTCATTGATTTTCTTCAGATTTGCAGTCTCTTTTCAGCATCTTTCATTGAACCAAAGCATGATGCTGAAACACGCAAGCATTCCGTGAGGCCAGATATGCTGGACATAACGTCCTACTGATTCCTTTAGTTTAAGCACCAAATACTGAGAGCGGGGCATCCAAAATCACAGTCAAAGAAGTACTCTCATTCTCGGGTGCCAAGATGCCCTCTTTGTCGGTTTTCACTTTGGAACTTTGTCACTCTTTTGGAGCCCAGAATGTTCCAGCAGGATGTGGCAGAGAGCTGTTAGCTAGGCAAAAATCCACAAGCCCAGGTGCTTGGATTCTGCAGTCCAGCTCAAGCCTAAAACATCACTACCAAAAGATCTTAGCAGGACAAAGCATGAAATCTCACATGTTGTGGTGGCTTCTGTTTCATGTGACCTCAATACCATGTCCCAATCATTTGAAATTTGAATTTGTTCTAGGTCCCACTTTTCTGAGTGGCTGACATTTTTCTCTCAGGCCACTTCCAATGGGCCCAAACTGCATGGGACAGCTTGTGGGCTATCAGGGCAGAAAACAGTGAGAGAGAGGCTCAAACTCGTTTTATCCAGGGACCAGCCATAACCCATCACACGAATCAGCTATATATTCTGGTACCATTGTTTTATGTTCAATGTTTATGGCCTGACTCCCTGCACTTAAGAATCATGTTTTGAAAACAGACTTTCAAGGAACTTAAGAAAATGTATTCAAGTTGCAACTGTAAGGAGTATTCTAAACTCTGTGTATCATCCTGAAACAATTGCACATAACCGGCAACATACATTTGTAGTATATTCATTTTGTGATACTTGTCCGAACCATATTGTCTTCTCATAGTTCCCGTTACTTTCAAACATTTAAGTATATACCTCTTTCTATACAGTAGGGTTTGGAAAGGGAACCCGCAAGAGTGATTTATTTAGTACAAACTCCCAGGTATTTCGATGACTCATGTCTTGTCAGATTTGTAAACGAATTGACAAGATCTCATTTATGATGGGGAACTCTTTTGTTCATGGAATTAAAATGAGGGAAGTGTCTAGTGCGCAGTGCCACTGCGAACTGTGTGATATGACACCTGGGCTGTGAGTGTAGGTGCATGTTCCAAGAAGTGAGCTGTACTGCAGATGCTGTAAAATATACAACTCTGGGGAGGTTATTTGTTCTTCTTGCGAGGGGTGGAGCAGAAGGAAGAGATGCATGTTCTGGTTAATTGTTTTGATTGATTCACATTTAAAGCGAAGGGTCATATAAGAGATGTGTAGAACATACTATTTTAGTTTTTTTATATTTTCATTTCAAGGAAAGATTTGAATGGTATGGCCATAAAATGCTTATACTTTTTCATAGACATAAAAGTGAAGCAGGAGTGAACAAAGATAAGGAGGCTGAGGTAGCAGATTGCAGGTAAATTAAACCGGTCACGTGTTGGTGAAGAGCAGCGCTAACTTGTAAAACTCAAGTCATTAATCACAATGAAACCTGCCAGGATGTAAGTACAACAGACCATGCATTTGAACTTTGATTTTAATAGAAGAAATTGAGAAGGATGACAACAATTAAATAATTGATACACATATTATTCAGTTATTGCACTTTAAAGGTTATTGTCTCTACTATGGATTTTGAATTTTGACTTCAGATCGACTATTGGCCTTTGCCCTGTGCATTTCAGATTGCGATTTGCAATGAGTGAGAATGTTTGGATTACTACTTTGGGAACTTGAAAAACGTAAGTGCCCCCGTCTAAGCTGGCAATGTCAGCAGTGTCAGAGAAAAGAACCACGCTGGCTTGTCCATAAAAGAATACACAGTACTACACACGCAGAAGAATCAACACAGCCACAACTCACATGTATTTCGTCTGTTAAATTATGTACCAAAAACAGTAACAGGCTGAGTATAATAATGTAGAGTGAAGCAACATTATTTACTCATATGGTATCATATCAGAAATTGCAAATAGTAAATTGTATTTACATAGCACTTATTACCCCAGGCAAGGCTTTAAAGTGGTTTGCATCACGTAGCACGATACTGCGAAGAATGGATGTTGCTCTGATACCTGTTCTTAAAATGGATGAGACACGATTATAGGGTATCAGTGGAGATGTTCTAGAACATTAAGTCTAATCTAGAAAGAATGAGATCCAAACTTCTGCTATATGGACAGAGCATTGGGTTTAATAATAGATTTCTGGGTAGTTGTCAATGCATTCCAAACAATCACCGACAAAGATGTGACTATGAAGCAAAGTCATCGCAAGAGTCTACATATTTTGAATTGTGATATCCATTTAAATGGATGATAGACTTCGCACACTTAAGTAACCTGTAAGGCAGGTTTAATGTGTGTGGAACTTTTAAGGTAAAAAAACATAAATGTCTTCAACATTGAACTCTCTGAAGCATCTTGGTGGGTTTATAATAAAGACCATTATAAATCACTCTGCTCTAGTCCAAAAACAGTTCTCCCTGGACCACGGGTCCTGTGTGCTCCACAAAATAATTCAATTGCAGGAGTGACAAAGCATTTGAGAGAATGGATAATTGAAACTACGTACTGTTAAACACTGAATTGAGGAAAGGTCCTTATAATCTCAAGGGGTGAATCTGACGCCGTGTTTTTGCCACACGATTAAGATCATTGTACCTTAGATATGGTCCAGCAGCAGGATTTGCACCTTGGATCTATGGAGGCACAGTATGAACATTCATCAATTTTTAAATATAGTCTAAGAATTTTATGATATTCGCCTGGCTTCATGTTCTGTTTTCCATCTGGATGTATCATGATGTCTCATCATACTTCTGGAATTTCAAGAAGTGGTGTTCACCTACCTGAACCAATGTATGTATGCTTGCGTACGTTTCATTACATCGGGGCAAGGATGATCGTTAGGTAAGAGTCACAACTTGCTATGCCTGTATATTTTGCCTGAAGCACTCCTGATTTTATGGTTCTGAGGCATGACTAGTTTTAGTCTAAGGGAGTACCTAAGAGTCCCTACTTCCTTCCCAACCTTTTAATGGTAATGCAAGGACTCTGAGCTAATCACCAATGTAGCCACTCTCCCTCTCATGTGTCTGATGATTAACTGGCTCTCACGGAACAGACTATGTTTCTGCACATCCCATGGGTGCACTTAGGTAGCATTGCTGCCTGACATTATACTTTACTTAGCTACACTGGGGATTACATGAGCTTATTCACTGTGTCATCCTTCTGTTTTTATATGTTGTGTTTGGAGAACACCTGAAGACCTTGCATTCTTTGGATGCACAGTGTCAGGCCTAAAACTCCTGCTTTAATACATATAAGCCACCCCTAAGCTGGGCCCTAAACAGCCCGTAGGGCAGTGTGCATTGTATTTAAAAAGTTGGACATGTACATTTAAGTTTTATTTGTCCTCGTAGTGAAAAAACTTCTACATTTGTTTCTCACTACTGTGGAGCCTACCTCTCCTAAAGGACAGCATTGAGTTACTTTATTACATTTAATTAGTGTAGGAAGATAGCTCTCTATATAGTGCACTAAAAAGAAGTCCAGTGGGTCCCGAATTGATTTACAGAGGATAAAAAAGATAACACTATGGCTCTCTTTTGTGGAAGTGTGGATGAGCAGTTTGGCTTATTAGAGGGTAGTGCAAAGTATTTGTTGTACTCACAGAGGCAATAAATGAGACACAAACTCAAAGAATAAATCCAAGACCAAATTAGAAAGATAACACTTCTTTTTATATATTTTGTAAAACCAAGACCTTAGTTCAAAAGTATGTAATGTTTTTGTTATCAATTTTTTCCGGTAAGCAAATGTTTTACAGTTGTGCACCTTTACGTACAATGCAACTCTAAGGAGAGAAAAGACTTATGTACATAACGGTAAGTACAGTCGGTATCAGGGGTTCACCTTCTGGATTTTGGATTGTAGTGAGGTATGGTCCAAAGTACTGCCATCAGTTCTCCGGGAACTGCCCGGATTTAATCGGGAGCAGGATGCTGGTGAGGTTTGTAGCTGTGCTTGCTTTAGGAAAGTGGGGACACCTCTAAACAGGCTGTACAGGGGGACTTGGGGCAACCACAATTCTTCTCAGGGTAAAGTGACAAGCCAACCCTAAATTAACCTGTGCTCAATCCTCTGGGAGCTTGACACAGAGCAGTAAGGCTTAACTTCGTGGCAATGTGTAAAGTATTTGCCAACATACCCTGGAACAGCCTGAACTAAGCTTGAGCACCTACACAATGCTCAGCAATGTGTCCATGTTCATCAACATAGGTCGCCTCCATCCCTGGTACAACAGAACCGTGCAGACAGAGAGCTCCCTGCCACCTATATGCCAATTTTTCCAGTCTCCATAGTCACACACACGTGTCTATTGACAGTACTGACACACCACGCTGTACATCATTACCATACTTGTGAACGTGCGCCCCTACATGGCTTACAATCTTATGACAATTCCACATGAACCCTTAACTCTCAAACTCATATTGCCATTATGCATTGTAGTCGCGCCGCTTTGGTGGTGCTACGACCTACATATCACCAGCACCACTCATGCTATATGCATCTGCACATAGCCCATTACCATCGGGTACCGTCACACCACACACGTGACCAGTTCATGCGCTCTGCCACGTACCAACAGAGCCTTCAACCTCCCACATTGGGAAGCTGAGTCTTTCTTCTCATTCATTTTTGTAAATACACAGATTAAAAACCCCCATCTGACACAAGTTGTGTCTTTGGTGTCAACAAAACTTTATACACACTAGCGTCCAACATACCTGCCGGTGCGCGTCTTTTCTTTCTGTTTATTCTCTTCACAGATGCTACTTGCGGCACAGCATTTGCCCGCACCTGGACACCAATCTAGCAGTTCCCAGCGGCTTCCAATCAGCGGGCCTGCTCGCACCTGATCCGTCAGCAAGGTATTTAAGTACCTTCCCGGCACCGGACTCACAACCACGGAGCTCCATTGCGGCCGCAGTAGGTACCCAGGCGGGTCTTTGACCTTGACGAAGTAAGTGGGTACTCATGGGGGCATGCTGCAATGTTGCAATGCTGACACGCTGGTGGCAGTTTCCCATCGCCAACCAGTCGTGTAAGTTTTTAAATGCTTTTGTTTTCTTTCCATTGTCATATAGAGTGTGACTACAGGTCGGGCCCCCACATGGAACTCATGTGCATTTTCCAGATACTCTCTGAGTAAGGAATGACGTATGTTTTATGTGTATTCTCCAAGCACCATGTAAGACGTACATTGATTACCACATGGTAACGCATAATAACTAGGCGTCTATTTTAACTACTCACTGAACTCCACGCTCCGTCCTCACTACGCCATTGCCCGCATAGAGCACGGACACCTCGCTCCTGAATCACTTGCCACTCTGTGCTATATTAGCATTTTAAATGTTTCTTTGTTTGTAGGAATGCGCCGTTAGAGGAAAATATCCTCTATCACATAACGCACCTTAGCGCGTGCGCCACATAGTTTGTCTTTTAAAAACACTTTTCTAGACCATCACTTAACTTGCACTACACATAAGGTCCTGAAGAAAGCCATCCCACTAGAGAGAGCATGGCTGAAACATGTTGACCGATTAGGATATTGGAGTTACTTTAGACCTCCTAAGATATCCGTCTCTCGTTTTTAATTACTGCCAAGGGCCCATACATTAAAATAGTCCTTTTTGTTCCGTGGGACCCATTGGACAGTTTTTTAACATTCACTCACCCACCTTCACCGCACTTTCACGGTACAAAACCTGCACCGCTGTATCCAGGCGTCGTAGCACACCCAAGGTGCATTCGGTACCTTGGGTGGGGCCCGATGATGAAGCATGTCACCAACTAGGTGGTGAGTGAGGGCCTTCTAAAAACCAAAATGTGTTTTCCATAGAACAAACATACGCTAGGAGCACCCACCCCATAGCTAGTTCTCCTTGATACATACATAAAATATTTGTTCAACACTTCAAATAGCAAGACAGGGGCTTGGGTTTCAAGGGTCCTTAGAGCAAGGGAGCACAGCTGGTTCATCAGGACCCAGGCCGGGCTGCTCGGTAACAGATTGGTTAGGTCAGCTGGGCATGGTTGTGCAAATGGGATCCTTGCGGTTAGGGGCAAACAGGTGGCAGGGGCAAAATCAGGACAGTTGGGCCACTCACAAAGTGGATCTCAGTGATGCTGATGTCCCTCGATAACTGCTTGGTTGTGGTGCAGTGAGAATCTGGATTTGACTCGTGCTGTTGGTGTTTGGTGCAGGGTGTCCGGTACCCCGGGTATTGGTGCTCCAGGGCTCCGGTTGATCCTGGTGCCTTCGCGCTTGGAGTGGAGACAGATCTGACCCTCCGGAGCACAGCACCTCTTCCTGGTCATCTGCGACATTAGTCAAGCCAGGGAGCTGCAAGGAGGTGACCGGAGTCTGCTCTTCGGTGCCTGCAGACTGCAGTGGAGTAGCTCCTCTACTCCAGGGGAACCCGTAGGTGATTTGTGAAGCACTGGCAGGCTACACAAGACTTGTGGTAGATCTCCAGCTTGCAGGATGAGTCATTCTGTCGCGATTGTTGAGAGAGTTGCGAGCAGGCAAGGTTTTGCACCAAAAGTTCACAGTTCTTTTGAAGTTCTCGCCAGGTAGTGACTCTTCTTTGTACTTCTTCTCTTGATCTGTCGAATCTGAGTTCTTGGAGAGGAGTGACAGGTAGTGGCCAATGGGCTGCCTACCTTTAGGGTGTCTATACCCTCTATATGGCCACTTCCTGTGGGGAGTGGGCATAACCCTGACCATAGAATGCGAATTCCATCCCAAACAAGATGGAAGAATCTAAAATGTGGTGTCCACATCAGCTAGTCCACCTTAGGGGTGGTGCTGGCTTGGTGTTGGACACACCCCCTAACTTACTAGTTTTCCCCCCTATCTTGCCACCAAAGTGGGGCCTGGACAGGGGGGTGGGCAACTCCACTTTATGGAGAGGCCGGGGTCGCATAACAAAGGCAGTGGAGCCTTTGAAGCTTCCCACCCTGGATTGAAGATCCTGTTTTGGAGAAGGTATAAACACCTCTGCCCAGAACAGGCTTTGTTCCTGACCCCTGAGAGCTAAGGCTCTCATCTCAGGGGGACCGCAACACGTCTGTGGTGGCTGGCCGGATAAGACCAGTCAGTCAACACACTAGTAGTCTGTAGGTGTTAATAAATCCTTCACTTGCATTAGTGTGGGTTTATTAATACAAGCTGTTTGGTACCCAACATCAGGAGTTACAGTGAAGCCGTCGTGTAGCTGGAGAACTCATAATCACAAGTGCCCAGCCCATGTACTCGTTATTGCTTCCCTGGGCACTTGTTATATCTAAGAATTGACTTAGCTATCACAGGGGCACATCCACTCAAGCAGATATGCCCACGCATGGGGTATAGTGCACCCTGCCTTAGGGCTGTAAGGCCTGTAAGGCCTGCTGTAGGAGTGATTGACCAATACCACATGTAGTGTTTTGCAGGCATGGCACTCAGGGATGTGTGCCATGTGGACTCTTAACTTTTCTCTGCACCAAGAGATGCAGGCTGCAATGGCAGTTTGCATGAGCTTTTCGAGGGGTCGCATAGGGTGGCACAATTTGTGCTGCAGCCCCTAGGGACCCTCTTTAGTCCCAATGCCCTTGGTACCAGATGTACCATTTACTAGGGACATACATGGAGCCTAAAGTAGTGCCAATTGTGGAACAATAGTACAGTTTAGGAAAAGAACACTGGTACTGGGGACCTGGTTAGCAGGAACCCAGTACAATTTCAGACAAAGTTGCATCAGATACCAGACAAAAAGTGGTGGTGTAACCATGTCAAAAGGGGCACTTTCCTACAATAAGTGATAACTTTTGTCTGGAAACAGGTAGAAATGTCTTGTTTGATCTCTGAAGAACTGTAATTTAAAATCCTCTTTTTTGACAAAGTCAGATTTTAAGTCACAATTCTGAAAATGCTACTTTTAGAAAGTTGGCATTTTCTTGTCCTTACTATTTGGTGATTGCAGCCTGTGTCCTAGGTCACATGATTGTGATTAACAAGGCAGTTGGCCTTTGTGTATTCTTCACAAACAGTGAGACAAAGGGGGACGAGACTAGACGTTGGCAGAATGGGCCATCCTGCTAGGATGTGTGGGACAGAGCTGCTCCCTGCCCCACTTACATTTCAAAGGAGCTGCCTCGGCACACTCACAATGAACTTCACACTAGGCTTTCGTCACCCCAGATGCCTTCAAGCCAGGCCAGGGAGGCAGGAAATTCCAGACTCATCTGTTGGGGGGACTCTAAATGTTTCTTCCACTTCAAATCTGGCACCAGTTATAAAATTAGGACCCTCATACCTACTCTTTAGTGCACTCCTGGACCTGTGGAGTCCACTCAAATCTAGTTCAGGGGATCCTTACAGAATGGGTATCAGGTCTTGTGGAGCCCTCATCAGCTATAACCTGCAGCTTTGTCCAGCTGGAGATTTTTGCCTTCTAAAAAAGTGACTAAATCTGAATGTTGAACTTTGTCCAGTGGCTTTCTGACAACAACGCCTCTTCCTCAGACACAGCTGGCTGCCTTGCCCCACTGAACTTTACCCTCTCAGACCTTTTTCTTCAAAATTTCATTCAAGTCTGAAGGTAATACCAGGCCTTACACACTCTGGGCCTCATTTATGAGACTCCTTGCGCCTCCGGAATGTCACTTTTTTTGACATTCCGTGGCGCAGAAGCCTGCGTGATATTTATCAGGCAGCACTAAGCCACTTTTTTGGGCGTAATGCTGCCTGACAAATATCAGTCCCTTTAACGCAGTGTTCTGCGTTAAAGGGGCGTGCAATGGGTGTTGCTGGGGGCGTTCCCAGCAACATTCATTTTGACACTGCCCCAGATTTACGAGAAATCATAAATCTGAGGCAGCGCCAAAAGCTTATGCCTCCCCAGGGGAGGCGTAAGGGAGGCATAAATATCTTTATTTCTCCTTGTTTTTCCTTTTTCTATGTGTGCTGCATTCTGCAGCACACATAGTAAGAGGAAGAAGCCTCTTGTGATTATTTTTGTACAGAAAGGTTTCCCTTCCTGTACAAAAATCATCATCCCGCAATGCAGGCACCCTTGCACCATGGTGCAAAGGTGCCTGCGTTGGCGCACGGCAGCCCATTGTGCGCCGGCGCAGGAGAAAAGGACAGGAATGCGCCGTATCTTATAGATACGGCGCATTTATGCCCTTTTCTTTTGCCGTAGGGAAGCGCAGCAGGAAGGCCTGCTGCGCAGCCCTATGGCAAAACCTCATAAATGAGGCCCTCTGTGTATGTGAACCGCACACCATTGCGGCTAGCCATAACTTTCAGTTGGTGCTTTGATCTTTTAGGCAGTAGTTTTTAATACAAACTTTAAAAATTCATAACTATAGTTCCACTGATTGAAATTTTGTCTTATTAGTGTCGAATACATTATTAAATTTACTCTTTTTATTTAATTGGTGTGGGATTTGTTTGTGTGGTGTTTGCACTTTATTACAGTTTTAATGCTGTATAAATACTTTACACATTGGCTCTAAGTTAAGCCTGGCTGCTTTTGTGCCAAGCTACCAGAGTGTTAAGCACAGGTTAATTTAAAGACATTTTGTGGCTCACCCTGACAGAGATTGTGGTTGTTGCTTGAGAAGGGTTCACACACCCCTCTACCAAATACCCAATTTCCTACAGCTACCAATTTGGAAAGCCAATCTTACTGCATGGACACGTAAACTGTGCATGTATGACCAGTTCATCTTGTCATCCATTACATTCTAGAACTTATAATCTCGCTTATATATTTGGAAAAACAAAACTATAAGTAACAGAATGCAAAGGTACAAATGTGACTCAGAACGACATGAGCTTGATGTCTTTGTTTTTCAAACCTAACAGCTTAAAAAAGCTTAAAATGTGTGCTTAAATACTTATTTGGTTGAAGAGTTGTTGTGGAACAGGAGCAGTTACTTTTGTTTAATTCTTTTTTAATAAGTGGACTATCAGTAAATATCTGGTGAAACTGATAACCAACACATACAATTGCTAAGCCTGCTCAATGACTTGACTAATTTTAAAACCATGTTACAATATTATTTTCACTTTCCTGCTGATAAATGTTTATTTATTAAGCAAATATGAAGTAACATTACATTTATACATCACAGAAGCAGACAGTGAATAGCATGTTATTCCCTGTATGTGTTGCTTGTTCCCACAATGACTCAGTCACTGGCCTTTGAACACTTTAACAATCTACAGTCAAGTGGTTCCAACTTTGTAACCAACATTATTTCACATTCTGGGACTTGGTGACTTGTAGTTCTCCTTTAATAGTTAAAAATGTGTGTGTATATGCCAATGTATAAACTGAACTTATTCAAAAAGCCGTGCTCAGAGTTCACAGTGTTATGTTATGTTAGTATGATTTCTAAAGCGCGTGAATACCCTGTGGTGTCTTGGCGCTGGAGTGGAACATAAACCCTGAGAAGGTAGGAGAGGTGGAGATTAGTTTAGAAATAACCAGGTTTTCAATTCTTTTCTGAAGGAGAGGAGAGAGTTGGCCTCTCTCATGTGTGCAGGGAGTGTATTCCATAGCTTGGCCGCGCAGTAGGCAATACTACGGCCTCCCCAACTCGCAGTTCGGATCCTTGGTACCAACAGTAATCTGGCATTGGTAGATCTCAACTGTCTGCCTGGGTGGTACCATGAGAAGAGGTTTTTCAAAGGTACCGGTCCTATCTTATTCACTGCTTTATAGGCAAGGCAGAGTGCCTTAAACTTAATACGTTGCGCCACAGGCAACCAGTGGAGCTTCTGGATCTCCTCTTTCATTGATTGGTACTTAGGTATGTTCAGTAAAAGCCTGGCTGCAGCATTCTGCACCATCTGAAGTTTTTTCAGATGTTGTTTCTGTAGCCCGAGGTATAGGCCATTACAATAATCTAATTTTGACAGCACCAAAGTTGTTACAACTGTTTTCCTGAGATCTTTGGGAATGTAAGGCATTACCTTCTTAAGTTTCCTTATCAGATAAAATGAGGCTGAAACTGTGGCGTTGGTTTGTTGGGAGTAGGTGAGTTTGCTGTCTATCAGCACCCCAAGATTTTTGGCCTTCTCTACTGGATTTGGGAGCTGTCCAATTTCGGCCGGCCACCATAATCCATCCCATTTCGGTTGAAGATTACCAAAGATCATCACTTCGTTTTATCCGAGTTTAGCTTTAGACAATGTCTTCCCATCCAGTAGCTGATTTCCCTCATGCATTTTTGAAACTGTATTGCAGGGGATAATGTGTTTTTGTATGCCGCGACCACAATTTGAGTGTCGTCGGCGTATGATGTCAAATTGAAACCAAACTGTTGTATTAACGGGGCTAGTTCTGATACGTAAACGTTAAACAAGGATGGGCTTAGCGAAGAGCCCTGAGGGACCCCGCATGGCAGTACGTATGGAGTTGCCTGGAACTGATCTAAGGACACTGTCTGTTTTCTATTCTTCAAGAACGATGATATCAAGGAAAGAGCATGGTCCTTGACCCCTATGTGTTCAAGACGTTGAAGCAGTGTATCATGGTGCACGGTATCAAAGGCCGCTGACAAGTCGAGGAGAATCAGCACAGCGGCACCGCCCTTATCCATCACTGCTCTGATCTCCTCGGTGGCCTTGATAAGAGCTGTCTCCGTGCTATACCCTGGACGGAAACCAAACTGAGAGGGGTCAAGTAGTCCATTTTCTTGAATGAATTGTGTAAGTTGGGTGTTCATTATTTTTTCCACCATTTTTGCGGGGAAGAGCAGCCTGGCAATCGGGCGATAATTGCTATTTATAGATGTATCTAGATTTGCTTTTTTTAATAGAGGAAGAATGGCTGCATCTTTCCAAACCGCTGGGAAAGTGCCTGATGAGAACATATTATTAAATATGTTTGTTAATATTGGACTTACCTCCTCTGCTATATTTTTTAGAACTGCAGGGGGGCAGGGATCCAATGGGGATCCTGATTTAATTTCCTGAATAAGTTTTCCCACCAGCTCACAAGATACCTGAGGGAAAGACAAAAGCCCGTTCTTTTGAGTCTCAATGATAGGGGGCACTTCGACTGGCTTATTGGGGGTGGCAGAGAAAATCTTATATATGTTGTTGACTTTATTCCTAAATGCACTAGCAATGTCATCACATAAGGATTGACTTCTCCCTGAAAAGAAGATCCTTTTTTCAGTAGCTAGTAAGGTTTTATAGTTGGTTAGTGCGTGTTTGTAACTATTTTTTTCTTCTGCCTCATAATTCATCCTCCAGCGCCTTTCCAGTCTGCGACATTTTTGTTTCTCTTGCCGCAGAGTTTCCGTAAACCAGGGGGCTGAGGGTTGATTACGATTCCCAGTGTTTTTACAGATCGGCACTGTCACTGTAAAGGCGTTATCAAGCCAATCTGTATATTCCTCAACAGCCTGATCCACCTGCGTGCTCAAGGTCGGTCGTATCTGTTCCAGTTGGAGTTCAAGCATATTAATATCTATCTTATTCCATGCTTTGTAAGTTTTTTCCTGTGCTTTAGCAGCCCTGGCTTCTGGTGTTGATTGGGAAGGATAATCAAATATGATTAACTCCTTCGGTGCTCATGACGGCTCCCGGCCGTCATGAGTCACAGTAGGCGTGTGCTCATGACGGCCGGGAGCCGTCCGAACGTTGCCGCTCTGCCCACGCGGGATTAATTCCCCGCCTGTGCAGGAGAATTAATCAGTGGGCGGAGTTCGGACGACTCCCAGCCGTCATGAGCACACTCCCACCATGATTTATGACGGCCGGGAGCCGTCATGAGCACCGCGGAGCCACGCCCACCCCTAGCCCCGCCCGCAGCGCGGCAAAATTTCGCGCGCAGCGAAGGAGTTAAGGAATGGTCTGACCAGACGAGTGGATGTATATCTTTCACTATCATCCCTGGTACCGAGGAGAAAATACCGTCAAGGGTGTGCCCTGCCTGATGCGTGGGTTTATGTACCAACTGTATTAGTCCCAATGTGCCTAGAGTTTCGGTGAACATGGCTGTGTCTTTACCTGACAGCACCTCAAGGTGTATGTTAAAGACACCCAAGATCGTAGACCTCTTTGTAGAGAGGTAAGGTTCTAAAAGTGAGTCTAAATTAGTGATGAAATTTGTTCTAGACCCAGGAGGGCGGTAAACTAGAGTGCCCGTAAAGGTATTTTTGGGGTTTGATTCTATCGAGAAGTTCAACCCTTCGTAATGAGGATTGTGCCCTGGGGAGAACGTAGCTCTCAGATGTTCACAGTAAATAACCGCAAGCCCGCCCCCTCTCTTAATGGGTCTGTCAAGTCTAGATGAGACAAAGCCCTGTGGGACTGTGATCACAAAGTCAGGATCAGACGCTGGGTCTGCCCATGTTTCTGTGAGGAATAACACATCCAAATTATATTGCAGGATGGTATCTGCGATTTCAACTTTATGCTTAGCAAGTGACCTTACATTAATTAGACCATTGTGTACCTCTGTTCATCTGTGAGTCTGTGTCTGTTTGAATTTTGGCTTTGTGCTAGCTGCATAGCCTATTTTCATCATATATTGATCAGAGAACGTGAAACCACAAGAGCATGTGAACTGATAGGGCCAAAATCCAGTGTCAAATAAGACATCTGTTATTTATCTAACTTAGTTATTCACTTGGTAATGTCACATCAGTCTGCACTGTCTTTGCATGCTTCTGCAGATGCCCCTGATCTATTAGATGCTGGCTGTGGTAGGGCAGCCTATTGTGCCACCCGGTTGTATGTGATGAGGTTCCCAGCTTCCAGGGCTGGAGATATATTAAATGCATGGATGATGGGAAGGGAGATGGGTCATGCCGAGCCATGGGAGAGTGGCATTTTGAAATTTCTGGTGAGTTAACCAGTGAGCATAGCAGCACTACTGACATGAAAGGAGACTGGAGCAAGTACATAGCAGCAACTGTCATGGTTAGATGGCACAGCTAAGGTACACAAGGTCCAAGAGGCTCTCAAAGGTTGTGTTCCTTACATTCAGCACAAACCACATTACAGTAACTAACCCAGACAGAGCAGCAGTGGTACTACTGGCACATACAGGCAAATGCATGGGGTACAAGCTTAGGTGTGTAGTATTGTGAAAATACATTCCCAGAAAACAAGGAGAGGTTACTGAGGACCCAATAAATACTTCCTAGATCATAAATTAAAACATGCATGAGTATCATAAATATGTGTAAGTGCAACATCCCACACTGATCTTTTTCTCCTGCTCACCTGATTCTTGCACTCCTTGCTGAAAGTTCATGGAGGAGAGGCAGTATTGCTATCTTTCACAATGAAACAATATATGTTCATAACCAAACAAACTTTCACCTACACCTCTCCTGTCAGTGGACCAATAAATCCCAAATCACTATTAACTGTGAGCATTTTTAAAGAGAAAGAACCAGGGCAATGCATTTGTAGGTAGAATTGCAGAAGAGAATTGACCTTTTGATTTAATGTGTGTTTGCTCCACTCATTTTGCCAAGATGTGGTGTGTCTCAATGTCAGATGCATCAACACCATGTGACTTGATGGTGAGGTCTCGGTGGTAGGATGACTGTGAAGGCTTGGATGCCAACAGCCTACAGGGTTTCTCTTTCAAGGTCTCTGGGTTTCTGCATCAATGTCGAACCTGTAACATTCCTGATTTTTTGACACGGAACACGTGGTACCATCTTTTGACTTTGAAATGTGAGCTGATGAGTGAAAATCACAGGAGTGGCAGGAATGGCCTAAATGGTGGTGACAGTGATGCTGCCTCTTTTTCTCCCTAGAGCTCCCTTTGTGGGAGTCTTTTGATGGAGAGATTCCAGCATCATTGGAAGAGGCACCATCCCCTGTTGTCCTATGATGTTTTCCACCTTTGCCTTGAGGTCTTCCAGCTTTCATCTGAGGCAGATCTCTCCTCTATCTTTAAGTATTCTTGTACGCAACTTTTTTCTAACACACTCTTTGGCAAATGAAAATATGGGGTGAGCAGACCACATATAAATTATATATCTGAGAGGTAGCCTTCTTCTTCCCACAGGAAGGATACTTCACTAATAGTGAAGACATAACTACCCTACAAATTATCATAATAAGAAGGTGGAAAAGCTTTGATGGATAAAACGCGTCAAATTAAGTTAACATTGTTAAATAACTGAGGCAAAGGCCTCAGAGAGGAGTGTTTAAATATCCAAGAAGTGTTCTGAGATACCTTCAGCTTGAGTTAGGAAAAGAACTGACAGCGAGTCAACTGCCAGTTCAAAGCATGCTTGGATATGGAAATTACTGGTTTCTGAAAGGGACAGTGCATATTTCCACTTCTCTGTGTATTATGCCTCACAGACTGTATTTCCTTCTTGTTCTTTTTTCTGACTTTAAAAGTCTGATTTTAATTGAATAAGTCTGGGGGGCTAATGCTGCAATTTTGCCTTTTGTGTACTAGAAATTTACAAATTCAGAAAAAATCTGGAATATTTAGACTTTAGCGTTTTATTTGCCAACATTTCATGACCATCAGTGTGTCACCAATGGATATACATGATATGCTGAAAATTAAGTATTCTGGGGCCCCCACACACAGACAGGAACACTGTATGCTTATGACTATCTGTGAAGATCCTACAATGTAGAAAAATACTAACTTTCAAGTGGGGCATCTTTAATTAGGATAGTTGCAATAGCAACAGTAGTAGTCCACCTTGGATTGTTTTGTCAATGATGCAATTGGTTGCAAATGCAGAACATATGTGGCAAGTATCCTTTCAGTTATTATTTAAATTGATTAAACCAGCCTATCTGAGGTGAAACCATCTCTTCTCCCTCCATAGAGCTTTCTGGTCATAGAGAAGGCTTGCGAAACTGAAAGGTCCAAGGGAGGCATATTGTAAGAAGTGCGGGCTTGTAGATGCCGATGACATGCACATGTTTGTCAGTTGCCCCTCCATTCAGCCTTTCTGGAGGGAGGTATGTAATTTCGGGACAGATCTCCTATGCATGCAAAAGGAGGTAAGCCTTGAATTAATTATCTTTGGGTTGCCACTGGAGGTGGGAAACAATTTGGATCCTGGGAAAAAGCTAGTTTTTTACTTAATGTTACTAGGAAGGAGACTGATTTGCAAGTACTGGATTCATGTGACACCACCATCTAAGGCAGAATAGTTGGACTCAGTTCTCTATGTATATGAGGTGGAGATGAATAGATCAGCATCTAAAAAGGTGACTAAGCTATGTTCCCCTCTGAAACGGTGGTTAGAGTCCAATGATTGCTGCCACATGGGGTGTTGACGTGGTAGTCAAATAACCCCATTGCTTTGACCAAAAGGCTGTTACTTTCGTCTCTTTCTAGCAGGACTGGAGAGTGGTTTCGAAACAGTAGGAAGTTTCAGAGGTTTTTTTCAGCAGGAACAAAGAAGGCATATGAGGACAAAAAAGAAAAAAAAAGAAAAATGATGCAATTGGTGTAGCTCCTACCACTGATGTGATCAAGGTGTTAGAATTCTCTTACCAGTTAGCAGCTCTATCTATTTCTCACAGCCTCAGCGGGAGCTGTGGCCTTCAATTGTGTGTGGGTCTTCTCCAGCAAAATGTTATGAGTTGGAGTGTCCGATTTGACCAGCAACTTTCTGTCCAGCACTGGAGAGCCCAACAAGCAACACACTGTAACTACTTCTTTACATATCACAGTGACATTCAGAAGTGGCATGATAGTAAGAAAGTCCATACCAACAGTACTCACAAGTTCTCTTTCAAAGCATGTCTGCTTAGTACAAAGCGGAACAAAATATCATGTGGGACAACCCAGTGCAGTAACCACCTACATAGACTATGATCACTAGGGACCGGCATAACTGATCAAAGTTGTCGCCGTACTGAAAACTATACACTGCTCACCTCTCTCACACACCTCATCATCCAGCACACAGCTAACTGCTGAGCCCCATAACATGATACCTGCACCTTGGCACTTGTCACACACAACATGGAAACACTGCCCACACAGGATCAAAGAACAAAGACAACACCCTTCCAGCCACACACCTTACACGGCATAGCTTGCTGCTACATGTAGGAGTATGCTTCAGTGCCCCGCATAGGGGTAGTAAATGTTATGTAATACAATACAATTGTGAACAGATTGTCAGGGGTAACTTAGGGCGCTGGACCACTGCAGTAACACATATATATATATATATATATATATACATACATATATATATATATATTTTTTCTACAATGTGGTTCCTGCCGGAGCGCGCAACAGCGGGTGCAGGCGTTGGGCCGAACCAATGGCCAACATCAATTTTGTGAACAAAGGATGCCGCACTCTGGAATCTTGGAAAGTGTGATTTATTGACAGAGCCAGTCTGTCACACCGACGCGTTTCGGCCAGCGTGGCCTTTCTCACGGTAGGGGGCACTACTGTTACATCTGTTTTTATGTAATTTCCTGTGAGTACATTCCCATAGAATTCTGGGAATTGTAGCTTGATTTTAAAATATATACAGATTACCTCGTGACAGAATCATATTTTACAATTAATGAACACATTATTTTTCTAAACACCTACCAATAAGTGAACAGTATATATTTGGTGTAGTATACATTTACATAGATGTAGCAATGATAGTATATTGCAAACACTTTTTCATAAATCGTGTATTGGTTACATTGATATGTAAGGTACATTCAACGTAATACTCTATGCATCTTCATTTTGTATGGCATATTAGTTCAAAGCTTAATGGGTATAGTACCCTCTTTTATAAAATACAGTTCTAAGTTGGTCTGAATGCAAAAAGAAAAAAGAAAGAAAGAAGAAAAGAGAAAATTGATTACATCTTCTCCCTGGGTTCGTTGACGGCATTGATGGTATTTTTATATTTTGTAGCCAATTCATGTGGTTTGAATTGATATATCTTGTCTATTTAAAGGTGAACATAAAATTCTTCATCAATGTTCATCCCTTTTGGATTCTTTGTTCGAAGCCTGATTATATATCTAGACTCTACTTGTCTGAGTTTCTTTTTCCTGTCACCCATTCTTTCATTCATTTCCACGGTGTCTATACCAAAGAAATTCATGTTTCGCCAATCTCCATTTTGACACATGAGTAGATGTTTGGCAGTTGCATAGGTTTGATCTTTGTTTTTTACGGCCCGGATGTGTTCTAGAATCTGTTTTTTAAGCATGCAGGTGGTACTGCCTATATACATAAGGCCGCAATTACATTGAATGGCATAAACTACATATTGCGTTGTGCATGTTATTCTTTGGTTAATATGGATGATTCTTCCTTCAGGATCTCTGATGTATTTTTTGTTGATTCCAATTTTGCAGGCTTTGCAATTGTTGCACTTTTTAAAGCCAGTTTGTTGTTGTTCTAGCCAATTTTTTTCCTTTGGTTTTGATTGGAAATGACTTTGTACTATTGTATCTTTGAGTGAAGATGCTTTTCTATAAGTGATTTGCGGTCTTTCACCAATGATCTTAGCAATATCTTGATCTTGTTGTAGTAGTGGCCAGTACTTTTGAATACTTTGTCTGACTTTGTGTGCATCTTTGCTGAATGTTAGTATGAGCCTTGGGTCAGTTTGCTCATCACCATGATTTTGATTTCTTTTTATCTTTTCTGATTTTTTGACCAGAATTTCTGTTCGTGTAATTTTTTCAATTTCTGACACTGTAATTTAAATTCATGCATTTTTCCCAATCATTCGGACCACAACGCCCATAATGCTTTGTAGTTGTTCACATGTGATGTTACAATCCTTCATTGTTTTATGATGATTTCAATCACCTTTGATGCATTGTGCTTCTATGTCTTTATCACGCCTTTAGAGGATATATTTCCATGTCAGGCAAAGTCATTCAGCATCAATGTGCCATCAAGGGAAATGCCGCTTTCATTTAAAAATCAGTTTGTAAATTGATTTAAAACTTGCCTTCATTAGTCATTTTGAATGTATGACGATACAACGCATGCATTCACATCGCATGCCATTAGATCGCGGTTTTTCCAACGCAAGTCGTTACAACGGCTTTTGTTGGAGGGCGCTGGACTTAGGAGTAGTTTAATTTACTATTCCAACTCCAGCCTACGTACAGTAGGGAAGGTGTTGGATAGTAAATTAAACTATTCCTTGTCCTAAAGCGCCCTCCAGCGCAAGTCGTTGTAACGACTTGCGTTGTAAAAACCGCAATCTAATGGCATGCGATGTAATGCATGCGTTGTGAAGGTTGTTTCCCGTCATTTCAGATGACACAATGTGCAAGGGTGAAGTACCCCTACAAACCCTGGCTGCTTTCAAAAGCTTTCCGAGTCCGGGCAGGCCTCACACACGGTGGCCCTGCCAAACAATCCTCTGTCTGCATTTCAAGTTGCAGCCGGCGGGCATCCCTTCATTTTATAATCCAAACGAGTGTGACGCTGGGGACGCCCAGCCTCTCGGGTCGGGGCCTGATAAGAGTGCATCAGACACCTAATATTTCCAAAGGAGAACATGTGCCACTTCCAGTGCTGTGCTGACAGGCCCAACCAGTCGTGCTTCAATGAAAAAGGTTCTTTATTCAAAGGCAAGGTATATAGCATAACGAGTTTCAACTCATGCGAATCTTAATAATATGCAATGAATGAGGGGCAGGCAGTAATTACTCCTTTTAAATGTGGCTACAGACTATGAGAAAGGACTAAAATGTCCATGCATCACCAGCAGTTTTTTAAAGTGGCAGCGGGTCATTTAGAGATTTTACGAACTTTTCAGCACGAAAAACAGTGGATAATAATGTCTTTCTGCAAAGGTAATCCTTTAAACATTTAGCACTACTTTGCATTTTCGATTTCCGACACTGTAATTTAAATTCATGCTCTTTTCCCAATCATTCGGACCACAACGCCCATAATGCTTTGTAGTTGTTCACATGTGATGTTACAATCCTTCATTGTTTTATGATGATTTCAATCACCTTTGATGCATAGAGTAATTTCACAGAGTCTATCCACAAAGATTGTATGCTACCCTCCTGCAATATATCTGTCCAGACCTCCGAAGGGTCCTTCATTTTCTCTTCCTCTGCCTCCAAGAAGTGTCCATACCATATTGCCACTTCCTTAGCTTTCTGACTGGTATCCTGGAGCGAGGCCTCAAAATCCCAATTACCTCCAACTTCATCCACTGCAGTCAGAGCCCATGAAGTAAGCTGCAAGTACTTGAGCCTGTTGCCTGTCCTAATGTTCAAGACCTCCCAGGGAACCAATCCTCCTGTTGTTATCAAGTCTCCCCATTTTGTTGTCCCCGCCTGCTTTAAGGGCAGACTAAGGGCATCTTCCAAGCATTCCGGCGTCCCCGGGGATTCCCAAATTGGGGCAAATTCTGAGAAGTAGCCAATCTTTAAAGTCCATCTCACTACCAGCCAAAGACTTAAGGCAGATCTCAAAACCTTTAACCTTACTTTTTTTTTAAAAATGTGAGCTCCAAACTTATATAAGAAGGCTCCTCCCACATCTTTAGTCATTTCTCCCAATATTTGACCCCAAGTAGTGTTCATGGACTCCCCCGCCCACATACGAAAATTTTTAAAATGAAAGGCCATACAATAAAGTCTGAGATCTGGTAATGCTAACCCCCCCCTTCTTAAGGCTACTTCTTAGTTTTTTCCAAGAGAGCCGAACCCCCTGGGATGCCCAGATAAAACTAGATATTTTCCCTTTTATTTTGTTAATTTCGTCTTTGGGGAAGCTGAGTGGTATACAGTTAAAGAGATATGTTAACTTTGGGAGAACAGACATTTTTATCAAATTGACCCTCCCATATATTGTCAATGGTAAGTTCTTCCACCTGGCTAATTGTCTATCTACCTCCATCATCACTCTCTTCAAATTACGAGAAGGAATCTCATCAATTCTATCCACAATTATTATCCCCAAATATTTCATCTCTGAACATACTCTACCACCCCACCCTACCATGTTCCAACACATTACTTCCGTTTTTGAAATATTTACAGAATACCCTGAAAGTGCACCAAATTCGGTTGTCAGTTGTTCTATCTTAATCAATGTTTGCGCTGGGTCGGAAGTATAAATTACCAAATCGTCTGCATATAATGCAATTTTACTGTGCGTTGGGAGCTGGTGGATAGGAATAATCTGCACATCTGTTCTTAACTTGTGCGCCAGAGGTTCAATGTATATATCAAAGAGAAGAGGGGACAAGGGGCAACCCTGTCTCGTCCCTCTATTGATTTTAAAGCTCCCTGTCAGGGAGCCATTTAAAAGAATTTTGGCCATGGGGTACTCGTATGGTTTTTGTATTGCCCGAACAAAATCAATACTGAAGCCCATTGTGCCTAAAACAGCCCAAAGAAATGTCCACCTGACACGATCGAAAGCCTTGGCGGCGTCAATAGTGATCACCGCCAACGGAATCGATCTTGCAACTGCTAGATCTATAGTCCCTATTAGTGAGAGCGTAAGTTCTTGTATTTGTCTCTTAGGGACAAAGCCTTTCTGGTCTGTATGTATCAACTGAGGGGCCACTTTGGCCAGTCTCCCGGCCAATATACCTGTAAACATTTTATGATCCACATTTAATAAAGAGATTGGTCGATATGAATCGGCCTTCCTCGGATCCTTAGCCGGTTTTAGGATCAAAGTAATTATGGCCTCATTCCACAAGTACGGAATCCGTCCTTCCTCCTTATAAACAGAATTAAAGAGAGCCACCATTTCCGGTACTATCTCCTCTACTATCAACTTGTAGACCTCGACCGGTACAGAATCAGGGCCTGCCGCCTTGCCGTTCTTCATGTGTTTAAGTTGTTCTCGTATTTCCTCTTCCGTAATTGGGGCATCAATCCTGTTCCTCCCTTCTGTTGTTAAAACCGGGAGACCTATGTTATTTAACCAACCCTTTAAGACCTCTTCATCCAGGCTCTCTGATTCTGCATATAGTTCTGAGAAAAGTTTTACCAGGCTTTCTTGAATTTCCTCCTCATTATTTGTGATATCCCCCTCAGGATTGATAACCAGCTCTCCTATGTGGTTTCTCACCCTATCTGCCCTCGCCTTCCAGGCTAATAGTGCTCCAGCTTTTTCGCCATACTCAAAATGTTGCATACGCCCCGCAGCCCACCTTTCCCTACACTTTGTTTCTAATCTGATTTTATAATTCAATCTGGCTTCATCCAGCTTTTTTAACGTCTCCTCACTGTACTGTATATCCTGCTGCATCCTTCCTTCTAATAACCCGATCTCCTCCTCCAACTTCCTTAACTCAGCTCGCTCCACTTTGTTCTTGTATGAGACCTGGCTTTGTAAAACCCCCCGAATATAGGCTTTAAAAGTGTCCCAAATGACACCAATTGGTGCTGAGTGAGCATTGATCTGGAAAAATGTTAATGTTTTTTTCAACAGGGCAACCACATCTAAATGCGATAGTATGGCTCTCTTGAACGTCCATCTAGTATTATTCCTAACGTTAACTTCCTTCAATGTGATACTAACCATATTATGATCAGAGATATGTCCTGGAAGTATATGGACCTCTTTTATTTTCCCCGCCCACTCTCTATCTACTAACAGGTAATCCAAACGTGGGAAGTGATGATACTTCTTACTATGAAAAGTGTAGCCTCTTTTTCCTTTCATTAGATGCCTCCAAGAATCAACCATGCCCACCTCATTTAGCATATGTTTGAGGGCCTGTCTTGTCTTTGGCCCTTGGGCCTGGACACCCCTCCTACTCGTGGATCTATCTAATATTGGGTCTAGAAGAGTATTAAAGTCGCCCCCTATTATTATAGGCGACGTTGCCCCAGCTAATCTTAATTGCATGTCCACTATGTACTGGGGATCGGCCGTATTCGGACCATATAAACCAGCGCACACAAAATCAGAACCCAAACATTTAAGAATGGCTGTGACCCATCTACCTGAGCTATCAGTATTGGAAGCGGTCATCTCCACACCTGACCCCTTCCTGACGATTATTGCAACACCTTTGGAGTATTATAATTGGTCTGAAGCTACATAGCTCCCTACCCAACTTTGTTTCAAGTATAACCCCCTACTCTCACTCGCCGTTAAGTGAGTTTCTTGTATAATACATACTTGGGCTTTAGATTCTTCTAAATACCTCATTACCAGCCTCTGTCTGTTTTTTACCTCAATCCATTTACGTTCCAAGTTGCGATTAAAATCTTATTGTCCCTCCCTGCCATTTACCTTAAAGTGCCACCAGTTTCTTGGACCCAAGGATCTCTGGTTCTTTATGGTGAAAGTGAGCCCTGGTGATATGTCTAACATGTCTAATGAGGACTTATTTTTTATTTTCTCCCACTGCTCCCCAGCCTGTGCACCCTTAAACCCCTTAGCCCCCCATAGGAACCCTCCCCAAACTATCAGGCATAAAGCCTATTGAACCGCCGAAGGAAGGAGACTTATCTGTAATTATAACTGAGCCCCCCCTAGTGATTGTGTTAATGGCTATATATCCAATTTATATTTATTACATTGGTATATTTTCTTTCCTCCTTTTTTTTTTTTTGCATTTATTTTCACTCTTCTTAGCTCCCCCATAGGTTAAATTAACGAACTCGTTTTCTCAGGAGCGCCCCTTTCCTTATGGAATCGATCAAACTATCTGCCTCTTCTATGGATTGTATATTACGCATTTGGTTATTCCTCATAACGCGGCTTCTGGCGCTGTGGATTTCTCTTGAATGGGTCTCTATGAACCCGCTGTATCTCTCAATCCAGGTTAATATCTGATCTGTCCTTCAGGGCCATTTCCGATAATAATTTAATCACAAATGCTTTGAGATTAGGCCCCTCCTCCGCCTCAGGAATATTTAAAATCCGCAGATTGTTTCTCCAGGAGTGGTTTTCTAATCTTTCCAAATCCTCCCTGAGGCTAGCATTTTCTTTAACTAACACCTCAACTCCTTTTGTGTTATTTGAGATGTCCTTCCGCATCGAGCTTACTTCCTCCTCAAGCTTCCCAGTTTGAGTAGCGACATCGTCCAATTTTTGTGCAAGAACCGCGCAAGAGGCTTGGATATCTGCTTGATTCGCCTCTGATGTCTCAAACCGGTTTCTGAGCTCTCTCTTCAGGTCAATAAGGATAGAAGCCAATGGGACATCCGGGTTTTCTAAAGGCGGCTGGGATACCACTGAGGAATCCAATTGTACCAACGTGCTTGAAGGAGCCAACCGGTTTTTTGTTTGTACCCTGGGGTCTCTTCCCCTACTTGCCTGCAGCGGCTCCGGAATCTCATCGTCTTGGAGGATACTAAACCTATTCTGCGTTGTTACTTGAAAATGAGTCTCAGAATCCCCATTATCTTCTCGTATTTCTTGGCCCCCTTGTGTCCCCTCTCCAAAGTTAGTTACGGGCTTAGTGGACAAAATGGGTCTGACCTCCGGATCTGTCAGTTGATTCTGAGCCTCCCCACTCGTGCTACCTCCAGCGTCTCCTGATGCCATTACGTGTGTCAGCACTTTATAGTAAGCTTTTAATGATGGAGTGATTTTAGCTTGCAAAGGGGAGATTCTTTTTTTTCCCCTACCGCGCGGGCTCTTCCCTTGCTGCCTTGCGACTTTTCCTACTTTTGTAACCTTCGAAGGAGCTCTACCAGCTGAGGTATCCCCAGGGGCTGCCTTAGCCTTTGCTGACAATAGACTAAAATTATGACTTACCCCTGTTGAATTCTCCAAAACACTGAGGGCCTGAGTACGGAGAGTGTACCTCGAAATCCTATCCGGATTTACACCGGGGGTCTCACCTCTCTTCTCTAAAGGCATCAACCTCTCCTTCTCCATAGGGGGTAGAAGTCGTTTAGCAAAGTCTTCTTTCAAGCGCTTCCCGTTCCTGCCATCCTGTTGGGGCCCCCCTAAGTGATGGATCCGGATTGAATTCCCTCTCTGGTGCCTCAGAGACGCCGTATGCACCCCAAGGAGGCTTGTGCTGACTCTTCCCCTTTGTGCGTGCGCTGCTCGAAGATGCTGCAGCGATCCCGCTGCCCACAACCACGTCAGCGTTCTCCCCGCGTCTCTGAGGCTGGAGGCGCCCTCGCAAGTCGGCTGAGTCGATAGCATTCAAGTTCCCAAATTTCCGGTAGGTAGTAATGAAAAAGAAGATTGTTTTTTTCGCGTCGTCTTCCTGCTGCTCAATGCATCATGTTACCAATGAAGAGGCGGGCGGAGGGCGCTCGAAACCTCCTATCTCACATCTCCTTCCCCGGCGGTCCGCGACCGTTTATTTCGCGGCCGCCATGTTCCTCAATAACTACATTATTTCATCTTAACTTTTTTATTAATGTAGATACAAAACTCAGTGGAACTATTTTACAGTAGTTTTGTTGTAAACTGAATTTAAAATCTTTCCAAACTTTACCATTACTTTCTGTAAAAAAGAAGAAAAACTGTTATCGAATATAATATTATAGTTTTAAGAACACAACATAATTTTTGAATTACATAACATTTTCAGTTTCCCTTTTTTGCTGTTCTCAGATTCTACTGAATTTCACCATATACAGTGATTTCAATGTAGATCATCAACACCCTCCGCATTATCCGCAAGACCTTCAAGTGGATCGCCCCAGAGTCAAGGAAGACAGTCACCCACGCACTCATCACCAGCAGACTGGACTATGGAAATGCACTCTACGCCGGCATCAACAAGTCCCTACTCCGCAAACTCCAAACAATACAGAACACCGCCCCCAGACTCGTCCTCGGCATCCCCCGACACGAACACATCAGCCAACACCTACGAAGTCTCCACTGGCTCCCCGTGGAGAAAAGAGTCACTTTCAAAATCCTCACTCACGCCTACACGGACCCAAATACCTCAACGACAGAATCAATTTCCACGTACCCAAAAGAAACCTTCGATCTTCCAACCTCGCACTGGCCGAAACCCCACGCATCCACAGAGCCAGAGCAGGCGGAAGATCCTTCTCTCATTGCAGCCAAGACCTGGAATGAGCTACCGGCAGACATCAGACGCGCCCCCTCCCTGAACACCTTCAGGAAGACCCTCAAGACCTGGCTCTTCGGCTAAACAGATCTGCGGACCCCCCCCCCTCAGCGCCTTGAGACACTCACGGGTGTGTAGCGCGCTTACAATTCCCTGATTGATTGATTGATTGATTGATCATACAACAGCGGGGAAAAAAAACAATCAATGAGATTGTAAAAAAAAAAAAAAATCAGCTTTGAGCATTATTGAGAACAAGTTTAACTACAGTTTCTAAATTACATTCTTCAACTACATTAAGTCTTCTATTTCTCTCAAGTACATTTTGTAAAATATACACTCATTTACATCGCGTATAATATAAAGATCAAATATTTAAACTACTTCTTTCAAACACAATTTTCCAAATGCAATATGAATAAGCACAAACAATAATCCAAACAGTAATTGTTCACATCTTTCCAATAGGCCGAATAATGTTTCCAAATCCATTTGCATTGATAATATCCAAAATAAACTCGTTATTTCGTGTTCACATCTTCCCAATAGGCCGAATGATGTTTTCAAAACTTTGGCATCAAAAATATCAGATATGAATTTGGTAATTCGTAAGGCAACATACATTTGAATTCCAAATGGGCATCATTGCAATGTGTCCATCCTTTATTTCACTTTAAATACACAGTATAGTGTCCAGATGTTGTAGTAGGTCCATCATGGAAAATAATAGCCACTGCTTTGAAAGTTCTTCCTGAAATTGATACTTGACTTGCCACAAAAATTTTAAATTCTGGTTTCCAATTTTGTTCCATTTGCTCTACAACGTTGCAGCATCAAAATGACATATTGTCCAAATCTTTCTATATATAATGTTGACAACATTTCTGATTTACAATGAGAACATTTCATATCTTGATTAGCTGTCTTTACTAATTTGTTAAAAGACACTGATTTTGCAATCTGGTATCGTCAAGTATATGAATCGTTCAATGTCTATTTCAGTGGTAGAAGAAAATGAACACTCTTCACAGTTATGATCCCATCTGTAACTTAGTCCAAACAAATTTTCAATTTCCATTCCTTCATCTTCCAATACTGCAAGCATAAACATAAGACATTCTTGTGCATCTTGTTGTACATTCAATGTAAATTTCAATAATCCAGTACATATATCCAAAAGATGCTGAATGCCAGAAGCAGTATGGATTTTAGTTCTATCAGTTACCAACTTTTGAAAAATATAATGTAGTAAAGAACAGAATATTTTTTCTCGATTTTCCATAATTTCATGATGAAGATCCTCTAGATAAAACACAACATTCACAATTACATTAGCATAGAAGTTGATACCTGAACTATTTTCTAACTGGTATCCTACAATATCATCAACAGTGTCCATTTTCATTTTCTTTGCAGTTTCATCATTCTCTTGAATTGTTTTCTTTTTTTGAATTTCACTGGAATATTTGTCAGATTTCCGTTTTGAACACATTACACGTTTCTCATATACGGGATATTCACCTAAGTTAGGAGCTTAAAGTCTTCTTAACCGATTGTACTCTCTTACACAATTTACATCAGCACTAATCTTTTTCTCATCAAAATCAATCAAATACAAACCAGATAATGTTCTTACTCGAGACAATGCAACGTATGCCATGCCTTCTTGAAACACTGTACTTCCAATATTTACCAAAGCACTGTCTACACTTAAACCTTGAGATTTATGAATGGTTACTGCATATGCTAAAGAAAGAGGAAACTGTTTTCTACGAACATACAAGTCTTTTACAAGCAAAAAATGAACAGTACAACGTCCAATCTATTTGACCTCTTCAATCTGATCAAATTTAATCTTCAAAAATTCAATTCCATCTCTGTTTTGAAAATTTACAAAATCAACAACTTTTCCCATTGCTCCATTTACTAAACCTTCTTCTACATTCAAATTACGCCGTAAAATTACCCGACAGTTTACACATACATATAAAGTCTTTACTAAACTTGCTGTCTTAGACACCGACTTTTCCAAAGAATCCAATTTTGACTGTAATTTCTCTGAGAGAAGAATAGTAACTCCTTTGTGTTCCCTTTTATCAATAGCTTCCATTTTCAGTATTAGTTGTTTTTCCAATTTCAAAAGTTCTTGATTGAATGTAGAACACTCTTGCAGTGTAGGCATTAGGCAAACTATAGACTTCTTTTCTCCATTTTTTTTGTATATTATTTCAGGTGCTATGTTTTCATTTGCAAACAAGTTCGTTAAAAGCCAAATTTGTAAAGCTTCTTTTCCATGTTTTGTTAAAACACCAATTCTTATATCTTGAAGAATGTTTCCATAAAGTTCATCACTTGCTTGTCGCATATTCTTAATAAGTTCTTTATATTCAAAACGAGACCAAATGTTGACATTTCCAATACTTCCCAAAGATTTCTTAGTGTCTTTATGGAGAAGTGTTTTAAAAACAGGTTGTCCTTTTACAGGAGTAAGTTGTAGTAGGTTGCCTAATAGAATTACATGTTTTCCTCCAAATAGAACATCATAATCTGTTTTTAAAATCTGTTGCATTCTTAAATGTACAAAGGCAAGCATTAAGTTTGAGACTATGCTCACCTCATCAATGATTAGAAGTTTCATTTTCTTGAGTCCTCTTGAAACTTCATAACAAGCTTTTCCAGATAGCTTGTGATATTCCAACTTATTTTCTTGTTCAACTGGTAGCATGAGTAATGTAATCCCTTTAATGTTGTGTGCAGCTAATCCAGTTGGAGCTGTTACAACACAAGATAAATGTGATTCAGTAGTTTTGTGTAGATAACTGGTCAAAACTTTAATTAAGAAACTTTTTCCTGTTCCAGCTTGCCCACTGATGTACATTTCAATAGGTTTAAATAATGTGCATTGGCATTCTTTTTTTCATGCAGTAAACCATGCTGTATCTGTTGTGTCATTTGCTGATATATTTCTTTTTGTTCAATATTTAGTTTTTCTTCCAAGTTTCCCAACTCAATAATATCCTGTTGTGCTTGTTGCATTGTCGTTTCTACTTCATTCATGGCTATTGCTGCTTCATTTTCAATAATTGGTTGTCCTAGTGGATCTTGACTTAGTGGAGCAGAACTTTGACTATCTTGAGAACTGTCTCTAGCTATTTCAGCTACAATAGTAGTTTCTTGTTCAATCTCTTCATTTAACATTTGTAGATAAGTTGGGAAAATTGTGCATTGAATGCTATCTTTACATGCATTAACAGAATCTTCATAGCAGTCAAAATCTACAAGTAATTCCATTTCACTACGCCAAGGCTTGAAGAGTTGCAGAAGTGCTAAGAAAAATTCCCTTTTATCTGGAGTTTCGCAACTGAGTTTCCTGTGGTTAATAAGATTTCCTTTGGCATGTTTTACCAAATATCCATCACATCCAATTACTGTAAATTTTTGTTCATTTATATTTGCTGTAACATTTCTCTTAAAACTGTAATGTTGCAGCACTTCATAGAGACATATATATTTTCCAGATGTGGACTCCTTTTGGGATACTTTGTATCCAACATATTAGTTTTAACAATATCTGTACTTTCTGGTTCATTCAATGCTAAGTATTCAATTTCTTGTAGAGATTTCAATACTCGATTTCGTGTTGAAGCAAGACCTAGACTTACCCAAATGATTCCTCTTGACTTTGAATATAAACTTGCAGAAGTCAACTGAACCGAACATTGGTAGCATCCAATCTCTCGATGGGAAAGCATCTTCAAACTAAAGCTGTGCAATTTGTTACTAAGAGTCTTCTCTTGTGAAATTTCTTCCCACATTTCTTTCAACTCTGTCTTTTCAGATTTGGTTATATATGACATAACATAGCGAGCAACAGCAATTGAATTATCTGCAACATACTGGATATCCATGTTTGCATTCCACATTGTCAAAATAACTGGATTGTAGCCATTAATATACTTTGAATCTTCAGTTCTTTTTATGTTGTAAGTATTCTTCTGAGATTTTTGAGTTATAGTATGCCTTACTGCTGACATGAAACTATTGACTCTTCCTTTTGAAATTATCAGACGTGGGAATCCAAATCGACATTTTGTATAAATTTTCCCTGTGACGTGTATTTTCGTCAACAATATTTTCCACATCGATGACTTTGAAACCGTAACACTTGTTGTCTTAAGCTGTTTTCTCCTCCTTTTTTTGGAATGGCACAGGTATCATAGTCTTCAATGAAAGACAAAACAGTTTCATCAGAATCGGTTCCAAATTTAGGTGCATTCTTGATCCATAATAGCATGTGTATATGAGGAGCACCTCTGGCTTGGTACTCCTTTCTCCAAAAGAAATCAATAACTTCTCCAAGAGGTGGATTATTTTTATTGCAGATAAAAGACATCATAGCTCGAAACCTATGATTAAAATATCTGCAAACATTTACAGGATCCAAGGAACACAGTTCTCCAGCTGTCTTCAATTCAATGTTTTTTACATTTGAATTTGCTTGTCGTACAAATTCAAGTAAATCGTACCATGCGTATTCAGCACAGCTAAGCGTAACAAACCACGTAGGGGTACCTAAGTTTCTTAACATACATTTAAGTTCTCCGTGACGACGATACCAATACTCATTAGTACCACGTTGACACGCCATCAAATTAATTAACTGAGATTATAAATGATCATCTCTTTGTTGAACTTTGTCCAAAAATTCCTTTGCAGAAACATGTGTAAGATGAACTCCTGTTTTTAATATGTGGTTCACTGCATATGAAAGTCCAGACAAGTCACTTTCAAACAGAAGATGAAATAAATATGGAATACACTGTCGAAATCTTGGATCTTCTGAGTACAATCTTGTCGTACGATATTCTGAAGCTGGAATCTGTACTGGTCGTTCCTCATATCGTCCACCTTTTCCAGTGGGGAAGAGATGTGGAAAACAACAAGCTTCTAAACTTTTTCCCATACACTCATGGGAGTTCCCTTCGCTTTCTTCATTTGAAATTATTCAATAGTGTTTTCTATCACTTCTTTTGAATGTAGAGGATGTACACTGTAATGTTCATAAATTTCTTCACTCCTGGAGTTGCCCACTTTTTCTATTTGGCCAGTTGAAATTTCTGTTTCATCTTCTAAACATATTTCTTGTTCTTGCACATTTGCAGTTTTATAATAAATATTGTTTTGTACACGATATAATGTAGCCTTTTGAAGTTTGGTGACATCTACTAACTGTTGCCATATTTTCCGACTCTTTGTTGGTGCACCATTAACTAGAATAACTACAGGTTCACTTTCCTCTCTCTCTATACCAACAATTTCAATATTTTTCTTAAAATCTAAAGGTAAATATACAACTCTTCCTTTTAGACCTCTTTGTAAATCTGTTGGAGGCAGCTTACCTGTTTTAGGCTCCATACGAATTATAGCCTGAAACGGGTGCAGATTGAAGAAAGAATGGACTCTTATGTATTTAAATCTACCAGATCCGGAGGAAAGCTACCAACTCTAAGTTGTTATGTACAGCTCTAGCTGGCATTTTGTTCTCTTCTAGTTTGTTGTAACAATATTTACAAATACGTTGATCACTACCCAACTCAAAGCCACCTTCCACCAACAAATACGCACCAAATTGCTCCTACTTATCATCATTTTCCTTTTCACTTTTTAATTATAGATCAACATTCCTAGTTTGACTTCTATAGTGAGTACGTCGACAACAAATACAAACATAGTTTGGTTTTTCACATGAAAGTACCTTAAATTTCTTCTGCAAACTTCTCAGTAGTAATATCTCCCACCTCTTCTTCAACACCTCCACTTATCAAACTCTCACTTTCTCTACAGTCCTCTTCTGAACCAAAGAAACGAAACTGTACATCATCAGAAACTTTTTTACATCCGATACTGAACCATGCAAAAGAGCTGTGTTTATTTCACTTCAAGATAATGCAGGACTTTTTACGTAGTACAATCTTCTTACTAACTTCCGCATTTCTGAATGATGTACTGATAACATTCTTAAAGGATGAAAAGTACTTTGACACACTTTTCTAGAAAGACAAGCCAGAGAATGACCTTGCAAGTTAGTATATTTTCTTACTTTACATGGATCTAGTCCTTGTAACATCTTAATCTTCTGTTTAAGACTTCTTTTGGCATATTCTCGTTAATTCAATTCAAAAGCTTTTTCTACTACACTTTCAATCTATTGTTTTTTCTTGTAAGCTGCTGATCTATTTTAATATTTTTTACATTCTTTCAATAAAGTTTGTAGTACTCTACTTTAATACAGTCTCTTCCTAATATCTTTATATTCTTTCATCCTTCATTCAACATGGATTATTTTCCCATAACTTGATTTTCCATTAATTTGTCCTTTTTTCGTTTCCTTCTGATTGGTTGTACAACTTTTCTTTCTCTTTTCCACATTTTGAAAATTCATTACGTTCTTTAAAACTCTTTTAACAAATTCTTTATTTCTCTTACCAGAAGTCTTTTTCTTCAATGTCACATTTTGAACTTTCTCTTTCCTTTAAATAGTACAGTTTTTTTTATTTTCTATTCTTTTGTTATCTTCTTGCCATACTCAATCTTTATTACTAATAATGGTGAATATCTGAAAACAAAGAAAAGTTTAAATAGTATCTTTAAATAATTTTATATTATTAAAATAATTATATACAAATATTCTCACCTATAAATAAATATCTTTAATTGCATTGTAAAGCTATGTCAGACACAGCACAATTCCTACAATTAGAAGACTTCACAACCTCTACAACAGAATCACAGAGCACAACTAAAGGATTTCTCTACTGCTACCCAAATCAAATGTAAAGTGCAGACTGTCAATTTTTAAGGCCTGCATTGTCTTGTGATTGAGGTATATCTCTACTTGCACATGTATGTTATGTTATGTTAGCCAGATTTATAAAGCGCGCAGCTGCCCCAGCGAAGAGGCGTCCCGGCGCTGCCAGCCACAGAGAGTAGCAGGGTAAAGGAGAGACTGGTAGGCAACAGGAGAAGAGAGTAGGCGGCCTAAGCTAGTGGAAAGAGGAAGGTTTTAATAGCTTTCCTGAAAGCCAACAAGTGATTTAGGCAGCGGATCTGAGGGGGCAGAGAATTCCATAGCTTAGCGGCCGTGTAGTGGAAAGATCGACCACCGGCCCGTACACGCTTCACCCGGGGGACAGTGACTAAATACTGCCCCAAGGAACGCAGCTCGCGCATGGGTTTGTAGGGGGTTAACATATTGGCAAGGAGGCAGGGTGAGGCAAGTTTCAGGATCTTAAAGGATAGGCAAAGTGCCTTAAATTGGATCCATTTGGCCACCGGAAGCCAGTGAAGCCGCCGAACGGCGTCAGTGGCGGAACAGTGACGTGGGAGCCCTAAGAGGGCTCTGGCAGCCGCATTCTGCACACGCTGTAGTCGCATTACCTCAGCCTGATTGGCTCCTAAGAGGAGCGAATTAGCGTAGTCCAGTCTGGATAGAATAGCAGACTGGACAATTAGCTGGCGAGTAAGCGGGTTGAAAAACCTCAGCAGCGGCTTGAGACCCCGCAAGAGACCAAAACAAGTGCCCGCAACTTTTTTAGTATGTTCTTGGAAGCTGAGGGTGGAATCTATCCAGACCCCTAAGTTCTTAACCGCCAACTTAGAGGTGGGGGTGTCTCCAAGCACACTTGGCCACCACTGCTCATTCCAGAGGTTCCTGTCCTTCCCTACCAACAATACCTCCGTTTTAGTGGCGTTCAACTGAAGGCAATTAGAGTTCATCCACTCTGCCACGGCGGCCAGGCCGCTCCTAAACCTGAGGCCGTCCAGAGGGGAACCATCAGATAGGGCCACCACTAGCTGCGTATCGTCAGCATATGAGACCATAGTGAGGCCCATCTTCTTGGCCACCGTAGCAAGAGGCTGGACATATAAATTGAACAGTACGGGGCTCAGAGCAGAGCCCTGGGGTACCCCTTGCCCAATGGAATGGGGCTGGGAGAGGAACGGGGGGCTGACACGCGGAAGGATCTATCGCTCAGGAATGACTTAAGCCATTCGAGTGCGAGGCCCACTACCCCAGCAGCCTCCAGACGTTATAGCAGAATCGCGTGTGAAATCGTGTCAAACGCGGCACTGAGGTCAAGTAAAATCAGAGCCGCAGTATGACCAGAGTCCAGGATGGTCCGTAGGTGAACAGTCATTGCCAGCAGAGCTGTCTCTGTGCTGTGACCAGCACGGAAACCATTTTGCGAAGGGTCCAGAATGTTATTAGTATTGAGAAATTTAGTAAGGATGTTATTAACATGGGCCTCAGCAATCTTAGCCACCCACGGCAGGAGGGAGATTGGCCGGAAATTTTCCAGCTTTGCTGGGTCCAACGAGGGTTTTTAAGGATGGGAGAGACCCTAGCCTGTTTCCAGAGCACAGGAACCACAGCAGTGGTAAATGAGGTGTTAATAATCTGGCACAGAGGTGTCAAAAAAAGAGACAGTGAGTCCCTAAACTGGGCAGGTCTTAGAGGATCGGCCGGAGAGCCAGATTTAACTTTCTTACTCAAAAGAGTATTCTCATATGTGTCATACATTTATTATTTATTTATTTATTTATTTATTTGATAGTTTTATAGAGCGCGAACCAGACCCGTGAGGGTATCAGAGCGCTTTACAGGATTAAGGGTGGTATACAAAGCGTTAGGAAGGGAGGGACCAATTGGGTAAAAAAGGTGGATACATTATACAAGAAAAAAAGCACGCAGTCTAAGGTACCGGCTACATTTGGGAAAAAAAATTAAAACAGGTAGATACATTATAAAAGAAGGCACGCAGTCTCAACTCTTGGGTGGGATGCCCAGGAGTGCAGGAATAGGTATCATCCGTAGAAGCCGCGGATAATGCCGAGGTGGAGGGTGGAACATGTTGCTGAGGTGATTTTAATGTAATCGTTAGATGAGGTATTTGTCCATTAAGAAGGTTTTGGTCTCCTTTTTAAAGTGTGCCAAGGACGGAAGTCTTCTGATGGCGGGTGGGAGAGAGTTACAAATTCTTGGAGCGGCCACAGAGAAGGCCCGATTGTAGGTTTTTTTCTTCCGGAAGCGTGCTGGTTGCAGCAACAGGTCTTTGGCAGATCGGGAGTTTCTGGCTCCTCCGGATATCACGAGTTTTTGGGCGAGAAATGCAGGGGAATTGGAGTAAAGAGCTTTGTCAGTAATGCAGGCCAGTTTAAATTAGATTCTGGCCTCTAGGGGAAGCCAGTTCAGAACTTTGAGGTGGGGAGAGATGTGGTTGAATTTCTTTGAGCCAGTTAGGAGTCTGGCGCCGGCGTTGAGGCAGGTTTTCAATGGGGCCAGAGAGTTCTTGGGTAGCCCTGCGAGAGTAGAGCATCCATATTCTAGTCTGGAAATGACTAGTGCCTGGATTGCCGTTTTAAGGTCGGAAACATCGAGGAAGGGTTTTAGGTTTCTTAGGTAACTCAGGTGGAATCTAGCCATTTTGGCCATCGAGTTTATATGGCCATGCATGTTCAGTCTGCCGTCAAGTGTTATTCCAAGGGATTTGGCAGAGTCAACAATGGTAGGAGGGCAGTTTAGTGCTGTGATTGTCTTGATCCATTCCTGGATGTCTGGATTGGTTTTGGGTGGGGAGATTAGAAGAAATTCAGTTTTATTTGCATTAAGTTTAAGCTGGTTGGTGGTGAGCCAATGGACTGTCAGCTTCAGGGCCTCATTCAGGGAGAAAATGTCCTCAGGGGAAGAGATTTTGATGTAGATCTGTGTATCGTCGGCATACATAAGGTAGGAGATATTGGCGGCACAGAGCACCTCGGTGAGTGGTTCAAGGTAAAGATTGAAGAGGGTAGGGGAGAGGGTTGATCTTTGGGGGACTCCAACCGTAACCGGAGAGGGAGCGGATAGATTACCGTTGATGAGGACTCTCTGTGAGCGATTTTGGAGGAAGGATCTAAACCATTCAAGGATGGTGCCATCCAAGCCCATCCTGAGTTTGAGGCGTTCAAGGAGAATTTCGTGGTTAACCGTTTCAAAGGCAGAAGGTAGGTCTAGGAGGATTAGGAGACAGGTTTTGCCTTGGTCGAGGGCTTGGAGGGCGTCATCCACGATGTGGAGGAGGGTGGTTTCCGTGCTGTGTCCAGGTCTGAACCCTGATTGGAAGTCATCTAGAAGGTGGAAGTTGTTGATGTGTAGGCTCAGCTGCTGTTGCACACATTTTTCCAGAACTTTGGCTAGGAGTGGGATGTTGGATATGGGTCTATAGTTGTCAGCGGAAGCAGGGTCCAGCGTAGGTTTTTTTAGGATGAGGACAACTTGGCCAGCCTTGAGAGAATCAGGAATTGATCCCTGTAGGAGGGAGGCATTGATTATTGAGGTCCAGGAAGGGATGATAGCCTGAGAGGTGGCAGCTAGGCAGTTAGAAGGGAGAGGATCATTGAAGTGATTGTTCAGGGTTAAGGAGGCCAGAATTCTCGAGATAGAGTGTTCTTCATAGATTTTAAAGTTGGACCAGTGCGCTTTGTTTTTGGATGAGGTTTGGGAAGACAGCGCGGAGAGAAGAGGTAGAGCTGGCAGATTTTGATTTTGGTGGTGAGTTGCGGATTTAAGTTCATTTCCTAGGGCAGAGATTTTGTCACAGAAGAAGGATGAAAATTCCTCGCTTGATATTAGGAGTTTAGGTGTTTCTTTGGAGGTTTTCGCTAGTTTGTTGGATTGGTGTTTGACCAAGTCGAACAGCTTGCAAGGTCGATTTTTGTCGTTCTCAAGTTCCGTTCTGAAGAATTCCTTTTTAGAGTTGAGGATTTTCTTATTGTAGGCATTTCTGGCATGGCGGAGAAGTTTTAGATGGGCTGCTGATGGGCGTTGGTTCCAGTTTCGTTCAGTCTGTCGAAAGGATCTCCTCTCCTTGTTGAGGGATCCATTGAACCAGGGATTCCTGCCTTTGATCTGGGTTCTTTTTAATTTTAGTGGAGCCAGGTCATCGAGAATGTCGGATATAGTTGAGGAATAATGATCCGCTAGGTTGTTGACTGAGGTGCACTGAGGGAGGGGGAAGGTCAGTCTCACAATGCGCTGCCAGTTTCCCGTGATCAAGGTTCTTGGTGTCTCTAACCCATCATTTGGGAATCACGGGTTGTGGTGACCATGTCTTGTGGGTGCTAGGCAGGAGGAAGGTGATGGCGTGGTGGTCAGACCAGTCACAAGGGTCAATAGAGATAAGTTTGACCGCTGATTCCTTAGCAATGATACAGTCTAGGGTGGCGCCTTTCGAATGAGTAGGGAGAGAGCAGGCTTGGGTAAGGGCTTGGTCGGCCAAGAACTCTCTGATGACGTTGACCTGAGGGTCCTTAGGATCGTTCCAATGCAAGTTGAAGTCGCCAAGGAAAATGTCATTAGAGTTTGGAGAAACCTTGGCTGTGATGATTTCCATGAGGAGGTCCGTGAAGGTGTCATTCTTACCTGGGGGGTGGTAAAAGATGTGAAGTCTGCACAGTTGGGAGGTGTTGTTGGAAATGGAGAGTGCGAGGTATTCGCAGGAGTCTGTAGGGTCCACCGGCAGTTCCGTAACAAGGAGGTTAGAGCGGTAGATGCGGGCAATGCCTCCCCCTTTTTTCTTTGAGTGCCTGTCCATCCTTACAATGTTGTAATTGGGTGGGACTAAGAGGTCTAGGTAGGGCGATGAGGATTCCTTGAGCCAAGATTCAGTCAAGATCGTTAAGTCCGATTTATGTCTCAGGATGAGGTCGGCGACATCAGATGCATGTTTTACAGCTGACCGGCAGTTTATTAGGAGGCCGGCTAGGGAGGGGTAGGAGTGAGTGTTAAGGGTAGATGCAGAGATGGGAACTCTAGCTAGGTTGCTATTGACCACCCCTCTGACGCGGAGGGTAGCAGATCTGTTATGGTTGGTTGCAACCGTGCAGATAGGGTGTTCTTCCCTCAGGTCTGAGGGGCATGGGGTTGTCAAGGCAGAATCGTAGCTAATGAGGAGGTCAACCACTTCTTCCTCCGTGAGGTCTGACGGGTTAAGCGTGCCAGGGGTGGGTTTGTAGGTATGGAGGAGGGCAAGAGTTTCCTCCTCCGAGAGGTGGCAGGGTTGCTTGCAGGGGCGCAAGTGTCTCAGGGATAGTGGTAGTGGGAGAAGGAGGGGCTTAGTGTAGGGGATGTGGGTCACGTTCTACGAGAGCCAGAGATTCAAGAAGGAGAGTTCGGTGAGGTGAAGGAGGTGCTTTAGGTCCAGAATGGACTTGTGGATGGTCAGTGTTAATTCGGTGGCTCTGCGGTGGAGATTATCAATATCTCTAAGAGAGGTAGGTTCTGGCAGGTAGGGGGCCAGTTGCATGCGAGCGATTCTGATAGAATGTGCTGGTAGCCTAGAGGTGGGTTCCTGCGGGCCGGGGGCCGGTTGCATGCGAGCGATTCTGATGGGGTGTGCCAGAAACCTAGTGGTGGGGCTAGGTCGATCAGTGTCCCTATGAGAGGGAAGATCTTGCGGGCAGGGGCCAAAGGGGTGGGAACGATTCTGTCGGACTGAGTTGGCAGCCTAGTGGTGGGGCTAAATCGACCAGAGTCATGGGCCCTAGTAGACATCTCAATACCAGTGTTGTGGGCCCTAGTAGACGTTTCAGTAGCCCGGAGTGCGGGAAGATTGTGCGGGCAGGAGGGTAAGGGTTTGGGGACGCTTCTGATGGCAAGTGCTGGTAGCGTGATAGTGGGGCTAGGTTGGCTCGAGATGTGGGCCCTAGGGGGAGTTTCGGAAGTTGACGGAGAGGGGAGCGCTTGTATGCCTAAGTTCAGTGGTATGGGCGCGCAGTGGTTGGCATGCGTTGGTGACAAGGTAGCAGGGCAGGGTCGCCCAATGACATGGTCACTGGCAAGTGTGGTTAGAGAGAGGCTATACATACAAAACAGAAACATACATATATTTGTATGCTTCTTTTATATATGGTGCACTAGCAAAAGGTACAGACTCATGTATGCATGGTTTCAGGAAGATGGTGAAACTTACAGCAGAAACATGTGAAGGGTTGCTGCTTTGTTTTTGACTATACTCAATACCTAACTATTGTCTCTTTCTGTACCCTTCTTCCCTATTTCTGCACCTCTCTTGCCTCTTTCTGCACCCCTGTTCCCACTTTCTGCACTTCTCTTGCCTCTTTCTGCACCCTTCTTGAATGTTTCTGCACCTCTTTTGTCTGTTTCTGCAACTCTCTTGCCTCTTTCTGTACTTCTCTTGTCTCTTTCTGCAGCTCTGTTGCTTTTTTCTGAACCTCTCTTGCCTCTTTCTGCACCCCTCTTGCCTCTTTCTGCACCCCTCTTGCCTCTTTCTGCACATATGTTGCCTGTTTGTGCACTTCTCTTGCTTCTTTCTGCACCTCTCTTGCTTCTATCTGTACCCCTGTTGCCTTTTCTGCACCCTTCTTCCCTCTTTGTGCACCTCTGTTGCCTCTTTCTGCACCCCTCTTTCCTCTTTCTGCACTTCTTTTGCTTCTTTCTGCACTACTCTTGCCTCCTCCTACAGCCTTCTTGCCTCTTTCTGCATCTCTTGTTTCTTTATCAAATGCTCTTGCTTCTTTCTGCACATCTCGTGTAAAGGTCTGCACCCCTCTTGCCTACTTCTACACCTGTGTTGGTTCTTTCTGTACTGCTCTTCCTTCTTTATGCACCTCTTTTGCCTGTTTCTGCAACTCTCTTGCCTCTTTCTGCATCCCTCTTGCCTCTTTCTGTACCTCTGTTGCTTCTTTTTGTACTTCTCTTGCTTCTTTCTGCACCTCTCTTGCTTCTTTTTGCACCCCTCTTGCCTCTTTCTGCACCCTTTCTTTCTTTCTCCACCTCTCTTGCCTCTTTCTGCACCCCTCTTGCCTCTTTCTGCACCCCTCTTGCCTCTTTCTGCACATATGTTGCCTGTTTGTGCACTTCTCTTGCTTCTTTCTGCACCTCTCTTGCTTCTATCTGTACCCCTGTTGCCTTTTCTGCACCCTTCTTCCCTCTTTGTGCACCTCTGTTGCCTCTTTCTGCACCCTCTTTCCTCTTTCTGCACTTCTTTTGCTTCTTTCTGCACTACTCTTGCCTCCTCCTACAGCCTTCTTGCCTCTTTCTGCATCTCTTGTTTCTTTATCAAATGCTCTTGCTTCTTTCTGCACATCTCGTGTAAAGGTCTGCACCCCTCTTGCCTACTTCTACACCTGTGTTGGTTCTTTCTGTACTGCTCTTCCTTCTTTATGCACCTCTTTTGCCTGTTTCTGCAACTCTCTTGCCTCTTTCTGCATCCCTCTTGCCTCTTTCTGTACCTCTGTTGCTTCTTTTTGTACTTCTCTTGCTTCTTTCTGCACCTCTCTTGCTTCTTTTTGCACCCCTCTTGCCTCTTTCTGCACCCTTTCTTTCTCTTTCTCCACCTCTCCTGTCTCTTTCTGCACCTCTGTTCCCTTTTTCTACACCTCTCTTGCCTCTTTCTGCAACTCTCTTGCCTCTTTCTGTAGTTCTCTTCCCTCCTTTTGCACCTCTGTTGCTTCTTTCTGCACATCACTTGCAAATTTCTGCACCCTCTTGCCTACTTCTGCACCTCTATTGGTTCTTTCTGCACTGCTCTTGCATCTTTATGCACCTCTTTTGCGTCTTTCTGCAACTCTCTTGCCTCTTTCTGTACCCCTCTTGCCTCTTTCTGCACCTCTGTTGCTTCTTTTTGCACTTCTCTTGCCTCTTTGAGCACCCCTCTTGTCTGTTTCTGCACCTCTGTTGATTCTTTCTGCACTAGTCTTGCTTCTTTTTGCACATCTCTTACAAACTTTTGCACTCCTCTTGCTTCTTTCAGCATACCTCTTTCTCCCTTCTGTACCTCTGTTGGTCCTTTCTGCACTACTCTTGCTTCTTTATACATCCCTCTTGCCTCTTTCTGCACCCCTCTTCCTTCTTTCTGTACCTCTCTTGCCTCTTTCTGCACCTCTGTTGCTTCTTTCTGCACTTCTCTTGCCTCTTTCTGTACCCCACTTGCCACTTGCTACACCTCTCTTGCTTCTTTTTGCTCTTCTCTTGCTTCTTTCTGCACTTCTCTTGCTTCTTTCTGCACTTCTGTTACTCCTTTTGCACCCCTCTTGTTTTTTTCTACATCCTTCTTTCCTATTTCTGCACTTCTATTGCCTCTTTCTGCACCCCTGTTCCCTTTTTCTGCACCTCTCTTGCCTATTTCTGCAACTGTCTTGCCTCTTTCTTCAGTTGTCTTGCCTCCTTCTGCACCTCTGTTTCTTCTTTCTACACCTCTCTTGCAAATTTCTGCACCTCTCTTGGCTCCTTCTGCACCCCTCTTGCCTCCTTCTGTACCTCTGTTGGTTCTTTCTGCACTGCTCTTGGATCTTTCTGCACCTCTTTTGCCTGTTTGTGCACTTCTCTTGCCTCCTTCTGCACCTCTGTTGCTTCTGTCTGCACTTCTCTAGCTTCTTACTTATTTATTTTGGCTATGTTCAATACCTAACAACTAGTAAAATGGTAAAGCAGCAGCACCAGAAATGTAATGTTTAACATATGTTGGGTGAGGAATTAGTGATTATGATACTTTGTAAGAGCCTCTGGAAAAGTTTACTTGAAGTGCACTAAATAAATCTAAGTGCCTCTTTGAAATATGAAGTGCACTCTCTCACGTTTTAAGGTCTTCATGGTCTTCTGATTGAGATATGTATGAACTTGCACATGTATTGAGATATGTCTTATACATCTGAACATACTACACATATAAAATACAGGTATACATCTATTTGTATGTTTCTTTGATATATGATGCTACTAACAAAAGATACAGACATATGCATGCATGCTTTTAGGAAGATGGTGAGACTTACACCAGAGACATGTGAAGGATTGCTGCTATATATTTGACTAGGCCCAACACCCTATGTAGTCATAGAATGATGAAGCAGCAGCACAAAAGTGAGGTTTAAGGCATATTAGGAGACTAATTAGTTATAACGCTACTTTGTATGAGTCTGTGGAAAGCTACACTTCAAGTATACCACATAATTTTCATTATCTGCTTCAAATGTGAAGAGCAATCTGTCAAGTTTTAGGTGTTGTAACTAAGGTATATCTCTACTTGCACATGTATTCTGATACGTATTATGCATCTGAAGATGCTAGACATATAAAGCACAAGTATACATCTATTTGTAAATCACTTTTATATATGATATTGCTAGCAAAAGGTACAGACATATGTATAAATGGTTTCCGGAATATGTTAAGACTTACAGCTAAGATATATGATGGGTGTGTCTCAGTGATTGCATGACTCCGTGGGTAGTGCCTGGGTGATTGTATGAGTGCAAGGGTAGTGTCTGTATAATTGGAGGAGAGATTGAATACTGATTGACTGGTTGCATAAGTGCAGAGGTAGAGATTGTGTGCATGGATAAGTGCATGAATAGTCCCTGAATGCATAGATGAGTGTATAAGTAGTGCCTACATGAATGAATGAGTGCAACAGTAGGGGTCTAGGTGTTTGTATGAGTGCAAGGATAGTGGCTGGGTAATTGGAAAAGAGGATGAATAGTAACTGGCTGATTGCATGAGTGCATAGGTACTGCCTGGGTGATTTGATGAGTGCATCGGTAAATGGAATGAGTGCAGAAGTAGTGACTGAGTGCATGGATAACTGCATGGATAGTGCCTGAGTGATTACATTAGTGCAGGGGTAGTGCCTAGGAAATCGGAGGACTGCATGAGTACTGCCTGAGTGATTGAAGAAGTGCATAGGTAATGCTTGGGTGATTGCATGAGAGCATGGCTAGTGCCTGGGTGATTGGAGGAACGCATGGGTACTGTCTGAGTGATTGAAGAAGTGCATAGGTAATGCCTGGGTGATTGCATGAGTGCAGGGGTAATGCCTGCGTGATTGGAGGAGTGCATGGGTGGTGCCTTGGTGCATGGAGGAATGCATGGGTAGTGCCTGAATGATTGGAACAGTGCATCGGTAGTACCTGGGTGATTGTATGAGTGCAAGAGTAGTGCCTGGATGATTGGAGAACTGCATGGGTAGTGCTTAGGTGATTGCATGAGTGCAGGTGTAGTGGCTGAGCACATGTATGAGTGCATTGGTAGGTCCTCAGTGATTGCATCAGTGCATCTGTACTGCCTGGGTGATTGGAGGAGTGCAGGGGTAGTGCCTGGGTGATTGGAGAAGTGTATAGGTAGTGCCTGGGTGATTTTATAAGTGCACAGGTAGCGTCTGGGTTATTGGAGGAGTGCATAGGTAGTGCCTGGGTGATTGCATAAGTACAGGGGTAGTGCCTGCATTATTGAAAGAGTGCATAGGTAGTGCCTGAGTGATTGCATGAGTGCAGGGGTAGTGCATGGCTCATTGAAGGACTGCATACATAGTGGCTTAGTGCATGGATGAGTGCATAGGTAGTGCCTGGGTCATTGCAGACTTACAGCTGAGACATGTGTTTAGGTTGCTGCTTTATATTTGACTACGCCCAACATCCTGAGTAGTAGGAGAATAGTAAAATTGCAGCACAAAAGTGAGGTTTATGACATGGTGTACACTTTTCTACTACAGCTTCACCATTCTGTAACTGCTCAGGGTGTTGAGCCTACCCAAATATAAAGCATCAAACCTACACATGAGTCTGTTATAAATCATACCATATTCCTGAAAGCATGTATGCATGTGTCTGTACCTTTTACTAGTACTACCATGTATAATAGAAACATACAAATAGAGATATATCTCTCTTTTATACATGGAGCATCTTCAGATGCATAACACATATGAGAATACATATCCAGCAAGAGAAATACATCAATCACACGACCATGCAGACCTTAAAATTAGACAGACTATACTTATTATTTCAAACAGACACCTAGATTTATGTGGCATACTTCAAGTAAAGTTTTACATAGACTCTTATAAAGCACCATAATCAGTAATTCCTCACCCAACATATCTTAAACATCACTTTACTGCTCCTGCTGCTTTACCATTCTACTACTACTCAGATGTACAGCCTAGCAAAATACAAAGCAACAACCCTTCATATATCTCTGTTGTAAGTCTCCCCATATTTCTAAAAGCATGGATGAATGTGCCTGTACCTTTCCCTAGTGCCATCATATATAAAAGAAACATACAAATAGATATATACCTGTATTTTATACATCTAGCATCTTCAGATGCATAACACATATGAAAATACATCTGCAAGTACAGACATACCTCAGTCACAAGATGATGCACACCTTAAAACTTAAGAAGCTCAACTTCTCATTTCAAGTAGAGACCTAAAATCATATGGTGTATTTCAAGCATACCTTTTCACAGACAAATATAAACCAGTAACCCATCACATGTCTATGCTGTAAGTCTCACCATCTTCCTGAAAGCATGCATGCATATGTTTGTATGCCGCAAAAATGTAAGTCTCTATGTAGATATGTCTCTATTTACTCATGTATTCTGATATGTGTTATCCATCTCAAGATGGTACATGTGTAAAACACAAGTATAAATCTATTTGTATGCCTCTTTTAAATGTGGTGCACTAGCAAAAGTTATAGACACATGCATGCATGGTTTCAGGAAGTTGGTAAGACTTACAGCAGAAACATCTGATAGGTTGTTCCTTTGTTTTTGGCTATGCTCAATACCTAACTATTAGTAGAATGGTAAAGCAGCAGCACCAGAAAAAGTAATTTTTAAGATATGTTGAGTGAAGAATTAGTGATTATGGTACTTTGTAAAACTCTCTGGAAAAGTTCCCTTGAAGTGTGCTGAATAAATCTAGGTCTCGCTTTGAAATATGAAGTGCAGTCTCTCAAGTTTTAAGGTCTTCATGATCTTCTGATTGAGGTATGTATGTACTTGCACATGTATCGTGATATGTCTTATGCATCTGAAGATCCTAGACACATGAAACACAGGTATACATCTATTTGTATGTTTTTTTGATATAGCATGCTACTAACAAAAGGTACAGACATATGCACGCATGCTTTTAGAAAGATGGTAAGACTTACAGCAGAAACATCTGAAGGATTGCTGCTTTACATTTCACTAGACCCAACACCCTATGTAGTCATAGAATGGTGAAGCAGCAGCACAAAACTGAAGTTTAAGGCATGTTAGGAGATGGATTAGTTATTACGCTACTTTGTATAAGTCTGGGGAAAGCTAGAGTTCAAATATACCGCATAATTTTCATTATCTGCTTCAAATGTGAAGTACAGTCTGTCAAGTTTTAACATCTGCATGGTAATGTGACTAAGGTATGTCTTTACTTCCACATGTATTCTGATATGTATTATGCATCTAAAGATGCTAGACGTATAAAATAGAAGTATACATCTATTTGGATATTTCTTTTATATATGATGCTGCTACCAAAAGGTACACACATATGAATGCATGCTTTCAGGAATATGGAGAGACTTACAGCTGAGTCATGTGATACATTGCTACTTTACATTTGGCTAGGCCCAACACCATAATTAGTCACAGAATGGTGAAGCTCCAGCACAAAAGTGAGGTTTAAGACATGTGAGGAAACAGATTAGTGATTAACCTAGTTTGTATGAGTGTGTGGAAAGCTACACTTAAAGTACACCACATAAACGTAGTTGTCTTTTTCAAATATGAACTGCAGTCTCTCAAGTTTTAAGGTCTCCATGGTGTTCTGACTGAAGTATATCTCTGTTTACACATATATTCAGATATGTATTATCCATCTGAAGATGATAGATGTGTAAAACAAAGGTATACATTCATTTCCATAGTTGTTTTAAATATGATGTCACTACCAAAAGGTACAGATACATACATGCATGATTTTAGAAATATGGCGAGACTTACAGCAGAAACATGTGAAGGATTGCTGCTTTCCTTTTAGCTATCCTCAATACCTGAGTAGTAGTAGAATAGTGAAGCAGCAGCAGTAGAAAAGTGATGTTTAAGATAAGTTGGGTGAGAAATTAGTGATTATTCTACTTTGTAAAAGTCTGTGGAAAAGTTCACTTAGAGTATGCCACATAAATCTAGATGTGTCTTTGAAATGTGAAGTGCAGTCTGTCAAGTTTAATCCCTTTATAATCTTGTGACTGAGGTATTTGTGAACTTGCACATGCATTTTGATACGTGTTATACATTTGAAGTTGATAGACATATAAATAACAACTATACATCTTTTTATATATTACTTTTATATATGAAGTTGCTAGCAAAAGGTACAGACATATGTATACATCGTTTCAGGAATATGGTGAGACAACAACTGACACGTGATGGGTGTGCCTGAGTGATTGCATGACTCCATGGGTAGTGCCTGTGCGATTGTATGAGTGCAAGGGTAATGGCTGGGTATTTGAAGGAGAGGATGTATAGTGACTGGCTAATTGCATGAGTGCAGAGGTAGAACTTGAGTGCATGGATAAGTGCATGAATAGTGCCTGAATGCATAGATCAGTGCATGATCAGTGCGTAGGTGAATAGATGAGTGCAACAGTAGTGTCTAGGTGATTGCATGAGTGCAAGGGTAATGCCTGGGTGATTGAATGAGTGCAGGAGTAGTGCCTGGGTGATTGGAGAAGTGCATAGATAGTACCTGGGTGATTTATAAATGCATGGGTACTGCCTGGGTGATTGAAAGAGTGCATGGGTAATGGCTGTGTGATTGCATAACTGCAGAGGTAATGTGTGGGTGATTGAAGGAGTGCATGAGTAGTGCCTGGGTGCATGGAGGAGTGCATGGGTAGTGCCTGAGTGCATGGAAGAGCGCATGAGTAGTGCCTCGGTGATTGTAGGAGTGCATCACTAGTACCTGGGTGATTGCATAAGTGCATGAGTACTGCCTGAGTGATTGAAGGGGTGCATGGGTAATGCCTGGGTTATTGCATGAGTGCAGGGATAGTGCCTGGGTGATTGGAGGACTGCATAGGTAGTGCCTGGGTGATTTTGTAAGTGCATGGGTACTGACTGGGTGATTGAAGGAGTGCATGGGTACTTCCTGGGTGATTAGAGGAGTGCAAGGGTAGTGCCTGGGTTATTGCATGACTGCAAAGGTAGTGCCTGGGTGATTGCATGAGTGCAGGGGTAGTGCCTGGGTGATTGGAGGAGTACATAGGTAGTGCCTTGGTGATTTTATAACTGCATGGATAGTTCCTGGGTTATTGAAGGAGTGCATGCGTAGAGCCTGAGTGATTGCATAAGTACAAGGGTAGTGCCTGGCCGATTGAAGAACTGCATACATAGTGCCTCAGTGCATGGATGCGTGCATCAGTAGTGGCTATGTGATTGCAGACTTACAGGTGAGACATGTGATGGATTGCTGCTTTATATTTGACTATGCCCAACATCCTGAGTAGTAGCAGAATAGTGAAATTGCAGCACAAAAGTGAGGTTTATGACATGTTGTACACTTTTGTACTACAGCTTCACCATTCGTTAACTACTCAGGGTGTTGGGCCTACCCAAATATAAAGCATCACACCTACACATGAGCCTATTATAAATCATACCATATTCCTGAAAGTATGCATGCATGTGTCTGTACATTTTACTAGTACTACCATATATAAAAGAAACATACAAATAGAGATATATCTGTGTTTTATTCATCTACCATCTTCAGGTGCATAACTCATATAACAATACATATGCAAGTAGAAACATACACCAATCACAAGAACATGCACACCTTAAAATTTGAGAAACCACACTTCACATTTCAAACAGACACCTACATTTATGCATCATACTTTAAATGTACCCTTTCACACACTCACACAAGCTAGCCTAATCACTAATCTGTTTCCTAACATGTCTTAAAACTCACTTTTGTGCTGCTGCATAACCATTCTTCAACTACTTAGGATGTTGGGCCTAGCCAAATATAAAGCAGCAGTCTATTACATGACTCAGCTATAAGTCTCACCATATTCCTGAAAGCATGCATGCATATCTGTCTACCTTTTGAAATCATCATCATATATAAAAGAAATAAACAAATAGACTGCACTTTACATTTGAAAGATACACCTACATTTCTGCGGTGTATTTCAAGTGTACCCTTCCCCAGACTCATAGAAAATAGCCTAGTCACTAATCCTTCTGCCAACATGTCTTAAAACTCACTTTTGTGCTGCAGCTTCACCATTCTACGAATATTGGGCCTAGCCAAACATAAAGCAGCAACCTATCACATGTCTCTACCATAACTCTAACCATATTCCTAAAAGCATGCATGCTTCTATCTGTACCTATTGCCAAAAGCATAACACATATCAGAATACATGTGCAAGTAGAAACATAACCACACTCACAAGACCATAAAGGCCTTAAAAGTTGACAGACTACACTTAACATTTCAAACACACACCTAGATTTATGCGGCATAGTTCAAATGAACTTTTACACAGATTCTTATAAAGTACCATAATCAATAATTCCTCTCCCAACATATCTTAAACATCACTTTTCTACTACTGCTGCTTCACTATTCTACTACTAATCAGGTATTGAGCATAGCTAACAGCAAAGCAACCCTTCACTTATCTTTGTTGAAAGTCTCCCCATATTTCTAAAAGCATGTCTGCATCTATCTGTACCTTTTCCTAGTATCATCATATAGAAAAGAAACATACAAATAGATCTATACCTGTATTTTATAAATCTAGCATCTTCAGATGCGTAACACACATGAAAATACATCTGCAAGTACCACAGTCACAAAACCATGCAGATCTTAAAACTTAAGAAGTTGCACTTCTCATTTCAAATAGACACCGAAAATCATGTGATATATTCCAACCATACCTTTCAACAGACTCATGCAAAATAGCCTAATCACTAATTCCTCTGCCAACATGTTGTAAACCACAGTTTTGAGCTGCAGCTTCACCATTCTGCAACTACTTATGCTATTGGACCTACACAAATATAAACGAGCAACCCTTCTCATGTCTCTGCTGTAAGTCTCACCATATTATACTTCACAGACTACATTTCAAATTTCAAACAGACACTGAAAATTATGCGGTATATTTGAAATGTAGCTTTCCACACACTCACAAATTACTCTAATAACTAATATCTCTTCAAACATATCTCCAACCTCACTTTTGCGCTGCAGCTTTACCATTCTACAAGTACTTATAATGTTACACCTAGCCAAATACAAAGCAGGAACCCTTCACATGTCTCTGCTGTAAGTCTCACCATATTCCTGAAAGCATGCATGCATATGTCTGTACCTTTTTCTAGCAGCATCATATATAAAAGAAATATACAAATAGATGCATACATGTGTTTTATGCATCTTCAGATACATAACACATATCAGAATATATCTCCTATTAGAGACTTTCTTCTATCACAACACTATGCACACCTGAAAAATTCATAGAACAAACTTCCAATTTCAAGCAAACACCAAAAATTATGTGGCATATTTCAACTGTACCTCTCTAGAGACTTATAAAAAGTAGCCTAATCACTAATACCTTATGTCAACATCTTGTAAACCACATGTTTGTGCTGCATCTTCACCATTCTACTACTAGTCAGTCTTGAGCCTACCACATACAAAGCAACAACACCTCTTTGTTATACATCATGCACCTTCAAATGTATAAGACATATGAAAATACATATACAAATAGAGACATACTTCAGACACAAGTCCATGCACACCTTAAAACTTGACAGACTGCACTTCCAATTTGAAAGCTACACCTAAGATTATGCGGTATACTTCACTAAAACAAACTACCATAATCACTAATCCATCTTCCAATATACACATATTACTATATAGAATCTATTTCAAACAACATTTAAGTACAATTAAACAAACTACAATACACATCTCTACATTTAATAATATATTTCAAACATCACAGTTCTTGAATATTTTTTAAACTTTAAAAATAAAGCAAATACATAATACACCTCACAAATTTATAACTCACCTTTCAAATAGATTGTAGAATATGAAATATCAGAAACTCATAAAAGATTTGCACACAATCAATGTAATGCACCACTCTCAACAATGTAAAACCAGTAATGGCAAACTTTCCCTCTCTTTCTCCACACAAATAAATGTGAGTAACAAATCACATTGCTTCCTACGTAATTGCAAATTGTAAAACACATTTCTATTGGTTAGACATATTAACCCTTACCAACTGACTTCTAAAAGTGCCGAAACTGGTTCTGAAATTTTCTGGAGTCGCCACTCCACCGTGCACCATCGCGATGGAGCCCGAATCCATACAGGAGTTCTAAAATATATTACTAATAATAATAGCACTATTTTTTAAGAACACACCACTTCTAAACATAGTACTGACTTGGGAAATCTTACTTTAATAACATATCACTTATATATAAATTACAATTCCATATTTTAAAACCACAGATAAGATGCAACCCTTCCCCCATTCTGCTTAATCCCAGTTTCCATAGTAGCAGTTTCTGCAACATTCAACTGAAGAGGCAGGTCACACGTTCTGACAAAACTATGGCAGATAGGGAAAGAACCCTTCCCCTATGCCGTAAGGGCCGTGAGGAATTCTCACGTGGGAGTACACCCTCCCGTGTGCAAAACACTGAATCACGAAAAGTACTCCTTGAGTGCGTGGACAAAATCCACGTCTTATCCAAGATAAACCCTAATAAGGTAGCAATGGGAAGTCCCTATGTGAAGTAATCCACTAGGGAGTGGGGAAGGAAACAATTCCTTTTGTTTTAGTTACCTTCACACACCCTAGTGGTGTCATGCTTCAGCATTGGGTCACCCTGATGCCTAAAAGTCAGGGTGGGCTCGACCATACTCCAGGGAGCTCTTGGTGAAAATATGGCCAGGGGGAATTAAAGATTAAAAAACCGCAGACAGATCCCAGTAACCCTTTATTCTTGGATCTGCTAGGGTTGTTAAAAGCGTAAAAAGAGGGTCAGTGGGGGTATTTATGGTCCTATGACCCTAATGCCAACATGTTTCAGTCCTAAATGGGCCTTAATAGGTCCTGGACTTTCTTCAGGGCAACAAGACACCCTCCCTGGGAAATGCAGAAGGAGATTCCCTATACTGCTTTTTATATAAGGGAAGATAGCTGCTCCTTATTCTTTATATAAAGCTAACTTATCTTTTTAATTTTTCTTTCACTCCATCTGTGAATGCAAAGGCGATCATAGTGTATCATTCATTGAATAAATGTCACTGCTTCCCATGTGTGATGTGCTTACCGATGCACCTGTGTTGTCAACATGGTGTGAAGAACACATCATCGATCACACCTATTTGGTATGTGATTATGATACTGTTTAGTGTTATCACGCTCACGTAGGTGGCAAAATATAGTGTGGTGGCGACAATTATCGCATACTGTCGCTATCCACATCCTTGTGCGTGCACAATCAAAGTGAAGACAAACCGTGTCACTCACACCAAACAGCACAATGCTGATATCAGTCGCCGTGCTCAACCATTCTTACTACTCATTCATACTGTACCCCTTACCCCACTGCGGGAGAGGAAAATCATCCCCGGGCACCTCACGACTTCAAGGGGTAGCCCTTTAGTCACACACTGCATTGCGGTAGAAACGATGCCCAGCAAGAAAAACAAGAACAAAAACAAATGTGAAGTTAAAAGAAACCAGCAATGTCCATGTTGTGGCGGAATCACACGTACCTGTATTAGAGTAAGTGGTAACCAGTGGCCAACGCTACTTAGGATATCAAGGGTCCTGCCCCGCTCAGCAACCTACTCGGTGCGGGTCCCCGGGCTTTTGCTCGGAACAAGTGGAGGAAGGAGTTTAAACGTACCACAAGAGCGCGGGGAAGCCCTCTGGGTGCGGCCAAGATCGCGAGCAGTGAGAGGGACGCATGAACCATGCGTCATCCGTTTGTAAGAACGCTGGCAATTGTAGTCACTACCATAGACTCTGGTCCGGATCGTTGGAGCCGCAATTTTCCAAAGTGCATGATTAAATTAGGAGAGGCAAATAAATACGCCCTGATAATCACCATAAACGGATATGTAAAAGATTGTTATCGACCGCAAAAAATTATTTACTGCGTCCTGTAGTTCATGTGAACCGACAAGGGATTCAAACCATCAACAGCTATATTGAGACGCACAGGCCAGTGAAGACCAGTGATGCCCAAGTGCCATGGCAGAAACTATTGCTGCGTCCTGTAGTTTCTGTGGACGGGCCCAGATCGTGGAGGCCTCAGTTATTCAAAGTGCACGATTAAATTACCAGAGGCCAATCATTACGCCCTGATAGTCAAAAATAAAAATTAAACGATTATTTGTTAATATCAGCCACAAGAACTAAAATGCGTACTGTAGTTCAAGTGAACCGACATGGGATTCAAAACAACATCAGCTTTATTTGAGCCGCACTTGCAGTGAAGACCAGTGATGTCAAGGGGAAATGGCACAAACTATTACTGCGTCTTGTGGTTCTTGTGAAACGGCATGGGGTTAAAAACATCACCAGCTTAATAGAGACACACGGCCAGTCAAGCCCAGTGATGCCACGGTGACATGGTCAGTGTCCGAATGTATGTCAATTGGTGACGCCTAGAATATTAAAACTGGAACATGTGAATACACATGAGAAAACCCATGCCCCGATGATTAAAGGAATCTGCTTTTTACCATAAAGGTTATTTATGCGCTATGCTGTTTGTATGCTATTTGAACCTTTCACAGGGTGCGAACTAGACCTGCTCTATGTGTACTACATTCCACCACTCATATTGATGAACTGTGATGTGTAGTGCCTTTCAGGATGTGAAGTACTGGAATCATCTTTTATTAAGTTGGTTCCAAGGAATGGAATCATTGAGCCCAGTTATATGGGTCTTCAATCGGTAGACCCATCGCTGTTCTCGCTCTAAAAGTCTATTGGTGAGATTACCAGTACCCTTCACCTTCTCAATGACAGTCCATTTAATGTCTGTGTCACTGTGCTTTTTTTCTAGATAGTGGGCAGTGAGTTTGGTTGCCGTGATTGCCCGCCTTATCGTGCTTCTGTGCTCGCTTATCCGTACTTTTATTTTTCTGCTGGTCATGCCCACATACATCAACTGGCATGGACACTTGATTACATAAACCACACCGTTGCTATTACAATTAGTATGCGAACGTTGTTCCCAAGGATATGTCATACCAAGATCGATTTGTTAGGTGTGTTCAGTCAGGGGGCACACCACACATGACCCACATGGATAGTGACCTGTAACTGGTGGGTTGTTCCAAAGTGTGAGTTGGTTAGTAGTCTTTGGTCTCTGTGTGTTAGTGTGTATCAATGTGTCTCTTAGACTCTTATTTCTTCTAAACGAAAACATTGGTTTCTCAAACGTAAGCTTGTTTGATGTTAAGACCGACCATTTTTTGTTGATGATTTTTTTAATGTTGTTAGAAGAGGAATTATAGGTTGTGACACATATCAATGTGTCCCTTTCTGATCTCTGGTGGGATTCCAGTAAGGCCTCCCGGGGGGTGTTGCGTGATCTTTTATTGGCTCTTTCAATGATCTTTTTTGGGTAGGCCTTTTGTTGTAACTTAGTGGTTAGTATTTCTGCTTCTTTTTTGCAGTCTTTTAAGTCAACACAATTCCTGCGTACCCAGAGGAACTGACCAACTGGTAAGTTCTCCCTCAGGGCACGTGGGTGGGCACTGTCAAAATGTAACAGGCTGTTTCTGTCTGTGGGCTTGGTGTAAAGTGAACTGACCAGGGTACCTCCCCTAGCCATGAGCTTCACATTAAGGGTGGGCGGCAAATTCCGTTCCGCTTGCGGAACTTGCGAAATTTCAGCATTTCCGCGTTCCGCGCGGAACGCGGAAATGTCGAAACTTCCGCGATCCGCGGCGGAACGGAATTCGGGTGCAAGAAAGCACTGAAGCAGGTGCCCGAGTTGATAAATATGCAGGGCAGGTGTGTAGAATTCGTGAGCATGGTTAAGCAGATGTGCCTTCTCTCCATTTCCAACGTGAAAAGTTAGCTGTAATCCCCGATGGAGGTCTTTGCATCCTTGCTTTTCTCGAGCGCAATCCTCATGTAGAATTCGTGAGCGTTGTTAAGCAGATGTGCCTTCTCTCCATTTCCAACGTGAAAAGTTAGCTGTAATCCCCGATGGAGGTCTTTGCATCCTTGATTTTCCCGAGCGCAATCCTCGTGCAGAATTCGTGAGCGTGGTTAAGCAGATGTGCCTTCTCTCCATTTCCAACGTGAAAAGTTAGCTGTTATCCTCGAAGGAGGTGTTTGCATCCTTGATTTTCCCGAGAGCAATCCTCGTGCAGAATTCGTGAGCGTGGTTAAGCAGGTGTGCCTTCTCTCCATTTCCAACGTGAAAAGTTAGCTGTAATCCTTGATAGAGGTCTTTGCATCCTTGATTTTCCGAGCTCAATCCTCGTGTAGAATTCGTGAGCGTGGTTAAGCAGGTGTGCCTTCTCTCCATTTCCAACGTGAAAAGTTAGCTGTAATCCCCGATGGAGGTCTTTGCATCCTTGATTTTCTCGAGCGCAATCCCCGTGTAGAATGATGGACAGCTTAATCAAAGGACCCCGGCGCTTTCGGCGCGGTGGCAAAGTTACAGACACACAGGTCACTGGGGTCAATTCTTCTGGACCTTTACGCAGCTGTAGTGTAGGAAAGGCACTAAACATTTACCCAACGAGGTAGCACTTACTGATTAGCCAGTAGAAAGTACTCCAGTTGAGTAGAGGTATTGCACAAAACGGTGGCATCTTCGTGGATAAATATGCAGGGCAGGTGTGCAGAATTCGTGAGCGTGGTTAAGCAGATGTGCCTTCTCTCCATTTCCAACGTGAAAAGTTAGCTGTAATCCTTGATAGAGGTCTTTGCATCCTTGATTTTCCGAGCTCAATCCTCGTGTAGAATTCGTGAGCGTGGTTAAGCAGATGTGCCTTCTTCCCATGTCCAGCCGGAAAAGTTAGCTCCAATCCTTGATGGATGTCTTTGCATCCTTGATTTTCTCGAGCGCAATCCTCGTGTAGTTCCTGTGACCAGGAGGTTCCTTCTTCTCGTCTGCCGCTGAGATCCTGCTCTGACCCTTTTTAAACAAGAGGCATGTGAACTGGCCTAGAAGCCCCGCCCGTTTGGCCCCGCCCCACATACACTAGCGGTATGCAACGTCTTCCCTCCCTTTCCCCACTATGATGGACAGCTTAATCAAAGGACCCCGGCGCTTTCGGCGCGGTGGCAAAGTTACAGACACCCAGGTCACTGGGGACAATTCTTCTGGTCCTTTACGCAGCTGTAGTGTAGGGAAGGCACTATACATTTACCCAACGAGGTAGCACTTACTGATTAGCCAGTAGAAAGTACTCCAGTTGAGTAGAGGTATTGCACAAAACGGTGGCATCTTCGTGGATAAATATGCAGGGCAGGATTCAACGGGCGCAGCAAAATCTCCGCGAGCACGCGAAATTCCACGTGCTCGCAGAGATTTCTTGTCGTTTCGTGGAATTTCGCGGAACGCAACTCCGCAAATTCCGCCCACCCTTACTTCACATCCAGGAAGGAAACCACTTCTCTGTTAGTGGTCATGGTGAAGTGTAGGTGTGGGTTAAGTTGGTTCATCCAATTTAGGAAATTATTCAGATTGGACTTATCCCCCTTCCAGATGACCAAGATGTCGTCAATGTATCTAAACCACTTACAGATGTTATCAGAGTAAGGGTTCGTGGGCCAGATATGTTGATCTTCAAACTGGCCCACGTACAGACACGCTATGCTCGGCACAAAGGTGCTGCCCATAGAGGTACCATGGACTTGTAGATACATTTGGTCTTCAAATTGAAAAAGTTTTCCGTTAGGGCTAAGCGCATGAGGGTGATGACCCAACTGACAGGTGCTTCCCATCGCCACTCTTCCTGTCTCAAGAGGGCCTCTATCACGCGGATACTTTCTTCTTGTGGAATGCTGGTGTACAGCACTTCCACGTCCAGACACACCATGGTATTTTCTACTGGGTCATATGCAATGTCTGTCAAAAGGTTAAGTAGATGTTTGGAACTTGCACATATGACTTGATTCGAGTGACAAGGGGGTCGTAAGAACCAATACGTGTACTTGGACAGAGGTTCAAGGAGGGACCCAATGCCAGACACAATTGGCCTCCCGGGGGGTGGAATTTTACCTTTATGTATCTTAGGTATTGTGTAAAAGAGCGGCACCCTAGGATCGTCTGGAGTAAGGAAGTCATGCTCTTTCTTCGTGATCCAGTTGCGGTCTAGCGCATCCGTGGTCAGTGTTCTTATGGTCTTTTTGAGTCATGCAGTGGGGTCTCTGTTGATTTTCTTGTAGTATTTCTCATCAGCCAGGAGATTAATACATGCTGTTCTGTAAGCACTAGTGCCCTGGATGACCGTCGCACCCCCTTTGTCGGCCGGCTTGATTACAATATCAGATCTTGTACTTAAAGACTTTAAGGCCACTCTTTCTTTGTTGCTCAAATTATTGTAGATGCCCTTTTTCGCTTGAAGTTGCTCCACTTCCTTGGTGACACCCTCTTCACAAGCAATGACTTCTGGGGGCATCAGGGAAGCTGGCGGAAAAAAGTTAGACTTCAGACGCAGTGTGGTGTGGTTGTCATCGTCCTCAGGTTTGTCTTTATCCATAAAGAAAGTCTTGATGCAGATTTTTTGAAAGAATTCACTCAGTTCGCAGAGTAGTTGGAATTTTCCAAAAATGCTGTGGGGACAAATCCCAATCCTTTATTAAGGACTGAGAGTTCATCGGCGTTCCAGGTGTTCTCAGTAAGGTGGACCACTAATCCCTTGTTCCACTCGTACTCGGTTGTTGGCCTCTGGTCTGACTCCGGGTGTTCATGACTGTCCTCTCGTTTTCCCATTGGACTCTTTTGTTGCCCCTTCTTCCCCGCCTTCCTCTTCTCCCACCCTGTCCTAAAAAACTATTAGAATTATAGTTGGGTTGGAAGAAGGGTCCTGTTTGACTTTTAGGCGTCAGGGTGACCCAATGATGAAGCATGTGAGGGTAACTAAAACAAAAGGAATTGTTTCCTTCCCCACTCCCTAGTGGGTTACTTCACATAGGGACTTCCCATTGGTACCTTATTAGGGTTTATCTTGGATAAGACGTGGATTGTGTCCACGCAGGTCACACGTTCACCATATTTTCAAGTTCAGCACACAAGGTTACAAATGCAAACAGCAGGTGTGGTTGACTTTTGCAAAATATTACCTTATCCTATCTACTGTACCTTTCAAAATTTTTGTAATAACCAATAAGAAACATGCTTTTTAAAGAAAGTAACATGCACCCTATTTTTCAGTGTACAATGTTCATAAACAGCAAATCAATTCTCTACTTTTTAGAGCATCTTGTCCACCATTTTAGATACCTCTCATTCTACCAAATGACTACCTCTGCTACAGACATATTTTCATTACTTCCAAACATCCCTTCAAGATGCTTACAGTATGTATTGTTGGGTACAGCTATGTTTTCTGGTGCAAAAGGTATGCTGAACGCAGAGGTATTGACAAAGACCTAGCTTTGCAAAATGTGGATATTAAATGGATTGCACAGAGAGGATTAAAGTGGCACCAACTGATGCCTTTGGTTAAAACCTTTTTGCATCTCCAGCCCCCTGACCTCATGATTGTGCACTGTGGTGGCAATGACCTAGCCACATTGACTGGGGTAGGCTTAGAAATGCTAATGAAGGACACCTTTGCACAAGTGATGTTGCTTTTACCTCAAACTGTCTTTGTATACTCTAATATATGCCAAAGACAGAAATGGAAGTGGTCAAATCAATTCTGTCCACAGATTGAGAAAGCTAGAAAGAATATCAATAAAGCTGTTTCTGCTTACCTCAGAGACCATAGGATGGGCTCCATCTAAAACAACAATCTACGTTTTGATATGGATGACATCTACAGAAGTGATGGACTCCACTTCACAGATAATGGGAACAGAGTCTCAACAACCATGAAGCGAAGCAGAGTTTGCAATGGCGGGAGCTGTGCTCCTGCCCTGTCATTGCAAACTGCAATGTCCCGGGGGTGGGCACCCTGGGACATTTGCGGAGCCGGCCCTGGGGGTTGCGGTCCCCAGGGCCTTGGAGGGCTCCAGGAGGGGGCCGCGCAACCCCCCTCCCAACATGTGAAAAGCCCCGGGGAGGTGGTGGTCCCCCGGGGCTGGGTGGCCGCAACGGACCCTGTACTTCAATAATTAGTGCCCCGGGGAGGTGGTGATCCCCGGGGCAGTGTGGGGGGGCTTGAGCCCCCCCCACACTTACTTTACTTTTTACAATAGCCCCGGGGAGGTGGTGGTCCCCGGGGCTTGGGGGGGCCCATGTGGCCCCCCACCATTAATTAAACAAAGCCCTGCGGGGTGCCGCGTGCCCCATGCGCATAACTAAAGAAAGCCCCGGGGAGGTGGCGGTCCCTGGGGTCTGGGGGTCCTGCAAGGCCCCCCACCCCTAATTACTTAAAGCCCCGGGGAGGTGGCAGTCCCCTGGGCTGAGGAGGGCCGCGTGCCCCCACGCATAATAAATAAAGCCCCGGGGAGGTGGCGGTCCCCGGGGCTGTGGGGGCACCCACGGGCCCATGCAGATAATTTCCTCATTGGCCCCGGGACCTGGCCCACCTGGGGGCTCAAAGAAACGAAGCGCGGGAGCCCGCGCTTTGTTTTTTAAAAAAGATTTCGGCCAGATTTGTGCACCCAACGCGAATTCGGCCGAAAATATTTTAAAAAAATGCTTTTTATGGCCCTGGGGGTCCTTGTGGGACCCCTGAGCAGGCCTAGGGGGTCAGGGTTTTTCTACCCTGCCCCCTTTTCTTGTTTTTTATCCTTTTTTTACTGTTTTCTTCTGACTCGGTTTTACCGAGTCACAAGATGGCTGCCAACACTTCCTGGTTTGGACTGTTGGCAGCCAATCAAAATGAAGCTCGTGCTCAGGAGGGTTCGCGAATCCTCCTCGGCCACCAATCAATCAATCAATCAATCAATCAATCAATCATTTGTATAGCGTGCTACTCACCCGGAGGGTCTCAAGGCGCTTGGGGGAGGGGGGTCCGCTACTGTTCGAACAGCCAGGTCTTGAGTTGCTTCCTGAAGGAGAGGTGGTCTTGGGTAAGGCGGAGGTGGATGGGTAGGGAGTTCCACGTCTTGGCAGCCAGGTAGGAGAAGGATATTCCTCCCGTTGTGGCTCTTCGGATGCGGGGGACGGCGGCGAGGGCGTGGTTGGTCGATCGTAGCTGGCGGGTGGGAGTGTAGAAGGTCAGACGGTCGTTGAGGTATCTGGGGCCTTGGTTGTGGAGGGCTTTGTGTGCGTGGGTGAGGAGTCGGAACGTGATTCTCTTGCTGACGGGGAGCCAGTGCAGGTCTCTCAGGTGTCTGGCGATGTGGCTGTGTCGGGGGATGTCCAGGATGAGTCGAGCTGCAGCGTTCTGGATGCGTTGGAGTCTTTTATGAAGTTTGGCTGTGGTTCCGGCGTAGAGGGAGTTGCCGTAGTCCAGTCGGCTGGTGACGAGGGCCTGGGTGACCGTCTTCCTGGTTTCGGTGGGGATCCACCGGAAGATCTTGCGCAGCATGCGTAGGATGTTGAAGCAAGACGAGGAGACGGCGTTGACTTGTCGGGTCATTGAGAGGGAGGAGTCCAGGATGAAGCCCAGGTTGCGTGCGTGGTCCGTTGGTTTGGGTGCGTTGCCCAGGGCAGGGGGCCACCAGGAGTCGTCCCAGGCGGAGGGTGATGATCCTAGGATGAGGACTTCCGTCTTATCTGAGTTCAGTTTCAGGCGGCTGTTCCTCATCCACTCGGCTACGTCCTTCATCCCTTCATGTAGGTTGGTTCTGGCGGTTGTGGGGTCGTTGGTGAGGGAGAGGATCAGCTGGGTGTCGTCGGCGTAGGAGATGATGTTGAGGTTGTGTTGGCGTGCGATGGCTGCGAGGGGGCTCATGTAGACGTTGAAGAGGGTGGGGCTTAGTGATGATCCTTGTGGTACGCCGCAGATGACTTCGGTGGCCTCGGAACTGAACGGGGGGAGGCGGACTCTCTGGGTTCTTCTGGCGAGGAAGGAGATGATCCACTCCAGTGCCTTCTCTTGTATTCCGACGTTGTTCAGGTGTTGCACTAGGGTGCGGTGGCAGACTGTGTCGAACGCTGCGGAGAGGTCCAGGAGGATGAGGGCCGCTGTTTCCCGTTGTCGAGCAGGGCTCGGATGTCGTCGGTGGCTGCGATGAGGGCGGTCTCGGTGCTGTGGTTGGCCCGGAAGCCGGACTGCGAGTGGTCGAGGGATCCATTCGTCTCGAGGAAGGCGGCCAGTTGTCTGTTGACGGTCTTCTCGATGACTTTGGCAGGAAAAGGAAGGAGCGAGATGGGGCGGTAGTTTTTGAGGTCGGTGGGGTCCGCTGACGGTTTCTTCAGTAGGGCGCTGAGTTCGGCGTGCTTCCAGCTCTCTGGGAAGGTGGCGGTGTCGAAGGAGGTGTTGATGATGTCCCGGAGGTGGGGTGCGATGACGGCGTCGGCCTTGTTGAAGACGTGGTGAGGGCAGGGGTCGGTAGGTGATCCGGAGTGGATGGAGTTCATCGTGCGGATAGTGTCTTCGGTGTTGATCGGGGTCCAGGCTCGGAGGGTGGAGGTGGGGGACGTTGGAACGGTCGTAGGGTACCAGATATCGATATTTTTATTTTTTTTATTTCTCAGGAACTACTGAATGGATTTACACCATTTTTAAAAAAAAGCACGCTTTCTGAACCAAGACCTACCTTTTTGCCAAATTTGGTGTAATTCTGTTCAGCAGTTCGGGCTGTAGCTTTGTCTAAAGTTTCCTATGGAAATTAACATGGAGAAAACGCGTTTTGGGACACCCCTTTTTTCTTGGCCCCCGCTTGGCGATTCACCCCGAAACATTTAAGACAGGAGCTGACCGGAGCGCCCCATTAGTTTTGAAAATTTGGCAAAGATTCGTCAACCGGCGCCAAAGATATTGGCAAATCAAAAAATGCTTTTCCTATGGAAACTAGGTCCTAACTATAACTACCTACTGGCGAGTGCCAGTAGGTAATACATATACATATATATATATATATATATATATATATACACATATATATATATATAATTATATGGGGCGTAATGCATAAATGATTGTTAGCATACTACTTTATAAAGAGGTCTCTAGGACCATGAGGTTGCCAGAAAAAATGAGGCACTTGCCCTAAAAATGTGAATGTAAATATAAATATATATACATGAAACATGAGTAAATTGAATTGAAGAGCGTAAAGGTTTTATACGCTTTTGTGAGTAAACTCTCAATTCAATAGACATGTGATAAAAACATGTCTTAAGTAAGGGTGGGCGGAATTTGCGGAGTTGCGTTCCGCGAAATTCCGCGAAACGGCAAGAAATCTCCACGAGCACGCGGAATTTCGCGTGCTCGCGGAGATTTTGCTGCGCCCGTTGAATCCTGCCCTGCATATTTATCCACGAAGATGCCACCGTTTTGTGCAATACCTCTACTCAACTGGAGTACTTTCTACTGGCTAATCAGTAAGTGCTACCTCGTTGGGTAAATGTATAGTGCCTTCCCTACACTACAGCTGCGTAAAGGACCAGAAGAATTGTCCCCAGTGACCTGGGTGTCTGTAACTTTGCCACCGCGCCGAAAGCGCCGGGGTCCTTTGATTAAGCTGTCCATCATAGTGGGGAAAGGGCGGGAAGACGTTGCATACCGCTAGTGTATGTGGGGCGGGGCCAAACGGGCGGGGCTTCTAGGCCAGTTCACATGCCTCTTGTTTAAAAAGGGTCAGAGCAGGATCTCAGCTGCAGACGAGGAGAAGGAACCTCCTGGTCACAGGAACTACACGAGGATTGCGCTCGAGAAAATTAAGGATGCAAAGACATCCATCAAGGATTGGAGCTAACTTTTCCGGCTGGACATGGGAAGAAGGCACATCTGCTTAACCACGCTCACGAATTCTACACGAGGATTGAGCTCGGAAAATCAAGGATGCAAAGACCTCTATCAAGGATTACAGCTAACTTTTCACGTTGGAAATGGAGAGAAGGCACATCTGCTTAACCACGCTCACGAATTCTGCACACCTGCCCTGCATATTTATCCACGAAGATGCCACCGTTTTGTGCAATACCTCTACTCAACTGGAGTACTTTCTACTGGCTAATCAGTAAGTGCTACCTCGTTGGGTAAATGTATAGTGCCTTTCCTACACTACAGCTGCGTAAAGGTCCAGAAGAATTGACCCCAGTGACCTGTGTGTCTGTAACTTTGCCACCATGCCGAAAGCACCGGGGTCCTTTGATTAAGCTGTCCATCATTCTACACGGGGATTGCGCTCGAGAAAATCAAGGATGCAAAGACCTCCATCGGGGATTACAGCTAACTTTTCACGTTGGAAATGGAGAGAAGGCACACCTGCTTAACCACGCTCACGAATTCTACAAGAGGATTGAGCTCGGAAAATCAAGGATGCAAAGACCTCTATCAAGGATTACAGCTAACTTTTCACGTTGGAAATGGAGAGAAGGCACACCTGCTTAACCACGCTCACGAATTCTGCACGAGGATTGCGCTCGGGAAAATCAAGGATGCAAAGACCTCCTTCGAGGATAACAGCTAACTTTTCACGTTGGAAATGGAGAGAAGGCACATCTGCTTAACCACACTCACGAATTCTGCACGAGGATTGTGCTCGGGAAAATCAAGGATGCAAAGACCTCCATCGGGGATTACAGCTAACTTTTCACGTTGGAAATGGAGAGAAGGCACATCTGCTTAACAACGCTCACGAATTCTACACGAGGATTGCGCTCGAGAAAAGCAAGGATGCAAAGACCTCCATCGGGGATTACAGCTAACTTTTCACGTTGGAAATGGAGAGAAGGCACATCTGCTTAACCACGCTCACGAATTCTGCACACCTGCCCTGCATATTTATCAACTCGGGCACCTGCTTCAGTGCTTTCTTGCACCCGAATTCCGTTCCGCCGCGGATCGCGGAAGTTTCGACATTTCCGCGTTCCGCGCGGAACACGGAAATGCCGAAATTTCGCAAGTTCCACGAGCGGAACGGAATTTGCCGCCCACTCTTAGTCTTAAGATGGCGCCCATTGTTTACGAACAGAATAAGTGTAATTCATTGAAGATGTCCACTTTTTATGTTTGTTTGTAAAGAAAGAGTACATGTATGAAAAAAAGTTCAAAGCTCACCATCGTGAACAAGGCTGCGTCTGGCAGCCGGAACGCATGGATGTTGAAATCGCTCAAAGTTGAATAAACCGCAGTGATTGAGCCATTGGAGTGCTGATGTCATCTTTTTAAGTTATGGTGAATTTGTGTATATATATATGTGTATATATATATATATATATATCAACGCTCCTAGTTCCTGCCGTCTGCCCGCGCACTCGGTAGCGGGTGCTTGGTACACGATGGCAGTCTCGCGTACAATCTCCACGCTCACACGAACAATCACCAGCACTCACAGGGGGTAAATCCTCAGTCCGGATTTATTGGCACAGAAATCAAACAACAAACGCGTTTCAGCGGTACGCCTTCCTACGCGTCCTACGCCTTCCTACGCGTTTGTTGTTTGATTTCTGTGCCAATAAATCCGGACTGAGGATTTACCCCCTGTGAGTGCTGGTGATTATTCGTGTGAGCGAGGAGATATATATATATATATATATATATATATCGTCTTAGCTATTGAAGTTTTATGAAGCAGTGCTCCTGCAACTAATGATAGACTTATTGAAAGTCACTAAGAAAAAGGACAAACAAGATTTCAGGCCGTTAATTGCCAACGGTAGCTTAGTCACTGCCACTCCTGAGAGTTTTGTACTTTCAGAGGTGTGGGTAGATGATTTCAATGCCTATATAAGTTAGATGAGAAGAGTCTTATACCATAGGGACACATTTACTATGGAACTAATGAGCAATCAGGGAATAATGAGAAAGTCTGGAATTGGGAGAAGTGAATAAGCCATAAACTCACAAAAAAGCAGAGAAAGTACCTGTGTTTGATAAGGTACCAGATGACTTCTACAAGTCCGAAATAACTGTATGGGCCAAAGCTTTGGCCCTTGGGGCCCGATACTTCAAAAGTGGCTTGGTGCCAAAATTGTACCGATTTATAAAAAGGGAAGTGTGTCGGACATGAAAAATGATAGACCCATTAGTCTCACTGAGAAGTCTTCAAAAGGTTCTCTCAAGATTAGTGTTAAGGAGATTAAGGGAGTTGAGAGATGAAGGGAATACTCTCTCCCACCTACAAGCAAGGCTTAGAGAAAAAAATTAATATTACGACCAGAAATATAGATTTTTGATACTGAAATCCCAAGATCTAACTTGTGGAAAGTTCTCCATGCATTGGCCCCAACATTGTGTACCCTGTCCTTGAATGGGGTAGAGGAAGATATTTCCGCATGCTCACATGATGCCCCAATGCTTGCTGGGGAAAGGATTTTTACATTATTGTTTGCCAATGATCCTTGACTGATCTCAAAGACTTCCAGTGGGCTAAAACAATTATTGCATAGTTTTCTTTTTACTTCTGTCAGAAGAAAGGCCTGAAAATAAAGGTGGCAAAGACAAAATTAATGATCTTTAACCCACCTAGATGTTAACAAAAGTAATGTGTCTGGAAAATAAGATACTAGAGTGTGTCTGAGTTTGACAACTTAGGAATCAGGATGGCTGATATCACTAAATGGACCAGTTAAATTGCTAAAAACTGGCTTACTGTAACCCATGAATATAAAGTCACGTTAGCATTTGCAAGACGTATCAAGTCCCAAATGGTTCCCTACACTCTTGAGTTGTATAGAGCACTGGCTCAGACAGCAGCACTCTATGGTGCAAAGCTATTCAGAATTATGGAAGTAAAGAAGATAGCAAGGGCTGAGAACTGTTTCCTCCGAAAGTTACCAAAAAGTGACCTGACAGAACCATTGTTCATAGGTCTGGGAATAAGAAGAATTGATAATATTTCCCAACTCAGGCTTTTAACCTTTTGGGGCAGGATATGGTCAAATGATGATTTATTAACATACAGAGCAACTCTCAGTGATGTACTCACGATCATGAATTCAAATAAATCACCCTGACTGTTGTATGTTCGCACCACATTCCTAAAGCTGGAAATGTCACATTATTGGTATGAACCTGAGCAGATCATATTAGCCGAAGTAAAAGACCTTTAGAGGCAGTTGTGCAGTGGTTGTAGCCCTTTAACTGAAAGCATTATGTTGTATAAGCATAGTTCTCATGGTGAGACTTATTTTGATTTAATATAGCCTCTTCCATCTAGGACAACACATATTAAGTTCAGATTTGGCATATTGCCATCAGCGAGTTTCACTGTGAACTGGACTGATTGTTCGGGACACTCCAAAAATTGCTGCTTTAGTATTAAGAAATATGAAACTCCAGTACACGGTATGAGGGATTCAGAAGAGCATGGACATTTCAATCCTTGAGAACATGAGAATTTGAAGTTATCCATAGCCTTTAGATTTGCAAGGACTCTAATGTCATATGCTGTTTCAACATTTGTGCTGCTACAGATAGATGATGACTTATTCTCAATATTATATCCAACACTTTTGCCATTTTATGTAGTAATACTTCAGAAATGAGTACAGTATTTTGTAAACTTATTATATTGATGCATACAACATTTTTATATTACTTTGGGGCCGATTCACAGAACTAATCTGAGATAAAATCCTAAACTTACTACTTTTGGTATTCACAGAAGACATTTAGTAGTAGTAAAGTTAGGACTCCTAACTTTACTACTACTAAACTGAGATAAAATCCTAAACTTACTACTTTTAGTATTCACAGAAAGCATTTAGTAGTAGTAAAGTTAGGACTCCTAACTTTACTACTACTAAACTGAGATAAAATCCTAAACGTACTACTTTTGGTATTCGCAGAAGGCATTTAGTAGTAGAAAAAGTTAGGACTCTTTCTGGACCAAGATCTAGATTTCTATAAAATTTCGTGCAAATCTATTCAGCGGTTTTGGTTGTAGCTATGTCTAATTTTCCAATGGAAACATGAATGGGGAAATAGGGGGTTTTGGGAGCCCTCTGTTTTCTCAGCCCCCACTTGATGGAGCACCTCAACACTTTCCAGAAAGGAGCTGAATGAAAGAACATTTTTATTGGGAAAGTATTGTGAATATTCATCAAAAAGAGCCAACGTTTTTCGGAATAAAAAGAAATGCTTTTCCTATGGAAACGTGGTCCTAACTATAACTACCCTGTGATTACTGCATATATATATATATTAAACAGCCAAAACGTATCTCTCAGAACTGCAAGGTTGGGAGAGGCCCAACACATTAAAATGTTTTCAATTTCCTCAGTCTTCCTGTGCGTGCTCTCATCCTTGTAACTACCCTGTGGCGACTGCATACATATATTTAACAGCCGAAACGCATCTCTATGAGATGCAGGGTCAGGAGAGGCCCGGGCAGTAGCCACAGGGTAGTTATAGTTAGGACCACGTTTCCATAAGAAAAGCATTTTTTGTTTTTTGAAAAGCGTAGACTACGTTTGATGAATATTAACAATACTTTCCCAAATATAAATATATATGTCCAAACAATGCCATCTTATAATGGTACATGTCCCGATATGTATATTAAAAATGTTATTATTGCCCAGGGTTTAATCCAACGTGCATTTTTATATCATATTGCATTCATAGAATTATTCTTTATTCTATTACTCCATTAGCCAGGTGATACAGGAGTTGGCCTTTCTCTGCATCATATTTTATCATTTTAAAAAATTGCGCCCTAAATGATGAAATGGTTTCAATTTCCTCAGTCTTACTGTGCATGCTCTCATGCTTTTAAGGAGTTGGGGCCAGATGTACGACCAGTTTTTGCAGGCGCAAAGGGGTTTTAGGCCCGTTTGCGACCGCACAAATCATGTGGCCCATGTACCAACCCTATTTTGCGAGTGGCAAACAATTTGCCACTCGCAAAATAGGGTTTAGTGACTCGCTATTAGGAAGGGGCGTTGCCTTCCTAATAGTGACTCCAAAAGCTATGCAAGAATGTTTTGCAACCGCAATTGCGGTTGCAAAACACTTGCAGTTTACCACCCTTCTCAGAAGGGTGGTAAAGCACACGCAAATGGGAAGGGGTCCCCACAGGACCCCTTCCCCTTTGGGAATGCATGCGCAAACATTTTTTAAGGGCAGGCAATGGTCCCAGGGACCACTGCCTGCCCTTAAAAAATGAAAATGAAAAATGACATTTTTATTTTTTAAATGCATCCCGTTTTCCTTTCAGGAAAACGGCCTGTATTAAAAAAAAAAAATGCTTTATTTAAAAGCAGTCCCAGACATGGCGGTCTGCTGACCCCAGCAGACCACCATCCCTGGGAATTCCAGTCATTCCCAATGGGGTCGTAAATTGCGACAGGCTCATTAATATGCATGAGGCATGCAATTTGTGACCCCATTGGAAATCGCAAACAGTGTCCCTGACACTGTTGCACATTGATGTTTGCGACTCACAAATTGCAACTCGCAATTTAATGCAATTTACGAGATGCAAACATCAATGGTCGTACATCTGGCACTAGGTGAGGTAGTTTGTGTATATATATATTATAGCTAACTATAACTCACGCCCCCGCAATGCACTGCTGATGACATCACATCACATATTACATCATTCATGACATGGTCAGTGACATCACTGATGACATCACTGATAACATCTCAAATGACATCATCCACGTGATAATCTGATGCACCTCCTCATACCCTAATATAACCTTTGATACACCCACTCTAAAATACAGACTACCATTTTCGAAACCATAGACACACCAATACCAGTTAGTACATACCCACTCATTCACCCATACAGTCACTCATACATGCACTCAACCATCAATACGCCACTATCATATGCACTCAAATATCTATACAGACACTCACACACCGCCACTCATCCATAGAGTTACTCACACACCTAGTCAGTCATGCAAAGAATCAATCACACTCCCATTTACTCACCTATAGTTATACACACACCACCTCACTTATTCAAACATATACTAACACATACTTACACTCTTATTCAATAACTAATACAAGCACACACTCATCCATAAAGCCACTCTCACAATCACTCACTCTCACATATAGTCATTTATATACTCCAACACTCACATATACTGCCTTTCACATATGCAGTTACTTACACATGTACCACTGAGAAATACATTCACTCACCAAAACACCCATACACACACTCACCCACCCATACAGCCCATCACAGATGCACTCTAGAACCCATACACCCAGTGAATCACCCACTCACACATCTATGCACAGAGTCACACCCCCACCCACCCACACAGACACTCATGCACCCATACAGATACTCAGACAACCAATCAATAACCCATATAGACCCTCATTTAGCTACTCACCAACCCAGGCAACCGCTTACACACCAACTGACAAACTAAACTGTGTGAATGTCTGTATCAGTCACTAACCCATGCATTCAGTAAGACACATTTAATCACTCACTTATACAGTCAGTCACGCACCTACTAAATCATCCATTCAGACACTTATACACCCACTCATTCTTCAATATACCTTGGCCTATATATATATAAAACATATTTAAACTTTACAGAAACACAGTGACTGGATGATGTCATCGGTGATGTCATCAGTGATGTCATTTGAGATGTCATCAGTGATGTTATCAGTGATGTCACTGACCATGTCATGAATGATGTAATATGTGACGTCATCACCAGTGCATTGCGGGGGCGCGAGTTATAGTTAGCTGAACTAACTATAACGGCGGAATTTCTCTGGTTTTGTACGAGTGAAATCTCCAACTAACTATAACGTCCCTAAAACCTATGGTTTTTCAGTGAATTTCTAAGGTTTTTTAAATGCTAATTTCAAACTATAACGTACCTGAAACCTATGGTTTTTTCAGTGAATTTCAATGTTTTTTTTAATGCTAATTTCTAACTATAACGTCCCTGAAACCTATGGTTTTTTCAGTGAATTTCAAAGGTTTTTTAAATGCTAATTTCTAACTATAGAATAGCAGTCTCGTTTTCAGAGTGGTGGAGAAAGGTGAGCGTGGCCTCCAAACCCCTTTTTTTACTGGAGGTAACAGGAGGGGTAGTTAGCCCCGAACGTCAACCTTGGGGGCCAATTACCCCTTTTATTACCTCCAGTAAGTCCCACACAGCAAGATTGCCAACTTGGTATATGAGGCCCCGCCCCCTCCCTGCACCACTGTACAAACGTGCCCCAGAACAAGAAGCCGCATTTGCAGAGTGGTGTAAAACGGGGCATGGCCTCGGACCACCTCTCTGCAACGCAGCTCTGTGGCACTTACTGGAGGTACCTGGTGGGCTAGTTGGCCCTCAGGGACCCTCAGGATTGAAGGCGACTTAATCCCCCAATTTACAACGCGCCAGGGGGCAGGTTTGCACACTTGTTTTGTTAGGCCCCGCCCCCTCGCTGCACCACTGTGCAAACGCACCCCCTGGCGCGTTGTAAATTGGGGGATTAATTCCCCTTGAGTCCTGAGGGTCCCTGGGACCCAACTAGCCCACCAGGTACCTCCAGTAAGCGCCACAGGGCTGCGTTGCAGAGAGGTGTAAAAAGCTGGTCTGATGCCACGCCCCTTTTTACACCTCTCTGCAACGCAGCTCTGTGGCACATACTGGAGGTACCTGGTGGGCTAGTTGGCCCCCAGGGACCCCCAGTATTCAAGGGGAATTAATTCCCCAACTTACAACGCGCCACGGGGCGCATTTGCAGAGTCATGCACTGAGGGGGCGGGGCCTCTGGCGCGATGCCATTTCTTTTCTTTTTTTTAGAAGGGGGGCTGTGTGGCCCCCCTTCTTTTCCTATTTTACGGGCCCTGGGGACCCCATCCCCCAGGGCCTGACCCCTATTTTGTTAATTTTTTTAAAAAAATACGGGAAGGGGCCGCGTGGCCCCACTCCCGAGGCCATTTTCAGCCCTGGGGACCCCATCCCCCGGGGCATGGCCAGTATTTAAAATTCTATTTTTAAATATTTGGAGGGGGGCCGCGTTGCCCCCCTCCCGGGCCACTTCTAGCCCCGGGGACCCCATCCCCCGGGGCCTGGCCACTCCGTTGGGGACCGAGGGGGGAGTCGCAATGTCCCCACGGTCCCGCCGACTCCCTGCCTCCTGCGAGTGCCGGCATTGCTTTTCCACACGGGGAGCTGCTAACATGCAGCTCCCCTTGTGGAAAAGCAAGCTGCTTTGGATTTTGGAAGCGAGAGCAGGAAACCTGCTCTCGCTTCCAAAATACAAACCAGTGTTTGCTATGACAGGGCGGGAGCCGCACGGCTCCCGTCCTGCCATAACAAACGGCAATGTCCCGGGGGTAGGCACCCCGGGACATTGCAGGAGCCGGCCCTGGGGGGTGGCGGTCCCCAGGGCCATCAAGGGCTACTGGAGGGGGGCCGCGCGGCCCCCCTCCCTTAGTTTTAAAAGCCCCGGGGAGGTGGTGGTCCTCGGGGCTGGGGGTCCATAACGGACCCCCAAATTGCAATGATTATGTGCCCCACGGAGGGGGTTGTCCCCAGGGCATGTGGGGGGGCTCTTGCCCCCCACACATGTTTTAAAATATTTTTAAAAAAGAGCCCCAGGGAGGTGACGGTCCCCGGGGCAGCGGGGGCCGTGTGCCCCCACGCATATTTAAGAAAAGCCCCGGGGGTGGCGGTCCCCGGGGCTTGGGGGGGCCTTGGAGGCCCCCCACAGATTAAAAAACAAGCCCCGGGGAGGTGGCGGTCCCCGGGGCTGCGGGAGAGCAGTGTGCCCTCCTGCACATAATTTACATAGCCCCAGGGAGGTGGCGGTCCCCGGGGCTGCAGGGGCCCCCATAAATAAATAAATGATTGCCCCCGGGACCTGGCCCACCGAGCCCGCGCTTCGTTTTTTTTTTATTTTCACGGCAGGATTCGCGACCCCAAAGCGAATTCTGCCGTTTAAAAAAAAAAATGCTTTTTTTGGCCCTGGGGGTCCTTGTGGGACCCCCTGAGCAGGCCTAGGGGGTCAGGGTGTTTCTACCATGCCCCCTATTCTTGTTTTTTATCTTTGTTTTTCTGTTTTCTTGTGACTCGGCTCTACTGAGTCACAAGATGGCTGCCAACACTTCCTGGTTTGGAGTGTTGGCAGCCAATGAGAATGAAGCTCGTGCTTGGGAGGGTTCGCGAACCCACCGCAGCCACAGATATCGAAACTTTTTCTTTTTCTAATTTCTCAGGAACTACTGAACGGATTTATACCATTTAACAAAAAGGGCTCTTTCTGAACCAAGGGCTACCTTTATGCCAAATATGGTGTAATTCCGTTCAGCAGTTCGGGCTGTAGCTTTGTCTAAAGTTTCCTATGGAAATTAACATGGGGAAAACGCGTTTTGGGACCCCCTTTTTTCTCGGCCCCCGCTTGATGAATCACCCCAAAACGTTCAAGACAGGAGCTGACTGGAGCGCCCCACTAGTTTTGAAAATTTCGCGAAGATTCGTCAACCGGCGCTAAAGTTATTGGGAAAAGAAAAAACGCTTTTCGAATAGAAACGATGTCCTAACTATAACTACCTACTGGCGACCGCCAGTAGGTAATATATATATATATATATATATTCACTGAAAAAACCATAGGTTTTAGGGACAGTTATAGTTACTTGGACATTGCACTCGTACAAAACCCGTGAAATTCCCCCGTTATAGTTAGTTCAGCTAACTATAACTCGCGCCCCGCAATGCACTGCTGATGACGTCACATATTACATCACTCATGACATGGTCAGTGACATCACTGATGACATCACTGATGACATCTCAAATGACATCACTGATGACATCATCCAGTGACTGTGTGTTTCTGTAAAGTTTAAATATTTTTAATATATATAGGAAAAGACGTATTGAAGAATGAGTGGGTGTGTAAGTGTCTGTATGGATGATTTAGTAGGTGCGTGACTGACTCTATAAGTGAGTGATTTAACGTATCTTACTGAATGCATGGGTTAATGACTAATCTGGGTGAATGTCTGTATCCGTCTGTCTGTTGCTGTGTAAGTGGCTGCATGTGTTTGTGAATAGCTAAATGAGTGTCTATATGAGTTATTGAATGCTTGTCTGAGTATCTGTATGGGTGCCTGAGTGTTTGTGTGGGAGGGGTGTGTGCAACTCTGTGCATAGATGTGTGAGTGGGTAATTCACTGGGTGGATGGTTTCAAGAGTGCATCTGTGATAGACTGTATGGGTGGGTAAGTGTGTGTAAGAGTGTGTTAGTGAGTGAATGTATGTCCCAGTGGTACATGTGTGAGTAACTACATATGTGAAAGGCAGTATATATGTGTGTTGGAGTATATAAATAGCTATAAGCAAGAGTGAGTGATTGTGATAGTGGCTGTATGGATGAGTGTGTGCTTGTATCAGTGATTGTATAAGAGCGTAACAATGTGCTACTATTTGTATGAGTAAGTGAGCTGGTGTGTGTATAACTGTATAGGTAAGTAAATGGCAGTGTGTTTAATTATTTGCATGACTGACTAGGTGTCTGAGTATCTCTATGGATGAGTGGCGTTGTTTGAGTGTCTATATAGGAGTAAGAGTGCATATGATAGTCCTGTACTGAGTGACCGTAAGTATGAGTTACTGTACGGGTGAGTGAGTGGATGTGTGTGTGTAGACCTAAGAATCAGTGAGTGGGTATGTAGTTATTGGTGTTGGAGTGTCTATGGTTTTGCGAATGGCAGTCTGTAATTTAGAGTGGGTGTATCAATGATTATATTAGGGTGTGAGGAGGTGCATCAGATTATCACGTGGATGATGTCATCAGTGATGTCATTTGAGATGTCATCAGTGATGTCATCAGTGATGTCACTGACCATGTCATGAGTGATGTAATATGTGACGTCATCAGCAGTGCATTGCGGAGCGCGAGTTATAGTTAGCTGAACTAACTATAACGGGGGAATTTCACGGGTTTTGTACGAGTGCAATGTCCAAGTAACTATAACTGTCCCTAAAACCTATGGTTTTTTCAGTGAATTTCAAAGGTTTTTTAAATGCTAATTTGTAACTATAACGTGTCTGAAACCTATGGTTTTTTCAGTGAATTTCAAAGGTTTTTTAAATGCTAATTTGTAACTATAACGTGTCTGAAACCTATGGTTTTTTCAGTGAATTTCAAAGGTTTTTAAATGCTAATTTCTAACTATAACGTGCCTGATACCTACGGTTTTTTCAGTGAATTTCAAAGGTTTTGTAAATGACAATTTTTAAATGTATTAATTGTTATATTAATTTTTTTCATACTGATTTACTACATTTTTAGAAACAATTTTTTTTTACATATTTTACTTTTTAAATTACATTGTAATTACATTATACATTACATTACAAAAAATACTTTCTCAGAATGAATTACTTTAGTTTAAATACTTTGCACATAGGCAATAGACTTTTAAGTACAGTAGTTACAGTTGTTGCAATGGGCAACACATTTTCAAACACAATGCAACATTCAGCTCAATGTGAATTTCTAGTTAAATGCAATTAGTTACTTTATGGATTACTTTTCTAACCACAGGACTGGATCCTAGATTCAGTCCTGGTACATCTCCTGTAAACAGTTGAGTAAAAGCGTTTTGGTTACAGTCGTGATTTTTAAGGAATATTATTGTATTTTAAAAGTTGACACTTAGAAACTTTTTCTCATAGAATCACCAATGTTATCCTATGGAAGGAAATTCACTTAGCAGGTAAAAACTGTTATCGTTACTTTTTCTTACTCAGTGTTGGATCCTGGATCCAGCACTGGTGCATCTCCTGTAAACAGTTGAAAGAATGCGTTTAAGTCATACAGGTGATTTTTAAGGAATATTTGTAGTTTGTAAAAATCAACACTTTGAAACTTTTTGCTGAAAACCAGACAATGGATTCCTATGGAAGAAAATATAAGTTACTGGTAAGTACGGTTAAAATTACTTTTCAGGGTCAGTGCTGGGCTAAAAGATGCAGCACTGGGTTCTCTCCTGATAACAGGTGAGTAAATCGGAATTCGTATTTCGGCTGATTTTAGAGGAATATTTGTATGTTTCAAAACTCCACACTTAGAAGAATTTCCAAGTGAAACCAGTCAATGTTAGCCTATGGAAGGAAATTCAAGTTACTGGTAAGTACGGTTAAAATTACTTTTCAGGATTAGTACTGGGCTGAAAGATGCAGCACTGAGGTCTCTCCTGATAACAGGTGAGTAAATCGGAATTCGTATTTCGGCTGATTTTAGAGGAATATTTTAAAGTTCCAAAACTCCACACTTAGAAGAATTTCCAAGTGAAACCAGTCAATGTTAGCCTATGAAGGAAATTCAAGTTACCGGTAAGTACGGTTAAAATTACTTTTCAGGACCAGTACTGGGCTGAAAGATGCAGCACTGAGGTCTCTCCTGATAACAGGTGAGTAAATCGGAATTCGTATTTCGGCTGATTTTAGAGGAATATTTTAAAGTTCCAAAACTCCACACTTAGAAGAATTTCCAAGTGAAACCAGTCAATGTTAGCCTATGGAAGGAAATTCAAGTTACTGGTAAGTACGGTTAAAATTACTTTTCAGGACCAGTACTGGGCTGAAAGATACAGCACTGAGGTCTCTCCTGATAACAGGTGAGTAAATCGGAATTCGTATTTCGGATGATTTTAGAAGAATATTTGCACTATGTGAAGGGAGGGGGCGGGGCCTGAGGTGACATCTGTGCAAACGCGCCCCGTGGTGCGTTTTAAGTTGGGGGATTAAGTCCCCTTGAATCCTGAGGGTCCCTAGGGGCCAACTAGCCCACCAGGAACCTCCAATATGCGCCAGGGGGCTGCGTTGCAGAGACGTGTAGAGAGGCCACACCCCTTTTACACCTCTCTGCAACGCAGCTCTGTGGCGCTTTCTGGATGTACCTGTTGGGCTAGTTGGCCCCAGGGACCCTCAGGATTGAAGAGGATTTAATTCCCCATCTTAAAACGCGCCACGGGGCCTGTTTGCACACATGTCACCTGAAGCCCCGCCCCTCTCTTCACCACTGTGCAAACGCGCCCCGTGGCGCGTTTTAAGTTGGGGATTAAGTCCCTTGAATCCTGAGGGTCCCCGGAGTCCAACTAGCCCACCATATACTCTCCAAAAGCGCCACAGAGCTGCGTTGCAGAGAGGTGTAAAAGGGGTGTGGCCTCTCTACACGTCTCTGCAACGCAGCCCCTGGCGCATATTGGAGGTTCCTGGTGGGCTAGTTGGCCCCCAGGGACCCCCAGTATTCAAGGGAATTGTTCCCCTCTGCAAACGCGCCAGGGCGCGTTTGCAGAGTGGTGAAGGAAGGGGCGGGGCCTGCGGGCCCGATCGTTTTAAAATATATTTTTTGTCCCCTGAAGGGGGGCTGTGTGGCCCCCTTCCTTTTTCCTGTTTTTGGGCCCTGGGGACCCCATCCCCCAGGGCCTTACCCCTTTTTTAAATTTAATTTTATTTAAAAAAAACGGGAAGGGGCCGCGTGGCCCCCTTCCCTGGGCCTGTATTGGCCCCGGGACCCCATCCCCGGGGCATGGCCTTTTTTTATTTTCTTGGGAGGGGGCTGCGTGGCCCCCCTCCTCAGGCCATTTAAGGCCCCGGGGACCCCATCCCCGGGGCCGGCCTTTCCATTTTTTTTTTCTTTTTGGGGAGGGGGCCGCGTGGCCCCCTCCTGGGCCACTACTTGCCCCGGGGACCCCATCCCCCGGGGCTGGCCCTCTCCGTTGGGGACTGTGGGGGTCCCCAATCCCCCACAGTCCCGCCGGCTCCCCACGTCCCTTGGGAGCCGGCATTGCTGTTCCACATGGGGAGCAGCTGACATGCTGCTCCCCATGTGGAAAAGCAATCTGCGTTGGATATTGGAAGAGAGAGCAGGTTTCCTGCTCTCTCTTCCAATATCCAAAGCAAGTTTGCAATGACAGGACGGGAGCCGCGAGGCTCCCGTCCTGTCATTGCAAACAGCAGTGTCCCGGGGTAGGCACCCGGGACACTGCAGGAGCCGGCCCTGGGGGTGGCGGTCCCCAGGGCCATCAAGGGCTCCAGGAGGGGGCCGCGCGGCCCCCCTCCCTACATCAGCACAGCCCCGGCCGGGGAGGTGGTGGTCCCCGAGGCTTCGGGGGTCCAAAACGGACCCCCATTTTAATTTGTTAGTGCCCCGGGGAGGTGGCGGTCCCGGGGTGTGTGGGGGGCTGGAGCCCCCACACAGGTTGTTTAATTTAAAAAAAAAAGCCCCGGGGAGGTGGTGGTCCCGGGGCTGCGGGAGGGCTCAGAGCCCTCCCGCACCATTTAAAAAAAGCCCCGGGGGTGGCAGTCCCCGGGCTTGGGGGCCCCTTGAGGCCCCCCACACATAAAATTAAACCCCCACCATGCCCCCGGGACTTGGGCCACCCGGGGGCAAATACATCCGAGCGCGGGAGACCGCGCTTCGATTTTTTTTCGGCAGGATTCGCGCACCCTGAGCGCATCCTGCCGATTTTTAAAAAAATTATTATTTTTTGCCCAGGGGTCCTTGTGGGACCCCTGAGCAAACCTAGGGGGTCAGGGTGTTTCTACCCTGCCCCTTTGTGCGCTTTGCGCACTTGTTTCTGTCCCTCGGTTCTACCGAGGGACAAAATGGCTGCCAACATTTCCTGAATCGGAATGTTGACAGCCAGCTGACAGCCAATTAACATGCAGCTCGTGATCGGGACGGTGCGCGCAGGGTGCGCTGAGGGTACGCGGACCCTACTCGGCCATAGATATCACTAACTTTTTACTTTTCATTTTCTCAGCAACTACTGAACGGATTTACACCATTTAACAAAAAGGGTTCTTTCTGAACCAAGAACTACCTCTTTGCCAAATTTGGTGTAATTCCGTTCAGCAGTTCGGGCTGTAGCCGTGTCTAAAGTTTCCTATGGAAAAGTGCATGGGGAAAACACGTTTTGGGACCCCCCTTTTTCTCGGCCCCCGCTTGACGAATCCCCCGAGACTTTCAGGGTAGGAGCGGACCGGAGCGGGCCACAAAGTTTGAAAATTTCGCGAAGATACGTCAACCGGCAAGAGAGTTATTTCAAATAGAATGTCGCGGATTTCCTATGGATAATAGGTTGTAACTATAACTATCTACTGGCGACCGCCAGTAGATAATATATATATATATATATATATATATATATATATATATATATATATATATATATATATATATATATAAAATACTGTGTGCAGCATCAGTGTACCAAAAATATGGGAAAACTAAATTTGTTTGATTATTACCATTGTGAAGTCAAAAAAAGTAGAAAAGGCCAGGCTCAAACTATGGATTTTATGTATAAAGAACACTCTACATTTTTTCGTGCTTGTTAAGAGAGATAAAGAGAAGACTGAAGTACATGAACTCCTTTTAGTCTTGCTATGAATGAAAGTGATACAGATCAACAACACCAACCTTGGCACTCTGGAAAGGCAGACTAAACAGAACACAGGCTTTTGTTTTCAGTTGTTTTTCCTTAACACCCACTCAGCTGCAATACATGGGTACATTGTGAACTGATTTGGAAAGAGGGAACTTTGGGCATTGAGATAATGGTATATTAATCAAAAATGGCATGTGTGCGGCAATGCTAGCAAATATTTGTGGATTTGGGGTAATCTAATTCCTTTATCATAAGGGAAAGAGAAAGCAGAAAAGCACAGGTTTGAACAAGGGGCCTCACATACTGCTGTTGTGCTACGTCCGTGTGTGTGTTCTGAAAATGATAAAACACAGCTTTATTATTTAAAAAAGGCACTGACAAACATAGAATTGAAACCAGATGCCTTGCACATGGGAACCATACACGCTGCCGCTGTGCTATCCCTGTGTGTGCTCCACAATGTAATAAAAATACAGCTAAAGCAGATGAATTGCCTTAGGCACCACACGACTGCTGAGAAAGTTCTCTGTTGTGCCAAAAGGTGCAGCTGCCTTAATGTTTACAGTTGCTCTCAGGACCAAGACCGTCCAACAGGAACATCAAGGGAGTCATGGGGCACTCTAAATGGAATATGTAACGGGCGGGAGCAACCAGGGAAGGCTTTAGGGCGCTGCAACTGGTGCAGCTGCACAGGGCGCTGACCTGGGGGGGGACTGACCTCAGGAGTGTTTGTGTTTAGCAATAACTTACAATTTAAAAGCGTCTGCTGCAGAGTTCCTTGTGCATACAGCTTTCAGGCAGCAATACAAATGTCAAGATTGCTCTTGTAATTAATAATCCTGAAAGAGAGAGAGCAGTGTCGGCTCGCCGAGGGAGTGGTGTGGGTCGGTGGGGCAGGTTGGGGGAGGGGCAGGGTGGGGGGGGTAGTGGACTCAGACGTAAGACGGACAGAACTCCCTCTGAGTTCTGTCCGTCGTGTGTCCGAGTTCACCACCCCCCCACCCCACATCCCCTCACCACTCCCTCGGCGAGCCGCCACTGAGAGAGAGACATCAGAGTTTTGTCTAGTGGCAGTTTTGACTCGCCATAAAGCAGATCAGAGGGTTAATATGCCTGCTGCAAAGAACAGATCTGCATTTTCTGTGGATAGCTGAGTGAATTAGTAAAACCAGCCTTTGCCAGTGCCTTAAAACAAATTAAATGTATGTCAAAGAGGGGCTGTGGACAGATGAGGGGCACTTTTGCCGAGTGGTAGTGAGGGAATCCGAGGAGGAGGTCATGGGGAGGCGCCAAAAAGTATTGTCTCACCAGGCACCACCAACTCTAAAGCCGGCCCTGTGAATAGCAATAAGTCACTGGCGGCTACTTTACTTGACCAGTACAGAATGTCAGGAGGGCAAAAAACATGTCCAAGAGCCTTTTGTGGGCTCAACTAAAATGTAAACAGCACTACACACAACCCACGGCTAAAGGAGCCTGTCCACAGCAAGCCAATGGTTGAAGAAGACTAGCCTGAAGCTTCTTTTGGTATATTGCGTGTTTTATATTGTCTGTTATTTTTTGTTTGTTATGTGAAGGTTGAGTGCGGACTTGAGGTCTTTCCACATAGCAAAAGCTGTCTGCAGTAAGAACCAAAAAACGAATGCATGTCTGTTAGACTAACAGCGCAACACACGTCCTCCATCAATCAGGTTAATTTAATTGCTATTGCAGAATTAAAAGCCAAGGACAGGAGGGTCTGATGCTGACACATCCTAGAAAAGGTTTAGAAATGTTTTAAGCTCTGATGAAGCCTGTCTGGGCTGGAAAGGAAAGATAAACTCTGCAGAGAGCCACTGCGGCATGTAGAAGTTGTTAAAATGTCTCCCAGGACTATTTATTGTTTTGCTTCAGCTAGAATAATGTACGTAGCTATTAAATAAATACCGGCGTCAAACACACTTAATAAATTAATTTCCTTTCTTGATCAACAACATTATTTATCCAGAATGATTAATTGTGTGTTTGCTTACTCCTTGTAGTCCTTTGACCCCATCCTCAAGAAACAAAGCTAATAAGAGACTGAAGAAAAGTCTGCCTCTATTATGGGTAATACATGTGTGTGTGATACACAATATTATTTCACATTTGCAAATAAATTATGTTTTTAGAATATTGTGGGTTGTATGATATCCGAATAGTTTGACAAAATCATCAAAACTCAAAAGAAAATGATTTCTGGGGCATTTATTCAACACTATGTGTAACAAACCAGCCACTCACATGTTCATAAATACATCAATAAGAACAATCATTGGAAAAGTCAATCAATGCTGTTTGGTTGCCGCTATCGGCTTACCCAATGCTGGAAGCTTTTAAAATTCACAGGCTTTGGAAAAGGCAACAGCGATGAACATCCACCTTGACAGTGTATTTGTTATACTTTCTAAATGGCTGCAATCTTGTGTGACACAATGTGACATGAGGAGGCATTGCAGTGAACTTGAGAGTATAGAAAATAACGATTTCATAGTTTCCAGATGGTGGCCACATTTTGCCACACTCCACTACTTTAATGCAAAATCTTGACCATCTTGAAAGCGTAATAAAAGCACTTGCACAGTGGCCAGTTGGTAAAAGTGCCTTTTTTGCGTGTTCACCCTAATTGCTATTTGGCTTTATGATACTGGTTTCTTAACTCTGCTGTTCAGTGCCCAGTGTATGTTCTCAGACCTTTAAAACAACATAAAATTGGCTAACTCCTAATTGACATATTTAGCATCACAGTAAGGTCATAGTATATGGTGCAAGAAATACTACAATGGCATGGAAAAGTCAAATGTGACCTGTGGACTACAGTACATGTTACACCATCCACTATGCTTACAAGTAAAGCATAATTCAGGCCTATCTGTCTGGTCCCACCCCTACATCTTTTAAATCTGTTTGTGAACCTGTCAAAATAAACATTTTTGAAAGGAAGGAACACTGAAGTATTAAACAAATCAACCCTAATTAGGCCTTGTAACCCACAAGGTAGGGTGCAAGTGGCACATTCAAAAATTTAACGCTAACATGTACCTACAGTTATGAGTCCAAAAAGCTGTTTTCACTCTAAAAGGGCTGTAGTTATTCTGTGACAAAACAATAAAGCCAGAATTAAACCAATAACAACTGTCTCCTATGCCCCTAGATAGAATGACAAGTCATAAGTTTCTACAGACTGTGTAGCTAAACTGTGGTCAGGATTTGGTGGTAGGCGTTACAAAAAACCCTTTTTAGAAAAAAACAGAGGGGCCACAACCTTGCGTACTTATGTTGTCACTCCCATTAATAAATGTTGCTCCATCTAGTTAGGGGCTACCTACTCCCTTACTTAAAACAGAGGGATCAGTACCCTTGCACACTTATGTTGTCACTTCCATTAATATATGTAACCCTGTTTAGTTAAGAGTTATCTACATCCTTATTTGAAAGAGAGGGGTCATTACCCTTGCAAACTTATGTTGTCACTACCATTAATACGTTACCCCATTCAGTTAGGAGTTACCTACTCCCAGTCCATTCAGACAATGGTGGACTGTATATACCAAACTCACGGGGGTACAACTATGCAAGTATATATATGGTCACAAATGCAACAAAGAATTTGTGAAATACTATGAGTCTCCTTCTTTGCTTCTTGTGCCAATCTCTCTTTTTTTGTTTTGTCTCTGTCCTCTCACAACTACGTAGGATCTTGAATGCCTTGAGCACCGTGCCAGGTTAGAGTTGAGGCATGACGCCCAATGTTAGCGGGTAAGCCCAACCCCTTTTCCTACATCAATGTTGTGATGTTTTTGCTGGTTATAGATTTCTTAATGATGCCTCACTCTAAATATGGTGGCCGTATTATGTGTGCCAAGGGGCAATGTGAAGCCTTGTTAGGTATCCATTTTCACTGATATGATTTGAAATGACCTAGTATAAATATGTTCACAAACTTGGTGGATTTCATGAAGAAGTAACACATGCTCTTTTTCAGGTAAACTTCCAGTGGATCCCCTCCTGTGGTGTCCTGGTTTTTAATCCTGGGCCAGGGAACACAACAATAAAGAGTTTTGCACACCCTGTAGCTAGTTTTACTAACACATGAATTCTCTATTTGATTTTGTTCTGCTACCCTCATCACATCTAACTCATCTAAGGTATTTATTATACCTCTTCTCAAAACATGCCTGAGCTCCTCCCTCTCAGAGAGGGGGTTGTAGCCTGCATTGTGACTAGGCATCACAGTGCGAGGAGGTTACCCTATGAAGAAGCATGCCACCTTTGGTGTGTGAGGGAAACAGTCCTTTAAAAGGGACACACCACCATTACTAGGTCTTTGTTGTTCTGTTTGTTATAGACCCAGGGGTTCCTTATTGAGGATAGTCCTTATTAGGCATAGGATTGGGGCCTGAGTTTGGCTTTGTATATAGACTATAATATTGCATTCTGAATTTTCATTTTTAGGTTCTTTTTATGTGTAGCATGTATTATGCATTGGCACTTTATCTTTCTTTTTCTTAATCATGATTATGCTTTACCTTGAAGTTGATTGAGATGTTTTATCAGCTTTGTTTAGTTGTATTCTGCACATTGAACTTTTTGATCAATTGGTATGTATCTGCATTAATTGAAGAATGGTTTTATGAATTTACTGTATTCAGGAAGCACAAATAAAAATTATATTTTATGAAGCTGTATCTTTTTCAATAAAAGAAGAAAAGGTGGTCCGCAATGTGTCGGCAGCGGGGCAAGCTGCAATCTGGAACCAAAGCAGGCTGGACAGCGAGTATTTGAGACCAGGGTCCTGGTGCGGTCGTCAACAATGGTGAGTAAGTTCTGAGTGTATGAAGTCTAGAGTCTGTGCCCAGAGAGGCCTTGCCGTCGATGGGATGCTGCTCATTGTCAAACCCGATGAAGCTCTCTTTGTTTGGACTTGGAAACATTTGTGGAAGTAAGATCTCCTTCAGCGGGACGAACCAGCAGGATAGATTCAACCAGCGATTGGATGCCGATGGCTTTGGCTCAAGCGCAGCCCCAGTCTCCCGGAGGGTCTCTGGAGAAAAGTTGCCCAAACGTTTTTCTAGTTTGGACAGTAATAGTACACTCTAACACCAGTCAAGGGTCCAAGAACTGGTGGGGGCACCACTTAGGGGTGAGGACTAACTCCAACAGAGGCAAGCAGTAGGGTCAAGGGCAGGTTCCTCTGGAACTGGACAGCTGGGCAGTTGCAGGGAGCAAAGCCTCTGGAAGCTTTTTGTGTCCCTGTAGCTCAGACAGGAGGTCAGCCACTGACACTTTAAATCACTTCTGGGGTCCTCGGTTCAAGGCAAGCAGGTCCAGTCTTCCTTTAGTTCTTCAAACAGCTGGACAGTCTTTCTTCTGATTCCTCAAAGTCCCAGGAGTGTTCTGAGGAGGGTACTGGGGTGCAATATTAATGCCCTGTGCTAATATGCTAATAACTCCTGCTCACTTTCTAACCAATGGGGTAAAAGTTCCCAGGGGTGACCTACCCACTTTTGCAGAATGTCCTGTGTGTTAACTGTAAACTATCCCACAGTGCCCCTCTTTCCCTAAAACCAACATAGCAGAACCATTTTCCCTAGTCTCCCTGTGCCCACCCAAAGATGTGGCTATGGAAATGGGCAATGCTGTGATCACTCGACCCCTGTTCTGGGGCAGCTTCTCCTCATACTGGGTTTGCAGCCAAGCTGGCTAGCAAGACAAAAGGGACAGACCTAGGGGTGAGCTACATCTGCAAGTGACAGGGTAGGCACCCTTTGTACCTTAGGAAGGGGCTGGGCACAGGCCCCACCAGGCCATCCTGTTCAAGGAAGAAAAACACCTCTCCACACCCATCTCTTTGCCCACTCTTTCCACTGTCTGTGAGCAATCCACATCTTACCACAGGAGTGCCATCAGCAGCCAGGTGACACTGGCAGAAAGGCCTATTTGGTTAAGGCAGGAAAATGACAATTTTCTAAAAGTGTCATTTCTAAAAAAAAGTGATATAATTTCTAGCAGTTTCCAAACTGAAATTAGGCATTATAAGTTGTTATAGTGTAACTCAGTATGTTCCTATGAGAAAGACAGCCTTGCCACTGTGACTTCAAAGGGTTTTCACTGTCAGGACAAGTAAAACATTAAATACCGTGCACCTTGCCTTATGGGCATATAGGACCTACCTTAGGAGGATGCATAAGCATTAAAAGGAAGGCTTATGCCAGGTGAAAATGGCAGTTTAAAACTTCATACCCAAGCTGCAGGGGCAGACCTGGAGAAATGTTGTATGGTGCTACTATAGTGGTGGAACAATAAGTGCTGCAGCGCACTAGTAGCATTTAATTTACAGGCACTGGGCACATGTATTAACATATAGTAGGGACTTATATGTAAATTAAATGAACCAATCAGGAATATGTCAATGTTATCATATATAAAGCGAGAGCACAAGCACGTTGCTGCTGTTTAGCATGATTAAAGTGTGCAGGGTCCTATGGCCAACAAAAATAGGGCCAGCAAAATAAGGCAAACATCTGGGGGAACACCACACAAAAGAAGGCCAGTACCAACATTGGTGAAGTCAGATCATTAACATATATGTAGAAAACATGACTTTTAAAAAGTTCCAATTTGTCTGCATGAATCTCCAATTGGCTAATTATCATGTGCCTGCCAGCAACTAGCCCCTGCCAGTGCTTCCCCTTAACCAGTTGTGACAACTGCTCCTAGAGGAGAAGCAATGGCTTAGGCTTTTTGACAAAGAGAACTGGGTGTGAGGAAGGTGCCAAATATCATCTTGGAGAAAGGCAACTGGAGAGGGATCAGGACTTGAAGCAGACCAAAGTTAGTGTAAATGGAGACCTGGGGAAGAGACACCTTGTGTTCACTGGGCACTCTGTAGCTAGCTTGGCACCAGTCCAGTGGGAGGGGGAGCTGATCCCAGAACCAGTTTGGTGTAGTTGAGTAGAAGGGGTATGCTCATTTTCCTAAGCATACCCTCTTGTTGTGAGGTTCTTTAATTTTGACCCCATCTTACAGTCACCGCCATTTTTGTGTTGCCTTTACACAGGCTGCTCGATGAGCGAAGTGTCTCTGCCCTTTTGGACTGCAACGTGTCAAAAACCCCTCCGTCCTTGTCCTTAAACCAATCTCAGACACCAGCCGGCCTAACTAATCCTTGTCTGGACTACCTAATCCCCGTATCAACTATCTGTTAGCCTTTAGTATTCTCCTCTCGCCATATCTTATCTTCTGGCCTTCGCTATTCTCTCCCTGTGTTTTCCTACTTTGTAACCTTCCTCTTGAAGCATACAGATATGTCCTGCCATTGCAAACACCGAACTATGGGTACCAGTATTGATTAACTTTGGGGGCTGGATAACACACAACATGTAAGCAGAGAGCATTCTGGTGACACAATATCTTGTTTTCAAACTCTCCTGATTGGCTAAAAATTTGTGCGATGGGTGTATGTTTGTACAGATGTATTTCGACGATAAAAGCTTGTGAGCCACGGAGTCAAGTGGCAGTCTCCTGAGAACCTACTTGATGTACTTCTTGGACAACTGTGCTTAGCTGCAGCTAATAAACTTGGTTTTCTACGCCAACAGAGTATTCCGTGTCTCTGTGCAACAAGGCAGGTGAACCCGAAGATTTCAGGCGTGCCCTGCGCCGCCAGGCCCAAAGGCCCGGTTCTTCAATTGGCGCCCGAGCGTGGGGCGGCTTCAGAGGTAGCGTTTGAGCCCAAGGATCGTGAGGAGCCCCGCAGGAAAATTCCAGAGGAGGCGCCCCACACCAGCGACCCCTGTATGTCGAAGAGTGGGCCGATGGTCTTTTGAAGTGTGGCTTCTCCTTTCCCACGGCTGCTGGTGCCTGCTGCCCTGACTGCTGCCCTGCCTTGGTCCCTCTTTTGGTGATGACTGGTATTGCGAGACGTTAGACGGACCTCTGTTGGCGTGAAGAAGACATTTGTTCAGTACTGGTGGGTAGCTCCCACTCCTTTTTGTTTGTTTTTGGGTTCTTAGATTCAAAAATTGCAATTGTCGAAGCCAAGGGGTGAGTACGTTTGTGCTGTTTTGATTAGCCCCTTGTTGTTTGTAGGAAGCTAGTGAAAGTAACGATGCCTGGTTTCAGTAAGTTTAAAAAATGGTGTTGTTTTTGTTGCGATATGGACTCCCGACTGGAGGACTCTTGTCCAATTCCTCCGGCTGGAACTCCTACTTATGAGCTTTACTCTAAACATGGTATAGGCCCCATCACCTTTAATGAAATATGGGTCCGCTATACGAAGAAAGATGGTGTTTACAGTGGCCACATAATGGTAGTTTTGAGCCTGATATTTTAGACAATTTAGAAGCTACTTTGTTTAAAAGAAAAGCCCGGCCGGCTATGTTTGACTCTTTTCGCCTTTGGCGCAAGGAAGCCAAACAGAAAGAAATTAAACAGGCAAAAAGAGATAGGAAAGAAAAAGATATCACTGTCATACAGGCTGCCCAACAGTTTAAAAATAATGAAATAGATCATGCGATAGAGATCTTAGATAGGCAACATCACATGGCGATTGACAAATGTTACCCAGTGCTGCCAACTTCTTCCCCAAATCGCGATGCTGATCCTGAGAAGGATCCTTTAATGTCTCACTTATTACGATCGCCCCCGCCCTATGTACAAGGCGCTAATGCACCCCGCTTTTGTTACCCGTCCAACAACCTGTTATTCTCCCACCAGCTCCAGCTCCTGCACCTCCAACACAGCCCTTTTTGGCACTGCCACTCCCGCCATTTCCTTTGCCTTCAGCTCCCTTGTTTCCAGCTCCTCTGCCTCCGACTTCTTTGCCTCAGTCTTCTTTGCCTTCGACCTCCGCTCCTACCTGTTGCCTCTTCTCCTACTCCGTCTCACTACATTATCTCCTGTTTTTCTGTCAACTTCCCCTTCTATCCGTCAGCGGATGGTTGAGACTGTTTCTGGTCTCTTTTCTCCTCTCTTTGGGTCAGTAAGTCTGACTCCTGTTCTTCCCCGTAGGCAGACCCGTAGTTTACTTCCTGACTCCCAAGAACGAGATACGTTCATGGGTCTTGCTCGCAGGTGGATCCTGAGTGATCTCGAATATACTGTTCGAGATATCATGGATACTTTTGAACAGTGGGATGCCCCTGTACAAAGATTCGTTTTCAATGCCATGTGTGAAATCCTAGGTCAGGAATGGGAGGCCACGGGATTGGGTTTAGCTCCCAAGGGTTTGCTGGATATTAGGACTGATTTTGATAAAGGAATTATTGTGGGTCCTGAGGTTGAGAATGCTATACGGACACTTATTACTTTTAGATCAATGTTCTTTTCCCGGTCTTTGTCTGAACCTGATCCTTCTGTTAGGCGCAAACTGAAACACTATCCTATGCGAGAGGTTCCCCCAGTATGGAGAGAAGAGGTTGCAGCCCAGGGTAATAATCCGCTTATACCGACTCACTTCCAACGTATATGGGTACATGTACCTTGGAAGAGATCTGAGGTGCTGGCCCTTAAACAGTCTTTACCTGACCCCGTAAAAACCCTGCTGGTTACTACAAGGAATTATCTCAGACTGTTGATGCTTGTATTATGAATTTGGCTGACATAGATATGTTAATGGGAAATGTTGTCCCACAACCATTGTGGGCTAGGATTCGGAAAGAGGACCACGCCCAAGAATTAGGAGGTGATTGGAATACTATACTGGCTGCTGATGGGCTCCAAGTGGGTGGTGCTAAACCCGATAATTTAATTGCAGAACTTCCTGGTAGAATAATTACCTTAATGAAAACTATGATGCCCGCTCTGCGAGTTAATTGGGATAAGTTAGCTGCCTGTAAGCAGAAGAAGGATGAGAGTGTCTCTGACTTCTTCACTCGTTTTGAAGGAACGTTTCTTGATCACAGTGGTCAGGATATGAGCACAGAGGGGGACAGCGATTGTTCGTAGATAAATTTGTATTTAATTTGCTTCCCGAGCTCTCTAATAAATTAAAGGATTCCGAAAGTTCATGGGCTGTTTCTTCTTCAGCCCAGATATTGGCTACTGCCCAATATTACGAAAATAGGGATAAGGAGGAGGAGGACAAATTGGATAAAAAGACTAAAGATTTAAAGACGAAGGCTCTTTTACAACAGGCTTATCCTCCTCGTCCTGCTCAGCGCCAGTTTCAGCCGACTCCCCAGTTTCAGAAGGTGTTTCAGAAACCTGAGCCTTTTGTTCCACGGCCTCCACTGGGTCCTAATCAATGTGCCTATTGTAAGGAAGAAGGTCACTTCAAGAATAATTGCCCGATATTATTGCAGCGTGCTGGTGGTACGCCTGGGCCGAGTGGCCGAGGTGGCTTCCAGTCAACACCTAGGGGGAGGGGACGAAGTACCATGTCCCAGGATCAACGTTCCTTTCCGCCGCAAAATTCCATGAATTATTTTGATCAGCAAAATACTCAGTCTGCCCATTATTATAATGACGATTATTATATGGAAGATGAGAATCAGGGTTTCTCTAGCTAGGACAGCCGTGGACAAAGTGAGGGAGTCATTTCAGTTCCAGTGGACCAAAATGGGCCTTATGTTGATGTCGTTGCACTTGGTGTATCAGAACCATTTCTCTTGGATACTGGTGCAACGAAGAGTTCTATCATCCACTCTAAACTCCCTGGGGCACCTTTGTCTGGCTTAACAAATGTTTCTGTAGGATTTTCTGGCGCCCCGGTTCGTAACCCAGTTTCTTGTCTTTTACCTATCTCCATTGGCCCTTATGATTTGGAGGCTCCTCTTATTTTGACAACTGGTTGTGGTGAGAATTTGTTGGGGTTGGACTTGTTAAAGAGATTGTATGCGACACTGCATTGTTCTCCTTCTGGTGTACATCTTACTTTAGGCAAGAGATTAATTTCCCGACATATTTGTCTAGAGACCAACTCCCTTCTGAATTACATTCCCTGCCTACTACTCTTTGGGCTACAGGCCCCAATGATGTTGGTCTCTTGCAGATTCCACCCTATGTTGTCACCCTCAAGTCCAATGTTAGGTTACCTCGCATTCCTCAGTATAGAATTTCGAGTGATGGTGAGAGAGCGCTGATGGCTATCATTTATGATTTGGTTGAGAAAGGTGTGGTTGAAGAGACTAGAGGAAATGTGTGCAATAGTCCTGTTCTGCCTGTCCTTAAACGTACTGACTCTTCCCAGCCACCGGTTTATCGTTTTGTAATCGATCTCCGGGAGGTCAACAAGATCGTTGTACCCCAGTTTCCTGTCGTCCCAGATATCACTGCTTTATTGACAATGATACCTGCCTCAGCTGCCTGGTTTTCGGTCATTGACCTTAAGAATGCTTTCTTTAGCATTCCCATTGCTGAGGGAAGTAGGGATATTTTTGGCTTCTCTTTGGGAGGCCGAAGCTTCCGGTTCAAGCGCGCACCTCAAGGTTATTGTGAAAGTCCCTCCATTTATAGTCAGGCTTTGAAAACTCAGCTCGATGCTTTCACTTTGCCTCCAGGTGCCACCCTTATTCAGTACGTAGATGATCTGCTAGTTGCTGCTGATTCTGAGGAAATTTGTAAACGAGTTACTGTTTCACTGTTGCATCACTTGTCTGACCTTCATCATAAGGTTTCACCCTCTAAATTACAATATTGTTGCCAAGAGGTTACCTACTTAGGTCATCTCTTGTCGAAGGAGGGACGGCGGTTGACCCCAGAAAGAATCCAATCAATTGCACAAATGTCTGTACCTTGCACACAGAGAGAGGTGCGTGCCTTTTTAGGTATTACCTCTTACTGCAGACAATGGATTCCGAATTTTTCTTTGTTAGCAAAACCTTTGTTAGCACTTACCCTTAAAGATACCCCCAACCTCTTCCTTGGACAGAGGAATGTCAGAAAAGTGTTACTGATTTGCGTACTTCCTTGTGTTCTGCTCCTGTGTTGGGTACTCCGGATTACAGCAAACCTTTCACACTTTATGTGCACGAGAGAGAAGGTTGCGCGTTGTCAGTTTTGACACAACAATTTGGTGACAAACAACGCCCGTGTGCTTATTTTTCGGCTACGTTAGACCCTGTAGCTAAAGCATTACCTAGTTGTCTGAAAGCTACAGCAGCAGCAGCAGTTTCTATTCGCCAATATGCTGGATTGGTGCTAGACAATACGCTTATTGTCATGGTGCCACATGCAGTGGATACACTTTTGAACTGGACAAAAACCCAGCATCTTACGAGCGCCCGTTTATCGGGGTATGAGCTGACGCTCTTGGCTAGTCACGTGCACATCAAGCGATGTAATACCCTAAATCCAGCTACATAGTTACCAATCCCAGTAGAGAAAGACATTCAAGAGCAACATGATTGTTTTCTCCGTACAGAGGAGGAGACAAAAGGTAGGATTGATTTAAAAGATACGCCGCTCCTGGACCCGGATGGGATCCTATGGGTGGATGGTTCGTGTTTTAAGCTCCCCAATGGTGAAACGACTGCAGCCTATGCTGTTACCACTTTGCATACGATTGTGGAGACAGCACGCATTAGGCAGAATTCAGCCCAAGCAGCTGAATTGATAGCTCTGACTAGAGCTTGTGTATTGGCCGAAGGGAAGAGAGTGAATGTGTTCACCGACAGCCAATATGCATTTGGGGTGGCCCACAGTTTTGGCCGCCTTTGGAGGGAAAGAGGATTCTTTACCTCACATGGTACTAAAATACAGCATGGTCAGTTAGTGAATGACCTTTTGGAATCACTTGCTTTACCCACTCAGATAGCAATTGTGAAGTGTAGTGCGCATAAAAGGGTCACTGATGATGTGGGTGAAGTGTAGGAAAGTGGGTTTCTGTTGCAGTAACCCCCCCACTTTTTGCCTGATAACTGATGCACTTTTCCTTGGTGTGCCCTGGATCCCTGCCAATCAGGTACCCAGGGCCTGTGTTCCTTCCCTAAAAACTGTACTCAGCCTAAACCCAATTGGCATCTCTGGCCACAGGTAAGCCCCTGGTAAATGGTACCCTAGGTACCCAGGGCACTGTGACCAGAGAAGACCCCTAAGGGCTGCAGCACTTATTGTGCCACCCTTAGAGGCCCTGTACCCTGACACACACACACTGCCCTTGCAGGCTGAGTGTCTTGGTGCAGAACAAAACAGAGAGTCGACATGGCACACATCCCTGTGTGCCATGCCCACAAACACACTGCCCTGGCATACCTCAGTCACCCCTCTAGCTGGGTGCCCTATGCCAGTGGTGAGGGCACAGGTGCATGAGCCCTGTGCCCCTACAGTACCCAGGCCCATTCCTGGGCACTGTAAGTGCAGGGCTGCCATTCCGAGTATATGGTGCTGGGAGGTCGTCAGCACGTACTCCACAGCACCATGATGGCTGCACTGAAGACTGAGAAGTTTGGTATCAAACTCCTCAGCACAGTAAACCCACACTGATGCCAGTGTGGGATTTACTGTAAATGCACGTCAGAGGGCAACTTAGAGTTACCCCCTGAACCTAACCTACAATCCACGTCTTGTCTGAGGGGCTGCCTAGGCTGCCACACAGCAGACATGTTGCTGGACCCCTGGGTAGAGAGCCATCCGCTCTCCCGGGCCTGCAACAATGCACGTCCTGGGTGAGGTGCTAGGCCCCTCCCCCAGGATGGGCAGGGGAAGCTTCAAAGGCATTCCGCCTTTGTGAGCTTCCCAGACCACTTGCTGTACTCAGCAACTGGTCCCCACCGGTTCCTCCCCCATCCTGGTGGGAAGACTGGAGGGAAACACCAAGGGAGGAAAGGGGGTGTGCCACCCTCTGCCAACCCCACCCCTCAGGTGGGGAGGCGAGGTGAAGCACATCTCCGGGCTCTCGCCATCTTGAAGATGGGGAGCCCTGCCCAATCAGGACTAGGCTCCTGCCCCCTCCCACAGGAGAGTGGCAGGATAGGGAGTGTACCCACCCCAGGGCAGGGACCCATTGGTCCCTGCCCTTTACCTACCTGTAACGCCCCTAAATCTAGTATTTAGGGGCACCCTGAACCTTCCTTCCTTAGATTCCCGCAACCTAAGAAGAAAAAGGACGAAAGAAGACGCCCAGCAGAGGAGACTGCAGAGAACAACTGACTTGGCCCCAGCCCTACCGGCCCGTCTGCAGTTTCCAGAGATCCTGCGCCAAAAATAGTCTTGTCCTGCAGCCAGCGACCTCCAGAACCCCAGGGAGGACTGACTGCCTTCAACAAAGACCGGATCTCCTGTGAACAGCAGCTCTGTTCAAAAGAAACACCAAACAAAGACTCCGAGCCTGCTGAGGAGAAAGAAACCCGACGCCTGGAACCACCACTGCACCCGTCGCCTACAGCCCGAGTTCAAGTGGCCCACCGGTCCCAGCGAGGTCCCCCAGCTCTCCAGAGTCCGAGTCCACCGTGGGTTGACCCCTCCAGGACTCCCCGACGTCGCCTGCAGCCTCTGCACGGAGAACCCCCCAACCGCGAGTGGCCCGGTAAGGTGAAATCCGACCTCAAAGACACCCCTGCATCCAGACGCCCTGCGCCCTGGAGAAAGGAACCCGAGGTGCACCTACGTCCCCGAGCCCTCCAACTTACCTGCCCAGCTGTTGGTTCCTCCTGGAAGTCTTCCTGGACCGAGCCTGCAGCTGAAAACCAAAACCGAAAATTTCCATTGAAATCAACAGGGCACCCGACCTCAAAACAGCACTCTGCACCCGGCCGCCCTAGTGCCGCTGAGGGTGCCTCTTTGGTGCTAACTTGGTCCCCAACGTGCCCTGAGCTTAACCCTAGGAGCTTTGCTCCCACAACCCCGTGGCCTGCTTGCCAGCCGCCACCAACCGGAGTCCCCCTATCCTCCATAGGATAACATTGGGCCTCAACACTCTGCACCCGGCCGCCCTAGTGCCGCTGAGGGTGCAACAACAGTGCATCACTGACCCTGGGAGACCCCTGAGTCTAACCCCAGAACCCTAACTCAAAAGACCGATTACTTACCTCGAGACCGATAACTCATTTTTCCTCATAGGATAACATGGACACTTTTTCTTCCAAAAAGTTTCTAAGTGTCGACTTTTGAAAACAAGAATATTCTTTAAAAATCGTACAGACTACCAAAACGTAATTACTTACCTGTTTTAAGTAAATGTCCCAGGGCTGAACCTAGGAGTCCAGCACTGGATTACAAAAGTAACGTTAAAAGTAACTTACCGGCGAATTGAATTTTCTTACATAGGGATCCATTGACTGGTTTTCTGTGAAATTTCTTCTAAGTGTCCACTTTTGAAATACCAAAATATTGCTTAAAAATCACAACAGTAACGAATTCCGAATTACTCACCTACTATCAGGAGAGACCTCAGTACTGCATCTTTTAGTCCAGTACCGACCATGAAAAGTAATTTTTACCGTACTTACCAGTAACTGGAAATTCCTCTCATAGGATATCGTTGCCTGCTTTTTGTTGAAAAGTTTCTAAGTGTCGATTTCTGAATCATACAAATATTCTTTAAAAATCGTACAAACTACAAAAACGTAATTACTTACCTGTTTTAAGTAAATGTCCCAGTGCTGAACCTAGGAGTCCAGCACTGGATTACAAAAGTAACGTAAACATACTTTGCTTGCAAACTGTATTTCCTTCCCTAGGATAACATTGGTAATTTTACCCAGAAAAGTTTCTAAGTGTCAACTTTTGAAATACAGTAATATTCCTCAAAAATCACTACCATAACCAAAACGCTTTTTCTCACCTGTTTACAGGAAGTGTCCCGGGACTGAATCCAAGATCCAGTCCCGTGGTTAGAAAAGTAATCCAAAAAGTAATCTATTGCATTTAACCAGAAATTTCCATTGAGCTCAATGTATAATTGTGTTTAAAATTGTGTTGCATATTGCAACAACTGTAACTATTGCATTCAAAAGTCTATTGCCAATTGAACAGTAGTTAACTAAAGCATCTCATTCTGAGAAAGTATATTTTGACACCCATTGTTGGTTCTAAAATAAAACAACTATATTTTTATATACAAACCATTGGCCTAGAGTTCAGTTCTTGAGTGTGTGGCTTCATTTGCTGACTGAGTGTGTACAACAAATGCTTTACACTGTCCTTCTGATACTGCCTTACTGCTCGACCAAGCTACCACTTTAGAGAGTAAGGTTATATCTAACTTTAGCCTCTGCCAAACCTCTGGGGACTGTGGACTCTGTGCACACTGAACCTTACTTTGGTGCAGTATATACAGAGCCACTTTCTTACATTGGTGGATCAGCGGTGGGATACAAACTTGCATTGTTGGACTACTTGGTTACCATCTGATCACACGACAGAACTCTTAAATTGCCTTTAGAATTCTGATTTTTTCAAATTGGCATTTTTTACCAAATTACTAAAAGTCTTGTTAGGGCCTTGCATAAGTCCCTTTAAAATTGTAGAAAATAAAAAGTCACTATAGTCAAGGGTAGAGGGGTTAGAACTTTTTGTTAGAATGTCTCAAGAAAACAACCCAGCTATTAGTGAAAATAATAATGACATACAGGACATGGTTGAGGAGCTCGACCTCACCCCTTATCTTCATTTGTCTTTCAAAGAGATAAGGTCCTTATGTAAACTTAAAAATATACCAATGGGCCAGCATCCAACCAAACAAGGGCTCCAGGAGCTCCTGGCTGAGTATGCTAAGGCCCACCCCTCTGAGCATGGTGATGACCACGCAGAGGAGGAAAGGAGTGAGGAGGATGGGGATGGTAACCCACCTCCACCACTTCCTAGGGAAGACAGGGTCACTGCACCCTTATTTCCAAGAGTAAACCTCTGGGGACCTAGGGGCCACCTAGGTGGTTCAGGTCCCAGAGAGGACACTGAGGATAGCCTTAGTGAGGAGGACCACCTTTTAGCAAGGTTGGCCAAAGACTGGACCTAGAGACCAGACTCCTGGCTCTAGAGAAGGAAAGACAGGAGATGGGTTTAGCACCCATCAATGGTGGCAGCAATACTAAAACTAAGGATAGGGAGGAAACTTCTGATCCTAAAATCCCCAAAGGGATTGTCCCTAAATTTGAGGAAGGTGATGACATCACCAAATGGTTCACAGCCTTTGAGAGGGCTTGTGAAATAAGAAAAGTAAAGAAACCTCTCTGGGGGCACTCCTGTGGGAACTGTTCTCTGGTAACTGCAGAGACAGGCTTCTGACCCTCTCTGGGCCAGATGCAGGGTCCTATGACCTCATGAAGAATACTCTGATTGAGGGATTTGGGCTCACTACTGAGGAGTATAGAATTAGATTCAGGGGGCTCACAAAACCCAGACCCAGTCCTGGATTGACTTCGTAGACTACTCAGTAAAGACACTGGATGGTTGGTTAGCTGGACATAATGTGCAGGATTTTCCTGGACTTTACAATTTGTTTATGAAGGAACACATACTAAGTAATTGCACAAACGAAAAGTTGCATCAGCATTTGGTAGACCTAGGTCTAATTTCTCCCCAAGAATTGGGAAAGAAGGCAGACCACTGGGTCAGAACAAGGGTAACTAGGACATCCACTGGGGGTGACCAAAAGAAAGGGGTCACAAAGCCTCCCCAGAAGAAAGATAGTGAACCCTTAAGGATAAAAGTAAGGAGTCCCAGGCAGCCCCCCAAAACCTGTCCAGGAGGGTGGGCCCAAAGACACCTCACAAACTAAACCAGGGTACCAAGGTAAGAATTGGGATCCCAACAGAATATGGTGTCACAACTGTCAGAAGTCAGGACACCACACCAAGGACCCTAGCTGTCCTAAAAACAAGATCCCTAGTACAGCCCCAGGGGTGACTAGTGTAGCCCCAGGAGTTGCCAGTGTAGCTCTGGAGGAAGGGTCCTCAGATGAGGAAGTCCTCCTAGCTTTCAACTGGAAAATGGGCCCAAGAGGTAAGCTGGAGATCCCAGAGGGGAGTAGACACTTCCACCGCCTACTGGTGAATGGAATCCCAGCCACTGCCCTGAGAGATACCTGTGCCAGTCACACTGTGGTGCATGACAGGTTGGTACTCCCACACCAGTATGTCCCAGGGGAATCAAGGAGAGTAAGGGCTGTCCCAGGGGGAGTCACTGTTAGGCCTGTGGCTGTAGTGCCCCTAGTCATAGCTGGGTCCCTTAGATGGAGAAAGGTGGTAGTCAGTAAAGACCTCCCCCTTGATTGTCTCCTGGGGAATGACCACTTAGAGGTGGACCTGAGCCAAAGAGAGGCACTGGCCCAATGCCAGGCCTCACCCAAGAAACCTGGGGGGCTCAACCTGCAGTCAGTGCAGCTGAGCCCCAAAAGAGTAAAAAGGAACAGGGTAGGAAAGGTGGGCAACTGTTAGCCACAGTCCCAGAGGGCCAGGGAGATTCTATCCCAGTGAGGGAAAACTCCAGAAGTGGCCCTGGTAAAGCCCCCCTAGCCAACAAGAAGACCTGACTAGTCAGGCAACTGTCCAGCCTGAGTTGGTGGCTCCTCAGCTGGCAGAACAAAGGGTGGAGGAAGGGTGCTCACTACAAAGTTTAGTGACCCCCCACCCTAAAGCAACAGGCAGACAGCCAGGACCCAAAGAGACCTGTAAGATAGCCCCTTCACTTGCCAGACAGGAGCTAAAGGTGTGGTTCTGGGCACTGACAGCTGTCAGCAGCCTCTGCTGGGTGTTAGCCTTCATGGCAGCCCTATCCTTGGCATGGTGGCCTAACCCCTGCCAAATAACAAGCTAGGCCCCTGACCCTATTGGTCATGGTGGGGTTGCTCAAACTGTGGGTGACCTCTGTGGGTAAGCTGGGCTTTGCCCTGGCTAAGTTAGGACTTTGCAGAGGTGGGCACCTCTGAACCCAAACTTAAAAGATGGGGTGAAGACACTAAAGAGCAAGGAGAGGAGCTTTGGGAATTAGGTCCTGAAACTGATGAGGTAGGCCAGCTCCCCAAAGGGACTGACCTGGACAGAAGGATATAAGGCGGAGTAGGCCCTGCAACTTTCAAACCACTTCCCCAACTCTTCCTCGCCTGAAAGACTAGACAGGCTCTCCCAGCGTTGGCTGAGTCTCCTGGCCTTTGGGCTGGGGGGCTTGTGTAGGAAAGTGGGTTTCTGTTGCAGTAACCCCCACTTTTTGCCTGATAACTGATGCACTTTTCCTTGGTGTGCCCTGGATCCCTGCCAATCAGGTACCCAGGGCCTGTGTTCCTTCCCTAAAAACTGTACTCAGCCTAAACCCAATTGGCATCTCTGGCCACAGGTAAGCCCCTGGTAAATGGTACCCTAGGTACCCAGGGCACTGTGACTAGAGAAGACCCCTAAGGGCTGCAGCACTTATTGTGCCACCCTTAGAGGCCCTGTACCCTGACACACACACACTGCCCTTGCAGGCTGAGTGTCTTGGTGCAGAACAAAACAGAGAGTCGACATGGCACACATCCCTGTGTGCCATGCCCACAAACACACTGCCCTGGCATACCTCAGTCACCCCTCTAGCTGGGTGCCCTATGCCAGTGGTGAGGGCACAGGTGCATGAGCCCTGTGCCCCTACAGTACCCAGGCCCATTCCTGGGCACTGTAAGTGCAGGGCTGCCATTCCAGTATATGGTGCTGGGAGGTCGTCAGCACGTACTCCACAGCACCATGATGGCTGCACTGAAGACTGAGAAGTTTGGTATCAAACTCCTCAGCACAGTAAACCCACACTGATGCCAGTGTGGGATTTACTGTAAATGCACGTCAGAGGGCAACTTAGAGTTACCCCCTGAACCTAACCTACAATCCACGTCTTGTCTGAGGGGCTGCCTAGGCTGCCACACAGCAGACATGTTGCTGGACCCCTGCAGAGAGCCATCCGCTCTCCCGGGCCTGCAACAATGCACGTCCTGGGTGAGGTGCTAGGCCCCCTCCCCAGGATGGGCAGGGGAAGCTTCAAAGGCATTCCGCCTTTGTGAGCTTCCCAGACCACTTGCTGTACTCAGCAACTGGTCCCCACCGGTTCCTCCCCATCCTGGTGGGAAGACTGGAGGGAAACACCAAGGGAGGAAAGGGGTGTGCCACCCTCTGCCAACCCCACCCCTCAGGTGGGGGAGGCGAGGTGAAGCACATCTCCGGGCTCTCGCCATCTTGAAGATGGGGAGCCCTGCCCAATCAGGACTAGGCTCCTGCCCCCTCCCACAGGAGAGTGGCAGGATAGGGGTGTACTCACCCCAGGGCAGGGACCCATTGGTCCCTGCCCTTTACCTACCTGTAACGCCCCTAAATCTAGTATTTAGGGGCACCCTGAACCTTCCTTCCTTAGATTCCCGCAACCCTAAGAAGAAAAAGGACGAAAGAAGACGCCCAGCAGAGGAGACTGCAGAGAACAACTGACTTGGCCCCAGCCCTACCGGCCCGTCTGCAGTTTCCAGAGATCCTGCGCCAAAAATAGTCTTGTCCTGCAGCCAGCGACCTCCAGAACCCCAGGGAGGACTGACTGCCTTCAACAAAGACCGGATCTCCTGTGAACAGCAGCTCTGTTCAAAAGAAACACCAAACAAAGACTCCGAGCCTGCTGAGGAGAAAGAAACCCGACGCCTGGAACCACCACTGCACCCGTCGCCTACAGCCCGAGTTCAAGTGGCCCACCGGTCCCAGCGAGGTCCCCCAGCTCTCCAGAGTCCGAGTCCACCGTGGGTTGACCCCTCCAGGACTCCCCGACGTCGCCTGCAGCCTCTGCACGGAGAACCCCCCAACCGCGAGTGGCCCGGTAAGGTGAAATCCGACCTCAAAAGACACCCCTGCATCCAGACGCCCTGCGCCCTGGAGAAAGGAACCCGAGGTGCACCTACGTCCCCGAGCCCTCCAACTTACCTGCCCAGCTGTTGGTTCCTCCTGGAAGTCTTCCTGGACCGAGCCTGCAGCTGAAAACCAAAACCGAAAATTTCCATTGAAATCAACAGGGCACCCGACCTCAAAACAGCACTCTGCACCCGGCCGCCCTAGTGCCGCTGAGGGTGCCCTCTTTGGTGCTAACTTGGTCCCCAACGTGCCCTGAGCTTAACCCTAGGAGCTTTGCTCCCACAACCCCGTGGCCTGCTTGCCAGCCGCCACCAACCGGAGTCCCCCTATCCTCCATAGGATAACATTGGGCCTCAACACTCTGCACCCGGCCGCCCTAGTGCCGCTGAGGGTGCAACAACAGTGCATCACTGACCCTGGGAGACCCTGAGTCTAACCCCCAGAACCCTAACTCAAAAGACCGATTACTTACCTCGAGACCGATAACTCATTTTTCCTCATGGGATAACATGGACACTTTTTCTTCCAAAAAGTTTCTAAGTGTCGACTTTTGAAAACAAGAATATTCTTTAAAAATCGTACAGACTACCAAAACGTAATTACTTACCTGTTTTAAGTAAATGTCCCAGGGCTGAACCTAGGAGTCCAGCACTGGATTACAAAAGTAACGTTAAAAGTAACTTACCGGCGAATTGAATTTTCTTACATAGGGATCCATTGACTGGTTTTCTGTGAAATTTCTTCTAAGTGTCCACTTTTGAAATACCAAAATATTGCTTAAAAATCACAACAGTAACGAATTCCGAATTACTCACCTACTATCAGGAGAGACCTCAGTACTGCATCTTTTAGTCCAGTACCGACCATGAAAAGTAATTTTTACCGTACTTACCAGTAACTGGAAATTCCTCTCATAGGATATCGTTGCCTGCTTTTTGTTGAAAAAGTTTCTAAGTGTCGATTTCTGAATCATACAAATATTCTTTAAAAATCGTACAAACTACAAAAACGTAATTACTTACCTGTTTTAAGTAAATGTCCCAGTGCTGAACCTAGGAGTCCAGCACTGGATTACAAAAGTAACGTAAACATACTTTGCTTGCAAACTGTATTTCCTTCCCTAGGATAACATTGGTAATTTTACCCAGAAAAGTTTCTAAGTGTCAACTTTTGAAATACAGTAATATTCCTCAAAAATCACTACCATAACCAAAACGCTTTTTCTCACCTTTTTACAGGAAGTGTCCGGGACTGAATCCAAGATCCAGTCCCGTGGTTGAAAAGTAATCCAAAAGTAATCTATTGCATTTAACCAGAAATTTCCATTGAGCTCAATGTATAATTGTGTTTAAAATTGTGTTGCATATTGCAACAACTGTAACTATTGCATTCAAAAGTCTATTGCCAATTGAACAGTAGTTAACTAAAGCATCTCATTCTGAGAAAGTATATTTTGACACCCATTGTTGGTTCTAAAATAAAACAACTATATTTTTATATACAAACCATTGGCCTAGAGTTCAGTTCTTGAGTGTGTGGCTTCATTTGCTGACTGAGTGTGTACAACAAATGCTTTACACTGTCCTCTGATACTGCCTTACTGCTCGACCAAGCTACCACTTTAGAGAGTAAGGTTATATCTAACTTTAGCCTCTGCCAAACCTCTGGGGACTGTGGACTCTGTGCACACTGAACCTTACTTTGGTGCAGTATATACAGAGCCACTTTCTTACATGAAGGAAACGCTTTTGCGGATCAGATAGCGAAAGAGACAGCGAGAGATGTGACGAGTCATATGTATGTTGCTGGACCTGCTAGATGGGTCAGTCAAGGAGGAATGTGTGAGGACACAATAGAAAGTGTGAAAATGATTCAGGAAGAGGCTACAGAGAAAGAATTGAGTAAGTGGAGAGATAGTACGGGAATGTTGGATGCGACAGGATGTTGGATAGAATTGTCAGAACACCAACGTTGGCTGTTACCAGACGCCTATGTACTTCCAGTAGTGACTATGGCGCATGGTCCAGCCCACATCAGTGCGAAAGGAATATGCAAGCTTTTGGCTCCGGTATGGCAGAATGCAGGGATTCCTAAATGTGCAGACAATCTTGTTAAACATTGCATTGTTTGTTTGATGCACAACCCAGGAAGAGGGACACCAACCCCAGCAGGCCATTTTGTTCCCCCAACGTATCCTTTTGAGGTAGTGCAGATAGACTACATTCATATGGAGAGATGCAGAAACTTAAAGTATGTCCTTGTGGTGGTATGTGCCTTTTCCAGATGGATAGAGGCCTACCCCCTAAAGGATAATACTGCCTTGTCTACAGCTAAGGTCCTTCTGAAAGAATACTTCCCGAGGTTTGGTTTACCTCGAATTGTCTGGAGTGACAATGGAAGTGAATTCGTGGGTCAAATCATGCAGAAAGTATGTGCAGGTCTTGGGATTAAGCAAAAATTCCACGCGGCAAACCACCCTCAGTCAGCGGGTTTGGTAGAGTGCTATAATGGCACTCTCAAGCTTAAACTTGCAAAGATACAAGCCAGCACAGGTCTTGCCTGGCCCGACGCCTTACCTCTAGCCCTCTTGTCAACTCGAACAACTGTTCATTCTCGTGTGGGACTTAGCCCATATGAGATTGTGTTCGGACGCCCGGCTAATGTCTGGGGTGTCCCTAGACCCAAGAAGTACTCTGACATAGAATACCCAATGTTAATTGACTATTTGCATGACCTCACCACTAAATTGCGTGTTCTCCATCAGCAGGTACAAGACACCTTGCCACAGGCTTCCTCGGATCCTGGGCACACCCTCCAACCTGGCGACTGGGTGTGCCTTAAGAATTTTCAGAGGAAGAGGAATTTGGAGCCTCGCTGGCGGGAGCCAAGACAGGTCCTGCTGACAACACGTACAGCCCTAAAAGTCGTTGGGAAGAAGAACTGGATCCATGGTGTGCACTGCAAAAGGGTACCCTTGCCTTTGCCTTTTGATCAGTGGGTCCGCGAAGGTATAGGTGATTGTGAAGGAGAGAGAGTTCCCCGGTTTGTACCTTTTGGCGATGCACACCTAGAATGGACTCGGACTGAGAAAGAGGACGATGATGTTTTGCAAGAAGCTGTACCATCGCATCTCAGAATAGATACAACTGATCCAGAGACACTTTTTCAAGACCAGACTGTGCCAAACAAGGATAGATACAATCTGAGGCCTAGAGTGGCCAAAGACATTTGAAATTTATTTTTATTTTTCTCCCCTTCGTTCCTAAACTGCATTTTTTTTATTTCTTAGATTGCATTTTTGAATTGTATATATTTTCTTCCTTATGTGATACTGGACTCATCCCATTTTTGCAGGGTCGTGGTAGGAGACTTGGTTTGTGACCTGAGTAGTGGCACTAGGTCTGCAGGACTTGCAGTGTCATAGGACGGCCAATAACCACAACTAAGCGAGATAGGAAGATTGCCACGAGCAACACTTTAGGGATGACTTCCGGTGAATCAGAAATTGATAAAAAAAACAAAATGAAGGAAAAATATTGTAAATTACTATTTAATAGATGTGGCGTAGTATTATGTGTTTTAACTCTGTTATGTGTTTTATTAGCTTGTGTGGGTTGGGTTATTCACACTTTGCAGCCAGCATCTGTACCTATATCTACCTCTCAACCCATACCTTTTCGCACTACTATTTCCCCACACCAATTCTATACGCTACCAGGGCATGAACAAATTAGGAGAATGGAATATCTCAACAATTCATTCATCCAGCTATTACACCAGCATCAATTAGTAATCAATACCACCGATTGTTGGGTTTGTGGACTTTTACCCCATAATACAGATAAAGGAATGCCATATTTAGTTCTACCCTTCTCCCTAAAAGGATCTGCTTGGGCTTACACCTCTATGTTTGCCAATGCCTATGAGAACCAACATCGACATCCTGTTGGTCCGTATAGGGATGGAATTGACGTTAGTCATAATTCACTAATAAAGGGAATAGTGGCTATGTCAAAACATTATAAAACATTTAGTGAATTCCCCACCGACGAGCGACAAGCATACATTGACTGGAATGTGACACATTATGTCACTAGCCTTACAGACAGAGCCAAAAGGAAAGGATCCCCACCTATATATACTGTACCCCACCAAGGTCACCTATGTCTCCAAGCCAATGGTCAAAATCCTAAGGCTCAATTGGGAAAGAGCACTTGTAATATTACATATATCTATACATCCCGAACGTCTCCACCATTGGTAGCATCTCAAGGAACATATTTCGTCTGCCATGACAGAGCCTATACATGGTTACCAGCCGATTTCTCAGGGACTTGTTATATGGCTTTTCTCCTCCCTCCAACATATTCAGCTCCTTCGGGACATCACAAGACAAGGTACGGCAGAGGAGTTATTGCTTTGGAGGACACAGCAGGACAGGAAGGAGGTGACTTCCTTAAAGGATTCCTCCCATTTTGGGGCCCTATGGCCAATAGTAGAAATATCAGACATCTCATTCGGGTAGTTGAGGCAACAATAAATGAAACTGTCGGAGCACTGAGTAATATCACTGCTGAGCTTCAGGCGGATCGCCTTATGACATTACAGAACAGAATGGTGTTAGACATCATTCTCGCAGATCGTGGTGGAGTCTGTACATTGATTGGATCGAGTTGTTGCATTTATATACCTGATAACGCCCCTACAGTATACCAGGCCATCTCTAAATTGCACCACATGCTGAGTCCATCCACCAGGACGAAGGAAATTGGTCTCTGATGGGATGGTTTTGGGAACTACTGTCCACATGGGGATGGAAGGTATTGACCTTTGTTGGAGTAGTTTTGGCCATCATCTTCTCGTGTTGCCTTTGTTTACAATGTGGCCCCGCAATATGTGGTCTTTGTGCTATTATGTGTGTCCCAAGACCCATGCCACAGAAAACGGAGAATATGAAGATGAAGATGATGTTGCAGTAACAGCTTGACGACTTCATGACCATCGACATTGATTCAGATTAGCGTGAGTCTTTGTGTATTGCCTGCGTAATGGCAAAAGGAGGGTCTGAGGTTCTTTAATTTTGACCCCATCTTACAGTCACCGCCATTTTTGTGTTGCCTTTACACAGGCTGCTCGATGAGCGAAGTGTCTCTGCCCTTTTGGACTGCAACGTGTCAAAAACCCCTCCGTCCTTGTCCTTAAACCAATCTCAGACACCAGCCGGCCTAACTAATCCTTGTCTGGACTACCTAATCCCCGTATCAACTATCTGTTAGCCTTTAGTATTCTCCTCTCGCCATATCTTATCTTCTGGCCTTCGCTATTCTCTCCCTGTGTTTTCCTACTTTGTAACCTTCCTCTTGAAGCATACAGATATGTCCTGCCATTGCAAACACCGAACTATGGGTACCAGTATTGATTAACTTTGGGGGCTGGATAACACACAACATGTAAGCAGAGAGCATTCTGGTGACACAATATCTTGTTTTCAAACTCTCCTGATTGGCTAAAAATTTGTGCGATGGGTGTATGTTTGTACAGATGTATTTCGACGATAAAAGCTTGTGAGCCACGGAGTCAAGTAGCAGTCTCCTGAGAACCTACTTGATGTACTTCTTGGACAACTGTGCTTAGCTGCAGCTAATAAACTTGGTTTTCTACGCCAACAGAGTATTCCGTGTCTCTGTGCAACAAGGCAGGTGAACCCGAAGATTTCAGGCGTGCCCTGCGCCGCCAGGCCCAAAGGCCCGGTTCTTCAGTTGGTACAGCAGCAGCCTTCAAGGGCTGAAGTGCTGACATCTTGGATTTTCCTCAGACGAGTGCTCTGTAAGATAGTTTGCAGTAAGGCAAAGAAAATATTCTGAAAAAGGTGGAAGTGTTGCCCTTGGGAATGTTTTTCAGTTGGTTAGGAAGTGGCGAGGAGTCACCATCACCCACTATCTAATGAATCCTACAAAAATGGCATCTCACCTACAGCTAATCAGAAAACTCTCTGGACCTATGGATGAACATAAGAGGACTGGACTTGTTGTTTGAGACCTGTGTAGAAACCTGAAGGGCGGGACCCTCTCTGACTTTTACCCAGGACTAAGAAGTGGACTCCAAGCGTCAGATGAAATGTGTGGCTACAGGGATACAACAAGCTGCAGGAGGTATCTTTTCTGAAATGCCCAGCTGACCAGTAGCAACAGGACCCAGATTGACTCCTGCTTGTGGCCTCTGTTGGAGTGAGTCCTGCCCCCAACATGCACTGCCTGAGGTCCTAGGAGCCTCAGGTGTGACCAAGAGAAGCTGCTACAGGAAGTCTGAAAAGTTGGGACTTAGAAAGGTTTTGGACTTCCAAGACCTGCAGAGCATCTTTGGGAGCTTGCAGAATAGGTGTCCAATTTTAAGTGGAGTTTGACAGATAGAGCTTTTTCGTGGCACCACTGCAGGATTTTAAGCTCCATAAAAAGACTTAGAAATATTGACTGGGCAAAGACTCTAAAAGTATCCAGCTGATGCAGGAACAAAATTAAAACTTCTCCTGCCTAGAGCTAGGCCTGGGTGAAATTTAAATTACGCCTGCAACAAATTGCGTAATTTGGGGAATTTCCGTGTATTCTTGTTACACGAAACCCTCGAAATTATGCCATTACACACCATTCATTGTACAAAATTTGCAGCAAATGCACCATTCGCAGGCATGGGAATAACAGAATGAGAGCATCTATTTTTGCACATTTTTAGGTCAAAATGCACTTGTGCATCAAAAACTGACACAAGGATGTATTTTGCTCTAAAATATAGTGTGAAATGACAGATTTGCTTTTCATGTAATTTTGCTGAAATTTCACTGCTTTTGCACACCTCTATTCAGAGCTTCTCCCTCCAAAACCAACAGCTTCACCAGGTCTGTGTCCAGCTGGTATCTGACTTCAAAAAGACTTAATCAAATACAATTCCAACCCTGCTGAAAGATTGTGACTTCTATTTCAGAAACTATGTCAGGAGGTAAAATGTTTGATTGGGACAACCCATTCGGTGTATCCAATCTGCACTCTTTCGCGGTTGGCTTGAAATCGTGTCTAGCTTCCTGTCAACAGCAAATAGGGAGTTCTGATTTGGTGCTTTACTTTTTCTTATCACTTTATGCTTTAACTTTTTAAAAAGTCATATCTCTGGTTCCTCTTAATGGATTTTTGTAATTTTAGTGTCATTTTGTTCCTTCAATTATTCTCTACTTTTAGAAATTGGTTATGAAATTTCTATTGTGTGGTGTTTTAACTTCTTGCTTTGTTACAGCAAAATACTTTACACATTTAAGTGTGTTCTGTGCCATAGCTAGAAGGCCCAGGTTTAATTTTGTGTTTTACTGTGACAAGTTTGTGGCCTTTCTCTTTGTGGTTGACTCCCATCTATCTGGATTAATAACCCTCTTTCTTATATCCAGGCACCACTATTGGTTTACCAATGTTGGCTCATTTTAAAAGCATCCAACAGTAGCGACAGCTAACGTGGTGCAGGAGAGGGGCAGCAGGAGAGAAAAGACTACTTTGCAAAAAGGGCCCCAAAGGCACAGCACAATGCTGTGGGGCTACATCCAGAGAATCATCAAGTCATTCATTGTGTGCATGGTCTGCCATGGAGGAGCAAGAGAGGCAGGAGAGAGGTGGACTAAGGCAGAGAGTGGCAATGGAGGTCAGAGCGAAAGTGCAGTGCTCAGTATCACATTGTTGGTAATGGCCCTTTTTGCAGGGTTATCCCCAAACCTTTTGCTTCTTCCTCCTATTTTTTCCTGACCTGCTATTGTTGGTTTTATGACTCTGGGCACTTTACCACTGCTATTCAGTGCTAAAGTGCATATGCTCTCTGTGAAATTTGTATTATGGATTGGGGTTTCCACTATTGGCATATTTGGTTTAGTGGTAAGCCCCTAGTAAAGTGCTCTGAGTGTGCCAGGGCCTGTAAATCAAATGCTACTAGTGGGCCTGCAGCACTGATTGTGCCACCCACATGAGTAGCACTGAAAGTGTAACTCAGACCTGCCACTGCAGGGTATGCATGCAGTTTGTAACTGCCATGTCGACTTGGCAAGTGCACCCACTTGCCAGGCCCTACCCTTCCCTTTTCTTACTTATTGGTCACCCCTAAGGTAGGCCCAAGGAACCCCTGTGGGCAGGGTGCAGTGTATGTGAAAGGTAGGACATGCCCTGATGTGTGTGGCATGTCCTGATAGTGAAATACTGCCAATTTCGTTTTTCACTATTGAAAGGCTATCTGGCCTAAAGGAAAGCATTGGAGTTCATTTATAACATCTTATAAATATAACTTCCCATTGGGACCAGATAGGAAAATAAAGTTTAGTATGCCTGTACTCAGAATCTAAAGATGCATCTTTTAGTAAAGGTGATTTTTACATTCTGTGTTTGAAAATACCACTTTTAGAAAGTAGGTATTTTCTTGCTTAGCCATCCTGTGTGCCTCTGCTAGGATGTGTATTGACTGTTTGGCTTTGGAGTGACAGGGGCTGGGGAGGTGCATTCTCTCAGACGGCCACCGGGGGAGGGGGGTGATGTGTGTCCTGCCTTCTCTGAATGAGTCAGGGCTGGGCTGAATAGACTTGGGCTGCATTCAGAGTAGTGGGAGGAGTTTTCACTAGCACCTGAATAGGCCCGGTCTGCATTTAGAGTGGTGGGAGGAGATTTCCCTTGCAACTGAATAGGCCCTGTCTGCCTTGGACAATGCTGTCTCCACCTCCTGCCAGGAAGCTGGGCCAGAGAGGACAGAACTGGTTTTGGCTTAGCACAGACACTCTCTGCCTCCAGAGAACAAAGGATTTTGCTATTTAAAAATTTGGGCCCAGACCCCAGAGAATCAGATTACTGCTGAACTAAGGAACCTGCCAGGAAGAAGGTCAGGAGGAACTGCCACTTTGCTGCATGCTCTGCTGTGTTGGACTGCTGCTTGCTGCTTCTGTCTTGGGCAGGGAAAGGACTGGAGTGTACTTTCATCATCCTGCTGTTAGAGGTTTCTCCAAGCGCTTGAAGTAGAGCTTGCCTCCTGTTGGAAGTATCAGGGATAGAAAAGACTTCAGAGAACTCTTTTGGGCCAAGAAGACTGCCAAGAAGAAGAGCTGGAGAAGCTGTGAGGAGGAACTACCACTTTGCTGAGTGCTTTGCTGTGTTGGCCTGCAGTGGCTGCTTCAGCCTTGGGCAGTGAAAGGACTGGACTGAACATTCTGCAACTTCCTTTTAGTGAGTTTTTTCAAAGCTTGAGGTAGAGCTTTCCACCTGTTCAAGAAGTCTCAGGAACAGCAAAGACTTCAAGATCTTCTGCCATCAGCAGTGGGGACTGTGTGTTTTGCGCGGCAACAGAAGAAAAAGCAACCCGACGCCGTCTACGACACTGCTGCCGACTCTGTGTCCTGAATGCACCACAGAGGGCACCGCAGCACGCCGCACCGCAACCCTGGTCTCACTGATGATGCCACCCGATGCCGCCACTGAGCCGCTGCTTGCACCGCGACCTGTGGGCACCGCACTTCGCCCCGCCTCACTTCACGGTGCCGCCTTGGTACCCACGATGCCGCCGCTCCCCGCCGACATCGACGTCGCTGTTTGCATTGTGGTTCGAGGGAACCACTCGTAAATTACACGAAGCACCGTACTCATCCCGCACCGCAGCCTTGGCCCACCAACGCTGGCGCCATCGACTCCAGTTCGTCAGCCAATGACTGCGCCTCAGCAACGACAACACCGCTGCTTGCACCGTGACCTGCCAGCACCGCGACGAGCACTGCATCACTTTGCACTGCAGCCCTGGTCTACCTGCACCGTAACCTGAGGGCACCGCAAGCCACGCCACTGCACTTCACCCCGCAGCCCCAACGCCTGCCGGCACTCCCGACTTCAACCGCAAGGAGTTTGATCTGCAACACGTGTGACTTCAAGGGCCCAACGTCTCCTGCATCAACCTCCAGAACCGACGCCGGCCCTTCAGGGCTCATCGAGAGGTCGCCAAGGCCCTTATTTTCTGAAGGTACAGTATTGCGGGTCTTCCCTGTTTTACTGTTGGTTATGTGCAACTGCTTTACACACTGCCTCTAAGATAAGCCTGACTGCTCGTGCCAAGCCACCAAGGGGGTGAGCAGGGGTTATTTTAGGAGTGTAACTCCCTTATCCTGACTAAAAAGGAAGGGTCCCTACTTGGACAAAGGTGCAAACCCTTGCCAACTAGAGACCCCCATTTCAAACACACATACATAAGGAAAGAGACGGGTTGGGGTGGTTGAGGGACCAAGGAAAGAAGGAGAGTGCTTTATATTCACACTCAACAGCATGAAGGAGCGGGATATACACTCTGATAAAGGAATAAATGAGAAAAGAAATGAAGAAAAAAAATGTTAATAGTTCCAATATAGAGGTGAAAGGATAAACTAATATCTATATAGAAAAACCCGGTGTATGCAATCTACACAATGAAAATAATAGTTGAGATGATTGTGATAAAGCTAGGCACAAAGTGTATGGGAAAAAAGGGTATATTCAAAGATTATGTTCTTTTATTTATTATTATATGAATGTATCAAAATATAATGGATGTCAAAGACATGTTCATATTATACACAATATCATTAGGCAAAACCGCCCATAACTTTACATTCATCCGACATTCGCATCAACAGTCGAAACAACACATACATGCAGAGAGCAAACTTAATCAAATATGACCAAAGACAATACATACAATACAGATAATATCAGAAATATACATTAATTGATATTGGTAGAGTCTTGTTGGCAAGAATAATATTTAGTTGTGACTAGTTGAAATGATCCTTCCAAGTTCATCTATGCGTGTTTTGGCCATGGGACCGCGGTAGCCTTATCCATAGCACAGCGATACAAAGCAGCAACGGGTCCAACTCTGTCTCACTATTCACGGGTGGGCCCTTATCTTTGTTATTCACTATGTGTGCAACTAGAAGCTTATCACTAACCTGGAGTGTTCTGGCCCTCCGCCCAGAAGGTTCTTTAATCTGCTGCCGCATCGTGTAATGCGCGCTCCTACCTCTACCTCTTTCAAGTTGAGCACCTTAAGTCCTGCCTTGACCAGGGCTAGTTTCCTCTTCGTTATTTACTATCTGCTGTCTCTTTATCTGGCTTACAGTGGTTGGATACAGTGGTAACTATTGCCTTTCCTGAATGAGACACTCCTGTGCCGAAATGCGCATAGATGAACTTGGAAGAATCATTTCAACTAGCCACAACTAAATGTATTGTTGCTAAAAATATTGTACCCATATCAATTAATGTACATTGCTGATATTATCTGTATTTTATACATTGTCTTTGGTCATATTTGATTAGGTTTGCTCTCTGCTTGTATGCGTTGTTTTTACTGTTGATGTGAATGACGGATGAATGTAAAGTTATGGGCGGTTTTGCCTAATGATATTATCTGTATAATATGAACATGTCTTTTACATCAAATATATTTTGATACATTCATATAATAATAAATAAAAGAATATCATCCTTGAATAAACCCTCATTTCTACTTTTTTCACATACACTTTTCTTTACACTAGAAAGATAAACTAAACCACTTAAAAGTGAGGATGAAAAAGAAAAGCACCAGGGGTGGGACAAGCACAACAGGAATAAAAAAGAAAACTTTTCAATAAAGAGCAGGGAACTAAACCATCCAACCATGAGCAGGAGGCTGACCCAAAGCCCACTCTGTGCCGTATTTATAAATAATAGTTCATTTGTAGAGCGCCTGGCTACCCCAAAAGGTGTGTCCCCACGCTAGAAGCACATCAGCAGGAGTGAGAAGATACCGGACTAGAGTTTGTATAGCCAGGTTTTCAGGCCTCTACGAAAGATTGGTTCAGATTTCTCTGCACGTAGCCAGAACGGGAGTATGTTCCAGTTTTTGGCCGCTAGATAGCCAAATGAGCGAGCGCCCATCCTTGCCTTTCTAATCCTAGGGATCTTGAGTAAATGCGCTCCAGTCGATCTTAGCTGTCGACTAGGATTGTACGGGGTGAGAAAGCCTATGACAGAAGCACATGGCTTTGAAAAGAACCCTCTTCCCAATTGGCAGCCAATGAAGTAAATCAAGGGCGTTCGTCATTGAAGCACGGCTGGGTAGATTGAGAACAAGGCGTGCCGCTGCATTTTGAATTACCTGGAGGCATTTCAGACAGTCTTTTGGCGCACCCAGATATAAGACATTTCCGTAATCAAGTTGCGAGGTCACCAGAGTGTGGACTATGGTTTTCCTTGCTGACACGGGAAGGATGTCTAAGGTTTTTTTTTACATCTTAAGGGTGCTAAAGTATTTCCCTGCCACCTTTCTAGTTTGGGACTCAAACGAGAGTTTCGGGTTCAGCCACACTCCCAGGTTCTTTACCTCAGTTTTGGGTGCAGGGAAAGGCCCCAGTGTCTGAAGCCACCAGGCTGTACCGCAGATAGAGGGGGATTTCCCGACGATCATGACCTCTGTCTTACTACCATTCAATTTAAGGCAGTTGTTAGACATCCATGAGGCCAGATCATTAAGGCAGGAAGAAAACTCCAACGCTGACTCACCAGAGTCTTGCGCCAAGGTCACCACAAGCTGTGTGTCGTCAGCATAGGACACCATAGAGATCTTGTAATTGGCCATGATCTCAGCCAGTGGACCAATATAAAGATTAAAAAGGGTGGAACTCAGAATAGATCCCTGTGGGACCCCTTGACGGAGTGGCAGGATTTTTGATCGATAAGGGTGCTGTGCAATTTGGAAACTACGATCATCCAAGAAAGACCGCATCCACTATATTGCTAACCCATCTAGTCCGCACGCCTGTAGACGCTGAAGAAGTAGCTTATGGGATACCGTGTTGAAGGCGGAACTTAGATCCAACAGGACCAAGGCCACCGTCTGATCGGCATCCACCCGTCTCCGTATAGTCTCTGTTGCAAAAAGAATAGCGAATTCGGTTGAGAAAGATGCTCTGAAACCTGATTGTGTAGGATGTAGAAGGTTGTGTAAGTTGATATGTTCGACTAATTGTTTATTCACAACCTTTTCAGCGATTTTCGATATGTAAGGGGGCAGAGAGATGGGACGGAGATTCTCCAGAAGCTCGGAGTTGGCTGAGGGTTTTTTCTTTAGGGGTATAACAGTTGCGTGTTTTCATTAACTAGGAACCTCTCCACACTTGAAGGATACGTCTATTAGTTATTGTATCTTAGGTATTATCAATTCAATGCCCTCCTTTATTTTGTTGGGTGCCGCTGGATCGGTAGGGGAGCCTGATTTGATTGTTAAAGCCACTTCCTTAAGCTCTATCGCAGGGGGGGCACAAAACTCCCTCAGGGGTGGAAAACCCAGCTCAGTAGGTTTCTCTTTCAGTTCAGTCGGGCCGTTACGGGCTTCCTCCGGGAAGGAGTTATATATACTATATATTTTTTGAAGGAAGAAATCTGCAATCAGATTGCACCGCTCTTGAGAGCTGGTCAGTGTCTGGAGTGTTGTCTCAAGAGATGAGATCTCTTTCAGAGTGGCATACAGTTCCTTGGATGAGTTTTCTGCCATGTCAAAATTCTCCTTGTAATACATAGAGCGCCTCTTTTTGAAAAGTGAGTGGTACTTGTTTTGCGCTGTTTTATAAGCTTCCTTCGATTCTTTAGAGAAGGCTATTCTCCATTTGCGTTCCAGGCGCTTACATCCTTGTTTAGCACTTCTCAGCGCTTTGTTGAACCAGGGCGCTGATTTAGACCCTCTCTTAGGTGTCTTTTTGGTCCAGGGGGCTGCTTCATCCAGTGCTTCCGTGATCCACTTATTTACTGAGGTATTAGCTAGATTAATGTCGTTGCTTAGTAGGGGTGGAGTTTTCTGAAGTGCCCTGGAAAAGCTCTCGCAGTTAAACTTGGACCAGTTCGTACGCGGGATGGTAGGGTCTCTGTTTTTTATAAAGCGTGGTTTAGGTAGGAGTATACAAAAAATATGAGGTGGTGATCAGACCATGGGACAGGAATCGGTTGTTCCACCACCAGGCCCGGGTGGTTCGAGAAAATGGGGTCCAACAAGTGGCCCGCACAATGTGTTGGTGCCATGGATTTAAGTTCTAATTGTAGGCTGCTATAACACAAACAAATGAGAGGGGCCGCTTTATCAACAAAGGAGTAGGGCACCAAATAGACCGTAGTCGAAGACAGCCCCCTTTGGAATTATTTATTACAGTGGATCCAAACCATTCAGCCAATCCAGATTATCACCAGAACATGACACCACCACCAATCTCAGAAAGACTAAGTGTATCAAAAATATACAAAAAATTTTATAAAAAATTCTCAGACAATATTCAGCAAAAACAACCATCAATATACAATGTTAAAAAATTTTTTTGGACCAACACATACACATAGTTAAAAATAGTTAAAAACACAGTTAATCATAGGGAGAATAATCAAGAAAAATACTTTCTATTTGTCTAAAGGCACATCAATATGATCCAGATCATTTGTGCAACACATCACAATATTGTGCAATAAATTTAAAACGAAAAACAGATCACAAATGTCATCACAATCTATAATATGCCTTTATGTAGTATGCGTCGACGCGTTTCGGTGGATTTTATTGTTCTTCGAAACCACCTTCCTCAGGACAAACATAAATACTCCCACATGGATAATTTCAATCTGTCACGTCATAAGAGTACACATCCAATTAGACTGCAGAACATGATCCTTGCAAGCCCATATATCAGAAATTGAAATGATTACTTCATGGGATATCTCTCCATGATGTATCGATTTGATCTTCAGATTATTTTGTTCACGAACACTTCAAATGAGTGAAGAAAAAGATAAAAACCACCTCATGTCCCTTCACACAACAGATTCAGTTCAACTGCGGTGATGATCCTTCGTGGTTATGTTAAAAAACCATATTAAAAAGTCATTAAAAAAGGTAGGAATGACCTTTCCGTGTATTCATTGGCGAGCCCCACTGAGCAGAATGGCAGTATTTCATCAGTACTCGCTCATCATGTGAATCTTCAATAGCCTCAATATTACCGAATGTCGGGTCCAAAAACCTCCGTTACCGTTGCATCATCTGAAAGGTCATTCCTACCTTTTTTAATGACTTTTTAATATGGATATCCCATGAAGTAATCATTTCAATTTCTGATATATGGGCTTGCAAGGATCATGTTCTGCAGTCTAATTGGATGTGTACTCTTATGACGTGACAGATTGAAATTATCCATGTGGGAGTATTTATGTTTGTCCTGAGGAAGGTGGTTTCGAAGAACAATAAAATCCACCGAAACGTGTCGACGCATACTACATAAAGGCATATTATAGATTGTGATGACATTTGTGATCTGTTTTTCGTTTTAAATTTATTGCACAATATTGTGATGTGTTGCACAAATGATCTGGATCATATTGATGTGCCTTTAGACAAATAGAAAGTATTTTTCTTGATTATTCTCCCTATGATTAACTGTGTTTTTAACTATTTTTAACTATGTGTATGTGTTGGTCAAATTTTTTTTTTAACATTGTATATTGATGGTTGTTTTTGCTGAATATTGTCTGAGAATTTTTAATACATTTTTTTGTATATTTTTGATACACTTGGTCTTTCTGAGATTGGTGGTGGTGTCATGTTCTGGTGATAATCTGGATTGGCTGAATGGTTTGGATCCACTGTAATAAATAATTCCAAAGGGGGCTGTCTTCGACTACGGTCTAATTGTAGGCTGGCCAGTTCTTTACGTAAGGTTTGTGCCTCCGTTTTGAGGTGATCCTCTATGTGAAGATTTAGATCACCCAGAACCATAAAGTTAGTGTATTTGAGGGCTAGTTGAGTGGCCAAATCCGTAAGATCAGTTGTGAAATCGGTAAGCAGCGCAGGCGGGCGATATATTAGGAGACCACACATCACAGTCTCATTTGCCCTCTTTAAGCCAAAGAAGGCCACCTCGGAGCTTCCTAGTTGAACTTAATCAAGCGTGCAGTTGAAGGATAGGTGAAAAATTATGGCTATTCCACCTCCGCCCTTTTGAGTGCGAAGTGGAGAGGTGTGGTGCAGCGGCCAGGGCAGCTAACTTCGGAGCACAGGGCTCACGGTTCGATCCCCGGCGGCAGCTAAGCTCAGCACCATGTGACTCTGGGCAATAGCTCACTTAATTTCCACGACGGCCCCCAGCGCCTTGAGACCCGTAAGGGTGAGTAGTTCGCGCTTTACAAATACGGATTTAGATTTAGATCTTGTCTGAGCATACCATAGCTATTTGGGAGTGCCTCTAGTATGTCGGGGGCGGAGTCCTCACTGAGCCAGGTTTCAGTGAGGAACATGGCATCAGGCTGAGGATCATTGAGGAAGTCATAGATTTCTATTTTATGTTTCATGAGGGAGCTGCAGTTAATAAGGGTGAGCTTCATGTGGTCTTGCTGGGGTGTTGTATTGCAGGGTTTAAGACTGAAAGGGCAGCTGGTACAGCGTGTGAACCCCTCAATTACCTGCAGTGAGTGATAACAAGCTCCAGCCAGAGGCCTCTCCAGTGTCCGTAATACGTTGCCAGAATATCGCAAGGGTTGAGCGGGTGCTGAACGGGCATAGTGGGTGGCCCCTGGCCCCGGACGGGCACAGACGGGCTTGCCTTTGGCGCGCCGGTGGCGCGCATCCGCTCAGACATGCCACCTAAGTAGTGTGGCTGTGTCAGCTGACCAAGCTAGCCAGGGGTGAGAGGGTCAGGGGGAGGAGTCACGTCCCTCCACGCAATCGGCGATTGCCGTGGCGGACCGGGGACCGTTTCTAGGACGTGCCTAACTTCACGCAGGTAAGGATTTCCAATTGCCCAATCTAAAAGATAAACTTTAAAAGAACAGAAACGCAGCACAGTTTAAAAAGAGCAGCAGCGCAGTTCAAGAGTAGAGGACACCAGTATAAAAGACGAGGTAGTTAAAGGAAAACAGTGGCACAGTTTAAAAGAGCAGCAGCACAGCTTGAAAAGGAGAGGACAACAATTTTTTTTTAAAACGCAGGTAAAAACAGATTAAGAAGCGAGGTAAAGTCTCACACTCGCTAGTCTCACACTATGCAATGCTGAATCTGCGTCTAGTGAGACCGCAAAAACACAAAGAATTTGTTGCCTAAATGATGTACATGCCTAAATCTCTAGTTTGATTTGAATAGTTTATGTAAATCTGCAAGTGTCTGTCTGAAGAGCACCCTTTCAGTGTTCACAAACTTACTGTGAAAGACTGAGCCATGAAAACACCAGGATTGCACGGGCAACATAGTACCCTAAAGTCCACGGTAATCAGCATATATTTTAGGAGCTTCATTCTATTGTAGTTCTTTGCCTACTTGGGTGAGCCAGTTCAGGAAATTTAACACTTCAAGTAAACTGTGATATTCCCAAATTTGCCCTTTCTGTGACATCATTACATTTCACAGCATTTCAGCAATCTGATGTCTCTTTCCAAGAAGATTGAGCATCATACTGCGAGTTTTTACAACTAGGCCTCTCTCCTTCATTAATCTGAGGTACTTTCCTAATCTAAAGGGGCTTTCAAATTTTCGAACAGGGATTCGGGGCAGGGATTTGTGCCCCTTTGTAAAACTTCAACAGTTAAGGCAGTTTGGCGAATCAGACAAGCATTTGCAAAAATGTGCACAGTTTTGAGCTGTTAGGCTATATAGAACTCACAAAGAAATTGAGGAACGCTCTAGTACCTAAAACAGCCGAAATACTTCTGATTAAATGCTATAGAACGTGAACAGACAGGATGCAATTTATAAAACAGAAGCGCAAACTACTCTGAAAACTTGGACTCACTGGAGTGATTGCATGAGAAGCTTCACTCACTTAATATTTGTTTACATGTAACATGGCAGGACTGTCACAACTAAACCACTGGATTTTACATTTTAATATTTGTTTTAAATTTCGACAAAGAAACAAGTTTGCTTATGACTTACTTTATTTGTCATGGCTTGTTGATGAATAGAGAGATGGGTCGTCTTTATTTCAATGCGACAGTCATGAATGCTTCAAAGTAAAAACCCTGTTAAAGCAAACAGAAAAATAATGGGGAAATCGTATTTATCTATTATACTTTAAATTTCAATTGAAGTGCGATCATGTTGGGCTACAATTGTCAGAAAGCAGATTGTTTTGTTCATCGAAGTGGAAATTGAAACCGACCGGATACTCTCTACCAGCGACCCCCTGAAATACTTTACATTTCTGTCTAGAAAACGTTTTCATGTATATGGCTTTTTCATTTGTTCCGTGAAGCTTTTGAGGAATGTGTCAGTTACTTATTGATGACAGTTTCCAAATTTGCATGTAGGTCATGTGCTATGTTCACTAGGCAGCCTCATGTGTTTGAGGTTTACTGTATCAAAGTCTGTTTCTTAGGTTTAGATATTTTAAAAGTTAAGAATGGTAACTTTCATTTTGTGTGAGATTGAACCTGAATGAATTATACATGGCATATTTTAGTGTCTGGCGGAAGACTGATTCAAGAAAATTGGAAAATGTCAAGGTATATTTAAAAGATTTAAGGCTCGCCTTTAACACTCCGATGAACAGTACATTAACTTATTTTACTCTGAGGTTAAGGGTCTTATTAAATTGTGTTACAAATACTTAACACTGGGAATTTCAGAGCTGAAAACGCTGTAAAACGTTGCGCAAAGTCAGGAGCGGGGTAATAGTTTGGGTAATGACAAAAGTCGTGGACCAGCTTGAGATATATTTGAATTATGTGCAATTCCATTGTCTTAAATGGCCAAATCTGCTTCTTAGAATTTAATTCTCACGTTCATTGCAATGGCGTATCTTGTAACATGTTGACTTACTAGTTAAAATGAAAGTAAAACAGCTTATCGAACAGGTGATGAACCTTCTGATAAACTAACATTTAATCTTCACTGACCAACATGTCAAAAAGATTGTCAAAATGTCTTTGAATACTACCAAACGTTCGTTAAATGTTGTCTGTTAAGAAAAAAACCAAAATGCCATAACCAGATATATTCATTTATTCATGAATGCATTATTACATAGTGCGGACTTTACCCAAAGTACAGTTTTTACAAACAGTTGCTAGTTTTGATCATTTCAATAGTCACAAAGAGGTGGGTAGATGCCTACGGAAAGTTGTACGTATCGATCATTACAAAGGAACAGACTGACATTTATTAGAGGATGTAGGTGGTACATGTAGTAGCAGCAAGTTTAGGTCAAGTGAGACAGAGGTAGGGCAGTAATCTCAGTCACGGCAGTGTACATTATCATAGGGAAGGTTGGCTAAGGTGACAACTGGGCAAAGTATCTTTGTAGGAGAAGGGCTTTCAGCTCTGTTTTGAAGATCGGCAATAAGGTAGGGGTGCATAGTTTCGGGGATAGGGACTTCCATGTTCTGGTTGCACTGCCTGAGAAAGATTGTGCCACGAGTCATTCCTTTTTAAAGGTTGGAGGCTCTAACAAAGCTTCAGCGTTTTGTGATGGTCTGATGCCTCACGACAGCTTCAGTTTGTTCCCTAGGTAGCGAGGAGTGGATGTATGTAAGGCCTTGTGGGTAATACAGGCAGTGTTATATATCTCCCTGACTTCGATGGGGAGCCAGTGGAGAGTGACAAGCATAGCTGAAATATGGGTGTTTCTTTTCGCCCCAATAGATTAAATGAGCTGCCGAATGTAGAAATGATTTCAGAAGAATGAGGTGGGTCTTGGTGAGACCAGTCATAAGAGATTTACAATAGTCAATTGTGGGGAGAACCAGTGATTGAACAAGAGATTTCAGATCCTGCTGAGGAGATGTAGCAGCAGCTTCCACCAAGGAGACATAGTTGATACTGCACATTCCTGGCCATGGTGCAAATTTGGGTCTGGAAATCATGAGTTTATGCCACAAGTTGAGCTAAATGATTCTACAAACTGAATGTGAGTAAATTAGTAACCTAGTTAACGTTTACTGGAGTAGCAGCTTACAAAGGTGTCCTGCGCATCTGCAGTAATTCACAGACTTAGGTGGTCCACAGTTTCCTTTTAACACTTCCACTGAACTGATGGCAGCTTGGTTGAGCTCAATTGGCAAGCAATATACATTTTGCACCATTCACAAGCATCAACCAGTATCACTGACACCATCCAATTAGAAATTAAGGCTAAAGTATTAGAATAAAAGTACATTCTAAGAGCCTACAAAGATTAAGGTGTTAGAAAAATTATCTGAAAACTGGTTTATGTTGGATGGACGCCCGATGGTAGGCATGACTTCCAAACTGAGCTGTAGTAGCAGGTACAAACTCTACATTTATGCCGTAGGCATGCTGTGTACACCCGACCCTTTCTGAAATAGACTACAACAGGTATCAAGTAGAGATAATGTAGCTAGTGCATAAAGGGAGAGTATGTGAACCCAACTATTTGGGACAATTAGCGTGAGACAGTGTACTCCACAGAAGAAGACAGCAATTTATTACACAATCATTTTTATTTCTAATATCATAAGGGAATAGATAACCTTTACATTAACAACCTTCCTGCACAATAACAAATTGTGACAGAAAGGACATTAAAATGGCAGGGAGTCAACAACCCGTTACATTACAGTTTCAAGAAAAAAATCTTGTCTTCTTCAGAGACTTAGAGGAATTGTGAGAGAAAGTGAGGAATAGGAAAAGAGTCAAATTATCTATCATTTTACGTAGAATTTAGAAAACCCTATCCTCACATTCAGTAAAGATGCTTTCTACTGCACACTCCCGAGAAAGATCTAAATTTTTTCAGGTTTCTCTAAAAATAAGTTTGCAGCAATGGGCCATCCAATATATGATGTAAATATGACGTCAATGCCTATATTACTTTTCTGAGCACTTACCTTTTTATAACTTATGCCACCTAATTATCCTAAGGACTTAACATTTCAGAGGAGTGAAAAAACAGCATCTATTTAGCTTCAGTCTACTTCTAGTACCTCTAATATTTTCGTCCTTTGCTTTTCACAATTCGAGGGATGCAGTTTAGCCTTCCACTTTATCTAGGTGGTCATCATGGCTCGTTTGTTGTATGGTTCTTTTATGAACATACTGTACAATATCAATGTCACATTGACATTTGATTTACATAGTGTTATTTCTCACTAATTGGTAGGTTTTATCATTATAGTCTACTGCATAATGAAGAATGGTCAATGCATTCATTTAAAGCATCTCTTGCCTGTGTGAGTCTTTAAAAGTATGTATTTTGTTGAATTTTGAAAAGTATATAATTTTTTTTATTTGACAGTAAATCTATCAACCATAATCAAGAATTTCTGTGCTAACATTTTGGTGATAGCTTGGCCTGATGAACAAGAACGGATACAAATAAAGAGTGCTGGCCATCTCCATCTTGCCCCATGGTGATTATGGATTTTAGTGAAGACATGAGGTGGCCCTGACACCAAATTGTAGGTTTGGTCCTTGACTCCTCTTTGGTACTATTGTAGAATGTGGTAATTTTTCACTATGGCCAACCTGCCTGCAGTTTCAATTAGAGATCTCATATCCTCATTACACAGATATTTCTTCTGGTTTCCTAATATGTCTCATTCAAGGTGTAATATGTCGCATCAAAGGGTTAATAAAGTAAAGTTTAAAATCAGTGAGCGACCCATGCTTGGCTCGCTTGGGCTTTAGCACGTTATGGCTTCTCTTGCATACCACGGTGTCATTTCAGAGCATGCTCCACCTGATACCTTTTTCACACCAGGTTTGCCTGCCCCTTAGCTGCACCTATTGCTGTTGCTTGTGCATTATATCTAAAAACACCCATGTAATATGTAACCACACTTTCTAATTTGGATCCAAACAATTTGCTCGGTACATTTCTCCCATCACCTCCATATGGCAGCCTCTCAGAACTATCCAGCAATACTAATATCTTGCAGGCAATCAGCACCCTCTCATTCAAAATATTCTACCCTTCAAACAGATCTAAGAATGTGCCTAAGACTTTCAAACATAGACTGCCCAAAGATCATTCTTTGCTGACCCTTATCTCAATCTACAAAATGATAGCTAGAAAAGAGTACTTTTCTTTTACAGAAGTCCTCTTTTGTATACAATAGGAGAAGAGCTGAAGTGTTCAACAAAAGAATGTGGTGCAAAAACTCTCCAGTGATATTGTTGATTAACCTATGTTCTGGCAGAAGAGCATACAAAACACATTTGTAATGCCAAGATGTCCATCCTCAAAATTATCCTAGAAAACTATTTGACATTATCATTGCAGCACTGAAGATTCATCTCTAGGTATCCTTACTTAGAACCCCTCTAAGGCATGTGTTCACAGATGCAGGCCACCTGCAGACTGGGAGGGCCTGCACAGTGTGTATCCACACTCGTGGGAAATTAACCTGCTGTGTTGATTATCATTTTTCACCTCATTATCAGTCATCTCAGTGTTCCAGAAGATACTGTATTCTATGGTTGCTCGGATATGAATTTACCTTGAAAAAATGAAAAGAGAAGAGGCGTTTGGCAAAACAGGAACACATTGGTTTAACTAAACGCAGCGTCCGAGAGAGCAGCAACAGAGTCGTGTCTGAATACAGTCTCAATATACAGAAGTTTTGGCTAGTAATATATACAGTTCTTGAGGTACAATAAAATGATTATACATTGTTGTAAAGCATGTAGATCTGGGCCTAGTCATGAACCATAAATACAACCATCTGATAAGGGGGACACAGGTGGCTCTCAACCTCGTGGAGAGCTAGTGTCACCCAGTGTGTATGTGTCCAGATGTCTGGCATGGGGATCGTGTGATCACTGCGTGTGGTGTGCATGCTGTGTTCTGATTGGCTGGGTGTTCCTTGCTACATGGGGCAGCTGACTTTGTGGTATTTTGGGAACCCGTGCCTTTGGCCAAACATGTTTTATTGGGGCCAATCTCCCCGGACCGGTTTGTGGTGTAACTGCCTATCTGGGGGATCTATCCGGGCTTTCCCTGTTGGCGTGTTTGTCCTCGGGCTAAGTGTAATCCCACCTGTGACCTATCAATTGGTAGGCTTGGGATTGGGTCGCAGGGCCTGTGTGACCACATATCTCTGACTCAGGGTTGATGGGGAGGTCATCTCAGGTGAATTCATGCAGCAATGATATGAGTTTGTTATTACGTGTACATATAACATGGCGGTCATTGATATCATATTTACTGACATTCTCATTAGTATGAATACATTTGTCATAGCGTACATCAACATCATTTTTACTGGCATTGGGACAGGAATTACAGAATTTTTTAAGGAAGAATGCAGAGTAGGCAGACATGAGTAGGCATGATATTGTACATTTCTTTAGGATTCCATTAATTCTACTGAAGGTCAAGAAGGATACATTGATGGGGTTCCTTGTATCTTTCATACCTGAAAAACTGGAAATAGAATTTTCACTTCCTTTGGAATTCCAGAGAGATCCCAGATGCACTACCAGAACACCACAAAGAGTCACCCTTCATGCTAGAATAATGCCTACATCGTGCACGATCAACAGTCAAGTTATATCAGCCATTAAGAAACATGGTCCTTATCAATATCATGAACATACAAGTCACATCTCAGTGTATTTTTCACAAGATACAAACCTAAGGCAGAAAAAGTGCCTGCTGAGCCTTCCACCCCTAAAGAAGTGGGATATTCATTTTGGCCTGCTCAAAATCATTACTCTAATAGCAAAAAAAGAATTTCATGTTCCTAGAGATTTTGAGAGTTTCTTGGATTTAATTGAAACATCTGAAATGGATGTCTCTTGGAGACCTAGCCACAGAGATGTACATGTTGATTGCCTACTCTTCTTATGGTAGGTTTTTCGTGGACTCCCAATAAATCTGGTCATAGAATGCAATTGGGCATTCTGTCTCTTCTTGGGTAGCCACCATTCTAGTAACTTCTGCTGCACTAATAAGCTGTTCAGATGATAGGGGTGGCAAACCAGCTATTTCATAAAAACTACATTAAAATATGTGACATTTTGTGAAATAATCAGACTGGTACTGACAGGTAACTCATGTGAAAATTGCACACACAATTTAAAACAAGGACGCACATCCTGTTTAAAATATCTGTAGGCTGCAGGTTTACTGTTCCAGCTAAATATTTTCTGCTCAAATCAGTTTCCAGAGGTTGAAAATCATGCACAATTTTGTACCTGCAAAGTCTTGTGAAACGATGTTAAATCTGGATAATATGTGTTGGATCTGGGACCTGGGGTCGTTTTTTCCTGCTTGGAAAACGTTTTATATTCATTTAGACCTGGGATTCTTGGCATGGATGACCCTAACATTTTGCCTTCAGACCTCCTGTTTTTGCTGGCTATGTTTTTGCTAGCATTAGGATTATGTGCACTTTACCACTCTTAACCAGTGCTAAAGTGCCTCTGTTCTTTCCTTAAAACATAGTAGAATTGGCTTATACCCAATTGGCATATTTAATTTACTTGTAAGTCCTTAGTAAAGTGCAGTACGTGTGCCCAGGGCGTGTAGATTAAATGCTAGTTGTAGGCCTGCAGCACTGATTGTGCCACCTACATAAGTAGCTCTTTAAACATGTCTCAGGGCTGCCATTGCAGAGCCTGAGTGTGCATTTTAACCTGCAATTTCAAACTGGCAACATAAACCTTTTGTCCAAACCTTCTTTTTTAATACATGTAGGACCCGTACAGCCCAAAGGACAGGCTGCAATGTATTTAAAGATAGGACATGGGATAACATTGGTATTACCTTATTACATTTTATAAGTGTAATTTCCAAATTGGAAGATATGACTGATTCAGGATTGGTGTCTCTGGAATCACAGATAAAAATCCAAACTTATGGGGAAGTCGGATTTCAAATTTCAATTCTGAAAATGCCACTTTTAGAAAGTTGACATTTTTTTGCTTTATTCATTTGGTGCCTGTAGTCTGTCTCTGATCACATGACTGGGTGCAGTTGGCAGTTGGGCTTGTTGTATTCCTCATAGACAGCCACGCACTAGGAGAGCTTATGTGTGTCTCAATAAGCCAACTCTAGCAGGATGGAAGGGAGGAGCTGAGCACAGCCTCACTTACACCTGAATAGGCTGTGTCCAGTCCACGCCCAAAGGGCTCTGAAGCCAGAGCACTAACATCTGTGCACTTCAAAGGCATGTCTTTGAAGTTTCCCCTACTTCAAAGGCACTATTGGGTATAAGTACTGGACTACAGATACCACCACTTCAGTAAACTTCTAGACAGGTGGATACTCTGACTTGAAGAAGGGCTGCTGTGCTGCTGAAAGGAGTGACACTCTGCTGGACTCCTACTCTTCTGGAATCCTGCTTTGCTGTGCTGACCTAATGCCCTCTTGCATGGGTGAGAAGGACTGGACCTGCATCTCTAGAACCTAGAGAGACTCAAAGGGCTAGTTGGCTGGCTTCCTGATCTGCAGCCTGAGTAATGAACAGGCTTTCAACAACCTTGCATCTGCACCTGGACTCTGCCATCTGTGAGTCTACAATGCCAAGGGGTGCCACCCCAGTTCTGGACCTTGGAAGTGGGCCGAAGGTGCTTAATAGTGGAACTGACTGGTGCATCCCTATGCGGAATTGACACATCTTTTCAGTTTAGCACATCCTTGAGCAGAACGGATGCATCGCTGCTACTGCGTGGGTTGGACCCTGCGCAGAAGGGCCGCATTTCCCTCGCAGCCCATGTCCTAGCATTTCTCATCAACGGCAGCCTTGACGATGCCGCCGGACTCTGCATCACAGCACTTCAGAACTGATGCATCGTGATCTGCGCACTGCATGCCCGATGCCAGGACTTTCCTTCACACGCCCCTTCAATGGGAACACAACATAATTTCAAAGCCATTCAAAAGACCTTCTTACACCTAGGCTCCACCCAATTCACTCATCTGTAAAATAAACATATGTCCTCGCTCCTAAACATGGTAAAATTGGCCTAAACATGATTGGTACATTTACTTGTAAGTCCCTAGTAAATGATACTACATGTACCCAGGGTCTGTAAATTAAATGCTACTAGTGGGCTGCAGCACTAATTTTGCTTCCCACTAAAGTAGCACTGTAAAACATGTCTTAGGCCTGCCACTGTAGCCTTCTGTGCAGTTTTAAACTGCTATTTCGACCCTGCAAGATAAACCTTTTGCAAAGCTTTAACCTTCTTTTTTAATACTTATAACTCACCCCTAAGATAGGTCTAACCATTCATAGGGCACCATGCATTGCATTTAAAAAGTAGAAATGTGTACTTACATTTTACATGTCATGACTGTGAAAACCACCTAAAGTCGTTTGTCACTGTTGTAAGGCTCTCTCTTCCATATAGTGACACTGGGCTACCTTATTACACTTAAAAGGTGATAACTACAGTTTGGGAACAGATGGAGAAATACTTCTTCCATTCACTTAAATTGTAATTTAAAACTATCTTTAATGGCATAGGTTTTAAATGAATGGCACTTTAAGAAAGTGGTGTGGTGTGGTGAGCAAAAACACAATGGATTAAACCCAGATCTTTGTGACGGGGGGGGGGGTGAATGTTTGCATTGTTCAGCATTCTGTCCATCATCTGTTCTTTTTACTTTTAGAAAGTTGGCATTTTTCTGCCTATGGCAAATGTGCCTTTCTGCCAGTGTCCAGGGTTACTCACTGTGAATGACTATCCTGTGGTGTTTTGTGTATTCCTTCCAGACATGGAATCAAAAGGGCTTGGGGCGTGGAGCAGGGTGTTTCTGTCCTGAGCAGGATGTCCTTTGTGTTGAACTCAGCTTTCCTGTGCTTCAAATGGAAGCCTCAGGGCTATGCCCACCCCCTTCGTGACTTCTAAGGGCTGCCTGACCTGCCACTGACACATACAGCTCACACCGTGGCCTGTCTGCCCTTTATTACTCTACACAGTTAGGAGCCAAACCCAGTCAATGGGAAGGTTAGACAAAGGGGGCATCCTCCACCCAAGGGCGAGCACTGGGGATGAAAGTGTCATTTTCAGAACTGCTCATTCGAACACTCATGGACTTGTGGAGGATTCAGAAGAATGATTGCCCTGCTGTCTGATGAAGGGACTTGCTTGCCTTGATCCCATGCTCCCTAGAAGTGACTCTAAAGGTCAGTTGGCTGACCTCCTGTTTAAGCAACAGGGACAAAACAAGCTTCTGGCGGCCTCCCTGCAACTGCCCAGGTGATTAGCATAAACTAGACCTGCCGTAGCCCTGCTGCTGGACACTGCTGGAGTTAGTCCTAATCCCCAAGAGGTGCCCCTCCAGATCACGAACCATTGGCTGGCATCAGAGTTCACTCCTCCTGCCTGAGAATTACAAGTCCTGAGCTTCCAGTGAGGTTTCAGAAGTTTTTGGACTCTGTGTGACAGCAAACAGATTCCTCATGCTACCCAATGACCATCTGTAATGCACATTGACGTAAATCTCCAGGGACAATCAACTCTTAGTGTCAACTCCAAGATCCAGCCCCAAGAGCGACAGCCTGCGAGGGTTGCCAACAATAAGCTTCAGTGATAACTGACTCTCTGTGTGAAACAGCGACAAACAGCAATGCTGACCTGCTCCTAGTGTCCACAATGGTCTCTGCACATCGAGCGGCAACCTGAAGCTCTGCTGCCACCCCCACATGGACTTGGACTCAGAGAAGATAAAATCTTTAGCGGAACAAACCTGGTCCCTGTATCAGACCTGCGCTCCATCGTGGCTAGCCTCAACTTGTGACGCTACGGTCTAGCGCGGCCAGATAACCATGAGTGGTGCTTTCTGCTTTTTGGCGCTATTTTCACCAGAAACTTAAAAAACTCATAACTCCGGATATACTAATTGGATTTTTGTTGTTTTGATATCATTTTATTAATTAAAATTAACTATTTTTCTAAATTGGTTTGGGATTTTTCTGATGTTGTGTTTTTACTTCATTACTGTTTGAGTGCTGGATAAATACTTTACATATTGCTTCTAAGTTAAACCTGGGTGCTTTTGTGCCAAGCAATTAGAAGGTTAAGCTTAGGTTAATTAAATGACTTTTGTGGTTCACCCTGACAAGGATTGTGCTTATTATTTGAGCAGGGCTTCCACTCCTATGAACTACTAACCCAATTTCTAACAAACAACAACAACCTCCATGCGGCTGCACTCATAACATCTGTTATTCAGCGCCAAGAGACCTACGGGTGAACGTGCGCTTTACAAATATACGTTATGTTATGTTATGTGGCTGCACTCAAAACATGACTGTCACACACTATATATTAAGAACTTATTGTTCTTTTGTTCTTCAGTTTTTTAAATTATGTTAATTTTAATCATATCTAACAGAGGCTATCCCCCTGCCTTTTAGAAGGGATAATGCCAGACTCTGTTTTGCCCCATTTGACATTTGTGAAATAGAACAGAAGTGGAGAAGCACTCATCACACCACCAAGTTCAGGCTCTGTAAATACAAACCAGAAACGCTGGCTCATATTCTGACGTGGAATGACTGAAGATTGAGCCAATTTATTACTCCCATTCTTCAGAATTCTGTGAATAAGAACATGTATATCAACCGACTGAATGTTTTACTAAGCCCTTTATGCAACTGCCTATTGTGTTTATAAAATTCATAAAAACAGCATGAGTCAAACCGTAGTTCATCGAGGTCTCAGAAGAAAACATTTGAAAAACCCAAGCATGGCCCACACACCAGAGACTAATCAGCGTATCTAATTGGTGAAGTCAAGATGCTTATTCTGATTCTGTTAGGCAAACTGTTCCGAGCAAAACAAATATAATCTAACCTGATAGCACAATTTGATGCCTGCTGCGTAGACCACAGGTACTCTGGGCGCTAATAACAAAAAGTGTATACAATGAGCAAAATTGGCAGGCCATCTTTCATCAAGAGTCATATATATATCTTAGGACTTTTTAGCAGCTTGTTCTTAATTTATTTTTTCAATTCATAGCGAAATGGTTAATTTCTACCTATGTTCTACTAATTTTGTACATTTTTAATTATTCAATAAAGTATATTCCTTTCTTAATTCTCTAGTTTGATTTTGTGTTTTGGGGCTAAGGTTTGTTTTAGGCATGTGGGTTGTGTATTAAATCTATCTTTTATTTAATATTATATATAGATTTAAAAATTTTTTTTTTTTGTTAATAATGTATCATTAAGTTATATTTGTATTTATATGCGTTACTATGGGAACAGATTATTTAAATTTGGATATTTCAAATGTATGTTTATTTAATGGTTTGGGGGGATGATTGGATGGGCAAAGTTTTATTATTACATTATTGTTAATGTGTATGCTGAGTTACTGTTGAATTGCCTTCCTCAAAAGTAATATACTTTCTCCAATGTTTGTGGGGAGTTTAGACATCCCCACTATAAACTCTTTTCCCAATGTTGGTGGATTGAACTTCAAATAGTAAATCAACTACCTGAGTATATTCACTTTACGCACTTTATTTGGATTGGAGTTAGAATAATGAATCTGACTTCCCCCTGTAGATATACTTTTTATCAAAGTCTGCGGGACTGGAGTTCTAGGAGAATTTTAGTACTCCCCAATATATGCACTTTCCCCACTGTTTGTGGGATTGTAGTTACAATAGTAAATTTGACACTGCTCCCAGGGCCGGACTGGCAACCGAAACCGGCCCTGGCAAACTGCTCGGCCGGCCCCCCCTGGGGTGAGGGGGGTGCAGCCGAGCAGTTTGCGAGTGCCGGTCTCGGCCGATTTTGTTACAGGGCGCCGATATTGCCGACCCCGGTAACAAAAACGGCCCCCCCAGGGGCCCAAAACCAGCCCCCACCCTAGCGGCCCACCAGGGAAATGCCTGGTGCCCGCTACTGCCAGTCCGGCCCTGACTGCTCCACCCAAAGACTCGACAATGTAGTTTTACACTGAATTAGGATTTCTCACTTGAAACCCAAGTAAATCTGTTGGATCACCCTGCTTTCTTCAATTAAAGCATCAAAGAAAAAGCTTTAACGTATTTCCCCAAGAATATTGAGCCGCGGCAGTGGCTACAGCTATCTGTTCTTTCTAGGATAAGCTACGCCAGCGCCTCCTATATAGTCCTCCCTGCAATTTTGCTGGCCAGAATGCATCTCTTTCAGAACAAGTCCAGGAGATTTTATTTTATTTAAATGATTTGATCATGTTATTAAATCCAGGCATACATTGCTCAGGTTACCACTGGAACAAGACATTTGTTTTTAAGTCTTTGTGCCTGATCCATCAAGCATTATATGATACAGCGACTTCAGTAACTCAGCCTTGAATAACTAAATATGTTCCACCTCGTCTCCTTTGTTCTGAGTCATAACCTCAATTTTCCATTTTAGGCAAAACCTCTTAGGATGCAAATCATTCTCGATTTTAGCCTCAAAAGCTTGGAATCAACTTTCTATGACTGTTTGTGCTATTCCAGATCACGTGACTTTATGTAAAAAATGGAATTCTTATCTCTTTTTGTTGAGCGACAAATTTCTTTCCTTTTCTAATCACTATCTGCCCCCCTCCGTGCCTCCACAGGGTTTGCCAGGGGCTGGGCTGTAATGCAACCTAGAGACCCTGTCCCTGCAATAGGTTAAATGTCAGATTTGGAGTTAGGCAGCTACATTCAACATTGTGTGTGGGTGAATTCCACACAGAGTTTTAACCAACTCATCATGAAGGCCTTGAGAGGGCTTAGCAGTTGTACGAAGACAAAGAACTAAACAAAAAAATAAGTTATGATATGCAGTGTATGGTCTTTCTTTTTGTCTTGAGTTGATGTCTGAATGCCTGTGCAACATTCGATGACCATAACCTTTTGTGCTTGTCGCACTCTGTACTTTACACGTTTCTCTTTAAAATATGTTGACATGTATATCTGCCCCTCTCTGTCCCTTTCGTCTTGAGGAGCCCCACTTCTCAGTTCCAGGATATCTTTGCCACCTTGGACTGTTTTTGAGTCTACATGATGCGTCTGTTGTAAAGTATCTTTAGTCTGTTTTTGTACCAGATATTTATTGTTCCCGCAAAGAGATTTTGTTCTGTATAACATTGCTTGAACCTTTTACATTGTGGGAGTATGCAGTACTCTTCATATTGAAGGCAGTCAACGTTTTTTATTGTTAAACGCATGAGCCCCATTTTGTGCTAAATTCAATAACAAAAGCTTCAAATCATTTGCTTGTTAATTCAAGTTGAATATAAATGAACAACCACGCGATTCTCAACTTTCAATTCAAACACGAAGGTATTATGCAAAATTTAACAAAGTCTTCAGATGTTTTAACTATTCATGATTAACTTCTGTTCAGGGAAATTAACTAAGAAAACGCCTATTCATTTTAAAAAGGAAGAATTATTTGGAACAATGCAGACAAGCGTGGATCTTCTACGACAGTAGCCAAGTGCGAATTGCTTTATGGAGCAACGCTTTCAGAGAACAGAATTCATTACACATTCCGTGCCCTGTAAACGCACACACTGATAAAGAGGTGCAGTTTAAAAACTATGCAGAACTTGTGCCATCAATACAGAAGTCCAACAAGTGACCTTCTACAAGAATGGTATATTAAGTTACCGACTTCTTTTTCTTCAATGTCTGGCATTTGCACTTTTATCAGCCAAAATGGACCATTCAAGTCAATGATGTCTTTGACGTTGAGCTTCTTCCAAATTTTCCATAATAGAATTATAAAAGTCTTTTACTTGAAATGCAATACATTAAGCTACTTCTGAGAAATATATTGAAAAATGCAGATGTGAGCAAAACCGAATACATAATTTCTCTCTGAAAAGCAGAGTAGACATGAGTTGCCAGCGTGCAATATCCGATAGCTTTAACAGATGTGTTGTGTGGTACTCTCAAAAGGACGAAGCAACATTAGGAAATGTGCAGCAAAACAAAAGTCATGTTACAATCTACAGATATAAGTTGAAAACATAATATCACAATATTTTACTCTCTTAAACCTATTGCTCCTAACACCCACAAGTACACCCTTTCCACGAGCTAAACCTGTAGATGTACCCCCATCTCAGGAATGCGTCTCGTAGGTTATTAACTCATCCACACACAATATTGATTCGCCACTCACAGCTTCCTGAACATCTACATGGAAAACTCACACACCATACAAACTAACCCAGAGCAAAAATACCAACCTATGATTCTGAATACCACACAACCACATCAATATTTGACCAACATTCTACATAACCTCGTAAATTTCCCAATGCTTACACTGATGGCCACTCAGTCCTGGCTTCTAAACTTGACTATGGGAGTGTTATCCATAATTAAGGACTTAACATTTTTGCACTAGTCCCGTATTTAGTGCAATGCTGCCCCCTCTAATTTATTGCTTAATTATGCTTCCTCTACAAAGTATCCTGCATTACAAAGCTATCATTCTTTCAGCTCTAACATTCTCACATCTCTCATTCAACTCAACGGACACACTCACCCACCAGCCCATACTCACTAAATCTACCACCTGAAAGTTGCCTCATCTCACCTCTTCATATTAGCTGTAAATTCTTCCTCCTGCTTACTTGAGGCATGTGCTGTTCTGCCTAACATTTCTCCTATAGACTTCCAAGTCTATGCCTACTGTCAATATCAGATCAGTTGATCATACCCCTCAAATTCCTGCCCAAACAATGTCTTTGACAGCCAAACCACAGCGGATCCAATAAAAACATAATAATATCCAAGTACAACAACTATAATGCTGCCTCTACAGCTTTCACTGGGCAGCTAATGCTACCACAATACATTCCACACTCCTGGAACTGAATTACTACATCATTTCCTTAATGAAAAATTGGTTGTCCTTAAATCTCAAGTATCACCTCCATGGAACAATCTCATATTTATAAAGGACCTCACTAAACTAATGACCACGAAACTACCAACATACAGAACAACATGCATCTGCAAAGAATATTTTAACATTCGGTGTAACAGCTGGAAATATAACACAGTTCAATCAATTAATCAATCAACTCAGATTAGTAGAGCGCGGCTAATCAACCGAGAAGGCATCCAAGTGCTAGGTCTTGCTGAGATCAGTCGAAGAGCCAGGTCTTGAGTCCTTTTCTAAATTGCGGGAATGAGGATAATGTTCAGAGGTGAAGGGGAAAGTCGTTCTAGGACTTGGCTGTAGCTTCGGCATATGCGGGGAGTATGTGCGTGGTAGACAGAGCACAGGTGTCTGGAGGGCTGGTGGAAGTTCAGGCAGTGGTTGATGTATGCTGGCCCGTGGTCATGGACTGCCTTTTTAAGCGTTTGAAAGCATCTTGAACTGGCATCTTTTATGGATAGGGAGCCAGTGGAAGCTCCTGAGGTGGGAGGGATGTGGGTCCCTTTGGGGGAGGTCGAGGATGAGTCTGGCAGCTGAGTTCTGTATTGTCTGGACTCTTTTCAGGAGTTGAGTGGTGATTCCTATATAGAGTGTCGGATTTCCTGGTGCTGACAGGGAGCTATCTGAAAATCTTTGGGAGCATGTGGATGGCATGGAATCAGGTGAAGGAGACTGCATTGATTTGGCCTTTCATGGTGAGTAGGCTATCCAGGATGATGCCAAGGTTGCGGGCGTGGTCTTTTAGTGTGGTGGCAATTCCATGGGGAGGTGCTGGTCCCAAAATTCAGCACTTCCATCTTGTCAATGTTTTTGTTAATAATGTATCATTAAGTTATATTTGTATTTATATGCGTTACTATGGGAACAGATTATTTAAATTTGGATATTTCAAATGTATGTTTATTTAATGGTTTGGGGGGATGATTGGATGGGCAAAGTTTTATTATTACATTATTGTTAATGTGTATGCTGAGTTACTGTTGAATTGCCTCCCTCAAAAGTAATATACTTTCTCCAATGTTTGTGGGGAGTTTAGACATCCCCACTATAAACTCTTTTCCCAATGTTGGTGGATTGAACTTCAAATAGTAAATCAACTACCTGAGTATATTCACTTTACGCACTTTATTTGCATTGGAGTTAGAATAATGAATCTGACTTCCCCTGTAGATATACAGTTTGTCTTCATCCAGTCATTGACACTCATCATGCAGTTGTGGTGAAGGGGTCTTCAGAGAATGAGAGGATGAGCTGGGTGTAGTCTGCATAGGATATGATGTTGAGGCCAAGGGTTCTGACGATGTTGGCCAGGTGTTGAACAGGGTGAGGCTGAGGGATGACAGTTAAATCACTTTCCTTTTCCTTTACAGAAAACAATCACGCTCAGCTATACAGCAAACATACTCATGTCAAAGAGGTCATCTCAGCTTAATCCTGATTGAGCCTGACACTCCTGCAGTCAGTGATAGCATCATAAATAGGTGGTCAAACCACAATTTGATCCCTTTTCAAATGCCCAGTCTTACTTTCCTCTCAGCTAAAAAATCCAAACAAGCATACATTTTGTTTAGGGACAGTAGCAACCTCTAAAAAGAGGCCACACTGAACAGAACAAGCTACACAATCACTATAATAAAAATGCCTCTTTAAAGATTTGCTACTCAACTAGAAATGAAAAAAAGAAAGAGAACGTATAGACCATCCAGATAGTTCACTCCTAACCTAAACAGCAAATGGAAAGGTTTATGTGCCACCGAATACAAACTAACAAAAACTCAAACCATTAATCTCCTTCCAACCCCTAATAAAAAGAACAGAACTACTTACAGAACAAAACTTCCCTTCTTATCTGAGGGCCTCGTCGATTTTACAGTGCTGAGTTGATGTAACAGTTCTTCATGACTAAGACCCTCGAAATTAGAAGTTAAATCAATGGCTGCTCACTGACAAAGAATAATCTTTGACTAAAGATACTGCCAGAGTACCTGAAAATATATAGCCCACTTTCACACCAGTAGGTCAATAAACTGCTGCAAAAATGCAGCTTCATCAAACGCTCCTGTTCTTACCTGTTAGAAATGGGATTCCTGTTTGGCTGAGGTATGCACCCAGGCCAGGCAGGAACCACCACTTTAGTCAGGGTAAACTAGATACACACTAAAGGATAACCTGTGCTCACCCTCTGGTAGGTGGGCACAGAGCAGTCAGGCTTATCTAAAGAAGCAATGTGTAAAGTATTTGTGCAACACACACAGTAACACAATGGGTACACCACAAAAAGACCCCACACCAGTTTATAAAAGTAGATTAATATATTCTAAAAAAACATGACCAAAACGACAAAGATCCAATGTATAGAAGTTGAAATATTGAATTTTAAAAGAATAAATGCAATAAAGTGCTAGAAAGAAGCAAGTAGCGCTGAAAGGTTACTTTAGGTCACGCTGGACCGGGCAAAGTCAAAGTTCGGGCTGACCTTATGGAAGTGCAGGCTGGCTAGAGGACCCACTCAGGCCCCAGGGAAAAAAGTACCTTTCCTGGTTGCAAGCAACAAGATACATTGATCTTCTCCAAGCAGTGAAGGTGATGCATCAGTTCCGAAGATGGGTGATGGAGTCAAGAGGATGCACTGGTTTCTGCCATGCAGTTGAGGGGATGTGTTGATCTCACCAAGCTGCAGCAGCAGTGACACGCTTTCCCCTGCAAAGATCTCGGGAGGCAAAGTGCTGGTTCCGATGTGAAGCATCAATTTTACTCCTGCAACAAGGTCGATGCACCGGGTCTGTTACACACAGACAGGAGATGTGCCGAAATCCGTGTTGCATGTATCTGGGCCACTTCCCCGAATCTCAAGCAACAGGAGGCAAGCCAGCAAGCCATTGGAGATCACTTGGAGGGAAGGCAGAGCCCAGTTCTCATTTAGCTGAGTCAGAGACCATCAGGCAGCAGGACAACACAAGAGAAATGCAGGCCTTCCAAGTCTACAGTCCAAAGATGAGTTCTTTAAGCAGCATAGCAGTCCTTCTGACAGACGTTCAGTTCAAGATCCAGAAGTGTCTGAATTTAGGAGGTCAGAGACCCAGTACTTATACTCAAAAGAAAAGTGCCCTTAATGTGGGGGTGACTTCAAAGTAGCTCTCTGAAGTGTACAAGTATCGCTTTCAACCCAGTCCTGTCTGCCAGGTTATCATTGGGGGTAATCAGTCCTTTGTTTGGGGACATGACACAGCCTTTTCAAGTGAAGTGCTAGTCCCTTCCTTCCACCCTGTCCAGGCAAGGCTATCAAAATGCAGATGCATGTAGATGGGTACTCAGACACACCTATATTTCCTGTGTTGTAGCTGTCTACAGGGAATGCACAAAGTTTAGCTGTTACCCATCCCAGTCGTGTAATGGAGACAGGCAGTCAGGCACACAGAGCAGTAAGTGCAGAGAAATGTCCACTTTCTTAAAGTGACATTTCTAAAAATGTAAAGTTAAATTAAGCTTCACCAGTAAGGAGGATTTATCATTACCAGTCCAAAGATATGAAACATGACAAATCTGCTCCTCTCTGATCAGGAATTATAGCTTAAAATGTATTAAGGAATTCCCAATGCTAGCCAATGAAAAGAGTAGGCCTCACAGTAGTGAAAAATGAATTTGGGTGTTTGTCACTACCCGGACATGTAAAGATTAAACACACATGTCTGCCATTTTACTTACATGGCACCCTGCCCTTAGGGTTACCTAGGGCCTACCTTCTGGGTGACATATATAATAAAAGGGGAGTTTAAGGCTTGGCAAGAAACTTTAAATGCCAATTCTAAGTGGCAGTAACCTGCACACACAGGCATTGCAGGGGCATGCCTGAGACTGGTTTGAAAGATTACTTATGTGGGTGGCACAATTAGTGCTCAGGCCAACTAGTAGCATTTGAAATACAGGCCTTGGGTACATGGTATACCGCTTTACAAGGGACTTGCCAGAACATCAAATATGCCAACTTAGGTATACACCAATGTCATCATGTTTAGGAGAGAAGCATATGCACTTTAGCACTGGTTAGCAGTGGTAAAGTGCTCAGAGTCCTAAGGCCAACAAAAAGAATCAGCAAAAACAGGAGGTTAAAGGCAAAAAGTCTGTGGAAATAACACTCTAAGAATGACATGTCTAGTATTACTACTCTCTCATGCTTGGACAAATTCATGAACCATCATAAGTGTTACTGGCTCAATATCATCAATAACTCTCTTGACAAAACTATTCTTAAACACCCAAACACTAACCCTAATTTTAACAAACATTAGCACCATATCACTGACTGCTTCATCATTGCTAAACTCCTGTAACCATGCAGAAACATCCAATAAAATAAATAAATAACCTTGTTCTGAAAGAAGACCAACCAAGGCCAAAGGAAAGAATCTGCAATTAGAAAGGTAGTAGATTATGCTCTAAAGATTTTGGATAAGGCTAAATCATGCCCAGGAGTAGATTTATATGACTTGAGAGACATCCTGAAAATGTATGACACCTACTGCTTAAATTTGATACAACTGATCAGTTACAGAATTCAATAGATGGATAATGAAACACATTCTCCTCCTGATGCTTGATGTTTTTGGTTCAGATACAGCAAGGCACACTGGTGGGAACCCCTGCATGCACATTTTTCTGTTCTCCCATGTCTGTTCACCTATATTTTCACCCACGCACTTAACCCAGTCTGCCAGAAAGACAGGAGGGGTGTTTAGCTGAGTGAATAAGTGTCAACTGTGTGGCTTGTGTACCACTGATTTGTGGCAAAAGAACAATGAAGGGCAAAGGAGCAGAGAAAATTATGTGAGGGAACATCACATTGGAAGTTGGATTAATTTTGGAGCACTAGATATTGTATGTTTGCATGTCTATGTAAGGTATTTCTATAGTAGGAACCTTGCCTAAAGTCGGGTTGTGGATGGCTAATGCATTGGAATAAAGTGTTCTTCAGTGAGGCAAGTCTTCAACTCCTTCCTAAATTAGTTTGCAGACTGATGTTGTCCTGGCTGCATGTGTAGCAGATGCCACTTGAAATGGTGAGCTTTTCAATAAGATAAGTGGAAGGGCTGGTTGTGGTGGCTTCATAAATGATGCAGCTGAATTTGAAGATTGTACTGGCTGCCAATAGACGCCAATGGAGTTCCATCAGGATGAGGGTGATGTGATCGTATTGCTTCAGGCCCTGGATGAGATGTGCTGTGATATGTAACCCCAAGGCATTCCAGCCTTTAGCCTGGAAGGCTAAAGAGTACAGCATTACCACCATCAAGATGCTAGTGTACAAGGGCTTACACAGCACTTCTGAAGGCAGTTCTGTAAGAAAGAGTTTGATTTTCTTTAGAAGACCTGTTACCAAGCCATCTTTGTTTTTTTGGTGATGTGTTTCTTGAGTGTGAGGTTGGTGCCCAGCATGAATCCAAGTGACTTGGCATTCAGTAAAAGCTGGGGTTTAAAATCATCAAGGTCATGAGCTAGGTTTGCACTGTATCACTGGGGGGGGGGATGTTCAAAGGCTGCTAGTATACAATTCATATCACAAGTCCAAATAGTTTGAGTATCGGCAAGGGACGCTCAGCATCCTGTGATTCTGGGCAAATCACTCAATCTCCCCATGCCTAATGAATGGGTCCGTCTCTAATGTAACTAATGCTCCTGTAAAGTGCTCTGATAAGAAAGAAAAATAGGTAATTGAAATCATAGTATAAAGTAGATACAAAACACAATATATATGTATGGATATATATATATATATATATATATATATTGTGTTTTGTATCTACTTTATACTATGATTTCAATGAATGGGTCCATCTGTAATGGAACTGGTGCACCTGTAAAGTGCTCTAATACTCCGAAAAAAATAGGTAATTGAAATCATAGTATAAAGTAGATACAAAACATCAGTGATGTCATTTGAGATGTCATCAATGATGTCAGCACTGATGTCACTGACCATGTCATGAATGATGTAATATGTGACGTCATCAGCAGTGCATTGCGGAGCGGAAGTTATAGTTAGCTCAACTAACTATAACGGCTGAATTTCTCTGGTTTTGTACGAATGAAATGTCCAACTAACTATAATGTCCCTGAAATCTGTGGTTTTCTCAGTGAATTTCTAAGGTTTTTTAAATGCTAATTTCTAACTATAATGTCCCTGAAACCTATGGTTTTTTCAGTGAATGTCAAAGGTTTTTCAAATGCTAATTTCTAACTATAACGTCCCTGAAACCTGTGGTTTTTTCAGTGAATTTCAAAGGTTTTTTAAATGCTAATTTCTAACTATGCCTACATAGGTAGGACATGTGCAGAAAGAGGAAGAAAGGCGCAGAAAGAAGCAAGAGAAATGCAGAAAGAGGCAACAGAAGTCCAGAAAGACAAAGAAAGGTGCAAAAAGAAGCAAAAGATATGCAGAAAGAACCAACAGAGGTGCAGAAAGAGGCCTTGTTGCAAAGTCATCCTGTGCACCCAACGTTTTGCTGACTGGTACTGGTGGTAACTGACTCTGACTAACCAGGCCCAGAGCCAGTGCTATGCTGAAAGACACTTAGAATACAGTGAAAACACCTACATACACTAGGGTACACTATGGGTTGGGGTATTCCTGTGATTGCCATGACTTCCCCTGTAAGGTCCTAGTACATAATAGGGCATGGGGATTAAAACTATCTCTAAGTCAGAGGTGCAGAAAGAGGCAAGAGAAGTAAAGAAAAAAGCAACAGAAGTGCAGAAAGAGGCAAGTGAGGTGCAGAAGAAGGCAAGAGTACTGCAGAAAGAGGCAAGAGAGTTGCAGAAAGAGGCAAAAGGGGTGCAGAAAGAGGGAACAGGTGTGCAGACAGAGGCAAGAGAGGTGCAGAAAGAGGGAAGAGGGGTACAGAAAGAGGCAGGAGGGGTACAGAAAGAGGCAAGAGGGATGCAGAAAATTGCAACAGAGGTGCAAAGCGAAGCAAGAGCAGTGCAGAAAGAACCAACAGAGGTGCAGAAAGAGGCAAGAGGGGCACAAAAAGAGGCAAGAAAAGTGCAGAAAGAAGCAAAAGAGGTGCAGAAAGAGGCAAGAGAACTGCAGAAAAAGGCAACAGAGGTGCAGAAAGAGGCAAGAGAGGTGCAGAAAGAAGAGAGTGAGGTTCAGAAAGAGGCAAGAGAAGAGCAGAAAGTGGCAAGTGGGGTGCAGAAAGAGGCAAGAGAGGTATAGAAAGAGGCAAGATAAGTGTAGAAAGAGGCAAGAGAAGTGCAGAAACAAGCAAGAAAAGTGCAGAAAAAGGCAAGAGAATTGCTAAAAGAAGCAACAGAGGTGCAGAAAGAGGCAAGAAAAGTGCAGAAACAGGCAGGAAAGGTGCAGAAAGAGGGAACAAGGGTGCAGAAAGAGACAAGCGGGATAAAGAAATTTGCAAAAGAGGTACAGAACGAAGCAAGAGCACTGCAGAAAGAACCAACAGAGGTGCAGAAAGAGGCAAGAGGGGTACAGAAAGAGGCAAGAGAAGTGCAGAAAGAAGCAAAAAAAGTGCAGAAAGAGGCAAGAGCACTGCAGAAAGAACCAACAGAGGTGCAGAAAGAGGCAAGAGGGGTACAGAAAGAGGCAAGAGAAGTGCAGAAAGAAGCAAAAGAGGTGCAGAAAGAGGCAAGAGAACTGCAGAAAAAGGCAAGAGAGGTACAGAAAGAGTAAGGAGAGATGCACAAAGAGGCAAGAGGGGTACAGAAAAAGGCAAGAGGGGTGCAGAAGGAAGCAAGAGAAGTGCAGAAAGAAGCAACAGAGGTGCTGAAAGAGGCACGAGGGGTGCAGAAAGAGGCAAGAGAAGTGCAAAAAGAAGCAACAGAGGTACAGAAAGAGGCAAGAGAGGTGCAGAAACAGGCAGGAAAGGTGCAGGAAGAGGGAACAGGGGTGCAGAAAGAGGCAAGAGGGATACAGAAATTTGCAAAAGAGGTGAAGAAAGAAGCAAGAGCAGTGCAGAAAGAACTGTCAGAGGTGCAGAAAGAGGCAAGAGGGGTGCAGAAAGAGGTAGGAGAGGTGCACAAAGAGGCAGGGGAAGTACAGAACGAGGCAAGAGGGGTGCAGAAAGAAGGAAGAGAAGTGCAGAAAGAAGCAACAGAGGTGCTGAAAGAGACAAGAAGGGTGCAGAAAGAGGGAAGAAGGGTGCAGAAAGAGGCAAGAGGGGTACAGAAAGAAGCAAGTGAGGTGCAGAAAGAGGCAACAGAGGTGCAGCTGGAGTCAAGAGAGGTGCAGAAAGTAGAAGAGATTTGCAGAAAGAGGCAAAAGAAGTGCAGAAAAAGAAAGAAATGTGCAGAAAGAAGCAACAGAAATGAAGAAAGAGGCAAGAGAGGCTCAGAAGGAAGCAAGAGTGGCTTGCACACCATTAGTACCAATTTAACACCCACATTTAGCAATAAGTTATAGGTTTGCAAAGGGCCTTCCACCACGCTGTAACACTTGTCGCTGCATTTTTGGTAACGTTTGAGCTAGAAACAAGGCTTTTTTTGTTCAAATCTGCAGTTTAGGGAGCAGATGATGGATTATGAGGCTAATGCGGAAAATGTATAATTGTGCGAAAGATGGTGCAGCCAAACAGTCGCATAATTCCAGTGGCCCTGCTCATACCTCTGACTAGGTCCACAAGTGCTCCTCAGTGATTCCTTCTTTTTTTGTCTCACTGAGTTCATAGTTGAGCTTCTATGGAAATGAGGAAGACTAAACCTGAGGTTACCACTCCACAACAAAGACTACCATACCACATATTTACTCTCCATAACACATAATCCCACTCTACATAATTCCTACACACTAAATACCACATACTTTCTATCCACATAATTTCACTGCACAACTTACCACATAATTCCACTACACACAACGTACATCCACTCCACTCCAAAAACATTAGTAAAAACGTTTACATTTACAACTCCAATAGCTCTAACTCTCGCAAATGCGAAACCTATTGCATTGCAAACACTTCTTTAACTAGTAGACGCGTTTTCAGAGTGGTGGAGAAAAGGTGCTGGGCCTCCGACCAGCGCTCAGGAATTCTGCTGCGTAGGATTTACAGGAGGTATCAGGAGGGCTTCTTGGCCCCCAAAGTCCCTCAGGAGTAAAGTGGACTTCATCCCCCATCCCGTACTCTGCTAGGAGACGCATTTGCAGAGTGGTGGAGAAAGGGGGTCGTGGCCTCCAAAGACATCTTAGCAATCCCACTGTGTGGGACTTACTGGAGGTAACAGGAGGGGTAGTTGGCCCCCAAGGACAACCTTGGGACCAACTACCCCTCCTATTACCTCCAGTAAATCCCATAGAGCAGGATTGCTAAGTACTCATAGCAGGCCACGCCCTCTTTGCCCACCACTCTGCAAACGCGCTCCCTGGCGCGCTCTTGGATGGGGATTGAAGTCCCCTTCACTGCTGGGGGTCCTTAGGGGCCAACTAGCCTACCTCTTACCTCCAGTAAGCCCCACACAGTGGGATTACTGAGAGGTGGACACAGGCCACGCCCCTTTCTCCACCATTCTGCAAACGCGCCTCCTGGCAAGTTCTAATGTTGGGGTATTATGCCCCCTTTATTCCTGAGGGTCCCTGGGGGCCAACTAGCCCACCAGGTACCTCCAGTAAGCGCCACACAGCTGGATTGCTGAGAGTGGTCCGAGGCCATGCCCCCTTTTTACACCACTCTGCAAACGCGGCTCCTGGAGCACTGCTGCTCGGGGGATGAAGTCCACTTCTGTCCTGAGGTCCTCAGGACACAAGAGGACCTCATTGCCCCACCAGCAGTGCGCCAAGAGGCGTGTTTGCAGAGTGGTATAGAAAGGGGCGTGGCCTCGGACCACCTCTCAGCAATCCAGCTGTGTGGCACTTACTCGAGGTACCTGGTGGGCTAGTTGGCCCCCAGGGACCCTCAGTATTCAAGGAGACTTAATTCCCCAACTTAGAACACGCCAGGGGGTGCATTTGCAGAGTCATGCAGGGAGGGGTCGGGGCCTCCGGCGAGTTGCCGGTTTCTTTCTTCAATGTTTTTAATTTTCTGGGAGGGGGGCCGCGTGGCCCCCCTTCTCTGGGCCACTTTTGGCCCCGGGGACCCCATCCCCCGGGGTCTGGCAGCCTTCTTTTTTTAAAAAATATTTTTGGAGGGGGCCGCGTGGCCCCCCTCCTCAGCCCAATTATGGCCCCAGGGACCCCATCCCCCGGGGCCGGCCTTCCGTTTAAAAAAATATATATTTTAATAAAAGGGGAGGGAGGCCGAGTGGCCCCCTCCCGGGCCACTTCTGGCCCCGTGGACCCCATCCCCCGGGGCCGGCCCTCAGGGTTGGGGACCGTGGGGGAGCCCCAATGCCCCCACGGTCCCAGCCGGCTCCCCGCCTCCTGCGGGAGCCGGCATTGCTTTTGGGCAAGGGTAGCTGCTAAGATGCAGCTCCCCTTGCCCAAAAGCAATTCTGCTTTGCTTCTTGGAAACGAGAGCAGGTTTCCTGCTCTCGCTTCCAAGAAGCAAATCAGAAGTTTGTTATGACAGGGCGGGAGCTATGCTCCCGCCCTGCCATAGCAAACAGCAATGTCCCGGGGGTGGGCACCCCGGGACATTGCGGGAGACGGAGAGCGCCAAGCTTAGCCCTCATAAACGGTATGGAAGCGCCAGCCAGCTGATCCCTTTCACAGTCCTGCTGCCACCATTGCCTGACGCGTTTTGAATTTCACATTCTTCCTCAAAGGCTGGTGGTATCGGGAAACTTGCACTGTCCAGCCACAGACCCTCTTTATACACGTAGTGGTGCGCCCTCTGATGGGCTGCACATGATGAGTCTGCGCGGTGTCTTCTGGGATTAGTAGTGTTGGGGGACTGTGAAAGGGATCAGCTGGCTGGCGCTTCCATACCGTTTATGAGGGCTAAGCTTGGAGCTCTCCGTCGATTTTAGAGTGCATCTCGCATGACGATACCAGGCTGGAGCAGGAAGATAGAGGCGGCGGTCGTGCCGCCGAGTATGCACCACTTTATGAAGTTGGGGGCCACGGGGGCGAGTATCCAACTTACCTCTGGATGTGGGATATCGACGTTGGATTTAGGAAGCGCTCGCTGACTGAGGCTCATCTGTGGGCTTGAATTTACCAACAGGTTTAATAATGCACTGTAAAGGGATGCAAATATTCTCCCCCAACACTACTAATCCAAGAAGACACCGCGCAGACTCATCATGTGCGGCCCATCAGAGGGCGCGCCACTACGTGTATAAAGAGGGACTGTGGCTGGACAGTGCAAGCTTCCCGATACCACCAGCCTTTGAGGAAGAATGTGAAATTCGAAACGCGTCAGGCAATGGTGGCAGCAGGACTGTGAAAGGGATCAGCTGGCTGGCGCTTCCATACCGTTTATGAGGGCTAAGCTTGAAGCTCTCCATCGATTTTAGAGTGCATCTTGCATGACGATACCAGGCTGGAGCAGGAAGATAGAGGCGGCGGTCGTGCCGCCGAGTATGCACCACCCTATGAAGTTGGGGGCCACGGGGGCGAGTATCCAACTTACCTCTGGATGTGGAATATCGACGTTGGATTTAGGAAGCGCTCGCTGACTGAGGCTCATCTGTGGGCTTGAATTTACAAACAGTTTTAATAATGCACTGTAAAGGGATGCAAATATTCTCCCCCAACACTACTAATCCCAGAAGATACCGCGCAGACTCATCATGTGCGGCCCATCAGAGGGCGCGCCACTACGTGTATAAAGAGGGACTGTGGCTGGACAGTGCAAGCTTCCCGATACCACCAGCCTTTGAGGAAGAATGTGAAATTCGAAACGCGTCAGGCAATGGTGGCAGCAGGACTGTGAAAGGGATCAGCTGGCTGGCGCTTCAATACCATTTATGAGGGCTAAGCTTGGAGCTCTCCATCGATTTTAGAGTGCATCTCGCATGACGATACCAGGCTGGAGCAGGAAGTTAGAGGCGGCGGTCGTGCCGCCGAGTATGCACCACCCTATGAAGTTGGGGGTCACGGGGGCGAGTATCCAACTTCCCTCTGGATGTGGGATATCGACGTTGGATTTAGGAAGCGCTCGCTGACTGAGGCTCATCTGTGGGCTTGAATTTACCAACAGTTTTAATAATGCACTGTAAAGGGATGCAAATATTCTCCCCCAACACTACTAATCCCATAAGACACCGCGCAGACTTATTATGTGCAGCCCATCAGAGGGCGCGCCACTACGTGTATAAAGAGGGACTGTGGCTGGACAGTGCAAGCTTCCCGATACCACCAGCCTTTGAGGAAGAATGTGAAATTCGAAACGCGTCAGGCAATGGTGGCAGCAGGACTGTGAAAGGGATCAGCTGGCTGGCGCTTCCATACCGTTTATGAGGGCTAAGCTTGGAGCTCTCCGTCGATTTTAGAGTGCATCTCGCATGACGATACCAGGCTGGAGCAGGAAGATAGAGGCGGCTGTCGTGCCGCCGAGTATGCACCACCCTATGAAGTTAAGGGCCACGGGGCGAGTATCCAACTTACCTCTGGATGTGGGATATCGACGTTGGATTTAGGAAACGCTCGCTGACTGAGGCTCATCTGTGGGCTTGAATTTACCAACAGTTTTAATAATGCACTGTAAAGGGATGCAAATATTCTCCCTCAACACTACTAATCCCAGAAGATACCGCGCAGACTCATCATGTGCGGCCCATCAGAGGGCGCGCCACTACGTGTATAAAGAGGGACTGTGCCTGGACAGTGCAAGCTTCCCGATACCATCAGCCTTTGAGGAAGAATGTGAAATTCGAAACGCGTCTGGCAATGGTGGCAGCAGGACTGTGAAAGGGATCAGCTGGCTGGCGCTTCCATATCGTTTATGAGGGCTAAGCTTGGAGCTCTCCGTCGATTTTAGAGTGCATCTCGCAGGACGATACCAGGCTGGAGCAAGAATATATATATATATATATATATATCAACAAAATCGTCCGAAAGCTCGAGGGTGCACACAACGGCAGGGGAACCATTTAGGCTTTCACACTGGCAGCCTGCATCACAGGCAACTTGTATTGTTATTCCGGACAAATCTTCCTTTGACCTTACGCATTTCAAGGCTTGCGCCCCTTCGTCTGAGGTCTCTGCATCTGCTGATCTCACAGGCGGTTCTCTGCATGCCACTCCTCTTATACTGCCCTGAGTGGGCCTCGCACATCGCAAGTCATATTTACTGCATGCTGGGAAATTGAGTCCCGTTAAGAACAATTATTTGCTTTAAGAAAGTCCTGCTCAGTCAACAAAAATTAAAAGCATATATTCTGCCCTGAGTGGGCTCCAGAACAAAACACAAGTATATATATATATATATATATATATATATATATATATATATATATATATATATATATATATATATATATATATATATAACAATGCAATTTTGTCATATAGGATCCAAATAGTTAAGCAATAAGAATAACTGGAAAAAATGTGTCAACTATCTATTTGAATCTGGTATGACAAACTTGTGTTGTTACAAACCAAATATATATGTTGTGTATTATATTTATTTTACACTTGTGATATGAATTGTACACTATCAGCCTTAAAAAAGACCCAGGTGGGCTCACCACGAGGGGCAAAACACATGTTGGCTGTTAAATTCATGGAAGTATTTAAAAAAAATAGCAAACAGATGAATAACTAAATAAACTGAATTACTTATGGATGCTTCATGTTTGATTTCCACATTGGATCTTATAGCCATCACATGAGGGTACAACCTTTTTGTTGATTATCATTATTGCTTTACACTGTGGATGTTAGGGGTCAATCCACCTAATAGTTTGACTCACTGGAACCAAAGTCCTGTACCAGTTGGTATAGCCCTAGACGTATAGCCCTCTTTCTCAGAAAACGTAAATTGTCTTTCAATAGTAGTGTGTGGTTGGAGGATGATAAGAGTGGAGATATTGTTGTGGATGGTCTCTAAAGACTACTAGGCACAGCACACAAGACCATCCTCAGGAGTAGGTGTTGATAACGCAGAAATGACCAACCCTTGAAAGAAACTAACGACACAGATACATGGGAACAAATATGTACCAATGATTATAACCCACAAAAAATCTGGAACAATTTTTAAAACAACCGTACAAAAAGTATGCCAAAAGTGATAAAAACACCAGAAAAACACAGTGTGGATCAGTCACTATTAGACTTGGCATCTTTGGCGTGGTCTGCCCTGACTTTTTGCCTCTTCCTCCTGTATTTTTGATGCTGTGCTGGATTTCGTTCGGAAATTGATTTACTGGTAAGTCCCTAGTAAAGTGCACTGAAGTGTCCCAGGGCCGTTAATCAGATGCTACCAGTGGGCCAGCAGCACTAATTGTGTCACCCACATGAGTAGCCCTGAAAAAGTATTGCAGACCTGACACTGCAGTATCTGTGTGCAGCTGCTAACTGCCATGTCGGCTTGGGAAGTACACCCACTTGCCAGGCCCTAATCTCCCCTTTTCTTGCATGTAAGGCACCCCTCTGGTAGGCACAAGGTACCCCCCTGGGCAGGGTGCAGCGTATGTAAAAGGTAGGACATCTACTGGTGTGTGTGTGTGACATGTCCTGATAGTGAAATACTGCCAATTTTGTTTTTCACTATTGAAAGACTATCTTGCCCCATAGGATAGAATGGGAAATGCTTTGTCACATCTTACAAGTATAACTTTCCATTGGGACACCATAGAGAAATAAAGTTTAGGCTCTCTGAACTCAGAATTTAATAACATATCCTTTAGTAAAGGTGGTTTTTAAATTATGTATTTGAAAGTACCACTTTTAGAAAGTAGGCATTTTCTTGTTTAACCATTCTGTGTGTCTCTGCCTGTTTGTGTATTGACTGTCTGGTTTTGGAGTGACAGGGGCTGGGGATGTGCATTCACTGTAGACAGCCACTGGGGGGTTGAGGTGTGTCTGGCCTTCCTGGATGACTCAGAGCTGGGCTAAATAGACCTTGGCTGAAGTTAGAGTAGTGGGAGTAGATTTCCTTGCACCTGAATAGGGCCTGTCTCCCTTGCACAATGCTGTCTCCAGCCTCTGTTTTCATGCTGCACCAGTGAGGACAGAACTGGTTTGGACTGGGCTTAGAGACCCTTGCACAAAGAGAACAAAGACATTTTGGGGTATAAATATTGGACCTAAAACCCCTGAACTTTAGACTACTTCTGGAATCAAGAGGGACCTTTGCCAAGGAGAAGAGCTGGAGAAACTGGAGGAGGAGTACTGCCCCTTTGCTGTGTGCTGTCTGGGGTTGGCCTGCAGTAGCTGGTTCTTCTGTGTGCTGTGTCCCCCCGCTTGAGGAAGATCTCCAAGGGCTTGAGTAGAGCTTGCCTCCTGTTCTGAAGTCTCAGGGACACAAAGACTTCACCCCCAGCTCCCCTGAACTTCCTTGCTGGGAGTTCTGACCTGCCCAGAGGTGCCTGTGACTGTGTTGGGCCTTTGGAGTTTGTTCCTGCTGTTGGGAGCTGGAAAAGCAACGCAACTACAAGAAAAATCGACAAATCGCTCTTTTTGCAGCTGTTTTTCTGACGCAGTATGACTGTGCAAGAAGACTCTCTACGCATCGCAGCGCCGCTGCCAAAACCGATGTAGCACCTGTCACCGCTGCAAGAACCGACGCATCCAAGGATCGCGGCTGATGAAACTGACGCAGCACCGCTTGACACCGCCACATTGATCACGAACGCATCCCGGATTTCCATGCAACGTACCTGTGTGGCAAGTTTTCCCGACGCATCACCTGCTGACCAGAACCGTCTCCGAATGGACATGTCACTTCCCCTTACAGACCAGATTCGAAGCATCACTTCTCCTACGTGCAGCAAAACTGTCGCATCCCCTCCCCATGTTCTCAGGAACTGACGCATTTCTGTTTTTCGATGCTTCCCATCTCTGCGGCTGTTTGGCCCTGTGAATTTTGTCGCAACTACAGGTACTTTGAGAGAAATCTTCCATCCGTAGTTTTCCATGGGCCAAGTTGTTTGAAACCTTTTTAAAGTCATATTCTTATTACATGTATGTTGGATTTTTGTCATTTTGGTCTTGTTGAGTTTAGCTAAAGATACTTTCTTTTTCTAAACTGGTGTGGTGTCCATTTATGGTGTTATCACTGTATTACTGTGTGTTTGGAGTACAAATACTTTACACATTGCCTTTGGGATAAGTCTGTCTGCTCGTGCCCAGCTACCCAAGGGGTGAGTGGGGGTTATCTAAAGTGTGTATCCCCCTTACCCTGACTAGAAGCAAGGGTCCCTATTTGGACAAAGGTACCCACCTCTGCCAACTAGAGACCCCCATTTCTAACAGTCACCAACTGCATGCAAAACAAAAGCATGTCAAATAAAGATTAAAGCAAACGGTGCCACCAGACCAATCAAACTGTTTTATAATATTGGTCTCCCTTCAGTTAGGAGATTATAGCCAGCAACCGGTGTGAAGCCCTCAATTAGCATGGGTTGATTGACACTCATCTCTTGATGGTGCTCGATACCGGCCTTTGGCGGTGTCCTATTTCTATCAGTTGGATTCCATACTATATTGTCCTGAGTCAATGGGTACTTATATTAAAAATATATTTAACCATGATTCAACATCCTATACCAGTTGCTACTATGTTTTTGTCCTGATAATGACCCTATTTAAATTAATTTCTGTAGGGTCAAAAGCTTTGACTATCAAACTAGAGGACTGATGTTAGTTATAATAATGTACACACTGTACTCTTAGAGTCATGCTGTGAAAATGTACATTTGTATCAGCCCCTAGTATTGTACATACATTTTGTGTATAACACTAGTGCATAGCTTTTAACATTTGCCACTACTCATCTTCACTTTTCCTCTATGTTGGAGCACCTGCAATGTGATACAGTCTGCCTTTCACATACTAATTAAATGTTTATACAGTAAATACGATTAATTGTATATTAACAATTCAATTTTTGTTATATTTTAACTAAGAAAGATTAGGCATATACTTCATCCAAGAGAACCATTGTCCTTTGTAACATTGATCTGGCCAGGTACCCAGGAATACAGTGTTGCCGCATAAAAGGCTGTTTAATTCTGTACTACAGTCAGTCACTAACTGAGTGAGTGCGCTCAGATGGCTACACTTTCCACTTAGTATGGACATATAGCAAATTCTCACATTACTGCCACAGATTTTGTCAGGTTACTTATTTCTTTCTCACAAACACAATGCAACACTCATAGTACTGAATCAGAATGGATGTACCACCCATTGCAGTCAGGGAATTTACATAACTAGTACTGACCAGGAGGCCTTGAAAGGGAGGCAAAACATATGAACTTCATCCACAAAGTTATTGAGAACACTGAAATTAAAACTTGGTTATAAAGCCACAAACAAATATGAATCAAGACAATTGGGTAAGTTAAAAAGAATGAGCTAGAATCTCAAATATCAGCGGTATATATTGGTGCCTGGTGTAGACAGGAATTGTTGAAAAATGCATAAGAAGGCTGTTGGACTCTGCCCTTTCTGAGGTGTCATACTCAAACTTTTTTCCTTCAGCCTCCTATTTTCAGTACTTTTTTCTTTTGGCTTTTAAGGCTCTGTGCACTTTACCACTGCTGACTGCTGAGTAAAGCTCTCACCTTAAAATATGGTAGAATTGGCTTACACCAATTGGCCGATTTAATTTAATTGTAAGTCCCTAGTAACGTGGTACAAAATATGCCCAGGATCTGTAAATTTAATGCTATTAGTGAGTCTAGAGCACTGATTGTGCCACCAATTTATGTAGCACTTTAAACCTTTATGAGGCCTGCAATTGCAGTCTGTGTGTGCAGTTTTTAAACTGCCATGTCGAACGAGGAAAATACAACTTTTACCAGGCAAATACTTGCCTTTTTAATACATATAAGTCACCCCTAAAGTAGGGACTAAACAGCCCACAGGGCAGTGTGTGTGATGTATTTAAAAAGCAGAACATGTAATTTGAAGTTTTACACAACTTGGTAGTGAAAAACTGGAGTTACAGGTGGGCAGTTCATGTTTTGTGTCTTTTGAATTGTAATGAAAAATCCACTTTTATGGTGACTTTGGATTTTTGGTTACAATTTTGAAAATGCCACTTTTAGAAATTTGCCATTTTCCTGCCTTAGCTGCAGCCTATCTTTGGGTCTCATGACTGGGTGTAGTTGACAGTTGGTCTTTGTGTATTCCTCCTAGACAGCCACACACAATAGAGGGCTTAGGTGTGACTGGATGGGCTATCACTGACAGGATCGGAGGGTGGAGTTGCACACAGCCCCACTAGCGCCCGCCTTCGCACAAAGGATTGCATGCCCCCTGTAGTTAGTCTGGATCCAGGGCATGGGAGGCAAGAAATCTGAGCACTCAAAGGGAATCCTCTGGAGATTTCTCCCACCTCTAGGAAGGCACCACGTATGAATATTCGACCCAGACACCAACTCTTCAGCACACTCCTGGACGCGTGGATGCTACAGAAGAAGGACTGTGGTGCTGCTTTGTTAGCAGAAAGACTGCCACTCTGCTGCCATGCTACTCTGCTGCTCTGCTGCCTGCTGCCTTCCTTGCTGAGAAGGAAGATTAAACATGCACCATTAATGCCAGGCTGAAGTGACTGCAAGGGTCACTCAGCTGACCTCCTGTTCTGGATTACAGGGACATTACAAGCTCCAGAGGCTCCCTGCAGCTGCCCAGCTGACCTGCTGCTTAGACCTGCAACTGGACCTGCCTGAGCCCTGGTAGCTTCTTCTGGAGTGAGTTCCTGACCACTAAGTGGTGTCCCTCAGGTCCTGAACGCTTTGTATGGCCTCCGTTGAGCCAAGGACTTGAAGCTCGTGCCAGCCGCCAATGCTAAGTTCCGATGAACCAACTCGTCATGCTGCTGCAGTGACCGCCAATGCAAAGCTCCAGCCCAGACCATCTGCAATGCTGACAGAATCTTTGCACTACAGCAACGACCATCTGTGACGCCGAGCCTGCTCTTAGTACTACTTTCATGGACACCTGTGATACTTTCCCTGCTCCTCGTGGCTCCTTCCACTGAGAACCAAACTCCTGGAGCTGGACTGAGAATGTAACTCTTCCAGCAGGACTAACCTGACCTCTGTATCCGAACTGCGCTCCATTGCAGTCAATCTGAACTTGTTACTTTCTCCCGATCGCCTACGATCAGATGGCTGCGAGCGAGTGATTTGGGCTATTTGGGGCTATTTGGGGCTATTTGGTGCTATTTTTACCTAAATGTTTCAAAATCCATGACTCCGGTTCTATTGATTTGATTTTTGTTATTTTGGTACCAAAACATCTTGGTTGGTGTGCGATTTTTCTTATGTTGTGCTTTCACCAGATCACTGTTTTTAGTGCTGCATACATACTTTACACATTGCTCTAAGTTAAGCCTGATTTCTCTATGCCAAGCTACCAGAGGGTTGAGTACAAGTTAATTTGGAGTTTGCTTGTGCCTCACCCTGACAAGGATTATGGCTGCTGCTTGAGTAGGTTTTCACCCCCCATCAACCAGTGTTGGACTTGGCTTTTGCAGGGTTATCCCCAAACTCGCAACTGGGCCCATAGAAAATAGATGCGTGATTTCTCACAAAGTACCTGTAGGTGCGTCAAAATTCACAAGACCAAACAGCCACAGAGATGGGAAGCGTCAAGAAACAAAGAGATGCGTCAGTTCCTGAGAACATGGGGAGGCGATGCAACGGTTCTGCTGTACACAGGAGAAGTGATGCGTCGTGTCCGGACTGTAGGGGGAAGTGATGCGTCGACTCCAAGACGATTCTGGTCCATGGGTGATGCATCAGAAAAACTTGCCGCACAGGTACGATGCGTGGAAATCTGGTATGCGTCGGCGAGCGGTGCTGAATCGGTTTCTTCAGCTGCGATCCCTCGATGTGTCGGTTCTTGCAGCGGCGACAGGCGCTGCGTCAGTTTCGGCAGCAGTGCAGCGATGCATGGAGATTCTTCTCGCACAGTGGTGCTGCATCGGAAAAACAGCCGCAAGATGAGTGATTTGCCGATTTCTTCAGTTCTTCTTTTCTTCCAGCTCCCAAACAGCAGGAACAACCTCCAGAGGCCCAGAACTGGAACAGGCACCTCCTGGCAGGTCAGAACTCTTAGCAACAGAGTTCAGTGGAGCTGGGGGTGACGTCTTTGTGTCCCTGAGACTTCAGAACAGGAGGCCAGCACACACAGGCCCTTGGAGATCTTCTTCAAGCAGGTTCATAGCAAAGTTCAAGACATTGTCCTCTCCTTGTCAGAAACAGCAACTGCAGGCCAACCTGACACAGCACACAGCAAAGGGGCAGTACACCTCCTTACAGCTCTTCAGCTCTTCTCCTTTACAAAGGTTCCTCTTGAGTCCAGAAGTAATCTAAAGTTCTGGGGTTTTAGGTCTAATACTTATACCCCAAAATGTCTTTGTTCTCGTCGTGCAAGGGTCACTGAGCCCAGTCCAAACCAGTTCTGTCCTCACTGGTGCAGTATGACCACAAGGGGTGGAGACAGCATTGTGCCAGGGAGATCGGCCCTATTCAGGTGCAAGGAAATCTCCTCCCACTACTCCAAATGTATCCAAGTTCTATTCAGCTCAGCTCTAAGTCATCCAGGAAGAGCCAGCCACACCTCAACCCCCCCCCCCCAGTGGCTGTCTACAGTGAATGCACATCCCCAGCCCCTGTCCCTCCAAAACCAGACAGTCAATACACAAACAGGCAGAGGCACACAGAATGGTTAAACAAGGGGGGGCGTGGTCTCGGCGCCGGTCAAGATGGCCGCCTGACGGCGAGGCTCCGTTGCATCGGGACCTTCCGTGACTCACTGGTGCGTTATTTCGCACTCACGGATGTCGGACTGAACACCTGCTGGAATCGGAACATGGCAGGACTCTGGTGAGCGGTTTTTCAGCGGAAGCGCAACGCGCTTCCTTTGCCTTTTTGCAGCCGAAAGATTCTCCTCAGCGCGTCCGCCATCTTAACTACATGCCGGTACCGGTGAATAAGCGCGCATGTTAGTTGACCATTTACTGACTTTCTAGCGCTATGTAAATGGATGAGACCGCCTACATATGCAGTATCCCTTGTCAAAATAGGAAACACGCATTTTCTGCAGGGTAACGTGTTTGCCATCACCTCAGCTAACTTGCTCATCTCAGAATGTTCATCATCTTGGCTCTCCTATCCTGTCAGCTGATTTCAAGGCCCACATACAGCGCTCTGGACTGATTAACACTTCATGTGCCAGTCTATAACACAAGTTTTAAAACGTCATCTCTATATGCCTTTCAGCTGAGTTGCTTTTCTCTGCATTATTGTCATTTGGTCACGGCTGTCTCTTTTTTGTTATCTGCAATATTTTCACCTATCTCAACGCTTGGTCTGCTTTTTCTATCTTGTGAGACATTTGGTTAGTACTGCTGCTCTATAATCTATATATAGCAGTTCTTCTTGGTGGAATCTCCTTTATGGGAAAACTACGCACTCCAAAGTTTGTTTTTGTTCCCAAAGGGCTCACCACATCTAGTACTACATCGTCCTCACCAGTGTCAAATCCTTCTCTTGTTCTTGGGACAATGGCTGGCGCTACTCCCGCTCGTAGTTCCTCATTGACACTTACAGCAAATAAATCCTCCTCTCCTCCTGTAACTACTAAGCGGTTAAAACATGATCCTCCCTCTCCTGACAAAGAGACATCTTCTATCTCTATGGAAATACTGCTGGAGGAAATTGCGCTTTGCGTCCGTTTGTGGAGGAAACGAACAGTAAAATGCAACTTCTAGAGGAAAAGTGGTCTACCATGGAAAGCAGAATTTCCACAGTGGAACAGCAGATTACAGTGGTCCAGGGGGATTCTCACAGGCTTTCTTCTTTAGAAAAGGAGGTTTGCAGACTTCAGCAACACACTGAGGATTTGGAAAATCGGAACAGGAGAAATAATCTACGTATTTACGGACTACCTGAGGCTCTGGAAGGAGATGACCCTGTTTCCTTTTTTACCTCGTTTTGCCGAAGCTCTTGGACATGTCTCCTTCAAACTCTCTCAATATCCAAAGAGCCCACAGATTGGGCCCTCGCCCTTCAACTTCTACTTCTCCTGTCAGGCCAAGAGGAGTCATTATTCTCTTTCTGAAATTTACTGACTTACTCTCAGTCCTCTCAGCAGCCAGAGCCAAACGACAAATCTCTTGGCTTGGGCAGAGGGTTTTTCTCTCTCAAGATATCTCTAATGCTACTGCAGCCAGAAGAAAGGAATTCCTTAATCTTCGCCCACCACTTCGTTCTCTTGGAGCGCGATATGGTCTCTTTCACCCGTGTGTTTTTAAGGTGACTTTTCAAAACCGAACTTGGTCCTTTGAAGATCCTGCGGAACTTAGGAAATACATTCAATCTCAAACTACGAGTTCCATGGATACTGCTGCCTCTTCTTCTAATGGGTGATATGTAATGCAACTGGAATGGTTTTTTCACCTGTACAACTCATAAGTATCTATCACTTTGTATGTATGTTTAGGTTTGCAATTTTCTGAGATATCGGTTTAGTTGTAGTCTGGTAGTTGGTATCCTATTACTGCTAATTTATGGTTATGTAATTCGTGTTCGTCTTCTCATATCTTTCATGTTGTTGAGTGTGTAATTTTCCAAATATTTATGATGTTGGTCTTATCTTTTTCCCTTTTCCCTACAGGGTTTTTCTGTTATTTTCAATCCGCCCGATTCATCTTCATATTTCGTCTTGTTCTGATGTGGTTTGGTCTCTTCGGTCTCGAGGGTTTCATCTTTTCGTGTGCCGTCACTCCCCAGTGTTTCTTCCATTTTTCTTCCCTCAGGTATATTTTATCAGTCATTCTTTTGGATATGTACTGTCTCTTCTTGATTCTCTCTTTTCCTTACTTTCTCCTTTTCCCTTTTCTGTTTTCTTGTCTTCCAACGGATACACACTCTCCTTCTCTTCCAATTGATCTTCCACTTTTCTCTTTTGTTTCTTTCCCTTAATACTATTAACCTTTTGTTTCATTGTTCTTGTCAACACATATCTTGTTTTCTGTATTTTCAAATCTTTTTTAATTTCATTTTCTCTACGCATTTTTTCTTTCACTTCTCTTTTTTCTATCCTATGGCTTTATTCCTATTTTTCTTGTATTTCGCTATTTCATATGCTCAGTCTTGTATTTATATTGCTTTGCATTTTGATTCATACTACTGTATATATGATATTACTATATTCCATTCAGAGTTATCACATGGAATGTAAAGGGTTTTAATAATCCTATAAAGAGGCAGAGAATTCTCTCACATTTGGCCTCCTATAATCCTGATTTAGTTTTATTACAGGAAACGCATTTGTCTGAGGCTGAAGCTCTTAAACTTAAGCGTAATTGGGTTTGTTCAGTTTTGGTTTCTCCTACAAACACAAAAAAAATGGAGTTATTTTGTCCCATAAGAAATTGAAATGTTCTGTTGTAACACAAGATATAGATTCTGATGGTAGATGGATTTTGGTCAAACTACTAGTTAACAATATCCCTCTTACTGTTTTTAATTTATATGGCCCCACTCAACCTGATCCCACTTTTTGGCCCACTATTACAGATAAGGTTTTCAACATAAGGATGAATTTTTTATACTTGGAGGCGACTGCAATCAAGTTATGGATCCTTTTGTTGATCGTAAATCCCAAGTACGCTTTCTACCCCACAAAACTCATAAACAATTTCTCAATACTATCACACAGACTCACCTTGTTGATGCCTGGAGATTATGTAATCCAGACCAATCAGAATTCTCCTTTTTCTCCCCTCCACACGGTTCTTTTTCCCGGATTGACTATATATTTCTATCTAAACGCTTAGCCCAGAACCTTGTTTACTCTTCAATCGAGCCCATTTTGATTTCGGATCATGCTCCGGTGGTTGTTGAATTTGATTTACTCCCCCCCCACTCTAAGTCTTCCAGATGGAGATTCAATAATTATCTTTTACAGGATCCAGTTTTCTCCTCCTCCTTCACCTCTTTGCTAAAGAATTCTTTTCTTTTAATGACGATACTTCTATTTCCCCAGTTTCAGTGTGGGATAGTTTCAAAGCTACGGCTCGAGGTTTTGTTATAGATTATGTTTCTAAGAAAAAGAAACAGATCTCTCATAAGTATAAAGCTTTGCTGTCCTCCATCAGGCACTTGGAACATCAGTTTTATACTTCCTCCTCCGATTCCACCTTGCAGGAACTTATCCGAGCAAAGATGGAGTTTAATAAAATCTCTACTGATAATGCATCCTTTACTTTACTCCGTAGTAGTGCACGATATTATGGGGGTCGGAATAAGGTTGGTTCACCTCTTGCTAACTATTTAAAATCTAGAAAGGAAAGAACATTGATTGATTCAATTCAATCAACGGAGGGTACACTCCTTTTCAAAGATAAGGATATGTTAGTTGAGTTCACTACATTTTTTAGTAATCTATACACGGCCGAATCATCTTCATCTGCTCCACTCATTGATGAATATCTTAGTAATATTCTTCCCTCCCCCTCTGCGGATTTGGATTTCGCCTCCTTAGACATAGATCTGTCACTCCAGGAAATCTCCTCTTCTCTAAATTCTTTGAAGAAAAATAAATCTCCTGGTCCTGACAGTTTTTCTGTAGAATTTTATCTTCATTTTTCCAATTTGTTATTACCAAGACTTCTCAAACTCTTTCAACACTTTTCTTCCTCTGGTGCCGAAAGTGGTACTTTTCTAGAGGCTACTATCTGTCTTATTCACAAAGATGGCAAAGACCCCAAATTCTGCAAAAATTATCGTCCCATCTCCCTGATAAACGTTGATTATAAGATTTTTGCCAAACTGTTAGCATTACGACTTGAAACGTTTCTTCCTCATTTAATAGGTCCAGAACAATGTGGATTTGTCAAAGGTAGGTTAACCTTGGATAACTCTCGTTTATTCTTTAATGTTCTAAATAAGGCTTCTACTTTATCTTATCCTCTTGCAGCGATCTCCATTGACGCAGAGAAAGCCTTTGATAGGGTTGACTGGTCCTTTTTGTTTAAATCTCTTCGTTGGCATGGTTTCGGTGCTAAGTTCATTTCTTTTATTTCCCTGCTTTATTCTGCCCCTTATGCGTCCGTTATCGTTAATGGACAAGTCTCACAGCATTTTTCACTCCATCGAGGGGTTAGGCAGGGTTGTCCGTTATCTCCCCTTTTATTTGTTCTATTTCTTGAACCTTTTCTCTCTCGCATTCGTCATAAATTTTCTATTTTGGGGTTCCCATATGGAGAGAATCATTTGAAATTATCAGCTTATGCCGATGATATTTAGTTTTTTATCTCTAATCCAGACTCCTCAATCCCCTCATTATTACAAGAAATTTCTGACTTTTCAGCGGTTTCAGGTTATAAAATTAACTCTGATAAGACAGAGGTTTTACCAATTACCAAATTTTGTTTTAAACAACAATTTGATTCTACCAGATTTCATTGGAACAATGTTAAAATCAAATATCTTGGTATTTGGTTTTCCAAATCTATCATAGATTCGGTTAAGATAAACATGAATGCTGCTCTAGATCGTATTTCCAAACTTTTTTCTTCCTGGAACCCTCTTTTTCTGTCTTGGTGGGGACGTCTAGACTCCATTAAGATGATGATTACTCCAATTCTGCTTTATTACTTTTCCATGATTCCAATTCGTATTCCCGTCACCTTTTTTAAAAGAATAGATTCTCTTCTTTCCAAATTTTTGTGGAGAGGCAAAAAATCTAGAATTTATTTATCTCATCTCAGAAAACCTAGACTTGTGGGCGGAGTAAACTTTCCAGATTTTCGGATTTATCACAAGGCCTTTTTCTTAAAACAAGCCTCTTATTGGCTTCTTGCGGAATCCTCCCCTTTTACTCCCTTATGGGTTGGTATAGCACGCTGTCTACTTGCCCCTTTCTCGATGAAGGAAACTCTCCTTTTCACTGCCAGGACAGCGGTCACATCCCTTCCGCTTTTTTAAACATACTTGTTCACTACTAAATCCTCTCTTTCAACCAAAAATAATCTCCAGGAATGCTTTTATACATTCTCCTCTTTGGCATAATCGATTTATCACCATTAATAATAGACCTTTGTACTGGTCCTCATGGAGAATAAGAGGTATTAGCTGGGTCAAGGACTTATTCGATGGAACTTCTCCTTGTTCCTTTCCTGTTTTTCAAGCTACATTTGGCTGTCCTCGTTCTTTCTTATACAAGTTCTCCATTCTTATGGAAAAGATTCTAAGTACCTTCTACTCCCTCCCTTCTGACGACTCTTTAACTACACAGGATTCACTTCGTAGACTCTTGATTTCACTTCCAAGAGCCTCCTTGATTTATAATTTTTTTATGCCATGAATCCAGAACGCCTTAAGACCAAGATAGAACTAGCATGGGAATCAGACTTAGATTTTCAATGGAGTACTGATATGTGGAATAAAATCTGGGCTCAATCGCTGAAGATCTCGAGGTCTGCCTCCACTACCCAGTCCATGTTTTTTCTATATCATAGATTATACTTCACTCCCATTTCTATAGCTAAGTTTACACATACAGATGATAAGAAATGTTGGTCCTGTGATTCTCCCTCAGCAGATCTTTCACACCTCCTTTTTTCCTGCCCCCCAGTGGCATCCTTTTGGCATCAAATATGGGCTCGACTATCCAACATTTTTAAGATCTATAATCCCATGTCCCCTCCTCTTCTCCTTATGGGAAGCTTATCAGAATCCATCACTTTACCATCCCATGAAAAAGGATTGTTTGAGCTTATGTTAGCTTTAGCTTTTCAACAAATTGAATTCAATTGGAAATGTTTGACCAAACTTTCAATTAAGTCATGGTGGAACACTGTGTGCCAATATCACAGATTGGATGTTGCTTATGCCTCCCAATGCAAGCCGAATGTAAATAGAGATGTATTTTGGTTGCCATTGACTGCTTATTTGAATAAGTTATCCATCAATACTGTTTCTCATCATCATTCTGAAAATTTCCAACCCCCTTGAATTTCTTCCTCTTTATTCTTTCTTTCTTCTACCCTTAATATTTGGTAATGCTTATATTCAATATTTAATCTGCTTATTATAGTTTAAGGTTTTTGAGCATAATATATTTTTTTTTAATCATTTGCACATATGTATTTTCTTTACCCCTTCCTTCCCCACCTTCTTCTTCTTCCCCTATTTTATCTCTAAAATGTAAATAGCTTTCTACTCTGTTTTATGATGCCTACTCTACTTTGTTTTCAAGTTATTCTCTATATTGTTCTACTTTAGGCCTATGTGGTATTGTTCCAATATTTATGATTCAATAAAGCTTATTAAACGTAAAAAAAATTAAAAAAAAGAATGGTTAAACAAGAAAATGCCTACTTTCTAAAAGTGGCATTTTCAAACACACAATTTTAAAACCATCTTTACTAAAAGATGTGTTATTAAATTCTGAGTTCAGAGAGCCTAAACTTTATTTCTCTATTGTGTCCCAATGGGAAGCTATACTTGTAAGAAGAAAGCAATTCCCATTCTATCCTATGGGGTAAGATAGCCTTTCAATAGTGAAAAATGAAATTGGCAGTATTTCACTATCAGGACATGTCACACACACCAGTATATGTCCTACCTTTCACATACACTGCATCCTGCACATGGGGTACCTTGGGCCCACCATAGGGGTGTCTTAAATGGAACAAAAAGGGAAGGTTAGGGCCTTGCAAGGGGGTGCACTTGCCAAGTCAACATGGCAGTTAACAAACTGTGCACAGACACTGCAGTGGCAGGTCTGAGATACCTTTTCAGGGCTTCTCATGTGTGTGGCACAATCAGTGCTGCAGGCCCACTAGTAGCATTTGATTTCCAAGCCCTGGCACACTACAGTGCACTTTACTAGGGACTTACCAGTAAATCAAATATGCCAATCAGGGAGAACCAATTGTAACAACAATTTACACAGAGAGCATATACACTTTAGTCCTAAAGTCAATAACAACAGGTCAGGAGAAAATAGGAGGAAAAAGCAAAAAGTTTGGGGATAACCCTGCAAAAAGGGCCAAGTCCAACAACCAGTAACCCCAATTTTTACAAACACCAACCACAAAATTAGAGAGAGATTAAAAAGATCTAGTGTTATCAAGCAGGTAAGCAAAGTCCCAAACCAGTCCAGGATGATCTTCAGAATTGTTCATTGATTACCCCCAGAGCTGGAGGAGTGGGACCCAGCTGAATGCTTATCAGGGCACCTTGCATGATGTTTGGCGATTTGATGCAAACATCATTATACAGGTATCCAATAAGAAACAGTTCTGATGTAGGACACTAACATTTGTAATGGAATATCGTTAATTGCATCATCGATCTGCATAACTGTGCAAATGTAGTCTACTATATGCATTCTCTTATGCGCTGAATACTTCTTAACTTGAATGGGGATAAAATGTGTTGGCTGAATGGATTTTAATGTTCGAATTTTTATATGTGATGAAGACAACAGTAAATAAATTGAATTTGCATTGAGATGCGACTGGTTTTGGACTTTGTGAATAGTCCTGTGAATAGTTAAACTCCTGCAATGACATCCTAATGCAAAAGGGTGCAATTTAAGAATCTATGCATTTGACATGAAAGGGCGCCATTTTGCGTTGGGAATTGTACTCACGATTCTCCGACGAGCGATCCAAGTTAGTAACAGATTATTGTTGATAGTGGAGCATTAAGTAAATGGCTATCAGAACCTGTCTTCATGCAGACTGAATTATTTTACAAAGGTTTGACTAACTTTGTTTTCTACAAATTCTATTTGAGAGACTTTTAGTCTATATCAGCTTTGTTACTAGTAACCTGTCATTCTCAAGCACGTTTTGAGGAATTATGGCAACCTTTAATATGCAAAACACACAAGATGATGGACGGAATGTTGCACATTGGCAAACATTCACCCCCAGTCACAGATCTGGGTTTAATCCATCGTTATTTTGCTTCACCACGCCACCCCAGTTCAGACATAGCCATATGCAAATCAGTCTTGACCCTGTGCCTCATGGGAACAGTCCAGACCGAACTGCCAAGCCATGTCTTCCCTGGACCGGAATCAAGTATCCTAGGACCGGTTTCGGGCTTTCAGCCCTCATCAGCCAGGATAGCTTGACTCCAGTGGCGTAGTGAGCACGGGACCCACGTCTGGGCATACCCTTCCCACTTAGGGCGAAATGCAAAACACACAAGATGATGGACGGAATGTTGCACATTGGCAAACATTCACCCCCATGTTCTGCATTCTGTCCATCAACTGTTGTTTTTGCATTTGTCACCCCGAGTGGGACGGGTATGCCCAGACGTGGGTCCCGTGCTCTCCATGCCACTGGAATCAAGCTATCCTGGCTGAAGAGGGGTGAAACCCCGAAACCGGTCCTAGGATGCTTGTTTCCAGTCCAGGGAGGACCTGGCTTGGCAGTTCGGGCTAGACTGTTCCCATGAGGCACAGGGTCAAGACTGATTTGCATATGGCTGGGTTCAAACTGGAATGGCATGGTGAGCAAAAAAACGATGGATTTAGGCCCAGATCTCTGTACTGGGGTGAATGTATGACATTGTTCTTCATTCTGTCCATCAACTGTTGTTTTAACCTTTAATATGCCCCAAACTCCAGCATTTTTATATGAGAAGAGAGAAAAATACTTTTATGGAACCAATGGAGGAAGTTATTTGATTTCTACTTGGTTGCCATAGGTAGAGAACGTTTTTTGTTGTCTAGGAAGCAATCAGTGTTAATACACATTTTTGACTTGGAGGGGAGGAATATTTATGAAAGCTTGTGAGAATTACCATTGAGTGCAGGAGATAGGGAACCTAGGGATCAGTTTGAGATGTTGATGATGATGCTACAGAAACATTTTGGCACCAGGATAAACATCGTCCTGGAAAGACACACGTTTTTCACGAGGTTACAAGGTAAAATGGAAACAGTGGGGAACTATATAGCGTCATTAAGAACCCATACATGTGATTTTGGAGAATTGACTTACTCCCCGATCAGAGACCAATAGGTGAGGTGCACCAATAGTCATAGGGTAGGGTACAAGAGAAACTATTAGCCAAAGACCAAGACCTCAAGGAACCAAGTTTGTTGGACTTTTCAAAATAAAGGAGGTGAGGAAGAATGTTTTTGTAGTGGAATCTGGATTTGTGTGGAGTATGTCCCGCCTGGTTAGGATGGAAGCTAATTTGAGTGGTGAGGGAGATGTGAGGACGAGTACTCTCAACTCGGCACCCATGCCTCCAGTAGTGAAGGTTGCCCAGGCAAAAAGTGGTGTCAATGGACCAGTATGGTGGAAAGACTAGATGCTGAGAGGGAGTGTATGAACAATTTCCATGGTCCAGCCAATAGGTAATTTTTTTTTGACTAATTAGCGCATAGGAATGGTGTGCATTATGGCTCTGTTAGGTAATGATGTAGTGTTAAGTTCATTAGTTACTACATAGCTATTCTGTTCTTAACATTTTAGTAATTTGCATTATGTTTTTCCATATTATTATTTTGCATTGTGTTTTCCAATTCTTTTGATTTTTGGGTGGGTGGGTGGGGGGGAGATGTGTTATGGTTAAGGTCTTCTGAGGTACCAGTCAATCCAGGGCCAGGCCACTGAAGTGGTGGAATCTAGAATTATGTTGCATCAGTATGTGGAATTCTGTCCTCCAACGGTAGATTGGAGCTGGTGCCTGTACTGATGATTGTGTGGTCCTGCTGTTCCAGAACTACTTGAATAAACCTGTCTAAATGCACAAGAGGATTCCTTCCTGTGGCACACCACAACAAGTTATTCACAAACATTGGAAGATTCTAAATGTAGAAAAATAAATGCTGGAAAAGTGTTCTTTTCCTTTCAAAAGAGGAAAAAGAGTTCGAGATTAGACTGTGCACACTTGACTCAAACCTACTGAAAACCACAATCAAAGAATCCTTTGGTGTCATCCTAAGATAGTGGGCCATCATCATTGTGGGGAGTGCAATGTTTGCAGATTCACTGCACATACGACATCTCTAGACTTGTGACCACAATATTCTTTTAGACAAAAACTGTGGTCAAATTATAACGTTGTGGTTATTATATATATGTACACATGCTACATACAGACAATGCTACATAGGGATGACAACAGGGAAGGTTAAAATATGCATCATTGAACATAGGAGCAAAATAAGTCAGGGAAAATGCATAAGTAAGTTGGCAAAGCATTTTAAAGAGTAAACCCATACCAAAAATTAGTTGAGATGGTCGGCGATTGAAAAACGTTCCAATAAAGTCCCAATGTGCTTCTGAAGTATGAGCAACTGTGGATGTTCCGACTGAAGTGTTGCAACAGGCCTTAATGATGGCAAAGAACTGATCCAATTGGGATAGGCAGGTGTGGTCCAATTTACATAACAGCCTTACTTTCATTTAGCCACTTCGGGATTTCCAACTAAAAACCTAGTGACACATCTACTTAAGAATACCTGCACACTTACCATATAAAGCGTCCTTTCAATTAATATTTGACACTTAAACATCTACAAAAAATTGTTTTCAGGCTCTGATTTTGAGGCATCTGTAGCCTACTCATGTTCCTAAATTTTCACCTGTAAAACACGCACTTCTGTACATTACCCTGAGACTGGTTCCCATTGTATCTCAATTCAGTCAAGTGTACATACATAAATACAAATGTAAGATACCAGCCTAAACTAATGCTAACCTCCATTGACTTCAGGGATACTTTTGAAACTTTTCTACTTTGAGAAAATTACAAACTTGAATTTCAGCAAACATCAATTTTATGAAAAAGTTTTTGGGGGGGCTATTTCATCTTATTACTTATTTCTATTATCACTGTCTTTGTTGAGTGATAGCAGTTCCATTATAGCATCCACATTGTCCCTCATGCAGACACCATAACGCAACAATGCTATGTTAAAATCATGCAGATGCCTTAGGACAATCTCACCTTGCCATTTCAATGGAGGTGCGAGTCTTCAAATAATCAATTGCATTTTGGCACTTCCACCATTCAGCATCCATGTTAAGTCATAACTGCATTAGGGCAGTCAATTACAATTTTCTCTACATCATTACAGAGATGATTACACAGGTCTCTCATCAGGTGGCAAAACATTGGCTTCCCCCGGTGAGCATAACATTGAGGTAGACAACAGAAGAGTTCTCGACTGAGTGACATATGCACAGTTCATTTGAAATAATGGTGTTGGGCAAGGTATGTGATGGGACACTTGTAAGTATAAGTTGAGCTTGTTACACAATAATATTATTGCATGATATGTCTTTCTTGGGATGTAACAAAGAAGAAATCAGTTAATATGTGTCAAAAGGACCAAGTCAGGCTACACCAATACAGAGAGGTGTAGTCCTTTTTGTCCATTTTGTGACTGACTAAAGGATGCGAGAGAGTATACAGCACTAATAGGGTTTAGATATTAGAATTAATGGGTTATTTCCTTGATGAATGTGCTGGACCCTATAAGGTATTCTCTTCAATGTGGGCAGAAACATATTGGCACAATATGAGAGGACAGCATTATGTAGTCTCCTGAGGTCCTTTTTTTTTTTAGTCACGTGATAAAAATCACACAAGTTTCCCCCCCCTCTAGATATATAACATTTCTACATTTGAAGTCCCTGCTGATATTTACAACAAAACACCTCAGCATGGTCACCTACTCCTTCAACTAAAAAGTTCCAGAGAAAGACCATCATGGATAACAATCCTCATTTCACGGTGAAGGATGGGCCCGATGATCATGTATATCACCTCGGTAAGGGATGGCCTTTGTCCTTTTTAATGGGAAAACCACTTCCTGTGCTTTCCCTAAGTATGATATGACCATAAGGGGCTCTCGGTAAAATGATTATAAGGGTGTGCCAAGTACTGTTCTAGCTGAGTTTATTCTGAACAATTTATTCTGACACTGTAAGACTTTCACACTTTACCTCCCCTTTTTGTTAAACAAGCTGTATACTTTTGTCATATATGTGAGTGATGTGAATACACACTACACCCCACATGTGATATGTAACTTCCACTCCATTGGTGCGTTTTCTGTTGCATCTACCAGAGTCCTACATGAAAGTTAATTAGACCAAATGGGTGCACCAATTTTGACCATTTTATGGTCTGGTACAGAATAGTAGGGCTGTGCACAGAGTCATATTTCCAGACAAGATAGGGCCCGTATAAAGGCAAAAAATCCAAAGTGACCACGCAGAAGAGGTTACTTTGTTACCCCCACCCACTACGTTAGAACTGAATGAGAACATCACATGGTAGCACACAACTGAAAATAACTACTGGTGTATCTTGGATCTGAAACTGCAGCTGCATAATTAAGTAATACGTGCGTAGATTCCTCCGAAAGGATTATTTACACCCATGTCAGTCTTTGTGAATCTGATGTAAACTGCACAGGTGTAAATAAAGATTTTTACGTTCATAAATGGGGCTCAAAGCAGAGGAAGGGATATCAGATTGCCTAAAATGAATAAATATTTTTCCTCCACGAGCACAAAAACTTACACTAACGGAAAAAATCAATACCTCGCTAAATACCAATGTCAATTCATCCATCTAACTGTGTTTAGAAATATATCGTTCATAACATTTCCCAGCTCTGCTTTGGCTATTAAGCTACTACTGTAATTATTTGCAGCTTAAGACAAATCCATAGACAGTGGTTGAATGATAGCTTTAGGATAGGAGATTTGTGCAGTAATAGACTGCAACAGATTTGCATGAGCAACATGATACATTCATTATTTCATTGAGGGCCTTTCAGTACTGAGAACAAGACTTTCAGACTGATTAGTGGAATTAACACAGTGTTGACGAGTCAGCACTTTTTGCATTTTATGAATTAATCCAAGCATCACTGAAACGTTTTGCTCTGAAAACATCAGTTTATGTTAAACAATATTGGAAGGCTGCCATGTTGAAGTTTTAAACTGCACTGTTGCGCAGTAATATGTTCCTGTAAATTACCCTGCGATAAATCATGAGTTTTGGAGGTAATATCAATGTACATTGTTTGTGAACAAGGCCATAACTCAGGGGAAGCTGCAATTTGAAGGACGCTGCATATTTTACGGGTGATGAGTTTTCTGATTAAAATGTTACTGTGGAAGCTCTTTTAGAATCAGGGTTATCTACTGGTAAAGCACTTGCAGTGCTTGTGTTTTTAAAGTGCGTATCGTGTACAGGAGTATAACTAGGCTCTACTGTGGGTGCCGGGGGCTAAGATTGAGACCGGAGCCATTTAGGGTTCTAGTTTCTGGGATATTCATCAACAACTGGTGTACTCTAAAATACAGTCTTCCAACCTTGAATAGAACTATTTGGTGCAGTTTAAGAACATGTATTTAATCATTTTTCTTTTCATACTGCATTTGCTAATAATTTTATAAAATATACAGGCTAGAATGATGCAATTAGAGACAATTCTCTTGCTTTCAGGGTGGAGAATGCCTCATTTCCAGGCTCTGTGATACATATAATGTTGAAGCTATACACCATAGTACTATATAGTAACCCTGCGTTCAGCTCACATTAAATAATCTTGGTTTTAGAATGCTTCCACCTGTCCTTTGACTGAAATGGAGCCCACCGATGGAAAAATGTTTTTAGAAACGCAAATGAATTCACAGAAATCAAACACAAAATGTGAGTGTCCATGATGCCCCTTCAACACAGGACTGTTACCCAAACGTTCTGTATATCTATGAATACTGGTATCAAGAAAATATTCGAAACGAATACTGTTTCTGAAAATATCAGCAGAGCATGAAGAATAAATTGGATTAATATTGTGTAATTTTTCCACATGATTTTACTTATGGAATGGCGTGTGTATTTCGCTGTAAATCTTGTACAACATGAAGGGGTCAGGAAAGAAACGCTTTTGGTGGAATGCTCAGTCTTATCTTAACAACGACTTTGTTAGATAGTGGGCACAATAGATAGGTGAAACTGGGTTACTGGTTGACTGGGGTGCAAGCCCTGGTCAAACAGCAACCACAATCCTAGTCAGGGTAAGGCACAAGCAAACCCCAAATTTACTTGTGCTCAACACCCTGGTAGCTTGGCACAGAGCAGTCAGGCTTAACTTAGAGGCAATATGTAAAGTATTTGTGCAACACTTCAAACAGTAAGACAGTGACAACACCACACCAAAAGGTTCCCACTTCATGTTGGAATGATAGAGCTTACTTTAATAAATAAAACAAGACCAAAATGACAAACATCCAATTAGTAGAACCAGAGATATTACATTTGAAGGTTTTAGGATAAAATAGCGCCAAAAAGCCCAAGGCACCAATTGAGGTTATCTGACTGTGCTAGACCAGACCAAAGTCAAATGTTCATGCTGAACGCGATGGAGTGGCGGCTGGCTACAGGGACCCCTTTAGGCCAACTGAATCAAGTACCTTAAATCTTGGTTGCAGAGCATTTCGTGGATCTGCAGCGAAGATGAGCCGTGCAGCCGAAGCGATGAGTCGGTTCCAAGATGCAGCACGGCTGCGGTGTTAGGCCCTGTTGTGTCATCCTCGAGGCCTCCATTGACGGGTATTGCAATGTGAAGTCTGGCATGGGAGATGTGGCGCTCAGCTGGCGATGTGTTGGTTCTGAGGCACTGCGAGGCTGCGATGTAGAGTTCGGTGCTGTCATGGGAGCTGGCGTTGTTGAACAATACAGGGACATGGGTAAGGGATGCACCACGCCGTTGGGGCGATGAGTCAGTTTCGAGTACTGTGGAGGATATGTGAGTCTTTACAATGGGTCCAATCCACGCAGCAGTGATGCATCAGTTCAGCTCAGAGATGCGCCGTCCAGCATCGAAGATGTGTCAGTTCCGCTGGCAAGCACCTTAGGCCCACTTCCAAGGGTCCAGGACTGAGGTGGCACCACTTAGTGGGGTAGACTCACAGATGACAGAGTTCAGGTGCAGGTGCAAGGTTGTTTGAAGACTGTTATGTCCCTGAGGCTTCAGATCAGGAGGCCAGCCAACCAGCCCTTGGGGTACCTCTGGGTTCTGGGTTATGGGTTCAAGAGATGCAGGTCTAGTCCTTCTCACCCTGGCAAGAGGGAAGCAGGCAACAGGGCAGCAGTTCCTTCAGAGTAGCAGTCCAGCAGATTGGCAGTCATTCAGCAGCACAGCAGTTCTTTCTCCTTGCAGAGTATCAACAGGTCCTGAAGTGTACTGAAGTGGTGGTGTCTGAGGTCCTTCTTTTATAAACAGTTGTGCCTTTGAAGTGGGTAGAAACTTCAGGAGGCATGCCTTTGAAGTGCACAGATGACCTGTCTTTCCTGCATTGGCTCCAAACTAACTACAGAGGGTATGCAGCCCCTTTGTTTGGAGACAGGACACAGCCTATTCAGGAGTAAGTGAGTCTGGACTCAGCTCCTCCCTCCCATCCTGCCAGTGATGGCCCATCTAGTCACACCTAAGTTCCCATTGTGTGGCTGTCTAGGAGGAATACACAAAGCTCAAATGCCAACTAAATCCAGTCATTTGACCAGAAGCAAGCTGCAGGCACAAAATGGCTAAGGCAAGAAATTTCAAATTTCTAAAAGTGGCATTTTTAGAATTGTAATTTAAAATCTAACTTTATCATACGTTAGGATTATAAATCAGGATTCCAGAGACACCAAATATGAAGCAATTATCTCTTCCCATTTGGAAAATTACACTTATTAAATGTAATAAGGCAATGTTATCCTATGGGAGAGATGGTCCTTGCAGTAGTGAAAAAGAAATGTAGAAGTTTTTCACTATCAGGACATGTAAAACTTAAAAGTACATGTTTCACTTTTTAAATACTCTGCACCTTGACCTCTGGGCTGTCCAGGGACTACCTTAGGGGTGACATATGTAATAAAAAAGAAGGTTTTGGCCTGGCAAAACGTTTATTTTGCCAGGTAGACATGGCTGATTAAAACTGCACAGACAGGCTCTGCAATGACAGGCCTGAGACATATTTAAAGGGCTACTTAAGTGGGTGACACAATCAGTGTTGCTGGGCCACTAGTAGAATTTACTTTACAGGCACTGGGCACATGTAGTGCTCCTTACTAGGGTTTTATAAGCAAATTAAATATGGCAATTGTGTATAAAACAATGTTAGCATGTTTTGAGCAGAGATTCCTAAGGCCAACGAAAACGAATTCACAAAAAGTGGAGGACAAAGGCAAAGCGTTTGGGGTTGGCCCTGCAGAAAGAACCAGGTCTAACAATATTCCTGGCAATCCTCATGCCAACCTCCTTTCATTTTCAGGGATAGAGTATTTCCAAGCAGGTACTCCCTGACAGTAAAATCCTAAGCACAGTATTTTCCATTTCAAGTGCAGCACCTCCTACTAGTCTGATCATTTTTATTCCATTGTGTAAAATCGAGGCTGAAGATCTGACCTCTCTAGACATGGAATGTGTCCTCTTAGAATGTCAGTTATTGCTCCTTCAGATAAATATAACTACTAGCAAGAGACTCAAAGAGCTAATTGTAGATGGTGTGTAGACTGTGTGAAATTTATGGGCAGTCTACTGTCTTACAATGGTTTCTCTGGTCTGCCCTAGCATCGCTTTAACAGTGCACCATGATTTTTAGCTCTGTCATTCCTGGATTTCTTTGCTACCCCAGACATAAACCTCTTTCCCACTCCTATTTTCTCATGTAGTCTCCTGCTCCCAACTATTTCCCTTTTTCTTCTCCTGATGGGCAGGCACCCAAAGAGGCATTCTTCTGAATGGAGAAACAAAACGGCAAAAACCACAAAAGTAAAAAGTTCAAAATCATACATAATTCCACAAACCCCCAGTCAGACCTGGATATTCCAAGAATCATAGAAAACTTTGAGAAGTTCTACAACTTTAGCAAAAATAAAATAAAAATACATCAAGTCCTCTCTCTCCATCTTAAAACACTGTCATCGACCTCAAGATACCCAAACCTTCAAATCCACTAAAAATGATCTTCCTTGAAAAATATAATGCCTTCTGACATGATGAACACAATCTTTGAATTTGTCATACCTCTCTGTCACAAGGGGTAACTCAAACTGTGTAGTAATTGGTCAGGTGAGTTGCTGCTCGAAGAGCCAGGTGTGGATCCAGAGGTCTTCAACATATTCAGTTAGATATCAATCCACCCGTTCCTAGTGAAAATACTTGAAATGTGTGTTCCTATATAACTAAGAAACAGGTCTACAAAGATCTCCAATTAAAAGATGTAGGCCATGGTGCAGTAGGGAGACTGCAGTCTTACACATAGAGGATTGACTTTGCCTCTTTGGCAATGAGAGTTCTTAACTTCTCATTCTTCTTGACCTGTCTGCAGCATTCCACACAGCCACTCACACCTCTCTTATGATAATCATGGAAAGACAAATAGGGGTCAGCAGCATAGATCTGAGATGGTTTGAGTCATACATTGCCAATCCCTCAAAAGTGAAGTGTCAAACTCATTATATAGCCACTTGCCACATTAATGAGGAGTTGCTCCTCAAGGATCCATTGCCTCCCCAAAGCTCTTCAAACTTCAGATGTAGCCACTAGATTCTCTCCTGAGAAAATTTAACATTTATTTTCATCTATATGCTGGTGACACTCAACTGTATTTGCTATAATGCTAAGATGACAAATCAAGGATAGCAAGGACCCTAGAGGATCTACCTACAGTCATAACCTCAAATTGAACTCACAGAAAACAGCGTTTATCCTTGTTGGACCTGACATACTTGGAATTGGTTTCCCCAAAGTTTTAACTTTAATCCTTCTGGTTTTGCTGGCCTTAGGACTCTATGCACTTTACCACTGCCAACCAGTGTTAAAGTGCTTGTGCTCTTTCCCTAAATCATAGTAACTTTGGCCTCTATCCAATTGACATATTTAATTTACTTTTAGGTCCCTGGTAAAGTGGTAATACTTGTACCCAGGGCCTGTAGATTAAGTGCTACTAGTGGCTCTGAAGCACTTGTTGGTCCACCACTAAAGTAGCATTCTAAACATCTCAGGCTTGCCATTGCCATCTGTGTGTGCAGTTTTAAACTGTCATTTTGACCTAGCAAAATACACCTTTTGCCAATCCTTAACCTTCCTTTTTAATACATATCAATCAACCCTGGGTAGGCCCTAAACAGCCCATTGGGCAGGGTTCAGTGTATTTAAAAAGTTGGACATGTACTTTAAACTTTTACATGTCCTGGTAGTGAAAAACTCCAAAATTCATTTTTCACTAGTGCAAGGCATGCCTCTACCACAGGATAATATTGGGTTAACTTATTACATTTAATAAGTGAAAACTTTCAATTGGCAGCCAGTAGGAATGTCAAGTTTGGTGTCTAAAGAATTGTAATTTAAAACCCTCTCTAATGGTAAAGTTGGATTTTAAGTCACAATTCTGAAAATGCTACTTTTAGAAAGTTGGCATTTTCTTGTTTCCACCATTTGGTGCCTGCAGTCTGTATCCTGGGTCACATGACCAGGTATAGTAGACTGTTGGTCTTTGTATATTGCTCTCAGACAGTGAGACAAAGGGGGAATATGTGTTGGCAGGAGGGGTCATCTCTGACTTGAAGGGGGCGGAGCTGTCACCTATCACACTGGCACATCACAAAGGTTCTGCCTCAGCACAATCACAAAAGGGTTCACATTAGTCTTTTGTGCCCTCAGACAGGGTGGGGACAGGACAGGGAAGAAGGAAATTCCAAACACCTCTGGAACCCTAGAAACTTTTCCTACTTCAACTCTAGCACCAAGGATAAATAGTGGACCCTCAGACTCAACTCTTCAGTACACCTCTGGAAGACTCAGAAGGATTGTTGTGCTGATCTGCTGCACGAAACACTGCTAATCTGCTGCCCTGCTACTATCCTGCCTGCAGCCTGAGTGAGAAGGATTGGACCTCTACTTTGAACCCACTCACCCCAATACATGTTTTCAAAACTTGTTCCTGCGAGATTAGGGGAAAGCAACTTTCTACAAACTGGTATTCCTAAAGTCCACGTAACCCTCAACTTAGCAACTAGATTTGTCTCTTGCACTGGAGGTACAGGCCACATCACGCTAAACTAGATCACCTTAAAATGCCCTCCAGTCAAAGCTAGGTCTCTATTAAAAATAGTCTGTACATTTTATAAGACCTTACATGGGAAGGCAGTAAACTATCTTTCTCAGAAATGAACAAATCTCTGGATGCTCCAGAACATTCAGAAATAGATAATTGGCTTTAAATTTTCCGATTCGATAAAGCCAGAACTCAGTGACGAGATCTAAGCCAGCCTTACAAGGTTGCCTAGAATCAAAAGCCATTCAGATTTGAATACATTGAATTCTACATTAAGACAGTATTTTGCCAGTGAACAATTTGGCAATGCTGTACTCTATGCATCATTCTTTCATGTTTAACTCCAGTTTGCACAGATGGACCTTGCTCTGGTACCAACTGGGATCTACATTGGTTACTAATTTTCATGCCCATATGTTTTGTTTACTGTACTCTCTTTTACATGTACCTCCCTTTATTATGTAAAGCACTTAGATACTGTGGTGTGTGGCGTTTGTGCAATAAAAAGAATCAAATAACTAAATAATTCTCAATGTCCGCAAATACTCAACACATGGCATAACTCCATGCAGAGTTAAGACATTTTTATATCTCTATGATTTTTGTTTTAAAAAAAAAGTCATCTTAAGTGATGCTTTCCAATATTTCTGAGACTTTCTTTTTTTACATGTACTAGTCTCAACCAGTTGTAAAATTAACTTTCATTAAAACCTTTGTTTCTTGATTTAATATATAACTCAAGTTTCACGTCATGCGTGTCATGGCCATTTCCCAGCCCTGTAAATAAGAAGTGTTCCATAGACAGCTTAATAATACCCATTTTACCCGTTTCAGAAAGGTAAACGCTGAAACCCCTGCTAAGATTCCAACCTGTTCCCTAAGGGGTACAAACAAATCCCGGCAGAATTAAGTAGAATTATACATGCTGTTTCAAATCAAAGATCAGATTCCCTTGCAGCATTTCACCTGCCATTTGCCCACTTGTCCATCAACAGGCACAACTAAGTCTAAAGTTCTGTGGGCCTAGTTAACACAGAACTCGCTGTTCAGGAAAATAAAGGATTCCTTCTCTTATAGTGGAAGGAAATAGGTCAATCCATTCTCAAACATTCATTAAATGCCTGAGTGTATCAATATATTGGAGGAAACAGTGTATCACTACTTGCTGCTTCCTTGAGAAAATCTGTGCATAAACAATTTAAATGAGGGACCATGAATATCTCTCAACACAAATAGTGAGTTAGTTTGGAAGTACACACTGTTCCCAGCTAGTATTCTAATCGCTGTTGTTTGTCATTATCCAAACTGAAGAATCCCAGTTCACAAAGAAATTAGTAAATCTGTCCTCCTAGTAGTGCTCGCAGAACAAGTGCAGATTTACTGCTTTTGAAAATCCCCAATCAATCACAGCATTAGGCCTAGAAAGCCACACTTACTGCATGTTTCCAATACCACCAATGGGAACACCTTGTTTCTGTGCACTCCCAGTGGCGAACTGTGCAAAACACACAGTTCCATGGTTTGGAATTTGTTCTCCAAAAGGAAACTATTTTGCAACATGGAGAAAGCCCTTCTCTAAACCCCTCAGAGTTTGGAGGTGATATATCTCTCCTCCAGCTTTCTCCTGCATAGGTAAGGTTCAGATAGCAGTCAGTGAGCACCGTCAAACTCAAAAGTGTTTGGGCATACGCAAACGTAAGAGGCAATCCAGGTCCTGTTCTTTAACTCCACACTCTTATTGCATGGGAGTTACTACTGTGGAATTGTTAATAACCGAGGCCCGTAATTGCGTAGTAGTAAATCTATCTACATCAGACACACAGCCTTTTTTGGATACCTGACAGACTTCAGTAAAGCCATCTCTGACCACAAACATGGGTTTACAACTGAAAAAAGGCATTGTGAATCATGCACAATATGCCTAATTTTATTACGAAGTGAATATTTTTAATAAAATGAGTTACCTACTGTCTTCTGCTATATTTTCATTGACTCCAAATTATTATATGGCTTCATGTACATCTGAAATTTCCATTACAACCATCAACTATAGCTATATCTACTTATGTCCTTGGCACCTGGTGTCTCTGCTCCCAAGGTGCAAAATAGGTATTCCAAGGAAGGGAGACCCTGGAGTTATTTAAATATTTTTTTATATGGATTGTGGGGTGGTTGCCCCGAAGACATATCTGGTGCTCAGTTTTCTATAATGGAAATAGTGGTTTTTTTGGCTATCAAAAGAAAATCTGCACAATCACTCATTTGGTCTCAGCTGGGTAAACATTTTGGTCTATGAGATACAATCCGATGTATGTTAAAAGCATTAGAAAAGTAGGGAGCCAAACCAAACTCAGTCTGTTGGATGTCACTGAGATACGCCGGGTGGAGCGAGATCTTACTCTATGCAGCAAGAACTGTTAATTATATTAAAAGCCGAAAGATTGTCAGTGCTTTCAAGACATTCCATGAAGTCATTTCTAAAGGAACATATTTGTGACACCCAAGTAAAGACGACGGCAGCGAAACAAAGTGAGAAAAATGGTGGGAAAAAATTTAACATTAATGTACTGATGTAGCAGGGTTTTGATATCTTAACTTTCAGGTATAATTATTAAATAATCCCCACCACTTGTTGTGTGGACTGTTGATTGTTGACAAGGGGAATTTTAAAGGAGCAAACATCTACATCAACCTAATAACATGATAAATTATTAATAACCTTAGTACAGTCAATAAAGAGATTTTTGTGTAAGTTAAAGGATTTTATTAATCAATAATTCTTTAGTTTAATTATTTATTCAATAAGAATTTGTCCTTTAAGCATCAGTATTAGAAATTAATATAACCCAATAATAGATATTTCCATATAAGAAAGAATACAATATTTGTCAGAATTACATTTAATATTGTAATAATGAAGCAAGCGTGTTCCATGAAGGAAGTTCCATATTCTAAATTAAATTGGAATGGGATAGAGTAAGGTGTCAGTTTAGATACCCATTGAAGAGTTCTGATGAGAGAATAATTGCATAAGCTTAAAGCCTTTGCACACCGATTAAAACAAACATCGGGCTGGAAAATATTCAAAGCTGGCAATCAGCAGACATCCAAAAATAGGCTAAGCAATCTCCCATGAAGAGAGAAACTCTGAGAAGGATCTCAGTAAACACGAGAGAATGAAGCTCCCTAAGAGAATAGCTCAAGAAAAAGCCTCCCTCTGCTCTAGGAACACACACTAATATAAACACACAATATACTAGATGGTTACAAGTTTCTTTTCATCTTCTGCCACATCTAATAGGATTTTAGCTAACTCATGTGAATAGGTAAACTCCCCAATTTTTCACGTCGGCACAATATGCCATAGTTGTCTAATATAAAACACATGCCTATACACTAGCTAACAGAAGGCTTCTTAAAAGTTACAACATCTGCAGCAAAAGAGAAAATCATATCGGGCAACAACAGCTCAATGTAAAAAACAAGCCTTTCAATGCTAATGCAGTGTTTTCATTTAATATGGCAGACAGTTAAGCTAACTTAAGTCAGTACATCATTATTTCTTTTATATGCTTATATTGTCTAAGTATGGTTGCTTACTGCAAATCTGCATTCAAATGTACATTTTATTTTTCATATTCCTTTGCACTTTTCAGTTAAATGCACTTTTATTTGTAAAAGATAAATTTTCATCAGCAACATACCCCCCTCTGATGGTTAGGTAAAAAGAATCTTTTAAGGTGCACTTCCCGTTCTGTTGTGTCATCTAATTTGGTTTTTAAAGTTTCTGTTTCCTTTAACTTGTTTTTTGCCCTATTCTTTCTTTCTTCTATTTCTTCACTCATTTGCTTTTCCCTCTCTTTGTTGTTCTTTCTTTTTAAGAAGAATTTAAATCCTTTATAGAAAGCATATAAGCCTATTAACATACGCCAGTAATTAATATACATTTCATTATAACCCTAAAAAAGTCCTCCTGCTAGAATTGCAAACCAATTGTTAATGAAGTTCCCTTACCTAAAGTTCCTAACACACTAGTTGTCTCAAAAGTTTCTAAGTCAGGTTTTAGGTCAGAAATGTTCTTTGCAAATGCTTCAATCTTTCTACTCTAGTCAGGTATATAAGAACAGCAATGTTGAGACTTCAGCATTTTAGAGAGTCCGCCTTTCTCTGACAATAATATGGCTAAAGCTATTTGATCTTGTAAAACCATTGATCTAATAGATATGAATTCCGTGTTAACTGCCAATAATGCACCAGATGTACTTGTAATCAGTTTCCCTACTACAGTAGAGAGCTTTATAATGATCTCATCACTTAAAACTACTCCTATGGGTGGAATGATTGCTCTAAAAATATCTCCCACCAACTGTGTCCCATCAATAGTGCTATGGGTGTGTCAGTGAGAAGGTACCATTCTGAAAGCATCTAAACGATTTACCTGGTGCTTCTTGGGAATCAATAAATCTGATAGCAAACACCCTCCCAATCACCAGGCAACTAAAAATATGCATCTTGTCCCCCAAAAAAATAAACTCCGGGAATAACTTCCTCTTCCCCTATTCAAATTTGAATAGGACCACCAAGAACTTCAAATGTGTGTTCACAGCCACTGTCTCTTTCTAAACTGATTTCTCCTTTTATAAACACATAGTTCCCCTTTTTGTCATCTATCTAATTTTAACTTTGGGTTGGTCATTTTCTTCTTGTACTCATCTTCCTCTTTCTTCCAAACATTCTTTAAAATATCTTTCTCTTTGTTTGCCTTGTGAAACATATGAGCTCTTCTTTCTTCTAATGCTAAAATAAATTTCTTTTCTAATGGTCAATTTCCATTTGTATGCCTTAACAGTGTCCATGACTGTAGGGGACCTAATGAAATACCAGGCAACTTCCATGTCCTTATCTTGTGGATGAGGGTTCATTCTTTACTGAAGGAAAACTTTAGAAAGAATCAAATCCTAATTAGAAAAATAATATTCAAACCATTCTAGTCTATAAAATAAACTAAGCAATATACTACATGTGACTGCACATGAATGTGGTAATATGTCACGTTTTCTGGAGCTAATGAGGGTAAATGTGCGCAAACGTAACAATCCTTAGTATCTAAAGCTTTAGTATATTCCTGAACTAATCTAGAATAAACATTTGTTGCAAAATCTTCTTTGAGATAGCTATAAATGCTCATCCATTGTGTGAATAGGTGATGTTGGTGCAGGTGTAGAGTTTGTTGTTTCTGTCTTTGGTCTAAAACTCATTCCAATTAAAAACAATTGTAAATTGTAACACAACATCTATTAATATGCCAAGAATCACTATTCTACACTTAGCCCTGGTAAGGATACACATGTTTGTCTACAGTCAGACCTTTAGTAGAATATAGCAGCATGCATATTTAACATTCTTTGTTGACTTCTACTTGTGCAAATGTGCAAAACATTTTCATTGTTAACTTGAAGTTATTTAATTCTGCTTATGTACAAGTCTTTGTGAGACATCCCTAGCTCTACTCCATCTTCTTCTAAATGCGTAATTCCTACTCTTCTACTGCAGCCTTTGACCTATGGAATTCTTCTTAATTCTTTTTATTTGTATTTGTTAATGAATAATTGTCACATTCATTTATCACAGTCTTTATAATCCAGTGAAACACAGTTCATTGTTTGTAGAATCAGATCTCTCCGCTTTTCATTTGCTAAACATTGCTTGTCAAGTCAATCAATCAATAACTGTATTTGGTCTAAAGAAGAATAGACCATAAAAGCACAGAAATATTGCACATGGCTATAATCACACATATAGATTTAAAACATACTTTCATTAAAACAAATAAAAGATATAAATACATAAACAACATTAAAAATGCCTCAATACACCGAATGATCATGTTTGGCAAAGGAGTACAAAACGTAATCAAATTTCAGAACTTCGTTACAGTCATATAGGGAGTGGCTGAGGTTTAAAAAGTGCGAAAAAAGACAAATGGTAAGAGAACAAAAACCTCAAATAGGATCTGCTATGAGCTCCTACCATCCCCCAGAATTGAGCCAAAACATCTCAACCATATCCTTAAACCAGGACTTCATTTGGCATAGAATTCTAACGAGTCAGTCCAACATGATGTGTCTGGCCCTAATAACTGCTTTCAAACATGCACAGACACTAAAAACATTTTCGGGTGAACTTAGAGATTGCAGGTGAATGAGAGCTGGTCTACAACGTCAGAGACCTAGCCTCCATAACAAAGGTATCAATAAGGGCTTTCGTGCTAGACTGTGCAATTTGCAAAAGAACATAAAGTGCAGTATTGATCGTGCAGATTGATTATCACAGGGACAGGAGGAGACTATATTCCCTCTGGGTCTAAAAAGTGTTTAAAGAATAGGGATAAAAAAATTGACCCAGCTCTAAAACGAAAAAGAAGTGACCGTTCCCATTTTGACAGATCCAAAGATAGATACAAGGGGGAATCGTCTATGTATAGAAGACTATAAAAGTGCAACACCAGAGGTTTGGATAACTAGTTTTTCAACCTATTATTTGCACAGTAGTCCTTAAATAATGTTTCACCTCCACCTTGGCATTTTTGGGAATACGACTGGGCTCAAAAAAACCAGGAGGATATGCCATGGGATCCAAAGGTGTCCAGCATATAACTCAACCAGGTAATAAAACAGGCCCTGTCCAGTGTCGGGCAGTCAGATATAATGTTCCTACAAAGCTTGGCAGCTGGGTTCGACCAAATGCTGATCCATAATAAAAGTGGCACCAGCTGAATCTTATCTTCTATGAATTCTTGAGTTAACTCTGAGTGGGTAATAAAACTAGAGGTGGACGGCAGTGAGCTCAACAGCCGTCGCAGGAAACGGTTTTCCTCTGCCTGTAAGGCACATGATTTGCTAAAACCCCAAACCCCTGCACCATAGGTGGCTACACTGATGCACTGTGAAGTATATACCATCAATGGTGGGGACACAGTCCTCCTGGTGTCCGATCTAATAAGATTACAAACTGTACTAGCGGATTTATTTAATTTTGCACTAGCCAGAGCAAGGTGGGGATTCCATGAACCTGATGCACTAAAAGATAGCCCTAGATAACCAAAGTTATCGACAGTCGTCAAGACATACCCATATTTACTGACTTTATTTAGCCTTAGTTTACCCGGACCACAGGACATGATGTGAGACTTAGTATAATTAGTTTTTAAGTTTAGGTTGGACATAAAAGAGACAAACCAGTCCACCTGGTGTCTCAGTGCATTTGGAGTGAGGGCTAGCAGTACCGCATTGTCAGCGTACAGTAAGGCAGGAATTGGGGAGCCTGCAATTCTGGTTATGTCCTGGTGGTAAGTAGATAAGTAAGCTGTTAAATCATTAATATATGAAATAAATAATAAAGGTGCCAAAATACACCCCAGCTTCACGACCCTCTTCAAGGGGAAATCAGAAGAAATCTCCCCGTGAGAGTTTAAACGGACCGGAGCTGAGAGGTCAGAGAGTGGGCAGTGCAAGAAATTCACCAGAGGGTGGTCCACGCCTTGATCCAGCAAAATTAACCAAAGTTTAGTTTTGCTCAATGAATTAAAGGCGGTGGATAAATCCATGAAGGCTAGGTAAATAGGGGAGCGCCTGGCCTTGGTGTATTTAGAAATAGTCAAAGCCAGGTTCAAACATTGTTAATTGGTTCCTAGTTTAGGGCGGAAACCAAACTGAAAGGGTGAGAGTATGGCCTTGTCATCAGTCCTTTTAACCAAGCGATCATACATGACTCTTCCAATGATTTTTATAGTGCTATTGTTAGAAGGTGGTTCTGACCATCTGAGACACCCGGATTTTTTGCTTTTTGAACGCCTAATTTTTGAGCTTTTACTGTGGGAGAGCCTCATAAGCTGGGACTCACCCAAAGCGAACTCATGATGAAATAGACTGCATTTGGATTTCATTGGTGTCTGCCTTGTGAGAGAAGGCCGCTGACCTGCAGCCAGGGTAAGTGGCACCAGGCTGGTTACATGTAGACACGTGTGCACACGAGTGTGCACCCGTGTAAGGGCTGCGCTGGGGAGATTCCTGTTGTGCGCAGCCCAGGAGCAGGTACAGATAGAATGGTGTGGCAGGAATTATGCAGAGGTGGTGACATGGAATAGGCTTTATAATGGTGGGAGACACATGTAATGGAAAGTCAGTGTGCTTTACTTTTTCACTGTAGGAACACTCGACTACTCTCCTATGAAGACAGAGACCACATGGGGTAGTTTCACTTCCCTAGGGCCTACAAATTCCAGACACGCACCAAAGTACACTGTAAGTTGTGTAAAAAGAAGACTTCTGCTGAGTTCAAAGCCATATCTGTACTGCTTATGGGCCATCCAGAAATGTCATATTCCTCTGACTCAGCTCATAACCAGAGCCTGGCCGGGTGTGACCCTGCCAGGCTGGATTAATTACCTTCCTCCCCAAGCTGTAGCATCAGAGGCCTAGCCCTTCCCTGCAAGCATTCCCAAGGGCAAAGGTCTTCTCTCCAGGAGGGAGAGATGGGGGTGAAGCTGCAGCTTATCCATCAGCAGCTGTCACCAGGTGCCAGGCACCTAGCCTGCTCTGGGCTCGGGCCATGAAGTCAGCAAGGGGGAAGGGGGCTTTTCAGAGACCATGTGGCATGAGACCCCTGGACGACACCATCTTGAAGTATCCCAGAGGCCTGTGCAGGAAGGGGGGAGCAGGGGAAGAGAAGTAATGTGTCCCTGCAGGATAGGGCAGAAGGGCCTTCCTGCCAGCCCCCTCCAAATTCTTTTAAAGGTCTTGCACAGGAAGAGGAGCTCTCTCTGGGGTGTGGTCTTGCTGAGGAAGACTGGTGCTGGAGCCTGGCGCCATGGGCAGTTGGAAGGAGGAACCCCCTGACTGTCCCAGCACTCTGGGCTACACCTTTGAGGGAGTCCAGGGCCAGTGAGGAGAAGCCTGGGCCTCTGCGCAAGGAGAAGAGAGGCCCAGAAGGAAAGTCAGGTGAAAGGCTGGCGCAGGGAGCCAGTAAAGACAGCTCCTTGCGGAGTCACCCTCTTGGAGGCAAGGAGGGTGGTGAAAAGTGCTGAAGGTGGCTAGGGCTGGACACCAGGAGCAAGAAGAGGCCAAGATTGAAAAAATCTGGCTCCTGGGGGCTGAGATATGCCCCCCAGAATGTAGGTGACCTTTGACCTCTGATGAGACTGACGACGAAGCGCGTGGGGCTCTGCCGCCGGTCTTGGATGTGCCCCTGGGGTGGGTCATGTCCTGGGTGCTGCCCCCAGAAGAAAGTGAAGCTGGGGAGCGCTGTCGCACCCCCATGAAGGTGCCACATGGTCCATGCTCTCCACCCTGGGCCCCCCTAGAAGTAAAGTCAGGGAGCGCCATCGTGCTCCCCATGAAGTGGCCTGCGGGGGTGCAAGGAGCCCACCCTGGCCCCGGATGAAAACGGAGGCAGGGGAGTGCCGTCGCGCCCCCCTGGAAATGGTGAGAGGGGCCCGGACCCCCAACTCCAGGCCCTACAGAAGTTGGGGAGCGCCGTCCCACCCCCCGTGAAGAGAGAAGTCAGGGAGCGCTGTCGTGCTCCTGTGAAGAACCTCCTGGGGCCCGGGACCCCCAACTCGGGCCCCAACAAATGCAGAAGTGAAGATTTCCCTGGGGGCCCGGGATCCCCAACTCCGGGCCCTGGTGTGAGGGGAGAAGAGGGGGGAGTACTGCCGCACTCCCCCGCAGCAGGAGGAAGGAGGGAGGAGTGCCACCGCACTCACCCGAGGCTCCACCGGGCCGGCGGCATCATCTGTGTCTGCCCGCAGGAGCGGGCAGACCAGAATGAAGAGCCAGCTCCCGCAGTCGCTCGCGAGGGTGCTGACGAGTCAGGGAGCCGTCGAGATCAGCCGAGGGTGGGCTCCCCGAGCTGCTCTCCAACCTACCTGCACTCAAGGGGCCCGGGTGGGACCGGGCCCCCAAAGAAGTGAAGTTGTGGTGTGGGGCTGCCAACAAAGGCAGCTCGGCTCCCCCTGGAGCAGTGGGAGAGCAGCTGCTCTAATATTCAGGCACTGGAGAAAGCGCTCTCCATAAAGCCTTGCCGGGCCTGGGAAGGCCGGCAGAGAAAACCGGCTTGTTTTCTGCGTGTGGTGGCCCCAGGAGGACAGGGCCACCGCAGTTGGTGTGACAAGGTGCAGGGGGAGCTGCAGGAGCAACGCAGACTCCCCCAGCACAAGAGAGCAAAGTTCCCCCTAAGTCTCTGGGGACTTAAAGGAAGCAAACCCTAAAGGACTCAGCCATGCTTCAAAACCAACCTTTGGCTGGAACTTTTGTTTTGCAGCTGGGTGTGGGTGTTTGGGACTGCACCAAGGTGTGAAGGGCTGAACTGGGTTTGCCTTGGAGAGACATCCCCTAGAGGTGAAGAGGTGCAATTGCGCAAGTGGTGCATTTACATGATGTTGTTTCTTTTGGAGACTGGAAGTCACATGTGATATGAGAAATGCTAAGTGAATTGGGATTATGCTGCTAGGCATTCCTGCTAGGGTGCCTGGTTATAAATGCTGAATCCTGTGATTATAACTGTGATGCCTTTTTGGGGCTTTAATTGTATTGCATTCTAACTGTTATCAAATGTGACAAGTACCGGTCATTCTCAAGGATGCTTAAACATGTATTCTTGCCACTGCGTTAGTTGAAGAACAACCTAGACTGTCAGCCACTGTGATTCAAGGGTGTATACTGTATGGTCAGTATGAGATGCTCTGTCAGGGTTATGTGTCACTATGGCAGGTGTTCCCATTATAAATGCTTGGTGAGATAATGTGGTGGGCCACCACTGGGGTGGTGCCAGTGGGAAGGGCCCTCACTCCAGGTTATGATCAACCCACTGCATGTGGGGGCAAGATGATGTGCGTACATGGGAGTGGTGGTACTTGACCCCCTCGTGGGATGGGTGGGAATGTTATGCAATGTCACAAAGTATTTCCAACAGCTAATGTATATTTGTAAATTGAGGCATAGTATTGAGTAGTGTGTGTGTGTGTAATAAATACACTCTTCCATTTTATAAAGAAAAGTATGGACTAGACAATCAATTATTGAGTGTTATTTCTGCATACCTGCAAATGGCGATTACTAGCCCACACCACCTCCCTTGAGTAAGACTTAGACTCCTCTGCAACGCTACCCTCTGAGAGTGAAGCGCTACAATGGGGTGTTTGGTTCCCAGTGAAGGACAAATATAGACATATTGTTTGTGCAGGCCTCACAAATAATGCCTCATTTTCCAACAGCTATCGATGAGTGAAATAGGTCGATAGCACTTGGGTGAGATACTGTCCCCCTTTTTTAATATAGGTACAATCGTAGCAGTGGTGCATGAGGGAGGAATAGTGGTTGATACTAGTGTTGAATGTATTTGTAATAAGGGGGCCCCATATTTCGGGCATGGATTTCAGCAGATCTATAGGTACCCCATCTGGACCTGGGGCATTCCCATCTTTACTGTGCTGAATGGCTGACTCCACTTCCTGCAGTGTTAATAAAAGTGGGGGGAGTTCTGAAATCTGTTAAAGAGGATAACTGACATAATTGGCACTTCCTCAATTTAGTAGATGTTAATTTGCAGAGGGGGGGTTGATGGGGGAATTTCTGGATCCTATTAACTTTACTAAATCCCAAAAAGCTTTTAATATCCTTTCCCGAGAAGCATGTTCCAAGAACTCCCAATTTTGTTTATATATTTCCCTCTTCGTGTTTTTAAGTGCAATTTTGCACTCAGTACGTGCCAGGGAGATTTCACTCTTAATCCTAGGGCGCATGTTTAGAGCTTTCCTCAACTTTCTATTTGCCAGGGGACAAGTCCTGTTGAACCATCTTGGGTCCATGTTCAAACTACGGGTTGGCTTGAGCATGGACTCCCTGATTATGCATATTACTTATTATAATGTAAAGCCATTGAGTCCTGTTCATTCTCCGCTCAGCAGTAGAGAAAATCTCCGCTAAGCAGTAGAGAAATGTATTTAAATGTGTCTTAAGTAAGGCTGCTAATGAGTCTTTGGGGTTTTTCAAGCGCTATACTAGTCTTAGACCATTCGCAGAATGCTGTGTAATGGAGGCAACATTTCTACTGCTGGCTAAACCCTTAAGCGGCAGGAGCATAAAAGCACTCAGGGCGTTGTGATTGCCCCAGTCTGTAGGCAGGATCTCTCCTGGGGAGAACCAAGGTAGATAGTCATGGCTAACAAACATACAATCTATAAGGGAAGCTTGTCAAGTCTTTTCTGGCAAACTTTGTTTCCAGAATTTTAAATCAAATGCATCATGGTGGTTCAATTGTTTCTGATCTCAGTTCATTAGGATTTTGATGCAAGGCATTAGGAACGTTCTCTGAGTAGTAACTCCATTAAGCTACAGAATACCTGTACTCTTGCTCTCTTGGATCTCCTTGGTGTCTGTTGCTCTTCTTCCGACTCTCTTATACCACTGGTTTCTGTTTCTTCGATGATAGTTTGTGGTATGTGTTCAACTGACACACTTGTTCTCAACTGTCTCTCTTTACTTGCCCATTTCAATCTCCATAGGGGCCTTTCTCGTCTCACACTTGTTCCTTCACCAAGACCATTTCGTGGCTCTGGTGACAATTTAGCAGCTGATTGACTTTCAGCTCACAATTCTCCATTTTCAGTGGGTATTTCTACAACACTTTGTGAGTTTTCAGAAACTTGTATAGGTGAGCGATTATGCTGTAGCTCACCCCCCTCTGGTTATTCCGGATGTATGGGCACACAAGGTCTAGGACTTGAATCAAAGAACACCACTTCCTCATATGGACAACTCACTCTCTGGGAGTGTGAAGCATGCACCCGATTAGGTATCTCAGCGCATTTCACAGTGGTGTTGGTAATCAGGATCACCTGGTAGGAACCTTTCCACCTCATCTCCTAGAAAGATTTTCAAACATGTTTTTGATCAAAACCCAATCACCAGGGTTAACATCGTGGCACTGCTCCTGGTTCAGAACAGCAGTGACAGATCCAACCTGGTTAGAAACAGAACACACCAAATCAACTAATCCTTTACAATAGTCAAGTATCAGATCATCTGTGATATTTACAAGCACATCGTATGCACAGCAGGCACCCACATAGCACGTCACATGATAATCTCATGAGGAGATAATTGGAAGACTCATCAACTCCAATGGCAAAGCATCTGGCCATTTCAAAGAGGTAAATGCACAGACTTTGGACACATGAGATTTCAGCAACCCGTTCACCTGTTCAACTATTCCTGAGGATTGCTGGATGATAACTACAATGCAATCTCTGTTCCACTTGAAGTGCCACACACTGCATTCTAAGGACCTCATTATTAAAATGAGTCCCTCGGTCTGACTCCAGAGAAACTGGAAATCCAAACTGTGGAATAAGTTCTCTTAGCAGCAGTTTGGCTTCAGTGAGGCTGTCATTTCTCCCTGTTGGGTAGGCTTCCACCCATCTGGAGATAATGCATACTATAACCAGGACATACCTCAGCCCGCTATAAACAGGCTTTTGATAAAAATCCAACTGCATTCTATTAAAGGGTCCTCCTGATCTTCCTATATGACTCAGTGTTACAGGCGTTCTCCTATCTACATTTATCTGCTGATATGTCATGCACCTATGGCATAGTTCCTCAGCTAGAACTCTGAATTGGGTATTTAACAAGTTCTGTCTAAACAACCTAAAATTGCATTCCTCCCAATGTGAGCAGGACCATGGAAATGTTGCGTCATCGGAAACAATAGACTATCTGGCAACATTGGTCTTCCATCTGCTGAAACCCAAATGTCATTTGCATTTTTAACACATCCTGCTCAAATCCATCCTTGCTGACATGCCCCTGAAATGAATTCCTGTAATCTTTTGATTTCTTCCAACATATCAGCTACTGACAGCAGCATTGGAAAGGTAGTGTCCTCATCAGATTCATTTGTATATTCTCCATTAATTGTGCATGCCACAATGGCACAATACCATGCATTTCATCTGCATGTCTATTTCCAACTGTGAGATAGTCATTGCCGTTTCTATGGGTTGCACATTTAACTACAGCAATTTCTTACAGCAATTGTAACGCTTCCAACAGTTTCATCACATATTCCCCATTCTGTATTGGTGAACCAGATTATGTCATGAATCCCCTCTCTGACCACAACTGCCCGGAATCATGGACGACACCAAAGCCATACTGACTATCTGTAAATATGGTCACTCTCAATTGAGGTGAACGATTGCATACTCTTGTAAGGGCAATCAATTCCTGAACTTGTGCAGAGATAACACCTCAAAGCCAGGAGCCTTCCACTTCTTTCTGAATTGTATAGACAGCGTAAGCAGCTCTCAAAGTCCCCTCATTGTCTTTTAAATATGAGCCATCCAAAAGATTGCATGATCGGGCTCATCAAGAGGTTCATCCATAATGTCTGGTCTTGGCTTGTTGCATAAATCTGTAACATCAAAGCAGTCTTGTTCAACCTCCTCTACATCAGTTTCATTTTCAGGCAATGGTAACAATGCTGCTGGATTAAGTGTTTGATGGCTTTTTAGAATCACATAGTCTGCAGTGAGGATTTGTTGTTCATATTTTGTAAGTCTACTGCTTGTCAAATAGTGTGTTTTCACCGAGAGAGCACTATCTCCACAGAATGAGTGACCATCACAGTACGAAAGTGTTACATCACTATGCTCTCACTTCTCTCAACACCAACTGCCGCAACCTCTTAAGGCAGTCAGGCAGTCCTGCGGCAATAGGGTCAAGAGTAGTTGAAAAATATGCCACAAGTCTTTGTGAGTCTCCATGTAACCGAGTAAACACTGAGAGAGAGAGCAGCCCTCCCTCTCAGTGCAAAACACTGTGAACAGTTTTCTGTAATCATGCATTCCTAGAGCCGGGGCATGACAGAGACTTTCTCTCAGCTTCAGGAATGATTTCAAGTAATTGTTGTCCATGGAAGCTGATCAGGCACATCCTTGTGCATCAGCCTTGATAAAGGCTTGGCCTCTAAGGAAAAGCTGGGTATCCACTGTCCACAGTAGCGCACGATTACCAAGAATATTCTGACTTCTCTCTGAGTTCTGGGTGGATTCATTTTAAATATAGTCATGATTTTCTTGAGACTCCTTCCTCATTCCTTTTTCAATGAGATGTTCCAAATATAGGATCTATTTCTGACAGAACTGCAATTTTCTCAGGGGCCACTTTGCATCGGTTCTCAGCCAGATGATTCAAAAGTGCAATCATATCTTGTTTACAAGCTTCCTATGTATTTGATACCACCAGCAAATCATTAGTGTCCTGCACAAGAATTGAATTACAAGGCATCTGGAAAGTCTCAAGATTCTTTTACAAGATCTGATTAAAGATCAACGGACTCTCTGTATACCCTTGTGAAACTCAGTACCATGCCAAAACTGAATACAAATGAGAACAATAATTGACTGTTCTCATGCAAGAGAAAAAGGACTGGAAGAGATCAACAATGGTAAACCACTCTGCACGGTGGGGAATCTGAAATAATATTGCTGCTGGATTCGGTAGTAGGGGACAACATGGTAAAACTATATTATACATTTTTTGAAGATCCTCTACAATTCAGTACTTGCCGTTGGGCTTCTGTAAACCCATAATCGGAGAATTGCAAAGACTTCCAACTATTTATTTAAAGATCCTGGGGCTTGTTTACAAGCTCCTTGTGACACTTTTGCACCGCTGTTGCGTCACTTTTTGTGACGCAGCAGCAGCGTAAACAATGCGCCAGGTTGCGCCCCATTTACAAAGTCTGTGCCACATTATACCTGCGTCATGTATAATATATGCATGGTGGGCGTTCCCGCACCATAAAGCCTTGTAGTAGTGATGCAGTGAAATCTACAAGATTTTAACGTGCCACTTCTAGGATGCTACTGCGTCAAAACCTTATGCCTGCTTGGAGCAGGTGTAAGGTGTGACGCAGTGCAATAAGAATAGGCCTCCCCTATGTATTGCTGGAGTTGCGTCAGGCTTAAGACACAACTCCAGCAATGCTGGGTTTTGCGCCGACAGATACGTCAGAATTTCTGACGCATCTGTCAAACCTTGCGCCCTGGTGCACCGTATTGTAAATACGGCACATCCATGGTGGCGCAAGGGTCTCTCTCCCAGGTGCAAGGAAACTAGTGCATCACTGCTTTAACGCAGCAATGCGTCAGTTTCTTGTAAATAAGCCTCCCCTTTGTTTTAGCATGTTTTCAATCACTGAAGTAATTCCAGCCATTGTGTCAGGTGTTAGATTATATGGTGGTGCCTTCGGAAAGACTGCATTTGGATTTAAAGTGGTTCAGACTGGTTCTACACCTTTAATTAGTCTGATGTCTTTTCCTGAAAAATCCTCTACTTCTGAATTTACCACATCTCTCAAATCAGGAGGTAAATCTTCTACTGTTCTTACAGGCTAGAACCCTACAGCTGTTTGTTGTTGGGCTATTTTAAAATCCACATCTTCATCATGTGTTTGAAATTCAACACCATCCGGTGTAGAGTAAACAGTGCTATTCAACTTGCACAAAAGATTCCTACCTAACAGATTTACAGGACTTGAACCACATACTACAAATTGGTTATCTTCCTCAAAGGAACCTATTTTTATAGGGACTTTCTTTGAAACAGGAATTATTATTTGTGATTCCCACAACTTGGATCTTCTTTCCCAAAAGCGGTAGTTCTCGACTTCCGCTGTTCTAACAGTGGAACGGGTAAACCCAGTGTCAATGAGAAATTTCACTTGGTGGCCATTTACCTCACCTTCTACAAATGGTCCACTTTGGTCTACCTCTAAGACTGCGCCAAGTACACAATCTTCCTCAGGCACCATCATTGGGAATTGTCAGAATCAAAGTTCTCGTTATCCAACATGGGGAACTGTTTGAATGGGTTCTGATTTTGGATTGGATTGAAATTTGCTCTCGGTACCTGACTCATATTTAATCTGGGATTACCCATATTCTGTTGGGCCATTGGGGCTTGTGGGACCTGTATCATAGGGATTTGTTACAGTGTTGACATCTGCATTTGTTGAACTGGAACCTAAACTGGAACATTTTGTATTTGTGTTTGATTGGCACCTTGTATTTGCCCATCATCACTTACTCTATCTACACTCTCTCTTCCAATGTCCGAGCCTGTTACAATAGTGACAAGGAGTTGATTTCTTCAGCGTTCCAATATCTGCTCTTGAATTTGGATCAACTGGTACACCTTGATCTCATCCCTAAGAAGTACCCGCTCCACCTTGGTCCATCTGTCCTCCATCCTGGAAATCAACACCCTGCATTCCACCAGCAATTCCTGATTACGACTGATTCTGAAACCCTTTCTGAGCCAACTTAGCCTGAGCCAACATACATTTTTCTTTAAGCCTCTTCTGCTTCATCTCTTGTTCATCACTACAGCATTTAGCACACCTCAATATCTCATCTAAGGGTTTTGTCTGCCAATAAATTACACTCTGTTGTACGTGCATGCTGATTTCTGGCCGCAGCCCAAGAATGAACTGTGAAAACACAAGGAGATGATGGACGGAGCGCTGAAACTTTTAAAACACTCACGGTCAGTCACATATCTGGGTTGAATCCATCATCATTATTTAGCTCACTTCGCCACCCCAGTTCAGACTCAGCCATATGCAAATCAGTCTTGACCCTAGTCCTCATGGGAACAGTCCGGCCCGAACTGCCAAGCCAGGTCTTCGGTGGACCAGAAACAAGCATGCTTTGACCGGTTTCGGGGTAACACCCCTCATCAGCCAGGCTAGCTTGAATCCAGTGGCAAAGTGAGCAAGGGACCCACGTCTTGCCAACTTAGGGCGAGCAATGCACATCATCTGTTCTTTTTGCATTTGTCGCCCTAAGTGGGAAGGGTATGCCCAGACGTGGTTCCTGTGCCAGCTACGCCACCAGATTCAAGCTAGCCTGGCTGATGAGGGGTGTTACCCTTAAGCTGGTCCCAGGATGCTTGTTTCTGGTCCAGGGAAGTCCTGGTCTGGCAGTACGGGCTGGACTGTTCCCATGGAGAACAGAGTCAAGACTGATTTGCATATGGTTGGGTCTGAACTGGAATGGTGTGGCATGCAAAAAAACAATGGATTTAACACAGATCCGTGACTGGGGGTGATTGTTTGATTAATTCAGCATTTCGTCCATCATCTGTTCTTTTTGTAAGAATGAACTGTGACATAAAACAACCGATATCTCCCATTTCAGGATTTCTTGTCCGCTGTGCTGTTCAAACACTTTCAACAATTGTTTGTAATAGGCATGCACTGATTCTTTAGCTTCTTGAGTAGTTCAATTGATCGTCAACCAATCAACATCCCTCGCTGGAACTTTTCCGCTCAAAAAGGTAATCACCTCAACATAATAGGTCGTTACCACTGATGAGGGTGCATGATTACGCACATCTCTCGGAGGTTCAGTACGTGGCCATTGCACAGCTATTTTGCATTCAGTGCACTAATCACTCGGTACCACAATATCAAAGAAAGTATTCAAGTCTGTCTACAAAACCTTTTCAATTTTCACAAATTTGTCAACTTGTGTGTACCACTGGGCAGGATTTTCTCTAATTTTTTTAAAGTTATTTCAGGATGTCACAAGATCATTTCTACACCACGGTACATAAGCATACCCTCCACATGGTATCTTCCCCATAGGGAAAGTTAGAACATTACCTTCATCTGGGGGTACAGGTGGTGGTTTAACATCATCTTCTGTAGCATCTGATTGTTTCTTTTTCTTGCCTTGCTTCTTTTCACACTTGCTCTCTAACCTGTCAAAATCACTCCATTTTCGAATGCATTTCACCAATTCAACTCTGTGCAGTCTCATTCCTGAGGACCGCATGGTCACAATAGCTTCATCGTATAACTGTGCCCTAAAGCTTTTCTGTAAAAGAACACTCTTAAAGAGGTCCACCTCATATTTTTCTGCCAGTTCTGTTAATCTATCATGTGTGTCAGCTGCACTTCTTGTGATCTCCTTGCTCAGGTATATGAATTAAATTTTCTGATATTGATTCAAATGTGAAATGTCTAGACATCCTCTAATAATCTCTTCCAATTCCACCTTCAATTCTGGTACATCTAAGGGTCCTGGCTAGTAGTTGGTCTTGCTTTGTCTCCAGTTCATGGAGGAAAAATCCCATCACCTGTCTCTCCCTGTGCAATAGGTATCATAAAGACAATTATTCTCCCTTCTTTCAATGATTCAACATTTTGTGGTAGGGTCCAGGCAACAATCTGTGAGTTTTGCAATGTCGGGAAAAACCCTGTCACAGCTACTGCTCCTAAAGAACCTGGAACAAGAGAATTCTGCACACTAATCATTGGTGCAGTTGTTACAGGAATCCTTAAAGTTTGAGCTGAATCAACCTATGACATGTGTGCAGGAACAGGCACAATAGAGGCAGTAACATCTGGAACAATTACCGTAGGGGCTGCTTCAACAGATGCAGTTGCAATCGTATGTACTGGAAGTTGTCTCTCAATCTATGTTATATTCGGAACAACAGGAGCTGTAGCCATAGTGCTACTAGTAGCTGTAACACCCTCTGTACTTGTTGTAGGAGCCACATATGGCAGTGGACATGAGGATACCAAGGAATCTAAAATGTCATTGACCGAATCGCTAATAGTGTCAGTTTTCTTTGCAGACTGATCATCATCATTTCCCTGTTTCTCATTCTTTTGAGACCTTTCTGTTGGTATTGCTGGATGCAGCCTAGCTTCCTCAACTACACATTTCCTCCACCTCTACTGTCCTTCATCCCATTGCGCATCTGCATAATTTTCTGCTGCTCTCTTTGTTGTACTCTGATATTTCTTTCTCTTTAGCATGAGCTGCTCATTCTCAAGCATTCAATGCCTCATACAATGTGGGTCTAGGAGGTGGCTTCATTTCATATAACTTTTCCCTCAAATGTTCAATTATCTTTAAATCAAAATTAGCATATTGTCGAATTCTGAACGGTGCTTTGTTTTCAGTGATCTTGTGCCAATGACAATGCCACAAACATGGATGAAGCCCTATATCTGTCCCAAAAAACATAAAGGGGAGTGAAGAGGTATGATCTGTCATGGACTCAACCTCCTCTATGAACTATGAAAAAACAGAAAGAGTCCACTTTGAGTTACGAAATGTAGTGCTAACCTTCCAAAAAGTGACTAAACCCAAGCGAACCGTTAGGTTTCTAGCATGGGAGAAACAATACGTTTTCTAAAATAACCCTCACCCACCAAAAGGTCCCTTCACGGCATGCTTCATCATTGGGTTCTTTCCGCCCCGCTGCTTGACGGGGCGTGCTACGACCGACGAATATGTGGGAGCACTTTCAAGTGAAGTGACGTTATGTGTTTGGTGCAAGAGTGGAAGGGTCAGAAGTGAGTGAATTAAAAAATACCTGGCTATGAGCTTCGGGAGGGGAAGAGCGCTTATAGTCACACATTCGTCAAAGCATCTCGCTCACCCTAGGAAATGCTGCCTGCCCGTGGCTCAGTCGAACCACGGACAGGCAGCATTTCCTAGCACAAGGAGATGATGGACGGAGCACTGAAACTTTTCAGACACTCACCCCCAGTCACAGATCTGGGTTGAATCCATCACCGTTCTTTAGCTCACTTCGCCACCCCAGTTCAACGCTCCATCCATCATCTCCTTGTGTTTGCTTTGTTCGCCCTAAGTTGGCAGGGTATGCCCAATCGTGGGTCCCTTGCTCACTTTGCCACTGGATTCAAGCTAGCCTGGCTGATGAGGACTGTTAGTCCGAAAATGGTCCCAGGATGCTTGTTTCCGGTCCAGGGAAGACATGGCTTGGCAGTTCGGGCTGGACTGTTCCCATGAGGCACAGGGTCAAGACTGATTTGAATATAGCTGTGTCTGAACTGGGGTGGCGAAGTGAGCTAAAGAACGGTGATGGATTCAACCCAGATCTGTGACTGGGGGTGAGTGTCTGAAAAGTTTCAGCGCTCCATCCATCATCTCCTTGTGTTTGCTTTGTTTGCCTTAAGTTGGCAGGGTATGCCCAGACGTGGGTCCCTTGCTCACTTTGCCACTGGATTCAAGCTAGCCTGGCTGATGAGGACTGTTAGTCCGAAACCGGTCCCAGGATGGTGGTTTCCAGTCCAGGGAAGACATGGCTTGGCAGTTCGGCTGGACTGTTCCCATGAGGCACAGGGTCAAGACTGATTTGCATATAGCTGTGTCTGAACTGGGGTGGCGAAGTGAGCTAAAGAACGATGATGGATTCAACCCAGATCTGTGACTGGGGGTGAGTGTCTGAAAAGTTTCAGCGCTCCATCCATCATCTCCTTGTGTTTGCACCAATCAAATATCAGCACAGTCACAACAATTCTTATAGTCCCTATCTCAAATTTGCAGTTGATGGAACCTAACGAATCTGCACCACAAACCTTTGCAGAGACATAACACTGCAACTTATTATTTCTTAACTAGCCCAGGATCTTGGACTACTCCGAGTCTGATAATAACTTCAACTGCTGAACATCAAACGCATTAGCACAATCAATCTATTGGCCTCTACCAAAATACCAAACACATAACTTAAGCACAATGACAAAACTTAATAAAGACAATTGCCACACATTACCCTATTGATACTCACTCTTTCACCACTGCAAGCGCTTTCAAAACTGGGAAAGCCTTCAGTATTCAAGCTCGGGCTTTGAACCTAAGGGACATCAGCAAATTATTTAAGCTCTTTTCTCGCCAGTGACATAAACCATCCTTTCGCTACCACTTGAGGGAGCAGGGTTTTCTGTATCTTAACCTTTGAATATAATCATTAAATAACCCTCACCACTGGTCTTTTGGACCTTTGATTGTCACCAAGGAGAAGTAAAAAGGAGCAAACATCTACATCAACCTAATACCATAATTAATTCTTAATGACTTTAATACAGTCAATAAAGAGAATTTTGGTGATTTGAAGGGTTTTATTAATCAATTCTTTAGTTTCAATATTTATTCACTAAGAATTTGTCTTTTAAGGATCATCATTAAAAATTAATATAATCCAACAATCGATATTTCAATATAAGAAAGAGTACAATATTTGTCAGAATTACAGTTAATATTATAATAATGTAGCAATGTGCATAAAGGAAGTCCCCTAATCTAAATTACATTGGAATGGAATAGAATAAGGTGTGCGTTCAGATACCCAATAAAGAGTTCTGATGCCAGAATAAATGCATAAGCATAAAGCCATTTGCACATCCATTAACACAAAGATGAAGTTAGAAAATATTCTCAGCTAGCAATCAACAGACATCAGAAAATAGACTAAGCAATCTCCCATGATGAGAGAAACTCAGCAAATGCGATTGAGTGAAGCTGCCTAAGAGAATAGCTCAAGAGAAAGACCTGCTCTGCTCTAGGAACCCGCACTTATATAAACACAAAGAACACTATATGGTTACGTTTCTTTTCGTCTTCTGGCAAATAGGATTTTAGTGAACTCCGGTGAATAGGTAAACTCATCAACTTCTTACATCTGCACAATAGACCATAGACATATGTCCTTAAAAAGATGCTTCATCCACATTTTGCGGTTCAGATTGTTCTTCCGTAAACCATCCTTCCTGTTACCTCCTCTCATCCCGGTGAGATCCTCACTATCAGTTGTCTAATATAAAACAAATGTCTATTCACTAACTAACAGAAGGCTTCTGGAAAGTTACAACATCTGCAGCAAAGGAGCAAAACATCTTGTGCAAACAACAGCTTAATGTAGAAAACACGCCTTTCAATGGTAATGCATCATTTTCAGTTAAAATGGCATTGATAGTTCAGCTAACTGCAGTCAGTACATTATTATTTCTTTTATATGCTCATTCTGTCTAATTGTGTTTGCTTACTGCAAATTTGCATTTAAATGTACGTTTTTTTCATATGCTTTTGCACTTTTCAGTTAAATACACTTTTAATTGTAAAAGATACATTTGTGGCACAGTTCTAACAGCAGAGTTCATCCCTGCTATTTTCACGTACTGTCTAATTGTGTTTGCTTACTGCAAATTTGCATTTAAATGTACGTTTTTTTCATGTGCTTTTGCACTTTTCAGTTAAATACACTTTTAATTGTAAAAGATACATTTGTGGCACAATTCTAACAGCAGAGTTCATCCCTGCTATTTTCACGTACTGTCTAATTGTGTTTGCTTACTGCAAATTTGCATTTAAATGTACGTTTTTTTCATATGCTTTTGCACTTTTCAGTTAAATACACTTTTAATTGTAAAAGATACATTTGTGGCACAGTTCTAACAGCAGAGTTAATCTCTGCTATTTTCACATCAGTTAGTAGGACACTGTCAGACGGGCAGAGCAGGGAAGCAGGGTAACCCACCAGAGAAGGGATGGAGGAAAAATAACAAAAGCATGGCCGTCTGGCTGTCAATGGGCTCTCAAACACAGTAGGATTCTTTAGATGAGGCTGGTCTACCAGGCAGAAGCTCCAAACCAGCCAGACTGGGCTATGGAACCTGACTGGCAGCGTTAAAGCCCTTTCAGCCTAACGGGCATTGCATACTTGATTGAGTGTTAAATATTAGTTGCAAAATATGTTGAATACTAAATTCAGATGTTGGAAAGTGGATTATTAGTAGTGATAAGTAGGGACCTACCACTAATAATAAGGCCACAAACAAAATAAAAGGTTAAGTCAAGGTCTCAATAAATTATTGCCTTGCTCAACCCTAGGTAGCTGGCAACAATCAGGCAGGCTTAACTTAGGAGACAGGTGTGTAAAGCATTTAAAAACACCAATACATTAAAAAAGTAAGACACAACACACAATAAAAATCCAACACCAATGTATACAAATGGCTATATTTTTATGAACATATAGACACCAAAATGACAAAAATCCAATGTAGGGAAAGGGAAATATGAATTTTAAAAGAATAAACACTTTGTAGTGCCTAAAAACCAATAGCGCCATCTTGGGACATCTGGTCATGCTTGTCTGGGACAAAGTCAAAGTTTGAGGCCGCACTGAGAAATATTTTCAGAGCTTTTTCCTCTCGTCATCGAGCAAGGCACTTTGTCAGGCCAGAACCGCATCAACCTCATCAGCTTGGTTCACCGCGAGACCCCCTGTAAACTCCTGGAAGTCTCGTCGATGGCTGGAGCTCCGGAGTTTTCAGCAGGATGAACCCGAGATCCTCCAAAATTCTTCAATCGTTTCCAAACTTCTGGATCTCCTTCAAGAAGGCCCTTTTAAGTTTCCAAAGTTTCCACAGTACAAATACAATGGTCCAGAATATCCGAGATGGTCCTTGGGATGTTGGTACTACATTTCCCAGAATGGACCTGACCAACTCCTTAAAAGTCCACTGGACGCACTTCAGGCTGTGGACATCTTGGTGGAGATGGTGCAGGTGAGCCTTACTCCTTGTGAAGCTCACCTGCACCTTACTCCTTGTGAAGCCAGGCAAAGTCCTTCGGGCTGTAGTTACAGATTGTGCAGCAGGTGCAGTCTTTCAGAGTGCAATCCTTTGGGTGCAGATCAGGATTCCAGTAGGGTAGTCCTTCTTCTCCTTGTTGTTTAAGGTGGGGGATCTGAGTTGCCGTGCAACTCTCCCATATTTATGCAGTGTTCCTGGGCGTCAAGCGGGGGGCACCCCTGACCAATGGAATGTAGGGTGCCACCCTCAAGTATGACCACTTCCTCCAAAGTGTGGCATATTCTTGTCCCAGAAAGCACTATTCATCCAAAATCAAAAATGGAGAAACTCTCTTCTGTAGGGTTACATCTGACTAACCCAACCCACTGGTGTGGCTAAGATTCCCTAACACTCCCCTTCCAGCCCCTTCACAAATCTAATTGTTTTCCTGTCAGGCTGGGGTGCAGGGTGTGAGGGTGAGCCTTTGCTGCCCTAAACTGTCATTCCCTCTTTGAAGACGAGTTTGGCTACTCCGCCCCATCATGAAATTTTTTCTGAAGCTTGCTATTCTCCTCCCAAAGAAATCGTTTCTCTCTAGTCAGCCCACATCACACCTCAGAAAAGAAAGCTTGGCTCAGTTTGGCAGAGGATGACCAATTAGAGCAGGGCTGCTGGAAGGCTGAATTTTGGCTTACAGAAAAAAAAGTTCTATAACTTATTTTCTGTGATAGTTATAATAAATCTAACAGTGGCAAGTTGTGTTTATTCTAACTATCATTTTGATACTTTGAAGTATCTTTTTGCTCCTTTTTTCAATAGTTATACTTTAATAAATTATTCTCCTGTTAGCCTATGGAGCCATTGTGCTACCAGGGCATATAAAACATATTTTATAATGTCCCTGCTTATAGTTACAAGTCACCCTACCCCCGGGGCACCTAAGGGAAAACTTAGTGGCGACTTATATGTAAGAATAAGGTAGTTTGAGACTTTAGAAGCACCTTTAATTCCAAATTCAAATTTGCATATAATTTTAATGTAAAGGCTGCCTTAAAAATGACAGCAGACAGCACAGTGGTGCACACTTAAGTGCATTAAGTCTACTGGGCCTCTAAACCTACATGCCCTATTATATATGAGGGACTTACAGCTAGGCTGTCAGTACCAATTGTAATTAAAACCTAATTACCATATACCTTATAATCAGAGCTCTGGCCCTCGGTCTGGTAAGCAGAGCCCAGGGCACAGTCAGAGTCAGTTACCAACAGTATCAATCAAAACTTCGTGGTGATCAGGGCAAAAAGGATGACTTTCTCACATCAGGAAATCTGAGGCATCTTTAATCTTGGAGTATGCGTAATGACAGCCTCTCTATATCTTTGGTAATCTAGCCCATGATAGAGGAGGGTGGGGAAAAACGATGCAAACTGACACGGTTCCTGTACAGTTTTTTGTGAACAGAGTAGTGCAGCAGAACATTTGCAATAATAATCTACTCTTTGCTTGAGTCAATGGTTTTTCAGTTGGCCGGTTCAAACATTAGGGCACAAATGCATGACAGTGAAATGGTTAGATTTGCTGTCCAGCCAGGCCACGATACTCACAGCCCGTAGTGCAGCTGCACCTTCTGAACTATTGATATTATGGCCCCTGGGTCCTTTCCGACTGGCATTCATTGGATTTGGCTAATGATATATTAGGGGCCAAGACTAAAGGGTTCACACTGTGCATTTGTGCTGGCAATCACATTAGGGGATGAATAGCATTGCAAACTGCAGCATCAATAAATCAATTTTTTGCTGAAAAATTCACAAGACCGCAAAGCCAAATGATTTTGTTTCACATAAAATCAAACCCAAGATAATGAGTGCAAAAGGGGCATAACAGAGTGAGACCGGTGCAAAGACTCTAAGGATTTCTTGTCAAGAAGGATTTACTGATGTAATACACCCGGGGTCTGCCTGAAATCCTATTGCCAACTTAAACCAGGCACAAACAATGGGCAGTTGAATACGTGATACTAATTTGTTTGAAATTACATATGTGCATGGTTTACTCTTGGACGGTTGTCATTGCATTGAATTTTGTACTGGAGGGTGCACTTCAAGTGCAAATGTCATGCAAGACCCAGTTGCCTCACTTTTGTGTGCCTAAAGGCATTTTTGTGAAAGCACAGCTAATGATACATCTGACATGTGCATATTTGTAACAGGGGCACCATGAACCTTCAACATTTGCATGTAAAGTGGGGATAGCCCCAGCACCTGATGGCTTGGTAATCCGGGTACAGTAAAAGGTTTATTCGTTTTAAAATGTCCTCTCCTTTCTGCAAGCCTGTAGCCAAAAGCTCATCGACAAACTGCATGGGAATACCCTGACAATGCTAAAGGGGTGGGGGGTGGGAGCTGAGGGCAGCTAAGTTAGTCAACTCTGAAGAAAATGAAGAAAAAGGATAGAGAGACCTGCTGATAGCACAAGCAGGAGAGACAAATGTAAGAAAGTAAAAATATGGTGGGAGAAAAGATGGCAGATAGAAACTGAAAAAGGAGGAAGGGTAGAGGGAAGGAAAATGGGTGGGAAGAAAGGGAGACAGAAAGGGAAGAAAGGGAGACAGAAAGGAAAGGTGGAAGCAATGAAACATGAAGGTAAGGAAAGATGAAAGAAGGGTGAAAAGAACAAAAGATGGAAGGGTGCAAATAATGATGGAAGGAAAAAAGATGAAAGGATGGATAAAAGGGTGTAGGAATAGATTGGTGATAGTATGAAAGGAACAGTGAAGGGACATATGGAACAGATGGATAAATATGTAGGAGGGATAAGAAGATGAACTGATGGAAGAGAGAAATAATGGATGGGTGGGTGGATGAGACGATCAATATGTAAACAAAATGTCATTAGATGGATGGATGTGTTTGGCAAAGCATCAGTCTTCCAGTCCAACATCAGTTACTAGAAGCATGACAAACAGTGGCTTTCTTCTCAGGAAAGTACATATCATGTTCCCCAAGATGTCTGCCCAAGTAGCTGGTGGGAGCTGCTTTGGGGAGAAGAGAAGGTACAAACAGTCTTGGGTATTCCCCGGGGGCTGTTTTAGAGAAGGTATTTATGCTTGCTCCAAGTCCCAGCAGAGGTGCATCAAAGTAGCCCTTATGTAATTAGCCCATTTTTTGTGAACAGAAGGATTTCCTAAAGGATATCTGCAGTATACTTGTTTTGTCTGCCCAGCATCTTTATAGGAAAACAAGAATTCGCAAATGATGCAATTCCCAAAATCACACAGGGCACCATTTCGGGATTTGGCTTTAGCCTGTAGTAATGAATTCGACATAGAAGAGATGGAGCATAAAGTGTACCCCACTATATTACTACAAGTTCAAACTCCCTGTCCTGCCTTGGAGTAAAGAGGTTGGGTAGTGGGAAGGAAGAGGGAGTTTCTAGCACAGTCGAGCACAGAAACACTGAAAAACCTAAATTGCGCTACACTAGACACCTAGCCTTACTAAAGAAAAATAGAAATGAGAAATATTTTAAAGTAAAAATGTATGCATTCCAAAACACCCAGAATAAGTATACCTCCAGTCCGATCATGAATAAGGGAGCAAGAGCTACGAGTGATTTATTAGAGCTGTCCCAATCTCAGCTGACAGCATAGCCCATATTTACACATTATTTACACAACACAGAAGAGCAGACAGATGTGTTGTATTGCATTGCGCAGGGGTGAAAATGCAGTGACGTGCTTCGTCTATCAAGAGTGGTCTACTGCTGGTGGTGTCATCCTCTGTCTAGTCCTCAAATATCCTCAAATATGGCCGCCTTGCACGGCACACAGCCTTGCACTACGGGGCACAGGTGAATGTGTGCTGCCTAGCATCAGATTTGCTGTGGAGGTACAAGTGTAATGCAGAAGGTTCTCACACATTGCATGTGCGCTGTACGCTGCAGCACACATGCCTAGTGTTGGTTATTTCAAGGAATAAACGCATTTTCCCTTGTTTGCTCCTGCTTCAACCAGGCGTTGTGTTTCTTATGAGAAGCCCAGTCTATCTTAGTCGATAGGGCTTTGTGCCAAAACCAATGGATGTTTGTGCTGATCTGCAGCAGTAGCATTCCCTTGAAGCATTTTTTGACTCGTGAAATGTGCACATTGTAACTCAAAACGCCTTTTGTGCTGGATAATAAATAGCATGCCCCGCTTTGCGTAGCGCTAGTGCGGGCGCAAAGCCTTAGTAAATCTTGTTCTTTCTATCTTTCAGAGAGCCCACAAGCTTGAAAGCACCTGCATCATGTGTTCAAGAGCCAGTTGCTATCTTTTCTCTCCAGCTCTGCACTGAAAACCATAATGGAAAAAGATGAACCCAGCGAAGAGAAGGTACATTGACAGATGGAAGTCTCAGAAAAACAAGTGTTACGGTCCACTTTGGAAGTGATGCTGTTATCCAAACAAAACTTTGTAAATTACGTAATTTTCATCGTACGACAAAAGGTGACGATGTCAGAGCTACACTTGGATATGGACTACTGAGTCTAAAATATTTTCCTCATCAACACATAGGAGAATAGAATCAGCTACACTCTGGGGCAGATTTACAAGCCCCTTGCGCCACTTTTGCGTCATTTTTAACATGGGAAAAATGACGCAAAAGTGGCGCAAGGGGCTTGTAAATCTGCCCCTCTGTTTTTAACGAGTCTCCCACTAACTGAAGTGAGTTCAAATCCTTTTAGGACATGCTGGGGCAGATTTACAAGCCCCTTGCGCCACTTTTGCGTCATTTTTCCCATGTTAAAAATGACGCAAAAGTGGCGCAAGGGGCTTGTAAATCTGCCCCTCTGTTTTTAACGAGTCTCCCACTAACTGAAGTGAGTTCAAATCCTTTTAGGACATGCTGGGGCAGATTTACATGCCCCATGCGCACTTTGCGTCATTTTTCCCATGTTAAAAATGACGCAAAAGTGGCGCAAGGGGCTTGTAAATCTGCCCCGCAGTGTGTATTTCTCGTTGCAGTACCTGGCACTGAGCGTATCTGATGCAATGATAGATGTATAACGTAAAGCTAAAAGCTCATATAAAGTATTTCTAACTATAAAACATTCTTCTAATTGCATAATTGATGAGGTGCTATATTTCTGAATGAAATGAATAACGAGTTCATTTGCATCACCCACAGCCATAATAAACTAGCAGTGCTGCAGGTCTATGCATATTTACAAGAATATATGTTTTCACCTTTCTCTCAGCCATTTAATATTTTATTACGGTGCTTTCACAGCTTGAAATGCAGATGCAGACTCCACGTGCAGCCTTCTCTCTCAGGAGGAAAGTTCTCCTTTCCCACTGCGTTTCTAAAAATTAAAATTAAACTCCATCATTTAATACCTCAGTCACAGAGCGTTAATCTTTCCAGTAAAATGCTGGAAATTCAGTGTTTTCCAACTAATGTGGCTCCTCTATTACTGACAATATGAAAAAGACGAACGCTCAAAAGCGGGCACAGATAGATACAATTCACATTAAAATATTGAGCAACATAAGTAGTTCAGGCTCATACATACAGGACAATGCACAGAGGAGTAGGAGGCACTACATTTCTGGAGGGGACAGGGACAGACTTGGGGACTTTTCTTTGACCATATTTAAGGTGCCCATCGTCTGTGAGCCCCAGTATTCGATTAACATACACAAGCGCATAGCTCTGAAGGGAAATAGAAAGGCAGGCATGAAGTCCCAGCTTACAAATTTGCTTTATTATTATTTATATTCTGCAATAATGCAAGGGAGGACGTGTGATTTTTTTAACGGAAGGGTACTCTTTCAGTAGGAAAGCTATGCTTTCCCATAGTTCAATATTTTTACCACTTTGTACGTATGCTGTAAAGTGTAGTATAAATGCAAAGTTTGAAAATGTGAGAGCGAAGAAAACTTTTCTTAAACTTTATGCCTGCCTCGAAAAAGCATACATTTTTTGGCACAAAGTCCTGTCTACTTTTTTGTTTGGTAGATAGGGCTTTGTGTCCAAAACCGTGGGTGGCTGAAAGGGAAGAGAACTCACTTCCCACACACGACAAGGTATTTTTCTACATCTTTAAAGTCACATTCTTCTTCTGTCTCAGCAAATCTTTTTAGAAACTTCACAAGTTCAGCAGTTAAAGCTCCAAGCTTTGTTCCAATTTTGCTCAGTAGCAGAAACTGAAATTATGATACATGATGCAATGGATGACACTTCTTTGCTATTTAACCTTTTAAATCCTCAATGTAGTTCTGGCCCCTTGATATACTGCCCCAAAAAAATTATTGTCCAGAGCTCTTCATTTTTGATTTGTGTTTTTGTATCATTAGAGAAGTAATTTAACTTGGGTAGACATTGCTAATTCGGGCCAAATTTTTCTGGATGATATTTTTAAAAATGGTGGATGTGTTGCAGTGATGTCAGTCACGGCTCCTGGAGTGAGTGCTGCGGGGCGGTGGGCCGGGGCGGGGGAGGGAAAGGGTGGGGGGTAGTAAACTCCGGCATATGGCCGAACGGAGGTAAGTACATAAATAAATTAATAAAACAAATTACATTGCGCGCGCCGCATCGCCATTTGGCGTTGCAGCACGCGCAATGTAATTTGTTTTATTTATTTATTTATGTACTTACCTACGTTCGGCCGTATGCCGGAGTTTACCACCCCCCACCCTGCCCCTCCCTCGCTCCGCCGCCCCACAGCACTCCCTCCAGGAGCCGCGACTGGATGATGTAATATTTCAGGAACCATGAGACCCATATACTTCATTTTGGCATCAAAACATAGGTTTTGGGGGTCAAGTAGTCTTATAGAGACAGAGAATAACTCCTCAGAGCAATCCTTCCACCATTTTCCAAAATGTCGGTTCTACAATGATGTGTTTTAACTATCATATTGGTAATTTGTTTTAATATTGTTTTTGTTTCAGATTTTCAATTGCTTCAAATTTGTAAACATGAGCAAATCAAGTGGTAGCAGATGATCTTTACCTCCTGACAGAGTGTTGCTAACTACAAAATCTAAGGACTCCTTCAACAAAGAAAAATGTGTCATATGCCAAACTAATCCGGAAGAAAAGCTAACATCAACTGCGGCTAGACAGAAGAGAGTTCAAGATGCTGCAGAAATACAGCAAGACGAAGTTCACCAAAGATTGAAACTGATGGGTAAAGAGGATCAAATATTTTATCTTTGTAACAATAAGTGCTAAAAGTGGTATAAAATGGAAAAAAAGCCTGGAAATAATTAGTCAGAAAATAGCAGAAACCAGTAAATCACAACAAGAATCCAAGTCTTCTGAGAAAGCGACGACAACCAAACCAAATGCCCATCCACTTAAAGGATCGATGGCCACCCCTCATCCACCTCCAACAACTGGGAAACAGCCTTTTCACCGCAACCGTTACAACGCATGCATTTACCCCACATGCTGTGGCAAATGAAAAGGTGTGTAGCAGTGGGTCGAAGGTGTTGGATTTAACTCCAACACCTTCCCTACTGTTGCACACACTGGAGTTGGAATAGAAAATTAATCTATTCCAACTTCCAGCGCTCCCCCTACAGCAAGTCAGGGTAAAGTTTGGCGTTGCAACGGCATGCGGGGTAATGGCATGCGTTGTCACGTCACATAACCCCAACAACTGATCAGAAAGCACAGGATCTTCAATGTGTTATCTGTGGTTTAGCCAGAACAAGGGCCCAAGGAATTGACGAAAGAAAAAAGCACAGATTATGTGAGTATCAAAGGGCAAACATGTTTTATCTGCACCTAGTTTCTTCCAAGAGGATCTTTTCAGCCAAGTAGCTCATCTAAACAGTGAGGTGAATGTATTTGCAGTGGATTTGTATGCCCACCCGAACTGCATGAGTGCATACATTTGAAAATATGAATGTACAATGAGCTCCCAGCAGCAACGTAACCGCCAGCCTTCAGTTAAGTTTGTACTCTTTGAAAAAGCAAATTAAGTTTTAAAGCCATTCGAGTGCTGGCTACGGGTTTACACTCAGTGTGATCGGATGACTAATGGTAAACATTGATGAAACTGTATTGATCCATAATAATGAAATTAAGATTTTTCTGGTGAGAATGTACGACAGAATTAGTTTTTGTCAGCGTAACAAAAAGAATGAGCCACTTATGGTGTTCTCAGCTGATTTGACTCCTAAAGTTCTTGCTGCCAAAATAAGATCACATGATGCAGTAAAATTAGCAGGAACCATTTTAAGAAAGGTCCTGAGACATTTAGATTTTGGACTTAATGACAAATTTTGTGATGCCTCAGAGCCCCGCTAATCATGGGAGTCAAAAAGAATGCCTCATGTCGTCTTAACATTTTTTACATCATTGTTTAATATCAGCAAAGCAAAACTGTTACAAACTAAAGTTCTTGAGTTCAGAACAGAAGCCAACAACATTGATGATGGCTTTGACGATCTAAGTGAAGAAGTGGAAGACAATCCCATGAACTGACAGGCTTATGCTGTGTAAATGTACCGTATTTCCAAATCATGTTTTATTAATTACATCACGGCAAAAAGAAAACTCTGCTACACATGATGACTGCCCACACAATCTATGTGCAAAAGTAAAGAGCTAATCACTTCGATGAAAAAGATTGGTTTATGAACAAGTTGTAATGACATAGTATGGAGCAGGAACTTGTTAGCAGCTCATACTGTAAAATCTTGTGAATCCGATAGCATACTACTTCCAAGTCACTTTATCAGGAAAGGATTTACAACTGCTGCTCTTGATAATTTTGATTTTGAAGACAGCTCTTCTTTGTCTGGAACATCCAGCACACATGATACTGCCATGGTGCTTTTCCAAGACTGTACCAATGAAGTAGCTGCTTGATTACCAACTGTGTCAGATGGAGGCATAAACAAACAAAGATGCAAACGTATTTTTTGGGGGGATATGATCTTTTGAATAATTACATTAAATTAGCCTGCATAAAAATCAGTTTGATCAAAGGTGGCTCTGTGGCACTAAATATGTGTCAGGACATCATTGCTACTCCCCCGTCACCAACTAGCAGGGATGTAACAACAACGCCCTGCTACTGTCTCCTAATAAAAGATGCTAGATTCTGGTCGCTCCATTCTTTTTTCCATCTCGGTCTCTGGTTGACGGAGGTCAGATTGCTTGGTCTGTCTGTCAGGCATACATTTTTTTTGTAACTTTTCTTATTAATTTCTGTGAACAAAATAGTGGACTTCGAAACACAGAATGAAAGATTTCAAATGTAGCAGTAGCTCATGGCAGACCAATATAGCAAATGTACTGATACATACATAAGACAAGACTCCAAAAGCATAATTTAACCAGAAGGTTGGTCAGTGACAGAGGTGGGGACAAATGGGATGAAAGGCCTTAAGAAGCAGTATCAAGACTGGTTGGGCATGAAGAGGACTCAATAAGGGGAGACAAAGGGGGCGAGTCCTGGGAGTATGGTTCTGAAGAAAGCAAGTAAGCATAGAGGGGTTGCCAGCTGTCTTTAGGTTGGGCTGTGGGGGGGGGGGTTGCAATGTAGAATATGCCCCACTGGTCAGGTCACAATAAGTGAGAGGATGTGGTCCGTCGGCTAGACTGCCGACTTTGGTGCTGGAAACCAGGGTTCGAGCCTCGGGGTCGCGTCCGCATCCTGTGATTCTGGGCAAATCAATTAATCTCCCCGTGCCTGAATGTGTAATGTAAATACGGTGCTCATGTAAAGCGCTCCAATACCTTCGGGTCGAGTTCGCGCTATATAAATATGCAACATAAAAAAAAAAAATAAAAATAATGCTCCGCTGCCAGGCCGTGGTGGTAGGATGTATCATATTTCCCCAATGATGTGCAATCTCTATTTTAGCAAGTAGGAAACTGCAAGCTTATAACCCAACTGCCTTTCCAACGTGTGCAAAATCACTACAAGCCATCAACACGTCCCAGTCTACCAGAAAGTTTCAAGGTGGCTGAGGCCATGTATCTTCTTCTACCTGATGCTGCTGTCCCCAAAGCTGATATAACTGAATTTATAATATCTCTTATTCTGTGCATACTGAAGGATGAAGAAAAGCCAGTTCCTCCGTGGGCTGGAATTCATGCTCTGTTCTCCCAGAATACTGTCCCACTGAAGTAGGTTGGGTTTTTACCAATAATACCATCTCCAGTCACAAACTACACAACAGTATACACAGCTCTAAAAAAGTTCCAAAATGTGAGTGCTCAGCTTGAAGGCCAGCCAGCCTATCCTGCCAATGTTCTGTGATGTAGGTGTTTTCCTTATTGTAGCTAACATTTTTATGAGCAAACCGGAATTTGATGCTCTTTATCCAATGATGGGCGTTTTTCACATGACAAAGGTTGCACTGCGGTGTGCAGGAAGTTTTCATTGTGGATGTGGCATAGATGATGCACTTATTGAGGCTGAAATTTAGAGAAGAAAAACTGTCCAGTTAGTATTGAGTGGACCTCATTATGTTCATTCACTACAAGATATGCTCATCATATCTGAGGCTATAGAAACATTGTGTTGGAATGCTTTCTGGAACAAGAATGACAAATTAGGTTTTGCATATCTAATCTCAGAAATGAACAAGGCACAGGATGCTCTTCATTCAAAAGAAATACTGCAAAGCCATTCAATGTTCAATACACTCAGTTCAAAATCAGAAATCCTGAAAACCAGGTTTGTAGAGTTTGTCAAAGAATGTGAAGAAAACTCAGAACTTTGCAAGTACTTGGAAATGTTTTACACATGATAGCTCTAGTGAAAAACTTGGTACATGTTGATTGGGAAGGTGATGGGGAGCTGCACATGAAGCATGTGGAGTCACTGATTACTGTGTTTCACAAATTGTATTGCATAAATTACCTGAGATGTGGGTCCTGGTATTTGGAAAGAGTGAAGAAACTAGAGGTGGAAAAACCAAACATCTACAAAAAATTCATGCAAAGACAATTTGTGGTGAAAGCCAGAGAGGGAAGGTTCAATGCTGTGGCTTCAGATATGAAACTGGGACAGGCATCCAGAGATCACAGAAAAGCTCCAAGGGAATTGCTGGTCAGATACGTAAAAATGAATGTTTTGCTCAATGGCAGCTAGTTTACCATGACGTCCTTTCAATTTGCAATGTTTTCAGAGAGATGACAAATGCAAAATTAATGGACCATTGTTCAAACTGTCACTCACCAGTAGCCTTGTTGCACTTGCATGTGTGCTCGACTTTGGTGGTAGGGGCACTTAAAAAGTGATAATCTATATTATTTTTACGTATTAGGTACCCCCAGAGTCTCCCTTAGATGTCCCGGGGGCAGGGAGTCACGTAAATTTAAGCAGGGTCCTTATAAAATATGTGTTATATGCCCTGGGGATAGAGAAATTGCACATTTCACTTCCTCCATTGTAGTAAAGTCCCTCCCAAAATCGACTTTGGTGCCATGAGCAAGGATCCACATTATTTTTTACATATTTAGGACCCCCAAGGTCTTCCCTAGGTGGCCCAAGGGTGGGGGTCATGTTACTATAAGCAGGGGCTTTATAAAAGATGTTTTGTATGCCCTGGTGATGGAGAAATTGCACCTTTCATTGTTCCCATTTTAGATACCTAGCCCCATAGAATAACATTGCAATAGTTTGTGGACGCATAAATATTGCTTGGAATTAAATAAATATCATTCAAAGACTCAGAAGAATGGTATTGATAAATCCAGCAATGTGCCATTGCTATATATATTCTAAATTGGTCAGAAAATAAGTTATAAGACTTACTTGTCTGTAAGCCAAAATTCAGCCTTCCTGCAGTCTTCCCTGATTGGTCAGAGTTAACAGGATTAGCCAGGCTGCTTTGATGAAGTGATACGTGGCTCACCAGGGGAGAGGCTATCTGCTGGAGAGGTTTCTGCTACACCTAAATGCCAGAGCAGGGGGGAGGGTCGTAAAGCATGAGCCTTCAAAGGAGGAATAGGACAGGCAGGGAATGCCAGGCCTGCCTCCCCCCACCCACTCTGACCCACCAGATAGCAGGCTTAAGGAAGGAATGTGCAGATGTTATGGGGAGGAGAGCTATGGAAGTGAGCCACACTGGAGGTTGGTTTAGCTTGTTCTTGCTCCTCTACTGAGATTTCAGCCATCATGAATTTTGGAGGATAGCTACTTTCTGAGACAAGAATATGCCACACTTTGGAGGAAGCTATCATGCTCTGGGGTGTTGCCTTGCACCTCATTGGACAGGAGTGCTCTCCTGCTTGACCCCAGAAAACACTGAATAAATATGTGAGTGGTGCAGAGCCTCTCAGATCTGCTGCTTGAAACTAAGAGAAGAAAAAGGATTGCCGCGCTGGAAACTTGATTTGCACCACCAGGCCCTGCATTCTGACTGACTGCGCCTACTGTACTATCTGGAACTACAGCCCTGTGGATGTACCTTGCTTCAAAAGGATTAGAGTGTGGACTCCCTGCAAGCTACAGGTTAACAGAGCTCACCTGTACCATCACTTCCAAGAGTCCCCTGCCTGGAGTGTGTCCAGTGGACTTTTGAGGGTTTTGTCCAGGTGCATTGTGGGATTTGTGGTCTCAACCTTTCAAGGACCATCTTGGAGCATCCAGACCCTTGGATTGTGTTTTGGACACTTTGGGCCTTCAAGAGGAATTTCAGGAAGAAGTTCCAGAAGTTTGTAGAAATATGGGGCAACTTTGGAAAATGTAAGGTGACCAGCTCAACCACGAGACCCAAGCCGACCACCTTCAACTGCGACCCGGCCCAATTCCAAGTTCATCCAGTTGAAGAGCTCTGGAGGTCCGACTTCCAGACCTCAGAAGAAAAAGCTCCAGAAAAGTCCAAAGGTAAAACTTTGACCAGGGCCTTCTGCATGGTGTAGCAGTGTAGGGCTCCATCGCAGTCGGCCTCAAACCTTGACTTTGGCCTGGTCAAGTGTGACCAGATGTCCAAAAGTGGCGCAATAGGCTTTTAGGCACCATAAAGTGGTAGTTCTTTAAAAATTCATATCATCGGTTCCCTACTTTTGGTGTCATTTTAAAGATAAAAAATGCTATTTTTATAAATTGCTGTGGGATTTTTTATTGTGTGTTGTGTCTTTATTATTTACTGAACTAGTGTTTTGAAATGCTTTACATACCTGTCTCCCAAGTTAGGTCTGACTGCTCGGTTACAGCTACCAAGGGTTGAGCGAGGGAGAAATGTATTGAGACCTGTGCTGGACACTATACCGTGTTAGTGGATTTATTACTGGTGGTAGGTGCATACTTACCCCTAGTACAAAATCTATGCTAGACTCACGGAGACACCATTGACCTATGGCGCGAAGGTGTCTTTGTGATGCATGGCAGCTGATTTCAGCGCCGGTGCTAGGGAAAGGGGAGGAGATTGCCAAATTTCTGTAAATATGGCGCTCTCCTCCTCTCTCCTTTTCACGCAGCGCAGCATTTGCGGCTGCTGCACTGCGCTGCATGAATAAGTGTTAAATCTGGCCCATAATGTTTTAACATTAGTAACACAAGTCTGGTTGTTGTGAATTTATAAATTTGTGTTTTTTGACTTATGTATTTTGAACGTTTGAGCAAATAATACATTTATGTATATTGCATAACAAAGGCTTTGAGGTGCATGACTAAAAATGAACAAGTGGTATTATGAAGTATCATAGCTTGAATAAGGAAATTAGTAATCTATTATTATAAAATACAGATAATATATTTGAGATATTCATTTCATTGTTCTGGTATTCAGTGCGAACAGACTTTCCAAAATATCTATTTCTCTGAAAGACGAACTTGAAAAGGTTGACATAGGATGTGTCATTTATTGGTTGTTTACAGAATGACTATTTTAAATGCAATTAAACTTCTTCCTTCTCAAACCCAATGAAACTTAAACCAAAAGCAGGCTCGATCCCAAGCTCCTGGACTCTTTCAAGCTAAAAGAATTTATATATTGGGGAGAGGAGTTGGCCTAACGGCTAGGGCGGTCGACCTCAAATCTGGGGAACCAGGTTCTAGTCTCGGCAAGGACGCGCAACATCCTGTGATTCTGGGCAAATCACTTAATCTCCCAGTGCCTAACAAAAATGAATGTGTCCTCATGTAACGCAACTGGTTCTCTTGTAAAGCGCTCTGATACCCAATACCTTCGGGTCAAGTTCGCGCTATATAAAACTCTGTAAAATAAAATAAATACCAATAACCCACTTTCCAACATCCTGCAACTAGGGTATCCTTCAGATGTTGTGCCTGGCATATCACTGAAGTAGTAATGCAGGGCTTCTCTGGCATCTGGACTTTTGGCATCACAGCTTCAATGTCCCACCTCCTCAGAGTTAGTCTCAACTTCTTTGGGATAGAGGAATGGTCTACAGGTATCACTTTAACTTAGCAAACATAACCAAGGTAAAAAAAATGAAACTGTCCAAGTGTGGAGGAAACTGATTCAGGATTTTTATGTTCCATTGGGTTTATTGATTCAGGTCAATTTCAAAGGGGGGTGGGAGTCAAAGAGAGCTTGAAGAAAGGGGAAGCCTCTGTGCGTAAGCCACAAAACTGTGGCGCCAACCAACTCCAACACTATACCTTTAGCCACCTGACTCAACCTGAATCTAAGCTGCAATTCCTCTCTAGTTGTTATACTATAGTCTCTTATTCTCGCTTTTCATGCTCAAGATTAGACAACAATACAGAACCAAAATGGCTGCACAGAGCTTAACCAAATTTGATAGAAAGCTAGATCATTAACCAAAAAGTGTGGTTTGTTCAGTAAATGTCTAAGGTTTTTTTTCCCAAAAGTAAAATATTATTACAATTCCTGACTATAATGACACATATATATATATATATATATATATATATATATGAGCTTGCAAATCCTGGGCCAAGTTCCTTACGAACAGGAAATCAGGTACAGACCACAACCAGCTTTCAGTGAGATAGGTGCTTTATTGATCAGAGGATCTCCACTGCATGACGCGTTTCGACCGGGTTACCCCGGTCTTGATCACATATATATATTTCAAAGAAAGGTTGCCCAAAGTGGAGAGGCCACACCCGAGGAGGTCAACGCACAAATGCTGCCAGTGGTTGAATGCAAGCCTGACACACCCCATTCCGCTGGCTTGTCAAACGCGTTTCGGGCGTCATCCCGCCCTTGATCATTGGCTGCACTACAGAAGGACCAAAGACAAGGTAATGTAATGGACCTGGTTTTATTCAAAAATAAAAGTCCCGCCCTTATGGGCTGTGGCAAGGCATTATGGTCTTTGCAGTACATGCCGGACTCCAGGCGCAAACCGCAGTGGGTGCCAAAGTCCTTTTGTAGTGAAAATGTCTCTCCCAAGTGGGTGGAAAGGGATATGCCCACAGCTGTCATCACACCAATATATACCGGCAGCTCAGGCCCCCCTCGGTCCATTCACCGCTCGCAATAGTTGAGCAGCGTAGATCCGCCATGAGAAAGCGGCGGGGCCTCCCCGCGACCTGGCAGGCCACTATATATTTCAAAGAAAGGTTGGCCTCTCCACTTTGGGCAACGTTTCTTTGAAATATATATATATATATATATATATATATATATATATATATATATCCATTTGTAATATTCTACTTATTACCATTGTTGAGTGTGGGGAGGAGTCATGATTCATGAGACAAATCCATATAAGAAACAATAAAAAATACCTGGCCTCCCCCCGCTGACTCTCACCCTCCTTTGCATATACTCCCTTACCTGCCCTTCTGCATAAACAGAAAACAATAGAAAAAATACCCGGCTGCCTGTCACCCAACCCCACTACCCTCTGCACTATGCCATACACTTCCAGCCCAAAGGTGTGCTCCCGCTCTCATATTAAGAATTAAGAGCAGAGAGACAGTGCTGTAGGGAAAAATGAGATTTATGCCGGCCCAACACAGCCTATGTTCTTCCACATCTTTCAGATCTATGAGTCCCAGGTCAGCCAGAAGAAGGTGGATGAGACCACCAACCACCATTCTGCCACTGTGCCTGGGTGTCTGGAGACTCGGGCAAGGCTGTGGAAGACAGGGGAAATGAGTGCTTCAAGACAAATGTAATAAGCAAAATGACACAAAAGTAATGATATCAGAAAAGGAGCACCAGCGATATCAATTTTTACATCTTTGAGGTAAAAAGTACCTAGAAAATACTAGGCGTTAATCAGAAGTCACAATTTGCAGTTGACTGGGGCTGGGTGTGATCTCAGGCTGACCACAATGGAGCAGACATCAGAAGGGCCGAGTGGGTCAATTTTGGTCTTATTTTTGGATCTCCAAACCCTTCACCAGGACAAGATAAAAAGCTGAAGCAGGCAATGGTCCCTTGACGGCTGATATGTGGTTGTTGAGCTACTGCTAAAGCCTTTCATTTTGGCATCAAAAGCTCCAAGCAAGACAAAGCAGTATTCTGAACCTGCTGAGGTTTTACTTTCAGACTTACTCATTTTCTTGGTTTAAAAACATTAGTGTGGTTAGGCTTGAAGCTGCAGTAGGGAAGCGCTCTACAACACCAATATCATTGTGATGAAGCCTTTTTCTTCACAACAAATATCTCTGAGCTGGATGAACCTGGATTTCTTGACTGCCATGTATGCATTCTCCGAAGGGAAGCCTCATCCACTCGCTAGGGTCTTCCAGTCATGGATAAAAGTAATTAAGTCTCAAATTTCTCCAAAAGCTGGGAAAGTTCATCCTTATCATTCCTTTAACCTTCAGGTCCTATGGACAGGAATCTAGGCACAAGGTCTCATTTCAGACACGGCTCCTGTAGTGTCCAGACTGCAGTGGTCAGTTGGTTATTCTTGGATCCTGTATAGAATGTAAGAGGGAGAAAACCACTTGACCCTTAGAGAGCGTTTCCAGTTTCTGGGTGCCAGCAGCAATTAGGCAGTAACTTCTTCCTTCTCGATTTTTCCCAGCTCCACGAATGTTTCAGGATTTCTAACTATAACGTCCCTGAAACCTATGGTTTTTTCAGTGAATTTCTAAGTTTTGTTAAATGCTAATTTCTAACTATAACGTCCCTGAAACATATAGTTTTTTCAGTGAATTTCAAAGGTTTTTTAAATGCTAAATTCTAATTATAACGTCCCTGAAACCTATGGTTTTTTCAGTGAATTTCAAAGGTTTTTTAAATGCTAATTTCTAACTATAACGTCCCTGAAACCTATGGTTTTTTCAGTGAATTTCCAGAGTTTTTTAAATGCTAATTTCTAACTATGCCTATAGAGGTAGGAGATGTGCAGAAAGAGGAAGAAAGGCGCAGAAAGAAGCAAGAGAAATGCAGTAAGAGGCAACAGACGTCCAGAAAGAGAATGAAAGGTGCAGAAAGAAGCAAGAGATATGGAGAAAGTATCAACAGAGGTGCAGAAAGAGGACTTGTTGCAAAGTCATCCTGTGCCATGGGCACCCCCAACTTTTTGCTGACTGTACTGGTGGTAACTGACTCTGACCGACCCTGGGCTCTGCCTAACCAGGCCCGGAGCCAGTGCTCTGCTGAAAGACACTTACAATACAGTGAAAACACCTACATACACTAGGGTACACTATGGGTTGGGGTACCCCTGTGATGAGCATGACCTTCCCTGTAAGGCCCTAGTACATAATAGGGCAGGTGGATTAAAACTGCCTCTAAGTCCCTAGCATATAATAGGGCATGGCAGTTTAGAGGCCAGCAGCCCTTTTCTGCACTTGCGTGCACTGCTGAGCCTGAGGTCAGTTTAAAAGTAGCCCTGTGTGTGCAGAAAGAGGCAAGAGAGGTGCAGAAAGAGGGAAGAAGGGTGCAGAAAGAGGCAAGAGAGGTGCAGAAAGAAGCAAGAGAGGTGCAGAAAGAGGGAAGAGGGGTGCAGAAAGAGGCAAGAGAAGTGCAGAAAGAAACAACAGAGGCGCAGAAAGAAGCAAGAGCAGTGCAGAAAGAACCAACAGAGGTGCAGAAAGAGGCAAGAGGGGTGCAGAAAGAGGCAAGAGAAGTGCAGAAAGAAGCAAAAGAGGTGAAGAAAGAGGCAAGAGGGGTATAGAAAGAGGCAAGAGCAGTGCAGAAAGAACCAAGAGACATGCAGGAAAAGGGAAGAAGGGTGCAGAAAGAGGCACGAGGGGTGCAGAAAGAAGGAAGCAAGAGAAGTGCAGAAAGAAGGAAAGAGAGTTGCAGAAACAGGCAAAAGAGGTGCAGAAAGAAGCAAGAGCAGTGCAGAAAGAACCAACAGGGGTGCAGAAGGAGGCAAGAGGGGTGCAGAAAGAGGCAAGAGAGTTGCAGAAACAGGCAAAAGAGGTGCAGAAAGAAGCAAGAGCAGTGCAGAAAGAACCAACAGGGGTGCAGAAGGAGGCAAGAGGGGTGCAGAAAGAGGCAAGAGCAGTGCAAAAAGAACCAAGAGACGTGCAGGAAAAGAGAAGAAGGGTGCAGAAAGAGGCAGGAGGGGCACAGAAAGAAGGAAGAGAAGTGCAGAAAGAAGCAACAGAGGTGCTGAAAGAGGCATGAAGGGTACAGAAAGAGGCAAGAGAAGTGCAGAAAGAAGCAACAGAGGTACAGAAAGAGGCAAGAGTGGTGCAGAAAGAGGGAAGAGATGTGTAGAAAGAGGCAAGAGAGTTGCACAAAGAGGGAAGAGGGGTGCAGAAAGAGGCAAGAGGGGTGCAGAAAGAAGCAAGTGAGGTGCAGAACGAGGCAAGAGAGGTGCTGAAAGAGGCAAGAGAGGTGCATAAACAGGCAAGAGATGTGCAGAAAGAGGCAAGAGAGGTGCAGAAGGAGGCAAGAGAACTGCAGAAAGAGGCGGGAGAGAGGCAGAAAGAGGCAAGTGAGGTACAGAAGGAGACAAGAGAACTGCAGAAAGAGGCAAGAGAGTTGCAGAAACAGGCAAAAGGGGTGCAGAAAGAGGGAACAGGTGGGCAGACTGAGGCAAGAGAGGTACAGAAAGAGGGAAGAGGGTTGCAGAAAGAGGCAAGAGGGGTGCAGAAAGAGGCAAGAGGGGTGCAGAAAGAAGCAACAGAGTTGCAGAAAGAAACAAGAGAAATGCAGAAAGAAGCAACAGATGTACAGAAAGAGGCAAGAGGGGTGCAGAAAGAGGCAAGAAAAGTGCAGAAAGAAACAACAGAGGTGCAGAAAGAGGAAAGAGAAGTGTAGAAAGAGGCAAGAGAGGTGCAGAAACAGGCAGGAGAGGTGCAGAACGAGGGAACAGGGGTGCAGAAAGAGGCAGGAGGGGTACAGGAAGAAGCAAGTGAGGTGCAGAAAGAGGCAACAGAGGTGCAGAAAGAGGCAAGAGAGGTGCAGAAAGAGGCAAGAGAGGTGCAGAAAGTGGAAGAGATGAGCAGAAAGAGGCAAAAGAAGTGCAGAAAAAAAAGAAAGTTGCAGAAAGAAGCAACAGAAATGCAGAAAGTGGCAAGAGAGGTGCAGAAAGAAGCAAGAGTGGTGTGCACACCATTAGCACCAATTTAACACCCACATTTAGCAATAAGTAACAGGTGACTAAGACCTCCGACCCTCGGTCTAGAGCCACTCTCTCCCCGCAGCTCCGCTGTGCCGTCTCTTGCCTCCAGACCCTGACCTCCTCCTTGGGAGGTTCGAGGCTGCTGCCCGCTCCTGCGCCTGCTGCCCGCTCCAACTGGGACCAGACTGCCTGCAACCACCGTAACCTTTCTCAGCCGTTTTGTTTCTTAATTTTTCCCTGTTGTGCCACTGTTATTGTACCCTTCTGTATCTTGCTCTAATTCCACCACTGTTTTTATTTTCTCGTGCCTGCCTGTTCCTTTCGCCTTTCGCCACTGCTGCCCCTGCAGCCCCTCCCCCCGGAATTCCCCTCTGGAATTCCCCCACTCCCGCCTCCCAGCCTCTCCTCCCTCCCACCTCCCCTACTTAATGGCGGCTGCTGCGCGGTTGCGCAGCGGACGCATGCAGCGGTCGCGCCGCCGGCGCACCGAAGGCGGGCCAAAGGCAAGCCCGTCTGCGCCCGTCCGCGACCCGACCGCGGCCAGCGCCAGGAACTCTGGACCTCCAACTACCCATCGCTACGACACCAACACCCTCCTCACACTCAACCCTGGAAGACTTAGAGAGTGACAACAGGCTTCACCAAACACGACCCACGGCCAGTTCTCCTGCCTCCACTGCCGCCAGACCCTCATCGCCACCCCGGCGTCCAACACCGCTGATGCCAGCACCGGGGACACCCTAAAATGCATCCTCCTCAATGAACGCTCCATACACAAACAAGCCATGGAAATCTGGAACCTACTCGACTCTCTCTCGCCCGACATCGCCTTCTTCACAGAGACCTGGACCAACGCATCCTCCGCCCCCGACATCAGCACCGCCATCCCAGACGGATACAAGATCTAGAGGAAAGACCGCCCCAACCACCCAGGAGGGGGCCTCGCCATCGCCCACAAGAGCACCCTCTGCCTCACCACCTCCAGCGAAACCTTCCCCTCCGCCGAACACCTGCACTTCCAGATCCAGACCACCCCCAAAGCCACACTCTCAGGAACCCTCATCTACAGACCCCCCGGCCCCCGAACACCCTTTGCCACCACCATCACCGACTTCATCGCACCCCACGCCATCGCCTCAGCAAACTACATACTCATTGGAGACCTGAACTTCCACCTCGACAACCCCAGCGACCCCAACTCCACTATCCTTTGTGACAACCTCGCCAGCATCGGACTTAAACAACTCGTCAACACACCGACCCACAGAGCAGGACACACCCTCGACCCCATCTTCGCGGCAGGAAACAGCGTCCAATTCAGCCACACAACGCAGCCGCCATGGACCGACCAGCACTGCATACACTTCGCCATCAACAAATCCAAGGCACCCAAACCAGCCCCACGCCCACCTCGAAGGAACTGGAGCAAGGTTACTGACGAGCAACTTAACTCCACCCTCACACGACACAACCACACCTGGGCACCCGACGCAAATGACGCAAACAATGCAGCCAGAGAACTCCACACCTGGATCTTCAACTGCAAAGACGAGCTCGCCCCGCTACACAACCCCAACAGACAACGCCCCAGGAAAGCCGCCTGGTTCACCAACGCTCTCCAAGAAGCCAGACGCACCTGCAGACGCCTGGAGAAGAACTGGAGAAACACCAAGACAACCGAAAACCACACCACCTACAAGGACGCCTTGACGGACTACCATAACAAGAACAGAGCAACCAAGAGGAACTTCATCCACAACAAAATCCTGGCCAACTCCACCAACTCCAAGGAACTTTTCAGTGTCATTCAGGAATTCACCAACCCACGCAGCGAAGCCACAGACATCACACCATCCCAAGACCTCTGCGACAAGCTTGGAACCTATTTCCACCTCAAGATCAAAAACCTCTATGACAACTTCATCGACCATCCACCAGGTGCCACAGACGGCCCCCCACCCCAGAAACACCAGCCAGCCCACCATCTCCAACTGGACACCAATCACGGTTGAAGACACCGCCTCGACCATGAAAAGCATCCACTCGGGGGCCCCCACCGACTCCTGCCCCCTCACATCTACCACAGAGCTGCGGCCGCCATCGCACCCGAACTACAACGCACCATCAACACCACCTTCAAAACAGGCACCTTCCCAGATGACTGGAAGCGCGCAGAAGTCAGACCCCTGCTCAAGAAGCCCACAGCTGACCCCACCGACCTCAAGAACTATCGGCCCATCTCGCTCCTCCCCTCTGCAGCCAAAGTTGCAGAGAAAACAGTCAACAGGAAACTGACACGATTCATTGAAGAGAACGCCGTCCACGACCCGTCCCAATCTGGATTCCGAAGCAACCACAGCACAGAGACCGCCCTACTCGCCGCCACAGACGACATCCTGACCCTCCTGGACCAAGGCCACTCCGCAGCCCTCATCCTACTCGACCTATCAGCGGCCTTCGACACCGTCTCCCACCGCACACTAGTCGCCAGACTACACGACGCAGGCATACAAGGAACAGCACTGGACTGGATCCGATCATTCCTCACCGTAAGAAGCCAAAGGATCAGACTCCCACCCTTCCTCTCTGACCCCACGAAAATCACCTGCAGAGTCCCACAGGGTTCATCACTGAGCCCCACCCTCTTCAACATCTAAATGGCCCCCCTCGCAGCCATCGTCCAACAACACGGCCTCAACATCATATCCTACGCCCCCCAGCTCATCCTCTTCCTCACCAAAGACCCCACCACTTCCAAACTCAACTTCCAGAAAGGAATGCAAGACGTCGCAGTCTGGATGACCAACAGCTGCCTGAAGCTCAATGCCGAGAAGACAAAAGTCCTCGTCCTCGGTACCACCCCTTCTGCATGGGACAGCAGCTGGTGGCCGACCGCCCTTGGAAGTCCACCTACCCCCTCAGACCATGCCAAGAACCTCGGCATCATACTCGACTCATCACTCACCATGAACCGACAGGTCAACGCCGTCACCTCCAGCCGCTTCAACACCCTCCGCATACTCCGCAAGACCTTCAAGTGGATCCCCCCTGAGTCAAGGAAGACAGTCACCCACGCACTCATCACCAGCAGACAGGACTATGGAAACGCACTCTACGCCGGCATCAACAAGTCCCTACTCCGCAAACTCCAAACAATACAGAACACTGCCGCCAGACTCGTCCTCGGCATCCCCCGACACGAACACATCAGCCAACACCTACGAAGTCTCCACTGGCTCCCCGTGGAGAAAAGAGTCACTTTCAAAATCCTCACTCACACCTACAAATGCCTACACAACAACGGACCCAAATACCTCAACGACAGAATCAACTTCCACGTACCCAAAAGAAACCTCTGATCTTCCAACCTCGCACTGGCCGAAACCCCACGCATCCACAGAGCCAGAGCAGGCGGAAGATCCTTCTCTCACATTGCAGCCAAGACCTGGAACGAGCTACCGGCAGACATCAGACGCGCCCCCTCCCTGAACACCTTCAGGAAGACCCTCAAGACCTGGCTCTTCGGCTAAACAGATCTGCGGACCCACCCCCTCAGCGCCTTGAGACCCTCACGGGTGAGTAGCGTGCTTACAATTCCCTGATTGATTGATTGATTGATTGATTGTGACCATTCTAGGTTTGCAAAGGGCCTTCCACCACGCTCTAACACTTGTCGCTGCATTTTTGGTAACGTTTGAGCCGTTTGAGCTAGAAACAAGGCTTTTTTTGTTCAAATCTTCAGATTAGGCAGCAGATGATGGATTATGTGGCTAATGCGGAAAATGTATAATTGTCCGAAAGTCGGTGCAGCCAAACAGTCACATAATTCCAGTGGCCCTGCTCATACCTCTGACTAGGACCAGAAGTGCTCCTCATTGAGTTCATAATTTAGCTTCTATGGAAACGATGAAGACTAAACCTGAGGTTACCACTCCACAACACAGACTACCATACCACATAATTACTCTCCATAACACATAATCCCACTCTACATAATTCCTATACACTAAATACCACATACTTTCTTTCCACATAATTTCACTGCACAACATACCACATAATTCCACTACACAAAGTACATCCACTCCACTCCAAAAAACATTAGTAAAAAACTTTTAGATTTACAACGCCAATAGCTCTAACTCTTACAAATGCGAGATCTATTACATTACAAATGCTTCTTTAACTGGTAGTCACGTTTGCAGAGTGGTGGAGAAAGGGGGCTGGGCCTCCAATCAGCGCTCAGGAATTTCACTGTGTACAGGAGGTACCAGGAGGGCTTCTTGGCCCCCAAAGTCCCTCAGGAGTAAAGTAGACTTCATCCCGCAACCAGTACTGTGCCAGGAGATGTGTTTGCAGAGTGGTGGAGAAAGGGTGGCATGGCCTCCGAAGACCTCTTAGCAATCCCACTGTGTGGGACTTAGTGGAGGTAACAGGAGAGGTAGTTGGCCCCCACAGGAGAGGTGGGGGCGAACTACCCCTCCTATTACCTCCAGTAAGTCCCACACAGCAGCATTGCTAAGTTCTCATAGCAGGCAACGCCCCCTTTCCACACCACTCTGCAAACGCGCTCCCTGGCGCGCTCTTGCATGGAGATTAAAGTCCTCTTCGCTGCTGGGGGTCCTTAGGGGCCAACTAGCCTACCTGTTACATCCAGTAAGCCCCACACAGTGGGATTGCTGAGAGGTAGACACAGGCCACACCCCCTTTGTCCACCACTCTGCAAAAGGCCTCCTGGCGCACTCTTGGTTGGGGTGAAGTCCCCTTGCCTCCTGAGGGTCCCTGGGGGCCAACTAGCCCTCCTGTTACCTCCAGTAAGCCCCACACAGCTGGATTGCTGAGAGTGGTCCGAGGCCATGCCCCCTTTTTACACCACTCTGCAAACGCACCACCTGGTGCACTGCTGCTCAGGGGATGAAGTCCACTTCAGTCCTGAGGTCCTCAGGACACAAGAGGATCTCATCACCCCACCAGCAGTGCGCCAAGAGGTGCGTTTGCAGTGTGGTGTAAAAAGGGGCGTGGCCTCCTACCACCTCTCAGCAATCCCACTGTGTGGGGCTTACTGGAGGTTCCTGGAGGCCAAGTTGGCCCCCAGGGACCCTCACTAGCAATGGGGACTTAATCCCCCAATGCAGAGCACGCCAGGAGGCGTGTTTGCAGAGCTGTGCAGGGAGGGGGCGGGGCCTCCGGCGAGTTGCCGTTTTTTTTTTCTTTTATGGGAGGAAGGCTGCGTGGCCCCTCTTCGCTGGGCCACTTTTGGCCCCGGGGACCCCATCCCCCGGGGCATACCCAGCCTTTTTTTTTTTTTTTGGAGTGGGCCCGCGTGGCCACCCTCCTGAGGCCAATTTGGGCCCCGGGGACCCCATCCCCGGGGCCCAGCCTTCTTTTGTTTTTATAAAAAAAAAAAAAAATTTAAAAGGGTGGGGGGCAGCGTGGACCCCCTCCCGGGCCATTTTTGGCCCCGGGGACCCCATCCCCCGGGGCTTAGCCATTGCTTTTAAAAAAAAAAAATATTTTGGCCCCCCTCCCTTTATTTATTTTTGTGGATGTATGATGTGTCTGGGCGCTGAGGCCCATGGAGGGCTTTTGAATTTGAACTGCCAGTGTTAATTACATGCGCCCATGCAGGGCTTTAAGTTTAGGCACACCACAAGATCCAGAATTCTTTGCCCATCTGAGGGCGTGGCATTTACATAAAGGAGGTGTGCCTATTAATGCATGACTGTTCGTCAAGCCTCTGAGGAAGAAGCATTTGAGGCTTCGCAACGCGTCAGGCCATATCGACGTTACAGCTGGTGAGATTGAAAGCGTCTGGAGGCATTTTTACCAATAAAAGGATTTCTCCTGAACACTGTGGAGTGCGTTTCTATGAGGGGGGCAACCTGGAGCTTGATGTTAAAACGCGGCAGCCCTTGCCGCGAGTGACCACCACCCCGTGATGGTTGGGGGCCGTGGGGCTCGGTATTCACCTGGCCTCAATAGCGGGACACTGTTCGTGGATGTATGATGCGTCTGGGCGCTGAGGCCCATGGAGGGCTTTTGAATTTGAACTGCCAGTGTTAATTACATGCGCCCATACAGGGCTTTAAGTTAAGGCACACCAAAAGATCCAGAATTCTTTGCCCATCTGAGGGCGTGGCATTTACATAAAGGAGGTGTGCCTATTAATGCATGACTGTTCGTCGAGCCTCTGAGGAAGAAGCATTTGAGGCTTCGAAACGCGTCAGGCCATATCGACGTTACAGCTGGGGAGATTGAAAGCGTCTGGAGGCATTTTTACCAATAAAAGGATTTCTCCTGAACACTGTGGAGTGCGTTTCTATGAGAGGGGCAACCTGGAGCTTGATGATATATATATATATCTATATATATATATATATATATCAAACATGAACACACTCCTTCTGGACTGCATGGGACCCTTGGAGAGTGGCGCGCATGCCGGCGGAGCACACCGGCTGTCTTAATCCTTCCGTACAACTCACAATTCCGCGCGCTCTCAGAAAAGGAGGACTCTGTGGTCGTAGTGTCCACTGCTGTGTTTATTCACAACGCGTTTCGCTTTCCCTGAAAGCTTGATCACGTGAACCGTGCAACCAATGTGGGCAACAATTATAGAGTGTCGATGGCAATGAAAATAAACAACGGACATACATATGAGTAGCGGCAGCCATCTTGGAATGGTTAGAAACTGAATAATACATTCCTATTGTAATACACACATGGATTGTAGAAGTATCAGACAGTCAATTGTAAAATACAAATTACAAAACGATGTGCCAAGTCAGTAGTGACAGAGATCGAAATAAGACATGCTAATGATTAGCAACAAAATGCACAACTAAGTGAGACATTTATAGGTAGTCCAATAAAGTTACAAGTGAAATGGGCTACTCCGCACCCGGTCTTCTAAAATGCAAAGCGGCTGTGCCTAAAGTACCTCTAATTAAAATAATCCTTGATGCATCTCTCTACCAGCTGTAAATTATATATATAACCGTGTCTGTAAAACCTACTGCTGAAAAGGTATCAGATGTACGATATGTGCGTTAACATGGAGATGTCCGCCACAAACCTTTTACCTATGCTCGACCAGTGCCAAAATTGGTATCAAGAAAGTATCAACAGTAAGATAGATCCCCAAGTGGGAAAAGTCGTCATCCATATAGACAACACTCAAGTCGGCCAAGCAGTGTCATCGTACATTGTCAATAAAGTTACAAAGTTGTGAGCACACTACCCTGCTCAACACGCGGTCTTCTACAATGCAGAATGGCTGTGCCTGTGCTCACCTATGTAGCGCGTGAGCATACAGACACGTGGTGGACTCAAAAAAATATATATATGTACTTTCAGAACAACAGCTGCGTAGAAAACATGTGTGCCCTCCTGTATCATACTTGTTGTAGGTGTAATACAACAACATCAAAAGCAGTTCTCCTATGTGCATGTGGGCAAGTGCCCAATGTATATCTCACACATGTATGCAAGTCCAAATGGAACACCATCATAGCCACAAACTCAAAAAAACGTTACCGACATACTTCAATGTGACAATGTGCTCATGAAGAGAAAAAAGGGTAGGTGGCCCGTGCTGGTGAATACTGGTGAATGGGCCCCTTCCTTTCCTCCTGTGAACGAAACAAAAGAACAAAGTGATTAAAACCAGGATCATCTGTTCTGTAATATTGACATAATATAACATCTACTCAAAACCTTACATTCATAAAACTTGCTCAAAATTCCAATGCTTAAATGGTCATTGTTATGGAAGAAAGATCAGAGATTGACGGAAATCATGGGAAAAAATGTATACACAAGAAATGAGGAGAACATAAATCTATACGAGAGAGAATGGAGGAAAAGGGGGAGAAAAGGAGGGAGGGGAAGAGAAGGGGGGGAAAACAGAATGATCTAATTTTCTAATTTTATGAGAGGCGGAACTACTAACAATTGCGCGAATATGACACACCCCGCAATGTTTCATGACCACTATTGTTCTTTCAAGTATATTAAGAGTTCTTCCTCTTGGTTCAATCCTCCCGGGTTCTTGGTTTGGAAGTCTATAATGTACCTAGACTCCCTTTGTCTCAGATGCAAAACCCTGTTGCCACCTCTAGGATGTTTCACTATCTGTTCCAAGATGAGGTAACTCATCTCTTTGGTATTGGAGAAATGTTTTTCCCTAAAATGGCGTGCCACAGGGTATTTGGGATCAAAGTTGGTGATGGCCCTACCATGCTCTAAGATGCGCTTTTTGGCCATACACGTGGTACTCCCTATGTACCAAAGTTTGCAAGTGCATTCTATGGCATATATCACAAACGTGGAGCTACACGTGAGGAATTGAGTAAGTTCCTTGCTAACACCGTTGTACACAACCTGTTTGTGAAACTTACTGTTGTTACATGCCTTGCAGTGGCCACACGGGTAGAAACCCTTGAGACCATGTTGTTGTCTTTGCGGATAGGTGGTGATGTCACTATGTACTAACATGTCCCTGATATTCCTGCCTCTCCTATATGTGATACTGGGTCTATCAGGGATAATGTCACCAATGACATTATCACTTTTGAGGATATCCCAATTTCTGGTCACAATCCGTTTGATGTTACAGGCATCAGAACTGAATGTCATGATCATTCTCGACTTATTGTCCTCAGTGTCATGATTCTCTGGCTCATCTGAAATGGTCGATGTTCTATCTACCAACCCCGCTCTCTCACATGCTCTCTTCAGCACCCATTTGGGATAACCTCTCTCTCTAAAGCGCTTTACAATGTTGTTACTTTCCAGCTGGTAGGTTTCATCAGTGTTACAATTCCTTTTAGCCCTCAGCAGTTCCCCATAGGGGATGCTCCATTTAAGGGTCTCGGGATGGCTGCTGAGGGCATGAAGAACACTATTGCCAGCGGTGGATTTCCTAAACAGAGATGTGTGTACTGTATTCTGTTTTACTTCCAGTTTGACATCGAGATACTCAACATCAGTCCTACTGATGTTGCCACTCAGGATGATGTTAAGATCATTCTCATTGAGTTTCTTAATAAACTCTCGTGCCTCATCTTCAGACCCTCTCCAAATAATGAACAGGTCGTCGATGTAGCGAAGCCACATCGACACATGTTCAAAATCAGATTGAAGAGCAGGGTGGACCAAAATGCTCTCCTCCCAGCGTCCCATGAAGAGATTCGCAAAACTGGGAGCGAAACACGATCCCATAGCTGTCCCGGTCACCTGCCGGAACAGAGTACCATTGAACATAAAGATGTTGTTGGTTAAACAGAACTCTGTCATGTCCAACAACATCTGTGTATGCTCTCTAAATCTCACCGGTCTGGCATTCAGGTAGTGCTTGCAAGCCTCCAACCCCTGCTGATGATTAATGATGGTATAGAGGCTATGCACATCTAAGGTGATAAACAGTGATTCCTTATCCCATTCTAGATCCTTTATCTTTTGAGGAAATCCTTTGTGTCCCTGATGTAACTGGGTAGATTGATCACATACTCCCTCAAAAAATGATCAATGTATTTGGAAATATGCTCAGCTACACTCCCTCTGGATGAAACAATGGGACGCCCGGGGGGTCTAATAGGGTCCTTATGAACCTTAGGGAGAAGGTAGAGTACTGGGAGGACTGGATAATCTCTTTTGAGATAACCATACTCCTCCCATGTGAGGATACCTTTATCCTTCCACATCATGAGCAAATCCCAAATGGTTGTAATGCTCATATTGTAACTGTCAGTGTTGATAGGTTCATAAAAGTTCCTGTCATCAAGTTGTCTGCCTGCTTCCATGATGTATTGTTCTCGATCAAGGATGACAACATTGCCCCCTTTGTCCGCCGGACGAATGACAATGCTGTCATCCTCCATGAGAGATTTGAGGGCCTGTCTCTGATTGTACGTGAGATTCGTGTCCCCATTCATGTTATATCTCCTATTTTTGTGTCTGGAATCATTTAACGCTTTACTAACACACTCGTGAAAAGTATCAATGCTGTCATGAGGTAAATTGGGCAAAAAACTAGACTTGGGTTTAAAATTGGTGACCGAGGAGGCATCAGTAGTAATATCCAACTCGGCAAGTAATTGTGTTGGGGTGATGTCTTGGTCTGTTGTCACATCACTCTGACCTAATTCTAGCATAGTATTCAAAACATCAATATCCCCAATGTTGAAATTACAGTTAGCGTTGTCAATATCTCTACATGCAACTCTACTGTTATCACTACCTTTAAGTTTATGCCATTTAGTGAGTTTAAGTTTTCTGACATATTTGAAGAGATCAATTCTTACGTCTGTATAATTCGAGGAGTAAGAGGGACAGAAGGAAAGTCCAAGACATAAAGTCCTTTTCTCAATGTCACTCATAGATCTTGTTGAAAGGTTAATGATAGTTTTATTGACCATTGTGTCATCCATCAATAGGCTCTTCTTGCACGTGTTTTGTTGTTTCCCATGCCACGACCTCTGCCTCTTTTGATACCGTTGCCGGATTCTTGCTCGCCGATTTCTACGTGTCCTCTTCCTCTGCCTCGTCCCCGTCCCTTCTGGCCTCTTGTCTTTGGCATTGGGGTTTCTCTCATAGTCAGTCGGCCCCTTCTCAATGTCCGATACTCGTCTAAAAAAGTCAGTTGACGAGTGTTGCGCTCCTCTGGTATAACACTATTGACAGATATGTCAGACTCACTCTCGCTTGTTGTGGCGATCTCAGCCCCTGATGTTGCTTTAATGGTGTTGTCATCCTCACCTTCAATTGATCCTTGTTTGTAGAGGTGATCATATTTGCGACTGAAGGTCAGTATTCTTCCACTGTCATAATCGTTGTAATCACGGATAAGTTTCCGCTGTTTCCGTGCCTTTATATCGTCTTCATGTTTTTTGAGACGTTCTTTTATGGTAGTTAAGGATTTGTTCAGTGCTTCGGTCTCCATGCTTTTGCTAAGGTCTTCCATTAGTTCTTAAATTTCTTCAAGGATTACATCGCGATCCAGCCATGCGTATTTAATCAAATGCCAAAGACAAGAGGCCAGAAGGGACGGGGACGAGGCAGAGGAAGAGGACACATAGAAATCGGCGAGCAAGAATCCGGCAACGGTATCAAAAGAGGCAGAGGTCGTGGCATGGGAAACAACAAAACACGTGCAAGAAGAGCCTATTGATGGATGAGACAATGGTCAATAAAACTATCATTAACCTTTCAACAAGATCTATGAGTGACATTGAGAAAAGGACTTTATGTCTTGGACTTTCCTTCTGTCCCTCTTACTCCTCGAATTATACAGACGTAAGAATTGATCTCTTCAAATATGTCAGAAAACTTAAACTCACTAAATGGCATAAACTTAAAGGTAGTGATAACAGTAGAGTTGCATGTAGAGATATTGACAACGCTAACTGTAATTTCAACATTGGGGATATTGATGTTTTGAATACTATGCTAGAATTAGGTCAGAGTGATGTGACAACAGACCAAGACATCACCCAAACACAATTACTTGCCGAGTTGGATATTACTACTGATGCCTCCTCGGTCACCAATTTTAAACCCAAGTCTAGTTTTTTGCCCAATTTACCTCATGACAGCATTGATACTTTTCACGAGTGTGTTAGTAAAGCGTTAAACGATTCCAGACACAAAAATAGGAGATATAACATGAATGGGGACACGAATCTCACGTACAATCAGAGACAGGCCCTCAAATCTCTCATGGAGGATGACAGCATTGTCATTCGTCCGGCGGACAAAGGGGCAATGTTGTCATCCTTGATCGAGAACAATACATCATGGAAGCAGGCAGACAACTTGATGACAGGAACTTTTATGAACCTATCAACACTGACAGTTACAATATGAGCATTACAACCATTTGGGATTTGCTCATGATGTGGAAGGATAAAGGTATCCTCACATGGGAGGAGTATGGTTATCTCAAAAGAGATTATCCAGTCCTCCCAGTACTCTACCTTCTCCCTAAGGTTCATAAGGACCCTATTAGACCCCCGGGCGTCCCATTGTTTCATCCAGAGGGAGTGTAGCTGAGTATATTTCCAAATACATTGATCATTTTTTGAGGGAGTATGTGATCAATCTACCCAGTTACATCAGGGACACAAAGGATTTCCTCAAAAAGATAAAGGATCTAGAATGGGATAAGGAATCACTGTTTATCACCTTAGATGTGCATAGCCTCTATACCATCATTAATCATCAGCAGGGGTTGGAGGCTTGCAAGCACTACCTGAATGCCAGACCGGTGAGATTTAGAGAGCATACACAGATGTTGTTGGACATGACAGAGTTCTGTTTAACCAACAACATCTTTATGTTCAATGGTACTCTGTTCCGGCAGGTGACCGGGACAGCTATGGGATCGTGTTTCGCTCCCAGTTTTGCGAATCTCTTCATGGGACGCTGGGAGGAGAGCATTTTGGTCCACCCTGCTCTTCAATCTGATTTTGAACATGTGTCGATGTGGCTTCGCTACATCGACGACCTGTTCATTATTTGGAGAGGGTCTGAAGAAGAGGCACGAGAGTTTATTAAGAAACTCAATGAGAATGATCTTAACATCATCCTGAGTGGCAACATCAGTAGGACTGATGTTGAGTATCTCGATGTCAAACTGGAAGTAAAACAGAATACAGTACACACATCTCTGTTTAGGAAATCCACCACTGGCAATAGTGTTCTTCATGCCCTCAGCAGCCATCCCGAGACCCTTAAATGGAGCATCCCCTATGGGGAACTGCTGAGGGCTAAAAGGAATTGTAACACTGATGAAACCTACCAGCTGGAAAGTAACAACATTGTAAAGCGCTTTAGAGAGAGAGGTTATCCCAAATGGGTGCTGAAGAGAGCATGTGAGAGAGTGGGGTTGGTAGATAGAACATCGACCATTTCAGATGAGCCAGAGAATCATGACACTGAGGACAATAAGTCGAGAATGATCATGACATTCAGTTCTGATGCCTGTAACATCAAACGGATTGTGACCAGAAATTGGGATATCCTCAAAAGTGATAATGTCATTGGTGACATTATCCCTGATAGACCCAGTATCACATATAGGAGAGGCAGGAATATCAGGGACATGTTAGTACATAGTGACATCACCACCTATCCGCAAAGACAACAACATGGTCTCAAGGGTTTATACCTGTGTGGCCACTGCAAGGCATGTAACAACAGTAAGTTTCACAAACAGGTTGTGTACAACGGTGTTAGCAAGGAACTTACTCAATTCCTCACGTGTAGCTCCACGTTTGTGATATATGCCATAGAATGCACTTGCAAACTTTGGTACATAGGGAGTACCACGTGTATGGCCAAAAAGCGCATCTTAGAGCATGGTAGGGCCATCACCAACTTTGATCCCAAATACCCTGTGGCACGCCATTTTAGGGAATAACATTTCTCCAATACCAAAGAGATGAGTTACCTCATCTTGGAACAGATAGTGAAACATCCTAGAGGTGGCAACAGGGTTTTGCAACTGAGACAAAGGGAGTCTAGGTACATTATAGACTTCCAAACCAAGAACCCGGGAGGATTGAACCAAGAGGAAGAACTCTCAATACACTTGAAAGAACAATAGTGGTCATGAAACATTGCGGGATGTGTCATATTCGCGCAATTGTTAGTTGTTCCGCCTCTCATAAAATTAGAAAATTAGATCATTCTGTTTTCCCCCCCTTCTCTTCCCCTCCTCCCCCTTTCTCCCCCTTTTCCTCCATTCTCTCTCGTATAGATTTATGTTCTCCTCATTTCTTGTGTATACATTTTTTCCCATGATTTCCGTCAATCTCTGATCTTTCTTCCATAACAATGACCATTTAAGCATTGGAATTTTGAGCAAGTTTTATGAATGTAAGGTTTTGAGTAGATGTTATATTATGTCAATATTACAGGACAGATGATCCTGGTTTTAATCACTTTGTTCTTTTGTTTCGTTCACAGGAGGAAAGGAAGGGGCCCATTCATCAGTATTCACCAGCACGGGCCACCTACCCTTTTTTCTCTTCATGAGCACATTGTCACATTGAAGTATGTCGGTAACGTTTTTTTGAGTTTGTGGCTATGATGGTGTTCCATTTGGACTTGCATACATGTGTGAGATATACATTGGGCACTTGCCCACATGCACATAGGAGAACTGCTTTTGATGTTGTTGTATTACACCTACAACAAGTATGATACAGGAGGGCACACATGTTTTCTACGCAGCTGTTGTTCTGAAAGTACATATATATATTTTTTTGAGTCCACCACGTGTCTGTATGCTCACGCGCTACATAGGTGAGCACAGGCACAGCCATTCTGCATTGTAGAAGACCGCGTGTTGAGCAGGGTAGTGTGCTCACAACTTTGTAACTTTATTGACAATGTACGATGACACTGCTTGGCCGACTTGAGTGTTGTCTATATGGATGACGACTTTTCCCACTTGGGGATCTATCTTACTGTTGATACTTTCTTGATACCAATTTTGGCACTGGTCGAGCATAGGTAAAAGGTTTGTGGCGGACATCTCCATGTTAACGCACATATCGTACATCTGATACCTTTTCAGCAGTAGGTTTTACAGACACGGTTATATATATAATTTACAGCTGGTAGAGAGATGCATCAAGGATTATTTTAATTAGAGGTACTTTAGGCACAGCCGCTTTGCATTTTAGAAGACCGGGTGCGGAGTAGCCCATTTCACTTGTAACTTTATTGGACTACCTATAAATGTCTCACTTAGTTGTGCATTTTGTTGCTAATCATTAGCATGTCTTATTTCGATCTCTGTCACTACTGACTTGGCACATCGTTTTGTAATTTGTATTTTACAATTGACTGTCTGATACTTCTACAATCCATGTGTGTATTACAATAGGAATGTATTATTCAGTTTCTAACCATTCCAAGATGGCTGCCGCTACTCATATGTATGTCCGTTGTTTATTTTCATTGCCATCGACACTCTATAATTGTTGCCCACATTGGTTGCACGGTTCACGTGATCAAGCTTTCAGGGAAAGCGAAACGCGTTGTGAATAAACACAGCAGTGGACACTACGACCACAGAGTCCTCCTTTTCTGAGAGCGCGCGGAATTGTGAGTTGTACGGAAGGATATATATATATATATATATATATATATAAAATCCGATACTGGGAACAACATATGCTAATGAGAGGTGCTGTTGGCCCTACCCTCAATCAGTGCCAACTTTTCCCACTACTGATTACACATAAGACATACCATGGGCATTAGTGAGAATGCCTAGAGTGGTCAGGCCTAGGTAAAGGATTTGAGTATTTTTAAAGGGAGCTGAGTATCACAATCACAGCACAGAGATTTTCAGAAATCCAGACTAAAAACTTGTTTCTGGAGTGCTCCCCCTTCGTTTTTTTGGATGAGTTTTTGGGCCCCCAATTGTAAACATATAAATGTAGTACCCTGCAAGGACACGCTTGGTGTACCCTTCGATGGGATGACCTCTTATCTTGTTTTAACACCATGTGGCTTGCAGGGGGCAACTGAGAGGATTTGGGATGCAGTTATGTTAATATTTGTGGAATTCCGAAGCCCTTGAGCTTCCATGTCTTCAGGAACCAAAGAGGATAGAGGACTGCACAGTGTATGGGTGCCCTCCTTGAACGTGAAGAGTGCAAGTTATTTGTGTTCCATAGTCTCCTTGCTAGGCAAACATAATAAATAGTAGTTGCAGGTATGACTTGCTGTTGGAATTAAAATCCTTGTGACCTGCTATGCTGAGAAGCTGACGAAAGACAGCAAGGGTGTCAGAGAATTATTCTCTCCTAATATTTGTTATAAAATATAAACTTGCACTTACTTTTTTTCATCAAGAGTCTCACGTTAGGATTACAAACTCTATTGCACTTGTTTTCACCAGCACTCATCTTTTAGGATTATGAACTCTACTTTGCACTAAATTATTCCGACAAGGAATCACACACTTGGATGAAGAACTCAATCATTGCAAAATGATTTTATAGGAAAATTAGTGGAATCGCAAGCATAGAATGATTTTATGGAGATATTGACAATAATAAGGCTATAGATAAACAATGTGATGTTAAAAAATGATTTTCATGTTATAGTCTTCAACGAGTTATCTTCAAGGTTAACTGAATCATGGAAAGTTATTGCATAAAATTAAAGGTAGCTTTCTTTAGCACACTACATTTACAAATTTGGAGTGTTGTTCATAGTTACCACATCCACCTTATTTGCATACAGCTCAGATTTAATATTACGTTTCAATTCAGTTCAGGGACTGTAAAATACAGAATATCAACATGTCCCTAGTATATATGATATCAGCAATTAACTCCCAACATCAACATAAGACCTGTACTAAAAGTCTTCTCAAGGTTCTATATATCAATGCTCCTATAGTACAGATTCATCCTGGATGTTTAGCCAGGCAGTTTGGCAATATCCATTGTCTCTGCTTCTCTCTCTAATCCTAGACTCCTTTTCTGGGGTCTACTGCTCCCCTATAATGTAAGAGTTTAAAGTTCGCTTTGCGTTTGCTGAAGAGTTAAAACTCCATAAATGCCCTTAGATCTGGATTGCAAATGTAGTGCCTCATGACAGCAACCCATTTTACCTCACTAAAAAGGTTCCTGCTGGTCATAGCATTTAGGCTACTTTGCAGTAAACTGGCTTTACCTGTGGTTTGTTCTTCTGCCATCCAGTGATCCCATTTCTTTTTAATTTGTTTAATCAATGGGAAGATTCACAAACATTATCTAGACAGACTTGTCAACAGTGTTTGCAAACATCGCCATGAGCTCAGATGATCGTGATGACTTATAGTGCACCTTTCATGATAACATCTTATGGAATGAATACTCAATATAATATGGAGTATCGTTGCTGTCCACTGAGAATCAGCGGGAATAACGTATTGTAGCATTTTTCGGAATATGCAAAATGTGCAAAAGTCATATGAATATTATTTTTAGGCTTTCCAGTTTTCAGTTTCTATTTTTTGTCTATTCTGGTGGGGTTTTTTCTGTGTTTTCAAGTGATTTCAATACCATAAAAAAAACAGTGGTTATCAGTGGTTACACATTTCCGCGCCATTTAAAACAACAATTCAAACTTATCGTAGTACACCATACAATACTTCTTCAGTGAGTCTTTGCTCTTTCCTTCCCATTTAAACTTTTATCTGTGAAAAGGCCCTCTCAACATTGGCACTTGAGACAGGCAACGCCAAAATAGCCAGTATGCAATTTGCTAACTTCGGCCACTGACATAGCTTTCCATGCCAATACTGGTGCACCTGAAGATTGTGATCTCTGCAACAGGTTCTGCAACATATGCATTGAACTAGGCCCATATATCCTCAGAGTTATTAAAGCGGTCACAAATGAGGCAGCACTTTTGAAACTCCGGAGAAAATTCCCTTTATGGAAGGGATCTATAACTTGTGCAGAGTACCGCAGTGAGGCTTTATTGACTTCAAATGCCATGGTTGGTGAAGGGCTATTTCTCATACATTGTAAAATAAAAGTTCCTGAATTGCTCCTCAACCTTTCTTTGCTTACCAAGTGGCAAACACTCTAACATGGAATATGCTGCAGTGCCAAAGTCACTAAACGTTTGCCCAGCCTACTCTCAACGAGATATTTCACATCTACACCAATTATGCTGAACAGTTGGTAGACAAGGGTGTTTTCAGACTCTAGTTTTTTTATTATGTCCACTACAGCAGTCATGCTTTCCTGTAAAAATCTGAGAATGTACTAGAGTGTACTTTTTTTCAAATCACTATCAATATCTGACCAAAGATCCTCACATTTCTTGCCTTTGGCATCATCACTCAGCAAAAGTTCTTTAAACGGTTGCCACATGGGTAATATAGCATTCATGGCCTCAAGGACTGAAAGCCACCAGCTAAGTGACACAGTTGGGATGACTCTTTCTTTGATGCCACACAAAGCACAAAATAAGAAATATTTGCGTTTTAGTTTCCGTGCATAACAAAACAGTGCACCAGAATGGACTAAAAAGTCAATAGCATTCTTCATTAACTCTGAAGATTGTAAATATGCTTTCAGCATACCATCTAACAAGTGGCAAGGATCTCTTACAGAGAAGCACTTTAGCTCAGGTATCGATTTTGACAGGTCATCACACAACTTTTTCATATACTTAGCTGAATCACTGCAAATACAAACAAAATCACTCTAATCTTTGTTGAACTTGGTAAGAACTTGTTGCAGCAGCATTCCAAGTGACACTGCGTTCCATGTTTTCCAAACGTCTGGTGTCATGTTTTCACCAGTATCCCAGATGCACTCTTTTCACATATACCTGTCACTATACCTTGCATTGAATGTTTAAAGCCTGGGGTGTTTGGCAATTCACCTACTATCAATGCTGACTCACTAGAAAAGGGGAAGGATGTATCAAGGGTTTTTACCCATTCTCTGTGAGTAAATGTGATGGTACATATTGGGAAAGATTCTTATGAAACCTATATTTTTCCTATCAGTAAAAGACTCAAACGTAGCCAAAAAATCAAATATGATTTTGATATTTCCTGATTTTCTACAGTTTATAAAATAAATAAACAACACCTAAAAGATGCTTCTAACCCCTGAATCTTTAGACCAAAGACAACAAAACTGAAAAAAGGAAGAAGAAACAATATTTTAGTGACATCCCTAAACAACAAAACTCAAGCAGAATAATGTTAGCCCAGTCTTTCTTACTGCTGCCTTATATAACAAAGTTACATTGTATTGGCCCCTTCAGGAAGAAATAAAAATGGCTCTTTCACTCTCCTTTTCCTTTCTTTGAATGGAATTTAGTTTGGGGTTGTGCAGGTTTTTTTTCAGTGTTTATATGTTTACACCGGTGAGGGCTACTTCCCATCTGGTGGAGTTTTATCAGGTAATATAGGTTTAGACCTAAAACCGGACAGCCTAATTATTTTTGATAATTAGGGGTTATAATGATGCCTAGAGTCATTATCAATGAGCTAATGATATTGCACCTGAAATGCGCTACCTAGGTCACTTAGAAGTGTCATAACATTAGGAATCTTTATGCTACATTTTCATGTAAAACAGCATTATTTTTTAAATGGATACAGTTTCTAATGTTCTATTCAACTTGCTCCTGCTTTTTCCCCTCCCATTCAGTGTGCCACTGCAAAGCCATTTCCCCCCTTGTTTACATGGAGCATCAATTGGATGATTTAAAAGTATTGGCAAAATATAACATTATTAGAAAATGCGCATTGTGAATGACACTTCCATCATGTACCAGAAGTATCATTTTGAAGGACTTCTGCTGGAAGTTCTGCTGAAGACGTGTTGGTGCTAATTCTCTGAGCCACTGTTTAAGAAACGTTTAATTTGTGTTGTACATCTCTGAAGTGCAGTTGCTGAGGAAGCGAGCAGAAGATTTCTTTTACCTTAAGAAATGATTTACTGTTAAATAATTACATAGTTTTAATTATTACTATGCCATTTCTGATTTGCCAAGTCTATAAAACCTTTGGGATTCTGTTGTTCATGGGATTCTTTACTATTTTCCTCTTGGGCGACATGCGGTCAGTGCTCTTTATGAGTTTGACACTTCAAATTTTTGCCTAGATTTTGGTTAGCTATGGATTATATAGTTTTATGATTTTGCATTTATCTGTACTTCTGTAATTGGGCCTTCATGGAAATTCATGCATTTTTCTCTGTACTGCATTTTGACTATTCTGCAAAAGATACACTTTTTGCTCTATTTTTTAAGTAGAACCCAGTCCTTATGCTTTCAATATTTTATTCTGTTTAACTCTGGCATAACTGGGGTTTTCTGATGAGGAGTGTAGTCTCTAACCACTAGATCAACTGAAGAAATTGGAGCATAATTATTTTGGTAAAATTTTGGCGTGATCAAATATTGAGATTCAGATGATTAGTTGGGTTCAGCTCCGACAAACCCACCCCCCTTCATTTTTCCTTTTGCTCCTTTGTCCCATGTACTTGTCTGAAGGGGACATACAAGGTCTTTGGGCAAGAATGGACCTCTGGAAATTGTATCTACCTGGGGCCATATTACAGAAGTGCCCAGGGGGCACAATGGGTGTTTTTGCCCGCTTTGCGCACCCCTTGGGCACTTTGGTATTACAGAATACCGAAAGCGCTAGGGCACATAAAGCACAAGCACTATCATTAGAGCACGTTCGCTCATTTGCATGGGGTGTAGCCCAATGCAAATGAGAGAATCCCTTTGCCTCTGCACCCGCGCTGTATTTGAGATGCGGGCACAGAGGCAAATAAGCTGTCAGGAGGTGCACTGAAAGTGCATCACCTAAAAGGTGGCGCACTGTCAGTGTACCCCCTGATGGCAGCCCTCTGGATAGGGGAAAGGGGGTCACATTGGCTCCCCCAGACATCCCTTTGCAGACGGGTGCAATCACTCACTGTACTCGCCTGCAAGGGGATCTCTAATATCCCTTAAAAGTGCAGGCGGGTAGCCGTCTGCACTGTGATACACAGAGCGGCTTCAAAGCAGCCACTCTGTTTTTCACATGGGGCAGCACAAGTTCGCGGCTGCCCTGGAGGCAGTGCATTTATCCAAATATGTAAGGCTGGGCGGTTAACTCCACTCCGCTCACGGAGTTTGCAGAGTTTTCCACACTCCATGTTACGCGGAGCTCGCGGAGTTCCGAAAAACTCCGCTTCGGGTAGCGGAGCAGAGTTTTTTTCCTTGCTCGCGTTCGTCAACGTCAAGTTGGCGAGTGCGAGCGAGGAAAATCTACCTCCTGGCAAGATTTTTCCTCGTTCGCGATCGGCAACATCAAGTTGGTGAGCGTGGAAAATCAACATCCCGGCGAGATTTCTCTACGTGGGTGATCAGATTTCTCACTGCGAGTGGTCGCGTATTCTCCTGACCGCTCATGTTGAGAAACCATTTGTTTGCGTTGAAAAAGCTGCTGCTCGAGTAAAAATCTACTCGAGCGGCAGAAAGGAAGCAGCGCCTGCTTGTGCTGTGCGTGGTGCCATTCGCGATGATTGCGCAGTGTGGACAAGCACCTGGCACAGAAAATCATCATGAACGGCATTTATTTAACGCACTCCGCTGCTCGCGTAGCGCGGCAGAATTAGTTTTGCACTTCGCGGAGTTCCGCATAGCGGAACTCCGTGAACTCTGCCCAGGCTTACTAATATGGCACATTTTCATTGTTTGTGCCGGGCGCACCTTTTAAAAGGTGTGACCGGCGCAAACAAAGAAAAGGCGCCGTATGTATGATACGGCTCCTGATGTCATGCAGGCATAAGCTATTACAATGCATTTTGGGGGTAGGGCAAAGCCTACCTAACTCGCATCTTCTCTGAGGAGGTTGGAATTTAGAACTGCAAGAATGCACTTGAACTGAGCATCAATAGACTGCTGCACATCTGTTAAGGACCAAGCAAATAATCTCTAGCCCTATTACCTGACACAGTCATTCCCTCTTGATGAGCTGCAGAGATGTCAGTATATTTAAGCTATGACTAAGCCTAAATATGTTCAGAAGTTCCTCGGGCCAGTTCAGTTGCTGCAGATGACCAAACATGCATGGAATTCTGCAGTCAATTCAAGTTTAAAGATACCGACTGAATTCCAAGAAGCATGCTCTATCCCTCACTGGTGAGCAATAGAAGGCTTTACCAGATCAACTGTCAAATGTAGGTAAGCTAAATGGTGACTGTCTGGTAAACATGCTCCCTCCTTCTACTTTGGATTTCTTATTACTTTTGTAGTACAGCCGCAATCTGTTCATTTCCACTAACATCCATCCATCTTGACATTAAGCTTATTTCCAATCATGGTCCGTGGCTTGGGTGCAAGACAAACCTGGCTGTCTAATATCGTCATTTTCTGATAAGCGGTCAAGATCCCATTTGACTTGTGTGGGAGATCTATTCAAATGCTGATAGAAATCCTGTGTGGGGTCTGAGTGTATCTTTTTGTCCTCTGGGCCCAAAGCACAAATTCCTTTAATGGTCAGACTCCCTATTTGTCTCCCTTCAGTACTAGGTTCTGCCACCCCTGCCAACTGCTGGATGTGGAGCCATTGACCTAATATTGTTAGTGCTTGTGAGTCATGAGATATTCCATCTCAATGGTACTGTTCAAACCTAACCCACATGTTGCGTACTCTACACGTACTTATCTTTTTTTTTTCCCCAATTTTTTTATTGATAGTATGCATGGGATGATCAATATACAAACATCATATTACAAGCATCAATGCAGTATGTTGTTGACCATCTGTAAATAGTAGCTTGGCGCAGTTCCAAGCTCACAGACCGCAAGCTTTAGGAGGCGCCACAAAGGAATTAAATTTACAATGTAACCTAGGCCATATTGCTGGTACAGTTTTCTAGGGATCCTTAATATCCCACAATCTCAATAGTCTATTTGCAATTGTGCCCTGTAATCACATTACTACTTTGTTGATTCACATTTTCTGATACGGAAACAAAACAAAACAGCCCCCCCCCCCAAACAACTTCTATTGCTATTTGACAGCTCCTGGCGGACTGGATGACGTACTTATCTTTGTACATATCTTTGGCTAACATTCTATATTTATTTCAATTGTAATAACACTTTTGTATTCTATCTAACCTCAAACCTTCTCACCATCTTGCTTGAGACAGACTGTGGCATCTCGACTCAGCTCCCTCAAAGTCATATAAATTGAGAAGCAAACTTTCTATCACAGTCTAAGTATCCTATGTCCTAGTGTGTATTGATCACTTGTTTGATGTTGCTGCGTGGTCCCTTACTGCTTGTTCTAGGGGTCACAACTGCAGCAAAAGAAAAAGTAAACAAAACTCAAAGAGAACTGTTGGACTCTGTACTATTTACCCCTTACCTATTCCGTGGTCCATCAGCAGCAAATAGGACCCTGTTAATGGGGCAAAGGGAAGGACAAAGGGTCGATCCTGCTTTTCGACTGACCACCTGGGGGTGGCAGAGGCTTCTATAGGTCCACAGCCCTACTCTGGAATAGGATGCAGTTGGGACGTGAAACAGGCCCCTCTGTTTTTAGAAAGTCCTTAAAAACTTGGCTTTTTGCACACAAATAGGAGATCTAAATAGTCCTTTCCTTGTCCCATTTAGCACCAAGAAGCCTCCGGGCATTAGTTTGTGCTCTATTAATTTCTCATTCAACCCGTTATGGCATTAACCGTCGACAGGTTTCATAAATCAACATCCTGACATCACCACGATCATTTCTATGGTGGTGCTGTAATCCAGCATGTTTTCATTACTCTCTAAAACCATAAGACACAATGAAACAACAGCACTTTTAAATGAGCATCCCTTTTATTTTTATACAGGTAATGTGAATTTCACTGATGTGCAACTGATTACATTACACAAATGGAATTTCAATTAACTTGACTCCAGATTTTATGAGTTATGATTCCAAAATAAATATCCGAGTCAAGATAATGCAATTAACTTGGAAACCAAATCCACATTTTGCTCAACAGAGGCAATAAAATAAAAGAGTTTTCAGGTGCCGACTGTATCTTTGAAACCACGACGCATGCTGTTTGCTCACATAAATGTAAGCACGACTATTACAGCATGCAACAAAAACCATTTAAAACCATCAAAATTCCCTGGAGACAGAGTAAATGGCATGGAAGTTCAAAATTAAATTAATGATTACTTTCCACTTTATTATTTAAAGCTCTCTACTTATGTATACCAACATGCGACGTTTTATTTCACAGCTTGACGTGATCACACGAGCAATTACAGCAATTTTAACAGTAGGAAAACTACCTGAATGGATTGGTTCATCCTATAATTTGTTGGCTTCTGTGTACAAATTGCTAATAAGACAGCAATTCCACAATGCAGTAAATACCAGCTGGCACTGTTTAATTTGTTGCCTGATCTCCAGTTCTACTATCCCAGTTACACCATCCTGGGGCAGGCAGACACTTTTTTAACAAAAATATGGAGATGATGTTCACACATGGTGAGAGTTGGATTGCCGTTTAGACAAAAAAAACGTGACATTTTTAACAACGTTAAAAAAATCTAAACTCAATATGTGACTTTGGATTTCATAAAAGAACTCTATTTGATTCGCAAACTGGAGCTGTTCACTGGCTCTGTACATAACTGAGTAGAAATATGCGCCCAAATCATTATTTATTTTTTATTATTTTTTATTTTATTGATTTTTAACACAATAACATACATCTCTCGTTACTGCAGACCAGTAGTCTGGAAAATATACATCATAGTATATATCTTAACATAAACCAAAAATCCAAATAAAAAGAGACAATAAGACACATAAGAGCCAGAGCAGCGACAACAGAGGATACCAATAAACATGTCAGTAGATTATGCTTACATAGGAACATACATCAGATTGTTCACTCAGTTAGTCACCTGAGTTTGCGCCCAAATCATTATTATAACTTCTGTTCACAAAGATGCCCGGGTCAAGTAACCCAGTTTGACCTCAAACCAGATAACGTGAAACAAACTACTTGGACCCACGCAAATAATAAAATCATTCCAAACCGTAACATTCACTGTCTGTCCAATATAGTTTGCAGTTTATGTTAACAGCAGAAAATATTATACATATATCAGGACTTTGAATACTTCCTGTTTAAAGTGAAGCTACAATTTTAAGGGCAAAAATCAGTTTTCGAAGTAATGTGATTGGAGTGTGCAGGAGAAATATCAATGGACAAAACTGAAGGACCAGTGTTATGCTTTTTTAGACCTGGCTTGACAGCAAAAACTGTCGCACACCTTATGTGATCAACAGAATAAGAGCTTCTACTGTCAAAATGTTCCTGGATTGCACAGATACTAAGGGGCATATTTACAAGGCCCCAGCGCCACCGAAGCGTCACATTTTGTGACGCTCTGGTGACGCAGCACCATTTTCCATTTTTACAAGGTGGCGCTACCTTGTAAATGGGCCCCATTCCGCCACAGTCCTCTACGGCAAAGGGGTGTGCAATGGGTGTTGCTGGGGTCGTTCCACCGCAACACTTATTGCTTTTTGCCACTGCCCCAGATTTACAAGGCTGAGGCAGCGCCAAAAATGAATGCCATGAAATACCAGGCATTAGAATGGCGTGAACAAGGAGAAATTATTAATTTCCACCTCGTTTTCTGCTCTTTCCATATGTGCTGCATTCTGCAGCACACACAGAAGGTGCAAATCACATTATTTATTGTTTATGTGCAGGAAGGTGTCCCTTGCTATCCCTTGCACATCCTACTAGACCTCTCCGCAGCCTTCGACACCGTCTCCCACCGCACTCTCGCCGCCAGACTCCACAACGCCGGCATACGGGAAACCGCCCTCAACTGGATCCGCTCCTTTCCCACCGGCAGAACCCAAAGGATCAGACTCCCACCCTTCCTCTCCGAACCCACAGAGATCAACTGCGGAGTACCCCAAGGATCCTCGCTCAGCTCCACGCTCTTCAACATCTACATGGCCCCCCTCTCCGCCATCGTTAGACAGCATCCGCTCAGCATAGTATACTACGCCGATGACACCCAGCTCATCCTCTCCCTCACGAAGAACCCCGAAGACACCAGACACAGCTTCCAGGAAGGAATGAAAGACGTTGCAGCCTGGATGAACAATAGCTGCATTAAGCTCAACTCGGAGAAGACAGAGGTGCTCGTCCTTGGACCCTCCTCCACCGCCTGGGACAACACCTGGTGGCCTTCCACCCTTGGAAACCCACCCACTCCATCAGACCATGCCCGAAACCTCTGCATCATTCTAGACTCCTCCCTCACCATGACCCACCAGATCAACGCTGTCGCCTCCACCTGCTTCAACTCCCTCCGCATCCTCTGCAAGAACTTCAAGTGGATCCGCCCGAATGCAGAAAGACCGTCACCCACGCACTCATAACCAGCAGACTGGACTACAGTAACGCCTTCTATGCCGGAATCAACAAAACCCTGCTACACAAGCTCCAAACCATCCAGAACACCGCATCCAGACTCGTCCTCAGAACCCCACGACATGAGCACATGACCCAGCACCTACGAGACCTCCACTGGCTCCCCATCAAGAAGAGAGTAACCTTCAAGCTACTCACCCATGCCTACAAATCCTTCCACAACATCGGACCCAAATACCTCAACGAAAGGGTCTCCTTCCACGTACCCAAAAGGAACCTCCGCTCCGCCGACCTCGCCCTGGCTGAGACCCCATGAATCTGCAGAACCAGAGCAGGTGGAAGAGCCTTCTCCTACGTCGCAGCAAAGACCTGGAACGAGCTCCCAGTCAACGAAAGATGCTCCCCCACTCTACACACCTTCATGAAGAGCCTCAAGACCTGGCTCTTCGACTGATCCGGAGCTGCATTCCCCGCCCCTAGCGCCTTGAGACCCTCACGGGTGAGTAGCATGCATCAAAAACCCCTGATTGATTGATTGATTGATTGATAAACAATCATCCCTGCAGCACAGGCACCCTTGCAAAAAAGATGGCAGGGTGTCTGCGCTGGCACTAGGTAGCTTTTTTTGCACCAGTGCTAGAGGAAACACAGATGTGCGCCATATACTTGTGAATACAGCACATCGCTACATTTTGAAAATGTCAGCGCGTGGCTCTTCCAAATTTGGCGCAGCTCCACTCTCTTACATTTCTTTCGAATATGCCCCTTAGTGCCAGGGGCGGTTTCTGTTTTAGGACTCTGGGGTTGTGCACCTCTGAAATTCCTACATTCATAGATCTTATCTCTAAATAAATAAATGTATTTACATCTGTGATGCCTATTCCAGGCTGCCTGCCCTGACTCGCTCTGAACAAGGAGACAGAAGCCAAGCAGTAAATCAACTTTATGCAATGTAATGCTCAATAAAGGGCTTACCTTCCTAAAGCTCTTCAGTGCCATGGGAGTCTTTGATGATATGCATTGTAGGCTGGTGACTCTCGAATCACAGTTTCGGGCACTGCAGTCTGCATCCCTGCATGAGGCCAGACATCATTCACAGGCATAGACCCCACCAATTCCCATTGGTCACAGAGTAGTATTGGATGCAAGCACAGTAAGTGAGATTTGGTGCCTTATCCTTGGTAATGGTAAGTGTTAATGATAAACTTCTATTAGGTATATTGTGCTGAGACACCTGGTCACTCTGAACTCCCCTTCTGTGACACACGAGGTGATGGCTGGCCCCTTTAGAAGTGGACCTGCTGTATTTTTTCCCACGAATTTGGTCCAAAAGTAATGCAGGGCTTATGCTTCTTGAAGAAATTGTTTCGAATATCCTCAACTTTTGAGGGCAGTAAGTGAAAAGGGAGAAATATGTGCATATAGTGTCTTTATTTGTGGAACATCAGAAAAATGTCAAAAGCCATTAAATGCTATGAGTATGCATGCCTAGGAGTAGGCATGCATACTTGGTGCACATTACGGTCCTGGTGTATCTAGATTGATCAGTCCAATGGTCCTAGAATGTTTTATCCTCACTCTGGCCATGTTCTGATTTTAGTAACAGATGCTTTAGCATACTAGATGTTTGTGGTTACATAATTCTGGGGATCTGGCTCTGTCATATACCATTAATACAGACATTGAAATGGCTTACTGTTGGGACCTATATTCATCCCCCTAACACTAATGCCAAAAATACTGATTGATTTCCGAAAAATGCATGTTAAAAGCGTTGAGGTAATGCATGTAAGCATTTTAGTTCCTGTTTCAATGTCATATGTTTTACTAAATCTTACATTCCCTAAGATTCTTAGCTACTTCCATCATGTTATGTGTCTGTGTTTTTCTTGCGCATCTTATTACACTTTTATAGTGCAGACTTTGAACTGAGTTGAGCCAGGTGTTTATAAGAACTCTGGCACAGAGACTCAAGGAAGTCTTCTCACAGTACCTGTCAGTGGGTGCAGAGCTCACAGAGCAGTGGACACAAATTCCAGTTATAATTGAAATTCTGTGTAAATGTGTGTGTAGGAAGTACACAGTTGTCAAAATATTGACAAGGCGAATGTAAAAGAAAATAAAGTGCTTACATGTGCGTGAATGCAGTGTATGTTTTTGGGTGGTGAAGTGAAGGAGATGCTAGGAACTGCATTCAGGAGAGAGTGAAAAGAGAGTACTAAAGAGGAATGAGGTGAAGTTTAAGATATGCAGATGGGCAAGATGTGGAGAAAAGAATGGAATGCATGTCTAAGATAAAGTACACATAATTGAAGACCAATACTCCTTCCACAGGCCTCTTCACAGGCTCCCACTTTCAGAATTGAAACATTTTCAATATTAATTATTAACAACAAAATAATTGTTGTTACTCATTTATCTTTAACAGCTAACAACCACTGACAATTCCCATAGTCCTGGCAGGTTTTAATTGTGTGTCAGTTGTTGTGTTATATACTTTGATGCAATAACAGAAATCTCACAGAGAAACCAAAATACTGGTGGGTGGCAAACTATGGAAATCACAGAAATTTAGGGCCCGATTTTGAGTTATGCTGTCTTACTGCCATCCCCCCACGGCGGCGGGAGCAAGTACTCTGCCGAGCAGCCAGCCTCCCTGCCTTCCACATAATGAGTTTCCTGCGGGGCTGGCGGTTTCACTGTGACAGAGTAATGACGACGTTATGTGTCGCTGTAGGAAACGAGCTGGAATGCAATGCTGTATGTTTTTGTTGTTGATGGGTGAGATGTTTCATATAATGCAAACCCAAACCAAAGGTATTGGAGCACTTTATATGTGCACCAGTGACAGTACACAAGGGCACAATCACCCTCAGCACAATTTTAAGGCACATTTACTGCCTTTCCGCCAACTCATGCATGGCGGTATCCCTGCCAGGGAAAGGTCAGCGGAAAGGCAGTTCGTGATAAGCCTGGTGGGAAAAATGCTGCCACCGTCTCCTTGGGACGCCTCTGCCTCTTCTGCCACAGGAAAAGAAATGTCAGTGGAGGTCTTAAGGCAGTGTTCCCGCTCACTTCCTGATCGGGTGGTAAGTCCACCAGGGAAGCGAGTTGGAAGACCGCCAAAAACACGACAGTGGGACTCTTCACGCCATCATCGTAATCGGCCCCTTAGTTTACATGTTTAAGCCACACCCCTTTTAGAGACCCCCACTTTTTCATCCTCTGTACAACTTGCATACTACAGTAACTGTTGAACATATTAATGTTGTTAGACCTGGCATCCTTGGCGTGGTTTCCCCTGACTTTTTTGCCTCTGCCTCCTGTATTTTTTACACTGCTGGAATTCGTTTTTGCTGGTTTAGATGCTTTGGGCACTTTGCCACTGCTGATCAGTGCCAAAGTGCAAGTGCTCCCTGGTTAAATTGTTATTGTGATTGGTTATCCATGATTGGCATATTTGCTTTACCAGTAAGTCCCTAGTAAAGTGCACTGAGTGTGCCAGGGCTGGTAACTCAAATGCTACTAGTGGGCTTGCAGCACTGATTGTGCCACCCACATGAGTAGCGCTGAAAAGATGTCTCAGGCCTGCCACTGCAGTGCCTGTGCGCAGTTTGTGAACTGCCATGTTGTCCTGGCCAGTGTACACACTTGCCAGGCCTGACCCTTCCCTTCTCTTACACATTGGACACCCCTATGGTAGGCCCAAAGTACCCCCCTGGGCAGGGTGCAGTGTATGTGAAAGGTAGGACATGTACTAGTGTGGGTAACATGTCCTGAAAGTGAAATACTGCCAATTTCGTTTTTCACTATTGAAAGGCTATCTTGCCCATAGGATAACATGGGGAATGCTGTGTAACATGTTTACCTGGATATCTTCCCATAGCAGCAAGATAGAAAGTTGGAATCTGGTACCCCTGAACTCAGAATTTAATAACACATCTTTTAGTGAAGATGGTTTTTAAATTCTAAGTTTGGAAATAGCACTTTTAGAAAGTGGCTATTTTCTTGTTCAACCTTTCTGTGTGCTTCTGCCTGTTTGTGAATTGACTGTCTGGTTTGTGAGTGACAGGGGCTGGGGGTGGCTGCAGGAGGCTGGGTGAGTCAGCACTAGGCTGAATAGACCTAACTGCATTTGGAGTGGTGGGAGGAGTAGCACCTGGGTCTGAATAGGGCTGTGCCTGCCTTCCACAATGCTGGCTCCACCTCCTGCAGTGTGTCTGATGACCCTGGCCCACACTCACAAAGGAAGGAGAGGTGACCTAGCAGAATGCACCCTGAACTGGTTTGGACTGGGTCCAGGACCCCTCGCACAGGAAGAACAAAGACTTTTGAGGTATAAAAGTAGAGCTGAGACCCCTGTAAAATTAGATTAGGAAAAACTTCGTGATCAAGAAGGAATCCCTGCCAAAGAAGAACAGCCAGGAAGACTGAGGAAAAGTGCTGCCATTGCTGAGTGTCTGGAAGCTGACCTGCAGTTGCTGTTATTACTGAGGAGAAGGACTAAGGGACTCTCTGCTGTGTGCTGCGTCCCCCTTGCTTGAAGAGGAGCTGTGCTGTGTGCTTTGCCCCCCTCTGAAGTCTACCTGTCTCCAAGGGCCTGAGAAGAGCTAGCCTCCTGTTGTAAACTCAGGGACACAAATGTTTACAGAAGAAACCATCTTGTTATCGCTGAGTGCGTTGCTGCGCACTGACTGTGGACTCGTGCACTTTGCCCTGCCTGCCTGTGTGTTCTATAACTCGGTGTGCTTGTCGGCGCACAGCTGGTGCTAATTGTGAGGTCTGTCTTGCCTCCAGTGCGGATCCTCTGAGGGACAGTCTCGGCGCTCGAGAGTGCGTGCCAGTGCACTACCCGAGACCTTCAAACGGGCCAAAATCACCGGCGCCGGCCCGGTACGAGGAAGAGGAAGAGAAACTGAATCGAAAGCCCCGGCCGCGAGGCGTCGCCTAGTAACCAGGGGCTTCTCCCAGTGAAGCGTTGCCGGCAAAGAGGAATCACCCAGCGGGACATCCAGCGCCACGAGCGGAGCTGCGCCTGAGGCCGGAAGAGATCTGCGAGGCTGGGAGAGAGCTGCGAGGAGAGAGAGCTTCCCCTACGAGCCGCCAGCAAAGGACTACAGCGCCAGCCTCTGACCCCAGGTAATGGTTCTGATCAAGCGATCAGAACCGGCGCCCGAGACTTGTGGAGGGGAGCACTGCAGGCGGGCCGTGTCCTGCTGGTTTGGGAGTTGTGTCGGCCGGCTCATGCGCGCACCATTATGGGTGTGTGGTACCGGGGCCAGCTTAGAGGGGGCATTTTGTAACCCCTGCCACCTAAACAGAGTTGAGGTGCTAAAGAGGAATCGCACGCGGAATTCCGAAATGACCGCATTCTTTACCACAATTACAGCGGGGGCAACGTTAAAGGACAGCGTCCTTTTGATTTAAAGTGCAGCGGGACAGAAATTAAAGACAGCATCCTTTTGGTGACTGGCGCGCGCCCGCGCATTTACGAAGGAGTTATTGCCTGATTTAATGCTGTGCACACAAGTGTAGCACATTCCGTGCTACAGCAGGGGCATTTTATCGCTAAGGGCCCCATTGTTGTCTACAAGTGATTCTCTCTATGCAAGGGCATTGTTGAGGAGCACCTTATTTGCATTTTTAAAGTTTCCACACGCTAGAAACAAGGGCTCACAGCCATACTGAGCCTACAAGTGTTTTTATGCTTACCAGTACGTTTTGACAAAGAGAACATTACTAAAGTGAACTTTTTCCACAAAAGAACATTTCTAAGAAAAGATTAATTGTGTATGTGATTTTTATGTCGTTTTGATCTGCCTAATCTATATAAAGTTATTTATATTTTTATAAACAACTTGTGTAGCGTCCATTTGTGGTGTTTCACTATACTACTGTGAGTGTTGGTACAAATACTTTACACATTGCCTTGGGGATAAGCCTGTCTGCTCGTGCCAAGCTACCAAGGGGGTGAGCAGGGGTTATCAACAGTGTGTATCCCCCTTACCCTGACTAGAAGTAAGGGTCCCTATTTGGACAAAGGTACTTACCTCTGCCAACTAGAGACCCCAAGATCTAACAAATGTAGTAAAATATGGGGCAATTTTAAATGTGTTTAAATATTTTAAGACTACACATTAACAATTGCTTCATAAACCTTCTTGCTTTCTCACTAAATTCTTCATTAAAATTTTCTCTGAAATGCACCATTTGCCAACCTTTTTTCAAATTGTTCTTGGGGGGAGGTCCCCACCCAAACCCTATGTTTGTCCATCATGCGTGCTCAGCTCGCTTGCTACATAAAAGTCATACCCAACGTTAATGCAGCGGTATGCTCAACACAACGGATGGTTATGATGAGAAGACAATGATCAAGGATACTGCGGGGTGTTCCATTAAGTGGGCGGGGCCGCGTCGGCCAACGGACGTGCGCACCACTACGGAGGTAGTGCTCGCGACGGCCGCTGGCCGACGGGCGCAACGAAGGGGTTAAATACCAAAGAACTGGTCTATTTATTATGAAACGTGATGATAAGGGCAGATGGCCTTTTTTTTTATTGTGAAAAGCTTTTTTGAAGCCATTAGCCCTTTAAAAGTTGAGTGACTTCGACTTTACACTATCTTAAAGCCTTTAATACAGGTATTTTGTTATTTGGAATGTCACAGATTACTATGGTAGGCAAGTGTTTGCTTTTGATTACCCCCTCAAAATGGACGTCATTTGGAGGTAGTCAAGGGTGGCAGCTTTGATCTTTAGCTTGCTCCCTGCTAGTCCTGGAACTTCCTTTGCGACACCTGGCATCAGAGGGGGCAAAGTTTTGCAAAGGTCACAGCTGCCACCCCTGACTACTACCAGATGATGTCCATGCCCCTCAAATAGGGGTAGAATATTTGTACTTTAAGATTTCTGGTTAGGCCTTATAAGGAGGGTTTTGCCACATGTAATTGTGGGTCTATTTGTAATTTTATGTGTGAGTTCCTGAAGGTTGCCTTGTGGGAAAGCTTTTGCTCTGAAAAAGTGGCCTTAGTTAGTAATTGTGAGAAGCCAATGATAAAGTCTACAGCCTTGATTGTTTCATTAGAAAAACGATGACAGATATCAAAACTCTGATTGGTTTATTATGAAAAGGTACAATAAAAGAAGTAGCGCTGGCCTATTTATTGTGAAATGCACATGTTAAAGCCAATAGACCTTTAAGGGTTGATTTCTTTTACACTGTGTTAAAGATAGTAGACTGGTATTTTGTATGTGAAAATTCACAAATTACCATAGCAGATAAGGATTTTGGTGTTGGTTATCCCATCTGACAAAACATGGAGAGTGAAGATTTGAAATATGATAATCCGTTTTCGGCCCTCTTAGTAGGGCTTGTATATTTTTTTACCAATTGTAATTTTTCATATATTTGTAAATTTATGACTGATGGTTGTCTTGTGGGAAATGTATTAAAACCTCTCAAGTGGCATTTTGTGACATGTAATCTCACAGACTACTGTTGTAGGCAATGATTTTTGTTTTAGCTACACTCTCTGGCAAACCTTAGGAATAGAAGATTTGCTCTGTGATAATCCTTGTTTGGCCCTCATGGGAGGTAATGAATGTTGTTTTGACAAATTTAATTTTGAATAGATTTGTAACTTTAGAACTGTAATGGAGGTTTGCCTTGTGGAAACCCCTATGTACAATTAGTATATCTGAATTATTTATAACTGTATGACTGTAAGTATGTCGGATGCTTCATGGGAAAGCTTATGCTAGAAACAGTAGGCTTCAGAGGTTATTTTGACAAGCTGCAGGCCTGATTGGTTCATTAGAATATCTTATGTCAAATGCCATAAATCTAATCTGTTTAACTCCATAAACAATGACAAAGTCTGCAGGCCTGATTTAGTTATTGTGAAAAGCATATGTTAAAGCAGAGAGGGTTTTAATGGTGGTTTGCCATTGCACTGCATTAAAAATCTGCATACTCATATTTTGTTGCATTAAATATAACAGATTACAGTAGAAGGCAAGTGTTTGGTATTGTTTACCACTCATAAAAAATCTGCGGGAGTAGACTTTTTTCAGTGTGATAATCCTTGTTATGTCATCTAAGGGGGAGCCGGTCATTGTTTTGCGAAATATGATTTTATACATATTTGGTTGTCTTGTGAGAAACCTTATGCTCAAATACAATAGGGTTTAGTTGGTGATGGTGACAAACAAATGAGGAAGGCTCTAGGCTTGATTGGTTCACTGAGAAAAGTTACATCACATTCAATAGATCAGATCTGTTTATTATAAAATGGTAGGATAAATGCAGGGCTGACTTATTTACGGTAACAATATATGCTAAAACCAGTATACCTTTAAGGGTGGATTATTGTCATACTGTGGCAGTTACATGGAATTTTACATAACAGTGTAGCTGGTAAGAGTTTTTGCGTTGGCTATCTTCTCCTACTTGGGGGTGAAGGTTTGCAGTGTGATAATCTTGGTGGACAAGATTAAGATGTGGTTTATATTGTTTTGTCAATTGTAATTTTGCACATAAATGTAATTTCTTGCAGAATATTTAGCCATATTTGTGTACTAAAGTAGGTTTTAAATTTGGCCTTAATACTTTATCTGTCTTTGTAATAAAATTCATAAGAAAACACATCTGTACTAATATATACATAGAGTGGATTTGGGTTAGCCTTCTGCAAATATTGGACTATTCGATGGGCTGTATGTCAAAATATCAATGTCACAATCCTCAACCTACAAAAATATCAACTACCATTGTCAAGTAAGTATATATAATATAGATATACTACTCTTAAACCCACATCTGCATACCTTTTAAGAAACATATATCTTCAAGATAGGTAGTTGTGGAGGTTAATAATAATAATCCATACTTACCTAAATAGTCTTACTCTTCACAGTTTACTGGTAGTCGATATTCAGGGGGTCAATGAAGGTCAATGTATGTAAGTTTGAGGTGTTTAGTTGAGATATTGTAGTTCTTGCAATAAATGACATGGTAATTAGAGGTGTGCCACAACAAATGATAATTGGCTTAGACTTGTTTATAATCATTATATCGCTGAAAGCTATGGCATAAAGTGCGCTCACAGAACAATGTTAAGAATGCTAATAATAATATTGCCACTGCAGACTCATATTTAACGACATTTAATAAAACAAATATAATGAAACAGCTTTTATTTTGTGTTCCATTTAGAAACATATCCTGCTTATCAATTTCCAAACGTATATTTGCATTGCAAAAAGTTGAGTTGATATGAATGTGAAAAATGCCCAAACCTTCAATAAAATTCATAAGCGGAATTGTTCTTTAAGAGTGAAGATTGAATCAGCTGAATGACTTGGGAGCTCTTGGAGCTCCAGCAAGATGTCTGACAAAAAACTCTAAGCACAGGTAGTTCTACCCTTGTCCAGCATTAGACGTTAACTCAACATTTCGATTCTCAAGCATGCCAGATATTTATTCATTATTCTTGTACCACTCCTTCCTAGTACATTGATAACATTTGTAAAACATTGCACTCTTCCCACCGTTCCTGCAACCTTCAGAGATACTAGCAAACGAAAGACCCTAAACATCATATCTAGCTCTTCAGTCTTCCCATGCCATCTGGAGCTGAGTTCTGCAAAATACCCATAATTATTAGTTGCCGAAGCATGAGCATGCATTAGTGAGAGAAGGAGCTGCTGCTTGAGGCCAGATTTGGTAAGTAGAGCTCATGACACTTTGCAAACTCGAATTTGTGCTTAAGAATTATACCAAGAAAAACAAAACGCAAACAACAAGAGGTACTGGGCAGTCACGTGCACACATCATGTACAACTAGGGCTCTCTGGTCATATCTTCAGCCAGTGTTCATGGTCCTTTGGATTCTGGGAACTGTTGTCCTGAATTTATCAAGGGGGAAATAAACCTATCAGTTGCAGAAGGAAGTGTTTGTAGACAAAAAAAGCTAGGATTCGTAAGTTAGCTGACTTCAGGCATGAGGCCACTAATTTGTTAACTTGTGTGTTTTTTCAAGGTACTGTATTGGTGAATGGATGCATGAAGCACAACTGGTATTTTTGGTGATTAGGCTTAGATTTTGCCTACGTGGGCAGCCTCATCTTTCAATTGAAAGTTATTTGAGTAAAGGTGTTTTTAAAGATCACAGAAAGACGAACAACATATTGTTTTTTCACACTTCTTTTTGGGAACTTTGATGATTTCTTTTACGTAGTAAAAAATATATCGACTCCCTGCTGTAATCAGATGCACCATTATATAGAGAACAAGCATTGGCATAGCCAATAGGTCTCGCCTTTGGGATCTTATAAGTGTTTAGCCAGAGCTTTGCCAATGTTTTTAAGCTATGTTGTAGAGCAGCATCGCTGCTCTGCAGAATGTTGAAAAGTTATAATAAAAAAGTGTTATAAGTATTTTTGTTACCTTATATATAACCAAAATGACATTATGTACAACTGAACGACACTATTAAAAAAATAATTAACATAAAAAAATGTCTTCTAGTTTTTTAGTCTTTGCAATGCTGGCATCTTCTTCCTTCCTGTTTTAATGCTTGTTTGTTATAGCTTTTTTTTGTTATGGGGGATGGACATTAACAATGGGAGGGTGGAGGTTGGGAAATAGTACCTGAATTACAACACGACCAGTGGATGGACACTTGGGGAGAATCAAGAGATGCCACATTCCGAGGGCAGACCGAGGTGGTGCTGAGATGGTGGAGTGCTGGTACGGAGTTGATGCTGAGTGATACTGAGGTGGTGGTGTGTTGGTGCGGAGGTGATGCTGAGTGATGGTGAGTTGGTGCTGTGCTGAGGTGATGTTGCGCTGATGCTGAGGTGGTGCTGATGCTGAGGTGGTGCTGCGCTGATGCTGAAGTGGTGCTGCGCTGGTGCCGAGTTGCTGCTGAGGAAGTCCCACGTTGGTGCTGAGGTAGGGCTGTGCTGGTGGTGGTGCACGGATGGAGGTGGTGCTGCGGTGATGCTGAGATGGTGCTGTGCTGATGCAGAGTCAGTGATGCTTTGCTGGTGGAGCGCTGAGGTGGTGCTGCACCGATGCTGAGGTGGTGCTGCGCCGATGCTGAGGTGGTGCTGCGCCGATGCTGAGGTGGTGCTGCGCCGATGCTGAGGTGGTGCTGCGCCGATGCGGAGGTGGTGCTGCGCCCATGCGGAGGTGGTGCTGCGTCCATGTGGAGGTGGTGCTGCGCCCATGCTGAGGTGGTGCTGCGCCCATGCTGAGGTGCGCTCATGCTAAGGTGGTGCTGCGCCCATGCTAAGGTGTTGCTGCGCCCATGCTAAGGTGGTGCTGAGGTGGTGCTGAGTGAGCCTGAGGTGGTGCTGAGTGATGCAGAAGTGGTGCGGTGCTGGTGTTCAGGTGGCACTGAGTGATGCTGAGTTGGTGCTGTGCTGGTGCTGTGCTGGTGCCGAGGTTATGCTGCATTGGTGCGGAGGTGGTGCTGCGCTTTTGCTGTGGTGGGGCTGTGCCGGTGCTGTGTTGGGGCTTTGGGGGTGCTGCGGTGGTGTTGAGTGATGCAGATCAGATTCTGCGCTAGTGCGGAGGTGGTGTTAAGTGATGCTGTGGTGATGCACTGGTGAAGAGGTGGTGCTACGCTACTTGAGGTGGTGCTCAGGTGCTGCTGAGTGATGCTCAGGTGGTGCTGAAGTGGTGCTGTGTGACGCTGACTGGTGCTGAAGTGGTGCTGCGCTGATGCTCAGGTGGTGCTGCGGTTGTGCTGAGTGATAATTTGGTGGTGCTCAGGTGATGCTATACTGGTGCTCAGGTGGTGCTGAGTGATGCAGTTTTTTCTGTGCTGAGTTGATGCGGAGTTGTTGCTGTGCTAATGCTGAATTGGTGCTGCATGGGTGCAGAGTTGATGGTGAGGTGGTGCTGTGGTGATGCTGAGGAGATGCGGCGCTGGTGTCGAGTCATGCTGTTGTGGCGATGCCCGATGCTGTGGTGGTGCTGCGCTGATGCTGAGGTGGTGGTACTGCGCTGATGCTGAGGTGGTGGTGCTGCACTGATGATGAGGTGGTGGTGCGCTGGTAGTGAGGTGGTGCTGAGGTGGTGCTGCGCTGGAGATGGTGCACTGATACAGAAGTGGTGCTGTGCTGATGCGGAGATGGTGCGATGCTGATGCTGAGGTGGTGCTGTAGTGGTGTTGAGTGATGCTGAGTGCTGCGCTGGTGCTGAGTGATGCTGTGCTGGTGCCACACTGATCCTGAGGTGGTGCTGCACTGGAAGTAAGGTGGTGCGGCAATGGTGCAGAGGTAGTGCTGTGCTGGAAATGCGGTGGTGCTGCAATAGTGCAGAGGAGGTGCTGTGCTGGTGCTGTGCTGAAATGGTGCTGAGGTGGTGCTGCGCAGGGTCATGCTGAGGTGGTCCTGTGCTCAGGTGCTGCTGAAGTGATGCTGAGTGACGCTGACTACTGCTGAAGTTGTGCTGTGCTGGTGCTGCGGTGGTGCTGAGTGGTGCTATGCTGGTGCTGATGTGGTGCTGAGTCATGCTGACGTGGTGGAGCTGCGCTGGTGCTGAGGTGCATTTAAGGCGCATTCCTTTGCTAAAAACAGAAAAAGAAGGCTGATCATTTACCCAGTTCTTATCTTCCATGCCTAGTGTTTGCACACTTCCCCCGCTCCCAAATCAATTATTAATACAACAAGGAAATTACAACACGCAACTTTTTTGATCATGCACTGCTCTACAAAAGCAAACACGGAAGAAGCTGTGACTCTTGTCCATGGAGTATATCTGGGGCTAATCACAACACAGGCAGTGGAGCTGGGAGGTGAATGTGTTTCAACCTTTCCATGTCCAGACCTATTTTCTCTGGACCCTCCTTTGCCAGTGGTGACAAACAAGGCATGGAGGCAGTTTTCAGAGTTCTCATGTTACCAAAATCGCTTATGCAATGCAGGCTTTCTTCATAGTTTGCTGGCATTCGTAATCCTGTTTAACTTATTATAAACCAAGAACTTAATGTCCAAAATCCAAAGAAAATTCCCACCCTGGAAAACTGCACTGCATTACAGCAAGGGCTCGGATTTTCTTCTCAAGTATTTTCCAACAGTGAGTGTGAAAAAGACACTCTGGGTAAGATGCTCCATCTTAAATGGGTACACACCATATTCTCAGCAGACAGCTCAGCGGGGTAATGTGCCCACTGCAAGAGCCTGTCAGCACGCTATGGGTCACATGTATGTATGACTGTGGGAAAAGCCGATTAGGCTTTTCAAAACCTTCCTTGTTTGACCAAATAAACGTCAGGAAAAACGTTATAACAGCGCTCCGAAGCTGCAAACGCTATATAAAGGACATAGTGCTATGCACAAGCATAAAGCAAAGCCTTTTGGGTTGACATTGAAAAGCACAGTGTGCATCGAAGATAGACATCAGGACTTAAATAACACCACGCTGAAAGTATAAGTGTTTCTGGAAGGCAAGCTGTACTAAACACAAGGAAGCCGCTCAGACCTCAGTGTAACCAAAAGCATCTGTTGGGAGGTCACTGGGAACTCTCAAAGCGTCCCTGAGCCCGAACGCCTTCAGCAAGCCAGCATCACCCAACACGTCATTAAAGGCGCCGAGACACACCCCACCGATGAAGTCACTCTGACATCACTGTATTATGTTTTCATTCAGAACACATCTTTGCATTCCCAAACTCCCAGGCCGATGTAATTCCCTACACGAGACAGTTTCCCTAATATATGTTCCAAATCGATAAGGACAAACATGTCGGAACTGCTACTTCACGGCACGGGGTGGGGTGGGCATCATCTGCCGGTCAGATGTATCAACAAAACCCTTCAACATCTGTGGCAGGGGAGAGCTGTCAATAGTGCAGCAGGTGCGTGGCATGAGAGCCAAAGGGAGGGAGGGTCACACTGCAACCAAATTAGTGGCGTAAAGCAATGATGACCACCGGCCCCCCCACCAACCCCTCTAACACACACACTGCAGAATATGATGAGGGCTCTGATTCTCCTGTGTCTCATGACATTCATTGACTGAATGGCAATGCCCCCTGAAGTGTTGGAGGCCCTGGCAAACCAAAATAAAGACACACCGGATAACAGTGCTCCGAGGAGTACCTCAGAAGAGAGGAGGAAGCCCCCTCCAGTTTTTTAAAGCAACCGAGATTCAGTCCAGCTGTAAGTAGGTATTTGAGGGAATTAAGAATCCCCGTGGGGAGAGTGAGCTTGTGGTAATTTGTAAGAGCAATAGCAGGTGAAATCAGTCAGACTACATCCATGTTCAATATCCAAATACTCTAACACTTGTCTGAATAACGCAGGTTATTTACATAGCAGGACTGACCACAACCATGGTCTTATCGCTGCATAACTCAAGGGTACGCATTCTGTCGAGCTAAGGATATAACACTGTTTCCACCCAGCATAAAGTCAAACATGTAGGCAAGACTGTGGGTGGACGCCCAGACACACGAGCTATGTTAGCGGCCTGCAGTTTTAAGGCGCTGTAAACAACAGGCGCTTGTTACCACAACCCACACGTGCTTATTTAGTCTTCCCTGCGAGGATGACGAGAACAGCATTGTGTGGCAAAGATACTTCTGTGTACTTTCTAAAAAACATATAGCTTTTAAACACAATAAACTGTATTTGCATCTATTTATCGCGTTTCACGCGCGACAGTCCAGCTTGTTTATAGTCAAGACAATCACTGCACCTACTTGGGTACTCTCTTACAGACAGTCCAACAGCCAGGGATGCTTCGTGAAGGATGCGCTGCACCCATGATTCCACCCGCTATGGGTAACCGTGACTCCTGGAACCACTAACGCAGTAGCGTCTTAGCCGTCCGCAAAGCGCTTAGGCGCCTCGTCAACGGTCTTAAGCCCTATGCAATTCACTACATGTATACGTGCTGTGGGTGAAAATCACATTAGTTCAGAAAAGTGACCTGTTTTCTCTAGCACAGAGGCAGACGCCACTTCAATACACTACTAATTTCAGTAGATACCGATGCAGAGCCACAGGGTGATCAACAGCTTTGTACGGGATCACAATGAAGGTGGGGAGCTTAACTAAGGGAATGGGAGGGAGTAACAATAAGGGCGGAGAGAAGAAAAAACGGAGTGTTGGCGGGGAGCAACACGAGGGCGGAGAGAAGAAAAAACGGAGTGTTGGCGGGGAGCAACACGAGGGCGGAGAGAAGAAAAAACGGAGTGTTGGCGGGGAGCAACACGGAGGGCACGGGGAGGAAAGCAAACGGAGAGGAGTAAGAACAAGGAGTAGAGTGCAATGTGGTGTTAGGGAATAGAAGCACACGAGGGTGGAAAAACGGGCAAAAGCACAGGAGGGTGAGCGCATCAGAGGGAGTCAGAGATGCTCACAAGCAACAGGGACGGAGCAACACGAACACGGCAGTGGAGGCAGCACACGAGGGAGACCGATAAAAACCACATACTCTTGTTGAGTGCTTAAGCAAATAGAAACAAGACAAAAAGAAAAGAAAAGCGGAAGAAAAGTGAAGAACCGGCAAGAAAGTGAAAGCGAGCACGATGCATGAAAAAAACAAGTGGGGGGGTGGGGGGAGTGCGGCCGAGAGCAGGGACATGCAGCGTTTACCTTGCGGGAGCGAGCGCAATAATTGCTAACACATGGCGCCGCTCGCTCCCGCAAGGGAATCGCCAAACGTGCACGCGTTGCCATTCAAAGCAATGCAATGCGTGCACGTTTTTGCCCTCAAAACCGAATCGATTACAAGAGGTCTCCTCCTAACCAGCGCATGCGCGCTGCGTAGGCGAGACCTAAAAAAACCTCTCATGATTTCGAATAGCAATGGAGGATAAAGGTCCAGAAAGCTAAAATTACAACACAGTTGTAAAAAAACTTCCTTATCCTTCCTAACAAAACGCTGATTGAATGATATCTTCCAGCATCGGCAGCACACTGCCACGTGATCAAAAAGTGTTCTATTGTAGTCTACAGTAGAATATAAAGGCTTCCCTTGGGTAGCTTATATAACACACAAATTCATCAATTCATGCGTGCATTCGCAACACCACACACATTCTCAAATAAACGCTGAAGGGCAAAATCCGTATTCTTATTTAGTTTCAACCACCAAGCTCCAGGTAATATTCTTAATTTATTACAAAATTTCTTGTTGTATATCACACAATATTTTACAGAAAGAGTAAATAAAATTCATACATTGTATAAAAAACATGCATCACGTACATTATAAACATTTGTTAAAACCTGACGAAAGAACCTAATAAATTAATAACAAGCAGATACGTTGGGGACCCTATTGGTTGCACAGATCTACATAAACTATTGCACAAGCTGATCCAACATATCAACATTAAGGTAATAGACTGGTTGATATAACACTGTATTCCTATCCAGAATTCCTTATTGTTGGATTCACAGAAAGTAGCGTCGACGCGTTTCAGTGGCAATCATTCAATAATAAACCACCTTCATCAGGACAAAAGTGATAAGGGTTTTGTTTCCTCCTTGAGGTCTTATCTACATCAGTTTCACTCTTAGTGTAGTTTATAGTGACTTCAGCGCACTTATTGGTGGTAGGAGCTTTCTGTGGACCTCACCACAAACCATGGACCCTTGTTCCCGTCTTTGTGTTATATAAAAGATCTCAAAACACAGACCAATGGTCTATGTAAATTGGACGCCCTTTTTCTTTTAGGACCTCTAATTGCCTTCCACTAGATCTGGGGCAAAGTATAATTCCTGTGCATGCTTAGTCAGTCATGCCGGTTAAATTCAAATAATTTCCGCTTACCGTGGCTCTCTCGTTCAGCGCCTACGTCCGATTCAATACGATTCTATTGTAGTTTGCACCACAAAGATATAATAAACAAATAGACTGCTAACATCTATGCTCATCACAAAAATTAGGAATTCTTGAGAAGCGTTTTCTAAGGAAATGCAATAGGAAATTAACAATATGAGGAGTTCAACTGAACAGGGAATTAATAATACAGATATAAAACAAGCTGTTCAAAAATATGGTAAGTGTGGTTTTCCAGCAATTTATGGCAAAATAAAGTGTTGAAGGTCTATAATTTGAAATCTGTTTCATCAGATTGTCAGTTCTCTCTGTCACTAAATACCCCAAACTTTAAAATATGAAAATGGAAACTTATGGCAGAAAAAGAAGGGTTTTGGTACTCCATTCGAACGCATAGTTTTCCAGTGCAGGAAGTTGTCATGTTTAAAATTAAAGAATTTCCGTTAAGACGTTTCATTAGGTCGAGCCTCGACCTGTTGTATCGGGTCTGTGGGCTTTTGGAAAACCCATCGTTTGCCATTGGTTGCTCGCTGTGGCATTCAGAAATGCAGACGTATTAGTGCATTTGTGCAAATGTACCTCCTTTGTGTGCTTAGTTCCCTCCCTGGCGATTTCACTAAGGGAACATTTTGGTTGGCCATCATACTGTACAGCGTGTGATGGCTCCTCCTCCCGCCTCCTGTATGAGTATTGCAGCCTTTGCACAGCTTGGTCCTCTCCAGTGTCACTGCTCTCACCTGCACGGGTCTTAATAAGTGCTCCTCTTCACACAGCTTGTGTATAATTGTTGTGGCATGGCTCGCCTACCTACATGTTTATAATCAAGTGTAACATAATTAAACTCTCAGCCCAGCGCCCTTTCATGAGTGCTGCGCTTCATCTTTTACTTGTTATTTCTGCTTGTCATTCTCTTATCTGCATTTGTTTTTCTCCTCTGCCACATCTCTTCCCGCCCCTCCTTCCACCACAAACATTCCTTTTTGCACATTTCCTAATCTCGGCTGCAGAGAGGAAGCAGTGAAAGCGGTGGGCTGGCTGCCTGAATGGACACTGTGACACAAGGCCCTGAATAAACCTGCATCTCATGATGTTTCTAGCACAGCTCAGGAGTCTTTGTGCGCTGGTCAAGGCTGAGCTTCTGGAAGTGTTTTCTTCTGACTGTGGGTTTAATCAGTGGGAGGAATCCATCCTGTGTGGTGGGTGACCTACTACTCCCAGCCATCTTAAAATGCCCCAGTATGGAGTGATTGCTCAACGGTGCAGCATCCGCCTGGCCTTGCATGCCACAGCCAAACTAAAAGTGATTGAATGTTGTCACTATGTCACCCTAGTGGTTTAGATGTGCAGTATGTATTTATGAAGAGTTTTAATAGGGTCTACGTTTCACCTTTCGGTAACACATGAGATCTCTTGGCTTTGGCAAGGCTCTCTGTTTTGAATGTTTGTGTAAAATATAGGATTGCAGATGATAAAAGTATGCTTAATTGGATCTTTCAAGGTGTAAAACAGTCCTTCCTGTGTTGCAGTGGAGGCACTTCCTAGTAGCCGCCAGATGGCTAGAAGCAGTGCAGTCCCGCTGAGGTGTGAAAATAAGATGCTCAACTGCAGCTGTCCATATTCAGTAAGATTTGCTAAAATGGCCTAATTTGATTCCCCACTTTACTGGCTTCACTGAAACATGAAACACAAAAGAAGGAGATGGGAGGAATGCTTGCAATAAGTCTAGTGGGTCAGGGTCAGTCCAACTCATTGTTCTTTTGCCCACCACGCCTCCTCAATTTAGACCCACCAGTTTGCAAATTGGTCTTGACCTGCTCCAATAGCAATAGCCCAGCACGATCTGCCAGCCCAGGTCATTTACGCCAGTCATTTTGCCTTTGCTATACTGAAAATCTCTTCACGAGAGTAACTAGCCACACAGGACAGGCACTGCCCAGCCAACAGCTGCTGCACTTTTTCCTCTGACATAGCTTATAGGCCACTCAGTGCAAGTGTTCTTTGAAGAATGCCAAGGGACGTCAAGGTGGTTGCAGCTCTGGCAACAGCATATAAAGAGCAGCTTTTATTACTACCAGATTAAACGGTACTCTATATAAATTCATCTCCTAAGATGAGAAGCGGAGTTGGCCCTGCAGTGATTCAAAAGCATGACCTGAAGATCATGTAGATGTTAGAAGCAAGCACCTAGCAGTTGATGGTGCACTCTAAAAATACACATAGCAATGTAAACTCTACACCAATGGCCACATCTTCACTGTATTAAAGCTGATCAACGAACGTAAAAATCAACATCCAGCTTTATAGTATGTGCCCCATTCCATTTGGCAAAATGCCTGAACTGCACATCCTTGCAGACCATGATAGATGTAAGCATTCCATTATATATGAAAGCTTGCTATCCAAGTAGCAAACCTTTTTACAGTCCGGTTTTGTTGCCTCTAGTAACCTATAATAAGAAAATGGCACAGTTGCTCAACTATGGACAGGTGCACAGAAAATTAATAAATGCATATAGTAATACATAAAACTACAAAAAAGATTTACTATTTTGGAAGAACCCCAAAGGTCGAGAGTGGTGCGCATTGCATGGTGGGCGCAGTTTTCTGTGCACCTGTCCATTGTTATCTATCATAGGAACACGAGCAGGTCCTATCAAAAGGCAGCACACAATAGAACAAAAACTCATTATACTAATCAACTTAGATTACATTCATGTGCAGGAAAAATACACTACTTTCCAGGAACAGTTGCTCAACTGTCTTGTCTTATAGCTGTTAATTTGCGCTGTCATAATGCCTGATTCCTGCTCCCAGCAGCCTAGGTGAAAGGCTGGCCACAGACCATCCTTGCAGTTTAAACAATGGAATCATGAACTGGATTTATGTTACATATGATCTGTGTCTGTAACAGTGATGAGCAGAAAGGAGAGGTTTATGGCAACGTGTTTATTTTCTACACATTGTTCATTATAAGAATGAAAGAATCTCTGCATGTTACTAATAGACAGTGCTGCTAGCTGCTTCTCTGGTCTCATCGGTAGTTCCTCATTCTAAGTCCTCTAGACAGTGCTGCAGCTGCTTCTCTTGTCTCATCGGTAGTTCCTCATTTTAAGTCTTCTAGACAGTGTTGCAGCTGCTTCTCTGGTAACAGTGGTAATCCCTCATTCTAAGTCCTCTAGGCAGTGCTGCAGCTGTGTCTCTCTTCCAAGTGGCAATTCCTCATTCTTAGTCCTCTAGACTCTCTAGTAAAAAACAATATCATTTACAACACCAATAGCTCTAACTTTCATAAATACAAGATCAATTGCATTGCAAATGCTTGTTTTTTATTTCGATTCTCACACTTTCTTTTTCATATATGGTAGTGCACTTTCGATGGATTTATTTTAGATTTTTCTTGCTTAAAACTTCAATTCAAGTTAGTGGGGACGGTGGACAGTCAAAATATCGATTTTTAAATATCGAAGCACAGTTATATCGAGTTTTAAATATCGTAGGGACAAAATATCGAAGTCAAGAATATCTACAACCAGAATATCGAAGTTAAGGTAAGAAATATCGATGTTGCAAATATCGATGTTAGTAATATCGATAGTTAAATTATCGATGTTAATAATATCGATATTTATATGAGTGTTATGTATTTTAGTATGTATTTAATATGTATGTGTTCTATATTTTTTGTTAAGTATTGTACTTTTTTAAAAAATATATGTATACATTTTTTAGAAATTAGTATTTTTTTTAAATGTAAATTTTGCGTTTTAGTACCGTAGTGGGATGTGGGTTTATAGGGGAATAGGGTGGGAAGTAATTTAATTATAGTAAATTAAATAATAATTTTTAGGAATTATTAATTTATTTTAATTAAATGTTGTGTTTTATTTCTGTAGGGGGTTGTGGATTTATAGAGGAATACGGTGGGAAGTAATTTAATTTTAATTAAGTAATTATTAATTTTTAATTATTGTTATTAATAATTATGTTATTGTTAATTAATTATTATTTGGTAATTAATTATTATTAATTGATAATTATTTTATTTGTATTCATTTATTATTGGAGTGGGGTGTGTGTTTTTAGGGGAATAGGGTGGTAAGTAAATTATTTGTAATTAAGGGGCACATTACGATGGCGGGCGGAAGCACCACCGCCGTGCTGGCGGATGCAAAAAGCACCAGTTACCGCCGGCACGCAGCAGTCCACACGCCCGTCCAATTACGATGCGAAAAGTAGGCCAAACACCGCTGGCAAGCCAGCAACACCGTCCGCCATCAAAGTGCGCCCGTACACGTAGCGGCGCAGCCCAACTGACACACACCGTCCGACGAAACACGTCCCGCCCGGCGCATAAATTACGATGCCGCAAACAAACGGCTCCCACGGCCAAGAGATACCGTACGACAAACCGAAGCGGTAACACGGATGCCGAGCACGGACAACGAAGAAGCGGCTCCCCGAGCATGAATCCAGCACTGCAGGCCCTCCCCATGCTTCTGCTGATGCACCACCAAGGACGCAACGTACCGCGGAGACACAGGTAGGCACACACACAACAAGTGCACGCAAACAGCGCACACAGTGCAAGGGCGGAAAAAGCGGACAACCCCCACCAGCGCGTGTACACTACACATCCACCATTGCATCCACATATGACACACAGGCCAAATCGTAACATCGCGGAACACATGTGTACACACCACCTGGGACTAGGAACCAACCACCCCGTCACGGCCCCAAAGCGCCGATGACGCCGCCACACATGCGCACAACGCAGAGGCCAACCGCAGCGCCATGCATGCGTCGCACACAGACACAGGGACACAACCAAGCAGCACACACATCAGCCCCACCCCGAACGCACATGACACGTGACAGGCCTGCCACAGACATGTCCCCAACGCCCAATTCACGGACAACACCCAACGCCACACAACCGATGCACACATGTCAGTGAAGTCACGCAACAGCAGGACACACCCCAGTGTAACAAACATGGCGTAGCACACAGCGGCGGCAACACCAACTAGGAGAAGCAGGGCCCCTTCGGGAAGAGGAACGCCAGTACCACACTGAAACACCCATACCACCCTGCACATATGAACAAGACATATAAAACGGAACACCAAAGAGCCCGGGGACCGACAACAGGTGGCCCAAGAATAACATTCACACACAAGGCCCAACGCAGAGCGGAAAGGCAGCCTGCCGCCCACACAAGGGAGAGCAGACAGCACTGAATGACCTTCCATTCCAACTCCGAAACCACAGCCCTACGACAGAAGCCGGTGAATACAGCCATTGTCCAAGAATAGACCAACACAGGCATGCCGAGGAGACCGACCACAGGGCAGATAGCGCATATCACAGAAGCACACAACGGACGGGGAAGAAAGAAGAAAACACTCCCCCATGTCGGCCACATGCAAGTTAATTGGAAGGAGTCACACATCACTGACCTTGAACTGTCTGAGAAGCATGTGGGAAGAGGGCCCGTGTCCTCCAAACAAGCAAACAGAACACAAGTCCTGTCTCCCTACGACTACACAGAGCTCACAGCAACCTCGGAGCGTGCACATTGCAGACTGCACACACAGCCGGAGCACGCCACCTCAACGAACCGCTGCGAAATGGCAACCGCAACACACCTACCCAACTACGCCGAACAGCTCAAGCTGTACAAAACCAACCTGTTCCATACATTGGGATGCGATCTCCTGTCCCTGCTGAACGTAAGTTACCGACTGACTTACCGCATCACATTGTTCAGCTGCGTCATGCCCGTCTTCTACTGTCGGAGGTGTCCCTACCAGCATCCCGTCGAGATATGCCTCTCCAACCCGGCATGTCTGAAGGCGGACCTGCTACCACTACTCCTCCCTCTGGACGCACACGACAGGGCCTGCTCTGCCTATGGGGGCATGGCGTATGTGGCCAACATCGCACCCGCACTGAAATGGGACCACTGTGCCTCCACACGACGGATCATCGAGAACAGCTACATCGAATGTCACCCAGCATGCCCCATCATGGTCCTCCAAGGGACAACTTACGAACAACACCTTGACAGCCACCATCCGCTACATTGGCTGGCAAACATGTACACCACCAATGACATGGAAGCCCTGCTGGACGGCATCGCATACCTGACAACCTGTAAATTCGTCGGACCACAACGCAGGTTCCCCGAGTGACCTATGATGTCCAACCCCGCACCCATGCTTAGCTTCCGCACGGACTGGCCAGTCACCACCACAACAGCCATACCAAACGACCGGCAACTGTAACCACACCATCAACGACATCGCCATGACATCGGATATGACCGGGACATGCACACTGTTCCCCATCACATCCAGGAACACCGCATGCATCGTGGGAGGCAGTGGCATGGGCTCTGTGTATCGCACCCACATGGACGGAACTGCACGAACAACCAGGACACGACATGGATCCAGCGCCCATGGACACACACACCGCTCAGTGGACATGAATAGGTCGCCTGGAGTCTGTGGGTGCTGCACCCCTCCCACCCCCGCCCCAGGAATCCCATACCAGGACCTTTGCATGGACGACAAGTGCATACAACAACAACACAACCCCAGTGACTGTGACATGTCCAGTAACCACCACAGTGCAACAACAAGTGGCACGCCGCTGCATGCACGCAAGCACATGCCCTGATGTCATCTCACATGCACGCGTGCATGAGGAACAACCGCAGCAAACCTGTCACATGGAACTGAGATGGACTGTGCCCATGATGCCAAGCGGTCTGGTAGGCTACATGTATACCGTCTGTGTCAAAGTCCGCAGCTCCGCAGCTATACGTAAATGTACATTAGCACAGCCTTGGCCAAGCAGATGTCACTCTGAAGCCCACATCCCACATGCAACAGCCAATCACATGTAACCCCACACCCTATCCCATTTGCAATCATGCTCAGTATATCCTCAACATGTATTCCGCTGCCAGTAGTGTCCACTATACTGCATCACAGAGGACAGAAGACTCAATATAATGTTTGAAACCAAAACTGTCTCCGCTGACTCATTTCACAAGTACGAATGAGAGAGGATGAGAGTATGTGAAGTACACGGCAGTCGTGACATGACCATGTAGTCCACTGGTATTGGATGTCAACGCAAATGAGTAGCACTACTGTGGAAGACACACATGTGTCGTGTGAAGTCGTATGGACGCAGTGCTCAGGTGGGTGGGTGCGACGGGTAGATGCGCACATGCCAAGTTGGAGCACGCCGTGTTGGGAGGGGTCATGAACAGTACACCACCGCTTCCCTGGGCATCGTGAGAGGACACCTGTCGGGGGGAGTGAACACGTGTGTGCACAGCAGCCGGGCACACGTACAAAGCGGTACCAGGCGCACCTCAGCCCACCCTCTGTGGACAAGCTGGATCCTGTTGTGCGCCCGCCATGCCCCTTGACAAGGCACACACAGCCCCAGTCGACCAGGTGTAACCCCAACATAGTCAATCCGCACAGGCGATACAGGGCACGGGATGGCAGTGGAGCATGGTGTGTGAGAGGTCTCCTCGCGCTCCTCCTGGTCATATCACGCAGGCAATAGAACCTCAACGTCTAGCATGGCACAAGTCAAATGGAAGTGTAGGGGGACGCACCACAGCACGAGCAGCACTGACGTCACGGGAGGTGGCTCGCACCATCCCATCCATTGCCCATCATACCAACCACGCCACATGCCATTGCGACTAAGTGCAAGCGCGTGCGCCACCACCCCCGAGCCCTCCCCAGAGAGGCCAAAGAGTGAATGTGTGGGCCATCAGCCGCAGACGGACGCGGCCTGGCCGCAAGGGCAGCCACAGCCACTGGGTGTCGCAGGTGGCGGATCCGGAAGGCGAAGACTGTGATGCATAGTCCATGCAGGCCGGGTCTCCATTTGGGGCACCACGCAGGTGGACGGCGTCCCGCCACACATCATACCCTGAGACAGCCCACTCGTGCAACTGGACCCACACATACACTCCTTGCCCTCTCTGGTGCGAGCTTGGGGCTGCCTGTGCAGGCGCTAGCCTCGCAGGTGAGCATGCATATTGGGGGAGCGAGGGGAGGACATGAGGGCTGGGGCGAAGATGACTGTATCACTGTCAGTAAGTACAAGGGATGACCCAGATGTGGAAAGGAAGAGACGTGGCCCGTGTGTACTGCAACTAGTCGCCAATCCAACTACCCCCATGTCCGGAATGTAAGCCCGCACCTAGGCCCGCCCATCCGCCACATCGAACATACCACCAGCACGACAACCTTCCCATTCGAAACACTGACTGGGGGTGGCGACCAGTGTACAATCATGTGTAGCCTACCCACGCGTACATGTGGGCCCTCCATGATCCATGTCACCTGCGGCAAAGTCATGACATGCGCAATGAGGGAAGTGAGGAGAGCTGTCCGCCCCACGCGCAGAAGGTGCATCAGCTCCACAGACCAAGCAGCGAGTCCAGCAGGGGTCACATGTGCAGGGGCAGCTGTGCCTGGTGTGAAGGCACATGCATATAGACAGCACATCGACCAATGTGTAGTCTGCCCACATCTACAGTCCATCATCATGCGGACATAGGAATTGAACACAGGGCAACACATCTTCAGTTGGTGCACCCACCGTGACCAACAATGCGCAATCATCGACGTACCCGCCCTGTGCATGGCCCTCCACCCAACGGAGGCACATCCAGTGCCACCATCCCACACACACAAGCCTTCCACGGAACATGCTGTGTCCAATGGTCAGTACAGAGTCAGCGCCCATCTGGTGGATCCTGAACAGGAGACACATGCACACACATGCCAGCTCCCACTATGTACGTCTGCCACCTGGCACGTGCAATGTAACCTCTCACCTGTGACGTGTGACTGCAAGCACACAGCCGTCTTGGCATGGGGCTGTCAATGTGGACACCTGTCAATGTTTCGGGAGGTGTGATCCGTACAGTGCTGTACATAGGGTGCAGTGCTGACACCTACTACTGTCTCATATCCCCTCGTGCCACAGGTCCCACTTGTTTTGGCCGCTCAGCCTGTGCCCACATCGTCGTCGTCGTGTGCCATACTCATCCAGCCGCTGAAGCAGTTCCATGCTCAGCAGACATTCATGTTGCCGTGGCGTTGCCGCTTGACGGATATGCAGTCAGTCCCCATCAGCACGCCCCGCAAGTCATTGGGGCCTAGATCCCCATGTGCATGCACATGGCAGTGGTTTGTATCACTAGCCATTGCCATTGTTGGGAGACCTGTGTAAGTGTATTGTGGCCGTGCCGTCCCAGCTTGACAGCTGGGCTGTGGCTCATGTGCTTGCTCAGTCATGTCAGTGATGTGTATGCGAAATTGCTATGTGTCGTGTTGCTTTGACATGTGTCCTCTGCCATTGTCCCTAGGCGGAGACCGAACATTGACCGCCCATACCAATTGCTGGCGGACATGGACGATACAGAGGTTATTAGGAAGTTTCGGCTGGACAGGCCAACCCTGCATCGACTGTGTGCCATGTTAGAACCCCATCTCCGTCCCCGCAGGGTGTATCCGACTGCTGTCACCCCCACGGCTAAGGTGATGGCCGCCATGCATTTCTTCGCCACTGGGTCATTCCAGCACACAGTGGGCATTGGAGGAGGGATGTCCCAGCCCATGTTCAGCAAGGTGCTGAGGGATGTACTGGCAGCCATGATGCTGTACCGAAACAGGTACATCCGCTTCCCCAGGGCTCGTGAATTGGCGGCAGTGAAGGGTGCATTCTATGCCCTTGGCAGAATCCCACACGTCGTTGGAGCCATTGACTGCACACATGTCGGCCTTGTTCCACCACAGGCCACTGAGCACCTGTACCGCAACAGGAAGCACACGCACTCCCTGAATGTGCAAGTGGTGTGCCTTGCGGACATGGTGATCACCCACGTGTGTGCAAAGTTCCCAGGCTCGGCCCATGACGCACACATAATGCGCAACAGCATCTTGCCACGACTGATGTCCAATATGCAACAGGATCGTGCCTGTATTGTCGGTGAGTATGTGGAGTGGTGTAGCGTGCTGGTTGTGCGATGCTGTCCCCTGTCCAGTTGGAATTGCAACGGTTCTCTGTGTCCCTCACACCCAGGTAACTCTGCGTACCCGAATGGGGCATGGCTGCTCAGTCCATTGAGGAATCCTCGCACCCCAGCAGACGATCGCTACAATGAGGCACATGGGAGGACCAGACGTGTGGTCGAGCGTACCTTTGGCCTCTTCAAGTCCAGGTTCAGGTGCCTGGACCGCACCGAGGGTGCGCTGGCGTACTCCCCACAGAAGGTGTGCCAGATAGTGGTGGCGTGCTGCATGCTGCACAATCTGGCCATTCGGAAGCAGATCCCCCTCATCGTGGATGACGGAGATCAACCAGGGCCCCAGCCCGCAGACCAGGACAGCTCGAGTGAGGAGGACAGCGGAGAGGAGGAAGCTGGTAATGTGCGGCAGCAGCTCATCGCCCGCTACTTCACTTGACGGTGAGTGTCCATGTACGACGGCTGATGTGGCTGTATCTGTGCAGGTGTGTGTGTGCTGTGTCAGGGTGGCCGTTTGTTCACTGCGTGCTGTGTGTCAACGCTCCATGGCCAGGGTAGTATGCCACTGTTGGTGCCCTATTGCTCTGTGCGATGTGTGTACATTGCTTGTAGTTGTTGACATGTACTGTGTGATGGGTGTGTGACACACTCATTGAATGTGCTCCTGTTCTGTCTCCCACCCCTAGGTCCCTACAGGCCCTCCGGATTCAATTGCCATGCCACGCATCAGGTGCCTTTCCGCCCAAGGTGGCCGTTGTATTCCGTACAAATAAAACACAGGGCACAAACAGCAGTTAGTGAAAAAGGTGCATTTATTACAAACTGTGACATGTGATTGTGTGTAAGGTGATGACAAAAGTGGTGCGTGCAGTGACAATGAGCTGTCGGTCATGGCTGCGTGATGATCAGGGTGTACCCACTGGTTCTATGTCCATAGTCCAACACACACATGCCATCCAGATGGCTGTGTGGAGTGGGATCGTAGTCCAAGTCAATGCAGTGGCTGGTCAAGGAAGGCTGGCGGAAGGCTGGCTGGCTGCCTCACTTGCGTTTGGAGCGTGCGAAGTCCTCCCGGGAGATCTGTTTCCACTTCGGACGGCCCCTTCCACGTTTGCGAGGGGGGGTGCCTGCTTGCGACATGCTGGTGGTTGAGGTGTGCTCACTGGCTGTGGACGCAGGGGAACTGGATACTGCTGCTCCACCCTGCGCCCCGGCAGGTGGTGGCGGAGGGGGAGCTGCTGTACCTGGCTATGACCTCACCGCCACCACCAGCTGTCCCATGAGGTCCACGATTTGGCCCATACGGGCGTCCATGGACCTCAGCACCCCCAGCACCTCACGCGTGTCTGAAGCAGACCGGACCCATTGTCCTTGGGCCTCTTCATAGGCCCCAAGGACTCTGGCCATTTGAGGCAGGGCATGGCTCCCAGGGGAGGCTGGCGTTTCCCTGACCCTGCTCCTCCTACCAGTCCTGCTGCCACCGGCCTGCCCACTAGCCACATTGCTCACCACGGTCCTCGCTGTGGCTCCCAGGGTGGATCCAGTCGGCCGGGCCACCATCTGCGCTGGGGCTGGTGCCAGCGAAGACGTGGTGGTGGTGGCGGCGGTGGTGGTCGGTGCGGCGATGGTGGCGGTTGCGGCAGTGGTAGTGGCCACAGTGACCGTGGGTGTGGCCGCAACGACAGTGGCAGCAGGGGGCTGGGAATGTTCAGCAGCCCTGGATGATGGGTTGGTGGGTAGGAGGGGTCCTGGGGAGCGGCTGGGCCCTGCCACACCAGATGGGCCTGCTTGGTGGTCCGTGTCCGAAGAGGAGGACAGATCCTCCAGATCCGTGTGTCCTCGTTGGGGGCTTGTAGGCTGGCTGTGCTGGCTGCTGGCTCCATCCCCAGCATCCAGCAGTTCGTCACCTGTGGAGAGAATGAGATTTGTTATTGTGTTGCACCTGGCGAAGTATGTATTTGTCGTCTGACATTAACAGTTCGTGCAATCTCGTACATGGGTTTCCCGGAGGCGTGTGTGTGGCTGTAGCATCTGTAGTTGTGTGTGCTTGGCAATGGGACTGTGTGCTGTGCACATGTGGCATGGGACGGATTGGCCATGCCGATGGGTGTGTTGCTGTGCCCCTACTTATTGTGACTCTGGTGTATGCGGGCTCCTGGCCCATCCTGGGTCTGGTTTGTACTTTGCTTTTGGTGTTCAGATGGGACGCTTAGGACGCATATGGCAACATGGGGGCCATTCCCCAGATTCGCATTTGGGAGGGAATATGCTTTTGGGGTTCAAATGGAACGCTTAGGAACGCATATGGCAACATGGGGGCCATGCCCCAGATTCGCATTTGGGAGGGGATATGCTTTTGGGGTTCAAATGGAACGCTTAGGAACGCATATGGCAACATGGGGGCCATGCCCCAGATTCGCATTTGGGAGGGGATATGCTTTTGGGGTACATGCTGTGAGCCATGGGTGCCGAACGTGACATGTGTTGTGGCAGCATGACAGTGCATGGTTTGAGGTGTGTGCATGCTTGACATGGCCTGCATATTTGCTGTCTGTTGTGATTACTGGACATGGCATTGGACGCATCGTTATGAGTGAGTGATGGTTGTGTGCCAGCCAACGTATTGCAGTTGTCCCATCTCCTTGGTGTGCGTGCTGCCCTGTGCCATGTGCATCACTGCAGTGCTCGGGGGGGTGTGGCCCATGTTGTGTGTTGTTGCTCACAGTGTGTCGTGCGCTTCATTGACTTCTGGCACATGGTTGGTCATGGGCATGTATCTTAGCGTGACTGCTGTATGTGTGGCAGCTGTGCGGATGACATGCCTTTCATGAGACTGGGGCTGACGGATGGGATGGATGGTATGTTGTATGTGCATGGTGTGTCTGTGAGTTTGATGGGTTCAGTGGTGTTCGTGTGCATTTATGTTGTTCCGCTCTGTTGCGTCTAGTGTTGTTTGTCTTACATAGGCGTAGTTGTGGGGTGTGTGGTTGACAGGCAGTAGGGGCTACATGGACAGGACTTCAATGGTGTTTCGGTTGTGTGTGATGAGTTGCACAGTGGCTGCCGTGTGGGACTATATTCAGTGTGGCTTGTGCATGCAGACGTGGCTCCTTGGGTGTTGCTATGTCTGTGATGGGTCATGTGGGGTGTGAGTCTGTTGTTCATGTCCGTGTGCACATTGTTCACTTGTTCGTGACGGTGGGCGGTGCTGCGTGTTCGTCTGCTACGTGACATGTCCCATGTGTTGGTCGTGTTATGGTCCTCATGCCTCCAGTAATCCAGCCCTGTCCAGTTTCCCACCTGCAAGTTGTTCGTGCGTGCACTGTACTGGATGCCACATGGCTCTAAGCGGGGGTGCTCCATGTTGCAGGTCTGTGGGGGTGGGGGGTGTTGTGGGTCGTGGGGGTGGCTGGACACCCACTGACACCGATTGCTGTGGACCGTGATGTCTGCCTTTCGGCTGTCGTTGTGCACTGCGGTGGCTGACACGTGGCTGTGGGGTGTGGGGGATGCTCCTCCTTGCTGTGCTGTGGGACTGGGGCCTGGTGTGTGTTGTACTTGGGCTGTCCACCCTCCCACCCACTGCACTTTGTGTTCCTGCCACTTACCTGTTACTTGTCGGTTAGTGCAGCTGTGGCGGACACATGGGTGTGGTGGGTGCTCGTTGTGGCGCTTCTGGCATATTTGGGGACCTGTTGGTGGTTACGTGGCTGGCTGAGTGTACACATGTCCCCACGCATCTTACAGTTGTTCGGTTTGGGCTGTGTGTGGTGGTGTCTGTTGCATGTGTGTGTGATGTGTTGTGTATTGTGTGCTGGACATGGGGGTGTTTGTCCCTGGGAGCTGTGGCATGGTAGTTGCGCATGTGAGTACATAGCGGTGTGCTGGTATACATTAGTTTGTACTTACCAGCCTCCACTCCCCCTGCTAATCCGGCGAGGATCTCCGGATGTATTACGACTCGCACCTTCTCCTCCCACGCTTTGAAGGTCTTAAAGAGCGCGGGATTCCCTCCGCCAGTGACGGCAGCCAGCTCTCTGTTTTTGCCCTCCTTCTTCTTGACCAGGCTCTTTACGTCATTCCAACGTTTGTTTATTTCACCTCTGTTCCTGGGCAGGGTCCCGACTGCATTGACCTGGTCTACGATCCGGTTCCACATTCTGTTTCTGGTGGCTAGTGGTGTGTGCTGGACCATGTTCCCATAGATTTGTGGGTACACCTTGATGATCTCGTCGACCATGACCGTCAGCTCCATGGGCGTGTACTTGGGCATTCTTTGTGGTGCCATGGTGTTTGTGGTGCTGGTGCGGTGTGTGTTGTGTAATGTGCAGGGGGTTTGTGGTGCCGGTGTTTGGTGGTGGTGGTGGTGGTGGTGGTTGTGATGTGTGCGTTTCTGTGGTGTGCTGCTGTCCTTGCTGTGTCACTGTGTCCTCTCCTCTCCTCTCTGGTTTGCAATGTAGCAAGGGGTTGTGGTCTGTGGGAGTGCTGCTTTTGTACTCACCTATGTGGGTGTGTCCTCATGGTCTGTTGTTTTCAGGTGTGTTGTGTCTGGGGTTCTGGCCTTTGTATTTTTTGTTTGTCCGGGGGTGTTTTCGGGATGTGTACTGTGCTTGTGTATTTGTGCGTGCCTTGCTGTGTGGACTTGTTGGCCATGTTGTGTGCTATTGGTTTTGTGTGCGGATGGTTTCTGTGCAGGTACGTTGGCGCCATGGCTTCTGCCGTGTCGATTCTCATCGGCGTTGTTTGCGCTGGCGGGCGGTATATTTGTGGTTTTTCCGCGCTCATGTCGGTGCGATCGTAATTTCACGTGCGGTGTGTCGGCCGTGAGGGCGGGCGGTTTTGTGTTGTCGTGCGTGTTTCCGTCCGTGGCGGGCGGTTTGACTCCGACTCGGACGTTGGCGGGCGGTATTTTGTGTGATTTTTCCGCCGATGGCGGTTTTCGGTTTGTGTAATCGTAATGGCGTGGTCGGTGTTCAGGCGGTGTGTGCGGGCGGATTTTTGCCGCTTCCATGCCTGGCGGATTTATTTACGCCGGGTATCGTAATGGGCCCCTAAGTAATTAATTAAGAAAACATTGAGGTATTGATAATTATTTTTGTTGTTAATTATTCAATAATTCTTTAATAGTTTTTATTAAATATTATTTATTGGTATTGATATTTTTAGTTTCTTAATTAATTAATAATGTGTTATTAATTTATATTACATATTATTTATTGTTACTGACAATTTTTTATTTAATTATTAATTGCAATTTAATTTTTATTAATTGATTAATTGAAAATTAATTTAATTGTGTGAAATGTTATGTGGAGTGTGTTGTGTGTTTATTGGGGAATAGGGTGGGAAGTATTTAATATTATGAAAGTAATTATTATTTTTGATATATTTGTAGGTTTTTTTTTTTCTAAATTTATTAATAAATCATTATTTAATTACAATATTTATTTCATTTATAAGTATGTTATTTTTAACATCTACGTTGTCCAACGCTTTCCCTACTGTTGCACTCACTGGAGTGGGAATAGTAATTTTTACCCCTACGCTATCCAGCGCTTTCCCTACTGTTGCACTCTCTGGAGTGGGAATAGTAATTTTTACCCCTACGCTATCCAACACTTTCCCTACCGTTGCACTCACTGGAGTGGGAATAGTAATTTTTACCCCTACGCTATCCAGCGCTTTCCCTACTGTTGCACTCTGTGGAGTGGGAATAGTAATTTTTACCCCTCCGCTATCCAGCGCTTTCCCTACTGTTGCACTCTCTCGAGTGGGAATAGTAATTTTTACCCCTACGCTATCCAGCGCTTTCCCTACTGTTGCACTCACTGGAATGGGAATAGTAATTTTTACCCCTTCGCTATCCAGCGCTTTCCCTACTGTTGCACTCTCTGGAGTGGGAATAGTAAATTTTACCCCTAAGCGATCCAACGCGTTCCCTACTGTTGCACTCACTGGAGTGGGAATAGTAATTTTTACCCCTACGCTATCCAACACTTTCCCTACTGTTGCACTCACTGGAGTGGGAATAGTAATTTTAACCCCTACGCTATCCAACACTTTCCCTACTGTTGCACTCACTGGAGTTGGAATAGTAATTTTATTACCTCCGCTATCTAATTTTTTTTGTATTATTTTAGTTAATGTAGTATATAATTAATTTTTAAAAGATTAAAAATAATTTTTTTTTTAAATTTGTTATATATATTTATTTAATTTTTATTTATATTATTGTTTTATGTGTATAGCGATCCAACGCTTTCCCTACTGTTGCACTCACTGGAGTGGGAATAGTAATTTTTACCCCTACGCTATCCAACACTTTCCCTACTGTTGCACTCACTGGAGTGGGAATAGTAATTTTAACCCCTACGCTATCCAACACTTTCCCTACTGTTGCACTCACTGGAGTTGGAATAGTAATTTTATTACCTCCAGCTATCTAATATTTTTGTATTATTTTAGTTAATGTAGTATATAATTAATTTTTAAAAGATTAAAAATAATTTATTTATTTTTTAAATTTGTTATATATATTTATTTAATTTTTATTTATATTATTGTTTTATGTGTATAGCGATCCAACGCTTTCCCTACTGTTGCACTCACTGGAGTGGGAATAGTAATTTTACCCCTACGCTATCCAACACTTTCCCTACTGTTGCACTCACTGGAGTGGGAATAGTAATTTTAACCCCTACGCTATCCAACACTTTCCCTACTGTTGCACTCACTGGAGTTGGAATAGTAATTTTATTACCTCCGCTATCTAATATTGTTTGTATTATTTTAGTTAATGTAGTATATAATTAATTTTTAAAAGATTAAAAATAATTTTTTTTTTTAATTTGTTATATATATTTATTTAATTTTTATTTATATTATTGTTTTATGTGTATAGATGTATTTATAATTTATATGCTATTTTTTTTATTTATAAGTTATTAAAATAATTATTAAAAATTATTAGTAAGTATATATATTATATATTATATGTATACGTTTAATTTATTTTTACATTACATATATATTACTTATAATTTTTAAACATTTTATAATATTTTTAACTATGTTTATTTTAATTATATGTATTATTTACTTTATTTAACATTTTTTTTAACTTAAATAAAAACCGATATTTTTAACAACGATATTTTTGACATCGATATTTTTTCCCCGATATTTTTGTACTTACCATAATGTAGATAGGATGTCGATATTCTTGACTTCGATATTCTTGCGTCGATATTTCTGTAGGTCGATATTCTGACCTTCGATATTTTGTCAGTGATTCAGTGGGGACATTCCCCCGATTTTCTCTACCCAATTCCCCGATTAGTTATTGTAGATTTTCCTGGTGTTGCTTTCCTAATCTCCCCCTTATTCTCTTGTGGTGGGCTTGTTTAATCTGCTCACATCATGGTGATATGAAACTGAGATAACCTGCTGCGCCCTTGACGTGCCACTTCTACTTTACAGCTGTATTTTTGTGGTTACCGACGTGATTTGGCATCAGAGCACAGGGCCAGCTTTAGCGCTGGTGGCACACGCTGACTTTGCAGCGAGGACCGTGATCATTTCCCGCCTCGTGTTTTCAATAGCTGACCGGTAGGCAGCGTTTTCCGAATTAAGAGAAGCAGATTCATTCACTTGTGTTGAAAACTGAACCTTACCTGTGAGAGAGGTGGGCTCAGCCCGAGTCAAGGCGCCGCCTGGCGCGCATCACTCAGGGATGTGATTTTAGCGTCCCCGTACAGATTTCACGAACTTTGTTCCATTGCCCTTGTCCTGAGGAGGCCAAGAAGAATATAAAGGCTGAAACGCGTCCGCGTCGACATTTTCTTTGGAGGAGTCTGCGCTAAATTAACAAAGAGTGATTTGTAACTTTTTGTGACACAAGAGAGCTAAAGAAAAGGCACTTTTGCCTCAGTGTATACTCTTTGACTACCTCTAAGTGGATCACCTTGATCCAATGGGTGAACACCATATTTAGAGATAACATTGTGGGGTATTGGTAATGTAGAGTTGTCTTTAGTAGTGTTTGTTTTGTATATATTTTATGTATTTTTGTATGTCCTGGAGCAATTAATTTGTTTAAAGATCGGTCCCATGTTGTATGTGTGCCTTAAATTTACTTAGGTGAAAAATTTCTGAAGTACTAAAGACTGGAACTAGGGTAATTGAATGTTCCCTATGTTATAAATAAAATGTATATATTAATTCCCCCGTACCAATTGTTTTTGTACATGGTTGTCTCTGCTTTAGTCACGGGAACGCCTACTCTGCATCTCATTAGCGATATTTGCGAGGGTCCTCTGTGGCGATGTTTTTTGCGGCTGCTATCGCGGGTAAACTGGTGCTGTGGGCTGTTGACACGGGCTTGTGAATGGGGGGGGTAAATTTATCACGACTTTGGCTGCGATAAAGTGCCATTAATTCGGCGATAGCTCCTTGTGAATATGCCCTTTAATTTGTTCTCACGATGTGCTGTAAGTTACCCAAAATATAATGACCCCCACAGTAAATATCAATAGTGTGTTACAATCAGTAGAATCTGTGCACTGAAAACTATGGGCCTTATTCAGACTTTGACAGATGGGATATTTCATCACAAAGTGGCTATCATATCTGCCGTATTGCAAGGGCCATAGGCTATAATCCACTTGTAATATGGCAGACGGGATATGCTCCACATTTGTGACTAAGTACCTGTGGCATGTTTAGATAGTATTTCGTCCCAGTTAGGCCTTATATGATGTAAGTATTTTGAGTAATGTTATTGGTTCTTCTTATGTTCTATTTTGGAACATTGCTGGTGTCTGTTAGAATAGTACTGGACTTTGTATTCCCTGAGCCCTTTGTACCAGCAACCTTTCTATCTTCTACAATAAAGAATAACAAAATCCATACATTAGAGTGTTTTTCATACAAAACAAATTTGGCGACGACCGGGACTTCATCGTGCCCATTGTGAGTTTTGAACCTCTTTCATCCAGTTTCTCAGCATCTTCCTGGTACCTGTGTTCAAGCTCTTCAAGGTACAGTTTTTTTTATTTCTCTGAAAGGGCCCAGGGACTTTATTTTTTTTATAGGCCTTCAGTCTTGCACATGCTTTGCTGTTGCTGGCTACTTTATTTTTATTTATTTTTTTCAAACTGGTCTTTTAAAGACATTCAGCGCATTACCGCGTGACCCGTGCGCGAGCAAAGGTTTGAGGACATTCAGCGTGTTACCGGGCAACATCGGCGCAAGCAAGATTTCTCTGGCACACTCCCTAGCAATCCAAACCGAATCACACAGCAGCGCAGGCAGGATTCTTTCTTTCGACACGCTTTGTACTTGGCACACGCTGCCGGCTTTTCATGCTCTGATGTCAGTTCGGATATTCCTACATGTACTCTGCAACAGAGAAAATAAGAATACTGCCTAGTTTACCTTTGGAGCCCTTTCGTCCCTCCTTCTTCTGTTGGTTTCATTTCTGGTTGGATTCCTGGACAAAATTGTTCTAGGGCAATCTGCTGGATGTACATCACAGTGATTGGCACACTGGTAACATGGCCTCTGTTATGTACCCCTGTCCCAAAGGTTTAAAAAAAAATAACTTACCTTCCATCCTTGAAAAAACCCCACCACCTTCCCTGCCTTCCTTCCCGCTCTTGCAGCTGTGCTTTCTTCTTTCTGTCAAAGCAGACAAGCAGAGCTGCTCTGACCGCCTCTCAGAGAGCCCTGTCAGGCTGGCCTTGAAGCACTTTATGAGATCCAACAGTGGGTAACCAGTTACTATCATCAACGGTTGCTATGTCATAGCAGTGGGTTATGAGGTTCAGAAACTGAAATAAAAGATAGAGGCTCTCTGTGAGAGCCATACATAACAATAGGTGTTACCATTACCCAACTGGCCTCACTTCATCGATCTCAGACCAAACAAGCATTGGCATAGACAATAGGTCTAGCCTTTGGGACCTTATAAGCTTTTAGCCATGCAGCACACTATCCTGGGTGCTGTGCCTCCAGGGTTTGAATAGCTATACAATTACTATACACTGGGTCATGTAGTCTGATTTAGGAATACAAATAGAGCCAGCAAATAGAAAGCCCAAAAATGTGATTGAGGTTGCAGGTCTACCCTTGGGCTATTTTCTCCATATTAGTGAAAATGGCTTCACTAGGGGGCATGGCCATGCAGGCAATGGAGTCGGACGTGCTCTGTTAGAGCTCCGTCGCAGACTCCCCCTCGACCGCTTCAAAGATCCGTCAAAACACGATCCTGGGGCCATAAGTTACACTGGCTGATCCCTGCTCAGACCTGGGAGGCGCTAAGTCATTTGGGGCTGTAGTGGAAAGAAAATACAGAGACTGCGGCCGAGTAGCGGAGGAGGTGCCCAACCTGGGATGTGCTGCACCCGGCTGCTGTCTGCAGGAAACACCGGTGCTAGGCCCCGCCCACCGGGCCGCGACACCAGACACGAGCGGCGGAGCTGTTTCCCTCGGCTAGCGGCATGTGCTGCTGTTACCGATCCGCCCTGGTGACAAACTGAGACCCCGCTGGCTCCATCTATAGGAGCGCAGGTGCTCTGGGACGTATATCGCACAAGGAGCCTGAGTAAGTACGACACACTAACGTGGCGGCCACCCAACATGGTGATTAGCGGTAAGCCTTACTGGTCGCATGGACGTTCTTTGAATTAAGAAACAGCTGCTGAGGCCGGGCTGCTTTAAGCTCCGCATCGCAGTGCCATACTCACAGAGAGTGTGCGGCTTACAAACCGTGGGGACCGAGGTGCTGCATGAATGACAGTGGAAGGTCCCGTTTGGGGGTGCGGCGCACCCGGCAGTCCCCTGTGGAGCTAGGCGGAGTTGGATCCACCCTCGCGATCTGGAACACTGTGAGAAGAGGCGCTGGGGATATTTGTCTTTAGGGCCTGGCGCGGCGGGGCAGATCTGGGACACGGTGCCCGCTTGCGGCCCCCACCACCAGTGAGACATCTGCGGATACTGGGATTGTGAACCGGGAGACACTACGCGGCAAGTGTATACACACTACTGGAGAAGAGGCAGCATAAACACTTGGGACACGAGGGACGAACCGGGGAACTCACTGAAGGACATCTGCTGGGTGCTGGGTGCTGGGGTTGGTGAAGTAGTTGGCTGGGGGATGAAAACCCCTGATGCATTAGACTGTCGCCATCATAACCACGAGGCCAAGAGGAAGCAGTGTGAGCTGGGACTGCGGAGGCCCTTTCCCTGGCATTCCCCCCTCATTAACAAAAGCGTCACAAAATGAGACCTGAGGCATCCTTCGGCCGGATTGATGCAGAACTGCCAAGCCTGGATACCTCCTTCTAAGCACCTTTTAGGAGACAAAAAGACTGGGGAACGTGCTCCTTTTTCCCTTCCCTAAATTTACACGCTGAGGGGGTCGACATTGTTTGCTTTGTAATACCCCTATATCACACAGAGGCCGACCTCGGGCTGGCACTGGGGACCCGCCAACTCAACCCCCATTGACATGTGCACAGTCCGACAAGATGTCTGGGAGGCGTCACCTTACCCAATGTCCAGCAAACTGGACGCTGTTCTGGCAGCGGTGGAGAAACTGGGAAAAACCATGGAACAGACACGCGCTTTCCTCGAAAGCAAAATAGACAAGGTGGCCATTGACTTGAACCTTCTGCATGCGGACCACCGCAAACTTGCAGACAGAACCTCTGCGATAGAAAACACCATGAAGACACTTTCCCCTCAGGTGACAGCAGCGGAGAAACGACTCAATGACCTTGCTGACTGAGTGGATTTCCTGGAACATCGCGCCGAAGATGCGGAGGGTCGATCAAGATGCAATAACGTACGCGTGGTGGGCCTTCCGGAAGGCGTGGAGGGGAAAGATGCGGTGGCGTACACTGAAAATTGGCTGAGAGACCTGCTGCCGGAGGGATCGCTCTCCCCCCACTTCGTCATTGAACGCGCACACAGGATACCGGCTAAACGCCCCCCGGGCGCCAATCCCAGACCGCTCCTTTTACGAGTGATGAACTACAGAGACAGAGATGTGATCCTTCTGGAAACTAGAAAAATGCCTGACGTTCAGGTGGAGAATCACATTATTATGTTCTTCCCTGACTATACAGTACTGGTACAACGGCAACAGTACTCTTACATGGCAGTGAAGCGCCGTCTACGGCAACAGGACCTTAAGTACTCCCTGCTATTCCCGGCACGCTTGGGGGTGATCGCAAATGGCAAAACCCACTTCTTTGATAATCCTGAGGCGGCTGGAGACTGGCTGGACACACGAAACTCCACGGGTGGCACCCTCCTGGCGGCAGACTCGGCCAACGCAAGTCAGGGAAGTCTTCCCGGTCGGCGCAGAACAGACAGAAGACGCAGGAAGACCCACCCATCCCAAGTCTTAGGCCCTAATCCAGACCAGATGATCCAAGACCAACGTAATGCTCTTCAGGCAGTGGTTGAGATCAGCGGGACTCCAGGCGACACGTCTCCCAATTCCAATATGCAGGAATGTGAAAGTGATGGTGATCTATCGGACGACACACTGAACTCACATGAATCGGATAACATTCCAGTGGTCACCCCTCAGACGGCGGACGACATATTGTAGACTTCACGAATATCTCCTATGTTTGCAGCTTCCAGTATAAATCGTGGGTCATGCAAGTGTACCTGGACTTTGTTCCCACTATTTCCTGATGTTATTATTTCATTACTGTACAGATGGGCCCTTTATGGTTGGTGGGTAGGAGTGGTCACGAAATCAAGGTCCGGAATGTTATAACTCTAGGCCCTAGACTCTGTGGGTTTTATATACGCAGATTGCTTTTCCATACAGCCACAGTGGCCCGGATATCTGTTCATATTGCGGGGAGGGGGAGTCTTTATCATATGGTACTTAGTATTTTGTGACAGCATCCTACCTGCGCGGGGACCCCCCTTGTCTTTGACGTAATGTCGTTTCTTTGTATTGTTTGGACGACTGCATTTTCGCCCTTTTGGCATTGTATGTTTTAGTTCGATGTTGGGTTTTCGTCTGTCTCGCCCTGGGTCGATATTCATCGTGTATCGTCTACTCAACCAGCCTACAATTACTCATTATCCCTGACATGAACCCTACCTGTCTGCATGATCTCTGGTTCATGCGCGATAGATTCATTCATTTCTTCATAACGCCATGGCCCCTGTCAAGATAGGTACATTGAATGTGAGAGGCATACATAGCCCTTCCCGTAGATATCTTATCTATTCATATATGAAGCGCCATCATATACAGATCGCTCTTCTCCAGGAGACGCATTTGTCCTTACGGAGGAGGTGGAGAGGGCAACTCCATGCTACGGCGTACTCTGCATATGCTAGTGGGACACTAATCTGGGTTAGGCCGGGCACCCCTTTTCACCTAGAGGACTCTCTCATTGACCCGGAGGGTCGCTATATCCTTGTTAAGGGTAGATTGGATGGACAGCCAGTAATTATTGCCTCAATCTATGCACCTAAAGTAGAACAGGCCCCCTTTTTTAATACCCTATCGAATAAGTTAGCTACCTGGCACGGGATCCCGATGATTCTGGGGGGCGACTATAACAATGTTTTGGATGTATCCTTGGACTGCTCCTTCCCTCCTCTGCCTGGTGCGCCCACGACCGCTGCCATGAAGGCATTAAATGCTTGGGTGGCCCAGTGGCATTTGGTGGACGCGTGGAGGCACAGGAACCCACAAGACAGAGTATACTCCTTCTATTCTGGTGCGCACGGTCTCCATGTCCGTCTCGAGCGGATACTGGTGACTAACGATCTTCTGCCAATGGTCGTGGAGCCTCAGTATCTTGGGAGCACCCATTCTGACCACAATCCCCACACCTTACAAATGGACTGGAATAGTGGCACGCCCCCGATACCACGATGGCGCCTGCAACCGGATACACTGTTGGACGGGACGTTCCGGGAGGCACTGGGCATGGCCATTGCACAATACTTTGAGGACAATGCAGGCACCGTCTCGTCGCCATTGGTAGAGTGGGACGCTTTTAAGATAGTGACCCGGGGACACTGTCTGGGCATGCAAGCTGGTATGCGTAGGCAACTAGAAAAGGACCTCACTGCTCTGGAGGGAAAGTTGGCATCTCAGGAGAGAGGATCGGTTGAGGGCTCACGTGAGCGACTTGCACATAGAAGGAAGGAACACACTGCATTGCTGGAAAGGCTCTGGTGCCTGAATTATGCGGCACATTCGGCGCACACACATCACTCGGGTGATAAGGCAGGCAGACTCTTAGCCTGGCTGATCCGACAAGATGGCACTACTTCGCCCGTCACTTCACTCCGCTCCGCACAGAACACTATGATATATTCCCAACAAGGCATACACCGAGAATTTATATCCCACTATAATACTTTATACAAGTCACACAGTTTAGCCACACCCGATGACATACACAGATATCTTATCTAGGAGACGTTACTCTACCGCAGATTACGCCCGAGCAAAGAACTGAATTAAATGATCCCATTCTGCTAGAAGAAATCTGGGCAGGCATACGTTCGCTAGTGTCGGGAAAAACTCCTGGCCCGGACGGCCTGCCGGCGGAATTTTATAAAGCTTATGCGGACACCCTGGCGCCCCAATTGCTAAAGGTATACGATGCCGCGATAGCAGATTTCACTCTCCCTGACTCCCAAAATGAGGCACTGTTGGTTTCCCTCCCTAAACCTGGCAGGAACCCGGAAATGCTGGGCTCATATAGGCCACTGGCATTACTTAATACAGACTATAAGGTCCTGGCATCCATTATAGCAGCCCGATTAGCTCCATTACTTTGGACCTTGGTACATGTTGACCAAAATGGTTTTGTCCCCACCAGAAGCACGGCCCTAAACATCCGTAGACTCTTTAGAGTGCAACACTGTGCAACTGATGTATGGCCCCGTCCCGGCTGTTTGGTCTTAGATCTAGAAAAGGCCTTCGACTCCTTTGAATGGCCATACCTCTTTGAGGTGCTGCGGGGATATGGCCTGGGCGACTCATTTCTACACATGGTCCGATTGCTTTACATGCAACCATTTGTCAGAGTCCGGACTGGCCGATTGATATCCGGGAGTATCCGGACACCCAGAGGCACCAGACAGGGTTGCCCTTTATCGCCACTCCTTTTCTCACTTGCTATGGAGCCGCTGGCGGTGCGCCTACGTGGGGAAGGTGTGGATTGGGGCATTCAATTGGGGGACAATTTGCACGCAGTTTCTCTGTATGCCGATGATTTGCTATTATACCTGAGGGACTTACATGATATTCCTGCTATTATTGCGGACACTCTCCGTACCTTTGCAGATATCTCGGGTCTCCGGGTGAATTGGGCAAAGTCAGGGCTGTACCCCTTTTGAGACGGAACCTCTAACCCTAATGTTCGTATGAACGGCTCCCCTCTCCACTGGCACCCATCCACATTTCGCTACCTTGGCATCTTTATATACAGAGACCCTAACGACATCCTGGAGGGTAACTTGATTAGAGCAATATCTGCCGTCAGGGCACAGATCCAGTTTTGGAAGACTCTCCCACTGAACATGATGGGTAGACTCGCGCTCTCCAAGATGGTGGTGTTGCTGAAACTGCTGTATTATTTTGTCAACTTCCCGGTTTATGTTCCGGACGCTATCTTTCGCGATTTAGAGCGACTGCTCCACGATCTCATCTGGAACAGGGGCCGGCCACGGATGGCGCTCTCGAAGCTTTATGCCCCTACCGACAGAGGTGGCCTGGCGGTCCCCAATCTGGAGCTGTATTACCTGGCACCACAGTTACAGTGGGTGACGAAGTGGCTGGTGGGTCTCAACCTAGATGACACGGCTACCACCATGGTCCCAATCCCAGATATATCAATTATTTGATCCTATTGCTCGGCCTCTACGCCCATTGCAGACATGCCTTGCCCTGGCACATCGTTGTTATACCTCACTAGGAATACAATTCCTTATGCCCCGTCATTACCACTTATAGGAATGCCTAGGGGCAGGGCGAGCATCACCAATGGGGTGCTGGTGTGCTGGCATGCGGCGGATCTATATACACTAGGCGACCTTTACACTGAGGGTGCCCTGATATCTTTTGAAAGCTTAGCTGAAGAATATAATTTACCCACAGGTCAATTCTTATTATATACCTCCATCTTGTGATCGCTCACTGCAGCATGGGGCGACATTAGCACCGAACCGGAGACGCACCTACTATTGCAATATTTACATGTTATGGGTAATGGGTCCCACATCCTCCACTGGCTGGCGGAAGCATTGCTTATACACACTGTACAACCTCTGACATCACTCTGTGCTAAATGGGAAGCAGACAGAGGCACCCCATGGACAGACAATGCATGGGCCCTGATATTAGCCACCCCCACGAGTATACCACACAACTCCAGATTCAGGCTCATACAGACATATATTTTACATAGAGCATATCTTTCTCCAGATAAAATAAATACATACTTTCATATGGCCACATCAGCATGTCCCCGCTGTCTGCAGGTGAACGTGGACTTTCTACAAAAGCTGTGGTCTTGCACCTCTTTGCACGCATACTAGCGGGAGGTTAATGTGGCACTTGTGGCATGCACTGAAAGGACACTACCACAGACATGGGAGGTGTGCATACTGGGTTCGTATCCTAGACCAAAGAAACACAGAGTCACATCCAGGTTTATTGACCTGGGCCTTATTGTAGCTAAAAGACTAATCACTAAACGTTGGAAACCTGCCGACCCTCCCACAGCGGCCGGCTGGAGGAACTCTCTCCTAGTATGGGCACGGGCGGAAAGTACGTCATTACACAAGGAGGAAATAGCAGGACTGCGTAAATACCCTATTGCCCAGCTATGGGATGCTATACTGGCGGATCTGAAGCACACGGGTGGGGAGGGGGGGGGAGCAGCCCTTCCCGGGAGGCTGGGAGGCGAGACGGGGTGATGAGGTGGGGGCGGGCATGCCTGACATCTACATGAGCCAAGGAAGTGACGATATAATCACTAATAATTGTTTGCTTTTCTTGCTGCATAATATAGTCAACCCTCCCGCATAATGTGGTCATCTCCTGCTGCATAATTCCAACGCTCCTGCCTGTAGCCTAGGATATCCCACTGGAACTTACAACTGAACAATAAAAGAGTGATGGAGAACCATACTTCCCTGAAATCATGCTTGCTTTTTTCCACCATCTAGCTTTATTTGTAACAGGACAGAGAACAGAAGGCCTTGCCACAGTGCACGAATGGTAAAACAATGGTAGTTATATTACAATACCAAGGAAATAAAGGTTTCACTACACTGTTTTAGAAACGGTATTGCGTTTAAATTGTGCGCACATTTGCTGCTGGGATGTCATCAATGGCGTCCAAACGTCCTCAGAAATGAAACTGAAAACAAAGAGAGAAAAATAATAGAAAAGCCTGAACAAGTCAAGGTGCTTGAGAAAACATTAACGCTCTGGCCGCTGCGCCTCAGGAGATTCGGTGTTCAGAACCTCAAAAACATTCAAGGATCAAAAGAAAGTAATAGGAACGACTATTGTTCCTAGATAAAAGCTTTCTGTAGACACTTTGAGAAAAAAATAATTTATCAATAGCATGATGCGTGGCAGCTTAACTCGGCAGGCGACCAACCCATGCAGAGACTGAGCCTGCCGGGACAGTAAAATGGTTGTGGATTCCTCTGTACATACACACTGAGAGTATTTTTGTTAAAAGAGTAAAATAAGTTGAAGCTTGGTTTATTTATATTTCCCCGCGAAACGGTACAATGCACTTCTCTGGACAAATTGCGTGCATCAAAATAACAAAAGGATAAAAAATAATCAAAAAGTATCCCCAGTTCGAAAGATCGATGAAGCACATAATTTCTGTGACCTGTGCCTCTCCCGCGCTCACAAGTGTTGGTAAATAAATGGGGAGCCCAGGGGCCTGACCACGTCACTTGGACCCTGAAACTAAAATGTTTGCCTGCAAGACAGTAAAGACCAGAGAACATAACGGGAGCGGAGATGGTTCTTGCTAACTTTATTATACATTCATATGTGCAGGAGAACAGGAAAATGGTTGCTCAGGGAATGATTTCGCATTCGTGGTGGATTGTCACTCGGTTTTTCAGGTCATGACGTCCCTTACCTGATGAAGTGCGCTGATGCCATAAATGTTGGTGTTGTTTAGTATGTCGCTCTCGCTTTTGCCCTGCAGCATAGCTTCGGCGTCTTCCAGGTAGCCAGCTGCGCAAGCTGGCAGGAATTTGGCAGCCCCATTGAAGCGAACGGCCCGGGACTTACTATGGAGAACGGGAGGGGGCGGGAACAAAGGTAACACGGACAACGCGAGTGGGGTGGGAAAAAAGTTAACACGGAAAACTGGAGGGGGGCGGGAAAAAAGTTAACACGGACAACGGGTGTGGGATTAAAGGCAACACAATCTACGGCGGGAGGGAGGGGGCAACAAAGTCAACACAGATGGCCTCCATTATAGCAGCAGTGCTCGGAACAGGAAAGCCGAGGCAAAAGAAAACAAGCATTTGCAATGCAATAGGACTCGCATTTACGCGAGACCTATTGCATTGGAAACAGGATTACTGGTATGCGAGAAGGCAGGAACGGGAATGCGGGGGGCGCGGGGGTCGAGAAGTCACAGACTGCGTGAGGGGGCAGGGAAGCACGGGAAGAAAATAGTTTTTGAAGTAAAGGGGCCAGTAGCCATGGAAGGATACAAATGACGACATGGCTGTCATGAGGAGGGACTAACAAGCCTAAAACCAATTGGAAGGCAGCATTTAGGACCTAAGCCAATGAAAAAGATGGGCGGAGAGTGGGCAGAGCGTCCACGTCATACAGAATACTGCATGCCTCGCAAAGCGAGCAGCGCATGTGCGCTGCCGCTATAGGCTCGACCTAAAAAGGCTGGGGTAGCCCAGTTATATTCTAATTTTTTTAAGCTACCCCTATGTCATTGCAGAATTAGGTGTGCTGTTTTACCTGTGCAAAGAGTTTCTCATGGAGTGCCTTTAGTGAGCATGGTCTGTAAGTATTTTACTCTGTTGTTTCTTCAGAATACTTTAGAATAGCAACCACAACCTTAAACATTTTGCTAAGCGTCATGTAACCCGCGTGACTCCAACGAAATTAGACAATTTTTCCTTATCCCAGGGGATTAACCACGCATGCATTCCATATTTTAAAAGCTTTATCTTTTCGACTTCTGCCTGTATTAAGTGGTACATCTATTGGGCACAGTGTTTGTCAGCAGTATGCAACATATGATCGTCAGATGATTCGAGGCGCAAAGCAAACCTTAGAAAACGCGTTTAAATACATGCTGTGAAAAACATTGATTACACTCATTATCTGAACCCACAGCTTCCATGGTACTCTTCCAGAAATGGTAGGCCACTGATCTCATGATGAGTAATTCCTCCAGTCATCTTTTTTATCGTTAATTTTTCAATTTTTTTTTTTATGTTTGCTTTGGTACCTGTAGTTATGATTTGTCATTACAAATCCGGAACTTTAAATACGTCAATAAAGCATGAAAGTCAGGACTTTATGACCTACTAACAACCCTAGGGCCTCATTTATGAGGACCTACCAGCACTTTTGCGCTCCGGAACGTCACTTTTTTGACGTTCCGATGGCGCAATGTGCCACCCCATATTTATAAGGTTACGTAAAGCCACTTTGCATGGCTTTTCATGACCTTATAAATATGTGCCCCTTTCACACAGAAAACTGCATGAAAGGTTTGTTCCATGGGTGTTGCTGTGGGTATTACCACGAAACACCCATGGAACTGGACACATTCCCAGATTTGCGAGCAATCGTAAACCTGTGAATGCATGAGAACCTAACGCCACCCTAGGGGTGGAGTTACGGAGGCGCAACAAAGAGAAATGAAAACATTTCTCCTTGTGTTTTCCTTTTTCTGTGTGCTGCATTCTGCAAACACATAGAAAAAGGATATCACCTGCATTGATTCATTTTGTGCAGGAAGGTGTCCCTTCCTGCACAAAATCAATCAGTCCCACAACGCAGGCACCCTTGCACCATGGTGCAAAGGTGCCTGCGTTGGCGCACAGCAACCCATTATGCGCTGGCACAGGGGAAAAGGACATGAATGCGCAGCTTCTCCTAGATACGGTGTTTTTCTGCCCTTTTGTTTTGCCGTAGGGGAGCGCCGCAGGAAGGCCTGCAGCGCTGCCCTACGGTAAAAGCCCATAAATGAGGCCCCCAGTGTCTTAAAGTGTCATATTTTCCCTCAGCCATTTTTCTGTTGAACCTCTGACAATCATAAAGTGTAGCTCGAAGTGGAATGCACAAGGCTTGAAAATGTCACACATAAGCACAGAGCAAACAGGGGAATGTCAGTCCTGTGCTCACTGAAAACTTGGCAGCCCTATGTAGAAAACGCTTTTAATTTGATCGCTACTTTTTTCTCAGCAATGTGAGGTCTTACTGTTAACTCTGAAATGAGCTATACGAGCAGGAGGAAGAATCAGAAAAGAATAACTAAACACAAGAAAGGAAAGATATCAGAATCGTAGTCTAAAGAAAAATTAGAAGCTAGACAATACAAAGAAGATCTAGGATGCTGCTGTGAGTGATGCCTGCCTATGGTGATGGTCCAAAGCATTCCCTGGCATTCCATGAGTGCGTCCTAATCCCGGCTCTCAGGCTTCCCTCTACTTTGAAACGGAGCCTCTACCCTGGAATGCCAGTACCACCACCAGCTGGTGCTGCAAGTATGCGCAGACTGGCAGTGCACTGAGGTGAGGAGGCTCATTCAGGAGCTCTTGAAAATATTATAACAGCTAGATTAAATTTTAAAAAAAACAGGGAAATGAATGGGGGAGGTGTTCATGGGGGAGTGGAGTTAAGCATATATGGGGTCGTGAACCCTAATATGTGGTTTTTTTTCAGTCTATGAAAAGAATCTAATGCCAATGAGTGCGTGAACTTCTGTTTTTGAGTAGTGCACATTCGCGAAATTCCTTGGGATTATACCAGTACTGATGGATAACCACGTCATTCAGTGCCCAAAGCCAAATGAACCAATTTATCTAATGATTGAAAGAGCTTACCAAAAGCTCCTTTCTCTGTTAGCATGTATGTGAATTTGTATGTTGTGGGTTGTGTGTTTTGTGGCATTGTGCATTTTGTGATGAAAAGCTTTTGTCAGACAGCTAAACCTGAATATAGGTGAGACTTAAAAGTTTACAAAGACTAGGGGCCATATGTATCAAACCTTTTTCCCGTTTGCAAACAGGCAGATTCTCAGAATCGGCCCGTTTGCGAATTGGAAAAAGCCTTTTGGGATGTATCATCCCAAAAGGCCATCGCAAAATAGAGAATTGCAAAATTTGCGATTCTTTATTTTGCAAATGCAATTAAGGAATTGCAAATTGCGATTCCTTAAATGCAATTCTGGAAGCACCAGAAATTTGCTATTTGGCCTTAAGGAATTGCAAATTACCACCAACTTCAAGTTGGTGGTAATTTGCGATTTTCTTTAAAAAAGCACTTTTTTGATTTTTTAAAAGCCACATGCATATTTCAGGGGTGCATCAGGGTGTCCTTTTGGCACACTTGCAACCTTGAAATTGCATTCTCAATTTGCGATTCTCAAATTGGTAATTGCAAATTGAGAATGTCTTCCCATTCATTCCTATGGGCCTCCTAGCCAATAGGAATGAATGGGAAGGTATTCCTTATTTGCGAATCTCAATTTGCGATTCGCAAATAAGGAATATGTAGGATTCGCAAAATTTTTAGCACATCCTACATACATTGCATTTTGCAATTCTCTAATTGCGATTCGCTAAAAATCGCAATTTGAGAATCGCAAAACTCTTTTTTGATACATATGGCCCTAGGTGCCCTGTATCACAAGATATTAGTAATACAGAAGCTACATTAATATAATAGCACCACAAAGTCAGCCTATTGGTGAAGTGCCCAGAGGCTGCGTCTTTTTGGAATATGCTATGGCTCTGTAGACACAGCGCTTACCTTGGACGTTTAACTGTGTTATTGGTTGCAAGTTGCAGTATTCCAAGTGTAGTTCTAGGAAGGTCATTTGATATTCCCAGTGGGATCCTACTCCCGCTTTGCAAACTTCTTCATAGCAGAGAAGTACATACAGGGGAAGTAGTATCCCCTGTTTCAATGTGTTTTTTTTATCCACAGAATAGTTTTCCCATGAAGAAAGCCCTTCCCCTATACACCAACCAACATTGGGGTTGATCCATTCCTCTTCCCACCCTGGAAAGTATTTACCCCAGTCATTGGCTTGGGTAAAAATCCAACTTTTTCCATGGTAGAAAGGAGAATGGGAGAAGTTTCTGAATGATAACAAACGGCCATGTTTGAGGGCGTTCACAATCTGCCAAGGTAATCATGCTTTACCCACTTTCGCATCCCTTGAGCAGGACTCATGCCTGCAGGGAATTTTGCACTCTTGGTAGAGATCTCTGCACACATAAGTGAGCTTAGGCCTGCAAGGTATTGCTTTGAATTCTTGGCAGGCGTAAGTAGGGTAAATTTGGTCATAAACATACATTTATAAATTGAACCTACCTTTTTCAGAAAGACCAACAATTTGTCCCGAATTGGAGGCTATTGCTTGTTGTTCTGTGGCTAATGCCAGTCACTGGAACATTTGTCAGCATAATATTTTTATAAAAACAAACAATGAGTGTAACACAGGCAAACAAAAATCTGGAGACTCTGTTTGGCATGACAAGTCTAATTGCCATCGTACCATTTACCTCATCTTGATTTAAGTTTTGTGGTATGCTACATTATGTTGTATTACGTTATGCTCTGGATGTTCAAGCATCAAATCAGACCAGGGCCTTTCGGTTGTGATTTCCAAGCAAGTAATGAATAATACATACCGAATTATATAATGAAGATTTACAGATGGCTTTAATATGGAAATGATCACGGACAATTTTCTGATTAATATGCTCAGCAACTAAAAGAGATCTAAAATATAAGCTCTATAAATAATATGCAGTAATACTGTTACTCATGGTGTTTGTAAAATACTTTATTTATGATATAATAGGCTGATGAAAATCCCAATAAACCTCCAGTTTAGTTGACATAGGGCCAGCAAACAGAATGTATGTATGCCATGTGATAAAAAAAAACCAATTTAAAAATGATAATTGTCTAAATGTGTTCAATATCGATGAAGCCAAGGTTTCAGGAAGCTAATATCAAAGATTTTGGGGCATATTTATCATTTTATCAAGCAGCACAGCAAATCACCTTGCTGAGCTGCGTGAAAGGGAAAGGGCATGAATGTGACGTACTTAACATTGTACACCACATTGCGTTCCTACCTTTTCCAGGTGCTGCAGCACAATGTGCTGTCTAGTGACAATACAGGCACACTTGCACCACGGTGCAAGGCGTCTGTGTTGTAAGCAGGTTTGTTTCTGTGCAGGAAGCAACACCTTTCTGCACAAAAGCAATCCTCTGAAGCATTTTCCTCTTTCTATGTGTGCACACATAGAAAGAGGAAACAACCAGGAGAAATAAAGATATTTCTCCTCGTTATTCCTCACCTGGGAAGGCGTAGCAGTTTTGGCGCATTCCCAGGTCAACCACTTATGGTAAATCTGGGAATGCATCAAAATCCATGGATGTTGCGTGGGAAGTCCCACATTCCACCCATGGAATGACTCCCTGGAGCAGAGTAACGCAATGCAACAATTTGTGCTGTGTTGTGTTCCTCTGGATTTATAAAGCCACTATGGGCCACTCACGGTGGCCTTGCGTGGCTTGATAAATCTCATCTCAAGGTTTGCCTCACTTTTGCACCCTGTTGCGTGGTGCAACAGCGACATAAACCTTGATAAATATGGCCCTAAGTCTATTACCTGTGACTATATTCTGTCTGCAATCTATTAAACTTACATTTGTTTGATGCTGTCTATAATCTGAAACTATGGACCCGATTTACAGAGATATTTTTGTCTATAAACGTACCTTTACAGCTAAAAATACCTCCATTGACACCTGCCGGGATTCACAAAAGGATTTCTGGCAGGCACTAATGGATTTATTACGGCACAATTTTCTACTACAAGAATGGAAAAAAAACTGTAATTAATCCCACACAAGGGAAGGCATGTAGGCGTTACAGAGCTTAGTTTTCCTTGTAAGTTTGGGAATGCCCACAAACATATACCTCTGTGGGCGTTCACAAAAACTGATCAAGCTTCCCAATAAAGAAATGGTCAGAAATGTAAGTGCAGGATGAGAAGGGGAATAGACCACCTCCAGTTTTGGTGTTTGTCTAGAGTTAAGGCTTCATCCCTGTAAAAATTTCCCCATGGAAAAAACCCCCCAAATAAATGTGCATTTGTTCAGTGGGATTCAATCTCTTTGTGCTTAAATCTATGCCGTCAGACCCATTTAGGGAGTCACAGGGCAGATGGACAGTACTGAACTTCAACCATGGTTGCTAAGGTCGTTTGCCATTGGTGTGGAGAAGTGTGGCTCAATGGTTAGAGCGGCAGACCCTGATGCAGAGATCTGGCCCGGGACCAGGGTTCAATTCCCGCCTCGGCGGGTCTTGGGCTCAATTTCCTCGGACCTGATAATTCTCGCCTCAGTGCCTATTCTAATCATGGGTCCCACTCTGCAACTCTGGGCAATAGCTTGCTTAATCTCCACAACGGCCCCAACAGCACTGGGATGCCTGGCTTCACCTTGGGGGTGCCCAGGAGTGGACATTTCACAGGGAAAAGCCAGGAAGGGTTCCACAGCGGTATGCGTACAGCGCCGGGACACCCCTTTGGGGGTATAAGTGCGCTTTACAAGTACAAATTTCATTTCATTTCAAATTTCATTGGTGTGCCAGGATCTGTCCTGCTATGGTTCTGCAAACTACTAAACATTTTTCCACACTTAACTCTCAGGGTAGCGATAGCAATCAGTCACAGGCTTCCTAGGGATGTGGTGTGGCAGCAAGAGATCAACCAAAGACACAATAACGTTATGTCAAACCCAGTGCTTATCATGTATGTTGAAATTAAATACTTTGATATCACAGCAGTTCTTAATATCGCACAATTTATTGATATGACGTACTTGGTTGTACTAAACTGTGTTGTAGCAGAGATGTGCTACTCCCTCTCCCACCTTCCCCATAATTGCTCTCCTCCTGTTATTTTCAGGATCCCATTATTACCACTCACAAATCTCGATGGGCTCAGGCAAGATTAGTCTCAGGTGCGGGTTCTTCAAAAAGTTCTAACTGACTTGATGAGCAAGTAGGTTCAGAGGTTTTATTGATCCTTTTGCACATAGTCTCAAGCCTCTGTATTAGGCTCTCCTGTGTGCCCCAATCTCTTGTACCTTGGTGAAGGCTAAATCCCATTGAGTACCTGCTGGATGCTGTTAGTACTCCTGGCTGTGTGATGAACACAGATTTCAGGCCCACCCCCTTAAATTTATTCTTGTTTCATGGGGGAACCACACTGGTGGCCTCACTCACCACAGGGTTTACAGGGCAGTCATAGGAGTTGAGTCTGTGGCAACACCAGACTCTAGCAGTGGTGTCACGTTGCTAGGTTAGGCCTGAGAAGAAACACAGCCATTTTACATGCACATTTTTCTTAAGTTGCCTTGGTTCTCTGAGGGCTTGTGTGTGCTTGCCTCCTGTTAAGAAGTCTCAGGGTCATCAAAGATTTCACCTGCAGCCCCTGAACTCCTCTGCTGGGACTGCTGACCTGCCAAGTCATGCCAATTCCCATTCTGGGCAGGAAAAACAGGTGCTGAAGGTCGATGCTTCAGTTCTTTGCAGCAAAGCCTTCTTTTCTACACAATGACTTTTGACATACATGGCAAGTAGGATTAGTTTCTCTGAATCCACATTGCTTACAATTCCACTTCAAAAGTACACTATCATGACACCTTTAACATTTAGTACAAGGCCTAAACATACATTGTGCAAATATTGTTATTTGATATTCGTCCATGAGGCGACATGGCTATCACAAGAGAATAAACAATATCAGCCTGGCTCAACCCTTAACACGGAAACATGGATGCTGTTATTATAAATACACACGCATTTATGTGTTCAAATCAGAGAAGCACTCTGCTGTGATTGCGAGGTCGCTATTGTCAGAGTATCATCCCAGCTGATTCCTATTTACCCTCTGCAAGGAGGGATGTCAAACTTGTGACCAAGATGGGAACCTGCATAAACTTACCTTCAGATAATGGGGAGATAGCTCATTCAGTAGGGGATTTTTGGCAGAACACCTGCCCTAGGCAACTAGGTTAAGGAGCGCATAGTAGGAGTACACTATACACAATACTTATATGCCAGCATATATACACTGTTATAGCACAATAGTGGAATCGTTTATCCTTTTCACTGTTCTGAAACTGCTAATCAATTTTATTTGGTTCTGTCTATCAATCATTGCAGCGCATATATTCTATACAAGAATCACAATGGTTCAACAAATATTGAAACAACCCTTTGTGTATTTCTTTTGTATCTTTCTGAGTATGCACAAGGTATTAAGCGTAAAGGTTCTAGATCTGTTACCACGATTCCATAGGGAGTCAGGGTTTTCATGATCTGAGGTTGCCCAGACCATTTGTTACCTTACTAGGTTTAGTGGTACTCATGGTGTCACTGTAAGCTAGCAGGACTATAGGCCAACATCTCCTGAGGGGGAAGAATCACTCTGGCACCAACCCAATGTTTATTCTGTCCAACAATCGAACAGTTCCTACTGAAAAAGTGGTACCAACACAACATGATACCGCCAACATCGGTAGATTGGGTTCTTATTTAATAGATCACCTGAGTAGTTCTCTTTTGCACACCCAGAGACCCTTAATCACCTCCCAACCGGAGACATTGATGGTGGTAGGAACTATCCTCCTCAGCTGAGTAGGTAAACCCTATGTATTTGCTGCAGGTTGTTCAAGCTTGAACGTTTCAAAGGATATTCCCATTGTGTTACCCTCTCTGAGTTCCATTTCTTATTATGTCACAAACAAACTTAACATTGCTGAGAACTGCATACATGTGGTCACTCAGAAACTGCAACAACATAGTCTCACACTTTCGGGTGGAGATGTGGTCTTAGTGGTTAAGGCTCAAGAAGCAGATAGGTATTCTATTCATGGGTTACATTCCCAGCAGCAGACAACACAACGAGGCTGTTTCACAACTACACACAAGATGAAGTTCGAAACAACTACACATCATATGAAGAACTAGAAACACCTTTAACATACCAAGAGCACAGACATTGATTTGATGGCGCCCTACCACACACAACAGAGGACTTTAGACTAGGTCCCCTTAGCAATGAGGGGGCAAACTGGTCAGTACTAGCTGGATATACACCACATCCTGATGTCCATAATTTGACAACAGCACAAGTGAGTAGATTAAGTAAACATTTAGTAACAATATACAGATGTTTGACATAGTTTGTTATGGGAGCATTGACATTAAATCCTGTGACGACTGCTCAAGCTGCATAATCACAATTGGCTACACCAGGCATCAGCCACAAACACGAAATGCAGTCATTGGTAAGGTTACAATAAGACGGGAGGAGATTCCATCCTGAATTGCTCAAAAAACATGTCAGCTTGAAACAGTGTTTCCCCATGTGGGAGCCCAGGAAAAACACAGGATTTTAACTAACGGTGGGCGGTAAACTCCACTCCGCCGGTGGAGTTCACAGAGTTTTTTTTCACTCCGCTCTCCGTTTGGAGGACGTAGTTTGCCAAAAACTCCGCCTATGCCACAAAGCGGAGTTTCACCTCCTTCTCCTGGAATCTACTCCTTCAGTGCCCTGACTGCCAGTCATCATGGGCAACCGGAGGCAGGTTAGGTGCGGGCCCGCACGTCTTCTTTTGCTTTCTTTGTGCAGGCTTGTCTGGCAGAGCGGAGGCGGTGGTGCCCGGAAGTGGAGGTCTGACCTCCAAAGGAGAGTGCTTTTTTCAAACACCTGTGACAACAAGATGCACTGTGAATGGGAGAGGGGGGCGCCTGATGGCCGCAGCAGGCCACGGAAGACTCTACAAAAGAATGCACAGGAGAGAGGGGCTCCTGGGACTATGCTCCAGCAAGAGGAGGCCCATGGGGGCCACGAGATAGCTACCCTTTTTCTGAGTGAAGCTCCTAATGAGATCAGGGCAGAGGCCCAGAGGCTGCCCTCTGCTCACCCATGGGAGAATGGGTGGGCACCAGCATCGATACGCAAGGGCATCCCAGGCCTTGATCCAGCAAGAAACTACGCCGAAGCCCTCAGAAGCTGGGCGAGAATTGAGCAGAGCTGAGCCCAGAACAGCACCGACCAATCGAGATCTGTGCCGCAGCCCTCAGGAAGAAGTATGGATCTGATTTGGCAGCCTACCATGTCAATAATCAAGATAAGTTGAGTTGGTATTGAGATGCTAGGAAGTACATAGTTGTCTACAGTGTTTGGATTGCTGGAGTTTTTGGGTTGCGGGACCCAGGCATGTTTGGGCTGCTTGTGTGATTGAGCTGCTTGTGTGTTTGACATCTGGGAGTTGCTGAGATGTTTTTTAAATTTCTGAGGTGCTTGAGTTGCTTAATATAACTGGATAGCAGCAACGAGAGCTCTTACACCACCTACACTGCACATGTCAAAAACAGAACTCTGGAATATACTGCTGCGCGTCTTTCTTGTTAGGGACACCTCATCCAACGTAGGCTTATCTCCATGTCTGCTGTCATTCTTTCTTTATTCACTAGTGGTCTCGATTTGACAATCAAAAAGATCGCCTTTCATGCAGGATTTTACTTTGGCTGTATTGATTTTACTTTTTATTTGCTCTTGGTCTCCATGCAATGATGGATAGTCAAGTTTGTTCTACCGGTTTCAGCACCTGTTATTTTTGTTTAAATGTTTCGCTTTATTATTTGTGCGATTGCTCAGATGTGCGAAGTTGCTTATTTAATTTCTGCCATTTGAAAAACATTCAGCTAGTTCTAGTTTTTGATGAACAGGGCGTTGCATTCTGGGACTTGTGGTTTTGCTTTTAGAACTATTTGTGTTGGTTCAAAAGACCAGCTTGCAAAATGCTTTTGGATAAAAACTGGGGAGTCACTGAAGGTGCCATTCATGACATGGGGCCACTTGGCACACATGTCATCTTAGAAACCGTCTCCTGATGTAAATAATATATTGTGTTTATATTGGGACTGTGCCCATTCATTACTTTCGACCGCTGTGGTTAGACCTCAAAAAAGAATGCCAAAAAAACTGACGAATAAGGTGTGCTTTCAGTGAAATTGACCACTGCTCTTTTGACCTGAAATAGACCCATTAACTTATTTTGCATTGGGAGACTTCGGGGGGAGGTCACAGAGACTTCTGATTCCCAAACGAGAAAGGGTGAGGGCGCGCGCTGGTGGTAAGGTCCCAATATTTCTATTTACATGGCTTGTACTTTTTAGACATGTAGGAAAGAATACTCAAATCTCATACAAGCATTCTATAAAATGGTGTTTTTTTAAAGTTAAAAAAAATATTCTTGAAAAGTATAACTACATCATTCACACTTTGTGCATCATGTGTGTGCGATCGCTTTGAAACTATATAACCGAGGTACACCTAAAGAATGTAAATCTATTATAGGTACACCTTGGTGGATACCCTAATTAACATGGCCTATCTAATGCCATCAGCACCATATGGCAGGGGCGCCTCCAGATCAAGACCCAAATGCTGGTTTAATTGCTCATCCAATATTCTGGCCCCTTGGGGAAGAGGCCTGGGGTGCATCTCCAGTTCTGAAGAGAGCCTCTCATAATCACTGCATTTGGATGACAAAAGCCCTCCTTGGAATGAAGCTCAGACGTAGGAGGTGGCCACTGCCTGGCCCATCTCCAGCTGTACCCGCAGCACGTGCTCTGAGCCGTAGCCGTAGAGGTAGGCGAGTGGAGCAACTCGTCCCACTCGCGAAACTCTGCGGAATTCAGCTGAGTTTTTATGCACTTCCGTGGGATTCCACGTAGTGCAACTCCGCGAGCTCCGCCCACCCTTAATTTTAACTGTATGCTTGCCAGTGGGAATTGCTCCCCCCTTGGAAGACAGCACCACTTGCGGTACAAGTTTTGATGCAGTATATACCAGAGCCCCTGGTACCCCTTCATTAGCTGTTTTGCTCGAAGTGCTTAAACTGATTCAGAATGAGTATGGGGCAGCACCTGCCCTGGATTTGGGGATGAAAGTGATGGCCAATATGCTGCAGTATCTGCCATTATATTAAGTAACATAAAAGGGAAAGCAGCAGTGCTGGCTTTTCGCCAGTGTCTAAGGGATTTGGCTCTGGGACAACAGGCGTGCGAATTACCTAAAAATATCAAGGAGACCCATGCAACATTAGGTAGAGATAATTTGGGAACCAAAGCTGAAAAGGATAACTCTAACCAAACACCTGAGTCTTCTGCAAAAAAGAAGTGGGATAGTAAGAAAAACAAAGACAAAATGCAAATTTTCCACAGTTTTAATGGGAAGAAAATCATGATTTTATTAAAGGTGATGAGTCTATTATTATTCCTCCCTTGTAGAAGCCCGCCCGTCTGATGTTTTGATTTTTATATTTCAGGTCAAAGTTGAGAAGAGTATCTTCGATGGGAAATACAAAGTTTTGGATGTTATTTGTTTCCATTGGAGTATCGAGTTAGATTGAGGAGAAGTTTTGGTTTAATTTGCAGCAAGAATAGAAAGAAGATGGCTGCGTATTCTGACAATATATGCATGTTCTAAAAGTTTCGAGAATTTTGTTGGTGTTCTTATTCTATGTTTCTTGTTGCTGCTGTGTAGGGGGCATAATATATTAAATCATGGGGTGGTTCTCCTCAACAGGAATCCACTGAGAAGCGCTGTAACCTGTGTAACTGTGATAATATTAAACCACCTGACAGGTATCAGGATACTGATACACGTTCATCGTGTTCCTTTCAGGAGCCATCCAAAAAGCCTTCCGAGAGAGGTGGACAGTCAGAGTTCAGATCGGAAGAGTACATGAAACCGAAAAAGGACTCACAATGCTCATCTGACTACATCATTAAACAGAAAGACAAACCTAAAACATCCAGATCTCAATTAAAAAAGAAGAAGGTAGCTGGATTTAAGGTCAAGCATGCCGCGGATATTGAGGACACTGCTTCTGAATGGGGAGTGGTCTCTGACCATGCTCGACAGAGTGGCAGAGGTCATAATAGTTTGCTGGAACCTGATGGATTGATGGGGGCAGCAGGGCTGAGTGACTATATTCAGGTGGAAACACTGGATATGAGGGTAAATGTTCTGCATCGCCTATGGGAGATGCAGCTCCAGATGGAGGGAGACTTACAAAGACCCATTAAAGTTCTCTTTTGGGAGATCCTTTCATTTGGCTATGACATTCTCTTGGCCGGAAAATATTGGCCACCAGAATTCGTCATGGACTGCCGAAATGGACAAACTGTAATTTATCCTGCCCTCTCCAACCTCCTTCCATAAAATGTAAAACATTTATTTGCCAAGAAGTGGGCATTAGCACAAGCTCCGGCATTATACTGCAACAATGTGGGGTAAAATGACAGTTCCTTTATCAGGAAATACCACTGAGGTCAACCCCACAACCTCAAAGACAATACCCCATTAAAAACAAGTTAGGGAAATTCTGCAACAACTTCAATACCAGGGTGTAATAGAAAGTTGCACCTCTTGAGTGAATAATCCTAGTTTTCCATACTGAAACCAGACCATTCATACCATCTAGTATTAGATTACAGAGATTTAAACACAGGTACTCGCACATTTGCAGTAGAAAACGTGCACAGTGAGGCACTTTCGAAGAACACAGTGAGGAAAAAATACACAACCTCACTAGTTATCTCGAATTGATTTTTTTGCCAAAATATAGGACCTGAAAGCAGGTATTTGACCGCATTTAGCATGCTGGGTTCTCAGAGGCAATTCTGTTGACTTCTTCAGGGTATAAGAATAGCCAATGGCTAGTTTCATCTTGAGTAACAGAACTTTCACAACAATTTGATGACCAGGCATTGTCCTATGTTGATGACATATATTTTACGGATGATGACCTTTCCATACAGTTGACAAGAGTAGATCGCATAGTTCTGGGATTTGTTCACATGGGTTACAAATGTAACTTTAAAAAATCAAATATTGCCCACCTCAATGTCCTGTTTCTGAGATACGAGTTGTCAAGTGAAGGCAAAAGTATTGCAAAGCATTTCCTAGAGTAGTGCACATTTTTTTAACCTCTAACTATGTTGAAGAGGTTACAATCCATACTGATATTCTTGCATTTTGGCAGAACCTACATTCCAGATTATGCAGAATGAGTTGAACCATTCTAATACCTGATTTGTCCAGATTGCTCCAGCACATACTGCACCACTGAACATGCAAACATACAATGTTCAGTACAAGCTGACATGCTAGCTTCAAAACACTTACACACACGTGTAAATACAACAAGCCTCGTGATCCGCATAATTGCGAGGGCATCAGGGTACACCTACTTTATATTTAATGATGGAGAACCTGTATCAATTGCATATAAATCGCATTTGTACACCAATGCGTTTTGCACCAACAGAAAAAATACTCACAGCGTACAGACTGCTGTGGTTAGGGAGAGAGCACTGGCGCAGGGATAACAAATTATTGATGTGACCCCGGTGCTGACTTTAGAGGCTGTCGCATGAGCAAGCGTTCCAAATGCAAAAGCATTACATCCACGTTGGATGCAATGGGCTAACTCACTCACCACAACAGATGTAGACTACAGATTTGACTCTACACTACAAACACAAGTCTTATGCAATACGAACATGAACATCCTCTGCCTAACAGTGAGAAAATCCTCCCTTTTTGCCTGATCACCCCCTTTTTTTGCTTGGTATTGGTGGTATCTGATTCTGACTTTGCCCTGGACTGTGTTTACCAGGCCCAGGGCCAGTGCTCTGAATTTAAGGATATGTAATTTAGGTGTAATGATAATTGGTACTGACAGCCTAGCTGTAAGTCCCTAGTATATAATAGGGCATGTAGGCTTAGAGGCCCAGTAGATTTAATGCATCAATTGTTTCTTTTGTCATTTTAAATACTACACTGACCTTAAGGCGGCCTTCACATTAAAATGATATGCAATTTCGACTTTGTATTTAAAGGTGCCTCCGAGGTCTAAAACTACCTTATTCTTACACATATGTCACCCCTAAGGTCTCCCCTAGGTGCCCCAGGGGTAGGGGGCCTTCTGACAATAAGCAGGGAAATTATAAAGATGTTTTTATTAGCCCTGTTGAGGGCAAAACTGCCAGTTCCATTTTCCCCATTGTAGTGAATGGCTCCATAGGCTAACATTGAGATATTGTATTTAAGTATAAATATTGACAGGAGCCACCTAAAAATATACTTCAATGAATTTAATTAACAGTTAAGATAAATCCAACAACTTGTCATTGTGAGATTTATTATAACAGAAAATACATTATTAAACTTGCTTTTCTGTGAGCCAAAATCCGGGCCATTCAGCTGCTCTCTCCAATTGGTGAGCCTCTGCCCAGGCTGGCCAGGTTGCTCTAATGAGGTGTGAAAAGCCCTGCTAGAGAGACAAATAGTTTCCTGTAGGCTGAGAAGTACAATCTGCAGAGAAGATGGCAGGAAGGGGGTGAGGGGTAGCCAAATTGGCCTTGAAAGGGGGAATGCCACTTTAGGACAGCACAGGCTGACCCCCACATCCTGCCACACCTGCCAAACAGGAGCCCCTGTAATTAGATTAGGGAGAGGGTTGGGAGGGGAGTGTTTTGAAAAATTAGCCAACACAGTAGGTTGGGTTTGCCTGATCCAGCTCCTCTGGAGAGACTTTTTCCATTTTGGATTTTGAGAATAGTGCTTTCTGGGACAAGAATATGCCACACTTTGGAGGAAGTGGTCATACACCTGGGTGGCACCCTGCAGTCCATTGGCCAGGGGTCCCCCCAGCTCGATGCCCAGGAACAATGAATAAATCTAGACGAGCTGCATAGCTCCTCAGATCTGCTGCCTGAAACTACAAGGAGAAAAAAGACTGCCCTGCTGGAATCTGGATCAGCATCCAAAGGTCTGCACTCTAAAGAACTGCACCTGCTGCACAACCTGGTACTGCAACCCCAAGGACTTTGCCTTGCTTCAAGAGGGATTAAGGAGTGGACCCCCTGCAAGCCACAGGTTAACAGAGACCACCTGTATCATCTCCACCACAAGTCCCCATCCTGGAATGTGTTATGTTATATCTATTTAGTAAAGCGCAGCAAATTTCCCCCAAAGGTGTATCTCAGCGCTCAGCCTCAACATGAAACAAGCCTAGTAATTTACAACAGCCAGGTTTTTAAAAACTTTCTAAATTGAGCAAAATCTGAACAGCCACGAAGATAGCCTGGAAGCAGATTCCACATCATTGGAGCAGTGAAGGATAAGACTCTGCCCACAGATCTTGAGACTTTTCAATGGATCTTGATGTGCCGGAGGGACAGCAGTAGCAATGTTTGTCCAGATGCAAAGGAAATCTGCCAAACAAGGCTTTATGGGTAAGACTACAGATCTATGTTATATTATTTTAATTTATAATGTGCTAGAATCACCCTGAGGGGTATCTCGGCACAACCAAGAAACAAGGCAGCATTGGCAGCTAGATCAGAACAAAATTGTCTTAAGTGCTTTCCTGAAACAAAGGTGATCCAAGCAGATTCAAATATGATGTGGCACTTTGGTCCAGTAATAAAGAGCCAGATAGGAAAAAGACCTGCTACCTGAAGGGGCCTTTTTGACGTGAGGGATGATTACCAAGGCCTTATCACTCGATCTCAGGAGTCACGGTGGGCGATAGTGTCTAAGCTTCGTTGCTAAGTAACAAGGGCCAATTCCAGTTAGGGCTTTATGTGTAAGGCAACACATTTTAAAAATAATTCTCTTCCGAACCGGAAGCCAATGCAAGGTATGTAGAAGGGGAGGGGAAGCAGCCCCTGCTTGCAAATTGCAAATGAGGCGTGCAGTGGTATTTTGTTCCACTTGTAATTTTGATAATAATGTCTCATTTGCAGAAGCAGACAAAATGTTGCAATAATCCAAATGGCTAATCAGAAGAGCCTGATGACCGTTTTCCTTGCTGTGAGTGGAAGGAAAGGGAAGGCTCTTTGCAGTAAGAGCATGATTTGGAAACAGGAGCCTGATGTTCACATCACCTGCTCGTTCATAGTAAGAGTTTGGCAAGGCAGACTCCCAAATTCTTAACCACCCGCTTCGGTGTGGGTGCAATACCGAGTTCCGTAGGCCACCAATCAGCAGTCCACAGTTGTTGGGCTTTGCCAAACAGCATAATATCTATTTTTTTCGCATTCAACTTGAGACAATTTTCTGTCATCTAGGTAGCAATTCCTGTCATCCCAGCTAAAAAGCTGTGTCTTGCTTTGGCTAAATCTTTATCAAAGGAGATTTTAAGCTGTGTGTCATCTGCATACGATAATATTTCGAAGACAAAGGATCTTACGATCTTGGTGAGTGGTGCAACATATATGTTGAAAAGTAGAGGGTTAAGGCAGGAGCCCTGGGGCACCCCTTTATCCAGCATCATAATTCGAGAATTAAAAGAGCCTAAAGTGACAGTTTTTGTTCTCTTGGACAGGAAATCGCCAAGCCAATTAAACACTGTCCCATGAGTGCCAATCTCTATAAAGTAACTTGGGATGAGGCACCATATCAAACTCTGCAGACAAGTCAAGCAGCACTAGCATAGATGGTATATTGGCATTTAGGGAAGCTCTAATATGCTTGGTGACCACTACCAAGGCTTTGTCAGTGCTATGTAACAGTCTAAATCCCGATTGTGGTGGGTCCAAGATGTTGTTAACCTCACGGTACTTTCAGAGTTGTTTGTTTATTAATCCTTCCAGGAACTTACCCAATAAAGGGAGCAACGCAATTTGACAATAGTTGGAGCGGTTGGAAGGTGCTAGATTAGCTTTTTTGGATTGGTCTAATCTGGGCCGCCTTCCATGTAGCTGGAATTTTTCCAGTATTAACCGAAAGATTGAATAACGAGTTAATGACAGGAGCCAACTGACTGGAGAGAGCAGCGGAAATCTTAGAAGGACAAATATCTAAAGGAGATCCTGATTTGGCTGAAGCAAGCGCCAACTGAAACTCCTCCAAAGAGAATTCCTTGAACTTTCACAGGTTTGGAACCCCAATGGGTGGGGGAATAAGGAAAACTTGGTCTCCTCAGGGTGGTAGAGAAAGTTCTGATAGATTGTATTTACTTTTTCTTTAAAGTCATTAGGCAGAGAATCACAAAGAACCTGAGACACTTGAATGTTTAGAGTGCACGCTTTAGGAATTACAAAGTAATTTAGAACTCTAAATAATGTTTTAGATGAGTTTTTAGCCTGGGAGATTTGATCAGAGATGTATGTTTTCCGAGTAGACTTTATGTTGTGATGGTAACACGTTAAAGCTGCTCAATACACATCCGTATCAACGGAATTTTTTGAGTGCCGCCACTGTCTTTCTAATATTTTACATGATGCCATCTCCATTCTAAGGGCTAGTGTATACCAGGGTGCATGGGTTCCATGTGTGGGATTAGGATCCCGTTGGAGAGGGGCAATCTTATCAAAAGCTCTATTTAAAGCAATGTGATATTCTAAAACCGCTTGTTGCACATCTGAAGTACCTTTTTTGCCGGAGTGATTAAATACCTTAGCAAAGGATTCAGGGTGATTTTCCACCAATGTCTAAATGGATTTTTAACTACTTTAGATGTTTTATGCGTCTCCATTGTCATAGGAATCCTAAAACTGATCAAGGAGTGGTTCGTCCAAAGTAAAGGTTGTGGTTGTTCACAGGCCCAGAGAATTAGCGTTAGTGAAAATTAGATCTAATGTGTGCCCTGGGACATGCGTAGGCCCGTTAACTCTTTGATGCAGTCCGAGAGTGGCTAAGTCTGTGATAAGTTGATTTGCTTCCTCATTATCAGAATCTTCTGCATGGTAATTAAAGTCACCTAATAAAAGAAACTGTTTCTGTTGCCAGGACATGGGGAGCTATATATTCAATTATGTGCTGGGTAAACTCCTTTTTAGACCCTGGTGGTCGATATATTAAGGCACACTTCCAGTGGTCCTTGGAAGAAAGTTCAAGTTTAAATATGCATATCTCTGCCACGTGTACTGGATCAGAGTCTATAATAGGCAGTTTACTCATGTTTTTAAAAATAATAACAATTCCTCCCCCTATTCTGCCCTCATTGTCCAATCTAAACGTGGAATAATTTACTGGGAGAGCCATCATAATAGCTGAGGAGGAAGCTGGGCTCAACTAGGTTTAAGTAAGGAAATCCACTTCCGGAAGCTTTGAAGAGAGCAAGTCCCAAAGTTCAATTATATGTTTTGATAATGACCTGACATTTACGGAAAATATCCTCTAACCCCTGGGAGTGGAAAATTCGGTTGAAGAAAGGGGGGGGCATTGGTAATTACAAGGGGTATCTCTAATCCTAGTGTGTTTACTCAAATCTTTTAACATTTCTTATGCGCATTGAAATCTACAGTGTAAACAAGCTACCATGCCTTCTAATGCAGTTGGGAAGGACCTGTTACAGGACGTGTCAAAGGGGACATAGGCTCTGTGGAAGTAATTAATTTTATGTAAAGCAGCCTAAGAGTAGGTAATTCTAGTGAGATACCATGAGTCTGAAGTGGAACAGGCAGGGTTTCAGCTGCTGGCAACGACTATCTGGGCAGCCTATTGGACTTTTAAGGATTTGACTAGGTGCATTGTGGGAATAGTAGTCCAGACATCCAAAGGACCATCTAGGAGATTCCAGACTCTTGGATTGTGTTTTGGACACGTTGAACCCTCAAGAGGAACTTCAGGAAGAAGTTCCAGAAGTTTGGAGCAACTTTTGTAAAAAGCTCCATAAGATGACCGACTCAATGTCGAGAGCAAGCCTGCTACCTCCAACTGTGACCAGGCCTGGATTTGAGGTTCACCCCACTGCAGATTCAGAGCTCAAGACTTCCAGGATTTGACAGGGGCCTCGTGGAGAAGCAATCCAACGACGTTGAATCAAAATCAGCCTGCTGGAGAGGACTGCTTGACGTTGAAAGAAAAAGTCTGAAGGTAAAATATTGACAGACATCTCACGCTTAGTGTATCCGACCAGGGATCCATTGCAGTTGGCCTCAAACTATGACTTTGTCCCAGTAAAGCATGACCAGATTACCCAAAGTGCACTATATGTTTTTAAGCACTAGAAAGGGTTTATTCTTTAAAAATTTGTATCTCCAGTTCTCTACGTTGGATTTTTGTTGTTTTGGTGTTCATTTGTGCATACAAATGTATCTATTTTTTAAGTGTGGGTGGTGACCTCTGCTCTGCCAGTGGAGTTTGCAGAGTTTTGTCAACTCCGTGCTCCGCTGGGAGTGCAGAGTTCGCCATAAAACTCTGACTCCGCCACATAGCGGAGTTCACCGCCCACACCTGTCAACAGCCAGGCCCAGGCAAACAGCAATTGTTTAGATTCATGGAAACACCTTTCCAGACAGCACAAATCGATGTTAAATGGATATCCAATAAATACAATAAATACCAAAACTTCTACCTTAACTGTATTTCCTGTTAATTGGAAATAGAAAGCGCTGCTTTCGAAAGGCGCGGGAGGCAGTGCGTCATTCGTAAAATCTGTTTCAGTTAGCGCCGAAAGCGCACCCTTGGACCAGCTCAGGCCAGGAATGAAATTGATTATTGAGGATTCAGGTGTGACATGAGTTCATGTGCAGGACTTCAGTAAGGTGAAGGCGTGTCACTTTTAAAGCCAGGATCTTAATTTGGTGCAACCTCAGGGTCAAAGAGCAGAGGGGGCAATGAAAGGCAAAGATGATGTTCCATAGAAGTCCTCAGTAGACAAGGAAATGGTTGGACCCATTCATGGTCACCCTGGGTGCAGCATTTGAGAAGGTGGTCTACATGGTCACCATGAGCTATGATTAGCAAGGAGCCCTATCCTTAAGGGCCTATCTAGTGACATATTGACACCTATTATTTTATCAGCTTCTTCATACAATCGACAACGACATGTGTCACTAGATACCAAATTGTCACATTGTCTGTGGCATTTGGCAGAGTCTGAAAACTGTTCTTGCATATGCACCTTTGCATTAAGGCCCCTTTTAGAATATTCTCCATAATATTCAAAGCACAACAGCAATACAATCTCTTCCATGATTCCTACTTCAGTGATGTTGCAGGGGTTAACACATAATAAACACCGGCTGTGCACTTCATGTATGAACCCAAGCCACAATCAAAAGTGTGAAAGGAAGAGAAGTGTAATGAGACACTCAACCACAAGCCAGCGACACCCAGACTGGGCAAGAAGGATCCGGGAACTAGACAAGTCACCAGGAGGAATCCAGGAGGCAGAGAGAGCTGCAGGCAGTGCTCGGGTCTTACTGGCAGACTGATAAAGACAGCGCACTCCTTACATGGAGGTATTGTCCCGACCCCCAGTACTGGGCTGGCCATCCTGCACGTGGAATAGGCTGTGGGGCCAGCCTTCTGAGAGGTCTTGTGTGTGTTGCGACTGGCTCAGAGAGCCTGTACACTGACATGACCCCTCCCACCTACAAGGAAGGAACTCATCGTCTTCTGGGTCAAGAGTCCCAGGCAGGGGATCTTGAACAGATCCCTACGAGCACCACAGAACAGCACCTAACTGTTGCAGGACCCCTCCACCAGAGTGACCTGACCTCTGCACTGACAGACATGGCAGGGGCTCCCCCCACATACCCACCCCATGGGCCAGGTCTGGCCCAGATCAGAATCGGGATGGATAAAAATAAAATCAGATGCAGCGGACCAGAGTCGGCAAGGGCAGCTTGAACTTTACCATAGCAGGCAGGCCAGGGGAAGCATTTGTTCGAGATCGGGTGAGGTGGGGCAGACTGACCTGAAGATGGCATGAGATACAGTGTTGCTCAGTCTTTATGTTATTCTGATTTTTTTATGCCATGCTTAAATTAATAGTTATTGCATGGCTCACCACACATTAAGGATATTGGGAACTGAAAGTCATAATGGTGGTGGGGAGGAGCGGGCGGAATTTCACAGTTTTTTTCCAACTCCGAGGAATTCCAGGTAGTGCAACTCTGCGAGCTCCACCCACCCTTACTATCTTTATAAATTGGTTGTGGATTTTTATTGTGTGTTGTGTCTTACTTATTTAATGTATTGCTGTTTTAAATGCTTTACACACCTGCCTGCTCATTGCCAGTAACCAAGGGTTGAGCAAGGGAATAATTTATCGAGACCTTGTCTGAACCTTTTATTGTGATTGTGGCCTTAATACTAGTGGTAAGTCACTACTGATCACTACTAATAAACCACTTTCCAACACTAAAAAAATAATGCCTACAGATCATTATAATTATATTATATATACTTATGGTTCTGCCCAGCCTGCCGTAGGGACAATGCACCAATATTCAGCAGCGTGCTCTGCAGTAACAGGGCACATACAGAATAGAGAATTCCATCCTGAAAAGACCTACACACAGTCACTCAGTGACTGCATGACCCAACTGGCTGAACACAGGGCTCAAATTCTGGCACTGAAAAATATAGATCCAGGATACCCCACACTGATAGTGTGTGATTAGTAGTACTGTGTTCAGTCTTAAAATGAGTATCTACACTACTGGAGCCAGAATGGATTGAAAAGGGTGCACAATAAAGCACACGATTCCTTGGGAACAAGTGGCTAAGCTGAAAGAGGGCTTGCCATGGACTCATGTAATACATACCTTGAGTCACCAACATATCGGCATACACATTGCAGGGAATTCAATGACTTATAAAGCTGCTAAAGCAACAATGCAAACTGCTAAAGTCACTGAAATTACTCGTTCAAGTATGAGCAACGCTGTATGCAATGACATCCACCTGCCAAAAGACTTTACACTCAAGTACTCTTACTCTTACAAGTTAAATGCGCAAAATGTACCATTTGCTCACATTCCTGGAGTGGAGGATAGATAAATACCAAATCCAGACTGCAGATTAGGTTTAATTCTAGCTGCACATGCAGGTCTTGCATCTGCACACGCAGGGTTGGCTGCTACAATTTCATTATTGCAGCAACTCTATTGGTGGCCAGGTCTTTATAAACAGACCAAGGACTTTGTCCTTAAATGCAACACCTGCCAGCAAATGTAGGGCTTCACCGTGGCACGTCCACCACAGACACCTCTACTGATTTCAAACGAGCCTCTAACTTGTGTTTATCTGGACCATTGTCATTAGAAGGGGCATACAAGTATATCTTGGTTGCAGTGGATTTCAGCTCTCAATTCCTATGAATATGGCCACAGCAGTCAGCTGACGCCCAAACTATTATAAAGGATCTACTAGTCTTTATCGGGACATATGCAGTTGGCACAATACATTCTGACCAAGGTCCGACAGTCACCTCCAGGCTTAGAAAAATGACATGGGAAGTTTGGTTGTGACCCTGTGGCATTCTTCCCCATACCATCCCAAGGGAAATTTGGTCACGGAGAGAACAAAATAGGACTTAAAGCAGTCCTTAAAAGCTAGGGTACTAGGCTCAATATGACTAGAAAATCCCTGGGTGGTTGGACTCTCTATGAGATCCTTTTTGGGGTTAATATGTGGGTCCCAGACCTCGACATTCCCAGCATAGTGGCCACTGAAACACCATTTGACAAAAATTTGCATCTGGCTGTTTTATAGGAGCTGAACAGCTTCTGGGACGAATAAAGCAACGTCCAAGTAAAATGCACTGCCACTGGTGAAGTGAAGCAAGTCCCAGCAGCTCTTGGCTCTAACCTGAAGATTGGGGATATGGTCAGGGAGAAAATTGTGGACAAGAAAGAATTTGGGCCATCATTTAGAGTGCCTGTACCTGTCCTGGCAGTCGAGGGTGGTACGCAGTCAAAATATCGATTTTTTTATATCGACCTACACTAATATCGAGTTTTTAATATCGTAGGGACAGAATATCGATGTCAAGAATATTGGTGACCAGAATATCGACCTTAAGGTAAGTAATATCGTTTTTTTAATATCGAAGTAAGTAATATCGAAGTAAGTAATATCGAAGTAAGTAATATCATTAGCAAAAATATCGTTGTTAATAATATCGACATTTAATTTAGTGTTATGTATTTTAGTATGTATTTTATATGTATGTTTAACATTTTTTGTAATGTATTTTTATTATTTTTAAATATATGTACTAAATTTTTAGAAATTAGTAATTTTTTTAAAGTAAATTTTGCGTTTTAGTATCAGAGAGGGTTGTGGGTTTATAGGGGAATAGGGTGGGAAGTAATTTAATTATAATTAATTAATTAATTAATATGTTTTTTTATTGTTATTGATTATTAATTTATTGTTAATTAATCATTAATTGGTAATTAATTTTTTTAATTGATTAATTTATCTTTATATTAATTATAATTATTTGTTCTATTTATTGTTATTGTTAATTAATTTATTGTTAATTAATTATTAGTTGGTAATTAATTTTTAATAATTGATTAATTGGCAATTAAATTAATTATGTTAATTTTTATGTGTAGCGGGTTGTGGGTTTATAGGGGAATAGGGTGGGAAGTAATTTAATTATAATTAATAATTATTTATTTATTGGTATTGATAATTAATTTATTGTTAATTAATTATTAATTGGTAATTAACTTTTATTAATTGATTAATTTATCATTATATTAATTATAATTAGTTTTGTTATTGTTATTGTTAATTAATTTATTGTTAATTTATTATTAATTGGTAATTAATTTTTATTAATTGATTAATTGATAATTAAATTAATTGTGTTCTTTTAATGTGTAGCCGGTTGTGTGTTTATGGGGGAATAGGGTGGGAAGTAATTTAATGTTATTTAAGTAAATATTAATTTAATTTTGTTGGTATTTAGTATTAATTTTTTAGTTCATTAATTATTAATATGTTATTTATTTTACAAAAATTATTTAATTAATAAGTATGTTAATTTAACCCCTACGCTATCCAACACTTTCCCTACTGTTGCACTCACTGGAGTGGGAATAGTAATTTTTACCCCTACGCTATCCAACACTTAACCTACTGTTGCACTCACTGGAGTGGGAATAGTAATTTTTACCCCTACGCTATCCAACACTTTCCCTACTGTTGCACTCCATGGAGTGGGAACAGTAATTTTTACCTCTACGCTTTCCAACACTTTCCCTACTGTTGCACTCCTGGAGTGGGAATAGTAACTTTTACCCCTACGCTATCCAACACTTTCCCTACTGTTGCACTCACTGGAGTGGGAATAGTAATTTTTACCCCTACGCTATCCAACACTTTCCCTACTGTTGCACTCCTGGAGTGGGAATAGTAATTTTAACCCCTACGCTATCCAACACTTTCCCTACTGTTGCACTCACTGGAGTGGGTATAGTAATTTTTACCCCTACGCTATCCAACACTTTCCCTACTGTTGCACTCAGTGGAGTGGGAATAGTAATTTTAACACCTACGCTATCCAACACTTTCCCTACTGTTGCACTCACTGGAGTGGGAATAGTAATTTTTACCCCTACGGTATCCAACACTTTCCCTACTATTGCACTCCCTGGAGTGGGAATAGTAATTTTTACCCCTACGCTATCCAACAGTTTTCCTACTTTTGCACTCCATGGAGTAGGAATAGTAATTTTAACCCCTACGCTATCCAACATTTTCCCTACTGTTGCACTGTTTGGAGTTATAATAGTAATTTTATTACCTCCGCTATCTAATATTTTTGTATTATTTTAGTTAATGTAGTATATAATAAATTTTTAAAAGATTAAAAATAATTTAAAAAAATGTAATTTGTTATATATATTTATTTAATTTTTATTTATATTATTGTTTTAGGTGTATAGATGTATTCATAATTGATATGATATTTTTTAAATTATAAGTTATTAAAATAATTATAAAAAATTATTAGTAAGTAAGTATATATATTATACATTATATGTATATGTTTAATTTATTTTTACATTACATATATATTACTTATAATTTTTAAACATTTTAAAATATTTTTAACTATGTTTATTTTAATTATATGTATTATTTACTTTATTTTACATTATTTTTTTAACTTAAATAAAAACGATATTTTTGACATCGATATTTTTTTTCCGATATTTTTGTACTTACCATAATGTAGATAGGATGTCGATATTTTTGACATCAATATTTTTTTTCCGATATTTTTGTACTTACCATAATGTAGATAGGATGTCGATATTCTTGACTTCGATATTCTTGCGTCGATATTTCTGTAGGTCGATATTCTGACCTTCGATATTTTGTCAGTGATTTGTCGAGGGTACCAGAACAGTACTTCTTTTGCCTCTTGCCGGCTGCAGAAACAAGAGAATTGTCTCCATTGATCTGATCAAGCCACACTATGTGGCCGATTCTCAACAGTAGGCTAAGTGGGCTCCTGAGTAGTTGCCTGCCTCCTCTCACAATTATACAGGAAGTCCCAATTAAAGCTTTAATTCCTGATAAAGCCTCCTCTCCCCAGCAGGAGATGTCAGCAACCAACAATGAAGTATCCCTTCTACTAGTTACTACAACAACTACTATACAATCAACTTGTACAGAAACACAGATTTCAATTTGGAATCCTGTCATGAAGGCTTTTTCCATAAATGTACCACAAATCGAGTCATCTCCCAGTTCTAAAAAAACCTGCAAAGCTGCCAAAAATAGATCAGCTTGCCTCTGGCTACTTCATCGACTTTGATGACCTTGCCTCAGATTCATCTGATCCACCAGCATCTCCACCTCTATCGTTTCAGATGAGACTGCGTAATCTCTATCTTTGGCTGAAAAAGACATACTTTGTTCCTCCATGGCTACTCCTTTGGATTACAATTGCGTTAATTTTCCTGGTCTTTTGGATTGGTTTTGTGACAGTCTTTTTGTTGCTCTTGAACGGACACTATCTCACAGAACACTCAGCTGCATAACTGGTGAACTTGGTTTTAAAACCATATTCATCATCACACTAAGCACGAAGAGACCATTCCCTGGTGAACATGTCAGCTGTTCCAGTTCCTGATGGAACTGTTTGGGATAGGGTATCGTAGGATGTGTATGGTCCTACAGAACTTTTACAAATTCCATATTTGTTTAAATTATCATTGAATGACATCATCACCCCTAGTACCGTCTCTGATGATTGGATTATTGATGCAGTGCATGAAATACTAGGAGATCTTGAACATTCTACTGTTTTCTTAAGTCTGATGAACTATAGGAAAGCACATCTAACTATGATGAAATGTTTTGTTTCCAACATTATGGTCATTATTTCTTGCATAAAGCAAGTACTCAACGTGCTGTATTTAATTGCACACAATGGCAACATTGTCCTACACCACCACGGAGACGTTCCATAACATTTGCATAGAAGTTTGCTTATTTTTATGGTTATGATACATTGGAACCTGTGTCTTATTATTATAGGCTTGCAACATCAACTGCAAAGGAAAATATGCTAACAAATACCAAACTGATATACTCTGCTTCTTTTCTTTCCCAGCTGTCCACACAAGGGTTTGACTTTTGGAGGCACACTATTGATGGTAAATAAATTTAGGGGACAAAGGATTGGCAGGTTCAGGAGAACGAGGCTTTGTTTAGAGCATGCCTTATACCACAACAGATGATTTTCTTGAACAATACTGTGCAACAAACATCATGTCTTGGTTTAGCTAAAATCTAGGACACACCACGCAGTCCCACATTTGCAGGTTCTGAAAACTGGCAGCAGTTTACAAAATACAAGGAGGAAACACTAGACACCATTCTATGCAATGGCATGTACAATTCATCAGACACCAATTGGAGGGGATGGTTAGTTTGTCCGTTAGCCACTAACTGATGTTAAGCACGGTTCCTGGGTAACACCAAGGGTTTCAAGATCAGCAGGCCTGACCTGCTTTACATGCAGACAGGACACTCGGGTGGCGACAACATACAGTGTTGGGAAGTTGTGCTTTAATTGGCTAAAAAACGCAAAATTGTCCCAGGTGAAACAACACTTATCCCTTCTTTCTGATCACCTGGAACTACTGTACTTCATGTTAGGTCCTTGAAAGCCATGCCAAAAATGCTTCTTGCATGCAATATACAATGAAAGATGGAAAGTTTCTCAGCAGGAAGTTACTGAGAGACTGTGCAAGATTGCCAGGGCTAATTTAGAAAAAGCTCTAGCAGTGGTTGACAATGGTATGACAACCTTGTCCTCTAGAATGTACTCCCTGTGACATTATACAACATGATATGTCACACAACATGGACAGTCGCAGCTTAGGTCGATCATACTGTTGAGTTGGACACTCCAGACACTACGTTATGGCCACGTACCATGGCGATATATAAATGCCACAAGCCAGTTTTCACTATCCCACCATACGAAACAGCAAATATTCATGGCACGCAAAGATGCGGCATACACTATGTTACACATAGATAGGTTAGAGAAATTACTTTTCACTGCTTCTGAAATGCCCTCCGTGTATTGGATAAACCATGGGTTTATTACTCTGCCAATTTCGACATTCCATTTCCTGTACTGTCTACAATACTATAAAGTGGGCATATATGAAGAATTAGGGGAAGAGTATATATGTGAGTATTCAGAATTACCTTTTAAATTCTGTTGTCGGAATAAGAAAACTGAAGTTTCTCTCAGTGGTTCTGGCTGCAAGAATGCTTTCAGTGGTTCCTTAGTGTGCAAGGAGGTTTTGCTCTACGGGGCTTGTAACACATCCGTGGCAAACTTATCTTGCTACTTGAAAGGTTCCCCAGCTGCCATGGTTCGTCCAGCTTTCAGATTGCTCTCTAATGGGAGTTATTTGTTGTTGAGCAATCAAGGTTGCTACAGTATGAGATCGGGCATATCCTAACTTGTCACAGTTTCTTCTGTTGTGACTTGTTGTACATAAGTACTGTTTCCACATGCCAGTACAGTTAGGGAGGTGATGCTTGGGCTTTCGATAAAACGTTTGAACGTGCACATTGATGCCTTGAGCAGACTGAAATCCTTACTGTTTCAGAAAGATGTGGCTGTAACATCTGCAAAGGAAACGTTTGATCGTCAGGTTGCAAGGTCCTCTTTGGAGATACTGTCGCTACTCCGCACTAATTTCCCTCAACATTTTGGAGAATTGGTGCACTGCATTTTTAACATGTCCCATACTGCGGGGCTACCACATTTTTCCAGAAGCTTAGGCTCTGGTTTGGTTAGTACCTTCCAGACAGTCTTCAGAGTCATTCCATCATTCATTCACTCTGTACTCAGAAGCATCGTTGGGGGCCTTCTGATGGTCCTGCTCCTGATTATCGGGACTGTTTTTTTATTTTTTCTTCTCTGCAATGGATGTACCATTTCAAGATCAAAGGGAACTGGCACTACCACATGTGCTCCTGTGCCATGAATGCATGGTACAATGTTTTGGTGCACCCTTGCTTCAGGAACTAAATGAGCATTGTTTTTTGTTCTTTCGGCATGTGTGGCTTCACTGCGTGCAACTTGTATTCCACTGCCTGCTGTGCACTTTTAAGTGTGCCTTGGACTTGTGTCTAGGAATGCAATCAGTTCATCCTCTGGACATGGAAGCACTGGTGGACCCCTTAAAGAGCCATTTGTATTGGTGTCCCTTGCGTTTGCCGATGCTTCGGAATGCATTCTATGAGCCTTCCTGGGATGCTTCTGCTTCTGGTGAATTGGGTCCTGTCTCTGGTTCTGCGGACTCCCCTCTGGCTGTGGTTACTCCTCAGCGAATGCTGTGGGGGTAGGATGGGAACACTTTTGCTCCATAAACCTGCTCCGAGGTGTGTGTCTGGGATCATCATCTGTGGTTGCTGGGAACTGAAATGGTTCTCTACCTCTCAGAACGCATAAACAATTGGAAGTTTTGATTAGTGGGAACTTTTAATTCTGCCTGTTTTTAACATCTTAAATTCCTTTTAAATTTGGTTTTTATTTGCTTTTATATTTTTAATGATGGCTTTCTGCATGCTTCGGTTTCAAACTGTATAATTGCCTTGTTAATAATTTTAGTGTTTTTGTATGGATATATATTCTGTAGTGTTGCTTTGGATTGCTTTCTTAATACTAGATAGCTTTAGTTGACTCACGTCCGAGGAGTGGGCATTACGTTGATAGGTTAGACCCAGGAAGAAACACTGCCATTTTACACGTACATGTTTGTTAAGTTGCCTTCTATTCTATATGATGACTTTGACACACATTTGCTTGTGTGACAGTGCAGGATTAGTTTCTCTGAATCCACATTGCTTACAATTCCATTACGTAAACACACAACACCTTGAACATTTAGTACAAGGCCTAAACATACATTGTGCAAATGTTGTTATTTGTTATTCGTCCATGAGGCGACATGGCTATCACAAGAGAATAAACAATGTCAGCCTGGCTCAAGTCTTGACACGGAAGCATGGATACTGTTATTATAAATATACATGCATTTCTATGTTCAAATGAGAGGAGCACTCTGCTGTTATTGTGAGGCCGCTGTTGTTGGAGTATCAGCCCAGCTGATTCCTGTTTACCCTCTGCAAGGAGGGATGTTCAACTTGTGACCAAGACGGGGACCTGCATACATTTACCTTCAGGTAATGGTGAGCTAGAACTTCCAGTAGGGGATTCTTGGCAGAATATCCACCCTAGGCAACTAAGTTAAGCAGCGCTTAGTAGGAATACACTGTACACAGTACTTATATGCCAGAGTATATACACTGCTTTAGCACAATGGTGGAATTGTTTATCCTTTTCACTGTTCTTGTACTGGTAATCACTTTTATCTGCTTCTGTCTATTAATCATTGCAGCGCATGTATTCTATACAAGAATTACAATGGTTCAATAAATATTGAAACACCCCTTTGTGTATTTCCTGTGTATCTTTCTGAGTATGCACGAGTGACTGAGCGAAAAGGTTCTAGCTCTGTTACCACGATTCCTTGGGTAGTCAGGGTTGTCATGTTCTGGGGTTGCCCAGACCATTTGTTATCTTAATAGGTTTAGTGGTACTCATGGTGGCACTGGGAGCCAGCAGGAATATAGGCCAACATGTCCTGAGGGGGGCATATAATCAGTCTGGCACCATCCCAAACTTTATGTTGTCCAACAAATGAACAGTTCCTACTGAAAAAGTGGAAACCATAAGAAAGTGGTGGCCTTCCTGAACTGCTGTAGCCAGACATTAAGGAATGGCAGTTGCAGACTTCAGGAAAAGTTCCTCAAGGTTATATCTTTGTGGGTGGTTACAGCCACCGTGCAGATCAGGGTTCTTTGGTTCAGCAGTGGCATAGTTATCCTTTCCTCAGTGGCAGCACCCATATTTTTAGTCTACAGTGGACTTCTGGATTTTACAGGAACGTATGCTCTGATTCAATCTATGTATGTTGATTCATGAACAGCTCCAAGAGTATTCTGATTCGTGAACAGCACCAAAAGACTTGGGGACCCTAGGGCATGATGGGCCACTCCTGGACTTCTCTTTTAGGTTGTCAGCTTTCTGTGGGTCTCTTCATGCTGTGAACACACTGGGTTTCTCCTCCTGAACAGTACTTCATCCTGGAGGTCTAGACACACTAAGTCCTCCCTTATGGTGACACATAGGCTTCTAGGCTCTTTGGGCAGACCTTGTTCTCCACCAGAAGAAAAGGTTGACTTCTGGCGATGTTTCCTCACCCCTGGTAGACTGGCTGTCAGGCAGACACTAGCCCTGGTTTCACAGCACCTCTTTGAGTACCCTGTGGAGCACCCCTTCCTTGTCTGTGTGGGAAAATGGTTTATTACTTGAGGTGGATGGTAAACAAGTAATAAAGTCACTAACTCATTAGGTCCAGTCACAGGTAGCTGGGCACACAACAGACAGGCTTAACTAACAGAAAATGTGTAAATCATTTAGAAGTACCAAAACAGTTAAAAAGTAAAAAACATAACACAATAATGACCACACTTCAATGTATAAAATGAGCGCAGCTATCCTTAGACAATTATGTGAACATCACAGAGAGGGGCTTTGGCTCCACCCTTATGTTGGGAGCCAGGAGTACATGTTGCCCTCCACACGGCTGTTATCATTTTTTTTATTTATCCAGGTGCCTGAGCATGTCATCTTTCAAAATGAGAACGCTAACTTTGAATTCTTCCACTTGTTGATACTGTGTTTTGCTTGTCTCTATAGAACCCTGTATGTTTTCAGTAACAGCTCCTCTTTAGCATCTCTCCCTCACAATGTAAACAGAACTGAAGCCTGCTGCGTGCATGCCAGGTTTTGAGATCAGGCTGGAGTTTAGCTCTCAGAGTGATGTCACGCCCTGCCATTCTTCTCCTTCCTGGTCCCTTGCCAGTGCTTCAGAGCTGCATAGCTGGGATCCCAAAGCCCTCAATTCTGACCCAGTACTTAGCAAACAATGAAACTGTCCTGTTGCTGTTTCTCCTTATGTAGTGGAACAAACTTCACTGGGTTCTCTTCTTCCAGCCAAGAATTGAGGGGAAAAGTGAGCTCATGGCAGTGGGTGATGGGAGACTATCTTCTCCTTTTGGTGAGAGGACCTTACCTGCTTGTGGTTCCTGTTCTATCGGAAGCACAGATTCTCAGACTGAGAAAAAAGCATACCGGGGAAAAAGCTCACACATTAGCAAATAAAGTGAGTGAGTACATGGGTTAGGAGTCTTCCAGATATTCTCTCCGCAGCCTCTCATGAAGGTTCTGTCAATACCTGCTTGCCACTTCCAGCCACCCCAAAAGTCAGTCTTCCACTAAAGTAATGCTAATAAATCACATGGTTTTTTTTGGGGAGTTTTATATAGCACAAACTTGACCCGAAGGTATCAGGTATCAATGCGCTTTACATGAGCACCAGTTACGTACACAAGGACACATTCATTTTTTTTGTTAGGCATGGGGTGATTAAGTGATTTGCCCAGAATCACAGGATGTTGAGCGTCAAACCTGGTTCCCCAGATTTGAGATCGACCGCCCTAGCCCGTTAGGCCACATCCTCTCCTCAACTGTGTGTTGCACACAGTACCTCACTAATGAGATGGACAGTGACCCAAGCCACACCTAACACTTCATGCATTGATTTACACAGAAGCACCTTGGAACCAAGTCAGACCTAGAGATAGAAGAACGCGCATTAGTGCCTTAAGCTGGTGTCCTTTCATCCCGGATCTGGAACAGGGTTGATTGGCCTATACGGCAGTCAGGCAGTGCACGAAAGGCTGGTGTCACAAATTACTCTATGGGCTGTTTTTCTTGGCTGTTTGTGGGCCATTTTATGGTTTAGTGGCCCAGTTTTTGCAGTTGATTTCTTTGATGCTACCACAAACATTGCCTGCAGCAAGCAAAAATGCATGCAGTCTCTTACACATTGCAAAAACACTTATACAGCTTGTCTTTACAGGTTTAAAACTGCTCTCATAAGCTAATGGGTCCACGTTTAATTTGGTGCCCGGGCCTCTTTTCTAACTCAGTTGACCACAGTCTAGAATGATGCAATGAGTGTTAATATTTTTTTTCTGCATAGTAGTAAACGTTGAACAGATGGGCATATTAAGAAGAGAGCACACAGGACTGCTTCAGACACCCTACAAAACTATTGTACATTCCACTGCAAGCAGATTAAATCAGAAGTTGTTTTCTTTTATTTAACGGTAGCACTGCATTGGCTGTTGTGTCATTCTGTTGCTTCATGGTGTCTGGGGAGAGACTAAAGGTACACAGGGTTTATACCTCGTACGTGTTCCCTGGAGAATACATAGGTTTGGTGGGAGGTAGGAAAAAGCGGAAATGCTGTGGTTTGGGAGGTAACAAGCTATATGTTGGTTGAGATGCAAAGTGAATGATGCCAGTGCTAGAGTCAGATAAGACATTATTGCAAGTGAGTGAATTTTTGTGACCGTTGTCAAAGGCAAATTGACTAGGCATATTTCATTTGCTGGCAAAGCCCACTGGTGTACCTAGGGTTACACAATTAATGCACTTTTGGGTACCATGGGAGGGACCCAGGGAAGGGGTGTTAGAGTAATTCACAATGAGGTATCCTAGGTGGCAGAAGTATTAGGTATTGTACATTGGTGAATGCCAGGTGGCCAGATTGTTAGCTGTATCACACAACAGGGTATGCCAGATTCTAATGGCGTTGGGTGTATTACACAATGGGGTATCCCAGGTGGCAACAGTTTTAGCTATTAGCCGTATTAACCAGTGGAGTATTCCAGATTGCAGCGCCCTTACATATTATACACAGTGAAGTATCTAAGATGACAGTGCTGTTAGTTGTTTTACACAGTGCAGTTTCTTAGGTGACAGTGGTGTTAGCTGTGTTACACAGATGGGTATCTCAGCTGGCAGCATTGTTTGATGTTAGCTATATTACAAAGTAGGGTATCCCAGGTGACAGTGGTGTTAGCTGGATTACACAGTGGAGTATACCAGGTGACGGACACATTTGCTGTTATCTGTATTACATAGTGGGGTATCCCAGGTGGCAGCAGTGTTAGTTGCTAACTGTATTACACATTGGGGTATCCCAGGTCACAGTGCTATTAGATGCATTACAAAGTAAGGTATCCCAGGTTACAGCGCTATGAACTGTATTTTACCCTGGGCATAGTTCACGTAGTCGCGATACGCGTAGCTACGCGAAGTGTACTTTGCACTACGCGCGCTACGCGTAGCTACGCGAACTGCGTAGTGCGGTAGGGAAATGCTGTTCGCAATGATTGCACAGTGCCGGATGCTTGTCCGCACTGTGCAATCATTGCGAGCGGCATCATGCACAGTGCAAGCGGTCATTTTCTGCCGCTCGAGTAGATTTGTACTCGAGCGGCAGCTTTCTCAACACGGACTGGTCGTTTCTCATAGCAATGAGAAACCTGACCTCCCCGCGTTGAGAATCTCGCTGGGAGGTTTATTTTCCACGCTCACGATCGGCAACTTGATGTTTCTGATCGCGAACGAGGAAAAAGTCTCGCCGGGATGTTGATTTTGCTCGCTCGCGGTCGCCAACTTGACGTTGAGGACCGCGAGCGAGCAAAAAATGCCTGCTATGCTACGCGTTTTTGCACTGTGCTTCGTACGATTCGCGTAGCGCGTAGTTGCGCAAACTCCGCGCACTCCGCGAGCGTAGCATAGTTTTCTGCCCAGGCCTAGCTGTATTACACAGTGGGGTATCCCAGGTGGCAACAGAGTTAGGTGTATTACACAGTGGGGTATCCCAGGTGGCATCAATGTTAGGTGTATTACACAGTGGTGTATCCCAATTGGCAGATGTGTTTGCTGTTAGCCTTGTTAGGCCCTCCTAGGAGAAATAGTGTTTTGCTTTGCCAAAAGTAATTTTGTATACTATGTCATTTTATAACTGTATGTTAGTTGATTGTCTTGTAGGAGAGTTTAAGCTCAGTACTGGAGACCTCAGTTGGCTATGATCGTAAGCCATTGATAAAAGCTATGGGCCTGATTGGTTTATTTTGAAAAATATTTCTGTTGCCATGGGTCTGATCTGTTTATTATGAAAAGTTATAATAAACACATTAGGCTTGACTTATTGATTGCGAAAAGCATATGTTAATTTCAACAGTCATTTAAGGGTGTATTGTTATTTCTCTGTATTAAAACCTACAGATAGGCATTTTTTTACACAAAATTTGAAATTATCTTTGAAGGGAATGATTTTGGTGTTGGTTACTATCTCAGACAAACCCTAGGGAGAGAATATTTGCATTGCAATAAATCTTGTTAGATTCTCTTCTTAGATGTCTGCCAGGATCTTGAAATTAAAAAACAAAAATTAAAGAAGGCAAAATGTTTGGGGAAAACCCTGCAAAAAGGGCCAGGTCCAACACAATCCCCTTCCAGCCTAAAGCCAGGGTAGGCAAATCAATGCCTTGATGGGCTTCTCTGCTTAGGGTGACAGAACATGGACACTGGCCCACTACTGCAAGGGCACGTTCCAGTTCTTCGACTCTCTGAATCTAGTTGGATCCCTCAGTCTATACTCTTGGGACCCACTAAGATAACCCATGGGGTTTCCTGCTCCTTATCCCAGGCCATCCAGGGGTCTCTGTCCTCTGTGGTTTCCCAGAGTGGGGGGTGGTAGCCCCAGGTGCATTGCAGCCTCTCTTCTTGCCACTTCCCACCAGTTCAGGAGTTCTACCCTGCAACCGGTCTTCCAACCTAGGGTCTGTACCCTTGGGTGAAGCCAGGATCAGGGGTAAGACGTACCCCTTTCCTCCCGCTTCTTCTGGGGTTCCAAACCATCTGTCTAGGAATGGTATCTCCAGAAGGCAAAACTGTTGGGATGCTGGTATCAGTCACCCCTTCCCCCAGGTCAGGGGCGATACCCTGAACCTGGTTCTTCAACTCAGGGTCGGTCCCCTTAGGCTGAACAGGAGTTAAGGGAGAGTCCTTCATCCCATTCAAACCCCTCCATCTGGGCTTCTGCACGCTCCTCTGTGGAGTGGTCCTGCCAGACACCAGAACAGGTTGGACGCTGGTATCAGTTGCCCCCCAAATTCTCCTAACACTCTGGGGTCCACCTCATTGGATGGTCTTCCGGTACAGACTCGTCTCCTTTCCTGGGGCCCCCTTGGGGTACTCTCCAGGCTCTGGGAATGGGCATAGGACACTCTGGGACTTTGCCCACCCCCAGCCCTCCTCCTACTCAGAGGAGGGACATGGGACCCTTTACCCACCCCACTATACTGGAACTGTCAGGGCTACTGTGAACCTCCCCTGTCTTTGGATGGGGGAACCTGAGCCACTCCTTTTAGGATCACTCCTAAATGCCTTTCAAGACCCTCTGGTACACACCCAGAGGTCTGCCTCCTTTGCATGTTCCCTGGGGTCAAAGAACTTACACTTCAACAGGTGTTGGCATAGCCCTGGAAAACAACAACAGAACATGTGCTCTCTGATAATCAGATGTTACAGCCCTTCAAAAGTGTTTACTGTGCACCCCTTCACCCATCCTTCCAGTGCTCTGCAAAAATCCTGCACAAATTCCTCCCAAGACTGGTGAGACCGCTTCCTGCTGCCCCTGCCCCTGAACCTCAACCTCTACTCTTCAGGGGTGAAGCCAAACCTTCTTGTCAGGTTCTCCTTCATGGGGGTGTACCTCTGCCTGTCGCTCTCTTCTAGAGCCAATAGGGCATCCCTCCCATCCTCAGGAATATAACTCACCGGGCGAGTTCCCCAATCCTCCTCAGGGATCCTGCGCACTACCAGAGCTCTCCTTTACTCCTGCAACCACTGACGTATGTCATCCCCCTTCTTGAAGCTAGGTACCAAGTCTGTGGGTATGTGAGTTGAAGTTTTAACACTGAACTCCCTATTGCTGCCACCAATGGACTCTACCTGCCACGCTGGTAATTCCAGAACTCTCAAACTAAGCTTATGGGCTTTGATTTATAGCTCTTTGAGAGCAAGTTCATGAGCCCACAAGGCCTTTTCCTTCGTCAAGGCTCTCTCAGCCTCAGCCTTTCTTTCATCTGCAGCACACTGGGCCACCTGCAGCCTCAGGTCCCTCTGAGCCTGTCTGTCCTCGAGCTCCTCAAAGGATAGGGTGTGGGAGGTGAAACTGCTTATGGCACTAGACCCATTAAGGTACTCACTATCTATGGAATCCTCCCCCTCAGAGTCCTCACTAATCTCGGGGTCCTCCTCAGGGTCTTCCCTAAAACCAAACCCCCCTGGTTCTCTGTTAACACTGCCACCCTGCGTGCCTTTTCAGAACCAATCAGGGTTCGTCAAAGGTCCCGCTGTGTGGGTTACCCACTCAGGGTCAAACCCCTCTCCCTGCAGAACCCCTTCAACTCCTTGCTACTGTAAAATGCCAGTTCACCAAGATCAAAGGTAGATTCCATTCTGTCAAGGTACAAAAACACAGGTGCAACAACACTATTCCCAGGCTTAAGAAGATGAGGCAGGAGTAAACAATAAAAATGACAAATGAGACAATCAGGAGCAAAAACATGCAATGGTCTAAGTGCAGGTTTGTATTGCAACCATGAGTTACTGTGGTATCATGCAAACACAAGTCCTATCCCCACCGCTGATCACCAATTTGACAAACGGGGTTTCTGGTTGGCTAAGGTATGCACCTCAGCCAGGCAGAACCCACTACTCTAGTCAGGGCAAGTAAATTACACACCAAAGATAACCTGCGGTCACCCTCTGGTAGCTTGGCGCAGAGCAGTCAGGCTTACCATCAGAGGCAATGTTTAAAGCGTTTGCACAACTCACACCAGTAACACAATAAATACATCACAATAGAGACTCCAGACGTAATTATATAAAAATATTTTTCTGTATTGCATATAAACATAGACCAAAAGGACATGAATCAATAATTTCTTCGCTAACTAGGAAATTGTCAAACCTCACAATGAGTTCAATAAGAGAAAGACTTATAGGTTTCAACCACCATGAAACGACATTATTGTGGACACTATGCAGTCACATCATATAGTACTCATTATTGTAAACAAGACAAGGCAAAATGACATATATCAAAATATTAGTGCTAGTAATACAGCAGATAATGAGCAAAACACATAAATTATATATACTGGGCATACTATACCATCCTGTGATAGCACTTGTTATCCTGTCAGTGCAAGAATCAAAATGACACATTAGAACATCTGCGAAGAAATGCTAGAGTGGGAAAGACACATAGATCGCCAGATATGATAAAAAACATAGGGCACAGCGCTCCTGCCCTCTTATCAAGTTTTATCAACTAATTATGCCACCAACAACGAGTAGGTGCCCCCAGGTATGTCTCCATGGAGGAGGGAGAAGGGGCCAACCAATGAAGAATACATCTCAGGAGGCCTTGCTGGGTCCCCCGCATGTAAAATGCCAAAAGGCAGCAGCCCACTACCTCATCAGCTCTGCCCAGAACGTACTCCGGTGCGTTCGGGGCCCATCGTGGTTATCAAGCAGAACAGTGCCACCCGCGAAGATAGCACAGGATGGCGGTACCACTCCTCCAGGGCCTTCCACTGACTCCCAGGGCTTTGGACTACCTCTGGCAACGATGTTGCGGAACAAAACAGGGACGCCCACAAAGGTGCATGGGACGGTGGTACCTCACTGGAGGCCCTCACGATACCATCATTTTGACAAGGGGAGCACACTGGGAAGAGCTTCCGATGCGGTTATCTTGCACGGTGTCCTCTTCCTCAACGTGACGGTTCTCCAATATTGTGGCCGTTTTGTTAACACTCAAGGAGGGCTACGCTACAGAATTTCAAGACAGCCTGTGGTGATTTCTTGTAGAGGAGAATAGTACCTCCTCACGGCACTTGCTCCTGGGCTGTTGTATGTCATGGCTTCCCTGTGCTGGCGGGACCGCGCTGAAGTAAACACACGCTGCTATGTTCAGTTTGAAGTAGGCAGCACTCTACACATGCTTGTTAGAGCACTGCCTGTTTTGGGACTGAAAATTAAGCACTCCAACTGCATACAGTAGGCAGGAAAACTAAATCGCTAGCTTCTGGCTAAAGCTCAGTGAAAAATGAAGCGCTCCCCATCCACTTAGTGAAAACATACAGGGCCTCAGACAGTGCTCTCCACGAGCTGACCTTGCAGGGCATTGGGCCAGCCACAAGCCCCGGGAGAGCACGGGGACACAAAGAGGTGGTAAGACAGCAGGCCTGCACAACACAGAAGATGGCAGTTCCTCTTAGCAGCATCACAATCCTCTTGGCAGAACAGAGTCAAGGAGCAGCTGGCAGTAGGGCAACAGCAGAAAAAGCAAATCAGTGAGACCATTAGGCCATCCACCAAGTAGCAGTCACCAGGACAACAGCAGAAGAGCAGTACAGATTAGTCCTTTGAGAAGCGCAGCAGCCCTGACAGAGGTTCGGTCCCAGGTCCCAAAGTGCTTAAAAAACCATGGGGTCAGAGCCCATGCACTTATACTTAGAAATGTCTTTGATCTAGGGGGCACGCCAAAAGAAACCTTAGAAGTGCACAGCACTCCCTTTCAACCCCAGCCCTGGTTCCAGACATCAGTAGAGGGTAAATCAGCCCTTTGTGTGAGGGCAGGACACGATCTATACAATTGTAAGTGCACCCTCCTCCCTCTCTCCAAGCCCAGGAAGACTATCATTTAAACATATATAAAGGAATTCCCAATGCTAGTCTATGAGAGGAGTAGGCCTCAAAGTAGTGAGAAACAAAATAGGCTGTTGGTCACTACCAGGACATACCTCACAATAAAGGCACATGGCGTACCTTTAACCTACACAGCACGCTACCCATAGGCCTACCTAGGGACTACCTTAGGGGTGACCTACATGTAGTAAAAGGGGAGTTTAAGGCTTGGCATGTAGTTTTAAATGCCAAGTCAATGCAGCAGTAAATTGCACATGCAGGTCCTGCAGTGGCAGACTGAGACGGGAAACAGCAATTACAACGCAGCTGTTACCATGCAGAGCCTTTACCATGCATGCGTTACAACGCAAGCATTGTTACCACGCATAGTCATTATCACGCATTTTTTTACAACTCATATGTCTTTACAATGAATTAACATTGTAAAGATATGAATCGTAAGGGCATATGGGTGGTACTGGTGGTAAGGGCCTATGTGTGGTGGTAAAGGCACTGGCGTGCTAAAGTCCGTAGGTGTCCTCTTTACGACCTGCACCTTGCCTCAGAAGTGCTGCCTCGTCGTCGTGATGAGGTAAGGGGGATTGGTCCTGGGGCAGGGGGTGTGCAGTTTCAGGACTTTAGACTGTGGTGGATTTAATTTTTTGGGACTGGGGGCCAGGGTGAAGTCACGCCAAGGTACGACTTTAGGGTTCAGGGCAGGACTGGGGGCCGGAGGGGCACCAGGGACCGGTTTGAGAGCAAAGGGCAGGGGTTGGGTATTTTTAAAAAGGGCTGGGGGGCGCTGGGGAACAGTTTGAGGACAAAGGGCAAGGGTCAGGGAAAACCTTTACCACACATATACCTGTAAAATACATGCCTTTACAATTAAATTCATTGTAAAGGCATGCTGGTAAAGGCATATTCGTTGGAAAACAAATGCGTGATAAAGGTTATGGTTATAAAGGCATTTGCGTTGTAACACACATGTGGTAAAGGCATGCGTTGCAACGGAATGCATTGTTACATCACATCCACCTGAGGCAGGTTTGGAAGGCTACCTCTGTAGGTGGCATAAGCAGTGCTGCAGGTCCTCTAGTGGAATTTAATTTACAGGCTTTGGGTATATGGGATACCACTGTACAATGGGCTTACAAGTACATTAAATATGCCAAACAGGTGTAGACCAATCAAACCATGTATAAAGGAGAGAGCACATGCACTTTAGCACTGTTCATAAGTGGTAAAGTGCCCAACAAAAAGAGGGTCAGAAAAATAGGAGGAAGATGGCAAAAAGTTTGGGAATAACCCTGCAAAAAGGGCCAGGTCCAACAATCTAGATATTTAGAGGGCATTTGGGTCCACTTTGTTCGGCCATTAGTCTGTCGAAGTGTTATCCATGACAGCGAACTGCATAGGGTAATGGCTCCTTCTGCATCCGTCTTTGGGTCATTTGCCTTCTGAATGATGGCATTTTCTGCTGATATGTGTACATCCACCTTGAAAATATGAGTGCCTCGGTATCAGGACATTGTTGGCCAGTCCTTTAGTTTGCATTAGTTCCTTTTATATAACTCCTTTTTCTTCTTTCCTCCCTCCTTTTTATTTCAGTTTTTCTTAAGAGAACTTTACAGCTCTCAAGACAGTGCTGACGGGTTGCCTGCTTGCTGCGGTGTGCCGTGTTCCACGCGGCTACTTCCTCTAAACCAGGGGATCATTTTGGAATGTGTTTTCCTATAGTGTATGATTGTTTTACCATTCCAAGATGGCCAACATGTTAGTTCTAAATGCTTTAACTTTAAAACAATGATACACTATTTACAATACCTTTGCCAGACAGACACCCACTGCTATGTATTTTTTTACTGCAAACATATACCTGTTGTGCTTAGATGGCAGCATTTTTTCCTTTTTTATTCTAATTTATCTTGCTTTTATTGTTGAGTTTGTATGTGTGTTATTGCAGTTGTGTCAGAGGGTAAATGGAAGGATCAGTTAGTGGATTTATGAATGGATGCATGAGTGCAAAGATGACTTATAATGTATCTACACAAATCATGGACTAAAAAGGCTTTTTCAATCAAAAGCCATACCTATTAGCATTGCCAATGCTTATTTTGTTAGTGTGGCACCATAACAGCAGTGTGAATGAGGGTTCCGGTTTTGAAATATGTGTAATAAATGTGGCTACTCACATTTCCAAGATGATCTATGCTTCTAGTTAATTTCAAGGGGAAGACATGGTTTGTGATTTAAATAAGACCAACATGAACGTACTTATGCCAGCCCAATGATGCAAATGCAATTCACTCTTGAACTTCTTCAAATGTAGAATAAGCTGCATTCTACAGTAAGAGCCAGATTACGAGAGTGCTGGTGGATAGTCCGCTGTCCAAAGCACTCAATAAAATCCTGTACCCTAAGGCATGGAATTTATAGGGAGAGATAATGAGCAATCATTACATGGTTTCCAGTGACTATTGGGGATAAGATGCCCATTTTGGAGCTTTCTGCACCAAAACCTGCAAGTTCCGGTATAAAATGAGGAATAACTCCAGAGGTGCAGACTTCTTCTAATCAGTGTTTATTTGATCGGCTAGTTGGTGGTGTGGGCCACCGGCACTTATTTTGGGGAACCAGCACTTATATTCCAGCACCACAAATTTGCTGAGCGCAGGAGAGGAAAAAACACACAGATTGGAAAGACAGAGGAAGAGAAAGACCGCAAAACCTCACAAAAGAAGACAGCAGGAATCTGCAAGAGTGAGATAAAGAGGATGGAATGGAATGTCTTTTAGTGGATTAAAGACTACAGACTTAGGGGCATTATTACAATGTCAGAGCACGGAGCTGCGCCAAATTTGGCATCGCCGCACCCCGACATTTCCAAAACACAGAGATGCATCATATTTACAACAATACGGTGCACCCCTGTGTTTTCCCTAGCAGTGGCACTAAAATTAGCTGTATATCGCCAACACAGGCACCCTTGCACCATAGTGCAAGGATGCCTGCATTGCAAGGAATGATTGTTTATGTGTAGGAAGGTGTCCCTTCCTGCACATAAACAATTAATAATGGTGATTTGTTATTTCTATGTGTGCTGCATTCTGCAGCACACATAGATGTAGCAAATCATAATTATTTAATGATTGCTTATTTGCACCTTCCCGCACATAAACAATCATTAATGGTGTTTTGCTTTTACTGTGTGTGCTGCAGAATGCAACACACATAGAAAAAGCAAAAACGAAGAGAAATAAAAGTATTTCTCCTCGTTGCGCCATGCTAACGCCTGTTATTGCATGTTGTTAGGTTTTAGTGATGCTACAGATTTACACATCCTTGTTATTTTGGGGTAGCATTAAAATGCAATGGGTGTTGCGGTGAAATGCCCACAGCAACACACATTGCACGCACCTTTCACGCAAAGTGATGCATGTTAAGGGGCTGTATTTACAAGGCGGCGTTAAGCCACTCAAAGTGGCTTATTGCTGTTTTGTAAATATGGAGAAGGGCATAGCACCACCAGAACGGCGCTAAAAGTGATATTCTTGTAGCGCTATCCCCTTGTGAATATTACCCTTGGTATTCAGCGTGCTGATGTTTAATTGCACCGCCGCCTCTTCTGAGCAGAGCTTTGGGCACCTGCACTCTTTCTTTCACAAATGAAGCACTGCTTGTAATTGCAATCTCTGCGCAAAGTAGCTACCTTTGGCTTTTATACTTTAAACATGGAATATAACACTTACACATAAGTGTTCTTTTTTTTCTGTTTAAACGCTGCAAACGCAGTAGAATCGGGAGAAAAACGTATTTTTCGTAAATAAACATCTATCTTGCCTGTGTTCATTGTTCTTGCCAGCACCCGTAGGATTGCCTGAGGAAAAAAAGGCACATATATCAATCAATATTACACGAACAGCAGCTGGGTCTTCTCTCATGCACAAACATGAAAACAGAATCCATAAATATATGGAAGCATCTTTCCAACTAAGTTTGTATTTTATTTTCAACAACTGAGAGGCATTCAGGTAGGCTATTTTCATTTTTTCTTGGATCGGTTTGAAAAGGTCATGCTGGAGTTTCTTCTCTGAAGCAATCTTAAAGTTTAACAAGCGAGATTCTACGCGTTGATCACATTGTTAAGGAATACAGGATGAAAAAACTTTAGCATTATTTTTACTTTTATTAGAAAATACTAGCATCTGACAACACGCCAGTTCTTTAATCTCTACAGTACTTTCGTTTTGATTATAGTATATGCAAAACTCCAAAGAGCATTTTGGTATGAACATTGATATACAGTAATTTACTGATGTATAGATAGCAACATCACTTACAATCTTGTAAAAACACGACGAGATGAACATGGCTGTTTTTTGTGATTAAGGAACACACACTTCCGGAGATTTTAGTGAGGTACGGTTTTGAAGAATTACTCAAACTTGTTAATCAATGACTTAAAGTTTTGTGTATTTTTGCATCTGATGATCTTGAAAATTTGTATGTGCAAGACGTGATAAAGAGACTAGTTTGATGGCAATATATTGCAATATGGAAAAAAGCAGAGTGGAAAGATCCAGGGACTAGTTGTTGGCAGTGGCAGAGGAGAGTGGGGTTTGATGACGGTTCTTCAATATCGTGAAAACAATTTAGACGTATCATCTATATGTTCCATTGCTTTACAGAACAAGCATTGGCAATGCCAGTCGGTCTCGATTGGTTGTAAACGAAAGTAATGGCGTAGGAAAATAGTAGGGATATTGTTTTTCAAGTTTTTATTAGCACTAGTGCAAATTCTATGTTACTGTATATATAATGTATTTCTTTATTAAGCCTTGGTATTTGGTACTCTGATATTTAACAGCACTGGCTGCGGTCTTGTTTGCAAAATATTTGGCTTTGGTACTTATTTTTTCCCCCACAAATTCAGCTCAGGTCAGATGCACAAAATGTTATAGGAACACTTATAAATTGCAGGTCATTTTGAGTAGTATATTGAAGACTATGAGGCCTACTCACAAATTACATTTTGTAGTATGTTTATAAGTACAACAATAGTACTACAAAATGATACAAACCTATGAATGTAAATTCCCACGTTCACTTAACTCTGTTCAATGGGTAGATCCTCCAACATGCAAGTTTACTATTTAGGGGTAAATTACGATGTCGTTCAGAAATGCTCCGAATGGCATTCTTGTTCGTCTAAATCCGATTCGGAACGCGCCTTTCAGACCGACTCAGACACTTTTCCGGGCGACCGATTACGATGGTTTGAAACTGTTCGGACTTTCCGACCGTTCTGAACGGCATTTGGAGTAACTGAGTCAGTCGGTGACGAATCGTAGAGGTCTATGGACTGCGTTTCTGACCGAGCGATTAAGATGTTGGATTCGGACAGCCTTTCCGAATCGGTTGTTCCGACACGGATTGGCTGTCTGAATCCAACTTTGGGGGTCCGTAGCAGGCCCTCCTTCACCCAGGGCCCTCCAAATGGGGCACTACCAAGCACATTGCTGCCTCAAGACAGCGCCAGGGATTGTAGATCCCTGGTGGCTGCGGTGGTCCACTCACGGTTTGACTGCCGCCCGACTATCCCCGTACCTCCACCACAGGTTCAGCAGTCGGATGGACTGCCAAACTCATAATCAGGCCCTAAATTTTTGCAGGGACAAAGATAGACATATGTAAATATGTAGCTTGCGCCCCACTATCGATGTTGTATTCTGTTATTGTGCCTCACTGTTATTGTATTTTATATTGTGCCCCACTGCTGTTGGATTCCTTTATTCAGCCCCTCTGTTGTGCCATTCCTTAATTTAGCCCGTTCCCGCCACCACTGCTGCCCCCGGGACCCCTCCCCCTTGACCGCCCCCGCCTCCCAGCTGCTTGTCCCTCCCCCTCCCCTACTTAATGGCGGCCGCTGCGGTGGAGCGCGAGCAAGTCCTCTGACCCTCGGTCTGGGACCTGCTCTCTCCCCAGCAGCTCCGCTCTGGTGTGCCCCGCTGCTGATCCGCTCCTAACCCCCAGGCAGGGTTCAAGACCGCCCGGACTGCGCCTGTACCCCTGTTGGTATCTTCTCAATTTAGCCTCAGCTCGTCCTCTAACACTCTGTGCCCGTTTTTTTGTAGCTTGCACCCCACTATCGTTGTTGTATTCTGTTATTGTGCCTCACTGTTATTGTATTTTATATTGTTCCCCACTGCTGTTGGATTCCTTTATTCAGCCCCTCTGTTGTGCCATTCCTTAATTTAGCCCGTTTCCGCCACCACCGCTGCCCCCGGGACCCCTCCCCCTTGACCGCCCATGCTCCTGCCTCCCAGCTGCTTGTCCCTCCCCCTCCCCTACTTAATGGCGGCTGCTGCGGTGGAGTGCGAGCAAGTCCTCTGACCCTCAGTCTGGGACCTGCTCTCTCCCCAGCAGCTCCGCTCTGGTGTGCCCCACCGCTCCTAACCCCCAAGCAGGGTTCAAGACCGCCCGGACTGCGCCTGTCCCCCTGTTGGTATTTTCTCAATTTAGCCTCAGCTTGTCCTCTAACACTCTGTGCCCGTTTTTTTGTAGCTTGCGCCCCACTATCGTTGTTGTATTCTGTTATTGTGCCCCACTGTTATTGTATTTTATATTGTGCCCCACTGCTGTTGTATTCTTTTATTCAGCCCCTCTGTTGTGCCATTCCTTAATTTAGCCCGTTCCCGCCACCACCGCTGCCCCCGGGACCCCTCCCCCTTGACCGCCCCTGCTCCCACCTCCCAGCTGCTCGGTCCTCCCCCCTCCCCTACTTAATGGCAGCCGCTGTGCGGTCGCGCCGCTGGTGCGCCAAAGACAAGCTTGTCTGCGCCCGTCCGCGACCCGACCACGACCAGCGCCAGAAACCCTGGATCCACTGCTTTCCATCGCTATGACTCCACCGCCCTCCTCGCACTCAACCCCGGAAGACTCAGAGGCTGCCAACAGGCCGCACCCAACACAACCCACGGGCAGTTTTCCTGCCTCCACTGCCATCAGACCCTCACCACCACCCCTACCTCCAGCACCGCCGACACCTGCACCGACGACACCCTTAAATGCATCCTCCTCAACGTGCGCTCCGTGCACAAACACTCCATGGAAATCTGGAACCTACTCGACTCCCTCTCGCCCGACATCGCCTCCTCCACCCCCGACATCAACACCGCCATCCCGGACGGATACAAGATCCAGAGGAAGGACCGCCCCAGCCACCCGGGAGGGGGCCTCGCCATCACCCACAAGAGCACCCTCTGCCTCACCACCTCCAGCGACACCTTCCCCTCCGCTGAACACTTGCACTTCCAGATCCAGATTAGCCCCAAAGCCACACTCCGAGGAACCCTCGTCTACAGACCCCCCGGCCCCCGGACACCCTTCGCCAACACCATCACCGACTTCATCGCACCCCATGCCATTGCCTCAATGAACTACATACTGATCGGAGACCTGAACTTCCACCTCGAGAACCCCAGCAACCCCAACTCCACCACCCTCCATGACAACCTCGCCAACATCGGACTCAGACAACTCGTCACCACACCGACCCACAGAGCAGGACACACCCTCAACCCCATCTTCGTGGCAGGGAACAGCGTTCACTTCAGCCACACAATGCAACCACCATGGACTGACCACTACTGCGTACACTTAACCGTCAACAAACCCAAGGCACCCAAACCAGTCCCACGCCCACCACGAAGGAACTGGAACAAGGTTACAGACGATCAACTCAACTCCAACCTCATCTGAGACAACCTCACCTGTCACCCGACGCAAACATCGTAGCCAGAGGACGCCATACCTGGATCTCCAAATGCGCAGACGAGCTCGCTCCACTACACAACCCCGACAAACAACGCACCAGGAAAGCCGCCTGGTTCACCACCGAACTCCAAGAAGCCAGGCCCACCTGCAGACGCCTGGAGAAGGACTGGAGAAACACCAAGACTACCGAAAACGACTCCACCTACAAGGACGCCATGACGAACTACCACAACCAAATCAGAGCCACCAAGAGGAATTTCATCCACAACAAAATCCTCGCCAACTCCACCAACTCCAAGGAACTCTTCAGTGTAATCCGGGAATTCACCAACCCACGCAGCGAAGCCACAGATGTCACCCCATCCCAAGACCTCTGCGACAAGCTTGGAACCTACTTCCACCACAAGATCAAAAACCTCTACGACAACTTAATCGACCACCTGCCAGACACCACAGCCAGCCCCCCCAGAGACACCAGCCAGCAAACCATCCCAAACTGGACACCGATCACGACAGAAGACACGGCCTCGACCATGAAAGGCATTCACTCGGGGGCCCCCACCGACCCCTGCCCCCCCACATCTATCACAGAGCCGCGGCCGCCATCGCACCCAAACTACAACGCACCATCAACACCACCTTCACAACAGGAACCCTCCCAGATGACTGGAAGCACGCAGAAGTCAGGCCCCTGCTCAAGAAGCCCACAGCTGACCCCACCGACCTCAAGAACTACCGAGCCATCTCGCTCCTCCCCTTCGCAGCCAAAGTTGCAGAGAAAACGGACAACAGGGAACTGACACGATTCATCGAAGAGAACGCCATCCTCGACCCATCCCAATGCGGATTCAGAAGCAACCACAGCACCGAGACCACCCTACTCACCACCACAGACAAAATCCGCACCCTCCTGGACCAAGGCCACACCGCAACCCTCATCCTACTCGACCTCTCAGCGGCCTTCGGCACCGTCTCCCACCGCACACTAATCGCCAGACTACACAACACCGGCATACAAGGGTCAGCCCTGGACTGGCTTAGATCATTCCTCACCGGAAGAAGCCAAAGGATCAGAATACCTCCCTTCCTCTCCGATCCCACGGAAATCATCTGCGGAGTCCCACAGGGGTCATCACTGAGCCCGACCCTTTTCAACATCTTCATGGCCCCCCTCGCAGCCATCGTCCGACAACACGGCCTCAACATTGTATCCTACGCGGACGACACCCAGCTCATACTCTCCCTCACCAAAGACCCCACCACCGCCAAACTCAACTTCCAAAAAGGAATGCAAGACGTTGCGGTCTGGATGACCAACAGCTGCCTGAAGCTCAACGCCAAAAAAACAGAAGTCCTCATCCTCGGAACAACCCGGTCAGCATGGGACAACAGCTGGTGGCCGTCCACCCAGGAAGCCCACCAACCCCCTCGGACCAAGCCAAAAACCTCGGCATCGTACTCGACTCATCACTCACCATGAACCGACAGGTCAACGCCGTCACCTCCAGCTGTTTCAACACCCTCCGCATCCTCCACAAGACCTTCAAATGGATCCCCCCTGAGTCAAGAAAGACAGTCACCTACGCACTCATCACCAGCAGACTTGACTACGGAAACGCGCTCTACGCAGGCATCAACAAGTCCCCACTCTGCAAAATGCAAACGATACAGAACACAGCCGCCAGACTTGTCCTGGGCATCCCCCGGCACAAACATATCAGCTAACACCTACAAAGACTCCACTGGCTCCCCGTGGAAAAAAGAATCACCTTCAAAATACTCACCCACGCCTACAAATGCCTACACAACAATGGACCCAAATACCTCAACGACAGAATCAACTTCCACCTACCCAAAAGAAACCTCCGATCCTCCAACCTTGCACTGGCCGAAACCCCGCGCAGCCTCAGAGAAAGAGCAGGCGGAAGATCCTTCTCTCACATTGCAGCTAAACTTGGAATGAGCTACCAGCAGACATCAGACGCGCCCCCTCCCTGAACATCTTCAGGAAGACCCTCAAGACCTGGCTCTTTGGCTAAACACACCTGCGGACCCCCCCCCCCTGCCCCTTGAGACCCTTACGGGTGAGTAGCGCACTTACAATTCCACTGATTGATTAAATAACATGCAGAAATCAAGTGAAAGTTCCTCTTCATACTGTTATTCCCAATAGCAAGGTCCAAAACATGTGCCATCTGTATATCCACAGAGAAAAAGTCAGAGGCAGTTTTCCTCGCACACTTGTAATCAGGCCAACAGTTATTTGTGTTGGAACTAAGCAGAGACTTTAGTCTTGAGATACTGCCAGTTGTGACAAACTGCATATCAAGGTTATGACTTTCCTTGAAGTGAGTGTAGAACCTGAACACTGGATGTGTTTATAACACACACAGAAGGGAAAATATGCACTATACACTGCCTATCTTTAGATGTGCATGAAGAAGCCCTACTTGGAAAACCCTAAGAGTTGCCCTCACCCACTAAATACTGGCATGCTTAATCATAGGGCCGCTGACAAACCCTGGCACAGACCAACACTTAGGGTGGAGAGCTGTATTTTTTGAGAAAATATTAGGGATCCACTATGCAGAAATAAACGTTATTACTGTCTAAGAGGGTTTATTCTTAATTATAATATGGGTCCCCCTTGGTAGGATTAAAAATCAATGGAGTGTACCCGGGAGTCTAAATCCATGTCACCCTCTGTTGATATTGACATGTTTCAGCCTTTTAATTTCTCCGACATGGGTCACTGGCCTTCCTTAGGATATAGATCCCTTATAAACACATCTCCAGATCAGGGATTATATGGAGGTAGCCAGTCAAAATTATGTCATACTTGCCAGTTGTAGTACTGTGGAAAGTAGCAGAAATCGCTGTTAGCATGAGCTGAAGCCATTTTGGTTATGGCAGCCATTTTAGTTACAAACACAGTGATGGGAGGAGCTTGAAATAACTGTTTCATGTTTTGTTCAACGGGGCGCAGAGTATTATGGGCACGGTAGTTTATTCCATGTAATTGCACCAGTGTTACCAATTTTTCCAGCGGGAAAACCACAATCAGCGGGCCAATCAGGAGGGATTCACTGAGGGAGGAGGCATTTATACAGGGGTAGAACTATGGGGAGACATTTAATATTCAGAATACAAGAGGACAACAGGTTAAGCTAGAAGGTTCAAAGCAGGTATGTGTAATTCGTGCAGTGTTTGTTTACGATAGAGGGGTAAAAGCGGAGTGGGTTTTCAGTTTGAAAGCGAGCAACGTAGCAGAGTGTAAGCAAACTAGGGCAGAGGTTAAAAATGTTAACTAATATGCGAGTAACAGTTGCGTTTAGTTATGCAATAGGGAACGACGTGGGAGGTGGTGAGAGTAAGGTGATAGGCAAGAACAGATGGTTTTTTCGCTGCGCGTTGTATTCGTCGAGCGTGATGTTAAGGGTGTAAACGTGGGGCTGTGCTAAATGAAGGTTGTGCTTGTGAGTAGCAGAAAGGAAGGGTTTTGTTTAGAGTGTTCAGAAAAGCGTTTAGCGATAGGAAAAAGGACAGGTTGAGATTTAAGAAAGTTCTGTTGTAAATTTTAGATAAATGTTGGAAGTTGAAGTTGTCAGAACGACAATAAGATTCAGAGGGTAATGGTCATTTGTTTTATTGTTTATTCACAGTGTCCCCTGACGAAGGGCGCCTAAAGCCCGAAATGCATTGGGTCTCATAATAAAGCTGCTTTGAACGAACTTTTGCATCTGTCTTGCTTTAACAAGAGGTCCGGACGGGCACAGTTTCAGCAGTAGAAAATTTGAAAATTAGCAAAGTACCCGTGTGTGCATTTAAAGCATTACAAGGATGGAAAAGAAGGAGCATAGAATTGAACATGAGAAATTAATTGAACATATGAGAAATTTTTCTGCCACAGAGGCATACTAGAGCAGTGCGACCGGTTTGAGGCAATATGATGCCTCATCCATAAATGTTGAGCCATTTTAGTTAGCCATGTGCTGGCCATGTGCTTCTTGTCTCTTTACTCTTGCCTGCTTTTCTATTCTGCTTGAGTCATCAGTTACAGTTAACTCCTTCAGCACTGAGCCAGAACAATGTATGATCAGAAAGGCCTGTAGCTGCTAGAATACACCTGTTTTAGAAAAGAACTGTCAGGCTGTTTTAACTGATGTAAGCAGAAATGTCTCCCCTCCCACTTTGTTGAGCAAGCAATTTTTGTAAACCCTTGTTAGTCAATAACTATTCTTGTATGTGCCAGTACCTCCCCTTTGAGTCTCCATGCTGACTATGCAACAAATGTATTTATAAGGCCCCTGGTTTCTGTACTCCTTGGACTACCTCCTACAGTGGCCTGAGGGTACTGTATTGATGTAGTCTCCCTCATGTGAGGTTAATAAATCTATTTTCTTTGATATTACAGCTTCCGTGCCAATTTCTATTTTGTTAGTCTAAGGACTTAAGGACAAAGAAGGGCGAACCCCTATACTGGTGGGCTTCTAGAGAGTCTCACTCCTACAGTACCACATCAGAAAATTCCTACAAAGATAATGATATTATTATTATCTCTTCATCTAAAACTACCAAAAGGGCTTCCCTAAGTCCAAACTTCTTCATCACCATCTAAAGCAGTGTAAGACACACCCAACATGCCACCAAACACAGTGCAACAAGTGTGAGCACCCTCTCATCATTTAAAGAAACAATGAAAACATATTTTCTTACCCGGGTTCCATTGTTATTGCTCCTAACCCGCGGTGAGAGTAGGAACGTGGTCCTATTGTCACACTCGACATGAAACGTAGACAATTTTATTTGATTAAAGCAATCAAAATGACATCTTTAAAGGACCCTATTCACCCACACAGCTCCAACTCCACTGTTAAATATCAAAGGGCTTAAGTGAATTCATCCTCCACTGGCTCTGCGCACATGCTAGTCTCGATTCTGGTGACCACACTATGAGCTGAACCCAGCCATGTTCAGGAAAGATTTTAAATATCCTGTTTAAAATTACACAAGTTTTTATCCATGCTTACAGACGAGTAATGTCCTCTGACGCATTCATACACCACACCGGGCACTTACTTCATCAAGGTACAACGTCTCCAACCTGGATTATATCTCACCCTCCGCAGCTCACTTTCGTAGCCGCCGGTGCCATTTTTAAATGCTTAATTCACTTCGTCTTCATGTCACGTGACCGCTGTGTCACATAATCGTACAAGAGCGTCTGCCCATCATCTCTATTACTTTAAGCGCCCGCCATCTTATTAGTGATATATGTCTAGCGGTAGTCCCAAGTATGGGATTGTGAGAGGCTGGCCTGGTATATGATGTCTACTAATGTAAGTGGGCACCTTGCACCAGTCCAGACAACCCTTATGGTGATTTAAGAGGTCTCAGACAACCTTAGAAAGCTATCCAAGTGGTAGCTGTGGAGAGCAGCCTTCAGGCTTAGTCTTGAAGGAGTGTAAAGCAGCTTGTCTTACCAGAATGCAATCTTATAGTATAGACTAAATGAAAAGAGAACCACACAGTAGTTATAAAAATATGTATTTATTATATAACACTATCTAGTACGTTACAGTATCTTCCACACTGAGATAGACACAAAGCACACAATACTTTAGCAAATAAATCACAGTAAGTAGCACTAATACACAGCGGGCCCCGGGGGGGACCAAACCATATACTAAAAAAGTGGTGTAAGAACCATGACTCGAGTCAGGACAATGTCGAGCGAACGTAGAATTGCTGGGACCCCAAGGAACCACCCAAGGTGAGTAGACAGGGACCCCACGGAGTGCGTGTGCAGTGTGTGAACACGACCGTGTGCTCCGTACAAGTCTATGTGCAAGTCGCGGTTGGAATTTTAAAGATTAAGGACACTTCCCAGTGGACCCTGAAGAAACCCCGTGGAAGCCAGAAGGTTGGAGAGCCACCCCACCCGTGGATACCGTGGTACCCAAGTTACCTATCCCAGGGAAGCCGGGTGCATAGGTGTGAAGTGGCATCAGAAACCGCCGTCAAACCCAATGGAGAACTTCAAGAAAGTGCCGCTGCTGGAAGAGGAGAAAGTGTCCGGAGAAATCCAAACGTGGATTCTTGATGAAGAGTACCTGAAAGTAGAGGGGAGAGAGTCTGGGTCACTGGAGAGTGACCAGGGGCTCAGTAGACGAATGCCCACCGATGTTGGGTGCTTCAGGATGGATGTAGATAACCACCACCTGAGTTGCAGAGCCCATGGAGTCCGGAGGAGCTCGGGATCTGCAGACCGGTCGTCTTCGTTGCGGTGCCTGCGAATGTAGGAGAGTGACTCCTTCACTCCAGGGAGATTACTTCATTTGTCATTGATGCTTCACAGGCCTTGGAAGGTTCCTGGAGGATGCACAGGCACAGACGATGCAGCAAACTGGAAGGGAGACGAGGTCAGGCCCAAACGAAGTCCAGCGAAGTCCAGAGTGCCCAGACGGTCGAAGTGCAGTGGTTTCAATTCTGAATCTTGTCCACGATGAATCTAAGGTCCTACAACCAGGTAAACCCTTAAATACCCACGAAGGGGGTTTAAAACATTCAGCGGACCCTCCCAGGGGAGGGTCTGGACATGGGGGAGGTTACTCCCATGTCCTTTGTCCAGTTTCATGCCAGAGCGGGACCCAACGGCTCCCAGGACAGGTTTGAACTGGACTATGCACAGGGACACCAAATGTGCCCCTCCTGCAGGATTTTAGGCACTGGCAAGCGCACCCACCCGGCCCTAATACACTAAATCCTGTCTGGGAGGTGGTCACACCTCCCTGTGACAGGATGCCTATTGTTCTGCCTTCCCCTGCTCGAGCTTGGCTGCAGCAGCAACCATTTTGTGCCGTCCGGAGCTAGAAGGCTAGTACCGGGAACACCGAGGGCCCCTTGAAGGGCCTTCCTGGTGGGTGGAATCATACCTCCCATGGTGTGGGAGTATGATTCCAACATGTTTGACACCAAACACGATAGGGTTTGTTGCATCCGTTTTCGAGATGGTCATCACGTGGTCGCGTAATGCCTCTCTATAGTAGTATATGGCTGCTTCACTGACAACCCGGGAGAATGGACTCCGTAGGCTGCAGGGGTGTCCTGCTCAGGCAGGGGCACCCTCTCACTTAGAACCAAGCACCCTGCCCTCAGGATTGTAAAGGCCTGCTATAGGGGTGACTTATAGGTTTTAAGTGCAGTGACCCTTAGATATAGTAAATCTATATCTTAAGAAAGTGGTGCATGCACCGACTTACACAGGCTGCAATGGTAGGCCTGTAGTTCCATTTTGAATGGTCTCTCATGGGCGGCATAATACATGCTGCAGCCCATGGGAGACCTCTGGGGTACCTATGCCCTGGGTACATAGTACCATATACTAGGGACTGACAAGGGTACCCCAGTATCCAATCTGGGATGTACCTAAGTACATAGCATAACAGTTTAGGGAGAAAGCAGAAAGACTGGGGTCCTGATTAGCAGGATCCCAGTCCCACCAGTCAAAAACAGCATTACATCAAGCAAAAAAGTGGGGGTAACCATAAGAGGCAGATCCTACTTTCCTACACAACCCCCCCCCCCAAACGTAAGGAGATGAGACTAACCTTGCCCATTTGAGTTTTCATTTTCTAAGTGGAAATATCTGGAGAGTCCATCTGCATTAGCTTGGTTGCTCCCAGGTCTATGTTCCACTGTATAGTCCATCCCCTGCAGGTAAATGGACCACCTCAAAAGTTTAGGGTTTTCACCCTTCATCTGTTTTAGCCATAAGAGGGGCTTATGGTCTGTCTGAACAATGAAGTGAGTGCCAAACAGGTATGGCCTCAACTTCTTCAGGGCCCAGACCACAGCAAAGGCTTCCCTATCTCTAGGTGACCAACGTTTCTCTCTGGGGGTCAACCTTCTGATAATAAAAGCTACTGATTGATCCTGACCCTCTGCATTAAGTTGTGACAGCATAGCCCCTACCCCCAAATCAGATGCATCTGTTTGGACAATAAATTGCTTGGAGTAGTCAGGACTCTGCAGAATGGGAGCATTGCACATGGCCTGCTTGAGATCATCAAATGCCTTGTGACAGCTAACTGTCCACTGAACTTTCTTAGGCATTTTCTTGAAGGTGAGATCATTCAAGGGAGTCACTATAGACCCATATCCTTTTACAAATCTCCTGTAATACCCAGTCAGGCCCAAGGAAGCTCTGACCTGAGTCTGGGTAGTTGGAGCAACCCAGTCCATCATGGTCTGGATTTTGCTCTGTAGTGGTTGAACCTGGCCTCCACCCACAAGGTGGCCCAAGTATACAACCTTTCTCTGCCCTATCTGGCACTTAGTAGCCTTGATAGTGAGCCCTGCTTTCTGCAGAGCCTTCAAAACATTCTTCAGGTGGACCGGGTGATCCTCCCAGGTGGAGCTAAAGATAGCTATATCATCAGGAATATGCTGCACTGTAGGCTTCTAGACCTGTGAGTACGTACTTCACCAGCCTTTGGAATGTGGCAGGTGCATTCTTCAAACCAAAGGGCCTCACAATGAATTGTTAATGCCCACTAGGGGTTGGAAATGCTGGTTTTGGTTTGGCATCCTCAGCTAGTCTGATTTGCCAATGGCCAGCAGTCAGGTCAATGTGCACGTGAACTTGGCTGAGGCCAAAGTGTCAATGAGCTCATCTGCCCTTGGAATTGGATGAGCATCATTCCAAGTGACTGCATTGAGTCCCCTGTAGTCAACACAAAACCTCATCTCTCTTTTACCACCCTGGGTGTGAGGTTTGGTACCAAGACCACTGGACTAGCCCAAGGGCTACCTGAGGGCTCAATTACTCCCAATTCTAGCATCTTTTGGACCTCTGTCCTGATGCAATCTCTGACATGGTCAGGCTGCCTGTAAATATTATTGTTAACAGGTAGGCTCTCACCTGTGTCTACTTCATAGGTACACCAGGTGGTTTGCCTAGGAGTCAGAGAGAACATATGCCTGTATTGATTGAGGAGCTTCCTGCAATCAATCTGCTGTTGGTCAGTGATACAAAAGGGGGATGATGGACGGAACGTTTGAGCCAATCAAACACTCACCCCCAGTCAACTGATCTGGGTTTAATCCATCATCATTCTTTAGCTCACTCCACCACCCCAGTTCAGACATGGCCATATGCAAATCAGTCTGACCCTGTGCCTCATGGGAACAGTCCAGCCCGAACTGCCAAGCCATGTCTTCCCTGGACCGGAAACAAGCATCCTAGGACCGGTTTCTGGCATTCCAGCCGTCATCAGCCAGGCTTGCTTGAATCCAGTGGCAAAGTGAGCAAGGGACCCACGTCTGGGCATACCCCCGCCAACTTAGGGCGAACAAAGCGATACAAAAGGGGATGATGGACGGAACGTTTGAGCCAATCAAACACTCACCCCCAGTCAACTGATCTGGGTTTAATCCATCATCATTCTTTAGCTCACTCCACCACCCCAGTTCAGACATGGCCATATGCAAATCAGTCTGACCCTGTGCCTCATGGGAACAGTCCAGCCCGAACTGCCAAGCCATGTCTTCCCTGGACCGGAAACAAGCTTCCTAGGACCGGTTTCTGGCATTCCAGCCGTCATCAGACAGGCTTGCTTGAATCCAGTGGCAAAGTGAGCAAGGGACCCACGTCTGGGCATACCCCGGCCAACTTAGGGCGAACAAAGCGATACAAAAGGGGATGATGGACGGAACGTTTGAGCCAATCAAACACTCACCCCCAGTCAACTGATCTGGGTTTAATCCATCATCATTCTTTAGCTCACTCCACCACCCCAGTTCAGACATGGCCATATGCAAATCAGTCTGACCCTGTGCCTCATGGGAACAGTCCAGCCCGAACTGCCAAGCCATGTCTTCCCTGGACCGGAAACAAGCATCCTAGGACCGGTTTCTGGCATTCCAGCCGTCATCAGCCAGGCTTGCTTGAATCCAGTGGCAAAGTGAGCAAGGGACCCACGTCTGGGCATACCCCCGCCAACTTAGGGCGAACAAAGCGATACAAAAGGGGATGATGGACGGAACGTTTGAGCCAATCAAACACTCACCCCCAGTCAACTGATCTGGGTTTAATCCATCATCATTCTTTAGCTCACTCCACCACCCCAGTTCAGACATGGCCATATGCAAATCAGTCTGACCCTGTGCCTCATGGGAACAGTCCAGCCCGAACTGCCAAGCCATGTCTTCCCTGGACCGGAAACAAGCATCCTAGGACCGGTTTCTGGCATTCCAGCCGTCATCAGCCAGGCTTGCTTGAATCCAGTGGCAAAGTGAGCAAGGGACCCACGTCTGGGCATACCCCCGCCAACTTAGGGCGAACAAAGCGATACAAAGGGGATGATGGACGGAACGTTTGAGCCAATCAAACACTCACCCCCAGTCAACTGATCTGGGTTTAATCCATCATCATTCTTTAGCTCACTCCACCACCCCAGTTCAGACATGGCCATATGCAAATCAGTCTGACCCTGTGCCTCATGGGAACAGTCCAGCCCGAACTGCCAAGCCATGTCTTCCCTGGACCGGAAACAAGCATCCTAGGACCGGTTTCTGGCATTCCAGCCGTCATCAGCCAGGCTTGCTTGAATCCAGTGGCAAAGTGAGCAAGGGACCCACGTCTGGGCATACCCCCGCCAACTTAGGGCGAACAAAGCGATACAAAAGGGGATGATGGACGGAACGTTTGAGCCAATCAAACACTCACCCCCAGTCAACTGATCTGGGTTTAATCCATCATCATTCTTTAGCTCACTCCACCACCCCAGTTCAGACATGGCCATATGCAAATCAGTCTGACCCTGTGCCTCATGGGAACAGTCCAGCCCGAACTGCCAAGCCATGTCTTCCCTGGACCGGAAACAAGCATCCTAGGACCGGTTTCTGGCATTCCAGCCGTCATCAGCCAGGCTTGCTTGAATCCAGTGGCAAAGTGAGCAAGGGACCCACGTCTGGGCATACCCCCGCCAACTTAGGGCGAACAAAGCGATACAAAAGGGGATGATGGACGGAACGTTTGAGCCAATCAAACACTCACCCCCAGTCAACTGATCTGGGTTTAATCCATCATCATTCTTTAGCTCACTCCACCACCCCAGTTCAGACATGGCCATATGCAAATCAGTCTGACCCTGTGCCTCATGGGAACAGTCCAGCCTGAACTGCCAAGCCATGTCTTCCCTGGACCGGAAACAAGCATCCTAGGACCGGTTTCTGGCATTCCAGCCGTCATCAGCCAGGCTTGCTTGAATCCAGTGGCAAAGTGAGCAAGGGACCCACGTCTGGGCATACCCCCGCCAACTTAGGGTAAGTAAGGGGTGAGTGTTTGATTGGCTCAAACGTTCCGTCCATCATCCCCTTTTGTATCGCTTTGGTCGCCCTAAGTTGGCGGGGGTATGCCCAGACTTGGGTCCCTTGCTCATTTTGCCACTGGATTCAAGCAAGCCTGGCTGATGACGGCTGAAATGCCAGAAACCGGTCCTAGGATGCTTGTTTCCGGTCCAGGGAAGACATGGCTTGGCAGTTCGGGCTGGACTGTTCCCATGAGGCACAGGGTCAGACTGATTTGCATATGGCCATGTCTGAACTGGGGTGGTGGAGTGAGCTAAAGAATGATGATGGATTAAACCCAGATCAGTTGACTGGGGGTGAGTGTTTGATTGGCTCAAACGTTCCGTCCATCATCCCCTTTGTATCGCTTTGGTCGCCCTAAGTTGGCGGGGTATGCCCAGACGTGGGTCCCTTGCTCACTTTGCCACTGGATTCAAGCAAGCCTGGCTGATGACGGCTGAAATGCCAAAACCGGTCCTAGGATGCTTGTTTCCGGTCCAGGGAAGACATGGCTTGGCAGTTCGGGCTGGACTGTTCCCATGAGGCACAGGGTCAGACTGATTTGCATATGGCCATGTCTGAACTGGGGTGGTGGAGTGAGCTAAAGAATGATGATGGATTAAACCCAGATCAGTTGACTGGGGGTGAGTGTTTGATTGGCTCAAACGTTCCGTCCATCATCCCCTTTTGTATCGCTTTGGTCGCCCTAAGTTGGCGGGGGTATGCCCAGACGTGGGTCCCTTGCTCACTTTGCCACTGGATTCAAGCAAGCCTGGCTTATGACGGCTGAAATGCCAGAAGCCGGTCCTAGGATGCTTGTTTCCGGTCCAGGGAAGACATGGCTTGGCAGTTCGGGCTGGACTGTTCCCATGAGGCACAGGGTCAGACTGATTTGCATATGGCCATGTCTGAACTGGGGTGGTGGAGTGAGCTAAAGAATGATGATGGATTAAACCCAGATCAGTTGACTGGGGGTGAGTGTTTGATTGGCTCAAACGTTCCGTCCATCATCCCCTTTGTATCGCTTTGGTCGCCCTAAGTTTGCGGGGGTATGCCCAGACGTGGGTCCCTTGCTCACTTTGCCACTGGATTCAAGCAAGCCTGGCTGATGACGGCTGAAATGCCAGAAACCGGTCCTAGGATGCTTGTTTCCGGTCCAGGGAAGACATGGCTTGGCAGTTCGGGCTGGACTGTTCCCATGAGGCACAGGGTCAGACTGATTTGCATCTGGCCATGTCTGAACTGGGGTGGTGGAGTGAGCTAAAGAATGATGATGGATTAAACCCAGATCAGTTGATTGGGGGTGAGTGTTTGATTGGCTCAAACGTTCCGTCCATCATCCCCTTTTGTATCGCTTGGTCGCCCTAAGTTGGCGGGGGTATGCCCAGACGTGGGTCCCTTGCTCACTTTGCCACTGGATTCAAGCAAGCCTGGCTGATGACGGCTGAAATGCCAGAAACCGGTCCTAGGATGCTTGTTTCCGGTCCAGGGAAGACATGGCTTGGCAGTTCGGGCTGGACTGTTCCCATGAGGCACAGGGGCAGACTGATTTGCATATGGCCATGTCTGAACTGGGGTGGTGGAGTGAGCTAAAGAATGATGATGGATTAAACCCAGATCAGTTGACTGGGGGTGAGTGTTTGATTGGCTCAAACGTTCCGTCCATCATCCCCTTTTGTATCGCGTTGGTCAGTGAGGCTGCCTGCCAAAGCTAAACCATCAACTGACCCATCATCAGGGTTTTGTGAGCGGAGATCAGGGAGAGGATCACTTTCTTCCTCCTGTCCCTCATCTGTTGCCATGAGCAAGCCTGTGTCAGCCCTGTCCACAAAAGGTTTGAGCCTGTTAACATGGAGCACCCTGTGAGGGCTCCTGGGATTGCCAAGGTCCACCAAGTAGGTGACCTCACCTTTTTGCTCAATTATAATGTGGGGTCCACTCCATTTGTCTTGGAGAGATGCTGGGGCCACAGGCTCCAACACCCACACTTTCTGGCCTGGCTGGTAGACAGTCAGGACAGCCTTTTGGTCATGCCAAGCTTTCTGTAATTCTTGACTTGCTCCAGGTTTTTACTGGCCTTCTTCATGTACTCAGCCATCCTGGAGCAGAGACCAAGTACATAGTCCACAATGTCTTGTTTGGGAGGTTTGAGAGGTAACTCCCATCCCTCTTTCACCAAACACAAGGGACCCCTAACTGGATGCCCAAACAGAAGTTCAAAAGGGCTGTAGCCAACCGCCTTCTGAGGGACCTCTCTGTAGGCAAAGAGAAGGCAGGGCAGAAGAACATCCCATTTTTGCCTTAGCTTTTCTGGGAGGCCCATGATTATGCCCTTGAGGGTTTCGTTGAATCTCTCAACTAACCCATTGCGTTGAGGGTGATAGGGTGTGGTGCACTTGTAGTTAACTCCACACTCCTTCCACATTGCAGTTATGTAACTTGACATGAAGTTTGTACCTCTGTCAGTTAAGACCTCCTTAGGGAAGCTCACCCTGGAAAGAATTCCCAGGAGGGCCCTTGCCACCACAGGTTCTGTAGTGGTCCTAAGGGGAATTGCCTCTGGATACCTAGTGGCACGGTCCACCACCACTAGAATATAACTGTGTCCAGATGCTGTAGGTGGGTTCATGTGACCAATTATGTCAATCCCAACCCTCTCAAAGGTAAACCCCCACCACTGGTAGTAGTATGAGAGGGGCCTTTGTGGTACCACCTGACTTACCACTGGCCTGGCAGGTGGCACAGGAGTGACAAAACTCCTTTGTGTCCTCAGACATGTGAGGCCAGTGAAAGTGAAGGACAAGCCTGTCCCAAGTCTCACTTTGGCCTAGGTGTCCTGCTAGGGGAATGTCATGTGCAAGGGTGAGTAGGTAGCCCCTGAACTTCAGAGGTTTAACCAACCTCCTGGTAGCACCAGGCTTGGGGTCTCTACCCTCTGAGTAAAGGAGTCCCTCATCCCAGTAGATCCTGTGGGACCCACTGACACCCAGCAGCCTCAGCAGCAGCTTTCTGCCTGAGGTGTTCAAGAGAGGGGCAGATTTGCTGCTGCAAACTCAAGTCTGCCCTGGAAGGGCCCCCTATCCCCAAGAACTCAACCTGATCAGGCTCAAGTTCATCTGAGACAGTTCCTTCACAGGGACTAAGATCATCTCCCTCAAGAGACTGATCCTCACTCTGAGTCTGGGGGGAAGACACAGCCTTACCGCTCCTGCTCCTTCTCTTGGAAGGCACCTGGTCCATTGTTCCAGGATCCAGGGCCTGTTCAGTGGATGTCAGTTTGGCCTGTGACCTAGTCACAGCAAACACATCTGCAGAGATGCCCAACATTGCTGCATAAGTCCTAAATTCCACATCAGCCCAAGCTGAAGTCTCCAAATCATTGCCCAACAAACAATCTACTGGTAGGTCTGAATTTACCACAACCTTTTTAGTGCCAGTTACCCCTCCCCAGCTGAAATTAACAACTGTCAAGGATGGTCAGTCCTGACATTGTTTGCATTGGTCACTTGGTACATCTCACCAAGTATGATCTGTCCAGGGGACACATGTTTCTCTGTCACCATTGTGACACTGGCCCCTGTGTCCCTGTAGGCCATTGCCTCTGTTCCATTGATCAAAGGCTGCTGTCTGTACTTGCCCAAGTTACTGGGACTGACAAGTAAGGTGGCAATATTCATGCCACCATCATAGACCAAAACAGCCTGAGCTGGAGTTCTGACTGAGCCAGAACCCATCTCAGATCCCAAGGTTAACCCCACGAATCCCTTGTTTCCTGTACCACCACTTGTACTTGTGCTAGGGGGAGCAGTTGCCTTAGGGGCAGTGGTGGTAAGAGTAGTGTCCTTGGCTTTTGGACAATCAGCAGCCTTTGTCCAATGGGTTTTTACCTTACACAAGTAACACCAAGGTTTATTTTTGCCTTTTCCCTTGTTGGATTGTGACTCCCTCCCAGATGCAGGTTTTTGGGGCCCTGATGAAGACTCTTTGTCTTTACCCACGTCCCCACCCTTATCTTGAGTTTTTGAAGAATCTTGCTTCTTCTGGTCACCACCCTGGTTCTGATTTTTCTGCTTCACCCTGGTTCCGACCCATTTATCTGCCTTCTTTCCCATTTCTTGGGGAGAAGTCAGATCTGAGTCCACCAGATATTGATGCAATAGCTGATTCTGGCAGTTATTAAGGATCTGCTCCCTCATAATCAAATTGTACAATCCATCAAAATTATGCACTTTGCTGCCAAGCAACCAACCTTCCAGAGCCTTGATAGCACTATACACAAAATCTACCCAGTCCTCATTCTGTGTCTTCGGAGTGTCTCTGAACTTAATCCTGTACTGTTCAGTGGTTAAGCCAAACCCATCAATGAGAGCACTCTTCAGAACTGAGTAATTGTCAGCATCCTCTTCTCTAACAGTGAGGAGCTTATCTCTACTTGTATCAGAAAAGGAGAGTCACAAGATAGCTGCCCACTGCTCTTGAGGGACCCTCTTAACTTTACAGGCCCTCTCTAAAGCAGTTATCCATTTATGGATGTCATCCCCAACATGGTAAGGAGGGACAATCTTGCTCAGGTTCCTATTATCAAAGGAATGTTCCTTAACTCCTGGGACACTGTTGCTGCCACCATGGGACTCTAGTCCCAACTTTTTTCTAGCCCTCTGGATTTCTATGGACTCCTTGTCAAGGGCCAACTGCTCTTGCCTGAGCCTAAGCCTAGCTTTTGTAAGCTCAAGAAGATGGTACTCCCTATCAAAAGAGTGGTCCCTCTTGCTAGATACAGAGGTCCCTACAGACTGACCTGAGTGATTGGACTCTGCAGAGGGAGATCTAGATCTCCTAGGTAAACTCTGCACTCTTCCAGGAGGAATGAAGAGGGGGCCCTCAGGGCCTTCTGCATTTTCTTCTAGAAGATCTGAGTTAACCAGGTGGGCGCCATCAGGTCCCACCTGGTCAGGGTTAGATTCTAAGTCATAGAGGGGGTCCCCTCCGGTCCTATCTTCATTCCCTGTCCCACCCACTCTGTCCATTTCATCTGACCAAGGGGTTTTCCTTAAGTCATCTAACAGTAACACCTCTACCAGGCGTTGAGTGTTGGCACTCCTCCCTGTCTTCAGCTTCCGAGAGGCACACAGTGCTTTCAGTTCTTGGAACGAAGTTCACTGTATCTAGACGGCAGAGAGCCACTGGCATCTCCTTTAGTAGACATACTAAGTGTGGTGTGGTGTTGCACCTACCTAACCTAGTGGGAGCTGAACTCTCTTAGGTTGGAGAAAGGGTGTGCTAGACCCTTGACTTACCCAACCCTAAGTTCAGTAGAGCTTACTATTCTAAGCTTGTATCATATGTGCCTAGTACGAGTGGTTTTTCAGTTAATCAATACAAAAGATTTATCTGGTAATACAATGCAGGCTTGAATCCCAACCACTGCACACCAATGTGAGAGGCTGGCCTGGTATATGATGTCCACTAATAGAAGTGGGCACCTTGCACCAGTCCAGACAACCCTTATTGTGATTTAAGAGGTCTCAGACAACCTTAGAAAGCTATCCAAGCGGTAGCTGTGGAGAGCAGCCTTCAGGCTTAGTCTTGAAGGAGTGTAAAGCAGCTTGTTTTACCAGAATGCAATCTTATATTATAGACTAAATGAAAAGAGGACCACACAGTAGTTATAAAAATATGTATTTATTATATAACACTATCTAGTACGTTACAGTATCTCCCATATGGAGATAGACACAAAGCACACGATACTTTAGCAAAGAAATCACAGTAAATAGCACTAATACACAGCGGGCCCCAGGGGGGGACCAAACCATATACTAAGAACGTGGTATAAGAACCACGACTCGAGTAAGGACAATGTCGAGAGGACGTAGAATTCCTGGGACCCCAAGGAACCAGCCAAGGTGAGTAGACAGGGACCCCATGGAGTGCGTGTGCAGTGTGTGAACACGACCGTGTGCTCCGTACAAGTCAATGTGCAAGTCGCGGTTGGAATTTTAAAGATTAAGGACCCTTCCCAGTGGACCCTGAAGAAACCTCATGGAAGACAGAAAGTTGGAGAGCCACCCCACCCATGGATACTTTGGTACCCAAGTTACCTATCCCAGGGAAGCCGGGTGCATAGCTGTAAAGTGGTGTCGTAAACCGTCATCAAACCCAATGGAGGACTTTAAGAAAGTGCCACTGCTGGAAGAGGAGAAAGTATCTGGAGGAATCCAAAAGTGGATTCTTGATGAAGAGTACCTGAGAGCAGAGGGGACAGAGTCTGGGTCACTGGGGAGAGACCAGGGGCTTGGTAGACTAATGCCCACCGATGTCAGGTGCTTCAGGATGGATGTCGATGAGCTTGACTCTGCAGCTGTAGGGACCAAGTGACGCTGAGGATGACCAGGAGCCGGATACGAGCTGTCCCACGAAGGATGTCGAGAGCTGAGGGGTCGGTGTCCAGCGGGAGCAGCAGCAAGCCTTGGCAAACGCAACCCACGCAGGAAGTTAAGAAAGTGTACGGTTCGGACCAGCAAGGTCCAGGAGACTCACCACAAGCAGGGGAGTCAGGGCAGGCCTGAGCAATCAGGGGAGCCCAAGGAAATCAAAGGTGACCCTCAAATGGACCCACAGGCCAACAGCGCAGGAGTCGCAAGAGGACCTCAAGCAGCTCACCAAAAGAGGCAGGCCACGATGCACATGATGTGGTGTGGTCAAAGATTCAGGTCACAGGAGTTACTCGGGGTTGAAGCTATTTGGAGCCTGGAGATCTTCTTGCAAAGATGTCACCAAGCCTTTGCAACTGCAAAGGTGATGGGGTACCCAGGGGTTCGGTTATTGCACCCCCACTCAAGCTGCTTGCCTCAAACTTGGTCAGAGGGGAGAGCAGGCCTCAGGGGCTGAGGAAAACCACCTCCTGGGTTGCAGAGCCCACGGAGTCTGGAGGAGCTCAGTATCTGCAGACTGGTCGCCTTCGGTGTGGTGCCTGCGAATGCAGGGGAGTGGCTCCTTCACTCCAAGGGAGAATATTTTGCTTGTCCTTGATGCTTCACAGACCTTGGAAGGTTCCTGGAGGATTCACAGGCACAGACAATGCAGCAGACTGGAAGGGAGATGAAGTCAGGCCCAAACGAAGTCCAGCGATGTACAGAGTGCCCAGACGGTTGAAGTGCAGTGGTTTCAATTCTGAATCTTGTCCACAACAAATCTAAGGTCCTACAACCAGGTAAGCCCTTAAGTACCCACGGGAGAGGTTTGGAAAGGTTCAGGGGACCCTCCCAGGGGAGGGTCTGGATAGTGGGGAGGTTACTCCCATGTCCTTTGTCCAGTTTCGCGCCAGAGCGGGAGCCAACGACTCTCAGGACTGGTTTGAACTGGACTATGCACAGACACCAAATGTGCCCCTCTAGTAGGTTTTCAGGCGCTGGCAAGCACACCCGCCCAGCCCTAATACACTAAGTCCTGTCTGGGAGGTGGTCACACCTCCCTATGACAGGATACCTATTGTTCTGCCTTCCCCTGCTCGAGCTTGGCTCAGCAGCAGGAGGGCAGAAATGAGTCGCTGGTCGGCAGCAACCGTTTTGTGCTGTCCGGAGCTAGAAGGCTGGTACCGGGAACCCGAGGGCCCCACAAAGGGCCTTCCTGGTGGGTGGAATCATACCTCCCACACCGGTTACCAGTGTGGGGGTATGATTCCAACATATTTGACACCAAACACGATAGGGTTTGTTGCAGCCGTTTTCGAGATGGTCATCACGCGGTCGTGTAATGCCCCTCTATTGTAGTATATTGCTGCTTCACTGACAATCCGGGAGAATGGACTCCGTGGGCTGCAGGCGTGTCCTGCTTATGCAGGGGCACCCTCTCACTTAGAACCAAGCACCCTGCCCTCAGCATTGTAAAGGCTTTCTATAGGGATGACTTATAGGTTTTAAGTGCAGTGACTCTTAGATATAGTAAACCTATATCTTAAGTAAGTGGTGCATGCACCGACTTACACAGGGTGCAATGGCAGGCCTGTAGTTCCATTTTGAATGGTCTCTCATGGGTGGCATAATACATGCTGCAGCCCATGGGAGACCTCTGTGTTACCTATGCCCTGGGTACCATATACTAGGGACTGACAAGGGTACCCCAGTATCCAATCTGGGGTGTACCTAAGTACATAGCATAACAGTTTAGGGAGAAAGCAGATAGACTGGGGTCTTGATTAGCAGGATCCCAGTCAGACTAGTCAAAAACAGCATTACATCAAGCAAAAAAGTGGGGGTAACCATAAGAAGCAGATCCTACTTTCCTACAGGGATTTGAACCGTATTTACAAATAACTACATAACAGGGAATCACTCAGCAACATTTCATGAGGCTCATCTTGGTTCATTTTCCTTTTTTCTAAATTACATTGATTCTTTATATCATAACTGCCTTCGCTTTGCAAAGTCCTATTTCTACGCATATGTTATTTCGTGATGGGTCATTCCAACACGCTGCACATTATCACAATGTCCCAGGGGACTCGCTACTCCTATCTTATTGTAGAACCCTGCCATATGTTCCAGACTTCCTATAAGGAGCGGTAACTAAGCTATTCCATCAATGTTTTGTTCCACCTGCATGAGGATGTCTTTTGACAAGAACTGGTATCATCTTTACAAATGTTATGGTCATTATATGGGAGTCCTATGATGCCTGATGTGTGTTTAAGTTACTGGGTTAATGTAAAATGTACTTTTCAACCCCTTCCAATGCATAAGATCATTTGATAAGTCACTGGTGTCATCATTCCCAATATTCAATTCACTACTGGCTACAATTTAAGTGATGTCAAGGAATTGCATTATTTAATCCCTGTTCACTGCTCTATAACCTATGTACCCATCTTTGCTCACGCCTGGACAGAAAGGTTTCTATGTCCCTCACATTATTTAGAATATACGGTTTGTCAATTACTAACCAATTTATATTCTTTTCAGAGTGTCTCATTTGAAAAAAATGCAAGGTCAATATGGTTATTGTTTTTTTGTATCTCACATTACTCATGTGTTCTAATATTCTGATTTTGACACATCTTGTTGTCATGCCCACATAAAAATATTTACAGGGGCATCTAATCAGATATATTACATTTTCTGAGTTACAACTGATGTGGGTGTTTAAATTCCGTGGGTACTTCAAATCTAGATCCACAGATTTCACATTACTAGTTATTGGGCATGCTTTGCATGATTGATCCACATGCATAGTGTCTCGCCACCGAGGACAAGCCCCATATATTTGGTTCTGCTCTCGGTTTCAGCACTAGTGGTTTAGTGTGTATCAGGGAGTTTCTGATACTCACACTTTTTTTGAATGAAAACAGTTGTATTTGCAAATTCAGTCCACTTGAATTAAGAATACGCCAGTTCTTGGTCACAATCTTTTTTACATAATGCGAGGCTATGCTAAAAGTTGTTACACAGATGTTTCTATCACCTTTTGGTCTCTCATGACTCACCAGAAGGGATTCCCTGTTATTATTTCTGGCTCATTTCTAAGCCTTCTTAATTACTTGCCTGGGGTAGTCAAGTTCCTGAAGTTTCTTACTCAGTTTTTCTGCTTCCTCTTCAAAGTTGCTGACCTCTTAGCAATATCTACACGGGCAGAGAAACTGTCCATATAGCAGATTTTCCTTTAAGGCCTTCGGCTGAAAACTCTGGAAGGACCACAAATTGTTCCTATCCATGGATTTGTGGCACAGTCCACTCACCAGTCTGCCATTCTCAGATTTAAGGTAAAGAAGTTGCAGTTATTGTGGAGGTAAAGAACAGGAAGGGGTTTCTTCTGTTCAACCACCTCAGGAATTCATCCACTGACTTCTATTACCTCGCCAAATCAGGAACACGTCATCTATATTACGACGTCAGATCTTGATAGATTCAGAGAAGGGGTTGGCAGAGAAGTAAATATGTCTTCTCACAAACTCTGACACATACAAACACGCCAAACTGGGTGCAAATGAACTCCCCATAGATGTTACATGTGATTGCAGATACAGTGTATCATTGTACTGAAAGAAGTTCCTTGCAACACCTCTCATCCCTTCCTTTCTTGTGTGTATACACTGAATGTGTTTGTGAGGTTGTGATGTATAACAAGCTGAATAATGAGATGAATCCTGAGAAAGATGCCATTTTCTGCAGCGGTCATGGCTCCCCATTTCTAGTTTGTTGATATAAATCTGAATTCTGCCTATAAATTTGAGTTGTCGGCCAATTGATCTTACGAATTCAGCTGCAAAATCTGCGTGTGTGATAAGTTTCCCCTTTGCGATTCACCAGGAACATCTGGAAAATGTAAATGGGAAAAAAGTGCTCAGCATGATGAAATAAACTGGGGGACTCGCCCTGCAAACAATATTTTCTGTGGTTATTCTTCATTCCAAGGACACTAACATGCAATGTTGTAAAAGTGCTGCAGCTGGTAATTGCTGTACTCCATGGAATTTGTAATTCTGACTGTGGTGGTAACACCACACTCACTTTTTCGACAACTCCCAACGTGACTCATCCAAGTGAATCAGCTGTTGTTTGAACCCGGAGTTCCGCAGCTACTTCAAAACAGAGTCGGACCATACTGGTGTTCACTGTTCATTCATTTGGGATTGGTTAATTCGGAGTGTAAACTGTGACATTTCAGTGATAAATCTGTTGAAAATTTTGTTTAATAGTACTCAATATTGACTTGTTCTTCACCAAAAAGTGTGTCTGTGTTGCTCTTTGCTAAAATATTAATATATTAACCAGTGTGTCATTTGCTTGATGAAACAGACATGCTGCAATCATACACAGTAGAGTAAACACAACATAAAAGTATATACTTTTTCAATAAGACCAAATAAAATATTGGTGCAAATACTATGGACACATGTAAAAAGAAGAATACATATGAACTTCAGTTTCAGGAAATAAAACACCGTATTAAAGCAAGCCCCTGTATGATAGGGCATGGCTAGGTGTCTTCTACGTATTAAAACATTGACCATTTAAGCACTGTTCTAATACTTACTATCATTCAGCTATTCACTATAGCACACTGTTACCCAGCTGAACAAAGGGGATATAAGTCAAAAGTTTTTTGGTCCGACTCAGTTACAAGCTGCAAAGCCTTCATTGGGACAAATAATTAATTGTAACAATGTAAACAGATTAAGAAATCAAAATCGTGATTTTTAAAAAGTTTTTTTAGACAAGTCGTACATTTGACAGTTTTAGGTCACTGATCTCAGAGTACATAATTCGCAAATCTTTTTTGCAGTCTATACTAATATTCCTGAGAAGTACTGCTAGTACTGCAGGACTTTCCCACAACTGAAACTGGTTTTAACATTAGTAAGTCCATGTTTTTATATCTAGATGCATTGTTTGACCTATCCCTCTCTGCAGGGACACTCCTCAAAATTTTGTCTTCACCACTCCTGTTTTTCTGAATTTGGTTTTGTTGGCTTTAGGCTCTGTGCACTTTACCACTGCAAACCAGTGCTAAAGCCCTTGTGCTTGCACCCTAAAACATGAGACAGTTGGCCTACACCTAATTGGCACATTTAATTTACGTGCAAGTTCCTAGTAATTAGTACTACATGTACTCAGGGCCTCTAAGTTAAATGCTACTAGTGAGCCTGCAGCACTCATTGTCCCACACACTAAAGTAGCCTTTTAAAAACATGTCTTTGGCCTGCTACTGAAACCTGAAGTGCTGTTTTAAACTACTAATTCGATCTGGCAAAATATACCTTTCACCAGGCCTTAACATTACTTTCTAATAGATATGCCACCCCTTAGGTAGGTCCTAAAAAGCCCATAGGGCAGGGTGTACGTATTTAATAAGTAGAACATTTATTTTCAAGTTTTGCATGTCTTGGTAGTAAAAACTCCTACATTTGTTTATCACTACTGTAAGGCCTCACATATCTACCATTGGTTACCTTTTTATATTTAATCAGTGTTAATGTTTGATTGGTAATAGATGGGAAGGTGAAGTTTGGACTCAAACAAGTTGGCATTTAGAATTCTCTTTAATGGTAAAGTCAGATTTTAAGTCACAATTATGAAAATGCCACTTTTAGAAAGTTATAGCACTGTTGCACTTGCCGGACTGACAAATGTCCCTCGCAGTGCACTGCCTTGAATCCAAAAGGAAAAAGTTTTACTCCCAATTCAACAAACGTTGCTCCAACATGTCAATTTTATTTCACGACATGGGTTGTAATACTTTCATTAATTCATGAAGTGTATTTCTCTTGTATATCAATCCATACTAAGAATGCTTCAGAAACACCAAACATTTATTTGTTTAGCCCCAATGCATTTCGGGCAATCACCTGCCCTTCCTCAGGGTTTTTTTTCTCGTGTTGTGCAATAAATGTTCCCCGTGTTGCTCCGAAACGAAGCATTCTTTTTTCTCCAGTGGACTGCCCTGCTCTGAGAAAAGGAAGAGTGGACATTCTCCCTTCATCCCAGGCTAACCTGAGTGACTCCAAGGGTCAGTTGGCTGACCTCCTGTTCTGAGCTACAGGGACACAACAAACTCCAGAGGTCTCCCTGCAACTGCCCAGCTGACCTGTTGCGCTGGACCTGCCTAGACCCGCAACTGGACCTGCCTGAGCCCTGCTGGCCTCTGCTGGGGTGAGACCCTGACCTCAGAGACAGGCCTCCACATGTCCTGGACCCTTGGGTGGCATCACAGAGAACTCCTCCTTGCCTAACTAAAAGTATCACCAGGTATGGCACAAAGCAATGCAAAGCCCCGCAATGCCCCCCATAGCCTTGCAGCACAGCTGAAAGCTTCATGGGAACCAACACTGAGCGACACAAAGCCCTGTAGAACCTCACCACACAGCTGAAAGCTTCATTGGAACCGACCCTGAGTGATTTAAAGCCACACAAAGTCTTGCTGCCCAGCTGAAAGCTACATCAGAACCGATGCCTAGTGATACAAATCCTTGTAAAGCAACACCACGCAGACTATGCACCAAGGACGTAGTAAACAGCTCCCTATAGGCCAAATTTGGCTTTGTGCCCACCCTGCACTCCATCACATTTGGCCTGAAATTGTGACTTTGTCCCATTACAGCGTGACCCGATACCCTCAGTTGCCGATTTGAGCTTTTAGGCAATATACTTATTTAAAATGTTGATGTTACATAACTCCTGTTCTACTGAGTTGATGTTTGTCATCCTGGTATCAGTTTTTGATGTTTGTCATCCTGGTATAATTTAATTCATTAAAAGTTACTCTATTTTTCTAAATCATTGTGGGATTTTTCTTGGGTTGTGTTTTCACTTTATTACTGCTTGTGGCTGCACAAATACTTTACACTTTCCCTCTAATTTAAGCATGACTGTTATTGTGCCAAGCTATCAGAGGGTTAATCACAGGTTAATTTAGTGGCTTTTGTGATTCACTCTGACAAGTATTGTGGTTGATGCTTCAGGAGGATTCTTACTGTCTAAATCAATAATCTGATTCCATACATGCATTGTTTAGAGACGGGTGATATAGGGGCATTTTTCAAAAAAAAAGTGAGTGGTGTCCATGTCTTCCTCTTCTGTGTTCCAGTTGCACAAGTAGAATGAGAGGTAATTCAGCAATTTATAGGGTTGATCCATCAATCATTCAATCAGGGATTTGTGAAGCGCACTACTCACCCGGGAGGGTCTCAAGGCGCTGAGGGGGGTTATCGTGCAGCTCCGAGTCATCTGAAAAGCCAGGTATTGAGGATCTTCCTGAATGCTTGCAGTGTGGGGGTTCGTCTGATGCTGAGGGGGTCTTTGTTTCAGGTCTTGGCCGCGATGTAGGAGAAGGCTCTTCCTCCCACTCAGTCTCTTGTGATGTGAGGGATTTCAGCCAGGGCGAGGTCAGCGGAGTGGAGGTTTCTCCTGGGGGCGTAGAAGGATATTCTTTTGTTGCGGTTTTGGGGTCCGGTGTTGTGGAGGGATTTGTAGGCATGAGTGAGCAGCTTGAAGGTCACTCTCTTTTTGACGGGGAGCCAGTGGAGGTCTTGTAGGTGCTGGGTGATGTGGTCTTGTCGTGGGATGCTGAGGACGAGTCTGGCTGTGGCGTTCTGGACGATCTGGACTTTGTGGAGTAGAGATTTGTTGATTCCAGCATAGTGGGCGTTCCCATAGTCCAGTCTGCTGGTTATGAGTGCGTGGGTGACAGTCTTCATGGATTTGGGGGATCCATTTGAAGGTCTTGCGGAGTATGCGGAGGGTGTTGAAGCAGGTGGAGGATACAGTGTTGATCTGTCGGTTCATGGTGAGGGAGGAGTCGAGTATGATGCCGAAGTTGCAGGCCTGGTCCGTGGGTGTGGGAGGGTTGCCGAGGGCGGGGGGCCACCAAGTGTCATTTCACGCAGAGGGGGTAGATCCGAGGATGAGGACTTCCATCTTCTCCGAGTTGAGCTTCAGGCAGCTGCTGCTCATCCAGGATGCAACGTCCTTCATTCCTTCCTGGAGGCTGCGTGACTGCATCTGGTGATGTCGGCTTTCTTGGTGAGAGAGAGGATGAGCTGGGTGTCGTTGGCGTAGGACACTATGCTGAGTCCATGTTTTCTGACGATGGTAGCGAGAGGAGCCATGTAGATGTTCCACAGCTTGAGACTGAGTGAGGATCCTTGGGGTACTCTGCATCTGATCTCTGTGGGTTCGGAGAGGAAGGGCAGGAGTCTGATTCATTGAGTTCGGCCTGTGAGGAAGGAGCGGATCCAGTCTACGGCAGTTCCCTGTATGACGGCGTCGTGGAGTCTGGCGGCTAGTGTGCGGTGGGAGACGTGTCGAAGGCTGCTGAGAGATCGAGTAGAATGAGTGCTGCTGTGCGGCCTTGGTCGAGGAGAGTGGGTATGTCATCAGTGGCGGCTAGGAGTGTGGTCTCGGTGCTGTGGTTGCTGCGGAATCCGGATTGGGAAATGTCGAGGGTCGAGTTGAATCTATGAAGTTTGTGAGCTGGATGTTGATGATCTTCTCTGTGACTTTGGCGGCGAAGTGGAGGAGGGAGATGGGTCTGTAGTTCTTGCAGTCCATCGGGTCTGCTGAGGGCTTCTTGAGGCGGGGTTTGAATTCTGCGCATTTCCAGTCATTGGGGAAGGTGCCTGTTTCGAGGGAGCAGTTGATAGTATGGCATAGCTCAGGTGCTATGGCAAAGGCAGCTCTGTGGAAGGTATGCTGCGGGCAGGGGTTGGTGGGAGCTCCTGAGTGTATGCTCCTCATGGTCTTTACTGTGTCTTCTGTGGTGACAGGGGTCCAGACGGGATGGTTGGCTGGGTGGTGTTGCAGGTGGCTGTTGTTGTGTCGGCGCCTTGTTTCTGTTCGTTGAAGTTGTAGAGAGAGTCTTGATCTTGTGATGGAAGAAGGAGCCGAGTTTGTTGCAGAGGTCCTGGGAGGGAGTGGCGTTTGAGGTTTCACTGGGGGGTTTGGTGAATTCCTGTATGATGCTGAAGAGTTCCTTAGAGTTGTGGGAGTTGGAGAGGATTTTGTCCTGGCTGAAGTTCCTCTTCATGGATCTGATGAGTTGGTGGTATTCTGTCATGGTGGTCTTGTAGGTGGTGCATGTTTCTGAGGTTTTGCTGTTCTCGAGTTGTTGGCACATGCACTTGGATTCTCGGAGGTCCATGGTAAACCACGTGGCTTTGGTGGTGCGTTCTCCGTCGGCATTCTGGAGGGGGGCGAGCGTGTTTGCAAAGCCGGTGAGCCATCTGTGGAGGTCGTTGGCTGCAGCATTGGCGTTGGTCATGGTGGATGGAGAAGTGCGGCTGTGAGCGGAGTTGAGGTGCTCTTTGGTGATCTTGTCCCAGTTTCTGCGAGGGGGCATGGTGTAGGTTTGTGTGCGGTGGGTTTCAAGAAGGAGGAGTGGACGCAGTGGTGGTCCTTCCAGAGGGGTTGCGTGGTGTGGCTGAAGCGAATGTTGTTTCCTCCTGCGAAGATGGGGTCAAGGGTGTGTCCTATCTTGCGGGTGGGGTGGTGATGAGCTGCTTAAGTTTGAAGTTGGCGAGGTTGTCCAGGAGGGCGGTGGAGTTGGGGTCACTGAGGTTGTCAAGGTGGAAATTCAGGTCTCCAAGCAGTGCATAGTCCGTGGAGGTGAGGGCGTAGGGCGCGATTAGGTCTGCAATGGTAGTGGCGAATGGGGTGCGAGGTCCGGGAGGTCTGTAGGCGAGAGTTCCGCTTAGAGTCGTTCTGGGGTTGGTCTGGATCTGGAAGTGGAGGTGTTCCATGGGGGAGCGAGGACTTGTTCGAGCTGGAAGTTGTGATTCGGAGGGAGTTTTTGTGTACGATGGCGAGTCCACCTCTAGGGTGGTTGGGGCGGTCTTTCCTCTGGATCTTGTACCCATCGGGGCTGGCAGTTTTGATGTCAGGTGCGGAGCTGGCGTTGGTCCAGGTCTCTGTGAGGAAGGCGACATCGGGTGAGAGGGTGTTGAGGAGGTCCTAGATTTCTACTGCATGTCTGTGTAGGGAGTGTACATTGAGGAGGATGCAGCTCACGGTTTTAGGCTCACTGGCGTCTGGTGGGTTGGTGGTATCTGTAGGAATCCGGAGGTGGGTGAAGGTGCTGCGGCAGTGTCAGCAGGAGAACTGGCCTTGGGTGGTGTTCGGCGTCGACAGCTGGCAGTTGATGTTTCTTCCGGGCTTCAGTGCGTGGATGGTAGCTGAGTCGTAGTGGCAGGGGGTCGGAGGACCAGGGTCCCTGGTGCCGGTCGCGGTCGGGTCACGGACGGGCGCTGACAAACTTGACCTTGGCGCGCCCGCTCTGCACGTCCACTGCACTGCCGCCATTAGGTAGGGGTCAGGGGAGCAGCTGGGAGGTGGGAGCGGGAAACGCAGGGGGAGGGGCCGTGGGGGCAGCAATGGCAGGGAAAGGGAGCGAGGCGGAAAACAGGGCAATGAAAAGAAGGCACAAAAATTGAGAAAGAAACCACAAAAGGCACAAAGAGAAAAAAGAGAAAACAAGGCACAATAAAGGCACAGAGTGAAAAAGAGAAAAAAGTCACAGAAAGGCACACAAAGAAAAAAGGCACAGACAAATCACAAAAACAAGGCACACACAGACAAAGGCAAAGCTCCAGAAGGCTGGCAGAGCAGATCAGCAGAAGAGCAAGGCTCTCCTACTGGACCACCAGAGATGAGGCGCAGGCAGGAGCCTGTGGGTGGAGGAGGGCCTTGAACACCCACCTGGAACCAGAGAGGTGCTGATGGCAGAGGCGCAACGACAGAGCTGCGCGAGGGGAGAGCAGTTTCCCTGACCAGGAGGTCAGATGTCTTGCTCCATTGTCACTATACTATTGAAAACACCATTGTGGCAATGATAATGTAGTAAAATTTGCTTCCTTTCATTAGGTAACTACTTTATAGGTATGTTCTTTAAATCAGCATTAGCTGTTTCACCAGACTACTCTTTTTCCAATAAAATAATACGTACTTAGTTTCTTCCTTTACATCTTATGTACCCGGTTTCCATATGTAGTCTTGCCACTTAAACTAAAAGAAATATCCCGTGCAACTCGAAAAAATCTCTTAAACGCCCTCTGCCTGAAAAAACATGCTATTTGTGACGTTTAATTGAGTACCTTTTAGTGGTGTAGAAAATAACTGTGCTCTCGGGTACTGTGCTAATTACATTTTTCCACTCACCTCCTCTTTGTATCCTTATTCCTGTGCTGGAGGTGCTCCTACTAGTTGAAAATGTTTTGTGCAACGTGTTCTGCTGATTCTTGGGGCTATGTTATTTCTATAACACACACCTAAAAATAAAAATGCTGATTCATTGAACTCAACATGTATTACTACTTTGCAATGCTGAATCAATGTAAACTCAATATATAAACTGTCACATTGCAAAACCGATTCCATTAAACCTTAATATATGAGCTTCTCCTAACTCTCTGCAATTTATCATGTCATATCATCATAACCACCACCGACCTCTAAGCATCAATGTTACCAAGATATAGTGGTTGCTTTAATGCCAAGACGCATTTCATTTTTGGAGAGCTCAGTATAAAAATAAATAATCTTAAACATATTTACGTGGTCAGCTGAGCCTGCCAATCATTGTGTATATTTTAAAGCATTTGTGCCTATTTCCTGAAATGACAGACCATTCGAGCTGGCCCTCTTGGAAGTGCACAGCCTCCTGGTCCCTCATCTCTGTTGTGTTACAGTTTTCTGCTGTCCCAGGCTGCCTTTCTCCATGGTAGCTTGATCCTCCGATCTTCTCATGGTGGGGTATCTTTCCGCAGGTGGATGCACATCAGAATATCAACAACATAAATATTGTCCTACAAAAATATTTCATGCAGAACATCTACTACCACAATATTGTGAAGATATGTATACATAGAAAATGATGAATTCACTATTCTTAACTTCAAGATATACTTATAATCAAGGTACCCAGACATGGTTTATATATACATATGTATCATTTCTGAAACCGGCTTCCTCCTCCTTTGCTTATCGGCTTAGGTTTACTGTGGCCTGCCATTCCGCAGCTGCAAAGTATAGTAATTAAAGCCACCTTTAGCACTAAGTAACATCAAAGAAGTTGAGAGTGAGACCGAGGAAAGGGTTAATGTCTCGTCTGAAAGCACAAAACATCAGAGACTGACCTGTTTGTGTGGAACCCAAGAGCGCTTCGGAGCTGGGCACAACTACGGCTATCAGTTAAGTTGTCAGTGGTGGCTCCCCCTTTGGGGCGTGGGGGCGTCGCTCCACTGCTTTCTCGCGGTGCGAGAAGGCAGAAACATAAACGTTAAAAACTACCATTTATGTTTCTGCCTTCTCGCATTGCGAGAAAGCAGAAGTGCCTCTGTGCCTGGTTGGGGGCGGGAGGGTGGGCGGTCCTGCTCGAGGGCAGGGGAGTGGCTTGCCCACTGTTGTGGGTACTGACTGTTTGGTCGGCCCTGGAGCCGACCAAACAGTCAGTACCCACAACAGTGGGTAAGCCACTCCCCCCCTGCCCTCGAGCAGGACCGCCCACTCTCCCTTTTTCTCTATGCAGAGAAAATGTCCGGGCTGGGGCGCTCGCCTGCTGCGCCTACCAGCGTTGTGATTGGCTTGCGTTGCGTAGGGGAGGGAAGCTGCCAGCCCACCAGTACAGGGTGACCAGCCTGGAGCGGAGGCGGTGCGGTACCCCGGCACTCAGGTACGTTTTATTTAATTGTTTTATTTATTCCCCACCCGCGACCCCCCCTCCCTCGAGCATGCTGGCCGCCACTGGCCTCGCTGATACACCACACTCTACGGGGGGCTCCTCGTGTTCACCGCCCTCTCTAACCCGACCCCCTGCCTGCGTTCAACCCAGAATGGTCTATCTGCGCTTGGTATCCGTAAGGTTCCTTTAAAGTCTGAAAGAATGCTTTACAGAGAAGCAACTATTTTAACACTTAATGAAACGCGCGAGCTAGCTTCAATCACTTACTCATTATGAGCAAGATAAATCTACCGGGACAGTCGTTAGTTAACTCGATGTGTATATATTCTGAGTTAAATTAAAAGTAAAGTCGGCTGGCATCTGTGGCCGCCGTACTTCAAGGTGATTCATTCTCAGCGTGGGGTGAAACTAAAACTATGGTGGCGTGAGGTTAAAGTTTGTCCTTGCTTGTATTCACTATGTTACATGGCCCATGCCAGTGATCTGGTGTTTTTGTAAGGAGATGAAGATTTTACACACATGAAATGAAGAATGTGATTTGTTGTGTGTGCGTGGGAGGAAAAGGTGTTTAGAATGCAGCTGATCTCTTGGTTGGGTACGAACAGACAGTAGGGGGCATGGATGCATGAATTCCTTTTTTCCTGAAAATTACTCCGGCTTTGCATTCCAAAGTACTAGCCGTCCCAAAACTTAACCAGTTTAAGCCAGAACAGCTCACAGCGGAAATTGGAAAAAGACCCGAAATTCCACCTTCTGACCCCACCCCCACCCCATCTCCCCACCCCATGTGTGGGCCTGATGTTAAGCCCCAGCCCAGGTGACAAACTGACCTGCCCCTTTAATGTGGGCTTTTTAACACACAATCCATAGACAGATGAACGCAGGCATGAGCCCACGTGGGCGCATTCTTATACTTACATTTCGGCGCTTGTTAGTGTTTTATAGTTGCGTATCTAAAGTGTTATCTAAAGCCGCTGCCATGTGCATAGTTCAGTGCTTGTTATTTATTTAAGCTTTCACATTGCCGTTAGGCAGAACAAAGGTTGGCTTTTCAAACAGTGCACGTTATAAAACAATAACCGATCAGATGAAAGGCAAGATGTGCTTTGTAATTTCTCCGAAAATACCCTTGACCTCCTTACAGTTGTCTCTGCAGTGTGTGCACAGACGCCTTGCGTTTCACTTTTTAGAGCGCATATTTGGCAAATACTGTCTGTGTTGAAATCGGAGTGGGGCCTGCCTTCGGAGAGACTGCCGTGCTAAGTTACTTCCTGCTCTCACTCTCTTGTTAGAGGCCTGATCTGAGCAGGCACGCTTGCGCTTCACCATCTGAGGCCCCAAGAAATGATTGTGGCTGGGAATATCAAATAACAATTATTGGTGAGACAGAATATCGCCAAAACAATATCGAGGAACAGACTATCAAAATGTAAGTGCACAGAGGGAGGTCAACTCTGCATCTACATGAATCAACAAGGTACGCAGTAGTAGAGTTGGGTATAGAAAATGTACAGAAACTTACCTTTCGTACTCTTGTCCCTCAATATTGTTGTAACTATATTCTGTCCTGTCCTATACTGCGTGAAACAAGTCTGTCCTCTGTTTCTCTAGCTCGAAGGCTGTGTTCAGTGCAGAAAGCCCAGGAAACTGAAGCTGCATTTACTCATTTGTCTGCCCTTTTGGCTTGCAAATGAGTTGCTTGCAGCGCTCGCATCCTATGAATGCTGCTGCTTGTACTTTTAGTCATTGAGACAGTACTCTTCACAAAGGACACTTGGGTCCCTCTGCATAAAGCAGATAATTCCCAAGGTGAGAAATACAATCTTGCTGGTAACACTTCATGAAAAGTGATCCTATTGTTTGATATCCGAAATTCAAAGAGTCATTTATTTCTTTACACAAGTAGCACCCTTCTTGCTTCACATACCTCAAATTTTTTCTCCGGGCCTGCGTGTTTGATCTCACCCACCACACAGCTTTTAGGTATATGGACATCATTTAAATTGAATTTATCTCCTTCATGCTGGTTTTCTTTATATTCCTTTGCAGATTTAATCTTGACCGTTATTTTGCTGTTGCTGGTTTGGACCGAAGTGTTTTACTGCTGAGCCAGTTTTGTTAGACTCTGTTGTAATGGTGGACAGCCTGGAAAGGTGGGCCTTTCTGGAATCACTTGTGAACTGTGTGTGCCAGAGAGTAGCGTCATGCACAGAAAAAGCGCAGAGGATTGGTAGACATGTGAGGTGTGGTGTTTGGGGTGAGGTGCAGGTGCAGAATTGGTTTATGGCTCAGCAAAGTCAGAAACTAGCTGCTATAGAACCTGACCACATAACCTGCTTGACAAGAAGCAACCTTATAATTACCCTTCTTTCCTTGTAATAAGAGTGTTAAAGTGGTTTATACAAAAATGTGATGAACTGTAACACGTTTTTGCTTATATGAATTGTGATTATGTAATAATTATGAAAGCGTGTCTTTTTGTAACTGATAATTTAGTTTTAATACTGATTATTGTGGGAATGTAGAGAAATTGATTGCTTTTTGCGATTGCAAAAAGAGAAGAAAATGGCACTAGGCACAGGTATGGAAAAAAGGATCAGTTGTGAGGTGTAGTTAGGCACAGAGGTAATGGGATACAGGAGGGCGGTATGAATCAATAAATGTGTGTAAGTAGGGATACATGTAATAGCTGGGATGTGCCATAGACCCCGCTGAAAACCAAAATGCTGAGTCTCTCTAGCAGTGATGCAGTATTGTGCCGCAGAGTGGGTGACATCATGTTCGAGCTGCCTGTTTAAGTTGGTTTGGTCAAGGACACGTACTGTTTGCAGTGCTTTGCCTGCTGTCTGGCTCTGGTGCCTTGTCATCAGACCTCAGAGTGGTTGACACCTTCCTGTTTTCTCAAATTTGCTTGAAAATGCACCATTTGCCCACTCTTTTTTCAAAATTTTCTCGGGAGAGAACCCCGCCAAACCCCCCTTAGGTGGTTCAGGCTCGCTCGCTCGCCGCAGTGAAGTACCACAATTGTTTTACGCCCACCACTTTCAAATGTAACCAGCCGCCACTGTAAGTTGTGCAATGTGGAGTCGAAATGTTTGTTTTTTAGAAAAAAGAAAAGCACAGACTTTCAAAAGAACTGCCAGCATGTTAAAGGGGTGCCGTTTTTGTTGAAAGCGGAACATTTATTTGCACAGTGCGTGTTTATACTTGCCAGGTTTCCTGCTCTTAAACATTTGTAAAGACACTTGTCAAGGCACCAATATATTTTACAGGGAACTAGAGCTTTAAGAAAACCACATGGTTTTAATTAACGTACGTGCACGCATATAAAAGGATGGATGGGGCGCTCCCCTTTTCAGTTGATAAAGGCTTGGAATAGAAGCTGAAACGCGTCCTGAGTGTTGCTGGTTTACGCAAATAAAAAAATGAATTATTTCCACATTGGAGTGCAGACAGTTCTCGTTTATTGCAGAGGATGCAGTGTTAATTTAAAGGCGTCAGCGGTGGCGTCTTGGTCTGCACCACCAGCGTTCAGGTGCTAACAGGCAGTACAGCATTGGAGTGAGGTCACGACTTGTGAAGCCTGTTTGCCCCCGGAGCACTAAGTAACATCAAAGAAGTTGAGAGTGAGACCGAGGAAAGGGTTAATGTCTCGTCTGAAAGCACGACACATCAGAGACTGACCCGTTTGTGTGGAACCCAAGAGCGCTTCGGAGCTGGGCACAACTACGGCTATCAGTTAAGTTGTGCAATGTGGAGTCGAAATGTTTGTTTTTTAGAAAAAAGAAAAGCACAGACTTTCAAAAGAACTGCCAGCATGTTAAAGGGGTGCCGTTTTTGTTGAAAGAGGAACATTTATTTGCACAGTGCGTGTTTATACTTGCCAGGTTTCCTGCTCTTAAACATTTGTAAAGACACTTGTCAAGGCACCAATATATTTTACAGGGAACTAGAGCTTTAAGAAAACCACATTGTTTTAATTAACGTACGTGCACGCATATAAAAGGATGGATGGCGCACTCCCCTTTTCAGTTGATAAAGGCTTGGAATAGAAGCTGAAACGCGTCCTGAGTGTTGATGGTTTACGCAAATAAAAAAATGAATTATTTCCACATTGGAGTGCAGACAGTTCTCGTTTATTGCAGAGGATGCAGTGTTAAAATATATATATATATATATATATATATACACACCACCTTTGTGTGTGTGAATATATATATATATGTATATATATATATATATATATATATACACACACACACAAAGGTGGTTTTCATTACTAAGCTTAGCATCTTCAGAATGGCAGGCCACAGTGTACCTAAGCCAGGGTGGAGGTAGCGGGTATCTGAAATGGGACCTATGTATATATAATGAAATTAAATGAATGAAATGAAATGAAAAGGACATTTATAGAGCGCATGGCTACCAGAAGGCCTCCCAGCGCTTAGCGTGACTAGTAGGCGGGGGAGGGACAGAACGATTAGTTTAAGGGAATAAAAGAGTTTTGAGTTGTTTCCTGAAGGCAAGATGGCTAGACTCTTTTCGGAGGTGGAGGGGGAGGGCGTTCCAGAGTCTGCCTGCATTCAGAGAGAAGAGCCTGCCGCCACTTCTGGCTCGTTTGATTCTGGGGATGTCAATTAGATGGAGATCATCCGAGTGAAGCTTTCTCTTGCTTTATATGGATGAATTATGGCTGAGATCAGGGGAGGGCCTATCCCTAAAAGGGATTTGTGCACAATGCACAATGATTTAAAGCTGATTCTTTCTTTTACTGGAAGCCAGTGTAGAGATCGAAGAGCAGGTTTTGCGGAAAGGGATCTGGATGTTCCCGTCAGCAATCTGGCTGCACAGTTCTGAATGATCTGCAGTCTATTAATCACTGAGGTAGGAGCTCCCAAATAGAGCGCATTACCATAATCCAATCTAGAGAGTAGAATAGACTGGACCATGATATAACACAGCAAACACAAGGAGATGATGGACGGAGCGCTGAAACTTTTCAGACACTCACCCCCAGTCACCGATCTGGGTTGAATCCATCATCGTTCTTTAGCTCACTTCGCCTCCCCAGTTCAGACCCACTATATGCAAATCAGTCTTGACCCTGTGCCTCATGGGAACAGTCCAGCCCGAACTGCCAAGCCATGTCTTCCCTGGACCGGAAACAAGCATCCTGGGACCGGTTTCGGCTAACAGCCCTCATCAGCCAGGCTAGCTTGAATCCAGTGGCAAAGTGAGCAAAGGACCCACGTCTGGGCATACCCTGCCAACTTAGGGCAAACAAAGCAAACACAAGGAGATGATGGATGGAGCGCTGAAACTTTTCAGACACTCACCCCCAGGCCACTGTGTACCTAAGCCAAGGTGGAGATAGCGGGTATCTGAAATGGGACATATGTATATATAACACCCCATCTGGGTACCTTGATATATATATATATATACTTTGGTGAATCTATCTGTTTGAGTCACTTCTTTCTTGGATATTTTATTTCTTTGTGACTCATTGTATCCTTTGGGATCCAGATTTTTGCCCTGGTTGGCTGTTGTTTTCTTGTGATCCTCCATCTTCAAGTATATATATATATATATATATATATATATATATATATATATATATATATATATATACATATATATATATATATACATATATATGTACATATACATATGTATGTATATATATATATATATTTTATTTTTATTTTTAGATATTCACTGGAAAAACACAGGTTTCAAAGACATTACAGTTAGGCTGACATTTCACTCGTACAAATCCAGAGAAATGCAGCCGTTATAGTTAGCTGAGCTAACTATAACTCGCGCCCCCGCAATGCACTGCTGATGACGTCACATATCACATCAATCATGACATGGTTAGTGACATCACTGACGACATCACTGATGAAATCTCAAATAACATCACTGATAACATTATCCTGTGAGTGTTTCTAAAATGTTTAAGAATGTTAAATATATACGCCAAGGTGTATTGAAGAATGAGTGGGTGTATGAGTGTCTGAATGTATGATTTAGTGGGTGCATGACTGACTGTATAAGTGAGTGATTAAACGTGTTTTAGTGAATGCATGGGTGAATGACTAATCTGTGTGAATGTCTGTATCAGTCTGGCAGTTGGTGTATAAGTGGCTGAATATGTTGGTGAGTAGCTACATGAGTGTCTATATGGGTTAAAGATTGGTTGTCTGAGTACCTGTATGGGTGCCTGAGTGTCTGTGTGGGTGGGTGGGGGTGTGTGTGATGCCCTGCATGGATGTGTGAGGGGGTGATTCACTGGGTGTATGGGTTCATGAGTGCATCTGCAAGGGGCTGTATGGGTGAGTGAGTGTGCTTATGGCTGTGTTGGTGAGTGAATGGATGTCTCAGTGGTATATGTGTGAGTAACTACATATGTGAAAGGCAGTATATGTGAGTGTTGGAGTACATAAGTGACTATATGTGAGAGCAAGAGATTTTGAGAGTGACTGTATAGATGAGTGTGTGCTTGTGTCAGTGATTGTAGAAGAGAGTAAGTATCTGTTACTATCTGTATGAATAAGTGAGGTGGTGTGTGTATAAATGTATAGGTGAGTAAATGGCAGTGTGATTGATTCTTTGGGTGACTGACTAGGTATGTGAGTAACTCTATGGGTGAGTGGCAGTGTGTGAGTGTCTCTATGGTTGTATGAGTTCATATATCAGTGGCTGTATTGATGAGTGATTGCGTGTTTGAGAAACTGTATGGGTGAGGGAGTGGATGTGTGTGTAGACCTATGAATCAGTGAGTGGGTATGTACTAACTTGTACTGGTGTGTCTATGGTTTCCAAAATGGTAGTCTGTATTTTAGAGTGGGTGTATGAAAGGTTATATTAGGGTGTGAGGAGGTGCATCAGATATTAAGTGGATGATGTCATCAGTGATGTCATTTGAGATATCATCAGTGATGTCATCAGTGATGTCACTGACGATGTCATGAGTGATGTAATATGTGACGTCATCAGCAGTGCATTGCGGGGCATGAGTTATAGTTAGCTCAGCTAACTATAACGGCTGAATTTCTCTGATTTTATACGAGTGAAATGTCAGCCTAAATATAACGTCCCTGAAACCTTGTTTTTTTCAGTGAATATCTAAGGTTTTATAAATGCTAATTCCTGACTATAACGTCCCTGAAACCTAAGTTTCTTTTCCAGTGGATTTCTAAGGTTTTTAAAATGCTAATTTCTAACTATGCCTACATAGGTAGGACATGTACAGAAAGAGAAAGAAAGGCGCAAACAGAAGCAAGAGAATTGCAGAAAGATGCAAGAGAGGTGCAGAAAGATGAAAAACGGTGCAGTAAGAAGCAACAAAAATGCAGAAAGAGGCAACAGAAGTCCAGAAAGAGGAAGAAAGGTGCAGAAAGAAGCAAGAGAAGTGCAGAAAGAAGCAACAGAGGTGTGGAATGAGGCCTACTTTGATTGTACCTTTCCACAGACAGAGACAAAGTAGCCTAATCACTAATACTTCTCCCAAGATGTCTTAAACCTCACTTTTCTCTTGAAGGTTCAATATTCATCGACTGCTCAAAATGTTAGGCCTACCACATTTTAAACAGCAATCCTAACCATATCACTGTTGTAAGTCTCACCAAGTTTGTGAAGGTAGGCATGCATGTGTCTCTGCTAGTGACATGTTACATAAAGATAAACATACAAATACTTGAATACCTGTGTTTCAAAAAGCATATTCTGTAAATATGTATACAAAAAGGTGTATGCATTTCTTTCTGCTCATAATACAGGGCACATGGGTATTCAATAGTATATTTGAGGGGCTCTATAACACCTATATACATAAGACATGTCTGCCTGTGCAACCAAATGACAGAGCAGAACTGAAAAGATTTGACCACCTATAGGAGAAGATACCCGCTTTTTAAGCTACCATCTTCAGGTGCATAACACATGTAAGAATACATGTACAAATAGACATATACCTCAGTCTCGAGAGCATGCAGACCTTTAAACTTGACAGTTTCCACTTCCCATTTGAGTACACACAAAGAGGCGAGAGAAGTTCAGAAAGAAGCAAGAGAAGTGCAGAAAAAAACAAGAGAGTTGCAGAAAGAGAAACACGTGCAAAAAGAGGCAAGAGAAGTGCAGAAAGAGGCAAGAGAAGTGCAGAAAGAGGCAAGAGAGGAGCAGAAAGAGGCAAGAGAGGTGCAGAAAGAGGAAAGAGGGGTGCGGAAACAGGCAAGAGGGATGCAGAAAGAAGCAAGAGAGGAGCAGAAAGAGGCAAGAGGGATGCAGAAAGAAGCAAGAGAAGTGCAGAAAGAAGCAGGAAAAGTGCAGAAAGAAGCAAAAGAGGCAAGAGGGTTGCAGAAATAAGCAAGAGAAGTGCAGAAAGAGGCAAGAGAACTGCAGAAAGAAGCAAGAGAAGTGCAGAAAGAAGCAGGAGAAGTGCAGAAAGAAGCAGGAGAAGTGCAGAAAGAAGCAAAAGAGGCAAGAGGGTTGCAGAAAGAAGCAAGAGAGGTGCAGAAAGAGGCAAGAGAACTGCAGAAAGAAGCAAGAGAATTGCATAAAGAGACAAGTGAGGTGCAAAAGAGGCAGGAGAGGTGCAGAAAGAGGCAAGAGAAGTACAGAAAGAAGCAAAAGAGGTGCAGAAACAGGAAAGAAAACTGCAGAAAGAGGCAAGAGAGTTGCAGAAACAGGCAAAAGAGGTGCAATAAGAGGGAACAGGGGTGCAGACAGAGGCATGAGAAGTGCGGAAAGAGGGAAGAGGGGTGCAAAAAGAGGCAAAAGGGTGCAGAAATTTGCAAGAGAGGTGCAGAAAGAAGCAAGGGCAGTGCAGAAAGAACCAATAGAGGTGCAGAAAGAGGTCTGAGTGGTACAGAAAGAGGCAAGAGAAGTGCAGAAAGAAGCAAAAGAGGTGCAGAAAAAGGCAAGAGGGGTACAGAAAAAGGCAAGAGAGTTACAGAAAGAGTCAATAGAGGTGCACAAAGAGGGAAGAAGGGTGTAGAAAGAGACAAGAGGGGTGCAGAAAGAAGCCAGAGATGTGCAGAAAGAAGCAAGAGAAGTCCAAAATGAAGAAACAGGGGTGCAGAAAGAGGCAAGAGGGGTGCAGAAAGAGGCAAGAGGGATGCAGAAAGAGGCAGCAGAGGTGCAGAAGAAGGCAAGAGGGGTGCAGAAAGAGGCAAGAGAGTTGCAGAAACTGGCAAAAGAGATGTAGAAAGAGGGAACAGGGGTGCAGACAGAGGCAAGAGAGGGGCAGAAAGAGGGAAGAGGGGTACAGAAAGAAGGAAGTGGGGTGCAGAAAGAGGGAAGAGGGGTGCAGAAGTTTGCAAGAGAGGTGCAGGAAGAAACAATAGTGTTAGAATAGAAACTGTTTATGCTTACGCAGTGCTCCATATAAGTTAGCATTCGCTGCGCCATTTTCTTTTTAGGCGCCATTTCAGGCTGCTCTAAACTGATCTCACCTAATTCAGAGAAATGCTCCCCTCTGAGTTTCGTTTCTTCACTTAGGTTTTGTTTCAGTAATAAGTGCACTGTTCATATTAGCGCATACCTTTCCCACTAGATAGAGGCCCTCTCCCACTTGTCTGGTGGCGGGCCAGGACGGAACGACCTTGGATTATGTTAGTTCATGTCAGATACGAGGACGTTGAAACCTTTTTTTTGTATTTCACTGTTTAGCTGCACCTGCTTGGAAAATTCCACTGTGGGCGTGTTTCTGCTTGACTACGAAACGTACATAATGTATCTTTATGCTTGTCGATTTCAGTTCCCTCTGTAGCACTCCTAGTGACTGGGCACATGGGGCTCCACTCTGAGTGTATATGAATAAACAGTTTTTGGTTTGTATTCTCTACTGTCTGACCGACTCTTCATTTAGTTCGGAAGGCTGAGAGGTGGTCATTAGTGACCCGGGTGGCCCTAAACGGGTTACTTCCTTCAGTTGGTGCCCGAAGAGGGACTCCTTCAGGTGACTGATCCATCCCCTTTCCGCAGACGGGGGGAGGCCGAGGACATCGTCGGGTCAGACTGATGGCTCAGGGATCCCTGCAAGAAGAGTGTCTGTTATTTGAAGCTTCTCCTTCTGTCCTGCCGGACGGTGCCTCACACAGTGGTCATCCCGACTGGAGTCCTAAACGGCGAAACCCTTGAAACTGACCGCTTGGTCTGAAGAGTCGACAGTGGAGAACCGGTTCGATAGTACTACTGATATCAGGTGAGTTTGTTTTGGTTCTATGTTGATACGGTACCATTGTGATTTGAGTTTGTTACGGTCTAAGGACTGTCCTGGTAAAAAGTGTTTGCAAACACTTTGCTAGGTAAAATAACGACCTTTTTTCGTAATGCCTGGTCTAAGTAAGTTTTAGAATTTGTGTTGTCGTTGTTCTGCAGATGTTTGATTGGAAGAAGCTCAACCTGCGCCTCCTGAAGACAGCCCTAATTTTGATATGTATGTGAAACATGGTCTTGGCCCTGTTATGTTTAGTACAATATGGCACAAATATATGAGGGACAACGCCAAATTACAGTGGCCTTTGACAGGTTCTTTTGATGAGCAAAAGATTGGATTTTTACAAGAACAGTTGTTTAAGAGAGAAAGTAGACAGTCGATGTTTGATTCTCTTCGAACTTGGCAGAAGGAGGCTGAACAAAGGTGATTAAAAATGAAGAAAGACACACAGAAAGGCAGGATGCAGACTCTTACACAGAAAGCTGTGGCGCATGATAGAGAGAAGCAGGAGGCAGGAATAGAATGCGCAGATAGGAGATTCGGTTGCAAATTGAAAAGTCCTATGTGGCCAAAGAGGATGATGATACCTTTATAGAGGAGTTGTTAGATAATCGACCCCCACCTTCTTATGCCCCGCAGAGTATATACCCCGTTGTCTCTTTGCAGACACAGCAGTCTGTCTCATCTGCTGAAGTTGCCCCTGTATCTGCTACTGTTGTACCTACAGCTCGGGTTACTATTAGGGGTGGGCAGAATTTGCGGAGTTGCCTTACGCAAAATTCCGCAAAACGGCAAGAAATCTCCGCGAGCACGCGGAATTTCGCGTGCTCGCGGAGATTTTGCTGCGCCCATTGTAATCTTTGCAGGGTCACTCTCAGGGGCAGAAGAGCATCGTCCCAGAATGAATCCTGCCCTGCATATTTATCCACGAAGATGCCACCGTTTTGTGCAATACCTCTACTCAACTGGAGTACTTTCTACTGGCTAATCAGTAAGTGCTACCTCGTTGGGTAAATGTATAGTGCCTTTCCTACACTGCAGCTGCGTAAAGGACCAGAAGAATTGTCTCCAGTGACCTCGTGTGTCTGTAACTTTGCCACCGCGCCGGAAAGGCACTGGGGTCCTTTGAGTAAGCTGTCCATCATAGTGGGGAAAGGGCGGGAAGACGTTGCATACTGCTAGTGTATGTGGGGCGGGGCAAAATGGGCGGGGCATCCATGCGAGTTCACATGCATCTTGTTTATAAAGGGTCAGAGCACGATCTGAGCAGCAGATGAGGAGAAAGAACCTCCTGGCCACTGGACCTACACGGGGATTGCGCTCGAGAAAATCAAGGATGCAAAGACCTCCATCAGGGATTACAGCTAATGTTTGACAGTAGATCTGGGCAGAAAGCACTCCTGCTTAGCCTCGACCTTGCTCACAAATGTTTTGTGCTGATTAATGCGTTACAGAATTTGAGCTTCATTCGGGCACCTTCTTTATATATTTCTTTAAGTGCTTCCTGTTGAGGTTTAATTTTTGTGACAGGAGCATCGTGCCAGAATGAATCCTGCCCTGCATATTTATCCACGAAGATGCCACCGTTTTGTGCAATACCTCTACTCAACTGGAGTACTTTCTACTGGCTAATCAGTAAGTGCTACCTCGATGGGTAAATATATAGTGCCTTTCCTACACTGCAGCTGCGTAAAGGACCAGAAGAATTGTCTCCAGTGACCTCGTGTGTCTGTAACCTTGCCACCGTGCCGGAAAGGCGCCGGGGTCCTTTGAGTAAGCTGTCCATCATAGTGGGGAAAGGGCGGGAAGACGTTGCATACCGCTAGTGTATGTGGGGCGGGGCAAAACGGGCGGGGCTTCCATGCGAGTTCACATGCATCTTGTTTATAAAGGGTCAGAGCACGATCTGAGCAGCAGATGAGGAGAAAGAACCTCCTGGCCACTGGACCTACACAGGGATTGCGCTCGAGAAAATCAAGGATGCAAAGACCTCCATCAGGGATTACAGCTAATGTTTGACGGTAGATCTGGGCAGAAAGCACTCCTGCTAAGCCTCGACTTTGCTCACAATTTTTTTGTGCTGATTAATGCGTTACAGAATTTGAGCTTCAACTCGGGCACCTGCTTTATTTAAATCTGTAAGTGCTTCCTGGTGAGGTTTAATTACCTCATGCACCCGAATTCCGTTCCGCCGCGGATCACGGAAGTTTCGACATTTCCGCGTTCCTCGCGGAACGCGGAAATGCTGAAATTTCGCAAGTTCCGCGAGCGGAACGGAATTTGCCGCCCACCCCTAGTTACTATGCCTTCTTCTCTTTCTGTCCCTTCGCCATCCTTGACGACTGTGACCTCTATTACATCCACGCCCCTACTCTGGTGCCCTCTGTTCTTTCTCCTCTGGTGCAACCATTGACTACAGTTCTGCCTTCTACTTCCATTACTTCTCCTCCAGCAGTTATACATCCCCAACGTTTTTGGATACTGATACTCCTGTACGAGGGTTCGACAATAGGGATTTGGTGAGATTTAAGGAATGCATGGGTCCATTGAAGCGGTCTGAAATAGGGGAGGAAGAGAAGAGGACGATAGCGAGTCAGGCCATGCAGTGGGCTTGTAATGCAATTTATAGTGTAGAGGATATTTGGCGGGTTATACGTGATTTTGAGCCCTTTTTACAACAGCATGCTCTTCAACATATGTCTGCTACCTTGATTGATCTGTGGCATATGCAAATTGGGTCAGAGGTTCCCCAAATACTATTTGATATTAGAGATCGTGTGCATGTTACTGACTTGGAACCGGGACAAATGTTTGGTAATGTTACTACCATAGTTACTTATAGAGGTCGGTTGTATGATAAGAGTCCTACTCAAATAACGCAGTTCCGCATGCGTGATGTCCACCAAATGTATCATCCAGAAATACCTGCATTGACGGATCAGCACGATGCGACCACTAGGCGGGCCGTGGCTGTCGGCATTCAGGAACAATGGGTTTATACTCCATGGAAAATAAGTGTGGTTTTAGCCCTTAAGACTACTTTGCCCGATCTCAGGAAAAATCCCACTGCCTATTATAAGGAATTAACAGAGGCTGTTTCTTCTACTGTAATGACTCTTGATAATATTGAAATGTTTTTTGGTGTTCTTGATCCGGTTGATATTTGGAGACAGGTGCATACTCAAGAACATGTTGCAGAATTAGGCGGTACGTGGGACGTGATTAAAGGATGGGATCAGGAAAGGAAGCCAGATGATAAACCCTGTGCTGAGATACTTGCTTTGCATATATGCACACACTTATTCCACCTAAGAAGGTAAGTTGGGACAGATTGCCGGCTTGTCGACAGAAGAAGGATGAGAGTGTGTCTGATTTTTTCACTCGGTTTGAGGACACGTTTTTGGATTTTAGTGGACAGGATATGTCCACTGAGGGAGGAGTTCGTTAGTTTGTTGATAGGTTTGTTACTAATCTTCCAGAAATAATGACTTGTTTGCAGGCATCTGAGAGTACTTGGTCTACGTCTTCACCCTCTGTTATTTTGAATATGGCCTAATATTATGAACATCGAGATCAGGAGGAAAAGGATAAAACCGATAAGAAACATAAGGATCTAAGGACGAAGGTGTTGTTGCAGCAAGCATTTAGGGGAAATAATAGGGGACAAGGAGGTCCTTCTTGACAACTGCCACGTACTAGGCAGCCTTCAACAACACCTTTGGGGCAGAATCAGTGTGCGTATTGTAAGTAGGAAGGACATTGGCATAGCCAGTGCCCTGTGCTTTAACAGAAGGTTGCATCCCCTAGAGGATGGGGTTCTGGTGGTAGAGGTCGTGGGACCGACAGAAATCAGAATGCTGCTGCACCTGGGGGCCGTTCTGATAATAATTATTTTGATGACCCCAGAGATGGACAGTACTATCATGATGATTATGATATGGATGATGTGACAGGTATGTCTTATAGCTAGGACAGCCAAGGACAGCATGAGGGACCAGTTCAGATACCTGTAGACCAGCGTGGTCCTTATGTCACAGCGGATTTGCAGGGTTCGACTAAGGAAGTTTTGGTGGACACAGGTGCGACAAAGAGTTCTGTTTCTCGACATATGGTCCCTGGGGCGGGTCTGTCTGGCCACAATAATGTTTCGGTCGGTTTTTCAGGTGTACCGGTTGTAAGCCCCATTTCACGACCCCTTGCATTGACTGTTGGCCCTTTCACTGTGTAGTCTCCGTTTTTGTTAACATATAATTGTGGTGAAAATTTGATGGGTTTGGATCTGTTGAAGAAATTGCATGCTACTATTTATTGCTCCCCTGCAGGTGTTTATATTTCTATGGGTACGGATTTGAGTACTAGGCAGTGTCTATCTCAGGATGCGCCCCTTCCAGCTAAATTTGCTCAGGTACCACCCACACTATGGGACACAGGTGATACAGATGTGGGTCTGTTGCGAATATACCACCAGTTTCTATACAAGTTAAAGATAATGCTGTTCTAGCCCGCATTCCTCAGTATAAGATACCGCAGGCAGGAGAACGGGCCCATCTTCAGATTATTCAGGATTTTATACAAAAGGAAGTAGTTGAAGAAATGTCTGCCAACATTTAAAATAGTCCTATTCTTCTGGTCCTTCAGAGGACACCTTTGGGTTCCCCTGATGCTGTTGATGATGTTTACCGCTTTGTGATTGATTTGCAAGAGGTTAATAAAATTGTAGTTCCGCAGTTTCCGGTAGTTCCTGATATCACTACGCTTTTAACGATGATTCCATCTACTGCCAAGTTCTTTTCTGTCATTGATCTGAAAAACACATTTTTTAGTATTCCTATCCACCCAGACAGTAGGTATTTGTTTCGATTTACACTAGCCGGCAGAAGCTTCAGATTCTGTTGTGCTCCTCAAGGCTATACAGAAAGTCCCAGCATTTATAGTCAGGCATTAAAAAGTCAGTTGGATTCACTATCGCTTTCTCCAGGTAATGTATTAGTGCAGTGAGTCGATGATCTGCTAATTGCTTCTGATACAGAACAAGGTTGTAAAGACAGTACAGTCAAATTGCTGTTGCATTTGGCACATCATGGACATAAGGTTTCTCTTTCAAAATTTCAGTATTGTCGACAGGAGGTCACCTATTTAGGTCACCTACTGTCAAAGGAGGGTAGGAGGTTGACCCCTGAGTGTATCAGTACTATTGTTAAAATGCCCATTCCACAAACTCAGAAAGATGTGCGTGCTTTTATCAGTATTACTTCCTACTGTCGCCAGTGGATCACAAACTACTCGTTTCTAATTAAACCTTTGCTTGCATTAACAACGAAAGCAGTGCATGAGCCTTTGCCTTGGATGCCAGAATGTCAGCAGTCTTTTGAGCAATTAAAAACTGCGCTTTGTTTGGTTCCAGTGCTTGGCACACCAAATTATAACAAACTGTTTGTGCTCTATGTTCATGAGATGGCTGGTTGCGCACTTTCTGTTTTAACACAAAAGTTTGGGGACAAACAGAGGCCTTGTGCTTATTTTTCTGCTGTGCTTGACCCCGTTGCTAGAGCCCTCCCAAGTTGTCTGAGAGCGGTCGCATCTGTAGCCACCTCAATCAGGCAATCGGCTGGACTCGTACTTGGAACTGACCTCACAGTTATGGTACCCCATGCTGTGGATACACTTTTGAATAAGAGAAAGACAGCACCTCACCAGTGCACGTCTTACTGGCTATGAATTGACATTGTTTGCTGAACATATTACGATTAAAAGATGTGCCACTCTGAACCCAGCTACGTTACTACCCCTCCCTCTGAGTATGATGCAGTCAACAAACATGACTGTATTTTCCGGACGGAAGAAGAGACGAAGGGACGGGTAGACCTGACTGATATTCCCTTATCTGACCCTCAAGGGGAACTATATGCCGATGGTTCCTGTTTTAAATTACCACATGGCACCACCACTGAGGCTTATGCTATCACTACTTTGCGTACAGTGGTAGAAACATCACAGGTCCCCTATCAGTCGGCTCAAGGGGCTGAGCTTGCTGCCCTTATTCAAGATTGCAAAATGAGTGAAGGGTTGGTTGTCAATATTTATACCTACTGCCAGTACGCATTTGGGGTTGCGCATAATTTTGGGTGACTCTGGGCAGAGAGAGGGTTTCTTACCTCCCATAGTACCAAGATTCAGCATGGGCACCTTATATTGCGACTTTTGTCTGCTTTAACACTCCCCAAGAAATTGGCAATAATCAAGTGCAGCGCCCATAGAGAGGTTATTGATGGTGTGGGTAGAGGAAATGCTTTTGCAGATCAGGTAGCTAAGGAAACGGCCCGAAGTAAAATGAAACGTATGTTTGTGGCAGGTCCAGCTAGATGGGTTCCCGAGGTTGTTATGTTTGAAAATACCCTTGAGAGTGTAAAGGAGATACAAAGTGAAGCCACAATAGAAGAATTAGTGAAATGGCAGGAGAGTACAGCACAGTTGCATGAGGAAGGGTGTTGGATTGATAAATCTGGAGAACAGAAATGGATGTTGCCGGATGCGTACGTTCTTCCCGTGGTTACTATGGCGCATGGTCCAGCTCATATTAGTGCAAAAGGCATTTGTAAATTGTTAGCCCCTGTATGGCATAATGATAACATCTCCAAGACAGCTGCGCGTTTGGTGAAATACTGCATGGTCTGTATGATGCATAATCCAGGGAAGGGTACCCCTACACCACATGGTAATTTTGCACCACCTACTTTTCCTCTTGAAGTCCTCCAAATGGACTATATTGAATTAGAGAGATGTAATAATCTTGAGTATGTTTTGGTGGTTGTATGTGCGTTCAGTAAATGGGTTGAGGCCTACCCCACTAAAGATAATACGGCCATTACGACTGCGAAGGTACTCCTTAAAGAGTACTTTCCTCATTTCGGCGTGCATCAAATTAACTGGAGTGACAGCGGAAGTCATTTTAATGGGAAGTGATTACATTGACTTGTGAAGGTTTGCATGTTAAACAGAAATTTCATGCTGCCAATCATCCACAGTCAGCGGGTTTGGTTGAGAAGTAAAATGGTACTCTCAAACTGAAATTGGCGAAAATTCAGGAGACAACAGGGTTGAAATGGCCAGATACTTTACCGTTAGCGAATGTCTGGGGCATCCCACGTCCTCGTAAATACTCAGATATTGAATATCCTGTGTTGCTTGATTATCTTGGCCAGTTAACAGAAAGTTTACGTTCTATTCACCAACAGGTGCAGGAGTCCCTACCTTCTGTACCAGAGGGGCCCGGCCACGACATTCAGCCTGGAGATTTTATTTTAATCAGAAACTTTCAGTGGAAGAAAAGTTTGGAGCTGCGCTGGAAGGGTCCTAAGCAGGTTCTGTTGGTGACATGGACAGCTGTAAAGGTTGCTGGTCGAAAGAACTGGGTGCACGCCACCCACTGCCAGAGGATTCCTTTGCCGTTGCCATACGACCAGTGGGTCAATGAGGGCGTTGGCAACACCGAGTGGGAGCAAGTGCCCAGGTTTGTTCCTTTTAGCGATGCCCAGTTGACCTGGATGTAGACAGATAAGGAGAACAAAGATGTTTTGAACTAGGCTGTCCCGCGAGAAATAGGAGCTATCCAGGAGCTTTTGTTTGATCACACGGTGCCTGGGGATATCAGGTACGATTTGTGTCCGCGGCTGAGGGATACTGAGTCCAAGGAGAAGAAAGATTAGAGATGGACTGTGCAAGACAGGTAGTGCTGAGTAACAGTACCAACGGAATTAATTAAAATTAGTGGAAAATGTTACGCTTACTTTTCCTTTGGTGTTTGAACATTAGCTAGGGAGAGCAGAAGTATACCTTGAAGGTATACCATCTTTATCGACGTGGGATAGATTAAAAGAGCTTAGGGCAGAGCAAGCTCCACTGCCGGTGCTCAAGAACGCCAATTTATTGATGGACAATAGGAGGCTGTACCAGTGATGCTCTGACGTACACTGGGAACTTGTATTATTTCTTGCATTTTTGCTCCTTTGAATTCATTATGCATCCTTTTGGTAGGAAGGTTGCTGAAGAGGAACAGCCAATGTTTCGTGTTGCACAGTATAATATGATGTGGACCCAGAAAAGAAAAATAATATGTGTTGTTCTTTTAATTCCGCTGATAATAATATTGGGTGAGGTGTCATGGATTTTGGAAAATGATCAAAGTGTGCCTTTTCGCAGCAAGGGTAAGGTTATTCCCCCGAGACAAAATAAAAGAACTGCTCCTAGTAATGCATTTTTGGAAACACACAAGAGGTTCTTCGGAGAGGGGACCACTTGTTACCCCACTGAATCTGTCACTAGCTTATGGACTGCATATCCATTGTCACTTGTAAATTATACATATACTCGCCCACCTCAATTTACAGAAGTGAAAGGAGTGTTTGGTTTTAGTTATCCGGGGCCATGTCTATACCATAGAAAGCCACTGGGAATGGGTTATTCAGGTTGTGATAACAATACATATTGTGACAATTTTTATATGGAAAAACAGAATGTCACATTGGTGGGTTGGCATTACAAGGAATTGATAGTTACCAGAGAAGTTGGCAGTAGGGGCTCCTGGAGGGAGTGCTGCGGGGCTGTGGGGCGGGGCGGGTAAGGGGCAGGGTGGGGGGTAGGAAACTCCGGCTTATGGCCAAACTGAGTTAAGTACATAAATAAATAAAACGAATTACATTGCACGCGCTGCATTGCAATCGGCGATGCAGCACGCGCAATGTAATTCTTTTTATTTATTTATTTATGTACTTAACTCAGTTCGGCCATAAGCCGGAGTTATTATTGTTGTTTGTAGTTTGGTTTCCATTTGTTGCCATTGGAAAATGTTTAAGCTCATGCTAAAAGGAGGGTCTGTTAGAATAGAACCTGTTTATGCTTACGCAGTGCTCCATGTAAGTTAGCATTCGCTGCGCCATTTTCTTTTCAGGTGCCATTTCAGGCTGCTCGAAACTGATCTCGTCAATGAGAAATGCTCCCCTCTGAGTTTCTTTTCTTCACTTAGGTTTTATTTCAGTAATGAGTGCACTGTTCATATGAGAGCATACCTTTCCCACTAGATAGAGGCCCTCTCCCACTTTTCTGGTGGCGGGCCCAGGATGGAACAACCTTGGATTATGTTAGTTTGTGTCAGATACGAGGACGTTGAAACCTTTTTTAAGTATTTCACTGTTTAGCTGCACCTGCTTGGAAAATTCCACTGTGCGCGTGTTTCTGCTTGACTACGAAACTTACATAATGTATCTTGATGCTTGTCGATTTCAGTTCCCTCTGAGGCACTCCTAGCGTCTGGGCAGGCGGGGCTCCACTCTGAGTGTATATGAATAAACAGTTTTTGGTTTGTATTCTCTACTGTCTGACCGACTCTTCATTTAGTACGGAAGGCTGAGAGGTGGTCATTAGTGACCCAAGTGGCCCTAAACAGGTTACTTCCTTCAAGAGCAGTGCAGAAAGAACCAATAGAGGTGCAGAAAGAGGCAAGAGGGGTGCAGAAAGAAGCAACAGAAATGCAGAAAGAGGCAAGAGAAGTGCAGAAAGAGGCAAGAGAAGTGCAGAAAGAGGCAAGAGAGGTGCAGAAACGGGTAACAGATGTGCAGAAAGAGAGAACAGGGGTGCAGAAAGAGGGAAGAGGGGTGGTCCCCCTTCCCTGGGCCTCTTTTGGCCACGGGCACCCCATCTCCCGGGGCCTGCCCAGCCTTTCTTTTTTTTATAAATTTTGAAAGGGGGCCATGTGGCCCCCCTCCTGAGGCCAATTGTGGCTCCGGGGACCCCATCCCCCTGGGCCTGCCTTACGTTTTTTTAAATAAAAAAACGGGAGGAGGTCCACGTGGCATCCCTGCCAGGCCATTTTTGGCCTGGGGACCCCATCCCCCGTAGCTTGGCCTCTTCGTTGGGGACCGCAGGGGGCCCCAAGGCCCCCACAGTCCCAGCCAGTTCCCTGCAACCTGCGGGAGCCGGCATTGCTTTTGGGCAAAGGGAGCTGCCAGGTCCCCGCAACATAATTAAGGATTGCACCCGGGACATGGCCCACCCAGGGGCTTAAAAAAAGTGAAGCGCGGGAGACCGTGCTTCATTTTTTTTTTTTTTTCAGGGTGCACATATCCCGCCAAAATTTGTTTAAAAAAAATGCTTTTTTAGGCCCTCTGGACCCTCTGGGACCCCCTGAGCAGGCCTTGGGGGTCAGGGTGTTTCTACCCTGCCCCCTTTTCTTGTTTTTAATGTTTTTTTACCATGTTTCTTGTAACTCGGTTTAACCAAGTCACACGATGGCTGCCAACACTTCTAATTTGAAGTGTCGGCAGGCAATCAGAGTCAAGCTCGTGCTCAGGAGGGTTCGCGGATCCACGGTGGTCACCAGATACTAATATTTTTTAAAATATGAATTTCTCAGGAACTACTGAACGAATTTACACAAATTAATGAAAAGAGTGCTTTCTGGACCAAAAGCTACCTTTTTGCCAAATTTGGTGTAATTCCGTTCAGCAGTTCGGACTGTAGCCGTGTCTAAAGTTTCCTATGGAAATGAACATGGAGAAAACACGTTTTGGGACCCCCCTTTTTTCTCGGCCCCCGTTTGACGAAGCTGATTGGAGCGCCCCGTTAGTTTTGAAAATTTTGCATATTCCCCAACCGGCGCCAAAGATATTGGCAAAAGAAAAAACACTTTTTGAATAGAAACAAGGTCCTAACTATAACTACCTACTGGCGACCGCCAGTAGGTAATAAAAAAATATATATATATATATATATATATATATATATATATATATATATATATATATATATATATATATATATATATATATATATATATATATATATATATATATATATACAAAAACAGCAATTCTCCACTTCCAAGGAAAATCAGCAAAGCACTCCAAGTGATTATAGCTGCTCAACTTTTTATTTTCTGAGCGATGGCATCCACGCGTTCCGGCTGTCAAGCAGCCTTGATCAAGATATATATATATATATAAGACACCAATATCAGTTCAGAGAAAGCTCGCACTCTAATGCAAGAGTACATCCATTTATTCGCTGGCTGCACATGTTGTTAGGAACGCTTTTCGGCTGTCCTTGCAGCCTTTGTCAACCTTACAGTGCATCATTCTCACACGTATTTAAATATACTTCACAGGTTATTGCTAATTACATCAACATAGAAGAGTTACTACGATCTTCATGTTGTTCCCACTTTTAAAAGACATCAAATTGTCATTTAGCAACTGTGTTAAAGTGTAAAAGAAACCATTTATATTGAGCTCAGCAGTTGAAATAAATAAAATGTTCACATGTGCGCTGCTTTTTGCATTTAGAAACATTATCCTTATTTGCATTACTGTTCGTTACGGTGCTAGCAGATATTTTGACTTTTTTAATTCCTTGACATGCTTTTCCGAGTGAAATACTCATTCGTGCAAATGTCTACTGCCGTCACCAGACTTAATCTGGTTAATTTTTATTCCGTATTTGTCACAATGCAGCGCTCACCTCAATTCTTCCATTATCGAACTGCTGGCTTCGTAACGCACTCACTGTCAGTCCAAACCAATAGTCTCTTGAATCCACTGCACGGTATCTGCCTTCCGCAGTCCCCGGCTCCGATTACCACAATAGTCAAAGGCGCCATTCCTTAATTAGGAGATCGGGGGCTCACCAGTCATCTAACAATATCCTCCAATTGTGGCTTTGCTGGCGTGCATCCTGAGCGCCAGTGGTGCAAGTAAGAGGTGGAAACCACACACGCCTCTGTAGATACAAAAGACACCAATCTCAGTTCAGAGAAAGCTCGTACTCGAATTCAAGAGTATATCCATTTATTGCAGCCTTTGTTAACCTTACAGTGCATCATTCTCTCACGCATTTAAATATACTTCACAGGTGATTGCTAATTACATAATAGAGTTACTACGATCTTCATGTTGTTCCCACTTTTAAAAGACATCAAATTGTCATTTAGCAACTGTATTAAAGTGTGAAAGAAACCATTTATATTGAGCTCAGCAGTTGAAATAAATAAAATGTCCACGTGTGCGCTGCTTTTTGCATTTAGAAACATTATCCTTATTTGCATAACTGTCCGTTACGGTGCTAGCAGATATTTTGACTTTTTTAATTCCTTGACGTGCTTTTCCTAGTGTCAATTCTGACCAGCTGTATCGTATTCAGCTGGTCAGAATTAAAACCGACGATATCGGTTGTAAAGCCCCTGACCTGAGATCGGAGGCTTTACGACCGACATCGTAATCTCCCCTAAGTAGGAGAAACTGAAAGTGAGAGAAACAGAATAAGAGCGCCTAATAAAGGGAGGCACAGTGAACGAGCTCAATAGATAGACTGAGGGAGAGAGAATGAGAGTAAAGACTTATAGTAAGAGTAAGACTAATGGTCAGAAAAAGAGGCTGATCAACGTAAACTAGAGAGAGAGAGAGAGTGAGATTAAGATGGTGTGCAAGAGATAATGGGGGATATTCACAAGAATGTGTGATAACTACCGCAAGAGTAGCGTAACGCAACTTTCAATATCGCAGCCTATCGCGGGAAAATAACCCTGTGTCAACGTGGAATTCACAACAAGGCGGTAGCATGCGATAGTCTGCCGAAACCGCGGACAATGTCCGCGATACAACCACCACGATGGAGATAAAAACACAAACCACAACACCAAAAAACACGGAATGGGCCAAAGCGCGATGAGGAAACCAGCGACAAGCAGCGCCAGGCCTGCAACACACACCTGGCAGGGTCAAAAATCTCCATAAAAGTAGAAAAAACACCCACACACAAACTGACCAACACCCAAGCACCATGGAGGCAGCCGGAGCAGGCGCAGAGGACGAGCGCAACCCCACAAGCACCCCGGACGACCAGCCTTGGACCTCGGGGACAGGGAAGGGCAAGGACAAGAAGACCAGGAAGACCAAGTTCAGTCCGCAGGCGAACAGGATCATAGTCACGGAGGTGATGGAACACCATCAACAACTCTTCGTCACCTCCAACGTGTCATTGGGCACCAAAACTGGAATATGGCGGGACATCATCGACAAGGTGAATGCCGTCAGAGAGCACAAGCGGACAATGGATGAGGTCAAGAGGCGATGGAATGACATCAAGCGGAAGACCAAGGAGAAAGTCTCCGCCAACCTGAAGGCAGCAACGCAGACCGGAGGTGGGGGCCCAGCGCCACAGCAGGAGCTGGATGACATGGAGGAGCTGGTGTCAACAGTCATCAGTGTGGAGACTGTGGCCGGAGTCCGGAGACCGGACACTGCTTGACAGGACACAACACAACTGCAACAGGGTAAGTGACCACCAGGTACTGGGGGACGGGGGGAGATGGCCACAATGGCACATATGCACAAGCAAGCAGGGCACAGTGCACACCCACAATCACTCTGGGTCCTCGCCCAGACCCACAGACTGTCACAATCTACAATGCCATGCTGTCTGAATGTCAACCTGTACCATGCAGCTACATACATGTGGACACATTGTAATACACCATCTCCCCTTCACATCGCACGGGCATCGTCAGAGCAGAGCAGAGCAGTCACAGCCACTCTTCACTGATGACGAGGAGGAGGACAACACCAGCATCGACACCCAAACCACCCAAGACCTCATTGACCTCATCCGCAACCCACCTCCAGGATCAGGGCAGCCCAGCTACATCCATGAGACCCACCCACCACCCAAACCACCCAGCAGGAGGCACCCACAGCCCCGGCACCCTCCCAAGTCCCCCAGGAACAACAAATGGCCTTCCAGCACCGTGTGCTGGAGGGCCAGAGGGAGACGGCCGAGCAGGTGCGGGTGGGGTTCGAGCTCATGGCTACCAAACTGGACGCCATCCTTGGGTGTCTATGTCTGCCCCATGGTCTCCAACGAGCCCTGACTGACATCGCTGGAGTCATGACGCGGAGGGAGGAGTACCTGTCCGCTCATAGTGGCCCCAGCGATGCCAGCCGTGAGCTGGCACACATGCGGAGGCTCATGGAGGACATGGTGCGGTTGGAGGCGGAAAGGATGGCAGCCACCGCTGCACATCAGCGAAATGTAGCTGGGATCTACCGTGCCCTGCATGTCCTCATCATGGCATTGCTGCCACAAGGCGTGGTGATGATGAATGCTGCTGCCCCCACACCATCCACATCTCTGCCCCTGGTGTGTCAGTGCCTCCCAGTGCGGCAGGTGTATCCACTCAGGCACCTGATGTGTCACTGCCACACAGTGCGACCGACAATCCTCCTCTGGCCCCTGATGTGTCAGTGGCACACAGTGCCGCAGCAGGTACTGCAACACCCACAGGTGGGACAGAGCACACATCCGGGGATGAGGACGTGGATGGGACTGTGGTCAGGAGGGCCAGGCACTAGCATCCATTTCTGCCACCTTGCCTGTTTCTGCTTGGTGCCGCACATGGCCTCAAGACCTACCACTGACCCCCGATACACTCCGATGTACTCACCTTGGACAGCGACATGGACTGCCACATCCTGTTTGATGACCAATGACACGGCGGACAGACTGCGGACTGTACCCTTCCTCTTCCACAGTACAGGTCATCCCAGGATGGACACTGGCTGGCCCTCCACGGGCCCATATTGTGTAGTGTGCTTGGCATTGCCCTGTACCGCTCCAGCTGCATGACTGCACTGGATGTGCAAATAAACATCCAGTGACGCACTGCTGTGTAATGTCTTACGTCATTCATGTATGGATGTGTGGATGAATGTGGGGACAGTACCTTCCCTTGCGTCAATGATGTTCATCCTGTGGGATGCCAGTCAGAGGGTGCGACATTGCATTTTGAGTACTGGGTCCCGTGAACACTACAACATGGACACACGCATCAGTCACTTCCTTGTCCGGACATGGACTGGACCACGCACAGATCCCACGAGTCATTGTTGCAAGCCCTGCGCTGGTCCGGCGTACGGCGGGCCAGACCACTCCACTTACGCCCCGAGGGGGGCCCTCATTACTACCCGTCACAGCCGTTCTCGCTGGTGGTGTGCAGGTCACTGGTCTAGTTGTCAGCATGTCACAGCCACTCCCTGAGGGCAGATTTTCACACACACCACATCCATCCAGCACAGGCGTCACAGGCCATGTGACTCCGCCAATATAAGGGGCCGACGACGTCACATTCTCCTCTTCCGGTGGTGACTGGATGACGGACGCTCCACGGTTCGCACTCATATAGGGCCCATGAGTTGTTGCACACAGGGTTAGTGGCATCCGAGGCCTTGAGTACGGCACGGGCCTACCACCACGTGGCGCAGACTGGGGTTGTACAGGGTTAGTGGCATCCGAGGCCTTGAGTACGGCACGGGCCTACCACCACATGGTGCAGACTGGGGTTGCACAGGGTTAGTGGCATCCAAGGCCTTGCGGACGGCACAGGCACCCCGCCACGGGACGGAGACTTTGGGTGCACTGAGTCAGTGGCACCTTGAGCTGCTGAGCGGGTGTGCAGCCTGCGATGATGCCCCGTCCCGGCGCTCTGGACAGCTCAGGTTTTGTGTGCCCTGCTGGACCGCAGTGTAGGCCAGAGCCAACGGGCAGCGTGGGCCTACCGTCCCGTGGCATCGCTTCCGGGATCCCAGAGTTGGTGGCACCCATTGAGCTGAGCGGGTGTGCAGCCTGCAATGGTGCCGGGTGCACTGGTATGTCCTCTGCCATGGAGAAATCAAGACCCAGCACCAAACGTGAGACCTGGTGGCCTGCGAAGCGGGGCTGCATGATGTAGAGGGTGCCATGTCCACGGACCCCGGGCTTGTGGCTTGCAGCGGCACGTGGTGGGACCTCCTGTCTACGCGCCGGTGGCGGAAGGTGAGCATTGAGGCCTGGGCGTGCATGGGCGGGCATGCTCCGATGGGTGGCGGGAGAGGTTGGGGTGCCTCTGCCTGGGTGTGCATGGGCGGGCAGGCGATGTTGTCTTGTGCAAGTGTGTGTACTGTGCCAGTCATGTATCTGGGCTCTGATTCAGCTGACGGCTCTGACTCAGATGTGTGACCTGGTCAACTGCACTACATACCGGCACGTGGTTGGAGACACACCGGTGGCAGCAGGTGAGCAGTGTGGCCTGGGTGCGCAGGGGCGGCACTCTCTCTCTCTCTCCCTCCCTCTCTTCCTCTCTCTCGCCTCTTCTCCCTCTCTCTCTCCTCTTCTCTCTCTCTCCCTCTCTTCCTCTCTCTCTCCCTCCCACTCTTCCTCTCTCTCTCCTTCGCTCTCTCTCTCTCTGTCCTCTGATGTGCGCAGGACACACCTTCTCATCATGTTTTTGTCTTACAGGCTGTGACCTACGTATTGTCCGGAGGGGAGTGGCCATGTGTCTTCATTTCATTTCGTTGTTCATTTTAATAAAGTTTCATTTGTTGCTTCGAAAGTGAATGTGTGCTGGTCATTTCTGTGACGACACATCCATGTCACCAGTTGTGATTGTGCGGCATCAAGCATAATATTTTGTACATATTTGGGTGTGGCTGATGTGGCATGTCTTTGGTCGGGGGGTGCCAGGGAGGGGTGGTCCTGGGGGTGGTGGTGGTGGGTGTTGTGGCCCTCTTGGGTATCCGGGCCGCATGATGGGTGGCCCCATGGCATCTGTTGCCCTTCCGATGTTGCCCTGGGCTGTGCTCCCTTTTGGTTTGCAGGCTGCCGTCGGACTTTACACCAGGTCAGAGCAGGTGTAGATTTCCTGGTGCTAACGCGCCTTATCACCTGTTTTGTGTTTTTATCGCGGATGTGGCTGGTCGTTGTGAATGTTGAGGTGTGCTGTTGTCTCGACTTTTGTCACGGGAACGCCTACTCTGCATCTCATTAGCGATATTTGTGGGGGTCCTCTGTGGGGATGTTTTTTGCGGCTGCCATCGTGGGTAAACTGGTGCTGTGGGCTGTTAACACCGGCTTGTGAATGGGGAGGTAAATTTATCACGACTTTGGCTGCGATAAAGTGCCGTTAATTCAGCGATAGCTGCTTGTGAATATGCCCCAATCAGTGATAGATAGCGAGAAGAGGAATAACAGCGATGGACTCTTACTGAGACACAGAGCAAGGGGTATTAAAAGAGAGATGCAAACAGTGGCATAGATTAGATGAAAGAGCGACAGAAAAAGAAAGAGACAGAGAGATACAGGCAAATATAGAGTGAGAGAAATCAGAGAAGCTCAGGGCAAAAGATACAGCCTTTGTGACAGAAAGAAAAAATGAGAGAAAGCGAGAGAGCTTGAAGGAGAGATAGAGAGAATCAAAGTCATGGTGAGAGTGATAGAAAAAGATACTTAACACTAGAGAAGATGACAGAAAGTCAGAGAACGAGAAGACAGAGGGAATGAAAATGAGAAACTATCAGAGAATGTAAAACTGAAATAGCACAACTAGCAGAGAGAAAGACAGAGATAGAGAAATGTAGTAGGTTTCAATGTCCCCTGATTGTCCCTCAGGTAAAATGTAATGTTCAGCAGCACTCTCCGGATATCACCTGAATTAGAAATGCAGATTACTGATGTGGGATATTTTTTCAAAGACATGAATACTATTGATTCAAGGTGTTCCATACTTTTTTGGGGCCAGAGATTGGGCCCATTACACACCACGAAGGGTGTTCTTACTCATCGCAAGACTGTTTGATTAGCAAAGAGAGACCTCTACTGCTGTCTCACGCCAGATGCAGAAGCAGCTGCCATATACGAAATACGCTACTCCAGCAAAAAGAGAAGTCCCTGTCTCCTTTCCATTACCTACCTCATCCAATAGTCACCATTTGAAGATTTGTGGGAGCAGAACCTGGTACGCCCTATCCATTAGAGCTACAGTACGGAAACAGCGGGCATGTCTCCTAGACAGTCAGACTATAACATGAGCCTCCAGCTACCCTTGTGATGCTGAGGAGCCTGTTAGAGGCATACTTACTTATGAGTAACCCTGAGAAATAAACTTTGGCAAATCCATTTTTCACATACATACAGAGTAATTGGGTACCTCAGGCATATGGCGAAGTTTGCTGTATCACTCTACATGTTACCAAGAACAATCTCTTCTACATTGTCTATAATCCCTATCAATTTCATACAAAGCACTACAGTAGGCAAATCACTGCTCTCCTCTTCTTTTTATTTCACAACCTCTGGTAATATGCCTTTGGATGGAGTACCATGTATGGTTTCATGCACGTTTGCGAATGGGCTTCTCTATACCGGACATGGTTGTAGATTAGGTACCATTCCCATTACAAGGCACGTGCTCATTATTCACATACTCATTATCTGTGTTTATCCTGCGATATAGAATAAGAATTCACTGCTTTGAACTCATACGTTTTTCTAGCGTTCCAAAACTGAATTGAATGCTTTGCTGCTCTTTCATAGCCGGCATATTAATTGCACATGCTTACGTGTTTTCTCATGATTGCATATCTCCTGTCATCTCAGTGCCTCACTGTCATTGAGTGTACTGTCTTCACAGTCGGTAAGTTCCTATTATTTCTGTCAGCATTTCTCTGGTCGCATTTATGTTTAACCTAGCCCTTTCTGGTCGTGGTGTTTAGGTGGCTAGTGTGGACCATGTCTACTCAGGACAGGGATAACAGCCCTAGATATGCTTTCTATATTACCTATGACAACCTCCCTGAAATACAGTCATGTGTTCAATATGGATCAACGGTGTTTCAACAAACCTAGGTTCACATGATGTGCTAGAGAATCTCTTACTGCGGATTAACTCAACAGCCCTGTTACATCTGTAGCCTCTAATTCAATCCATGAATATAACACATATATGGCATATAAGGCTTGGCTCTGACCACTAGATTATTTTCTAGATTATTTTCGCCCCCATTAATGGGAAGCCCGCTGCTGTCCAGTGTGTAGTAAGTCAGGGGCATACATTCTCAGTTATAGCTACAGTTTTAATTTTAACGTCTTCTTTTTCTCAAGTTTACAGAGAATCAATTATTCATAAGTATTCATGATTCAGGTATATCCTTGGTAAAACTTACGCTTCTACCAAACCTCAGTTGGATAAGGGGACATCTTACTAAGAACTGAGGAGGATTTTAAAATACCTCTGGACGTCTCTGGATAAATTGGTGTGTTCAACTATTTTTGGGCGATCCTGGCACGCAGGTGCCAGGCTCCAAATAGGGCAACATTTTGTGGGAGTCACACCCAGCAGGTTTGCTTAGCCAAAAGAAGGAAGCTGCAACATTTTCAAACAAAAGGAAACAGGCAGTTGTCTCTCACCAAACCCTGCTGATTTATGCTCATATGGGTAGGAATGTTATGAGTCTGAAAAAATCTGTCAGAGAATCGCCTGTGTGCAAATGAAATTATGGAGCCTTGTCATAAACCCACACTACACACACATGTATTGGTATTTTACACTAGATGATTATTTATTATACACTGTTCTTCTACATGTGATATCAGTAAGAATGATTGTAAACATGATGAACAATAAAAGGAAGAGGTTAGATACATTCCAATCATACATCTCTCATCAAGTAGACTAATCCCTACCTAAATTGCAGCTAGCGTATTCATAGTCTAGTTATATTGGTTAATTATATGTTGAGAAATTTAAAGAACCCCTGTGTAGCTTTCATACCATCATACCATCAGGCTTGAAGTCAGAACTCCAAATTCCAGAATCCAGCAAGCAACACTTCCATGTGTCTAACTGCATGCCAATCACCAATATCTTTTATACCTTTGTTATATATTTTGGTCAGTCGAGGTTTGCCTGCTCTCAGCTCCTCGTTTGCTACAACCGACTGTGAAAAATACATATGTTCAGATCACAGGATGTAACTGAAGCCTATTGCTCCTCTACTTCCTCCAAGATGACACTTGCAAGGTCATTGCTCCTTGTAGCCACATTTAAGCTACGATGTTACTGAAGAGCTTCAGATAATGGAAAACTCTCTTTACCCAATGGTTAACTTGAGCCTTAGAAAAACATGACAGTTAAACACATATTTTGTTAGTGTGTGCAAACTGAACAGGTTTTGTTAGAAATGAGCAGACCTGCATTCTAGGCCTTACTCTTCAATCCCATACTTCAATGTATTCCATTCTCAGACAGTGTCCATGCTGACATACAGTAAGACCTGTCTTGTATAATACAATATAAAAAAAACATAAAAGCCTATGCCACACATGACAATTGGACAAGCTACCCAGTTGGACTCATTTTTCTTAGTAGCCCCACTATCCTTATCATTCCCATGTAATTCACTAGCCTATCAGCCCCACCACTCTCCTTGGCTTACACTCTCTGGTCCATGTCTTTTAAGGAAAAGCTGTTTGATGTGTTATGTGAGTTCATTAGGGATTTACTAAGGGCCCGATTCTGATGCGGGTTGAAAAAGCTTCCCGACCGAATCGGTTGGGAAATGGTTTCCGACCCACTCGGATCGGGAAAGTTTAACCGGCAGAGTAGGATGCATCCGGATGTTTCCAGATACGATTTGGTTGAACTCCCATTGACTTCAATGGGAACATTTGTTCCTAACCGCATCAGAATTGGGCCCTCGGTCGGGAAGACACGTTCCCGATCCGATTTGGAAGGAGCAAATGCCGTTAGGAGGCCTTCCTAACCGCATCAGAATCAGGCCATCGGTCGGGAAGCTTTTCCAACCCGCATCAGAATTGGGCCCTTAATCTTTTGCAGATGTCGCTTCTTCCTTTCACTAGTTTTGTAATGTTTGTGCTTAACATTCCTAAATGTTCTTTCAGTTTGCACCTTTTGTTCTTGATCAGGTTTTACAAAAAGTATCTACATTGCTCCTATATCTGTTGCTCCACAAGTCTCCTTCTCCATATCTTTTACTAAACCAATGAAAGCACATATGTTCTGCTTGCCCCTTTGACCCCTAATCAAGTACTTACTTCTAAAAATACCATCCCATATCCTATGAAAGTTATATATATTACCATTAAGAATCATTTACACTCCCACATCACCATATTATCTTGACATTGTACACCCAGACCTCTTGCCATTGTTGTTTCAAGTGAACTAAGAAAACTGCTATTTACAAGTGTAATTGGCTTTAAGGTTCTAAAACATGGATTTCCCTGACACCCTATTCTATTTAAATATAAGAGGGTTGTAATTGTAATACATATAAAGCAATGGGATTAGTAAAATAAGGATTAGGATTTGAGAAAAAAAGATCTCCTAATTTCAAATGTAAGAGGCTCTACAAGAAGGTAAAGACACAGTGGGGGAAGGAAAGAAATCGGACAAGGTTGAGATAAGGTGGAGATATCTATGAATAAAATTGCCAGAACACCAGACATACCATCACACAAGCACCCAGCACAAGCAGACTTCAATGCACTTTATGCAAGAATCTCCAAACAGTTCCCTCACAGACGCCAGACCATCCAGAATGCACCAGTAAAATTCATCCTCAACCTCCCTCATATTACCCACATCTCACCACACTTCAGAAAGCTCCACTGGTTACACAAACACAGTCAAATGAAACTCCTCATGCACAAATACAGGGCCTTGCATAATAGAGGGCCAGCATACCTGAACAACCACAAATACTTTCACCAGCCGATCAGTCAGCAATGCTCAGCCTCACTCTCACTCGCACACACACCCCGCATCCACAAAAGTAGAATGGGAGGTTGCTCATTTTCATACATCGCACCCACAATATGGAACAACCTACTTCAACACATCAGAGCCTCCTTCTTGCTTCTCCAATACTGCAAGAAGCTGAAGTCCAGGCTCTTCGACTAACGCTACGGGGCCAAGTGCCTACGCACCATGCTCAAACACCCGGATGCCCTCATGGGTGACTAGGGCACTGCAGAAATCCACTAAACATAACATAGCATAACAAAATTGCGAAGCATACACTAAACTCCCTGGGTGAGAGGGTAGGAAGCATCCTCCACGCTCAGGTATTTGGGAGGAATAAGGGAGCCACACAAAGATGTGGCTAGCCGCTCAGCCATGTACAGTGTCATTTTGTCGGACAGACGGGGAAAACAATTTCCCTTGGCCAAATATAGGAAAGGATGTGGGCAGCAAGGGCTCCATCTCAAACCGAGGTGGACAAGGCCTTATTTTTCCTGAGGGTTGCAAGGTGATTACTACCATAATTGCTGGACTCACTGCCACATGTGGAGGCACGCCTTTGCTGGGGGCCAAACAGCAATTCTTGCATGTGACAGGAGAGGAAGAAGTGCAGGATCAACTGCAAGGGACCAACTACCTCTATAAGCAGTGGGGTTGGGGGTGCTCTTTATCATGCATACAGAGATTTCAGGAGGTGCCTGAAGTAGTTCCCACCCATAGAGACCACATGCAGAAAGAGCAGACAATACGGCACCAACAGAGTCGGCTGGCACTGAAAAGGACCAGATGGAGGTGCCATCAAGTCCTTGCCCATGTAGAGGAAGGACAGCAATTGAGCCAACCTTGGGGAGCACTCTCCTTGGTGCTTGGGCCCCTTCAGGGCAGTTAAGAAAGTTGTTTGCACCCAGTCAAGGAAAGAAGTGGGAAAGGAGCACACACCACCTTCAAGGAGTCAGCAGGGAGTGGGTGCAGAAGGGTCTACAGTGCACAGATGGGAACAGGCAGAAGCAGACCCCCTTATGGTCCCACTCAGGCAGGCAATGTCAGGAAAAGAGTGCAGGAGGCATCAGTGCAGCTCTGCAGCAAAGGGACTTGGATTGGCAGAGCACATACAAGTGGGAGCTGCAGGGCTGGAGGAGGGCCAATGGACTCAGTGGCAGGTCACTCAAGTCAGGACAAGGGACATGAGGTCAGAGGACCAGTTCTGATAGTGGCCGACCCAATCAAAGACAACTTTCAACCGCGACTGATGCCGGTGGGAATCCAGACTGCCCACAGCCTGGGAGGCAGGATTGTCTGAGATCAACTAATAATGGCTGAGGATTGAACTGGGGATTTGGCAAGACATGGGGGAGGGGAGGTTGCAGAAGTGGGGTTTGCACAAGGTTGATGGTGGATCACAGGGTTGCTCTCTGGTCAGTGGTGGTGGTGCAAGATCTGGACAGGGGTACATGTACGGTAGGATAAAGTGGCTGGTTCAGGGAAGACCTGGACAGTGGTGGAGAAGGGACCTGGAGCAGCAAGGCCTTGGAGGATGTCCAGGATGTTAGAGAAGAGTTGGTGAAGATGTGAAGGGGTGGAAGAGAGGGCCGGCAAAAAGAAGAGTGTGGGGGGATGTCGAAGTGAGGTTGGAACAGGGGGTTGAGGGCAATGGTGACAGTAACCCAGGCCCAAGCGACATCCGAGGGCCAAGAGAAAAGAGCCATTGGTCAGGAAGATGGGCCAAGGGGGTGGAGGGTGAACGGTGGAGAGTCAAAAGCACCCCATGAGACCAGACAGGTGAAGGCATTGGGGAAAAAAGCATGGAAATGAGTACAAGGAGGGGTGGGCAGAGAGAGGGGTCAGGGTGAGGCGAGAGATAGTGTTGGTGGATGCAGAGAATGTGAAGTTCATAAGGAGTTGACAGAGGTTGAGAGTGTGCAGAAAGCCTGATGGCAATTGTGGAACAGCTTTTCGGTGCAAGGACACACCTCATACTCCTCAGTGCAAAAAGATAGATGGGATAATTTGAGGGTGGGGCTGGAAGTCACAGGGTTGAACACTGGGGTAGCGGGCTCAGTGGGAGGCTGGCAGAAGGAGATGTTGATGGTATGGAATGTAATGGTATGAGTTAGGGGTAACAGGGGGAGGAACAGGAGAAGAGAGATGCAGACAGAACAGATGGAGTTGGCAGTTTTAAAGAAATGACACACAGAACTGCAAGGAAAGCTCCCTTATATTGGGAGTGCTTATATTGATCACAAAAGAAATAATATGGCCAAATGAATAAATCGACCTATTTGAACTGTTACACAGGGAGACAAAAAGAAAGGGGGGTCCAAAGCTGAGGAGCTGGAACTTGAAAAATGACCTAAGGTGCCACCAAACATTGATACATGGACAGTGACATTTTCTATCTATGGCAACATTATTTGTGAAAAAGCTCCAGAGTATAGTGTGTCGCTATGGAAATATATGGATGCCATTTGGAAGGCTAGTATCTGCTTTGCTTGTCAGGCCTGGGTTAGGTATGATGACCAGTTTAGATTAGATAAAGGAAAAGCATCTTCAGCACCAAATCTCGGGTAGAAATGCACAACAAACTGTCTGGCAAAATATGACCCACTACCAGACCATTGCAGATACTGCACACAGAAAGCAGGTTGCCTTTACCCTATACAGCTTTTTCAGGGTATCCCACCCATTGGAACAGACAGGCAAAGTCAAGCGTGATGGAACTTCAATAAGGCAGCTTGCCATAGATATCACTGTTGTTTCAGGCATAAATGCCTGAAATGCAAGGGACATCATCTGTGTTATAATGTATGATAGTTGCAGGCCATGTGGTAGGGGATGAGGTGAGAACAGTGGAATGTTGGTAAAAAGCAAGTACATTGGTTAAACTGCATGCCATGTGGCCATGGAATTTGAGATACGAGGATGGGGTGTCAGCCAGGGATTTATGTGAAGGCTTCTTGCATGGTTTCTGGATCCCATACAAGGGGCTGCACAAAGGAAGAATGGAGGAGAATTTGAGATCTTGTAAGGATGATCCCAGGGTAGTTGCAGAGAAATGTAGCAAAGAAGTGGTGGGGGCAAAATGGTGGATCAGTTTACAAAGCAACCTTTTGTGAACCCCACAGTATCACCTCTGGGGTGGTTCCAAAGAAAACAGAAGGTGGGTCTCTGTTGGACTTGGCCCTTTTTGCAGGGGCATCCCTGAACTTTTTGCCTTCCTCCTGTATTTTTTCTGACCTGTTTTTGTTGGTTTTATGACTCTGGGCACTTTACCACTGCTGATCAGTGCTAAAGTGCATATGCTCTCTTTTGTAAATTGTTGTGATGGATTAGTGACTCCATGATTGGCTTATTTGATTTACTTATCAGACCCTAGTACAGTGCACCATGAGTGCCCAGGGCCTGTAAATCAAATGCTGCTGGTGGGCTTGCAGCACTGATTGTGCCACCCACAGAAGCAGCTTGTAAAATATGGCTCAGGCCTGCCATTGCAGAGCCTGTGTGCAGTCTGGGACTGCCATGTCGACTTGGCAAGTGCACACACTTGCCAGTCCCTAAACCTTCCCTTTTCTGCATGTCAGTCACCCCTAATGTATGCCCAAGGTACTCCTGTGGGCAGGGTGCATTGTATGTGAAAGGTAGGACATGCCCTGGTGTGTGTGGCATGTCCTGATAGTGAATTACAGCCAATTTTGTTTTTCACTATTGCAAGGCTATCTGTTCCTATAGGCCAGAATGGGCAGTTTGATTATAACATCTTATAATCATAACTGACCCAGGGAACAAGATAGGAAAATAAAGTTTAGTATGCCTGAACTCAGAATGTTAAAATACATATTTTAGTGTGGGTGATTTTTACATTCTGTGTTTGAAAATACCACTTTTAGAAAGTAGGTATTTTCTTGCCTAACCATCCAGTATGCCTCTGCTAGGTTTGTGTATTCCATGTCTGGTTTGTGAGTGACAGGGGGCTGGAGAGGGCCTTGGCTCCAGCAGTCTGATGAGTCAGGGCTGGGCTGAATAGGGCCCACATAGAATAGAGAGTATGGGGAGGAGATTTCCTTTCAGTTGCCAGAGCCTACATAGAATAGAGAGTAGGGGGAGGAGATTTCCTTTCACTTGCCTGAGCCTTCATAGAATAGAGAGTAGGGGGAGGAGTTTTCCTTTCAGCTACCTGGGCCAGGTCTGCTTTCAACAATGCTGTCTCCACCTCCTGCCAGGAAGCTGCACCAGGGAGGACAGAACTGGTTTTGACTAGGTACAGACACTCTCTGCCTTCAGAGAACAAAGGATTTTGCAGTATAAATATTTGGGCCCAGACCCCAGAACTTTAGATCACTTCTGGGAATCAAAATGAACCCTTTGCCAAGGAGAGAAACCAAGGAAGCTGAAGGAGGAGACTACCCCTGTGCTGTTTGCTGTTTTAGGTTAGCCTGCAGTGGTTACTCATTGCCAAGGAAAGGAGAAAAGGAACTTTGTGTGTACTTTTACTATCTTGAGGAAGATCTCCAAGGTCTTGAAGCTGAGCTTGCCTCCTGTTCTGAAGTCTCAGGGACAGAAAGACTTCACCCCAGCTCCCCCTGAATTTCCTTGCTGGGAATTCTACCTGCAGAGAGGTGCCTGCTGTTGTTTTGGGCCCTCTGGAGACAGCGTGTCGCTGGGAGCTGGAAGCGCGACGCAACGAGGAAGAAGCGTGTCGCCACCGCAGCTTTTGCCGTCGCATCGCCGAAGAAGCGTGTCGCCGTCGCAGCAATTTGCCGTCGCATCACTGACGAAACTCGTCGCATCACCGGAGAAGCGTGCTGCCGCCGCAGAGGTCGCCGTCGCATCACCGGAGAAGCGTGTCGCAGGGCCTGTCGCGGCTCCAAAGTTCATCGAGTTTGCCGCACGGCCGCCGGGCATGCACGCATCGCATCCACGTTATCGCATCGCATCAGAGACGCCATTTTGTTGCATCGCACCGGATCGTCGCATCGAGGCGCCATCTTGTCGCATCGTAACCGGAACGCAGTAAGAAACCGACGCATCACCTCCTCTCCAGTAAGGAACCGACGCATCACCTCCCCTGCGCTGCAGTAAGGAACCGACGCATCACCTCCCCCGAAGCAAGGAACCGACGCATCACCTTCCCTGCGACCCTTTTGTTTGTATTGCGTTACGCATCCAAGGTACTTTGAGAGTAAAGTGTCGCATTTACCATCTACATTGAACTAAGCTATTTCTACCATCTGAAAGTCATATTTTTGCATCCTGTATTGTGGATTTTTGTCGTTTGGTCTTGTGTTATGTCTAGATAAAGATTACTTATTTTTCTAAATTGGTGTGGTGTCCATTTGTAGTGTTTTCACTGTATTACTGTATGTGTTCACAAATGCTTTACACACTGCCTCTGAGATAAGCCTGCCTGCTCGTGCCAAGCTACCAAGGGGGTGAGCAGGGGTTATTTTAGGAGTGTAGCCCCCTTACCCTGACTAGAAGCAAGGGCCCCTACTTGGTCAAAGGTACATACCTCTGCCAACTAGAGACCCCCACTTCTAACAGTCTCACTTAAGCCATCACTTGTTGTAGCCTGAAAGAGCCTCAGTGTATGATTTGTTTGACCCAGCAGATTGTACGGTAGCATATACCAATATGACACGGCGATAGCCATAATGAGGAGCTACGGACAAGGCACCAAGATGTGCAAGGCAGACATAAATTAGACTTTACGTTTTTTTGCCTCTACATCCGGCCGACTTCCAACATTTGAGGATCCAATTCCAAGGACACTATTACATTGATAAGGGTAGGCTCATGGGATGGTACGTGGATTGTGCGGTCTTTGAGAAGTTTAACTCCTTTATGGAGTGGATGATGAGGCAGGGATCTAGGTTGGAACAGGTGCAGCACTACCTTAAAGATTTTTTGATAGTAAGGAGAGCTGGTGTACCAGGAGAATGTAGGAGACTTATGAGGACATTAGAACTGGTGACAGAGACAGTCAGCATATCTTTGATGGAGGAAAAGACTGAAGGGCCAGTCATCATATTAAACTTTCTTCATAGGACTCGTGGAAATGTTGTCTCTGTTGAGAGCGACAAACTGACTTTTCTGAAGTGTCTGATTGAGGCCATGCTACGGAAGAAGAAATGTAAACTGGAAAATGGCAACAAGTTTTCGGACACCTACATTTTGTGTGAGGAAGTGTGGCCCCCGGAAGAGTTTTCTGCTGGCAGTTAGCATTTGAGATGTGCGATAAAACCTCATGACAGAATACGCATGACAGATACTGTATAAATGGACTTGAAAATGGAGTGACATTTTGGCTACAAAATGACCCTGTGGATTGGACGGTGGAGATCTTTTCAGATGCTCCAGGTGCTGATGGTTGTGGAATGTACTTTGACGGGCATTGGAGTGCAGAGCAGTGACTGCAAGGGTGGATGAGTAAACACCATAGCATTGTATACTTAGAATTCGTTTCAATGGGGTTGGCTGTACATTTATGGGGTCAGGAGTTGGCAAACAGGAGAGTGACACTTGTGGTTGATAACCAAACTGTGGTACATGTTGTTAACAGGATTACGTGTCGGTGCTGCTGAGAGCACTTGTGCAGATGTGTTTGAAGGTCAATGTTTTGTTAAGAGCCAGATATATAGCAGGATTGCAGAATTGGGTGACTGACTTGTTATCTCGTTCATAGTGGCGAGGTTCCGTGGTTTAGCCCCTGGAATGGACGTGAAGTGCCTGGATGGTCAGGACAGCTTGTGGGAGATTGGTATGTGAGAGCAATGTATCTGGTCGAACACTCTTAGGCTGATTCAATGAGGAGAACCTAGAGGACCGCATAGAAGGAGTTTCTGCAGTCAGGGTCACTGCAACATAAGGTGAATAAAATTAAGGATATGATTTGTCAGGAAGTAGAACACATGAGATCCTTCAGTCAGAACATTGGATCTGTTGTCATTGTTTGGGTCAAAGGGGAAGGAGAAAAGCTGGAGAGGGGATTGTTTAGAGGTTGGGTTTGCATAATTTGTTAGAGTTGATTAGGGCATTTCAGTATTTGCGATTCTGCCAAACAAATGTCCAACTCACTCCCAATAATAATGGTCTTTTGCACTCATAACAGAATGGAGTGGCTTGACGACTGACTCCCAGTGCAGGTCCTGGGCAATGAGTGGGAAGCACCCTCTGCACACAGGTTTACAGAGGAGTAAAAGAGCCATTTCATTGCAGCAAGTGCGCTGAGGGCCCTTTATCAGTGCCGCATTTAGGAAAGCCCACCACCCACCATGGTGCATGGGTGAGGATGGGAGCAGGGTAGGTTGGGCAGGTGAGAGCGTTGGGGTATGGAATGTCACTTGGAGGCAAGCGGGTTGAGGGTGCAAAGAAGGAGAGATGGTTAAGTGGAAGAAAGGGGAAAAAGGAAGTTTGGGAAGAGATAAGAGGAAAAGAAGGATAAATACGGTAGGGCTTGGTTCAAGAGTGGGCAGTTGAATAAAATAAGGAAATGGTTTGCCAGGAAGGAGAACACATGAGATTTTGTAGGCATAGCATTGGAGCTGTGAGGTAGAGTGAATTACGTCTGACTATGATTCAGAGTTTTGTGAACTAACCTATTAGTATATAGATGGGTTTGCAAAATTCCTATCCATTCCCAAAACTTCAGTGCCTAATTTGTGACCACTTTTTGCTAATGGCAAATTCATACATCAGGCCCTTTGTGCTGTGAGGTATAATAAATAAATGAAAGTGCAGGGTAAAAATAGTTGTCCAAACAAAATGCAAATCTGTCAACTTAACAACAAACAGCCACCTCAAAATAAGCAACCTAAGGGATAAAATTTAGCTTGAAGAGAATACATTGTATTTGCATCTACTCATAGACTTTTTTTCGAATTTTACAAGCCCTGTAATTGGTACTCTGTTTAAATGAAGAAGCCCTGCCAGGAAATAATGTGACGTGTTAGGCTCGTATTTAATAGACCCCTGCATAATTATAAACAAACCTCTGGAAAGTCTTAACTGGGTAAAATTTGAATCACATAGTTATTGGGAAAGTTCAACGTTTGCACTTAGGACTTACCTTGAAATCATGGTTTATTAATTACCATGATGCGCATGAACAGTGGTGATGGTGCACTCTGTAACCTCATTAATCGAACAATCAGGAGGCGATGTGGCCTAGTGGCAAAAGCCGCCCACCTTGGAATATGGGGGATTCAGGTACTAATTCTGACCATGGTTCAACTTAGAGCCAGATTTATCATTATTTGACGCAACACTGCAAGACAACATAATGCGCTGCATTAAATGGACAGAACAGGAATGCACCATATTTGCTAACATATTGCGCATTTCTACCCTCTCTCTGTGCTAGCATACTCAGTGAAGCCTCATGCCAATGCAGACATGCTTGAGTCCTGGTGCAGGGGTGTCTGCACTGCACGTAGGATTCTTTTTATGCAAGAAGGAAGGGACACCTTCCTGCACAAAAACAATCCTGAGAAGCTGTTTCCTCTGTCTAGGTGTACTGCAGAATGCAAAACACTTAGAAAGAGGAAAAAACGAGGAGAAATAATGATATTTCTCCTCGTTGTGCCTCTATATGGAAGATGTAGCATTTTACCGCATTCCCAGGCTTACCTGTCTTAGTAAATCTGGGAATGTGCCAAAATAATTAGGTGAATCGGTGGAAACATCCACACTCTGCCCATGTAACGCTTCCCCGGTGCAGTGTAACTTGCGTTACTCCAGATTTACCAAGCAACTCAGGGTCACGCAAGGTGGCTTTGCGTGGCTTGGTAAATCTGACTTAAGGATTGCGTTGCCCTTGCATCAATGCAATTCTTTGATAAATCTGGGTCTTAGTATCCCTCTGCCCCAAAAAAGTGTGTTTTAGTCTGCTGCTGATGTTTGGCACTCTAATGCCCAGTGGCCAGTTTGCACTATTAAAAACCTGCAAAATAAATTAATAAATAAAAAGCAATCAGCAACACATGTCTAGCGTGTTTTTCCACTAGGCTCAGAGATTTGCAAGAGACCTGAAATAACGCATATTAAGTACACTGAAACAGGCATGTACCGTCTTAATTTATGCATGCAAAAATAGTCAAGACATGATCTAATGATGCTCAATAGAATTATTACAAATAGTTCTCTACATTTATATCCACTGCATGGGGACATTCCGTTGGACAATGTTTCCTAGCACCAGGAGATAAGAAGATGCAATTCTAGATAAACATTATTTGAGATATAATGCAGTATAACACACGCTTTTTAGGAAATTCACTGAACAGTGAGTGGTAGATCGTTTAACAATTATGAAAATGTTGGATTTGAGGGTGTGGGTGCAGCTTGCAAAAGAGTGATTCACTTCACGCCTTATTAAATTTCACAGCTTCATGCACGGAAGCAACGGAAATAGAATAAGTTGATGGAACAAAAAATAGAGCCTTGAGAAAGCATCACGGATGACGTGAAACGAGTGCTGTGTGCATGTAATGGTTTATACTAAGAATACAAATTGGTCTTGTGACCTTTATTAAAAGAAGACAAAAATGACTGCGGTAAGAGCGACTCTCACAGGTGAAGTCTTGTTACAAAGAACATGGATCCTGGTTGGCAGCAGAGAACCAGCAACTATAATTGGAATGATAAAAGTGGGTTTAATGAAAATCAAGGGCGCTCGGAGGGACACTCTGGCCTAAGCTTTGATGGGAAGGATTGATGTAAAGACTATGTGACATGCATTTGGGATTGCCATCTGGGTTGTACACAGTGAGGTGAGGAGGATGCACGGAACCGTGATCCATCTCTTTCATCTATGTGGCTGATCACAAGTAATCAGACCAAATATATGACATTACAACGCAAACATTTACAACGCATGCTTTTACAACGCGGTTTTTACATCGCAACTACCATTAAATCACATGCTTTTGCAACACATGCCATTACAACGCATTTTTAAAAGCTACCATTACAACGCATTTCATTACAACGCATACCATTACAACGCATACCATTACAACACATAATACTTTTAGGGCAACAGTAGGGTAAGTGTTGGCTAGTGTAGGGGTAAAAATTACTATTCCCACTCCAGTGAGTGCAACAGTAGGGTAAGTGTTGGATAGTGTAGGGGTAAAAATTATTATTCCCACTCCAGTGAGTTCAACAGTAGGGAAAGTGTTGGATAGTGTAGGGGTAAAAATTACTATTCCCATCTACCCCAAAACCCATACCCACCTTAAAACCAAAAAAGCTCCATTAATTACCTTATAATGCGTTGTAATGGCATGCGTTGTAATGGTATGCATTGTAATGGCATGGGTTGTAGTGACATGCGTTGTAATGGCATGCGTTGTAATGGCATACGATGTAAAGGCAGTTGCGTTGTAATAGTTGCGTTGTAAAAGCAGTGCGATGTAATGACTGCTTTGAATTGGATGTTTCCCAATCAGATCACAATTACGGCAACCCAGAATCAACGATGCTGCTGGCATTGGTAATTCCAGAGTAGGGGAACTAATCCTGATTACAAGATAATGAGATTAACCTGTCAGAGTGTGTCTAAGTATCGACTCCCACTTGTAGTTGCCATATTAACGTTGGGTTTCAGGAGGACATTTCTCTTCTTTTGAGCAGGAAAATGTCCAGGTGAAAAACTCCAGAGCCTTGGTGTCCCTGCCAATTTTGTATTTATGATGGGGCTGGTAAGAAGAGTTACTTACCCCATTGGAATTACGGGACCACTCGGAATGAGGTCCATACATGTGTCTACTTTATAGAGTTAAGGAGTAGTGTTGTTGTGTAGGCTGTGATCCACTATCGCAGATGTATGTGCTGGTGTGTCCCGTTCTTAGGTGGTAAACTCATTCCAGGGAGCTGCAATTAAAAGGCATACTTTGTGCCTACTTTGGGTGATGTATGTCACCAGAAAGCGTGAGCAATGACCTAGATTTACTAACAGTACATGAAACGCAGGGCAGCAAGCAACGTTGTTGTGCTTTGCTACGTGAACTGGAGAGAGCAGAACTTCACCATATCTAGAAAAAATTGGCACATTTCCGGTCACTCCATGTGCTGTCACACTTGCGCTCCTGCGCCACAGTGTAAGGGTGTCTCTATTGTGGGATGAATAGTTTTTGTGCAGGAATAGGTCCCTTCATGCAAAAAAAATATGATTCAAGCCTATCTATTTATGTGTGCTGCAAAGAGAAAAAAAAGAGGAAAATAAAGATATTTCTCCTTGTTATGCCAGCCTCAGTTTGGCGCCAAATTGTGGCATAAATCCATGTCTACAAGTCTTTATAAGTATGGATTTGCATCAAAATCATGGCTGGATGCACAGGAATGCCCTTGCGTCACCCATGGAACGCCTCTGTGATGCAAAGTAACACAAGGCCATAAATTGTGCTGCATTGCATTACTTTTTGATACAAAGCAGTGCAAAATCGTCGATTCGTTTAAAAAAAAAATCCCAAACAGTATTTTACATCGGGTCTATGTTAAAAAAGAAACGCAAACCTGTTGCAAAATATTTGTAAATCTGGGGCCAGATATACAATGAATACAGTGGTATCATACAACAGAGAGCTTATATGTCTAGCTAAATCACAATGAGAAATCTATGCCTCTGACTGCGCTATTAAACTAATTCTTAGAAATGACGAACAGTGTAGGCAACATAATCTCAGATAATGTATGCATATATGTATGTGGTACTTGTATAGCACAACGCTAGCCAAAAGGCATTGATTGATTTACGTGGCGAAGGCAGTAATACACATTAATATACAGTTAATCTACGCGGCAGTGCTGGGCTTCTAAAGGCGAGTTTGTCAGGCGTGATATGTATGCAAAGCCCCACCTACATTTCTCATCAGTTTAATATGCTACATTTTCAACCTATGTCAGAAGTACCACCTGAATAGTGCCCTTTACCTTTAGTAAGACATTGCTTTAGAAAGGAGAACCACAGTTTCATACATTTAGGCCAAAAGTGGGCAGCTACTAAATTATCACATTTCTCTCAGATGAGGCTTTTGCTGCATTGTTTCATGATGTTGAACATCTCGCATCACTAAAATGCAACAATGGGGATTCCATGCCAGGTAAATTGTCCATCTTAAAGTTCTAAATGATTTGGGTGGTATTCTGTCATGTTAGCAAGAATTCGACTTGAAAGCAAACACAAATAAACATAACATGAATTTGCTTCCCTATTAAAGAAACACACATTTAATATATTCTAGTCAATTTGCTCAAACTATATATACCAACTAAGGATTGTAAAAGCGCTATTTATTTTAAAGCTATAAAAAGAGCTAAAAATTCAATATGTTCATGCCTCAAAAAGCTGTTAGACGTTCCACACATGTGCATTTAACTCAACAATTTCTCAAATAAGGTCTTGGTTCCAAGTACTACATTTACCCTATTGTTTCATACATACTTTCAATGTCTACATGAGCTATTTTGGATTTGATCCCAAAGAGGTATTTAGGATCCAGCGTGCTTAGCCAGAAGTGACACCATGCTTGCCAAAGAGAAACCTTTGCATGGGGTATTACTGTCTGGGTTGCAGAGTGACCCTCAAGAATAGAGAGAGTAGGCGTAAAATAGAAGAATTAGCAATATAATTTCACACGGCATAAAACAAGGTCTCCAGAATCAAGGATGAATCAGGTATCTTTGCCATCATGGGAGATCTGAGGCCACCAATAGGTGGTTATTAACATTGTGCAAAAACTTTTTTTTTTTAAATTAAATAAATAATCATAGCACTCCATAACTGCACTTTTGTAACTGCACACTTTACACAAAATATGGTTGAAGACTTTATTTAATTCAGTGTCAAGTGTACAACCCCTGGCAGAACAACCGTTTTAGTCCCCCAAGATTCCAGAACTCCCCTTGCTTAGTGCCAATGCCACTTGGCAACAATCTCCAAGTGACATCAGTGCCAAGAATTAACAATATAACATATTTTCCCTTTCAGGAATAACCAAAAATATAATTATGTACAACTTATTGAGAATAAACTAATTTGCCAAAAATAGATAAACAAAAGTGAACAACATAGTACATTCATAATGCTGGTGACTGGTAGGGAAAATAATTCTTAATTGAAAATAAAGTCACAATTTACACAGAAAGGAATGAGGTCCATACCTGAGTCTACTTTATAGAGTTAAGGAGTAGTGTTGTTGTGTAGGCTGTGATCCACTATCGTAGATGTATGTCCTGGTGTGTCCCGTTCTTAGGTGGTAAACTCATTCCAGGGAGCTGCAATTATAAGGCATACTTTGTGCCTACTTTGGGTGATGTATGTCACCAGAAAGCGTGTGCAATGACCTAGATTTACTAACAGTACATGAAACGCAGGGCAGCAAGCAACGTTGTTGTGCTTTGCTACGTGAACTGGAGAGAGCAGAACTTCACCATATCTAGAAAGAAATGGCACATTTCCGGTCACCCATGTGCTGTCACACTTGCGCTCCTGCGCCACAGTGCAAGGGTGTCTCTACTGTGGGATAAATAGTTTTTGTGCAGGAATAGGTCCCTTCATGCAAAAAATATGATTCAAGCCTATCTACGTGTGCTGCAAAGAGAAAAAAAGAGGAAAATAAAGATATTTCTCCTTGTTATGCCAGCCTCAGGTTGGCGCCAAATTGTGGCATAAATCCATGTCTGCAAGTCTTTAAAAGGATGGATTTGCATCAAAATTCATGGCTAGATGCACAGGAATGCCCTTGCGTCACCCATGGAACGCCTCTGTGACGCAAAGTAGCACAAGGCCGTAAATTGTGCTGCATTGCATTACTTTTTGTTACAAAGCAGTGCAAAATCGTCGTTTGCATTTTTTTTAAAATCTCAAACAGTATTTTGCATCGGGTCTATGTTAAAAAAGAAACGAAAACCTGTTGCAAAACATTTGTAAATCTGGGGCCAGATATACAGTGAATACAGTGGCATCATACAACAGAGAGCTTATATGTCTAGCTAAATCACAATAAGAAATCTATGCCTCTGACTGCGCTATTAAACTAATTCTTAGAAATGACGAACAGTGTAGGCAACATAATCTCAGATAATGTATGTATGCATATATGTATGTGGTACTTGTATAGCACAACACTAGCCAAAAGGCATTGATTGATTTACGTGGCGAAGGCAGTAATACATATTAATACAGTTAATCTACGTGGCAGTGCTGGGCTTCTAAAGGCGAGTTTGTCAGGCGTGATATGTATGCAAAGCCCCACCTACATTTCTCATCAGTTTAATATGCTACATTTTCAACCTATGTCAGAAGTAGCACCTGAATAGTGCCCTTTACCTTTAGTAAGACATTGCTTTAGAAAGGAGAACCACAGTTTCATACATTTAGGCCAAAAGTGGGCAGCTACTAAATTATCACATTTCTCTCAGATGAGGCTTTTGCTGCATTGTTTCATGATGTTGAACATCTCGCATCACTAAAATGCAACAATGGGGATTCCATGCCAGGTAAAGTGTCCATCTTAAAGTTCTAAATGATTTGGGTGGTATTCTGTCATGTTAGCAAGAATTGACTTGAAAGCAAACACAAATAAACATAACATGAATTTGCTTCCCTATTAAAGAAACACACATTTAATATATTCTAGTCAATTTGCTCAAACTATATATACCAACTAAGGATTGTAAAAGCGCTATTTATTTTAAAGCTATAAAAAGAGCTAAAAATTCAATATGTTCATGCCTCAAAAAGCTGTTAGACGTTCCACACATGTGCATTTAACTCAACAATTTCTCAAATAAGGTCTTGGTTCCAAGTACTACATTTACCCTATTGTTTCATACATACTTTCAATGTCTACATGAGCTATTTTGGATTTGATCCCAAAGAGGTATTTAGGATCCAGCGTGCTTAGCCAGAAGTGACACCATACTTGCCAAAGAGAAACCTTTGCATGGGGTATTACTGTCTGGGTTGCAGAGTGACCCTCAAGAATAGAGAGAGTAGGCGTAAAATAGAAGAATTAGCAATATAATTTCACACAGCATAAAACAAGGTCTCCAGAATCAAGGATGAATCAGGTATCTTTGCCATCATGGGAGATCTGAGGCCACCAATAGGTGGTTATTAACATTGTGCAAAAACATTTTTTTTTTAAATTAAATAAATAATCATAGCACTCCATAACTGCACTTTTGTAACTGCACACTTTACACGAAATATGGTTGAAGACTTTATTTAATTCAGTGTCAAGCGTACAACCCCTGGCAGAACAACCGTTTTAGTCCCCCAAGATTCCAGAACTCCCCTTGCTTAGTGCCAATGCCACTTGGCAACAATCTCCAAGTGACATCAGTGCCAAGAATTAACAATATAACATACTTTCCCTTTTCGGGAATAACCAAAAATATAATTAAGTACAACTTATTGAGAATAAATTAATTTGCCAATAATAGATAAACAAAAGTGAACAACATAGTACATTCATAATGCTGGTGACTGGTAGGGAAAATAATTCTTAATTGAAAATAAAGTCACAATTTACACAGAAAGGAATGAGGTCCATACCTGTGTCTACTTTATAGAGTTAAGGAGTAGTGTTGTTGTGTAGGCTGTGATCCACTATCGCAGATGTATGTCCTGGTGTGTCCCGTTCTTAGGTGGTAAACTCATTCCAGGGAGCTGCAATTATAAGGCATACTTTGTGCCTACTTTGGGTGATGTATGTCACCAGAAAGCGTGTGCAATGACCTAGATTTACTAACAGTACATGAAACGCAGGGCAGCAAGCAACGTTGTTGTGCTTTGCTACGTGAACTGGAGAGAGCAGAACTTCACCATATCTAGAAAGAAATGGCACATTTCCGGTCACTCCATGTGCTGTCACACTTGCGCTCCTGCGCCACAGTGCAAGGGTGTCTCTACTGTGGGATAAATAGTTTTTGTGCAGGAATAGGTCCCTTCATGCAAAAAAATATGATTCAAGCCTATCTATGTGTGCTGCAAAGAGAAAAAAAAGAGGAAAATAAAGATATTTCTCCTTGTTATGCCAGCCTCAGGTTGGCGCCAAATTGTGGCATAAATCCATGTCTGCAAGTCTTTAAAAGGATGGATTTGCATCAAAATTCATGGTTAGATGCACAGGAATGCCCTTGCGTCACCCATGGAACGCCTCTGTGACGCAAAGTAGCACAAGGCCGTAAATTGTGCTGCATTGCATTACTTTTTGTTACAAAGCAGTGCAAAATCGTCGTTTGCATTTTTTTAAAAATCTCAAACAGTATTTTGCATCGGGTCTATGTTAAAAAAGAAACGCAAACCTGTTGCAAAACATTTGTAAATCTGGGGCCAGATATACAGTGAATACAGTGGTATCATACAACAGAGAGCTTATATGTCTAGCTAAATCACAATAAGAAATCTATGCCTCTGACTGCGCTATTAAACTAATTCTTAGAAATGACGAACAGTGTAGGCAACATAATCTCAGATAATGTATGTATGCATATATGTATGTGGTACTTGTATAGCACAACACTAGCCAAAAGGCATTGATTGATTTACGTGGCGAAGGCAGTAATACATATTAATACAGTTAATCTACGTGTCAGTGCTGGGCTTCTAAAGGCGAGTTTGTCAGGCGTGATATGTATGCAAAGCCCCACCTACATTTCTCATCAGTTTAATATGCTACATTTTCAACCTATGTCAGAAGTAGCATCTGAATAGTGCCCTTTACCTACAATTTAGTAAGACATTGCTTTAGAAAGGAGAACCACAGTTTCATACATTTAGGCCAAAAGTGGGCAGCTACTAAATTATCACATTTCTCTCAGATGAGGCTTTTGCTGCATTGTTTCATGATATTGAACATCTCGCATCACTAAAATGCAACAATGGGGATTCCATGCCAGGTAAATTGTCCATCTTAAAGTTCTAAATGATTTGGGTGGTATTCTGTCATGTTAGCAAGAATTCGACTTGAAAGCAATCACAAATAAACATAACATGAATTTGCTTCCCTATTAAAGAAACACACATTTAATATATTCTAGTCAATTTGATCAAACTATATATACCAACTAAGGATTGTAAAAGCGCTTTTTTATTTTAAAGCTATAAAAAGAGCTAAAAATTCCATATGTTCATGCCTCAAACAGCTGTTAGACATCCCACACATGTGCATTTAACTCAACAATTTCTCAAATAAGTTCTTAGTTCCAAGTACTACATTTACCCTATTGTTTCATACATACTTTCAATGTCTACATGAGCTGTTTTGGATTTGATCCCAAAGAGGTATTTAGGATCCAGCGTGCTTAGCCAGAAGTGACACCATGCTTGCCAAAGAGAAACCTTTGCATGGGGTATTACTGTCTGGGTTGGAGAGTGACCCTCAAGAATAGAGAGAGTAGGCGTAAAATAGAAGAATTAGCAATATAATTTCACACGGCATAATACAAGGTCTCCAGAATCAAGGATGAATCAGGTATCTTTGCCATCATGGGAGATCTGAGGCCACCATTAGGTGGTTATTAACATTGTGCAAAAACATTTTTTTTTTAAATTAAATAAATAATCATAGCACTCCATAACTGCACTTTTGTAACTGCACACTCTACACGAAATATGGTTGAAGACTTTATTTAATTCAGTGTCAAGCGTACAACCCCTGGCAGAACAACCGTTTTAGTCCCCCAAGATTCCAGAACTCCCCTTGCTTAGTGCCAATGCCACTTGGCAACAATCTCCAAGTGACATCAGTGCCAAGAATTAACAATATAACATATTTTCACTTTCGGGAATAACCAAAAATATAATTATGTACAACTTATTGAGAATAAACTAATTTGCCAATAATAGATAAACAAAAGTGAACAACATAGTACATTCATAATGCTGGTGACTGGTAGGGAAAATAATTCTTAATTGAAAATAAAGTCACAATTTACACAGAAAGGAATGAGGTCCATACCTGTGTCTACTTTATAGAGTTAAGGAGTAGTGTTGTTGTGTAGGCTGTGATCCACTATTGCAGATGTATGTCCTGGTGTGTCCCGTTCTTAGGTGGTAAACTCATTCCAGGGAGCTGCAATTATAAGGCATACTTTGTGCCTACTTTGGGTGATGTATGTCACCAGAAAGCGTGTGCAATGACCTAGATTTACTAACAGTACATGAAACGCAGGGCAGCAAGCAAAGTTGTTGTGCTTTGCTACGTGAACTGGAGAGAGCAGAACTTCACCATATCTAGAAAGAAATGGCACATTTCCGGTCACTCCATGTGCTGTCACACTTGCGCTCCTGCGCCACAGTGCAATGGTGTCTGTACTGTGGGATAAATAGTTTTTGTGCAGGAATAGGTCCCTTCATGCAAAAAAATATGATTCAAGCCTATCTATGTGTGCTGCAAAGAGAAAAAAAAGAGGAACATAAAGATATTTCTCCTTGTTATGCCAGCCTCAGGTTGGCGCCAAATTGTGGCATAAATCCATGTCTGCAAGTCTTTAAAAGGATGGATTTGCATCAAAATTCATGGCTAGATGCACAGGAATGCCCTTGCGTCACCCATGGAACGCCTCTGTGACGCAAAGTAGCACAAGGCCGTAAATTGTGCTGCATTGCATTACTTTTTGTTACAAAGCAGTGCAAAATCGTCGTTTGCATTTTTTTAAAAATCTCAAACAGTATTTTGCATCGGGTCTAGTTAAAAAGAAACGCAAACCTGTTGCAAAACATTTGTAAATCTGGGGCCAGATATACAGTGAATACAGTGGTATCATACAACAGAGAGCTTATATGTCTAGCTAAATCACAATAAGAAATCTATGCCTCTGACTGCGCTATTAAACTAATTCTTAGAAATGACGAACAGTGTAGGCAACATAATCTCAGATAATGTATGTATGCATATATGTATGTGGTACTTGTATAGCACAACACTAGCCAAAAGGCATTGATTGATTTACGTGGCGAAGGCAGTAATACATATTAATACAGTTAATCTATGTGGCAGTGCTGGGCTTCTAAAGGCGAGTTTGTCAAGCGTGATATGTATGCAAAGCCCCACCTACATTTCTCATCAGTTTAATATGCTACATTTTCAACCTATGTCAGAAGTAGCACCTGAATAGTGCCCTTTACCTACAATTTAGTAAGACATTGCTTTAGAAAGGAGAACCACAGTTTCATACATTTAGGCCAAAAGTGGGCAGCTACTAAATTATCACATTTCTCTCAGATGAGGCTTTTGCTGCATTGTTTCATGATATTGAACATCTCGCATCACTAAACTGCAACAATGGGGATTCCATGCCAGGTAAATTGTCCATCTTAAAGTTATAAATGATTTGGGTGGTATTCTGTCATGTTAGCAAGAATTCGACTTGAAAGCAATCACAAATAAACATAACATGAATTTGCTTCCCTATTAAAGAAACACACATTTAATATATTCTAGTCAATTTGATCAAACTATATATACCAACTAAGGATTGTAAAAGCGCTTTTTTATTTTAAAGCTATAAAAAGAGCTAAAAATTCAATATGTTCATGCCTCAAACAGCTGTTAGACGTCCCAAACATGTGCATTTAACTCAACAATTTCTTAAATAAGTTCTTGGTTCCAAGTACTACATTTACCCTATTGTTTCATACATACTTTCAATGTCTACATGAGCTGTTTTGGATTTGATCCCAAAGAGGTATTTAGGATCCAGCGTGCTTAGCCAGAAGTGACACCATGCTTGCCAAAGAGAAACCTTTGCATGGGGTATTACTGTCTGGGTTGCAGAGTGACCCTCAAGAATAGAGAGAGTAGGCGTAAAATAGAAGAATTAGCAATATAATTTCACACGGCATAATACAAGGTCTCCAGAATCAAGGATGAATCAGGTATCTTTGCCATCATGGGAGATCTGAGGCCACCATTAGGTGGTTATTAACATTGTGCAAAAACATTTTTTTTAAAAAATTAAATAAATAATCATAGCACTCCATAACTGCACTTTTGGAACTGCACACTTTACACGAAATATGGTTGAAGACTTTATTTAATTCAGTGTCAAGCGTACAACCCCTGGCAGAACAACCGTTTTAGTCCCCCAAGATTCCAGAACTCCCCTTGCTTAGTGCCAATGCCACTTGGCAACAATCTCCAAGTGACATCAGTGCCAAGAATTAACAATATAACATATTTTCCCTTTCGGGAATAACCAAAAATATAATTAAGTACAACTTATTGAGAATAAACTAATTTGCCAATAATAGATAAACAAAAGTGAACAACATAGTACATTCATAATGCTGGTGACTGGTAGGGAAAATAATACTTAATTGAAAATAAAGTCACAATTTACACAGAAAGGAATGAGGTCCATACCTGTGTCTACTTTATAGAGTTAAGGAGTAGTGTTGTTGTGTAGGCTGTGATCCACTATCGCAGATGTATGTCCTGGTGTGTCCCGTTCTTAGGTGGTAAACTCATTCCAGGGAGCTGCAATTATAAGGCATACTTTGTGCCTACTTTGGGTGATGTATGTCACCAGAAAGCGTGTGCAATGACCTAGATTTACTAACAGTACATGAAACGCAGGGCAGCAAGCAACGTTGTTGTGCTTTGCTACGTGAACTGGAGAGAGCAGAACTTCACCATATCTAGAAAGAAATGGCACATTTCCGGTCACTCCATGTGCTGTCACACTTGCGCTCCTGCGCCACAGTGCAAGGGTGTCTCTACTGTGGGATAAATAGTTTTTGTGCAGGAATAGGTTCCTTCATGCAAAAAAATATGATTCAAGCCTATCTATGTGTGCTGCAAAGAGAAAAAAAAGAGGAAAATAAAGATATTTCTCCTTGTTATGCCAGCCTCAGGTTGGCGCCAAATTGTGGCATAAATCCTTGTCTGCAAGTCTTTAAAAGGATGGATTTGCATCAAAATTCATGGCTAGATGCACAGGAATGCCCTTGCGTCACCCATGGAACGCCTCTGTGACGCAAAGTAGCACAAGGCCGTAAATTGTGCTGCATTGCATTACTTTTTGTTACAAAGCAGTGCAAAATCGTCGTTTGCATTTTTTTAAAAATCTCAAACAGTATTTTGCATTGGGTCTATGTTAAAAAAGAAACGCAAACCTGTTGCAAAACATTTGTAAATCTGGGGCCAGATATACAGTGAATACAGTGGTATCATACAACAGAGAGCTTATATGTCTAGCTAAATCACAATAAGAAATCTATGCCTCTGACTGCGCTATTAAACTAATTCTTAGAAATGACGAACAGTGTAGGCAACATAATCTCAGATAATGTATGTATGCATATATGTATGTGGTACTTGTATAGCACAACACTAGCCAAAAGGCATTGATTGATTTACGTGGCGAAGGCAGTAATACATATTAATACAGTTAATCTACGTGGCAGTGCTGGGCTTCTAAAGGCGAGTTTGTCAGGCGTGATATGTATGCAAAGCCCCACCTACATTTCTCATCAGTTTAATATGCTAAATTTTCAACCTATGTCAGAAGTAGCATCTGAATAGTGCCTTTTACCTACAATTTAGTAAGACATTGCTTTAGAAAGGAGAACCACAGTTTCATACATTTAGGCCAAAAGTGGGCAGCTACTAAATTATCACATTTCTCTCAGATGAGGCTTTTGCTGCATTGTTTCATGATATTGAACATCTCGCATCACTAAAATGCAACAATGGGGATTCCATGCCAGGTAAATTGTCCATCTTAAAGTTCTAAATGATTTGGGTGGTATTCTGTCATGTTAGCAAGAATTCGACTAGAAAGCAATCACAAATAAACATAACATGAATTTGCTTCCCTATTAAAGAAACAAACATTTAATATATTCTAGTCAATTTGATCAAACTATATATACCAACTAAGGATTGTAAAAGCGCTTTTTATTTTAAAGCTATAAAAAGAGCTAAAAATTCAATATGTTCATGCCTCAAACAGCTGTTAGACGTCCCACACATGTGCATTTAACTCAACAATTTCTCAAATAAGTTCTTGGTTCCAAGTACTACATTTACCCTATTGTTTCATACATACTTTCAATGTCTACATGAGCTGTTTTGGATTTGATCCCAAAGAGGTATTTAGGATCCAGCGTGCTTAGCCAGAAGTGACACCATGCTTGCCAAAGAGAAACCTTTGCATGGGGTATTACTGTCTGGGTTGCAGAGTGACCCTCAAGAATAGAGAGAGTAGGCGTAAAATAGAAGAATTAGCAATATAATTTCACACGGCATAATACAAGGTCTCCAGAATCAAGGATGAATCAGGTATCTTTGCCATCATGGGAGATCTGAGGCCACCATTAGGTGGTTATTAACATTGTGCAAAAACATTTTTTTTTTAAATTAAATAAATAATCGTAGCACTCCATAACTGCACTTTTGTAACTGCACACTTTACACGAAATATGGTTGAAGACTTTATTTAATTCAGTGTCAAGCGTACAACCCCTGGCAGAACAACCGTTTTAGTCCCCCAAGATTCCAGAACTCCCCTTGCTTAGTGCCAATGCCACTTGGCAACAATCTCCAAGTGACATCAGTGCCAAGAATTAACAATATAACATATTTTCCCTTTCGGGAATAACCAAAAATATAATTAAGTACAACTTATTGAGAATAAACTAATTTGCCAATAATAGATAAACAAAAGTGAACAACATAGTACATTCATAATGCTGGTGACTGGTAGGGAAAATAATTCTTAATTGAAAATAAAGTCACAATTTACACAGAAAGGAATGAGGTCCATACCTGTGTCTACTTTATAGAGTTAAGGAGTAGTGTTGTTGTGTAGGCTGTGATCCACTATCGCAGATGTATGTCCTGGTGTGTCCCGTTCTTAGGTGGTAAACTCATTCCAGGGAGCTGCAATTATAAGGCATACTTTGTGCCTACTTTGGGTGATGTATGTCACCAGAAAGCGTGTGCAATGACCTAGATTTACTAACAGTACATGAAACGCAGGGCAGCAAGCAACATTGTTGTGCTTTGCTACGTGAACTGGAGAGAGCAGAACTTCACCATATCTAGAAAGAAATGGCACATTTCCGGTCACTCCATGTGCTGTCACACTTGCGCTCCTGCCCCACAGTGCAAGGGTGTCTCGACTGTGGGATAAATAGTTTTTGTGCAGGAATAGGTCCCTTCATGCAAAAAAAAATATAATTCAAGCCTATCTATGTGTGCTGCAAAGAGAAAAAAAAGAGGAGAATAAAGATATTTCTCCTTGTTATGCCAGCCTCAGGTTGGCGCCAAATTGTGGCATAAATCCATGTCTACAAGTTTTTATAAGTATGGATTTGCATCAAAAGTCATGGCTAGATGCACAGGAATGCCCTTGCGTCACCCATGGTACGCCTCTGTGACGCAAAGTAACACAAGGCCGTAAATTGTGCTGCATTGCATTACTTTTTCTTACAAAGCAGTGCAAAATCGTCGTTTGCGTTTAAAAAAAAATCCCAAACAGCATTTTGCATCGGGTCTATGTTAAAAAAGCAACGCAAACCTGTTGCAAAACATTTGTAAATCTGGGGCCAGATATACAGTGAATACAGTGGTATCATACAACAGAGAGCTTATATGTCTAGCTAAATCACAATAAGAAATCTATGCCTCTGACTGCGCTATTAAACTAATTCTTAGAAATGACGAACAGTGTAGGCAACATAATCTCAGATAATGTATGCATGTATGTATGTGGTACTTGTATAGCACAACGCTAGCCAAAAGGCATTGATTGATTTAAGTGGCGAAGGCAGTAATACACATTAATACAGTTAATCTACGCGGCAGTGCTGGGCTTCTAAAGGCGAGTTTGTCAGGCGTGATATGTATGCAAAGCCCCACCTACATTTCTCATCAGTTTAATATGCTACATTTTCTACCTATGTCAGAAGTAGCATCTGAATAGTGCCCTTTACCTTTTAGTAAGACATTGCTTTAGAAAGGAGAACCACAGTTTCATACATTTAGGCCAAAAGTGGGCAGCTACTAAATTATCACATTTCTCTCAGATGAGGCTTTTGCTGCATTGTTTCATGATGTTGAACATCTCGCATCACTAAAATGCAACAATGGGGATTCCATGCCAGGTAAAGTGTCCATCTTAAAGTTCTAAGGGGCATATCTACAAGGGCTTTATCTCCGCTTTTTTGGCTTAAAAAGCCAAAAAAGCGGAGATAAAACAATCGCCCTATCTACAAGAGGGTGCTAACATGCATAATCGCATGTTAGCACCCTTTTTCCCTAACGTCTCCCTTTGCATCTCTAATGAGATGCAAAGTGGGCGTACTCGGATGGACTACCTTGCAAATATCGCTGATGTTCACATCGCGATATTTACAAGGCTGCCCCAGCATTTTAGCACACGTTAGTTTTTGGAGAAAACCGCTGTTTTCTCCAAAAACTAACGTCTGCTAAAATGCAGACTTACCTATCCCTAACATTCGGGTGGATTATGCTGATATGACCTGTGGGTCGTATCAGCAAGGTTATCGCCGTTTTGCAGGGAACATCGCTGGAAAACCAGCGATGTTCCCTGCAAAACTGCGATAACTTCGCTATCTCTGGAATTTCTATCGCCCTGGAGAAACGCGTTGTTAATAACGCGCTACCAGGGCGATAAATTCCAGAGATAGCCTGCGATAACAAAATTATCGCTAAGCACGGCCAGCGATATTTATCGCTGGCCGTTGATAATATGCCCCTTAATGATTTGGGTGGTATTCTGTCACGTTAGCAAGAATTCGACTTGAAAGCAAACATAAATAAACATAACATGAATTTGCTTCCCTATTAAATAAACACACATTTAATATATTCTTGTCAATTTGCTCAAACTATATATGCCAACTAAGGATTGTAAAAGCGCTTTTTTATTTTAAAGCTATAAAAAGAGCTAAAAATTAAATATGTTCATGCCTCAAACAGCTGTTTGACGTCCCACACATGTGCATTTCACTCAGCAATTTCTTAAATAAGGTCTTGGTTCCAAGTACTACATTTACCCTATTGTTTCATACATACTTTCAATGTCTACATGAGCTGTTTTGGATTTGATCCCAAAGAGGTATTTAGGATACAGCGTGCTTAGTCAGAAGTGACACCATGCTTGCCAAAGAGAAACCTTTGCTTGGGGTATTACTGTCTGGGTTGGAGAGTGACCCTCAAGAATAGAGAGAGTAGGCGTAAAATAGAAGAATTAGCAATATAATTTCACACGGCATAAAATAAGGTCTCCAGAATCAAGGATGAATCAGGTATCTTTGCCATCATGGGAGATCTGAGGCCACCATTAGGTGGTTATTAACATTGTGCAAAAACATTTTTTTTTTTAAATTCAATAAATAATCGTAGCACTCCATAACTGCACTTTTGTAAATGCACACTTTACACGAAATATGGTTGAAGACTTTATTTATTTCAGTGGCAAGCGTACAACCCCTGGCAGAACAACTGTTTTAGTCCCCCAAGATTCCAGAACTCCCCTTGCTTAGTGCCAATGCCACTTGGCAACAATCTCCAAGTGACATCAGTGCCAAGAATGAACAATATAACGTATTTTCCCTTTCGGAAATAACCAAAAATATAATTAAGTACAAAATATTGAGAATAAACTAATTTGCCAATAATAGATAAACAAAAGTGAACAACATAGTACAATCATAATGCTGGTGACTGCTAGGGAAAATAATTCTTAACTGGCAATTGAAAATAAAGTCACAGTTTACACAGAAAGAAATATATCGATAGCACACATATAATCTTTCTTTTAAATTCAAGTACAAGCGTAATCTTCCAAACGCTTAGGAAGCTTTCTGATTCATTGGAGAACATTCTGGGTCACACTCTCCCTCTCATTCTTTCCAACCCTCTCCTGTTTGTTACCATTCTACATATTTGGTTCAACAGCATGGAACTTAACCACTTTCCGTGTGTTCCACCATTTTCCCTCCAATAATACTTTGCCTGTATTCACATCACTGATTATCTTAGGGCGTGACCACATGAAATAGCCTTTCTTATGACCTTCCACATACACCCTTCCCCATTCTAACTTCTTAAAATTACATGTCTTTCTTACCCTATCATTATGTCTTTGTACATACTGATCTTGATTCGCTTGAAGCAATTGAACATACTCACTCCATACAGGTTAAACCTTTCCACTAAATCGTTTTCTCTAGGATGATACACTGCAGTTTTGTAATGATTAATGCCCTCCCTCCTTAGGAATTTGGTAAATTCCGCTGACGTGAATTGCGTATCATTGTCACACACCACCATCTCAGGACACCCTTCCCTTCTGGAAATATCCTCACAGAAAGAGATCACATGATTGGCCTTGATTTCTCTCATGAATGCTACCTCAGGCGACTTGGAAAATTAGTCTATCAACACAATAGCATGCCTACAGTCTTGCCTCAGGCAATCAAACAGTCCACAAATATCAATAGCTAATTTTTCCCAAGCATGTTTGGTAAAGGTATTGGAGCTAATGGGAGTATCCATGACTGCATGAGACTTGTCAGTGCAAGTACACTGCAACAAATCCCTCACAAATCTGTCAACATCTCGATCCAATCCTGTCCAACAAAAATCAACCCAAGCTTTTCGTTTCATGGCGGATATAACCCGATGGCCTTCATGCAGAAGTTCCAAGAATCGGTGTTGCAAGCTCTCTGGTACAACCAGCCTGTCTCTTGTTCTGACCACTCCATTCAGCACAGAGAGTTCCCCCCACACAGGAAGATACTCATTAAAATGTTCCCTCTTGTCCTCTCCTACTCCAGTATTACTTTGAATATTTTCCATTATTAACTTCAATCTCTTGTCATCACATTTTTTTCCCATTCATCTTCCAATATGGCACCCCTATAAGTTTCATTCCGCTATCACCCATTCTTCATCTTCAAGGCATTCACCCTCATCCAATGGAAACCTTGATAATCAATCAGCACTTATATTTTTATTTCTAGGCACATAGCACGTTGATGATGTAAATTCTTAGAACCAATACAACCATTTGGCCATATGAGGCATAGCCCTCCCAGCACCCTTAGTAAAAAATAAGTCAATTAAAGGTTTCTGGTCGGTTCGCAACTCAAACTGCTTTCCCCAAACGTACATGCAAAAATGTTGTACATCCCACCAGCACGCTGAAGCCTCCTTCTTAACGGTGGAGCAAGTGGACTTAGCCCCCTTCAATGTGTGATATGCAAATGATACCGCTCTCTCGCCCCCTTCACTCTCTTGCATCAGCACCGCCTCCAACCCATATGCGCTGTCATCAGTGACAACAATTGTTTTGTCATTGTGGTCGAACGCCTTTAACATCAGTGCTTCACTGATGGATTTTTTTACCTCCTCAAATGCATTTTGACATTCACTGGACCAAAGATACTGCACCCATTTCTTTAAGAATGCTCAAAGTGCGTGTACCTTTTCTGCAAAGTTCCTAACGAACCTGGAATAATATTCTGACAAACCCAGAAAGGAGCTCAATTGCTCTTTATTATGCGGAGCAGGTGCTATTTCTTTTGCCTCAACTAACTTCATTTTAGGTATAATACCATCACATGACAGTGTTTGCCCAAGTATTCCAGCGAATGTACATTTTTCTAATGCAATTGTTAGCCCTGCCTGTTGTAATATTCCCAACACTTCCCTTAATCTTGCTCATGTTGACTTTTGTCACTTTCCCACACCAGAATATTGTTCTGAAAAAATATGACATTGAACTACCCTTTCAGAACGTTCTGCATAACTCTGTGGAATACAGCGGATGCTGATGCCAGTCCAAAAGTCATGCGCACAAATTGGTACACCCTTCAAGAGTGATAAATGATGTCAGGTGTTTGGAATCAGCATTCAAACTTATCTGGTAGAATGCACTGGACAAATCTAGTGTGGTGTACCATTTTGCCTCTCTCACACTCATTAGCATCTTATTGATGTGGGAGGGGATGGCGATCCATATATATATATATATATATTCGTTCAGGTCTCTCAAGTCAATGCACATCTGTATTTTGCCATTTGCCTTCTTGCCAAGCACAATTGGACTGAGCCCCTCTGATGCTTCTATGCGCTCGATGACTCCAGCATCACACAACTGGTCTAACTTTGTGTTCAGCTGGCCTCGTAAAGCTAATGAGATATTCCACACCTTGTGAACCTTTGGTACAATATTCTCTTTCAAAACGATTTGGTGTTCCAACTTCTTAAGACAACCCAGCTTTTCTTGGAACAATTATCCTTTCAACTGGCTTGCACAGTACCAATAGAATAGTCCTCTTTCTTTGGTGATGCACAGTGCCAATAAAATAGTCCTCTTTTTATGGTGATAGAGTCTCACCAATCCCTGCACGTTCTGAATGCTGTAACCAATCTGCTGGTTCTGCCTCACTTTAGCCAATGAACGAGACTCCACTGTACCAATGGCACAACAGCTACGCACCCTGCATTGAAGACTGCCTTAATGTAGCTGCTCCTCCGAGTAGAACGTGCGTTCGTGTGCTCTCCTTTCCTCCACCTTCTCAGTGAGTTCCATCACATACTTCATGCCAGGCTTGTTGATTTTCCATTCTACCTTTGGTTTTTTTTTGCACCTCAGGCCACATGCCACACCAGTTTAACTTCTTGCACCAGTTTCTCTTTTGCCTAACACGCATTAGTGTTTCACATATTATCCGGCCCAATCACCTGCATCCGACACTAACAGCTTCAAAAGTATTTAAGCTGCTCCTTCATCTGACACTCACTGCTTCCTTATCTGCGCTGTCAGCCTCATGCGTGCCTCAGTATGAATTTCAGAGGTCAACTTAGGAACATAATTCCATTGAGTTTAATTTCTTTCCCCATTTTTTAACCATACCGACTAGAGGTGCAAAAGAAATTATTTTCCTACTAGACAGGTATATTTCATTTCCACCGAAACCCCCATTCCTATTCGTTACATCTTTATTCATCTATTAGAAATCACCCAAAAGTGCTCCCACGTAACTCGCAGATTGCAGCACGCCCCATTCCGCAACAGAATGGGAAGGACCCAGTGATGAAGCATACACCAAGGGTAAACCCTGGTGGGTAAGGGTTCTGTTTTCAAAACCAGAAGTGGAAGTCAAGTAGTCCATGAATGATGGACGGGTTCTCTTTGTTTTTTGTATACAATCTACAAGTGACATCAGTGCCAAGCATGAACAATATAACAATAGTCAGTCCCACCATAGGGATCAACCATCACAGAATGTCTCAGGCCATAGAGTGCGCTGTACAACACCCCCCCTTCTTCTTAATACAATAAATAAAACTAAAAACTAAAGATTATATAGATAAAAATAAAAGAAGCATTCTAATCAGAATGGTAATGTAATCACTTGACATAAACAAAAGCATGGAATTTTCCTATATATTCTTGTACCTCACATACTTGAGAGAAGAACCTTTTCACACACATAATCATCCTTTTTGTTTCTCCCTCTTCATCCGAACCTCCCTCTCCTTCATCCGAACCTATCTCTCCTTCCAAGGACAAGGAACCTTCTCCTGAAAAGGAACATTCAGCGCCCCATCAACCACTGTCTTTTCTATAATGGCATTGTCCTTCTTGACCCATACAACTGCTTCTGTGGCATGACACTTTGTCAGCTTCCTTTTGTTCCACCATTTTCCATATTCTAAACACACCACCCCACCTTCCCTTTTGCACAATTTCTAGGGATCAGACCATTTAGAACAACCTTTCTTGACATGCCCCCAACACGTGCTCTCAATCATTCACCCTGCAAGAATATTTTTTTTCCAAACCATCATTGAGATGATGGGCATACTGATTCTGATATTCCTGCATTCTCTTTCTGAGCGCCTTCCTGTCAAACCTCTTCCCCGTGGTTCTTTCCATCCACGCAGGCACAGTAGCTGTGCATGGCACTCTTCCCTTCAACAACAAAAAAAGGAGTTTCCCCAATTCTGGACAGAGGCGTAGTACGATAGCTCCACAACATGTACCTCACTTATTTTTTCAAATTGAAACCATTACCTAGAGCCAACTGAATGTTTTCCCCAACATCCTTAGAAGCGCTCCACTAGACCGTTCTCACTGGGATTTAATTTGTGGTCATAAAGTGTTTGATTCCTTCTTTCTTAAGAAATATAGTAAACTCTTCTCCCACAAATTATGGAGGAGTGTCCAAAACAATTATTCGTGGACATTCCTCATGCCTGAATATCTCTTCACAGAATGAGATCACAATAGCTGTTTTCACTTCCCTCAAGAATGCGACCTCAGACCACTTGGAAAAGTAGTCCACCAATACCAAGGCAAATCTACTCTTATAGCCCAGACACTGGAATGGACCCCAAATATCAATAGCAACTCTTTCCTAAGCTCCACTGAGAAATGCCACCAGTTCAATAGGTGTTTCAGAAATCTTGTGCATTATGTCGCTACATGTGCAAGGAACACAATCCCTCACAAACCTCTCAACATGATTGTCCATGCCCAGCCACCAAAAATCATTGCGTGGTTTCCTTTTGATGGTCAATAATCCACCATGTCCTTCATGCAACAGGGTCAACATTCTCTGATGCAAACTTTATGGCACAACTAGCCTGTCACTTCTCCTAACAGTTCCTTTCACCACTGATAATTCGTTCCACAGAGGGACATATTCACCCAATTGAACACACCCACTAGATGGTTAGTAGCACTTTGCAAAAATATAAACAAAAAAATAAATAATATAAAATGAAATAAATATTTGCAGCAGATAATATAAAATGAAAAAAATAATAATCGGAGCAGTCCATAACTGCACCTTTCAAAATATAATCTTGCAGGAAGCTCCACAATCCTCATACACCAAGTACTCCTGAATAAGACTGTACTAAACCCAAACAGCCCAGAAAACTATAGTCTGATTTTCACCAGACCATTTCTGGATAAACTGACTGCAACGGAAATATTCAGGCAACTCTATGAATACAGGAAACAAATGATCAGTGGTATAAATATAGGGATCCTGGCGATCCAAGGGTGAGGTCACTGAATATCTTAGTCTATATATAGCTGATCGGTGCTGAAGGGTGGGGAGAACCACCAGCCTCCCCAAATCTAGTGGCCATAGGCTACAGAAATACACAATAACAATCCCAGGCACACGTTTAATAATCAACAAATACTTTTTTCTATTTTTCTAAAGCCCATGGTGAGCAACTTACCCTCCTACATTCGTGACACTAAGCATATACTGGGAACATTATCAGACCTCCCTTGGGAAGAAAACATGATTTTGGTGACACTAGATGTGACAGCACTGTATACAAGTATCAAAAGAGATTGTGGACTCTATGTGATTAGGAGTATGTTGAGTGTCAGATCTGCCAGTGCATGGGATCAGGCAGAAATGTTGATATGATAGAGCTGATTCTAGACAATAATGTCTTCCTATTCAATGATAAGTGGTACCGGCAGAAACAGGGAGTTGCCATGGGCTCCAGACTCTCTCCCTCGTACGCCAATCTTTTCATGGGTTGGTTCGAGGAGACGTGGATCTGGGGCTCCAGGGGCATGGAATTGAGTGATTCCATTTTATTTTGGGGAAGATACATGGATGACTGCCTTATGGTATGGACAGGTAGTACTTAGAAACTTGTTAACTTCTTCGGACACTTGAATAACAATGATTGTAATATCAAGTTCACATTTGAATACAATAAAAAGAACATTACATTTTTGGATACAGAACTGTTCATTAGAGATAATCAGATCCATAGTAGATTATTTCGCAAGACGACAGCTTGCAATTCGGTCCTCCATGCGGCTAGCGCGCATCCCTCACACCAGATCAAGGCAATCCCTTATAGAGAATTGATCAGGGCTAGACGTAATTGCAGATATGACCCAGAATTTGAAGAATGTGCAAGCAGTATGATGACCCGTTTTAGGAGAAGGGGATATGATAGACACACACTAGAGAAAGCCAGACAGAAGATTGCAACGTTCAAGAGACAGGACACCTTGAAAGAACAGACCAAAGTTAATAGGAGGGATGACAAAATACGGATGGTGACAAACTATAACACTTTATCTAGAGTACTTGTACAGAGTCTGAATAGGCACTGGAATATTCTGAAGGAAGACAGATCTCTGGTGGGATCTATCAATACTAGACCGGACATTACATACAGGAGGGGTGTCTGCCTGAAGAATTTGTTGAGTCCGAGTTATTCAGGGGCCAGGATTACTACCAATTGGTTGACACCACACACAATAGGTTTTTACTCTTGTGGACATTGCATTGCATGCAAGTGGGCAAGCAAGAAGAAAACACACTTCAGTGGTCCAGGAGATAAGAGATATAAGATCATGTCAAATATAAATTGCAGCACCCGATATGTTGTGTATGTTATTGAATGCAGATGTAGCAAGAAATATGTAGGGAGCATGATTAGGACTTTACGAGAGTGAATTGTGGAGCATATGAGAGCTGTCAAGCAGGGAGACGTAAGGTACCCGATTGCAGCGCACATTGCTCAGTGCACCTCACAGAATAAGAACAAAGACTTCATATACTATGGGATTGATCAGACCCTGAGACACCCTAGGGGTGGAAATCGAGAACTTACTTTACGCAGAAGTGAGGCTTCCTGGATCCTTAGATCAGGAACTGCACTACTTCTTGGGTAAATAATATCCAAATTAATCAGCAAGCAATGTAAGGATGATGCAATGCATATAATTATAGTATGTATGTAATATTACCCTTCTTTTTCTGATTAATAATTTGGATTGGTTGATTCATACCGATGTAATATGTTACCTAACAGCAGAAGATGTTAATACTGTTATAGTCACTGACTTTGAGATTTGACCTCTAATGAGGGTGTTTTTGACATTACACATATCCCTTCACCCTTACTAAGTATTCGTACTGGAGACCCGATTGATAGCTCATATGCTGGGTGCGTAGCGTGTTGGGTTGGATTATGTATTTGATAATTCTCTTAATTCAGAACTCTGGAGACTTAGAGCTTTACTTGGTTATATAGATATTTCATGTACCAGCAATTGAACATATATCGGAAGAAAGATTTGGATGGGCGCCGTTGCGTATAATGATGATGATTGCTTGCTTAGAACAACTGTACCGATTAAAGTTGGGTCGTGCAAGGATCACGGAATAATGTCTTCCTTGTTTTGTAAACTAGAAAGATGGATGATATGCATATTAAGCCGAAGACAGACTTCCTAAGTGAAGTATAATTGGACTAATATCTGATCTTGCAATTGATCAGGTTAAGTGTTGCATGCCGTATACACCATCCTGATGCAATTTGAACGATTAAACACATTCCGAGATGGCACCCGCCCATTAGGGAGTTTTGGTTAGTCCGTCGTTAGTCGTAATTCACACGTGACTAATAACAAAAGCATTTGAGTGTTGGAACGATGGAACACTGTCCGAGATGGCGCCCGTCCATTCAGGATTTACGGCTAGTCCGTCGTTAGTCCTAACTCACACGTGACTAATAGCAGAAGTAATTGAATGCGAGAACTGAGGGAATCCACCTCATACTCGAGGGACCGGCATAGGACGTTTATGCGACCGAATAAGAAAATACACGGTAAGGAGTAGCTAGGATGGAGGAGTTGAAGCTAGGACATAGATGCAGATAATGAGTTTTAAATGGCTATGATTGATAAGCTAGTATGGTTATGTGTACTTCGAGTGGCGTTGGTATTAGTGATTGTTTTTACGGGGATATCAGTTACGGAAACGAAGCTCTGGGAAATCTGATTGTTTAATTAAATTTTAACAACAATAATGGAGTGACCGGGAGCAGAACTACCGGTATCATGAGAATATATGATGTATTTCGAGACCAGCAATTTGCATGGTTTTGAATTCTACCCCTTTTTTACAGACGACACACCCATTTTTTCAGTGGTCATTTTATGAACTGTTTGGAAGTTACTTAAGTACGTCTGCCCACACCGGAGGATCGTGTGGGTTGGAAGTATCACCACACTTGAAGTAGGTGGCCCATGAGGGATACATTAATGGTTTTCCGGAGTTCTGATGTGCTTACTCAGGATAGTACCCTTTCTACCCATTTAATATATTATACTTTTCCCTCTTGTTATACAGATTGTTAAGAACAAGAGACATTAGAGGTTAGTGATTATTCGTTGTATAGCATAGATTAATGTGTAAGGTCGGTGATTACTTATGTTGGAAGCACGTTCTGTTACTGTGTAGTTAAGTTAAGCACTCAGTCACTTGATGTCTGGGAGTGTGTCACGATAGAGCATGTCACGGAATTTGGCTGGTCCAATGCTCGGACGCTGGATATGGAGTAATTGTGATATAGATTCATGTAGAAACTAAATACACGCACATTGCACATTTCTGTTGTTATATCTGCTCATATTGTGAATATTGGAGCACCAGACCTTTTTGTGTTTTATACACTTGGCCAATTATGTCCATTTATTTGCTGTGTGTCACGAGGAGCAGGTTGATATCATATCATTAAAGATTTGCTGTACACCATTTCAATTAGACACGGTGGTGGTAGTGAGGAATTGTGTATGTGACATGACATGTCAAGATGCTATTACATTGGTGATTTATTTTGTATCTCTACTTAGCCTTGAAAAAGTCACTGGCTTGTATTCCCACTGAGGCGACGAAACACGTGTTGGCTGGCTAAGATCTTGTTTGAATGAAAATTAACCTGAAGAAAAGAAATTAAGGAACAAGAAACTTTATTGTGCTCAAGTGGACTTACGTGTGCTACTGCTGTCCAGTATTTGTTGATTATTAAACGTGTGCTGGGGATTGTTATTGCGTAACTCTATGAATACATACTGCAAGACTGAGTCTTCTGCCTTGAACAGATGAGATGACCTCAAGACACAAGCATCCTAGAATGGAAAACTCACCATCACATGGCATGATCTTTGTAGGTGCTTTTGGCACAGGTCATCACATTTCATTCTTTCAATGGCTTTGTGAAATTGAAACTCTTCATCTCCAACCTTATGGCCATCTCAGCTCAGCTCTATTATCCATGCATTGACTTCCTTCAGGAAGTAGATTGTCACTCATGTGTCTCTATATTGCTCACTTCAAAGTACAAGGAATGTGATCTTCCTTTCTGAAGCAGAAGCTGTGGACCTATCAACCGAGATGCATCCTCCAATAAAAAACATGCACTATCTCCAAACTGAAATCCCAAAAGGCAAAAAATCACAATTTGGAGGAATATATATCCTTCTACAGCCAGGAAGGAGAATGATTAAAGCTCCCTTCCTAGTGACATCAGGAAGCATCATGATAACTTGGACTTTTGCAAATCTTGAAAGACCTGGCTATTTCCACATGCCTAACTCACCTGCAATGACAACCCCTCTGAGGAGCAACCTTGGCAAGCACAATATACTAATACTAGATGATTGTTAACCAATCAATGTACATCAAAGTTATTTTCCTCACCGGTGAGTACATTGTAACCAAACCGCATCTCAAGCCTCCACACACTATAGCTACACATGCACATAGATGCCCTCTCTGCAATAGCCTCCACACACTTCTGACACCTTTATGCTAATAATTTCCTTCACATGCACCATTCTGTATTAAATATGTTTACGCCTTCTGTGATATGCATAAATCAACACAACAACAACCACCCATGCAACTCTTCCCAGTACAGACAACTTTCTCTTCCATATTCACATGCCCCTGCAGTAGCATCAGTGGCACCAGTGGCACCAATGTTCTGGTGCTACTCCAATGACAGCAGTGTGCTACATACATAATAATGCTTATAAAGAAACAGGAGATGAGCATGGCAGGGTACAAAGGCAGAGGATTTAAAATAGCAATTTAATAAGGCTTGGTAAGTTGAAGGGAAATTGCTAAAAAGTTAGAACATCTTTAAAGGTTCATTATGTGTCTTTCAACAAGGAATGGAGTAAAATGAGCTGATGGAGCTGGCTTTGCATTTGTAACAAAATGGGCTTCACTGAAAATGTTACCTTCAAATTTGAGGTTTTTAAGAAAACAATCCTCTCCAGCAGCTACAATCTCAAGGTTGTAGCTTACAAAATCTCCTCAAAGCTGGGTAGACTGAGGGAAGGTCAGGGGGAAGAATAATTGTATTAATCGACAGAAGTTCAGTACTGGTGAAATCCCACAACTTGGGTTTAGTTGGATGAAGTTTTTTCGAAACACACTACGCAGTACAAGAAAGAGGACAATCACACTCATTAAATATGAACACCATGGTGTGCCTTATGATCAAGCCCCAGAATAACTATTTGGCCAGTGCTTGCAAATGGCCATGTGTAGCATTTTCTGTATCCAAATAGGCAGAATCTTCAAGTGGGTAAGTTGTTATCTGTAAGGTATTCCTCTGCAAACCATGCTGGGTCTTCTCACATCCTGGACTCGACACTTGCCAGCCCTACATTTCGTTCATAGGTTTCTTGGTCCTTGGGTTCCCAACAGCAGTCAGGAAGAGCACACATAGCATGCAGACACCTCAAGAATGCAATCAGGAAGTCAGAAATCTGGCTTCCCTACCTCTGGTAGGTGAGTTAAGAATAGAAAGAATTATGGGGGTGATTACGATGCAGCCGTAAAAGGCTCCGACCCTCGGTCGGAGCCTTTACGGCCGCATCGTAATAGGCCGGTCGGTTTACTTTACAACTGCCTCATTATGATGGAGGCAGTCGTAAACTAAACCTGCTGGTCATTCCAGGTGACTTCCGACGGGCTCGGAGAGCCAGTCGGCCAGTTCGAATCTGGCCTGTAATCTCAAGGGCGGGCATTTCTGCCCTTGAGATTATAATGTCGGGTTTCGGCAGCCTTTCCGTGCAGCCCGTTCTGACTTTGGGGGCCCATAGCAGGGTCCCCTTGGGTGCAGGGCCTCCGGTTGGAGGCCGAGGGGGCAGCTATAGTCATATCACGTTGTGTTTTTGCTCCTAATGCATGTTCCTTTTGTCAGTGCATGCAGTGCTTTAATTGAGGAAGCCCACCAATCGTCCATACTGCATACCGTTTTCTGTACTTACACTTCTCCTACAAAGCAAGATAAGGATACCAACTTAGGCCCAGATTTAACATTGCTCACACAACACAGTGCAGCAAGACAACTTGCTGCACTGCGCGGCATGAAAGGGAGAGGGCAGGAATGCGCCCTATCAATCAAGAAATGGTGCATTTCAGTCCTCTGCCTGCTCTGGCATACAAGCTGCAGCCTAGTACCAATGCAGGCATCCTGCGCTTGTGCAAGGGTGTCTGCATTATAGGCAGGATGTTTTTGTGGAGAAAGGTACAGCTTCCTACACAAAAACAAGCCTTCAAGGTGTTTTCATCTTTCTTTGTGCAGCACACTTAGAAAGAGTAAATAACAAGGAGAAATACAATTCTGATGCATTCCCAGGTCTACTAGTGCTTACAAATCTTAGAATGCTTACGAAAACATGGGTGGATGCTGGGAACACCAAAGGTCCACTCATGTAATGCCTTCCTGGTGCAGTGTAATGCAAAGCAGTGACTAGCACTGTCTTGTGTTACACAAGACTTACCAAGCCACGCAGGACCATCCAGGATGCCTCTACGTGGCATGGTAAATCTCATTCTAGGTTTTGCTTCATTTCGCGTTGCCTTGCATGGCCCAAGGTCAACCCAAAACCTTGATAAATCTGCCCTGTATTTTGTTTGACACCACTTTCAAATCCCTTCACATTAATAGAGCATTTTATAATTGTCTATTTTCTATTTTGCTTTTTTCAGCACATGTACTTTATTAACCTGCTAATAGTTTGTATTTTCTAAACAGTTGCAGACCCTCTGAATAGGCGTTACAGACCTCCAGGGATTAGCAAAGCCCAGGTTAAGAACCACTGCACTATGTGGGGGGAGGGGAATGGTTGGTATCTAGAGCAAAATTTCTTGGATTTACAAAGTGTTCCAGAACTTCCAGTACAGACACATTTTCTCTTAATTTCCTAAAACAATGGCAGGTACTGCACTCATTAAAGAAAAATTCACAATACATGTGGACAGTGGTCTGGGGTAGTCGCTAGAGAGAGACACAATGTCCCAGCTCTTTGAAACGCCTTTATGTGTCATTTTTTTCAGCTAGGTCAATTCTCATGGTGCTCGGTTTATTTTTTAAAAGGTCAGTGTTTAGCATACAAGCAAAATGCCACTGTAATAAAAGCTCCCATCCTGTCCATCCCTGCGGACAAATGTCAAAGGGATCTTCTGGTCTATCTTCTGGTCTTTCTCTCATTGCATCTGAAAAATTTGAACTTCCTCTCTTTGACGTGACGGATTAAATGGTTAAAAAATGGAAATAAAATTGGATGAACTTTGGCAACACTATGGAGTACGTGTAAAATTGTTTCACAAATGTGTATCCAGCTGTGCAACTCTTTTGGGACACGAATTTCGCGTGTCTCAACTTTGTGATGATTTCTCTCATTGCACCAGCATTCTGAATTTGATCTTTACTTATTCCCTATCCCACCTATATTATACTCCACTCTAATGATACCTAACTATGACCACAATATATAACTCCCAAAACATATGTACATATGTACCTACATCAACTGCCACAGTCAGATGAAGCAGACTCATCAAAGATATCAAGTTTAAGTCCTATTAAAATTACATATGAAAACATCTCTCATCTGATTTCACATTTAGGAGTTGCATATTAAAATAAAGGTGGTGGTCTTTCAGCTTGCCAGCCGTAACTCAAAATCAATTATGATTTTTGTGATCAACTAGTACATTATTCTGATGGGTAAAAGCTCACAATGTGCATTTAGAGGTACAGGCAACAAAGGAAAAAATTATTTCCTATTCTAAATGCTGTACATTGCCTTCAGTGGGCATGTACATATAGGCACATTGGTTACTTCTGATGCACATTTATTAAAGACATATCCCAAAGAACTGTGGGGCTGATTTAGATCTTGTAGGGACTACCTTCGTCCCACTGCGGCAACGGTGGCAAGTACTCCGTCAAGCTGATAGTGGTCCGCCCACTGTATTTAGATGTTGCGGCAATAGACAGTAGACTGCCGCGGTGGCGGTCTTCTCTGCTGGCTAACAGTACTCCGTCGCAATCTTGCCGGAGTTTTTCCGCCAAGCGGATTTGGATGTTCCCATTGGGCTGACGGTGTCCTGATGGAGTGAGGCCATGGTGGTATGGAGACAGGTAAGCAATACTTATTATCTTCTCAGTACACATATATGTTGTGAATCTGTCAATATGTATATGTAGGTAATGTGTACTGCCCATATTTTTACATATAGCATTGCACACCAACAACATACACACAGTATTGAATGGCCCCACACCCACCACAAAAGCCTACCGCCGATCCTGGTGACAACCGCATGGCTGAGCTTTGGGGTCAAGTAGCAGCACCCCAGGATGGACCTGGACAGTGGCGTTCATGACTGGATCAGTGGTGGGACCCCGAAAAAAGATGAATTTTCACCATTCGCCAACTCAAGCTTGGAGGTTTACTCTCTACAGTTGCCTCGACGGAAAAGCACATTGTAATCTGGACAGAGGGAATCTTGGCATGACTCCCTCCAACAGCAGCTTCTACCTCTGACACCATCGATGTGGGAGTAAGATTCTGGCAGAGGCGGTGGGACTGCTGCGGTCTACCCTCCAGTAATCAGCCAACATCTAAATCAAGCGGACAGACCGCCAAAGCAGAGGGCATGAATACTGCTGAAAAAGCAACAGTGGGAACAGTCCCTCCAAATCAGACCTCAAATCAGCTGACCCAGCCAGAGTCAGGTTGCACTCAGTTTATCATTGTGGCTTTTTTGACTGAATACTGTATCTATTACATAGAAGCATATGCAACTCAGTGCAAAAGGTTTGATGTTTTCAGTGAAGCTCCAAAAATAGGAGTACAATAAAAAGAATATTGGGTTCACACATGGTTTTTAAATCTAGACCTGACATGGTCACAGTTTTGCCCATTCTCCTCTCCCATTAGATACTGCCACCCTCACAAGTCGAGTCAAGAAAACTTTATTTGGAATGTAAAAAACACTGATAACAAGTACAACCATCAACATTAAGAAAATACAATATGCATCATTTTATACATCATTTTAAAACAACATTGAATTGCGCCACCGTACAGCAGATTTCAGAAATGCAGAAGAACAAGTAGCATCATCTTTAAGCACCTGTAAAAACATAAAGCACACCAATGCCTTTTATAATTGTGAGTTCTAAATAGAAGCATCAACAACATTTAGTAAAAATTTGATATTGTTTACAAAAAAAGATAAAATGCAAACGAGTCTTGCTTGAAATTCCATCAGCTACAAATATCAAATTTACTAAATTAACCCAACGGAAAGCAAAGTGGCACACCGGACCTAAGTCTAAAAAGTAAAACTGCTCTTTCCCAGTGCCCCCCTCCCTATAAAGTACATATGTTCATAAAACATCTTCTGTACCCATTGCTTATGATTCTTGACAATAGTAGGAGGGTATGTAATAAAGACAAACATCCTGTTTTTTTAAGTTTTCTGTGACAAATGACAACTAAAGAATTTCTAAACCTGTCACAGGATAAGCAATCAGTAATGATTAATGGTTAAGAGACTTTTGGGAATTAGACCAAATTGAGATCCACAACATTAAAGGAGCAACTTTAATAAGACCTTCTACATGCAAAATTTCCAGCTCCTCTTGACATATATAATTAGAAGTGCAATGTTACAGTGAGATAGATGCCTAAGAAAGCAATTCACTCCCACTTGTGGGAATGTAATATTGGCTAGTTTCCAAACCTCAGGCCATAAGTAGCAATTGGTATGCACCGAAGCTTATAAACTTCCAAGATTGGTACAACAGGTTTCCCTCCTAAAGATCTTTAAAGATTAAATAAGACTCCCATAGCCTGAATAAATTGTAGTAGCCTTAGTGAATTGTTAGGACCCCAAGAAGAGGATGATGTAAAAACGACCTCCAGATGTGGAAAATCGGAAACTGTGTCTAGCCTATTGTTATCTATGTTGAGTGCACTCAAAATAGAACTGTGGGGACCACACAACATCAGCTGGGACTTTGGCAAAATGGTGCTAAGATCTAAGTTGCACAAAAAAGGAGTTAACTTAGCCATTAAAATTCTCAGAGCTTTGGGGTGGGGGCCAAAAGCACTGCATTGTCTGCTTAAAGCAGAACATGGGTTGGGTTTCCATAAACCATGGGAACACCAACACATAAATCCACCATTTAAGGCCACAGTTTGTTTATATAATAAACCAAGCCTTACCTTGGCATAGAATTTACAATTCAGGTCAGAAAGGAAGTTGACCAAGGCAAGATCAAAAACCCATCTCAATTAGAAGAAGCAACAACTTAGATGGGTTGACCTTGTCAAACGCACTGAAAAAAATCCATAAAAGCTAAACATAGAGTACTACGTCAAGCATTGGCATATTTGCTGCTGTTTGGACAAAATAACGGAAAAATATTATTGTACTAGAAAAATATTGTGTCAAGAATATCCGTACATCAAAAATGTTGTGGGCAAAAATATCCAAGGTAAAAATATTGTCTTTAGTGTTGTTTTTTGATATCATTGCAAAAAATATCGATCTTGAAATATTGTTGTATGTAGTATCATTTTAAGTGTTAATTAGTATGTAATGTATTGTGGTGTGTTTGATTGTATGTGTTGATTATTTTTTTATATGTGTTTTTAGTAAGATTTTTTTACTAATGAAATGGTTGAAATTTGTATTTTTAGTTCTATTAATGTATATTATTAATAGTTGAATTTTTTTAGTAGCAGGATATTGGGTTTGTAGGGGAGATTTAAAAAAATTATGTTTAAAATTTAAATTGTAAGGTAATAATTATAAAGCTATGCACAATAATAATTATGAGTTTTTCAAAGTATTTGATTTTATAAATATTTTAAATATATATTTTAATTTTATGTTAAGTAAGACATATATTAAAGGTTTAAAAACATTTAGGGCCTGTTTCTGATCTCGCTCGGAGGACTATGGACCGCATTCGTCAAGAGCGAGTCCGGTTCGTAGCCCCTGTTTCCGAACGACTCGTACCGCTGTACGAGCGAGCAAGTACGATGCATAGATAGCCTCGCGCTCTGATCGACTCGTACTAATCAGCCTTGCCGTCCAGACGACTCTAACATGGCTGACTCGCGCTACGCAATGGGGGAGATTTCTAATCGAGCAAGTACGATGACCGCGTCTGTCAGTGAGACAGACTCGGTCCTGATGAGACGTTGCGGTTGTCGGAGATGGACTTTGGGGGCCCGTAGCAGGCCTCCTTTCACCCGTAGCCATACAAATCGGTCCTACACATGCATGTGTGGTGCGGGGCGCACCGAGGCGTTCCCATGACAGGGGGCGCCCTTTTCCGTAACCTACATTTTTTCTCTATGGGAGCTTATGTACGTGACGTACAACAGGCTCCCATAGACTTCAATGGGACTCCGAGTGACCCGAGTCCGTCAGCGTGCAGTTGCATCGTACTCGGTCGCTCAGGGCCCCGGAGCCCGAGTCGTTCGAGGAGCACTACGGGTCTGAGTCGGCCGTAGGGCTTTCCGAGCGAGATCGGAATCGGGCCCTTAGTAGGAGCAATACTTATTTCAAAATAAAAATATGTAAACAAAATTAATTCAGTAGGATATTTAAAAATATTTTTATGTTAAAATTTCATTTTTTACATTTTTCTTTTTTTACAAATTATATAAGCATTTGTGTCTTTTAAAAAAAAATTAACATTTAATTTTAAGTTAATATATATTTATTTAAATATAAAAATGATATTCTTTTTTTTAAATGTATGATTGTAAATGTTATGCTATTAATTTATTTTTATTTTATTGTTTACATTTTCTGAATGGTAGCAAATATTTTGATAAAAATATCAATTTATGGATACTATTGAAAATAGTAATTTTATTTGTAAAATATAAATATGCATGTAAAGTTTTGTATGTTACATTAGTGTGTTTTAGATAACATTTGAGTTAATTTTATATAAAGAAAATATGTGAGAATGTGGAGTATTGATTGTGTAAGCAACATTTTTAATTTGTAATATGTAAAAGGTTATACTTTGAAGTGGATGTTGTAAATTTTAACTCTTTAATCTCCAATACCTTCACCCATCATGGTTAGATTGGAGTTGTTATGTCAAAAGTAAATGTCAACCCTTTAGTGTACAAAGCCTTCATCAATTTGGTTTAGATTGGAGTGAGAATAGTACATTTCACCCCTTTAGTGACCAACACCTTCCCCCAATATGGCTAGAGTGGAGAGGAAATAGTAAATGTTACCCATTTAGTGACCAACACCTTCCTTCAGTATGGTTAGATTCGAGTGGGAATATTAAATGTCACCCCTTTAGTGTCCAACACCTTCCCAAATTGGTTTAGATTGGAGTGGGAATAGTAAATGCCACAGCTTTAGTGACCAACACCTTCCCCCAAAATGGTTAGATTGGAGACGGAGTAGTAAATGTCACCCCTTCAGTGTCCACCACCTTCCCCAAATCGATGTAGAATGGAGTAGGAACAGTAAATGTCACCCCTTTAGTGACCAACACCTTCACCCAATGTGGTTAGTTTGGAGTGGGAGCAGTAAATGTCACCCCTTTAGTGACCAACGCCTTCCCCCACATGTTTAGATTGGAGTGGGAATAGCAAATGTCACCCCTTTAGTGTCCAACACCTTTCCCCAGTTGGTTTGGATTGGAGTGGGAACAGTAAATGTCACCCCTTTAGTGTTCAATGCCTTCCCCCTAATTGATGTAGATATTAGTGGGAATGTTCTATTACTTACCGGTAATCTTCATTACTCCGGGTCCCGTTGTCCTCGTCCCATTCATTTACATATTGGAGATGACCATCTCCATGACAGAAAAAAAGACAGAAGAATGCTGGTACACTAACCCCGCCCCTCCCACTGGGAGTATATATACCGGCCCAACCCAGCATTCTCCCTGAACCACCAAGCCCCCAACAGGAAGGCCGGCCGTCCGGGAGGGAGGGCGGGGCGTATGAATGGGACGAGGACAACGGGACCCGGAGTAATGAAGATTACCGGTAAGTAATAGAACATTACCCCCAGGTCCCTTATGTCTTTGTCCCATTCATTTACATATTGGAGGATACCAAAGCAGAAAAGCCGGCCTTCCCAAAAAAACAGAAGCCAACCCAGGAAACCACACCAAGGCAGCCACCGAAGGAAAGCCAAAAAGGCAGAACCGCCGAAAACCCCAGGCAGAGCACCCAGACAAGAGGGAGCCCCACCAAAGCAGGGGCCCACCCAACAAAACAACGGGAGACCAGCCAGACGAGGAGGCTGACAACCACAGAGGCCAAACCAGCCCACAGCAGGAACACCCCACAGCAAACAAGGGAAGTGGAGAGAACGGACACCACAACCCACCGAGGCAGCCAAGAACAAAAACAGCGAGGAGGCCACCCAAAGAAGAAGACCAAAGGGTCAACAGGCCAGCAAGCCAAAACCGGGCAACAGGAAGCAACCAACACCCCGCGCCAAAGGGGTCCCCAAAAAACGAAGCCCCAGCAAGAGAAGACCAAGGGCGCGCATGGGACAAAAAAAGGCCAAGAAGCCCACCATTGGCAGGACCAAACCAGAAGAGGAGGGAAGCAAACGGCCAGGCCCAAGCAACCCCCCCCCCCAAGCATCCAGCACGACCCAGCACCAGAGAGCCCAGAGGACAACAGCCCCTGGAACCACACAGAAGAGCACCAGGCCCCAGGAAAAAAAGAGACCAGCACCAACCACGACAGCCGACCAGCACCCAGCCCGGAAGGCGAGAAAGCCCAGGGACATGCCAAGACGGAAAGCCAAGGCACCGGGGAAAGAAAGAAGAAAGGGGAACAGGAGGGAGCGCATGACCCAAAGAACACAGCCCCAGCAGAACACCCCAACAGCAAACCCGGGGAGACAGGAGCAGGAAGCCACAGCCCGGAGAAGCACACACTGACCACCCGAGAAGAGGCGCAACAGGCCCCAAACTGAACAGGGAGCCGAGCAAACGAGCCAGAGAACCCAAGACCAGATCAAGGGAACCACAAGGGAGCCAACTGCAGCAGCAGCGGACAAACCCAACCAAAGACTTAACAACACACAGGCCAGTAAAGACCCGAGCCCAACAACCGGAGCCCCCAGGGGCCCGGAAGGAACCGGAGAGGCCCAAACACCACAGCCAGGAAACACCAACCCCCGAGGGGAAGGACTCCCAAAACCAGCCAGGCCACAGAGGCAACAGAAGCCAGGGCGGAAGAAGAACAAGCAAACCAAACCCCAAGGCCCAGCACGCAGCAGGGGAAGGCAGAAGTAGGGGAGAAATCCCCATGGCAGAAACCGCAACAAAACACAAGCAGCCGAGAAGCCAGAGCCGAAGCCAAGCAAACAGCCCGACCAGAAGGACCCGAAGGCCCAAAACACACCCGTGGATGGCCAAAGAGGGGAGGACCCCAACAGAGCACAGGCAAGCAAAGGCCGGAAGGGCGCAGAGAGACCCTGCACAGAAAACAGCGGAGCGTGCACGACCACAACCAACAAGGCAACAGCACAAAGATCCAGAACAGCAAGGGCCAAGAACACAGAAGACACCAGGCCCCAGCACCCCACATGGGAACAGAGACCCGAAGAGTCCACAGAAGAGAAGAACTGCCTGCAGCCACAAGGACAAAACCAGAAGGCAGAGAGCAAGCAGCCCCGGGGAGAGCACCACAGGCGAAGCTGGAAAGGACAGCTACCCAAAGGAAGCCCCCAGCACCCGCAACACCCGGGCGGACCCCACAACCAGGCACAAACCAGGACCAACCCAGCCGAACCACCGAGAACAGAGGAGAGAAGGCACAGGCACGGAAGCAACGCAACAAGCCACCAGACCCCCTCAAAACAAGCCGCAGACCCCCAGAGGACCAGGGGACCAGCAGCCAGGCCCGCCTCCCAACCGACACTACCAGAGGCAGCAGGCAAGCAGGGAAGACAGCAGTGGGAGACAGACCAAAACAGGCTCAGCCGGAGCCAAGAGGCCACAACGGAAGGAACACACCACACACGCAAGTACCAGAACCCGACCGCAGAGGGACCAGAGCAAGCGAGCAGCTGGGCAACCCCGAGCAGACAGCACCAGCACAACCAGGAGGACACCCCACCAGGAAGCAACTAGGCACCCAAGTGCCAACAGGGAGGAAAGGCTGAAGGCAACCGGAGACCACAAGGAGGCACCGCCGGAGACCAAGCAGAGGCAGCCGCAAGCCCGCAGACCAGGAGCGACCGGTAAACGGCCCCCGGAACAACAGGACCACGGAAAAAAGAAAAGAAAAAAAACGAGGCCCAACCCCGGCTAAAAGAAACAGGACCAGGCAGGGACAAGAACACGCCCCCCCCCCCAGAGAATCAAGCCGGAGAAGAACACCGCAGGCCAGCGGAAGCACAGCCGAGGCCAACAGCACCCGGGAAACCAGTCAGGCACCAAGCATGGCCCACCCAGCCCCAAAGACACAACCACCGGAGGAAGTGCACAGAGCGGGAAAGCGACCCGAAAGGAGCAAGGGCTGAACACCAGAACCAGCCGCGAAACAGGAGGACACACAGAGCAACAGACAGAGCATCCAGCAGACAGGGAGCCGCAGTAGGAGCAGCCACAGACCGAGCAGCACCACTGACAGAACCACGATCCAGGAAAAGCCAGACCAGAGGCAAAGGGCGCGAGCATGACCCACCGAAGTAAGCCAAAGGCAAAAGGCATGCACAGGAGACAGAACAGAGCCCGCAAAGCCAAGGCCAGAAGACACGCAAGGGCAACCCCTGAGAACCTAGCAGAGTGCAGCAGCCGGGGAACACAAGGACCAAGCCAAGGATACCACAGAAGCCAGGAACAGTGCAATGAAAGTGCCAGAGCAACAAAGACAGCCAAACCCAGCACGGAAGCGGCAAGCCACTGAACACAGCACCACCCAGCCAGGCTACACGAAGCAGCCCAAAGGCAGAGGACAAGCCACCCACGCCACACGAAGCCAGAACCAACACTAGGAAGGAAGAGAAAGGCTCCGCACACCCAGGAGGCCCCATGGCTAAACCCAGCCACCCCAGGCTGTACAGGACCCAAACAAGGAGTACACACAGGGCGCAGCAGGGGAAGCACGCAGCTACAGAAGCCGCGGAGTGGAACCGCACAGGACACAGGACCAGGCGCCAAGGCCCGAGCGAAGGACAAGATAACAGCACATCGCAGGAACAGCGAGGCAAAGAAGGAACATCCAGGAACCCCAAGAACCAGACCAGCCAAGCCAAGGCACGCCCAGCGGTCACAGCGGAACACCCCGACAGGGACCGCCAGCCGGTAACAAACCAGCACCAAACAACAGGGCAGCGTCACCCGAAGACCAGGACAGGATCCAAAGCATGACACCAAAACGCAGCGCAGGAAACACACTGGAAAAACGAGACCACAAGGCAGATAGGACACCGCCCTTACCAACAGACCTGCACAGTGAGGCCCGTCGCAAAGAGACGCAGAAGCAAAGGGGACAAAGGCGGAAGAAACGTGCAGCAGGGTACCAGAGCAGAAAGCACGCAACCCAGGGAACACCAGAAGCCCAGGAAGCGGCAGCGACCCTGAGGTGTGAACAACGCCCCCCCACACAAAGTCCATCCAAAGTGCAACAGCAGACCACAAGCTGCACAGATGGACACATACACATAGAAACATACATGACAGCAGCAGTTGGCACGAGGGGAAACGAGGCAATCCGGATCCACACCCCACCCCTGGCAGACAGCCAACACAGGCAGGGAAACACAAGAGAGTGAAACCCAGACCAATGAAAAAGAGTATAGGACCAAAACCACCAGGCCACAGTGACTCCGCAAGGCAGGAAGAGAAGGTCAAAAGTAGATGAACCCCTGCAACCTGGAAAAAAACATCAGGCAAGAAATGGCCACAAATCCAAGCATGGCACACACAGTATGTTAGACCCCAATATGTATAACAAAGGAATCGGCAAAGCGCAAGGCCACCCAAATAACCTGGCACTGAACAACAGATGTATTACTGTCCCCCCAACTCCAAGGTACACATGTGAACAACCGCAGAAGGAGGAAAGGCCGAGCGGACCCACCAGGAGTCGAACCCCAGACCATGAGGTCAACACAGGCCCATGCTGCGGAAGCATTAGTCCACCATGCCACCAGACCCAGCTTCTGAGGGAGAAATGAAATACCACAAGGGAATACGTCCCAGGCCCCCTGTGGGCCGCCGTAGGCAAGAGGAAAAATAAACCGCTATGCGGTACTTACCACGGGGTAGTCAAACTCCAACACACAAAGACTGACCCCCAACCACCAGCCCAGACACCAACCAACAACGAGCGCCGAGTCAACAGAGGCAAACCAAGGAGCAACCGGCACCCCCAGGCATCCACGCAGCGTCCAGGGAGGAAAGCCGAACCTTACAGCTACAACCGGCATCCAGGAACACCAGGGGCCTCACCAGGACCGGCCCGAGGTGCCCCAAACAGCAGCAGCAGCGCGTCTCCCTGACCGGCCCTGCCACAGGAAGACGCGGCCTTCAACCCGGAACAGACCGGGAGGAGCGGCGCCCCAGCCACAAAGGACCGGCCGCCCAACAACGCGGCTCCCGGCAAGCACGGCAGGCCAGGAGACCGCGGAACAGGATGTCGAGAAGCCCAGCAGCTCGACGAGACAATGAGGAAGACTTCAGGGACGTAGAGGACAGCCCAGCAGCCCGACGAGACATCCCAGAAGCGTACAGCAGGTAAGAGCAAACTTCACATCCCTTTCTGTCGGAAGACAGAAAAAAAGAACAGGGAGAATGCTGGGTTGGGCCGGTATATATACTCCCAGTGGGGGGGGCGGGGTTAGTGTACCAGCATTCTTCTGTCTTTTTTTCTGTCATGGAGATGGTCATCTCCAATATGTAAATGAATGGGACGAGGACATAAGGGACCTGGGGGTAATAGTAAATGTCACCCCTTTTGTGTCCAGCACCTTCCTCAAATTGGTTTAGATTGGAGGGGAATAGCAAATGTCAACCTTTCGTGTACAACACATTTCCCAAATTTTGTATAATAAAGACGTCACACATATTTTTATTTCTATTTGTTTCCAATTTTTGATTATTCTAAAGTTTTACATTTGAATCATGTATACTTCAAGCAAAAATAAAAATTATGTAAATAAAGGATTTTTTCATTATTTTTAAATAATAAAAAAGCAGGTAAATCATATTGATGTACATTTGTTTGTTGTACATTTCAACTCTTAATTGTATACATATATTATCAACATTATTTTAACTTATGTTTTATCACTATATATCAAAACATTGCATATATTTTATACTATTATTTAATTTATACTTTGCAATTTTATCATAATTTTTATAACATTGATATGTTTGACATGTTTAATAATTTTTTACATTTTAAAAATATTTATTCAACATTTGAGCAATATTTCACATTCATGTCTATGGGTAGATAGTCCTTTTTTAGTTTCCTTTAGCAGTCATATTTTCTTACTGCTACCTTCTTAATTTGTAGTTCATTTGTGTTATATTTAGTCTATTTTGCTGGAACCAGGTCACGGCAAGGTGCTGCTGTTTTTGGAACAGGCAAGTACTTTTTATGGAGGATTTAGGACGGAGGTGTAAAAGTAAGTTATAGCGTTGTTTTTTGTGTATACTTAGATGTATTGCTGTTAGTGTTTTTTACTAGTTTGTTGTTTTGCATTTTTGTAGACTGTTTTAGTATTATATCACTATGCTATGTTAAATTGTGTGATGTTAGTTATATGTTGATCATTAATTATTATATGTTTTTTTGGGAATGTATTGTGTTTTGCGGATGTTCTTTAAAATGTACTTTACAGGTTTTTGTCTTTGAATGTGTTCTATTGGCATTTGGAGTTTACGTTTTTTTTGTTAAAAGCAAATCAGCTTTGGTTTATAATAAACAATTGGATTTTACTTTGATGTCCTTTTTCCGGTTTCCTGTAGTGGTTCTTTTTTAAAAACACTTTTTCTGTTTTTTAGAGAATCTAGATACTTTGGATTGCTTCAAGGGATTTTGATTGGATTTGTTGTATTTTTGTGGGGATTTTGGATTCATTTAACTAATTTTTGGTGGATTACTAATTATTATTGCATGGACGCATAGAAAGATCTGCAGCTACAGAACAGTAAGTTTTATTTTTTTCATTTATTTTGGGTGAGAAATGTGATATATTGTTTATGTCAAATTTATGTGATTGAGTTTGCTTTTATCTATTTTGGTTGTTGATGGTTAAAAAACTAATAATAATACATATAAATGTGTATTATATAAAACTTAATTAATATTGCGAATTTAAATAATTGTTTGACTGATCTAATAAAATATTACATTTAATATTTGAAAAAATAGATTTGATACGTTGGTTTAGAGTTTGTCATAGTTTTTGTGGAGTTTGGTAGGTTAACATTTACTTTATAATATGCTTTTGGCTATGGTTTCAAAGTAATCTACTCCTTTGTTATTTATGAAGAGTTTTACTTTAAATTGCAACATGCTGTTCATTGTTTTACTTTGTTTGCTAAGTTTAGGGCCAATTTGGCTAACAGTTTGCTCCATTTGTAGTAGTTGGTACCTTTGCTCGTTCTGTAATGCTTCTATAAATTTGTACAGTGTAGGTTGAGTTCTGCCTAGTGTAGATTTGAAGGCATTATGCCATACTTCCACAGCATTGTTTGTTTTGGCTTTCTGTGCCAAGGTGCTAGCACAGACATTCCACCATGGTATTTGGAATTTGGGTTGGCATCTGTGTCCGGACCGATGCAGTCTGCCAACCCATGTGTCTTCGAAATAGTCCATTAGGAAACTAAGTGCTTGATTATGATCCTGGTGGTCTTCCCGCCATCCAGTCACGCCCCCAAGTACTCCATGGCCCAGCAGCATTATTTCTGATAGCAGGGTACCAGCGAGGGAAGCGGTCATCAATTTAAAAATATTTATTCATATGTGTCGATGCAAGTGTGTACATTTTTACCAAATAAGTGTAAAATGTACACATATGCATGACATGTGAAAAAATACCTTGTACAAGTACTTTCCCATTGCTGAAGTCTGGACCACATGTGCCCAGTCCAGTCAATGGAAGAAAAGCGTGAAATTGACTTATCTGGATTTCCGCGCCGACTGGGTTGTTTTCTTCAGTGTAAAGTTGCTGCTGTAAAGGAGGGCCCTGGACAGAGGGGTCCACGTCAGTGACTGAAGGGAAAAGAAGGAAATGGCTGAGTTTCCATCCCATTTCCTTCAATTCTGCCCACTGGAAGCAGGCAGTCTCTTTGCCACAGTTGGCACTTCATAATCTGGACGGTGGGAACCTTGTCTGTAACACCCTCTGACAGTTGCTTTTCCCCATGCCGTCGAGGCAGTCCGTGAATGGCTGGTGGAGTCATCGGGACACTTCATTCAGCAACCCGCCAACATTGTAATAAAGCGGGCAGAGCGCCAACTTGACTAGCGGGGAATCTGATGCCATTTTGACAGCGGGACCCTTTCCACCAATATAATACTCAGGCCCTAGGTTTGTCTTCATTTTTTTGGTAGAAAGGGCTTTCTATTAGTAAATTATAATGGTTGGCTATCTCTGTGACAGGGACATAGACTAGTGCTGTCATTTTTTTTTTATTTTAAAGGCAAATTGGCTGTTTGTGGAATATTCTATACTTAGTGCAGAGTTTTAGAGATGTTTCCATATACTTTGATTGAAATTATTGTAACAGCCTTATATGGCTGTGTGGGGGTATATATTTTTAGAATAGTTTGAATCATGGCTTGCTTAAAGTCTTTTATTTTGTTTTGAGGGTAGAACTCATTTGTTTTAAGTTTTATATGGTTTAACAGCTCGTAGTAAGTCTGCTTTGTTTATTTGGTAGTAGAGCATATGTAAAAGGATTATTTGTGTTTTGATATTTACCATGTATGGTGTATATTTGAGAGATGGCTTGGGACACATTTTGAAGGTCCCATCCATCACCCAGGTTTGACATTGGCTAAATTTGATTAAGCGGATTGCTGCGGAGAATATTATGATTCATTTTTCATTATTTAGGTTATCATGTAAAAGGAAAGGTTCTTCATTATGTGTAATTGTTAAATTTTCAGGTATGTGTATGTCGGCCCATTGGAAACATGCAAAAATCATACCACTACTTAAAATACCCACAGTGGATGCCAAAACTCCCGCCAACTATGGACACATCACTCTTCTTTCTGCTTTCTCCAAAATATTGGAAAAATCTGTCAACCCACAACTGTCGCAATTCTTGGAAGAGAACAATCTCCTACACTCCAGCCAGTCGGGCTTTAGGTCACACTTCAGCGCTGAAACGTTGCTACTAGAAGTTGTGGAATATGTAAGATGTGCCCTGGACATAGGAAGCAAGGCCATCTTGATCATGCTGGACCTATCGGCGGCCTTCGATACTGTCCCTCATCGAAGGCTCCTCGATGGCCTCCATGCAATTGGGATTAAGAATATTGGTTTGAAATGACTTACCTCTTTTTTGGATAGAAGAAGCCAAGAGGTCTGGATGCCTCCTTTCTCTTCCAAAACACGTGAATTTATGGTTGGTGTACCTTAGGGCTCGGCTCTACTCTAAGCACTAATCTGTTCAATGTTTATCTTACACCATTAGTGGTATTGACAGAGCCTTTGGGAGCTAAAGTAATTTCATATCCAGATGACACCCAGCTTCTCTTTTCCTGTGGTAAGGGAGGAGAGTTTGCTGGGGAGGATATTAAAACCTACCTCTCTCAGGTGTTCCAACGGTTGGCAATTAATCAGTAAAAATGTAATCCAGATAAGACCAATATTATGATCTTTGGTTCATCATCACCATGCTTATGGAGATCCATCTGGCCGGAGGATGCTCCTCCTCCAGGCCCTCAACAAGGCTTAATTGAGAATTTAGGCATACAATTTGGCAGTGTCCTTTCCTTTCAACCACAGATACAGGCCCTGATAGGTTCTTGCTTTGGGATGCTTCGAATGTTGAAAAAATTCCTGCCCCTCTAGACTGAGTGTTCCAAGAGAATGATAATCCAAGTGCTAATAACTTCTAAATTGGATTACGGGAATACTCTCTATGTGGGTCTTCCAGAGTACCTCCTAGGCAGGCTCTAGATGGTACAGAACTTGGCAGCCTGGCTACTTCTTAATCTCCCCCCGAGACCACATATGTCCTCCAACCTGGAGGCCCTTCCCTGGCTTTCCATAAAAAAAGGATACTGTTTAAATCCATGGTCCTGCTACATAAAGCTCTGCATGGATGTGGGGCTGGCTATCTGAGGGAGAGGATCCATGACTATGTTCCTTCCTGAACTTTACGTTCTTCTTTTGAACATTTGGCTAGAGTTCCAAAAATCTGCCAGCTTAAAAGGGTGGAAGATCTTTTTCCTATCTGGGGCCGGTCACATACGCGTGAGCTTCTTACCTTTAAGAAAAAACAAAAGACTTGATTCTTCCGACAATTTGCATAGGTCTTTGCTGCAGGTGCTGTTATGTTTGTTTAGTGCCAGAACACTCTTTGGAGTAGCTGTGCGCTGTATAATAATTTGTTTGTGGGTTCCTGAGACACAGTGCTTGCCTCTCTTATATCTTGCAATATTTCTCTTACTTCTATTTCTGTCACATTTGGGGGGTGCTTGTGCTCTCTTACATGAATTACAAAATCATCTTTTGTAGTTGCCCCCCCATAGCATGATTTAGATTAATATTTTGTACATTTCCAGTTTATATTTTTTGATGATGCATTTTCTTGGTTGTTGGTGTAGCCTATGTGATTTAGTAACTGCTTTCCTTTCTGTGAAGTGATACATTTGGTGGCCTCTGTCCTTGTATCTGTAAGTAATGTAGTAGTATCAATATATATTATATTCTATGTTTTGCATGTTTGTTATTAACATGTCAAAAAAATGCAATTACTTCTCTTTTGTATATTTACATGTTTGTTCTGTTGAGATGTTTATGTATCCTTACTTTCTTATATCTTTTTGCTGGTTGTGATAGTTGTTATTTTCTGGCAGATTAGCTTTCTAAATGTAGATTTTTTAGGAAGTCTATGTAAAATGATAAAAGTTGGAAAGTGTGTTAATATTTATTAGTTATTTTACATCTTTAAAATTCGTAAGACGTAAGTTTTAGTTTAAGTATAAGTAATACTTGCTAGTTTATGAAGTTGTTGAGATGTATATATTTCTTCTTTAATGGTTTGTTGAGAGAATCTGGAATGAGTTTCCTCATTTTGCAGTGTTTCTCATTTTTGAAGTAATTAGGGGCCGATTACGATGTCGGTCTGTAAACCTCCGACCGACATGGTAGGTTTACAGTCCGACCGCCCAAATATAATGTAGGCAGTCGGAGCGTAAACCAGCCGGTCTTAGAGACTGGCTTCCGACAGGTCAAGGAGCCTGTCGGCCAGTCAGAAACTTTTCATAATCCCCTATGGATGGTGTTTCCGCCGTCGCGATTATGATGTCGGTTTCTGACAGGCTTTTCATGTCGGGCATTCCAACATGAAAAGCCTGTCCGAAAGTGACTTTGGGGGCCCCTCTGTAGCCTCCGGTTGGGGGGGGCACCTGTGGTGCCCCCTTGTTAATCCCTGCACCGTGTGGCAGGCACCGTTAGGTGCATGCCATGCAGTGCAGGGATTAACAGAAGCTCCCATTTCTCCCTAGGAGCTTATGCTGCGGCCAGTTTCGGACTGCAGCACAAGCTCCTACAGAGAAATGGGAGCTTACGACCACACCATGTGCAGTCGCATTCTAATTCCGGTGTTGGGACCGCCGACTGGAGGTCAGTTGGTCCCGAGATCGCAAAGCTGTCGGACACGCGTGCGTCTGCACGACATCATAATGATGCCCTTAGTTGTTTAAATTAGTGTCTCTTTTATATTGTTGATTAAATTGTTTGTTTGATTTTATTGGCTAAAATTGTTCATAGTTCTATAATATTGGTTGGTTTAGTATAGTTTCAAGGTTTTTTTTTCCCAGTGGAGTTCTTCTAATGTAGGCTTTATTATTTTCTATGTATAGTAAGTAGTTTGTTATTTTTGGTCATATATATATATATAAATAAATAAATATATATATATATATATATATATATACATATATATATATATATATATATATAAATATATATATACATATATATATCAGTGTTTTAATGTTGTTTGATAATGGTAATTTTGTCAGGGGTTTATTGTGTGTATATATATATGTGGGACGGCCGAAACGCGTCATGGCGGACTAGCTTGGTGTTAATAAAGAATATTATGCACTGATTTGGGACTACGCTCGTTTTACTTTGAGGAAACTTTAAGCGAGAACCAGCAATATATATATATATATATATATATATATATATATATATATATATATATATATATATATATATATATATATAATTTATATACATAATTTTTGGGAGTGAAAGGTAAATATCTATTGGATTTAATATATTTTATATAATTTAAATATGTGTATAGCAGGTTTTGGGTTTATTTGAAGTAATGTTTTATGTGAAAAGTGTTTTTATCTTATTATTAATGATTATTTAAATATTTTGCCCATAATATTGTAGTTGATATTGTGTGCATCAATATTTTTGACATATTATATTTATTTAAAGGTTAATGATATTTTTGTTTCTAATATTTTTGTTTTCAATATATATAAAAATCGATATTTATAGCAATGATATTTGTGTTCTCGATATTTGTGGTTTTTGCAGTTAAGTATACGGAGTGGGGGGGCGCTAGAAGGCGCGCAGCAAAATGGCCGCAGAATAGTGCTGCTCTGCTGGCCGGAATCAACATTAGCTATTTATCAGCAGATATTGCGAGAATTGCTGAGCCCAGACTACACCGCTAAACGTCGGAACCTCAGCGCTACAAGAAAACGTAGCCAGAAGTGAGAACCGTTCGAGGTAACAGCTATAACCTTGATCTGTGAGCGGAGTGATCTGGCACTAGAAGCCGGGACAAAATGGCAGCGCAGTACGGAGCTTGAATTGTGGCAGTGACATGGACTGTTACTGGATATGCCCCAACACAGTCACTGAAGGTACGCTACGGTTGTAAGGACAGCGGTTCCTTTTAATAACTCCAGCTTGACTAAAAGTGACTATTGGAGATCCGGCCCGCGTGCCGGACAGTCAGCGTCGCACTTTAGACTGGATGGAAACAGGGAAAATAGCGGAACGGCGCGACATCTGGGCAACGGTAATGTAGTGTGTTGCTCTGCTAAAATATCGCCACTGCACTTCAGTCACTCGACCCCAGCCGCATTGACCCTCGGCACCGCTATGCAGACAGGCTGGAGCGCAGAGATGGCGTTCACATCACAGCAAGTACTGGGCTGCGTGCAGCGTGGAGGATTGGACTCCCAAGTAACACCTACAGACGCGCCACAAACGGGGCATCGTACCAACCAGTCTGCCCAACCTCCCCCCACTGACACGGTGCGCTCGTTGCTCATCGGAGCAGGAGCCTCGCAGTAGATATGCTCTGTGAAGCCCAGGGGCCGCGCTGAGAACCAATGAATGAATATTAAACTGGCCTGTAGTAGCGAACGTAGACAGAGGCTGGGGCAGCTCTCAACTATGAAAATTGCTCATGCGGTGATAGACTAAGTGATCCTATAGCTACTACATAACGGGCATTTCAATAGATGCTTCACGAGTCACTGGAATGCACGCATGGATGGTACAAAAACATAGGGGAGAACATAAACTGAATGCGCTGACACTAAGACTCTGAAGTTGCACAGCCTTACACAGCACAACATATTCCACGAAGAGGCACCGCCAAGATACCAAGGAGACCTAACTTGATGCGTGACGACACAACACGATAATGGGCAAATCTTATAAGCAGTAATCAAAATTAACATTTGAGGCCCGCCGAACGCTGAGAACGACAGTCGCGCATTCGGACACTGAATTAGAGCCGGAGCAGACAAGCAGATCGAAAATGGAAGCCTCACTACAAGCTATCCAACAAAGCCTGCAAGCAATCGACGGAAAGATAGACACCCTTACCCTTCGAGTCGACAATATGGCGGCCAAATTAGACAAGCAGGGGGAACGTGTAGATGCTGCGGAACTGCGCATCTCAGCAGTCGAAGACGAATCTGGAGCTACGGCCAAACAATGCAACAAGATGGAAAAATTACTCGAAGTAATTAAAAATAAAAATGAAGATTTAGAAGCGCGATCCCGCCGTAATAATGTGCGTATTATGGGCATACCAGAAAGTACCAACACGGGCCGCTTGGAAACCTACGTTGAAGAAATGATGCGAGAGGTATTTGGCGCAGATAAACTCTCCCCCGTGTTCATTATTGAAGGGCGCACAGATCCCTCGCTCCAAGGCCACCACCAGGTGCCTCACCATGACGATTATCTCTCGAGTTCTGAACTATCGAGATCGAGACACGATTCTGCGGTTAGCTCGAGAACAACAACAAATCGACTACCAGGGTAATAGCGTTTCCTTTTACCCTGACTTCACGACAGCGGTGCAAGCAGCGCGAAAAGAATTTGGCCCTGTGAAGAAGAAACTGCGAAATATGGGCATCATGTACGCAATGTTGTACCCTGCCAGATTGCGGATCACCCATGAGGACAAGACAAAAATACTCACCACACCGAAGGCGGCACAGGACTACCTGAAGCAAATAGCTGTCAAAAGAAGAACATCAGAACGAACACAGACTCCCTCACATTCAGACTAAGCCAGAGGGTATGTTACTTACTGACTTGTAAAACACTGTAGGAAACCAAGATTAAAAAGTGTGTGACTGACAGTAGGAAGGAGATGGACTAAGGAGTGGTAAATGTGCTGAGTCCTGTAAATATGTTATAGTATACAGAAGGTAGACAATATGACACTCGAGCACTAGCCCAATACACACTGCATCAAGAGCCGGCGATACCCGAACATGGTCCAAGATTGAAGTACCACCGTGCTCCAGCAGCTCAAAAAGTACCATAACTCTTGACACTGCCTTTACGAACTAGCACAAACACCCTCGGCTGTGCGCAATAATACAGAACACAATGCTGTAACTGCGTCGACGGGGGTATGTCTGGGTGTCAAAGACGTCATGATAGCAATACACTCTAGAGGTATTACGATGATAACAACCGTAGCATAAAGTATAAGCCATTTCATAGCGATCATTCCGGCCACATCGGCTCGGCGGATGAGAATGCGGGCACCTAGCGCCCCCCAGAGGGTGTACCCTACAACGTTAAAATGTTATTCATGTTGTTATTGTGGGTATGTCTTTGGCATGATTGGGATGCTAAAGTGGGAGGGGGTTATATGGGGTTGACTGTTTTATCAGGCGCATACCAAAGGTGTATGGTACTACAAGTAACTGTAATGCACAAATTATGTGCAAATACTAAGTATAGATACCAACTGCAAAATGCACGCACGAAAATATACATGAGGCATTCTATGCAACTACAAAACGAGTGCTCATATGGATAGCAGGAAAAGTGCATCATATACCCGAATGTTGACCTGGAATGTCCGGGGCCTCAATAACCCCAGGAAAATAAGGCAGGTCTTCACCTATTTAGACAGACATCGTATAGAAATAGCTATGTTGCAAGAGACACACCTAGCAAAATCCATGTCCATGTAATTTGGGGGGTAAATGGGCAGACACTGTAATAACATCGTCCTACTCAACATATTCGAGAGGCGTTTTAATCCTTGTTAAAAAAGGGGTACAATTCACAATAGACCGCACGATCACAGACGAGCAGGGATGATATATCATTGTTTCTGGGCACTTGAAAGGGACATGAATAGGGAGTGTTAATGTTTATGGCCCGAATATAGATGATCTGGATTTCTTCCTGGGCATATGGAGAGAATTAAGAAAACTACCAGATATGGAAATTCTTTGGGGCGGGGATCTCAATATCTCCCTGAGAGCTGAACAGGATAGATCAGGCACTACAAGAGAACCCCATAAGCGAGCAGTCCAGGTAGTAACAGACGGCATGACCGAGTTCAAGATGGTTGATGTTTGGCGGCTGCGCAACCCGCAGACAATAGAGAGCACACACACGTCTACAACGCACAACAGCTGGTCACGTATTGACTACTGGCTAGCAACGGAAGAGGCTAGTACATGGTTGCGGTACATACAGCACCTCCCAAAGACATTATCGGATCACAAACCGGTATTACTTTCCATTGAGCTTCCAAATTATACACCCCCACCATACCTATGGCGATTTAACGCCAAGGCACTGCTGGATCTGATCTACAATACCCCAATTAGAGGCGCAATAGAAGAATACTTCCAACTAAATAAAGATTCGGTAGAGGATGCCAGCTTGCTGTGGGAAGCTTTTAAAGCCACTATACGTGGTACTTGTATAAGCACTACTGCAGGGATACTACGGGATATACGTGCCCAATTGACTAGATGTGAGACTACTCTAAAAAAACTAGAAGCGGAGTACGAACAAGCACATAACACTGATACCCTAAGCAGCATTAGAGACACACTGACCGAATATCAAGACTTTGCTGAACACGAGCTTAAATATATAACAAAAAGACAGGTAGCTCGGACTTATGGTGAAGGTGGCAGATCAGGCCGGATACTGGCAAAGAAAATATGTTGTGAGCGCAAAACACAAATGGTAATAAAGATAACAGATGCGCGCGGTGAGCCGCACTATGACACAGCAGGCATATTAGGCGCGTTTATGGAAATGTATAGCGATCTCTATGCTGCGCGACCCACCGCAACGGCACAAGAAGTCGTAGATTACTTAGAGGATATAGCACTAGCATGGTTGTCTGACAACCAAAGGGAATACTTGGACCAGCTCATCACAATAGAAGAGGTTCACAATGCCATCAAAACACTACCCAATAACAACGCCCCGGGACCCAATGGATTTACGGGGGAATTCTATAAAGAATACGCTGAACTACTATGCCCCTACCTTGTGGAAATGTATGGAGACGCCCACAGTAGACAAGCACTCCCACCAACCTTGAGGGAAGCGTTAATAATAGCCCTCCTGAAGCCGGACAAAGATCCGGAAATATGTGAGTCATATAGACCATTGTCTCTCATCAATACGGATTCAAAAATATTGGCCAAAATCATAGCCACAAGACTGCAACCACTCATGCAAAATATAATATTGCCGGATCAGTCCGGTTTCATACCAGCTAGATCCACGGCACATAACATACGCACCATTTTTACACTGTCACATCAGCTAAACCCGGAGTTAGAGGCGGCAGCAGTTCTATTGGACGCAGCCAAAGCCTTTGACTCTGTGGAATGAGTATACCTATTCACAGTCCTGCAAAGGATGGGCATGCCCAATACCCTGTTGCAATGGGTCAAGATATTATATACAAAATCGGTGGTGCGCATAAAAGTAGATAAGCATATATCAGGCCCAATATCAATACAACGAGGCATGAGGCAGGGATGCCCACTATCGCCCTTGCTTTTTGCCATTGCCCTAGAACCATTAGCGTGTAAAATTAGACAACGACATGCAGCTACTGCATTGAAGTTCATACAACACCCCATAAGTATTTCCCTGTATGCAGATGATATGGTTCTCTATGTGCGAGAGCCTCGAATTAACCTATCTCCCTTGCTGCGAGAATATATTAAATTTGGTAGGCATTCGTGTCTACAAATAAATTGGAGTAAGTCCACAATTCTCCCACTAACGGATACCACTCGGCCGCATCAGGTGGAGTTCCCTTTAGCATGGCAAGAAGAGCCAGTCAAATATCTAGGTATATGGGTCCACAGGGACCCGGCGATAGTCATAAAGGCAAATTATGGAACAGCAATAGTTAAATTAGAAGAACAAATTGAACGGTGGATTCGGTTACCACTGTCACTGGCGGATAGAATAGCCATCGTAAAAATGGTTATACTCCCCAAATTCCTCTATTTATTTAACAACATTCCCATACCCCCGCCAACCCCAGTATTTAAGAGGCTCACTACAAATGTAACACGATTAATATGGGCAGGGAAGCAAGCACGCATTGACCTAAAAACGCTAACACTTCCATACATAAAAGGGGGCTTTGCAGTACCAGACTTCTTACTTTACTATTTATGCGCACAAGTGCAATATGCGCACTACTGGTTTCACCCAATAAGGTATATGCCGCACGTGGCTGTAGAGGATGGTGATGCACACCCCATCCCTCTTAGATGCATATTACCGCATAAACGTACACATGTGGCCAAAACTGAAATCAACACAATCCAAACCACGACACTTGCATGGCGCTGCATGGGGAAACTAACGCGCAAACTGCCGCTATATGCACCGGCAATGCCGCTACAACACCACCCATCAATATCGGTGACACAGGATAGAAGTAGTATGGAGTTGCTACAGCAAGTGGGAATCGACACAATGGGGGATTTATATAAAGAAGGTAGTTTCATAGACCATAACGATTTAAGCTACATATGTAACCAATCATTATTGTTCAAATTTGCATACCACAGGCTACGAGGCACCATAAAGACATTATATCCTACTTTTCCTGCTGAGCCGCCAACGTTAGCACCATTACAAATGATTATTACAGAATCCAACAATACTCATATGGTAACAAAGCTGTACCGATCATTGCAGGATGACATAGCTAGTGTCGCTGGTAAAGCACAAGAGAGGTGGAATGCTCACCTAGACTCCCCACTTACTGAGGAGGACTGGCAAAGCTGTTGTGCACTCATGGAAATGTTGACCCCTAACGGAAATCTGCGCATAATTATTATAAATACTTGCACCAAATATACCACACTCCACTTAAGTTACAGAAATATGGGCTCCGGGCAGATGCCAGGTGCAAAAGATGTGGGGAAGACAGTGCCAATTTTATGCATCTAGCGTGGAAATGCGCCAAGATCAGGGCTTACTGGGAGGAAACCACTGCAATACTGAGTTGCATATTAGAAACTAAAATTGACTGTTCTGTACGAGTATGTTTGCTAGGCCTCGTGACGCATTTACTCTCCGTAAAACGCAAACTTTGTGCAATAGCGCTACTATTGGCGAAACGAGAGGTATCCATGCACTGGGACAGTAAACAATCCCCCAGTAGCAAGCGTTGGATACTGGACATGGTGTATTGTAGGGATACGCTGAAAACATATGAAGAAGAACTCCCCACCAAGTCACGACCAAAAGACTATTGGGCACCACTAACGGACTATTTAAGGGATAACCCAGATATGTTGTCTATACCTGCTGTATAAATAAATGTACGTTGCATAGAGACTGTTGGAAACTAATATAGTAAATGTACCAGATACCACTGAGTTATATGTACGATACACTATTGTGGCGAGCAGAGATACTGCCTGAGCTGTTTGATGTAAATGTTTGTATGAATATAATAAAAAACTAATTTTTAAAAAAAGTATACGAAGTCCATATTTTTGTTATAGATATTTAATTTTGGATATTTTTGCTTTTCAATATTTTATGGATCGATATTATGTCAATGACCCATATTTACCTATTAATAAATTGAGGTTTAAACATTACTGAACAGTGCTAATTGTTCTCTAAAATTATATTGACAGTGACTGAAAATATTATTGGTTTTAGCCGAGTCTTGTTTTCTATTAAAATTGAGTCTGCCTGGAACTTTAACCTAAGAGTCAAACAATGAAATTGGTCTATAACACCAGGGTTCCAATCAAATGCTTTTCTTAAAGGTTGGATCAATTATTGATGTAGACTAAGATGGCAGTAGCTCTGTTGCACTACAATTATTAAAAATATTGATGAAAAGTGCTGCCCATAGGTCCAGGTTACTCTTACAAATTATCCCAAGGAACCTCTTCAGAGCCTGGTGCTTTTGCCAGAAGAATTCTGGCAGATAGATAAAAAGATCTCGTAAACATGATAGCTCAATTTAAAACAAGCTGAGATGTGAGTGTGTTTGCTATGGGTAGACAGAGTGGCATTGTTAAACCCACAAATAGTTTGAAAATGAAATACCCATTGTGTTTTGGTAGTAAGGGTAAAATACAATCAGTATATAAAGCTTAAGGCAAGGCTAAGAAGGGAAATTTAAATATGGTGTGGATTATGTTCCCTGATATTGGAATCCAAAATATCACTGCAAAGATAACAGCTCAAAAAACCAAGAGACATAAAAATATAGTCTATAGTGGAGGCAATACCTCACCCTAAAAAAGTTGGCAATGTATATGTTAGGGAATGGTTATGCTCATGCCTACAAAACAGAAAAGTTCAATCTGTTAATCAAAAATACTTAAAACTCCTCACATTCCAATTCCTGAGAGGTGATTGATCTTGTTAAAGACAAATTAAACCAAGCTCTAATGCCTCCATTGGCTGTACCTGAAATATGTGGGAGAGCCAGAACTGAGAAACTGGTAAAACTATAATTTAGCACAGGGGTAGTAGGCAATGTTTCCAGTAACAAAACTATATCAAAGTTGTTAATCAAACAAAAACAATCAGACTTCATAAACTTTGATTTAATGCCCGCAATGTTCCAACTAATAAGGTTGACCATATTAGAATGATGCTGTGAGTCACCTATAAAAGGGAATTATCCATTGTGGTCATAGTGGGTAAATATTTGCTAACTGGGGCTACCTTTACTAATGCCCTGTGTCAATTTACTACAACTGTCAACTACTGTATGGCCAAATATCTTTTTGGTAAAACAATATCATTACCAACTATTGGTCGGCCTAGAATTTTGCTAAGTGACACTATACATTTGGTAAAAAAGCGGCGACTATTTCAATAACTCTTGGGGTTTCTAAACATAGCACAAAGATAAAACAATAATGCAGCTCTACTTAATAACAGGCAGTTGATCACAGAATGATCACTTAAATTGGATTTCTGGAATTGATTGCAATGCAGCCCCCTGCAAAAGATTTAGGTGAAGGGCCCACCCAGGGTGTTTGGACAAAGTATCAAAGAAAAAACATTCTTGTGGATAAGACATTGTGTCTAGAATAGTGAGGACAAAAATGTTGTGAAGGTAAGTTTCTATGCTTTACTCCACATTTTTTGTTACCTGCGGCCTCGTGGGCAGTGTGGGACCTATGATCTGATCTGATCGTAAGATATTCCAATTATGTTTCAGCATATTGTAGAGATGTACTGAATTAGCTGAATAGTCAGTAATCAGTCTGACTACATTCCCTTCTTGTTCTTCTTTGTTTATGTTTTTCATCAGTAATGTCTGTCTATTTATCGGACAAACTCTTCGTGCTGCTTGCTCCAAGGTTTTCTTGGAGTACTGTATCATTTTAAACCTAGATAAGGCTTCCTTCTCTGCTTCGTGTAGGTAATGGGAGTGGATGTAACAGTTCCCCAAAGGGCATGCTCTTTATTAGAGGGTGCTGACTGCTGGTGTGTAGGATTGAATTGCTGGTGGTGGGCTTTCTATATAGTGTTGTTTGGAGCTTGCCATCCTGCATGTATACTGTTAAGTCTAAGAATGAGATGTCACTGATCTGACTCGTGAAATGCAGATTTAAGGTATTATCATTCAATCTGCCAATGTATTCCTCAGCTGCCTCACGAGAACCCCTCCATATAAGAAACAAATCATCAATATAGCATGCCCAGGGGGCCAAGCTACCCAACCAGCTGTCATTTTTATCCACTTAGGCCACGTGCTTCTCCCACTGGCCCACAAACAAGTTTGCATAACTGGGGGCAAAGCACATGCCCATCGCGGTTCCCTGCTTTTGTCAATATAGTTTTCTTGAGAAAAGGAAAATGTTGTTATTCAAACAAAATGCTATGAGTTTTAGAATCACTGCATTGTGTTCTTGATGTTTGAGTGGCCCAGTTATCAAAAAATGTTCCACCGCTATTAGCCCTTGTTCATGAGAGATGGAAGTATAAAGACTTGTTATATCTAAGATGATCATCAGGAAATCGTCCTCCCATTGTGTATCTTCGATAATCCTCATAAAATCCGTAGTATCTTTTATATAGGAGCTTAGGTCCTTAACAAATGGGGCTAGAAAATTATCTACATATACCAACACATTTTCTAACAAGCTCCCCTTCGAAGATACGATGGGGCATCCTGGTGGCACTTCTGGGTTCTTGTGTATTTTTGGAAGGTGGGAGTATATCGATATACACAGATTTTCTACCTTGAGGAACTGATATTCTTGTTCATCTAAGGTTTCCCGATCCTACCAATTTTTTAACAATTCGTAGAAGTCTTGCACACTTTTTACATATTTTTCCTTTGTGATCAGTTCATAACAAGTTCTGTCTCTCAGTTGTCTTAAGGCTCCCTGTGAAAATTGCTCCTTAGTCTGCAGGACTATATTGCAACCCTTGTCCGAGGGTTTTATGACAAGGGTGCCATCATTCTTGAGAGCGAGTACTGTATCCCACTGTTCCTTTGACAAATCGTTCCCAGCTTTATGTTGTTTGTATGTTCCATGGGTTCTAAATGTGTCTAATTCCTTGATGACAGACTCATGAAAGCAATCTATTGCATCATGTGGGGTTTTAGGAATTAATCGTGATTTCAGTTTAAAGTGGCTTTTTCCTGCTTCTTGTGCAATGCCAGCTTGATGTAATGTCTGTAAAGTTCTTTCTACCATCCCTTCAGGCAGCACCATTGTTCTTCCTTCCAATTCCTGTAATGTTTCCAAAGCTTGTAAATCTTTCCCTGCCAAATTGTCCATAGGTTCCATAGTGGTGGTCTCAGGGTCCATACTTTTTTTGGGATTCATGAGAAGTACCTTTTTGAGTTTTAACTTTCTAATGTATTTGAATAAATCTACTCATGTCTGAGTATAATCTAGTTGGGAGGAGGTGCTGAATGTCACACCCAGTTGCAGGACCTTGATTTCCATATTGGTAAGCTTTCTCTTTATAAGGTTCCATACCGTCAAATTGGTTGTATTTACCTCCAAAATCCCCCTCTCTTGCTCCTTGTGATTTACTGTGGAATGGGATTTTTTGCACCCTTTCCTCCCTCTTCAACTTTTTCTCCAGTGGAATATGGTTAGGTGCCCGCTGTGGTGTTTTCTTTGATGTCTCCCTCATCAGTTGATATTCCTTGGGAAAAGTTACTCCTGTGGTTATATTTGACCATGCTGCTCCTCTTTGTTGTTTTCCTTCAGACTGATCGATCTCAAATTCTGATTCTGAGGTATCTCTGGAGCTGAGGATATTTGAATTACTGCTTTGTTGCGCCAGTTTTAGAATTTTAGAATATCTTCGTACCATTTAAGGTGGCTGCCGTATTTACGGATTGTGTTTATAATCCGTTCACTGTTTTTATGACTGTCACAGTCAACCAATGTGAATGATTGTCAAGAGGTTAAATACATTTCAAATGCAAGGTTATCCGACATTGACAAAGGCTTGACGCTGAAACACATTTGTCGGAGTTATGCTACATGAACTGGCTCATTAAAAACGTCTAAGCAAATATCTGTGAGTGTGCAATAATTTGGAGAGAAACACATGTATACATATATATATATGAATGAAATTTGAATGAAATGTATTTATTGCACAGTTACTTAAAACCATTTGCAATGTACCAACATGTTTTAAAAGAGCAAGATAGATAAAAGATCATCGAGATTTTAAAAGAAATTTCATATACAGTTATAACCAATCTCAGTACTTAAAAGATGCCATAAAGAAATTGTAAAAACTGAGTAGTTAATTCTATAGGATACATTGAACTGCCCTCATTGAGTCTGTTTTCTTAAATTGCGAGGGATTTATTCTTTTACCAGTCTGAGTCGAGCTTCCTCCATATAGCTTCCAAATCGGGCCAGTTCAGTCGGTAGGGTGCATGCGAACAGCGCCGCAACACCTTCTGTTACTGTCCGCGCTCCTTTGCTTAACCATATTGGCTTTAGTAGTTTCCGGCGGAGTTGTATCAGACCTGGACAGCAACAGATCAAGTGGGTTAATGATTCCGATTTATAATCACAGATTCTGCAGCGGACTTTCTGGTCAAGAGCTTTCCACCCCGGATTCAGTTCTTTTATTGGTATATATATATATATATATATATATATATATATATATATATATATATATATATATATATATATATATATATATATATATATATATATATATATATATTCACTGGAAAAAACAGAGGTTTCAAATACAGCTTAGTCTATATGTATATACAACATTCTTCCATTTTTCAGAAACATTAACAGTCACTGGATGATGTCATTTGAGATGTCATCAGTGATGTCATCATTGATGTCACTGACCATGTCATGAGGGATGTAATATGTGACGTCATCAGCAGTGCATTGCGGGGGCATTGCGGGGGCGCGAGCTATAGTTAGTCCAGCTAACTATAATGGCTGAATTTCTCTGCTTTTGTATGAGTGAAATGTAAGCCTAACTATAACGTCCCTGTAACCTCTGTTTTTTTCAGCGAATATCTAAGGTTTTTTTAATGTTAATTCCTAACTATAACGTCCCTGAAACCTCTGGTTTTTTCAGTGAATTTCTATGGTTTTTTAAAAGCTAATTCCTAAGTATAACGTCCCTGAAACCTGTGTTTTTTTTAGTGAATTTCTAAATTTTTGTACATGTTTTTTTAAAAGATGTTTGTAACTATTTTTTTAATTTTCTGTCTATCTTTTTAAGTATTTTTATTATGTTTTAAAATAATTATAAACTGTTGTTTAAAAAATTTAAAAAAGCAGACGAATGATTTATAGTATTCTCTACTTAAATTAACACTGTTTTATTATTTGTAATTTTGATCAGTGTGATATAATATAATAAAATTTTCAATTGAAAAACAATCTTTTTCTAGAATGTATAGTATTTTTTTCAAGTATTTTTTGCTTAGTTAAAATTTGTAAGATTGCTTTTAATATTATGAAAGTTGTTTTGTTGTATTGTTATGATAACTATCTTTTTTACCTTTTTTTAAAAATGTAATGTGGATGAATCTATGGATAGTACATGGATTATTGGATGAGTGTATGGATAGTGCCTGAGTAAATGGTTGAGTGTACAAGTAGTGCCTAAGTGATTGCATGAGTGCATGGGTAGTATATAAGTGATTGCATGAGTGCATGAGTACTGTTTGAGTGATTGCATAAGTGCATGGGTAGTGTCTGAGTGAATGGATGAGTGCATGGTTAATGCTTGAGTGGAAGGATTGGAGCAAGAGTAATGCTTGGATCATTGCAAGAGTGGATAGGTGGTGCCAGAGTATTTATTGACTGAGTGCAAGAGTAGTGACTGAATTCTTGCATGAGTGCATGGGTAGTGCCTGGGTGATTGCATGAGTGCAGGGGTACTGTCTGGGTGATTGGAAGAGTGCATGGGTAGTGCCTGAGTGAATGGATGAGTGCATGGGTAGTGATTGAGGGAATGCATGAGTGCAACAGTTGTGCCTGAGTGATTACATGAGTGCATGGGTACTGCCTGGGTGATTGCATGAGTGCAGGGGTAGTGCCTGAGTGAATGGATGAGTGCATAGGTAGCGCTTCAGTGGAAGGATTGGTGCTAGAGTAATACTTGAGTTATTGCAAGAGTGTATAGGTAGTGCCAGAGTGAATGACTGAGTGCAAAAGTAGTGAGTGAATGATTGCAAGAGTGCATGGGTAGTGCGTGAGTGATTGCATGACTTCAGGGGTAGTGCCTGGGTGATTGCATGAGTGTAGGCGTAGTGCCTGAGTAATTTGATGAGTGCATGGGTAGTGATTGAGGGAATGGATGAGTGAAACAGTTGAGCCTGAGTGATTACAAGAGTGCATGGGTAGTGCATGGGTGATTGCATGACTGCAGGGGTAGTGCCTGAGTGAATAGATGAGTGCAAGAGTAGTGCGTGAATGATTGCATGAGTGCATGGGTAGTGCATGGGTGATTGCATGACTGCAGGGGTAGTGCCTGATTGAATGGATGAATGCATGGGTAGTGCGTGGGTGATTGCATGACTGCAGGGGTAGTGCCTGAGTGAATGGATGAGTGCATGGGTAGCGCTTGAGTAGAAGGATTCATGCAAGAGTAATGCTTGAGTTATTGCAAGAGTGTATAGGTAGTGCCAGAGTGAATGACTGAGTGCAAAAGTAGTGAGTGAATGATTGCATGAGTGAATGGGTAGTGCGTGGGTGATTGCATGACTGCAGGGGTAGTGCCTGAGTGAATGGATGAGTGCATGGGTAGCACTTGAGTGAAAGGATTAGTGCAAGAGTAATGCTTGGGTTATTGCAAGAGTGTATAGGTAGGGCCAGAGTGAATAACTGAGTGCAAGAGTAATAACTGAATGATTGCATGAGAGTATGGTTACTGCCTGTGTGATTGCATGACTGCAGGGGTAGTGCCTGTGTGAATGGATGAGTGCATGGTCAGCATTTGAGTGAAAGGATCGGTGCAACGGTAATGCTTGGGTCATTGCAAGAGTCTATAGGTAGTGCCTGAGTGATAGCATAACTGCATGACAAGTGCCTTAGTAATTGCATAAGTACAGCGGTACTGCTTGGATGATTGGATGAGTCCATGGGTAGTGCGTTGGTGATTGCATAGGAGCAGGGGTAGTGTGTGGGTGATTGCATGAGTGCACACGTTTTGCATCTGTGAAATGAAATATGCAAGGATTATGCCTGGGTTATCCTATTAGTGCCAAAGTTGTGCTACAGAGATTAGACGACAGCATGGATAGTGTCTGTGTGAAAGGTGACTAATTGGCTGAGGAGATCAGCAACATAATGAAAGATTTTAAAAAGTGTAAACAATCAACATTATTTTTATTAGAAATGAATAACATATAAATGAACTTTAAAGATTGTTTCACGTTATCATGCATAATATGTTATGTTTGTTTTCTTACCTTTTTTAAGTAATTTAGATACATAACTCTGTTGAACTTTTTTAAAGTAGTATTGTCGTAAACAATACTAAAACTCTTTTCAAACTTCACCATTACCTACTGTAAACAAGAAGAACAAAAAGTGTTAGGCAATGTAATATATTACAGAAAATGTAATATTATATTTTTAAGAACACAATATAATTTTAGAATTACATAACATTTTCACTTTCCCTTTTTTGAAGTTCTCAGATTCTACTGAACATCACCATACTCAGTGATTTCAACGTAGTATCATCAATAAAGAGCGGGGAAAAAACAATCAATGAGATTGTAAAAAATAAAAAAAATCAGCGCAGAGAATTATTGTCAATATGTGTAGCTATGTGTTTATCCATCTACAGTTTCTTAATTACGTCCTTCTGTTAGAATAGAAAAATATGATTTCACATTGTTTTATGTAAGTTAGCATTCGCGGCACCATTTTGTATATCGGCGTCATTTTAAATCGTAATCAAATCTAATCCTTTGCTATTTCCGAGAAAAGGCCTCTCTTAGGTTTTGTTTCTTCAAGGCTAAGTTCTGCTTTGCTAATGAATACACTGTTCTTATTAGCGCATACCTTTCCTTTTAGATATAGGCCTTCTCCCACTTGTCTAGTGGTGGGAACAGGCAGAGTGACCTTAAATAGTAGATAATGTGTGCCCTCCCTGAGAATCGAAACTTACTCCTTTGTAATTTACTGTCCAGCTGCACCTGCTTGGAAAATTCCATGGTGGACGTGCTTTTATTGGTATCGAAGTGTACATAATGTATTGTTATGCTTGCTGAAGTCAGTCCCTCTGCAGCACTCCCAGTGACTGGTCAGACTGGGCTCCACTCTGAGTGTACTTTAAATAAACAGTTATTGGTTTGTATTCTCTACTGTCTGACAGACTCTTCATTTGGTATGGAAGGCTGAGAGGTGGTTGTGAGTGACCCGGGTGACCTAATCAGGCCACTTCCTTCAGTTGGCGCCCGAACAGGGACTCCTTCGAGTGAGTGACCCATCCCCTTCCACGGACATGGGGGAGGTCGAGGCCATCGTCGGGTCGTACGGACAGATCAGGGATCCCTGCACGAAGAGTTCCTGGTACTCGCAGCTGCCCCTTCTGTCCTGCCGGACAGTGCCTCGCCCAGCGGTCATCCCGACTGGAGTCCTAAACAGTGAAACCCTTGGATCTGACTGTTTGGTCTGAAGAGTCGGCAGTGGAGAATTAATTCGCTTTGACCTGCATATGTCAGGTGAGTTTGTTTTGGTTCTTTGTGGATATGGCACCATTTTGGATTGTATTTGGTACGGTCTAAGGACCGTTTTTTGGATAAAAGCATTTACAATTGCTTTGCCAGGCATAAAATAGTGAATTTGTTTTCTTTTGAGAATGTCTGGTGTCAGTAAGTTGTTTTCTTTGTGCTGTCGCTGTTGTTCTGCAGATGCTCGATTGGAAGAAGCTCAGCCGGCGCCTCCAGAAGGCACTCTGAATTTTGATATGTATGTGAAGCATGGTCTTGGCCCAATTATGTTTAGTACATTATGGCACAAATATACGAGGGACAATGCCGAGTTGCAGTGGCCGTTGACGGGCACTTTCGATGAACAAAAGATTGAGGGGCCGATTCCGATTTCGGCCGGAAGGGCACCGAACGATGGTCGGAGCCCTTCCGACCGAATCGGAACGTGCCGCTCGGATTCCTTTCCGACCGAGCCATTCCGATGGGCTCGGTCGGAAAAGAATCCAACTCGGATTTCCGGATGGCACACGACGGGTTCGGAGAGCCCGTCAGCCATCCGGAAATCCCTCTGTACTCCCCGGCTGCCTCTTTGCGACCGAGGGAGTACAATGGCAGTTTCCACTGCCTTTTCGTGCCGGTCTTTCCGGCACAAAAAGGCAGTCGGTCACTGTCTTTGGGGGCCCCCAGTGGGACCCCCATGGGTGCAAGGTCGCCGAATGGCGGCCTGGAGGCACCTATGGTGCCCCTCTGTTGAGCCCTGCACCCGCTGGCAGGCACCTTGGGGTGCTGGCTCAGGGTGCAGGGTTGAACTGCACCCCTGCTATCTCCAATGCCAGCATGCATTCCGTCCGGAATGCATGCTCCCATTGTGGGAGATACGTGTGCGACCAAACAGGGTTCGGTCGCATCGTACTGCCTGGGCCGTAACCGACGACAGCAGGTCGGTCGGTTACGGCTCCGGACCGATGTCGGACGGACCTGAGTCCGTCCGACATCGGAATCGGCCCCTGAGTATTTACAAGAACAGTTGTTTAAGAGATGAAGTAGGCAGTCTATGTTTGATTCCCTCAGAACATGGCAGGAAGCAGCTAGACAGAGGCAATTGAAGGCAGAGAAAGAGGCCCAGAAAGGGAAAATGCAGACATTGACTCAGAAAGCTGTAGCATATGACCGGGAAAAACAGGAGAAGGGAGTTGAATGTGAAGATAAGAGGTTTCGATTACACATAGATAAATCGTATTTGGTCCAGGAAGAAGATGATACTTTTGTGGAAGAATTGTTAGACACCCGGCCCCTGCCTCCATATGCCCCGCAAAGGATATATCCTACTGTCCCGGTGTCCTCGCAGCCGCCCGTTACCATTGCTTCCACTGTCTCTGTACCTGTATCTACCGCTGTCATTTCAACGGCTGTGGCTTCGGCTCCTCCTTCTGTGCCGTCTGTGGCAACTGTGACTGTTAGTACCCCTGCCACACCTTTTGTCTCAGCGTCCCTCTCGCCAGCTCTTTCTCCTGCGACACAACTATCAGCGACGATAGTGCCTGTTACTTCTGTTGCTTCTCCCACTATGGTTTTTCATCCTCCGACATTAATAAGTAGTGGGACACCGGTACGCGGATTTGAGGATAGGGATTGGATGAAATTTAAGGAGCGCATGGGACCGTTAGTGTGATCTGATGTGGGAGATGATGAGAAACAGGTAATAGCTAATCAGGCTGTACAGGGCTCGTAATCCTATTTCTAGTGTAGAGGATGTCTAGGCGACTATGCAAGATTTAGAGCCCTTTAATCAGCAGCATGCCCTTAAACACATGTCCGCTACTTTGATTGGTCTTTGGCAACAGTACTTTGAAGCGGAAGCGCCTCAAATTTTATATGATATTAGAGAGCGAGTGTATTTTAGTGAATTGTGGCCAGAACAAGTTTTTGCTAATGTCACGACAATAATAGCTTATAGGGGAAGACCACATGAGAAAAGTTCCAGGTCGGTGTCTCAGTTTCCGATGCGGGACGTTCATCCTATGTATCATTCAGAATTAACGGAATTAACGGATGGCCGTGGTAATATTACTAGGCCGAGGGAGACTGCCCGTTTTCAGGAACAATGGGTTTATACTCTGTGGAAAAGAAGTGAAGTTTTATCTCTTAAAACTCATTTGCCTGACCCCAGGAAAAATCCTACTGCATATTATAAAGAATTGACTGAATCTGCCTCTTCCAATGTAATGACTCTTGCTGATATTGAAATGTTTTTTGGTCTGCTGGTTCCGGTTGATATTTGGAGGCAGGTGCACACACAAGATCATGTTGTGGAGTTGGGAGGTACATGGGATGTGATTAAAGGATAGGATCAGGAAAGGAAGCCAGGTGATAAACCCCGAGCTGAGATACTTGCTTTGCCTGGTCGCATTATTACATATATGCATTCTCTTATTCCACTGAGAAAGTAGATTGGGATAAATTGTCGGCTTGTCAACAAAAGAAAGATGAGAGTGTGTCTGATTTTTTCACCCGGTTTGAAGACACGTTTTTGGATTACAGTGGGCATGATTTGTCTATTGAGGGAGGTGTTCGGTTGATTGTTAAAAGATTTGTTTCCAATTTGCTTCCTGAATTGCGACTTGATTGCAGGCTTCTGTAGTTGGTCCACCTCTTCCCCTTCTGTTATTTTGAATTTGGCACAGTATTATGAGCATAGGGATAATGAGGAAAAGGAGAGGACAGAGAAAAAGCATAAGGATTTAAAGACAAAGATGTTGTTGCAGCAGGCTTTTAGAGGGAATGACAGAGGACGTGGTGGACCTGCCCGACAGCTTCCACACACTAGTAAGTAGCCAAATACTACGCCTTTGGGGCCAAATCAGTGTGCGTATTGTAAGGAGGAGGGCCATTGGCGTAGTGAGTGTCCTGTGCTCTTGCAGAAGGTAGTGGTCCCTAGAGGATGTGTTGCTCGTGGACGGGGTCATGGAGCTGGTGGGGCTGATAGGGCTCAGAATGCTGCAGCTTCACAGGGTCGTTCTGATAATAACTACTTTGATGACCCTCGGGATGGACAGTACTACCATGATGATTATGATATGGAAGAAGTGACAGGGATGTCTTACAGCTAGGACAGCCAGGGACAGAGTGGGGGACCAGTTCCGATACCTGTAGACCAGCGTGGTCCTTATGTAACAGCGGAACTGCAAGGTTCGACTAAGGAATTTTTGGTGGATACAGGTGCGACAAAAAGTTCTGTTTCTCGAAATATGGTCCCTGGGGCGACTCTGTCTGGCCATAATAATGTTTCGATAGGCTTTTCTGGTGTACCAGTTGTAAGCCCCATTTCAAGACCCCTTGCTTTGACTATTTGTCCTTTCACTGTGGATTCGCCATTTTTGTTGACATCTAACTGTGGTGAGAATTTGATGGGTTTGGACTTGTTGAAAGAAATTGCATGCTACGATTTATTGTTCTCCGGCAGGTGTCTATATGAAAATGGGCCCAGATGTAGTACGTGCTAAAAAGTGTTTGTCCAAAGATGCACCTCTTCCTGTTGAATTTGCTGATGTGCCACCCACTTTGTGGGCGATGGGTGATACAGATATGGGACTGCTGCAGATACCGCCAGTTTCGATTAAAGTTAAAGACAATGCTATTTTGCCTCGTATCCCTCAGTATAAAATACCACAGGCAGGAGAGCGAGCCTTATTGCAAATTATTCAGGATTTGATCAAGAAGGGAGTGGTTGAGGAGACGACTGCCAATATTTGTAATAGCCATATTCTTTCCATTCTTAAACGGACACCCGAAGGTTCCTCTGATGATCTTGAAGATGTTTATCATTTTGTGATTGATTTGCGCGAAGTTAATAAAATAGTGGTTCTCCAGTTTCCATTGGTCCCTGATATTACTGCTCTTTTGACAATGATTCCTTCCACTGCTAAATTCTTCTCTGTCATCGACTTGAAAAATGCATTCTTCAGTATTCCTATTCATCCTGATAGCAGGTTCTTGTTTGGGTTTACACTAGCTGGCAGAAGCTTTAGGCTCTGTCAAGCTCCTCAGGGCTATATTGAGAGTCCAAGTATTTATAGCCAGGCTTTAAAGTCTCAATTGGATTCCCTTTCGCTTCCTAGAGGTAATGTATTGGTGCAGTATGTTGACGATCTCCTTATCGCTTCTGATACTGAGCAGGGTTGTAGAGATAGCACCGTTAAATTGTTGTTACATTTGGCCCAACATGGCCATAAAGTTTCTCTTTCTAATTACAGTATTGTTGACAGGATGTCACCTATTTAGGTCACCTACTGTCGAAGGAGGGTAGGAGATTGACCCCTGAGCGCATCAGTACCATTGTTAAAATGCCTATTCCACAAACTCAAAAGGATGTGCGCGCTTTTATAGGTATCACTTCCTACTGTCGGCAGTGGATACCTAATTATTCCCTACTAATCAAACCCTTGCTTGCACTAACCACTAAAGAAGTGCATGAGCCCCTGCCTTGGACGCCTGAATGTCAGCAGTCTTTTGAGCAATTGAAAACTGCGCTTTGTTCAGCTCCAGTACTCGGCACCCCTGACTATAATAAACTGTTTGTGTTGTTCGTCCATGAGATGGCTGGTTGTGCGCTTTCTGTTCTAACACAATAATTTGGAGGTAAGCAACATCCGTGTGCTTATTTCTCTGCTGTTCTTGATCCTGTCGCAAGAGCCCTCCCGAGCTGTCTGAGAGCGGTCGTGGCTGTGGCCACCTCGATAAGACAATTGGCTGGACTCGTACTTGATACTGATCTCACAGTCATGGTACCCCATGCTGTGGATACACATCTGAATAAGACAAAGACACAGCACCTCACCAGTGCACGTCTGACTGGCTACGAATTAACACTGTTTGCTAAACACATCACGATCAAAAGATGTGCTACTCTGAATCCAGCCACGTTACTGCCCCTCCCTTCTGAGAGTGATGAGATCGATAAGCATGACTGTATCTTCCGGATAGAAGAAGAGACAAAAGGACGGGTAGACTTGACTGATGTTCCCTTATCTGACCCACAAGGGGAACTATATGTTGATGGCTGTTGTTTTAAATTACCAGATGGCACTACAACTGCTGTGTATGCTATTGCCACGCTATGTACAGTAGTTGAGACATCACAAGTCCCTTATCAGTCGGCCCAAGCTGCTGAGCTTGTTGCCTTAATACGAGCTTGCGAATTGAGTGAGGGGCTGTTTGTCAATATTTATACTGACAGCCAGTATGCCTTCGGGGTTGCGCACAATTTTGGGCGACTCTGGGCCGAGAGAGGGTTTCTTACTTCGCATGGCACTAAAATGCAGCATGGGCACCTTATATTGAGGCTTTTGTCTGCTTTGACACTTCCTAAGAAATTGGCCATTGTAAAGTGTAGTGCCCACCGGAAAGTTACTGATGATGTGGGATGGGGTAATGCACTTGCAGATCAGACAGCTAAGGAAACAGTCCAGACTAAAATGAAAAGAATGTTTGTGGCAGGTCCCATAAGGTGGGTGCCTGAAGCTACCATGTTTGAGGATACACTTGAGAATGTGAAAGAGATACAAAGTGAGGCCACAATAGAGGAGTTAGCAGTATGGCAAGAAAGTACAGCACAATTGAATGATGAGGGATGTTGGATTATAAGTCAGGGAAGCAGAGATGGATGTCGCCCGATGCATATGTTCTTCCTGTAGTCATGATGGCCCATGGCTCAGCGCATATTAGTGCTAAGGGTATTTGCAAGTTGTTAGACCCTGTATGGCAGAATGACAACATTTCTAAGACAGCTGCACATTTAGTGAAGTACTGCATGGTATGCATGATGCCCAATCCTGGAAAACGTACCCCTACACCACCTGGTAATTTTGCAACAACCACTTTCCCTTTTGAGGTTCTTCAGATGGATTATATAGAGTTAGACAAATGCAATAATTTGAAGTATGTTTTGGTGGTTGTCTGTGCATTCAATAAATGGCTTGAGGCTTATCCTACTAAAGACAATAGAGCCATTACCACTGCAAAGGTACTCCTGAAGGAGTTCTTTCCTCGTTTCGGCTTGCCCCGTTTGATCTGGAGGGATAACGGAAGTCATTTTAATGGCAAAGTGATTCAATTGATTTGTGATGGTTTGAGTATCAAGCAGAAGTGCCATGCTGCCAATCATCCACAGTCAGCAGGTTTGGTTGAGAAGTACAATGCTACTCTCAAACTGAAATTGGCAAAGATTCAGGAAACTACAGGTTTACAGTGGCCAGATGCTTTACAATTAGCACTTTTGTCGACGATAACAACAGCACATTCTAGGACAGGATTGTCACTGTACGAGGTCATTTTTGGACACCCGGCAAATGTCTGGGGCGTCCCGCACCCTCAGAGGTTTTCCGATATCTTGCTCAGTTAACTGAAAGTTTGCGTTGTATTCACCAACAAGTCTGGGAAGCCCTGCCAGCTACACCAGAGGGGCCCAGACACGATATCCATCCTGGGGATTATGTTCTTGTAAGAAAGTTTCAGTGGAAGAAGAGTTTGGAGCCGCCGTGGAAGGGACCAGAGCAGGTCCTCCTATCTACATGTGCAGCAGTCAAGGTCGCTGGCCGTAAGAACTGGGTGCATGCGACTCATTCTCGCAGGATACCTTTGCCTCTGCCCTACGATCAATGGGTGAAAGATGGTGTAGGAGACTCCGAGTGTATAGACGGTTCCTCGGTTTTTCCCCTTCAGCGACGCCAGGCTGGCCTGGACGCGAACAGATGAGGAAAATGATGAAGTGCTGAATGCGGCAGTTCCTCCGGAAATACGAGCTATCCGGGAACCACTTTTTACTGATCCTTCTGTGCCTGGAGTTACTAGGTACAATTTGCGCCCCCGGCTGGGAAACGTGCACCAAAGGAGAAGTCAGATTAGTTAGGGATGGACTGTGTAAGTTAGGGTGTACTTTGCTACAGTACCACAGAGTTAGTTTAGGGTGGTGTGAGATTTTTGCGCTGTTTGAACATTGGACAGGATAGATCAAAGTATTCTCTTGGGGGTACATTATCCTGGTCGACGTGGGAACACGAGCTTAGGACAGAGCAAGCTCCACTGCCTGTGCTCAAGAGCGCCAACGTTTTTGATGGACAATAGGAGTCTGTACCAGTGAGGCTCTGACAGACACTGGGAACTTGTATATTCTTCTTGCTGGCATTTTGCCCCCTTGTTTCATCATTTGCTATGCATCCCTTTGGCAGAATGGTTGCCGACGAAGAGCAGCCAGTGATTTCCCCTGTTTACACACGTCTATTCTGGTCTACAAAGAAAATTATATTATGTGCTATTTTTGTGATTTTGCTGTTATTGATTCTGGGTGGGGTGCCCTGGGTTTTGGAACATGATCAGGATGCACCGTCATGTACTAAGAATAAGGTTGCTTTTCAGGTCCGCACAAAAAGGACAGCCCGAGTAATGTATTTCTAGACACACATAAAAGGTTTTTTGGAGAAGGTACTGCTTGTTACCCTACTGAGTATGTTACCAGTTTATGGACAGCATATCCATTGTCAATTGTTAATTACACTTATACTCGACCCCTGGTTTCGTAGAAGTGCAAGGAGTATTTGGGTTTGGTTATCCAGGCCCTTGTCTATATCACAGAAAGCAACAAGGCATAGGTTATCCAGGGTGTAAGAACAATAATTATTGTGACAATTTCTATATGGAAAAACAGAATGTAGCATTGGTGGGTTGGCACTACAAGGAGTTGACTGTTCCCCGAGAAGCTGGTTATTACCCTGCATGTTGTCCAATTGTCAATTTTACTGACCTCATTTTGCATGTCAACTGCTCAGGGATAGTACGGCGTAAGGGCACATACTCTATGGTAGATCCAAAGGACCCTAGTACCGTTGGGTGGAATTCCAGGTATTCTGCTGTAGATTATGATAGGGCTATTTATGCACACCCAGGTTTTTTCTTTTTATCTAATGGGACTTATTCTAATATGCATAATGGTACATGTGGCCCTTGGGATGGTGTTGACTTTTGGTGTGGCTTGTAAACACATGAAGCCTACGGTAAGATGGGTTAAAAGAACATTGACAAAGGAATTCTGTGAAGGGGTGACAGACCTCGAAGTCAATAATTATAGTAATGGTATCACTTTTGGGAATATTCTCTCCTCCATTATTACCTTTGGTGGTACCGCTATGGCCAGGGGCAAAAGAGCTAGAAAATATTTTGGATGCAAGCTGCAGATACTGTCTAACTCTACGGTAGCAGCTTTGCGTCACATCACCACCCAACTGGAATGTATGCAAATATATTCGGAGCAGACTAGATATGCAGTCGATTTTATCTTGGCTAGTAGGAGACCAGTGTGTAGTCGGGATCACCAATATGGAAAAGAATATTACCCAACATATTTTAGACATCCTAGAAAATGTTAAAGGAATGGAAAGTGGGAACTGGAGTTGGTCACTTTTTGGTAGTTGGTGTTGGATCCTTGGAAAGGTGATTTATTTCATTGTTATTTTGATCTCTTGCTGTGTTCTAGTCCAGTGCCTCCCCTTCTATTGCTCTTATTGTACCACCTTTTTACTCCTAAGAAAAGTATATCGATTCATGACACAAATGCTGCGATTATGTTGCAGAAGGAAGTAGACAATCTGATCCAAATAGATGAGGGCATCTTCGAGACTGCTTCCCTTCTTTCAGCCTCCCTTCCTGATGATGACAATATGGAATGTGTATAAAAAATGATTGCATGTATTTGTTCTTTCTTTTCAATGCAGAATGGTTAGCTCATGCTAAAAGGAGGGTCGGTTAGAATAGAAAAATATGCTTTCACATTGTTTTATGTAACTTAGCATTTGCTGCATCATTTTGCATTTGTGTGCCATTTTAAATCGTAATTGAAACTAATCCTTTGCTATTTCCGAGAAAAGGCCTCTCTTAGGTTTTGTTTCTTTGAGGCTAAGTTCTGCTTTGCTAATGAATACACTGTTCTTATTAGCTCATATCTTTCCTTTTAGATATAAGACTTCTCCCACTTGTCTAGTGGTGGGTACAGGCAGAGTGACCTTGAATAGTAGATAATGTGTGCCCGGCCTCAGAATCGTAACTTACTCCTTTGTAATTTACTGTCCAGCTGCATCTGCTTGGAAAATTCCATGGTGGGTGTGCTTTTATTGGTTTCAAAAGTATACATAATGTATCGTTATGCTTGCTGAAGTCAGTCCCTCTGCAGCACTCCTAGCGACTGGACAGACTGGGCTCCACTCTGAGTGTACTTTAAATAAACAGTTATTGGTTTGTATTCTCTACTGTCTGACTGACTCTTCATTTGGTATGGAAGGCTGAGAGGTGGTCATGAGTAACCCGGGTGACCCTAATCTGGCCACTTCCTTCACTTCTTGTACATTAACTCTATTATTTCTCTCAAGTACATTTGCTGAAATGTACACTCTCATTTATATCTGGTACAATATAGACCCTAAATATATAAACTATTTGCTTTTAAACACAATTTTCCAAATGCAATATTAATTAGCACAAATAATAATCCAAAGTCTAATTATAAATAGTAATTGTTTCAATGTTGTCCATTTTGTGTTGACATCTTCCCAATAGGCCGAATAATGTATTCAAAACTTTGGCTTCAAAAACATTAAACATGAATTTGCTAATTCGTAAGGCAATCTAGGTTTGAATTCCAAGTGGGCATCATTCCAATGTATCCATCCTTTATTACACTTTCAATACACAGTATAGAGTCCAGATGTGGTAGTAGGTCCAGCATGGAAAATAATAGCCACTGCTATAAAAGTTCTTTCTTAAATAGATATTTGACTTGCAACTAAATTTTTAATTTTTGTTTCCAATTTTCTTCCATTTGCTTTACAATGTTGTAGCATTAAAATGAGATATTTTCCATATCTTTCTATATGTAATGTAGACAACATCTCTGATCTACAATGTGAACATTTCATGTCCTGATTGGCTGTTTTAATCAATTTGTTAAAAGGTACTGATTCACAGTCTGATATCGTCAAGTATAGGAATCATTCTGTTTGTATTTCAATGATGGTGGTAAATGAACACTCTTCACATTTATGATCTCATCTGTAACTTAGTCCAAATAAGTTTTCAATCTGTATTCTTTCATGTTCTAACACTCCAAGCACAAGCATTAGAAATTCTTGTGCATCTTGTTGTACATTAAGAGTAAATGTTAATGAACCAGTACATATTTCCAAAGATGACGAACTCCGGAAGCAGTATGGATTTTACTTCTGTCAGTTACCAACTGTTGAAATACATGATGTAATAAAGTACAAAATCTTTTTCATGATTTCCCATGATTTCACAATGAACCTCTTCTAGATAAAACACAACATTCAGAATCACATTAGCAAAGCAGTTGATACCTGAACTATTTTCCAACTGATATCCTACAATCCCATCAACAGTTTCTATTTTATTTTTCTTTACGCCTTTAAGTTCTGTTCATTTCTTTTCTTCTTTTGAACCTCAATTCCATCTTTGACATATTTCCATTTTGGACAGACTATACGTTTTTCATATATGGGATATTCACCTAAATCAGGAGCATAAAGTCTTCTTACACGATTATACTCTCTTACACAATTTGCATCAGCACTAACCTTTTTGTCATCAAAATCTATCAAATACAAAACAGACAATGTTCTTACTCCAGATAATGCAACATATGCCATTCCCTCTTTGAACACTGCACTTCCAATATTTACAAAAGCGCTGTCTATACTTAAACCTTGAGATTTATGAATAGTTACTGCATATGCTAAAGACAGAGGAAACTGTTTTCTGCGAACGTACAAGTCTTTTACAAGCAAAAAACGTACAACACAATGCCCAATCTGTGTTACCTCTTTAATCTGATCAAATTTTATTGTCAAAAATTCTATTCCATCTCTGTTCTGAAATTTTACAAACTCAACAACTTTTCCCATTGCTTCATTTACTAAACCTTGTTCTGCATTCAATTTACGCCGTAAAATTACCTGACAGTTTATACATACATGTAAAGTGTTTTCTAAGCCTGCTGTTTTAGATATAGACTTCTCCAAAGAGTGCAATTTACACTGTAGTTTGTCTGTGAGAAGAATAGTCACTCCCTGGTGTTCAATTGTATCAATAGCTTTCATTTCAACTTTTTCCTGTTTTTCTAGTTTCAAAAGTTCTTGATTAAATGTAGAACACTCTTGCAGTGTAGGCATTAGGCAAACTACACACTTTTTTTCTTCAAGCTTATTGTACATTATTTCAGACTCTGGGGCCGATTCCGATCTCGGCCGGTAGGGCTCCGAATAGGATTCAGCTTTACCGGATCCGATTCGGAGCCCTTTTTCCCGACCGAATCGTACGCGGGTCCGGCCGAGCGAGTACGATGCGACTCGCCGACCGACTCGTCCGGGCGACCCGACCGCTCCGACCGACTCGTACCCGGATCGTACCGCTCCGACCGACTCGCTCGGACCCGATTCGCACCGCGCAATGGAGACGTTTCCGGCCGGGTAAGTACGATGCGCACCTCGACCGCTCCGACCGACTCGCGCCGTCCGACTCGAACTCGCTGTCGGAGCCGTACTTTGGGGGTCCGTGTCGGACCCCTGTACGCGCACCCGTGCGAGGCGCACACAGGGGGACCCATGGGTCCCCCTACCTGTGCGTGTACGCCGCGAGCGCTCGCGGCATACTCGCTGTAGGGGCGCCCTTGTCCGCCTCGCACCCATTGAGGCAATGGGAGCCCGCGTACGCGTTGTACGACCGGCTCCCATTGAGTTCAATGGGAGTCCGACCGACTCGTGTCCGGTGGCATACGAATGCATCGGACTCGTTCAGTCGGACTGCACGGGTCCGATTCGGTCGGAAATCTCTCCGGGTCCGGCTCGGTCGGAGAGATTTCCGGCCCGAATCGGAATCGACCCCTCTGTGTTTCCAGTTGTAAACAAGGTCCTTAATAGCCGACTTTCCAAAGCTTGTTTACCATGTTTTGTCAATACAGCAATTCTTATATCTTGAAGAATATTTCCATAATGTTCATCACTTGCTTGTCGCATATTCTTAATAAGTTCTTTATATCCTAAATTTGACCAAATGTTCACATTTCCAATACTTCCCAAAGATTTTCTAGTGTCTTCATGCACAAGTGTTTTAAAAACAGGTTGTCCTTTTACAGGAGTAAGTTGTAGTAGATCTCCGAATACAATTACATGCTTACCTCCAAACAGTACATCGTAATCTGTTTTTAAAATCAGTTGCATCCTCAAGTGTACAAAGGCAAGCATTAAGTTTGAGACCATGCTCACCTCATCAATGATTAGAAGCTTCATTTTCTTCAGTACTCTTGAAACTTCATAAGAAGCTTGTCCAGATAGCTTCTGATATTCCAATTTATTATCATACTCAACTGGTAGCATAAGTAATCGATGTAAAGTAATCCCTTCAATGTTGTGTGCTGCTAAACCATTTGGAGCTTTTACAACACAAGATAAATGTGCTTCTGTAGTTTTGTGGAGATAACTGGTCAAAACTTTAATTTAAAAACTTTTTCCTGTTCCAGCTTGGCCACTGATGTACAATAAAAAAGGTTTAAATGATGAATATTGGCATTCTTTTTTTTCGTGAAGCAAGCCATGTTGTATCTGTTGTGTCACTTTTTGATATATTTCTTTTTGTTCTATGTTTAGTTGTTCTTCTAACTTTTCTAACTGGATAATATCATGTTGTGCTTGTTGCATTGCAGTTTCTACTTCATTCATGGCAATTGCTGCTTCATTTTCAGTAATTGGTTGTCCTAGTGGATCTTGGCTTAGTGCAACCGAACTTTGACTATCTTGAGAACTGTCTCTGGCTATTTCACCTGCAATAGTAGTTTCTTGTTCAATCTCATTATTTAACATTTGTAGATAAGTTGGGAAAATTGTGCATTGAATGCTATCTTTACAGGCATTGAAAGAATCTTCATAGCAGTCAAAATCTCCAAGTAATTCCGTTTCACTACGCCAAGGCTTGAACAGTTGCAGAAGTACTAAATAGAAAAATTCCCTCTTATCTGGACTTTCACAACTGAGTTTTCTGTGGTTAAAAAGATTTCCTTTGGCATGTTTTACCAAATGTCCGTCACATCCAATTAGTGCATATTTTTCTTCATTTATGTTTTTTGTAGCATTTCTTTTAAAGCTGCAATGTTGAAGTATTTCATAGAGACATAGGTCCAGATGTGGACTCCTTTTGGGATAGTACGTATCCAACATATTCGTTTTAACAATATCTGTACTTTCTGGTTCATTCAATGCTAAGTATTTGATTTCTTGTAGAGATTTCAATACTCTAATTCGTGTGACGGCAAGACCTAGACTTACCCAAATGATTCCTCTTGTCTTTGAATATAAACTGGCAGAGCTCAACCGAGCCGAATATTCATAGGATCCAATCTCTCACTGGGAAAGCATTTTCAAGCTAAAGCTGTACAATTTCTTGCTAAGACTCTTTTCCTGTGAAATTTCTTCCCACATTTCTTTCAACTCTGTCTTTTCAGAATTGGTTATATATGACGTAATATAGCGAGCAACAGCAATTGAATTATCTGCAACATATTGAATAGCCATGTTTGCATTCCACATTGTCAAAATCATTGGATTGTAGTCATTAATATACTTTGAATCTTCGGTTCTTTTCAAGTTGTATTTTTTTTCCAGAGATTTCCGAGTTATTGTATGCCTTACTGCTGACATAAAACTGTTGACTCTTCATTTAGAAGTTATTGGACGTGGGAATCCAAAACGACATTTTGTATAAAATTTTCCCTTTGACTTGTATTTTCGTCAACAATATTTTCCGCATTGATGACTTTGAAACTGTCAAACTTGTTGTCTCAAACTGTTTTCTCCTCCTTCTTTTGGAATGGCACAGGTAACATACTCTTCGATGAAGGACAAAACACTTTCATCACTATCAGTTCCAAATTTTGGTGAATATTTGATCCATAATAGCATGTGTATATGAGGAGCACCTCTGGCTTGGTACTCCTTTCTCCAAAAGAAATCAGTAACTTCTCCAAGAGGTGGATTATTTTTATTGCAGATAAAAGACATCATAGCTTCAAACCTATGATTAAAATATCTGCACACATTTACAGGATCCAACTAACAGAGTTCTCCAGCTGCCTTCAATTCAATATTTTTTATATTTGAATTTGCTTCTCATAGAAACTCAAGTAAATCGTCCCATGCATATTCAGCACAGCTAAGTGTTACAAACCACGTAGGGGTACCTAAGCTTCTTAACATACATTTAAGTTCCCTGTGATGATGATACCAATACTCATTGGTACCACGTTGACACGCCATCAAATTAATTAACTGAGATTTTAAATGATCATCTCTTTGTTGAACTTTGTCCATGAACTCCTTTGCAGAAACATGTGTAAGATGAACTCCTGTTTTTAATATGTGGTTCACTGCATATGAAAGTGCAGACAAGTCACTTTCAAACAGAAGATGAAATATATATGGAATGCACTGTCGAAATCTTGGATCTTCTGAGTACAATCTTGTCCAGCTGTATTCTGAAGGTGTAATCTGTACTGCTCGTTCATCATATCGTCCACCTTCTCCAGTGGGGAACAACTGTGGAAAACAACGAGCTTCTGAACTTTTTTTCCATACAATCATGATTTAAAATGATGTCATCATTGTGATCACCCAACATATTCATAGATGTTATAGTGTGTAATAATTCAGCATCATCTGTATTCAAATTACTCAATACACTAACTGGTTTATCAGATATCTTAGTTTTAGGTGGAGTCTCAAACCATTTTTTGAGTTTTAATTTTCTAGAAAAATAAAACAAATCAATCCTTGTCTGAGTATAGTTCAGATTAGAGGAAGGACAAAATGACAAACCTAATGAGAGTAAATCTTGGGTCTCTGTTGGAACACGCATCTATGTTCATTGATCATTACCTTAGGTCATTTGTAATGGGGTTACCTGCATACCTCCGTGATACTACCCACTTTCTGACAGTCATAGATGGCATCCATTGGGAGGAGGATTATACCCTACTAATGGACTTCAAAGGGATGTTAAGCTGCCTGCTTGGTTCAAATGGAGTTTGTAACTCACCTGCAGCTGTGTGCGGCCTCAAGCTTCTGGGCGTTTTTGGTTACATATTATGCGGCGGTTCCAGGCCGCAGAGGGATCGCACTGCCCGCAACCAACGGGACTAGGGGAGAGGAAGATTCCTCTTTCCGAAGCTGCAGGGTACCTTTAATGAAGCCGGCAGAGTATCATCCAAGGCTCAATGGAGGGCCGAGAATAATCGTCCATAATTAGCTGCAGCGGAGGTAACCCACCAGAGGGCGTTATTTGGCAAAATGAGACCTCATAACCCAGCGTGCATTTGAAAATGAACTTCCACCAAGGGAGGAGCACCTATAGCTCACTAACCACAAACACGCAGGGGAAATGCGGCAGCCATAAATCACCTCCGCTGACGCGGCCTCTGAGGAGATGCAAACAGCGGCATCGAAACGCGTCAGGCCATGGACTTCAAAGGGATGTTAAGCTGCCTGCTTGGTTCAAATGGAGTTTGTAACTCGCCTGCAGCTGTGTGCGGCCTCAAGCTTCTGGGCGTTTTGGTTACATATATATATATATATATATATATATATATATATATATATATATATATATATATATATATATATATATATATATATCACGTAATACTTACCAAAATACTTACATTTTCAAGTAATTCTTTCTTACTGCAAGTATGCCTTTACCTTTAATGCATTTATAACAAAATTCAAACACGTTTTCACATAATAAACACTATTTTCCTAAACTTATTTTGTTAAAAAAAAAAAACATCTACTCTACAAAACCATATAAAATACTCCCATCCACCATTTTATCAATAGTAATACATCTGTCATATACAATCCAAGATTGCCATCTACTGGCCAGAGGTAGTTGTAAATGCATTAGTGGTTAAAAGACTCATGATTCAGGTTGAGGTCGTTGTTAAGGAGTCGTGGTTCAGGTCCTTCGTTGTCAATAAGTCGATGTAAAGGCTGTTTCCCGAATAAGTTATGTCAAACACTGCACAATTCCTTCATTTAGAAGACATCACAACCTCTGCAACAGAATGATAGAGCATAACTAAGGATTTCCCTACTACTACCCAAACCAACCAGGTTCAGATGTATTATACATCAGACAATAGATGTAGAAGTAGACACATACGTCATTCACAACACCTTAAAGTCCCTTAAACTTCACAGACTAGCGTTCCCATTTCAAAATAACACCTAGAGTGTTGAGCTTACCCAAATATAAAGCAGCAACCCTTCACATGTCTCTGTTGTAAGTCTCACCATATTCCTGAAAGCATGCATGCGTCTGTACCTTTGCTAGTGACACCATATATAAAAGAAACATACAAATAGTTCTATACCTGTGTTTTTCCACAGACTCATACAAAGTAGCCTATTCACTAATCCCTCTGCCAACATGTCTTAAACCTCACTTTTGTGCTGCAGCTTCACCATTCTGCGACTACTCAGGGTGTTGGGCCTACCCAAATATAAAGCATCAACCCTTTGCATGAGTCTGTTGTAAGTCTCACCATATTCCTGAAAGCATGTATGCATGTGTCTGTACCTTTTACTAGTGCTATCATATATAAAAGAAACATACAAATAGAGGTATACCTGTGTTTTATACATCTAGCATCTTCAGATGCACAACACATATGAGAATACATCTGCAAGTAGAGACATACCTCAGTCACAACACAATGCAGACCTTAAAACTTGACACACTGCACTTTACATTTGAAACAGACACCTACATTTATGCGGCGTACTTCAAGTGAACTTTTCCACAGACTCATACAAAGTAGCATAATCACTAATTCCTCACACAACTTATCTTAAACCTCACTTTTCTGCTGCTGCTGCTTCACCATTCTCATTCTCATTCTCATTCTCATATTGAGCCTAGCCAAATACAAAGCAGCAACACTTCACATGTCTCTGTTGTAAGTCTCCCCATATTTCTAAAAGCATGCATGCATGTGTCTGTACCTTTTGCTAGTGACACCATATATAAAAGAAGCATACAAATAGATGTATACCTGTGTTTTACACGTCTAGCATCTTCAGATGGATAACACATATCAGAATATATCTCCAAGTAGAGACTTTCCTCAATCACAACACTATGCAGACCTAACAACGTCACTGAACACACTTCCCATTTCAAGCACACACCAAAATGTATGTGGCATATTTCAACTGTACCTCTCTAGAGACTTATACAAAGTAGCCTAATCACTAATACCTCATGTCAACATGTTTTAAACCTCACTTTTGTGCTGCAGCTTCACCATTCTAGTACTACTCACAGTGTTGAGCCTAGTCACATACAGAGCAGCAGATACTGCAAGTTGAAGCAATGCTGAGAACAGCTAAATCTGGATCTCCTCTAGATATAATGCCAGCCTATCTGTTTTCCTCACTCGCCCCACTACTAGCCCCCACCATCTGCAACATCCTAAATGCCTCTATGAGTGAAGGGGCACTCCCACTTGAATGGAAGCCAGCACAAGTGCTACCGATTAGGAAAAAAGCACAGGTACCCGCTGAAATGCTGTCTAATTATCGCCCTATTTCACTCCTTCCACTCATGAGTAAACTGACGGAAGGGTACATCAACACTAGGCTTATGGGATATCTTGAATCTCAAGGCATCCTTGATCCTTCCCAGCCTGGTTTCAGACCTAATCATTCTACTTAAACCACCCTTATAGGTGTTACAGACCACATTAAACTGGCCCTGAATAACAACAAGGCAGTGCTGCTTGTTTTGCTGGATTTGACAGCCGCCTTTGATACTGCCTCTCACCAGAAGCTCATTCACAGGCTAAGAGAGACTGGTATGCAGGGTCAGGCATTAAAGTGGCTTGCAAGCTTTCTGGACCAGCGCACTCAAACGATCAACTTGGGTCTCTTTCGTTCTCGCACCTTGAAGCTTACCAAGGGGGTACCCCAAGGCTCTTGCCTCAGCCCCATCCTGTTTAATGTGTATGTGGCCCCCCTTGCTAAAATCACTAGAGAACATGGATTCACTCCCTATTCCTATGCAGATGATACCCAACTACTCCTATCTTTCGATAATGACAAAGACTCTACTAAACATCTCTTTGCCGAGGGCATGCAAGCATTATCTGGTTGGATGACAGAAAATTTCCTCCAGCTGAATGCTGCCAATTCTGAGATCTTGCTATTTGGCACCGCTCAAACTATTTGGTCCCCCGGCTGGTGGCCTACTATGCTGGGCCCAGCCCCTGTCCCGCAGCCTATGGCTAAGAACCTGGGGGTCCGTCTGGACCACTCTCTATCTATGAGAGACCAAGTCATGGCCACCTATGGCTCCTGCTATCACACTCTGAGCCTTCTCCGTATAATGTCCCAATTGCTTCCCTTATCAGTCCGCAGAACCCTGATCCAGGCCCTGGTCATTAGCCGGCTAGATTATTGTAACGCCCTCCTTTCATCGGCCAATGAATCCCTTCTAAGTAGAATGCAGGTGATTCAGAACGTTGCCGCGTGTCTGGCTCTTAAAATGCCTCCTAGTACCTCTTCCCGGCCATTGCTGAGGCAGCTTCACTGGCTTCCCATCTGCCAGAGAATTAAGTTTAAAATTTGATGCCTAGCCCACAAGGCACTTCATGGTGGAAGTCCGAGCTACCTGGTGGAAAAACTTAAGTTCTACCTCCCGGGCATATTGCTTCTTTCAGAGGGTAAAGGGCTGCTTGCTGTCCCCCGCTATAGAAAACTCCAAACAGGAGGCAAAACATTTGCCTATCTAACGTCAAAATATTGGAATTCATTGCCCTTGGAGCTGCGCAAGTGCTCCAATGTCCTCCTCTTTAGGAAACTTCTTAAGACCGAACTGTTCCATTACTGATTTACTCTGACCTGTCATACGCCTTTTTTGCAGCGCGGAGATACTCCTTCGGAGGCGATTCCGGCGCTTTATAAATCCCATACAAATACAAATACAAGCAGCAACACCTCTCTGTTATACATCTTGAATCTTCAAATGTATAAGACATATGAGAATACATATTCAAGTAGAGACATACCTCAGTCACAAGTTCATGCACACCTTAAAACTTGACAGACTGCACTTCCAATTTGAAAGCGACACCTACAATTATGCTGTGTACTTCAATTGTACATTTCTGCACACTAATACAAACTACCATAACCGCTAATACATCTTCCAATGTACACATATTGCTATATACAATCTATTTCAATCATCATTTAAGTACAACCTACAATACACATCTCTACATTTAATAACATATTTCAAACATCATAGTTCTTGAATAATTTTTAAAGTTTGAAAATAAAGTTTTACAAAAATTAAAATATTACTACAAACAGTGAAGCACTACTACATAATGCATAATACACCTCACAAATTTGTAACTCACCTTTCAAATAGTATTGTAGAATATGAAATATCAGAAACTCATAAAAGATTTTCTTTTGCACACAATCAATGTAATGCACCACTCTCAACAAGGTAAAACCAGTAATGGCAAACTTTCCCTCTCTTTCTCCACACAAATAAATGTAAGTAACAAATCACATTCCTTCCTACATTATTTCAAATTGTGAAACACATTTCTATTGGTTAGACATATTAACCCTCACCAACTGACTTCTAAAAGTGCCCAAAGTGGTTCAGTAATTTTCTGGAGTCACGACTCCAATGCGGTGCCGCTGTAAAGCGTCGCGATGGAGCCACAAATCCATACAGGAGTTCATGAACCTATTTCTAATAATACAAGTAGTATTTTTTAAGAACACACCACTTCTAACCATAGTACTGATTTATGAAATATTACTTTAATAACACATCACTTATATATAAATTACAATTTCATATTTTAAAACCACAGTTAAGTTTCAACCCTTCCCCCATTCTGCTTAATCCCATTTTCCATATTAACAGTTTCTGCAACATTCAACTGTACTGGTAGGTCACAAGTTAAACATACTTTCAAGTTCAGCACAGTTGCTTACAAATGCAAATAGCAGATGTGGTTGACTTTTGCAAAATATTAGCTAATCCTATCTACTGTACCCTTCAAACATTTTTTAATAACCAATAAGAAACATGCTCCTTTGGGAAAGTAACATGCATCCTATTTTTTTGAGTGTACAATGTTCATGAACAGCCAATCAGTTATCTGTTTTTTCAAAAACAGCAACTTGTCCACCATTTTAGATACCTCTCATTCTACCAACTGACTACCTCAGCTACAGACATCTTCTCATTACTTCCAGACATCCCTTCAAGATGCTTACAGTATGGATTGTAGGGCACAGCTATGTTTTCTGATGCAAAAGGTATGCTGAACACAGAGGTATTGACAAAGACCTAGCTTTGCAAAATGTGGATATTAAATGGATTGCACAGAGAGGATTAAAGTGGCACCAATTGATGCCTTTGGTTAAAACCTTATTGCATCTCCAACCCCCTGACCTCATGATTGTGCACTGTGGTGGCAATGATCTAGGCACATTGACTGGAGTAGGACTGGAAATGCTCATGAAGGATGCCTTTGCACAATTGATGCTGCTTTTGCCTGAAACTGTCTTTGTATACTCTAATATATGCCAAAGACAGAAATGGAAGTGGTCAAATCAATTCTGTCCACAGATTGAGAAAGCTAGAAAGAATGTCAATAAAGCTGTTTCTGCTTACCTCACAGACCGTAGGATGGGCTCCATCTATAACAACAAACTACTTTTTGATATGGATGACATCTACAGAAGTGATGGAGTATACTTCACAGATCAAGGGAACATAGTCTTTCTCAACAACCTAAAGCTGTGCATCCGCACTTACATGTAGCTACAACAAACTCATAATGAAAACAAGGGCTCTTTTTAGAGCCACCCTATTACACAATAGTGAGTCTTATTTTCTTTTAAACATACATACTCTTTTAGGTCAAGCATTCGAGACCTCTTGTATATACTTTAGTATATAATTATATGTGTATGTACTTTGTGGGCTCTGGAGATCAGCCCTAGGGCTTGTCTGATTCTGCTTAGGGCCTTTTTTTCAATTCACCTGCCTCTATTTAACTGTCTTGATAGAAACCAACCAGCAGAGGTCAGTAAAATACCAGATTTGTTTTCTGCTGAGGGACTTTCTTTTTTAAATTTTTCTGGCAACTGCCTCTATATAACTTTCTTGATAGAAAATGACCAGCAGAGGTCAGTAAAATACCAGAATCACTTTAGCATTATCTAGATTCCAGTCCATTGAAATTGTCTTTCACGAGCACCCGTAGACAATAATATTTTTTTTAAATCTTGTATTTTCAGTGATATGACCACCGAAGGCCCTGATTTTATATTAAAAATGGCTTTGGACTATACTATTTCCCGCTGAAAGGCAATATTTCTGTCCATGTGTTCCCATACCTGGCGTGTCACGCAGTTTGTTGCTTACTTTCCCTCCATGTTAAAGAACAGTAGATGTTTTAGCACCCAGGCTAATGTGCTGCATAGCTAAATGCATATAAGGTCCCAAAGGCGAGACCGATTGCATTGCAAATGCTTGTTTAATTTTTGTGGATTCGCGAACCCGTCGCAAATCTGCAAAAGCATGAATTCAATGTACTACAACACAATTTACTTTTCAGGTTTAACTTTTAATTTTGAATTTTATATATTTTTACTAACTCTTTCAAATGTTAACTTATTATTAACTTCAATCGCACTACCTCTATAAAGCAAGTACACAAATGCAACACTACCTTCTAAATTATATGCTATTAAATTATTTATTTGAGGTAGATCCGCAAATCCAATGCGACGTTAAACGGGGGGCCGCGCTGAGAGCCGCAATGGGGTCGCGACTCCAAAATCGAGAGAAAAAAACCTGCCCCGCTTTCATTACTCGGTATCCGCCCTGGAGACCCCATCCCACGGGGCATGCTCTTATTTTGGGGACCGCGGGGGAGCCCCAATGCCCCCGTGGTCCCTGCCAGCTCCCTGCCTCCTGCGGGAGCCGGCATTGCTTTTGGACAAAGGGAGCTGCTGACATGCAGCTCCCTTTGCCCTTAAGCAATTCTGCTTCGCTTCATGGAAGTGAGAGCAGTTTTCCTGCTCTTGCTTCCATGAGGCGAAGCAGGAGTTTGCAATGGCAGGGCAGGAGCAGTACACTCCGGGACATTGCTGGAGCTGGCCCTAGGGGGTGGCGGTCCCCAGGGGCAAAGAAGGCTCCAGGAGGGGGCCACATGGCCACCCTCCCAACTTGTACATAGCCCCAGGAAGGTAGTAGTCCCCGGAGCCAGGGTTCCAAAAGTAACCCTTGAAGTTTGTTTCCTTTTGTTGCAGGCAGCCTATGATTAAGGAGCCAGGGGGCTCCGAAACGCGTCAGGCGACAATAATCAAGACACAACTAGCCGGTTTCCCCAAAAGAAAATTCTGAAGAATTGCCTGCAGTAGGAGTGCGTCTTCATGATCAGGACAAACATGTGATTCATAAAATCACGGTGGTCCGGCCGTGGAGGACTGCACCACCCTCAAAAGAAACATGGGGTTGCGTGGTTAAGGACTGGTTTTAACCGGATATGCGACACAGCAGTGCTTCGAATTAAACTGTGCGATATGTGTCTTGAGGCCCACTGTAGGGCTTATACAGTGCATAAAATAACTGCAAATCCGTAAACACCCACTGAAGGGTTTCATTGAAACAAGGAACACTACGGATACCAGAATCCTCTTGGATAATTGAAACGCACCTGTGTATCCCACTAGAGGGCGATATTTTGAAAATAAAAGTGACCCTTGAAATTTGTTTCCGTTTGTTGCAGGCAGCCTATGATTAAGGAGCCAGGGGGCTCCGAAACGCGTCAGGCGACAATAATCAAGACACAACTAGCCGGTTTCCCCAAAAGAAAATTCTGATGAATTGCCTGCAGTAGGAGTGCGTCTTCATGATCAGGACAAACATGGGATTCATAAAATCACGGCGGTCCGGCCGTGGAGGACTGCACCACCCTCAAAAGAAACATGGGGTCGAGTGGTTAAGGACTGGTTTTAACCGGATATGCGACACAGCAGTGCTTCGAATTCAACTGTGCGATATGTGTCTTGAGGCCCACTGGAGGGCTTAGACAGTGCATAAAATAACTGCAACTCCGTAAACACCCACTGAAGGGTTTAATTGAAACAAGGAACACTACCGAAACCAGAATCCTCTTGGATAATTGAAACTCACCTGTGTAGCCCACTAGAGGGCGATATTTTAAAAATAAAAGTGACCCTTGAAATTTGTTTCCGTTTGTTGCAGGCAGCCTATGATTAAGGAGCCAGGGGGCTCCGAAACGCGTCAGGCGACAATAATCAAGACACAACTAGCCGGTTTCCCCAAAAGAAAATTCTGAAGAATTGCCTGCAGTAGGAGTGCGTCTTCATGATCAGGACAAACATGGGATTCATATATATGTATATATATATATATATATATATATATATATATATATATATATATATATATATATATATTGTAAAGGACGGATTCCACACTGCTCTCAGCAAGGATCCCACAGCACGGAGAAAGAACGATCCACAGGTAGGTTTTTTTAAACCAGTATATATATTCACTGAAAAAACCACAGGTTTCAGGGATGTTATAATTAGGCTGACATTTCACTCATACAAAACTCAGCCGTTATAGTTAGCTGAGCTAACTATAAATCGCGCCCCCGCAATGCACTGCTGATGACGTCACATATTACATCACTCATGACATGGTCAGTGACATCACGGATGACATCACTGATGGCATCTCAAATATAATGTCCCTGAAACCTGTGGTTTTTTCAGTGAATTTCTAAGGTTTTTTAAATGCTAATTCCTAACTATAATGTCCCTAAAACCTCTGTTTTTTTCAGTGAATTTCTAAGGTTTTTTAAATGTTACTTACTAACTATAACGTCCCCGAAACCTGTGGTTTTTGCAGTGAATTTCTAAAGTTTTTTAAATGCTAATTTCTAACTATGCCTACATAGGTAGAACATGTACAGAAAGAGGAAGAAAGGCGCAGAAAGAAGGAAGAGTAGTATAGAAAGAGGGAAGAGAGGTGCAGAAAGAGGAAGAAAGGTGCAGAAAGAAGCAAGAAAAATGCAGAAAGAGGCAACAGAAGTCCTGAAAGAGGAAGAAAGGTGGAGACAAACGCAAGAGAATTCCAGAAAGAAGCAACAGATGTGCAGGAAAAAGGCCTACTTTGACTGTACCTTTCCACAGACTCATACAAAGTAGCCTAATCATTAATCCTTCTCCCAAGATGTCTTAAACCTCACTTTTCTCTTCAAGGTTCACTATTCATTGACTGCTCAGAATGTTAGGCCTACCAAATGTAAAACAGCAGTCCTAACCATATCACTGTTGTAAGTCTCACCAAGTTTGTGAAGGTATGCATGCGTGTGTGTCTGCTTTTACCTAGTGACATGTTACATAAAAATAAACATACAAATACTTGAATACCTGTGTTTCAAACAGCATACTCTGTAAATTTGTGTACAAAAAGGTGTTTGCATTTCTTTCTGCTCACAATACAGGGTACATGGGTATACAATAGCATATTTGAGGGGCTCTATAACACCTATACACATAAGACATGTTTGCCTGTGCAACCGAATGACAGAGCAGAACTGAGAAGATTTGACCACCTATAGGAGAAGTTACCCGCTTTTTAAGCTACCATCTTCAGATGTATAACACATGTAAGAATACATGTACAAGTAGACATATACCTCAGTCCTGAGAGCACGCAGACCTTTAAACTTGAGAGCGTGCACTTCCCATTTGAGTACAGAAAGAGGTGCGAGAAGTACAGAAAGAGGCAAGAGAAGTGCAGAGAAATCAAGACAGGTGCAGACAGAGTAAGAAATGTGCAGAAAGAGGCAAGAGAAGTGCAGAAAGAAGCAAGACGTGCAGAAAGACGCAAGAGAAGTGCACAAAGAGGCAACAGAGGTGCATAAAGAACCAAGAGAGGTGCAGAAAGAAGCTAGAGAGGTGCAGATAGAGGAAGAAAGGTGTAGAAAGAGACAAGAGAGATGCAGAAAGAAGAAGAAAGGTGCAGAAAGAAGCAAGAGAAGCAGAGAAAGAGGCAATAGTAGTGCATAAGGAGGAAGAAAGATGCAGAAACAAGCAAGAGAAAAGCAGAAAGAAGAAACAGAGGTGCAGAATGAGGCAAGGGAATGCAGAAAGAGGCAAGAGAGGTGCAGAAACAGGCAAAAGAGGTACAGAAAGAAGCAAGAGTAGTGCAGAAAGAACCAACAGAGGTGCAGAAAGAGGCAAGAGAGGTACAGAAAGAGGGAAGAAGGGTGCAGAAAGAGGCAAGAGGGGTGCAGAAAGAAGCAAGAGAAAAGCAGAAAGAAGCAACAGAGGTGCAGAATGAGGCAAGGGAATGCAGAAAGAGGCAAGAGAGTTGCAGAAACAGGCAAAAGAGGTGCAGAAAGAAGCAAGAGCAGTACTGAAAGAACCAACAGAGATGCAGAAGAAGGGAAGAGGGGTACAGAAGGAGGCAAAAGGGGTGCAGAAACTTGCAAAAGAGGTCCAGAAAGAAGCAAGAGCAGTGCAGAAAGAACCAACAGAGGTGCACAAACAGACAACGGCGGTGCAGAAAGAGGCAAGATAGCTGCAGAAAGAAGCAAGAGAGTTGTAGAAACAGGCAAGAGAGGTGCAGAAAAAGGGAACAGGGGTGCAGAAAGAGGCAAGGGAGGTGCAGAAAGAAGCAAGAGAGGTGCAGAAAGAAGAAAGAGAAGGCAGTAAAAAGCAACAGAGGTGCAGAAAGACGCAAGAGAAGTGCACAAAGAGGCAACAGAAGTGCAGAAAGAACCAAGAGAGGTGCAGAAAGAAGCTAGAGAAGTGCAGATAGAGGAAGAAAGGTGTAGAAAAAGACAAGAGAGATGTAGAAAGAAGAAGAAAGGTGCAGAAAGAAGCAAGAGAAGCAGAGAAAGAGGCAATAGTGGTGCATAAGGAGGAAGAAAGACGCAGAAACAAGCAAGAGAAAAGCAGAAAGAAGAAACAGAGGTGCAGAATGAGGCAAGGGAATGCAGAAAGAGGCAAGAGAGTTGCAGAAACAGGCAAAAGAGGTACAGAAAGAAGCAAGAGTAGTGCAGAAAGAACCAACAGAGGTGCAGAAAGAGGCAAGAGAGGTACAGAAAGAGGGAAGAAGGGTGCAGAAAGAGGCAAGAGGGGTGCAGAAAGAAGCAAGAGAAAAGCAGAAAGAAGCAACAGAGGTGCAGAATGAGGCAAGGGAATGCAGAAAGAGGCAAGAGAGTTGCAGAAACAAGCAAAAGAGGTGCAGAAAGAAGCAAGAGCAGTACTGAAAGAACCAACAGAGGTGCAGAAGAAGGGGAGAGGGGTACAGAAGGAGGCAAAAGGGGTGCAGAAATTTGCAAAAGAGGTCCAGAAAGAAGCAAGAGCAGTGCAGAAAGAACCAACAGAGGTGCACAAACAGACAACGGCGGTACAGAAAGAGGCAAGAAAGCTGCAGAAAGAAGCAAGAAAGTTGCAGAAACAGGCAAGAGAGGTGCAGAAAAAGGGAACAGGGGTGCAGAAAGAGGCAAGAGAGGTGCAGAAAGAAGCAAGAGAGGTGCAGAAAGAAGAAAGAGAAGGCAGTAAAAAGCAACAGAGGTGCAGAAGGAGGCAAGAGAAGTGCGGAAAGAGACAAGAGAGTTTCAGAAACCGGCAAAAGAGGTGCAGAAAGAAGCAAGACCAGTGCAGAGAGAACCAACAGAGGTGCAGAAGGAGGAAAGAGGGGTGCAGAAATTTGCAAGAGAGGTGCAGAAAGAAGCAATAACAGTGCAGAAAGAAACAACAGAGGTGCAGAAGGAGGCAAGAGGGGTGCATAAAGAGGCAAGAGAAGTGAAGAAAGAAGCTAAAGAGGTGCAGAAGGAGGCAAGAGGGGTACAAAAAGAGGCAAGAGAGGTACAGAAAGAGGCAAGAGGGGTGCAGAAAGAGGCAAGGGGGTGCAGAAAGAGGCAAGAGAAGTGCAGAAAGAAGCAACAGAGGTACAGAAAGAGGCAGTAGACGTACAGAAAGGAAAGAGATTCGCAAGAAACAGGCAAAAGAGGTGCAGAAAGAAGGAAGAGAAGTGCAGAAAGATGCAACAGAGGTGCAGAAAGAGGGAAGAGGGGTGGAGAAAGAGGTAAGAGAAGTGCAGAAAGAAGCAACAGAGATGCAGAAAGGGGGAAGAGGGGTGGAGAAAGAGGCAAGAGGGCGAATAAAGAAACAAAAGAAGTGCAGAAAGAGGGAAGAGCGGTGCAGAAAGAGGCACAAGGGGTGCAGAAAGAAGAAATAGAGGTGCAGAAAGAAGCAACAGAGGTGCAGAAAGAGGCAGCAGACGTACAGAAAGAGGAAAGAGATTCGCAGAAACAGGCAAAGGAGGTGCAGAAAGAAGGAAGAGAAGTACAGAAAGATGCAACAGAGGTGCAGAAAGAGGGAAGATGGGTGGAGAAAGAGGTAAGAGAAGTGCAGAAAGAAGCAACAGAGATGCAGAAAGGGGGAAGAGGGGTAGAGAAAGAGGCAAGAGGGGGAATAAGAAACAAAAGAAGTACAGAAAGAGGGAAGAGCAGTGCAGAAAGAGGCACAAGGGGTGCAGAAAGAAGCAAGAGAGGTGCAGAAAGAAACAAGAGAAGTGCAGAAAGAAGCAACAGAGGTGCAGAAAGAGGGAAGAGGGGTGGAGAAAGAGTCAAGAGAAGTGCAGAAAGAAGCAACAGACATGCAGAAAGGGGGAAGAGGGGTGCAGAAAGAAACAAAAGAAGTACAGAAAGAAAGAAGAGAGGTGCAGAAAGAGTCAAGGGGTAGAGAAAGAGGGAAAAGAGGTGCAGAAAGAGGCAAGAGAGGTGCAAAAAGAGGGAAGAGGGGTCCAGAACGAGGCATGAGGGGTGCAGAAAGAAGCAAGAGATGTGCAGAAAGAAACAAAAGAAGTGCACAAAGAAGGAAAAGAGGTGCAGAAAGAGGCAACAGAGGGGCAGAAAGAGGGAAGAGGGTTTAAGAAAGAGGCAAGGGGTGCAGAAACAAGCAAGAGAGCTGCAGAAAGAAACAAAAGAAGTGCAGAAAGAAGGAACAGATGTGCAGAAAGAGGTAAGAGAGGTGCAGAAAGAGGCAAAAGGGGTGCAGAAAGAAGCAAGAGAGGTACAGAAAGAAGGAAGAGAAGTGCAGAAAGAAGCAACAGAGGAACAGAAAGACAGATGAGGGGTGTAAAAAGAGAGAAGAGGGATACAGAAAGAGGCAAGAGAGGTGCAGAAAGAGGCAAAAGGGGTGCAGAAATTGGGAAGAGCGGTGCAGAAAGAGGCACAAGGGGTGCAGAAAGAAGCAAGAGAAGTGCAGAAAGAAGCAACAGAGGTGCAGAAAGAGGGAAGAGGGTGGAGAAAGAGTCAAGAAAAGTGCAGAAAAAAGCAACAGACATGGAGAATGAGGGAAGAGGGGTGCAGAAAGAGGCATGAGGGATGCAGAAAGAAGCAAGAGAGGTACAGAAAGAAGCAAGAGAAGTGCAGAAAGAAGCAACAGAGGAACAGAAAGACGGATGATGGGTGTAAAAGAGAGAAGAGGGGTACAGAAAGAGGTAAGAGGGGTGCAGAAAGAGGCACAAGGGTGCAGAAAGAAGCAAGAGAGGTGCAGAAAGAAACAAAAGAAGTGCAGAAAGAAGGAACAGAGGTGCAGAAAGAGGCAAGAAGGGTGCAGAAAGAGGGAAGAAGGGTGTGAAAGAGGCACGAGGGTGCAGAAAGAAGCAAGAGAGGTACAGAAAGAAGCAGCAGAGTGCAGAAGGAGGGACCAGGGGTGGAGAAAGAGACAAGAGAAGTACAGAAAGAAGCAACAGAGGTGCAGAGAGATGCAAGAGGGATGCAAAACGATGGAAGAGGGGTGCAGAAAAGAGGCACGAGGGGTGCAGAAAGAAGCAAGAGAAGTGCAGAAAAAAGCAACAGAGGCGCAGAAAGAGGGAAGAGGGGTGGAGAAAGAGGCAAGAGAAGTGCAGAAAGAACAGACATGCAGAAAGGGAGAAGAGGGGTGAAGGAAGAGGCAAGAGGGGTGCATGGAGAAGCAAGAGAGGTGCAGCAAGAAACAAAAGAAGTACAGAAAGAAGGAACAGAGGTGAAGAAAGAGGCAGGAGGGGTGCAGAAAGAAGCAAGAGGGATGCAGAAAGAAGCATGAGAAGTGCAGAAAGAAACAAAAGAAGTGGAGAGAGAAAGAACAGAAAGAGTCAGGGGGTACAGATAGAGGGAACTGAGGTGCAGAAAGAGGCAAGAGGGGTGCAGAAAGAGGGAAGAGGGTTGGATAAAGAGGCAAGGGGGTGCAGAAACAAGCAAGAGAGCTGCAGAAAGAATCAAAAGAAGAGCAGAAAGAAGGAACAGAGGTGCAGAAAGAGGTAAGAGACGTGCAGAAAGAGGCAAAAGGGGTGCAGAAAGAAGCAATAGAGGTACAGAAAGAAGCAAGAGAAGTGCAGAAAGAAGCAACAGAGGAACAGAAAGACGAATATGGGGTGTAAAAAGAGAGAAGAGGGGTACAGAAAGAGGTAAGAGGGGTGCAGAAAGAGGCAAAGGGGTGCAGAAAGAAGCAAGAGAGGTGCAGAAAGAAACAAAAGAAGTGCAGAAAGAAGGAACAGAGGTTCAGAAAGAGGCAAGAAGGGTGCAGAAAGAGGGAAGAAGGGTGTGAAAGAGGCACCAGGGGTGGAGAAAGAGACAAGAGAAGTACAGAAAGAAGCAACAGAGGTGCAGAGAGGCAAGAGGGATGCAAAACAATGGAAGAGGGGTGCAGAAAGAGGCACGAGGTGCAGAAAGAAGCAAGAGAAGTGCAGAAAGAACCAAGAGAAGTGCAGAAAAAAACAACAGAGGCGCAGAAAGAGGGAAGAGGGGTGGAGAAAGAGGCAAGAGAAGTGCAGAAAGAAGCAACAGACATGCAGAAAGGGAGAAGAGGGGTGAAGGAAGAGGCAAGAGGGTTGCATGGAGAAGCAAGAGAGGTGCAGAAAGAAACAAAAGAAGTACAGAAAGAAGGAACAGAGGTGAAGAAAGGGGCAGGAGGGGTGCAGAAAGAAGCAAGAGGGATGCAGAAAGAAGCAAGAGAAGTGCAGAAAGAAACAAAAGAAGTGCAGAGAGAAAGAACAGAAAGAGTCAGGGGGTACAGATAGAGGGAACTGAGGTGCAGAAAGAGGCAAGAGGGTGCAGAAAGAGGGAAGAGGGTTGGAGAAAGAGGCAAGGGGTGCAGAAACAAGCAAGAGAGCTGCAGAAAGAAACAAAAGAAGTGCAGAAAGAAGGAACAGAGGTGCAGAAAGAGGTAAGAGACGTGCAGAAAGAGGCAAAAGGGGTGCAGAAAGAAGCAAGAGAGGTACAGAAAGAAGCAAGAGAAGTGCAGAAAGAAGCAACAGATGAACAGAAAGACGGATGAGGGGTGTAAAAAGAGAGAAGAGGGTACAGAAAGAGGCAAGAGGGGTGCAGAAAGAGGCAAAAGGGGTGCAGAAATAGGGAAGAGTGGTGCAGAAAGAGGCACAAGGGGTGCAGAAAGAAGCAAGAGAGGTGCAGAAAGAAGCAAGAGAAGTGCAGAAAGTAGCAACAGAGGTGCAGAAAGAGGGAAGAGGGGTGGAGAAAGATTCAAGAGAAGTGCAGAAAAAGCAACAGACATGGAGAATGAGGGAAGAGGGGTGCAGAAAGAGGCATGAGGGGTGCAGAAAGAAGCAAGAGAGGTACAGAAAGAAGCAAGAGAAGTGCAGAAAGGAGCAACAGAGGAACAGAAAGACGGATGAGGGGTGTAAAAAGAGAGAAGAGGGGCACAGAAAGAGGCAAGAGGGGTGCAGAAAGAGGCAAAAGGGGTACAGAAAGAAGCAAGAGAGGTGCAGAAAGAAACAAAAGAAGTGCAGAAAGAAGGAACAGAGGTGCAGAAAGAAGCAACAGAGTGCAGAAGGAGGGACCAGGGGTGGAGAAAGAGACAAGAGAAATACAGAAAGAAGCAACAGAGGTGCAGAGAGAGGCAAGAGGGATGCAAAACGATGGAAGAAGGGTGCAGAAAGAGGCACGAGGGGTGCAGAAAGAAGCAAGAGAGGTACAGAAAGAAGCAACAGAGTGCAGAAGGAGGGACCAGGGGTGGAGAAAGAGACAAGAGAAATACAGAAAGAAGCAACAGAGGTGCAGAGAGAGGCAAGAGGGATGCAAAACGATGGAAGAAGGGTGCAGAAAGAGGCACGAGGGGTGCAAAAAGAAGCAAGAAAAGTGCAGAAAGAAGCAAGAGAAGTGCAGAAAAAAGCAACAGAGGCGCAGAAAGAGGGAAGATTGGTGGAGAAAGAGGCAAGAGAAGTGCAGAAAGAAGCAACAGACATGTAGAAAGGGGGAAGAGGGGTGAAGGAAGAGGCAAGAGGGGTGCATGGAGAAGCAAGAGAGGTGCAGAAAGAAACAAAAGAAGTACAGAAAGAAGGAACAGATGTGAAGAAAGAGGCAGGAGCGGTACAGAAAGAAGCAAAAGGGATGCAGAAAGAAGCAAGAGAGGTGCAGAAAGAAACAAAAGAAGTGCAGAGAGAAAGAACAGAAAGAGTCAGGGGGTACAGATAGAGGGAACTGAGGTGCAGAAAGAGGCAAGAGGGGTGCAGAAAGAAGGAACAGAGGTGCAGAAAGAGGCAGGAGGGGTGCAGAAAGAGGGAAGAAAGTACAGAAAGACGTACGAGGGGTGCAGAAAGAAGCCAGAGAGGTGCAGAAAGAAACAAGAGCAGTGCAGAAAGAAGGAACAGATGTGCAGAGAGAGTCAGGGGGTACAGAAAGAGGGAAGAGGGGTGCAGAAAAAGGCACAAGTGGTGCAGAAAGAAGCAAGAGAGGTGCAGAAAGAAGCAAGAGAAGTGCAGAAAGAAGCAACAGAGGTGCAGAAAGAGGGAAGAGGGGTGTAGAAAGAGGCAAGAGAAGTGCATGGGAGCAGGGTGGCTGAAATTCGAAGATGAGCAGATCTAACACTGTTTATTTCATATCTTGGAATGTGAATGGCTAGAGGTCCAGGAAGAAGTCGGCCCGGGTCTCTGAATTTCTTAAGAATAGCAAGGCGAGTGTTATTTTGCTCCAGGAGTCTTATTTGGAACGGGAGGAGAGCAGGTCTTCTTTTAATAAATTGGGCTGGGTCCAGGAAGCAGTCTGTTCGGACCAGAGAGGCAACTCAAGAGGTGTGGCTGTTATTATAAGAAACAATTCAGGTATAAAGTTTGTAAGATATGAATCGGATTCTTCGGGCAGATGGTTGGCTGCCAATTTGATAATACAGGAGATGCCACTTGTCTGTGCTAACTATTATGGCCAGAATGATGATGCTCCAGATGCTCTAATTAAGCTCGAATTATGACTTCCTCAGGCTACCGCTCCCGTAATAATTGGAGGAGATTTTAATATAGTGCAAAATAAGGATCTGGATAGAACTTCTAAAGTTAAATATGTCAGTCCTCCTAGAACTTCGGCAATGGTGAAGACCATGATCTGCTTAATTTGGTAGATATTTGGCGGAGTAAGATGGGGAAACAAGGTACTTTACTTTCTACAGCAGAAAATATGGTCATCACTACTGCATCGACTATTTCTTGGTAGATCAGGAGCTATTAGCAGAGGTCGATGAGGTTAAACATCTGCCCGCTATCCTTTCAGCAATTCGGCAGTTCTCCTGTCCCTTAGGCATCACTATAAATCTGGTATGAAAAGGTGGACCTTAGATAGGACCATTCTTTTAGACGAGAGGGTGGTATCAAGTATAAGGGATGAGGCCTCAGTCTTTTTCCAAGCTAATATGGGTTCAGCTAAAATCCAAGTCATCTGGGATGCCTTTAAAGCTTTCTTAAGGGCAATAGGTAGTTCCATAATGGTGAGAAAGAGGCAGGCCTTAAAGCGGCAAGAGGAGGAACAAATTAAGGAGATTAAGTGTAAAGAACGTGACCTCCAAAAGGCATCATTGGAAGGTTTCTGTAGAGTTCCTTTTCTCAGTAAAGAGCTAGAACATCTCCAGGTGGAATATCAAGGGCAACTTGACTAAAGATTACTTGATAGGTGGAGGGTGAGCAAGTTGCAGCATTTCTCTTATGGAGAGAGGTGTAGTTCGCTTCTGGCCTGGAAAGCAAAAACCGATAAGTCCAGAAATGTAATCCGAAACCTGAGGGATGCTGAATCAGGAGCTTTATTAGATACTAATTCGGAAATAGGTGCAGAGGCCTGTAGATATATGTGTAGTTTATACAGTGACGATATTTCACCCGGGAAGGAGAGCATAGAGGCCTGGTTGAGGAAGAATGAGCTTCCGAGTTTAAACAATGACCAAAAAAGGCTCTTAGAGGCAGAGATCACGGAGGACGAGGTCCGGGTGCAGATCAGGAAGATGGCAGGGGAAGGCAGCTGGGCCTGATGGCCTCCCTGTCGAGATTTATTCTAAACTCCTCGATATTATTGTACCAGTGCTGAAATGTCTATTTAACGCCATATTTTTGGAAGGTGAAAAAGTCCTGCTGTCTTGGTCCGATGCCACCGTTACTTTAATCCTGAAACCAAACAAAGACCCTTTGGTAGTGGATTCTTATAGTCCAATATCTCTTTTAAATTCCGACTATAAGGTTTTTCGGGGATAGTGGCCTCTAGGGTCGACCAGGTCATCAAAGGGGTTATCCATCAGGACCAAAGAGGTTTCATCCCTGGGAGGCAGCTCAATGAGCTTACCTTTTTAATGCTTGGGGTTGTTGATTTGGCGGAAACCCAAAATTTACCTTTAACAGCAGTAGCTGTAGATGCTGCAAAGGCGTTCGACCAAGTCCATTGGCCCTACTTGTGGGACGCATTAAAGATTTTTGGGTTCCCGCAGAATATAGTAAGAGCTGTTCAAAATGTGTACAATCTGCCCAGAGCCAGGGTTTTGGTCAATGGGGAGCTATCAGACTGGTTCAATAATACACGAGGAACTAGGCAGAGGTGCCCCTTGTCCCCGCTCTTATTTAATTTTTATATAGAACCGTTTGCCTCCTTGATTAGAGCGGATTCTACCATTTTTCCGTTTAAATTTGCTGGCCTGGTGGCAAAGCTGGCTCTCTACGCGGATGATCTTATACTTTATACCATTAATCCAGAGGTGGCTATCCCCAAATTAATGACCAAGGCGGAATCTTTCGGGAAGATATCGGGATATAAGGTAAATAGAGGAAAAACAGAAATTATGGAGTGGAACCAGCCTAGGCAAAGCCCGGGGCTAAGTCTCAAATGCGTTATTTGGGTATTATAATAACCCAGAAGTTGGATGATGTCCCTAGAGTTAATTGGAAGAAAGCAAGTCAAGAGATTGGGAGGCTCTTGGTAAGTTGGGCGAATCTACCCCTAAACATATATGGTCAGGTTAACCTTATTAAAATGATTGCTCTCCATAAGATCACTTTCCTTTTGAATTCTATACCCTTACCTTTTGATAAAGGAGAGGTAGCTAAACTGCAAGGGAAGATTGGCAGCTTTATTTGGTCCTCCAAGGGATTAAGGATATCTTGGAAAAAGCTGAGGAGGAGCCTGGAGAAGCGGATAATATACACATGTTTATGACATGCTCCAAGATCACCGGTTACTGGACTGAGTTGTGTAAGTTTCTGGCTGAAGTAACCGGTCAGCAAGTTCAGGTAAGCCCTAATCTTATCTTTTTTGGGCTCTATCAGGACGGTTCAACCCAAATTAATGCTGTTATTTCCAGATTTATTTTTTATGCGATCCTCCTGGGGAGACGGGAGATCTGCAGGTCTTGGAAGTCTGGAAGTCCTCCTTGTTTTTTTGACTGTGTTAAAAATATAATCTCTGCAAGTCAGTTTGACATGGCCTGAGATTCTAGAAGCCGGGAGAAAGTTTGGGCATTGTTGGTTGAATGGAGCCAACGCTCCAGAAGGTCCGATGATTAAGCCAAAGTTGTTGTCGGTCGTGGTTCCCTCCAGCTACGGGCACACTGGTGAAGGGTTGGAAGAGGAAACAGCATTTGTTTTCTTGGGTGGAAAGGCTCTGCCCCATGTTTTGGCAACTGGGAAAAGAGCGTTACCAGCAAGGGAATTGGCAGAATAAGGACAATAAAAAAAAGAAAGAAAAAAAAGAGAAGTGCAGAAAGAAGCAACAGACATGCAGAAAGGGGGAAGAGGGGTGGAGAAAGGGGGAAGAGGGGTGGAGAAAGAGGCAAGAGAGGTGCAGAAAGAAGCAAGAGAGGTGCAGAAAGAAACAAAAGAAGTACAGAAAGAAGGAACAGAGGTGCAGAAAGAGGCAGGAGGGGTGCAGAAAGAGGGGTGCAGAAAGAGGCACAAGGGGTGCAGAAAGAAGCAAGAGAGGTGCAGAAAGAAACAAAAGAAGCGCAGAAAGAAAGAACAGAGGTGCAGAAAGAGTCAGGAGGTACAGAAAGAGGGAAAAGAGGTGCAGAAAGAGGCAAGAGGGGTGCAGAAAGAGGGAAGAGTGGTGTAGAAAGAGGCACAAGGGGTGCAGAAAGAAGCAAGAGAGGTGCAGAATGAAGCAAGAGAAGTGCAGAAAGAAGCAACTGAGGTGCAGATTGAGGGAAGAGGGGTGGAGAAAGAGTCCAGAGAAGTGCAGAAAGAAGCAACAGACATGCAGAAAGGTGGAAGAGGGATGGAGAAAGAGGCAAGAGGGGTGCAGAAAGAAGCAAGAGAGGTGCAGAAAGAAACAAAAGAAGTACAGAAAGAAAGAACAGTGGTGCAGAAAGAGGCAGGAGGGGTGCAGAAAGAGGGAAGAGGGGTGCAGAAAGAGGCACAAGGGGTGCGGAAAGAAGCAAGAGAGGTGCAGAAAGAAACAAAGAAGCGCAGAAAGAAAGAACAGAGGTGCAGAAAGCATCAGGAGGTACAGAAAGAGGGAAGAGAGGTACAGAAAGAGGCAAGAGGGGTGCAGAAAGAGGGAAGAGTGGTGTAGAAAGAGGCACAAGGGGTGCAGAAAGAAGCAAGAGAGGTGCAGAAAGAAGCAAGAGAAGTGCAGAAAGAAGCAACAGAGGTGCAGAAAGAGGGAAGATGGGTGGAGAAAGAGTCCAGAGAAGTGCAGAAAGAAGCAACAGACATGCAGAAAGGGGGAAGAGGGGTGGAGAAAGAGGCAAGAGGGGTGCAGAAAGAAGCAAGAGAGGTACAGAAAGAAACAAAAGAAGTACAGAAAGAAAGAACAGAGGTGCAGAAAGAGGCAGAAGGGATGCAGAAAGAGGGAAGAGGGGTGCAGAAAGAGGCACAAGGGGTGCAGAAAGAAGCAAGAGAGGTACAGAAAGAAACAAAAGAAGTGCAAAAAGAAAGAACAGAGGTGCAGAAAGAGTCAGGGGTACAGAAAGAGGGAACTGAGGTGCAAAAAGAGGCAAGAGGGGGTGCAGAAAGAGGGAAGAGCAGTGCAGAAAGGGGCACAAGGGGTGCAGAAAGAAGCAAGAGAGGTGTAGTAAGAAGCAAGAGAAGTGCTGAAAGAAGCAACTGAGGTGCAGAAAGAGGGAAGAGGGGTGGAGAAAGAGTCAAGAGAAGTGCAGAAAGAAGCAAAAGACATGCAGAAAGGGTGAAGAGGGGTGGAGAAAGAGGCAAGAGGGGTACAGAAAGAAGCAAGAGAGGTACAGAAAGAAACACAAGAAGTACAGAAAGGAACAGAGGTGCAGAAAGAGGCAAGCATGGTGCAGAAAGAGGGAAGAGGGTGCAGAAAGAAGCACAAGGGGTGCAGAAAGAAGCAAGAGAGGTGTAGAAAGAAGCAAGAGAAGTGCAGGAAGAAGCAACAGAGAAACAGAAAGAGGGAAGAGGGGTGCAGAAAGAAGCAAGAAAGGTGCAGAAAGAAACAAAAGAAGTGCAGAAAGAAAGAACAGAGGTGCAGAAAGAGTCAGGGGGTACAGAAAGAGCAAAGAGAGTGCATAAAGAGGCAAGAGAGGTGCAAAAAGAGGGAAGAGGGGTCCAGAACGAGGCAAGAGGGGTGAAGAAAGAAGCAAGAGATGTGCAGAAAGAAACAAAAGAAGTGCAAAAAGAAGGAACTGAGGTGCAGAAAGAGGCAACAGAGGTGCAAAAAGAGGGAAGAGGGTTGGAGAAAGAGGCAAGGGGTGCAGAAATAAGCATGAGCGCTGCAGAAAGAAACAAAAGAAGTGCAGAAAGAAGGAACAGAGGTGCAGAAAGAGATAAGAGAGGTGCAGAAAGGGGAAAAAGGGTGCAGAAAGAAGCGAGAGGTGCAGAAAGAAACAAAAGAAGTGCAGAAAGAAGGAACAGAGGTGCATAAAGAGGCAAGAGGAGTGCAGATAGAGGGAAGAGGGTGTGTAAGAGGAACGAGGGTGCAGAAAGAAGCAAGAGAGGTACAGAAAGGGGCAAGAGAGGTGAAAAAAGAGGGAAGAGGGATGCAGAAAGAGGCACAAGGGTGCAGAAAGAAGCAAGAGAGGTGCAGAAAGAAACAAAAGAAGCGCAGAAAGAAAGAACAGAGGTGCAGAAAGCGTCAGGAGGTACAGAAAGAGGGAAGAGAGGTGCAGAAAGAGTCAAAAGGGGTGCAGAAATAGGGAAGAGTGGTGCAGAACGAGGCACAAGGGGTGCAGAAAGAAGCAAGAGAGGTGCAGAAAGAAGCTAAAGAAGTGCAGAAAGAAGCAACAGAGGTGCAGAAAGAGGGAAGAGGGGTGGAGAAAGAGTCCAGAGAAGTGCAGAAAGAAGCAACAGACATGCAGAAAGGGGGAAGAGGGGTGGAGAAAGAGGCAAGAGGGGTGCAGAAAGAAGCAAGAGAGGTACAGAAAGAAACAAAAGAAGTACCGAAAGAAGGAAAAAAGGTGCAGAAAGAGGTAGGAGGGGTGCAGAAAGAGGGAAGAGGCGTGCAGTAAGAGGCACAAGGGGTGCAGAAAGAAGCAAGAGAGGTACAGAAAGAAACAAAAGAAGTGCAAAAAGAAAGAACAGAGGTGCAGAAAGAGTCAGGGGTACAGAAAGAGGGAACTGAGGTGCAAAAAGAGGCAAGAGGGGTGCAGAAAGAGGGAAGAGTGGTGCAGAAAGAGGCACAAGGGGTGCAGAAAGAAGCAAGAGAGGTGTAGAAAGAAGCAAGAGAAGTGCAGAAAGAAGCAACAGAGGTGCAGAAAGAGGGAAGAGGGGTGGAGAAAGAGTCAAGAGAAGTGCAGAAAGAAGCAAAAGACATGCAGAAAGGGTGAAGAGGGGTGGAGAAAGAGGCAAGAGGGTACAGAAAGAAGCAAGAGAGGTACAGAAAGAAACAAAAGAAGTACAGAAAGGAACAGAGGTGCAGAAAGAGGCAAGCAGGGTGCAGAAAGAGGGAAGAGGGGTGCAGAAAGAAGCACAAGGGGTGCAGGAAGAAGCAAGAGAGGTGTAGAAAGAAGCAAGAGAAGTGCAGAAAGAAGCAACAGAGAAACAGAAAGAGGGAAGAGGGGTGCAGAAAGAAGCAAGAGAGGTGCGGAAAGAAACAAAAGAAGTGCAGAAAGAAAGAACAGAGGTGCAGAAAGAGTCAGGGGGTACCGAAAGAGCGAAGAGAGGTACAGAAAGAGGCTAGAGATGTGCAAAAAGAGGGAAGAGGGGTCCAGAACGAGGCAAGAGGGGTGAAGAAAGAAGCAAGAGATGTGCAGAAAGAAACAAAAGAAGCGCAAAAAGAAGGAAATGAGGTGCAGAAAGAGGCAACAGAGGTGCAGAAAGAGGGAAGAGGGTTGGAGAAAGAGGCAAGGGGGTGCAGAAATAAGCATGAGCGCTGCAGAAAGAAACAAAAGAAGTGCAGAAAGAAGGAACAGAGGTGCAGAAAGAGGTAAGAGATGTGCAGAAAGAGGAAAAAGGGGTGCAGAAAGAAGCGAGAGGTGCAGAAAGAAACAAAAGAAGTGCAGAAAGAAGGAACAGAGGTGCATAAAGAGGCAAGAGGAGTGCAGATAGAGGGAAGAGGGGTGTGAAAGAGGAACGAGGGGTGCAGAAAGAAGCAAGAGAGGTACAGAAAGAAGCATCAGAGGTGCAGAAAGAGGGCAGAGGGATAGAGAAAGAGACAAAAGGGATGCATAAAGAAGCAAGAGAGGTGCAGAAAGGGGCAAAAGAGGTGAAAAAAGAGGGAAGAGGGGTGCAGAAAGAGGCACGAGGTGTGCAAAAAAGAAGCAAAAGAGGTGCAGAAAGAAACAAAAGGAGTACAGAAAGAAGGGACAGGGGTGCAAAAAGAGGCAGGAAGGGTGTAGAAAGAGGGAAGAGGGTGCAGAAAGAGGCACAAAGGGTGCAGAAAGAAGCAAGAGAGGTGCAGAAAGAAACAAAAAAGTGCAGAAGGAATGAACAGAGGTGCAAAAAGAGTCAGGGGGTACAGAAAGAGGGAAGAGAGGTGCAGAAAGAAGCAAGAGGGGTGCAGAAAGAGGGAAGAGCAGTGCGGAAAGAGGCACAAGGGGTGCAGAAAGAAGCAAGAGAGGTGCAGAAAGAAGCAACAGAGGTGTAGAAAGAGGGAAGAGGGATGGAGAAAGAGTCAAGAGAAATGCAGAAAGAAGCAACAGATATGCAAAAAGGGGACAGAGGGGTGGAGAAAGAGGCAAGAGGGGTGCAGCAAGAAGCAAGAGAGGTACAGAAAGAAGCATCAGAGGTGCAGATAGAGGGAAGAGGGTAGAGAAAGAGACAAAAGGGATGCGGAAAGAAGCAAGAGAGGTGCAGAAAGGTGCAAGAGGGGTGCAAAAGAGGGAAGAGGGGTACAGAAAGAGGCATGAGGTGTGCAGAAAGAAGCAAGAGAGGTGCAGAAAGAAACAAAAGAAGTACAGAAAGAAGGGACAGAGGTGCATAAAGAGGCAGGAGGGGTGCAGAAAGAGGGAAGAGGGGTGCAGAAAGAGGCACAAGGGGTGCAGAAAGAAGCAAGAGAGGTGCAGAAAGAAACAAAAGAAGTGCAGAAAGAAAGAACAGAGGTGCAGAAAGAGTCATGGGGTATGGAAAGAGGGAAGAGAGGTACAGAAAGAGGCAAGAGGGGTGCAGAAAGAGGGAAGAGCGGTGCAGAAAGAGGCACAAGGGGTACAGAAAGAAGCAAGAGAGTTGTAGAAAGAAGCAAGAGAAGTGCAGAAAGAAGCAACAGAGGTGCAGAAAGAGGGAAGACGGGTGGAGAAAGAGTCAAGAGAAGTGCAGAAAGAAGCAACAGAAATGCAGAAAGGGGAAAGAGGGGTGGAGAAAGAGGCAAGAGGATGCAGAAAGAAGCAAGAGAGGTGCAGAAAGAAACAAAAGAAGTACATAAAGAAGGAACAGAGGTGCAGAAACAGGAAAGCATGGTGCAGAAAGAGGGAAGAGGGGTACCGAAAGAGCCACAAGGGGTGCAGAAAGAACCAAGAGAGGTGCAGAAAGACACAAAACAAGTGCAGAAAGAAAAGCAGAGGTGCAGAAAGAGTCAGGGGGTACAGAAAGAGCGAAGAGAGGTGCAGAAAGAGGCAAGAGAGGTGCAAAAAGAGGGAAGAAGGGTCCAGAACGCAGCACGAGGGATGAAGAAAGAAGCAAGAGATGTGCAAAAAGAAACAAAAGTGCAAAAAGAAGGAAAAGAGGTGCAGAAAGAGGTAACAGAGGTGCAGAAAGAGGGAAGAGGGTTGGAGAAAGAGGCAAGGGGGTGCAGAAAGAAGCAAGAGAGCTGTAGAAAGAAACAAAAGAAATGCAGAAAGAAGGAACAGAGGTGCAGAAAGAGGCACAAAAGGTGCAGAAAGAAGCAAGAGAGGTGTAAAAAGAAGCAATAGAAGTGGAGAAAGAAGCAACAGAGGTGCAGAAAGAGGGAAGAGGGGTGGAGAAAGAGTCAAGAGAAGTGCAGAAAGAAGCAACAGACATGCAGAAAGGGTGAAGAGGGGTGGAGAAAGAGGCAAGAGGGGTGCAGAAAGAAGCAAGAGAGGTGCAGAAAAAAACAAAAGAATTACAGAAAGAAGCACCAGAGGTACAGAAAGAGGGAAGAGGGGTGCAGAAAGAAGCACAAGGGGTGCAGAAAGAAGCAAGAGAGGTGTAGAAAGAAGCAAGAGAAGTGCAGAAAGAAGCAACAGAGGTACAGAAAGAGGGAAGATGGGTGCAGAAAGAAACAAGAGAGGTGCAGAAAGAAACAAAAGAAGTGCAGAAAGAAAGAACAGAGGTGCAGAAAGAGTCAGGGGGGTACAGAAAGAGCGAAGAGAGGTGCAGAAAGAGGCAAGAGAGGTGCAAAAAGAGGGAAGAGGAGTCCAGAACGAGGCAAGAGGGGTGAAGAAAGAAGCAAAAGAAGTGCAAAAAGAAGGAAATGAGGTGCAGAAAGAGGCAACAGAGGTGCAGAAAGAGGGAAGAGGGTTGGAGAAAGAGGCAAGGGGGTGCAGAAATAGGCATGAGAGCTGCAGAATGAAACAAAAGAAGTGCAGAAAGAAGGAACAGAGGTGCAGAAAGAGGTAAGAGAGGCGCAGAAAGAGGAAAAAGGGGTGCAGAAAGAAGTGAGAGGTGCAGAAAGAAACAAAATAAGTACAGAAAGAAGGAACAGAGGTGCATAAATAGGCAAGAGGAGTGCAGATAGAGGGAAGAGGGGTGTGAAAGAGGAACGAGGGGTGCATAAAGAAGCAAGAGAGGTGCAGAAAGAAGCATCAGACGTGCAGAAAGAGGGCAGAGGGGTAGAGAAAGAGACAAAAGGGATGCAGAAAGAAGCAAGAGAGGTACAGAAAGGGGCAATGGAGGTGAAAAAAGAGGGAAGAGGGGTGCAGAAAGAGGCACGAGGTGGCAAAAAGAAGCAAGAGAGGTGCAGAAAGAAACAAAAGGAGTACAGAAAGAAGGGACAGGGGTGCAAAAAGAGGCAGGAAGGGTGTAGAAAGAGGGAAGAGGGGCACAGAAAGAGGCACAAGGGGTGCAGAAAGAAGCAAGAGAGGTGCAGAAAGAAACAAAAGAAGTGCAGAAAGAAATAACAGAGGTGCAGAAAGAGTTAGGGGTACAGAAAGAGGGAAGAGAGGTGCAGAAAGAGGCAAGAGGGGTACAGAAAAGAGGGAAGAGCGGTGCAGAAAGAGGCACAAGGGGTGCAGAAAGAAGCAAGAGAGGTGCAGAAAGAAGCAAGATAGGGGCAGAAAGAAGCAACAGACATGCAGAAAGGGGACAGAGGGGTGGAGAAAGAGGGAAGAGGGATGGAGAAAGAGTCAAGAGAAGTGCAGAAAGAAGCAACAGACATGCAGAAAGGGGACAGAGGTGTGGAGAAAGAGGCAAGAGGGATGCAGAAAGAAACAAGAGAGGTACAGAAAGAAGCATCAGAGGTGCAGAAAGAGGGAAGAGGGGTAGAGAAAGAGACAAAAGGGATGCAGAAAGAAGCAAGAGAGGTGCAGAAAGGGGCAAGGGAGGTGCAAAAAGAGGGAAGAGGGGTGCAGAAAGAGGCACGAGGTGTGCAAAAAGAAGCAAGAGAGGTGCAGAAAGAAACAAAAGAAGTACAGAAAGAAGGGACAGAGGTGCAGAAAGAGGCAGTAGGGGTGCAGAAAAGAGGGAAGAGGGGAGCAGAAAGAGGCACAAGCGGTGCAGAAAGAAGCAAGAGAGGTGCAGAAAGAAACAAAAGAAGTGCAGAAAGAAAGAACAGAGGTGCAGAAAGAGTCATGGGTAGGCTATCTGGTTTTAGGTTTAAACCTATAATAACTGATAAAACCCCACCAAAAGGAAAATAGCCATCACCGGTGTAAACATATAAACACTGAAAAAACACCTTCGCAACAACTAAGTGCCATTCAAAGAAAGGAAAAGATGAGTGAAAGAGTCATTTTTATTTCTTCCTGAAGGGGCCAATACAATCTAACTTTGTTATACAAGGCAGCAGCAAGAAAGACTGGGCTAACATTATTGTGCTCGAGTTTTGTTGTTTATGGATGTTACTAAAACATTGTCTCTTCTTCCTTCTGCTTTTTTCAGTTTTGTGGTCTTTGGTCTAAATATGCAGAGTTTAGAAGCATGTTTTAGGTCTAATTTAATTATTTTATAAACTGTAGAGAATCGGGAAATATCAAAATTATATTTGATGTTTTGGCTACATTTGATTTCACTGATAGGTAAAATGCCTGGTTTCATAAGAATCTTTCCTAATATGTACCATCACATTTACCCACAGACAGAGAATCGGTGAAATCCTTTGATGCATCAGCCCCTTTTTATAGCAAGTCAGTATTGATTGTAAGTGAATTGCCAAACACCCCAGGCTTTAAACATTCAATGCAAGATGTAGTGACAGGTATATGTGAAAAGAATGTTGTCACCAAGCATCTGAGATAGTGGTGAAAACATGACACCAGACGTTTGGTAAATATGGAACGCAGTGTCACTTGGAATGTTGCTGAAAAAGTTCCTACCAAGTTCAATAAAGATTGGAGTGATAATGTTTGTATTTGCAGTAATTCAGCTACGTACATGAAAAGGTTATATGATGGCCTGTCAAAATCGATACCTGAGCTGAAGTGCTTCCCTGTAAGAGATGCTTGTCCCTTGCTAGATGGTATGCTGAAAGCCTCTTTACAATCTTCAGAGTTAATGAAGAAGGCTATTGACTTTGTAGTCCATTCTGGTGCACTGTTTCATTATGCATGGGAACTAAAATGCAAATATTTCTTATTTTGTGGTTTGTGTGGCATCAAAGAAAGAGTCATTCAAACTGTGTCATTTAGCCAGTGGTTCTCAGTCCTAGAGGCTGTGAATACTATATTATCCATGTGGTGACCGTTTACAGAATATTTGCTTAGTGATGATGCCAAAGGCAAGAAATGTGATGATCTTTGGTCACATATTGATAGTAATGTGAAAAAAGTACACTCTACTGCATGCTTAGGTTTTTACAGGAAAACGTGACTGCTGTAATGGACATAAACAAAATATTAGAGTCTGAAAACACCCTTGTCTACCGAGTGTGCAGCGCAATTGGTGTAGATGTGAAACATCTCCTTGATAGTAGGCTGTGCGACACTTTTTGTGACTTTGGCACAGTAACATGCTCCATGTTAGAATTCTTGCCACTTGGTAAGCAAAGAAATGCTGAGGAGCAATTCAGGAAATGTTATTTTACAGTCTTTGGGAAATGGCTTGCAATGATGCATAGAAATATCCCTTCACCAACCATTGCATTTGAAGTTAATGAAACCTCACTGAGGTACTCTGCACGAGTTCTAGATCCCTTCTGAATTTTCTCCAGACTTTGAAAAGTACTGCTTCATTTTTGACCGCTTCAATAACTGAGGGCATATGCGCCCAGTTCAACGCATATGTTGCAGAACATGTCCTAGAGAATGACAATCTTCAGGTGGACCAGCATTGGCATGGAAAGCCATGTCATTGGCCAGAGTTAGCAAATTGTGTACTGGCTATTTTGGCGTTGCCCGTCTCAAGCGCCAATGTTGAGAGGGCCTTTTCACAGATAAACATGTACATAGGAAGGAAAGAGCGAGCGCACATGACCAAAGGCTCATTAAACAAGTATTGTATGGTGTACTACAATAAGTTTGATTTGTAAAAATGTATTTGGACCTCATATACCCTGTGCACATGCTATCTGTACACATGCAGCATCAGTGCAGAGAGCAAGCAATAATTAAAATTAAATTGAAATTCCATAAACACTGTAAAAATACTGTTCCTGTTGTCTTTAATGGCACGAAAATGTGTAACCACTGATAACCACTGTTTTTTAAGGTATTGAAAAAGCTGGAAAAAACCCCACCAGAATTTACCAAAAATAGAAACTGAAAACAGGAAAGCCTAGTCATGGGGTATAGAAAGAGGGAAGAGAGGTGCAGAAAGAGGCAAGAGAGGTGCAGAAAGAGGCAAGAGGGGTGCAGAAAGAGGCACAAGGGGTGCAGAAAGAAGCAAGAGAGGTGTAGAAAGAAGCAAGAGAAGTGCAGAAAGAAGCAACAGAGGTGCAGCAAGAGGGAAGACGGGTGGAGAAAGAGTCAAGAGAAGTGTAGAAAGAAGCAACAGAAATGCAGAAAGGGGGAAGAGTGGTGGGGAAAGAGGCAAGAGGGGTGCAGAAAGAAGCAAGAGAGGTGCAGAAAGAAACAAAAGAAGTACAGAAAGAAGGAACAGAGGCGCAGAAAGGGGAAAGCAGGGTGCAGAAAGAGGGAAGAGGGGTACCGAAAGAGGCACAAGGTGTGCAGAAAGAAGCAAGAGAGGTGCAGAAAGACACAAAAGAAGCACAGAAAGAAAAGCAGAGGTGCAGAAAGAGTCAGGGGGGTACAGAAAGAGCGAAGAGAGGTACAGAAAGAGGCAAGAGAGGTGCAAAAAGAGGGAAGAAGGGTCCAGAACGAGGCACGAGGGGTGAAGAAAGAAGCAAGAGATGTGCAAAAAGAAACAAAAGAAGTGCAAAACGAAGGAAAAGAGGTGCAGAAAGAGGCAACAGAGGTGCAGAAAGAGGGAAGAGGGTTGGAGAAAGAGGCAAGTAGGTGCATAAAGAAGCAAGAGAGCTGCAGAAAGAAACAAAAGAAATGCAGAAAGAAGGAACAGAGGTGCAGAAAGAGGTAAGAGAGGTGCAGAAGTAGGCAAAAGGGGTGCAGAAAGAAGCGAGAGGTACAGAAAAAAACAAAAGAAGTGCAGAAAGAAGGAACAGAGGTGGCTAAAGAGGCAAAAGGAGTGCAGAAAGAGGGAAGAGGAGTGTGAAAGAGGCACGAGGGGTACAGAAAGAAGCAAGAAAGGTACAGAAAGAAGCATCAGAGGTGCAGAAAGAGGGAAGAGGGGTAGAGAAAGAGACAAAAGGGATGCAGAAAGAGGCACAAAAGGTGCAGAAAGAAGCAAGAGAGGTGTAAAAAGAAGCAATAGAAGTGGAGAAAGAAGCAACAGAGGTGCAGAAAGAGGGAAGAGGGGTGGAGAAAGAGTCAAGAGAAGTGCAGAAAGAAGCAACAGACATGCAGAAAGGGTGAAGAGGGGTGGAGAAAGAGGCAAGAGGGGTGCAGAAAGAAGCAAGAGAGGTGCAGAAAAAACAAAAGAATTACAGAAAGAAGCAACAGAGGTACAGAAAGAGGAAGAGGGGTGCAGAAAGAAGCACAAGGGGTGCAGAAAGAAGCAAGAGAGGTGTAGAAAGAAGCAAGAGAAGTGCAGAAAGAAGCAACAGAGGTACAGAAAGAGGGAAGATGGGTGCAGAAAGAAACAAGAGAGGTGCAGAAAGAAACAAAAGAAGTGCAGAAAGAAAGAACAGAGGTGCAGAAAGAGTCAGGGGGTACAGAAAGAGCGAAGAGAGGTGCAGAAAGAGGCAGAGAGGTGCAAAAAGAGGGAAGAGGAGTCCAGAACGAGGCAAGAGGGGTGAAGAAAGAAGCAAAAGAAGTGCAAAAAGAAGGAAATGAGGTGCAGAAAGAGGCAACAGAGGTGCAGAAAGAGGGAAGAGGGTTGGAGAAAGAGGCAAGGGGGTGCAGAAATAGGCATGAGAGCTGCAGAATGAAACAAAAGAAGTGCAGAAAGAAGGAACAGAGGTGCAGAAAGAGGTAAGAGAGGCGCAGAAAGAGGAAAAAGGGGTGCAGAAAGAAGTGAGAGGTGCAGAAAGAAACAAAATAAGTACAGAAAGAAGGAACAGAGGTGCATAAATAGGCAAGAGGAGTGCAGATAGAGGGAAGAGGGGTGTGAAAGAGGAACGAGGGGTGCATAAAGAAGCAAGAGAGGTGCAGAAAGAAGCATCAGACGATGCAGAAAGAGGGCAGAGGGATAGAGAAAGAGACAAAGGGATGCAGAAAGAAGCAAGAGAGGTACAGAAAGGGGCAATGGAGGTGAAAAAAGAGGGAAGAGGGGGTGCAGAAAGAGGCACGAGGTGGCAAAAAGAAGCAAGAGAGGTGCAGAAAGAAACAAAAGGAGTACAGAAAGAAGGGACAGGGGTGCAAAAAGAGGCAGGAAGGGTGTAGAAAGAGGGAAGAGGGGCACAGAAAGAGGCACAAGGGGTGCAGAAAGAAGCAAGAGAGGTGCAGAAAGAAACAAAAGAAGTGCAGAAAGAAATAACAGAGGTGCAGAAAGAGTTAGGGGTACAGAAAGAGGGAAGAGAGGTGCAGAAAGAGGCAAGAGGGGTACAGAAAGAGGGAAGAGCGGTGCAGAAAGAGGCACAAGGGGTGCAGAAAGAAGCAAGAGAGGTGCAGAAAGAAGCAAGATAGGGGACAGAAAGAAGCAACAGACATGCAGAAAGGGGACAGAGGGGTGGAGAAAGAGGGAAGAGGGATGGAGAAAGAGTCAAGAGAAGTGCAGAAAGAAGCAACAGACATGCAGAAAGGGGACAGAGGTGTGGAGAAAGAGGCAAGAGGGATGCAGAAAGAAACAAGAGAGGTACAGAAAGAAGCATCAGAGGTGCAGAAAGAGGGAAGAGGGGTAGAGAAAGAGACAAAAGGGATGCAGAAAGAAGCAAAGAGAGGTGCAGAAAGGGGCAAGGGAGGTGCAAAAGAGGGAAGAGGGGTGCAGAAAGAGGCACGAGGTGTGCAAAAAGAAGCAAGAGAGGTGCAGAAAGAAACAAAAGAAGTACAGAAAGAAGGGACAAGAGGTGCAGAAAGAGGCAGTAGGGGTGCAGAAAGAGGGAAGAGGGGAGCAGAAAGAGGCACAAGCGGTGCAGAAAGAAGCAAGAGAGGTGCAGAAAGAAACAAAAGAAGTGCAGAAAGAAAGAACAGAGGTGCAGAAAGAGTCATGGGTAGGCTATCTGGTTTTAGGTTTAAACCTATAATAACTGATAAAACCCCACCAAAAGGAAAATAGCCATCACCGGTGTAAACATATAAACACTGAAAAAACACCTTCGCAACAACTAAGTGCCATTCAAAGAAAGGAAAAGATGAGTGAAAGAGTCATTTTTATTTCTTCCTGAAAGGGAGCCAATACAATCTAACTTTGTTATACAAGGCAGCAGCAAGAAAGACTGGGCTAACATTATTGTGCTCGAGTTTTGTTGTTTATGGATGTTACTAAAACATTGTCTCTTCTTCCTTCTGCTTTTTTCAGTTTTGTGGTCTTTGGTCTAAATATGCAGAGTTTAGAAGCATGTTTTAGGTCTAATTTAATTATTTTATAAACTGTAGAGAATCGGGAAATATCAAAATTATATTTGATGTTTTGGCTACATTTGATTTCACTGATAGGTAAAATGCCTGGTTTCATAAGAATCTTTCCTAATATGTACCATCACATTTACCCACAGACAGAGAATCGGTGAAATCCTTTGATGCATCAGCCCCCTTTTATAGCAAGTCAGTATTGATTGTAAGTGAATTGCCAAACACCCCAGGCTTTAAACATTCAATGCAAGATGTAGTGACAGGTATATGTGAAAAGAATGTTGTCACCAAGCATCTGAGATAGTGGTGAAAACATGACACCAGACGTTTGGTAAATATGGAACGCAGTGTCACTTGGAATGTTGCTGAAAAAAGTTCCTACCAAGTTCAATAAAGATTGGAGTGATAATGTTTGTATTTGCAGTAATTCAGCTACGTACATGAAAAGGTTATATGATGGCCTGTCAAAATCGATACCTGAGCTAGAAGTGCTTCCCTGTAAGAGATGCTTGTCCCTTGCTAGATGGTATGCTGAAAGCCTCTTTACAATCTTCAGAGTTAATGAAGAAGGCTATTGACTTTGTAGTCCATTCTGGTGCACTGTTTCATTATGCATGGGAACTAAAATGCAAATATTTCTTATTTTGTGGTTTGTGTGGCATCAAAGAAAGAGTCATTCAAACTGTGTCATTTAGCCAGTGGTTCTCAGTCCTAGAGGCTGTGAATACTATATTATCCATGTGGTGACCGTTTACAGAATATTTGCTTAGTGATGATGCCAAAGGCAAGAAATGTGATGATCTTTGGTCACATATTGATAGTAATGTGAAAAAGTACACTCTACTGCATGCTTAGGTTTTTACAGGAAAACGTGACTGCTGTAATGGACATAAACAAAATATTAGAGTCTGAAAACACCCTTGTCTACCGAGTGTGCAGCGCAATTGGTGTAGATGTGAAACATCTCCTTGATAGTAGGCTGTGCGACACTTTTTGTGACTTTGGCACAGTAACATGCTCCATGTCAGAATTCTTGCCACTTGGTAAGCAAAGAAATGCTGAGGAGCAATTCAGGAAATGTTATTTTACAGTCTTTGGGAAATGGCTTGCAATGATGCATAGAAATATCCCTTCACCAACCATTGCATTTGAAGTTAATGAAACCTCACTGAGGTACTCTGCACGAGTTCTAGATCCCTTCTGAATTTTCTCCAGACTTTGAAAAGTACTGCTTCATTTTTGACCGCTTCAATAACTGAGGGCATATGCGCCCAGTTCAACGCATATGTTGCAGAACATGTCCTAGAGAATGACAATCTTCAGGTGGACCAGCATTGGCATGGAAAGCCATGTCATTGGCCAGAGTTAGCAAATTGTGTACTGGCTATTTTGGCGTTGCCCGTCTCAAGCGCCAATGTTGAGAGGGCCTTTTCACAGATAAACATGTACATAGGAAGGAAAGAGCGAGCGCACATGACCAAAGGCTCATTAAACAAAGTATTGTATGGTGTACTACAATAAGTTTGATTTGTAAAAATGTATTTGGACCTCATATACCCTGTGCACATGCTATCTGTACACATGCAGCATCAGTGCAGAGAGCAAGCAATAATTAAAATTAAATTGAAATTCCATAAACACTGTAAAAATACTGTTCCTGTTGTCTTTAATGGCACGAAAATGTGTAACCACTGATAACCACTGTTTTTAAGGTATTGAAAAAGCTGGAAAAAACCCCACCAGAATTTACCAAAAATAGAAACTGAAAACAGGAAAGCCTAGTCATGGGGTATAGAAAGAGGGAAGAGAGGTGCAGAAAGAGGACAAGAGAGGTGCAGAAAAGAGGCAAGAGGGTGCAGAAAGAGGCACAAGAGGTGCAGAAAGAAGCAAGGAGGTGTAGAAAGAAGCAAAGAGAAGTGCAGAAAGAAGCAACAGAGGTGCAGCAAGAGGGAAGACGGGTGGAGAAAGAGTCAAGAGAAGTGTAGAAAGAAGCAACAGAAATGCAGAAAGGGGAAGAGTGGTGGGGGAAAGAGGCAAGAGGGTGCAGAAAGAAGCAAGAGAGGTGCAGAAAGAAACAAAAGAAGTACAGAAAGAAGGAACAGAGGCGCAGAAAGGGAAAGCAGGGTGCAGAAAGAGGGAAGAGAGGTACCGAAAGAGGCACAAGGTGTGCAGAAAGAAGCAAGAGAGGTGCAGAAAGACACAAAAAAGCACAGAAAGAAAAGCAGAGAGTGCAGAAAGAGTCAGGGGGGTACAGAAAGAGCGAGAGAAGAGGTACAGAAAGAGGCAAGAGAGGTGCAAAAAAGAGAGGAAGAAGGGTCCAGAACGAGGCACGAGGGTGAAGAGAAAGAAGCAAAGAGATGTGCAAAAAGAAACAAAGGGGTGCAAAACGAAGGAAAAGAGGTGCAGAAAGAGGCAACAGAGGTGCAGAAAGAGAGGAAGAGGGTTGGAGAAAAGAGCCAAGTAGGTGCATAAAAGCAAGAGAGCTGCAGAAAGAAACAAAAGAAATGCAGAAAAGAAGGAACAGAGGTGCAGAAAGAGGTAAGAGAGGTGCAGAAGTAGGCAAAAGGGGTGCAGAAAGAAGCGAGAGGTACAGAAAAAAACAAAAGAAGTGCAGAAAAGAAGGAACAGAGGTGGCTAAAGAGGCAAAGGAGTGCAGAAAGAGGGAAGAGGAGTGTGAAAGAGGCACGAGGGGTACAGAAAGAAGCAAGAAAGGTACAGAAAGAAGCATCAGAGGTGCAGAAAGAGGGAAGAGGGGTAGAGAAAGAGACAAAAGGGATGCAGAAAGAAGCAAGAGAGGTGCAGAAAGGGGCAAGAGAGGTGCAAAAAGAGGAAAGAGGGGTGCAGAAAGAGGCACGAGAGTGGGCAAAAAGAAGCAAGAGAGGTGCAGAAAAAAACAAAAGAAGTACAGAAAGAAGGGACAGAGGTGCAGAAAGAGGCAGGAGGGGTGCAGAAAGAGGGAAGGGGTGCAGAAAGAGGCACAAGGGGTGCAGAAAGAAGCAAGAGAGGTGCAGAAAGAAGCAAAAGAAGTGCAGAGAAAGAAAAAACAGAGGTGCAGAAGGAGTCAGGGGGTACAGAAAGTGGGAAGAGAGGTGCAGAAAGAGGCAAGAGGGGTGCAGAAAGAGGGAAAAGTGGTGCAGAAAGAGGCACAAGGGGTGCAGAAAGAAGCAAGAGTGGTGCAGAAAGGAGCAAGAGAGGTGCAGAAAGAAGCAACAGAGGTGCAGAAAGAGGGAAGAGGGGTGGAGAAAGAGTCAAGAGAAGTGTAGAAAGAAGCAACAGACATGCAAAAAGGGGAGAAGAGGGGTGGAGAAAGAGGCAAGAGGGGTGCAGAAAGAAGCAAGAGAGGTGCAGAAAGAAACAAAAGATGTACAAAAAGAAGGAACAGAGATGCAGAAAGAGGTAAGCAGGGTGCATAAAGAGGGAAGAGGGGTGCAGAAAGAGGCACAAGGGGTACAGAAAGAAGCAACAGAGGTGCAGAAAGAGGGAAGAGGGGTGGTGAAAGAGTCAAGAGAAGTGCAGAAAAAAGCAACAGACATAGTGAATGAGGGAAGAGGGTGCAGAAAGAGGTAAGAGAGGTACAGAAAGAAGCAAGAGAAGTTCAGAAAGAAGCAACAGAGGAACAGAAAGACGGATGGGGGTATAAAAGAGAGAGAAGGGGTACAGAAAGAGGCAAAGAGGGTGCAGAAAGAGGCAAAGGGGTGCAGAAAGAAGCAAGAGAGGTGCAGAAAGAAACAAAAGAAGTGCGGAAAGAAGGAACAGAGGTGCAGAAAGAGGCAAGAAGGGTGCAGAAAGAGGAAAGAAGGGTGTGAAAGAGGCAAGAAGGGTGCAGAAAGAAGCAAGAGAGGTGTAGAAAGAAGCAAGAGAAGTGCAGACAGAAGCAACAGAGGTGCAGAAAGAGGGAAGACGGGTAGATAAAGAGTCAAGAGAAGTGCAGAAAGAAGCAACAGAAATGCAGAAAGGGGGAAGACGGGTAGAGAAAGAGGCAAGAGGGGTGCAGAAAGAAGCAAGAGAGGTACAGAAAGAAACAAAAGAAGTACCGAAAGAAGGAACAGAGGTGCAGCAAGAGGAAAGCAGGGTGCAGAAAGAGGGAAGAGGGGTACCGAAAGACGCACAAGGTATGCAGAAAGAAGCAAGAGAGGTGCAGAAAGACACAAAATAAGTGCAGAAAGAAAAGCAGAGGTGCAGAAAGAGTCAGGGGGGTAGAGAAAGAGCGAAGAGAGGTGCAGAAAGAGACAAGAGAGGTGCAAAAAGAGGGAAGCAGGGTCCAGAACGAGGCATGAGGGGTGAATAAAGAAGCAATAGATGTGCAAAAAGAAACAAAAGAAGTGCAAAACGAAGGAAAAGAGGTGCAGAAAGAGGCAACAGAGGTGCAGAAAGAGGGAAGAGGGTTGAGAAAGAGTCAAGGGGTGCAGAAAGAAGCAAGAGAGCTGCAGAAAGAAACAAAAGAAATGCAGAAAGAAGGAACAGAGGTACAGAAACAGGTAAGAGCAGTGCAGAAGTAGGCAAAAGGGGTGCAGAAAGAAGCGAGAGGTGCAGAAAGAAACAAAAGAAGTGCAGAAAGAAGAAACAGAGGTGCAGAAGGAGTCAGGGGGTACAGAAAGTGGGAAGAGAGGTGCAGAAAGAGGCAAGAGGGGTGCAGAAAGAGGGAAAAGTGGTTCAGAAAGAAGCACAAGAGGTGCAGAAAGAAGCAAGAGTGGTGCAGAAAGGAGCAAGAGAGGTGCAGAAAGAAGCAACAGAGGTGCAGAAAGAGGGAAGGGGGGTGGAGAAAGAGTCAAGTGAAGTGCAGAAAAAAGCAACAGACATGGAGAATGAGGGAAGAGGGTGCAGACAGAGGCAAGAGAGGTACAGAAAGAAGCAAGAGAAGTGAGGAAAGAAGCAACAGAGGAACAAAAAGACGGATGAGGGGTATAAAAAGAGAGAAGAGGGGTACAGAAAGAGGCAAGAGGGGTGCAGAAAGAGGCAAAAGGGGTGCAGAAAGAAGCAAGAGAGGTGCAGAAAGAAACAAAAGAAGTGCGGAAAGAAGGAACAGAGGTGCAGAAAGAGGCATGAAGGGTGCAGAAAGAGGAAAGAAGGGTGTGAAAGAGGCACAAAGGGTGCAGAAAGAAGCAACAGAGGTACAGAAAGAAGCAACAGAGTGCAGAAAGAGGGACCAGGGGTGGAGAAAGAGACAAGAGAAGTACAGAAAGAAGCAACAGAGGTGCAGAGAGAGGCAAGAGGGGTGCAGAAAGATGGAAGAGGGGTGCAGAAAGAAGCAAGAGAGGTACAGAAAGAAGCAAGAGAGGTGTAGAAAGAAGCAAGAGAAGTGCAGAAAGAAGCAACAGAGGTGCAGAAAGAGGGAAGAAGGGTAGAGAAAGAGTCAAGAGAAGTGCAGAAAGAAGCAACAGAAATGCAGAAAGGGGGAAGAGGGGTAGAGAAAGAGGCAAGAGGGGTGAAGAAAGAAGCAAGAGAGGTACAGAAAGAAACAAAAGAAGTACCGAAAGAAGGAACAGAGGTGCAGAAAGAGGAAAGCAGGGTGCAGAAAGAGGGATGAGGGGTACCGAAAGAGGCACAAGGTGTGCAGAAAGAAGCAAGAGAGGTGGAGAAAGACACAAAATAAGTGCAGAAAGAAAGACAGAGGTGCAGAAAGAGTCAGGGGGGTAGAGAAAGAGCGAAGAGAGGTGCAGAAAGAGGCAAGAGAGGTGCAAAAAGAGGTAAGCAGGGTCCAGAACGAGGCACGAGGGTTGAAGAAAGAAGCAATAGATGTGCAAAAAGAAACAAAAAAAGTGCAAAACGAAGGAAAAGAGGTGCAGAAAGAGGCAACAGAGGTGCAGAAAGAAGAGAGAAGAGGGTTGAGAAAGAGTCAAGGGGGTGCAGAAAGAAGCAAGAGAGCTGCAGAAAGAAACAAAAGAAATGCAGAAAGAAGGAACAGAGGTTCAGAAAGAGGTAAGAGCGGTGCAGAAGTAGGCAAAAGGGGTGCAGAAAGAAGCGAGAGGTGCAGAAAGAAACAAAAGAAGTGCAGAAAGAAGGAACAGAGGTGCCTACAGAGGCAAGGGGAGTGCAGAAAGAGGGAAGAGGAGTGTGAAAGAGGCACGAGGGGTGCAGAAATAAGCAAAAAAGGTACAGAAAGAAGCATCAGAGGTGCAGAAAGAGGGAAGAGGGGTAGAGAAAGAGACAAAAGGGATGCCAAAAGAGGGAAGAGGGGCGCAGAAAGAGGCACGAGGGGTGAAGAAAGAAGCAAGAGAGGTGCAGAAAGAAACAAAAGAAGTACAGAAAGAAGGGACAGAGGTGCAGAAAGAGGCAGGAGGGGAGTAGAAAGAGGGAAGAGGGTTGCAGAAAGAGGCACAAGAGGTGCAGAAAGAAGCAAGAGAGGTGCAGAAAGAAACAGAGAAGTGCAGAAAGAAAGCAACAGAGGAGTGCAGAAAGAGTCGAGGGGTACAGAAAGTGGGAAGAGGGGTGCAGAAAGAGGCAAGAGGGTGCAGAAAAGAGTGAAAAGCGGTGCAGAAAGAGGTACAAGGGGTGCAGAAAGAAACAAGAGTGGTGCAGAAAGAAGCAAGAGAGGTGCAGAAAGAAGCAACAGAGGTGCAGAAAGAGGGAAGAGGGCTGGAGAAAGAGTCAAGAGAAGTGCAGAAAGAAGCAGCAGGCATGCAAAAAGGGGAAAGAGGGGTGGAGAAAGAGGCAAGAGGGGTGCAGAAAGAAGCAAGAAAGGTGCAGAAAGAAACAAAAAGAAGGAACAGAGATGCAGAAAGAGGTAAGCGGAGGTGCAAAGAGGGAAAGAGAGTGCAGAGAAGAGGCACAAAGGGTACAGAAAAGAGCATCAGAGGTGCAGAAAAGAGGGAGAGAGGGGTGGAGAAAGAGTCAAGAGAAGTGCAGAAAAAGCAGACAGACATGGAGAATGAGGGAAGAGGGTGCAGAAAGAGGCAAGAGGGTTGCAGAAAGAAGCAAGCGAGGTACAGAAAGAAGCAAGAGAAGTGCAGAAAGAAGCAACAGAGGAACAGAAATATGGATGAGGGTATAAAAAGAGAGAAGAGGAGGTACAGAAAGAGGCAAGAGGGTGCAGAAAGAAGGCAAAGGGGTGCAGAAAGAAGCAAAGAGAGGTGCAGAAAGAAACAAGAGAAGTGCGGAAAGAAGGAACAGAGGTGCAGAAAGAGAGAGAGCAAGAGGGAGTGCAGGAAAGAAGAAAGAAGAGGTGTGAAAGAGGCACGAGGGGTGCAGAAAGAAGCAAGAGAGGTACAGAAAGAAGCAACAGAGGTGCAGAAAGAGGGACCAGAGGGGTGGAGAAAGAGACAAGAGAAGTACAGAAAGAAGCAACAGAGGTGCAGAGAGAGAGGCAAGAGGGGTGCAGAAAGATGGAAGAGGGGTGCAGAAAGAAGCATGAGGGGTGCAGAAAGAAGCAAGAGAGGTGCAGAAAGAAGCAAGAGAAGTGCAGAAAGAAGCAACAGAGGTGCAGAAAGAGGGAAGAGGGGTGGAGAAAGAGGCAAGAGAAGTGCAGAAAGAAGCAACAGACATGCAGAAAGGGGGATGAGGGGGGAAGAAAGAGGCAAGAGGGGTGCAGGGAGAAGCAAGAGAGGTGAAGATAGAAACAAAAGAAGTATAGAAAGAAGGAACAGAGGTGCAGAGAGAGGCAAGATTGGTGCAGAAAGAGGGAAGAAAGCACAGAGAGAGGCACGAGGGGTACAGAAAGAAGCCAGAGAGGTGCAGAAAGAAACAAGAGAAGTGCAGAAATACGCAACAAAGCTGCAGAAAGAGGCAAGCAGGTTCAGACAGAGGGACAAGGTGTGCAGAAAGATGTACAAGGGGTGCAGAAAGAAACAAAAGAAGTGCAGAAAGAAGAAACAGAGGTGCAGAAAGAGTCAGGGGTACAGAAAGAGGGAAGAGGGGTGCAGAAAAAGGCACAAGTGGTGCAGAAAGAAGCAAGAGAAGTGCAGAAAGAAGCAAGAGAAGTGCAGAAAGAAGCAACAGAGGTGCAGAAAGAGGAAAGAGGGGTGTGAAGAAAGAGTCAAGAAGTACAGAATAAGAAGCAGACATGCAGAAGAGGGGAAGAGGAGAGTGGAGAAAGAAGCAAAGAGGGTGCTGAAAGAAGCAAGAGAGGTGCAGAAAGAAACAAAAGAAGTACAGAAAGAAGGAACAGAGATGCAGAAAGAGGTAAGCAGGGTGCAGAAAGAGGGAAGAGGGGTGCAGAAAGAGACACAAGGAGTACAGAAAGAAGCAACAGAGGTGCAGAAAGTGGGAAGAGAGGTGGAGAAAGAGGTCAAGAGAAGTGCAGAAAAAAGCAACAGACATGGAGAATGAAGAGAGAGAAGAGGGGTGAGAGAAAGAGGCAAAGGGGTGCAGAAAGAAGCAAGAGAGGTGCAGAAAGAAACAAAGTAGGGCAGACAGAAAGAAGGAACAGAGGTGCAGAAAGAGGCAAGAGAGGTTGCAGAAAGAAGGAAGAAGCAGAGTTGCAGAAAGAGAGCACAGAGAGGTGCAGAAAGAGAGCATGAGAGGTGCAGAAAGAAGCAAGAGAGGTACAGAAAGAAGCAAGAGAAGTGCAGAAAGAAGCAACAGAGGAACATAAAGATGGATGAGGGTGCATGAAAGAAGCAGAGAGGAGTACAGAAAGAGGCAAGAGAGTGCAGAAAGAGAGCAAAGGGTGCAGAAAGAAGCAAGAGAGGTGCAGAAAGAAACAAAAGAAGTGCAGAAAGAAGGAACAGAGGTGCAGAAAGCGGCAAGAAGGGTGCAGAAAGAGGAAAGAAGGGTATGAAAGAGGTACGAGGGGTGCATAAAGAAGCAAGGGAGGTACAGAAAGATGGAAGAGGGTGCAGAAAAGAAGCACGAGGGGTGCAGAAAGAAGCAAGAGAGGTTGAAGAAAGAAGCAAGAGAGGTGCAGAAAGAAGCAACAGAGAGTGCAGAAAGAGGAAGAGAGGGTGGAGAAAGAGGCAAGAGGAGTGCAGAAAGAAGCAACAGACATGCAGAAAAGGCAAGAGGGGTGAAGAAAAGAGGCAAGAGAGGTGCAGGGAGAAGCAGAGAGGTGCAGATAGAAACAAAAGAAGTATAGAAAGAAGGAACAGAGGTGCAGAGAGAGGCAAGAGGGGTGCAGAAAGAGGGAAGAAAGCACAGAGAGAGGCACGAGCGGTACAGAAAGAAGCCAGAGAGGTGCAGAAAGAAACAAGAGAAGTGCAGAAATAAGCAACAAAGCTGCAGAAAGGAGCGCAAGCAGGGTTCAGACAAGAGGGACAAGGTGTGCAGAAAGAGGTACAGAGAGGTGCAGAAAGAAACAAAAGAAGTGCAGAAAGAAGGAACAGAGGTGCAGAAAGAGTCAGGAGGTACAGAAAGAGAGGAAGAGGGTGCAGAGAAAGAGGCACAAGTGGTGCAGAAAGAAGCAAGAGAAGTGCAGAAAGAAGCAAGAGAAGTGCAGAAAGAAGCAACAGAGGCGCAGAAAGAGGGAAAAGGGGTGTAGAAAGAGTCAAGAGAAGTACAGAATAAGCAGCAGACATGCAGAAAGGGGGAAGAGGGGTGGAGAAAGAGGCAAGAGGGGTGCTGAAAGAAGCAAGAGAGGTGCAGAAAGAAACAAAAGAAGTACAGAAAGAAGGAACAGAGATGCAGAAAGAGGTAAGCAGGGTGCAGAAAGAGGGAAGAGGGGTGCAGAAAGAGTCAAGAGAAGTGCAGAAAAAAGCAACAGACATGGAGAATGAGGGAAGAGGGGTGGAGAAAGAGGCAAGGGAGGTGCAGAAAGAAGCAAGAGAGGTGCAGAAAGAAACAAAGTAGGGCAGAAAGAAGGAACAGAGGTGCAAAAAGAGGCAAGAGGGGTGCAGAAAGAGGGAAGAGCGGTGCAGAAAGAGGCACAAGGGGTGCAGAAAGAGGCAAGCAGGTTCAGACAGAGGGACAAGGTGTGCAGAAAGAGGTACAAGAGGGTGCAGAAAGAAACAAGAGAGGTGCAGAAAAGAAGGAACAGAGGTGCAGAAAGAGTCAGAGGAGTGCAGAGAAAGAGGAAGAGGGTGCAGAGAAAAGGCACAGAGTGGTGCAGAAAGAAGCACAGAGAAGTGCAGAAAGAAGCAAGAGAGGTGCAGAAAGAAGCAACAGAGGTGCAGAAAAGAGGAAAAGAGGGTGTAGAAAGAGTCAAGAGAAGTACACAATAAGCAGCAGACATGCAGAAAGGGGGAAGAGGGGTGGAGAAAGAGGCAAGAGGGGTGCTGAAAGAAGCAAGAGAGGTGCAGAAAGAAACAAAAGAAGTACAGAAAGAAGGAACAGAGATGCAGAAAGAGGTAAGCAGTGTGCAGAAAGAGGGAAAAGGGGTGCAGAAAGAGTCAAGAGAAGTGCAGAAAGAGGGAAGAGCGGTGCAGAAAGAGGCACAAGGGGTGCAGAAAGAGGCATGAAGGGTGCAGAAAGAAGCAAGAGAGGTACAGAAAGAAGCAAGAGAAGTGCAGAAAGAAGCAACAGAGGAACAGAAAGATGGATGAGGGGTATAAAAAGAGAGAAGAGGGGTACAGAAAGAGGCAAGAGGGGTACAGAAAGAGGGAAAAGGGATGCAGAAAGAAGCAAGAGAGGTGCAGAAAGAAACAAAAGAAGTGCAGAAAGAAGGAACAGAGGTGCAGAAAGAGTCAGGGGCATACAAAAAGAGGTAAGAGAGGTGCAGAAAGAGGCAAGAGACGTGAAAAAGAGGGAAGAGGGGTACACAAAGAAGCAAGAGAGCTGCAGAAAGAAATAAAGTAAGTGCAGAAAGAAGGAACAGATTTGCAGAAAGAATCAAGAGGAGTGCAGAAAGAGGGACGAAGAGTGTGAAAGAGGCACGGGGGTACAGAAAGAAGTAAGAGAGGTACAGAAAGAAGCAACAGAGATACAGAAAGCGGGAAGAGTGCTGGAGAAAGAGACAAGAGGGGTGCAGAAAGAAGCATGAGGGGTGCAGAAAGAAACAAAAGAAGTGCAGAAAGAAGGAACAGAGGTGCAGAGAGAGGCAAGAGGGGTGCAGAAAGAGGGAAGAGGGTGCACAAAGAGGCATGAGGGGTGCAGAAAGCAGGAAGCGAGGTGCAGAAAGAAGCAAGAGAAGTGCAGAGAGAAGCAACAGAGGTGCAGAAATAGGGAAGAGGGGTAGAGAAAGAGGCAAGTGGAAAGCAGAAAGAGCAAGAGAGGTGCAGAAAGAAACAAAAGAAGTGCAGATAGAAGGAACAGAGGTGCAGAAAGAAGCAAGAGGGGGCAGAAAGAGGGAAGAGCGGTGCAGAAATAGGCACAAGGGGCGCATAAAGAAGCAAGAGAGGTGCACAAAGAAGCAAGAGAAGTGCAGAAAGAAGCCACAGAGGTGCAGAAAGAGGGAAGAGGGGCGGAGAAAGAAGCAATTGAAGTGCAGAAAGAAGCAACAGACATGCAGAAAGGGGGAAGAGGGGTGGAGAAAATGGCAAGAGGGGTGCAGAAAGAAGCAAGAGAGGTGCAGAAAGAAGCAGGAGGGGTGGAGAAAGAGGGAAGGAAGGTGCAGAAAGTGGCACGAGGGGTGCATAAAGAAGCCAGAGAGGTGCAGAAAGAAGCAAGAGAAATGCAGAAAGAAGCAACAGAGCTGCAGAAAGAGGCAAGTGGGTACAGAAAGAGGGAAGAGGGGTGCATAAAGAGGCACGAGGGTGAAGAGAGAAGCAAAGAGAGGTACAGAAAGAAACAAAGAAGTGCAATAAGAAGGAACAGAGGTGCAGAAAGAGTCAGTGGGGTACAGAAAGAGGGAAGAGAGGTGCAGAAAGAGGCAAGAGAGGTGCAAAAAGAGGAATGAGGGGTGCAGAGAGAGGCATGAGGTGTGCATTTAGAAACAAAAGAAGTGCAGAAAGAAGGAATGGAGGTGCAGAAAGAGGCAACAGAGGAGCAGAAAGAGGGAAGAAGGGTGGAGAAAGAGGCAAGGGGGTGCAGAAAGAAGCAAGAGAGCTGTAGAAAGAAACCAAGAAGTGCAGAAAGAAGGAACAGAGGTGCAGAAACAGGCAAGAGGAGTGCAGAAACAGGGAAGATGAGTGTGAAAGAGGCAAGAGGGGTGCAGAAAGAAGCAAGAGAGGTACAGAAAGAAGAAACAGAGGTACAGAAAGAGGGAAGAGGGGTGGATAAAGAGACAAGAGGGGTGCAGAAAGAAGCATGAGGGGTGCAGAAAGAAACAAAAGGGGTGCAGAAAGAAGCAAGAGAGGTACAGAAAGAAGAAACAGAGGTACAGAAAGAGGGAAGAGGGGTGGATAAAGAGACAAGAGGGGTGCAGAAAGAAGCATGAGGGGTGCAGAAAGAAACAAAAGAAGTGCAGAAAGAAGGAAAAGAGGTGCAGAGAGAGGCAAGAGGGGTGCAGAAAGAGGGAAGAGGGGTGCAGAAAGAAGGAAGAGAGGTGCAGAAAGAAGCAAGAGAAGTGCAGAAAGAAGCAACAGAGGTGCAGAAAGAGGGAAGAGGGGTGTAGAAAGAGGCAAGAGAAGTATAGAAAGAAGCAATAGAGATGCAGAAAGGGGGAAGAGAGGTGGAGAAAGAGGCAAGAGGGAAGCAGTAAGAAGCAAGAGAGGTGCAGAAAGAAACAAAAGAAGTGCAGAAACAAAGAACAGAGGTGCAGGAACAATCAAGAGGGGTGCAGAAAGAGGGAAGAGCGGTACAGGAAGAGGCACAAGGGGTGCAGAAAGAAGCAAGAGAGGTGCAAAAAGAAGCAAGAGAAGTACAGAAAGAAGCAACAGAGGTGCAGAAAGAAGCGAAGTAGAGGTGGAGAAAGAGGCAAGAGAGGTGCAGAAAGAAGCAGGAGGGGTGCAGAAAGATGGAAGAGAGGTACAGAAAGAGGCACGAGGTGTGCAGAAAGAAGCCAGAGAGATGCAGAAAGAAGCAAGAGAGCTGCAGAAAGTGGAAAGCGGGTGCAAAAAGAGGGAAGAGGGGTGCAGAAAGAGGCACAAGGGGTACAGAGAGAAGCAAGAGAGGTACAGAAAGAAACAAAAGAAGTGCAGAAAGAAGGAACATAGGTGCAAAAAGAGTCAGGGGGGTACAGAAAGAGGGAAGAGAGGTACAGAAAGAGGCTAGAGAGATGCAAAAAGAGGGAAGAGGGGTGCAGAAAGAGGCATGAGGGGTCCAGAAAGAAACAAAATAAGTGCACACAGAAGGAACAGAGGTGCAGAAAGAGGCAACAGAGGTGCAGAAAGAGGGAAGAGGGGTGGAGAAAGAGGCAAGGGGGTGCAGAAAGAAGCAAGAGAGCTGCAGAAAGAAACAAAAGAAGTGCAGAAAGAAGGAACAGAGGTGCAGAAAGAGTCAGAGGGGTACAGAAAGAGGGAAGAAAGGTACAGAAAGAGGCAAGAGGGGTGCAAAGAGAGGGAAGAGCAGTGCAGAAAGAGGCATGAGGGGTGCATAAAGAAACAAAAGAAGTACAGAAAGAAGGAACAGAGGTGCAGAAAGAAGGAACAGATGTGCAGAAAGAGGTAAGAGGAGTGCAAAAAGAGGGAAGAGGGGTGTGTAAGAGACACTAGAGGGTGCAGAAAGAAGCATAGAGAGGTGCAGAAAGAAACAAAGAAGTACAGAAAGAAAGAACAGAGGTGCAGAGAGAGGCAAGAGGGTTGCAGAAAGAGGGAAGAGGGGTGCACAAAGAGGCACGAGGGGTGCAGAAAGAAGCATGAGGGGTGCAGAAAGAAACAAAAGAAGTACAGAAAGAAGGAAGAGAGGTGCAGAAAGAGACAGGAGGTGTGCAGAAAGAAGCCAGAGAGATGCAGAAAGAAGCAAGAGAAATGCAGAAAGAAGCAACAGAGCTGCAGAAAGAGGCAAGCGGGTGCAAAAAGAGGGAAGAGGGGTGCAGAAAGAGGCAAGAGGGTGCAGAAAGAAGCAAGAGAGCTGTAGAAAGAAACAAAGAAGTGCAGAAAGAAGGAACAGAGGTGCAGAAAGAGGCAAGAGGAGTGCAGAAGCAGAGAACATGAGTGTGAAAGAGGAAGAGGGTGCAGAAAGAAGCAAGAGAGGTGCAGAAAGAAGAAACAGAGGTGCAGAAAGAGGCAAGAGGGGTGGAGAAAGAGACAAAGAGGAGTGCAGAAAGAAGCATGAGGGTGCAGAAAGAAGACAAAGAAGTGCAGAAAGAAGGCAAAAGAGGTGCAGAGAGAGAGGCAAGAGGGGTGCAGAAAGAGAGGAAGAGGGGTGCAGAAAGAAGGAAGAGAGGTGCAGAAAGAAACAAGAGAAGTGCAGAAAGAAGCAACAGAGGTGCAGAAAGAGGCAAGAGGGGTGTAGAAAGAGGCAAGAGGGAAGCAGAAAGAAGCAAGAGAGGTGCAGAAAGAAACAAAAGAAGTGCAGAAAGAAAGAACAGAGGTGCAGGAACAATCAAGAGGGGTGCAGAAAGAGGGAAGAGCGGTACAGGAAGAGGCACAAGGGGTGCAGAAAGAAGCAAGAGAGGTACAAAAAGAAGCAAGAGAAGTACAGAAATAAGCAACAGAGGTGCGGATAGAGCAAATAGGGGTGGAGAAAGAGGCAAGAGAGGTGCAGAAAGAAGCAGGAGGGGTGCAGAAAGATGGAAGAGAGGTACAGAAAGAGGCACGAGGTGTGCAGAAAGAAGCCAGAGAGATGCAGAAAGAAGCAATAGAAATGCAGAAAAAAGCAACAGAGCTGCAGAAAGAGGCAAGCGGGTGCAAAAAGAGAGAAGAGGGATGCAGAAAGAGGCACAAGGGGTACAGAGAGAAGCAAGAGAGGTACAGAAAGAAACAAAAGAAGTGCAGAAAGAATGACCAGAGGTGCAGAAAGAGTCAGGGGGGAACAGAAAGAGGGAAGAGAGGTACAGAAAGAGGCTAGAGAGATGGAAAAAGAGGGAAGAGGGGTGCAGAAAGAGGAATGAGGGGTGCATAAAGAGACAAAAAATGTGTACAGAAAGAAGGAACAGAGGTGCAGAAAAAGGCAACAGAGGTGCAGAAAGAGGGAAGAGGGGTGGAGAAAGAGGCAAGGGGGTGCAGAAAGAAGCAAGAGAGCTGCAGAAAGAAACAAAAGAAGTGCAGAAAGAAGGAACAGAGGTACAGAAAGAGTCAGAGGGGTACAGAAAGAGGGAAGAGAGGTACAGAAAGAGGCAAGAGAGGTGCAAAGAGAGGGAAGAGCGGTGCAGAAAGAGGCATGAGGGGTGCATAAAGAAACAAAAGAAGTACAAAAAGAAGGAACAGAGGTGCAGAAAGAAGGAACAGATGTGCAGAGAGAGGCAAGAGGGTTGCAGAAAGAGGGAAGAGGGGTGCACAAGGAGGCACGAGGGGTGCAGAAAGAAGCAAGAGAGGTGCAGAAAGAAGCAAGAGAAGTGCAGAAAGAAGCAAGAGAAGTGCAGAAAGAAGCAACAGAGGTGCAGAAAGAGGGAGGAGGGGTGTAGAAAGAGGCAACAGAAGTGTAGAAAGAAGCAACAGAGATGCAGAAAGGGGGAAGAGGGATGGAGAAAGAGGCAATAGGGAATCAGAAAGAAGCAAGAGAGGTGCAGAAAGAAGGAACAGAGGTGCAGAGTGAGGCAAGAGGGGTGCAGAAAGAGGGAAGAGCGGTGCAGAAATAGGCACAAGGGGTGAAAAAAAAGAAAGAGAGGTGCAGAAAGAAGCAAGAGAAGTGCAGAAAGAAGCAACAGAGGTACAGAAATAGGGAAGAGGGCTGGAGAAAGAGAAGTGCAGAAAGAAGCAACAGCCATGCAGAAAGGGGGAAGAGGGTTGGAGAAAGAGGCAAGAGGGGTGCAGAAGGAAGCAAGAGAGGTGCAGAAAGAAAGCAAAAGAAGTGTAGAAAGAAGGCACAGAGGTGCAGAAAAGAGGCAGAAGGGATGTAGAAAGAGGAAGAGGGGTGCAGAAAGAGGCACGATGGGTGCAGAAAGAAGCCAGAGAGGTGCAGAAAGAAGCAACAGAAGTGCAGAAAGAAGCAACAGAGCTGTTTAAAGAGGCATGAAGGGTGGAGAAAGAGGGAAGAGAGGTGTGAAAGAGACAAGAGGGGTGCAGAAAGAAGCAAGAGACGTGCAGAAAGAAACAAAAGAATTGCAGAAAGAAGGAACAGAGTTGCAGAGAGAGGCAAGTTGGATACAGAAAGAGGGAAGAGGGGTGCACAAAGAGGCATGAGGGGTGCAGAAAGAAGCAAGAGAAGTGCAGAAAGAAGCAGCAGAGGTGCAGAAAGAGAGAAGAGGAGTTGAGAAGAAAGAGAAGTGCAGAAAGAAGCAACAGACATGCAGAAAGGGGAAGAGGGGTGGAGAAAGAGGCAAGAGGGGTGCAGAAAGAAGCAAGAGAGGTGCAGAAAGAAAGCAAAGGAGAGTGCAGAAAGAAGGAACAGAGGTGCAGAAAGAGGCAGAAGGGTTGCAGAAAGAGAGAAGAGGTGTGCACAAAGAGGCACGAGGGGTGCAGAAAGAAGCAAGAGAGGTGCAGAAAGAAGCAAGAGAAGTGCACAAAGAAGCAACAGAGGTGTAGAAAGAGGGTAGAGGGATGGAGAAAGAGGCAAGAGGAAGAGCAGAACAGAAGCAAGAGAGGTGCAGAAAGAAGGAACAGAAGGAGCAGAAAGAGCGCAAGAGAGAGTGTAGAAAGAAGCAACAGAGATGCAGAAAGAGGTAGAGGGATGCAGAAAAGAGGCAAGAGGAGAATGCAGAAAGAAGCAAGAGAGGGCAGAAAGAAAGAACAGAGGAGCAGAAAGAGGCAAGAGAGGTGCAAAAAGGGAAGAGCAGTGCAGAAAGAGGCAAAAGGGGTGCAGAAAGAAGCAAGGAGGTGCAGAAGAAGCAAGAGAGGTGCAGAAAGAAGCAACAGACGGTGCAGAAAGAGGAACAGGAGTGGAGAAAGAGGCAAGAGAAGTGCAGAAAGAAGCAACAGACATGCAGAAGGGGGAAGTGGGGTGGAGAAAGAGGCAAGAGAGGTAGCAGAAAGAAGCAAGAGAGGTGCAGAAAGAAGCAAAAGAGGTGCAGAAAGAAGGAACAGAGATGCAGGAAGAATCAAGAGAGGTGCAGAAAGAGGGAAGAGGAGTGCAGAAAGAGGCAAGAGAGGTGCAGAAAGAAGCAAGAGAGGTGCAGAAAGAAGCAAAGAGAAGTGCAGAAAGAAGCAACAGAGGTGCAGAAAGAGGGAAGAGGGGTGGAGAAAGAGGCAAGAGAGGTGCAGAAAGAGAGCAGGAGGGGTGCAGAAAGAGGCAAGAGAGGTGCAGAAAGAGGCACAAGGGGTGCAGAAAGAAGCCAGAGAGGTGCAGAAAGAAGCAAGAGAAATGCAGAAAGAAGCAACAGAGCTGCAGAAAGAGGCAAGTGGGTGCAAAAATAGGGAAGAGGGGTGCAGAAAGAGGCACAAGGGGTGCAGAGAGAAGCAAGAGAGGTACAAAAAGAAACAAAAGACGTGCAGAAAGAAGGAACAGAGGTGCAGATAGAGTCAAGAGAGGTGCAAAAAGAGGGAAGAGGGGTACAGAAAGAGGCCTGAGGGGTGCATAAAAAAACAAAAGAAGTACAGAAAGAAGGAACTGAGGTCCAGAAAGAGGCAACAGAGGTGCAGAAAGAGGGAAGAGGGGTGGAGAAAGAGGCAGAGGGGTACAGAAAGAAGAAAGAGAGCTGCAGAAAGAAGCAAGAGAAGTGCTGAAAGAAGGAACAGGAGTGCAGAAAGAGGTAAGAGGGTGCAGAAAGAGGCAAAGAGGGTGCAGAAAGAAGCAGAGAGGTGCAGAAAGAAGCAAAACAAGTGCAGAAAGAAGGAACAGATGTGCAGAAAGAGGCAAGAGGAGTGCAAATAGAGGTAAGAGGGGTGTGAAAGAGACAAGAGGGTGCAGAAAGAAGCAAGAGAGGTGCAGAAAGAAACAAGAAGAAGTACAGAAAGAAGGAACAGAGGTGCAGAAAGAGGCAAGAGAGGTTGCAGAAAGAGGGAAGAGGAGTGCAGAAAGAAGCAACAGAGATGCAGAAAGGGGAAGAGGGATGGAGAAAGAGGCAAGAGGGAAGCAGAAAGAAGTAAGAGAGGTGCAGAAAGAAGGAACAGAGGTTGCAGAAAGAGGCAAGAGGGGTGCAGAGAGAAGCAAGAGAGGTACAGAAAGATACAAAAGAAGTACAGAAAGAAGGAACAGAGGTGCAGAAAGAGTCAGGGGCTACAGAAAGTAGGAAGAGGGGTGCAGAAAGAAGGAAGAGAGGTGCAGAAAGAAGCAAGAGAAGTGCAGAAAGAAGCAAGAGAGGTGCAGAAAGAGGGAAGAGGGGTGTAGAAAGAGGCAAGAGAAGTATAGAAAGAAGCAATAGAGATGCAGAAAGGGGGAAGAGGGGTGGAGAAAGAGGCAAGAGAGAAGCAGAAAGAAGCAAGAGAGGTGCAGAAAGAAACAAAAGAAGTGCAGAAAGAAGGAACAGAGGTGCAGAAACAAGCAAGAGGGTGCAGAAAGAAGGAAGAGCGGTGCAGGAAGAGAGCACAAGAGGGTGCAGAAAGAAGCAAGAGAGGTGCAGAAAGAAGCAAGAGAAGTACAGAAAGAAGCAACAGAGGTGCAGAAAGAAGCGAATAGAGGTGGAGAAAGAGGCAAGAGAAGTGCAGAAAGAGAGGAAGAGGGTGCAGAAGAAGAGGCAAGGGAGTGCAGAAAGAAGCAAGAGAGGTGCAGAAAGAAACAAAAGAGTGCAGAAAGAAGTAACAGAGGTGCAGAAAGAAGGAAGAGAAGTGCAGAAAGAGGCAAGAGTAGGTGCAGAAAAGCAGGAAAGAGGGGTGTAGAAAGAGACACTAGGGGTGCAGAAACAAGCAAGAGAGATGCAGAAAGAAACAAAAGAAGTACAGAAAGAAGGAATAGAGGTGCAGAGAGAGGCAAGAGGGTTGCAGAAAGAGGGAAGAGGGGTGCAGAAAGAGGCACGAGGGGTGCAGAAAGAAGCAAAGAGAGGTGCAGAAAGAAGCAAGAGAAGTGCAGAAAGAAGCAAGAGAAGTGCAGAAAGAAGCAACAGAGGTGCAGAAAAAGGGAAGAGGGTGTAGAAAGAGGCAAGAGAAGTGTAGAAAGAAGCAACAGAGAGTACAGAAAGGGGAAAAGAGGATGGAGAAAAGGCAATAGGGAAGCAGAAAGAAGCAAGAGAGGTGCTTAAATAAGCAAGAGAAGTGCAGCAAGAAGCAACAGAGGTGCAGAAAGAGGGAAGAGGGGTGCAGAAAGAGGCAAGAGAGGTGCAGAAAGAAGCAGGAGGTGCAGAAAGAGAGCAAGAGAGGTGCAGAAAGAGGCACAAGGGGTGCAGAAAGAAGCCAGAGAGGTGCAGAAAGAAGCAAGAGAAATGCAGAAAGAAGCAACAGAGCTGCAGAAAGAGGCAAGTGAGGGTGCAAAAAGAGGGAAGAGGGGTGCAGAAAGAGGCACAAGGGGTGCAGAAAGAAGCAAGAGAGGTACAGAAAGAAACAAGAGACGTGCAGAAAGAAGGAACAGAGAGGTGCAGAAAGAGGCAAGAGGGGTGCAGAAAGAGGAAGAGGGGTACAGAAAGAGGCAAGAGGGTGCAGAAAGAAGCAAAAGAAGTACAGAAAGAGGCAACAGAGGTGCAGAAAGAGGAAACAGAGGTGCAGAAAGAGTGAAGAGGGGTGGAGAAAGAGAGCAAGAGGGTGCAGAAAGAAGCAAGAGAGCTGCAGAAAGAAGCAGAAAGTGCTAGAAAGAAGGAACAGGGGTGCAGAAAGAGGTAAGAGGGGTGCAGAAAGAGGCAAAAGGGGTGCAGAAAGAAGCGAGAGGTGCAGAAAGAAACAAAACAAGTGCAGAAAGAAGGAACAGAGGTGCAGAAAGAGGCAAAGAGGAGTGCAAAAGAGAGTAAGAGAGGGTGCAGAAAGAGACAAGAGGGTGCAGAAAGAAGCAAGAGAGATACAGAAAGAAGCAAAGAAGTGCAGAAAGAAGGAACAGAGGTGCAGAGAGAGGCAAAGAGGGTTGCAGAAAGAGGGAAGAGAGGTGTAGAAAGAAGCAACAGAGATGCAGAAAGAGGGAAGAGGGATGGAGAAAGAGGCAAGAGGATGCAGAAAGAAGCAAGAGAGGTGCAGAGAAGAAGAGAACAGGAGGTTGCAGAAAGAGGCAAGAGGAGTGCAGAGAAGAGGCAAGAGAGGTACAGAAAGAAACAAAGAAGTACAGAAAGAAGGAACAGAGGTGCAGAAAGAGAGTCAGGAGGATAGCAGAAAGTAGGAAGAGGGGTGCAGAAAGAAGGAAGAGAGGTGCAGAAAGAAGCAAGAGAAGTGCAGAAAGAAGCAAGAGAGGTGCAGAAAGAGGGAAGAGGGGTGTAGAAAGAGGCAAGAGAAGTATAGAAAGAAGCAATAGAGATGCAGAAAGGGGGAAGAGGGGTGGAGAAAGAGGCAAGAGAGAAGCAGAAAGAAGCAAGAGAGGTGCAGAAAGAAACAAAAGAAGTGCAGAAAGAAAGAACAGAGGTGCAGGAACAATCAAGAGGGGTGCAGAAAGAGGGAAGAGCGGTACAGGAAGAGGCACAAGGGGTGCAGAAAGAAGCAAGAGAGGTGCAAAAAGAAGCAAGAGAAGTACAGAAAGAAGCAACAGAGGTGCAGAAAGAGCGAATAGGGGTGGAGAAATAGGCAAGAGAAGTGCAGAAAGAGGGAAGAGGGGTGGAGAAGAGGCAAGGGGGTGCAGAAAGAAGCAAGAGAGGTGCAGAAAGAAACAAAAGAAGTGCAGAAAGAAGTAACAGAGGTGCAGAAAGAAGGAACAGATGTGCAGAAAGAGGTAAGAGTAGTGCAAAAAGAGGGAAGAGGGGTGTGTAAGAGACACTAGGGGTGCAGAAACAAGCAAGAGAGATGCAGAAAGAAACAAAAGAAGTACAGAAAGAAGGAATAGAGGTGCAGAGAGAGGCAAGAGGGTTGCAGAAAGAGGGAAGAGGGGTGCACAAAGAGGCACGAGGGGTGCAGAAAGAAGCAAGAGAGGTGCAGAAAGAAGCAAGAGAAATGCAGAAAGAAGCAAGAGAAGTGCAGAAAGAAGCAACAGAGGTGCAGAAAAAGGGAAGAGGGGTGTAGAAAGAGGCAAGAGAAGTGTAGAAAGAAGCAACAGAGATACAGAAAGGGGGAAGAGGGATGGAGAAAGGCAATAGGCGAGCAGAAAGAAGCAAGAGAGGTGCAGAAAGAAGGAACAGAGGTGCAGAGAGAGGCAAGAGGGGTGCAGAAAGAGGGAAGAGCGGTGCAGAAATAGGCACAAGGGGTGAAAAAAAAGCAAGAGAGGTGCATAAAGAAGCAAGAGAAGTGCAGAAAGAAGCAACAGAGGTACAGAAATAGGGAAGAGGGGTGGGGAAAGAGAAGTGCAGAAAGAAGCAACAGCCATGCATAAAGGGGGAAGAGGGTTGGAGAAAGAGGTGAGCAGAAGGAAGCAAGAAAGGTGCAGAAAGAAAGAAAAGAAGTGCAGAAAGAAGGAACAGAGGTGCAGAAAGAGGCAGAAGGGGTGCAGAAAGAGAGAAGAGGGGTGCAGAAAGAGGCAGGATGGGTGTAGAAAGAAGCCAGAGAGGTGCAGAAAGAAGCAAGAGAAGTGCAGAAAAAAGCAACAGAGCTGTATAAAGAGGCAAGAAGGGTGGAGAAAGAGGGAAGAGAGGTGTGAAAGAGTCAAGAGGGGTGCAGAAAGAAGCAAGAGAGGTGCAGAAAGAAACAAAAGAAGTGCAGAATGAAGGAACAGGGGGCAGAGAGAGGCAAAAGGGGTACAGAAAGAGGGAAGAGGGGTGCACAAAGAGGCACGGGGGTGCAGAAAGAAGCAAGAGAAGTGCAGAAAGAAGCAACAGAGGTGAAGAAAGAGGGAAGAGGAGTGGAGAAAGAGAAGTGCAGAAAGAAGCAACAGACATGCAGAAAGGGGGAAGAGGGGTGGAGAAAGAGGCAGGAGGGGTGCAGAAGGAAGCAAGAGAGGTGCAGAAAGAAAGAAAAGAAGGGCAGAAAGAAGGAACAGAGGTGCAGAAAGAGGCAGAAGGGGTGCAGAAAGTGAGAATAGGGGTACACAAAGAGGCACAATGGGTGCAGAAAGAAGCCAGAGAGGTGGAGAAAGAAGCAAGAGAAGTGCAGAAAGAAGAAACAGAGCTACATAAAGAGGCAAGAGGGGTGTAGAAAGAGGGAAGAGAGGTGTGAAAGAGGCAAGATGGGTGCAGAAAGAAGCAAGAGAGGTGCAGAAAGAAACAAAAGAAGTGTAGAAAGAAGGAACAGAGGTGCAGAGAGAGGCAAGACGGGTGCAAAAAGAGGGAAGAGGGGTGCACAAAGAGGCACGAGGGGTGCAGAAAGAAGCAAGAGAGGTGCAGAAAGAAGCAAGAGAAGTGCACAAAGAAGCAACAGAGGTGCAGAAAGAGGGTAGAGGGATGGAGAAAGAGGCAAGAGGAAAGCAGAAAGAAGCAAGAGAGGTGCAGAAAGAAGGAACAGAGGAGTAGAAAGATGCAAGAGAAGTGTAGAAAGAAGCAACAGAGATGCAGAAAGGGGGTAGAGGGATGCAGAAAGAGGCAAGAGGGAAGAAGAAAGAATCAAGAGGGGTGCAGAAAGAGGGAAGAGCAGTGCAGAAAGAGGCACAAGGGGTGCAGAAAGAAGCAAGAGAGGTGCAGAAAGAAGCAAGAGAAGTGCAGCAAGAAACAACAGAGGTGCAGAAAGAGGGAAGAGGGGTGGAGAAAGAGGCAAGAGAGGTGCAGAAAGAAGCAGGAGGGGTGCAGAAAGAGGGAAGAGAGGTACAGAAATAGGCACAAGGGGTGCAGAAAGAAGCCAGAGAGGTGCAGAAAGAAGCAAGAGAAATGCAGAAAGAAGCAACAGAGCTGCAGAAAGAGGCAAGCAGGTGCAAAGAGAGGGAAGAGGGGTGCAGAAAGAGGCACGAGGGGTGCAGAGAGAAGCAAGAGAGGTACAGAAAGATACAAAAGAAGTGCAGAAAGAAGGAACAGAGGTGCAGAAAAAGTCAGGGGGTACAGAAAGAGGGAAGAGAGGTACAGAAAGAGGCAAGAGAGGTGCAAAAAGAGGGAAGAGGGGTGCAGAAAGAGGCATGAGGGGTGCATAAAGAAACAAAAGAAGTACAGAAAGAAGGAACAGAGGTGCAGAAAGAGGCAACAGAGGTGCAGAAACAGGGAGGAGGGATGGAGAAAGAGGCAAGGGGGTGCAGAAAGAAGCAAGAGAGCTGCAGAAAGAAACGAAAGAAGTGCAGAAAGAAGGAATAGAGGTGCAGAAAGAGTCAGGGGGGTACAGAAAGAGGGAAAAGAGGTACAGAAAGAGGCAAGAGAGGTGCAAAGAGAGGGAAGAGCGGTGCAGAAAGATGCATGAGGGGTACAGAAATAGGCACGAGGGGTGCAGAAAGAAGCCAGAGAGGTGCTGAAAGAAGCAAGAGAAATGCAGAAAGAAGCAACAGAGCTACAGAAAGAGGCAAGCGGGTGCAAAAAGAGGGAAGAGGGTGCAGAAATAGGTACGAGGGGTACAGAGAGAAGCAAGAGAGGTACAGAAAGAAACAAAAGAAGTGCAGAAAGAAGGAACAGAGGTGCAGAAAGCGGTAAGAGGGGTGCAGAAAGAGGCAAAAGGGGTGCAGAAAGAAGCGAGAGGTGCAGAAAGAAACAAAACAAGTGCAGAAAGAAGGAACAGATGTGCAGAAAGAGGCAAGAGGAGTGCAAATAGAGGTAAGAGGGGTGTGTAAGAGACAAGAGAGGTGCAGAAAGAAGCAAGAGAGATGCAGAAAGAAACAAAAGAAGTACAGAAAGAAGGAACAGAGGTGCAGAGAGAGATGCAAGAGGGTTGCAGAAAGAGGGAAGAGGGGTGTAGAAAGAAGCAACAGGGATGCAGAAAGGGGAAGAGGGATGGAGAAAGGAGGCATGAGAGAAGCAAGAAAGAAGTAAGAGAGAGTGCAGAAAGAAGGAACAGAGGTGCAGAAAGAGGCATAAGGGGTTAAAAAAGAAGCAAGAGAGCGTGCAGAAAGAAGCAAGAGAAGTGCAGAAAGAAGCAACAGAGGTGCAGAAAGAGGGAAGAGGGGTGGAGAAAGAGAAGTGCAGAAAGAAGCAACAGACATGCAGAAAGGAGGAAGAGGGGTGGAGAAAGAGGCAAGAGGGGTGCAGAAAGGAAGCAAGAGAGGTACAGAAAGAAAGAAAAGGTTCAGAAACAAGGAACAGAGGTGCAGAAAGAGGCAGAAGAGGTACAGAAAGAGAGAAGAGGTGGTACAGAAAGAGGCACGATGGGTGCAGAAAGAAGCCTGAGAGGTGCAGAAAGAAGCAAGAGAAGTGCAGAAAGAAGCAACAGAGCTGTATAAAGAGGCAAGAGGGATGCAGAAAGAGGGAAGAGAGGTGTGAAAGAGACAAGAGGGGTGCAGAAAGAAGCAAGAGAGGTGCAGAAAGAAACAAAAGAAGTGCAGAAAGAAGGAACATAGGTGCAGAGAGAGGCAAGTGAGGTGCAGAAAGAGGGAAGAGGGGTACACAAAGAGGCACGAGGGGTGCAGAAAGAAGCAAGAGAGGTGCATAAAGAAGTAAGAGAAGTGCAGAAAGAAGCAACAGAGGTGCAAAAAGAGGGAAGAGTGGTGCAGAAAGAGGCAAGAGAAGTGTAGAAAGAAGCAACAGAGATGCAGAAAGGGGAAGAGGGATTGAGAAAGAGGTAAGAGGGAAGCAGAAAGAAGCAAGAGAGGTGCAGAAAGAAGGAACAGAGGTGCAGAAAGAGGCAAGAGGGGTACAAAAAGAGGAAGAGCAGTGCAGAAAGAGGCACAAGGGGTGAAAAAGAAGCAAGAGAGGTGCAGAAAGAAGCAAGAGAAGTGCAGAAAGAAGCAACAGAGGTGCAGAAAGAGGGAAGAGAGGTGGAGAAAGAGGCAAGGGAAGTGCAGAAAGAAGCAACAGACATGCAGAAAGGGGGAAGAGGGGTGGAGAAAGAGGCAAGAGGGTGCAGAAAGAGGCAAGAGAGGTTGCAGAAAGAAGCAAGAGAGGTGCAGAAAGAAACAAAGAAGTGAAGAAAGAAGAAACAGAGGTGCAGAAAGAGGCAGGAGGGGTGCAGAAAGAGAGAAGAGGGGTGCAGAAAGAGGCATGAGGGCTACAGAAAGAAGCCAGAGAGGTGCAGAAAGAAGCAAAAGAAGTGCAGAAAGAAGCAATAGAGCTTTAAAAAGAGGCAAGAGGTATGCAGAAAGAGGGAAGAGGGGAGCAGTAAGAGGCACGAGGGGTGTAGAAAGAAGGAAGAGAGGTGCAGAAAGAAGGAACAAAGGTGCAGAAAGAGGCAGAAGGGGTGCAGAAAGAGAGAAGAGGGGTACACAAAGAGGCATGATGGGTGCAGAAAGAAGCCAGAGAGGTGCAGAAAGATGCAAGAGAAGTGCAGAAAGAAGCAACAGAGCTATATAAAGAGGCAAGAGGGGTGTAGAAAGAGGGAAGAGAGGTGTGAAAGAGACAAGATTGGTGCAGAAAGAAGCAAGAGAGGTGGAGAAAGAAACAAAAGAAGTGCAGAAAGAAGAAACAGAGGTGCAGAAAGAGGCAGGAGGGGTGCAGAAAGAGAGAAGAGGGGTGCAGAAAGAGGCATGAGGGGTGCAGAAAGAAGCCAGAGAGGTGCAGAAAGAAGCAAAAGAAATGCAGAAAGAAGCAATAGAGCTTAAAAAGAGGCAAGAGGTATGCAGAAAGAGGGAAGAGGGGAGCAGTAAGAGGCACAAGGGGTGTAGAAAGAAGGAAGAGAGGTGCAGAAAGAAGGACCAAAGGTGCAGAAAGAGGCAGAAGGGGTGCAGAAAGAGAGAAGAGGGGTACACAAAGAGGCATGATAGGTGCAGAAAGAATGACTAGTCTGGTGAATGATCACCAGTATACTGGATGCACAGCTTAGAAATGTGAGACAATGCTTAAACAATCATAAACGACCAACAATAAACAAAATCTTTCAATTTCTTACACTCAGATTTTAATGTTAATCCACAAAATCCTCAAAGCGATCTTTTGTTAATTGCAGCACCACATGCTGTCAAATTAAATACTCAACAGAATTCACAGCAATTTTTGAAAGAAATCAAAAATCAAAAACATGATACAGCTCATTGTTGATATCATTACAAATTACAACTCAATTACCCAGCCCAGCCCAATGCATTTCGGGATTGATTCCATCCCTTCTTCAGGGGCCACTGTAAAAGAAAACATGGTATCAACCATTTTGGACTCAATATTATGAAAATAAACAATTTATTTCAAGAAACGCGTCCAATGCTCAGTGGAGGAATAAACGTTCCTTCACACGTGTTTGCGCACGGCAATGCGAGCAAAAGAATTCATAAATCAAATTTGTGATCCAACCTAAAACCGATTATGTTAGATGACAGTGATGTACAAAGCAAGATCCAACAGAATTATTAAAAACCACTACACCAAAGTGAAAAAACCAGAGTCAAAAGAATTCGTCAATCACCCGTGATTAAAGAAAAATAAGCAAAATATGGTGCCATGAAACTACACCTGTGCTTCAAACCCACAACAACGTGAAACTACCGTAATGGTCGAATCAACCACGAATAAAGTGAACTGTACTCACTTACTATGAACTGAGGTATCAAAACCACACTAATCTTGTGGTTTAAAAACGAGAACCGATGAGTGGGAAGCTAGAAAAAACAACAACAGTATCTTACTGACGCAAACCTCATGAAATAAAGCGCATGTTTGACTGAATAGACAAAATTATACAACCATAACGAAAGTACTTCAGTCGCAACCTCCTATGTTGTGAATACCTACAAGCATACTTCCTGCACACTCCCAAACGAAGCTTCCCCCTATACTCAAAAATGCAACCCTTCAGGTATATTCATTGCCACCTTTGAGTGTTCACAAAATGTTCACTCATCAATGAACATGCTGCCCAGTGTGTACTCCAACTCACGATATAGTACTCAATTATAAAATGTGCATCCAATCACTAAACTTACATGTATTCCGTGTATAACCTTCCCGGATACTGAAGTGGAATCACCTCGTCTCGATACTCCAGCAATATCCCCACCTGCAAACAAGACATAACATCTAGTCTGGATGGAGCTCCTCACTATATGCCGCAACTGTTCTCACTCGCACTCTTCTCTGCAGCCCAAACTGTTACAACTGAACGTAAATGCCACTCACTTTAGAATCGAAAACTGAAACCTGGAGAAACTCACAGAACTATCGCATCTATCCTACTGGCGCATTGCATGCCGGCTGCCTTTCCGCTATATTTAAAAGCCTAACCACAGTACTCTTCCGGGTGCAATCATGCCTGCCTGTAAGTGAAAATAAAAAAGAGACTAACTGAAGGGGAATAAAATCGCCATCTTGGGTCAGTGAATGCCAAAGGTGATAAAAAAAGCACAAATGAAGGGAACCTCAGATAACTCAAACTAGAGTCAATGTTAAACAAACTAACTGGTGAAAATATCACGTGTGAATAACCAAGAATCCACAATTTTCTAAAATCGATGTTGGGCAGACAAACTGATGAAAATATCACGTGTAAATAACCGAGAGTCCACAATTCTCGTGAACACGCTCTACCCTGAATGTAATAAAACCACATTGCTCATAGTAGTGACCACAACACTTCATCTAAAGTACTGATGAACAGCAAAAGCAGTACTGAAGATATTCTGTATATTCACGATGCCTACAGTAACCGCAAAACTTACGAGTGCGTTAAGTGCAATAAAATGGAAGAATGAAAAATTGTGTGAAGTAACAAAAAGTGAAGCACATAGAAAGAAATAATGAGAGATAACGAAAACCACCAAAAAAATATATGTATATCAAAAACCAGTGTGGTTGCCGTGCGAAAACCGTGCGCTCACAGTCTAAAAAACGACAGAGAACAAAGTACAGTCATCAGAGAAAACATGACATCTCCAATTTATCATTGAGACCACCTGGCATCATTGTCTGTAACATTTTAATCCACCAGACCTCCCTTTGTGATAACAATTTGGAATTGTCACAGCCAGTTTTGCAAGTTAATGATTCTAACACAGTAAATCTGAGTTGCGCAATTGTGTGCTTGTACTCTAGCCAGTGTACTACCAGATGAGATTTGATGTTCTGTGTGCGAATTGTACTTTTATGTTCTGATATGCGTACCTTCACTTTTCGTGTTGTTTTCCCTACATATAATAACCCACACGGACATTTAATTGTGTAAATTACATAGCTGGAATTACAGTCTCCATTATACCTGAATCCAATGTGTTTGCCTGAATGTGGGTGATTGATGCTGTTACCTGGAATTACATTGTTGCAGTTAACACAGTTATAGCATCGACGCATCCCCATATAGTTATCAGGATCCAGTTCACGTTTATGTGACAATATCTCTTTGATGTTTTTACTGCGTGTGTATGCGAACAAAGGCTCGTCCGCAAACAACCCATTGAAGTCTGGTTCGAATTTAAGCAATTCCCATCTCGATTTGATGATCTTTTTAATAGTGGACGATTTAGTTGAGAATTTAGATACGAACACATGTCGATTTTGTGCAGTCTTTGGTTTCGACAGTAGTAACTCATCACGTTTCAAAGGTTGTGTTGTACTCAATGCTTTAGTCAATGATGACCGTGGATAGCCTCGTTGTCGGAACTTCTTACATTGATCATCCAAAGCCAATTCCAACTCATCATTATTGGATACTATTCTCTTAGTTCGTAACATCTGAGAATATGGTAAATTTTGTAATAGTGATGGTGGGTGGAAGCTTGAAAACAACAATAAGCTGTTCCTATCCGAAGGTTTGGTATACACAGTCGTTTGTAATTTATTGTTCGCTTTTGTGATTGATACATCAAGAAATGCCACTCCCGTATCACTGATATTATGAGTAAATTTAATGCGGTAATTTTTAGAATTCAGTTCATGAATTTTGGATCGAAGATGTTCCTCTGTACTATTCCAAATAAGGAAAATGTCATCAATAAATCTGGTGTAGAAAACCAGATTGGTGCTCCATGCATCATCTGTGAAAATATGATCAAGTTCGAATTTGAACATAAAAGTGTTTGCATACGATGGTGCCCCAGAAAAACCCATGGAGGTTCCGCTTATCTGGAGGTAAAAGTCATCCTTCCATTGTAAATAGCTATGCTGTAAACAGAACATCAATAATTCCAAAATGAGTACTTTGTTAACACCAAGTTCTGGTAGTTGCAACAACGCCCACTCACACGCTTCAATTCCTTCTTGGAGAGGTATTGAAGTGTACAATGCTGTCACATCTATTGTACACAATATCCATGTTGCAGAACAGTGATCTTCTACTGCGCGAAGTTGTTGTAAAAAATGTGTAGTGTCTTTAATGTAACTTCTCCATGTTTGGACACATTTTTGCAAAAAATGATCAACAAACTGACCAACAGGTGAAAAAATAGAATCACAACCTGATACTATCGGTCGAAATGGAGGATTCCGTAAATTTTTATGCACCTTGGGGAGCATGTACAAATTGGGCCTCCTAGGATGGAGAACACTCAAAAATTGACGCGTTTTGTTGGTAATCCATTGCATGTTCTCTGCATGATCTAAAATTTGATTGAGAGTCTCCATGATCTTGGATGTTGGATCACAATCCAATTTGATGTAGGTTGTGGTATCCTGCAGATGTTGAAATACACTCTGTTCATAGAATGCTGTGTCCATAATGACCAAGGCGCCCCCCTTATCTGCCATTTGGAATGTAAGCCTAGTATCCTTGGTCAATTCTTTGATGACATTCATCTCATGTTTTTTTAAATTTGTTTTGATTGATGGCTTGAAATTTAACTTGGAGAAGTCATTTCGAATAAGAATCTCAAAAGAATCGAGTAATTTATGCGATACAGGTGCCATGTATGTACTCTTAGGCTTGAATACCCTCGCCTCACTTTCTTGTTCAACATCAATGGTGTTAACAGATTCCATTGTTGGTACTATATTCGTGAAAAAGTGCTTCAAACGCAAGTTTCTCAAAAACTTAAAAGTAGACACTTCAAGTTCTAGTGCGTTAGTATGATAAACTGGAACAAATGACATGCCTTTATTGAGTACCTGTTGTTGTGCCTGTGACAATGTAATACTAGAAATGTTGATGATCAGATCTTCGTTTTGCTTCTCAAATTCCGAGCCTCTGCCTCCTTGTCTTTTGCTCCTCCTTGTTTTTTTAAATCTGGGGGTCGCCCCGTGCTTTGGCCGCTCGCTAAAAAGACGTCGACTGGGTCGGTGCTCCTGTTCCACTCGGCTGAATATTCAACCCTGATGCTTCCTGTTGAGCTTCTAGAGGCGCTCTTGTTGGTTCTAATTCTTGATCTGAAACTACCGATTCCTGTGAAGAAGTATTAGGTTTCTGAAATGGACGCCTACGGGCGTACACCTCTGCCCAGGTGTACACCTCGTTGAGTTTATAATCAATTGTGTCACGGCGAAATTTTCTAAGTTTTCTCTCTTGTATTTCCTTGCCATACACATACAACTTGTTGTTAAGATCTTCAAGTGTGTTTCTCCAATAATCTGCTTCACAGCGTGTAGACAATTCAGATTTGATAAGCTCTGCCTCTTCCTCCAATTCTTTGATTGTTCGAGATAACTCTTCTATTAATAAAAGAATCAAGTCCAGTGAACATTTATTCAGAATAGCCTGCCACTTCTCCATAAATGTCTTGTTGAACTGGAATTTGTATAATAACGGTTTGATGGGTAATCTTAATCCACGCGGAATACGTTGAACTTTGTGATATTGTATGAGAGTTGAAGCGTGGAGGCGTTGGCTCAATGCTCTTCGTGTGATGAACTCCAATTGGCGTACTTGCTGTGATATTGAACCTCCCTGAACATTAAAAAACGTTGTATCCTGAATCAAAGCATATATTTCATTGACTTGTGTAGATGTGTATGTGCGGGTATCTGCTCTATTATCCGTGAGATTAGCTATGCTATCAAATGACATTGTAAACAATATTCGGGTGCTCCTGACTGAAGTGGCAATGAATGAATATATGTATGTGAAGTCAGTGCACACCTATTAAGCAAAAGATATTTTAGAACTAAAGAACTACCACAGGATTGTGTGCTACCCAGTTTGAGGCAGCCAGCCTCTGATTGTAAATGACTAGTCTGGTGAATGATCACCAGTATACTGGATGCACAGCTTAGAATTGTGAGACAATGCTTAAACAATGATAAACGACCAACAATAAACAAAATCTTTCAATTTCTTACACTCAGATTTTAATGTTAATCCACAAAATCCTCAAAGCGATCTTTTGTTAATTGCAGCACCACATGCTGTCAAATTAAATACTCAACAGAATTCACAGCAATTTTTGAAAGAAATCAAAAATCAAAAACATGATACAGCTCATTGTTGATATCATTACAAATTACAACTCAATTACCCAGCCCAGCCCAATGCATTTCGGGATTGATTCCATCCCTTCTTCAGGGGCCACTGTAAAAGAAAACATGGTATCAACCATTTTGGACTCAATATTATGAAAATAAACAATTTATTTCAAGAAACGCGTCCAATGCTCAGTGGAGGAATAAACGTTCCTTCACACGTGTTTGCGCACGGCAATGCGAGCAAAAAGAATTCATAAATCAAATTTGTGATCCAACCTAAAACCGATTATGTTAGATGACAGTGATGTACAAAGCAAGATCCAACAGAATTATTAAAAACCACTACACCAAAGTGAAAAAACCAGAGTCAAAAGAATTCGTCAATCACCCGTGATTAAAGAAAAATAAGCAAAATATGGTGCCATGAAACTACACCTGTGCTTCAAACCCACAACAACGTGAAACTACCGTAATGGTCGAATCAACCACGAATAAAGTGAACTGTACTCACTTACTATGAACTGAGGTATCAAAACCACACTAATCTTGTGGTTTAAAAACGAGAACCGATGAGTGGGAAGCTAGAAAAAACAACAACAGTATCTTACTGACGCAAACCTCATGAAATAAAGCGCATGTTTGACTGAATAGACAAAATTATACAACCATAACGAAAGTACTTCAGTCGCAACCTCCTATGTTGTGAATACCTACAAGCATACTTCCTGCACACTCCCAAACGAAGCTTCCCCCTATACTCAAAAATGCAACCCTTCAGGTATATTCATTGCCACCTTTGAGTGTTCACAAAATGTTCACTCATCAATGAACATGCTGCCCAGTGTGTACTCCAACTCACGATATAGTACTCAATTATAAAATGTGCATCCAATCACTAAACTTACATGTATTCCGTGTATAACCTTCCCGGATACTGAAGTGGAATCACCTCGTCTCGATACTCCAGCAATATCCCCACCTGCAAACAAGACATAACATCTAGTCTGGATGGAGCTCCTCACTATATGCCGCAACTGTTCTCACTCGCACTCTTCTCTGCAGCCCAAACTGTTACAACTGAACGTAAATGCCACTCACCTTAGAATCGAAAACTGAAACCTGGAGAAACTCCACAGAACTATCGCGTCTATCCTACTGGCGCATTGCATGCCGGCTGCCTTTCCGCTATATTTAAAAGCCTAACCACAGTACTCTTCCGGGTGCAATCATGCCTGCCTGTAAGTGAAAATAAAAAAGAGACTAACTGAAGGGGAATAAAATCGCCATCTTGGGTCAGTGAATGCCAAAGGTGATAAAAAAAGCACAAACGAAGGGAACCTCAGATAACTCAAACTAGAGTCAATGTTAAACAAACTAACTGGTGAAAATATCACGTGTGAATAACCAAGAATCCACAATTTTCTAAAATCGATGTTGGGCAGACAAACTGATGAAAATATCACGTGTAAATAACCGAGAGTCCACAATTCTCGTGAACACGCTCTACCCTGAATGTAATAAAACCACATTGCTCATAGTAGTGACCACAACACTTCATCTAAAGTACTGATGAACAGCAAAAGCAGTACTGAAGATATTCTGTATATTCACGATGCCTCCAGTAACCGCAAAACTTACGAGTGCGTTAAGTGCAATAAAATGGAAGAATGAAAAATTGTGTGAAGTAACAAAAAGTGAAGCACATAGAAAGAAATAATGAAGATAACGAAAACCACCCAAAAAATATATGTATATCAAAAACCAGTGTGGTTGCCGTGCGAAAACCGTGCGCTCACAGTCTAAAAAACGACAGAGAACAAAGTACAGTCATCAGAGAAAACATGACATCTCCAATTTATCATTGAGACCACCTGGCATCATTGTCTGTAACATTTTAATCCACCAGACCTCCCTTTGTGATAACAATTTGGAATTGTCACAGCCAGTTTTGCAAGTTAATGATTCTAACACAGTAAATCTGAGTTGCGCAATTGTGTGCTTGTACTCTAGCCAGTGTACTACCAGATGAGATTTGATGTTCTGTGTGCGAATTGTACTTTTATGTTCTGATATGCGTACCTTCACTTTTCGTGTTGTTTTCCCTACATATAATAACCCACACGGACATTTAATCGTGTAAATTACATAGCTGGAATTACAGTCTCCATTATACCTGAATCCAATGTGTTTGCCTGAATGTGGGTGATTGATGCTGTTACCTGGAATTACATTGTTGCAGTTAACACAGTTATAGCATCGACGCATCCCCATATAGTTATCAGGATCCAGTTCACGTTTATGTGACAATATCTCTTTGATGTTTTTACTGCGTGTGTATGCGAACAAAGGCTCGTCCGCAAACAACCCATTGAAGTCTGGTTCGAATTTAAGCAATTCCCATCTCGATTTGATGATCTTTTTAATAGTGGACGATTTAGTTGAGAATTTAGATACGAACACATGTCGATTTTGTGCAGTCTTTGGTTTCGACAGTAGTAACTCATCACGTTTCAAAGGTTGTGTTGTACTCAATGCTTTAGTCAATGATGACCGTGGATAGCCTCGTTGTCGGAACTTCTTACATTGATCATCCAAAGCCAATTCCAACTCATCATTATTGGATACTATTCTCTTAGTTCGTAACATCTGAGAATATGGTAAATTTTGTAATAGTGATGGTGGGTGGAAGCTTGAAAACAACAATAAGCTGTTCCTATCCGTAGGTTTGGTATACACAGTCGTTTGTAATTTATTGTTAGCTTTTGTGATTTATACATCAAGAAATGCCACTCCCGTATCACTGATATTATGAGTAAATTTAATGCGGTAATTTTTAGAATTCAGTTCATGAATTTTGGATCGAAGATGTTCCTCTGTACTATTCCAAATAAGGAAAATGTCATCAATAAATCTGGTGTAGAAAACCAGATTGGTGCTCCATGCATCATCTGTGAAAATATGATCAAGTTCGAATTTGAACATAAAAGTGTTTGCATACGATGGTGCCCCAGAAAAACCCATGGAGGTTCCGCTTATCTGGAGGTAAAAGTCATCCTTCCATTGTAAATAGCTATGCTGTAAACAGAACATCAATAATTCCAAAATGAGTACTTTGTTAACACCAAGTTCTGGTAGTTGCAACAACGCCCACTCACACGCTTCAATTCCTTCTTGGAGAGGTATTGAAGTGTACAATGCTGTCACATCTATTGTACACAATATCCATGTTGCAGAACAGTGATCTTCTACTGCGCGAAGTTGTTGTAAAAAATGTGTAGTGTCTTTAATGTAACTTCTCCATGTTTGGACACATTTTTGCAAAAAATGATCAACAAACTGACCAACAGGTGAAAAAATAGAATCACAACCTGATACTATCGGTCGAAATGGAGGATTCCGTAAATTTTTATGCACCTTGGGGAGCATGTACAAATTGGGCCTCCTAGGATGGAGAACACTCAAAAATTGACGCGTTTTGTTGGTAATCCATTGCATGTTCTCTGCATGATCTAAAATTTGATTGAGAGTCTCCATGATCTTGGATGTTGGATCACAATCCAATTTGATGTAGGTTGTGGTATCCTGCAGATGTTGAAATACACTCTGTTCATAGAATGCTGTGTCCATAATAACCAAGGCGCCCCTTATCTGCCATTTGGAATGTAAGCCTAGTATCCTTGGTCAATTCTTTGATGACATTCATCTCATGTTTTTTTAAATTTGTTTTGATTGATGGCTTGAAATTTAACTTGGAGAAGTCATTTCGAATAAGAATCTCAAAAGAATCGAGTAATTTATGCGATACAGGTGCCATGTATGTACTCTTAGGCTTGAATACCACTTCAGTCAGGAGCACCCGAATATTGTTTACAATGTCATTTGATAGCATAGCTAATCTCACGGATAATAGAGCAGATACCCGCACATACACATCTACACAAGTCAATGAAATATATGCTTTGATTCAGGATACAACGTTTTTTAATGTTCAGGGAGGTTCAATATCACAGCAAGTACGCCAATTGGAGTTCATCACACGAAGAGCATTGAGCCAACGCCTCCACGCTTCAACTCTCATACAATATCACAAAGTTCAACGTATTCCGCGTGGATTAAGATTACCCATCAAACCGTTATTATACAAATTCCAGTTCAACAAGACATTTATGGAGAAGTGGCAGGCTATTCTGAATAAATGTTCACTGGACTTGATTCTTTTATTAATAGAAGAGTTATCTCGAACAATCAAAGAATTGGAGGAAGAGGCAGAGCTTATCAAATCTGAATTGTCTACACGCTGTGAAGCAGATTATTGGAGAAACACACTTGAAGATCTTAACAACAAGTTGGATGTGTATGGCAAGGAAATACAAGAGAGAAAACTTAGAAAATTTCGCCGTGACACAATTGATTATAAACTCAACGAGGTGTACACCTGGGCAGAGGTGTACGCCCGTAGGCGTCCATTTCAGAAACCTAATACTTCTTCACAGGAATCGGTAGTTTCAGATCAAAAATTAGAACCAACAAGAGCGCCTCTAGAAGCTCAACAGGAAGCATCAGGGTTGAATATTCAGCCGAGTGGAACAGGAGCACCGACCCAGTCGACGTCTTTTTTAGCGAGCGGCCAAAGCACGGGGCGACCCCCAGATTTAAAAAAACAAGGAGGAGCAAAAGACAAGGAGGCAGAGGCTCGGAATTTGAGAAGCAAAACGAAGATCTGATCATCAACATTTCTAGTATTACATTGTCACAGGCACAACAACAGGTACTCAATAAAGGCATGTCATTTGTTCCAGTTTATCATACTAACGCACTAGAACTTGAAGTGTCTACTTTTAAGTTTTTGAGAAACTTGCGTTTGAAGCACTTTTTCACGAATATAGTACCAACAATGGAATCTGTTAACACCATTGATGTTGAACAAGAAAGTGAGGCGAGGGTATTTAAGCCTAAGAGTACATACATGGCACCTGTATCGCATAAATTACTCGATTCTTTTGAGATTCTTATTCGAAATGACTTCTCCAAGTTAAATTTCAAGCCATCAATCAAAACAAATTTCAAAAAACATGAGATGAATGTCATCAAAGAATTGACCAAGGATACTAGGCTTACATTCCAAATGGCAGATAAGGGGGGCGCCTTGGTTATTATGGACACAGCATTCTATGAACAGAGTGTATTTCAACATCTGCAGGATACCACAACCTACATCAAATTGGATTGTGATCCAACATCCAAGATCATGGAGACTCTCAATCAAATTTTAGATCATGCAGAGAACATGCAATGGATTACCAACAAAACGCGTCAATTTTTGAGTGTTCTCCATCCTAGGAGGCCCAATTTGTACATGCTCCCCAAGGTGCATAAAAATTTACGGAATCCTCCATTTCGACCGATAGTATCAGGTTGTGATTCTATTTTTTCACCTGTTGGTCAGTTTATTGATCATTTTTTGCAAAAATTTGTCCAAACATGGAGAAGTTACATTAAAGACACTACACATTTTTTACAACAACTTCGCGCAGTAGAAGATCACTGTTCTGCAACATGGATATTGTGTACAATAGATGTGACAGCATTGTACACTTCAATACCTCTCCAAGAAGGAATTGAAGCGTGTGAGTGGGCGTTGTTGCAACTACCAGAACTTGGTGTTAACAAAGTACTCATTTTGGAATTATTGATGTTCTGTTTACAGCATAGCTATTTACAATGGAAGGATGACTTTTACCTCCAGATAAGCGGAACCTCCATGGGTTTTTCTGGGGCACCATCGTATGCGAACACTTTTATGTCCAAATTCGAACTTGATCATATTTTCACAGATGATGCATGGAGCACCAATCTGGTTTTCTACACCAGATTTATTGACGACATTTTCCTTATTTGGAATAGTACAGAGGAACATCTTCGATCCAAAATTCATGAACTGAATTCTAAAAATGACCGCATTAAATTTACTCATAATATCAGTGATACGGGAGTGGCATTTCTTGATGTATCAATCACAAAAGCGAACAATAAATTACAAACGACTGTGTATACCAAACCTACGGATAGGAACAGCTTATTGTTGTTTTCAAGCTTCCACCCACCATCACTATTACAAAATTTACCATATTCTCAGATGTTACGAACTAAGAGAATAGTATCCAATAATGATGAGTTGGAATTGGCTTTGGATGATCAATGTAAGAAGTTCCGACAACGAGGCTATCCACGGTCATCATTGACTAAAGCATTGAGTACAACACAACCTTTGAAACGTGATGAGTTACTACTGTCGAAACCAAAGACTGCACAAAATCGACATGTGTTCGTATCTAAATTCTCAACTAAATCGTCCACTATTAAAAAGATCATCAAATAGAGATGGGAATTGCTTAAATTCGAACCAGACTTCAATGGGTTGTTTGCGGACGAGCCTTTGTTCGCATACACACGCAGTAAAAACATCAAAGAGATATTGTCACATAAACGTGAACTGGATCCTGATAACTATATGGGGATGCGTCGATGCTATAACTGTGTTAACTGCAACAATGTAATTCCAGGTAACAGCATCAATCACCCACATTCAGGCAAACACATTGGATTCAGGTATAATGGAGACTGTAATTCCAGCTATGTAATTTACACGATTAAATGTCCGTGTGGGTTATTATATGTAGGGAAAACAACACGAAAAGTGAAGGTACGCATATCAGAACATAAAAGTACAATTCGCACACAGAACATCAAATCTCATCTGGTAGTACACTGGCTAGAGTACAAGCACACAATTGCGCAACTCAGATTTACTGTGTTAGAATCATTAACTTGCAAAACTGGCTGTGACAATTCCAAATTGTTATCACAAAGGGAGGTCTGGTGGATTAAAATGTTACAGACAATGATGCCAGGTGGTCTCAATGATAAATTGGAGATGTCATGTTTTCTCTGATGACTGTACTTTGTTCTCTGTCGTTTTTTTAGACTGTGAGCGCACGGTTTTCGCACGGCAACCACACTGGTTTTTGATATACATATATTTTTTGGTGGTTTTCGTTATCTTCATTATTTCTTTCTATGTGCTTCACTTTTTGTTACTTCACACAATTTTTCATTCTTCCATTTTATTGCACTTAACGCACTCGTAAGTTTTTGCGGTTACTGGAGGCATCGTGAATATACAGAATATCTTCAGTACTGCTTTTGCTGTTCATCAGTACTTTAGATGAAGTGTTGTGGTCACTACTATGAGCAATGTGGTTTTATTACATTCAGGGTAGAGCGTGTTCACGAGAATTGTGGACTCTCGGTTATTTACACGTGATATTTTCATCAGTTTGTCTCCCAACATCGATTTTAGAAAATTGTGGATTCTTGGTTATTCACACGTGATATTTTCACCAGTTAGTTTGTTTAACATTGACTCTAGTTTGAGTTATCTGAGGTTCCCTTCGTTTGTGCTTTTTTATCACCTTTGGCATTCACTGACCCAAGATGGCGATTTTATTCCCTTCAGTTAGTCTCTTTTTTATTTTCACTTACAGGCAGGCATGATTGCACCCGGAAGAATACTGTGGTTAGGCTTTTAAATATAGCGGAAAGGCAGCCGGCATGCAATGCGCCAGTAGGATAGACGCGATAGTTCTGTGGAGTTTCTCCAGGTTTCAGTTTTCGATTCTAAGGTGAGTGGCATTTACGTTCAGTTGTAACAGTTTGGGCTGCAGAGAAGAGTGCGAGTGAGAACAGTTGCGGCATATAGTGAGGAGCTCCATCCAGACTAGATGTTATGTCTTGTTTGCAGGTGGGGATATTGCTGGAGTATCGAGACGAGGTGATTCCACTTCAGTATCCGGGAAGGTTATACACGGAATACATGTAAGTTTAGTGATTGGATGCACATTTTATAATTGAGTACTATATCGTGAGTTGGAGTACACACTGGGCAGCATGTTCATTGATGAGTGAACATTTTGTGAACACTCAAAGGTGGCAATGAATATACCTGAAGGGTTGCATTTTTGAGTATAGGGGGAAGCTTCGTTTGGGAGTGTGCAGGAAGTATGCTTGTAGGTATTCACAACATAGGAGGTTGCGACTGAAGTACTTTCGTTATGGTTGTATAATTTTGTCTATTCAGTCAAACATGCGCTTTATTTCATGAGGTTTGCGTCAGTAAGATACTGTTGTTGTTTTTTCTAGCTTCCCACTCATCGGTTCTCGTTTTTAAACCACAAGATTAGTGTGGTTTTGATACCTCAGTTCATAGTAAGTGAGTACAGTTCACTTTATTCGTGGTTGATTCGACCATTACGGTAGTTTCACGTTGTTGTGGGTTTGAAGCACAGGTGTAGTTTCATGGCACCATATTTTGCTTATTTTTCTTTAATCACGGGTGATTGACGAATTCTTTTGACTCTGGTTTTTTCACTTTGGTGTAGTGGTTTTTAATAATTCTGTTGGATCTTGCTTTGTACATCACTGTCATCTAACATAATCGGTTTTAGGTTGGATCACAAATTTGATTTATGAATTCTTTTTGCTCGCATTGCCGTGCGCAAACACGTGTGAAGGAACGTTTATTCCTCCACTGAGCATTGGACGCGTTTCTTGAAATAAATTGTTTATTTTCATAATATTGAGTCCAAAATGGTTGATACCATGTTTTCTTTTACAGTGGCCCCTGAAGAAGGGATGGAATCAATCCCGAAATGCATTGGGCTGGGCTGGGTAATTGAGTTGTAATTTGTAATGATATCAATAATGAGCTGTATCATATTTTTGATTTTTGATTTCTTTCAAAAATTGCTGTGAATTCTGTTGAGTATTTAATTTGACAGCATGTGGTGCTGCAATTAACAAAAGATCGCTTTGAGGATTTTGTGGATTAACATTAAAATCTGAGTGTAAGAAATTGAAAGATTTTGTTTATTGTTGGTCGTTTATGATTGTTTAAGCATTGTCTCACATTTCTAAGCTGTGCATCCAGTATACTGGTGATCATTCACCAGACTAGTCATTTACAATCAGAGGCTGGCTGCCTCAAACTGGGTAGCACGCAATCCTGTGGTAGTTCTTTAGTTCTAAAATATCTTTTGCTTAATAGGTGTGCACTGACTTCACATACATATATTCATGGGTGCAGAAAGAAGCCAGAGAGGTGCAGAAAGATGCAAGAGAAGTGCAGAAAGAAGCAACAGAGCTATATAAAGAGGCAAGAGGGGTGTAGAAAGAGGGAAGAGAGGTGTGAAAGAGACAAGATTGGTGCAGAAAGAAGCAAGAGAGGTGGAGAAAGAAACAAAAGAAGTGCAGAAAGAAGGAACAGAGGTGCAGAAAGAAGGTAGAGGGATGGAGAAAAAGGCAAGAGGAAAGCAGAAAGAAGCAAGAGAGGTGCAGAAAGAAGGAACAGAGGAGCAGAAAGATGCAAGAGAAGTGTAGAAAGAAGCAACAGAGATGCAGAAAGGGGGTAGAGGGATGGAGAAAGAGGCAAGAGGGAAGCCAAAAGAAGCAAGAGAGGTGCAGAAAGAAGGAACAGAGGAGCAGAAAGAGGCAAGAGGGATGCAAAAAGAGCAGTGCAGAAAGAGGCACAATGGGTGAAAAAAGAAGCAAGAGACATGCACAAAGAAGCAAGAGAAGTGCAGAAAGAAGCAACAGATGTGCAGAAAAAGGGAACAGGGGTGGAGAAAGAGGCAAGAGAAGTGGAGAAAGAAGCAACAGACATGCAGAATGGGGGAAGTGGGGTGGAGAAAGAGGCAAGAGGGAAGCAGAAAGAAGCAAGAGGGGTGCAGAAAGAAACAAAAGAAGTGCAGAAAGAAGGAACAGAGATGCAGGAAGAATCAAGAGGGGTGCAGAAAGAGGGAAGAGCAGTGCAGAAAGAGGCACAAGGGGTGCAGAAAGAAGCAAGAGAGGTGCAGAAAGAAGCAAGAGAAGTGAAGCAAGAAGCAACAGAGGTGCAGAAAGAGGGAAGAGGGGTAGAGAAAGAGGAAAGAGAGGTGCAGAAAGAAGCAGGAGGGGTGCAGAAAGAGGGAAGAGAGGTACAGAAATAGGCACGAGGGGTGCAGAAAGAAGCCAGAGAGGTGCAGAAAGAAGCAAGAGAAATGCAGAAAGAAGCAACAGAGCTGCAGAAAGAGGCAAGCGGGTGCAAAAAGAGGGAAGAGGGGTGCAGAATGGCACGAGGGGTGCAGAGAGAAGCAATAGAGGTACAGAAAGAAACAAAAGAAGTGCAGAAAAAGGAACAGAGGTGCAGAAAGGGTCAGGGGAGTACAGAAAGAGGGAAGAGAGGTGCAGAAAGAGGCAAGAGAGGTGCAAAAGAGGGAAGAAGGGTGCAGAAAGAGGCATGAGGTGTGCATAAAGAAACAAAAGAAGCACAGAAAGAAGGAACTGAGGTTCAGAAAGAGGCAACAGAGGTGCAGAAAGAGGGAAGAGGGGTGGAGAAAGAGTCAAGGGGGTGCAGAAAGAAGCGACAGCTGCAGAAAGAAACAAAACAAGTGCAGAAAGAAGGAACAGATGTGCAGAAAGAGGCAAGAGGAGTGAAAATAGATGGAAGAGGGGTGTGTAAGAGACAAGAGGGGTGCAGAAAGAAGCAAGAGATGCAGAAATAAATAAAAGAAGTACAGAAAGAAGGAACAGAGGTGCGGAGAGAGGCAAGAGGGTTGCAGAAAGAGGGAAGAGGGGTGTAGAAAGAAGCAACAGAGATGCAGAAAGGGGGAAGAGGGATGGAGAAAGAGGCAAGAGGGAAGCACAAAGAAGCAAGAGAGGTGCAGAAAGAAGGAACAGAGGTGCAGAAAGAGGCAAGAGTGGTACAGAAAGAGGGAAGAGGGGTGCAGAAAGAGGCACAATGGGTGAAATAAGAAGCAAGAGAGGTGCAGAAAGAAGCAAGAGAAGTGCAGAAAGCAGCAACAGAGGTTCAGAAAGAGGAAGAGGGGTGAGAAAGAGAAGTGCAGAAAGAAGCAACAGACATGCAGAAAGGGGGAAGAGGGGTGGAGAAAGCGGCAAGAGGGGTGCAGAAGGAAGCAAGAGAGGTGCAGAAAGAAAGAAAAGAAGTTCAGAAAGCAGCAACAGAGTTTCAGAAAGAGGGAAGAGGGGTGGAGAAAGAGAAGTGCAGAAAGAAGCAACAGACATGCAGAAAGGGGGAAGAGGGGTGGAGAAAGCGGCAAGAGGGGTGCAGAAGGAAGCAAGAGAGGTGCAGAAAGAAAGAAAAGAAGTTCAGAAACAAGGAACAGAGGTGCAGAAAGAGGCAGAAGGGGTACAGAAAGAGAGAAGAGTGGTACAGAAAGAGGCACGATGGGTGCAGAAAGAAGCCTGAGAGGTGCAGAAAGAAGCAAGAGAAGTGCAGAAAGAAGCAACAGAGCTGTATAAAGAGGCAAGAGGGATGCAGAAAGAGGGAAGAGAGGTGTGAAAGAGACAAGAGGGGTGCAGAAAGAAGCAAGAGAGGTGCAGAAAGAAACAAAAGAATTGCAGAAAGAAGGAACAGAGTTGCAGAGAGAGGCAAGAGAGGTGCAGAAAGAGGGAAGAGGGGTGCACAAAGAGGCATGAGGGGTGCAGAAAGAGGCAAGAGAAGTGTAGAAAGAAGCAACAGAGATGCATAAAGGGGGTAGAGGGATGGAGAAAGAGGCAAGAGGGAAGCAGAAAGAAGCAAGAGAGGTGCAGAAAGAAGGAACAGAGGTGCAGAAAGAGGCAAGAGGGGTACAAAAAGAGGGAAGAGCGGTGCAGAAAGAGGCACAAGGGGTGGAAAAAGAAGCAAGAGAGGTGCAGGAAAAGTGCAGAAAGAAGCAAGAGAGGTGCAGAAAGAGGGAATAGGGGTGGAGAAAGAGGCAAGAGAAGTGCAGAAAGAAGCAACAGGCATGCAGAAAGGGTGAAGAGGGGTGGAGAAAGAGGCAAGAGGGTTGCAGAAAGAAGCAAGAGAGGTGCAGAAAGAAACAAAAGAAGTGTAGAAAGAAGAAACAGAGGTTCAGAAAGAGGCAGGAGGGGTGCAGAAAGAGAGAAGAGGGGTGCAGAAAGAGGCATGAGGGGTGCAGAAAGAAACCAGAGAGGTGCAGAAAGAAGCAGGAAAAGTGCAGAAAAAAGCAATAGAGCTTTAAAAAGAGTCAAGAGGGGTGCAGAAAGAGGGAAGAGGGGTGCAGAAAGAGGCACGAGGGGTGCAGAAAGAAGCAAGAGAGGTGCAGAAAGAAACAAAAGAAGTGCAGAAGGTAGGAACAGAGGTGCAGAAAGAGGCAGGGGGTACAGAAAGAGGAAAGAGAGGTACAGAATGAGGCACAATGGGTGCAGAAAGAAGCCTGAGCGGTGCAGAAAGAAGCAAGAGAAGTGCAGAAAGAAGCAATAGAGCTTTAAAAAGAGGCAAGAGGTATGCAGAAAGAGGGAAGAGGGGAGCAGTAAGAGGCACAAGGGGTGTAGAAAGAAGGAAGAGAGGTGCAGAAAGAAGGAACAATGGTGCAGAAAGAGGCAGAAGGGGTGCAGAAAGAGAGAAGAGGGGTGCAGAAAGAGGCATGAGGGGTGCAGAAAGAAGCCAGAGAGGTGCAGAAAGAAGCAAGAGAAGTGCAGAAAGAAGCAACAGAGCTATATAAAGAGGCAAGAGGGGTGTAGAAAGAAGCAAGGGAGGTGCATAAAGAAACAAAAGAAGTGCAGAAAGAAGGAACAGAGGTGCAGAGAGAGGCAAGTGAGGTGCAGAAAGAGGGAAGAGGGGTACACAAAGAGGCACGAGGGGTGCAGAAAGAAGCAAGAGAGGTGCATAAAGAAGTAAGAGAAGTGCAGAAAGAAGCAACAGAGGTGCAAAAAGAGGGAAGAGTGGTGCAGAAAGAGGCAAGAGAAGTGTAGAAAGAAGCAACAGAGATGCAGAAAGGGGTAGAGGGATGGAGAAAGAGGTAAGAGGGAAGCAGAAAGAAGCAAGAGAGGTGCAGAAAGAAGGAACAGAGGTGCAGAAAGAGGCAAGAGGGGTACAAAAAGAGGGAAGAGCAGTGCAGAAAGAGGCACAAGGGGTGAAAAAAGAAGCAAGAGAGGTGCAGAAAGAAGCAAGAGAAGTGCAGAAAGAAGCAACAGAGGTGCAGAAAGAGGGAAGAGGGGTGGAGAAAGAGGCAAGGGAAGTGCAGAAAGAAGCAACAGACATGCAGAAAGGGGGAAGAGGGGTGGAGAAAGAGGCAAGAGGGTTGCAGAAAGAGGCAAGAGGGTTGCAGAAAGAAGCAAGAGAGTTGCAGAAAGAAACAAAAGAAGTGCAGAAAGAAGAAACAGAGGTTCAGAAAGAGGCAGGAGGGGTGCAGAAAGAGAGAAGAGGGGTACACAAAGAGGCATGATGGGTGCAGAAAGAAGCCAGAGAGGTACAGAAAGATGCAAGAGAAGTGCAGAAAGAAGCAACAGAGCTATATAAAGAGGCAAGATGGGTGTAGAAAGAGGGAAGAGAGGTGTGAAAGAGACAAGATTGGTGCAGAAAGAAGCAAGAGAGGTGGAGAAAGAAACAAAAGAAGTGCAGAAAGAAGAAACAGAGGTGCAGAAAGAGGCAGGAGGGGTGCAGAAAGAGAGAAGAGGGGTGCAGAAAGAGGCATGAGGGGTGCAGAAAGAAGCCAGAGAGGTGCAGAAAGAAGCAAAAGAAGTGCAGAAAGAAGCAATAGAGCTTTAAAAAGAGGCAAGAGGTATGCAGAAAGAGGGAAGAGGGGAGCAGTAAGAGGCACGAGGGGTGTAGAAAGAAGGAAGAGAGGTGCAGAAAGAAGGAACAATGGTGCAGAAAGAGGCAGAAGGGGTGCAGAAAGAGAGAAGAGGGGTGCAGAAAGAGGCATGAGGGGTGCAGAAAGAAGCCAGAGAGGTGCAGAAAGAAGCAAGAGAAGTGCAGAAAGAAGCAACAGAGCTATATAAAGAGGCAAGAGGGGTGTAGAAAGAGGGAAGAGAGTGTGAAAGAGACAAGATTGGTGCAGAAAGAAGCAAGAGAGGTGGAGAAAGAAACAAAAGAAGTGCAGAAAGAAGGAACAGAGGTGCAGAAAGAAGGTAGAGGGATGGAGAAAGAGGCCAGAGGAAAGCAGAAAGAAGCAAGAGAGGTGCAGAAAGAAGGAACAGAGGAGCAGAAAGATGCAAGAGAAGTGTAGAAAGAAGCAACAGAGATGCAGAAAGGGGGTAGAGGGATGGAGAAAGAGGCAAGAGGGAAGCAGAAAGAAGCAAGAGAGGTGCAGAAAGAAGGAACAGAGGAGCAGAAAGAGGCAAGAGGGATGTAAAAAGAGCAGTGCAGAAAGAGGCACAAGGGGTGACAAAAGAAGCAAGAGACATGCACAAAGAAGCAAGAGAAGTGCAGAAAGAAGCAACAGATGTGCAGAAAAAGGGAACAGGGGTGGAGAAAGAGGCAAGAGAAGTGGAGAAAGGAGCAACAGACACGCAGAAAGGAGGAAGAGGGGTGGAGGAAGAGGCAAGAGGGAAGCAGAAAGAAGCAAGAGGGGTGCAGAAAGAAACAAAAGAAGTGCAGAAAGAAGGAACAGAGGTGCAGGAAGAATCAAGAGGGGTGGAGAAAGAGGGAAGAGCAGTGCAGAAAGAGGCACAAGGGGTGCAGAAAGAAGCAAGAGAGGTGCAGAAAGAAGCAAGAGAAGTGAAGCAAGAAGCAACAGAGGTGCAGAAAGAGGGAGGAGGGGTAGAGAAAGAGGCAAGAGAGGTGCAGAAAGAAGCAGGAGGGGTGCAGAAAGAGGGAAGAGAGGTTCAGAAATAGGCACGAGGGGTGCAGAAAGAAGCCAGAGAAGTGCAGAAAGAAGCAAGAGAAATGCAGAAAGAAGCAACAGAGCTGCAGAAAGAGGCAAGCGGGTGCAAAAAGAGGGAAGAGGGGTGCAGAAAGAGGCACAAGGGGTGCAGAGAGAAGCAAGAGAGGTACAGAAAGAAACAAAAGAAGTGCAGAAAGAAGGAACAGAGGTGCAGAAAGGGTCAGGAGAGTACAGAAAGAGGGAAGAGAGGTGCAGAAAGAGGCAAGAGAGGTGCAAAAAGAGGGAAGAAGGGTGCAGAAAGAGGCATGAGGTGTGCATAAAGAAACAAAAGAAGCACAGAAAGAAGGAACTGAGGTTCAGAAAGAGGCAACAGAGGTGCAGAAAGAGGGAAGAGGGGTGGAGAAAGAGTCAAGGGGGTGCAGAAAGAAGCGACAGCTGCAGAAAGAAACAAAACAAGTGCAGAAAGAAGAAACAGATGTGCAGAAAGAGGCAAGAGGAGTGCAAATAGAGGGAAGAGGGGTGTGTAAGAGACAAGAGGGGTGCAGAAAGAAGCAAGAGAGATGCAGAAAGAAACAAAAGAAGTACGGAAAGAAGGAACAGAGGTGCGGAGAGAGGCAAGAGGGTTGCAGAAAGAGGGAAGAGGGGTGTAGAAAGAAGCAACATAGATACAGAAAGGGGGAAGAGGGATGGAGAAAGAGGCAAGAGGGAAGCACAAAGAAGCAAGAGAGGTGCAGAAAGAAGGAACAGAGGTGCAGAAAGAGGCAAGAGTGGTGCAGAAAGAGGGAAGAGGGGTGCAGAAAGAGGCACAATGGGTGAAATAAGAAGCAAGAGAGGTGCAGAAAGAAGCAAGAGAAGTGCAGAAAGAAACAAATGAAGTGCAGAAAGAAGAAACAGAGGTTCAGAAAGAGGCAGGAGGGGTGCAGAAAGAGAGAAGAGGGGTGCAGAAAGAGGCATGAGGGGTGCAGAAAGAAGCCTGAGAGGTGCAGAAAGAAGCAAGAGAAGTGCAGAAAGAAGCAATAGAGGTTTAAAAAGAGGCAAGAGGTATGCAGAAAGAGGGAAGAGGGGAGCAGGAAGAGGCACGAGGGGTGTAGAAAGAAGGAAGAGAGGTGCAGAAAGAAGGAACAAAGGTGCAGAAAGAGGCAGAAGGGGTGCAGAAAGAGAGAAGAGGGGTACACAAAGAGGCATGATGGGTGCAGAAAGAAGCCAGAGAGGTGCAGAAAGATGCAAGAGAAGTGCAGAAAGAAGCAACAGAGCTATATAAAGAGGCAAGAGGGGTGTAGAAAGAGGGAAGAGAGGTGTGAAAGAGACAAGATTGGTGCAGAAAGAAGCAAGAGAGGTGGAGAAAGAAACAAAAGAAGTGCAGAAAGAAGAAACAGAGGTGCAGAAAGAGGCAGGAGGGGTGCAGAAAGAGAAAAGAGGGGTGCAGAAAGAGGCATCAGGGGTGCAAAAAGAAGCCAGAGAGGTGCAGAAAGAAGCACGAGAAATGCAGAAAGAAGCAACAGAGGTGCAGAAAGAGGGAGGAGGGGTAGAGAAAGAGGCAAGAGAGGTGCAGAAAGAAGCAGGAGGGGTGCAGAAAGAGGGAAGAGAGGTACAGAAATAGGCACGAGGGGTGCAGAAAGAAGCCAGAGAGGTGCAGAAAGAAGCAAGAGAAATGCAGAAAGAAGCAACAGAGCTGCAGAAAGAGGCAAGCGGGTGCAAAAAAGAGGGAAGAGGGGTGCAGAAAGAGGCACGAGGGGTGCAGAGAGAAGCAAGAGAGGTACAGAAAGAAACAAAAGAAGTGCAGAAAGAAGGAACAGAGGTGCAGAAAGGGTCAGGGGAGTACAGAAAGAGGGAAGAGAGGTGCAGAAAGAGGCAAGAGAGGTGCAAAAAGAGGGAAGAAGGGTGCAGAAAGAGGCATGAGGTGTGCATAAAGAAACAAAAGAAGCACAGAAAGAAGGAACTGAGGTTCAGAAAGAGGCAACAGAGGTGCAGAAAGAGGGAAGAGGGGTGGAGAAAGAGTCAAGGGGGTGAAGAAAGAAGCGACAGCTGCAGAAAGAAACAAAACAAGTGCAGAAAGAAGGAACAGATGTGCAGAAAGAGGCAAGAGGAGTGCAAATAGAGGGAAGAGGGGTGTGTAAGAGACAAGAGGGGTGCAGAAAGAAGCAAGAGAGATGCAGAAAGAAACAAAAGAAGTACAGAAAGAAGGAACAGAGGTGCATAGAGAGGCAAGAGGGTTGCAGAAAGAGGGAAGAGGGGTGTAGAAAGAAGCAACAGAGATGCAGAAAGGGGGAAGAGGGATGGAGAAAGAGGCAAGAGGGAAGCACAAAGAAGTAAGAGAGGTGCAGAAAGAAGGAACAGAGGTGCAGAAAGAGGCAAGAGTGGTGCAGAAATAGGGAAGAGGTGTGCAGAAAGAGGCACAATGGGTGAAATAAGAAGCAAGAGCGGTGCAGAAAGAAGCAAGAGAAGTGCAGAAAGCAGCAACAGAGGTTCAGAAAGAGGGAAGAGGGGTGGAGAAAGAGAAGTGCAGAAAGAAGCAACAGACATGCAGAAAGGGGGAAGAGGGGTGGAGGAAGCGGCAAGAGGGGTGCAGAAGGAAGCAAGAGAGGTGCAGAAAGAAAGAAAAGAAGTTCAGAAAGCAGCAACAGAGGTGCAGAAAGAGGCAGAAGGGGTGCAGAAAGAGAGAAGAGTGGTGCAGAAAGAGGCACAATGGGTGCAGAAAGAAGCCTGAGAGGTGCAGAAAGAAGCAAGAGAAGTGCAGAAAGAAGCAACAGAGCTGTATAAAGAGGCAAGAGGGATGCAAAAAGAGGGAAGAGAGGTGTGAAAGAGACAAGAGGGGTGCAGAAAGAAGCAAGAGATTGCAGAAAGAAACAAAAGAAGTGCAGAAAGAAAGAACAGAGGTGCAGAGAGAGGCAAGAGAGGTGCAGAAAGAGGGAAGAGGGGTGCACAAAGAGGCACGAGGGGTGCAGAAAGAGGCAAGAGAAGTGTAGAAAGAAGCAACAGAGATGCATAAAGGGGATAGAGGGATGGAGAAAGAGGCAAGAGGGAAGCAGAAAGAAGCAAGAGAGGTGCAGAAAGAAGGAACAGAGGTGCAGAAAGAGGCAAGAGGGGTACAAAAAGAGGGAAGAGCGGTGCAGAAAGAGGCACAAGGGGTGAAAAAAGAAGCAAGAGAGGTGCAGAAAGAAGCAGGAAAAGTGCAGAAAGAATCAACAGAGGTGCAGAAAGAGGGAATAGGGGTGGAGAAAGAGGCAAGAGAAGTGCAGAAAGAAGCAACAGGCATGCAGAAAGGGTGAAGAGGGGTGGAGAAAGAGGCAAAAGGGTTGCAGAAAGAAGCAAGAGAGGTGCAGAAAGAAACAAAAGAAGTGCAGAAAGAAGAAACAGAGGTTCAGAAAGAGGCAGGAGGGGTGCAGAAAGAGAGAAGAGGGGTGCAGAAAGAGGCATGAGGGGTGCAGAAAGAAACCAGAGAGGTGCAGAAAGAAGCAGGAAAAGTGCAGAAAAAAGCAATAGAGCTTTAAAAAGAGTCAAGAGGGGTGCAGAAAGAGGGAAGAGGGGTGAAGAAGAGGCACGAGGGGTGCAGAAAGAAGCAAGAGAGGTGCAGAAAGAAACAAAAGAAGTGCAGAAGGTAGGAACAGAGGTGCAGAAAGAGGCAGGGGGTACAGAAAGAGGAAAGAGAGTTACAGAATGAGGCAAGAGAGGTGCAAAGAGAGGGAAGAGGGGTGAAAAAAAGAGGCATGAGGGGTGCTGAAAGAAGCAAGAGATGTTCAGAAATAAACAAAAGAAGTGTAGAAAGAAGGAAAAGAGGTGCAGAATGAGGCAACAGAGGTGCAGAAAGAGGGACGGAGAAAGAGGCCAAGGGGTGCAGAAGGAAGCAAGAGAGCTGCAAAAAGAAACAAAAGAATTACAGAAAGAAGGAACAGAGGTGCAGAAAGAGGCAAGGGGGTACAGAAAGAGGCAAAAAGGGTGTAGAAAGAGGGAATAGGGGTGGGAAAGAGGCACGAGTGGTGCAGAAAGAAGCAAGTGAGGTAGAGGAAGCAGCAAGAGAAGTGCAGAAATAAGCAACAGAGGTGCAGAAAGAGGGAAGAGGGGTGCAGAAAGAGGCAAGAGAACTGCAGAAAGAGGCTAGAGTGTTGCAGAAACAGGCAAAATAGGTTCAGAAAGAGGCAAGAATGTGGCAGAAACATGCGAAATAGGTGCAGAAAGAGGGAACAGGGGTGCAGAAGAAACAAGAGAGATGCAGAAAGAGGGAACAGATGTACAAAGAGAGGCAAGAGTTGTGCAGAAAGAGGGCACAGTGGTGCAGAAAGAGGCAAGAGAGGAGCATAAAAAGAGAAGAAGGGTGCAGAAAGAGGCAAGAGGGGTGCAGAAAGAAGAAAGTGAGGTGCAGAAAGAGGCAAGAGAGGTGCAGAAAGTGGAAGAGATGTGCAGAAAGAGGCAAGAGAAGTACAGAAAAAGAAAGAAAGGTGCAGAAATAAGCAACAGTAATGCAGTAAAAGGCAAGAGAGGCGCAGAAAGAAGCAAGATTGGTTTGCACACCATTTGTACCAATTTAACACCCACATTTAGCAATAAGTAACCGGTGACCATTCTAGGTTTGCAAAGGGCCTTCCACCATGCTGTAACACTTGGCGCTGCAATTTTGGTAACGTTTGAGCTGTTTGTGCTAGAAACAAGTTTTTTTTGTTCAAATCTGCAGACAATGCAGTAGATGATGGATTATGTGGCAAATGCGGAAAATTTATAACTTTGCGAAAGTCGGTGCAGTCAAACAGTCACATAATTCCAGTGGCCCTGCTCATACCTCTGACTAGGTCCAGAAGTGCTCCTCAGTGGTTCCTTCTTTTTTTTGTCTCATTGAGTTTATCTTCTATGGAAACGAGGAAGACTAAACCTGAGGTTACCACTCCACAACACAGACTGCCATACCACATAATTACTCTCCTTAACACATAATCCCACTCTACATAATTCCTATACACTAAATACCACATGCTTTCTATCCACGTAATGTCACTGCACATCATACCACATAATTCCTCTACACATAACCTACATCCACTCCACTCCAAAAAACATTAGTAATAAACTTTTACATTTACAAAGCCAATAGCTCTAACTCTTGCATATGCGAGACCTATTACAAATGCTTCTTTAACTGGTAGTCACGTTTGCAGAGTGGTCTAGAACTGGGGCTGGGCCTCCAACCAGCGCTCAGGAATTCCACTGCATAGGACTTACAGGAGGTACCAGGAGGGCTTCTTGGCCCCCAAAGTCCCTCAGGAGTAAAGTGGACTTCATTCCCCAACCCGTAGTGTGCCAGGATGTGCGTTTGCAGAGTGGTGGAGAAAGGGAGCGTGGCCTCCGAAGACCTCTTAGCAATCCCACTGTGTGGGACTTACTGGAGGTAACAGGAGGGGTTGTTGGCCCCCAAGGACAACCTTGGGGGCCAACTACCCCTCCTATTACCTCCAGTAAGTCCCACACAGCAGCATTAGTAAGTTCTCATAGCAGACCATGCCCCCTTTCACCACCAGTCTGCAAACGTGCTCCCTGGTGCGCTCTTCGATGGGGATTAAAGTACCTTTCGCTGCTGGGGGTCGTTAGGGGCCAACTAGCCTACCTGATACCTCCAGTAAGCCCCAGGTATAGGGATTGCTGAGAGGTGGACACAGGCCATGCCCCCTTTCTCCACCACTCTGCAAACGCGCCTCCTGGTGTGCTCTTGGTGGTGGGATGAAGCCCCCTTGCCCTCTGAGGGTCCCTGGGGGCCAACTAGCCCTCCTGTTATCTCTAGTAAGCCCCACACAGCTGGATTGCTGGGAGTAGTCCGAGGCCACGCCCCCTTTTTACACTACTCTGCAAACGCGCCTCCTGGTGCACTGCTGCTCGGGGATGAAGTCTACTTTAGTTCTGAGGTCCTCAGGACACAAGAGGACCTCATCGCCCCACCAGCAGTGCGGCAAGAGGTGCGTTTGCAGAGTTGTGTAAAAAGGGGCATGGCCTCTGACCACCTCTCAACAGTCCCACTTTGTGGGGCTTACTGGAGGTATCTGGTGGGCTAGTTGGCCTCCAGGGACCCTTAGGATTCATTGGGACTTAATCCCCCAACTTAGAATGTGCCAGGAGGCGCATTTGCAGAGTGGTGCAGGGAGGGGGCGGGGCCTCTGGCGAGATACCAGCTTTTCTTTTTTTTTGTTAGAAGGGGGGCTGTGTGGCCCCTCTTCTCTTAATATTTTGTGGGCCCTGGGGACCCCATCCCCCAGGGCCTGAGCCATTTAATTTTAATTTTTTTTTAAACGGGAAGGGGCCGCACGGCCCCCCTCCCCAGGCTGATTTTGACCCCGAGGACCCTGTGGCATGGCCACTTTTTAAAAAAAAATACATAATCTACATTTAAAGGAGGGGGCCACGGGGCCCCATCCTGAGGCTTTTTCCAGCCCCGGGGACCCCATCCCCGGGGCAGTGTGGGGGGCTCGAGCCCCCCTACACTTACTATTTATAATAGCCCTGGGGAGGTGGCAGTCCCCAGGGCTTGAGGGGGCATGCGAGGCCCCCCACCCATAATTAAGGAAAGCCCCGGGGAGGTGGCAGTCCCCGGGGCAGCGGGGGCCACGTGAACCCCATGCATAATTAATAAAGCCCCATGGAGGTGGCGGTTCCTGTGGCTTGGGGGGGCCCGCAAGGCCCCTGCCCATAATTAAGGGAAACCCCGGGGAGGTGGTGGTCCCCAGGGGTACAGGGGGGCCGCGTGCCCCCCTGTGCATAATTGATAAAGCCCCGGAGGGTGGCGGTCCCTGGGGCTGAGGGGGCCCACGCGGCCCCCGCATATATTTGTCACATTCCCCCCGGGTTCACACAAGCAAAGGGGGAGGAGGAAATGACCTTACTTTTGCCTCCTCTAGGTAAATCTTATCACACTCAGAGAAGTAAGGACATGTGGATCACTTTTTTTAATGAGAAAATTAAGTGCAAAGAGTAGCAAAGTGTAATGCTTTGTAAAAACTGCCCTTACCCACAACAAGTTGTGGCATGCTTCATCATAGGGCTGCTGCGACACCTCTGCACAAACCAACCCTAGAGGTGGAGCACTAGGGTGGGAAGACAATACAAACACAAAGAAAAGGAAAGGATCCAAAGAAAAATAAGTGCAGATAATAAGTTTAAAACTAGCTAAGGGATATCCTAATAACTATTTTATTCCTGGATTCCCCTGTTAGGGCTAAAAGGTATCTCCCTACCAAAGGATGGTGGTGAAGTAAGTGATTTAAGCACCAATCTCCCCTCCATTTTGCAAAGATGTCAACATGATTCTGCCGGATTTCGTGTCTCTCCTGGCTTTCATCAGGACTGTTAGATCCCTTGTCTTGCTCCCTTTCTAGTATACTTTAGTTTGTATATCTGATTACTACACCTGTTACTTGTGAGTTTAAGTAGGTCCTGTAATCATACTCCAAATTGGATCTGTAAGTGAAGAAATAAAATGCACAAGTGAAAAGAATACTGGTATTCATGACAGATGTGAATACCTTGTATGTTTTATGTGATAAAAACATTGCTACCTTTGTCCTTTCTCAACCCATTAGGCACGATGCGGCCTGTTTATCAATTATTTTAAATCACCGCTCGTGGGGGACAGTGCCCTCAGTAAACTGTGAATTTCACGTTTTTATATATTAAAAACTTCAACTGGTTAAAAATAGTATGAACACACCTTTCAATGTCACATAAGAAATCATGCGTGTGAAAGTTGCTTGCATATACCCTTACTTGCAAGGCTCGGGTAATGAGTCATCAAACTTGTTACATCTTACCAAGTTTCAATTAGGATACTGCTAGAATTGGCACGAGGAATGAGGGCGACCCCCTGTAGTCACACAGTAGTTAGGAGAATAGGGGTAAAGAATGCAAAGTTAGATCGTGACACTTTCAAAGTTACTGATCGTACAGTTTTCAGTTCCACACGTAACCTGCAACATACTTAGATGAAAATGGTAATGTCATATATTCGCTATAAGCGTGACCATGCTGAAATAGTTCACATTCAAGTTTGTAATGGATTCGACATCCCGATCTCCATCGCGTACCATGGACATTACCTCTCACACTAAATATTAGCTCCATTCAAACACATCCCTCCTACAGACCGCCAAGCCCCCTCCTTACTTCATCAAGGGTGGTGCGCCTCTGGAATAATGTCCCTCCCGGTGCCGTGTAGGTACCGGGAGGCAGTCATCGGGGTTGTGTTAATGAAGCACTGCTTCCCGTCTCGTGACCGAGGGGGCGTGTCACACCACCGGAGCGTCACCCAGCGTGAGAAAGCTAGAATGCTGACTCACTCAGCCTCCCTCTGCTCTTGCGCATGCTCGGAGGTATTGGTCCATCTCTGACTCTTCACCACTTTGTTGTTGTTCTACCAGCATGCAAAGGCGCATGCATATCATAACCTCTAATTCGAGGAGAAATCGTATTTGATACGGGCTGATGTTGCACTTCTAGAGTGTATGATTGTAAAAAAATATATATTGTTATTATAATCGGTTGTCTACAATGGTCTCAAACAACCAGTCTGTGAGGCGAAATCCCAATTATGAGGGCGGACGGAGAAATTGTTCCCAAGTCAGCCTATATTGCACACTCAGAGTCTAGGTGTGTGTATATTAAAATATACTATTGTGATAGGACGGTCAAATCCAGTCAAATTGAAATGCAAACCACTGTGTGCCCTATGCCGATAGTAGGATGATAATCCTTAGTGCATTTGTAGGGAGCACCCTACGTAATCAGTACCGATAATAATAATAATCAGTGGCAGAAACACCAACTGATGGCAAAAACCCTATGTCCCAGAGTGTACTGCGCACCCCGTCCAACAATACAGAAAGAACAACAAGGACTGTGGGAACTTCCTCCTGTCACGGGACACACTAGATGTGGCTCCTGTGACGTGTATAGGCTAACTGCAAATACAAAAAGCATAGACAAAGTGCTCTAATGCAGTGATAAAAGCATCTCTTATTATGAAGCCTATCAGTATAAGAACCCATTAGTACTCAGTCACTTCCACAGGCAAGGCATCTTGGTGGACAATCAGCGGGGAACAGTGTGGGCAATCCCTCACCCCAAATGTACTTCTAACTCCTCATCCCTGTTCAACCCATTAGGAAATTTAGTGTTCAAATCTAAGATATATCTGGGCTCCAGACGTCTTAAATTAATGGTTCTGTTGCCACCTCTGATGTTTGGGGGAACCGTATCAACAGCAAAGAACATCAGTAAACCAGGATCACTTTCATGTTTGTCATAAAAGTGTTTCGCCACAGAAGAGGTAAAGTCCTGGTTCCTAATTGCTCGCTGATGTTCTAGCATACGTTTCTTTAAAGGGAAAATAGTACTTCCCACATACTTCATGGGACAGGGACAGCTAAGTACATAAATGCAGTGGTAAGTATTGCAGTTGTAAAACCCATTTATCTTTTTCATATGTCCAACACTTGATTTAAAAGTGAGGATATTTTTCACCATTCTACAGGCCTTGCAATGATTATACTTATAGAACCCCTTCATGGTTGATAGCCATGTCTCTGGTTTACGACTGTCATCAAAATAGCTATGTGTCAGGTTATCACCCAGTGTCCTCCATTTCCTGTATGTCACTGGCGGTGCGATAGGTAAATCTTTGCCAATTATATTATCGCTTTTGGCTACCTGCCAGTTGTCTTCTCAGGATCTGATATATTTTCGGAGACATTTGATTGAAACAGGTGATAAACTTGGCCACTGTCCCTTCCTTGGGGGCTCTATCATTCGGATAAAGCAACCTGCCCTTGGAATTCCTGTTCCTGGCTACAAATTCTTTTAAGCCTTAATGTTTCCCCATAGGGTATGCTAGCTTTCAAGTTGGTTGGATGTTGACTTTTGAAGTGCAGAGTGCTGTTACCAGCTGTTGTCTTGCAATATACTGTTGTGTTGATTTTACCATCCTTTACTTGTAGCAAAATATCCAAAAAGGATATCTGGCTTGCACTCATCTGGGCGGTAAAATGTAGGTTGTAGGGGTTCTTGTTAAGGATCTTTACATACTCTTCAGCCTCCTGTCTGGACCGACTCCACAGCAGAAATAATTTGTCGATATACCGGGTCCAGACCAGGGTATGTTGTACATATTTGGCATTTTCGTCTGCCCAGGCCACCTGCTTCTCCCACCAGCCCATAACCAAATTGACAAAGCTGGGGGCGATATATATATATATATCTTCAAGGTACACAGATGTGAAGTTAAGAATAGTATCTAGGTAATAGTACCTAGTGCTTATTTGCACTTACCTTCTTGATATTTTGGTCCTCAATATTTTTGAGAGGATATTCTGCCCACCTGATATTTTTCACTTTGAAATTCTGTCAGACAACCCCCACCCGGGAAACTCTCTTTAGAGAAATAATCTGGTTGGCATTGTAAACATTAAAAACCCTGTGCACAGATAGACAGTTTAGAACCTTGTTCATTAATAGATTGACATCTTCGCTGGTATTGGCATTTAAAGTTGGAACATTAGCTAATATAAATAAATAGGGGCAGGCTGCAGGGAGGCAAATTGTGAGAGTTGAGTGGCCGAGAAGGATAAACAATATGTAAAACATTAGCTGAACTAATACTAGAGGAACAATTAGAGGAAGACTAGGTTAGGTCACAGACTCCGTAGTGGGCCCAAGAGTAATATCCAGAGACGGATATACACAGTTGCCAGGCAAAGAGTTCTGGACATCTAGTTATATACTGTCACTTACCAGCTTAACCTGGAAGTACCTTCCTTCTTCATCTTGGATTGGGAGGAATGCATACTCCAGACTTCAGTGGCCAACACAATGGTGTTTATGTAACAGTCCATGACTACTACAAGGTAAACGCCGAGTGCCGAAAGCAGCGAACGCCGAAAGCAGCGAGGCAGAGGGAAAGCACTGCTCTGTTCTATGAGCCAACCCCCGAGCCCGAGTCCAGACATCCGAGATCGGACCCTTCGGTTTGCGGCTCCTCCTGGGTGAAGTCGCTTAGGTGAATGCGGCCGAGAGTGCGAGTGCGGCCGCCGACAGTGGACCCAACACGACAGTTCCCTGCTCTGCCTCTCCCTTCCGTTGACCCGCGGCACACCGAAAGTACTCCCGGGAAGCTTTCATACCTGCTGTGAGCACCGTGGGAGAGCGACCGCTCTGGCTGCTGCTTCGTCGTCGTCGTGAGGTCTGCGGCTGTCGAAGCTGAGGGGTTGAGGCTGCACACCGGCTGAGGATGGCTCACGCAGTTGGACGAACAGACTGCTTCCGGGTTCACTGCGGGAGCTGCGGGAGCAGCCAGCAACGAGCTGGGAATCGCGGAGCTGCAGCCGCAGGGACCAAAACCGGGACCCACCGGGAACCAGGTCTGCACCAGGTGTCACAAGGTCCGGTATAGGCCCACAGTGTCAGTAGCAGGTGGGGAGTGCGGAGGTACGTGGCATGCATCGTCGCCGGCCCACTGGACCCCGATTCCCTGCGGAGTAGGCAGTAGCCAGCGGCCACCCCTGAGACAGCTCGGAGCATCCCTCTCCTTCCTTCCTTCTGCAGCGCACCACCAAAAGACAGCTAAAAGCGTCTGGATGACCATTGGGACTACAGCAACAGCAGGCCGTGGCAGAGGAAGAGAAACAATAAGTCCCCTCCCCCCACGGAAGTGGGATAACAGTGGTGGTTGTGGTCTGAGGGGGCAGTAATTTGAAGAATCCAACAGCCCTAAAGACTACCCCGCTGCCTCAATAGAATCCAGGGCTCTGAAACAGCTCAGAGCAAGTCCAAGGAGGAAGGACATGCCTGCAGTGGTTCTCTTCAGCCACTAATAATTAGGCCCTCCCAATCGCAGGATGGCCAAAAAGAAGCCTCCTCAGCGCCTAGAATACGCTCCCGCAAAGAAAATCCCTCCGATCCAAGTGTCACCCAGAAATTTAAGGAGCACACAGAACGCAGCCCAGGGATCTCCCGCCCCAAATTCTCCTCTAAAGACCCCAACAGCACACCTTATAACCCAATTTCTACACAAACGCCTCCCCAACGGTGGGAATCTCCCCATTTCGACCGAACCATCAGTATGTGCTAAGGCCAGCAATGGGAAGGAGCACCTTCCAGGGAGCCTCCCTAACAGCAAATATCTCGCACCACAAGATCAACGAACACAAATCAGGAGACGCCATTCTCAATCCTGCCCTAGGCCGTGCCGCTCCTTTGGAAACGAACATAAACTCGTATGGGACTTACATGCTGACACCACCACCCGACACCAGGAAACCATGAGCGGGTTGTTACAGCTCAAATACACCGCCAACAACTTACTCTGCAGTCCCCCATCCAGCCTAGCCCTCCAAAGCTCTTAGGATCTGGACCAATTAAGACAGAAGCGCATGAGTGTCAACAAGACTTGGGGTATCTATCACCAGTCTTTTTTACAAAACTTGGAAACTAAAATAGAAAGAACACTGGAGCTCACCCCAAAGCTGTTCAGAATGGCCAGGGAAACCAGGCTTTCCCCCCCACTCAGCCAAAGCCTTCAAAATAGTAATTCTATCAACGACCCAGGACCAACCCCAACCAGCGAAATAAATCATTCCACGGCAAGGGTACTTCTCTGGCAATCGACCAAAATGGAGCTGCAAATTGACCTTCTATCAACCATCGCACAATGCCTAGTGGATCTGAGCAACAAGGTGGACCTCATAGAGAACAAATTTAGCGATTACAAGGATAATTGGCCCTGCACCTGCTCGTGTGCAGTACTCATCGATAAATGGGCAACTCTCCCGAAAATTCTAACAGATCTGGTAGCTTTGCTAAAGGGGACAACAGGGAGTACCACCAACCTGCTGAACAACAGTTGCTCTACACCAACAACAACGTGTCGGCTTTCAAGCTAACCCGACCACAATTAACCCGGGCAATCCCCCAACGAAGCCCGTCAACCAAGTACCATCCTTGGCCATCAATCTTTCTACCAGCCCACTGAGATTAAGTTCCAGTCCCCGTACCTTACACTCAGGCAAGGAACTCGAGGGCAACTCCCTTACCCAGAAAAGGCAAGATGAGCCCCTTTCGAGGAGGGCCAATAAAAAACAAAAGAAACAGCAGAAAAAGGCCAAAGCTTCTAAAAAAGTTGCCCTTCCGCTAATAACTCACAATCAAATATCACAAGCCAATAACGACAATGTTCGGACCTATCCAATTTTCGCCAAAAAGTTTGCTTCAAGCAAATCAATAGCAACAGTACCAATCCCAACTGATGCAAAACAAGTGTCTGACAAACTACCATATCCAACTCCCCGAATGGGGGAATTGCACAGCTTACAAGGCCCGGCAACCGATATTCAATCAGCTTCTTCATCAACCACCACGAAGCTAGAGCATACTAGTCTACCATGCCCGTCCAGGGAACAAGGACTCATCATCGGGGCACGCATCACTCAGGGTCCTCTTTCCTCGGACCCTCAGATGTCTTGTGACGAAACAACCCCGCCATCTCAAAGCCCCATTTCCAGACTAGAAGCCTGTCAACTAGACGTCGGCTCAAGCTCCAACTCAAGCATCGCTCAGATAGGACCAAGAGCCTCGTCCAAGGAGAACCAAGTCAGCAAATCAACCCACGAGGTAATTTTCACCCCTAGATATCATAGTAAGGGCCACTACGACATCCTAAACAGGGGCAACATACTTTGCTTATTTAAGCACATCCCCACATTGGCCCAAATACAATCGGACGACCTAGCCTGGGTCAAGTTTTTGAGCCTTCCCAGTGATACCCATGGGGAATCGAGCTTGATAGGGTTGAGCCGTCATACCCGGGAGGGGCTAACACCAGAAGAATCATCTTTAATGGCAGAATGGGGCATAGACATCGCATTCCCCGTACCAGAGAAATATCCTCACGTGTTAAAAGTAGCCCCGCCAACGAATGATGTCTACTCAGTTCTAAGGGGGATAGTGAGCAACCACCAGGGAACAACTGAGCTGTAAAGCCAAAACCTTACAACGCATATAGGATAACAAGTACCCTTGATCACAGGACAGTATTCACTTGTAAGCCGATGCAAACCCCTGGACATGGAACTCAGACTCGACTAGAAGGTCTGCTACCACGATGGCACCATTAACATCACAAAGGCTGCTTACAACCGGATTAGCACCAGAACTCCTGGAATCAACACACAGCTATCCATTATATCCTGGAACATAGCTGGACTAAAAAGACTTCTTGGGTTCAACTCAGTAATCAAATACTTTCAAGAAAACGACATCCTTTGCCTACAAGAGACTTGGGCCACCAAACCCTTAATTCTTCCTGGTTTCTATGAACTTCATACCGCATCTATAAAATGCAATATCTTTGGGAGAGCATCCGGCGGTCTCTCAATCTTCATTAACCAAGCTCGCAGAAAAGAGACAACTTTAATTGCAACTAATACCACAGACATGCAAGCAGCTTTCATCAGCGGGCTAAAAAGCAATAACAACCCAACCCGTCTTCTGTTAATCAACTGTTATGTTAACCCTGCCTCTCACCAAAAAAAACAAGCACTTAAAGTACTGGCAACAAAAATGGATCATCTTTTAAACAAATACGTCTCACACTTCCCAGTTATTGTCGGGGACCTGAACACCCGGTAGTTGGGGAATCCAAAAATCCACCCCCCACCTTTCACAGAAACTGCCCCTCTGCAGCGTCTTTTCTACAATCAAAACTTGGTCTCCGCGCATGCCATCAAAGCGGCTGTGGCCCCACTCTGGCTCCCACTCCCCACTTTCAGGGACAAGGCCACAATTGACTACATCTTTATCTCAGATTACCTGGCATCATACCTTAATAACTTCGAAGTGGACAATATGGATGAGAGCGATCATAGACCGCTGAGGGCAACCTTTCAATTAAATGGGAAAGTTGCACCACAACTGCAAACACTAGGGGTTTCAACTGTTAGATTTGAAAATCCCATTCCTGCTATGCACTCGTATCATGCTACATTAGGTTAGCAGTGTGTGGCTAAATAGATGCTATTTGTATTCACGTTATGCAACCCACTGAGTTATCCCTGCAACGTGCAAGCTTTAGTTAGCAAGTGTGACTCCATTTTGTATTTCGTAATCCCTATTAGGATGTGTCTGAACTAGGCCTCATTATTCGTACTGCTTGCCTCAGCAGAATACTGTATTTAATTATTATTTTCCTTTCCTGTTCAAGGCTGCATCCCGACTTACTAATGAATAGGCCATTCTGCCCTCGCATGCCTATCCGAGTGTGTAGTTCTGCTCCCACGTTAGGAGACGCTGAGACTCAGCGTGGTAACCTTGAGTTGCCGATATCATGTACCCATCTGGCAGGTGGTAGCCCATCCTTCTGTGCCTTCTTTGTTCATGTTCGGCCCAGGCCGGTAACTTTCCACTGTGGGCGTGGTTGGGGGGTTCTTGGAGGAATGATCATGCATTGCAGGCCGCTGGGGAGGCAGTCCCTCAGCAGACATCTTAGGGTGCAGGTCAGATTGGACTCCTCTGCAGAGTATTGCTAATAAAGGTATGTTTGTATTCTCTACTGTCTGACACGACTCTTCATTACTTGGGAAGGCCTAGCAGGTGGTTGTAAGTAACCCAGGTGGCCCCTAAGGGCCACTTCCTTCAGTTGGCACCCGAACAGGGACCCCGCAAGGTGATCCAGCTCACCCGTAATCGGGTTGCAGGGTCGGGGTTGCGTCTGGTCGGTCGGACGGATCGGGGTACCCCACACGATCGAGCTTGGTTCTCGCAGCTGCCCCGCCCGTCTGATCGGATGCCTCCTCGTCTAGTGGTCACCGGCTGGGGTCCTGAGTAGGCCTGGGCGGTGAACTCCGCTCAGCTCGCGGAGTTTGCGGAGTTTTCTGCACTCCGCGTTACGCGGAGATCGCGGAGTTCCGAAAAACTCCGCTTCGCGGTGCGGAGCGGAGTTTTTTTTCTCACTCGCGTTCATCAACGTCAAGTTGGCGACCGCAAGCGAGGTAAATCAACCTCCCGGTGAGATTTTTCCTCGTTCGCGATCGTCAACATCAAGTTGGCGAGCGCGAGCGTTGAAAATGAACATCCCGGCGAGATTTCTCAACGCGGGGGGGTCAGGTTTCTCATTGCGAGTGGTCTCGTATGATCGCGATCGCTCACATTGAGAAACTGCCCGTTCGCGTTGAGAAAGCTGCCGCTTGAGTAAAAATCTACTCGAGCGGCAGAAAAGGAAAGCTTGCGCTGTGCATGGTGCCGTTCGCAATGATTGCACAGTGCGGACAAGCATCCGGCACTGTGCAATCACCGCGAACTGCATTTTTCTATCATACTCTGCCGCTCGCGGAGCTCTGCGTAGTGCGACGGAGTTTTTTATGCACTTCGCGGTGTTCCGCGTAGTGCAACTCCGCGAACCCCGCCCAGGGTAGTCCTCAGAAGGCAAAACCTTGGAGTTGACCGTTTGGTCCGAAGAGTCGGCAGTGGAGAATAACTTGACTCGACCTGTGTGCACCAGGTGAGTCATATGATTCTTGGACAAATGGCGCCATTTTTGAACGGCACGAGCCTACGGGCTGTGTCTTGGTACAGTCTTCAGACTGTCTTGGTGCAGTTTTCGGACTGCCTTGCTTGAATGGCACGAGTCGACGGGCTGTATCTTGGTACTGTCTTCGGGCTGTTTTGTCTTGAACTTGGTGGGTCTGCGGACCCTTGAAAAATGCACAGAGTGCTTGTGAGCAGTTTACCAGACCAACTGGAAATTTGGCCCGTGCTTGAAAAGTTCTGGGACTGTTCACGAACAATCTGCCAGGCCAACTGGTAATTTGGTCAATGCTTGAAAAGGTCTGGGGCTAGAGCCTGTCTTCTTGAACTTGGTACAGTATCTGGACTGTAGGGAGTGGTCATTGGACCATTTGGTTTGGTTTCTGAATAATTTTTATTATTTATCTTTTCTTTATATTACTGTTGCTGGTGTTATACTTGTCCGTTAGGGACAGTGCATGTGTCTTATATTAAGATGCCTTGCTTAAGCAAATTGGGGTGTTTTGGATGTCGGTGTTGTTATAAAGAGGCTCGATTGGAAGAGAGTTAGCCTGCGCCTCCGGTGGGTACCCCAAATTTTGATGTATACGTCAAGCATGGTATTGGCCCTATTATGTTTAGAACATTGTGGAATAAATATACAAGGGACAATACTGAGTTACAGTGGCCACTTACTGGCTCATTTGATGAGCAAAAATTGAATTTCTTGCAGGACAAATTGTTCACCAAAAAGAGCAGGCAGTTGATGTTTGATTCTCTAAGAGTATGGCAGAAGGAATCAAAGCAGCGGCATATGAGAGCAGAGAAAGAGGCCCGGAAGAGGCAGACACAAACCATAACGCAGAAAGCAGTGGCCTATGAAAGGGCAAAGATAGAGAAAGGCATAGAATGTGCAGATAGAAAGTTCCGATTGCAGACAGATAAATGTTATGTCACTAGAGAGGAAGGTGATGTTTTCGTTGAAGAGCTATTGGATTCTTGCCCTCCTCCACCTTATGCTCCTGAGCGGATATACCCAAGGGTCCCCACATCTACGTCCCCGGCCTCTGGTGCCGCTCTTCCTAGTATTTTGGCCCCTAGTCAAACTGCTTCTGCCCCCGCCCCGCCTGCTTCCTCTCTGCTCATGCCAGTAATAGGGGCGGGAGCTGTTAGCTCTCCTGTTCCGTCTACTGACTCTGTATCTACTGCTACACCCCCTTTCACCCCTACAGCATTGTCTCCTTTCATGATGATGCCTGTCTCCTCATCTGCTCTTTCTCCCTCAAGTATGACACTCCTAGCACTGCCGAATGGTGAGACCCCTGTACGTGAAATACATGAAGGGAACTGGGCGGCAGCACAAGACCGTATGGATAAAGTGTTGGTGCGTTCTGCTGTGGGTGATGAGGAGAAGCAAATGGTGGCGAATCAGATGGCTCAGTGGGCTCGGAACCCGATCTATAGTGTGGAAGGTGTGTGGAGTGTGATGAGAGATTATGAGCCCTTCATACAGCAACATGCCCTTAAGCACATGTCGGCCACACTAATAGGACTGTGGGAGCAGTGTTTTCAAGGTATTGCACCGCAGATCGTCTATGACATACGGGACAGGGTATATGCTGCAGATATGGCTCCTAATGAGGTTTTTAGCAATGTAACGACATTGGTGGGTTATCAGGGCAGATTGCACCAAAAGGTTCCGACGATGGTGACCCAGTACCCCGGGAGAGAGGTCTATCCCATTTATCATCCTGAAATACCAGAACTGCGTGACTCCACAAATGCTGTAATTAGGCCGCGAGTCGATGCTCGGTTCCAGGAACAGTGGATCTACACTCCTTGGAAAAGGAGTGAGGTAATATCCCTTAAAAGTCAGTTGCCAGACCCTCGGAAAAACCCGACTGCGTATTATAAAGAGTTGACAGAGGCGGCCTCCTCCACGGTGATGACGTTAGCAGATATTGAGTTTTTCTTTGGCTTGTTGGTACCTGTGGATATTTGGAGGCAATTGCATACACAGGATCATGTGGTGGAATTGGGAGAAACATGGGATCAGATCAGGGCATGGGATAAGGACCGCAAGCCCGGTGACAAGCCGAGGGCGGAGATATTGGCTTTACCGGGCCGCATTATCACCTATATGCATTCCCTTATCCCGCCGAGACGGGTGGATTGGGACAAGTTCACTGCATGTCGGCAGAAGAAGGACGAGAGTGTGTCTGATTTCTTTACTAGGTTTGAAGGGGTGTTTCTCGACTTTAGTGGCCAGGATCTGTCATTGGAAGGTGGTGTCCGGTTGTTTGTCAGCAGGTTCGTTACCAATTTGCTTCCTGAGATTGCGACTCGTTTGCAGGCTTCAGAAAGCACCTGGGGCACTTCTTCCCCATCAGTAATTTTGAGTATGGCACAGTACTACGAGCATAGAGAGAATGAGAACAAAGAGAAGGTGGAGAAAAAGTCAAAGGATTTGAAGACGAGGGTGTTGATGCAGCAAGTTGCGAGAGGAAGAGGGAGAGGAAGAGGTTTGGGTTCAGCCCAGCGGCTGCCCCGGACTAACAGGGGTGGTACTTTGAATGCACCCCTTGGGCTCAATCAATGTGCATATTGCAAGCAGGAGGGACATTGGCAGAATGAGTGCCCGAAGAGAGGTGAGGCCCCGAGAGGTGGGGGGTTTGTAGGACGTGGACGGGGAGGAGGAGGCCGCGGGGACATGAAATCTACCCTCCCTACTCACCAACAAGGGCATATACTAGACCCTATTTTTACTAACTGTGCAGAGTTGGCAATTGAACCTCCTAGGGCAGTCTCATGGTCTGACCACCACCTGGTTGCTTTCTCTATCCCGCTAGCTAATACTTCCCCTCCAGCCTCTAAAGAACCAGAAACTCCACATAGAAGGTGGTCTAGATTTACCCCGGAAAACTTTACATTTGCCCTGCAGCAGAACTACCCTTCTCTAGGAGAAGATATAAATGTGGCATGTAGCTCCATGGATAAGTGGGTTAAGGAAGACTTGGACACGGTGGCACCCTGGACCAACAGCGCCCCATGTAGGCGAACCAAATCCGCACCATGGTTCAATGAAATGCTAAGATCAGAAAAAAAGGCTTGTAAGCGCCTGGAGCGCCTATGGAGGACTGATTTCTCAGAGGCTAATAAGACTTCGTATAAACTGAAGTTAAGGCATTCTCACTCTCTCATCAAAAAAACTTGTGCGGCCTATTACAAGGATAGAATAGAGCAGGCAGAGAGCTCTACTAAAGAATTATTTGCCATTTTTAAAGATTTATCCTCACTGGCGAGAACAGAGGCTCTGATGACAAATTCAGCGGAGTCGTGCAAGAGAATTGCAGGCTTTTTTGCGGAAAAGGTAGCTAAAATATACAAGTCTTTCCCGGCGGAGGCTTGGGCTGGGAGGAGCTGCCAGGCTGAATGTACCACGGGGATGATGTGACAAACGGCCTTTCTAAATTTGGCCCACCCTCACTTGCTGACCTCACAGCGATAGCTGCTAGTATTAAATCTGGCTCTCCTACCGATCCTACATCACCGAAGATCATGAGAGCAGGCCTGGAGACCTTACTGCTGTATATACATCGACTCCTTGAGCTTTCCTTCTCTGAGGGTGTGGTTCCTAAATTCTGGAAACAGGCAATCGTCCTCCCTTTACTAAAAAGCCTGGAGCTGACCCCTGCCAGTCGAAAAACATGAGCCCGATTTCACTTATGCCTTACTTTTCTAAGATTGCAGAAAAAGTAGTTAACTTACAGCTAGTTACTCATATGAACCAGCAAAATTTGCTTCATCCCTCACAATCGGGTTTCAGAGCGACACATTCTACAGAGTCAGCATCACTCTTTGCTACCGAGATGAACTTTTGTCTCTATAATAGCTACTCTCACAGGCCAAAGACACTAGTGATAGACTAGCAATTTTTTTTTGTGACATCGAGGCCGCTTCTCTCACAGGGAATAAAAGGAAGAATATTGTTTTCAGAAAGAGCAGCAATAGAAAACAGGAGTATTAAACTTTATGGACCTGTGTGTCAAAAGCCATATTTTTGCCAAACAGAACTACAAGGCCCAGATATACAAATAAATTATGCAACACAGTCCAGCAAGTGAAGTTGCTGCTCTGCGTTACATTAACATGAGAGAGCAGAGCAGAGCCATATCTTAATCTTCGCTGGCATAAGTTGGTGCTGCTTGCACCAACATAGACACCCTTGCATCATAGTGCAATGGTGTCCTCATTGTGGACATTATAGTTTTTGTGCATGAAAGGTCCCTTCGTGCACAAAAACTATCCTGAAAGGCCAAAGAGGGAAAAACAAGGAGAAAGAAAAATATTTCTCCTTGCTAAGGCATCCTGAGGGAGGTATTGGATTTTGGAGCAAACCCATGCCTAAATGTCTTTACAAATATGGATTTGCATCAAAGCCATGGGCGGATTGCATGGGAATGCCCATGCAGCTGCTACTGCATGTTTCCTTAACGCAAAGTAATGCAAGGCGGCACATTGTTCACTGATATCATGATCATCCCCTGTGTGATTCAATACATCATCAAGATCGCAGTGTTTGGGCAGCACGTCGAGAATCGAAAGTACAGAGCAGGCGGGATGCGAGCTGCCGGCTGAGTGTGCCTTGGCCACTCCCCCTCTTCACGCCAGGACAATGCGTGCGCGGCCGGCAATGGCCGCTGCTGTGTTTTCGATCCGGAGCTCGTGAAACTGCAATGCTCCTTGCAGTGGGGTTGGTGACTGGAATTGCGACCCCAGGAGATCCTGCTGCACCCTCCAAACTGCGGATGAAAGGAATAGTGGGCATGCTACTTGAAAGCTGGCAGGGGGGCCTTAAGGCCTGATCAAGCTCTTGGTTTTTGGATTCTGTTTCTGCCGGCTGGGCTGCTCCATCCTGCTAGGTGACTGGCTATGGGACAAAGAGTTAATTACAGGACTAGCTTTTTTCGTGCCCTCTAGACCCAGATTGACTGCTTACGGGTGATGTCTTCCTCGCCTTCATGGACCACCAGGTTTCTCACCATGGGGTAAGTGCATGTGCTCTGCTGCCAGCTTGAGCATTGGGCTTTCGTACTACCTGGTAGAGGGTCGCTGGGGGGGTTCTACGCGCAACAATATCTAATTTTTTGCTTTTTTTAAAAAAAGAAAAACCTCATGTAATCTCTGCAAGCGCAGTATAGCAAAGCAGCATATAATTCCAGCAGTGACTTTTAGGGGAGATGGATTAGAGGTGAGAAAAAACATGAGAGCAAAGGGAAAAGTAAAAAAAAAAAAAAAGAGAACAAAAACCTTTTTGGAGGAATTCTCAACATGCGAAACTTCTCTAAAAGTACTGCCGCAACACATCTTGATTCCCCAGTCCTGGTCCAGAGGGTTAAAAAACGTGTAGGCCAAGCAGCAGCCAGGGCAAATCGCGCTGCGTCCTCACAAAAAGACCTAGTATTGCCTACAGAAAATTTGGAGATGGCAGCCACAGAGCTCTCTCAGAAAGACTGTCAGGGGGGTGCCTCAGCCGATCTGGTCACAAGTTTTAGTCCTGTTCTTGGAGACTCTGCAGGGGGGGCTCCAACTGCCAGATATCTGTAGAGGAATCAGAGGCGATTACCTCCATGAGTGACACCAAGGTTGGGAAATCCAAGGAACTTAAAAAAATACCCTCTATTTTCTAAGGCTAAATCTGGGTCAATGCCAGGCGCAGAAGTGCTGGGGAGTGCTCCACCGGTAGCTATACAGTCCCCTGGCTCAACGGAAGGTATGTCTCCCATAGGTAACAGTAATGTTTTATCACAACTTCCACCGCAATCTTTACTGTCTCCCTCACAGAGACCACCTGTCTCCCTGCCTCCCTCACAGAGACCACCTGGATTAACTGTGCCAGAAATCACAGGGCAGGCAGTACCCGAAAACACTGAAGTGTTGGCAGCACAAACCAAATCCGGCCTGTAATCAACTCAGGAAGGCCCAGGCACTCTGCAATGGGATGCCAAGAGCCTGCTCAACCTAATTTTAGAGGAGATTAGGGAGCTTAAAGCCTCTCAAACTGTGGAGATCGCTGCTGTACATGCCCTGCTTATAAAAATCGAAGATAATATGGCCCGGGTCCCGGCGCGAATCAACGAGGCAGAAACCAGGATATTGCAGCTGGAGGATCAGGTTTCCATCATGAAAGATAAGGTAGCTGCTTGCCAGAGCCAAAACTCCGCAAGAGAATATAAATTGGAGGAATTGGAGAACCACTCTAGACTCTCTAATCTTCATATCCTCAGTGTTCCAGAAAGCCTTGAGGGTCAGCAGACTCTACAATGGGTCAATTCTTTTATTTAGAAAAATGTCCTCCCGGAATATAATGGGGATTTGACTCTCACGAGGGCTCATTGTGTGCCAGCATATCTCCCTCCCAACGCCAAATTCCCGCGGACAATCCTTGTCAATTTTGGAGATTACAGGGTGAAGGAACAAATTCTATCCAAAGCGGTGAAGCAGCGATAGTTTACCTCTTCGGAAGTACCATTATGTCATATTTTCCTCGATATGTCCGCCTCTGCAGCCAAAAGGCGGAAAGAATTTGTTAAAATGCTGCATTTGTTCAAAGAACAGGGGGCACAGGCAATGATTGCACAACAAAGTAAACTAAAAGTGCTTGTAAAAGAAAGATTTCATGTATTTTGCAATGTCCCTGAAGCCCAGGAGCTATTGCAACAAATCTCTAATAATTCCTAATTTCTTAGCTCGGGGCATTTAGACAGATGCCATGACTGTCTGCATATCTTTCTGTCTTTCTTCTTTTTCTCTCCCTTTTGAATTTGTTTCAGATAGTTTTGGGGGGATTTTGGGGGATTCCTTCTTTTCTTTTTTGCATTCTGGGGTGGGGAGAGTTGGGGTGGGTAGGCCGATAGCTCCTGGCACAAGGTCTAGGTGCCAGTTTGGGTGAGTGGGATAAGCCTGTTATGTGTGAGCAGGGACGGTGGACTGCTCACCGCGGCTTCTTGGGGGGGGTAGGGTAGAGGGGGTGTGTAGGAATGGGAAGCAAGAAGGGAAAAAGAGATCCATTTCTAAATTTCAAAGTCAATTGCAAATTGCGCTATCTGAACTTTATTTGTAAATTTACACCCTATGAGTGTCAGTGCTGTATCAGTGATAGACGTTTGGGGGCGGTCAGGTATATTGGAGGATTTATTTGTCTTAAGTTTCAGTTTATATTTGAGACCCCTCTATGGCTAAAATAATATATCGGGCTAATGGATAAAAATGAAATCCTAAAGGTGGTCTCCTTTAATGTTAACAGCCTCAACAATAAAAAGAAAATGCGGGCCATTGAATCCTGGATTAAGACGGAAAATCCATCTGTAATTTTAATTCAAGAGACCCATATACCGGCTGGGAAGTTAGCAGATTTTTCTATGTTTAGATCCTAGGCAGCGTATCAGGGCTTCTCCTCTTCCCCTGCAACACAACGGGGCATGGCGATTTTCAGGCTAAAAAATTTCAAGCTGAGGTGGTGAATTTTGTAAGTGATAAGAGAGGAAGGTGGTGTTGGGCGACGTGTAAACTGGGAAGTAGATATCTAACCTTCACTAGTATTTATGCCCCAGTGGAGGATAATGCTGAGCCATATGAAGAATTATTTCAATCCTTAATACAAATTCCCGGTGAAATAATCCTAGGGGGCGACTTCAATTTTTTTATCAAACCCAAACATTGACTCCTCAGTCATCTCCAAAAAACAATTAAAACCCAAACTTTTAAAATTATTCAAAATTATAACAAGACTTTGGCGTTAATTGACCCCTGGAGGGAAGCATTTCAGACAGAAATCGCGTATACCTGCTTTTCAGGCAGATTCCGCACTTCTTCATGTATTGATTTTTTCTTATATCCTAGGCCCTGAATTTTAGTAATCAGAGAATCCTCCCCAATGGATTCTCGGATCATGCCATGATAATTTTAGAGGTTGAGTTAGGTAAAGTTCTGGTACATCCCAAGAGATGGACTCTTAATAGGCAATATTTACTGGAAGAAAGTTGGGTGCCACTCTGTAAAACTGAGATAAATTAATTTCTCGCATGGGTCATAGGACGGCTCCTCCTCACATTGTCTGGGACTCCCTTAAGGCATATATTCGTGGCCTGGCTATTGGTAAAGATGCTGGAAGTTTTAAAAGAGAGAAAGAAAAAAGCAAATTCCAGACCAGAAGGTTCAGAGGTGCTACAATGCCTTTCTTAGAAGTCCTTCTGCTCCCAATCAACAAAAACCTGACCAGGCTAAAAGGCTGTAAGCGAAGCTTATTATTTAAAATGTGAAACCTCCAATCGTAACTATAGGCAAAAGGTATACGAAGAAAGTAATTTTACAGGGAGGATTCTCTCATGGCAGGCTCGGGAGCAGGCCGCAAGTAACCGGATCAGCATATTGAAATGCCCCGCTACTGGTACCCGAAGCGAGGACCCGGGTATCATAGGGGACATAATGCTGGAATACTACAGGCGTATTTATGGTCAAAAACAAACAATTGATAATGCGTCCCTGGAAATGATCCTTCGGGAACAGAAAATTCCTGTACTCTCCGAGACCGATAAAATTAATATGATGTGCCCCTTCTCTAAAGAAGAACTGGGCAATGTTATAAATAACCTCCCGAATGGTAAAGCCTGTGGAACGGACGGTCTTCCGACGGAATTTTTAAAAACATTTTCAGGGGTTTAATCAGAATATTTGTATTGATTGTCAACTCAATTTTAGAGGCAGGTCTGATACCAGTGTCATTCTGAAGAGGGAATGTAGGCAGTTTTTAAAAAGGGAAGGATGGCGAAGACCCTAATTCATATCGCCGAATCTCACTTCTGAATTCTGACTATAAAATTATTACCAAACTTTTAGCCAATAGATTTAATATAATAGCTTCACACCTGATCCATTCCGATCAAAATGGTTTTATTGCAGGAAGACAGCTTGGGACAAATACACATTATTTAGGAGAAGCACTGGATTATTTCGAGACCAAGGAAATACCGGCCCTGGTCCTTCTGTTAGATGCCGAGAAGGCGTTCGACCTCGTGGTCTGGGAGACTTTATTCCGTATCCTGTCTAGGTTCGGTATACCCCCCCCCAGTTCACGGGGCTGATTCATAGAATGTATCACAATGCAGAAGCCAATATTATTGTTAACGCCTCCTAGGTAGGACAAATTAGCGTTCAACGTGGGACCAGACAAGGTTGTCCACTGTCCCCTGTTTTATTCGCCATTTTTATAGAGCCTTTGGCTATTGCCATCCGAGATAATGTAGATATTCGTCCCCCTCTACCTACTATGGGGAAACTAAAATTATACGCTGACGATATCATGCTCATTATCGATTGCGATAAGGGGGTTCAAGCAAAGGTCTTTGAGATCTTTGAACAGTTTGAATCGTTCGGCGTGTATAAAATTAATAAAAAGAAAACTGACATAATCCAGTGCGGATGCAAGCCTGATGTTTTACATACTGATATCTTGTCATGCGTAAATTCCACACCAAAAAAATATTTGGGAATTAATATTTCATTACGAATTTCTGATCTGTACAATTAAAATTTAGCTCTGTTTCTGTTGAAAGTGCAGGATCTATTACTCCGTTGGAACTCGCTCCCGTTAACTATCATGGGCAGGGTTTTATTGATCAAGATGTCTGTTCTCCCGCTGTTTACATTTCTATTCTCTGCAATTCTGTGTTTTAACAGCACCTTTCTTCTGTAAATTGGAGTCCATGTTTATGTCTTTCCTCTGGGGGAAAAAAACCCTGAATTGCACTAAGCACTTTATATGAGGAGTTGGAGAAGGGTGGGTTAGCCCTCCCTAATCTCAGGGATTATTATTTTGCATATTTTGCACAATATATGTCTAGGGTTAAGTCAGAATTGCATACAGGAGTATTTGTGAACTATTTCATGAGCTTAATCTGTAAAGGGTACCAGATACGCTGTCCATTAAAAGTCACAAAATCACCAAAACGAGTGCCTTATAAGTGTATGCTGTTTTTTTACGCAAACGTCAGGACTTTTATAGAAGATATACAATCCCAGCAATCAATACTTCAACCCCTTTATCCGAACTCACTTCGGCATTTTGGATTAGAGAATCGTCTGAAATTATTCAAAAATGGGCCAAGGCCGGATTCTGGAAAATCTCAGACTTTATTACGATTGGTAGATGGCTAAATATTTCCGAAATGTATGATCTAATTCCAAATGATTTTCTTCTCCTTGGGTCCTATAGTATGCTCATCAAGTTCCTTAGTAATCTGGATCTGATGCAGATTAATGAGCGTAAAAATCTGGCGCTTGTGCTATTTGAAGAAAGCGTAGCTAGGAAACCCGGAGAGTGGAAAAACTTTTAGCCCCTATCAAAGGTCCGGATCTAGCTCAGAAAGCAATAATAAAATGGCAAAAACATGAAGGACTGGATGTAACAGCGAGAATGTGGACCGAAGTTTAACTTCAGCACGCTACGGGGAGCTATTTGGCGCGGATGCAATTTTTTAGCAAATGGCTCCTGTATTGAACCCCACATTTTTTATCCAAGGTTTATCCCAGTCAGTCTAGTCAATATTTTCGTTGCTCAAATCAGTCGACAGCCATCTGGACGCATATCATTTCACAGTGCCCTTTAATTCAGGGGTTTTGGAATGATGTTTTCCAACATTTGGAGGCCGAATGTCTAATTAAATTGGATTCTAACAATTGGCTGGGTTACGATCCCTCCCTTCGCTTATCTGATAAAGGGGTTAAACTATTATATATTGCAATGGCGGTTGCTTGGTCGCTGCTGCTTCAAAGATGGCAATCAGGTCTAGTACCAACAAAAGATGAGTGGGTTCGTAAAATGAAACAGGTTAGAAATAGTGAATGTTTGTTTGCAATACGAAGTAGGGGGATTAGGAAATTTGAAAAAGTCTGGGAGGCATATTTCGACTAAATACTAAATAGAGCTTAAAATTTTAAAGGAACTGTTAATGTGATGAAATATTATCCGATGTCTTACATGTTGATACATTTGTATACTTTACTACACTTTATTGCACTATAGACACTTTAGTTCCTCTTAAAACAGGCAGTCGACGTCGTGTTAATATGATGAAATACTATCCGATGTCTCATATGTTGACATACGTGCATATTGTACTGCACTTTATTGCACTATAGACACTTTAGTTCTTCTTAAAACAGGCAGTTGATGCTGTACTTGGTCTTTTATGGCGAAATATTATCAGAAGCTTTATCTTCTGCTATATTTCGATGCTTTATCTGGATTCGCACTTCAATGCACCATGGGCACTTTAGTTATTTTCTCTTAAATGGAGAATTGGTACTGTATCTGGTCTCTAATTTTTATTTTTTTATTTTTTATTAGTTCAATGTTATTCTGGTTTTTATTCTGACTATGTACTCTTCTCTTTACTCTTGAATATGTATGCCGTACTTTCTGTTTGAAAGCGCATTTTCGGACATTTATATTGTGATATATTGATGAATTTGTAAATTTCGTTTTTTTTGGATCTCAATAAATAAAAAAAAGATCGCAGTGTTTGCTTCTGCAAGGTTAAATAACAATATAATCTGTACCCTGTACAGTGTTGTGAGTAGTCCCATATCTCCACAATTGGAGACAGTGGACTTCCGTAACTCCTGTAAGGGAGTGTAGGATAAGGAGAGGTTCATTAGCGTCTGATAGGTTTGTCTCAGATCTGCGAATGTTATGAAGTTTCCTTCTTCGAACAGGTCTCCTATCTCACAAATCCTTGCCAAGTTTCCTTTCACTTATTGATAGTTTTAGAACTGAACAACTTTACAGTTCACTATTTTTATTCTTACTCCTGACAAAGTGAGTTTATGGTGGGGCATATTTTCATGTTTACTTCCTATTTATTACTTGCTGCCGTACTGAAACTGGACTTATCAGCGAACTGACAAACCTACATACTGTCTAAGCAAGTCCACTTTATCACACTGATGAGAATCTCTCAGTGCCTAATGCGCCTGTTGAAATTGAACATCGCTGATAGATGTCCGCCTTTGTTTGACAAAGATAGGATTAAAAGATTCACTGTCTTCAGATGTTGACATTAGTGCATTGTATTGGACTGATTGAAGACAAAGGACCTGACTAATAGAGAATTAGTAAATCCCAGAAGACACAGTTGTCACATTTGATTTTCTTAGCTTTCTGCACTTTTTTTATTGTTCAAATTGAACATCGTTGATAGATGTCCGCCTTTGTTTGACAAAGATAGGATTAAAAGATTCACTGTCTTCAGATGTTGACATTAGTGCATTGTATTGGACTGATTGAAGACAAAGGACCTGACTAATAGAGAATTAGTAAATCCCAGAAGACACAGTTGTCACATTTGATTTTCTTAGCTTTCTGCACTTTTTTTATTTTTCAAAATTGCTGGAAGCACGTAAGCAAACTCTGTACCTTTCATGTAAACCTGTTGCATTTTACCCTGTACACACAAATACCATAAGGAATACAACGTCCAGTTGAGTGGTTTTGGGCAAAGTGAATTTGCACATTTTCCCACTCTTTTCTTCACAAAAAGACTTTTGCCATGTGAAGAAATAGACCCCCAACACATTGTGAGCCAATAGAGACATTATGTGTACTTTGACTGTCCTGTACTACTTGCAGCACTTATTCCTATGCTTTGTCCTGTTAGTGCAGCGAATTTATTTCAGATCTTTATAAATACCCTGTTATAACCTAGTAGGGGGCTCACGAAATTGCACATTTTATTTCCTTACCCTTGCCTAACTGCGGACACATCACTTCTGATGACAAAAACAACTTTGAGAATTGGCTCTAATATTTTTCACTCGACTGAAAAAACTTGCATATTGACGCATTTTGGGCCCAGTTCACAGCCTTTCAGGGTGACTGTTAAGTCATCATACATTTCCCGACCCTTGCTGGGTAGAAGACCAATTGACAATATCAAAGGGTAAAATGCAGGCCTGGGTGAAATTTTAATTGCGCCTGAGTAATTGGAGTAATTCAGTAACTACACATTCGTCTTGTGATGCGAAATTAACAAAATTATGTGATTATGACAATTTGAGTAATTAAGAGTAAAGAGAAATCTATGCCTCACTGTCACTGACCAGGTCCTGAACCAAATCCCTATTTTTGGCTTTAAAAGCCAAAAAAGCAGAGATAATATTATCGCCCTATCTACAAGGGGATGCTAACATGCATTAGCGCATGTTAGCACCCGTTTTCCCGACGCCTCGCTTTGCATCTCTAATGAGATGCAAAGTGGGCGTTACTGGGCAGTACTCCCTGTAAATTATCGCTGATGTGCACATCGTGATATTTACAAGGAGGCCCACGTATTTTAGCAGACGTACAGTTTTCTTCATCCCTCGTGCTGCGTTCTGGACCCTTCTTCCCTCTTTTTGCACCTCTCTTGCCTCTTTCTGCACCTCTCTTCGCTCTTTCTGTACCCCCTGACTCTTTCTGCACCTCTGCTTTTCTTTCTGCACTTGTTTTGTGTCTTTCTGCACCTCTCTTGGTTCTTTCTGCACCCCTTGTGGCTCTTTCGGTACCCCTCTTCCCTCTTTCTGCACCATGCTTTCCTGTTTCTGCACCTCTGTTCCTTCTTTATGTACTTCTTTTGTTTCTTTCTGCACCTCTCTTGCTTCTTTCTGCATCCCTCTTGCCTCTTTCTCCACCCCTCTTTCCCCTTTCTGCATTTCTGTTGCTTCTTTCTGCACTTCTCTTGACTCTTTCTCCACCCGTCTTCCCTCTTTCTGCACCTCTGTTGCTTCTTTCTGCACTTCTCTTGCTTCTTTCTACAACTCTCTTGCTTCTTTCTGTACCCCTTGTGCCTCTTTCTGCACCGCTCTTCCCTCTTTCTGCACCCCTCTTGCCTCTTTCTGTACCTCTCTTCCCTCTTTCCATACCCCATGACTCTTTCTGCACCTCTGTTCTTTCTTTCTGCACTTCTTTTGTTTCTTTCTGCACCTCTCTTGCTTCTTTCTGCACCCCTTGTGCCTCTTTCTGCACCCCTCTTCCCTCTTTCTGCACCCCTCCTGCCTCTTTATGCACCTCTGTCCCTTCTTTCTGTACTTCTTTTGTTTCTTTCTGCACCTCTCTTGCTTCTTTCTGCACACCTCATGCCTCTTTCTGTACCCCTCTTCCCTCTTTTTGCACCCCTCTTGCACCTTTCTGCACCTCTCTTGCTTCTTTCCGCATCCCTTTTGTCTCTTTCTCTACCCCTCTTCCCTCTATCTGCACCTCTGATGCTTCTTTCTGTACCTCTCTTGCTTCTTTCTGCACCCCTCTTGCCTCTTTCTCCACCCCTCTGTCCCCTTTTTGCATATCTGTTGCTTCTTTCTGCATTTCTCTTGACTCTTTCTCCATCCCTCTTCCCTCTTTCTACACCTCTGTTGCTTCTTTCTGCACCTCTCTTGCTTCTTTCTGCACCCCTTGTGCCTCTTTCCGCACTGCTCTTCCCTCTTTCTGCACCCCTCTTGCTTCTTTCTGCACCTCTCTTCCCTCTTTCTGTACCCCCTGACTCTTTTTGCACCTCTGTTCATTCCTTCTGCACTTTTTTTGTTTCTTTCTGCACCTCTCTTGCTTCTTTCTGCACCCTTTGTGCCTCTTTCTGCACCCCTCTTCCCTCTTTCTACACCCTTCCTGCCTCTTTTTGCACCCCTGTCCCTTCTTTCTGTACTCCTTTTGTTTCTTTCTGCACCTCTTTTGCTTCTTTTTTGCACACCTCGTGCCTCTTTCTGCACCCCTCTTCCCTCTTTTTTCACCTCTTTTGCCCCTTTCTGCACCTCTCTTGCTTCTTTATGCATCCCTTTTGTCTCTTTCTCTATCCCTCTGCCCTCTTTCTGCACCTCTGATGCTTCTTTCTGTACCTCTCTTGCTTCTTTCTGCACCCCTCGTTCCTCTTTCACACCCCTCTTCCCTCTATCTGCACTCCTCTTGCCTCTTTATGCACCTCTGTTCCTTCTTTCTGCACTTCTTTTGTTTCTTTCTGCACCTCTCGCTTCTTTCTGCACCCCTTTTCCTCTTTCTGCACATCTCTTACCTCTTTCTGCACCTCTGTTCCTTCTTTCTGCACTTCTTTTGTTTCTTTCTGCAGCGCTCATGCTTATTTCTGCACCCCTTGCCTCTTTCTCCAACCCTCTTCCCTCTTTCTGCACCTCTGTTGCCTCTTTCTGCACCTCATTTCCTTCTTTTTGCACTTCTTTTGTTTCTTTCTGCACATCTCTTGCTTCTTTCTTCACCCCTCTTGCCTCGTTCTGGACCCCTCTTCCCTCTTTTTGCACATCTCTAGCCTCTTTCTGTACCTCTCTTCGCTCTTTCTGTACCCCCTGACTCTTTCTGCACCTCTGTTCTTTCTTTCTGCACTTCTTTTGTTTCTTTCCGCACCTCTCTTGCTTCTTTCTGCACCCCTCTTCCCTCTTTCTGTTTCTCTGTTGCTTCTTTCTGCACTTCTCTTGCTTCTTTCTACACCTCTCTTGCTTCTTCCTGCACCCCTTGTGCTTCTTTCTGCACCCCTCTTCCCTCTTTCTGCACCCTGCTTGCCTCTTTCTGCACCTCTGTTCCTTTCTGTACTTCTTTTGTTTCTTTCTGTACCTCTCTTGCTTCTTTCTGTACCCCTCTTGCCTCTTTCTCCACCCCTCTTCACCCTTTCTGCATGTCTTTTGCTTCTTTCTGCACTTCTCTTGACTCTTTCTCCACCCCTCTTCCCTCTTTCTGCACCTCTGTTGCTTCTTTCTGCACTTCTCTTGCTTCTTTCTACACCTCTCTTGCTTCTTTCTGCACCCCTTGTGCCTCTTTCTGCACCACTCTTCCCTCTTTCTGCACCCCTCTTGCCTCTTTTTGCACCTCAGTTCCCTCTTTCTGTACCCCTGACTCTTTCTGCACCTCTGTTGTTTCTTTTTGCACTTCTTTTGTTTCTTTCTGTACCTCTCTTGCTTCTTTCTGCACCCCTTATGCCTCTTACTGCACGCCTCTTCCCTCTTTCTGCACCCCTCCTACCTCTTTCTGCACCTTTTTTCCTTCTTTCGGTACTTCTTTTGTTTCTTTCTGTACCTCTCTTGCTTCTTTCTGCACCCCTCTTGCCTCTTTCTCCACCCCTCTTCCCCCTTTCTGCATGTCTGTTGCTTCTTTCTGCACTTCTCTGGACTCTTTCTCCACCCCTCTTCCCTCTTTCTGCACCTCTGTTGCTTCTTTCTGCACTTCTTTAGCTTCTTTCTGCACCTCTCTTGCTTCTTTCTGCACCCCTTGTGCCTCGTTCTGCACCACTCTTCCCTATTTCTGCACCCCTTTTGACTCTTTCTGCACCTCTCTTCCCTCTTTCTGTACCTCCTGACGCTTTCTGCACCTCTGTTCTTTCTTTCTGCGCTTCTTTTGTTTCTTTCTGCACCTCTCTTGCTTCTTTCTGCACCCCTTGTGCCTCTTTCTGCATCCCTCTTCCCTCTTTTTTCACCTCTCTTGCCCCTTTCTGTACCTCTCTTGCTTCTTTCTGCACCCCTCGTTCCTCTTACACACCCCTCTTCCCTCTATCTGCACTCCTCTTGCCTCTTTATGCACCTCTGTTCCTTCTTTCTGCACTTCTTTTGTTTCTTTCTGCACCTCTCGCTTCTTTCTGCACCCCTTTTTCCCCTTTCTGCACCTCTCTTATCTCTTTCTGCACCTCTGTTCCTTCTTTCTGCACTTCTTTTGTTTCTTTCTGCAGCGCTCATGCTTATTTCTGCACCCCTTGCCTCTTTCTCCAACCCTCTTCCCTCTTTTTGCACCTCTGTTGCCTCTTTCTGCACCTCAGTTCCTTCTTTTTGCACTTCTTTTGTTTCTTTCTGCACATCTCTTGCTTCTTTCTTCACCCCTCTTGCCTCGTTCTGGACCCCTCTTCCCTCTTTTTGCACCTCTCTTGCCTCTTTATGCACCTCTCTTTGCTCTTTCTGTACCCCCCTGACTCTTTCTGCACCTCTGTTCTTTCTTTCTGCACTTCTTTTGTTTCTTTCTGCACCTTTCTTGCTTCTTTCTGCACCCCTCTTCCCTCTTTCTGTTTCTCTGTTGCTTCTTCCTGCACTTCTCTTGCTTCTTTCTACACCTCTCTTGCTTCTTTCTGCACCCCTTGTGCTTCTTTCTGCACCCCTCTTCCCTCTTTCTGCACCATGCTTGCCTCTTTCTGCACCTCTGTTCCTTTCTGTACTTCTTGTGTTTCTTTCTGTACCTCTCTTGCTTCTTTCTGTACCCCTCTTGCCTCTTTCTCCACCCCTCTTCACCCTTTCTGCATGTCTTTTGCTTCTTTCTGCACTTCTCTTGACTCTTTCTCCACCCCTCTTCCCTCTTTCTGCACCTCAGTTGCTTCTTTCAGCACTTCTCTTGCTTCTTTCTACACCTCTCTTGCTTCTTTCTGCACCCCTTGTGCCCCTTTCTGCACTGCTCTTCCCTCTTTCTGCACCCCTCTTGCCTCTTTTTGCACCTCAGTTCCCTCTTTCTGTACCCCTGACTCTTTCTGCACCTCTGTTCTTTCTTTTTGCACTTCTTTTGTTTCTTTCTGTACCTCTCTTGCTTCTTTCTGCACCCCTTGTGCCTCTTTCTGCACCCCTCTTCCCTCTTTCTGCAACCCTTCTGCCTCTTTCTGCACCTCTGTTCTTTCTTTCTGTACTTCTTTTGTTTCTTTCTGTACCTCTCTTGCTTCTTTCTGCACCCCTCTTGCCTCTTTCTCCACCCCTCTTCCCCCTTTCTGCATGTCTGTTGCTTCTTTCTGCACTTCTCTGGACTCTTTCTCCACCCATCTTCCCTCTTTCTGCACCTCTGTTGCTTCTTTCTGCACTTCTCTTGCTTCTTTCTGCACCTCTCTTGCTTCTTTCTGCACCCCTTGTGCCTCTTTCTACACCACTCTTCCCTCTTTCTGCACCCCTCTTGCCTCTTTCTGTACCTCTCTTCCCTCTTTCTGTACCTCCTGATGCTTTCTGCACCTCTGTTCTTTCTTTCTGCGCTTCTTTTGTTTCTTTCTGCACCTCTCTTGCTTCTTTCCGCACCCCTTGTGCCTCTTTCTGCACCCCTCTTCCCTCTTTCTGCACCCCTCCTGCCTCTTTCTGCACCACTGTTCTTTCTTTCTGTACTTCTTTTGTTTCTTTCTGCACCTCTCTTGCTTCTTTCTGCACCCCTCTTGCCTCTTTCTCCATCCCTCTTCCCCCTTTCTGCATGTCTGTTGCTTCTTTCTGCACTTCTCTGGACTCTTTCTCCACCCCTCTTCCCTCAATCTGCACCTCAGTTGCTTCTTTCTGCACTTCTCTTGCTTCATTCTGCACCTCTCTTGCTTCTTTCTGCACCCCTTGTGCCTCTTTCTACACCACTCTTCCCTCTTTCTGCACCCCTCTTGCCTCTTTCTGCACCTCTTTTCCCTCTTTCTGTACCTCCTGACTCTTTCTGCACCTCTGTTCTTTCTTTCTGCGCTTCTTTTGTTTCTTTCTGCACCTCTCTTGCTTCTTTCTGCACCCCTTGTGCCTCTTTCTGCACCCCTCTTTCTGCACCCCTCCTGCCTCTTTCTGCACCTCTGTTCCTTCTTTCTGTACTTCTTTTGTTTCTTTCTGCACCTCTCTTGCTTCTTTCTGCACCTCTCTTGCCTCTTTCTCCACCCCTCTTCCCCCTTTCTCCACCCCTCTTCCCCCTTTCTGCATGTCTGTTGCTTCTTTCTGCACTTCTCTTTTTTTCTTTCTTTTTTTATTGTCCTTATTCTGCCAATTCCCTTGCTGGTAACGCTCTTTTCCCAGTTGCCAAAACATGGGGCAGAGCCTTTCCACCCAAGAAAACAAATGCTGTTTCCTCTTCCAACCCTTCACCAGTGTGCCCGTAGCTGGAGGGAACCACGACCGACAACAACTTTGGCTTAATCATCGGACCTTCTGGAGCGTTGGCTCCATTCAACCAACAATGCCCAAACTTTCTCCCGGCTTCTAGAATCTCAGGCCATGTCAAACTGACTTGCAGAGATTATATTTTTAACACAGTCAAAAAAACAAGGAGGACTTCCAGACTTCCAAGACCTGCAGATCTCCCGTCTCCCCAGGAGGATCGCATAAAAAATAAATCTGGAAATAACAGCATTAATTTGGGTTGAACCGTCCTGATAGAGCCCAAAAAAGATAAGATTAGGGCTTACCTGAACTTGCTGACCGGTTACTTCAGCCAGAAACTTACACAACTCAGTCCAGTAACCGGTGATCTTGGAGCATGTCATAAACATGTGTATATTATCCGCTTCTCCAGGCTCCTCCTCAGCTTTTTCCAAGATATCCTTAATCCCTTGGAGGACCAAATAAAGCTGCCAATCTTCCCTTGCAGTTTAGCTACCTCTCCTTTATCAAAAGGTAAGGGTATAGAATTCAAAAGGAAAGTGATCTTATGGAGAGCAATCATTTTAATAAGGTTAACCTGACCATATATGTTTAGGGGTAGATTCGCCCAACTTACCAAGAGCCTCCCAATCTCTTGACTTGCTTTCTTCCAATTAACTCTAGGGACATCATCCAACTTCTGGGTTATTATAATACCCAAATAACGCATTTGAGACTTAGCCCCCGGGCTTTGCCTAGGCTGGTTCCACTCCATAATTTCTGTTTTTCCTCTATTTACCTTATATCCCGATATCTTCCCGAAAGATTCCGCCTTGGTCATTAATTTGGGGATAGCCACCTCTGGATTAATGGTATAAAGTATAAGATCATCCGCGTAGAGAGCCAGCTTTGCCACCAGGCCAGCAAATTTAAACGGAAGAATGGTAGAATCTGCTCTAATCAAGGAGGCAAACGGTTCTATATAAAAATTAAATAAGAGCGGGGACAAGGGGCACCTCTGCCTAGTTCCTCGTGTATTATTGAACCAGTCTGATAGCTCCCCATTGACCAAAACCCTGGCTCTGGGCAGATTGTACACATTTTGAACAGCTCTTACTATATTCTGCGGGAACCCAAAAATCTTTAATGCGTCCCACAAGTAGGGCCAATGGACTTGGTCGAACGCCTTTGCAGCATCTACAGCTACTGCTGTTAAAGGTAAATTTTGGGTTTCCGCCAAATCAACAACCCCAAGCATTAAAAAGGTAAGCTCATTGAGCTGCCTCCCAGGGATGAAACCTCTTTGGTCCTGATGGATAACCCCTTTGATGACCTGGGCGACCCTAGAGGCCACTATCCCCGAAAAAACCTTATAGTCGGAATTTAAAAGAGATATTGGACTATAAGAATCCACTACCAAAGGGTCTTTGTTTGGTTTCAGGATTAAAGTAACGGTGGCATCGGACCAAGACAGCAGGACTTTTTCACCTTCCAAAAATATGGCGTTAAATAGACATTTCAGCACTGGTACAATAATATCGAGGAGTTTAGAATAAATCTCGACAGGGAGGCCATCAGGCCCAGCTGCCTTCCCCCCTGCCATCTTCCTGATCTGCACCCGGACCTCGTCCTCCGTGATCTCTGCCTCTAAGAGCCTTTTTTGGTCATTGTTTAAACTCGGAAGCTCATTCTTCCTCAACCAGGCCTCTATGCTCTCCTTCCCGGGTGAAATATCGTCACTGTATAAACTACACATATATCTACAGGCCTCTGCACCTATTTCCGAATTAGTATCTAATAAAGCTCCTGATTCAGCATCCCTCAGGTTTCGGATTACATTTCTGGACTTATCGGTTTTTGCTTTCCAGGCCAGAAGCGAACTACACCTCTCTCCATAAGAGAAATGCTGCAACTTGCTCACCCTCCACCTATCAAGTAATCTTTAGTCAAGTTGCCCTTGATATTCCACCTGGAGATGTTCTAGCTCTTTACTGAGAAAAGGAACTCTACAGAAACCTTCCAATGATGCCTTTTGGAGGTCACGTTCTTTACACTTAATCTCCTTAATTTGTTCCTCCTCTTGCCGCTTTAAGGCCTGCCTCTTTCTCACCATTATGGAACTACCTATTGCCCTTAAGAAAGCTTTAAAGGCATCCCAGATGACTTGGATTTTAGCTGAACCCATATTAGCTTGGAAAAAGACTGAGGCCTCATCCCTTATACTTGATACCACCCTCTCGTCTAAAAGAATGGTCCTATCTAAGGTCCACCTTTTCATACCAGATTTATAGTGATGCCTAAGGGACAGGAGAACTGCCGAATTGCTGAAAGGATAGCGGGCAGATGTTTAACCTCATCGACCTCTGCTAATAGCTCCTGATCTACCAAGAAATAGTCGATGCAGTAGTGATGACCATATTTTCTGCTGTAGAAAGTAAAGTACCTTGTTTCCCCCATCTTACTCCGCCAAATATCTACCAAATTAAGCAGATCATGGTCTTCACCATTGCCGAAGTTCTAGGAGGACTGACATATTTAACTTTAGAAGTTCTATCCAGATCCTTATTTTGCACTATATTAAAATCTCCTCCAATTATTACGGGAGCGGTAGCCTGAGGAAGTCATAATTCGAGCTTAATTAGAGCATCTGGAGCATCATCATTCTGGCCATAATAGTTAGCACAGACAAGTGGCATCTCCTGTATTATCAAATTGGCAGCCAACCATCTGCCCGAAGAATCCGATTCATATCTTACAAACTTTATACCTGAATTGTTTCTTATAATAACAGCCACACCTCTTGAGTTGCCTCTCTGGTCCGAACAGACTGCTTCCTGGACCCAGCCCAATTTATTAAAAGAAGACCTGCTCTCCTCCCGTTCCAAATAAGACTCCTGGAGCAAAATAACACTCGCCTTGCTATTCTTAAGAAATTCAGAGACCCGGGCCGACTTCTTCCTGGACCTCTAGCCATTCACATTCCAAGATATGAAATAAACAGTGTTAGATCTGCTCATCTTCGAATTTCAGCCACCCTGCTCCCATGCACTTCTCTTGCCTCTTTCTACACCCCCTCTTCCCTCTTTCTGCACCTCTGTTGCTTCTTTCTGCACTTCTCTTGCTTCTTTCTGCACCTCTCTTGCTTCTTTCTGCACCACTTGTGCCTTTTTCTGTACCCCTCTTCCCTCTTTCTGTACCCCCTGACTCTCTCTGCACATCTGTTCCTTCTTTCTGCACTGCTCTTGTTTCTTTCTGCACCTCTCTGGCTTCTTTCTGCACCCCTCGTACGTATTTCTGTACTTTCTTCCCTCTTTCTGCACCCCTCCTGCCTCTTTCTGCACCTCTGTTCCTTCTTTCTGCACCCCTCTTGCCTCTTTCTGCACCTCAGTTCCCTCTATCTGTACCCCCTGACTCTTTCTGTTCTTTCTCTCTGCACTTCTTTTGTTTCTTTCTGCACCTCTCTTGCTTCTTTCTGCATCCCTTTTGCTTCTTTCTGTACCGCTCCTGCCTCTTTCTTCACATCTGTTCCTTCTTTCTGTACTTCTTTTGTTTCTTTCTGCACCTCTCTTGCTTCTCCATGCACCCCTCTTGCCTCTTCCTTCACCCCTCTTCCCCCTTTCTACATGTCTGTTGCTTCTTTCTGCACTTCTCTTGCCTCTTTCTCCACCAATCTTCCCTCTTTCTGCGCCTCTGTTGCTTTTTCTGCACTTCTCTTGCTTCTTTCTGCACTTTTCTTGCTTCTTTTTGCACCCCTCGTGCCTCTTTCTGCACCCTTCTTCCATCGTTTTGCATCCCTCTTGCCTCTCTCTGCACCTCTGTTGCTTCTTTCTGTATTTCTCTTGTCTCTTTCTCCACCCCTGGTCCCTCCTTCTGCACTCTGTTGCTTCTTTCTGTACCTCTCTTGCTTCTTTCTGCACCCCTCGTGCCTCTTTCACACCCTTCTTTCCTCTCTCTGCACCCTTCTTGCCTCTTTCTGCACCTCTGTTCCTTCTTTCTGCACTTCTTTTGTTTCTTTCTGCACCTCTCTTGCTTCTTTCTGCACCCCTTTTGCCTCTTTCTGCACCCCTCTTGCCTCTTTCTGTGCCCCTCTTCTCTCTTTTTACACCCCTCATCCGTCTTTCTGTTCCTCTGTTGCTCCTTTCTGCACTTCTCTTGCTTCTTTCTGTACCTCTCTTGCTTCTTTCTGCACCCCTCATGCCTCTTTCTGCACCCCTCTTCCCTCATTCTCCATGTCTGTTGCTTTTTTCTGCACTTCTCTTGAATCTTTCTCCACCCCTCTTCCCTCTTTCTGCACCTCTGTTGCTACTTTCTGCACTTCTCTTGCTTCTTTCTGCACCTCTCTTGCTTCTTTCTGCACCCCTTGTGCCTCTTTCTGCACCACTCTTCCCTATTTCTGCACCCCTTTTGCCTCTTTCTGCACCCCTCTTGCCTCTTTCTGTACCCCTCTTCTCTCTTTTTACACCCCTCATCCGTCTTTCTGTTCATCTGTTGCTTCTTTCTGCACTTCTCTTGCTTCTTTCTGTACCTCTCTTGCTTCTTTCTGCACCCCTTTTGCCTCTTTCTGCACGTCTCTTACCTCTTTCTGCACCTCTGTTCCTTCTTTCTGCACTTCTTTTGTTTCTTTCTGCAGCTCTCTTGCTTGTTTCTGCACCCCCTTGCCTCTTTCTCCAACCCTCTTCCCTCTTTCTGCACCCCTCTTGCCTCTTTCTGCACCTCAGTTCCCTCTATCTGTACCCCCTGACTCTTTCTGTTCTTTCTCTCTGCACTTCTTTTGTTTCTTTCTGCACTTCTCTTGCTTCTTTCTGCATCCCTCTTGCTTCTTTCTGCACCCCTCCTGCCCCTTTCTTCACCTCTGTTCCTTCTTTCTGTACTTCTTTTGTTTCTTTCTGCACCTCTCTTGCTTCTCCATGCAACCCTCTTGCTTCTTCCTTCACCCCTCTTCTCCCTTTCTGCATGTCTGTTGCTTCTTTCTGCACTTCTCTTGCCTCTTTCTCCACCCCTCTTCCCTCTTTCTGCGCCTCTGTTGTTTTTTTCTGCACTTCTCTTGGTTCTTTCTGCACTTCTCTTGCTTCTTTCTGCACCTCGTGCCTCTTTCTGCACCCCTCTTCCATTGTTTTGCATCCCTCTTGCCTCTCTGCACCTCTGTTGCTTCTTTCTGTACTTCTCTTGTCTCTTTCTCCACCCCTGGTGCCTCTTTCACACCCTTCTTCCCTCTTTCTGCACCCTTCTTGCCTCTTTCTGAACCTCTGTTCCTTCTTTCTGCACTTCTTTTGTTTCTTTCTGCACCTCTCTTGCTTCTTTCTGCACCCCTTTTGCCTCTTTCTGCACCCCTCTTGCCTCTTTCTGTACCCCTCTTCTCTCTTTTTACACCCCATATTCGTCTTTCTGTTCCTCTGTTGCTTCTTTCTGCACTTCTCTTGCTTCTTTCTGTACCTCTATTGCTTCTTTCTGCACCCCTTTTGCCTCTTTCTGCACGTCTCTTACCTCTTTCTGCACCTCTGTTCCTTCTTTCTGCTCTTCTTTTGATTCTTTCTGCAGCTCTCTTGCTTGTTTCTGAACCCCCTTGCCTCTTTCTCCAACCCTCTTCCCTCTTTCTGCACCCCTCTTGCCTCTTTCTGCACCCCTCTTCCATCGTTTTGCATCCCTCTTGCATCTCTCTGCACCTCTGTTGCTTCTTTCTGTACTTCTCTTGTCTCTTTCTCCACCCCTGGTCCCTCCTTCTGCACTCTGCTGCTTCTTTCTGTACCTCTCTTGCTTCTTTCTGCACCCCTCGTGCCTCTTTCACACCCTTCTTCCCTCTTTCTGCACCCTTCTTGCCTCTTTCTGCACCTCTGTTCCTTCTTTCTGCACTTCTTTTGTTTCTTTCTGCACCTCTCTTGCTTCTTTCTGCACCCCTTGTGCCTCTTTCTGCACTCCTCTTACCTCTTTCTGTACCCCTCTTCTCTCTTTTTACACCCATCATCCGTCTTTCTGTTCCTCTGTTGCTTCTTTCTGCACTTCTCTTGCTTCTTTCTGTACCTCTCTTGCTTCTTTCTGCATCCCTCATGCCTCTTTCTGCACCCCTCTTCCCTCATTCTCCATGTCTGTTGCTTTTTTCTGCACTTTTCTTGACTCTTTCTCCACCCCTCTTCCCTCTTTCTGCACCTCTGTTGCTTCTTTCTGCACTTCTCTTGCTTCTTTCTGCACCCCTTGTGCCTCTTTCTGCACCGCTCTTCCCAATTTCTGCACCCCTTTTGCCTCTTTCTGCACCTCTCTTGCCTCTTTCTGTATCCCTCTTCTCTCTTTTTACACCCCTCATCTGTCTTTCTGTTCCTCTGTTGCTTCTTTCTGCACTTCTCTTCCTTCTTTCTGTACCTCTCTTGCTTCTTTCTGCACCCCTTTTGCCTCTTTCTGCACCTCTCTTACCTCTTTCTGCACCTCTGTTCCTTCTTTCTGCACTTCTTTTGTTTCTTTCTGCAGCTCTCTTGCTTGTTTCTGCACCCCTTGCCTCTTTCTTAAACCCTCTTCCCTCTTTCTGCCCCTCTGTTGCCTCTTTCTGCACCTCTTTTCCTTCTTTGTGCACTTCTTTTGTTTCTTTCTGCACATCTCTTGCTTCTTTCTGCACCCCTCATGCCTCGTTCTGGACCCCTCTTCCCTCTTTTTGCACCTCTCTTGCCTCTTTCTGCACCTCTTTTCCCTCTTTCTCTACCCCCTGACTCTTTCTGCACCTCTCTTCTTTCTTTCTGTACTTCTTTTGTTTCTTTCTGCACCCCTCTTCCCCCTTTCTGCATGTCTGTTGCTTCTTTCTGCACTTCTCTTGACTCTTTCTCCACCCTCTTCCCTCTTTCTGCACCTCTGTTGCTTCTTTCTGCACTTCTCTTGTTTCTTTCTGCACCTCTCTTGCTTCTTTCTGCACCCCTTGTGCCTCTTTCTGCACTGCTCTTCCCTCTTTCTGTACTTCTTTTGTTTCTTATTCCCCCTCTTGCCTCTTTCTCTACCCCTCTTCCCCTTTCTGCATCTCTGTTGCTTCTTTCTGCACTTCTCTTACCTCTTTCTCCACCCATCTTCCCTCTTTCTGCACCTCTGTTGCATCTTTCTGTACTTCTCTTCCTTCTTTCTGCACCTCCTTTGCCTGTTTCTGCGAATCTCTTTCCTCTTTCTGTACGTCTGCTGCCTCTTTCTGCACCTCTGTTGCTTCTTTCTGCACCTCTATTGCTTCTTTCTGCACCCCTTGTGCCTCTTTCTGCACCGCTCTTCCCTCTCTCTGCACTTCTTTTGTTTCTTTATTCGCCCTCTTGCCTCTTTCTCCACCCCTCTTCCCCCTTTCTGCATCTCTGTTGCTTCTTTCTGCACTTCTCTTACCTCTTTCTCCACCCCTCTTCCCTCTTTCTGCACCTCTGTTGCATCTTTCTGCACTTCTCTTCCTTCTTTCTGCACCTCTTTTGCCTGTTTCTTGCGAATCTCTTTCCTTTCTGTACGTCTACTGCCTCTTTCTGTACCTCTGTTGCTTCTTTCTGCACTTCTCTTGCCTCTTTCTGCACCCCCTTGCCTCTTTCTGCACCCCTCTTGCCTCTTTCTGTACCTCTCTTGCCTCTTTTTGTAGCCCTCTTGCCTCCTTCTGCACCTCTTTAGCTTCTTTCTTCACTTCTCTTGCCTCTTTATGCACCCCTCTTGCCTCCTTCTGCACCTCTGTTGTTTCTTTCTGCACTGTTATTGCTTCTTTCTGCACCGCTCTTGCAAATTTCTGCACCCCTCTTTCCTCCTTCTGCACCTCTGTTGGTTCTCTCTGCACTGGTCTTGCTTCTTTCTGCACCTCTTTTGCCGGTTTCTGAAACTCTCTTGTCTCTTTCCGCACTTCTCTTGCCTCCTTCTGCACCTCTGTTGCTTTTTACTGCCTTCTCTTTCTTCTTTCTGCACCTCTCTTGCTTCTTTCTGCACCTCTCTTGCCTCTTTCTGCACCCCTGTTCCCTTTTTCTGCACCTCTCTTGCCTGTTTCTGCAACTTTCTTGCTTCTTTCTGCAGCTTTCTTGCCTCTTTCTGTACCGCCGTTGTCTGTTTCTGCACCTCTGTTGGTTCTTTCTGCACTGCTCTTGCTTCTTTCTGGACCTCTTTTGCAAATTTCTGCACCCCTTTTGCCTCCTTCTGTACCCCTCTCCCCTTCTTCTGCACCTCTGTTGGTTCTTTCAGTACTGCTCTTGCTTCTTTCTGCACCTCTTTTGCTTGTTTCTGCAACTCTCAAGTCTATCTTCTTATTGGCTTGGGGTCAGTGGAGAGTAATTTTCCTCTGGTTGATTCCAAACAAGTGCAAGTAAAGTTTAAAATCATCACTCCGAAACAGTAGTCCATTCATTTTAACTGTCCTTGGTATCCAAAAATACTGATCTTTTCCAATTTGGGGCATATATGCTCAATGGCCATGGAGTCCAGTGTCTCCACTGCATCCCCTGGGAGCCATACGGCTCAAATGTTCCGTCCAAAAAATGTCTGAACTGGGGTAGTGGAGTGAGCTAAAGAATGATGATGGATTAAACCCAGATCAGTTGACTGGGGGTGAGTGTTTGATTGGCTCAAACGTTCCGTCCATCATCCCCTTTTGTAATACTTTTTCACACAGCAAAGCTTTTGTTTTGGCAGCTCCTTGGTAACCTCGATGAACTAGATATGTTATGCGCAGTCGAAGAGAATAGGGAATAGCAATGCAGTCGCCTAAATGAAGGACTCATTCCCTTGTGGTGCTAAGTTCATGTCTGACTGGCATAGCATTCTGAGATAACTCTGATGTTCAGGTTCCTTCAGGTTGCATGAAAGTCTTGCAGGAATGTCTTGCACTGGTTGGACTCAGAAGGATAGATTGTCTTCTGGAAACATAGACCTGAGGGAGTGGCTGTTGCAATGTTAATAAGGAGGATAGCCTGTATACAGATGACAGTGACTATCCACTCAACGTATTCATCAGCACCAGACTTGTCACATTGTTCCAATAAACATGGATGAGAAGGACATGATAAATTGCTGGTTTATTGCACCCTGTTGGTAAGTAACAGTGAACTCATATTTCTGTAGCTGGAGGATCCACTTCTCAATCCTTGGGGTGGTTCCAGTAAGCACTGGCAATAGGGATTTGTGGTTCATTGTTAGCTTGAAGGAATGGCCATATAGTTAAAGGTGAAAATAGGAGGTGCTCCATTTACAGTATCACTTTTCTCTGTCCATGTGTGCTCAACTGGCAAAAGCGATTGGTTTCCATTCACCTCTTTTGTGGCATTGCATTAGCAGAGCTCCAAGGCCAAAATGGATGGAGTCGATGATTAACTTCAAGTCCTTAGAGGGGGTCAAAGAATCCCATTGTGATCCTGTGAAGGAGCAAGTCTTCAATGTCACAGGATGCTTTGTTCTCCTTCAGACCCCATATGTGGGCAAATGCCACTTTTGCTAGGTCTTGTAGTGGACCAGGGATGGTGGCTAGTATTGGGATGAACAATTCACAGAATGTAGTAAATCCTAGGAGACTGCATCCTACAGCCTTTGTCTGAGAAGGAGGTGCTTTTTTGATATTATGGACTACTTGGATGCCATCTCCTGAAAACATATATCCATAAACCTGCACTTCTTGTTTAAGAAATTAACATGTCTGTTTAGTGTGAAACCAGTCAGATAGCCTTTGTAGCATGCCTGTCAGCCTCTTGTGGTGCTCCAAAGCGGTGTGTGCAGACCAAGATGTCATTGTTGATGTTTTTGATGCCATTGAGGACAATTAGGACTTCTTTTATGGCATTTTGAAAACCTTCAGGAGAAAAGAGATGGCAAATGTCAACTGCAGATAATTCCTGAGGGTTACGTGGGTTGAGAACGTTGTCATGTAGCAACAGTCTTCTCTGAGTTCTAGCCTGTGATGTTCTGAGTTCAAGTTAAGCTTTGAGAACATTTGGCATTGTTCAGCCCCGACATGAGAAGATGGAACATGGGGGTCATCTGTCACTCTCTTTTTGTGACTTTATTAGGCAGTCTCATATTAACACAAAGGCCGACTGCCTCAGATTGTTTGGGCTTCCTGACACCGACCATGGGGGACATCTACAGTGAGGGACTAGACAGTTTTCTATGATAACTAACTCTTTTGGTTTTTGGAGCTGTGCTTCCACTCCAGGATGGTGTTGGAAAGGTACCCTCTGATGGCAGTGATGCAGAAAGTCATTCATGACATGGTCCACTCCTTGCAGTTGTATAGGAAATGCAAAATGAACAAATTGGGTTAAATTCTTCAGCTGTGGCAGAGCTGAGGAGAATCCCTGGGCCTTTAGACAGCAACGAAGAACCTGGCCATGCACCCATTGCCTTTGTCTGAAGCTTTAGTTAAGAATGTTCAAGCCATGGACAGGGGTTCTGTGCCCCATAGGTCAAGATCTTTGTGCGTGTGTGTGTCAGTGTAAGGTAGGGCAAAGTCTGTCAAACTTTGCTCATCATATTTACTGATGCACCTATGTCAATTAGGGTTGCAATCAGAGTGTTTTGTATTCTTATGTGACATATTGTCTGGTAATTATTTTTCTTAAAGGCATGTTCTGCAAAAGATATTAAAAATATCTTGTCATCTTCATCATTGAGAGGGGTCACCTTCATGGGGCTTGTATTTAGGAGTCTGTGCTTATCCTGTCGGCCAATGTTTAGATGTTATACCCTTGGTGGCTTGTGGGTCGTATTGCGTTGGTCAGCTGGCTACCCTTAAGCACTCAGACATAGTGGTTAGATTTGGTGTAGATGAAGCTGACCTTTATTTTTACCAAGCATTCAGTAGTAGGTTGCATCGGATACCCACAGTCTTGCCTCAGTTTTACCATTTCTGTGAGCTGAGTAGGGTTTTGATGGGAAGAATTCCCCCATCTGATGGTGATCTCACAGTTTATGTTTTGATGGCTCTTGGCTCCCTAACCATTTTATAGAAATGTTGCCAAGTACAGACTCCATTTCTTTGGCCCTCTCATTTGAAAGTTTGTTGGATATAGCTTGGGTCAGAATTTTGTCAAGCGACGTCCAGGATGTCCTGAGGATATGTCGCCTCAGGGCTGGCTGTTGATTTGCAGCCCGGTATTATTTGAGCCTTCACCTCTCTGTGTGGATCATCCTCCATACACTTATTGGTAAGTTTTCTCAACCAGCCATAGAACATGTTGACTGATTCACCTTTATACTGGCGAGCATAGCATAGTTTGAATCTATTGAATTTTAGAATTCGTTTGTGGGTTTAAATGCGATTTGAATGTTTAGTTGTTTTCATGCTTAACACCCGTGTTTGCTAGGTTGCTGAAAAGTTTGAAAATATCTTCTCTAGCACAGGGAAGTAGGACCGAGCACTTTACAGAATCATCCATGTCAGTTGGCACCTTGAAATAGTAGCTAAAGTTGAGACACCCACCTAAGGCACTACTGTGAAGGGGTGGCTAAGCTCACTGAAGGGCAGAAGTGGGTTGACAATGCCAGAAACTGGGTGTGATGGTCAATGTGGCTGTGCAGAGCCTGCGACTTGAGGAGCTGTTGGAGCGCTAACATAGAGAACATTAACAGCATTATGTGTGTTGCCATCCTGATCTTTGAACTGTGGAAGCGTTTGTGGATTAAGTTGCCCAAGGTGTTTAGGGTCTTCAGAGCATTTCCCCTCTATTCTTTTTTTTCTTCTTTTCACGCCTGAGATGAGCCTTATATTTTACCTTATTGCATCCTTCTTCCTTCTGTGATGCTAGAGGCCTCTGCATCTCTGTGGAAGTGATTATCCACTGTGTGGGGCACGCAGGCATCGGCAGAGTCTGGGGCCATGTGTTCCCATCAGGCAGCAGGATGGTGGCTGAGCTTGTCAGCGGAGTGCCCTCTAGCAGTGTTAAAGTATAACCGTGCCCCTGCAACATGAGCTGATATAAGTCCTATCTCTGAGGTACAGCCTTGAGAAGGGAGAGCATAGCTTTGAGGCTGCAGATCCATAGATCCATGTGATTGGCAAGCTGATTGAAGGGACGGGGCCGACACTTGTGCCTGTGTACCTTAACAGACTGGTGAGGAAATATGCGGCTGGCCTGAGGACTGAGGTGAGGACTCACAGGAACAGGAGTGGACCTCGTCATTAGCAGTGTGTTTTGCCCAGAGGACTACCAATAATGGCCCAGACACCTGTGTCAGAGGCAACTATCCAACCCATGCTTGGCTGTGTCAGGTCTCCATTTATTTACCCTTTATGCCTCACCCGGCATGAGGATGCATACATGCATGTCTGTGTTACGAGTGTGCCGGGTGGCACTCTACAGGTAATAATAGGAATCTTGATTCTAACATGAAGGAGTACAATTACTGAGATGGGAGGGGGTTGTTGTAATTCATTGTTAGAGCACAGCATTTTGCAGCTGTGTTTGTTTGGTACATTTTTAGTTTTGCTGTGAGATCAACAGTTATTTCTTTTTTACACAAATAAGCAGTAGGCTGAGCATTACATTATTGAGTCAGTTGGTTGATTATTGAGTTCCGAGCCCTTGTGCCTCATACTACCTCTCTTAGGGGTATATTATCAACTGACAGCGATAAATATCGCTAAGCGCGATTTTAGTTATCGCCGGCTATCGCTGGAATTTATCGCTGAGATAGTGCGTTATTATCAACGGCTATCTCCAAGGCGATAAAAATTCCAGCGAAAGCGGCAAAATGCTGGAATATCGCTGGTAATCCAGCGATAATATTACAGCGATAGGGAATTCCTTGATAATAAGCCATGGTGGATTTAGCCTGACAATCCACCTCCCATATGGTAATATAGCTAAGTCAGAAATTTTACTGACGTTAGAATCCAGCGTTAATGGGGCCTGAGCACGATTTTTATTGTCGCTACGTGGGTATGGGGCATCGTTGTAAATAGCGTGAAGCTGCGTTAGCGATGTTTTCCCATGTAGTGAATGTGAGGCACGCCTACTTTGCATCTCATTAGCGATGAGATGCAAGGCGTTAGCGAAACGGGTGCTAACACAAGGAAACACACGCTAAAGCCTGTTAGCGTGTCCTTGTTAATACTGCGATAGAATTATCGCCGCTTTTCGGCCGAGAACGGCCGCTAAAGCGGCGATAATTGTCTTGATAATATGCCCCTTAGACTCATGTGATCACTTGCTGTAGCTACCCTGAGATTCAAGTGTGGAAAGGGTTTTGTTTGGCCCAGTTTTCAGCACCATAGTAGGATAGGCCCCAGGTCACCAGAGGCAAACAACATCAACCCCCATGGTCAGGACCCAATAGAACCTGTCTTCCCCCTGGCCGTCTGACTGAGTCTGAATATGATCAGCTAGAAACACAGGGGCATATTATCAAGGGCTTTATCGCCGATTTAGCAGCACTTTTTGCCGCTAAATCGGCGATATTTTTAACGCCCTATTAGCAAGCTGTCGCTAACAGGCGTTAGCGACAGCTTTCAGGCGTTAGAGGCCGGGAATTACATCGCCTTGCATGTCAGCGATATTTATCGCTAATGACATGCAAGGTAGGCGTTCCCCACTAAAAGCGACTGTAAACAGTCGCTAACACCACTAACCCCTATTATCAAGGCAGGCGAAGCGATAAAATAAATCGCGCTAAGCGCGTTTATCGCTAGATTTTAACACCTGCTACTGACTATGACTTACCTGTTTAAGGTATAGGAGGTGGATTCTAATGCTGAATCCACCTTAGCGTTAATGCAAGAATATCGCTGGTTTTCCAGCGATATTCTCGCATTTTGCCGCTATCGCTGGAAATATTATCGCTATGGAGATAAACCTTACTAATAGGGTGTTATCTCAGCGATATTTTCCAGCGATAGGCGGCGTTAACAGGATTCGCGCTAAGCGCGTTTAGCGATAAATATCGCTATTCCTTGCTAATATGCCCCACAGTTTTACAATAAAGAGACAGGAATTTCATTATTAGCAAGAAACCAACCAAACATGAGGACTAGAATAACTCCAAGCAGGCATCAACTTTCTGAGTGTCATAAATTGGAAATCAGGGCCATGGAAGTGTGCCCTTATATAAGGTATGAAGGAGAGGCCAGCATTGAGATGACCTTCTTAGAGAATGTACCCGCCAACTTACAGAGACGAATTGAATGTTGTTCTGATTCAAAAATGAAACTTCAGTGTCACTTCCACCGGGAGCATTGCTATTTTTGGGAGCACTTTAAAGGAGAATCCCAAGGAAGTGTTCCAGCTGATCAAATAAACATGACTATGTGAGGTACTGTTTGATAGTACAGGGCTCAGAGGGAAAGTTACTCCTCCAAGATAGCAGTAATGATATATTACCCTAGGCAATATTGATATTGATTTCATTGTCAATTGGAGCGCCCTAAGACTCTGAGACAGATGACAGCTCTCCTAGGCCTCAGTAGGTGGTAGAAGAATTGTTTTGCATAGGCTTATGAGTATTGTGGCATCTTGACAATTCCTCACTTCAAATAAGCAAAATATCAGATAACATCAAGAGCAAAGCAATTAACCAAATGTGAACATATTGAAATCCACCCTGTTTTAGTCCACCACTTACACAGGTGATTTTGTTTTCAAAATTCACATTAATCTATTCAGCTGTCCAAATAGGAAAAGGTGCTTATACTTGTCTCTCTCTCTCTCTCTCGCTCTCTCTCTCTCTCTCTCACTCTCTCCCTCTCTTTCCATGCAGTCACCACTAGGTAGTTATACTTAGGTCTTCCATAGAAAGAAAATGTTTTGATTTGCTAATAACTGCAGCCATGTTTGACAAATTTTCACAAAACTTTCCAAAAAGATAGCTAGTCCACCTCAGCTCCTTCCTAGAAAGCTTTGGGGTCATCTGCCAAGCGAGGGCTGAGAAAAGGGGGGCCCAAAACATAAAATACCCGTTTATTTTCTATAGACTTGTTTAGACAAGGCTCCAGCGAAAACTGCTGAAGGGAATTACGCCAAATTCGGCAAAAAGATAGATCTTGGTCCGTAGGTTGTGATTTTTGTGATTTGGTGTAAATCTGTTCAGAAGTTTTTGAGAAATTAAAGGACAAATATTATTGTATATTTTCGCAGTTGGGCTCACGAGAGTCCCGCAGGTGTAGACGTGAGAGCACAAAATCAAAAATGTAGCCCTGTGACTGATTGGGAGGCCCATTCTTCCAGTGAGCCTTCATGAGAGCAAGAGGCTACCTCGAGTTCCGCAAGCACTCTGATTGGCTGGTTTGGAATCTTAGAAATTAAATGGCTGCCATTACTGTTTACTGTGAAAAGTTAGAGGTGGTGTGGAAATAAAATAAGAAAGCTAAATAAAGGGACAGCAGAAAGGCATGTTTAGAAGTTTAGAAAGGAGATGTCTAGGGGATAACTACTGTGAAGAAAATAAACGTATTTTGTAACAAATTTTTACGATTTAGCGGGATTGTGAATAGTAAAAAGGAGTACATGAGTTCTCCATACACTCCATTTTGTTTGAATGCATATTGTGTGCTTGTTTTTGAGAGAAAGTGTGTAAGAGATAAGTACTGTGATGAGTAAATGGTTAATTTTTATGGGGTTTGTTTGATCTCGCAAGAATCTCTTGAGTCACGCACGGAAAACTACTGGGCCTGTCACGAGGTGCATTACGATCCTGAGAGAGTCTCATGAAATTGTGTGGGGAGAAGTAGAAAAATAGGGCCAAGGGAAACCATAGCTAACATTCTTATTACACGGTTTAAGAAATGCTGTGATGTTATTGGCTGTAGAGCCCGAGATAGCTCAGATTTTCCTTGGTGTTTTGGAGGGGAATGAAGTCTCTTTGAGTTGTGCTCGGCAAAAATCAATTTATCTGGAGTTGAAAGTGACAGCTGTGGTCATTTTCATTTAAGAAAGAATTCCACGTTCAGATATTTTAGCAATATATTTCAGAAACTTTGTTGTGAAGTGTCAGTAAGTGTAGTAATATTTGTACATTTATTCTACACTATGTTTACAGAGTGAAAACTTGTTTGAGGGGTGAAGATGGGTTAATATATGTTTTGGGAGGTACAGATTAGAATGTAAAGAGATGTGAGCAAGGTTTGTTAAAAATGGAATGTACAATCTGTGTGTACTTGTAAGTAAAAGAAGCAGTGTTTCTCAAATTATAAAACAAAGAATGGACTAATTCAAGCTGTACTGCTGTTATGGACCTCATTGAACATATACTTTAGCCCTATGAAATGTTTGAGTGGTGATATTATTATTTTTAGAGTGAAAAGCTCTGGTGAGTGCTAACAAAGGTGTCTCAAGAGGAATGGGTTACTTACAAACTTTTATAAAATGAGGTATGAGGCATGTTATAACTTATTTGTGCTTAAAAAGTGCATTGGGTGAGGGTGTGGAATTTTTCAGGAGAAAGGAATAACAAGTTACTGGTGCATTAGATGTAAATATTATATATTGGGTAAAAAATGTAAAAAGGTTTAGAAAATATACTTATGTATCACTGTTGTCAATTATTGACTAGTATGTAACTTTTATCTTTTTGGTTAATTTGTCTTTTTTAGGAGGAAAATGGAAACTTGTCTGAGGAAATAATTATCTGCCTACACAAGCAGCAAAGAAGAGTCATGTTATGAGAAGCAGGATTATTGTGCTGTTCAGCAATAACTACCTCTTCAGGCATGGTGTATTCAGGCTGGAAGGATATAGAGTCATTAAAACAGTTGAGTAGTTCAGCAGCAACAAGCTAACTATGGACGAGCTAGGCTTTGTGAACAGTGTATATAGATATGCTGCTTTGCTGAGACTATATTGCCTGTAATGACATAACATGAATATAAAGACTCTTTGGCACACTAAGGTGGGTAAAAGACTGTAAAAGAAATGCTACCAAGCTCAAAATCTAGTAGGCAAATAAAGCAAAAGGGGTGGGGCGGTTGGTTAGGAGCTATTATGAGCGTCAGAAAAAATGTCATGTATTCTAAAGTTGTTTGTTTTCTTTGTATTATAGTTGTTTATATAGTTTGTTAATATAGTTGTTTATTTTCTTTCTGTTATAGCTGTTTACTTAGTTTGTTACTGTAGTTGCTGTAGTTTTGCATTGTAATTAAATTGTTTTGTTGTAATAAAAAAAGTTGTAAGTTCCTTTGGATTAGTTTCTTTAATACTTGTTATGAATTTCAAGTTTATTATACTATTGCAATCTTCAGTAAAACTAGCAATTCCATTTCAGAGACTGTGAATATGCTACTACATGTATATGTATTTTACTGGTACTAGGCATATCTTTTATCCTACAGAGACTTGGCAATGGAGAAGCCAATTCTTTTGCTATTCAGGTATGTTTACTTGTGATGCAACAGTGAGGTGTTGCAAGCTGTAGTATAGGGAAGTATGACACAAGAGAGAGGTCTTACTCTTGGCACAGAAGGGAGTGCATGTTTATACTCTAATACACACTGTTATCAGCTGCTGTGCACACCCTATTATATATGGGTGTTGCCATTGGGAGTCGTTTGAAAAAGAGGTAATTATGTCCCCACAATGAAATACGGACACGAGTTGTCCAAGACACAGTTCTGAACAGAGAGGATGCTCTACTATGGACATTCATCAGTATGAAGAGAGGTATGTGCAGAGAGAACAGTTTCTACCCACAGTCTACTTTGCACATATGTTACTCTGGGGAGATGTCTCACCTGGGAAAGCAGTGTGTTTTCATATCATAGTTACTATAGTTGTTATGCAAGACAGACTTATGTGCATTAAGGTAATTTCAACTCTACATTTTACTTGTACAACTGTCATACTGGGGAGAGCTGTGACCAGATAAGTAAGCAACTTTTCACAACCTAATTTGCACAAGCATTATCCAAGAGACAGATCACAGAAGAGAGGCCCACACTATACTACACAGAGTTATCATGCAATAGACGTGTCACGAAACAGGGTAGATTCTCCCCACAGCCTACTACATGTGGCTGTCAGTATGGGAAGAGGTGTGAATAGAGAGATACTTTATTCTCAAACCCTATTACAGATACATCTTACCGTGGTAAGATGTGCTAGCAGAGAGGTGACTCACTTCCCAAACAGCACTGCATATTGCTGTTGTTCTAAGGAGAGGTGTGAGCACAGAAGTCACTGGTTCACTACACCGTACTGTACATCCAAGCTGTCCTGGTGATAGGTGGTGTGCAGAAGATAATATTTACTACTGTATATACCTGTTATGCTGGGGAGAGCTGTTAGTGGGCAGGCAAAGCAATTAGCACACCCTAATATGTATGTTATTTCCCTAAAGAGAGGTGTCGGTGGGGAGGCTTGTGCTTGTTATACTTAGTATGGAATAGTGAGGTCTTACATGTGAGGTGATTATCATCCCCACCCTTCTTTGCATACTACTGAGCCTGGGGAAAGGTATGACTGGAGAGGCAGTGTCTCTTTACATCCTACTCTACACACTAGGCGGAGTTATTTACAAAAAAATGCCGGAGCACGGTGTTATGCCAAATTTGGCAATGCCGTGCTCCGATATTTTCAAAATGCAGGGATGCGCTGTATTTACAACAATGCAGCACACCGCTGCATTTCCCCTAGTGCTGACACTAAAAAAGCTGCCTAGCACCAGCACAGACACCCTGCTGTCATGTTGCAAAGGTGCTTGTGCTGCAAGGGCGATAGTTTATGTGCAGGAAGGGACATCTCCCTGCACATAAACAATCAATAATGGTGCTTTGCTCCTTCTCTGTGTGCTGCAGAATGCAGCACACATAGAAAGAGCAAAAAACAGGGAGAAATTAATAATTTCTCCTCGTATCTCCATCCTAAGACCAGATATTCCCTGGCCTTAGTTTTTGGTGCTGTCCCAGCATTGTAAATCTGGGGAAGCATCAAAAAGCAATGGGTGTTGTGGTGGAATGCTCACAGCAACACCCATTGTCCGCCCCTTTGCTGCAGCAGACTGCTGCGGAAAGGGGCATATTATTTACAAGGTGGCGTTAAGCCACGTTAAGTGGCTTAGCGCCATCTTTTAAATATGGGTAATGGCGCAACCCCACGGGAGCGTCTAGAAGAAGTGATGCTCCGGTGGTGTTAGGGGCTTGTAAATATGCCCCCAGCTATCTTTATGCAAGGTCTTTGGAGAGGCCAGTCTTTCCCTATAGTCTAGTAGTGGGGATTGTAAGACATAAGTATTGTAATGAAGGAAAATGTAAATTCTTCCTATAAAGTCATTTTATGATCTTGCAAGAGTCTCGTGGGATCATATAAAAAAAGAATGGAAGCGAAAACCTGGTGCATATAAATTATACATATTGCAATGGAATATGTTAAATGAAAATACAAATTCCATTATAAAAGTACGCTCTCTCGAGATGCTCACAAGCGTAAAGGAGCAAACACTATCCCCTTGCAGTGGATGCGGAGAAATGTGCAACTGGATCTCAGCCTCTCGCATCACTATTTTCCTGAGTGTCATCAAGAAGAAAAACAACATACATAATGAAAGTCAAAACAAATGGCCTTGCACCCGATAAACACTAATAAACAATATATACGCTGAATTATTGTCCATAGTCCAAAACAGTTCACACTGTATTTTGAAGACTTCCCAAACTCAAGAACGAAAAGGAACGTGTATTTGATTGTAGAGGACGGTATCTTTATTCTTTTAATCCATAAACATTTTCTTTAAAATGCAGACGCACATTCGACAAAACTGCCAACGCGTTTCGTCCCTCATGGGACTTCTTCAGGGCTAAAAACACATACAAAAAGAACTATTTACAATTCACTCTCGATAAAAACATGCTATATAAAAGAACCAGACAATTCATTGTTATAGTCCTCAAATAGGATCATATTCAAATTACAACATCTTGAGTACTCACTATGCATGATTATGGGAAGATCATTCTTTAGCTAACCTGAGCAATGTGTATACATGGTTTAGAGCTGGGAGAAAAGACAGGCACAAGAACTATACATGTCTTATAGGCAGGTTGTATTGGAAAATTAGTTACATTTCAGTAATTCAAGCACTTAGACTTTGTAAATAGAGCCAAGTCTAATTTGTTATCACGGAACAATACATGTTCAAATCAAAATTTATCACTATATCATTCTCCTAAGATTCATAGTATTTTTCAATTCATTAAACCATACCTTAAAAAGTCCGTTATTTTCTAAATATACGTTTCCTATGTACAGGTTCCGATCAAAGAAAAAAGTGAGTGGATCTGTAAATAAACAAAGTGGAAGTTCTCACTTAGACCATCTAAATTATCAACCATTATAGACAATTCTATAATGTTTAATCTTCAAATAATTTAATTGTTATTGTACCCGACTAGTTTAATTTTTCTGTGAGCACAATTATGTGCTATCACATAAAGTCTGTGTGATCAAATGAGTATACTGACAATTCCATATCGTTTTCCATTTAAATCGAAACATCTTTACACCATATGTACACTATTTTGAGATACACATATACATTATTATTTCCGACCAAATTACAATTATTTGTCAGATTCAGAAAACCTTTGGTAATGGTATTCTTCCTAAGCGACACAATAAGCTGACCACAAAAGAAAGCACGTATGTTTAAAACGACGTACAATTTGTCTCTTATTCAAAGTCATGTATCTGATAATAAAGAGAGAACCAAGCATCACTCGGACGCACTGTTCAGGGCTCCTCCAGTATAAAATTATCTGTAACAAATGAAGTAATTCATTTCCATTTAATGAGAGTATGACAGATGAAATGCAATACTTATTTTCATTTTATTGCACCTCGACAAATGAAATGCAATACTTATTTTCATTTTGTTGCACCTCAACTAGATGTAACTGCATGTGTAGGGTAGCTCTGAAAATAGCCTTTTTAAGTAACAAGTTTGAACAGTTGTATTTTTTTCTTTTTTAACATTTTTAACTTTTTTATATTTTGTTTTTAGAAGGGTACAACAAATACTAAAAACGGAGAGTAAAAAAGAAAACACAACATCGCCTTCAAAACAAAGTGGAGAAAAACAACCCTGATTGTGTCAGAAGAAAAATGACCTCCTTGCATATGCAGCAAAAAAGGACTTTGTTCAAATAAGCAGGGCTGTTATCTGCATGAGTACCTGGGCAGGCACAGTGTCACCAGGCTGAAAAGACGTGGACGCCCGGAGGAGTTATCAAGCTCTGCAGCATGGGTTAACAGCCTGAGAAAGATGTTGAGGGTGCATTGCCCTCAAATGTCACCAAATCCCAGAGGTACTCATGCTGTATTGCTTATTTCTGCTGCCCCTGCTGAACTACTTTTTTCATATTTTACACATGACATATTTAGAAGATATTTTTTCCCACCAGGCCTCATTTAAAAAAATTGCCACACCAAGGACACCCGGGTGGCTGAGGTGGCTGAGTCATTGGAACAGCAATAGACTGTACATCTGAATCTGAAGATGACATTCTGGTGACAGAAAACCAGCAATGTCAGAGAGGTAGCTAAAAAGGCCTAACCATAGCAAAACCCAATAGCCAAATGAAGCAACAAGGCAGAAATCTTTTTTTCTACATAAAGACATCCATATCAACCAATCAAAACCCTTCCTTGGGATGGCTTTCCTCTTCTGAGCGTCTTGCGGATGTCTCGCGAGAGGCTCAAGAGATCGTAAAAAAAAGAGGACTTTCTACCTTAAACTTTTCTTCTTATGTTCTTAAAAATTACAAAAAGGACAATCTCATGAGTGGATCGTGAGAGCTGGACAGGAAGTTCAGCCCCATCGTAATCCACGCAGGGAGTTGTGTGTTCAACTCCAGCGAGTGTCTCACAAGAGCAGTACGTTTTTAAACAAAATAATTAATCCAATCTACATACTGCAATGACTCAGTTATTAAAGATTAGCATTCAATAATAACTCCTCACATGAAAAAGAACTCTGCTCTGTACAATAGGTTAGAATTAATGTATAACTATATGATCTTGCGAATCTCCTGCAAGCCACCCATGGGCCTCCTGCAAGAGTGATAACACACCTTAAAAATGGATGTACATAGGGAAAACAAATAGTTTACAGTACAGGAAAAATTGATCTGTGTCTTTTTGAAATATAAATATGCAGTTTATGTAAAAATAGATACAAAGACTATGAAAACTAGGCTGGGAACTTTACTCAATATGTGAGTTACAAAAACTAAGAAGATAAAAATTATGAGCGTAAATATCGTTGGAGTAGTCATATTCTATCTATATATATTCAGTGAAAAATCCAAAGGTTAAAGTAACATTATAGTTAGGTGTGATAAAAGGAACTTCATTTAAAAAAATAAAAGCCTTAGAAATTCACTGAAAAAACCAAAGGCTAAAGTAACATTATAGTTAGGTGAATTTCTCAGAGACAACGTTAACGTTTTGAACTAAAAGAACACATAAATGTACCAGTTATAGTGAGCAGCACTAACTATAACTTGCACCCCTGCCATGCACTGCTTATGAACCTCACATATGACATCACTCATGCCTTGTTCTATGGCATCACTTATGACATCACTGATGACATCTCAAATGACATCACTGAGTACATCATGCAAGCTTAGTTTTCACCCATATTGCTGTATAATTTGCTATGGTATTGCATGTAGAATAATTCACATTAACAATCAACTACATATCTTTGGGAAATCCTCATTGAGCACAGTGTTCAATATTTATTCAACTGTTCAGAGAATCCCAAAATAGCGAATGCCACTTCCAAAACAACTGCCCTAGCACTGAGAGCTTTTATCTGTATCAAGCCCCTGACACACATCAAACCTACACTTAGAAATGATGTTGCTATCAGTAGAGAACTGTAAACAATGTTTACTCTACAGCGAGAGTTCATTCTATACCACATTGTGTCCAAACAGTGAAGCTCTCATGAAAATGCCACCACAAAGTATTGAAGAAAAACTACTAACAAAGGTGTGCATGCTGTGCAACAGTAGTCAAAGAAGACATTATTTCCTAAAAGTAGCCAAGATCTGTGGGTGCTAAAAATCATACTACCTGCAGTCTTATACTGTGGTGAGAACTTTACAGATAGCCCATCTTCTGAAGCAAAATAAGCATACGTTCATAGGTTAGAACCTGATGCACACACTCTTCTATGTAATGTAGACATTTTCATGCTGGCACTATTCTCTCTAAAAACTCAAGACTACTTACTAAAGTTACTATCTACTTTGTAAAATGTTTCTTCTGTTGAAACGTTTTCTGCGAAACCATAAAGTTGTGTGGAGTATAATGAATACAAGTCAACTGTCACTTGCACATAGAGCTACTGTTGAATGCAAACATTCATAACATGTTTTTACCTCTACACAGCTATGTACAAAACAACGTAGAATTAATACAATAGGTACACACCACTATATAAACTGTAAAACAAGTGATGTCATCAGTGATGTCATCAATGATGTAATTTGAGATGTCATCAGTGATGTCTTAAATGATGTCATAGAACATGTCAGGAGTGATGTCATATGTAAGGTAATGAGCAGTGCAGGGCGGGCATGAAAGTTATAGTTAGGGCTTCTAGCTATATCTGGTAATTTCTGTTTTTTTGTTCAAAACGTTAACGTTGTCACTAAGCAATTCACCTAACGATAGCGTTACTTTAACCTTTGTTTTTCAGTGAATATATCTATATCTATATCAATATCTACATCTATATATTATTACCTACTGCAGGTCACCAGTGGGTAGTTATAGTTAGGGCCTAGTTTCCATTGGAAGATCAATTTTTTCATTTGGCAATAACTTTGGCGTCGTTTGATGAATCCTCTTTAAATTTTCAAAATTAGTTTTACGCTCAATTCAGCTCCTGTCTTTAATGTTTCAGGGTGATCTGTCAAGTGGGGGTCGAGAAAAAGGGGGGTCCCAAAATGCGTTTTCCCCCTGTTAATTTCCATGGCAAATCTAGACACCGCTACAGCTCGAACTGCTAAACGGAATTACACCAAATTCAGCAGGAAGGTAGATGTTGGTTTAGGGAAGTGCCTCTTTGTGATTTAGTGTAAATCCATTCAGTAGTTGCAGAGTTATTTAAAGAAATTTCAAATTGTATATATAGGGACTCGGAGGATGTCGTTCTGAGATCTGATTGGCTGCCAACACTTCAAACCAGGAAATGTTGGCAGTCATCTTGTGACTCAATTGAAACGAGTCACAGAAAAAAAACTTTAAAAAGGTAGAAACACCTTGAGCCCCTGGGCCTCTTGGGAGGGTCCCACAGGGACCCCGCAAGCTGAAAAAGCATCTTTTTAAAAAACATTTCAGCTGGAGTTGCGCTGGATCCCCGAATCTGGAAGAATTTTTTTTTTAAACGAAGTGTTTGTTCCTGCGCTTCGTCTATAATTGGCCTCCGGGTGGGCCAGGTCCTGGAGACATTTTAAAAAAGGAGAGGGGCTCACTCCCCCCCATCCTGGGGCTCATTGATGCCCTAGGGACCACCACCTCTCCGTTAATAAAAAATGCGGGGGCATGTATAGCCTCACCCGCTGTCCCTGGAACCACCACCTCCCTGGGCTTATTAATTTATCTATGGGGGCCTCTCGGACCCCCACATCCCCGGGGACTGCCACTTCCCCAGAGCTTTATGTTTAAAGAATGTGGGGTGGCTGCATGGACCCCCCTGCCGCCCCAGGGACTGCCATCTCCCCAGAGCTATTAAAAAATTGAATGCAGGGGCCCCACGCCTCCCTCCACAGCCCCTGGAGCCACCCCCTTCCCGGGGCAAATTCAAAGAAAGGAGGGGGGCGCGTGGCCTTCTCCCGGTGCCATATTTGGCCCTGGGGGCCGCCTCCCCCAGGGCATGCTCCAGCTATGTCCCGGGGTGCCCACCCTGGGACACAGCTGCTTGCTATGTCTTGGTGGGAGTTTTACCGCTCCCGCCAAGCCATAGCAAACTGTGCTCTGCTTTCAGGAAGCAAGAGCATTAAGAATGCTCTCGCTTGCTGAAAGCGGAGCAAACTTGCTTTTACAGAGAAGAGCTGCATGTTAGCAGCTACCTCTCTGTAAATCAATGCTGGCTCTTGCAAGAGGCGGGTAGCCGGCAGGGGCCGTGGGGGCCTTGTGTCTCCCCCCATGGTCCCCAACAGAGTGGGTGCCCTGGGTGGGACCAGAACACCCACAATTAAGGTCAGGCCCTGGGGAATGGGGTCCCCAGGGCCAAAATTGTCCCAGAAGGGGGGTCGCTTGGCCTCCTCCCTTTAATTTATTAACATTTGTTTTTAAAAAGGCCAGGCCCCGCGGGATGTTGTCCGCGGGGCCTCAATCGGCCCACGGACGGGGGACGAGTGCCCTCCCTCCCCATTGAAAAAAGACCTGGCCCTGGGGGATGGTCCCCTAGTATTTTGTTTAAATGACTGCCAACTCGCCGGAGGCCCTGCCCACTTTCACCACCACTCTGCAAACGCATTTGAGATGTCATCAGTGATGGCATCAGTGATTTTACTGACCATGTCATGGGTGATGTAATATGTGAGGTCATAAGCAGTGCAATGCGGGGCGTAAGTTATACCTAGCTCAGGTAACTATAACTGTCGAATGTCACTGGTTTTTTATGAATGAAATCTGAGCCTAACTATAATGTCCCTGTACTCTTTGGTTTTTTCAGTGAAGATATATATATATATGTATATATATGTTTTTCCATAGGAAAAGCATTTTTTGGGTTGTAATCACTGTGGCCTCATTTGATGAATCTCCACGAAACTTTCCAAAAAGGTGCTACTTTTTGACTAGTTTGTGCATGGAAACTTTTGGGGTATTCTGTCAATCAGGGACCGAGAACACAGTGGGGGTCCCAAAACACAAAATCCCTATGCTTTTGCCATATTCTTCTTTAGAAAGGGTTACAGGAGAAACTGTTCAACAGAATTTCACCAAATTTGGCAGGAATCTAAATTTTTGTACTGGAGATTGTACTTTTTGTGATTTGGTGTAAATCCATTCAGTATTATGTGAGATATTGAGATTAAAAATATAGATAACTGGTTTGAGTCCCACAAACCCAATTTTAAAAAATAGAGAGTTCTATTATGCCCAGTGAGCTTATTTTTCCCTTGGGCCACTCCAGTGGGAGAGAGCACTCTAAATGGCTTCCAGCTACATGAAAATCATCTTGCTGACAGCCATTTCAGGACTCGGGGACTTAGTCCCCTGTCCTAAGCATATAAAAATAAAATATGCAAGGGTGCAGGGTAGGGATACCCTGACCACGTAGGCCGCATGGGGGGACCTAGAAGGACCCACTTTGGTTAAAACCAAAATAAATCTGCTAAAATTGCAGTGATCCCATGGTACTCCAGTGGGATCGCAAAGAAGAAAAAGACAATGGAAGCCATGGCCGCTTTGCTTTATAAATGTGAGGGGGCATGTGGCTCCCATCCTCTGGCATTAACAGACCCCAGGGAGCCATCCCGGCCCTACTTTAATCAATATGGAGGGTGGTTCCCTCTCCCTGAGCCTCCAATGGCCCTGACGACCCCATCCCCTGGGGCCGCTAAACTAATTAAAACGGAGGGCTGCCACTCGGTCCCCCTCCCTGAGCCAGTAATTGCCCCAGAGACCCCATCCCTTGGGGTCGTGAAACTTTCTAAAATGGAGGGGACCAAGCGGCCCCCTCCCTTGCCTTCTGTGGCCCTGTGGACCCTGTACCCCGGGGCCAGCTCACATGCTGTGTCCCAGGAGCACAAGCCCAGGACATAGTGGTGTCCCTGCCCACACCAGTGTGGGCAGGGAAACTTGAGTTTGCTTTACTTTGTGAATGTGGCTTTGTGATTGTAGAGCTTGTGAATGTAGGTTGTCAGCATTAAGGTAGCATCCATTAAAAAAATGGCGCTGTTATGTAAACGCGAATGTAGGAATTGAGATCTGCAACCCTAGGCAGACCTCCATCACAGCATTTGCAACAAGTTGCAATGAGTCAGAAACCGATTCCATGAATAATAATTAACAGGAAGTTTGCAAAATGTAAAAACTGCCCCTGTGTCATGGAATGGCTTCCGGCCTGATTACGACTTTGGTGGTGCTGTGCCGGCTTTGCGCTGGCACAGCACCGCCACAGCCACTCAAAGACCGCCCTGCCTGATTACGAGTTGAACTCGTGCAGGTGGACGGTCCTTTTGCCATTCCCATGGCAGTGCCGTGAAAACGGGCACCACAATGGGAACGGCAAAAATGTTCCAGCACGGCATGGACTGTGAAGTCCATGCCATACTGGAACTGGGGGTGCAAGCAGACAGGGGGGCACATGTTGTGCCCCCCTGATTGCATCCCCATGGTAAGGGGGTGTGGGGGCCTTGTAGGGCCCCCTTTCTTTCCCCACCACCTGCCTTTTCATGGCGGGTTCACCACCATAAAAAGGCTGGTGGTGGAGGAACTCGAAAATTGCGTGGCTGGACTGCGCCAGTCCTGCTCAGCTTATTGTATTGTCCCTCCTGCAGGTGGCGGTCCACCTCTGGAATGACGCAGAAAGTCCTAATCCAGCAGCCAGACCACCGCCACCGCGAGTCTGGAGGTCCATGGACCGCCAGACTCAACATCAGCCCCTTTGTACCTCCCTCACACTACAAAGGGAGAGGCTGTGTGCAACACCACAAATAAATTGAAATGCAGCCAGCCTCTATTGTTCATCAGGTTCTTGCTTTCCTAGGCTGTGGCTCAATTTCGAGAGTGTGAAAGCCTCAGTATAGAATGATAAATCTATTGTTGGTATAAACGAGTTGTCCAAGAATACACACACTTTACTAAAAAGTCATGACAATTGATAGAACCATCATAAAAGTTTGATCCTGCTGTCAGCCCCTTCAGCTGTGTAATCTATCAAAATGCACCACCCAAAATGCATCTTATTTATGTTCAATGAAATAAATTATTTCTCAAAGGTTATAATGTGAACCCATATGAACTACAGTACAGCACATGGTGGTAATTTATTGGTGTGGAGTAATAGTGCTTCACTAAGGTTGATGGAAATCCTATCAGCCCTCTTATGCGTCCCCCCACAAAGTCAAAAGGGCAGGGGAAAGCAACCTTTCTGCATTGTAAAGAATCTGGTGGCTTCACTACTGGGCATCCAATTTTTGTGGTCTAATCTCCACCTAAATTAGCTTTGAAAGGTCTGCCCATTTTAGGCTTAATAGACTGCCACCATTTTCAGGGGTACTTCTGTGCAACACCACCTTGCTAATCAGTGTAGTTGTGCATGGAACCATAGGAAGATGGCCTTGGTGTGGAAAAATACTCCAGTGCAGCAGAGACTCTTTTTATGGGAACCGGACTACATTTAAAAAAATCAGTGTTGTATCTGCAATTTTGCCATGACACCATGGCTTAATGAAATCGACAACTGTAAGAAAGTGATCCTTTTTGCCCTGATACTGGTGGTAACTGAATCTGACTGCTCCCTGGGCTCTGCTAACCAGGCCAGGGTCAGTGCTCTGATTAAAAAGGTATATGGTAATTAGGTGTAATTACAATTGGCACTGACAACCTACCTATAAGTCCCTATAATTCAGTAGGGCTTGTAGGTTTAGAGGCCCAGCAGCTTTGAGGCACTTAAGTATGCACTGCTCTGTTGCCTGCTGTCATTTTAAAATTCAGCCCTGCTTTGCAAGCTGCTTTAAAATTGAAATGGCATGCAAATTTGACTTTGGATTTAAAGGTACTTCCAAAGTATTAAACTACCTTATTGTTACATATAAGTCACCCCTAAGGTCTACCCTAGGCGCCCCTAGGGTCGCGTGTCATGTAAAAGTAAGCAGGGGCATTTTAAAAGATGTTTTATATGCCCTGGTGAGGAAAAAACTACCAATTTCGTTTTTCCCATATTGTAGCATTTTAGCTCCAGGGGCTAACACGGGAATTCTGTAATACAGTGCAATTAATGAAAGGAGTAAGCCAAAATAACTTTTCAAAGTCTTAAAAGATTGGTAATGATAAATGCGACAACTTGCCACTGTTGAATTTATCATAACTAATATTTCTGTGAGCCAAAATCCAGCCTTCTTGTAGCCTCTCGTGATTGGCCAGGCCTTAAAAGGCTCAGCCAAACTGCTTTGATGTGTTGATAAGTGGCCTGTATAGAGACATAACTTATCCGGTGGGGGGATATCTGCAGCTGCAGAGGACAGGCCAGGATGGAGGCTCGGTCAACAAACTGGGCTTCAAAGAGAGCAGGACAGTAAGGAATGCCAGCCAGGCCTACCCCCTCTTCTTGTACCCCCCATACAGATGGGAGCCTTAGGAGTGGAATTTGCAGGAGGTCTGGAAAGGGATTGTTAAGAGAAATGAGCCACATCAGTAGTTTGGCTTAGCCAGCTCTTACTCCCAAGGAGAGAAATTCTCCATCCTCAATTTTACAGTACAGTGTCTTGTGGGACAAGAATATGCCACACTTTGGAGAAAGCTGTCATGCTTTTGGGTGGCATCCTGTACCCCATTGGGAGAGGTGCCCCCCTGCTTGTCACCCCAGAACAGTGGATAAATGTGTGAAAGCTGCATAGCAACTCAGATCTGCTGCCTGAAACTACAAGGAGAAGAAGGACTGCCCTGCTGCAACCCTGGTCTGCACTCCAAAGAATTGCACTCTGAAGGACTGCTCCTGCTGCACACTTGGAACTACAGCCCTATGGACTCTACCTTGCTTTAAAAAGGATTAAGGAGTGGACTCCCTGAAAGAAACAGGTTAATAGAGCTCACCTGCACCATTTCCCCCAAGATGTCCCCAGCCTGGAGTGTGTCCAGTGGACATTTAAGGATTTGGCCAGGTGTATTGTGGGAATTGTAGTCCTAAACTTCCACGGACCCTCACAGAGATTCTAGATCCTTAGATTTGTGTTTTGGACACTTTGAACTCCCAAGAGGAACTTCAGGAAGAAGTTCCAGAAGTTTGGAGCAACTTTTGAAAAAAGCTCCATAAGGTGACCGAGCCATCGACGAGAGTCAAGCTGCCGTTTTCGAACCACGACCCGGCCTGGATTTCAGATTTGTCCCGCTGAAACCTCCAGAGCTCAAGACTTCCAGGGTTTTACAGAGCCCTAGCGCTGAGCCAAGCTGCTTTCATCGACTCGAATCCCGGCCTAAAGAAGAGCCTCACTTGAAGACGAGAGAAAATCCTCCACAAAAGATTCTAAGTGTGAACATAAAATGTGGATCAAGGCCTCCCGCTTAGTGAATCCAACCAGGGCTCCATTGCAGTCGGCCTCAAACTTTTACTTTGTCCCGGTCAAGCACGACTGGATGTCCCAAGTTGGCGCTATGTTTTTAGGCCCTAGAAAGTGTTTATTTTTAAAAAATGTATATCTCCGGTTCCCTACATTGAATGTTTGTCATTTTGGTGTCATTTTAATCATAAAGATATTTCCTATTTTGATAAATTGGTTGCAGATTTTTTTCTTGTGTTTTGTGTCTTGCTTATTTAATGTATTGATGTTTTTAAATGCTTCACAAACTTGTCTCCTAAGTTAAGCCTACCTGCTTGAGCCAGGGGCAAATGTATTGAGACCTTGACTGGACCTTACATTGCGTTGGTGGCCTTATTGCTAGTGGTAGGTGCATACTACCATTATTAATAATCCACCTTCCAATGGCGTTGAGTTCTTCTTTTTAGTGCATCATGCCATGGGCACAGAAGCAGACTTGGTGGAAAAAAGGTAACATTGATGGGAATATTTAAAAGGGGAAAGCTTTCCTCTGCCACACAAGCATAAACAATCCCACATAGAAATAGTCACTGATCGAGAAAATGGGATTAATAAGAAGATACACAACGGTTGATATACGCTTTCATCATGGGATTTACAGATGTTGTGGTCTGGCTCTGTCCTTGGTTTTTTACAAATCTACTAAAATTACACAGGTACATTTGTGGGAATAATGAAGTCATATGAAACAAACACATTGAAAAACAGTAGAACCCATTTCCATTAGTAAAAATACAATTATAACGGAAAACAGCAATTCATTATATTCAAGTAGGCAACTTATGAATACCCATTTAACTGATGTATAAAAACCCTAGTCCTTTCGACAACTTTTGATATTGGTAAAGCACTGCTAAGGTTTGTGATTGATGAGAATTCGGGTACTCCTAAAAAACCCAAAAATATATTTGCTGGCTGGGTTTTCCGACTAACGTATTTTAGATATTTTATGCTAGAATGGCTATTTTCAGTGTAGCCTTGTTAGATGGAAATCATTTTGTCACAGGAAGGTAACTGAGACAGAAAAAGGTTGCACTGATGCAGACTGACATGTATTGTTCTGAAGCCTTAACCGGGTGAAGGCAATAAACCAGCAACGACACAATGGGCCCTGCTTGGACAGATATATAAGCTGCATGTTGTTCAGAAGAAAAATGAAATCAATATAATCAAATGAATAAATCAACCTAGCTGTCACTGCACTCCCCTAAGCTCTCTCCATGGTTTGGGCGCAGAGGAGGATGTTCTGGTCTACTGCTTAAAATAGGCATCTGAGTTTTCTAACATTCAGTTCATTCAAAATCTCTTGAACTGTAAATATAAAGAAGAGTTTTCAATACATCTACGCGACACGCAAATGAATTATGCATTTACTGCTATGAGTCGTGTGAGCAATTCTCAATAGAAAAACAGAATGATCTGTTCTGCGCTAGAAAAAAAAAAGATCTTGAGCTATAAGTCATAAAATAGATATCGGAGATAATTAAAAAAGTAAAAAGCACAGACTGTCTTACAGGTCGTTCTAGGAGTGGCTTGCATTACATTTAAAATGTGGTCGTTCATACCTTTACGCTAATCAAGATCCTGGTCTATGAAACAAATTATAATATAGGAACCTACTGATATACATAACGTTTCCCATACAAATCCTGGGTCAAATAAATAACCGTCCTGCCATCATTGCTACCCTGGAACCTGTGTTCTTCAGGCTAGCATTTACATCCTGGGAGACAGGTAGCCTTTTGTTGCCTTCTGTATGGAGAACTTTCACTGAATTGATGGGTTTTCCAAATTCAAGGAACAAGGCCACAGCATTAGACAGAAAAAGGAGTGTCTGAGCGCTTCTATGTAAGAAATTGATGTGATACACATTCCCCCAGGAGAAAAAAAAACAGTCGGTCACCCCTTGTAACCCCTTAAAAATATTGTTTTTTTCTCAACTACGAGTTTAGGCAATACTGTGCCGCGTGCGTGCGTGCGTGCCTTAAAAATCGATATGGGTATCCTTGAGCCCTTCCTAGAATCCTTCCTTCCAAACATAGGTAATCATCTACACTAGATTTCTTACTCACCAATTGAAAATTGTTCTCAAGCACTCCACGAGGTGCATATGTGTAAATGTGTAACACGTATTCGGGCAAGATCACCACCATAAGATCAGTGAACAAATCTGGATCAGAGGGCATCTCTTACTCAAATATGCATGAAATTCAACTCTTCTCATATTAGACACATTGAGTTAATCAGCGACGGCTCCTCCGCTAAGGCGGAGGAGCGTCGTCCCACTGCTCTGCGAGCAGTGTAAAAAGAAAAACAAAAATTATAGTAACTAACGTTATTATCATTTTTTATTTCCTTCCTGCTTGGATGCGGGGTGGGTGGGGATGGGCTGGCCAGTGCAGGGGTCAGGTGAAGGAGTGTTAAGCACACTCCCTAAGTGTGCATGATTGCTTGGCCGGCCCTCTTGGGCCGTCCAAACAGTCCTGCGCACTTTGCATCTTCCCCACCAGGCTGAATTACACAGCCTGGTGGGGAACATGCCCAGCCTCCGTGCCCCTGTCTGAGCGCCGAACCACACCGCTCAGACCAATCACAACACTGCTGTAAGGCAGCATTGTGATTGGACAGGGGATTCTGGGAGGCTTTGTGCTTCCTGTTGCTGCGCCAGCAGATGGTGGAGGAGAGGCGGCAGCACCCAGCGGCACCTAGGTAAGACCATTTATTTTGTATTCCCCTTCTGCTCCTCCCCGCCCCACCACCCGCACTCAGTAGCAGCCACTACTGGAGTCCATGCATCTTTAAATGCAATCTCCACTGGACAAGGCAGGAGGTCATATTATGTCCTACTGTGTACTATCAAAGTACCAAAGACAGCAACTATGCTTGAGATCATCAAGACTAAATGTGTTTTGTTCACTTAGGATGCAGGGCTGCTGCAAGTTCTATTGACAGGTTCACAATAGGTTTAATTTTGTCTCGTAGATACTAGTCTACTATGCATGCCAGACCCCATTGCTTAATAGCAAATACATACTATGTGGTCTTGACCAGGGCCACTGTCTTATTTGGAGACTGTCTCTGACATGCATGCTTGCACATGGAAGGAGGGCCAGCTGAGCCATCCTCCTTCTTCTAAATACAATTTATACGTAAGCTTAGGAACAGCTTTACAGGTTTGCCCAGTGAATATAAGAGGCAGTGACCAAGTCTATCTCTTCTTTCCTAATTAGCTGCGTCATCACCAATGATTAAGCTAATAAAGTGAAAAGGCTGGTGTCAGCTCTCTGGTTCATCCACTCATTGACTGTGCCTCCCTGTCAGGCTGAGGCTGATGTTTGGGGACAGAGAGAGGGAGGAAAGGATATCATATGGCAAGTGGAAATCTATTAAGAAATTTCTGTCTGTCATTTGTGAGAACTTACTGAGAACTTACTGAGGGGGCCTGATGGCCAGCTAAGTGTCTCGTAGGGTCAGCCTAGAGGATCTGATTGGCATATAAGGGATCTATGTGTGGTGTAGGCGTTCTGAGGGCTGGCTGTGGGGCTGGGGGTCTAAGGGCTGACTAAAAGGTTAAATGACCAGCAGTGTGGATGAAGGTGAAGATATCTAAGAGCTCACTGATGGCTCAAATGGCCAGTTGATAGGGTCTGAAAGATTTCGGAAGTATAGCTCAGAAGATCCTAGGGCTAGCTGTGAGGATGGGAGGGCCTGCTGAATGAGTGTCAGGGTGCTAAGTGATTGACTGAAGGCATTGGAAGGTCAGCAGATAGGTCTTAGGGCCATCAGAGGGCTGTATGAGGTCTTAGTGGGGACTCTAAAGGCCTGCTGAAGATGTTTGGGGTCCCCAGTGTGTAGGATTAAAATTCAAGTGGAAATTTCTACACTAGAAAAGGGTCAACATGTTTCTGCCCTAGGTTCTGACCTAAAGGAAAGGTGCATTAGTTATTCTTTAGGACCTGACCAGCACTGTGCAATAATCACTACAAATAATGAAAAAAGGAAAGAGGCAAAATGTAGCAGCTAATATTCAAAATGTATATACAGAAACATGGCGACTACCTATGGGTGTTGATGTGAGTGGATTCATAAGTTTTATTATCAAAGGAATTTTTCACATGTAACAATGTCAGATTGCGTGGACTCTCAACCAAGCACTAGCAGAGCCACCCCTTTATCCAGGAATATGAGTCCTGATAATCCAGCCCTATCATTTTTTTTTAGACAAGGGAGGAAGGGATCAATGGCTGGCAGGAAGAGACAACAGTTGTGAGCACTAGGGCCAGAGAGGCAGGAGTAGGGGTTGAGGGAAGCGTCACAGATGTGGCTATTGCCAGCACAATACTTCATGGGAGAGGCAGACAATGAGACAGAAGTATGAATGGTAGTGAATAGGCTTGACACCGGAACTTACAACAAGGCAACCATTTTCAATCTATGTAGGCACACCACGCTTTGGCCCCTTATGAATTGACTATAGTCAGTAGGTGCCTCAGTTATTTCCTCACTAACAGAGCAGATCCTTTTTTAGTCAAATTGGAGTGACCAAAGGTTTTTCATAAGATAAGTTTGAAAACATTTTTTTACGTAACAACTGTGCAGAAAGCAATTATTATTATTATTATTATTATTATTATTAGGGACTTCTAATGTGCGCAGCTATCCCGAGGGGTCTCCCGACGCAGGATAGAGGCAGCTAACGAAGATCGCAGCTGCCAGCTAAAAAAGCCATGTCTTAAGATTCTTATGGAAGGCAAGGAAGGAGTAACTGTTCCTAAGAGAGGCCAGGAGAGAGTTCCTCAGTTTAGGACCCAGGTAAGCGAACGAGCGTCCTTTCATGCGGGCAAGACGAAACCTGGGAGTGGCGAAGAGCGAGAGGATGGATGATCTCAGCAAATGCATAGGGTGTCACCAGACATTGAATGTATAAGGGAGCTAGACCATGTCTGGCCCTGAACATATAGTACAGAGCCTTGAATTCAATGGGCTTAGCAATCTTAAGCCAGTGCAATTCATGAAGCAGGGAAGAAGCTGAGGCGTGCTTTGGCAGCCGGAAGAGTAACCGGGCTGCCGCATTCTGAATGATCTGTAAATGGCGAATCGAGAATTTGTCTGTGCCCAGGTACAGCAGATTGCTGTAATCCGATATAACTAGAGCTTGAATAACTGTTCTCTGGGCTGCTAGGGAAATTAGCCAAAGGATCTTATTCAGCCACTTGAGAACAGAAAAACAGGTAGCAGTAACCTTGGACACCTGTGGCTTCAGGGAGAGCTTGTAGTCAATAATAAAGCCGAGATTCTTGACCCTAGTCGCCGGAGTTGGTAGAGGCCCAAGGGAGTCCGGCCAGTGGCTGGCTCCCCTGAGCTCAGGTTTGTTTCCGAAAGCCAAGACCTCTGTTTTATCACCGTTAAGCTTCAACGCGTTTTTATTCATCCATAGGTAGATATTCCTCAAGCCCAGATAGAGCAACGAGGGATCTTGATGTTGAGCAGCAGATAACAAAAGGATGCTCTGAGTGTCATCAGCATATGAAAAGAGGGTAAGCCCATACTTCTCAATAACATCTGATAACGGACGGACATAAATGTTAAAGACCACTGGGCTCAAAATGGATCCCTGAGGGACACCAGAGGTCAGAGCTAATGTCTTAAATCTTACATTGGCCGAAGAGACCTGGAAGGTACGATCTTTTGAGAAGGAGGTCACCCACCTCAAAGCCAAGCTTTCTATGCCCACAGACTCAAGTCTGCCTGCCAGAATGGAATGAGACACTGTGTCAAACGCTGTGATTAGGTCAAGCAGAATAAGAGCGTTGTGCCGCCATTGTCAAGCTACTGCCTAAGACATTCTGTGACCCCAAGAAGAGCGCATTCGGAGCTGTGCGCAGCCCTGAAACCAGACTGTGAAGGATAGAGCAGCCGGTGAGTCTCAACAAATGTGGAGAGTTGAGTCTTAACATGCTTTTCCAAGATTTTTGGAAAAGACGGGAAGAAGTGAAATCGGATGGAAATTTGACCAACAGTAGGGGTCCAGATCGTTTATTTTTAGCAGGGGGAGGACAAGGGCATGCTTCCAATTCTGAGAAATGTTACCTTCACTCAAAGAAGTATTGAGAAGTTTTAGAATGACAGTTAAGACGGAGTCATCTAAAAGTCTGAGTTTCGCAGAAGGGAGGGGATCCAGTGGGGAGCCGGACTTAAAAGATTGTAGCACATTTTTTAATGTCGCCATATCCAAAGAGGACCGTGCCCTAATTTTGGAGGTCTCCCCAGACTTATTTGCCAAAAGGGTCACTTCCTGGTGACTTTTCGACAGAGCAAAGAAATGCGTAAGGCTCTCTATATTAGCAGCATCTGCTACTAATTGGCTGTGAATTATATCAACTTTGCCTTGAAAGAAAGTATCTAACTCCTCGCACTGATTTTGTGAAAGAGAGAGTGGAGGCAGAATGTTGCTAGCTGCTGAGAGATCTTTTACTACTTTAAAGAGAGTCTTCTGACAATGTTGAGAGCTAGTAATCTTCTCAGTATAGCACATGGCATGTGCTGATTTACAGAGGGCATGATATTTTTTCAGTGCTGCCACATATTCGGACTTAGCCTCAACAGCATAAAGTTTCCTCCTCTGTCTTTGTAGGATTTTACATCATTTCTTCTCCTGTTTGAGGGTGTCAGTGAACCAAGGAGCAGGAGGGTGAATTCTGCATGTCATTGTAGACATGGGTGGCAAGATGGAATCAGTGGCCTCAGTAAGCCATTGGTGCACAGATATTTGGTCAGGGTCAGGTTGAGAGATAAGGGTGGGCATTGTATTAAGAAGCAGCTCATTTAACTCAGAAATGTTACATTTGGACCAGTTACTGGCTCTATGTTTCAGAAAAGGTCGAGAGAGAGGGGTGGAGGAGACCCTAATTCAGAAAGGCACTGCAAAATTATCCAACCAACAGAATTGTAAAGGAGGAGCGACAGTCAAGGCTTTTAAGTTGGAAAAAATGGGGTACCAAAAGGTGCCCCGCAATATGAGTGGGTGCGGAGCTCAGGAGAGTGAGACTGAGAGTGCCTAGGTCGTCGATAAAAGCTGAGGCTATATTGTTATTAGCATCCTCTAGGAGAAGATGGATGTCGCCAAGCAAAGTAAAATTGGCTGACCACAGAATATGGGGAGCTAATAAGTCAGGAAGAGCTGAACACCAATCGCTGGGGTACCCAGGGTACCCAGGGGAGAGGTGTGGCGCCGCGGCCAGGGTGACTGACGCTGGACGCTGGGGATCATGGTTCGATCCATGGCTCCGGCGGCAGGGGTCTGCCCAGCACCATGTGACTCTGGGCAATAGCTCGCTTAATCTTCCCAACGGCCCCCAGCGCCGAGATACCCCTTCGGGGGTGATTCGTGCGCTATACAAGTACTGGATTTTTACCCAGGGGGATGGTAAATCAGTGCCCCAGAGAACATAAATTCAGGGGTAAAGGAAAGAAGAAATAGCAGGGCTTCACAGTTAGGAATTTGGAAATCCTATATTTTACATTTAAAATCCTTTTTAAAAATGATGGCAATACCTCCACCAATTCTATGAGGTCCATTTAACCCCATCAGGGTAAAATTGGCGGGAAGTGTGAAAATAATATCAGGTAGGGAACCTTCGTGCAGCCAGGTTTCTGTAAGAAATACAGCCTCAGGAGTGACGTCACAAAGAAAATTAAATAAGTGCAGCTGGTGCCAAGGGAGAGAGCGGCAGTTAAGGCTAAAACAAAGAAATTCTTGGGACAGGAAGAGTTCAGGCCAGCGGATGGAGTAAATCTCATGCTCAACACCCCTAACCTGCGGCCCAGACAAAGGGTTAACAACCCTAGGATAGGTGGTAGGGGAGCAAACGAAGTGGCAGAATGCACATGAGGGCAGGAGGGTGTCAGGACAAAAAAATCCTGACAATGATTTTTAGGTGTAGGCCTTAGACTATGCAAAAACATGGAGGAGTAGGGTCTAACCTCTGGCTGCAAAGGACCAGGGTTTCTAGCCCTTGGCCCCAGCCGGACGCGGACAGGCGCAAATGGCCTTACCTTAGGCGCACCTTCGGTGCGCCAGCAGTGCACCTGCTGAGTGTGCCCGCTGGGCAACCGCTCAGCCATCTCTTTTAAGAGGTGTTACTGGAGCGACTAGACCGCTCTAATCCCAAAAGTGAGAGCTACCCCAGAAGTGGGTGTCGTTACTGTCTCCTTAGCCCTCCACACAAACGGCACACCAGACCAGGGCAGGAGCCGGACACAAGAGCAAAGGTAAGCACTGAAGAAGTAAATCACATGCAAATAAAATTTAAGAAGTACTAAAAATAAAATGGCTAAAAGCGAGCTAAGCAGCGGCAGCGTACTTGCTTCTATCCCTGCAATAGCGCTACTGGATTGCGTCCACCTTTAACCCTCCTACCCACACCATAACCCAGAAATTACTATCTCCAAGAAAGTTGTCATGAGGGATATGGAGAAACTTCACAGCACACAAAGGTACACAAAGTATAATATTTCAATTGAAGAGTGAAATGTCCTGCATTCACTATATGCAACCACAAGATTGTAATCAACCCTGCAGACAAGGGGGATGGTATTTTGATCCATGATAAGGAATTATATTGCTCAGAAATCATAGGACAACTTTCTGTGGAAGATCATTATACTAAGTTGAGGGGTGACCCACATCGGAGATAAAATCCATCATCATTTAGATCACACAGAAAGGGCTTGAAGATGATTTTCAATCCAAACAGGAGCATAGTTTCCTTAACATGTAGAATTCCGGAATCCCTGTAATATATATACTTTGCTCAAGGTTCATAAAAATCTTTTCAACCCACATGGCATCAGATTATGTCTGGATGTGGTTCATTATTCGAGTCATTGTGGCAATATGTGGACACCTTTCTGAAAGCATTTGTGCCCCAGACACACTCTTATGTGTAGGACAGTAATGATTTGATCCAACAAATAGAGGGTCTACCAACTCTAGCCAGCTGTTGGTCACCATGTACATACAAGCCTTATATACTGACATTCCCCAAACACTAAGCATTACAAGTCATCACAAAGATACTGCACTCTAGGGAATATCCACATTGGGTCCCAACATCCTTCAAATTAGAATTGACAGAGATCACACTCACTGAAAGCTTTTTATGAGTATTTTCTACTACTAGAAGAAAACTGTAGCAATGGGGGCAGGGCTTGCACCGGATGTTGCAAATCTCTATCACCAATCAAGTGATAATAAACATAACCTTTAACCACATACTGGACAAATACCATCTAAGTCAAGTCACCTACATTTGGTGTAGGTTACCCTCTTTTGGTGCTTGGTTTACTTCATATTAATCTTTCTGCCTTATGTCTTCTTAGACGAAGGGAAGAAATGGGAATGCCAGGAGTAGATTCAACCCTTGTTACCCTTGATTTTTGTGCTTGATACAGTGCCTGCTTTCTGAGGTCATCAATTATCAACGCTGGTTAGAAATAACAACCTTTAACAGCAAGGAACAGGATAGCGGTGGACCAGTTTCTGGAATACAGTGCATATGTACCTGGATCTAACCACACAATGATTCTTAATTTCCTGTGCTGCACTGTGAGACACTTTCAAAGTCCTCATACGGACACAGTTGCACATACAGAGCCGAGAAACGCATGACTGTATGCTTTCATATAATACTGTTACGTGTTCAGAGGCAGGGAACCTAAAGCCTGCGTCCCATCCTGTTTGCAATGATTGATTGGAAGCGGTTTTAAGGTCTGTCATTATAATTTGACATCGCACAGCTTGCTTAGATAAAGAGCCATGTTAAACGCGCTACCAACGAATGATACATTAGTTGCTGGGGAAATTTGATGACTCTCTTAGGAGATGTTTAAGAAGCAGGAGAAAATGACTGAATATCAGCCAGAGGCGACTGCACTTTGAGCTGGACCCGAGGTCTTTAGAGTATTGTTATCTGTTTATTAGTTCCATATATCTCGTTTTACACCTGCATGTAGGCTTGCATGTCTGCAAATAAATGTCACAAATAATCCCCATGGATGCAGAAAACGTATAAGATTTTGGGAAATGTTAAAGAAAGGAAATGAAATAAGCTTTATATCATAACACAAAATGTCATTAATTTACAGTCAACACACCATGCCAATGGCTTCTGAGTTACTTGAATACCTCAAATAATGAGTAAAATAAAAATGCAGTCACGTAACAAAAGATGGAAAAAATACACGTATAAAAATAATACACAATTGAAAGATTAAACCTAGATTTAGATAATCCATTTTTTAACTTAAATTTTGTTCTAGTTTTGGTAAAAACTTTCCATGAAAAGCAACACAATACACTATATTCAAACGTTCTATATGTTTATTTCTTTGCGTTTGCAACACATATGTACCTTCCTCCGGCTGTTTTAGCACAACAGAAACAGATACATCAATTCATCAAACTTCTAAAGACAGCAGAATTGACAATGCATGGGCTTTGTTCGTTCTGATGACATCACAGAACATGACAGCTTATCGCATTTGAAATCCAATTATATTACAGGAAGTGTCATTAAATAACAACCTCAGAGATATCAAATATGGTGCTCTGAAAGGCTAAGCCAGTAATTGTGGTATATATTTTTAGACAGTCAGTCAGTCAAATAACTTTATTTCTGCTGAAGTCATCAAAGTTTCCATCATAAAACAATAAATATAGCAGCATAAATCTGATTAAAACTTACGTTAGTAAAAATCGAATTCCAGTATAACCCAACAATAAAACACAGCTAAATAAGATTCATTTAATGACAGATCTTCTTTTTGCCCACACCAAGCCCAAAAATGTGGCTACACGCAGGTGCCAGCCAAGCAGAGCGAACCTGGGTATATGTTGGGCACACAAAATGCACATGAGGAGTCGACTCAAAGTGATCAGTGCAAAAGGGGCATACTGCCGAACCAGATCAAGACCAGGTTCAAGTGAATGGCCTAAGAGGAAGTGTCCCCACTTTAAACTGATGATAGAATGTCCTGTCCAATGAGACTGTAATCAAGTCCCAGTATTTCTCTAGGCCATGCACAGATTTAAAACCTAGGAAAACCCCTGTCTATGAAGAGCCCACAACTTTATGCTCCACCCTATCTAATGTGTGAGCCCAATATAGCTTTTTCAATGCATCCTTGGAAGTAATTGGGGCTACAGTGGAATATTGGCAGCAGTCACCAAGGCGTAAAGAAGTAAGGAATACATTTTTGTATATTTCTCAACCTTGGGATTTTATTAGATCTGTCCACTTTGAGGATGCCTTGCAAAGCAGCAGCTCTGTGGTAGTTCGTAGACTCTGCCAGAATAACAAAGAACATGAGTATGCCTTTAAGGCTACCTTTTTAACACCCATGTCCAAAAACAATGGGTACAGCAGGGTGCTTGATGGAAGGGAGTCTAACAAGGGAAACATCCTTTAGCCCCGCAGTCTTTACAATGACCAGACTTTATAATGAAGTCAGTACCCAACATGCGACCATACCATGCGTTACTTTACCACGCAGTCGTTACAGCGACTTGCTGTAGGTGGTCGCATTGTTGGACTGGTGTTGGATTTTTAAGGCCAACACCTTCCCTATTGTTACGCAGACTGGAGTTGGAATAGCAATTAATACTACTCCAAAGTCTTGCACCCTCTAAAACAAGTCGTTGTAATGACTTGCGTGTTAAAGTAACGTGCGGTAACGCCGCAGGCAGGGTACTGACTGCGTTGTAAAGGCGTGCGGGGTAAATGCCTGTAGGGTTCTGTCACGCAACCGGCTAAAAATCTTAAGAATCTGTTCTTCGATTGCTCCAAAGTGGTGACATCACTACAACCCAACTACTCGGCACCCTATAGCGCAGCCCCATGGGCCTTTGCACATAAGCCTGTAAGGCTGGTGCTATTGACTTTGTGAAAGAGACACAATGTTCTTTTAAAATGGCCCCAGTAGTCTATCTGTGTTTCAAAGAAGCCATGCTAATATGAGAGCACCATGACATTTTTGGTGAAAGCTTGATCCCCAAATAGTCAAACGAGTCCACCCTCCCTATAACTTCCCCCAAAAGCTCTAACAGGCCCTTAGGCTCTTTATGATGAATAACGCCATAAACTTCGCTTTAAGAGCATTTATTTCCAGGCCACGGTCCTGGCAAAATGCGCTACATTTATTAATAAAGTTCTTGCAGACCGCTCTGGGTTTTTGATACTAAAAGAGTGTCATCTGCAAATCACGATATAGGGGCTCTGGAGTTAGCTGTAGTGATACAATTCTAAAATAACCCTTAGCACCCAAAAACCCATACCAACCCTAAACCCTAAAATTACCCTTGCCACCCATAAACCCATACCCACCCTAAACCCTAGACATCAGTGATGTCACTGACCGTGTCATGAGTGATGTAATATGTGACGTCATCAGCAGTGCATTGCGGGGTGCGAGTTATAGTTAGCTGAACTAACTATAACGGGGGAATTTCACGGGTTTTGTACGAGTGCAATGTCCAACTAACTATAACTGTCCCTAAAACCTATGGTTTTTTCAGTGAATTTGTAAGGTTTTTTAGATGCTAATTTCTAACTATAACGTGCCTGAAACCTATGGTTTTTTCAGTGAATTTCAAAGGTTTTTTAAATGCTAATTTCTAACTATAACATGTCTGAAACCTATGGTTTTTTCCATTGAATTTCAAAGGTTTTGTAAATGACAATTTTTAAATGTATTAATTGTTATATTTATTTTTTTGATACTGATTTACTACATTTTTTAAAACTATTTTTACATATTTTATTTTTTAAATTACATTGTAATTACATTATACATTACATTACAAAATATACTTTCTCAGAATGAATTACTTTAGTTTAAATACTTTGCAAATAGGCAATAGACTTTTAAGTACAGTAGTTACAGTTGTTGCAATGGGCAACACAATTTCAAACACAATGCAACATTGAGCTCAATGTGAATTTCTAGTTAAATGCAATTAGTTACTTTATGGATTACTTTTTCTAACCACAGGACTGGATCCTAGATTCAGTCCTGGGACATCTCCTGTAAACAGTTGAGTAAAAGCGTTTTGGTTACAGTAGTGATTTTTAAGGAATATTATTGTATTTTAAAAGTTGACACTTAGAAACTTTTTCACATAGAATCACCAATGTTATCCTATGGGAGGAAATTCACTTAGCAGGTAAGTAGTGTTATCGTTACTTTTTCTTACTCAGTGGTGGATCCTGGATCCAGCACTGGTGCATCTCCTGTAAACAGTTGAAAGAATGCGTTTAAGTCATACAGGCGATTTTTAAGGAATATTTGTAGTTTGTGAAAATCGACACTTTGAAACTTTTTCTGCTGAAAACCAGACAATGGATTCCAATGGAAGGAAATACAAGTTACTGGTAAGTACGGTTAGAATTACTTTTCAGGGTCAGTGCTGGGCTAAAAGATGCAGCACTGGGTTCTCTCCTGATAACAGGTAAGTAAATCGGAATTCGGAGTTCGGCTGATTTTAGAGGAATATTATAAAGTTCCAAAACCCCACACACAGAAGAATTTCCAAGTGAAACCAGTCAATGTTAGCCTATGGAAGGAAATTCAAGTTACTGGTAAGTACGGTTAAAATTACTTTTCAGGATCAGTACTGGGCTCAAAGATGCAGCACTGAGGTCTCTCCTGATAACCGGTGAGTAAATCGGAATTCGTAGTTCGGCTGATTTTAGAGGAATATTTGTATGTTTAAAAAATCGACACTTAGAAACTTTTTCAGCAAAAAGCAGGCAATGATATCCTATGGAAGGAAATTCAAGTTACTGGTAAGTACGGTTAAAATTACTTTTCAGGATCAGTACTGGGCTCAAAGATGCAGCACTGAGGTCTCTCCTGATAACAGGTGAGTAAATCGGAATTCGTGGTTCGGCTGATTTTAGAGGAATATTTGCACAATGGTGAAGGAAGGGGTGGGGCCTGAGGTGACATGTCTGCAAACACGCCCTGTGGCGCGTTTTAAGTTGGAGAATTAATTCCTCCTCAATCCTGAGGGTCCCTAGGGCCAACTAGCCCACCAGATACCTCCAGTATGCGCCAGAGCTGCGTTGCAGAGAGTGTTCAGAGGCCACGCCCCTTTTACAACACTCTGCAACGCAGCTCCGTGGTGCTTACTGGAGGTACCTGGTGGGCTAGTTGGCCCCAGGGACCCTCAGGATTGAAGAGGATTTAATTCCCCATCTTAAAACGCGCCACGGGGCCTGTTTGCACACATGTCACCTGAAGCCACGCCCCCTCCCTTCACCACTGTGCAAACGCGCCCCGTGGCGCGTTTTAAGTTGGGGGATTAAGTCCCCTTGAATACTGAGGGTCCCTGGAGTCCAACTAGCCCACCATGTACCTCCAAAACACCACAGAGCTGCGTTGCAGAGAGGTGTAAAAGGGGCGTGGCCTCTGTACACCTCTCTGCAACGCAGCCTCTAGCGCATACCGGAGGTTCCTGGTGGGCTAGTTGGCCCCCAGGGACCCCCAGTATTCAAGGGGAATTACTTCCCCTTCTTAAAACGCGCCAGGGGGCGCATTTGCAGACTGCTGCAGGGAGGGGCGGGGCCTCCGGCACGATGCCGGTCTTTTTTTTGCTTTTCTGCCCAGGGGTCCTTGTGGGACCCCCTGAGCAGACCTAGGGGTCAGGGTGTTTCTACCCTGCCCCCTTTGTGCGTTTTGCGCACTTGTTTCTTGTGTTTTTTTTTAATCGGCGGGATCCGCGCACCCTAAGCGCATCCCGCCGATTTAAAAAAAAAAATGCTTTTCTGCCCAGGGGTCCTTGTGGGACCCCCTGAGCAGACCTAGGGGGTCAGGGTGTTTCTACCCTGCCCCCTTTTGCGTTTTGCGCACTTGTTTTACTGCTTTCTTGTTCTTCGGTTCTACCGAGGAACAAGATGGCTGCCAACACTTCCTGGTTTGGAGTGTTGACAGCCAATTAGCATGCAGCTCGTGGTCGGGAGGGTGTGCGGATCCACCGCGGCCATTGATATCGAAACTTTTATTTTGGATTTTCTCAGCAACTACTGAACGGATTTACACCATTTTTAAAAAGGGTGCTTTCTGAACCAAGCACTACCTTTTTGCCAAATTTGGTGTAATTCCGTTCAGCAGTTTTTGCTGTAGCCTTGCATAAAGTTTCCTATGGGAAATAGATTTTTTCACTCTTATTTTTTGAATTTCTCCGCAACTACTAAACGGATTTACACCATTTAAAAAAAAGGTCGCTTTCTGAACCAAGCGCTACCTTTTTGCCAAATTTGGTGTAAATCCGTTCAGCAGTTCGGGCTGTAGCCGTGGCTAAAATTTCCTATGGGAATTAACATGGAGAAAACACGTTTTGGGACCCCCCTTTTTTCTCAGCCCCCGCTTGATGAATCACCGCGAAACTTTCAAGACAGGAGCGGACCGGAGCACCCCACTAGTTTTGAAAGTTTCGCGATGATTCGTCAAACGGCGCCAAAGTTATTGGGAATAGAATGTTACGGATTTCCTATGGATAATAGGTCCTAACTATAACTATCTACTGGCGACCGCCAGTAGATAATATATATATATATATACATATATATACATATATATATATATATATATATATATATATATATATATATACTTAAAGATGAAGGATCACAAGAAAACAACAGCCAGCCAGGGCAAAAATCTGGATCCCAAAGGATACAATGAGTCACAAAGAAATAAAATATCCAAGAAAGAAGTGACTGAGCAAACCATCTTCTACTACATGAGGAAGGCGGAAGCTGAAACGTTGTAGTGGAAATATATTTTTGTTCTTTGGTGAATCTATCTGTTTGAGTCACTTCTTTCTTGGATATATATATATATATATATATATATATATATATATATATATATATATATATATATATATATATATATATATATATTTCAAAACAACAAATGACGCGGCACTCCAAAGCAGGATACTTGTGAAATTGGTTTATTCACAACACCACTCAACCAACGCGTTTCAGCCTTCACACGGCTTTCTTCACGGTTAGTGAGTCCTTCTTTCATTACGCCTTAAATACCCATATCTGCCATAATGATGCATCATGGGATTCGTAGTGCGTATATTTCAAAAAGAAAAAAACTTTATACATATATACAAAAAGGACAATTGTGCATGTGTCAGATTCTTTACAGATTATGGTGACTTTGACATTACTACGTAAGCGCTTTACTTTTTCGCAGAATATTGGATATAGTATCCTTGCCTTTATCGCAAGCAATAGATTTATAACACGACATTTTTTGTGCATTAAGATAAATTTATCGGTATAGTACCCTTAGCTGGTGATATATTCTATTATGTGATTTTTAAAATGTGTTCATTTAATACAACTATCTAAATCGTTTTCACAGGGTCGGGTATAGTACCCTCATTTTTTACCACCAGTATATATAGTATAACAGATTGTTCCTTTTCTTTTAACACTGTGCCAAAAGATACTTTATTCCAAGTGCACAAAAGTTCTTCGTCATTATTTATCCCTCTGGGGAATTTCGTTCTCAGCCTTATAATGTACTTGGATTCCATTTGTCGTAGTTTCCTTATTCTATCTCCACCCCGTTCTTCTGGGGGGATCATGTGAATTCCATAATAGGTCATTGCTCTCCAGTCTCCCTTTTGACATTGTGACATATGTTTTGCTGTGGCATACGTCATGTTTCCATTTTTCACTGCACGAATATGTTCTAGAATACGTTTTTTCACCATGCATGTTGTACTCCCAATATATTTCATTCCACAATTACACTCTATCACATAGATAACAAACTGAGATGTGCAGGAAATATTTTGCTCAATTGTGATTTGCTTTCCATCTGGTTCCACAATTGTCCTGACGTTCTTACCAATTTTGCAGGCCTTACACACATTGCATTTCTTAAAACCTCTTTGTTGTTCCAGTAACCAATTTGTTTGTGGTCTCTCCTGAAAATGACTTTTCACCAACATATCCTTTAGATTTTTAGTCTTCCTATAGGTAACAATTGGTTGGGGTCCTAGAATTTACCAATATCTGGGTCTCCCGCAATTAAATGCCAGTATTTTTTGATTTTGTTCGTTATCATTCCACTTTCTTTGCTGTATGTCGTGATAAATCTTGGTGGTCCCTGTTCACTTGTTTCTTGGATTTTTGATTTTGGGATTAATGTATCTTCTCTTGATTTTTGATCAGCACGTTTTTTGCATTTCCTTAATGTGGTGTCATTATAACCTCTCACTTTCAATCTCTTCATTGTCTCTTGAATCTTATCTTCTGCATCTTCCTGCTTTGAACAATTACGCTTCATGCGGATGAATTCACCATAGGGATACTTTCCAGGAGGGGTTTCGGATGGAAACTCGTTCCATATAAAATGCTGTTGGTAGCAGTTTTCTTCCTAAATAGCGTGGACTGGATTTGATCATTTTCAATGTAGATCTTAGTGTCTAAAAATTCAATTTCCTTTTTGTTCTTGGTGCACGTAAATGATAAACCAATCTGATTGTTATTCAATTTCAAAAAATACTCATTAAAATCATGCTCAGTGCCGTTCCATATTAAAAACAAATCATCAATGAATCGGACCCATAGCACGATCCGATCAAGCTCTTCTTGGTTTTCTGAGTTCCATGCTATCTCTCTCTCCCACCAGCCCATGGTTATATTCGTAAAATTCGGAGAAAAGAAATGCCCATGGCTGTGCCACAACATTGTTTAAACAGTTCTTTGTTAAAAAGAAAAATATTGTTAGTCAGGCATATCTCGATCATTTTTAATAGCATCTCTGAATGTTTTAGTTCTGTAATGCTACGCTGTTTTAGGAAGAATCTGCATGCCTCCAATCCTACCTCGTGCCGTATTGACGTATATAATGACACAACGTCTATTGTTACCAAGAGATATTGATCGCTCCATGTGATTCCTGTTAGAATTCTCAGAAATCTCCCGTATCTTTATATATGAGCTCATACTTTGTGCAATTGGGGCCAGGAATTTATCCACATATTGAGAGAGATTTTCATATAGGAGTCGCATGAAGAGACTATTGGTCTCCCTGGTGGATTTTGTAGTGTCTTGTGAATTTTGGGCAGGAAATATATTGTTGGTATGACAGGGAAATCTTTTGTAAGAAATTTAAATTCATCATTACTGATTAGGTTTTTTGAGTGCCATTCTTGTAGATTTCGATTTAATTCTAGCACCATTTTGTTTATAGGATTCTGATTGATTCTTTGATAATTAGATTCATCATTCAGTTGCCTCATGGCCTCTTTACATAATCCTTAGTATCCATTATGATGATGTTACCCCTTTGTCAGCGGGTTTCACCGTGATTTCTTTGTTGTCCATCAGTTTCTTTATTGCTTCCTCTCTTTGCTAGTTAAGTTCTCTTTTGTTTAGATTTCTGTTTCTTAGGTAGTTTTTCCAGTTCTTCAATGATAGCATCAGAAAAAGGTCAAATCTGTTTCCAGGTGATAGAGCAGGACAGTATCTAGATTTTTTCTTTAATCCACTTTCAATTCGTTTGTCTGTTTGAATCTCCAATGAGTCCAAATTTGTTGCTCTGACATCTGATCCTCATTCAAGTCATATAGCAAGTCAAACATGTTTTTCAGATCAGACATTTGATCTATTGTAATAGTTGGTGTGGCAGCCTCATCAATTTCTTTTGAATTGTGATCTCAGGCTGTTTATTTCCTTGTTTGTTGGCATGAATCTTAGCCAATTTTAACTTCCTGATATATTTATATAGATCAATCCTTACTTGTGTGTAATCATAATGACTTTCTGGACAGAAAGATAACCCTTTATTTAAAAGTGAAATTTCATTTGGTGTTAATTGATACTTGAAAGGTTCACTATCAGATTGGTATTCATTATTTGCGGTTGCGTAATGGGTATTGCCTTCTTTCGCTTTGCCCTTCTGGTTTTCCTTGTGGAAGCGAGGTGTCTCCTGTTTCTTTTCCTCGGCCTCTGCTCATGGCCCTTCCTCGACCCCCTCCTCTCGTTAGGGACTTGTCTAAGTTCATTAATCGCATTTCCTCTAAAAAGACACCTTCGATATTCCTTGCGCACCACTCAATTGTTCACCTTCACTTAAATCAGATTCACTTGTACTTTCCGTTGTGACTTTTAATTGTTGCATTGAGAAATTCTTTTCCAGAGTGTCAAACCGTCTGGCAAATGTTAATATTCTGCCTTGTGAGTAGTCCCGTTCATCTCTTTTGAATTTACTCTGCTTCCGTTCCTGGACTTCATTTTCATATTTTTCCAGTTTCAGATCCATTTCCTTGCGCATTTTGGAGATTTCCTCTGTATTAGAATTCTTTTTAATACATTCTTCCATTTCTTCCAATTTTTTTTGTAATGTCTATGACATCTATTTTAGCGTGTTTGATTAATATGCGCATCATATTGAGAGAGCACTGTAAATTATTTTCAGCCCACTCTTCTAACAATTCCACTTTTGTATCTGGGTGGAAGAAATGGAAGAATGTATTAAAAAGAATTCTAATACAGAGGAAATCTCCAAAATGCGCAAGGAAATGGATCTGAAACTGGAAAAATATGAAAATGAAGTCCAGGAACGGAAGCAGAGTAAATTCAAAAGAGATGAACGGGACTACTCACAAGGCAGAATATTAACATTTGCCAGACGGTTTGACACTCTGAAAAAGAATTTCTCAATGCAACAATTAAAAGTCACAACGGAAAGTACAAGTGAATCTGATTTAAGTGAAGGTGAACAATTGAGTGGTGCGCAAGGAATATCGAGGGTGTCTTTTTTAGAGGAAATGCGATTAATGAACTTAGACAAGTCCCTAACGAGAGGAGGGGGTCGAGGAAGGGCCATGAGCAGAGGCCGAGGAAAAGAAACAGGAGACACCTCGCTTCCACAAGGAAAACCAGAAGGGCAAAGCGAAAGAAGGCAATACCCATTACGCAACCGCAAATAATGAATACCAATCTGATAGTGAACCTTTCGAAGTATCAATTAACACCAAATGAAATTTCACTTTTAAATAAAGGGCTATCTTTCTGTCCAGAAAGTCATTATGATTACACACAAGTAAGGATTGATCGATATAAATATATCAGGAAGTTAAAATTGGCTAAGATTCATGCCAACAGACAAGGAAATAAACAGCCTGAGATCACAATTCAAAAAGAAATTGATGAGGCTGCCACACCAAATATTACAATAGATCAAATGTCTGACCTGAAAAACATGTTTGACTTGCTATATGACTTGAATGAGGATCAGATGTCAGAGCAGCAAATTTTGGACTCATTGGAGATTCAAACAGACAAACGAATTGAAAGTGGATTAAAGAAAAAATCTAGATACTGTCCTGCTCTATCACCTGGAAACAGATTTGACCTTTTTTCTGATGCTATCATTGAAGAACTGGAAAAACTACCTAAGAAACGAAATCTAAACAAAAGAGAGAACTTAACTAGCAAAGAGAGGGAAGCAATAAAGAAACTGATGGATAACAAAGAAATCACGGTGAAACCCGCTGACAAAGGGGTAACATCATCATAATGGATACTAAGGATTATGTAAAAGAGGCCATGAGGCAACTGAATGATGAATCTAATTATCAAAGAATCAATCAGAATCCTATAAACAAAATGGTGCTAGAATTAAATCGAAATCTACAAGAATGGCACTCAAAAAACTTAATCAGTAATGATGAATTAAAATTTCTTACAAAAGATTTCCCTGTCATACCAACAATATATTTCCTTCCCAAAATTCACAAGACACTACAAAATCCACCAGGGAGACCAATAGTCTCTTCATGCGACTCCCTATATGAAAATCTCTCTCAATATGTGGATAAATTCCTGGCCCCAATTGCACAAAGTATGAGCTCATATATAAAAGATACGGGAGATTTCCTGAGAATTCTAACAGGAATCACATGGAGCGATCAATATCTCTTGGTAACAATAGACGTTGTGTCATTATATACGTCAATACGGCACGAGGTAGGATTGGAGGCATGCAGATTCTTCCTAAAACAGCGTAGCATTACAGAACTAAAACATTCAGAGATGCTATTAAAAATGATCGAGATATGCCTGATTAACAATATTTTTCTTTTTAACAAAGAACTGTTTAAACAATGTTGTGGCACAGCCATGGGCATTTCTTTTTCTCCGAATTTTGCGAATATAACCATGGGCTGGTGGGAGAGAGAGATAGCATGGAACTCAGAAAACCAAGAAGAGCTTGATCGGATCGTGCTATGGGTCCGATTCATTGATGATTTGTTTTTAATATGGAACGGCACTGAGCATGATTTTAATGAGTATTTTTTTAAATTGAATAACAATCAGATTGGTTTATCATTTACGTGCACCAAGAACAAAAAGGAAATTGAATTTTTAGACACTAAGATCTACATTGAAAATGATCAAATCCAGTCCACGCTATTTAGGAAGAAAACTGCTACCAACAGCATTTTATATGGAACGAGTTTCCATCCGAAACCCCTCCTGGAAAGTATCCCCTATGGTGAATTCATCCGCATGAAGAGTAATTGTTCAAAGCAGGAAGATGCAGAAGATAAGATTCAAGAGACAATGAAGAGATTGAAAGTGAGAGGTTATAATGACACCACATTAAGGAACTGCAAAAAACGTGCTGATCAAAAATCAAGAGAAGATACATTAATCCCAAAATCAAAAATCCAAGAAACAAATGAACAGGGACCACCAAGATTTATCACGACATACAGCAAAGAAAGTGGAATGATAACGAACAAAATCAAAAAATACTGGCATTTAATTGCGGGAGACCCAGATATTGGTAAATTCTTAGGACCCCAACCAATTGTTACCTATAGGAAGACTAAAAATTTAAAGGATATGTTGGTGAAAAGTCATTTTCAGGAGAGACCACAAACAAATTGGTTACTGGAACAACAAAGAGGTTTTAAGAAATGCAATGTGTGTAAGGCCTGCAAAATTGGTAAGAACGTCAGGACAATTGTGGAACCAGATGGAAAGCAAATCACAATTGAGCAAAACATTTCCTTCACATCTCAGTTTGTTATCTATGTGATAGAGTGTAATTGTGGAATGAAATATATTTGGAGTACAACATGCATGGTTAAAAAACGTATTCTAGAACATATTCGTGCAGTGAAAAATGGAAACATGACGTATGCCACAGCAAAACATATGTCACAATGTCAAAAGGGAGACTGGAGAGCAATGACCTATTATGGAATTCACATGATCCCCCCAGAAGAACGGGGTGGAGATAGAATAAGGAAACTACGACAAATGGAATCCAAGTACATTATAAGGCTGAGAATGAAATTCCCCAGAGGGATAAATAATGACGAAGAACTTTTTGTGCACTTGGAATAAAGTATCTTTTGGCACAGTGTTAAAAGAAAAGGAACAATCTGTTATACTATATATACTGGTGGTAAAAAATGAGGGTACTATACCCGACCCTGTGAAAACGATTTAGATAGTTGTATTAAATGAACACATTTTAAAAATCACATAATAGAATATATCACCAGCTAAGGGTACTATACCGATAAATTTATCTTAATGCACAAAAAATGTCGTGTTATATATAAATCTATTGCTTGCGATAAAGGATACTATATCCAATATTCTGCGAAAAAGTAAAGCGCTTACGTAGTAATGTCAAAGTCACCATAATCTGTAAAGAACCTGACACATGCACAATTGTCCTTTTTGTATATATGTATAAAGTTTTTTTCTTTTAGAAATACACGCACGAATCCCATGATGCATCATTATGGCAGATATGGGTATTTAAGGCGTAATGAAAGAAGGACTCACTAACCGTGAAGAAAGCCGTGTGAAGGCTGAAACGCGTTGGTTGAGTGGTGTTGTGAATAAACCAATTTCACAAGTATCCTGCTTTGGAGTGCCGCGTCATTTGTTGTTTTGAAATTGAATTTGGGCCAGGATCCGGCCCATACGCTGAGCACCCGCTGGTTGTGCGCTCTGAACCGTTAGGATCACATTGTGGAGAATATATATATATATATATATATATATATATATATACAAATATATATATGTATATATATGTATATATATATATATATATGCAGACATCCCTTGCTAACGCTGCAGCCCCGCAAGGATATCCCGCACTCCAGGTTGGTCAAAATAAATTCTTTATTTTACTGACGCGTTTTGGCCAAACAGTCTTTTTCAAAGCATATATACATATATATAGTTAGGCTCAGATTTCACTCGTACAAAACCATAGAAATTTAGCAGTTATAGATACCTGAGCTCAGTTACCTGAGTTAACTATCGTCAGAACCCACAACATCAACATAATATCCTACAACAATGATACACAGCTCATCCTCTCACTCTCAGCAGACCTCGCCACCACCAAGACCAACTTCCACAACTGCATGAAGAACGTTGCAGCCTGGATGGAGGACAACTGTCTGAAGCACAACATGGACAAAACTGAAGTGCTGATCTTTGGCAATCATGCCTCCCTCTGAAATGACATCTGATGGCCTGCTGAACTTGGACCCACCCCCACACCATAAGACCACACCCGCAACCTCAGCATCATCCTGGTCAGCAGACTCACCTTGAAATGACAGAATTATTCAGCCTCCTCTGCCTGCTTCCTCGCTTTCTCCATGCTCCAAAGAATTCTCAAATGGCTCCCCATAAGCACAAGAAAATTGACACGCAATTAATAATCACCAGCCTTCTGAACTACAGCAACGCACTGTACGCAGACACCACCACTGAACTCATGAGAAGGCTCCAGACGATACAGAACTCAGCAGCCAGACTGATCCTCAACCTGCATTAATGGACCTATATTACCCAGCACCTGAGGAACCTCCACTGGCTTCCCATCCAGAAAATATGTAAATTCAAACCACTGACAAATGCTTGCAAAGCCCTTCCCAACCAAGGACCAGCATACATGAACCACTGCCTGAACTTCCACCAACCATCCAAAAATCTTTGCTCCCCCTTGCTCACCCTTGCACAGACACTGCACATCTGCTGAAGCTACAGCAGAGGCCTCTCCTTCTCCCACCTCACCACCACATCCTGGAAGGTCCTCCTATACTCCTCCTAACATCATCCTTGCTGATGGACTTCAGAAAGAGACTCAAGACCTGGTGTAGATGAGGAAGAAAAGGATCCTATATTGCATTTTGTGCACTCCGAGAGGGGGGAGAAGTTTAATGATTTAATGGCCTTACACGATCTGGGTTTTGCAAACATGCTGTGCTCTCCGCCTGTTGATTTTACCCATACGTTTATTGGCAGAGGATTTGAATCTTTAATAGATTTTATAATTGTCCCCAACCGTTATGCAACATGGGTTGATAATTTCAAGATCTATTCTAACGTTCTGAGTGACCACTTGCCCCTGAGCATTAATTTAGTCATCCCCAAACAAGTTGTTCAACCTAATAATAATATTTTGGCATGGACGCGAAATATTGCCTTAGTTCGCCAAAATGGCTATTCCCTACGATGGGGGAAGATAAACCCCGAGGAGATCAATAAACGGATCGTAGTTAATGCCTATGATCAAATAGTAGTGTGCCTACAAGACAGTACAGATCATGACGACACTTTGAGGGCTTTTTCTCTTATTACGCTAGAGATTCAAAATTCTCTAAGAGTACAAAATAAGGCATCCCTGGTTAAGATTAATGGTTGGTTTGATTCAAAGTGTACCAAAGCTTATACTCAGTTGAAAGATGCTCTCCATAAGACAGAGAGAAACCAAGACGAGATTAAACAATATTGGAAGGTGTATAATCTGGCCAGAAAAAATAGAAAAAAAGAATTGAAAGACCAGGCATGGGATACGTTTTATGAAGCATCACTGAGGAAGGATTGCACTTCATTTTGGCAGGCAGTTAATGCCCCATTCCTTTCCAATAATGATGGAGCCAAGATCGAGGTTGCAATTGATGAAAAAGTATGGATTGACTTTTTTTCGAATGTATATAGTATCAAGGGGATGAAGAATCTCCTACTGACATTAAATTATTAGAACAGGGAGACATGGTAGGATTTATGCCTATTGAGCTGCATATTACATTGGATGAAGTAATAACGGCAATTAATGCTAGTAAAGGAGGTAAAGCCCCGGGACCAGATGGTGTGCCGATGGACTTATTTAAGTCCACCCCACCATTATGGTCCCATCTGTTGACTCGGGTGTTAGAGGCCTGTTGTGCGAAGGGTTTTATAAAGTCCTGGTCTGAATCGGTGATTATACCGATTTTTAAAAAGGGGAACGTGACAATCCTGCCTGCTACCGACCTATCTCCCTTTTAGATTCTTTAGTAAAGGTAGCGGGTAGGATTGTTTTGAATAGATTACAAACATGGGCTGAGGACAATAATATTTTAAGCAAGGTACAATATGGTTTTAGACAAGGGCTAGGGACAAATGAGCAGGTTTTAAATTTTACTATTTTAATGGGAAAGTACACTCAAGCTAAGGAGGGGAAACTATATGTGGCATTAGTGGACCTTTCGGCCGCATTCGATTGTGTCATACATAATAGGCTCTGGGAAATCATTTTGGATTTAAAGGTTGATCCACTATTAGTACAATTTTTGAGACAACTGTACGTTGGGGCTTCTGCTAAGGTGAGGCATGGATTAAAGGGCGAATGCACTGCGCCATTCCCCGTGGAGAGGGGAGTGAGGCAGGGTTGTGTCCTGGCCCCGTTCTTGTTCTCTTTATATACCAATGCTTTAGAGGAAGAACTGGTGGCCAGGACAAGAGATCCACCACAGTATAATAACAAGCCTATTGTGTCCCTGCTCTATGCGGATGACGCAGTGCTTATGGCCAGAGCCCAGATGGGCCTACAGAGTGCCCTTGCAGCATATATTAGATTCATGGATTGCCGGGGGTTAAAACTTAATGTTAAGAAAACTTTTGTAATGACATGTGGGAAGGGGAGAAATAAATGCAAAAGCTTGCCAATGGGGAACGACAGGATAGATGCAACTAATACATTTTCCTATTTGGGCATCTTATTGGAACATACTGGCTCCTGGAACCCGGCAGTTAAGAGCAGGACCCTCCTTTTCAAGAGGTCAATTGGGGCTGTGGTAAATTTTGCAAAAAAATTGGGTAAAAGGCCTCCGGGGATCCTTCTCAAAATTTACCAAGCGAAATGTATGAGTATCGCGATGTATGGGGCAGGAATTTGGGGTTACCATGATGTATCCTCAATACAAATTGTGGAAAATTTATTTTTAAGGTTTATTTTAGCAGTTCCACAGAGTTCTTCAGTTTTTAATTGCCACAATGAATTGGGGATCCCTTACATTTCCGATCTGATAAAAATGCAACCTTTATTATTATGGCATAGAGTCTGGACGTCTACTACTACAGGGTTAAATAGAGAAATTATTACAGATGCTATGTGTCTATGTCACGCAAATAAGATTACTTGGCTAAACTACATTAGAAGATTTTTTATTGATTTGGACAGACTTGATTTTTATACTCATCCTGAAACTATGAGTTCTATTTCTAGGAAGGACTTTAAATTGCTATGTCTGTCGCATTTGGAGTCTTTAAGAGCTGCAATGGAAATGAAGAAATGTACTGTGATTCAGCATCAGTTAACCCTGGTAACTCCCACCATACAACCATATTTGGTTTGGTGCATAGGAGGGTATGACAGGTATGTCCTTACCAGATTTAGGTTTGATAGTTTCCATCGGTTAGTTAGCTTTCCCACAGTAAATGATTGGTCTAGAGATTTATGTCAATGCCCATGCGATAAGATGTCTACCCAATCAACAATACATGTGATTTTATTCTGCACATTGTATTTAGTCTGAAAGATCAAGATGGATTTTGCCAGTGTTGAAGAGAGGGGGTGGAGGCAATGCCGCCCTGCCTTTTTATATTTGCAATTGTTGGAAAATGCTTATTGTGTGGGCGTAATGGCTGGATTCTTGAAAGGTATATTGAGAAAAAGGAAAAGCATAACTGGTTAAATCATGGTATGAAGCTGGTTATTGTATATAATTTTAGTATTTCCTTCTGATGATTATTAGAATTAATTGATGGGAACTGTTAGGATTGAGATTTTTGTATAGATGGAATTGTATGTATTTTTAATTCTGTAAGTTTTTAACATGTTACTTTTATGATTTTTAATGTTAAAAATCGAATAAAGTATATTTGAATTTGAATTTGACTCAAGACCTGACTCTTCAACTAAGTCCAGCAATCCAGCACCTGGATACCCTCACGGGTGATAAGCTGCGCTCTACAAGTACTGATTGATTGATTGATTGTACTATAACGTATGCCTCCCACAATGCACTGCTTATGACCTCACATATTTCATCACCCATGACATGGTCAGTGACATCACTGATGACATCATCCAGTGTTTTGTAAACATTTCTATATATACTAAGCCACAGCATAAGTTAAATTACTATTCTTTCTGTACTACTAATGAGTGATACTGTTTCTAACCTATGTCATCTGTGTGGTTTTGTGACTGTCTACCAGTGTGTGAGTGGGTGCCTGAGTGGCTGTATGGTTGGGTGAGTGGGTGTGTGAGTGGCTGTATGGGTCTGTAAATGGGTTTTTGAGTGCTTTTCTGGGTGTGTGATTGGGTGTGGGAGGGGTTGTATGGGTGTGTGATTAGGTGTCTGAGGAGCTGTATGGGTGCGTGATTGGTTGTATGGGTGAGTGGGTGTGTGAGTCATTGTATGGGTTTGTGTGGGTGTGTGAGTGGTTGTGTGGGTGTGTGAGTGGGTGTGTGTGTGACTATTTGGGTGTATAAGTGGGTATGTGAGTGATTGTATAGGTCTATAAGTGGTTTTGTGGGTGTGTGAGTGGGTGAGTGGGTGGGTGATTGTATGGTTCTGTTAGTGGGTGTTTGGGTGGTTGTATGGGTGTGTGAGTGGTTATATGGATCTGTGAGTGGGTGTGAGTGATTGTGTGGGGGTGTGAGTTGTTGTATGCGTGTGTGAGTGGTTGTGTGAGTGTGTTAGTGGGTGTGTGAGTGGTTCCGTGGATGATGGCATCAGTGATGACATCAGTGATGTCATTTGAGATGTCATCTGTGATGTCATAAGTGATGTCTCTGACCATGTCAAGAGTGATGTCATTTGTGTGGTCATAAGCAGATTATTGTGGGGCGAATGTTATAGTTGGCTCAGGTAACTAAAACAGCTGAATTTCAATGGTTGTGGATAAGTGTAATCTGAGCCTAACTATAACGTCTCTGTAACCTTTGTTTTTTTCAGTGAATATATCATATCTACCTCCCCGAACACCAGTAAACATGCCACCATCCTGCTGCTACTAAAAAAAACTACAGCAGACCTGACTACATCAGCAAATTTCCCTGCTACCTTACCCAGCAAAAGTGATGGAGAAACCTCAATAATAACAACCTCCTGGACCCATCCCAGGCAGTATTCAGATTAAACCACAGCTCCTACATTGCCTTTATCACCGCCACTGACATCCGCCTCATCATGGACCAAGTGCCACTGCGGCCTCATTCTCACTTACATTTCCATAGTGTTCGACACTGTCTCTCATCCAATCCTCATTCAATGTAAGCCTGGGCGGTAAAATCCGCTCCGCTCGTGGAGTTTGCAGATTTTTGGCAACTCTGCGTTCCGCATAGAACGCCGAGTTATTGAAAACTCCGTAGCGAAGTTTTTTCCTTGTTCGCGCTTTCAAAATGTGTTTTCACGTGCGCGGTAGCGACTTACCGGGATCCTTGCGTTCGCCGACGAGTTTTCCTATCCGTTCGCGTGCGCCACAAGATTTTGGTAGCCGGCCGCGCGATCCCGCGAGAGTGTGCGATCGCGAACACGTCATTCTGACGCGCCATTGGACATCCGGCGGAAGTTTAGTGAAGCTTGCGATGCCGAACACGCAAAATTTGCAATCTGGAGAAGAATATCTCTCGAGCAGCATAAAACCTTCTCGAAAATGATGATTTGGATGAAAAAAACTCCTCAGATTGACATTTGGCTGTACTTTTTTGTGCAAGGAGTCCTTTTTCTTTTTTTACTTTTTTTTTGGAGAGGAAGGAAGTGCCCCAGAGTGTCCAACTTCCTGTTCCTCCCCAGCAGGCTCCTCCCAGTGCTTTGTCCATGTCCTGTTCACTTTTCATTTGTATTTGGAGCTGGAAGGATCACCCTTTGTGTCTGCTGCATCATATATCATTGGATTTGAGGACTTTTGGATTTGAGGACTTTTGGATTTGAAGACTTTTGGATTTGAGGACTTTTGGATTTGAGGACTTTTGGATTTGAGGACTTTTGGATTTGAGATTTTACAAGTAAGTTGGTGTTGTTTGTTTGATTGGGGCATTGCAGTTGCTGCAACTACAATTTTTGTACTTTTCATCATTTAAAAAAAAAAAAATTATTGTGGGTAGCCAGTAGGCCTAGAGCTAGTCATGGGTGCATGAAACAACTGTTTCTGTGGTGTCTGTTGAATTTAAACATCATTTAGGGCATGGATGGCATTGGATTGAATTGCAAAATGTGTATTTTTTGGGGTATTTCAATTTTTGGGTGTGTGTTAAATAAATGCCTTTGTTGTGTGTGTGTGTGTGGTGTGGTTGTTGTGTAACTTGCACACCTTGTTTAGTCCTGTGGATTTTCGTTTTTGCATTTTATTGCATTAAAGCTGTGTTGTTTAGCATGCCTCCTTTGCCTGGCCATTATAGGCCTGTTTCAGTTAATTGTTTTCCAGGCCTCCTGCTTGTTGTGACTGTGAGTGACCATGTGGCTGGTGGCCATTTTGTGGTGGTAGTTTAGAAGTATGCTGCTTTTGCCATATAGGCCTGCATGTGTTTCCTTTGTTCCTTTTGGCCTAGACTTCTTGTTGTGGGCCTGGCCATGTGGCTGGTGGCCATTTTGAAGCCAGGCAGTGTGCTTTTGCCATAGGCCTGCATTGTCTGTCTTCCCTTTCTTGTTGTTGTGGGCCTGGCCATGTGGCTGGCAGCGATTTTGAAGCCAGGCAGTGTGCTTTTGCCATAGGCCTGCATTGTCTGTCTTCCCTTTCTTGTTGCTGTGGGTGGCCTGGCCATGTGGCTGGCGGCCATTTTGAAGCCAGGCAGTGTGCTTTTGCCATAGGCCTGCATTGTCTGTCCTCCCTTTCTTGTTGTTGTGGGCCTGGCCATGTGGCTGGCAGCCATTTTGAAGCCAGGCAGTGTGCTTTTGTCATAGGCCTGTATTGTCTGTCTCCCCTTTCTTGTTGCTGTGGGTGGCCTGGCCATGTGGCTAGTGGCTATTTTGTGGAGCCAGCCAGTGTGCTTTTGCCATAGGCCTGCAAGCTTGTGGCCTAGTCTGCCAATAGGCCTTTCATCCAGTAGGCCCAGAGCTACTCATGGGTGCATGAAATGAAACAACTGTTTCTGTGGTGTCTGTACATCATTTAGGGCATGAATGGCATTGGATTGAATTGCAAAATGTGTATTTTTGGGGGTATTTCATTTTTTTGTTGTGTGTTAAATAAATGCCTTTGTTGGATGTGTGTGTGTGTGTGTGGTTGTTGTGTAACTTTCAAACCTTGTTTAGCCCTGTGGATTTTCGTTTTTGCATAAAAGCTGTGTTGTTCTGCATGCCTCCTTTGTCTGGCCATATAGGCCTGCTTGAGTTCATTGTTCTCCAGGCCTCCTGCTTGTTGTGACTGTGAGTGACCATGTGGCTGGTGGCCATTTTGTGGTGGTAGTGTAGTAGTGTGCTGCTTTTGCCATATAGGCCTGCATGTCTATCCTGTGTTCCTCTTGGCCTAGGCTTCTTGTTGTTGCGGGCCTGGCCATCTGGCTGGCGGCCATTTTGAAGCCAAGCAGTGTGCTTTTGCCATAGGCCTGCATTGTCTGTCTTCCCTTTCTTGTTGCTGTGGGTGGCCTGGCCATGTGGCTGGCGGCCATTTTGAAGCCAGGCAGTGTGCTTTTGCCATAGGCCTGCATTGTCTGTCTTCCCTTTCTTGTTGTTGTGGGTCTGGCCATGTGGCTAGCGGCCATTTTGAAGCCAGGCAGTGTGCTTTTGCCATAGGCCTGCATTGTCTGTCTTCCCTTTCTTGTTGTTGTGGGTGGCCTGGCCATATGGCTGGTGGCCATTTTGTGGAGCCAGCCAGTGTGCTTTTGCCATAGGCCTGCAAGCTTGTGGCCTAGTCTGCCAATATGCCTTTCATCCAGAAGGCCCAGAGCTACTCATGGGTGCATGAAACAACTGTCTCTGTGGTGCCTGTTGAATTTAAACATCATTTAGGGCATGGATGGCATTGGATTGAATTGCAAAATGTGTTTTTTTGGGGGGTATTTCACTTTTTTTGTGTGTGTTAAATAAATGCCTTTGTTGGATGTGTGTGTGTGGTGTGGTTGTTGCTTAACTTTCCAACCTTTTTTAGCCCTGTGGATTTTTGTTTTTGAATTTTTGCATTAAAGTTGTGTTGTTTAGCATGCCTCCTTTGTCTGGCCATATAGGCATGCTTGAGTTCATTGTTTTCCAGGCCTCCTGCTTGTTGTGACTGTGAGTGACCATGTGGCTGTTGGCCATTTTGTGGTGGTAGTTTAGTAGTGTGCTGCTTTTGCCATATAGGCCTGCATGTCTTTCCTTTGTTCCTCTTGGCTTACTGCTTCCATCCCCTTTGCCAGCTGCAGCTCCCTGAATGACGTGATGAGCAAATTAATGCCAAACAGGTTCCACTTCTGTTACATTTGTATTTTTGTTTTTGTTCTTCTTCTTTCCTATCCTTCCTGAGTGTACACAGTATACCATGAAAGCCCTTGTTGTCAAAGTCTCACAAATGGCTACACTGTTATGTTTTTTTTTTATAACTTAAACTGAGTTAATAAAATGTAATAATATAACACTAACAAGTGTGACCACTACACACTAAGTTATATATTATATTTGTTTGTTTGTACTTGTAGTAATTGAACCACAACAACAAATGCAACATTTCACTGATGTTTTTCTCCTGGCTTCTTTGCTTTTAGGTGCACAAAAAGACAGAGGAGGAGGTGTCATCATCACCCGTTGTACTGGCAGACAGAAGTCCTGCTGCGCACCAAGTCACGTCCACGTGTGACCACAGACATCTCTGCAACTTGTGCACCTGCGTCCTGCTGACATCGGAAGGAAGAAGATGGCCCCAAAGAAAGGTACCAGGTCCTCCAGTACCAAGAAAGTTGCCAGTGAGAAGAAGGAACAGAAGAAGGAAGTGGCACTGCCACTTACAAAGACTAGTGTGCCGGCCAATATGTTTTTTGGGAAACAAAAAATTACGCCTGCATCAGCTTTGTCCGGGGACCAAGCTGGGAGCAGCACCTCCGCATCAGCGGGCCCACCCCACCAACCTAGGCCCAAGCCCATGAATGTCGCAGAGGTAGCCAGTCTACTTGCGGAAACGCCAACGAGCAGTGATGTTGAAATGTCATTATCGCAAAGTAGTACCCAATCAACGCAGGTGGAAACTCAGCAGATAAGTGGGCAACAACAGCCGGAACAACAGCCGCAACAACAGCTGGAACAACAGCCGGAACAACAGCTGCAGCAACAGCCGCAACAACAGCCTCAACAACAGCTGCAACAACAGCCGCAACAACAGCCGCAACAACCGCTGCAACAACAGCCCACAATAGTTGTTGCTCCTCCCGAAGTAGGGGCAGTTCAGGAAATCGAGCTTCCTGCAGACGAAGAAGAGCAAGCCACTCTTTCAGAAGATCCATTGTCTTCCGGATCCCCAGCAAGGAAAAGGAGGGTTAGTCCATCAACTTCTTCTTCTTCAAGCCCCCCTTCTGATGATCTAGATACCACTTGGAAGCCACCAGCTCAGTCTGAGAGTGAGGCATGCCACAAGACAAGGCTAGGGAAAAGGAAGGTTCCAGAAAGCCTTAGAGTTATGTAGGTAGATGTAGAAAAGGGGGATGATGACGAGCCAGTCATCATGAACATCACTCCCGGCCCAGTGGAGATAGAGACCGAAATTATTACCCTATTCCAAATTGCTGTGAGGGATGTGGCACGGATACCACCAAGACAGGTAACACCAACACCACCTCCAGCTTCCATATTTTAATTTGCAGAGGCCCGGCAGGGACCTACATCCAGCACAACCACCACCTCAGTAGTTAGTGGTACTGCACATTCCACACCCTCCAGTTCATCCGGCATTGCAAGTGGCACCTTTAGCAGCGCAAGAAAGTTCACCTCCCCAGTTTGGAACTTCTTTTCGGTTAGCAGTAAAGAGGAGAACGTTGCTATATGCTCAATTTGTCGACATAGTGTTAGTCGGGGTAAGCTTGGTACAAACTATGGTACCGGAGGCCAAACAACCCATCTGAAAAAACACCACTTGATCCAGTGGGAGGAACACCTTAAAGGCCTAAAAAGTAAAACTGCACCCATTGCTGTTGGTGTGGATGAAGAAGTAGAAGAAGATATGATCGCGGTGGAAGGTGAACAAGAGGGAGATATTTTCTCTGGTACACAAAGTAGCCCTGTCCCCTGCAGTGTAGTGGTACCACCCACATCCTCAGCAACATCTCAGTGGCACCGTAGTAAGAGTCAGGCTGAGACACCAAGGCAACAGAGTACTGCAATGAAAAAAAGTGCGCCGTTGAGCCTAACTGGGTTCAAGAAGTCACCTGCATCAGCTGCACCACAAAGGAAAATAATCCAGCCTACCATTGTCAGCATGCTTAGGTCGGAGGGGCAGTACGAACGCAACCACTCAACGGCACGTTTGTACAATGCGAAGCTGGCTAAAATGTTAGCGCTGGACCTTCTCCCTTTTTCTTTTGTGGAAGGGGTGGGTTTCCTTGAATTTGTGACAGCCATCTGCCCAAAATGGAAGGTTCCCAGCCGGTCCTATTTCGCCAGAGTTGCTGTTCCAGCACTACATCACGATGTGCTGGAATTGCTTGGACAAGCTTTGCAGCAGAGTGCTGTTCACAATATCCACCTGACAACAGACATGTGGACCAGTTGCCAAGCCACTGATTACATGTGCATCACTGCACACTGGATCTCGTTTGTGGGGGTTAGAGAAAAGATATCTGAAGCAGGTGATGTTGACACTGCTGAGATTTTTAATGCTACACGGAAAAATGCAACTGTAGCCATGTTCGCCATGGAGAAATCTCATACTGCTGCAAACATTTTGGAAGAGTTTAACAGCAAGGTTTTTGAATGGCTGCGCCAAAGAGGGCTTAACATTGGTTTTGTTGCCACGGATAATGGCAGTAATATAGTTAAGGCCATGGAGGATGGTGCCTATTTCAGGGTCCTGTGATTGGCACACTGCATTAACATTATTGTTCAAGACTTTCTGCAAAAAGAAGCCCAAGTCAGCAACTTACTGACCACCTGCAGAAGAATATGCACACATATCAGCCATTCTTTTAAAGCCCGGAAGCAGCTGAGGATCATTCAACGTGACCATAGAATGCCAGTCAAAGCACTCATCCAGGAGGTGCCAACACGTTAGAACTCAACTTATTACATGCTTGATCATCTGTTTGATCAGTACAGACCAATCAATGAGTATGTCATGCAAAGAATAAGGGATGCGACTGTGAAAGGTATGGGCCTACAGATGGACCAATGGGGCCTAGTTAAATGCCTGACAGAGATGCTTCTTCCTTTCGAGCTCTTCACACGTGAAGTCAGCAAGGAGGACTTTACTATGGGCCAAGCTATCCCATTGTTGCACATGCTAGAGCAACAGCTGAAAGAGGTGTCTGAAGCGTACACAGCTGTGAAGGAAACAAATGAAGCATATGAGTTGGTGGAGAGCTTATCCTGTTGCTTAGCTGAAAATACAAGGGTACAAACTCGCATTGTTTCAGAAAAACATTACATTTATGCCACAATTCTGGATCCACGGTACAAATCGGCACTGAACAGTAAGACATTAATTCCTTTTTCAGAAGTGGATGTTGCCAGTACAAAACTTGGATAGCTGAGGCAGCCAGTGACTTGGAAAATGAACGGCTGGTAATTAAAGGCCCACTACTCAAACCCACAACAAGTACTGCAGCAGGGCATCCGGCGTCAAGTTCAACTTCAGAGCCTGAGGACAGTGTGTTTGGCTCAGAGTGGTCACCAACACTATCGACAACAGCAAGAACCGGATCATCAGCCCCAGTAAAATCGGCACAGCATTGGTATTTACAGCAAGGGCTTGCTAGGTCCAGTGCTGATGCAAAGACAAAAGAGGCCCAGCAAAGTGGAGCACCCCTGAACATTGAGCGGATGGTCCAGGCCTATCTGGATGACCCAACAGAGGTCTACATTGATAAAAACCCATTGGTGTATTGGTATGGGAAAAGGCGCCAATGGCCAGTCCTCAGCATGCTGGCGATAAACTATCTGGCTTGCCCTGACGCAAGTGTCTCTTCTTAGCGTGTTTTCAGTGCTGTTGGTGCCATTGTAACAATGAAAAGGACCAGTCTCTTGCCCAAAAACGTGGAGAGGTTATCCATGATCAAAATGAATCAGCACTTTATACCACCAAATTACACAATACATGAATCAACGCAGGAAGATGAAGACAGCGACTTAGGTGACGGAAGTAGTGTGTTAGATAATTACCTACTTCTGGTTGAACCCCAGAGTTTGAGGACGAGCTATACTTCCCTGACAACTAGGCTTGAACTTCTTACTTTCTTTCTTCCTTATTTACTTTTATTTGTGTGTGTCTGTCTTTCTGGTTCGAAACTTCGAATCACAACAAATCCATCACCACCGTCTTCTAGTCTTTTATTGCCATATTGGAGTTGCAGCTGTCTGCATTTAACTGAAGTCCACTCCTCCGAGTCCTGCTCCTCCACTCTCCTGACTCGCCCTAAATCCATTTCCCTCAAGCCAGATGATGATTGGATGGAGAATAATAGTACAAGAAAATGTTGCCTCGTTGAGTCCCTCCAAAAGAAGTGGAACATGATGACTACTATAGCTATCCTCCTTTCCGAGCCGAGAGAGACTGCCCCTTAACTTAAGATGAGAAGGAACAGGTAATGATTGATGGCATGCATTGGATGCTGACTCTGAGTGATTGGTGTTTGCGTTGTTGTTGTTTGTTGTGCATGAAGTGAATTCATTGTGTACTATTATTTAACCCGTTGCGTGCGTCTGTCGGCCAACGGCCGTCGCGAACACTACCTCTGTAGTGCTGCGAACGTTCATTGGCCGACGCGGCCCCGCCCACTCCACTAAACCGCCGCACCGCGACGGAATTGCCGCCACGGTTAAGCGGTTAATCTACACACTAAAAGTAACTTAAGTCAATGTTTCCCTTCTTGCTGTTTATTAACAAATTTGTACTTCTACTGCAGGCCGATCCATTGAATTTTTGAATATGGAATCTGGACTCACTCTGTACACTGCACAATGAGTTGGACAACACCATGATGACGACCACAGTGACATAATATCTTTGCAGTCACTCAGTAGGATCGGAGATGATTGATGGAATAACTCAGGGCTTTTCATGAGTGGCATAAAAGGTAAACAAGTCAACAACAACCACAGCAGACCTACATGTCTGTGTAGTGGTGGAGTCGAGTAGTCACGAGTGTAGTAGTGGTGGTATGACTGACAGCTGTGCATGCCATTGATTTAATTACCTACTTTGGAAAATGCTATGTTGCTGTATATGTGACATGTGTGCTCTGTCTGGCTCAGTCAAAATCTAAGCTAAGTGGAGGTTGGGTTGGCGCCGTGGGCCTGTTCTGTCCTGTTGCTGTTGTAGGTTAATGCTGGAAACAGACAACAGAGTAGACATGATTTAGCCATGCCGCTCTGAAAGTGTTTGCACTCCTCGGTAATTTATGCTTTTTTTCTCCTTGATTTTTAAATATCCCTTTTGTTTTTCCATCTACACTTACAGGCCGGCCTTTACCCTGTGCTATACTGGGAAAAACAACTCACACTCACCTACGAATCCACATCCGCCAGGCAGGCAGTGGCACCCAAGTTTGACGGACGCAGCATGGACAGGAGGACCAAGAGGAATGCCGAGATGCAACTCCCCAATTTGACCAGGATAACATACAGTAACACTTTAGTATCAACATTCATCATCTTTTAAATAATTTGATTCATTTTTTCTCTTCAATCATTAATACTGTGTGTTGTTGTTGTTTGCTCTCTGCTTATAATTGATCCCTACAGCTATTTTTTAATTTTCTTTGCTAGCTTTAAAAAGTAAACCCGGTACAACAGAAGTAAAAATGTATGTAATTTGGGTCTCTCTGAGGGCAGACAGTCAAGGCAAATTGCATAATAATTAATAATATACTGCTGCCCTGTACTGTCTACTAGTCTAGTTAGTAAGTACTACTTATCATTAACCATCAAGTTATCATCATCATGCATGCATTTCCTTTTTCTCCCTTAACAGATTTATGGTTATGATGGTCGTCTGCCAAGATTGTGTTTTGTTGTTTGTCCATGCGTAGTGTTTTTCTTTGTCAAACCTTTCCCCAAACCCCCCTTCCCAACCCTTCATCAAACCCTAACCCTCTTCCCCCGGGCTGTGTGATTTATATTGAGGTGTGACTAAATTAAATGTACACCAAGAATTGATCATACGCTTGCTGGGGCGGATGTGGTGAAAGCAACAGTAATTCAATTTCAAGGCAGGGCGAGGATCTTCTTCTGCTTGCCCATCCATGCTCAGTATATTTGCAAGTCAGTGTGTTTTCCAAAGGAACCTAATCCATCATCATTAATTGCCGGCATCGATTGGATTCGTCATCCTCCAACACAGCTCTAAAGGTTACGCTTGTGTCGAGTGACTCGACACAACTACAGTTTGTAACTTGTTGTACTAGGCTATCCCCGCCACCATTATGTTTTATTTTACTTTAGCATTGCTAATCAGCATTATTATTATTGTTTGGTAGTCTTCTTGTGTACTGTACTGTACTGCGTTCTACTACTCATCCCAGAGTCTCTCTCAGGCGACTGACTGTCTCATTTTCTTTTTTTGCAAATGCTACTGCCAGTGTTTACTAGTACTACCACCACAACCATGACATGTTGGGAAACCAAACCATCATCACCATGCAGCCATCGCTGTGCCTAAGTTAAACATCAATCACAGGTAAGAGAAGAAGTTTGGGGGAGGCATAATTAATAATGGGAATTAATTCATTAATTCACACACCCCTTGAGTCCAGTTGCAGAATGCATAGACTAGGAGGAGAGACTGACAGTACTAGTAGGACAAGTCACTCAGTGAGGGGTACCGCATCTATCTGTTTGTGTCTTACAAAATCGGCAGATTATTTAAATCAAACACTGGCTGTGGCCCTGCAGCAGCAAGGAAACAGTGTGACGTACAACAGTAACCCCTCCCACAAAACATTAACATCGTATGTAAAGTATAAATATAATTTAATCCCCTAACAGAAATAAACTATGTAAAAAATCCCACAACAGCACCGGACCCACCCCTCTCCCTAACCCCAACCAATGTCCAAAACGAAAACGTCCAACCAATTGTCCATGTCCATAAACCCCAACGCCCAATTCCCACCCACCAAAGAAAGGAATAAAAAAGGGGCAATCCAACAGGGTGTCATCGGCGGGCTCGCTTCTCCAGGACATTTATCCGCTCCTTTAGGCGGGCCATTTGGAGGAGCATGCAGCGCTGGAATGCCCGACAATTGCATCCACAGGGGGGGGGCAGCAGTGCTGGATAAAGTGCGGCGGCGGGCGGCTGCCAGACCGCGGCACCGTACCACTGCAGGGGCCTGGGCCTGGCTGGGGCCCGGGGCATTGGAGGAGGCTGCAGCTGCTGCCGCCTCCTCCTCCGCCAGAACCACCAGCCGCCGGTATTCATTGCAGATGGCCTCCAGCTTCCGGCGCCGGGCCGTGGCTGCCAACTCCTTCCTGTCCGGTTTTGATTTCGGTTGGGAAGGAGTAGCTATATCAAGAAGAAAAAAGACTATTGTAACAATATACTCTTAGCAAAACAGTAAGACAAATTAATTCTACACATAGTGGCACAGTAGCACTAGCAAGCACAGTACATAACATTTGTGGTATGTATCTATCCTCCCACTTCCTCGGCCTCTAACATTTGTGGGAGTTTCAGGCATTTTACTAGCACTATGGACTCGAGTACACAATACACCAGTCTTCTTCTTCTCTCTTGTTTAGCGAAATTATGTAATAATAATAATAATAATAATACAGACATTTGTAAAGCGCAACAGCTACCTCAAACAGAGGTGTCCCGGCGCTAGAGCGATCGACAGTATGCAGATGAAAACCAAGAAGCAAAACCTCTGACCCATTATTCTGCCCTGAAAAGCCAGGTCTTAACCTGTTTCCTAAAAAGAGGCTCTGCCTCTATGTTGCGTAAGTCGCCTGGCAAAGAGTTCCACAACTTAGCCGCCAGAACCGTGAAGGATCTGCCTCCTAGGCGGGCCTTGTTGAAGCGGGGCGTGCAGTGCAGTATTTGTGAGTTGGACCTTAAAGATCTCGTCTGCTTATATCCACGTAGACTTTGTTTCAAGTAGCTGGGGCAGTTACCATGAGTGGCTCTGAATGCCAGTGTTAGCGCCTTGAACTCAATCCTTTTAGCCACGGGTAACCAGTGGAGTTCTTTTAAATGCGGAGAGACATGATGTCGGAAAGGGACCCGCCGAATCAGTCTTGCAGCCGCATTTTGTACCATCTGAAGGCACCTAATTAGGTACTTTGGCAAGCCTAAATAAAGGCTATTAGCATAGTCCAGCCTGGATGTCACCGTGGCATGGACTATGATTTTCCGGCACGCCTCAGGCAATAGATGCAGAAATTTTCGCAGATTTCTTAGTTTACTAAAGCAGGTGCCTGTCACCTGCCGTATCTGAGCTGAGAATGACAAATCAGACTCCCACTTCACACCAAGATTTTTTATAATGTCTGTAGGGGACGGGGGAAGGCCCATTTCCCTTGGCCACCAAAGATCCGGAGCTGGAGGTGGCTCTTTCCCGAAGAACATCACCTCCATAACCTTGTTGTAGCCGGCATGCCAGCTCAGTCAGCTTGCGCCCAAGACAAACATACTCGTCGTGACGTAGACTCACGTTAGTTTTATTTACTACTGTCTGCAGGTGGGGAAGCTGACTGCACAATCATCGTATTTTTCTATTACGGGTGGCACTGGCCATACATCAAGGGCAACTGCTCAATTTCACTTTCACCCTGCCCTGACTACTATACTACAACAAGGCAGATGATATCTGATCCAAATGATCATTGCTTATATATGGGACGCCATGAGGTACTTTGTTTTGATTGATTGTGTAACCATGCAGCCGATAGCCCACCCATGGCAGGCTGACACAGTCAAAAATAAAATAACATAGGTAGGGAGTGGGCCTTGGAGTTGGAGGGAGGCGCTTGATAACAACATACATACACAATATATATGCTGTGCTTGCAAACTACTGTGAGTCAAGGGAGTATTCTGAAAATACAACTTCTAGTTCTATTCTCCTTGGCTTTGCTACTCTGGCGCAGTTTCTTTTTCTTTTACATTCTCTTCAAAGACTCTTCATCCAGTGACAGTCTCCACCTATGCTATCTATGATGAATACCACCCAGGCATCCATCCATTCAAAGTAAACATGTCTATCATTCTTCTTAATCTCTCAACAAGCCTTAGTTTGTTTCACCAACAACAAACAATTTTTTTTTTAAACCAATACCCATGCATCCTTCCTTCTTTGCTTGCCTTTGAGTTTGACCCATGAAACACCCCGGAGGATTCTTGCTATCCACCCATACAGATTCACCCACCCAGGCAGGCCACTTTTCTTTCACCTTCCACCCATCCTTCAACCACCCATGCTTCTGATTCCTATCAGCCACCTATGCTGCATGCATCCCACGCATCCTTCTCTGCCAGTCATATATATTACATCTCGCCCGTCCTTCCTCCTTCCATCCTTCTTTCCCTTTTCATTCAACCCATCCACCAAGGTCATCTGATCTGACTCTTAGTCTTCTCCATAAAACTTTCACAGCTGAGTTGAAGTCAGATAGAAGAGGCTATTAGTTACTCAACTACTCCCGCTGCTAATGCTATTGCTCTAATGCTTAGTAAAGGGTGTCTTCTTCAACCGTTGTTCACAACAACAACTTAGTCTCTCTCAACTTACAAAACACCCTTGCAGCGAGTGTGTAACTATTGTCAATAAGTAAGGAATATAAGTATAACTTACCACCGCCCGCCACTGCTGCTGGCTCACCCACCCATGTGGCAGCTGCCGCATCCACTGCTCCCTCCTGACTGGCGACGCCTGCCCCACCGCTGGCCCCGGCACTGGTGGTCGTGGTCGGTACGCCTAGAACAAACATTACACATTTTTTAGATGCCATATACACCTCCCCCTATTTTTCACTAGCAAGATTGAAAAAAAAGTTAAAATACAAACATATACCACATACATAACTACAAATCGGGTACTATAGTAGAGTAGACACTACTAATAGTAGTATGTCCTATCCTATCAAAAATAGTAAAATATCTGGTTGGCCATTTTGTTGGTGGGAATTGTCGAAAAGCCTCTCAAGAATAAGAAGACTAGAAGAGGCCAACCCAAAGGACTGGACTCAGTGGCTAGAGCTATTGGTGAATCTGAGTTTTAGTAAAACCTTTTAAATAAAGAGTGGCCAACTGGGCAAGCTTAGCTACAGACAGACTAATAATAGTAGTTTTACAGAGAGTCATAGCAGAGGCAGTTAGAGGCAGGGATAACAAGAATTTAGAAACAGATACTCTAGATCGAGGAAGATTTGGTAAAAAATAGAATTAGGAAACGTAAATAATAGTTCAGAAAAAATAAGGTGCAGTAAAAGTTAGGGAAAGATAATTATTAATATTAACAACAGGAAGACTTACTGGGGCCAGCAGCAGAGCCCTCAGTAGAGGAGCAGTCCTGGCGTTCTCCAGCTGCTCCCGCCGACTCCGACCTCGTCTTCTTGCCCCTGGGTGCTGATCATGTAAGATATAATAAAGAAAGAGACAAACATTGATGATTGGTGTGAAACAAATAAAATATTTTAAAAAACGCTCAAAAAAACATTTTTGGAAACAACAATTGCAATAAAATTGACCTATCTAATCTGATCGACTGGTAGTAACGTGGAATTCACGGACCGTCTAGTTATTATATTTATGAACACTAATCCAGTGTTCCATTCTGATTCCAGAATACTATGCCTAAGTACCACCTGACCTAGCACACCTATTCAGACGGGCCAACAATTGTTCACTAAGTCTGCATTCCCATTTATTTTAGTCCTCAAAAATGCATAGATGGAGGACACATGCATACATTTTTGCATACACCAAATTGTTGGTTGGTTGCTTGCTGCTGATGTTCTGCTAAGCCTATTACTCCCTCACTAAACAAACTACAAAAGGTTCTACTAAGGACTGGAGTAAGCAGCACTCAACAACACGTGACGTGACGGAGGATGCGTCACGCAGACCGCTTAAAAATTACCAACTAATACTAAGTAACTAAACTACCTATCCACCACTATCTTAGTGACAGGAGGACAAAGCAAGGACTAGAGTCTCTCTAACATTACCTAACTTAAGTTTTCTAAAGTAAACTCTTACATAATCAGCCCAAGCGAGCGCAAAGTTGCAAACAACAAGTAAGATTAGTAGCGCTGAGCACCTGTGTCTAGAAGAATAACAATCACAGAAGATTTTTAAACTTAATTTACCTGCAATGTAAGCAGCAGCATTCTTGCTATTAGGAAAAAAATGATATTCGCAATAACTGTAACACAGTCTAGAGAACACACAATACTACTAGTATTAATAGCTACTCACCAAGCCCCACGACCTCGACACCTAGCAGGTCCAGCAGGTCCTGGTCCTGGTCCAATATGTCTGACCACCGGTGGGTCAGCTGGTTATGGGTGCGACGGACCCCAAAGCAGCAAAACATTGCTCGGGGCACCCTCGCCCACCGGCAGTGATGCTCCTGGGTAGCGTACCCGGAGCCATGCCTGCCGCCTACTGCCAAGGTCAAGGGGAGGTGGCGCAGCACAAAAAAAACAAGGGCGGCCACCTCCGCCTCACCGAAAAGGGACCGGGCCTGCACCCCTGCCAGGCGCAGTCTACCCGGTACCCTTTCCCTTAGGCATGGTTCTGGGGTGGGCGGGGGGCGGAAAAGAAAATTTAGCAGGAAAAAATAAAGTTAGGGGAAGAAGTAGGAGAGTAAAGAAGGAAGTAATATAAAACAGTAGAAGAGTAAAAAAAACGCAGTAAAAGTAGAAATAAAACGCAAAATATAGACTTAGGGACGGAGAGGGATAGATAATAAATAAAAAAGTTCAGAAAAACAGTGTAAAAAACAAAGGATTGAAAAGATTGGAGAGGGATTGAAAAGCAGGCCCCAGAACCTTGCAAAAGATAGGAAAACAAGATGGCCGCGCCCTTTGGCGACCGCGTGGTGAAGTTCGCGCAATATTTCCCCTGAACACATCATTTGCGTTGCCGAACGTCCAAAAACATCTCGCGAGCATACGCGAGCGCACGTGAGCATGCGTAAACAAGCAACTCCGCATGCTTGCGTAGCTACGCGTAGCGTCGCGGACTTTTTGTGCATCTTCGCGTAGCCTCGCGTAGCGCGGCTACGCGAACTTCGCCCAGGGTTAATTCAATGTCTCCACGAGTTAGGAATTTCCAGAACAGCTCTGAAATTGATCAACTCCTTCCTCACAGGATGTACAGAAGGTCAGCCTAGCCCTTGGTAGCAACAAATCCTCCAGCATGATCTGCAGCTTCCTCAGCAGTGGCGGTGCATCCATTGGGGCGTTGGGGCGTTGCCCCACTAATGCCACATGGCCACATTCTTCCTCGTTAAATTAACGAGGAAGATTAACTACACTGGCGTCCTGACTCGAAATCGGGCCAGCCGGAGTCAGTCAGGACGCGTCGCTGAAGGGGGTGGGGCAGCACTGCAGGGTTGGGTTTGTTGTTGACTGACAGCAGCAGGGCAGGCCCAGTGCGCATGTTCGGGTTTGGGCTGGTCATTTTTCTGACCAGCCCGAACATGCGCACTACTGTGCCCTGCATTAGGAGAGCGAGCGAGGGCGAGGGTTGCTACTGGCCAGTGGCCGCAGCCCCCGGTCTCCTATGGGCGGGGACAGTCCCTGCTCAAGCCAATCCTGGCGCTGCTGGAGCAGTGTCTGGATTGGCTGAGAGGGGTTGCCACCAGCCACTCACAAAGGCGCCAAAGCGGACACCGGCCCAGGAGCACACAGCAGAGAGGCGGCGCGTACTCGGCGGTCAGGTAAGTTTTCAAGGTTTTTTGTTTTTTTTACTTTATTTTTAAACCCCCCGGCCCCCCACCACCTCGCGACCCCCCCGCGAGTATTGCGAGCCGCGACTGTGGTGTTGCATTCTGGATGCAGGAGTATGATTCGCGCTTAGAGCGAGATAGGAGTACTGGTTTTATACCCGGGATCTTCTGGTATGTGCTGTCGCCGAGTTGGGGGTGATTTGGTGTAAATTACGTTCTTTTGTGCTAGAGTTTTGGATGTCCGTATGTGAAGCCGATTAGTGGTGCAGGGGTGTGTTGCGTTGGGCAACAGTCTTGGCACATGTACTGGAGTACGTCTTTTTCAGTGCTGAAAACATTCATGTGGTTGGGTAGGGGTATATCTGGATCGGAAAGCAGTATTGTGATTGGATACAGGGTTGCCGGTTATCTCTTCGGTTGAGATGGTGGGCAGTAGTAGTGAACAGCAGCATTTGAACTGATAGAGTTTGTGTATCTGCTGTGCTTGGTGTGGGGCTACAGCATTAGGGGTTTGCTTTGAGTATTGCATGAACAGGGTTGGATTTCGGGTGAATCAGTATGTCATTTCTTTTGCTGAGTTGTATCAGAACTAGAGTTGGGTTTCGGTGCAGAAATAAGTGGTGTGCTTTGTTGTTGGTTATCAGCACGGAGTGGGTTAGCAGTGCAGAAGCATGTCTGTTGTGTAGTAGTTGAATATCAGCATTTTAGGTGAATTTGTAATGAAGGAGTACGTATTGCAAATGTAAGTCAGCTGTGATGGATTAGATGCCATTTATGCTTGGGGTTTGGGCAGCTTTAGTGGGGTGCAGAGCTACTGTATTGTGGTGTGTGTTACAGACACGCTTTGACGAACAAACTGAAAAGCTGCCGTGAACACTTTACTGGTGTGACACCAGTAAAGTGTTCACGGCAGCTTTTCAGTTTGTTCGTCAAAGCGAGAGATATGTGCTTACTGTGTAACATGTGCTTACAGTGGCCAGTCCTCTGATGTATGGCATTAAAACTGGCCCTGTGTACATGCCCCTAAGTTAACACTGATGCCAAAAACATGGATTGACTTGCAAACAATGAATGTTAAAAACGTCGAGGGTATGCATTTCAGCGATGTAGTTCCTCTCTTATTTTACATGTTTACTTAATCTTGCATTCCGCACGAGTTAGCTATTTTATAATGTTGTTGTTTATCTGTATTTTTTTCTGTGCATACTTTGAGGCTTGAGCCATGCCAGGTGTTTATGAGGGGCTTTGATTGAGCACGCAGGCGCTAAGGCTAAAGCCAAACAAAGTGCCTGTCAGTGGGTTGGCCTCTCTGCAGAGCACACAGACAATGTTTGTGTATTCCATTTGCAACTGAAATTCTGTGGAAATGTGTGTGAAGGGGGTACACTTATGTCAAAATATTTGCAAGGCAAAAGTAGGAGAAATTAAAGTGCTTATATTTGAGGGAGTGTAGTGCATGTTGGGGGCGGTGAAGTGACAGAGATGTGAGGAAGGGCATTCGGGGAAGAGTGAAAAGAGGATGCTGAAGAGGAAAGAGAGGTGGTTGAAGATGTGCAGATGGACAAGATATGCAGAGAAAAAGAGGATACATATCTAACATAAAGCACACATAATTGAAGGCTGAAACTCCTTCCACAGGCCTCAATGCTATTTAATTCACAGACTCACTATTCCAGAATTTCAGAATTTAAACATTTTCAATGTTAATTATTTATAAGAAATCATTGTTGTTACTCATTTATCTTAAACAGCTAACACCCAGTGACAAAGCCAATCATACTGACAGGCTTTAGGCGTATGTCAGTTGCTGTGCCATTTGTCTGGATAAAATTACATCTCAGAGAGAAACCAAAATACTGGTCTGATGGCACACTATGGGAATCACAGAAATTTATTTGGTATGTTCCTTTATAGGGAGCACCCACTTTTTTCATCTCACTTAAAGACCTGTCTGCACATATTTCTATATGACTGGTTACAGCCAGCAGATGTGGGTGCTTCCCAAAGTCTGGTTAGAGCATATTCTTCCAAAGTTAATGCTGCATGAGACACTGGGCAAGCATACATTTTAAAGGGCTAAAGTTGCCATGCAGAACAATTTACATATTACAGTAACTGTTGAACAAATTAATGCAAGAAGATACGGGGCAGTTTTTAATGTGTTTAATATTTCCAGACTATACTTTGCCACTGCTTAATAAGCCTTGCTTTATCGCTGCATTCATTTGCTTTAAAATGCACCATTTGCCAATCTTTTTTTACATTTCTTTCTCAGGAGAGGGACTCTCCCTAGATCCCAGGTTTGTCCATTGAACTTGTTCACATCCCTAACTAGTGTTTTCTATTGGAAAGGGTAGAGCCAAAGCAGTCTTGCTTAGTACCCTAGCCCTCTTGCTTGGCAACCCAGAAATTCTCTGAAATAATGTATGAGTTTTCTTTTATAAATGCCTAGAAGAACTGAATTTTTAGTCCATTTATCACAGAAATAGTGCTGAAAATCGCACCAAAAGATGCCAATTCTTTAAAAAATTCTTCACGGGGGAGAACCCCCCTGAACCCCCCTTATTGCCGTCGGGCTCGCTCGCTGCGCTCGCTCGCATACGTTGATTTGTTCTGCTTACGCCCACCAGTTTAAAATTCCACCAGCCGCCACTGTTCCTCAGGGATCTTCTCTCAGCCCAGTCCTCTTCAACATCTACATGAGCCTGCTCTCCAACACCATCAGAACACATGGTCTCAACATCCTCTCTTACTCTGACGATACATAGCTCATTTTCTCCCTCTCCAACCCCCAGCTCCCAAGCAAAGTGTATTGATTGTATGTCAGAAGTCACCGAATGGATGACATCAAGCTTCCGTAAGCTCAACTCAGATAAGAGGGAGGTGGTACTCTTCAGAACTGAACTGAACTGGGACCATCCTCCACTCCATCCAATCAAGCCAGGAACCTAGGGATCTTGATCAACATCCATTTATCTATGTCCACTCAGGTTAACTCGATCACCTCCCCTTGCTATCACACCCTCAAGATCTGCAGGAGAGTTTTCAAGGGGTTTCCTGGCAACACTCTTCTAACCGTTACCCAAGCTCTAATCACCAGCAAGCTAGAATATGAGACTGCACTCTATGTAAAACTCCACCCATCTCATCAATAGGGTCATCCAGAACACAGGGAGCAGATTGACACTCAACCTCTCACCCCTCAGCCCCATATCTACTCACATCACAGATTTCCACTGGCTCCCCAAGAACAAGTGTGCCCTTTCCAAATTAGTCTCACACACACATACAAAGAATTGCACAAATTAGGTCCCACTTACCTGAACACCCCCACCAGGCACCTTCACTCTATCAACCTCCTGCTTGCTTCCATACCTCACACATGAAGAGCCAGAGCTGGCAGCTGTGCCAATTTATACCTGGCTCCTACTTCCCTTTCACATTAGAGCTCCTAGTTCAGTCCTAGAATTGCGGTAGAAACTGAAAAAGTGGCTCTTCCAATAGGCTCTAACTAGGGCTCATCCCCATTCTCAAAAGCACCGGGATACTAGGCATGGGCAAAATGTAAATTATTCTGGAGTACTTTGCGTATTTTCAGGAATTTTGAATTACTGTTCCGCAATGATCTTATTCAAGCTTGCCTCCGCCTCCTTGTGAGGTTAAATCGGAATGCTGGGTGGAGAAGATTCAAGCGGGTGGCAATTTAGGGTGGCGATGTGCTGATGCTTTGATAACCGAACTGGCATAGTGAATAAACCAATTTAATTTAAATTGCGCTCGTAGTGAGTTTCCTTTTATTGGCGATGAGTGACCATTGAACACCTCGAGCATAGAATTTCCGCTCATTCTGTGGAATCGCTGTGAATCGGTTTTTCCCTCATGGTGTTGAAGTTCCTAATGCAGTGTTGAAATCCGCCTTGTGGTTTCCTTCTCAGGCAGACACAGCAGTCTGGTATCCTCTGCCTGGTGTTAAGGTGTGCTGAGGTGTTTTAAAGTTGTGACCATCTGGCACTGAATGATCATGTCGTGCTTACCAGCCGGAGCGCCAATTTGGATTGGGCTCATTTGATCACACATTTGATCGCGCCTTTGCACTGCCGCTACTGCTGCTGCCTCACCGGAGGGGGACTCCAAGCCCCAGAGTACCTTGCTCTCCCAGGAGTGAGGAGCACTTCGCCACTTTGCTAGCGCTATAAAAAGCGTCAACACCTACCGTGGCGCAGGACGAGCCTTTGCACTGCCGCTGCTGCCTCACCGGAGGGGGACTCCAAGCCCCAGAGTACCTTGCTCTCCCAGGAGGGAGGAGCACTTCGCCACTTTGCCAGCGCTATAAAAAGTGACAAGACCTACCGCTGCACGGGACGCGTGTGGGCCGCGCCCGGGCAAAGCCCGGGCCAAGGGCAGGCCCGTCCTTGCCCGTCATTGCCAGGAAGAGGCAGGGCAGGGCCACTTCTCTAACATTTGCATTCAGGTTCGTGCTGGTTATCAAACATCGTTTGGTGAGGTACTGTGTGCCTTGTACCACTCCTTTTTTGCTTGCCACAAACAACTGGCTATTACGTGGGACTACATTGTTGACTCTGTATTCTTCGGTCTGTTGGGGACTATGCTCTTATTTTAGTTTTGTTTAGCTTACTTGTGACCTTTTGTTTAAGGGTACAGGCTCATTTATTGCTAGTTTACTGGTTAGCCCAGGCTTTAGCGGTTTTTCTGAGGGCACATCATGGGAAAGAGGAAAACCATGGATGGTGTTGGAGGAACTGGGGGAAGTCGAGTAGCAAAAGGGAAAAAGGCTAGAAAGTCGCTTAAACACCCGGGCAGCAATTGTGTTCTTGACCGGAAAGACACCTTCATCAATGAATGCGAGAGCATCCTAGAGGGCAATCAGACTGGGCCTTCTACCCCAGGAGATCTTGTCGATAGACCTCTGCTAAGTCCAAGAACAAACTGCTCCCTTGTGATTCCAACAATGTTTCAAAAACATCCTCTAAAGATGGCACTTATAGAATCCGACAAGCTAGACCCCCCCATCACCTCCATCCCCAGTACTGATACAAGTACTCCCCAGCCACTACCTGCAATTCATTGTGAAAATAGATTCCTACCTCTCCATGATCTTAGTGATGAACACCATAAAAATACGCCTGTGCCATCATCACCTGGGCTGGAGCCAAATACTGCGATGACTAGCATAGAAAATAAAATAGAGCCTCTGGATACCCACTCTATCATAAACACACTTAGAGCTGAGATTGGTGCAATGAAATCTATGATAGAAGGCCTCACCACCTTAGTTAAAACATTACTGAAGGGGGACTCGCCCTGTATACAGCATGACATTCCTGCACATAGCTATCATTCACATTTTACTTGTAACGATCTGGCGTCACAAGAATCAATACTCTACAGTAAAGGCTGCATTTCTCTTGGCCCTAACACACACCATCAGGCCTCTCCCGTCACTTCCACTTGTAAACAAGGTTCAAATGACCTTCTAGCTGGGGGAATGAATAGTTCAGATACCACTATTCAAGATAAGCTCAAGAGGCTAGCAGCCCCACAGATTCCTTTAAATAGCCGCAGAGACACACAGCCACGGCAAGCTCATATTCTTATTCATGGAAATCGAGACCAGTTGTATCCTCCAGTTATTCCACCTAGCACTAACCTACCACAAACCAAAAAAGTGTTTATGACCAATGTTCCGAGAATTAATGCTAAGAATGTCTATGAGAGCGAGGACTCCTTGATTAACAAGGTGATTCATTGGATTCGCAATGTCAGGGGTTGACGATCGGTGAACAGAGACGACATCCTCAGAGCACGGAGGTGTTCTTCCCCATCCCGCCAACTAGACAACATTGAAATTACTCTAAAGGGAAGTGAGATGGAGGAAAACCTCCTTGCCCTAGAATTTCGCATCTGCGCCCCTGATGGATCTCCTATCCAATTTAGGCACTCTCTTACACATGAGCAAGATAGTGTACAAGTTTTAAAGCCACTATCATCTTTGACAGGTATCTCTTCGCTAGAGGCTAATGACTGACTACATGACTCGGCTCCCTATCACTTTGATTTATCAAGTGCAGCACTTAGCCCCAACTGCTTAGCTAGTACCCTTGTTATTCCGACCCCTCCCAACTCCACAATTCATATCAAGGGTAGCACCCAGAGCCAGGGCAGTTTAAGGAGACCTTCCATCTTGGTATGCGAAGAGAAAGTTTCAGGCACTCCTGCCCACCCAGCCTTGCAAGCACCAATTTACCCGCTGACCAATGTCCACATCGCAACACAAATTGTGGTTCCCGGTTCACACTTTACCAACAGTTGAAAATTGTGTCATGGAATGTGGCATGTTTAAATAGCAAAATTCCACTTCCTCACTGGAATCAATCTGTGGAAGGCTTTGATATATGTATTTTTCAGGAGACGTGGAGCCTGGTCCCATTATATAAAACTGGTTATACCTGCTTTTATTCACCTGCAACTTCTATTGGGAGAGGGCGCCTGTCCGGGGGCCTGATTGTCTTGACAAGCGTTGCACTTGATTGTCGAATTACTCTCCAGACAAGCTCAAGACCAGACATCCTATGGCTAAGAATTAGGGGCCTAGGGGTGGTCTCATAATTGAACTTTTTAATGTCTATGCAAGAGGGACAAAAGGAGGGAGGCCCTCAGTTACTATCACAGCACTAGACGAATGCTTAGCTAATTGCTCACCCCATGCAAGAGTGATTGTCGCAGGAGACTTCAACTGTACCTATGAACCCCTGGCCCTAGAAGAATTAACGGGAAAGGAAGATCTAGATAGTAGATGGTCAGTCCCCCAACTTAACCTCCCCCTAGTCAAAAGATGGACACAACAGATACTCCAACTTAATGCCACCACTATGGAGTATGGGTTAAGGGCAACCAATGGCAGGTCACAATCTGAAAAGCAAGGTGCTAACACCTATAATAGAGCAAGCTGTCCATCGCGGATTGATTACATCCTCCTTGATGTAAAACTGTGGGGGAACCTAATAGATATGAAAGTAGGTTCGACCACAGAGAGTGATCATAATCCCTTGTGTCTTACCTTGAAGTCCCTTTGGGAGACGCACAATCAAGAGCAGAATAATCAATCATTGACAGTTACTAGGGACATAGTTCCATCTAATTGCAAAAAGCTCCTGAAATGGAAGAAGGTAGCTTTGAGTGAGGCAAAGACTGCTGGTATTAAACACGAATTATCCTTGGGCACGGCTAAGCTCCAAGCTGCGGCCCACAGTGTAACAAGAACAGTAGACGTTCCCAAGGCCCACACACATACTGTCACCCGAATCAACACATACTTTTTAGCCCCAAATTCGAGTAAAAAATCTAGTTGTACCACCAAGGATCCATACTCATGGTACACTAAAGACTGCAGGGAAAAAAGATTAATCCTGGCTAAAGCTATTAAAGAGAAAAAACAGCTGCTTATAAAATCGGCCGGAAATTCATACAAAGCAGCCCAGCGGGTGGCAAAGATAAAGTGGGATGAATCGCGCTGGGAACAACTCAAAGATGCATGCTCAGCCAAAGATACCAATTTGTTTTGGAAACTGGTTACCTGGGGAAGTAAGACAGGTGCAGGTTCACCCCCAAATTACATCACTGGCCAGATCTAGTATGACCATTTTAAAGAACTCTACTCAACAGCAGAATCCAGTGTAGAAGGGGAATCAGATGGGTTTGATGGGCCTATGGTAGAAGAGGAGTGTTTTACTTCACAGGAGGCAGAAGCTGCGATAAATAAAATTGTTTCCTCCAAAGCAGCGGGCCCTGATGATTTGCCCGGAGACTTATTTTTGGCCGATCCACATCACTGGGCACCCTATATTTTAATATTAGCTAATGCAATAGCCAACGGAACACCTGTCCCGGTGTCATGGAAGTCTGCTGTAGTATTCCCTATTTACAAAAAGGGAGCAAGGGACGATCCTGCCAACTACAGACCAATTAGTCTGATTGATACCATGCAGAAGGTCTTTGGCCGGATGCTTCTGCATAGGATTCAGTCATGGTCTGAGGATGAAGCTATCCTATCCCAGTATCTGGCCGGCTTTAGATCAAAGACTGGGACAATGGATCAAGTGTTCAGGCTCCTCCTCATTTATTGGAAGGTGGTGGGGATAGGCAAGGGCAGTCTTTACCTTGCATTTATCGACCTGAAGACTGCCTTTGACCTGGTCCCTAGATCCAGGCTGTGGACGACACTCGGTGAAATGGGATTTCCCCCTTTCATCCTTAAATTACTGAATCGGCTCCACGAGGGGAACTTCGCTCAGGTCAGGTGGGGCGAGCAGGGACAACTAACAGATCGCATCCCTATCACTAGAGGGGTCCGACAGGGCTGTGTTCTGGCCCCAACCCTGTTCTCCCTATACATGAATGGGGTAGTTGATTTCCTCTTGGAGGAGCCCGCAGACTCGCCCACCTTGGGGGGTAACAAGATACCAACTTTGTTGTTTGCGGACGACACTTTGTTGATATCAAAGACCCCAGTGGGACTACAATGCCTTATCGAAAGATTTCAAATCTTTTGTGACACAAGGGGACTGGTTATAAATAGTTTGAAAACCAAATTAATGGCTTTTAACTGTCATAGGTCATATAGGAATGGCCCTCTGCTGGGTGGGGTACCCCTCGAAAAGGTGGACACCTTTGACTACCTAGGTGTAAGACTTACTGACAACATGTCCTGGAGACCCCACCTAGCAAAGATGCTGATGGGACACAAAAGAGTGGCTGGAGTAATAGCGAGAGAACACCGCCTTTCACATACCAGGCCTGTAGCACCTGCCCTACAAGTATATGATGCTAAGGCGGTTAGTTCTGCCCTTTATGGGGCAGAAGTTTGGGGTTTCGATAAAATCGATGAGCTTTGTAGATCGGAACACAAATTCTTAAGAGGTCTGGTCATGGCACCTAAATATGTCACCCTCACTCCTTTACTGTTGGATATGGGCAGGCGATCGATAGGTGATATAGCTAGGTTGCGTCCTCTACTTTTCTGGGCACGCATTAAGCGGACTCCCGAGCTTTCCTCTTATGCCGAAGCCCTTACCGAGATTATCCGCCTAGATACTGGTTGCAAAATAGGCTGGATTGTTAACATCAAAAAAACGCTGACAGCCATAGAACTTCGAGCATGTTGGGTTAGTCAGGAACCCCCAAGGAGAGAAGAGCTTAAACGCACATATTGGGAATGGGTGGACCTACGGGAGAATTCCAAGCCTAATGTGGGCAAACTAACGACAGAATTCCACTATCATAAACAAACTAGACACCTTGAGCCCTTTCTTGATATTATTCAGGCACCGAGAGATAGAATGCTGTATATACACTTTAGGCTCGGCACTCTTCCCGTTTGTGAGGTGACAGCAAAGTGGTCCACAAGCAATGGAAAAAATTGCCCATGCTGCAAGGCTCAGACAGAAAGCATTGCCCATTTAATGTTTGCTTGCCCGGCTTACAAAACATCACGGGCCAAATGGTTGAAATTGCTTTGCCAGCAGCTGGGCACACGGGATTATCATACAGCACTGCGTATCCTCAGGTCCGACTCTAGGCCATTCTTTGCATGCTGTGTAGCAAAGTTCCTGGGACAAGCATGGCTTATCAGGTGGAAAGCTCTCGCAAGATTGGCATAGCTTTTGTTGAAATCCGGATAGTGATAATTTTATGATATAATATCAAATCTGTTTTTTACTCTTACGCACAAGCACTTTACTTCTTAAACCTTTGTTGCTATGTCAGGGAATATCTAACAGCTTCCTAGTATGCTTTACCATTTACTATGAAGCACTGACTTTTTAACTCTGTTTTATTGTAGACCTGTTTTTGACAAATCAAACTATGTATTTGCAATTGGTATCTCGCCTTTTAACATTTTTTATACAACACATGTTTTACTGGTTTAAGGGCTCAACTGGTTATTTTATTGTATCATGTTTATGAAGATTGAAAATGTTGTATATATGTATCCTCTTTTTATAAGGGAAACAATGTACATTTTTATTTATAGCTTTTATGACATTTCTGTCGAATAAAGCTTAAATCAATTAATCAATCATTTGATCACACCAGTTGACTATCTTCTTGGTTTGGGCGCATTTTCTTGAATCATTTGCAATGGTGCCCCATATTGTGCATCGAGTGAATATGAGTAAGCGCCATTTTAGTTTCGGCATGTTTGAGTGATGAAGCTCATTGAGTGCTATCATTTTAATAAAAGGAAAAGGACGGGAAGAACATAGGAAATCTGCAAATCCTGCATTTTACGAGTTCAGCAACTATTGTTAAGTTGCATAAGAATCCTTTGAACACTTAGGGCCCGTTTCACAAAGACAAACTTATACTTGAATTATAAGTTTAGACCTGAAGTCTAAGTTTAGACCTAAAGTCTAAGTTAAGGCCGGAAATTTAAGTTTAAATCTAAAGTCTAACTTTACACCTAAAGACTAAGTTTAGACTTCAGATCTAAACTTAGACTTCAGGTCTGAAGTGAAACTTCAGGTCTAAAGTTAGGCTTTATGTCTAAACTTGTACTTTAGGTCTAACCTTAGACTTCAGGTCTAAACTTAGACTTTGTGAATCGGGCCCTCACAGACTCTATCAAAACATTGGATTATTACAGAAGATTTTTTTTATCCCAGTAAACATTGGTCACTTTTATCACTAGTAGTAGACTTACAAAATCATAGAAGGTATATTAGCTCTGCCCCATGTCTCACAGACCCTGACACAGCTCCATGAGATTGGCTCCAATAGAAATCAGCTTTTGAGGCTTAATTGGAGGCTATCAATGGTGGTACCTTCACAAATAGCATAAAATAAGCATCATTAATACATAATGTAGATCCTGAGTTTAGGTTTATTTTAAAACATTGCCCTTACAAGTAGTCCATACCTAATTTCAGCAAGAAGGCACATCTGATGAAAGTGCACCAGTTAAGGTGTTTGATGTATAGGTGTCCGTGATCAAAACCATAGAAAAAAGTTTATACCTTCTAACAATGTAGTCTTAGAAAGAAATACACTTTTATAGAGAAGCCAGCTAACAATATTTTGTGTCTTCCCTGCCAAGGTTGACAGCCACCTGCAACTATCGGGATTTCAAAGACAAAATTATGCATGACCAGGTTGCTTTTCACAAAGGACCCCAATCTAGAAACAGCCTTGACCATTGATAGGTCATCTGTAAATGCTAATGTGTATTTTAAGAAACTATCATCCACTGCTGCGATGTGAACCAACACTTCCAACAAATCGGCTAGTGTACTTTGTGGCAAAGATGATCACAAGAACACACAAAAAAAGGACAGTGAAACAAATCAGAATGCCCACCTGAAAGAAGAAAAGGCATTGAGTTTGAGCCAGTGAAATTTTGAAAATTACACAACACATTTATACGTAGAGAACAAGAAACATTGAAAATATACATTGCACACAATAGATACGGTGGTAAATGAAATAGAGACAAGTGTAGTAGAAGCACAGAAAAAGTGCGCTTTTAAGTGTGAGATGAAGAAAACATACATAGAGTAATATTAATAATATTAATACATATAAACGAAGTTACACTAATGATACTTATGCTTATTAATGGAGTTTATACTAAATGAGGTGGCCTAGAGTTTTGATGCTATTGCTAATTGCACTAGTTAGAGAAAAAAACGTGCAAAAATGCGTAAGCAATGAAGTATAAAACTTGATATTTTACAGACTGATATTAGAGATATTATAGTTCATGAAAACCTTTAAACAATGTTTGAAAAATGTTTTTGGAAAAACATACCTTTATATGAATAACATGATAAACTTGTAGTAGTGGGATATTTCTAACATTAGCTATTTTCATGTAATAATATTTATAAAGTTTCTACATTTCTATGTGAATTCATTTAAATTCATTATATTTGAAATAGGGTTGAAAAGCCTATTTCATATAACTGTGCAATGCTAACTTAAAGGCCTTCTTTTCGAGATGCTTTTTCTCTGGTGTTGACCTTTCCTCAGATTTAGTACAACAGATCGTTCTTTGCAAGTGTAATGTAACTTGTTTTGTCCTGTATCCTCTGACATATTTTCATTTCTTTTTTGACGGTTCACACTGAAACATTCCTGTGGGAATAGAATTGTAGCTATGACTATAAACTGCAATTTTGCATTTCCTTTTAGCAATGTTAGGCCTGTGTGGACTCGCAAAGTTTTATTTCTTATGACAAGCATGGGAAATCAGCTGGATGTTTAGATCATTTTAGGTGACACGATGTGACCATAGCCATGTGATGGTCTTTCAACGGTGGTGTGATGTTACGCCACTAGGTCTTTACCAAAGAATTTATAAAAGAAGAAACTCCAAAGGAAGAGCAAATCAGTGCCAATACCCACTTTTTTCTCATCTCTCTCTCAACGCACATGGCACACAGACTGTTCCTTTGAGATGCTTTCTGGAGCATGCTACATTGCATTGCGGACTTGGATGCCAATTGATTTTTGGAACTTTTGCTAACTTTGGACTGACTGCTCAATGCTACAGTCTGTGGCATATGGACTGAGCCTTTATGCCAAACTTTCTTTTTTTCTGGTTATGCTAATGGACTCGCTCCTAATGGACTATAATTGAATCCTTTCCCTCCGCTTAAAATCTGAGCTGTTAGTCTACAACTATCCTTCTGCCTATTTGGTGGTTGGACTCTGTAACTCTGTAACTCTGTGGCTATTGATGATTTGAACGCTTGCTTAAAAGCTTGGCATTATTATCAAACCTGTTATATTTTTAACTGAGCTTCTTAAGCAAATTCTGATGAATTTTGCATTTCTAATACAATAACAATTTTATTCAAATTTGTCTGAGCCTATTATTGAACCTTGTTGATTCGTCATTTGGTTATGATTAATGGTCTAAATGCATTGTGGGATGAATCAGTGAGCTGTGACTGAACATCGGGCCATATTATAGAAGTGCCCCGGGGGTGCAACTGGCGTTTGTGCCTGCTTTGTGCTCCCCTGGGGCACTTTGGTATTACTGAAAGGGCCACAGACGCTTGTGCGTCCCCTTCTCTAATACCGATAGCGCTGGCGCACTTAAAGCGCCAGCGCTATCTTCATAGGGCGTTCCCTCATCTGCATGGGTGCATGGCCCCATGCAAATGATGGAATCGCTTTGCTTCTGCACCCACGCCATATTACAGATGCTGGCGCAGAGGCTAAGAAGCTGTCAGAAGGTACACTGACAGTGCGCCACCTAAAAGGTGGTGCACTGTCAGTGCGCCCCCTGATGGCAGCCCTCTGCAGGGGGGAAAGGAGGTCCCATGTACCCCAGGACATCCCCTTGCAGGTGGGTGCAGTCACTCACTGCACCCGCCTTCAAGGGGATCTCTATTCCCCCTTCAAAGTGCAGATGGGTGCCACCTGCACTTTGAAAACACAGAGCAGCTTCAAAGAAGCCACTCACAGGATTGCGCTGCTCTGGGAGCAGCTCGAGGTTGCGGTTGCTGTTGCTGGGGGGCAGTTTATTCACAATAATGCGGGGCATATTCATTGTTTGCATTGGACTCACCTTTTAAAAGGTGTGCCTGCATAATACGGGACCAGGTGTTGCTTCTCTTATTCTGTGTTTAGCAACTGCAGAGTTATTGGTTTGTATAATCCTTACTTGTCTTAATTTCTTTAGGAGTTTGGGATTTCCTATTTCTATTCTTTATATTTACAGTATGGGCCTAAGAGTGGTATATCTAAGTTTGATTTGTAACCTGTGTGTTGGCTGTCAATAAATGATCCTAATTGGACAGCTAACAGAGAATTTTAGTCATCCTAATTTCCACCCCTCCTATCAGCGGAGAAAGATTCATAAGAGGATCATTGCTTCTGTGGGAAATGACTTTGATTTGGTTGTCTAATCATAAAGGGCCCTGTATGGTTAGAGGAGTAATATGAGAGTAGATTAGGAAAGGAGAAAAAAATTAAAATAAAATTTCGTAAGTACGCTTCCGCTGGATCAAATCTGGTAGCAGAGCTATGGTTCTGACTAGTGAAGTGAGATTTTAGGGTGCCTAAAATAGTTCTTATTCCAGTCTCAAAGAGTCCACAATTTTTTGTTCGGCAAGAAGAAGGATTGATGGAATATGGATGGAATATCGCTCTGGATAGAGTCATTGTGTAGCAACAAAGGAGTGTGAGTATCAATAGGGATGCTCGGTGCTATTTGCTTTGCCTAACATTGCATTGCATATTCAAAAATATGTTCGGGGTATACCCAAATTATCCTCCTATACCTGGGTAAAGTACTACAAAAAGTAGAAAAAACGGGGGTGGCAAGGAGGAAAGAATATCTGTAACCACTAACTAATAGGGAACTTCATATTACCCTATTGACAGTACATCGTGCTATCATAAATTCATATACCTTATTCAAAATAACAAGTCACATACCACAGACACATTTTTTGAAAAAATAATCATTCTTTTGGTTTCTTTTTAAAAAAACATACAACCATATATACAAAGCACATATACATCACAAATCAACATAAACCAAGTTCATTAGTTCCTTCTACCCATTTGATTGGACACTAATCAGTGTTTGCAAACTGAATCAAGGCAATATACTGCGAGGTAGTCTTCTATGCACACGAGGTTACCACACCTCTGAAAACCTCATTTCAAATGTGCTTTCAATCATAAGAATTTTTTATCAATTCCAATTGGACTCCTCTGATCATAAACTGTCGACGCGGACACGTTTCGGCCTTCATTTACATCTTGGCCTCCTCAGGACAAGGGTAAGGGAACAAACGTGAAGCGAACAGAAATAACTGGCTGTAAGCTTCTAAACAACTCAATCAGGCATGTAGCAATTTTCAATGGACCAGCCGCTAGTTACATCACCTTAAAATCGGAGTAGCAGGCAATCTGATGGTCATTCATTGATCATGTGCAGAAATAAACAAAATTGTTCTCACTCTACTCATTGCTTCAAGTCAAAATGCCACCTTTGCAATGGTGCACTAAAATAATAACAAGCGTTCCTCACTATATTCGTCTCCACAAGGACCAAAAGTCCGGTCTCTATCCAATCCGCCGGCAACTGCATTGCAGTTTTTTTAAATGGCTGTGTATTGTTGAGTGGGGTGAATTGGTTAAAGTCCACATCGGTAAAGTCCATGTATGAGTGGCGTGCGTTATTGCAAAGTTGAAGTTGTATATGGGTCCGCTGTAGCCTAAGATCTCGAGATAATTACCTACTGGTTGTCTCAGCGTAGAAGACACTGAGTAAGTTGTCTGCTGGTTTATAGTATTGATCATGAGATGTGATTGACAACACTTTGGTACAGGTTTTCTTGTGGGTTAGTGGTAAACGAGTTATATGATTGGTCTCAAGTGCACAGAGACTAATTATAGCAATTGAAAGTATCACGCTGGTCGAGGTTTCATCGTGATGAAAGGCTCTAGAAAAAGTAGTTACCTTTTCAGGACGGATATCCTTCAGTGGAGCAGACAGTTTATTTGTTGCTTGCATTGTATTGTCATTTCTGAGACAACGTGCAGGAAAACTGTAAATGAGGGTCAGCTGCTGCAAAGAGTGAGTTTTTCATCTCTAAGTGTTGCGCTGTAATTGGTTGATTGGTGTAACGTCACGTTGAGATTGGTTGACTACGTCATAAGAGTTGTGCTGTATTTGGTTGACCGCCGCACTGTCGGTCTGACCACCCTGTTAGGACTTCAGTGGTTGGACTGACATTGTACCACCACAGCTGCCAGGGAACCAACGTTCCCTGTCTGTCCTGCAGCGGTCTGAGGGCCGCAATATGCTTGGTGGTGCCCTGAGGCACCAGCAAGCATATTACGACTTTCCTCACCCTCAGCGCTGTCATTGAGGTTCTTCCTCCATGTAAAGGCTGGCGGTGAGGAAAGAAAGGGGTCCCTACAGGGCCCCCTTTTGCCCCTGTGCATGGGGGGGCATGCAGAGGGGCATATGTTGTGTTCCCCTGTATTTCTGCACCCCTAGTTCCTGCATAGGAAGAAATACACGACATGGTGCATTTCTTCCTGTGTAGGAACTTGCACTGGCGGTACTGTTCACAATGAGCCTTTTGAACAGCACCGCCACAAGACCACCACACCGCAAGCCGGACTACAAAAAACTGGCGGGCGAGCAGCCGGTGGTGACTCTTGGTGGTGAGGGGGTGCGGAGGTGACGAGCTGCCCGCCTTCACACCACCCTAAGTCTTAATCGGGCACTAACTGAGAAAGAAGAGGAATTGCAGTTCCCTCGTTATGGAACATTTAATTTGAGAATCTTAGAAAATCCAAGAAGGAGACTATATGAAATGAAAAATCCTGATAGAGCCAATGTAATTGATGCTTTAAATATCTGGGGGCATATTGCTCATCAGAAGAACATAGAGAAATACCCAGGCAGGTATAGGAGAACCATGGATCACTATGCAGAAGCTAGATGGGATGCACAGCAGAAAATGTGGAGAGCAGATGTAATGCACGGGACAAGATTGTATCCAGTGTTAAAGGTTGAGGAAGATGCTAGATACAAGAAAAGAGAGAAAAAGAAGCATTTAGGAGGAGACACACGAGAAGTAGGAAATGAAGGAGAAGAGAATGACATAATTAACAAACTCTCAAATGACTTATTGTTAAATTGTCCACCACCTTATAATGAGTTGCCAAATAGAGACCTGATGCAAATAAATGCAGATGGGGGACCGAATGCTCCCTTGATGTCTGAAGTAGCAAATGAGTCGATAACTATTTCTCCTGTAAGTGAGAGAATAGAAATGTCATCTCCTAGAAATATGATTGATTTAAATACTCCAAATGCCTTAACTGGTCCCATTACTATTGGACCCACTGTACCGTTTTACAAGTCTGGGTCACAGGTGAATATGATTCACAACTTGACTGTACCTACTGGATTAAATACAGTACATGGAGGATTTTCAGATTTGATGGTGAACCAGCTGATTCATACGCCAATGGTTTTGAATTTGACAAATAATGCTGTTACTGCAAATTTCATCCCTAAAGACAAGCTGATTCTATTCAAGGAATGGAGCAGAGGTTTCCAACTTTTTATTGTCCCAAATCAAGTGGAATTTCTTGAGTGAATTTTTATGCTCCTGATGTGACTGTGCCAATGGGTATTCCAATTACAGATAATTCTGTACCAAATGTACAATTCTGGAATGAGCAAAGATTTTACAAATGGAAGTCTAAATTAAAACAATACAGGAGAAAAATCATGGCTCACTCCCTAGGAATTTGAAGAATGGATTAAAGGATACAGTACGCCGAAAGATCAGAATTCTGCAGGAGTTCCAGTTTCAGTTCCAGTTTCTTCTATAAATACAGTCCTGTTTCAGCCTTTGGTCACTAGTCCTGTTGACATTTTAAATTTGATTGGAGATCCAAGGTCAGCTAAAAATTCAATTCAAATGATTAAACGACCCATGGGTGTGAGCGATTAAAAGTCGAATTAGAAGAAATGATTCAAGGGCCACCTAGCTCTTCAGCATTAGAGACTAATCAATGTAGAATAATTACATGATGAGCAAATGTGGCTTATGAAAGGTTTCGTTTAATTGGCTTAAAAATATGGTGTAGACATGATAGAGTCAAAGGTTTTACAATAAACTTACATGGTGGGTTTCTCTGATAAGGACATTGAAAACATGAAAGCTGCAGGAAAGAAACTACAGATAGAAGAGTTGATGACATTAATTAGAAAATGGGAAGACAGAGAAAAATGGGAAGGTAAATTGTCAAAGAGGAAGCAAGTGAAGCAAGAGAAGCAAGTTTGAGCGCAGTCACCACAAGATCTTTCTGGTGGCAGAATAGGGGATACACAATTACTGCCTATGAGAGAAGTACCTGAAGGAGGGTATGTTGATGTACCATGGAATAGACCAGCTATTTTGTCATTTACAAGCGATTTCCCTAGGTTGCAAGAAAAGCCAGTCAAATGTTATAGGCAAGTCAAGCACTTTGTGAAAATCTCAAAGGTTTTTTGGATTGATTTGAATACTTTATTTGAAATTGGTGTTCCAGCAGATTCGTGGGCTGAATGCAAGATTTCTGTGGATTGTCCTGAGGGAGAACCTCAAAGAGATACTAGAACAGGTGCACCATCTCCAGAGGTAATGAGGAAATATCATCTGGCGATAACTCACCTGAAGACCAAGGTTTCTCCTAAAAAGATTGATTGGATGCAGATTGACAGAACAACCCATGAGCTGAAAGAGTCAGTACATGCCTTTTACGAAAGATTAGTACACATTTTAAAAGAGTATAGCGCATTAGACACTGTTGCCGAAAGACATGTAGGGCAATTTGTTTATAAATGTATCATAGGTTTGAGACCTGAAATTTCTGAAAGGATTAGACAACAAATACTCAGCTGGCAAAGTAAATCTGTGTATTAAACATGCATTTTGCAAAATATTGTGCAGATGATATTGATCTGAGGCAAAATAAACCCAAGGAGAAATTAATATTTACACAGATAAAGGCGATGCAGAAAGGGCAGAATCTGATGGGTTTTGAAAATACAGGGCAGACACAGAGAAGTTTTAACCAGGTTCCAATGATACAGGGTTTTAATGGCTTTCAACACCAGAATTTCTCATCACAACGTAGAGGTCGTGGGGGTTCAGTGGATCCTAAAACAGTATTGAGATGTCGTTTTTGAAAAAGACCAATGCATGTTGCGCATGCGTCAAGGTAGTACATTGGCGATGGGAGTGTAAGTCTGCTTTGAATAACATGGGATCTCAGATGCAGAATGTGGATTATGTGCAGTCTCAAGGGAATAACATGGGACAGACTCAACAGATGCAAGGACAGAGAATGCAAAATTCTAATGTAACACAGCAAATGCAAATGTCACAAGCTCCTATGCCACAGAGGAATGTTCAGGTACAAAGATACGAAGCGAGTCAAAATTCTTACCAGAATCAGAATATAGTTGAACAGTATTTGATTGAACTGGATTGCAGTGATTCAGACCCATTTGCATGATGGTGCCTGAGGGGGAGGAGGACTGCGTGCTTGGCGCAGCCTTAGAGGTAGACCAGAGTGGTCCCTATGTGGAAGTAGAAGTGGATGGGAAGACTATATCGTTCCTTGTCAACACTGGTGCTACCTACTTTACTGTAAGAACAGCAGCAGTTCCAAAGCTACCCTTCTTGGAAGAAAGTATCCAAGTTGTAGGAGTTACTAACAGAAATATGTCAACTACAATTGCAGAGCCAGTGACTGTTAAAATTGGATCCTTTGAGGATCGTCATTGGTTTGTGGTGTGTGATACAAGTCCAGTGAATTTGCTTGGACGTGATTTCCATTGTAAAATTGTTCAATTTATTGCACACCCAGAGGAATTGAATTCCATAAAAATGATTAAGATGTTGTTTTTAAACTTGCTCGACAGAAAACAGGTGTTGGGATGTATCCTTTCCTGACGTGTGAGGACTTGCCGGAAGACTTGAGAGAGACTGTTCTAATTGAAGTCTGAGACTTTACAGGTAAAGATATTGGACTAATTAAAGGTGTTGATCCAGTCCAAATCACATCAAAATCAAATGCAGAATTTCCAAGAACACCTCCATATAATTTCTCTCCAGATGCAATTGCTGGAATTACACCTATAATTGATTCAATACTTGAGCAGTGGTGTAACAAAACCTGAGGGGGCCCCCTGCAAGGAACAAGCAGGGGCCCCCCTTGAGTCTTAATCAGAAGCTCTCAGATCAGGATACTGTGCTGAGGGGGCCCCTGGAGCTTGGGGGCCCGCCGCACTACAGGGGCTATGTTACGCTACTGTGTTGAGCAAGGGATTTTGAAAGAAATTAGAGGTAGTCAATGTAATTCACCTATCATGGGCTTGCAGAACCCAAATGGTGGAGTATTTGTGCAAGGTGAATGCTATTGTTGTTCCCTGTTGTCCTTCGGTTCCAAACCCAGCTGTGATTTTATTTCAGATTCCATGAGAGGCCAAATGGTTTTCAGCCATTGATTTGTGCCAGGCCTTCTTTTTGATTTCATTGCATGAAAACAGTCAATTTTAATTTGGTTTCTGTTTTGGCTGTCGTATTTTGGCATGGTGCTGAGTTCCACAAGGGTATACAGAAAGCCGTTCAATATTTAACCAGATAGTTACAAATAATCTTGAAGCCCTCAGGATGCCTAATCATTCCATGTTAGTTCAATATATTGACAACCTACTGGTAGCGTCAACTACAAGAGAAGCATGCAAGACTGATACTATTGCTTTACTGAATCATTTGGCAGAAAATGGACATAAAGTATCTCCGACTAAGATACAGTTTTGCAAAAACTTAAGTCCTGTACTAGGACTTCACATTGAGAAGAAAGTAAGGAAAGTTTTGCAAGAAAGAATATCAGCAATTCTTAACATGAATACAACAACTACCCAAAAGGAAGTCTGCATGTTCTTAGGAATGGTGGGCTATTGCAGACAGTGGATTCCGAGTTTTTCCTTGACAGCAAAGCCTCTTCAGAGGTTGACACACAAAGACATGTCAGATTAGGTTCCCTGGGATGACAATTGTATGACTACTTTCAAAGAGCTGCAAAAAACCCTTTGCAGAGCACCAGCTTTGGGAATGTCTGCTTACAATAAGTGCTTTGTGTTATCCTGCAATGAAAGGGAAGGTTGCGCTCCTTCAGTGCTTACACAAATGCATGGAAGCAATCACAGGCTATTGCCTACTTTTCTGCAACCCTTGATCATGTTGCAGTGCTTTGCCTGGATGTCTGAAAGCGGTTGCATCTACATGCGTGATTCTTGAGCAGTGTGAAAGTATTGTGATGGGTCACCCACTGACAGTATTTGTGCCTCATTCAGTTGAGATACTTTTGACGCGCACACGCACACAGTATTTATATACTCAATGCTCACAACGGCGGCACTCTGGCCCGCACCTCCACACAGTTCCTTTCAGTTTTGGAGAATGGTGCACTACAACCAAAGTGTCAGCCTTTGTTTGACACTTCTGTAAGACAGAAAAAACTTAAGAACAAACTACTGGAAGGTGCACCCAAAGAATAATAAAAAAAAAGAGTCTGTAGGTCTTTGCTATAGATGAACATTTTCCTTTCTTTCCAAATTATTTTTTAGTTTCGATGAAAACAGCTAAAGATGACAGCCAAAATGTTTAGTTCAGAACATGCTGAACTTCATCAGGGCTGTCTATAATTTGTGCTTCTCTGTCACATGTCCTCATATACAGTCCTTTCACTTGATGCTTTTTCAATTAATTATTGTAGCAACTCAATCCTCTATGAGGGGTGTGGTCAGAGTATTGCCTCACCGCAGACACCTGGATCCGTCTCCACATATAACCCTGGTCGGCAACCTCTCCGTTCACAACCAGAAACACAGTATTTGACTAATAACCATCTGACAAAGTATGAACAGGTCTTGTTGGGTGCAGAGAATGTGACTTTGAAAAGATGTATGGTGTTGAATCCAACTACCTTGATGCCTTTGCCCGAAAATTAGAGTGTGATGGATGAAGCTGAACATGATGGTTTAGATGTGACAAAACACAGTCCAGATATTTCTGATGAACCTTTGCCTGAATCTGATCATGTATTGTTTGTTGATGGATCTTGTTTGAGAGACATGAAGGAAAGCTGAAAGCTGCGTATGCTGCATGTACAGTTGGAGATGTGGTGGAAGCATCATGGCTGCAAGAAGTGTTTTATGCAAAAGTTGCAGAGCTTATAGCTTTGACACAAGCATGCACTATTTCAGAACAGCTCTGAGTTACAATTTACACTGATAGTCCATATGGCTTTGGATCATACATGACTTTGAGCAATTGTGATCACAGTTTGGGTTCATGTCATCTTCTGGTTTACCTATAAGGAATGGAGAGTGCGTGAGGAATCTCTTGCAGTCCCTACAATTGCCTACCCAAATTGCTGTTGTGAAATGTGTTGCTCATTGTCAACGTAATGACTATGTTACAGTTGGTAACCAGTATGGAGACGAAATGGCAAGATATTGTGAGTTGAAAGCTTACACATTCAATGAAGAGATTTTGAAAAACACATCAGATTTTACTGATTGTATTTTGATATTATCAGCTTTAGACACATGGGAGGAGGTTAGGAAGCTGCAGGACGAGGTGACAAAAGTAGAACAACAAGGTTGGGAGCAAGCAGGTTGTACCAAAAGAGTGGATGATTTTTGGATTTTGATAAATGGCAGACAGGTACTACCTGACAGTTTATTATCACCAGTGGCAAGACATTACCATCATCCTGCTCATGCTGGGTGAGATGCAATAATGTGCCTCTTTCAACAGGTGTGGGACAATCCCAGATTTAGAGCAACTGCAGACACCTTGTGGTGTGTGGTATGTATGCAACAAAACCAAGTAAGAGGAACACAGGTTGTCATGAGTCATATTGGTAAATAAGCAGGTCCTTTTAATGAAATGCAATTGGACTTCATAGAGATGCCTCCTTGTAATGGTCTGAGATATGTTTTAGTCATTGCATGTATATTTTCCAAGTGGGCTGAAGCCTATCCGACTCACAGGAATGACAGTTTGACCGTGGCTAAATTATTGTTAAGGGAACTGATTCTGCGTTTCAGATTTTCAGCTTCTCTTGAGTCAGACCGCAGAACTTATTTTAACAATGAGATCCTAAAAAAGTTATGGGCAGCATTACAGGTTGAGCAGAAGCTTCATTGCAGTTACTGACTTGAGGCTTTTGGGTTGGTGTAGCAAATCAGTGGCACATTGAAATCCAGACTGGCCAAAGTATGTGCTTCTACATCTTTGAAGTGGCCAGATGCATTGCCTCTTGTGTTAATGAGTTTGAGAAGTACTCCAGATAGGAGGACAGGAATATTGTCTCACGAAGTGATCATGGGATGAGTGATAAACTGCCAGCTGTTCCCGCTAATGCATGTCATTATTGCAGATTATCTTATTCTGGACTATTGCAAGGGCCTCGCTGATGTGGTACCTTCTGTCTTTCACCAGGTTGGAAAAGCTGCCCTTGCGGTCTCACAGGAGCAGTGCCATGACCTCACTCCAGGTGACTAGGTAATGGTGAAGAAGCACATGCAAAGAACATGCCTGGAACATCACTGGAAGAGGCCTTTTCAGGTAATCCTAGTCACCAACTCCCCTGTGGGGGTTCCCCGAATTGGGTACATGCAGCGTATACTTTCAGAGTCCCAAGTCCCATGAATGATACAACTGCACCTGTTCCTAATGTGCAGGTGGTAACAGAGAGACCAAGGGATCAGGTTAGCCAAGCTGTTGGGGACCAGCAAGCTACTGGGACAGCACTGGTTTGGCATGAGGTGGGATTGAGACAGTCAACTGTAAGTACCGGAGGGTCAAAATCAAGAGAGTTGACTATGAGTGGTATAGACCCCAATGAAGAGCAAGTGCACTGAGAAAGCGAGTTGTACCCAGAGACTGCTGCCCCAAAAGAGGTGACATTCTGAGAGGCTGCCTCACCCACAGAATGAGTCCCACCAACAATTCCTGAAAGTTCTGAGCCTTCAGATCAAAGTGACACAGATGATCAGCAACAGCTGTAAGGAGATCAAAGAGAGCAAAGGTACCAAGTCAAAGGTACGTATTTCCGGAATGGACTTACCTGGATGCTAATGAGTGGGAACAGGAATTTTACAAGTTTTGTGCTAACAATACGTGTCCACCTGAACCTCCTAGAGGCGAACTGTTTAATTGATTTGAATTTCAATTTGGATGTACCAACTAATGGTCTGACACAGTTTTTCTTGGATTTTTCAGCAATGAAGCTGATATGAGAATTTCTCCATATACAAAAATATTTTTACCTTTGCCATAATTTTCTTTGGAGCAAAGACTCTTGCTTTTTAAAAAAAATATTTTTATTGTCAGCAAGGGAACAACATTACAGACTAAATAAGAGAATTCTTCATTAGAAAGTACATCCAGACAAATATATAATCATTTCCAAAAGAGGCAGTAAAATACAGTACAAATCATATCATTACCAAATTCCATTTCCTTTCTCCGGGAGGTTTCCCTTCAAATTATATATAACCCACTTTTGCAGTCTAATCTGTTAGCTTTATATATCTAATGCTAAAGGGCCCCATATAGTGTCTAATTTTACAAGAGAACGAGTTCCTCTCACTCGAGCCAGAGCTTTCTCCATTTCATAGGTTTCCTTTACTAAAACCCACCATTCTCTTATGGTGGGGGGTTTAGGAGAGATCCAGGCCCTGGCGCTGGTGAGTCGGGCAGTAACCAGTAATATTGCAGTAAGCCGCTTCAAGCCTTGATCCTCCTCCTTATAACCCAACATGATTTCGCTAACTGTAGGGGTAAAAACAACCTCTAATCGTTGCCTCATTACTTGACTTATCTTCTGCCAAAAAGCTTCTAGCTCTGGACAGGTGGCAAACATGTGTATTATGTCTGCAGCATACATTCCACATTTAGGGCATTTTTCCCGTTCCCCTCCACGAGTCTCCTGAGCCCAGCTAGCATTCTTCCCTGGGGTATAGTACAGCATGCAGATTGTACGAAGTTGCTGTAATCTAAGTTTAACAGAGTGAACTGATTCCTCTATATTTCCTAATGCCAAAGTAATAACGTTCGACCCAAGGATCTTAGTCCATCTTGCCACCAACTTTTGACACCCATTGTGCCTAAAGTTGCTAAAACACTGATACATACTGCTAATTGTTGATTTTGATTTTCCCGCATACAAACTCTCCCATACTTCCGAATTAGGCACTGCCATTAAGGCTAGGTGTTTTACGAAATAGTCCCTAATTTGAAGATACTTGAAGTACATGTAACCAGGGAGATTATAGAGAAGCTGCAATTTCTCGAATGTACTAGAGCCATTACAATCATACAGTTCACCCAAATATTAAATCCCATACCTAAACCAAAGCCTACTATCATGAAATACCTCTGGTAACAAGGGGTTACCCCAGAGTGGAAGTTTTTCATGAAAAAATGACAGATTAAATTTAGCAGACATAGTTCGCCAGATGTACACACTATCTATAATAGTCTTGAATCTAACCCTTTTAAAGTAATTAGGGTCACTAGTTTTATATAAAAACATTCGAGATTCGGGTCCCAAGACCAATCAGTGAAAATAATTTTGATCCTCGGAATCTAGAAGACTGCGGAGACGACTCGCAAATGCAGCCCAAAAATACATTTTAAAATCCGGGAAACCAAGCCCACCCTGATTATACGGGTGTTTCAATAAATCTATTGCTCGTCGGGCTTTTTTGTAGCCCCGGATAAAGCTACCTAGCACACCTTCTAGTTTCCTGAAAAAAACATTGGGTACAAGAAGAGGAATTGAACAAAATAAGTATAAAAACTTAGGAAGTACTTTCATTTTAATAATGTTACACCTCCCTACAATGCCAATGGGAAGCTTATGCCAGCTTTTCAATCGTTTTGCTGTGGTTTCTAACAAGGGCTCATAATTCAAAGTAATTATACGTTCAATCTGTGCTGAGATGCGAACCCCAAGGTATATGGCTACAGAGCAGACACCCGCTATAGTTCTGGCAGGCGGGAAATTGAGGATCACTTGCGTCTTTTTAACATTCAACATATACCATGACAAAAGGCCGAATTTGCTCGCTTCCTCTTCAATAAGGCTAATAGCTGTTTCTGGATCAGTAGTAAAAACCGCGATATCGTCCGCGTAAGCAGTTACCTTTAGTTGATTGTCTCCAGAAGTCAATGGTACAATTTGTATATTAGCCTGTAGTGCCCGGATAAATGGCTCAATATATAGAGTAAACAACAGGGGAGATAAAGGGCACCCTTGTCTGGTACCACTTAATATAGGGAAAATTGTGGATTGTAAGCCTAAGTAGAGCAGTTTTGCCTGAGGTTTATTGTACAAAGCCCATACCCATAGGCTGAATTTCCCTCTAATCCCAAAGGCAATGAGTGTGGCCCACAAATAACTCCAGACCACCCTGTCGAAAGCCTTTTCGGCGTCTAAGAGGGCCATTCCCAAGCTTTTGGCTGACTGCTTGGCCAGGTCGAAGGCCCCTATGGCAGTGTTAACATGAGCAGTAGTATCCCTGCCTTGTATAAAACCATGTTTCTGCTTGGATACTAATCTGGGCATTAATGGGGCCAGAAGAGTAGCCAAGATTTTAGCGAAGGTCTTTGCATCTGAGTTGATAAGTGAGATCGGTCGGTAAGAACCGCACTCCTCTGGAGATTTGTCTTTCTTTAAAAAGAAGACTATATTTGTCATGTTCCAAGATTCTGATATCTTGCCATGACAGCTGATATGTTGTATGACCGCGAACATAGGTAAAGATGTGAGGCTTTTAAAAGTTTTCAAAAACTCGGCTGGGATAGAATCCTCTCCTGCTGCTTTCCCAGAGGGAAGAGAAGATATTGTTTCGACAATTTCTTCATGCAAGATTTCTTTCTCCAATAGAGCTGAATCTTCCTCTCTCAAAGTCGGTAACAGCTACCTCGGAGATACTGCTGTACATCGGCCTCCTCTGGTGTTGTAGGTTGTGCATATAGTTTTTGGTAAAACCTAGAAAATTGATCCACAATTGCCTGCGACTAAGGGTGGGCAATGAACTCCGCTCCGCTAGCGGAGTTTGCGGAGAATTGTTAACTATGCATTCCATTAAAAACACGGAATTCAAGCAAAAACTCCGTCCCTCCGTGTAGTAGAATCAGCTACTAAACTGCACCCTCAAATGCTTTGAAAAATCAACTTTACATGCTACAAAGCATATAACCAATTCACAAAACTGAACTTTGAGAGAGGTGATGATTTTGGGATCCCCCCTAACCTAGGGGGAGGACCAAGCAGATGCCTTGAACACAAAGAGCACATCGTCGCAGGTAAGGGTGGGCGTAGTTGGCGGAGTACTACTACGCAGAATTCCACGAAGTTGAACAAAAACTCCGTGAATTCCACAACTTCTCTCCGCTTCCCACTTAATAAAACAGAGACCTCATATACTTTTGGTAAATAACAAGAATCTCTGTCTTTACATGCTAAAATGCATATAGTCATTTCACAAATGTGAAAATAAAAATTTAGCAAGCAGTGAGAGAGGTCATGATTTTGAGATCTTCCCTAACCTAGGGAGAAAACCAAGCAGATGCCTTGAAAACAAAGAGCACATCTTGCTGAACAATTCGGTGGTGGTCCCATCCTCTTAGTAGAATTTATAGTATTAGCTCTCAACTCAGGGTTTCAATGCTTTTGCATTTGACTCATGAGGGACACCTAGTAACGACTAGTGGAACTGCAGCTTCATGAAAGGGTTTCAATGCTTTTGCATTTGACTCATGAGGGACATCTAGTAACGACTAGTGGAACTGCAGCTTGATGTAATAATTTCAATGCTTTTGCATTTGACTCGTGAGGGACACCTAGTAACGACGAGTTGAACTGCAGCTCTTTGTAGAATTATTTTGATATTGGATACTATAATATTCACTGCCCACTGCTAATCTCATCCCATAATGCTTTGCAGGGCCTTTGGTTGGGATTGTATTTTTGCCTATAACTATGCTTGGGGTGGTCCTAACAGGATGGGACCACCACTGAATCTATATAAAGTTCCATTTGTCCCTTTTACAGCCTTTATACGAGTTATAGCCCTATTTTCTGCTACCTGGTGAGCGAGCACTTTCCCGATTTGTTCCCCATATTCATATTGTAAAAACTTAGGCTTATTATAATTCGCAGCCACTTTTTCCTTTAATGTCCGGCTCATACATATCCTTGCATTCACCAAAGAAATGTATAATTGGTCTTGATCATCAGCCCTATGTTGAACCGCTTCTGCATGTTGTTTCTCAGCGACAAGTAAAGTTTGAATAGCTGTTCTACTTAAAGTTTCCCTCTCCTTATTCTGCTTCCAAACATACTGTTGGGTAACCCCTCTTATAAATGCCTTCATGGCATCCCATACAACTAAGGGAGAAGCCGTTCCTGAATTATCTAGTAAGAAGTCTTCTAATTGTTTATGGATACTAGCCAGGTACTTACTATCTGTAAGTAAGTAACGTGGGAATGAAAAAGACCTAGCTGTCTTATGAGCCGCTTCAACCTGAAAGGACAGTAAGATAGGATTATGATCAGAAGTAATCCTGGGACACACTTCCATATCTGCAGAGTCCATAATTTTCTCCGAAAACCATGCCATATCCATTCTGGAATATTGCTTATGTGGGGCAGAGTAATAAGTATAGCCAGGGATAGTTGGGTGGAGTTGCCGCCACGTGTCCCTTAAACCATGTATCTGCCCTATTTCTAATATCGCAGACCTGACTTTCCCCATTCTTGAAGTGGCTGCTCTGTTCGTTGAGTCAATGGAGTAGTCCATGACACAATTAAAATCCCCCATAATCAAGTATTCCCCCTGCCATTCTAACAATTCAAGATTTAAAAAAAATGGAACATAGTAGAGTCGTCAACATTAGGGCCGTATATTGCACAAAAGATATATTTTCTTCCTCTTATCTCTAAGTGTGCTATCGCCCATCTCCCCCGTTGATCAGCTAAAGTCTTGATGGTTCTATACTCAAGTTTCTTATCCAGTAAGATAGCTGTGCCCCTTATAGAAGCATTCTGTGTTGTACATACAATTGTCTGATACCCCAAATGTTTGAGAAGACCACGATCTTTGTAGGCTAAATGTGTCTCTGTAAGTAATACAATCTGAGATCTATTCATTTTCAGTTCCTCCCGAACATGTTGTCTTCTAGTTCCATTATACAGGCCTGCTACGTTCCAGGCCATTCACCTAATCTGTAGCATGATAAGTATTATTTATATCTCCGAGGCTTGTATATAGCGTAGACCTCCTCCTCTCCCACCAATTCTGTCCATTTCCTCTATTTAAAGTACTGACTTCCCTCCTCCCATCTAACGCCTCCTTTTCACAATGTTTCTGTATACCCTTGCTGACATGTTGTTTAACCCCTCCCCCTCAGTCCCACCCACTTCCTCCACCCCCCTCTTCAACCTCCCCCCACCCTGTATCGTGCCAAATGAATCTACACCTTTGTACGCTGCCGATGAATAGGCAGCTGCGGGGACACAGCACACCCACGTTAGCCCCCACACACCGCTATAGCCCTATGTGTCACATACCTAAAGAAAAGGAACAGAGATAAAAATGGAGAAAACAAACCAAGAGATGGATGAAAACACCAAGAGATAAGAAAAAACGTTCAGAGAGCCATAGCATTAATTGCCATTAGTAAAAAGAAAGCTCTGTGTCTTTGAGAGTCCAGACTTTTAACTCTTTGTGCCTGCTGTCTCTGCTTGCCATTTAATTAGTGCCTGCTTAGCTTCCTCTTCCGAGTAAAAGAAGTGAGATTGTCCCCCTTTGATGGCTTTTAATTGTGCAGGCTCTTGTAAGAAAACTTGCGCACCTTCGGCCTTCAGCGGACCTATAAGCTGTCTTAACTTCCAGCGCTTATCCACAGTTGCTCTGCATAAGTCAGATCTAAATATCTAGATAAAGAGTCAACACTTACTGGAGAGCTAGGGCGAGCCTTCAGAGATACAGCTTGCCGTAGTAAGAAATTGCCAAAAGAAATCAGCAGAGGTCATGGATATCGAGACCCCTGCTTGTGCACACCCGTTGGTAGTCTGTGAAAGTGTTGTATCTGACAATCCCAGTCCCAATCCGCAAGGTCGGGAAAAGCTTTTTGGAATAGCTGAACTACAAATGCCCGAGGGTCAGGACCCTCCTTACCCTCCTGAACCCCGAATAATCTTAAATTGTTACTGCGTTGCCTATTCTCCATATCTTCTATCTTGAACTGCAAGGCCGTAATCTGAATCTTGTGCGTTTGCACTGAGCAGGATGTTGAAGTAGTTGCTTCTTCAATTTCGACAACCCTTTGTTGTATTTCTGATATGTCACTCGTTATTGTCCCAATCTTCATTGTTACTTCACTGAGTGCTTGCTGGATACTAGTGTTATCTGCTCTGGCCTGTGCATAATGCTCTTGTGCTTCCAGTCTTTGGTCGTGTAAGGCCTGCAAAATTAGAGAAAGTGCTGGTTCGCTGCTATCTTGTATAACTACAACATTGTGTTTCTCAGCCGCCTCCTTTGTGGCTGCAGCTATAGGTAGTAAATTCTGAGGTCCAGAGCTAAATGCCTCGGCAGCTGGCATTATAGGGTCCGGGCTGATGGTAGATCTGTTGCTTGTTCCTGTGTTGTCTGTAAGTCCTGCGCCTGAGAGCCGCGATATCATTGCCTTGACTTCACCCTTCGCTTGCACCCACTTGCGAAGGGGGCTACCCTCTGAGCTAGCTTTGCTCCGTAACGTAGCACTATTATGTCGTTGTGTGCCACAAATTTCCGGGGTTTTCTTTACGACCTTTGTTATTTTAGATTTTCCTTTTTTTTCACTGAGGATAAGCTCAGAGGGTTCTTGATCAAGGCCTCGTCTGCCGATTTGTTGGATACAGCTGGCGAGGCTGGCGGGGCTAGCGAGACTGGCGAAACCTGTGTAGATTGCAACTGCATAGCCAGAACAAGGTTGTCGTTATTTTGAGCTTCACATCCCTCTTCAGACGGATCTTCCCTACTCAGAAACGAGGTTTGCAGTGTCCGCTGCGCTGAAGGATCCTCCCTGTGGATAGATATTCCTTCATTTAAATCACTTGCCTGCTTATCTAGTTTGCCACCTGCAGAGCTTTTCGCCTCTAAATTAATAGCCATCTCTTTTTGCTTGTCTCTGTCAGTTAGACTCCTTCTGTGCAAATTCACTGTATCCTCAGCTTGTTGTATGTTATGGTCCATATTTGTTGCTCCATGAGGAGCCAGTACATTTTCAGAGTCAGCTGTCTCATCGTTCTGACCCTCCTTCTGATTCCCACCCTCGCTTGTTTGAATATCTGGGAGTGCCTCCAAAAGAGCCTCTGCTATTATATCCCCCGTAGGCTCTAATAATCTACTAGCCAAAAGCAAATCTGCGGCCTTGCTAGAATGAAGCAATTTCAACATGGGCCTACCCACTTTAGAAGTCCCTCGTAGGGCAGCCGTCCCCTGGGCTGCTGATGGCACATCCGTGCCGCTACCGATACCGGTACCGCCTGCAGAGCAACCTCCTTTATTTGCCGGCGTGCAAACCACTCGTGCGCCTCTCCCGGCCGTCTTCAGTGGAGGCATGTCTCCCGGTGAGCGGACCACAGCACCTCGTAGTCCAAACCAACCGCCAGCCGAGCCTCTCGACCCCGCCAACCAGTAAACTGCACGAGAGATGAACAGAAGTCGTCCAGCCCTGACCGTTAACGCCGCTGACATCCGTCCTCAGGTGCCGCAGAATATATTTTCCGTTTTCTCCTCAGTTTATTAATTTTGATTTTTGCTACATCTCATATTATCCTCCGTCCCTTAAATCACCGCTATCATCTGCTCTTTTCAATCTATCCATTATCTGGTGTTGTCCGGTGTGCGGGAGCCTTCCGTGTGTCTGCCTCCCTACTACGGCGTCAGTCCACCATCTTCCCTCAGCCTTACAAAGACTCTTGCTGAAATTGCTCAAACCGTTGCTGCTATTTTTTATTTTTCTTTAGTTAAAAGGTCTGAATCATGACTAACCATGCAGTCCGATTCCAGAATCACTTCCAAATGCAAACGTGTATATATTGCAATCCTTACTATTTTTTTTTTTTTATAACTCTTTTTATTGAACAATTTTCAAAACATGGTACAGTTCCACATATTTCACTTGAAGGAAGTACTGTGAGTTCAATTACACACATAAATATTACAAGATAATGCATTGGAATTCAAGGGAGAGGGGATCATCAGACTCCAGCAGTCGGGGAGGAATGCATATATTGCCTCGGTATTCGTTCCAGGGGGCCCAAATCTTAGACCATCTGCGCGGGCAACCTCTTGTCATATACACCGTTTTTCCCGCAGCATACACCAATCCAGGTCTCTTTCCCAGTCAGTACTCGTAGGTGCCTTTGTAGCCCCCACAGCTGCGCAATGTTTCTCTTGGCCACTGTGTAACCAAGTGTGGCCCATATTGTGGCGTGTGTGGTAAGGTCAGTGGGTTCCCAGATGTTGAGGAGGCATCTAGGGGCTAGTGGTGTGAGTTCGATTCCCGTTACTACGCTCATTACCTCGTGTATCTTGCGCCAATATTCCTGGATCTGTTCGCATTGCCACAGTATGTGGATAAACGTGCCCAGCTGGGTGCATCCCCTCCTACAAGACCCATCTGTTGAAAAGCCCATGTGTATTAATCGGGGACCTGTCATGTACATTCTATGTAGTACCTTTAGTTGCACCAGCCGCAGACGTGCAGAGATAGCAACAGTTCTGGGGAGGAGACCGCTACCTGCCAGTCCTCATCGTCTACCTCCACCCCGTCCCCGCCCATTTTCTCGTAGCGATTGTGGGGATTCTCCATATTGTGGATGAGTTTTCGATAGGTGAGGGAGATGGCTTTTCAGGTAAGTGCCCATCCAATATCCTATCCTCCAGTGGGGAGGCGTCTGGTGGAGCCGTGTCATTGGGCAATTCTGTTTGTAGTGCGTGTCGGACCTGCAGGTACCGGAAACGCTCGGAATCCGCTAGGGCATATTGACCCTGTAGGGCTTCAAATTTTTGCACACCCTCTTTACCCCAAAGGTCTCTGATGTGAGAGATGCCAATTAAGTCCCATTTGCTAAAGCCCTTGGACTTTCTCAGGTCACCGAGCTTTTGGGAGTCCCATAGTGGCGTGGCGAGGGTTAATTTATTGTGCCATCCTAACTCTTTGGTTGCCGAATGCCAAATTTTGACTGTATGGTTGGTTGGACCCGTGAGTGGGAATCTATTTGGTTTGGAGTACAGTGCCCTGGCATATGTCCCGTTTGGGAGAATCCATTTATCCATAGTAAACCCCGGGTTGTCCGGCTGCCCATAGGTGCCATGGTTTATTGCTATCAATTGTGCTGCCCAGTAGTATTTTTTAATGTCCGGCAGTCCAATTCCGCCGTCATACCAGCTGAGCGTGAGTTTTTGCAGAGCAATACGTGGCTTTCCATTCCAAAGCAGGTCTCGCTGGAGTCCTTCTATTTCCGCAAAGTACGCATTTGGGACAGGGTTTGCCGAGTTCTGCAGTACATATAGGAAGCGGGGTAGGGACAGCATTTTAAAAGGGCCGCTTTGCCCAGGAGAGAAAGCGGGAGGGTCTTCCAGTGCGCAATGTCACTTTTGAGTCTCTGCAGTGGGGAGCCAGGTTCCGAGCATATTGGAGTGTGCGGTCCAGGGAGACAAATACACCCAGATATTTGAATCCGTCTATTGCTATCGGGACGGGGCAGTGCCGGGGAGGGGCGGAGAGTTTCCTACAGAGGACGTATAGAAGAGATTTTTGCCAGTTGATACGGAACCCAGAGAATCGGCCAAATACGGATAGGATATCAAATACTACGATGAGGGATCTCTGTGGTGACGTGAGGTATAGAAGGATGTCGTCCGCGTATAGGAAATACGGTCTTCCCAATCTGCCGACCATCGCATTCCACGGATCCTCACATCTTTGCGGATCCAGGCGGCAAGCGGTTCCAGGGCCAAAGCGAAGAGTAATGGAGATAGGGGCATCCCTGCCGTGTCCCTCGGCCAAGTGTGAAGGCCTCGGATTTTTTGTTGTTCACTACCACTTGTGCCATCGGTGTGGCGTATAGTAATCGTACCCATCGGCTAAAGTTCGTTCCGAATCCCAGTTTTTGAGCACGGCAAATAGGTAGGGCCATTCAAGTGTATCGAAGGCCATTGTGGCGTCGAGGAGACGATGACTGCATCTTCTCGTATGGTCGGCACCCTTCCCAACACTCCATGCACTCTACGCAGATTTAACGCCGTATTCCTCCTCGGCATGAACCCGGATTGATCAGGATGCACTAAGTCCCCTATTACTTTAATCAGCCTATTGGCTAGTAATTTGGCAAGGATTTTTGGTTCTGCGTTAAGCAGCGAGATAGGACGGTAGGAGGCGCAGTCTGTTTTGGGCTTCCCTTCCTTGTGGATTGTCACTATAGTTGCTATCCTCTGATCTGGGGGTAGCAATCCCTTTTCAAGGCTGTCTTCGAACATGTTTTTCAAATGTGGGGCCAACTTATCCGGACGGAGTTTGTAGAGCTCAATCGGGATGCCATTGGGGCCAAGGGCCTTACCCGAGTGGAGCGCTCGGATAGCAGCCGCTATTTCATCGTGGGAGAGCTCACTGTCTAAGTATTCCCGATCAGTGGCTGATAGCCCCGGGAGGGAGATATCCTGTAGGAGTTCCGTAGACTCCTCTTCAGTGTGTGGGCTCACCGCGCTGTATACTGTGTGGAAGTGTGTTGCAAACTGTTCGGCTATGTCTTGGGGGTCAGTTATGGGGAGGCCATCCGAGCTCCTGATTTCTGGAACCAGCCGATTAGCATGTTCTCTTTTTTCTAGCCAGGCGATTAGTTTTCCAGCCTTATCCCCCCACTCATAGATCCGGCCCAGCCTGTTTTGCCCCATTATTTTGGCTCGGTTAGTGACCAGCTCTCGGTATTCTGCCTGTCGGAGGCGAAGTGTATGGAGTATTTCAGGGGACGGGTCAGTGTTCACTTCTTGTTCCAGCCGATAAAGTTCGTGTTCTACCTCTGCTACTTCTTTTATGTTTTCTCTTTTTGCTCCCGTAATCAGAGAGAGTGCTTGGCCCCTGATCACCGTTTTAAAGGCTTCCCATAGTATTTGCGGGAGTCTACCGAATTCTCGTTCTCTAGGAAGTAGTTATCTACGGCTTTAGTGAGGTCCTTGCGTATTTTGGGGTGTTTTAAGTACCATGGGTTGATGGGAGCAATGCGTCCCACTTGTGCGCTCTCCAGGGCCATATGGACCCAGATCGGGGAGTGGTCTGAAATACCTGTAGCCAGATGTCTGATCTCCTGGATTTCCATCACCTGAGTAGCCGGGATGACTATGTAGTCCAGGCGAGAAAAGCTGCTATGTGCCCCTGAGTGGAAGGTGTATTGGATCTTATCAGGATTATAGGTTCTCCACCCGTCCACCAGCCCCATTGCCTCTAGGAAACTGGAGAAAGAATGCACTGTGTGTGGGAGTGTGCGGGGTGGGTGTCTGTCTAGGGAGCCCGAAAGTACTGAATTGAAGTCACCCCCGAGCACTAGGTGTCCCTCTGGCAGTGCTATCAATACGGCGCTTAGGTCTGCAAAGGTTGCAGCTTGCAGCCCCGGGGAGCATAGATGGACATGAATGTGATCGTTCGGCCCTCCCAAGAGCCCGTGACCCGACATATCTGCCACGGTCGTCTGTATAGGTGGACGTGAGAGTTAGGGGAATGATTTCTTTTGCAGGATGCCCACCCCTCTGGAGTTCGATGCAAAGCCTGCATGTGCCACCATTACGTAACCCCATCTATGCATGGCCTTGCATGTGTTACCTACCAGGTGTGTTTCCTGAAGCATTACTATGTCTGGCGACAATCTCCTAATATATTGCAATACTACACTTCTCTTGATTTTGTCCCCCAACCCGTTCACATTCCAACTTAACATTTTGACTTCCTTATTCCATTGCTTACCCATGGGTGTCTTAGTGCCGCATACTGACTGTTACTTGCACAAATTCGGACTGTACCATTAAAAAACACAAACAAAAAAACCCATAAAACACAAGAATCCCTCCCAACAACCCCCACCCTGCTCCCCTGCACTCTGGGCTCCAAACTACCCATATTAATCAAATGCAGAGTGCCTGTCGCCCAACGTGTACTAATAATAGAAAATGAGGGGAGGCCTCAGTGCCCCTCTGGTCCCCCTCCTGCCATCACTAGACATAGGTACTTTCCTATGGTGTTGCGCCCCGTGTCACATTGATCCATCTTTTTAAACCAGAGGTTCTTAGTCAAGGTCCTCGGGCCCTTAAGAGGTTGCGTATTTTGTTCTGTAGTCGGGAGGAACACACGGAATAGAGCTTTCAAGCTTCATATCAAGAAATGCCATTCTTATTGTTCAGTGGCTGTTTGGGTTACGTTCCGGCGAAGTCCTCCAGCCGTCTAGCCAGTCAGAAACCAACTCAGGTTGGTCGAAGAAATTCGCTTTTCCTTCCGCCTCAACTCGCAAACGCGCCGGGAAAAGCATAGCGTACTCAAGGCCCTTGTCGCGCAGTTTTCGTTTGACTTCTTGGAAGGAGCGTCGACGCCTCTGTACTGCCTGTGTAAAGTCAGGGAAGAAGGCGAGTTCTGAGTTGTCCACTTTTATAGGCGGGGCGACCCTGGCGGCCTGTAGGATCGTGTCTCTGTCTCTGTAGTTTAATAGCCTGGCCAGTATGGGACGGGGGGGCTCCGGTTTTGGGCGTCCCCCAGGTACTCTGTGCGCCCTCTCCACCACAAACAGCTTGGACAGACCCTTTGGTTGTAGCTTCGTCGTCACCAGGTGTTCAATGAACAGGTCAGCAGCGGGCCCCTCCGATTTCTCCGGCACTCCAATAACGCGTATGTTATTGCGTCTCGAGCGCCCCTCGTAATCGTCCAGCTTGTCTTCAGCGATTTTACGGAACGCTTGGAGTTCCACAATGTCCTTCCGCAGTTGTGAGGTGTCGTCTACTAAATTCGTGGTGGTGAGCTCCAGTTGCTTGACTTTCTCCCTGTATTTTGTAAGGTCAGCTCTAATCAGCGTTACTTCCGAGGAGAGGGTGTCTATAGATGTGCGCACCCCAGTAATCGCCGCCATCAGGTCTTTCATAGTGGGTTCAGGGGGATCGTGTTCTGGCCCTCCTTGCTGTGTGTCGCCAGGTCCCTTTCGTTCGGGCAAGTCCGCCCTCGGGCAGGTGTAGCAGTCCAGCTTGCTCTGTTGAGACGTTTCGTACTTCTCGGGTTAGCCATGATCAGGGCCGGGCCCGCGCCGCCAGCGCGTTGCACAGTTTCTGGGGGCTCTGCTCGGCTTGTGTCTTTCTCACCTCGCTGTAACTGTGGGCCTTCGAGTATATTTCTCCCGGTAACAGTCTGCGCAGTCGAGTGCCTGTGCCGCAGCCCAACGGTTGATCTCTTGCAGGCGCCGAGGAGTAGGCTCCGTTTGCACACCCGGCTTAGGGCTCGCTCCGCACCGCCAGAGGAGGGCCCCCAAGAATGCTGGCCACAGGTCCAATCTCAGGCACACTCGCCGGCGCTGGGCTTATATATCAGTCACCTCCTCTACCCCTGCGCGCCCGATGTACCTTATATCTGCCGATTATGCGAGTCCCTCAGGTCAGTGCTCCGGGACTGGCCCCGATGCAGTCGGCCCCACCGGTAGACTTCAGGCCGTGTTTCCGTCGGGCAGCGCCCCACCACGCAGGCTATGGCAAGGTGTGGATGCCCCTCCGCCTCAGGTGCCTGCGTCCCTCTGTGGATGTTTGCGGGGGAGGTCTTGCCGTCGCTTCCGGCACCCAGCCAGACAGACGTGCCCACTCGAGGTCCCGGCTTCCCCAGGGCTGAAGGCCGCAAATTTCGGGCGAGATTTCTCCGCTTTCCGGGGGTTCCCAGCACCCGGGATCACGGCAATGCGCACCGCTACTCCTCCGGCGCGCGATTCTAGCACCGGAGGTTCGGATATGTGGGTCGGATATATGGGGCAGGAGAGGGGGCCTCGGAGACGCTCTAACAGGCGGCCATGTTCGTTCGCCGCGAAGCCACGCCCCCTGCAATCCTTACTATTATTGTTTTAATATTAGTTGCAATGCTTATTTTCCTAAAAGTTCCACAGTAGTGTTTTGCCTGAATTGACTTCTTAGAATTTGCCACAAGAAGAAAACAAAATCTTAGAGGGAATGGCTTCATTACCTTTAAATTGGCAACGAAAAGCTAAACTTTTTTTGTACCGCAGGAAATCAAATGCTTATACTGTTTTTGTAGGAGTTAGTGAATGAGAGCATACATGTGAAATACATGAGAATTGGGTAAGATATTTAGAAGGTGTAGATCCTATTTTCCCTGGAATATATTATGTTTGTGGCAAGAGTGCCTATTATATGTTACAAATAAATTGGTATGGAAGATGTAATATGAGAATAATCTTTCCTAAAATATATCAAATTAAGAAGTTAAAAGGAGTATTAATAAATTACAAGGGGAGAACAAAGAGAAGTACAAGTGTGAGTGAAATAGCAGGTGATATATTTAGATTTCTGATTCCCTCAGTAGGAGTAGCCTTAAAATCTCAGAAAATTTGAAAGCTGTCTACTATTGTTGATAAACTTGCCACCAGTACAACTGGAGGGTTTTTAGTTGTGAATGAGGAGATAATATCAATCGATCAATGGTGAATCAAAATTGGTTTGACCTTGATATCCTTCTTGTGAAGGAGGGCAGAGATTTGCCGACTATTGAAGGTTGAACATTGTTGTGCCTTTATACCTGACCGAAGTAAAGACCTAGGGGCATATGTATGAAGAATTGCATTTGCGATTCTCAAATAGCGAATTTTAGTGATTCGCTATTTGAGAATCACAAAATGCAATGTATGTAGGATTTGCAAAAAAAATGCGAATCCTACATATTCCTTAATAGCGAATCGCAAATTGCGATTCGCTATTAAGGAATACCTTCCCATTCATTTCTATGGGGCTGAAGGCCCATAGGAATGAATGGGAAGACATTCGCAATTTGCAAGTACCCATTAGGTAATTTCAAGGGTGCAAGGGTGTCAAAAGGACACCCTGTTGCACCCCTGAAATAATGTGCGCCACATGGCACTTTGAAAAATGCAAAAAAATGCATTTTTCAATAAAATTACAAATTACCACCAACTTAAAGTTGGTGGTAATTTGCTGATTTCTAAGCCAGAAATCGCACAACTTGGGTGCTTCCTGCATTGCATTTAAGGAATCGCAATTTGCGATTCCTTAAATCGTATCGCAAATAGGGAATCGCAAATTTTGCGATTCCCTATTTTGCGAGGGCCTTTGGAATGATCCATCCCAAAAGGCTTTTTACCGTTCGCAAACGGGCCGATTCTGCGAAACGGCCCGTTTGCGACCGGTAAAAAGCTTCATACATCTGGCCCCTAGAAGGTTACATTAAAAATATGTTTGATTTAAACCAAGATCTGAAATACTTAAAAGCAGATATTGCCTGGGAAAACATTAGTAAGGGATTATGAGGTGCTACCAATTGTTTGGGAAACTTGGGAAATGAATTAGTGATTTTTATTTTGAGACCCATAGTGGTGATCTCTTTGTGTATAAATCAATCAAATTTTGCAAATATCAAAAGAGTAAAGAGCATGGAATGAAAAGAAAAACAGCTGATCTTGAATTGGAAAATGCAGAATTCAATTTTTATGATGAAATGAAAACTTAGAGGAGAGTAGAAGAAAAAGATTAAAGACATCACACCCCTAATCAGTGATGAGATATGATGTGAGAGATAATGTGATGGCTTAATCCAGTGTAATTTTAACCCGTTCGGTGCCATGGACGTAATGGTTACATCCATGGCTGCAGCGCTGGTGTGCCATGGACATAACCGTTATGTCCAAGGCACACCACCGCGTAAAACCTCTGCTGAAAACAGCAAAGGGATTTCCTTTTTTTTGTTTTTGCCACAGGAGGTGGGAAAGACCTTCCCCAACTTCCGAGACATTTTTTTTCTTCAATGTAATGATGATCGCTGCATGGGGCACTGACATCATTGCATTGAAGGTGAAACTGAAATGAGCAGATCGGCTTGTTTCAGTTTCACTGTTTCTATGCTCGGGGGCTATCTCAACCCCCCCGAGCACTGAAACACATAGGACAGGTTTCGTTGGATAGGGGAGAATATCCCCCTTCACATGGTACCCTTCCCTAGTGGATCCCTGCTTGGGGATCGCCACAGGAGGGTGATCCCCTAGCAGGGATCCACCACTAGACACCAGGGAGGAGGGAGCGGCCACTTGTGCAAGGGTCTTTGCTCCCCTCATTGTTAAATGGGCATATTCAGTCTTTATACCCCCCCTGAGAGGCAGATGGAACTGTAGCCCCCAATCTGCCCCCCCCGGGGGGGGGAGAAAGTACACTAGACACCAGGGACTTATTGTTTTTAATACTTAGGGGTGGGGGCTGCCATAAATGGGCACTATAATGCTTCCACCCCACACAAAAAATGTCCACAGTCTTTCTGCCTCCTTGGGGTGCAGATGGGGCAATAGCCCCCGATCTGCCCCCCCAGGGGGGGCAGAAAGCCCACTAGGCACCTGGGATGATAGTTTTTTTGTATAAAAGAAGGGTGGGGGCTGCCCACAATGGGCATGCCAATGCCCCCACCCCAACACAGAAGGGACAGTCTTTCTGCCCCCTGGGAGGCATATGGGGGTTATTATCCCAGATATGCCCCCCAAGGGGGGCAGAAAGCCCACTAGACACCAGGGATTATTTTTTTGTAATACTTAGGGGGGTGTGGCTGCCCTAAATAGTCACTATAATGCCCCCACCCCTCCCAAAAATGTGCCACAGTATTTCTGCCCCCCCTGGGGTGTTGATGAGGCAATAGCACCCAATCTGCCCACCCAGGGGAGCAGAAAGCCCATTAGGCACCAGGGATAATTGTTTTGTTTTAATAAAAGAGGTGTGGGGGCCGCAATAGGCATGCCAATGTCCCAACTCCAACACAAAAGGGACAGTCTTTCTGCCCCCCAGGGGGGCAGAAAGCCCATGAGGCACCAGAGATAGTTTTATCGGCATGTCAGGGAGCGTCCCCTTAGGCAAGGGTTGCTCCCTTTTTTTTGTGAACACATTTTGGCTGCTTCTGTCCCCCTTGGTGGCAGATCCGTGATATATATAGGTGCATCTGCTCCCAAAGGAGGAAGAAAACCACTAGACACTAGCAAAAGTTTCTGTGTGTGTGTGTGAACTGGAGTTCAGCTGACAGTCTGGGCTTACTGGCGTTTGGATGGCTGTGTGTCAACCTGCATTTTGCTGGTGGTGTGTGTGGACTTGTGTTTAGCTGGCAGTGTGCATGGACTGTTGCTTGGCTAGCGGTCTGCGTGGATGGCACATGTCTGGCGATGTGTGTGGACTGTTACTTGGCTGCAGATGTGCTTGGACTGTCGCTTGGCTGGCGATGTGCTAGGATGGTGCTTGGCTGGTAGTGGTGTGCGTGGATGGCGCTTGGCTGGCGGTGTGGCTTGTGTGGATCCTCCAGCGTTTTATTACCCAGAATCCCCTGCAAACCTCAAATTTAGCTAACAATTCACACTTTCCTCAAATTTCTGTGTGGTAAATTTGTTTTTTCACTGTGCTGGCACAAATTTCCCACCACCCTGCGTTTCCCTCAGTCTCCTGAAAAAAATGATACCTCTCTTGTGTGGGTGCTCAAAGCAGATAACCTTAAAATGTATAAATTGAAAAACTGAGGGAAAACCAAAGTGGGTCCAAAAGCGCAGGTTTTTTTTCATTTGCTTTTAGGCTGATACTGCTTTGGGCACCCACAGAAGTGAGGTATCATTTTTATTGGGTGACTGAGGGGGATGCTGGGTGGTGGGAAATTTATGCTGGCTCAGTGATCTCACAACCTTCCAACACAGAAATGTGAGGAAAATTTGACTTTTAGCTAAATTTGAGGTTTGCAGACGATTCTGGGTAAGAAACCTTTGGGAGATACACACAAGCTACAAATCCCTGGTCTCCCCTGGGTGTCTAGTTTTCATAAATGTCTGGGTTTGTTAGGTTTCCCTAGATGGCCTCCGAGCCCCGGACCGAAAATGCAGGTGACTCCCTTGCAAAACCAGGTTGTTTCATAAAAAATTATTTTGATGTCTCCACAATAAGTTTTGGGGCATTTCGTGTTGCAGGCACTAGGCCTACCCACACAAGTGAGGTACCATTTTTATCAGCAGACTTGGGGGAATGCTACTTGGGGGAATGCTGGGCGGGTGGAAGCTTGTGGCTTCCAGCAGATTCCAGAACTTTCCATCACAGAAATGTGAGGAAAATGTGTTATTTTATAAAGTTTGAGATTTGCAAGGGATTCTGGGTAACAGAACCTGGTGAGAGCCACACATATCACCCCATCCTGGATTCCCCTGAGTGTCTAGTTTTCAAAAATGTACAGGTTTGCTAGGTTTCCCTAGATGCCTGCTGAGCTAGGACCCAAAGTCCACAGCGAGGCACATTGTAAAAAATGGGTCACTTTTCATTGAATGAATGTGCTGTGTCCACGTAGCGTTTTGGGCCATTTCCTGCCGTGGCACTAGGCCCACCCACACAAGTTAGGTACCATTTTTATCAGCAGAATTGGGGAATGCTGGGTGGGTGGAAGTTTCTGGCTCCCTGCATATTCCAGAACTTTTCATCACAGAAATATAAGGAAAATGCACTTTTTCTTTTTACAAAGTTTGAGATTTGCAAGGGATTCTGGGTAACAGAACCTGGTGAGAGCCACAAAAGTCACCTTATCTTGGATTTCCCTGGGTGCCTAATTTTCAAAATGTACAGGTTTGCTGGGTCTCCCTAGGTGCCGGCTGGGCTAGGTCCCAAAATCCACAGCTAGGTACATTGCAAAAGAAGGGTCAGTTTTCACTGGAAAAATGTGATGTGTCCACGTTGTTTTTGGCTATTTCCTATTGCGGCACTAAAGCTACCCACACAAGTGAGGTACCATTTTTATCGGCAGACTTGGGGGAATGCTGGGTGGGTGAAAGTTTGTGGCTCCCCACAGACTCCATAACTTTCCATCATAGAAATGTGAGAACAATGTGTTTTGTTTTACAAAGTTTGAGGTTTGCAAGGAATTCTGGGTAACAGAACATGGTGAGAGTCACACAAGTCACCCCATCATGGATATCCCTGCATCTCTAGTTTTAAAAAATGTACCGGTTTGCTAGGTTTCCCTAGGTGCCGGCTGAGCTAGGGCCTAAAATCCACAGCTAGGCACATTGGAAAAAAGGGATAGATTTCACTGGAAAAATGTGATGTGTCCACGTTAAGTTTTGGGCCATTTCCTGTTGCGGGCACTAGGCCTACTCACACAAGTAAGGTACCATTTTTATCCGCAGACTTAGGGGAATGCTGGGTGGGTGGAAGTTTGTGGCTCCCCACAGATTCTAGAACTTTCTGTCACAGAAATAAGAGGAAAATGTGTTTTTTTGTTTACAAAGTTTGAGATTTGCAAGGGATTCTGGGTAAAATAACTTGGTGAGAGCCACACAGGTCACCCCAAACTTGATTACCCTGTGTGTCTAGTTTTATAAAATGCACAGGTTTGCTAGGATTCCCTGGGTGTCGGCTGAGCTAGGGCCCGAAATCCACAATGAGGGACATTGTAAAAAACTGGGTCAGTTTTCATTGCAAAAATGTGATGCGTCCAAGTTGCGTTTTGGGCCGTTTCCTGCTGCGGGCACTGGGCCCACCCACACAAGTGAGGTACCATTTTTATCGGCAGAATTGGGGAATGCTGTGTGGGTGGAAGTTTGTGGCTCCTCGCAGATTCCAGAACTTGCCATCACATAAATATAAGGAAAATGTTTTTTTTTTTACAAATTTTGAGCTTTGCAAAGGATTCTGGGTAACAGAACCTGGTGAGAGATACACAAGTCACCCCATCCTGGATTCCCCTGGGTGTCTAGTTTTCATAAATTTACCGGTTTGCTAGGTTTCCCTAGGTGGCGGTTGAGCTAGCACCCAAAATCCACAGCTAGGCACATTGCAAAAAAAGGGTCAGTTTTCACCTGAAAAATGTGATGTTGTCACGTTGTGTTTTGGGCCGTTTCCTGTCCTGGGCACTAAGCATACCCACACTAGTGAGGTACCATTTGTATTGGCAGACTTGGGGGAATGCTGGGTGGGTGGAAGTTTGTGGCTCCCCACAGATTCCGGGACTTTCCATCACAGAAATGTGAGGAAAATGTGGTATTTTGTTTACAAAGTTTGAGGTTTGAAAGGGATTCTATGTAAAATAATCTGGTGAGAGCCACACAAGTCACCCCATCCTTGATTACCCTGGCTGTCTAATTTTCCAAAATGTACCGGTTTGCTAGGTTTCCCTAGGTGCCGGCTAAGCTAGGGCCCAAAATCCACAACTAGGCACATTGCAAAAAAGGGTCAGATTTCACTGGAAAAATGTGATGTGTCTATGTTGCGGTTTGGGACGTTTCCTGTTGCGGGCACGAGGCCTACCCACACAAGTGAGGTACCATTTTTATTAGCAGACTTGGAGGAATGCTGGGTGGGTGGAAGTTTGTGGCTCCCTGCAGATTCTATAACTTTCCATCACATACATAAGAGGTAAATGTGTGATTTTTTCTCAAAGTTTGAGATTTTTAAGCGATTCTGGGTAGCAGAACCTGGTAAGAGGCACACAAGTCACCCCATCCTGGATTCCCCTGGGTGTATATTTTTCAAAACTTTACCGGTTTGCTAGGTTTTCCTAGGTGCCGGCTGAGCTAGCACCCAAAATCCACAGCTAGGCACATTGCAAAAAAGGGTCAGTTTTCATTGGAAAAATGTGATGTGTCCACGTTGGGTGTTGGGACGTTTCCTGCAGCGGGCACTGGCTGAATCCACACAAGTGAGGTACCATTTTTATCGGCAGAATTGGGGAATGCTGTGTGGGTGGAAGTTTGTGGCTCCTCGCAGATTCCAGAACTTTCCATCACAGAAATATCGGGAAAATGGTTTTATTTGACAAAGTTTGAACTTTGCAAGGGATTCTGGGTAACAGAACCTGGTGAGAGCCACACAAGTCACCCTAAACTGGATTCCCCTGGGTGTATAGTTTTCAAAAATGTACCGGTTTGCTAGATTTCCCTAAGTGCCTGCTAAGCTAGGGCCCAAAATCCACAACTAGGCACATTGGGAAAAAAAGGGGCAGATTCCACTGGAAAAATGTGATGTGTCCACATTGCATTTTGAGCCGTTTCCTGTTGCGGGCAGTACGCCTACCAACACAAGTGAGGTAAAAATGTTATCAGGAGACTTACGGGAACACAGAATAGTAGAACAACTGTTATTACCGTTTGTCTTTTTATGCATTTATGCCTTCCAAATGTTAGGACATTGTTTAAAAAAGAAGTCATTTTGAACAATACCCTCTAATTACATGCTAATATGGGTACCCACAAATACAGAGATGCACAAATAACCACTGCTTCTAAACTCCATATCTTGTTCCCATTGCAGATCTACATAGGTTTCCTTGATACCTATTTTCCACTCTTTATATTGTCCCAAATGAATTACTGTATACAATGAAAAACCATTGCAAGGTGCAACTCAGTTATTGGCTCTGGGTCAGTTTTCATTGCAAAAATGTGATGCGTCCAAGTTGCGTTTTGGGCCATTTCCTGCCGCAGGCACTGGGCCACCCACACAAGTGAGGTACCATTTTTATCGGCAGAATTGGGGAATGCTGTGTGGGTGGAAGTTTGTGGCTCCTCGCAGATTCCAGAACTTGCCATCACATAAATATAAGGAAAATGTGTTTTTTTTTTACAAATTTTGAGCTTTGCAAAGGATTCTGGGTAACAGAACCTGGTGAGAGGTACACAAGTCACCCCATCCTGGATTCCCTTGGGTGTCTAGTTTTCACAACTTTACCGGTTTGCTAGGTTTCCCTAGGTGCCGGTTGAGCTAGCACCCAAAATCCACAGCTAGGCACATTGCAAAAAAAGGGACAGTTTTCACCTGAAAAATGTGATGTTGTCACGTTGCGTTTTGGGCCGTTTCCTGTCCTGGGCACTAAGCATACCCACACTAGTGAGGTACCATTTGTATCGGCAGACTTGGGGGAATGCTGGGTGGGTGGAAGTTTGTGGCTCCCCACAGATTCCGGGACTTTCCATCACAGAAATGTGAGGAAAATGTGGTATTTTTTTTACAAAGTTTGAGGTTTGAAAGGGATTCTATGTAAAATAACCTGGTGAGAGCCACACAAGTCACCCCATCCTTGATTACCCTGGCTGTCTAATTTTCAAAAATGTACCGGTTTGCTAGGTTTCCCTAGGTGCCGGCTAAGCTAGGGCCCAAAATCCACAACTAGGCACATTGCAAAAAAAGGGTCAGATTTTACTGGAAAAATGTGATGTGTCTATGTTGCGGTTTGGGCCGTTTCCTGTTGCGGGCACGAGGCCTACCCACACAAGTGAGGTACCATTTTTATTGGCAGAGTTGGAGGAATGCTGGGTGGGTGGAAGTTTGTGGCTCCCTGCAGATTCTATAACTTTCCATCACATACATAAGAGGTAAATGTGTGATTTTTTCTGGGTAGCAGAACCTGGTGAGAGGCACACAAGTCACCCCATCCTGGATTCCCCTGGGTGTATATTTTTCAAAACTTTACCGGTTTGCTAGGTTTTCCTAGGTGCCGGCTGAGGTAGCACCCAAAATCCACAGCTAGGCACATTGCAAAAAAGGGTCAGATTTCATTGGAAAAACGTGATGTGTCCACGTTGGGTGTTGGGACGTTTCCTGCAGCGGGCACTGGCTGAATCCACACAAGTGAGGTACCATTTTTATCGGCAGAATTGGGGAATGCTGTGTGGGTGGAAGTTTGTGGGTCCTCGCAGATTCCAGAACTTTCCATCACAGAAATATCTGGAAAATGATTTTATTTGACAAAGTTTGAACTTTGCAAGGGATTCTGGGTAACAGAACCTGGTGAGAGCCACACAAGTCACCCTAAACTGGATTCCCCTGGGGGTATAGTTTTCAAAAATTTACCGGTTTGCTAGATTTCCCTAAGTGCCTGCTAAGCTAGGGCCCAAAATCCACAACTAGGCACATTGGGAAAAAAAGGGGCAGATTCCACTGGAAAAATGTGATGTGTCCACATTGCGTTTTGAGCCGTTTCCTGTTGCGGGCACTACGCCTACCAACACAAGTGAGTTAAAATTTTAATAGGAGACTTACGGGAACACAGAATAGTAGAACAACTGTTATTACCGTTTGTCTTTTTATGCATTTATGCCTTCCAAATGTTAGGACATTGTTTAAAAAAGAAGTCATTTTGAACAATACCCTCTAATTACATGCTAATATGGGTACCCACAAATACAGAGTTGCACAAATAACCACTGCTTCTAAACTCCATATCTTGTTCCCATTGCAGATATACATAGGTTTCCTTGATACCTATTTTCCACTCTTTATATTGTCCCAAATGAATTACTGTATACAATGAAAAACCATTGCAAGGTGCAACTCAGTTATTGGCTCTGGGTCCCTCGGGTCCTTGATGAACCTACAAGCCTCATATATCCCTGCAACCAGAAGGGTCCAGCGTATATAGTTTTAGAAGTTACAAGTGAATATGTAGGCACAAATGGCTGTTTTTTTCAACTAAATTTCAATATTCTTTTATTTTAGCTGTTTCTTTCTATAGAAAAACCTTGAAGGATCTACACAAATGACACCTTGCTGAATTCACAATTTTGTCTACCTTTCAGAAATGTATAGCTTTCAGGGATCCATTATTGGTTTCCCACCCATTTCAACCACTAACTGGAAGGAGGTTGAAAGCACAAACAACAGGAAAAACAGTCAATGTCCCAGTAAAATGCCAAAGCTGTGTAGAAAATGTTGATTTTCTGACAAACGTTTTCCTGTCCCTAAAGATGGAAATATGGTAATTTTAGCACCACAAAACCCTTGTTGATATCATTTACAGGGAATAAAACAGATGCTTTCTTCTGCAGCACTTTTTTTCAATTTTTCCCCAAAAACCCAAAATGTCGCTCTAATTTGCCTAATTTCTCGGTCTCCTCCAGTGCAATCCACAAACCCTGGGAACTTTTAGAATTTCTCAGCATGCTGGAAGAAAAGGATGCAAAAATGCCTTATGTGGGAAAAAAGTTATGGGAGCCTAAGTGCGAGCTACCCTAAATAGCCAAAAAAAGACATGGCACGGGGGGGGGGGGAAGGCCTGGCATCGAAGGGGTTAAAATTTATACACGACACATTTATACAAAGAGAACACAAAACGCTGAAAATATACATTGCACATGATAGTTACAGTGATACATGTAATATAGACAAAATACTAGACTCATCGCTCACGATGAACTGCCAGATCAACACCCTCCGCATAGTCCGAAAAACGTTCAAATGGATCATATCTGAGTCCAGAAAAACGGTCACGCATGCCCTCATCAGTAGCAAAGTGGACTACAGCAATGCTCTTTACGCTTGAATCAACAAGAAACTTCTTCGCAAACTCCAGACCGTCCAGAACACTGCAGCCAGACTGATCCTATACATCCCCTGTCACAACCACATCACCCAACACCTCCGCGATCTCCACTGGCTCCCCATCAAAAGTAGAATAACCTTCAAGATCATCACTCACGCATACAAGGCCCTCCACAACATCGGACCAGCATACTTTAACAACTGCCTCTTCTTCCACGCACCCAAAAGACACCTCTGACCAGCTGACCTCTCTCAGGCCACCCTTCCACAGATCTACAAGACCAGAAGGGGAGGAAAGTCCTTCTCCTACCTTGCAGCCAAGGCCTGGAACGACCTACCTTTTCCACTTCCGGCAAGTCCCTACATTGCTCCAGTTCAGGAAGGACCTCAAGACCTGGTTCTTTGGATGACCCCAGCACTCAAAGGAGCCACACCCCCACCCCTACCCCCTAGTGCCTTGAGACCCTCGCGGGTGAGTTGCTGCGCTTTACCAACCCTGATAGATTGATTGATTGAGACAAGTGTAGTAGAAGCACCATAGAAGTGTAAGTTAAATGTGAGATGAAGAAAACATATGTAGAGCAATATTAATACATATAAACAAAGTTTCACTAATGATACTTATCCTTATTAATGGAGTTTATGCTAAATGAGTTGGCCTACTGTTTTGATGCTTTTGCTAATATCCACTAGTTGGAGAAAAAGGTGCAAAAATGTGTAAGTAATGAATTAATAAACTTGATATTTTACAGAATGATTTTAGAGATATTATATTTCATGAAAAGCTTCAAACGAAGTTTGAAAAATGTTTTTGGAAAAACATGCATTTATATGAAAAATTTGAATAAAGCATAGCAGTGGGACATTTCTAATGTTAGCTATTTTTGTGTAATCAGGTGTTGCTTCTTTTATTCTGTGTAGTGACTGCAGTGTTATTGGTTTTCTAAATCTAAATCTCATTTCTAACCTGTGATTTGGCTGTCAGTCAATGGTCCTCACTGGACAGCTAACAAAGGGGTATATTCACAAGAACTTGTGCTAAAGAACACAAAAAAATGTTAACGCAACTTTACACATCGCAGACTATCGCGGGAAAATAACCCTGTATCAACGTGGAATTCACAACAAGGCGGTACCATGCGATAGTCTGCCGAAACCGCGGACAATGTCCGCGATACAACAACCGCGACGGTGATAAAAACACAAACCTCAACGCGAAAAAACATGCGATGGGCCAAAGCGCGATGAGGAAATCAGCGATAAGCAGCGCCAGGCCTGCAATACACACATGGCAGGCGGGAAAAATCACTATAAAAGTAGAAAAAACACACAAACACAAAATGCCCAACACCCAAGCACCATGGAGGCAGCCGGAGCAGGCACAGAGGATGAGCGCAACCCCACAAGCACCCCGGACGACCAGCCTGGGACCTCGGGGACAGGGAAGGGCAAGGACAAGAAGAAGAGGAAGACGAAGTTCAGTCCGCAGGAAAACAGGATCCTGGTTACGGAGGAGATGGAACACCATCAACAACTGTTCGTCACCTCCAACGTGTCATTGGGCACCAAATATGGAATATGGCGGGACATTGTGGACAAGGTGAATGCCGTCGGAGAGCACAAGAGGTCAATGGACGAGGTCAAGAGGCGATGGATTGACATCAAGCGCAAGACCAAGGAGAAACTCGCAGCCAACCAGAAGTCAGCAATGCAGACTGGAGGTGGGAGCACAGCACCACAGCTGGAGCTGGATGACATGGAGGAGCTGGTGTCGACAGTCATCAGTGTGGAGACTGTGACCGGAGTCGGGGGACCGGACACTGCCCGACAGGACACAACACAACCGCAACAGGGTGAGTGACCACCAAGTACTGGGGGGACGGGTGGAGATGGCCACAATGGCACACATGCACAATCAAGCAGGGCACAGTGCACATCCACAATGACTCTGGACCATGGCCCTGATCCACAGACTGTCACAATGTACAATGCCATGCTGTCTGAATGTGAACCTGTACCATGCGGCTACATACATGCGTACACATTGTAATACACCATCTCCCCTTCACATTGCAGGGGCACGGTCAACACCTCCTGCAGAGCAGCCCCAGCCACTCTTCACTGATGACGAGGAGGACACCCCCAACATCGACACCCAAGCCCTCCAGGACATCATTGACATCATCCGCAACTCACCTCCAGGATCAGGGCAGCCCAGCTGCATTGAGGAGACCCCACCCACTACCCAAACCACCCAGCAGGAGGCACCCACAGCCCCGGCAGTCTCCCAAGACCCCCAGGAACAACACATGGCCTTCCAATGCCGTGTGCTGGAGGGCCAGAGGGAGACGGCTGAGCAGGTGTGGGTGGGGTTCGACCTCATGGCTACCAAACTGGACGCCATCCATGGGTGTCTAGGTCCCATCAGGGACCAGCTCCAGTCCCTAACGGACACCCACGGCCCGCTCCATGGTCTCCAACGAGCCCTGACTGACATCGCTGGAGTCATGACTCGGAGACAAGAACACCTGTCTGCTCAGAGTGGCTCCAGCGATCCCAGCCATGAGCTGGCACACATGTGGAGGCTCATGGAGGACATGGTGCGGATGGAGACGGAAAGGATGGCAGCCACCGCTGCACATCAGCAAAATGTAGCTGGGATCTACCATGCCCTGCAGATCCTCATCATGGCATTGCTGCCACAAGGCGTGGCGATGATGAATGCTGCTGCACCCACACCATCCACATCTCCGCCCCCTGGTGTGTCAGTGCGGCAGGCGTATCCACTCCTGCACCTGATGTGTCACTGCCACACTGTGCGGCCGACAATCCTCCTCCGGCCCCTGATGTGTCAGTGGCACACAGTGCCGCAGCCGTCACTGCAACACCCACAGGTGGGGCAGAGCACACATCCGAGGATGAGGACGTGGATGGGCTTGAGATCAGAAGGAGGCACTAGCATTCATTTCCGCCACCATGCCTGTTTCTGCTTGGTGCCACACATGGCCCCATGACCTTCCACTGACCCCCGATACACTCCGCTGCACTCACCTTGCACCGCGACATGGACTGCCATATCCTGTTTGATGACCAATGAAACGGCGACTAGACTGCGGACTGTACCCTTCCTCTTCAGCAGTACTTGTCATCCCCGGATGGACTCTGGCTGGACCTCCATTGGCCCATATTGTGTAGTGGGCTTGGCATTGCCCTGTACTGCTCCAGCTGCAAAACTCCACTGGATGTGCATTGAACATCCAGAAATGCACTGCTGTGTCATGTCTGTCATCATTCATGTATGAATGTGTGGATGAATGTAGGGACAGTGATTTCCATTACGTCAATGATGCTCATCTAGTGGGATGCCAGTTACAGTGTGCTACATTGCCAATTGTGTTCCGGGTGCCGTAGACACCACAACAGGGACACATGCATTAGTCAATCCCTTGTCCGGACATGGACTGCACCATGCCCAGAACCCCTGAGTCATTGTTCCATGCCCTGCGCTGGTCCTGCGTACGCAAGGCCAGACCACTCCGCTTACGCTCAGAGGGGGGGCCCACATAGCTACATGTCGCAGGCGTACACGCTGGTGGTATGCAGGTCACTAGTCTAGTTGTCAGCATGTCACGGCCACTCCCTGAGGGCAGGTTTGCACACACCCCACACCCATCCGGCACAGGCATCACAGGCCATGTGACCCCGCCAATATAAGGGGCCAACTACGTCACATTCCCCACTGCCGGTGTTGACTGGATGACGGACGCTCCACGGTTCTCAATCATAAAGGGCCCATGAGTTGCTACGCACAGGGTTGGTCGCACCTGAAGCTTGCGCCCGTCACGGGCCTACCACCACGTGGCGCTGACTGGGGTTGCACAGGGTTAGTGGCACCCAGAGCCTTGCACCCGTCATGGGCCTACCACCACGTGGCGCTGACTGGGGTTGCACAGGGTTAGTGGCACCGAAATCGCTGAGCGGGTGTGCAGCCTGCGATGATGACATGTGCACTGATGTGGTCTCTGCCATTGATGCCTCAGGACTCAGCGTCATGTGTGGGACATGCTGGGCCGCGGGGCGGCTCCGCATGATGTGGAGCATGCCATGGTAGCGCGACCGGGGCCTCACTGGTGGACACACCGTTGGCGGCAGGTGAGCAGTGGGCCCGGCGTGCGCAAGTGCGGACAGCCAGCGCTGGCCGGCGGGAGGGGGTAGGGTGCAGCTGCATGCGTGTGCAGGGACGGACAGGCGTTGTTGCCGTGTGCAGTGTGATGGACTCTGCCATGATTGACTCTGGCCTCGATTACAGATTGCAGACCTGGTGGCTTGCAGTGTATCCCGGCACGTGGTTGGAGACACACCGGTGGCAGCAGGTGAACAGTGGGGCCTGGGTGCGCGGGGGCGGGGGTGTCTCTCTCTCTCCCTTACTTTCCTTCCCTCTCTCCCTCTCTCCCTTCCTTCCCTCTCTCCCTCTCTCTCTCTCTCTCTCTCCCTTCCTTCCCTCTCTCCCTCTCTCTCTCTCTCCCTTCCTTCCCTCTCTCCCTCTCTCTCTCTCTCCCTTCCTTTCCTTCTCTCTCTTTCTCTCTCTGCCTTTCTTTCATTCTCAGTTTCTCTGTGTCTCGCTCCTTTGATGTGTGCATGACACACGTTCTGATTTTGTGCTTTATTTTCCAGGCTGTGACATCGAGATTGTCCCGGACGGACCCGACAGGAGTCTTCCGCATTGGTGTTTTGTGTTGTATTTCAATACATTATTTTGTTGTTACTTCAGTGATGTGTGACTGTTTCTCGTTCTTCTGGCCACACATGTATGTTTTATTTTGTCATTGTGCGACATCATGCGCTTTTTGTGGCTCTTGTGTCGTGCACGGTATGTTTGTCCGGGGGGGGCTGGGAGTGGTGGGGGTGGGTGTTGTGGCCCTCTTGGGTCTCCGAGCAGCATGTTCATTGTCTCCATGGCATCTGTGGGTCTTCCGATGTTGCTCTGGGCTGGGCTCCCTTTCGTGCTGCGGGGAGTCGTCCTGCTTAACACCAGCATAAGGCAGGTGTTAAATCCCTGCTGCTACCGCGGCTTATCGCCTGTTTTTGGTTCGCTTCGCAGATCTGGCAGTTCGTTGTGAAAGTGGTTTTTTCGTGTGTTTTTGCACGGGAACGCCTACTCTGCATCTCATTAGGGTTAGTTGGTGGTGTCCACCGTGGAGATACATTTTGGGGCAGTTATCGTGGGAATACTGGTGATGTCTGCAGTTTGCACCCGCTTGTGAATGGGGTGTTAAATCTATCTCCACTTTTGATGCGTTAAGGTGGAGATAAATCGGCGATAGGTCCTTGTGAATATGCCCCAGAGAGTTTTAGACATCTCAATTTCCATCCCTCCTATCGGCTGAGAAAGATACATCACTGGATCATTGCCTCTCTGGTAAATGACTTGGATTTGGTTGTCTAATTGTAAAGGGACCAGTACGGTTAGAAGAGCAATATGAGAGTAGATTGAGAAAAGAAAAAAATATAAAAATAACATTTCGTAAATTCTACACCTGTTTTTAATGTGGTGGTTGTACCCACTTAGCTTCGGCAAAGGATTGTCATGTCTTGCAACAAAACTGATTTCAATGCAATCAAAAGGATCATTATGAGGAAGTGTGTCATGCTGTATGCAAATCTATTGTACCTCAAGTTCAAGAATATAATCTGGGTGAGACTGAGCCAGTGTGGCATTGACCATTTCACATGATGAAACTATGTCTATTGAGGCAGATAATGCTGATTATGTCGAACAGGTTGCCTTCTTTAAACCATTCAAGAGTAATCCTCCTCGCTGTAATATTATGGAATTAGTGTGCACCTCGGCTGATTATGCGTCACCTTTTACTTTAATTGGGGCTGAAGTTCTCAAGCAATGTAGACCACAAGAGTTGAAATTCAAGTAAAAAAAAATTGTGGGAATTTCGTGTTACTCTTCCTACATGAACTTCCTGAAATGACGCCCGTAATTATGTGCCATTCACGGTAAAATGCAACATTAAATAAACAACAGAGTGCAGTGCCTGTTGTCCATGGTGCTTTTATTTAATGTATCATTGCAACAAAATTGATGTGAGGAAGGACGCATAAAATTAATTTAGCACACCTCTACCGAATACCCACCTGGTTGATGTGTGTGCTCTACAAATACATGTAACATAACATAACATTACATAACATAACGTAACATAACATAACATAACACACTGTGTCGCCCTGACCTTTTGTCAAGTGTCTTACCTTTTCCCTGTCATCCCCTATCATCCAGTCAACATATGCACTTTTCACGTATCTTTCTGCCCTGTTGGCTCCCTGGCACTTTATCATGGGTTATAGGGCATGTGCATGAATGGGTGAGGGCTGAGGTTAGTATTTTAGAGTTAATAGATATTAACAATGTAGTGCTTGTACCCATTATTTAACAATGCTTTAATGATAATGTTTGTCAGTAGAGCCCAATTTGTTCTAGCAAGGCATGTCCAGCTTAACCTATTGTTCACTAAAAGTGTCAGGATATTAATGGCGAAATGTACTCCTTTATATTCAGCAAGGAACTCATTTGGAGGTTGCAGACTATTGATGTCTATATTTTTCTGTCCTTTGCGCTGTACTCAACCTGGCATCCAAAAAAGAATTTTATCACCAGGCAGTAATGCATGGTCAAAGATGGATTGTATAGTCTAATCCTACTCCATCTATGTGTGAATGAAAAAGGGAGAAGCAGTCCATTTTCGATCCTTCCCTATCATCTCTTTATGATGGTACAAGTGTGGCACGTGGATTCCTCCGCCTTGACAGATATCTGGTACTTCCTCCAGTGGCAAATGGGATTTAACAGCACCCATTGCACAATGAAGTCAGGAAAGGCTGATCTCATTTTGGGTGTTTTCTGGGCCTCTGGAATGTTTGGACACCATTAAGTGGGAGTATCACAGGCCAATAATCCCAGTGCTTCCAGTTCCAGCGTAAATGCAGTGGGCAGTAACTTCCATTTTACAGTTGTCGAGGTACTAACAGACAGATTTTTATGTCAAAATGCTAAATATGAGCCTATCATATTTAAACATAAAGCCTAAGTTGAAACATTAAAGTTTATATGAAGCGATATGTTCTCAATCATAGGCAATTCAAATGAGTCCTAGGTACTAGAAATAAACTCCTGGAAAACAGTATATAAACAGAACAATGATTGTGTGCACTTGCTAGTCACTAGCACAAAAAACGGTACCACATTTTTCAGGAAGGAAAAAAGGGAAATGGCATTTACAACGCGGGCCTAAGCTCGCATGCTGTTTCCTCACAAGCTGAACAACGCTTGCCTTAAACACGCATATGCCTTAACCAAGCATATGCGTGGATGGGCAGTCGGCATTCTAGCTGTCTGAGCGGATGGACGGGAGAGAGGAACCGGACGGCATGCAGCAGGAAGGACCGGGACACGGCTTGGTAAGTTGGGCTGGAGCCTGGGGATGGTGGGGGTAGGTTTTAGGGGTGGGGGCTGGATTTAGGGCTCAGGGCGAGGGGAACGGGGCCGGGTTGTTTTAGGGCAGGGGGCCGAGTTTTAGGGCTCAGGGCAGTGGGTTGAGGTAGTTAATAGGGCTGGGGCGGGTAGATTACAAAGCAGGACAGCCACATTTTATCTCTCAGGGCAGGGGGGGCTGGGGTGGGATCTTTACCACACATATACCTTTACCACTCATGCTTTTACAACAAAATTTGTTTTAAAGGCCTGTGTGGTGAAGGTATGCGCGGTAAAGACGCAGTCGTTGTAAAGACCGCGTGGTTAAGGAATACTTAGCTTAGGCATGCGTGGACTATGAAAAGTCTTTCCAGTAGCTATATTGCTGGCTTTGGCACAAGCAATCTGAAACAAAAGGTTTGAGAAAAGGCAGACTCACAATCTAAACAACAAATTAGGCAAACCTTTGGCATAATAAATGATACTTAGGGCCATAATTATGACTTTAGTGGCACAGGGCAGCACAGCAAGTCACCTTACTGCACATCCCGACATCACATAGGATTGGCAGGAATCCGGCGTATTTATCCAATACTATGCATTCCTGTACTTTTCCCTTACACTGGTGCTGATTTGGCAGCATAGTGCCAAGGCAGGCACCCTTGCACCATGGTGAAAGGGTGCCTGTGTTGTAGGCAGGATTGTTTTTGTGCAGGAAGGGGCACCTTACTGCGCAATAACAATCCTTAGAGGCGTTTTTCTCTTTCTATGTTTGCTGAAGAATGCACCACACATAGAAAGAGTGCAAAACGAGGAGAAATAAATATATTTCTCCTTGTTACGCATCCCCTGGGAGGCATAACTTTTTGGCGCATTCCCAGGTTTACAAGGTCTTGTAAATCTGGGGCTGCATCAAAAACCATGGGAGGTCCGTGGGAACACCCACGCAATGCCATGGAACACCTACCCAGGGCAGAGTAACACAACGCAGCAATTTGCGCTGTGTTGTGTTACTCTATATATTTGGAGCCACTCAACGCCACACAAAGTGGCTTTGATTGGCTTCAAAAATATGACATTGCGTGGTGCAAGAGCAGCACAAACTAGGTCATAAATATGGCCCTAGGTCTATGCATGAATCATTCAACAGCCAAAATCAACGTACAACAAACTTTATGGGTCTTAAATATCCAGATTTTCATTACATGAACATCTATACATAAGTTCTGTCTGAGTATCTGCATTAACTTATAGAATGCAAATTGTCATTATTGGCATCACAGAGCAGACTATCAGACAAATTGAAAACAGGAGCAGTTACACCATGCCTCACAAGAGCAATTAGGCATCAATTGTACAACGATTTTCTGTTGTAAGATTTAAGGAGATGGGCAATGCGATAATGGAAAAAAGGAACAGCTCAAAGGATGAGCTCCAACTCCAAAAGCTCTCAAGAATACACAAAACTGCTTTAAACAAGTTGAAGAGGTTCCATTACTCTTGTCATATTTCCAAAGAAGTATGCTTGAATAAGGAATGACACAATTGTATTGCTAAATTGCTTAATAAGGAATGCAATCCATACAGCATCACCCACTTTAAAGATATTTTCAACACATTGGCGAACAACAGCATCTTTTAAAGCCAAGAATCTTATAAATTATGGGGCATATTAGCAAGACCGGCGATAAAATTATCACCGTTTTAGCGGCAGGAAACTGCCGCTAAAACGGCGATAATGGGCTTGCTAATATGCGTTATAGAATTCCAATAGAAGCCCAGGTTAGATGTCCTGCACATCTAACATGGGCTTCTATTGGAATTCTATACGCATATTAGCAAGCCCATTATCGCCGTTTTAGCGACAGTTTACTGCCGCTAAAACGGCGATAATTTTATCGCCGATCTTGCTAATATGCCCCTATATTTTGTGTAAATCCCACGATAAAAGCTCACCATATCTCCATCAAGGAATTTCATTGTGACAAGCAGCCCAGAAGACTCTCCTCCAAGTCACACTCTGCCAATGATTTTGACACAATTATCAAAGACATTGGCACCACACTATGCCCAGCAGATACATGCCCATCGCAAGCATTTAAGAATATTCCTCTCACCATGTTTGCTGCCATCCTGGCCAGATATATCATCCAAAATCCGTATTATCCAGAAGGGTTTTGTGAGTACGTATATTATAGGATGGGGTTGGAGGTATTCCACTGCAAATAATAATGGCACTATTTTTGTTAGGTCCAATAAAGGGTTCAGCAATTTAAACCCAAACTGAACCGCTGGTAGCTATGGCATGGAGCAGGCAGCCTTAACTTAAGAAAATGCGTAAAGCCAAATTAGTTAAAAACTCGAAAACAAGTGTGGGGGAGTGGCTTGAGCCCAAGATAGTGGCTTAATCCAGCAGCTCCGCTTCCTGCCCTGCAACTGCAAAGACCTGGTGCATAAATATCGCACCAAATTGCTCGAGACAAAGTGAAAAAAAAACCTCTTTAATCCCCGGGGACTCCAATGTTCTGAAAAATGCAACATGGACCTGTCAGATTGATCTGAATTGCCTCTTTTCCCCAAGCACACCTAAGGAGACAACATGGCGGCTTCTGGTGGCCCTCAGCAGCTCTGCGTGTAGCGGAACATCCAAAAGCTCCACTGTATCCGGCAGCCAATATTTGTAGGTAGGAGGCACCTCATACAGCCCTTGTTATAAAAATTCAACGTCTCCCCTAATGGCATAACTGCTATAACCAGCACCTGCACTATGGCCGCATGATCACTATACACCCGTGTTACATCCGTAACTACCCACCAATGCCTCTATGATAATAGCGAGGACACCCTGCTAGTGCAGCAATTTGACTACACTGATTTATTCAAAGCTGATAGGCGGAGCTGTCCAACTGACTTATGGGTTTGAACAATTCTGAGGTAAGTCAGCTAGGTGTCGGCCCCACTCGCTTCCTCAGCCTGTGAGACTCCGAATGGCCGTGCACTGCAATGAGTGCTTTTGAGTATGGTGAATGTGCCATGAACACCTGCGAGAACCTGTGAACGATAAGCTACAGGAGGTTGCTGTACAGAATTATATTCAACAGTGTTCGCGGTGAAGAGTGAACAGCGGATAAGTGAGCTACCAGACTACATGCACTAAAGCTTGTGCCTCACTAAAATCATCCCACCATCCATTCATTCCTGCTCCCCTCTGTCTCTGTTGCTGCGTGTCATAATAACCATGAATGCTACATCGAAGGAGTGCTGGCTAACCTCTGAGAGACCTCTCTCGAGAACTGTTATACCAGGTACTCTCACTACGCAGCGCATTGCAGTAAACCACAAATAAAGGTGCTAGATTCCCCTCAAGGGAAAACAAAATGGTGGCTATGCCCAAGCAGACAAATTGAAAAGATGCTGACCCTGTATGGCTTAAACAGCCACAAAGAGACCAAACAGCACTAAAGGAGGCACAACTATATATTGCAGAATACCTTCTCATGGCGACCCCAAACTGGATCCTGCTTTTTATTGCCAAGCACCAAGCAAAGAGCAAATGAAGGTGCTGGATTCCCCTTGAGGGAAAACAAAATGGCGGCTGCACCCATGCCGACGAATTAAAAAGACGGTGACCCTGTATGGCTTAAATAACAACAAAGAGCACTAAAAGAACCACCTATATATTGCAGAATACCTCCTCACTGTGACCCCAAACTGGATCCTGCATTTTATTGCCAAGCGCTGCATGGTGATATTCTACATCCCATTACCAATGTCTTTAGGTTGCAGTTGAGAGATAACAAAATGGCGGTCATGCCCGTCCCATCGCTTTGGTACCTGCTCTAACTTATTATATTCACTATTGCACAATAAACCCAATGCCAATTCACACTCCAATACTTGTGACTTAACTAGTGTACCAACCTTCAGACCTTGACACATACTCTAGAAAATTACTGGATCTGACCCAGACATTTCATCACAGCAATTTCTACCTGGCTTATACTATTTCTGACAGGGCACACCTCCAACACTAAGTGACCGGATCTATCCCTGCAGACATCACAGTGCACCTATACACCGACACGTGGAGCAATGCATCGCAGCAACTTACAGTGACTTGCAAAATGGCAGACCATATGGGTAAAGACCCCAAAGGCATGAAGGAAAACAAATCCTCAGTAAGGCAAACCAAGGCAGAGCCTCCACTCCCAGGCTCCCACATCCAACCCAACTCAGATTCAGGTGCCTGCTGGACATGATACTACAACATCACAGCGCTTTACAAGACCTGGTGCAAGAAATAAATGCAAGCACGGATGTAATGCATCATGATCTTCAAGCCCTAAGGAACAACTTCCAGAACATGTCAAGCAGACTCACAGAAGCAAAAACAAGGATCAGTACACTGGAGGATGTTGCATCAAAAGGAAAAACTAAAATGGACGTGGCTCCCAACAAAATCAAAATCCTTATGAAAGACATCTTCAAGTTGGAAGATTGCAACTGCATAGGCAAGATGTGCATCTTCAGACTACCAGAAAGGTTGGAGGATGAGGCCAACACATGTGTTGAGTTTTTGGAGGACTGGCTAAAATGTACCCTAGAAAACTAATATGACAGAGACTTTGAGATAGAATGAACCCTTCGTGCACCAATGGGCAAGCCACGCTAAAGTACAACTAAGAACACTAAGATTCTGTCACACAGAAATCATACTTGCTCGCATGAGGAAGGTTCATCATGTTCCTTGAAACTGCTCCAAAATCAATATTGTGCAAGACTACTCAATAGACACAGTTACAACTAAAAAAGGCTTCTTGGCCCTCCGTCAATCTCTGACGGACCACAACATCCCATAAGGATTTTCAGGCCCTTGAAATTTCTTGATTGCAATTCATGGGAAAACCATGTTCTTCACGGACCCAAATGAACTACAAAAATTTCTGGACTCCTCAGTTCCATCAGCAATGAGCAGTTATTATCCGCCTAATGACTGCATATGTTGATGTGTTCTTTTACCCTAATACCGCCATGTATATCCTCTTGCAGAACTACCAAGAATCAACTTCTGTGATCACAGCACATCTGCTACAGCTCTCACAATGACAGGACTGCCTACCCTTTGAGCTACGGACAAGCTACACTCAACGCTGAACAATGAACATTCCTGCAGGATAGTGCTGAGACCACACTAATGTCACAACCTTTCTTTGTGTCATCGCTATAAGGTATGAATCATCTGTCTTGTCACCTGTGACCCAATCCGTCTTTTCCGAGCTAGATTTACAGCTATGATCCTGTATCCTGTACAACCACAATGGTTACGTAAGAACATTATATACCATGCTCTGGCATGGTAATTGAGGGACAAGAACATATTATATCATTCTACGCAGATGACATCCTTGTCTACCTAAGAGATGGCTACACAGGAGCTGACAGAGCATTGGCACTTTTACAAGAATTAGGGAGGGTGTCTGGCCTCCGGGTCAATAAAGCTAAGATACATGTGTTCCCCATGCCCCTGGGTGCTGCGCAGCCCCCAGGCTCCCCCCAGACCTGACGTGGTCGCCCACCTCCTTCTGATACCTAAGGATCCAGATTTTTCATCCACTGGAGGACCTCTGTGATTGTAATCTGGGGTCGGCTCTACGGTCCCTGAAGTCCAACGTGTCTTTTTGGCGCTCGCTCAAGTTGTCCATTATGGCCAGGATCTTAGTGTCTAAAATGGTGATGCTCCACAGGCTCCTCTATTTTTATGCTAAATTGCTGATAAGTATCCCAGTCTTGTGGTTTACACAACTGGACACACTGGTGCGGGAATTGATATGGAACGTGGGTTGTCGTCTGGTGTCCCTCACTGTCATTAAATGTCCCCTTGAGGAAGGGTGCTTGGGAGTCCCGGATTTTGAATTGCATTTCCAGGCTTTTCAGCTTCAATGGCTCACGCTATGGCTTTGGGGGAGCTGGGGCTATCAGATCATATGGGAATCCTACTGGCAAAACTGCTCTGCCTGGCGGTGGTAGCCGCATGCCCAGGGGTGCTACTATCGGTGGTACTAAAATGTTGGCGCCGATGTGTCCTGTGAACCGCGTGTATGTCTCTATTTGCACCAGAACTGCCCCTAGTGTGACTCCCCCATGGAGAACCGTTGTCTTATTTTACCTCGGGTTAACTATGAGCCTGGACAGACAACGCACTGGTGATGGTGGGGGACTGCTATCAGCGGGGAACATTACTGCCACGGAAGATTTGTTGGAACTCTGTGACTTGCCGGTGATACAATTCCTTATTTATAAAGCTGTAATCCAGGCATTCCGGGATCTGTGGGCTGGCGAGCGGGAAGAACCTATGACTCATGCCGTTCTACAGCTGATGGTCACCATGGGCTCTGCCTGACACTTGGTGACATGGTTTTATCGAGCCCTCCCGACAATGATCCATAGCCCTCTATCTACCCTGCAGGAGAGATGGGCGGGGGTCCTGTAGCATGACCTACCAGACCCAGAGTGGGATAGATTATTAGCCTCCCTTAAAAAGGCCTCTAGGAACACAAGACTGAAGTACATCCAATTTAACTATGTCCATATGACTTACATGGCACCACATAAAATCCGGGTAATCCAAGGGGAAGCCTTACCCCTGTCCGAGATGTAGACACTTAGATGCTGACTTTGCCCATATGGTATGGCATTGCCCCACACTGGGATGCACCCTTCCATCCTCCCTAGAGACTTGCATCTTGGGACACTTTCTGAGGCCAAGTGTGCAGTAGGTGGGTACACGATTTATAGACCTGGTCCTCGCACTGGCTAAGAGGCATATTGCCATGACATGAAAATCTGCGTTGGGACCCAGGATTAGTGTCTGGAGATCTGATGTGACACAGTGGGCAAGAGCAGAGGGGCAGGCATTGTTCAGGAAGAAGTCTAGAGGTTTGAGATGACGTCCCATAGCATATTTCTGGACTGAGGTGTTGTTGGCCTGGGAGCACCCGGAGTGCAGTTTGAGGGGTGAACCAGAGACCAATAATAGTGCATCCGAGGGAGGTGCAGAGGATACATGGAGAACCAAGGGGGAGAGAGGTATGAGTGCTGAACTGAGAGGAATTTAGATGACTCTTGCTAAGGGTCCCCGCACTAGAGCTGAGAGTGGAAGAGAATCGATCCCCAAGCCCCCGTGAGCAGGACGGGAGGTGGGACCTCGAGGAAAGGGGTCATGTGTTGTTGAGAGAGGTGCATGAAAATGGGCCGCCAACACACCACACTTGCCTGCTCGCCTAACAACCAGTATTTATTATCCATCTGTGGCATTGTTCAACAGCGCAAACCCAACTGAGTTACCCACATGTGTCTATATGAATTGGTTACAGTTTTTTCTGATCTTCTATTTCCCCATACCCCTATTGAATTAATTGGCTACCTTTGTGACTACTGTATATCATTATGCTGTACTGTTTGAGGACTCCCCTTCATAAAAGCAAGGGGACATCACTTGCACACAGCAAACATATGGATCTGATGTCATATTAGACGAGACTGGAGAAATCTCTGTAGCGCTGAAGATGAGTCTTTATTCCTCCCTCGTCGATGTGTTATTTCATGAAGTCATGCTGTAGTCTGCAAATGCTTTGGAAAAAATGCCAATAAGCAGAAGTTTTTAAAAAAACCCTGTGTTTTTGGTCTCGAAAACTACATAAAAAATAGTGTCTATTTTTACAAATTTGGTCTCGGATTTATTTCTCAGCGTGTGTTTCATTTATTTCCTCTGTGTGTGACAACAAATGCTTAGCAGTACCCTCTGATAAGCCTAACTGCTCGCCCACACTACCAAAAAAGAGCATTAGAATTACCTACTTTTATCTCTGCATACCTATTGGGGTATTACTGGACTCTGCACAGTGTACTTCATTTTAGTGCACTATATAGAGAGCCAGCTTCCTACAGCCAGCTACAAAGGATCTAAAACACTGGGGGAAAATTTCTGAATAAGTCATGCAGCATAGCAAATCACCTTGCTGCGCTGCACTATAGGGAATAGGCAGGTATGTACCGTATTTAAAAGAATAAGGTGCAGAACTGCCTTTGTTCATGCGCTGGCGACTTTTTCGCTGCCTAGTGCCAATGCAGGCCCCCTTGCACCATGGTGCACGGGTGCATGTTTTGCATGCAGGACTGTTTTTGTGCAGGAAGGGGCTTCCTGCATAAAAACAATCCTGAGAGGCATTCTCCTCTTTCTATGTGTGCTGCATGTGTGCTGCATTATGCATCACCCTTAAAAGAGCAAGCAACAGGGCGAAATAAAGATGTTTTGCCTCGTCACGCTTTCCCTGAGAAGGCATATCTTTTTGGCGCATTATCAGGTCTACCACTTTTGGTAAATTTGGGAATGCATCATAAACCATGGGAGTTGCGTGGGAAATTCCAAGCAACACCCATGAAATGCCTTCTCAGGGCAGAGTAACGCAACGCAGCAATTTGCGCTGCGTTGTGTTACTCAAGATTCATGAAGTTACTCAGAACCACAAAAGGTGGCCTTACATGACTTCATAAATTACATTTTGAGCTTGCATCGCACTTGCACCACATAGCGTGGTGCAAGTGCGATGCAACCCCTTTCATAAATATGCCCCACGATTTTTTCAGAAAATGTGACAGCTCTTTGGCTACCACTTTATCTCGCACTTTGCCTACAGTAAGAAACAGTGTTGAAGGACAGTAGTTATTGGTGTCACTAGAGGCATGATTGGCCGACTTCATAGGAAAGAAGACCACAACAAACCTCTTCAAATTGGGCACAACGCGTGAGTTTAAACTGGCACTAATATGATTCGAGGCCAGACAGAGAGTCTGATTTAGAGTACAGCGGATGGGTTACTCCAGCACAAACATAACAGATATCCCATCCACTGCATTACAAGTTGCATTGGATATAATTTACTTGCAATACAGCAGATGGGAAATCTGTCACGTTTGTGATGGAGTAACCCATTCACCAAATTCCAAATCAGGCCCATAATTTGGTATAGCACACCCACAGGGCATGGATCGTCAGAAGAGCCTCACTAACAATGGACAAGTGAGTACCTTTAAATTCGGTATTATTAGCACTGCTATATACAGCCCTGAGGGGTGGAAAACTGTTATATGAAATGCATGGTTATTATTCTATGAGAGAGGTGCTGGTGAGTGTAGGCAACACCAATCCAAATAACGCTATAGGATTAAGACAGCAAAGAAAGTTCACTTCTTAGCATGGTACGAGAACAGTATAAAGAAGAACAGTTGAAACAATATATATTTATTATGTGATTAATCTTAACGGTTTTTGAAATAAAAAAATATGAAATAGAAAAGATGAAAACGGGGGCGCTAGAGGGCGCACGGCAAGATGGCCGCACTCTAGTGAGGCTCTGCCCAGCTGGGCTTATATCCGACTATTATCTGCCTGTTAAAACTGCCATCCAAAGACGCTGAAGCTCGTAACCTGTGTGCAAAGACATTCTGCCTCCCTTGGTGTGCTTTTGAATCGCCTGCGACAGCTGCGGCCGCCGGATCCGGGTGGATTCCTCTCCTGAAGCGTGCCCACACAATGGCAGCGCCCGTTGGGCCTGCGCTCGCCTGACTCGGCCTGGCAGCTGCGCCCCTCGGAATCCTGCGGAGGCTCTCCTGGTTCCTGCGGCTCCACTGGTGCTGGCCTCTGTCCAGCGTTGACCGTCGCTCCTGGTGTGGCTGCTGGGCTGGGCCCCTGGAGTCGGGAGGCACTCGGCAGCAGACGGAGATGAACGGGCCTCTCCCTATCGCACCCTCCAGTGCGTGTGGCGGAGGCAGGTGACAGCGATCCCGGTGTCCCGGGCACTGGTGGTGGTGAGTGGGGTGCGGCCTGGTTCGGGTCCGCTTCTGCGGAGGTGGGTGCGGGCCTGGCGAGGGTCGCGGCCTGTGTGCTGTCGCTGGGGGCTGGGGTGCGTGCGAGGCCTCGCGTCGCTCTGCCTAGGCCCCACTGCATGCTGCCCAAGGTCTGCCTGCTTCTGCGGCCGATGTTGAGCCCGGAGTCCCGGAGGGGCTACACCGGTGTGTCCTGCACCCTGATTTGACTGCTGACTTGCGGGCCCTGCTTGTCCAGTGCCTGAGGCCCTGACGCTGCATAAGTGCCACAGTGAGGATCCTTTGCCTGCTTCCTCCTCAACTCACAACGCGCTGAACCCTGCAATGGGACCGGATTATTTTGGTTGCCGTCTCACTCCCTGCCTACCTACCTGGGTCGGTCTTTCCTATCTATGCGCCTTAGGTGGGTGCTTGGTGGCTCCTGTTGGCCCTGACTGACTGCTCCTACTTCCTAAGCACTTCTCCCGTACTATCACTCTATCGCCCAGGCTATATAGTACGCATAGAAGAGCCACGCAGTTGTACTATATCCTGATACTACCGCACCCCACTTACTGTGCCCTGCGGCGAGTTCAACTCGGCCCAGCCTGGCACTAACTGCCGATTCATACCAGGTTCCATATAAGGGGCGTCCACTGAATCCTCACTCCTTAACGATAGTGTGTCTCTCTGGCGTACAATATGGGGAGAACTGATAAGTCCCAACCTCGCCTCACGTTTGAGTCGCGCAAGTCTTCCAAGACCCCACAAAAGGCCGCTTCAGACTCTGAGGCGGACGCCCAGGATGGGGGCCCTTCCACAATAGAGACAACATTTTTGGCCATGCAGCGCAGTCTCCAATCCATAGAGGGTACAATGGCGGCAGTTCATCAATGCCTCGACCACATGTCGTCACAACTTGAAAAGCAAAACACCTACGTGGGCGAGGTCCAGCAACGAGTGTCTGCAACTGAGGACGGCCTGAGCGAGGTCACAGGGAAAACACTCAATATGGAAAAGGTTCTCTCCCTCATCCAGGACAAAAATGAGGATTTGGAAGCCCGCTCCCGCCGAAATAATATTCGAATCACGGGGCTGCCAGAATCTACAAATGTGGGCAAGATGGAGACCTTTGTCGAGAACCTGATTAAGGATATTTTTGGCTCTGAATCACTCTCCACCATGTTCATTATTGAACGGGCCCACCGCTCTCTCGCAACTCGACCTGTCCCTGGCATCCCACCTCGCCCTGTTATTGCGCGGGTGCTGAACTACAGAGACCAAGACGCCATCTTGCGCATGGCCAGGGACAAGGGCACTATTGAACACCAGGGCAACACAATCTCATTTTTCCCTGATTTTACTGTGACTGTACAGGCTGCACGTAGAGAGTTTGGGGCTGTGAAAAAGTTCTTACAATCTGAAGGGGTCCCGTACGCCATGCTATACCCCGCCCGCTTGAAGGTAGGCCCGGATGGGGACTCAAAGATTTTCACCAATCTCAAGGCAGCACTGGAACATGCTAATTTTCTCAAGAGACGGCGACGCGAATCCCAGACACCATCTGAAACCGAAGAGCAGTAGGGATGTGAGGGACACCTTGATACTGTACCCTGCTATGTAGCCCCTCTAGGCGGCACTATCTTCCAATTGTTAAAATGTTGTGATTTGTATGCATTTCATGATTATTTTCCATGCACAGGTTGCCATTGTACGGTTCTTTTTATCACTGTACGGCATCTTCGCTATGTGGTTGTTTACGGTATCCTTTACCAGGCACGGCTGCTAGTACGCTCAGCCACCTCCTCCTTGTTAGGAGGTTAGTAGCACTCTGAAGTCCCCAATGGGAATACCCCAATTACAAGCTATTCTGGTTTTCCTTAATTGGGATTGGGTTTGGGAGGGTAGGGATGGCTTTGGCGAGTTGGGGATGCTGAAGTGGGTGGGGGGTCGGGGGTGGAGGGCGTTTGGATGGGACACCAGCACTTTCAGTTTCTTGGTTTTGGTGTATTCACCTTTGTATTTACAAGAGCAGATATGTGGTTTTTATTTTTCCAATTGACAGGCCCATTAGAACTCCATCGACTCAATGAGTGGTAAAGTGCGATTGTTAACCTGGAATGTCCGAGGCTTAAACTCCCCCCAAAAGATCTGATCGGTGTTTGCATCCTTGGACAGAATGGACGTCCAGATAGCCTATTTGCAGGAAACCCACCTCACGAAACTGTCGGAAAAAAAGGTTGGGAGTCGGTGGGCGGGGGTGCGAGTGACGTCCTCATATTCTAGCTATGCTAGAGGAGTAATGATTCTGGTCAAACGTGGGATCCCATTTTCAGTACTTAGAGCAGAAACAGATGACTCAGGCCGGTTTGCGCAAGTGCATGGACAGTTGGGTGGAACGAATGTGCTGTTAGTGAATGTGTACAGCCCCAATATTGATGACCCGGCTTTCTTCTCGGATGTATGGCGCCGCATTACTAGCTTCCCGGAGGCGGAGATACTCTGGGGTGGAGACTTCAATGTCTGCCTGGAAGTGGCTATTGACCGTATGGGTGGTGAAACGTAGCGGCCTAAGCAGGCCTCGGAGTTGCTGCTCGGACTGATGGATGCTGGCCGCTTGAAGGATGTGTGGCGATTACATCACCCCGGTGCGCGCGAGAGCACTTTTGTTTCCTCTGTACATGGGACCTGGTACCGCCTGGATTTCTAGCTCGCCACTGAGGCTGCGTGCACCTGGATGGTGTTGGTCCGCCATATGGCCTGGACGCTCTCAGACCATTCCCCTGTGCTCTTGGAGCTGCAGGTTCCTGCATGCGAGCGGCCTCCATTCAATTGGAATCTGCAGCCATCCTCACTGTCTGACCCTGTCTTTAAACACACTATAGGGGAGGCGATCCATAATTTTTTTAAGGAAAACGAGGGATCAGTTGACAGCGCAGGCATCCTCTGGGAAGCGTTTAAGGTGACTATTAGGGGGGGTGTGCATGGGGGCGCAAGCGGGCGTCTTGAGGGACTTGAGGCGTAGGATCAATAAATTAGCTACAGAAATTTCCACTTTAGAATGATCCTACGAATCGGACCCCTCCCCGTCTACACTCTCGGCGATCCGGGAGCTGGTCACTGAGCACAGCGATACGGTTGATCAAGAGATAACCCATAGATCTCGACGCAGTAAGGCTCGGTATTACGGCGAGGGGGGCAGACCTGGTCGCTCCCTAGCCCAGAAGCTGGCTGCCCCACATTTCCAGGACTACATTACAGAGATCCTCGACGAGGCGGGGGTAGCACACCACACCACAGCTGAAATTAGTGGGACCATACTCGACTTCTATACCAAATTATATGAAAATAGGACCGTGGTACAGCAGGACGATATACACACTTATTTAGACGACGTTGCCCTTAGGTGGCTGTCTTCCAATCACAGAGAATATCTCACGCAACCTTTTGACTAACCCTGGGCGGTGAACTACGCTACGATCGTGGAGTTTGCGTAGTTTTGGTAACTTTGCGATTCGCGTGGAACGCGAAGTTACCGAGCACTACGCAATTTGCAGCGTAGCGTAGCTGTTTTTCTTCTTCGCGCGCTCAATATGTGTTCTCGTGCGCGCGGTAACGACCTACTGTGATTCTGCATTCGCCGACGCGATTTCCTATCCGTTCGCGGGCGCCACGAGATATGGAATCCGGCCGCACGATCCCGCGAGAGTTTGCGAACGCGAACACGTCATTCGGACGCGCGATCTGACTTCCGGCGGCAGTGTTGGTAAGATCGTGATCCCGAACACAAAGAAACTACAATCTGGCGAAGAATATCTCTCGAGCATCATAAAACCTTCTCGAAAATGATTATTTTGCTCAAAAAAACTCCTCAGATTGTGATTTGGCTGTAGTTTTTTGTGCAAGGAGTCCTTTTTCTTTTTTTACTTTTTTTTTCAAGAGGAAGGAAGTGCCCCTGAGTCTCCAACTTCCTGTTCCTGTCCAGCAGGCTCCTCCCAGTGCTTTGTCCATGTGCTGTTCACTTTCATTTGGATTTGGAGCTGGAAGGATCACTTTTTGTGTCTGTCTGCTGCATCATATCATTGGATTGGATCTGAGGACTTTTGGATTTGAGATTTTACAAGTAAGTTGGAGAATTGGTGTACTTGTTTGTTTGATTGGGGCTTGTTTGTACCTACATTTTTTGGGATTCTCATCGTTTTTAAAATTTATTGTTGTGGCCTGGGTGGCCTGTAGTTTCAGTAGGGGCCTAGTTGTTTTTCTTTGATTGAAATTTCAGCCAGTAGGCCCAGAGGTACCCATGGGTGCATGTTTCTGTGGTGTCTGTTGAATTTAAACATCATGTAGGGCATGGATGGCATTGGATTGAATTGCTAAATGTGGTTTTTGGGGTGTATTTCACTTTTTGGGTGTGTGTTAATAAATAAATACCTTTGTTGGATGTGTGTGTGTGCTTGTTGTGTAACTTTCCAACCTTTCGTAGCCCTGTGGATTTTCCTTTTTGCATTTTTGTATTAAAGCTGTGTTGTTTAGCAGACCTCCTTTGTCTGGTCATATTATAGGCCTGCTTGAGTTCATTGTTTTCCATGGCCTGTTGTGACTGTGAGTGACCATGTGGCTTGGGGCCATTTTGTGGTGGTAGTTTAGTAGTGTGCTGCTTTTTCCATTTAGGCCTGCATGTCTTTTCTTTGTTCCCCTTGGCTTATGCTTGTTGTTGTTGTGGCCTGGCCATGTGGGTGGCGGCCATTTTGTGAAGGCAGGCAGTGTGCTTTTGCCATAGGCTTGCATTGTCTGTCTTCCATTTCTTTTTGTTGTGGGTGGCTAGCGGCCATTTTGTGGAGCCATCCAGGCAGTGTGCTTTTGCCATAGGCCTGCATTGATTGTCTGTCTTCACTTTCTTGTTATTGTGGGTGGCCTGGCCATGTGGGTGGCGGCCATTTTGTGGAGCAAGGCAGTGTGCTTGCTTTTGCCATAGGCTTAAGCTTGTGGCCTAGTCTGCCAGTAGGCCCAGAGGTAGTCATCATGGGTGCATAAAAACTGTTTCTGTGTTGTCTGTTGAATTTTAACATCATTTAGGGCATGGATGGCATTGGATTGAATTGCAAAATGTGGTTTTTGGGGTGGTATTTCAGTTTTTTGGTGTGTGTTAAATAAATAGGCCTTTTCAGCCAGTAGGTAACCCTGAGCGTTCAGCTCGCGGACTTTTGGCAACTCCGCACTGCGCGACAACGCGGACTTACACTTTTTTTCTTCTTTGCGCGCTCAATATGCGTTTTCGCGCGCGCGATAACGACTTTTTGTGACGATCGCGATGCCGAACACGCAGAATTTACAATCTGGCGAAGAATATCTCTCGAGCAGCATAAAACCTTCTCGAAATGATGATTTTGTTCATTTTGCTCAAAAAACTCCTCAGGTTGTCATTTAGATGTAGTTATGTGAGCAAGGAGTCATTTTTCTTTTTTTTACAATTTGTTTAAAGAGGAAGGAAGTTCCCCAGAGTCTCCAACTTCCTGGTCCTGTCCTTTGTCTTCACTTTCTTGTTATTGTGGGTGGCCTGGCCATGTGGGTGGCGGCCATTTTGTGAAGCCAGGCATTGTGCTTTTGCCATAGGCCTGCATTGTCTGTCTTGTCTTCCTTTTCTTGTTGTTGTGGGTGGCCTGGCCATGTGGTGGCAGCCATTTTGTGGGACCAGCCACTGTGCTTTTGCCATAGGCCTCCAAGCTTGCGGCCTAGTCTGCCAGTATGCCCAGAGGTAGTCATCATGGGTGCATAAAAACTGTTTGTGTTGTCTGTTGAATTTAAACATCATTTAGGGCATGGATGGCATTGGATTGAATTGCAAAATGTGGGTTTTTTGGGGGGGTCTATTTCACTTTTTGGGTGTGTTAAATGAATGCCTTTTTTGCGTGTGTATGTATGTGTTGTTGTTGTGGTTGTGTAACTTTCCAACCTGTTTTTAGCCATGTGGATTTTAGTTTTTGCATTAAAGCTGTGTGTGTTGTTTTTGAGGCATCCTTTGTCTGGCCATATAGGCCTGCTTGAGTTCATTGTTTGCCGTGCCTTGTGCCTGTGAGTGACCATGTGGCTGGGGGCCATTTTGTGGTGGTAGTTAGTAGTGTGCTGTTTTTGCCACATAGGCCTGCGTGTCTTTCCATTGTTCCTCTTGTCTTACTGCTTCCAAATCCATCCCCATTGCCAGCTGCAGCTCCCTGATGCTGCATCCATCCCATGTGATGCACAAATTTAGGCCAAACAGGCTCCACTACATTTTTGTTTTTGTTCTTTGCTATTCTTATTCTTCCTGAGTGTACACAGTACACCAGGAAAGCCCTAGCCTTGTTGTCAAAGTCTCATAAATGGCTACACTGTTGTTGTTCACTGAGTTTCTAAAATTTAATAATTGAGACAACCACACATTAAGTTATATATTATATTAGTTTGATTTGTGCTATCGTTTGACTGATGTTCTTCTGGCTTTTTTGCTTTTAGGTGCACAAAAGACTGAGGAGGAGGTGTGTCATCATTGCCCATTGTACTGCCAGACAGACGTCCTGCTGCTGTACACGACGTGACGTGTGACCTGACCAGACATCTCTGCAACTTGTGCAACTGAGTGCTGCTGACATCTGAAGAAGATGGGCCCAAAGAAAGCAGGTACCAGGTCCTCCAGTACCAAGAAAGTTGCTATTGAGAAGAAGGAACAGAAGAAGGAAGTGACACTTACGTCTGGTGTGCCGCCCAATACCTTTTTTGGGGAAAAAAATATTACGCCTGCAGCAGCGGTGTCCGGGGGGCAAGCTGGGGGCAGCACCTCCGCATCAGTGGGCCCAACCCACCAACCCAGGCCCAAGCACATGAGTGTGGAAGAGGTAGCCAGCCTAATGGTGGAAAGCAGTGATGCTGAGCCTGAGATAAACTTATCGCTATCTCAAAGTAGTACCCAATCAACGCAGGAGGAAACACAGCAGATAAGTGGTCAACAACAACAGCCGCAACCACCGCCCGCAATAGTAGTTGTTGTTCCTCCCGAAGTAGGGGCAGTTCAGGAAATTGAGCCTCATGCAGAGGTAGAAGAAGAGGAAGCCACTCATTCAGAAGATCCATTGTCTTCCAAATCCCCAGCAAGGAAAAGGAGGGTTAGTCCATCAAGTTCTTCGCCAAGCCCCCCTTCTGATGATCTAGATGCCACTTGGAAGCCACAAACTGAGTCTGAGAGGGAGACACGTCCCAAGACCAGGCTAGGGAAAAGGAAGGATCCAGAAAGCCATACACTTATGGAGGTCGATGTAGAACAGCAGGATGATGATGATGAGCCAGTCATCACGAACATCACTCCCGGCCCCGAGAAGATGGAGACCAACATTATTACCCTATGCAAAATCGCTGTGAGGGATGTAGCACGCATACCTCCACAGGTAACACCAACACGACCTACAGCTTCCATATTTGCATTAGCAAAGGCCCAGCAGCGACCTACATCCAGCACAACCACCACCTCAGTAGAAGTAGGTAGTGGTACAGCACAGAGTCAAATTCAACCCACACCCTCCAGTTCATCCGGCATTGGAAGTGGCACCTCCAGCAGGAGGCAAAAGTTAAGCTCCCCAGTTTGGGACTTCTTTACGGTTAGCGAAAAGGAGGAGAACATTGCTATATGCTCCATTTGTAATACCTCTGTTAGTCGGGGTAAGCTTGGTACAAACTATGGTACCGGAGGCCAAATAACCCATCTGAAAAAACACCACTTGATCAGCTGGGAGGACCACCTTCGCGGCATAAAAACTGCAACCATTGGTGTTGGTGGGGATAAACGAGTAGAAGATCCGATCACGGTGGAAGAGGAAGGACAGGGAGACATTCTCTCTGGTAGTGCTACACAAAGTAGCCCTGTCCCCAGCAGTGCAGTGTTATCGTCGCCCACATCTTCTTCAGCAACATCTCAGTGGCACAAGAGTAAGAGTCAGCCTGAGACAGCAAGGAGTACCGCAATGAAAAAAAGTGCATTGTTGAGCTTAAGAGAAAGGAAAACCATGCAGCCTACCATTATCAGCATGTTTGAGGGGAGGGGCAGTACGAACGCAACCACCCAATAGCACGTTTGTACAATGCGAAGCTGGCTAAAATGTTAGCACTGGACCTTCTCCCTTTTTCTTTTGTTGAAGGGGTGGGTTTTCTGGAATTTGTGACAGCCATCTGCCCAAAATGGCATGTTCCCAGCCGCTACTATTTTGCCAGAGTTGCTGTTCCAGCACTACATCACGATGTGCTGGAATTGCTTGGAAAAGCCTTGAAGCAGAGTGCTGTTCATAGTATCCACCTGACAACAGACATGTGGACCAGTTGCCAAGCCACTGATTACATGTGCATCACTGCACACTGGATCTCTTTGCGGGGGTTAGAGAACAGATATCTGCTGGTGTTGACGCTGCTGAGATTTTTCATGCCACTCGCAAACATGCAACTGTAGCCATGTTTGCCATGGAGAAATCTCATACTGCTGCAAACATTTTGGAAGAGTTTAACAGCAAGGTCTTTTAGTGGCTGCGCCCAAGAGGGCTTAACATTGGTTTTGTTGCCACGGACAATGGCAGTAATGTAGTTAGGGCCATGCAAAATGGTCGCTATTTCAGGGTCGCGTGTTTGGCACACTGCATTAACATTGTTGTTCAAGACTTTCTGAAAAATGAATACAAAGTCAGCAACTTACTGGCCACCTGCAGAAGAATATGCACACATTTCAGCCATTCTTTTAAAGCCCGGAAGCAGCTGAGGGTCATTCAACGTGAGCATAAAATGCCAGTCAAAGCACTCATCCAGGAGGTGCCAACACGTTGGAACTCAACTTATTACATGCTTGATCGTCTGTTTGAGCAGTACATACCACTCAATGCTTATGTCATGGAAAGATTAGGGGATCCTACTGTGAGAGGCATGACCATTGAGATGGGTCAATGGGACCTCGTTAAATGCCTGATGGAGATGCTATTTCCTTTTGAGATCTTCACACGTAAAGTCAGCAGGGAGGACTGTACTATGGGCCAAGCTATCCCATTGTTGCACATGCTAGAGCAACAGCTGAAGGAGGTGTCTGAAACGTACGCAGGTGTGGATGACAAACAAGACGCATATCATTTGGCGGAGTCCTTAGCCGTTCGCTTATCTGAAAATACAAGGATTCAAAATAAAATTGTGTCAGATCCACATTACATTACTGCCACAATTTTGGATCCACGGTACAAAGTATTTCTGAACAGTAAGGCAGTAATTCCTTTTTCAGAAGTGGATGTTGCCAAGTACAAAACTTTGATAGCTCAGCTAGCCATTGACTTTGAAAACAAACGTCTGGTAATTACAGGCCCCCCGCCCCAGGCCATAACAAGTACTACAGGGCATCCAGAGTCAAGTTCTACTTCGGAGCCTGAGGGCAGTGCGTTTGCCTCCCAGCAGTCACCGACACCAACACTGCCAATAACATCAACAACAGCAAGAACAGGATCATCCACAGTACAATCGGCAACTGATTGGTTTCTACGGCAGAAGTATGGTAAATCCAGTGCTGATGCAAAGGCAAAACAGGCCGAGCACATCGGAGCACCCCTGAGCATTGAGCGAACGGTCCAGGCCTATCTGGATGACCCAACAGAGGTCTTCATGGATCGAAACCCATTGGTGTATTGGTATGGGAAAAGAAGCCAATGGACAGTGCTCAGCAGGCTGGTGATAAAGTATCTGTCTTTCCCTGTCGCAAGTGTCTCTTCTGAGCATGTTTTCAGTGCTGCTGGTGCCATTGTAACTTTGAAAAGGACCAGTCTCTCGCCCAAAAGCGTGGAGAGGTTAACCATGATCAAAATGAATCAGCACTTTATACCACCAGATTACAAAATACGTGAATCACAGCAGGAAGAGGAGAGCGACTTCGATGACGTAAGTAGTGGGTTACAGGACCTACTTCTGTCCGAACCACCAGAGTTTGAGGACGAGCTCCTCTTCCCTGACAACTAGGCTTTCAAATTGTTACTTTCTTCCTTCCTTTATTTGTCTGTGTATCTGTCTTTCTGGTTCAAATCAAATCACAACAAATCCATCACCACCGTCTTCTCTTTTTATTTCCCTATTGGAGTTGCACGTCTGTGCATTTAACTGTCCACTCCTCAGAGTCCTGCTCCATCTTCCTGACTCACCCTAATTACATTTCCATCAAGCCAGACATTGGATTACAAGAAATGTTGCCTCTAACAGTCACTCCATAAGAAGTGAAACGTGACTATTGCTATCATCCGTTTTGTTTCTGAGCCGAAACTCATCACTGTCCGAAGGCTATTGCCTCTGCAGGCATCCACAACTCTTCACTGTCAGAACTTGGGCAGGCATCCAAAAGTAAACTCATCACTGTCAGAAGGCTACAGCCTCGGCAGGCAGCCAAAGCTCATCACTGTCAGGACAGAAGGTACTTGGCAGAGAAAGACAAGACTCTTCGAAGAAACTTGCTGACATTTCTGCAAACTCAATTGACCAGCAATGACCGCTAACCAGGCCGCGGCCCATCACAACGCTGACCATGTGAACCAACTTAAACTGCGACAAAGTGCCACAGATGAATAAGACGAAAACCGAAACAGCGACTACCAACACTCAAAATGAATGTGGAGTAATAATGAGGCCACTGCCTCGTTAAAAAAAATACACACACCTGTCAGAACTAGGCATCTGATGATCTGACAGCCAAAGAGAAGAGCAAGACAGGTAATAATGATGGCATGCATTGGATGCTTGCTGACTCTGAGCGATTGCTGTTGTTTGTTGTGTTGATGTTGTGCATGAAGTCGAACTCTACTAGTTAATCTACAAAGTGAAAGTGACTCAAGTGACAGTCAATGTTTCCCTTCTTGATGTTTAATAACCAAATTGTACTCCTACTACTGCAGGTGCAGGCCAATATCCGTTGCAATTTTTTAATATGGAATATGGACTTAATCGGAGACTAGTCACTACAGACTGAGTTGGAGTTGGACAACACGTACCACACCATGATGATGACCATACTACCTTTGCACGCAGTCAGTCAGTTGGATCGGAGATGATTGATGGAATAACTGCGTTTCATGAAGTGGCATAAAAGGTAAACACAACAATTCAACAAGAAAGTAAACACAGCAGACCTACATGTCCATGTAGTGGTGGAGTCGAGTGTAGTCATATGACTGACAGCGGCGCATTGATTTAGTCACTTAATTTTGAAAATGCTAGGTTGCTGTGTATGCCTTTTGAGTTTTGTCTGGCTCTGTCAAAATTTAAGGTAAATGGAGGTTGGGTCACGGCCTGGTGCCGTGGGCCTGTTCTGTCCTGTTGTTGTTGTAGCTTAATGCTGTAAACAGAATAGACACGATGTATCCAAGCCGCCTCAGTCTGAAAGTGTTCTCTCTTCTCTTCTTGGACTCCACCGTAATTGATGCTTTTTTTATTCATTGATTTTTCAATACCCCTTTTGTTTTTCCATCTACACTTACAGGCCGGCCTTTACCCTGTGCTATACTGGGAGAAACAACTCACACTTACCTTACCAATCCGCATCAGGCAGGCAGTGGCACCCAAGATTGATGTGCGGAGCGTCCATGGAAGATAGGACCAAGAGGAATGACGAGATTCAACTCCACAATTTGACCAGGATAATACAGTAACTTTAGTATCATTCATCATTCGTCTTTTAATTAATTTTATTCCTTTTTTCTCTTCAATCATTACGACTGTGTGTTGTGTTGTTGTTTGTTTGCTAATTGATCCCTACAACTATTTTTTTATTTTCTTTGCTATTTTTAAAAGTAAGCCCGGTACAACATGTATTTGGGTCTCTCTGAGGGCATACAGGCAAGGCAAATTGCATAGAATATACTGCTGCCCTGTACTGTCTAATTGTCTAGTAGTAGTTAGTAAGTACTACTCATTAACCATCAAGTTATCTTCATCATCATGCATGCATTTCCTTTTTCTCCCTTTATAGATTTATTGGATAAGATCATGGTCGTCTGCCAAGATTGTGCTTTGCTTTTGTTGTGTCCATGCGTACTGTTTTTCTTTGTCAAACCTTTCCCCAAACCCCCTTCCCATCCATTCATCAAACCCTAACCCTCTTCCCCCGGGCTGTGATTTATATTGAGGTGTGATGTGACTACATTAAATGTACACCAATTGATCACACGCTTGCTGGGGCAGATGTGGTGAAAGCAACACTAATTCAATTTCAAGGCAGGGCGAGGATCTTCTTCTGCTTGCCCACCCATGCTCAGTCTATGTGGAAGCCAATTTTTTTTCCAAAGGGACCTAATACATCATAATTAATTGCCGGCATTGATTGGATTCATCATCAACATCCTATCACACAGCAGTAAAGCTTACAAATTACGATTGTGTTAAGTTAAGTGACTCACTCGACACAACTACAGTTTGTAACTTCTTGTACTAGGCTGTCCCCACCACCATTATGTTTTATTTTACTTTAGCAGTTGCAATATTGTTTGTTTGGCAGTCTTCTTCTGTACTGTACTTTACTTCGTTCTACTACTCCTCCCACAGTCTCTCTCAGGCAAGTGACTCTCTCTTTTTATTTTTTTTGCAAATGCTACTGCCAGTGTCTACTACTACTACCACAACCATGGTATCTTCTCCATTCTCTTGGGAAACCATGCAGCCATCGCTGTGCCGAACTTAATCATCATCAATCACAGGTAAGATAAGTTTGGTGGGAGGTATAATGGACTAGGAGGAGAGACTGACAGTACTAGTAGGACAAATAACTCAGTGAGGGGTACCGCATCTATCTGTTTGTGTGTTACATAATCAGCAGATTATTTAAATCAAACACTGGCTGCGGCCCTGCAGCAGCAAGGAAACCATGTGACGTAAATTCGTAAAACAGTAACCCCCACAAAACATTAACATCGTATGTTTAAGTATAAATATAATTTATTACCCAAACAAAAATAAACTATCCCACACCTGACCCACCCCTCTCCCTAACCCCAACCAATGTCCAAAACGAAAAAGTCCAAACAATGTCCATAAACCCCAACTCCCAATTCCCACCCACCAACAAAAGGAATAAGAAAGGGGCAATCCAACGGGGTCCCACATAGTTCTTATATTCGGTGGGCTTTCAGGTGTTTGTCCACGAGGACCTTGACCCGCTCCTCTAGTTGCTCCTCTAGGTGTGAAATCCGGAGGAGCATCTGGCGGCGAAATGCCCTGCAGTGGCATCCAGGGTAGGGGGCAGCAGTGCTGGCTGTTAAGGAATTGCGGCGGCGGGCGACTGCCTGACCGTGGCGCCGTACCACTGGAGGTGGGGCCTGGCTGGGGCCCGGGGCATTGGAGGAGGCTGCAGCTGCTGCCGCCTCCTCCTCCTCCTCTGCCTGAGCCACCAGCCACCGGTACTCTTGGCAGATGGCCTCCAGTTTCTGGCGCCGGGCCCTGGCTGCCAACTCCTTCCGTGATGGTTTTTCTTGGGAAGGAGGATCTATATCAAGAAAGAAAAAGAATATTGTTGTAACCAATACTCTTAGCAAAACAGTAACACAAAATTAATTCAACAAATAGTGGCACAGTAGCACTAGCAAGCACAGTACATAACATTTGTGGTAATAATCTATCCTCCCACTTCCTCGGCCTCTAACATTTGTGGGAGTTTCAGACATTATACTAGCACTATGGACTCCAGTACACAGTACACCAGTCTTCTTCTTATCTCTAGTTTAGCGAAATTACATAACCTGGTTGTAGCCGGCATGCCAGCTCAGTCAGCTAAGCTTACACCCAAGACAAACATATGAGTCATGACGCAGACTCACGTTAGTTTTATTTACTATTGTCTGCAGGTGGGGAAGCTCGTATTTTTCTATTACGGGTGGCACTGGCCATACTCTCTCTGTTACATGAAGGGCAATTGCTCAATTTCACTTTCACCCTGCCCTGGCTACTACAAAAAGGCAGATTATATATCTGATCCAATGATCATTGCTTATATATGGGATGACGACATAAGGTCAGTAGCGGTCGGTGATGGGAGTGCTGCCGGGCGGTGATGTGGGGAGTGGGAGGGGCAGGGTGGGGGGTAGTAAACTATGGATTACGGCCAATTACAGGTAAGTAAACATATAAATAAATAAAACTAATTTCGTTGCACGCACTGCATCGCATTTGGCGGTGCAGTGCGCACAATGAAATTCGCTTTATTTCTTTTTATGTTTACTTACCTGTATTTGGCCGTAATCCATAGTTTACAACCCCCCACCCTACCCCTCCCCCTCCCCACATCACCGCCCAGCAGTACTCCCACCACCGACTGCTACTGCATAAGGTACTTTGTTTTGATTGATTGTGTAACCAACAGATAGGCCACCCTTTGCAGGCTGGCTGACACATTCGAAAATAAATTAACATAGGTAGGGAGTGGTCCTCGGAGTCGGAGGAAGGCGCTTGATAACTAACTATACACAATATATATATATATGATGTGCTTGCAAACTACTGTGAGTCAACTGTATTCTGAAAATACAACTTGTATTCCCCTCGGCTTTGCTACTCTGGCGCGGTTTCTTTTACATTCTCTTCAAACTAAGACTCTGCATCCAGTGACAGTCTCCACCTATGCTGTCTATGATGAATACATACAGGCATCCATCCATTCTAAGTAAATGTCTATCATTCTTCTTAATCTCTCCACAAACCTTAGTTTGTTTCACCAACAACCACCCATGCGTCCACTCCTTCCTTGCTTGCCTTGGCTTTGAGTTTCACCCAAACACCGCTGATGATTCTTGCTATCCCCAGTATCCACCCATACTGTGTCGCCCACCCAGGCAGGCATCTTCTTTCACCTTCCACCCATCCTTCAACAACACATGACTGATTCCTATCAGCCACCTATGCATGCTTCCAACGTATCCTTCTCTGCCAGTCATATTACATCTCGTCCGTCCTTCCTCCTTCCACCCTTCTTTCGCTTTTTGTTCAACACATCCATCAAGGTCATCTGATCTGACTTTTAGTCTTCTCCATAAAACTTTCAGAGCTGAGTTGGAGTCAGATAGAAGAGGCCATTGGTTACTCAACTCACGCTGCTAATGCTATTGCTAATGCATTGCTAATGCTAAGTAAAGGGTGTCTTCTTCAACCGTTGTATAATGTTCACTACAACTTCATACTTAATAAGTCTCAACAGTACAGTGAGTGAAGTGAACACCCTTCCAGCTACTGTAATGTCAATAAGTAATGAATATAACTTACCGCCGCACGCCACTGCTGCTGGCTCACCCCCTGTATCTCCTGCAGGTGCCGCATCTCCTGCCCCCTCGGAATGTCCGCATCGCCATCGCCGCTGGCCCCGCCGGCACTGGTGGTCGGTAGTACGCCTAGAAAACACATTACACACTTTTAGATGCCTGTACACCTCCCCCTATTTATTCATTTTCAGTAGTAAGATTGAAAAAAAAGTTAATACATACATATACAACATACATCACTAGTCCAAATCGGGTACTAGAGTAGAGTCAGTAGACACTAGTAGTGTTATGGTCCCTAGGGTCATTATTATAGTCTACTCTACTCTTTGCAAAGTTAGCCTGAGCCATGCAACCATTTTGCGCATGTTACCTCGCAGCTTGTTGTGCAGTAAGACGCCTTGAGCCCACATGAGCTCATACAGCTACTGTATGAGCGTTGCGTACAAGAGGTCGAAAAACAAGCCACTTTGTTATGGAGTTCGGTTAGTCCGTATTGCTTAGCCATGAGTAACATGTTACACTTTTTGGCATGACTGAGAAATGCTTGCATTATACTATCTAACGCGCACCATTTTTCTCATAACAGGCAGAAGATTCCCTTCTACGAACCAGAGATTTGCAGAGCTTATGAATGATGCATGTAACCAGTACTTCTACGTTCTACGGTGAGGGGTCTCCCAGAATTCGCACAGATCTTTTGTCTTCTATCATGCACTTGTAATAATGTTTATTGTTTTAATCTTATGCATTTTGCTGTTGGAGCTGGCTGTAGTACACTGAATTTTATAGAACAACGTACAGAGCTTGTTAGTTGAAAATAAACCTTTTGAACTTACACATAGACTCTGTGGTATTTGGTGTGGTGGTGGACTTACACGAGTGAGTGAGCGAAAGGGTGTTATGTTCTGGGTTGTGTAATCATTGGGTATCTTCGGGTGGGGGTTCGGGGACCTAATGAGACACTATAGCTAGTCAGTCAGGGGATTGTGGGTTCACTTCTGACTGAGGTGTGAGGAAGGTTCAACCTCCCATCACCAACATCCTATTTTCTTGTGCATAGTTCTGTATGTGGCTGTGCAGAATCCCCACAACAGTAGTAGTATGTACTATATCCTATCAAAAATAGTCAAATATCTGGTTGGGCATTTTGTTGGTGGTAATTGTCAAAGCCTCAAGATTAAGAAGACTAGAAGAGGACAACGCAAAGGACTGGACTCAGTGGCTAGAGCTATTGGTCAATTTGAGTTTTATTCAAAACCGTAAAATAAAGAGTGGCAAACTGGGCAAGCTTAGCTACAGACAGACTAATAGTAGTAGTACAGAGAGTCATAGCAGAGGCAGTTAGAACTTAGAGGCAGGGATAACCAGAATTTAGAAACAGATAGTCAAGATCAAAGAAGCTTTTGTATAAAATTGAATTAGGAAGTGGAAGCAGAATTAATAGTTCGGAAAAAATAAGGTGCAGTAAAAGTTAGGGAAATATAATTGTTAATATTAACCACTGGAGGACTTACTGGGGCCAGCAGCAGGGCCATCGGTAGAGGAGCGGACTCGGACCCCGTCTTCTTGCCCCTGGGTGCTGCTGATCAGTGATCATGTAAGATATAATAAAGAAAGAAACAAACATTAATGATTGCTGTGAAACAAAGAAATTATTTAAAAAAAACGCTCCAAAAACATTTTAGGAAACAATAATTGCAATAAAATTGACCTATCTAATCAGATCGACTACTGGCTTGCGGGATTCACGGACCGTCTACTTATTTATGAACACTAATCCAGTGTTCCATTCTGATTGATTCGAATCCAGAACACTAACTAAGCCTAAGGGCCACCTGACCTAGCCCACCTATTCCAGACGGGCCAATTGTTCACTAAGTCTGCATTTCCATTTTTTTAGCCCTCAAAAATGCATAGATGAGATGGAGGACACATGCATAAATTTGTGCATACACCAAATTGTTGCTTGGTTGCGTCTGATGTTCTGCTACTGACTGACACTGCTAAGCCTACCACTCACTAAACAAACTACAAAAGGTTCTACTAAGGACTGGGGTAAGCAGCACTCAGTGACAGAGGATGCGTCACGCAGACCGCTAAAAAATTAATACTAACTAAACCTAGTATCAATCCATCCACCACTATTTGACAGGAGGACAAAGAAAGGACTAGAGTCTCTCTAGCAATAGCATTACCTAACTTAAGTTCTCTAAAGTAAACTCTTACATAATAATCAGCCCAAGCGAGCGCAAAGTTGCAAACAAGTAAGAGTAGCGCTGAGCACCTGTGTCCTACAATCACAGAAGATTTTGAAACGTAATTTACCTGCAATGTAAGCAGCAGTATTCTTGTTATTCGTAAAAAAATTATACACAATACTACTACTACTATATATTAGCTACTCACCAAGCTCCACGACCTCGACACCTAGCAGGTCCAACAGGTCCTGCTCCCGGTCCAGGATGTCTGACCACCGGTGGACCAGCTGGTTATGGGTGCGCCGGACCCCTGAGCAGCGAAACACTGCCCGGCGCACCTTCGCCCACCGGCGGTGACGCTCCTGGGTAGGGTACCCGGAGCCTGGCCTGCCGCCTGCTGCCAAGGTCAAGGGGAGGTGGCGCTGCACAAAAAAAACAAGGGCGGCCACCTCCGCCTCACAAAAAAGCTGCTGGGCTTGCACCCCTGCAGGGCGCAGTCTGCCGCAAGGCAGGCGGCTCTTGGGCACACACGCCTTTCCCTTGGAGCCGGTAGTGCTGCTACCCTTCGCCATGGTTCTGGGGGGTGTGGGAGGCGGAAAAGAAAAGTTAGAAGGAAAAATAAAGTTAGGGGAAGAAGTAGGAGCTTAAAGAAGGAAGTAATATAAAACAGTAGAAAATTAAAAAAAACACAGTAAAAGTAGAAATAAATGCAAAATATAGACTTAGGGACAGAGAGAGATAGATAATAAATAAAAAAAAATTGAAAAATAGTGTAAAAAACTAAGGATTGCATAGATTGAGGGAGGATAGAAAAGCAGGCCCAGAACCATAGCATAGAGGGAAAAACAAGATGGCCGCGCCCATCGCGACCGCGTGGGTAAGTTCGCGCAATATTTCCCCCGGAGCACGCAAAAAGCGTCGCGAACACGTATGACGCGTTCCCAAACATGAAATGCGCATCGCGAGCACCCTATACGCGACCCGGAACAGGAGATAAGGCATCGCGAACGGGCGGGACAAGTGAAAAACAAGATGGCCGCGGCCATAGGCGACCGCATGGGCAAGTTCGCGAGATACTATCCCCCGAGCACGCACAACAGCATCCCGAACACGCATAACGCGTTCCCGAAGAAGAAAAACGCATCGCGAACGGGTGCGACAAGCAACTACGCACGCTCGCGTAGCGCTTTGACATCTTCGCGTAGCTTCGCGTAGCGCGACTACGCGAACTACGCCCAGGGTTACTTTTGACGAGGAGGAGGTGAAATTGGCTAAAATGTCCCTTCCCACTAGTAAGGCTGCAGGATTGGATGGGCTCCCTAGTGAGTTTTACAAGGCGTATGCGGATAGGTTAGCCCCCAGACTTCTTGAGGTATACGCGGAGGCGTATGACACAGGTCGTCTCCCGGCCTCCTTAAGGGAATCCCTTTTGGTTATGCTATTGAAGCCTGATAAGGCATCTAATCGCTGTGACTCCTACAGGCCCCTCTCAATTATTAACATTGATGCTAAGATATTGGCCAAAATGATTGCCCTTTGGTTGCAGCCCCTTGTTCCAATTCTGGTACTTCCTGACCAGTCAAGGTTTGTACCCACCCGGTCCACCACACACAATCTCTGAACGTTGTTCGCCACTCTGCACTATTTCAATTCTGACTTTCAGGCCGAAGCGGTGCTGCTTGACGCGGCAAAGGCATTTGATTCCCTTCAATGGGTTTACATGTTTACTGTTCTCACGAGAATGGGTCTCCCCCCTTCTTCCTCCAGTGGATCAGAGTCCTCTACACCAAGCCGGTAGCCATGGTTCGTGTAAATGGCTGGGTGTCCTCGGTCTTTCCCATTGGCAGGGGCACGCGGCAGGGTTGCCCCCTGTCACCGATGCTATTTGCACTGGCTTTAGAACCCCCAGCTTGCAAGCTACGCCAGTTGCATGCATCGGCTGCATTGCGTTTCCGACAGCGTCCGCTGGTAGTCTCGCTTTATGCAGACAACATGCTTTTGTATGTTCGCGAACCCGCAACCTACCTCCCAGCATTGCTACTTGAATATGTGAAATTTGAAGGTTTCTCCGGCTTAGGCATTAACTGGGCCAAGTCGACGGTGTTTCCCCTGACGGCCGGCACTTGTGAGATTGAACTGGACTACCCGCTGTCCTGGACTCAGTACCCGGTGAAATACCTGGGTATCTGGCTACATAGGGACCCTGAGCAGGTAATTTCCATGAACTATGGTCGCACCATTTCACAAATCACAGATAAGGCTGAGCGCTGGGCCCGGCTCCCTCTCTCGCTTGCGGACCGCATTGCGGTGACAAAAATGACCATCTTACCCAAATTATTGTATCTCTTTGTGAATATTCCTATACGTCTGAACCTCTCCCTTTTAAAACACTACAGTCTGCCTTATTGTCGTTCGTCTCAGGAGGTAAAAAACCTCGATGTAGCTGGAACACTCTTGTACAACCATTTGACCGTGGCGGCTTTGAGGCACCGGACATGCGTCTCTACTATTTGTGCGCCCAAGCGCATTTCGCGCATTATTGGTTTTACCCGCAACGGTTCCTACCCCACATGGCGATAGAGGCTGATGCAATTCTCCCATTGCCGCTTGTGGCAGCAGCCCTCTCGGGTGGTGGTGGCGGCCCCCGGGCATAGATTAACCCAGTACTATGTACCGCCTGGGCCTGGCAGGCCCTTGCTCGAAGGGCACAGCTAGACTACCTTTATGCCCCTAATCTGCCAGTGGTGGCGCATCCAGATATCTCTGCGGCACGGGAGCGCTTGGCTTTGCGTGCGCTGCAGGCGGTTGGTGTGGTGCAGATGGGTGACCTATACAAACAGGGCCAGTTCCGTTCGCTGCCGGATCTTGAGGCGGGTCGGACTTATGGTCCGATGCTGAGCTTCACATATGTAAGGGTGCGACAGGCGGTCAGAGCAATCTACCCTGCCTATCCGACTGAACCACAGCCGCTGCGAGCACTGCAGGCAATGCTGGCAGGAGAGGAGCGCAAGGGTTTGATTACTAGACTACATGCTGCCTCCCAACGTGAGAATGAGCCGGGAGAACATCCTTCATATCTTAAATGGAATGCAGACCTGGGGTATGTCTTGCCGCTTGATCATTGGCAGTTCTGCTGCACGCTGACTGGGTGCCTCACGGCCAACTGCAATATGCGTATTATCCATTTAAAATTTCTACACCAGCTATACTACACTCCACTGCAATTGCGTAAATATGGATTGCGTGATACAGCCTGTTGCGTGCGGTGTGGACAAGCTGATGCCAACTTTTTACATCTATCGTGGCAGCGCGCAGGGATTGCTGCCTTCTGGGCTAAAGTGGTGAATGTGATGACAGATGTGGTGTTGGAACAAGTGCGGTCTGTGCCGGAAGTCTGCCTGCTGGGGGACGTGAAATCCCTGAAACCCTGTAACCGGCGGCTGGTTGCTGTGGCTACATTATTGGCTAAGCGTGCTGTGGCACAATGTTGGGGCGCCAAGAGTCTCCCTACCATTCGGAAATGGGTCTGTGACTTAACCTACTGCAGGGAACAACTGGAGACCTATGCAGAAGATCTGCCAGAGTCCTCTCGCCCCAAAGATTACTGGGCCCCACTGACGATGTATCTCTTAAGTCATCCCGATCTGTGAAGCGCCTCGCCTCTTTGTTCTCTTTTGTTTTTCTTTTCTTTCTCCTTTCTAGTTTAAGCCTCATCGGGAATTGCCGTCATTGGACTCATATGTTTATATTATTGTAGACGTGGGTCCCTTGCTCACTTTGCCACTGGATTCAAGCAAGCCTGGCTGATGACGGCTGGAATGCCAGAAACCGGTCCTAGGATGCTTGTTTCCGGTCCAGGGAAGACATGGCTTGGCAGTTCGTGCTGGACTGTTCCCATGAGGCACAGGGTCAGACTGATTTGCATATGGCCATGTCTGAACTGGGGTGGTGGAGTGAGCTAAAGAATGATGATGGATTAAACCCAGATCAGTTGACTGGGGGTGAGTGTTTGATTGGCTCAAACGTTCCGTCCATCATCCCCTTTTGTATCGCTTTGTTCGCCCCTAAGTTGGCGGGGGTATGCCCAGACGTGGGTCCCTTGCTCACTTTGCCACTGGATTCAAGCAAGCCTGGCTGATGACGGCTGGAATGCCAGAAACCGGTCCTAGGATGCTTGTTTCCCGGTCCAGGGAAGACATGGCTTGGCAGTTCGGGCTGGACTGTTCCCATGAGGCACAGGGTCAGACTGATTTGCATATGGCCATGTCTGAACTGGGGTGGTGGAGTGAGCTAAAGAATGATGATGGATTAAACCCAGATCAGTTGACTGGGGGTGAGTGTTTGATTGGCTCAAACGTTCCGTCCATCATCCCCTTTTGTATCGCTTTGTTCGCCCTAAGTTGGCGGGGTATGCCCAGACGTGGGTCCCTTGCTCACTTTGCCACTGGATTCAAGCAAGCCTGGCTGATGACGGCTGGAATGCCAGAAACCGGTCCTAGGATGCTTGTTTCCGGTCCAGGGAAGACATGGCTTGGCAGTTCGTGCTGGACTGTTCCCATGAGGCACAGGGTCAGACTGATTTGCATATGGCCATGTCTGAACTGGGGTGGTGGAGTGAGCTAAAGAATGATGATGGATTAAACCCAGATCAGTTGACTGGGGGTGAGTGTGTGATTGGCTCAAACGTTCCGTCCATCATCCCCTTTTGTATCGCTTTGTTCGCCCTAAGTTGGCGGGGGTATGCCCAGACGTGGGTCCCTTGCTCACTTTGCCACTGGATTCAAGCAAGCCTGGCTGATGACGGCTGGAATGCCAGAAACCGGTCCTAGGATGCTTGTTTCCGGTCCAGTGAAGACATGGCTTGGCAGTTCGTGCTGGACTGTTCCCATGAGGCACAGGGTCAGACTGATTTGCATATGGCCATGTCTGAACTGGGGTGGTGGAGTGAGCTAAAGAATGATGATGGATTAAACCCAGATCAGTTGACTGGGGGTGAGTGTTTGATTGGCTCAAACGTTCCGTCCATCATCCCCTTTTGTATCGCTTTGTTCGCCCTAAGTTGGCGGGGGTATGCCCAGACGTGGGTCCCTTGCTCACTTTGCCACTGGATTCAAGCAAGCCTGGCTGATGACGGCTGGAATGCCAGAAACCGGTCCTAGGATGCTTGTTTCCGGTCCAGGGAAGACATGGCTTGGCAGTTCGTGCTGGACTGTTCCCATGAGGCACAGGGTCAGACTGATTTGCATATGGCCATGTCTGAACTGGGGTGGTGGAGTGAGCTAAAGAATGATGATGGATTAAACCCAGATCAGTTGACTGGGGGTGAGTGTTTGATTGGCTCAAACGTTCCGTCCATCATCCCCTTTTGTATCGCTTTGTTCGCCCTAAGTTGGCGGGGGTATGCCCAGACGTGGGTCCCTTGCTCACTTTGCCACTGGATTCAAGCAAGCCTGGCTGATGACGGCTGGAATGCCAGAAACCGGTCCTAGGATGCTTGTTTCCGGTCCAGGGAAGACATGGCTTGGCAGTTCGTGCTGGACTGTTCCCATGAGGCACAGGGTCAGACTGATTTGCATATGGCCATGTCTGAACTGGGGTGGTGGAGTGAGCTAAAGAATGATGATGGATTAAACCCAGATCAGTTGACTGGGGGTGAGTGTTTGATTGGCTCAAACGTTCCGTCCATCATCCCCTTTTGTATCGCTTTGTTCGCCCTAAGTTGGCGGGGGTATGCCCAGACGTGGGTCCCTTGCTCACTTTGCCACTGGATTCAAGCAAGCCTGGCTGATGACGGCTGGAATGCCAGAAACCGGTCCTAGGATGCTTGTTTCCGGTCCAGGGAAGACATGGCTTGGCAGTTCGTGCTGGACTGTTCCCATGAGGCACAGGGTCAGACTGATTTGCATATGGCCATGTCTGAACTGGGGTGGTGGAGTGAGCTAAAGAATGATGATGGATTAAACCCAGATCAGTTGACTGGGGGTGAGTGTTTGATTGGCTCAAACGTTCCGTCCATCATCCCCTTTTGTATCGCTATGTGTGGAGATAATGCTTTAGATCTTTTGCCTATATGGTGTTACACCCTTTTAAGTGCCGGGGGGGAGGGGAGTGGGGTTCCGGGGGGGTTGGCTCCTAAGAGCTGTTGTTTAAGTTGCACTGTATATTTCTGCTGCATTTATTGTTTAAAAATGCTTGTGTGGACTCACGCTATATTGATGCTGATGTCTCCCCATTGGAGCGAGTGTACTGTAACTGCAAGCTATCAATAAACAAATTAAAAAAAAAAAAATGATCCATCAGAAAAAAAAAAAAAGATGAAAACAATATTTTACAGTGCATCCTAATGAACTAATCTTCAATATAAAACTCTATGTCAAAAATTAGGCAGGAACACAAGTGAATGAGTCCACATTAATGTTGGATATTTTGAGCATTCAAATGATTTAGCATTACAGATAGAAGTCTTCTTGGAGTCACTTCTCTACAGCAGTGATGCACTGAGGGCAGTTTCTAGAGGGGTCTGTCAAAGTAAGATATGCTGCTGTTGGTGTGAAAATATTGTTAGTGGGTAATGAGCTCCTCCGGCAGTGAAAGCAAGGCATGTGGTCATCACATTTTCTCAGGGGCATCTCTTGTAAGTCCTTTCACTGTAGAGTTAAGAATCAGGGTGTGTACACACAGATCTGAGCACTAAGGAGCCACCTATATGGTTCTATTCTGTCCTTTCTGTATTCCTTGGGTCCACATGTGCCGGGCACAGCACTCAAACCTATTTGCACTTGATGTTCCAACAGAACAAAACCCAGACATTAAGCAAGCTGCCCCATTTTGTCTGAAGTCAGATAAGGGAACCAGCTCTCCCCTCTTGAACAGACACTTGATCAAATCAGGGCTCTTATGCTTCAGGTGTGAACAGTTGATCTGCCTCTTGTCCAGGGAGACAAAAATGGCTACAAGTAAAAAAAAAGAAAAAAGACTAGCATTTCAACGGCTACATATTTAAAGTGATTGCTGCATTTCTCAAATCTATTGGAATTAGCCCTATCCTTTGCATAACATCATGAGTGCTTTGGTTTTGGGCTACTATAACTCATATGAAACACTTCCCTTAAATACCAACTGGAGTCAAAATTTGACTTCTAGTAAGAATCTATTTTCTTCTGTTCAGACAAATCACAGGTCAGGTTCCTCTCGTAGTTACAGGATGGACATGATACTTCACATTAGGCTAATGACAATGGCGTACGGAGGATCGTTTTGAGGACATTTATTTCACATTGCTCTGACAAATACCGGGAAACTATTATAATAAGTTGCAGAATAAACAAAATCAATAACAAACGTAACAGTAGAACTAAACCTACATCTAATCTTAGGTCTAACTCTAACATATACACAAATTATCATCCCACTCACAGCCATAAACTTAAAAATCACACTGGTGACAGCCATTGCCCTAACATCATCCCTAACCACAATGTTAATCATGACCTCACCTCTACCCTATTCTTATTCTTCAAAGGTTCATACCTGTTGTGAGAAATGGGGTTGTTGATTGACTGGGGTGTGAGTCTAGGTCATGCAGCAGCCACAATCCCTTGCAGGGTTAACCACAAAAAGTCGCTAGATTAAGCTGTGCTTAACCATGGGTAGCGTGGCACACAAGCACTCAGGCTTAACTTAGAGGTAATGTGTAAAGTATTGATGCAGCACACAAACAGTAATACAGTGAAGACACAACACAAGAAAAATCCCAAACCAACATAGAAAAATTGATTACATTTTAGTCAATTGACACCAAAACGACAACAATCCTATGAGTAAAACTGGAGACATTGAATTTTAAAGATTTAAGTGAAAATAGCACCAAAAAGCATAAAGTACCAACAAGAACTATCTGGTCGTGCTGGACCAGGACAAAGTCAAAAGTTCAGGCTGCCTGCAATGGATTGCAGGACAGCTACAAGGCCCAGGCTTCGCCTGCTGAGCAAAAGTACATTAGTCAGAGATGCGTCGCTGCCGAGGATCCTGTAAACGGTGAGGATGTAGAAGGCAGACAAGGTGATGCGCTGTTCTTGATCCACGCTGCGGCAATGATGCGCTGGTACTGGTTGTGAAGCAGCAGTGATGCGTCGGCTCCAATGAGCGGGGTGCTGCGATGCAAATTCTCAGGGTCTTTGAAGGGGATGTGAGGACCTTGCCCAGAATAGAGCGTTGCGCAGTGGCAGTTCAAAAGGCAATGCGCAAACTCTAAGCCATGCAGCAATTGTGATGCACCAGTTCCAAACCCATGTGCAGAAGCAGAAGCAGGGTGTTTGGAAGTCTTTTATGTCCCTGAGACTTCAGATCAGGAGGCCAGCCAACTAGTCCTTGGAATAACTTTGTGTCCTGCGGTCAAGTGATGCAGGTCCAGTCCTTCTCACCCAGGCAAGGAGGGCAGCAGGTCAGCAAGGCAGGCCAGCATTTCTTCCAGAGCAGCAGTCCAGCAGAGTGTGAGTCTTTCAGCAGCACAGCAGTCCTTCTTCCTGGCAGAGTATCCACAGGTTATAAGTATAATGAAGTGGTGGGGTCTGAAGTCCAGTTCTTATACCCAATGGTGTCTTTAAAGTGGGGGAGAAGCTTCTAGAGGCTTCCCTTTGAAGTACCCAGGTATCCAGCCTCCCCTGTTCTGCTCCAATCTAACTAAAGGAGGGTATGCAGTCCTTTGTGTGTGGACAAGGAACAGTCTCTTCAGGTGTAAGTATGTCTGTGCACAGCTCCTTCCTCCCATCCTGCCAGGATGCCTCATCAAGTCACACAAGCTCCAATTTTGTGTGGCTGTCTAGAGGGAATACACAAAGCCCAGCTGTCACCCTCCCCAGACGTGTATCAGAGACAGTATGCATGCACACAGGGCTAAGAGCAGGAAATTGCCAATTTTCTAAAAGTGCCATTTTCAAAATTGTAATAATAAATCTGACTTTCCAGTTAAAGAAGATTTATCATTACAATACCACAGGTACCAAGCATGAGAGATACACCTCCTCTTAATTAGAAATTGCTGCTTATTAAATGTAATAAGGAATCACCAATGTTGTCCTATGGGAGGGGCAGGCCTCACAGTAGTGAAAAATTGATTTGGGAGTTTTTCACTACCAGGACATTGAGAACTTAAAGTACATGTCCTAGCTTTTACTTACACAGTACCCTGCTCTATGGGTTACCTGGAACCTATCTTAGGTATGACATATGTAATAAAAGGGGAATTTAAGGCTTGCCAAGGGGTTTTAAATGCCAAGTCAACATGGCTGTGTGATACATTCAGGTTGCAAAGGTAGGCCTGGGACAAGGGAGCAACTTAGGTGGGTGGCACAATGAGTGCTGTAGGCCCACTGGTAGCATTTCATTTTCAGGCCCTGGGTATTTGGTATACCACTCTACAAAGAACTTACAAGTAAAGTAAATATGCCAATTAGGTATGCCAATCAAACCATGTTTAGGGGAGTGGGCACAATCATTTTAGCACTGGTTAGCAGTGGTAAAGTGCACAGAGTCCAAAGGACAACACAAACTAATTCAGCAAAATTGGAGGCAAGCAGGCAAACAGTTTGGGGTAAGCCCACCCTAAGGCTGGCAGGTCTAACATTTTTATTCCCAGGCATCAGACAGAATTTGTCACCTGGTGGCAGTAGAATGGAGGGTTACCCTCTTTTTATCAGCTCATAGGTCTACACTACACCCCAAAGGTCTAAATTAACACACACTTGCCATGGTATGTATTTTGGATTGTAGCATTTGAACTTTTGGCCCTGGGTACGGGGTGGTGACAGGACAGGAAAACTGTATGGGCGCCAGCGGTTGGAAAATGCGGCCTGATGTCAGGACAGGCCAGCCTGCACCCCACTCTTAAATAAAATATATCCTTGGGCCCGAGTTACACATCAGGCACACTGACTTTGTTTGTGCCACAGTGCACAGTTTTGCTGGATTACAAAAAAAAACATTGTTCTCATTGTAGGCACAATCTCTGACAGTTTGCGGTGGTGCTGAATAAGCACATTAGTGAAAGACTGGGCTGCAGGTTAAAACAACAGCTTCCTTTTTCACTGGAAGCTGACAGGCCTCTCTTTGAATAGGGTAAAGGGCATTGCTCTGCTGGGGAGTGTAGTGTATTACCCCACCAGCATGTAGGGGATGCCTGGGGTTACAGAGACACCTTTGCCCACTGCTCTGTGACACAGTCGGAGGAGTCTTGACTGTTTACCATCTCTAAGTGGTGCACAGTCAGTGTACCTTCCAACAGGTCTTTAGCCTCTGTAACTGCATCTACAATATATGACACATGCAAAGGTCAAACATTTCCTCTTATGCATTGCACAAAGGCCCCATGAAAAAGAGGAAATGTCCCCTCATGATCGTGCACCTGTGCAGTTCTATATTATAGCTTGAGCCACAAAAGCAACTGCTCCTTCTATAACACCAAAGTGCCCTGGGGCGAAAATTCCTATTGCATCGAAGGGCTCTTTCTGTAAAATGAAACATGGTGTCAAGTGTGCTGTCTGACCCCCTAGCCGGCCAGATTGGGGGTATACCCTCAAATATGGCACCCATGGGTGCAGAAATACTGTTTGTATTCTATAGATGGAATGAGGTGCAATGCCAGTATAAGTTATCCCTACCCCATTACATTTTTTTAGAAAAAATTCAATTCAGAGGGCCTCATTTACAAGCCCATTGCCCCATCGGTGCATCACTTTCTTTGACGCACCTGCAGCGCAATGGGCTTGCCCATATTTACAAGGCCAGGTAAACTCATCTTCATGGCCTTGTAAATATGGATCCCCTTTCACGCATTACTCTGTATGAAAGGGGCTTTCCATGGGTGTTGCTGTGAGTGTTCCCACGCAACATCCATGGAACCCGATACATTCCCAGATTTGCAACGTTTTGTAAAGCTGAGAATGCTTCAGAATCCTATGCCTCCCCAAGGGAGACGAAGGAGTGGCCCAACGAGGAGAAATACTTTTATTTCTCCTCATTTTTTTTAATATAAGGAGGAAAATGCCATCAATGATTGTTTTTGTGCAGGAAGGTGTCCCTTCCTGCACAAAACCCATCATCCCCGCAATGCAGGCACTCTTGCAACATGACGCAAGGGTGTCTGCGTTGGTGCTCGGCTGCTGCTTGTGCGCCAGCGCAGATGAGAAGGACAGGAATGGGCTTATCTAGTGGATATGGTGCATTCCTGCCCTTTTTTGTTTATGCACAGCAGCGCAGCAGGAAGGCTTGCTGCGCTGCCCAGCGCCAACATTTAGTAAATGAGGCCCATTGTGTCTATTGTACTTTCTGCCCCTCTGAGGACTGTATATTGGATTATCCCTCCCAATCGGCCCCCAAGGTTGGAATGAGACGTTTTGGGTTCTAGGGGTGGGCAGTGTTGTCCGATGCAAGGATAGCCTTGCCCCTACCCCTTCTATTTTTTTTTTTTTTTTTAATCAAATCATTAGAGTCAATCAATCAATCAAACTGTATTTGTAAAGCACTGCTTATCGCCCGTGAGGGTATCCAGGCACTGGGAGTTGCTGTTGCTGGGTGTAGTTAGTTGCACAGCCAGGTTTGCAGATCATTTCTAAATTCCTGCAGGTTGGGGGAGGTGCGAAGGGGGAGTTGGTGGCTGTTCCAGGTCTTGGCAACCAGGTAGTAAAAGGAGCGGCCACCACTCCTGCTTTGGTGGAAGTGGGGAGTATGGGCGATGGAGAGGGAGGCGGAGCGCAGTTGTCTGAGGGATTGGTGGAAGTTCAACCTGTGGTTGATGTAGGCTGGTCCTTGGTTGTGCACGGCCCTGCAGGCATCGGCTAACATTTTGAATTGGCACTTTTTGTGGGCAGAGAGCTAGTGAAGTGCTCTGAGTTAAGGAGTGATGTGGTCTCGCATCAGGAGGTCAATGGAGGAGTCTGGCTGCTGCGTTTTGAATGGCCTGAAGTCTGTTTAGCAGCTCTGAGATGATACCCACATAGAGGGTGTTGCCATACCATAATCCAGGAGGCTGGTGATGAGGGCTTAGGTGATGGTGTGTCTGGTGCTGGTGAGGAGCCATTTGAAGATTTTTCGGAACATGCGGAGAGTGAGGAAGCAGGCTGAGGATACAGCATTTATCTGTTTTTTCATGCTGAGTTTGCAGTCTAGTATGGTGCCTAGACTCCTGGCGTGTTCTGTGGGTGTGGGTAAGAGTCCTAGTTCTGTTGGACTCCAGGGGCCATGTTACACAAACACCCCGGGGGCACAGCCAGCATTTGCACCTGCTTTATGCACCCCTGGGGCATTTTGGTATTATAGAAGGGGCCACACAAGCATCTGCGGCCCCTTTTGTAATACAGATAGCGCTGACGTACATACAGCACCAGCGTAATCATTAGAAGGAGTTCCCTCATTTGCATGTGGCGTGGCTCCGTGCAAATGAAGGGATCACTTTCCCTATGTGCCTGCACCGACATGGGTGCAGAGGCAAACATGCCTTTAGAAGGTGCACAGAGATTGCGCAACAAAAAGGTGGCACACTTTCAGTGCACCTTCTAAATGTAGCCCTGTAAAGGGATGAAAGAGGGTCCCACAGACCACCCAGACATCTCTTTGTAGGCAGGTGCAGTCACTCACTGCACCCGCCTGGAAGGGAATCTCTAATCCCTTTTAAAAGTGCAGGCGGTTTGCTGCCAGCACAGTGAAACACAGAGCGCTTTGAAACAGCTGCTCCATTTTTCTCTTGAATGTGCTGCCCTCAGGGCAGCGCGAGTTCGCAGCTGCCATGAGGGCAGCGCATGCTTCCTGATAGGGTGCACTTTCCATGTTTGCACCTGGCGCACCTGCTTCAAGGTGCGCTGTGGCACAAATATGGAAAGTGTGCCCCATCTGTAATATGGGCCCCGGAGTCATCTGACGGGGAAGTGTAGCTCCCGAAGATGAGTAGCTCTGTTTTGTTGATGTTGAGTTTGAGGCAGTTGTTTTGCATCCAGATGACGATGCTGGTCATTCACAGGTGGAAGTTGGCCTTGGTGTTTTGTTAGATTTGAAAATCCCATTTTTGCTATGCATCGTTCCATAATATATTAGGTTAGCTGTGTGTGGCTAAATAGATACCATTTGCATTCGCGTTGTGCAACCCACTGAGTTATCCCTGCCGCATGCAAGCTTTAGTTAGCGAGTGCGACTCCATTTCGTATTTCGTAATCCTATCTAGACTGTGCCCGGACTAGGCCTCATTATTCGTATTGCTTGCCTCAGCAGAACACTGTATTTAGTTATTATTTTCTCTCACGCTCAGGGGTGTTTCTGACTTGCTAATGAATAGGCCATTCTGCCCTCGCATACCTATCCGTGTGTGTAGTTCTGCTCCCACGTTAGGAGACGCTGAAACCCAGCACGGTGGCCTTGAGCCTCTGATAAGATATTCCCATCTGGCAGGTGGTAGTCCATCTTTCTGTGCCTTCTTTGTTCATGTTCGGCCTGAGCTGGTAACTTTCCACTGTGGGCGTGGTTGGAGGCTCTTGGGAAGAATGATCATGTGTTGCAGACTGCTGGGGGGGGTCAGTCCCTTGGCAGACATCTTAGGGTGCAGGTCAAATTGGACACCTCTGCAGAGTATTACTAATAAAGGTATGTTTGTATTCTCTACTGTCTGACCGACGCTTCATTACTTGGGAAGGCATAGCAGGTGGTTGTAAATACCCGAGTGGCCCCTAAGTGCCACTTCCTTCAAATGGCGCCCGAACAGGGACCCCGCAAGGTGATCCAGCTCATCCGTAAACGGGTTGCAGGGTCGGGGTTGCGTCTGGTGGGTCGGGCGGATCGGGGTATCCCACACGATCGAGCTTGGTTCTCTCAGCTGCCCCGCCCATCTGATCGGGCGCTTCCTCGTCTAGTGGTCACCGGCTGGGGTCCTGAGAAGGCGAAACCTTGGAGTTGACCGTTTGGTCCGAAGAGTCGGCAGTGGAGAATAACTTGACTCGACATGTGTGCACCAGGCGAGTGATTTGATTCTTGGAAAAATGGCGCCATTCTTGAATGGCACAAGCCTACAGGCTGTGTCTTGGCACAGTCTCCGGACTGTCTTGGTGCAGTTTTTGGACTGCCTTGCTTGAACGGCACAAGCCGACGGGCTGTGTCTTGGTATGGTCTTTGGGCTGTCTTGGTTTGAACTTGGTGGTTTTGCGGACCCTTTAAAAGACACAGAGTGTTTGTGAACAGTCTACCAGGCCAACTGGAAATTTGGCCCATTCTTGAAAAGGCTTGGAACTGTTTGCGAACAATCTGCCAGGCCAATTGGTAATTTGGTCTACGCTTGAAAAGGCCTGGGGCTAGAGCCTGTCTTCTTAAACTTGGTACAGTCTCCGGACTGTCTTCTTGTCTTGGTGCAGTCTTTGGACTGTTTTGTACTGATGCAGTCTCCGGGCTGACTTGTGGTTTGATTGTTGTGTTTTGGTGCTATGAGGTTTGTGGACCGACGTCGGTGGTGGTGCTTGTGAAATGCTTGTTTGAGTGAGTAACGACTGTGCTCTTCGTGTGGAGGTAAGGATGCCTTGCCTCAGCAAGCTGTGTTGTGTGGGATTTTTGTTTGACACGGTCTGAGGACCGTTTTTGAGAAAAAGTACTTGTAATTCCTTTGCCAGGCAAAATAATGCGTTTGGGCCCTTTCTTGAAAATGTCTGGAATTAGCCTAATTTGGTCTCTTGTTGTCGGTGTTGCTCTGCAGATGCCCATTGGAAGAAGGTTAGCTGGCGCCTCCTAACGACATTTTAAATTTTGAAGAATGGAAAAATAATAAATAAATAAAAACCTGGTTTGATCAGAAATACTAGCAAGAATGTACATTTGTTTTGACATAGGAAGAGTACAACATGAGAAAAATGTAAGGACGGGATGCGCATTTAAATGGAAAACAGTGTTGAGACGATTCAAGGTAATGTATATTTATGCTGAACAGACACGCATTCTAAAGGTGCAGTAAGGAGAGGTGAAATACACGCTCGTAATTCAGTAGCGCTGAATGTGTTCGGTCTCTCCATGAAAGGGGGGGGGCAGGAGTTCTGGAAAGGGAAAAAGGGAGCAGTGTGTCAGTACTTAGAGGTTTCTAGCTTCAGACACAAACTGCATTCTGAAATTGGCACGTAGAAATTTGGTGCAATGCTCAGAAGTTAACGTATGATTGATTTGAGTGGGTGTGTTTCATTTGGATTTGCCCACAATAGAACGTGTATTTCATTTGGAAAAAGGGTTTCAAGCACTCCAGGCAGTGTGTCTTTATGCTGAATAAAAGGGATTTTTAAAGTTGAAAAACCTAGCTTGTGAATTCAGTGTGTGGCAGGCTTGCTAGGGCCTTCGGGGAGATAAGGAAGGAATTCCCAAGGAGGGGGCTCACGCTGGGAAGAGAGTTCTGTAAAGCCAGAAAGGAAGGTGGGGGCCATGCCTAGCTCCTGACACAGACAGGCAGAGATGCGCAGTTCGGACTTTCCTAGGGCAGAGTGCCAGCAAAGGATGTTAATTGGGTATAGATTAAAAGAACAACACAGGAGCTAAAAGAATTGGTTCATGAGTTTTGTGAAAGAGTGTATCTAGAGTTTCCACAACACTGTGGGATAGAATGTCCTGGAGCCGGTGGCATGAGATTCTTTGTGACTCAGTTGATTATTGGATTAATGTTCTCTGATCAGATTAAGGTGCACGTTCAGTAAATATTGGTTTGTTTTCAAAGAAAGTTGATAGATGGTATTCTGAAGGATGAAGGGTACTATAGTGTTGGACAAGGAATGAAGTAGAAAGAGTTTTAAAAAATATATATATATATGATGGTACAGAGAGGGTTTGCTCAGGAAAATTGTTTGCAGGGAATGAAAAGTGAGTTAAAATGCGTATGTACAGTTTAGAGGGGCCCAATAGGAGACAGCCGTAGCATTGTTTTCAGAAACGTCAAGTTGCAAATATCCCTCTGATTTTATTGCTTTAAACATTCAGTTGTTCTTTTCTTTCTGCTGTTTCTATTCCTGCTGTGACATTCAGGCTGCTCTGGTTGTTGCTGTCAGAGGAAAGATGAGAGAGTGAAGGTGTTATTTAGATTTTAGTGAACAGGATTTGTGTCTTAAAAGATGAATTTGATTGCTTATTTGCAGATTCGTTTTTATTGTGTTTTTTGCAATAGCGACTTGGTTGTAGATGTTGGGAAGTAATTGGTCTATATTGTTTCTTTCTGTTATGTATTTAACATAGTACAGTGCTATGCGTGTATTGGTGGGTGTTTCAGACGCATTAGTTAATGTTTTGCGCTCTCTTGCTCAGAATGTTGGTACTTTTTTATTGTGAATTTTTCATTTCAGTTAATGCCTAGTTGTGGTGAGCATGTGATGGGTTTGGCATCCTATTATCACTGCTCTCAGGCAGGTGACTGTCTGATGATGGGCCTTAATGTAAGTAGAGAGTAGTGTTTGTTTCCCCCCCGAGTTTTGCGGATGTGCCACCCACTTTGTGGGCAACAAGCGATGTAGAGCTGGGATTCCTACAGATTTCACGAACCTTGTTGTGTATGATCCCGGATTTGGTTGAGACAGGTGTTGGTGAGAAGAAGGCTAGTACATTGTAATAGTTCCACTATTTTGATTGTGTTTACAATTTGTGACTGACCTGTGTGCGGTTCAAAGGAAATATAAAAATGTGGCCCTCCAGTTGTCTGCTGCTCTGGCTATTATTATGCTTCATCTGCTGCTCAATATTTTTCTGTCGCTGATCTAAAGCGCATTCTTTGGCAGTATTGCTTATAGAATATATATAATAGGTCCTTGTCTGGGATAACATTGGATGGTAAAAGATAACGGCTCTGCTGCACCTTTTAGGACCATGCAGAAAGTCAGGGCATCTATAAAAAAGTAAAAAATACAAGGTAGTTACTTGCTCATCGTTTTAGACACAGCAAAGTTGTAGGGCAGTACAGTTGCATGGTGTTAGACATGGCATCCTTGAAGTGGTTTTACCTGACTTTTTGCCTCTACCTCCTATGTTTTTGATGCTGTGCTGGATTTCGTTTTTGCTGGTTCAGATGCTTTGGGCATTTTGCCACTGCTGATCAGTGTCACAGTGCAAGTGCTTTTTGTGTAAATTGATATTGTGCCTGGTCCTCCCTGGTTGGCATATTTGTTTTATTAGTAGATTCCTAGTGAAGTGCACTGGTTGTGCTAGGGCTGGTAAATAACTTGCTACTAGTAGGCTTGCAGCGCTGATTGTGCCACCCACATGAGTAGCCCGGAAAAGATGCCTTAGGCCTGCCACCGCAGTGCCTGTGTGCAGTTTGTGCATAGGACACTCCTATGGTAGACCCAAGGTTCCACCCTAGGCAGGGTGCAGTGTATGTGTTTCTTGTCCAACTTCTCTGTGCGTTTCTGTCTTTTTGTGGATCGATTGTCCTGCTTCAGTGTGACAGAGGAAGAAGATGTACATTGGGTGTAGTGTCCTTTTGTGGTGTCTTTGCTGTGTTACTGTGAGCGTTGGTACAAATGATTTGCACATTGCCTTTCGGATGAGCTTGTCTGCTCGTGCCAAACTACTAAGGGGGGTGAGTAGGGGTTATCTAAAGTGTGTATCCCCCTTACCCTGACTGGTGGGAAGGGTCCCTGTTTGGACAGAGGTACATACCTCTGCCAACTAGAGACCCCCATTTCTAACGAATTGTTCTTGTGTTTAGCTTTGGATGACTAGGGAGTCTGTTTTTAAAAGGGGTAAGTATTGTCGACAGGAGGTCACCTGCTTAGGTCAGCTACTGTCGAAGGGGGGTAGGATATTAGCTCCTTGGGTAACTTGGGTAACTAGCACATTAAATGAGGTGTATGGGGTGCATGAGCCTTAACTCTGAATGCTTAACACTTGAAACTGCGTTCTTTTTTTTCTTTCTTTGGTTTCTGTGCTTGGTACATATATTGTTGTGTGCTGTTTTGTGTTGTAAGTACACAAGACGGCTTGTCGTGCGCGCTTTCTGTCTTTGACGCTACCATAAGAGCCCTCCCGAGCAGTCTAAGAATGGTCATGACGGTGGCTGTCTCCATAAGACAATCGGTTGGACTCGCCTTAGCCACTAATTTCAAAGATATGGTACTCCATGCTGTGAACATGCCCTTGAATAAATAGAGACACAGCACCTCATCAGTGCACGTCTAACTGGCTATAACAAACTACGGTTCGGAAAAATTATCATGATTAAAAGTGTGTCACCTTGAAGTCAGCCATGTTACTGCCCCTCCTTTCTGTAAATTGATGGAATTGGAATTGAGATGGAGATGAAAGGACGGGTAGACTAGACTGATGTTCCCTTATTTTATCTTTAAGGGGAACTATATGTTGATGGTTTTCGTTTGACTACCCAGGTGACACCACCATTATTGCTCATAATACCGCAACATTACAAATCCTTTATTAGTTAGCCTGAGTAACAGGGTTGCAACAGATGGCGTGGGTAGGAATAATGCGTTTGCAGAAAATGATTAAAATAAAATGAGAGAATGTTTGTAGCAGGCCCTGCTGGGTGGGTACTGAAGTCAAGATGTCTAAGTTGAAAGTATGGCACATTGTCAGGATGAGACATTTCTCAGCCCGTGTACTGTATGGTGCACATGATGCACATTACTAGGAAGGGTACCTGTATGCCCCCCAATAATTTTGTACTACACATTTTCTTTTTGAGGTTCTTCAGACGAATAATATAGGAATGGACAGATGCAATGATCCAAAGTAGGTCCAAATTGTTCTTTCAGAGCTTAGTAAATGAATTAAGGCCTACCCCATTACTTGGTGTCTTGGTGTTGGGAGAGAAAAATAAATTATATAAAGTTTTATCCTTGTCAGTTCACTAAAAGTTTGTTTTATACTCGCTAATAGGACCGGGACGCCCTTCAGTCACAAAGAGAGAGAGAGGGGTCGGACATGATGCACAGCCTGGCTGCTTGTTATGGAACACCTATGAATATGACTGAGGCGAAGCTGCAGAGCAAAGAGGTGCTGGACGGGGCAGTACCACCGAAAACAAAAAGAGAGAAGGGCGATTCAGGAGCCCCAGCCTGTTGGTCTACTTGTGCCTGAGTCCCAGCCCATTGAGCCTAGTCTGTGGGCTCGCCTGTGTTTGAGTCTCTGCCCCTTGGTCCCTCTTGAGTCTGACCCCCCTTCTTCCTTTCACCCCTTTGTGTAAGGTACAATGTACGCCCGACGGAGGAACAATGCACCAAGGTAGAATAGGGTTAGTAGGGATGGACTTCATGGATGAAGAATAGGGTGCGGGTACCCTGTCTAAGGTACTAGCCATAGAGTGGAGGAAGAGAGTTTGGTGCATTGTTTGGACAGTCAACGTACGGGGCAAAGGGACTGTGATTCTAGCGAAAGAAATACCTTGCCCTGCAACGTGGGATCTGGATCCGAGCTAGACGCACAGCTCCACTGCCGGTGCTCAATAGCGCCTACGCTAGATGAACAATAGGAGCCTACCAGTGATGGCTCTCTGAAAGACACTGGAAACAAGAGTTTTGCCTATCCTCTTGTTCCCTGGCCACCAATTCCATTGTGTTGCATTTCTCTCCCAATCACCATGTATCCGTTTGGTTCCCCAATTGACGAGGAAAACAGCCATTTTGCACCTCCCTGTTCAGAGCAGGGTCAGTACATAGAAAGTACAAGTTGCATCCATAGTTGTTATTGTGCTAATAATAGTGTTAGGAACATCCTACTCCCTGAATGACAAGTATCCTGTGCATTCCCAAGTTTATACAGCACCAGTTTCTCTTGTGAACATGTTTGTTACTTTGGCTCCTCGCACAGGGGAGCATCGAAGGACATAAAGAGATAATACAGTTGTTCAATTGGTGTACCTTCAATTCCGTTCTCCAGTCTTCAATAATGCATTTAGTGATTCACGCCCTACAAAAGAATGTGTATATTAGGCAGAGGCCTGTCATGATAGTTAGTATGACAGTTTGTTTTCGTATCCCCACTGTATTTGCTGCCTCATTTACGTATTGCGCCTATCCTCAGTTATAATGTAAAATATGTGACACGACAAATAGACCCTTGTATGCACTATCTCCCAGTTTGTTGCATTTACTGCGTAGGTACATTAACTGCTAAGGAAAGGACATCCATGCAATGCAAACGCTAAGATCATGTTTTAGAAGGAGATAGAAGGGTTGATGAGCATTAATGTAGATATCTTTTAGGTCAACACGTCTCTTATAGTTTCCCTGCTTAATAATGAACATTTGAATCGTTCTGATACAGTCTGATTATGACGCAGTGTTGGAGTATATAGTAGTACACCAGGGGTATACACCTAGATCAGATGGAAAGGAGGGTACCTTACATCAAGAAGATTATATGCATGTTTACGAAGGTAATCAGAATGCCCCCTAGCTACAAAATGAAAAGTTGAATACTAAAGAGATTTTGATATACCTGTGCTGCCTTGTTTCCCTTTGCAATTTGAGTGACTATGCATTTTCTTTCTCCCCACTTAGAGTTGTAAAGACCCTACCGGATAGCCTCAATAAAGCATTTAGGTACCCACACTAAAAGGAGGGTCTGTTAGATTTGAAAATCCCATTTTTGCTATGCATCGTTCCATAATATATTAGGTTAGCTGTGTGTGGCTAAATAGATACCATTTGCATTCGCGTTGTGCAACCCACTGAGTTATCCCTGCCGCATGCAAGCTTTAGTTAGCGAGTGCGACTCCATTTTGTATTTCGTAATCCCTATCTAGACTGTACCCGGACTAGGCCTCATTATTCGTATTGCTTGCTTCAGCAGAACACTGTATTTAGTTATTATTTTCTCTCACGCTCAGGGCTGTTTCTGACTTGCTAATGAATAGGCCATTCTGCCCTCGCATACCTATCCGTGTGTGTAGTTCTGCTCCCACGTTAGGAGACGCTGAAACCCAGCACAGTGGCCTTGAGCCTCTGATAATATAATATATGTTATGTTATTTAACCTTGTATAGCGCACGGTTACCCTAGGGTGTCCTGGCGCTGGGCAGGCCTGCTGGTCATCTGTGAGCGGACATTACTGTGAAAAAAGCCAGGTTTTCAGCCCCTTTCTGAAGGAGAGGAGATCCGCTGCGTTCCTCAAATGGAAAGGAAGCTCATTCCATGCCTTGGAGGTACATGTGATGAAGCTTCTGCCCCCCCAGCTAGCTCTTTTGATCCGAGGAACTGGGACTTGTTTCGCTCCCAAGGACCGAAGGTTTCTAGCGGGGACATACCATTTGAACTTTAGTCTCAAATGGTTGGGGCCAATTCCATTGAGGGCCTTAAAAGCTACGCAAAGGGCCTTAAAGCATGCCCTTAGCTTCACGGGGAGCCAATGTAGTTGTTTTAACTCCTTCTTTACAGAGACAAATTTGGGAGTGCTAGTAAGCAGTCTGGCTGTGGCATTCTGTACAATTTGCAGCCTGTTAACGTGCTGTTTTTGGGCGTTTAAGTATAGACTGTTACAGTAGTCGATTCGAGACATAATAAGGGCCGTGACCACTGTCCTGAGGCTGTTATCAGGGAGGAAAACTTAATTTTCCTTATGATTCTCAGGATTCGGAAACAGGCCGAAACCACCGAACTTATGTGATCACTGAAAGAGAGCCTATTGTCCATGATCACCCCTAAGTTTTTGCTTTCAGCGTGGGAGTAGGACAGAGGCCCAACTCAGCTGGCCACCAATCAGGTGTCCACATGTTGGGGTTGTTACCGAACATGATGACTTCTGTTTTGCCTGAGTTTAGTTTTAGGCAGTTGGATGACATCCAGCCTGAGATGGCCCTCATGCAGTCATGAAAGCGAGCACCCGTTTCCTTCTCTTCCCCTTCTCTAATTGACAGCACTATTTGTGTGTCGTCTGCATAAGAGGTGATTTGAAAACCGAAAGATTTGATTAGGCCCTCCAGAGAGATCACATATACGTTGCATAGGATCGGGCTCAACGATGATCCCTGTGGCACCCCACACAGGAGTGAAAAAGGTTTTGAACTGTGATTGTCCAATTCCACTGTTTGCGATCTGCCAGAAAGAAAGGACCGGAGGAGGTTCCAAGCTGTCCCTTGCACTCCTACTTCCGACAACCGGTCCATCAGAACTTCATGATGGACCGTGTCGAAGGCTGCTGACAGATCCAACATTATCAAGATTGCCTTCCCTCCTCTGTCCAGTGCTTCCCGAATCTCCTCTGTAGATTTGATTAAGACCAGCTCAGTGCTATGTTCTGCTCTGAACCCATATTGTGATGTGTCTAGTAGGTTATTAGTTAGCAGAAAAGTGCTGAGCTGAGTGTTCATGGCCTTTTCAATAATCTTGGCAGGGAGCGGGAGTCTTGAAATTGGCCTTTAATTGTTTGGGTCACTAGGGTCAAGAGTAGGTTTTTTCAGAAGGGGAAGAATAGAAGCCTTCTTCCAATTGCTAGGGAACTTGCCTGTTGAAATTATATTGTTCAACAATAGTGTAAGGGTTGATCCTATAACTTCTGGAATTTGCTTTAGTACTGATGCAGGGCATGGATCCGACAGGGCACCAGACCGAATGGAAATCAGAAGTTTGATAGTATCTGATTTCTCTAGCAAAGAGAAATTTGCTAATGCTGGTTTGTTTTGTTCCAGAAATGGGGGCAACATCAATATCCCTCCTTGAGCTAGGCTAAATGAGGAGAAAATAGTTTCCACTTTATACTGGAAAAATTTGGCCAGCTTTTCACAGAGCTCTGGACTACTCTGACTCTTGGGGGCCTTAGGGGATGCTAGTTTGGAGATAGTTTTAAAGAGCTCTTTGGTATTGGATTCGGCCAGGGAAATTTGTTCAATGAGGTACTTTCTTTTGGATTCCAGCAGCTTAGCCTTATATTGTCTAAGACTGAGCTTGTAGCTAGCTTTGTCTACGTTATGGTAACTTTTTCTCCATATCCTTTCTAAACGCTTACAGCCTTGTTTTAGAATTTTTAGTTCATCTGAGAACCAGGGGGCAGATGGAAGAACTCTTTTGGGGGTCCATACTTTTACAGGAGCGATTTTATTGCATGCTCCTTCTAGCCACTTCGTAAATGCAGAGGAAGCCTCATCTACCTCTGCAGGGAGAGTAGGCTTGGTTTTATTCAATGCCTCGCCTAAGTCTGTGCAATTTACGTTTTTCCAGGCTCTTTTTCCAATAGCCCCTGAGAGCTCTGAGCTAAGTTTGTGGTCCTGCCACTCATTTACCTTGAAAAGGATGGCACAGTGATCGGACCAAACCAGAGGGAGTATTGATAGAACTGTGAGTGAGGGATTATTGGAGAATATCCCATCCAACGTGTGCCCCTTGTCATGTGTGGGCACTCCGATCAGTTGCTTCATATCCCCTGCCTCCATCATTTGCCCCAGGGTGATAGTGTCTAGGTTGGATTGATCCTCCAGATAGAAATTAAAATCCCCTAATAATGTAAAGGAGTCTGCACATAGCACATATTCCCATCTGACAGGTGGTAGCCCATCTTTATGTGCCTTCTTTGTTCATGTTCGGCCTGAGCTGGTAACTTTCCACTGTGGGAGTGGTTGGAGGCTCTTGGGAAGAATGATCATGTGTTGCAGACTGCTGGGGGGTCAGTCCCTCAGCAGACATCTTAGGGTGCAGGTCAGATTGGACTCCTCTGCAGAGTATTACTAATAAAGGTATGTTTGTATTCTCTACTGTCTGACCGACTCTTCATTACTTGGGAAGGCATAGCAGATGGTTGTAAATAACCCGAGTGGCCCCTAAGGGCCACTTCCTTCAGTTTGCGGGGTCTGCGGATAAGGGGAGGTTGAGCTGTGTGTTGTCCGCGTATGATAAGATGTTCATACCATAGGTCCTGACCAGGGTGAGCAGAGGGGCCCAATAGGTGTTGAACAGGGTGAGGCTTAATTAGGACTTTTGGGGGATGCCACAGAAGATAGCCTAAGATGTAAGGTGGAAGGTGGACACTCTGGGTTCTTCCGGTAAGGAAGGATGATATCCATTTGAGGGCATCCCCTTCGATCCCCATCTGGTGGAGTCTTTTATGAGGGTGTAGTGGGATAAGGTGTTGAAGGCTGCTGAGAGGTGGAGGAGGATCAGGGCTGCAGTTTCTCCCTGATCTAGGAGAGACCTGATGTTGTCCATTGCTTCGATTAGGGTGGTTTCTGTGCTGTGATCTGAGCAGAACCTGCATTGGGATGGATCCAGGAGGTTATTGTTCTCTAGGTGGTTGGTGAGTTGGCAGTTGATTGCTTTTTCCAGAACATTAGCAGGAGAAGGGAGAAGGGAGATGGGCCAGTAGTACTTGCGCTCTTCTGAGTCTGAGGATGGTTTTTTGAGGAGTGGTTTGACTTCTGCATGTTTCAATTCATTTGGGAAGTTAACTGAGGTGATTGAGGTGTTGAGGATGGTGTTGAGTTCTTTCCTGAAGGTGCTGTTCCTCAGGTTAAACATGCTTTGTTCCACCTGGGGATGGAGATTAAGAGAATGCTTCAAACTGCCCTCCCGGGGGAGCATAAAGACTGGAAATATTCTCATTAGGGGAGCTCCTGGTCATGCCTGGTGTGCCACTTCTCCCGCTGAAGCCATTTCTTGTGTATAGTGGATGGATCCCTGTTGAAGGACCCCCCTCCTGTGGCGATCACCAAGCATGGATCTATTTGGCAGGGTTTCCGATGGCAAAGGGAGATTTTTTCCTTTCCAACTGCACCCCTCCCTGAGCCACAGAAATAGTCCATTTCAGCAATATCTTTGCACCATGCCCCGGTGCAGTGATTCATCCATCAATATTCAGCCCATTACATATCAAACCAGGCAGCAAAACAGATGACACAGTCCAAAAGCTCAGCTCATTACGGACCCAGGCCCAGATTTACAAAGCCCTTGCAATGCCATTGGGTCATGCAAGGTGGCTCAATGCAAGGCAAGAGTTTCAGTGAGAATTAGTAAGCGCAACAAACCACCTTGCATGGCTCTGTGTGGCTTAGTAAAGCTGCAGTAATGCAAGGCATCTCAAGTCGCTGCCTTGGGTTACTCTGCCCTGGGAAGGCATTCCATGGGTGAAGTGTGGGTATTTTCACGCATCCACTCATGGTTTTTTGGTGCATTCCCACATTTATTACCACTAGTAAACCTGGGAATGTGTCAAAATGGTATGTCTTCTCAGGAGAGGCGTAACAAGGAGAAATATGAATATTTCTCCCTGCTTTTAACTCTTTCTACATTTTCTGCCTTCTGCAGCACACATAGAAAGAGAAAGAGATCTCAGAGGATTGTTTTTGTGCTGGAAAGTGTCCCTTCCTGCACAAAAACCATCCTGCTTGTAACACAGGCACCTTTGCTCCATGGCGCAAGGGTGCCTGCATTAGCACCAGTCTGCACTCAGACTTCGGCATTCACAAAGGGCATTTAGGAATAGTAAAGTTAGGAATCCTAACTTTACTACTCCTAAATGCCTTTTGTGAATACCAAAAGTAGAAATGGCTAGGGTATGCACCTATGCCAGGCAGAACTCAACACTCAAGTCACACATAAGTTACACATCAAAGATAACCTGTGCTCACCCCCTTGGTAGCTTGGCATGCGCAGTCACGCTGATCTCAAAGGTAATGTGTAAAGTATTTGTGCAACATGTTCACTCCAATGACACAATGTACACACCACAAAAGAGACACTACAATGGCTTATGTAAAAATACATAGTATATTGTGCCTATAAACACAGAACAAAAATGACAAAAACCAATATTTGTTATGCTAATTAGGCAATTGTCAAAACATCACAGTGCGTACAATGAGAGAGAGAGGCATATGCTGTAGACATCATGAAGACACCATTACTCTGCATACTATGCATTTACTTTGTATAGTACTCATCCTGAACTGTGCAAGGTAAAAAGACATACAATAACATTTAGGGCATGAAATGAATAAAACACATGAATCATCAATACTGTCCCACCTAAGCACATCAGTAACAAGGGTGAATACTTTAAGGCATAGAATGCAGATCAGGCTCTGGAGGAAGCACAGAAATCACTGATTCTAACCATAAACACGAAGGCCACAGTGCTCTGTGCTCCTTTTTTGTGTGGTACGGTAAATAACCACAAAATGGGTTTTCCAAGGAGAACAAGTATCCAGGAGGGTGGACTCTGTCATGGACTCCCCTCTTACGGCCACCAACACCGTAGAAGGTATGTGGATATAAACAACTGTGGGGGGTCATTACCGTGACACCAGGACCGACCTGGTCCGGTTAGTGGCACGAGGAATAGGTGAGGTTCAAATCCGCTGCGAGGTGTGCAGCGAATCCCCCAGACCTGCTCGGGTCATGTCCCCAAAGGGAATGCGGGACGGCAATGCAATTTTCTTTCTGGGCCCTCACTCACCCATGGTACACCTCGGTAGCACAGGAGAAGCTTTGCAGGCTTCCAGAGATCCCTCACTACAGGGATCGCACTCCTGACCATCCCCGCCCTCACAAGTTCGGCCTCGACTGGTGGTTTTCTTCAGCACCACGGTGTAAATCCACACATAGAGCAGTGATCTTCCTCTGCCTAGGCAGCCAGATGAGTCTACAGGTCACCATAACAACCGCTCAAGCCCAGAGCACAGTATATAACAGGATGAAGCTCTTTGGAGAATACTTGAGGCAAAAATCAAAGGTCAGATGAAGCGCTCACCATGCGCTTGTGATTCCAGTAAGGCAACAAACTTGAGGCGCTCAACACGCGCTAACTGTGGGGAACTGCAAGGATCAAATTCATGGTCCCATAGCCAGTTCTGGAGCAGCCAAGCACCAGGAAAGCACTAGGGGCACAATGCGACAATGCAGGAAGGCAGGCCAGCTCATCCAGGCAGGTAGAGGGCAGGGATGGCGGTTCCTCCTCACATCACCACAGTACCTTAGGGAGTCCAACAGTCAAGGAGCAGCTGGCAGCAGGGCAACAAGCAAAAAAGCAATCCAGTGAGTCCTTTAAGCCACCCAGCAAGTAGCAGGTAGCAGGGCAACAACAGAAGAGCAGTCCAGTTGAGTCCTTTGTGACACACAGTCAGTCCTTCTGACAGAGGTTCAGTCCCAGTTCAAAAAGTGCTCTACCAATGTGGGGTCAGAGCTACTGTACTTATACTCAAAATGTCCTTGATGAGGAGGTAACTTCAAAAGAATTTTAGAAGTGCACAACATCCCCATTCCATCCCAAACCTGGCTCCAGATATCAGTAGGGGGTAAACAAGCCCTTTGTGTGAGGGCACGGCCCAGCCTATACAAGTGTAATTGTGCCCCACCTCCCTCTTCTTCAGCCCAGAAAGACCATTCAGTATGCAGATGCACCCAGCCCCACCTTTGTCATGGCTGTCTGGAAAGTATGCAAAAAGTGTAACTGTGCCTCTGCCCTAGACATGAATTGAAGTCAGGCTGCAAAACACTAGAGTTATAAGCGTTCTAAAAGTGGCATTTCTAAAATAGTAATAAAAGAATCCGCCTACATCAGGGCCTACCTTAGAGGTGACCTATATATTAAAAATGGGGAGTTTCAGGCTTGGTAAGTAACTATAAGTTCCAGGTCAATGTGGCAGGAAAATGCGCACACGGGTCCTGGGCAATGGCAGAGGCTTGAGACAGGTTTGAAAGGATACTTCTGTGGGTGACGCAATCTGAGCTGCAGGCGCACTAGTAGCATTTAATTTACAGGCCCCGGTTATATAGTATACCACTTTACAAGGACTTACAAGTAAATTAAATATGCCAAACAGGTGTAAACCAATCATACCATGTTTTAGGGGTGAGAGCACACACACTTTAACACTGACCAGCAGTGTTAAAGTGCCCCGAGTCCTAAAACCAGCAAAAATAGGGGTTGTAAAAAGAGGAGGAAGAAGGCAAAAAATGTGGGGATTACCCTGAAAAACGGGCCAGGTCCAACAATATCCAACTGTGAAATTTATTGATTGGTTGTGACCATTAATTGAAGGGTTACTGTAATGCTGAGTACTGTTCTCAGCCATTTCTGTGAACAAGTTTTAATGCAACGTTGTGACTATTAGTTAATTGCATGCACCATTATCAAAATCCTAGTGTACGTGTAAATAATTAATTAATGTTATTTATTACACTATGATGTTACATTTTTATCTTCTTTTTAATGTGTTTTGCTTTTGTATTTTATGTGGTTTTTAAAGATTTTTGCATCCAAAATAAACTTTAGATGATGATGATACCTCCTGTATTGTGATGTGCTGTCTGGTATAGGTGGAGGGTACTGTGATTTTAGGGGTCTGAAATGATTCCTTAATGTAATCTAAGGTATTTTCTATCTGCCTTATATATATATTTGTGAATGAATTTGTAGTATTTAGTAGTGTACTTTTACTTTTCCCAAAAAGATAAGCACTGACTGGACAATCATTTATTGGGTGTTTATTTTGTGTGCCAGCAAATGGTGATTACTAGCCCATATCACCTCCCCTGGGTGGGCCTTGGACTGCTCTGCTTCGCTACCCTGAAGATTCATGCACTACAGTGGGGTGCTTTGTTACCAGGAAGGGGAAATTGTGGGCCTATTGCTTGTGCAGGCCTCACATCCTGCCCAAATAATGACCACATTTCCTAGAAAATTAATGTTTTATACATATCAATGGTGGAGGATCTGTTCACTGGCAAGATAAAACATGCTTAAAACTTCCTTAAAAAGTGCTTAACAAATCATATATATTACATGTTGATAAGTATTACAGTTATGAAATGTGACAACTTCACTCTTTCATAAATAGGACATTCAATTTAGTGCTGGTACAATTAAAGAACTAATAATGGTACTATAAGCCCCTTCCAAGTGGTATGCTTGTTTTATTCACAAAGAGGACAAAACATGTATGATCCACTAACTCGAATGTGAATATTTTAGTGTTCCTACTGATGATTGTAGATTTACCTCCAAGATTTTACATTGTTGACTAAAACGAAATGTGTGTACCGAATGTGCCTGGCAGATTATGGAAGAGAGATGTCACTTTCTTGAACATCAGAGGTCGGTAAAATGAATGTCATTTAGTTAGGTAACAATAAATATACTTTGAAGCATCAAGAAAGCCCAAAGAATGAATGTATACTTTACAAACTCATATTATGTTAAATTAAAATATATAATTCAGTTATCTAAAAATGCCATCAAGAACAATGAGAAAGGATTTATAAAAAAAGCAACAGAGAAGGTACAATTCCTCAAACATTGACAACGCCTCCATCGATGCTCTCAGCATTAATTAAGAAAGACGCAAGGCTGGCCTGTTCCACAAATAGATTATAATTTGTTTTGGACCAGTTGAGGATTTTACACCCAGAATTATGACGCAGTGTGTGTGAAGGAATAATCAGTCCAGAGGGATAACGATGAAGGAGATATCCAACAAGAATTTCTTGAGATCAAATACCTTGAGCCTGTAATGGTCCAAGGCTGTGCACAAGGTTGTCAGATGGTGCTGGGTCTTTCCCTTGGTTGATTAAGCTTTTATGGGTTGATTTTTTGTCTGTTCACAAGGTGATTCTCAAGACCCATGTTCGAACAAGACTCTACAACCGCATCCTGAGGTTATCAAAACTCAAACCGAATGGGAGTTGCAGAGATTACATTTCTCAGAGCTTATACATGGCCTTTTCGCTGTAATGGTAGGTTACATCCATTTGCAAAAGACGATATATGTTCCCCTTGGTCCTCCAATCAACAAACCTGGAGAAGACTAAGGGGTAGTGGTAGTACCACATTACCCCCTCGTGGGTCCTCCTCATCCCAGTCCTTACATAGTGAGGCAGTCCTGCCTCCAACCAGCCAATCAAAACGCTTATAGAAACAAAAGCCAAAGGTCACATAAGCCCCTCCCACCCACCGTCATGCCAGTTTTTTTTCTGCTCTGACGGCGGTCAGAACGCTGGTGCTCTGTGTAACCTGTTGCTGTTTCCAGTGGTTGCGGGTCCTGTTGTAGTGCTATGGTCGACATTGGGGCTCTTTTGTCTCTTGGTGTTCTTCGCATGGTGTGGATCCTGTGCTTGGGGATCCTGCTTCTGTGCTGGATTTTCTCCGGGATGGTTTTTTGAAGGACCTTTCCCCTTCCACATTGTCTGCTCAATGGGCGGCAGTTCATGCTTGTCAGGGTCCGGGGGCTTCCTTGGAGGTTGTTGCCCCTTTGGTGAGTCGGCTTCTTCGGAGCTTTAGGCTTTGTTGTTCGGTCTCTCCTGTGATCGTGCCTTCTTGGGATTTGCCTACTGTTTTGCGGGGTCTGCAGTTGCCCCCTTTTGAGCCCTTGTTGGAGGCGGACTTGTTGTGGTTGTCCGCTAAGGCGGCTTTTTTGCTGGCCATCACCTCCGCTCATCGGTTGGGTGAATTGGGTGCCTTGCTTATTTCTATTCCTTATTTGCAGTTCCTGCAAGATAGGGTTGTTTTGCGGCTTGATCCGGCTTTTCTGCCTAAGGTTTCTTCCAATTTCCATTTGCAGCAGGAGGTGATACTTCCTGATTTGCCTACGGAGGGGGATTCCCTTGTTCCTTCTTCTTTGGATGTTCGAAGGGCTCTTCAGATTTATCTCCAGCGTTCGCTGGGTTTCGGGTTTCTCCTGCCCTGTTTGTCTCCTGTGGGGGTGTGGCTAAGGGGAAGAAGGTTTCCACTTCTACGATCAGTCGATGGGTGCTTTTGGCAGTCTGCCAGTCCAACAAGTCTGTGGGTCTGCCTCCTCCGTCTCAGGTGCAGGGTCGTTCGACACGTTCTGTGTCCGCTTCCTGGGCTGAGGCGGCGGGGGTTTCTATCCAGGAGATTTGTAGAGTGGCCACTTGGCAGTCCCATCACACGTTTGCTCGGCATTATCGGCTTGATGTTTTACATGCATCTGTTGACAGTTTTGCTGTTGGCATTCTGAACGCTGCTGTTCATTGATCATTTGTATGATTAAAGTTTTGTACTTTTTGCAAGGATCCGTGTTGCCCTGCGTTTTTTCTTCCTGGTTCTCTGCTTGTGAGTTCCTCACTATGTAAGGACTGGGACGAGGGGGTAATGTCTTGTTACTTACCGGTAATCTTCATTACCCCGATTAGGGTCCTCCTCGTCCCAGTCCTCTTCCCTCCCTCCCTCCCGCTGTGTTTGTGTCTGGGACGTGTTGATAACAGGCATGGCGGTAGGTTGGAGGGGTTTATGTGACCTTTGGCTTTTGTTTCTATAAGCGTTTTGATTGGCTGGTTGGAGGCAGGACTGCCTCACTATGTAAGGACTGGGACGAGGAGGACACTAATTGGGGTAATGAAGATTACCGGTAACTAACAAGACATTACTGGGTGACTGAACTGGTTCGAGTGGATGGAATCAACCTACACATATTAGCAGTAAAGTTAATACAATCTGAACATCTGGCCCCAATGTCCTTCCAGTTTTCTATTAAGCCAGTCAACAGAAAATCTACACTGACTGCAGACACCACTATTGTCTGCGCCTATAAACTTTCAGACACTTCAAGGTCGAGCCACAGGATGCAGACTACACGGATCAGAATCAATGTTTGACCAGATAATAAATCAGCAGATTATCTTCATGATTCTTGGTCTCAAGGAATGCTGTGTTAAAGTGGTAGACACATTGCAATAACTGACACCAAGAACTAACATTTCCAATGACCATGAAAACACTTTTTTCTACATAGTCATTTCTTCAATCCATTTATCAATACTAGGGACTACTAAGATCTTCCTCCTTGGACATCCATGTAAATGAAAAAAGTCAATTCCTTGACCTCTGACCGACGTTCATCTTGAAGATAGTCTATAGATACTTTATATCGTATGATTTTGGGTTATTTGAAAGTTTTGTCTTTTTGATTGGACTTTCCTTTGTGCATTCTGCATAGTTACATCTACTACAGGTGTTCCCAAATAAAAGGAGTTTGACCAGTGAAAATAAAAGATGTGTTTCTAGACGACATTTTTCATCCTATAAGCAAGGGAATCTTAAAAAGATGGAAAAGCTCAATATTCAATCAGCATTCTTGTATCTCTCATGAATATGCTTATCACCGTACACGGGTTTTATCTTTCTGCACAATCACTTAATTACAGTTATTATGACTATGTGTTTTTTAAAGTCATTTGTAGCATATTTTCTTCAAATCTTTATTTCGATTACCATTATTTTTTCTCTTGTTTCTTTGATGTGTAGTTATGACTGAAATATATTTAATACCTGGCGAAATGCAACAGTTATTTATTTTCTTAGAATGTGAATTCCCTGCTTATGATGTTTCATGTTTCAAGTCACTGTGTAATAGGATGCACCCAAACAAATGAGACCTGGCTATATGTCTATCTGTGAAGCTCTCTGTGGGAGTGAAATACTGGCAAAAAATCGTGTGATTCTCGACGAAGCTGAATCTAACCACGTAACAAGTGTGATTTTTGTTGACTGCAAATCAAGATCTTGGGCATTTGCTATCATTGATATAATGGGCCTGTTTCACAAAAATATTCTGAAATCTACACCATTGTAAATGTACCCATACACACAAGTAGAACACTCCAACCCCCTTATAAAATACACATACTTATACATACTTAGACAATGGGACAATGTCACTTGAAGACTGCCTTCTATTGTAGCCAAAACGTGCAGATAATAGATACAAAATGGCAAGAACATATTTGTATTGCTTTCTGTCTTTTTTCTCCTACTGGTGTGTTCTCTATGGGACACTTTCGGGCACAACCCAATAACTTACAATCATAAGCACTGGAGCTGGAGCATTTTCTCCGAGTGGGGGTGCTGTCATTAATGTTATATCATTGAAATCATTGGTCTTGTGAAACATATATAAGCCACAGAAAAAACAAGCGGAGCAAATGTACCATGTCCATTCAGCAGGAGAGGTAAGGGTGTGGTATATAGCTGGTGGTGCATTTTGGAGCACTGGTGAGGTAGCTCACTGTCCTTTACATACAGCACATTATCCGTTTAAGTGGCACTAAATTTGCATTGGAATGTAGTTATACTGGCAAAACAGTATGCAGAACAATCAATAATGTGTAGTACATTGGTTTCAGCAAATAGTTATCATTAGCACATCACCAAGTAAAGTATCTTGACTTGTTTTGATCATATTCAAATCTTAGTTTTCACCACACTTCAGAATTACAAAAAAATGTCCTTCGTTTGTCCTTCCCAATTGCTGATATATATTTTAAATATGTGTATAGTTAATTTACAGGTATTTAAATGTTGTGTATTAGAAACAAACTGACATCCTACAGCATTTCCTTTCACTTCCTGTACCACAGCAAGATTGTTGCCTAGGCCACTTTTACAAAATGCTCTCACTTTGCAGTCAGAGAAATAAAAGTAAACATCAGTTTTCAATTTAGAAACAATTTGTCATAAGACATAGCCTGACATTTGAGCTTTGTCTTTGAAAACGCAGCAAATATGACAAGATAAACACAAAATGTAAAGGCATCTTTATTGCTCCTTCACCTCCTAAACTCCTGCATGGTTACTTTTGGGGGTGCTGCAGCATCCCCAGCATCCCTACTTCCAGCTCCTTTAAGCATAAATGTAGACATTTTTGGACGCAAACCTAGGTTTATGAGCCTAAATATTTTCTTCACCCTGGCCCAATACCTTTATTTTTTGGTGACTCTATAAACCGAACAAAAAGCTGGTTCTAAATTCATGTACACTCTCTCCTTAGCTGGTTAGAATGTTTTACATAAGTAATTTGTTTTCAACACTGTCTACAGAGGCAGGTAACAGGATAGCATGAATGAAACAATTGGAAGTAACTTTGTGTCAGGCATCCATGGTATCAGTTTCTGCTTGCTTTTCCAAACATTAACAAATTTCAACTGGTCCTGAAGGGTTCATCAGAGTTAGTAACATTATTTGTGTGTTCCTCATTCACATGATATAATGGAAAAATGCTGAGTCATGAAAGATGACAGCAGGCATTTGAAATACAGTTTTTTTATCTTTTACATCCAGCACCCATAACTTCTTGTGTTCTCCACACTGCACTGCACACGTCACAGCACTATGCTACAGAATGCGTTTCTACTGAAAATGAAATGCTTTATTAAACGATTCCTTGATAAAGAGCAGAGATGGCAATCTATTTTTATAGCACAATGATATTTTCAACTTAGTAAACAAGTCAACACACAGAAATAGTCATAACAGCAAGAGGTTTTTAAAGGAGGCCACTGCAATTATTTTCTGATATGCCACACCAGAAAAAGCCATAGTAAAACATCATATGTATTAACTGAAACACTGACCTTCTGACAAATGCATAGCCGCAAAAGTTTTTCTCATCAGCGGCAGTGTTCGTTATTAATCAAAAGTTATTGTATTTTGTTGCTTGAAGGCATCTTCTGTCTAATGAAGACGCGTTCGCCCCCATGCTGCTATCTTGATGCTTGGTAGCTTTCTGTAGGAGTTCTGACTGCAAGTACAAACACTGGCTTATGGGATTACCACAGGTCCCAGTTGCCATGGAGAATATGTTAGATAGCTTTAATATATCTCTGCAAATTTCTCCCCGGAGTTTTGCCTTGACAAGTTAGACTGGAAGGAGAGAGTGAGAAGCAGTAATCTTCAAACTGTATGAATAAATGATTGATTGAATGCGAGGAGTGGAAATGGCTCGCTGTGGCGTCTGGCAGCATGTGGCACAATAAAACATGATAATCAGTACACGAGAAAGACAAATGCAGTCAATTGATGTTCAGATACCTCATGGAAGCGCGTGCATATCTCTCCTGGCTAAGACCAGGGATGTGCAGCTGCTTGTAAGATTTTTTTGGGACAAAGGCCGGGGAGAGACCTCCTCAAATCTAGGCTTCTTTCTGGCATGCATGCTCATAAAATCAAAGCAAAGTAGTCACGCCGCTGTTGGGCTAATCAAAGCTTCGTGTGAGGTGCGCATCTCACTGATTAGAAACAGAGTCACATTGATTTTTGTTAATGTGGATAATGATTTCTTACTCCCCTCTCTCGCCAGGGTAATTTTTTCTGCTTTCGCTCACAAAATAAGATGGCGACAACAGGAAGTGAGCATTGGAAGAATTTGAGAACAACAGCGGTGTCTGAATGAATCAAAGCAGAAATAGGCGCCCCGCTGATTGATACATTTTTATAGGGTGCCTGGCCCGTTTACAATTATCTGACTTCTGTGCCATGGGGCGCATAGCAGGCAGGAATTTGTGTTTTTCGCATCTGAAAATGTGGAGAAAGACTGGAATAAGGTCATATTTCGAACTCTAGAACACATTAAGGCGCAGTCGTATTGATTTTAAAAAAAACAAATAGTTTATAAACACTGTTTATTAGCAAGCATTGGCAAAGCCAATAGGTCTCAGCTACGAAACCTATTGGCAAGGATTTTTAGCATGCTGTACAACAGCACTGCTGCTGTCAGCATGGGTGGAATTATGTAAAAAATTGCTATGATGCAGCCATTGAGTTATATTGTAGGTACGTGCCACCACAGATGCGCGTGCCTAGATAATGAGGTACACATTTTTGTTACTCTTTGTCTACGAATCCGAGATGGATTACTGAATAAAATGTTGCGTGAATTGCATTTTTTGATATAGCACTAATGTGCTTTTAAAAAAACAAACAAAAAAAACACAAACGAGGGAGTAGTTTGGGGTGTGGAGCACATGGGAAGGTGGGAGTAGGGGGGTCAAGCAAAAACAACGAAGGGGAAACATGTGGACAACGGAGGTCGGGGGATGGGTAAGGACATGAACAACCGATAGTGGGCAAGCAGGTAAGCATAAGGATAATGGAGGGAAGGCGGGTGGCGATGGGGAAGCACATGGTCAACAGAGATGGCACAGCAAATCGACAATGGAGGGTGGGGGCCGGGGATGGGGAATCACATGGACAACTGAGGTAGGTTGGGGAAGCAGAACTGGCAATGGGAGGTGGACAGACGGGGATGAAGCAAGAATGGCAGCTGAGAATGCGAGAGGGGAGAAACACACTGGTGAGAAAGACTACTGGAAAACAAATGCACTCTTGCAGAGTGCTTAATCAAAAAGAAAAAAGTAGTGTCTAAAAAGGGAGCAGTGTAAAGACACAAATAAAGAGTCTATGCTCAGGGACAGGGAGAAACACCAGAAGAGAAAGGAAAACTCAGAGAAGCTGTTGAATAAGGAGCAAGCAAATGAGCGTGATATTAAAACCAATCAATGGTAAGCATTGATCAGGCTCTAAGCCCACTGGAAGCACATGCGCTGTCTTAGGCGAGACCTAAAACAGTGCTGAATTACAATGTAGAGGTGTAGGGAGTGCAGTTCATCATAAAAGTGATGAACTCTACCGCATGGACTGTATTTTCTTTGCTCCAATTCAGTGGCAGCCCTCTACATTTTGATGCAGATGACGTACCAAGGCTGGATTTGCACAGCAAATGGTGTGATAGCATTTAAATCCTTTTTGAAGCGGTTGGCATCCGTGTGCCTTTCTAGAACATAGTTACTAATTGTCTGATCATGAGTTTTGTGGTCCATGGGACCGCTAAACTCACAGTGGAGGTGCAGTGGCGGTCGGGGACTGCCGTACCAACATTCCAACCGCCATATTACAAGTACGGTGGTCGGACCTCCAGGGGATCACCATAACTGCAAGGGATCTGCAATCCCTGATGGTCTTGAGGCAGTCTGGGGAAGTAATATGCTTGGCGGTGCTGCTGCAGCACCGCCAAGCATATTACCAGTTTACCCACCTCCAGCCTTTTCATGGTGGTGAGCCCACCACAAAAAGGCTGGTGGTGGGGAAACAAAGGGGGCCCTACAGGGCCCCCTGTTGCCCCTGTGCATGCGGATGCATGCAGGGGGGCACATGTTGTGTCCCCTTGTCTGCAAGCACCCCTTTTCCTTCACGGCATGGACTACACAGTCCTTAGGAGCTACCATTGCTGTGCCTTTTCAATAGGCACCGCAATGGGACCGCAACGCTGCCTGCCCTCTAGGCAACGAGGAAACTCGTAATCTAGCAGGTGGGCGGGGGTCGACGTTGGTGGTCTCGTAACAGGTCGCTGGCGTGGCGGCCCGCTCCCAGACCACCAAAGTCGTAATCAGGCTCTTTGTTGCTGTAGCGTCAAGTTTAAATTTCACGTTGCGGATCGCCATCGGCGGGCGCTTTCATGAAAAGAGTTAGGTTCACAGGAGCTTTGCACTGGTGGTCATCACAGATGGTAGAGCCTAGGCGCAAACGGGCCCTTTGCAGTCGCGAAGAGCCTAAAACTTCAGAATTTCACCTTTCTTTGCAGAGGAGTCCACTTTGATGCCAGCCAAGTGTCCACGATGTGAGGAGGCACCACTTGGGGATAAGGGACTCACTCTAGCAGAGGCCAGCAGAGCTCAAGGAGGTCAGATGAGCAGTTGAAGGGAGGCCTCTGGAACTTGTATCCCTATAGCTCAGAACAGGAGGCCAGCCAGCTAACTCTGGAGTCACTCTGGTGGTCCTGGGTTCAAGGAGCAGGTACAGGCTTCCTTCCACAGGCAGCAGGGCAGCAGGGCAGTCCTTCCAGCAGCAAGGCGTCCTTCTTCCGAGTCTTCCACAGGTCCAGAAGTGATCTGATGAGTTTATCAAGAGGTTCAATATTCACACCTGGTGCCAGCCTTTGAAGTGGGGTGGCTCACTATACTACCCTCCACACCTGGTCCTGGAAAGTTCCTCTCTTCCCATGTCAAGGCTTCAAGTAATCTAGGGTGACAAAGGGCAACTGCCAAGCCATTCAAAGTCATGTGATCTAGGGCACAGGCTGCAGACACCAAACTGCCAGACAAGAAAATGCCAACTTTCTTAAAGTGGCATTTTCAGACTTAAAATCCAACTTTACCATTAAAGAGGGTTTTAAATTACAATTCATTGGCATGCAAACATAATTTTCCTACCAGCTCTTAAACTGAAGTAATCACTTATTAAGTGTAATAAGGTAACTTAATGTTATCCTATGTAGGAAATAGGCCTTGCAGTAGGGCAAAACAACTTTCATGTATTAAAAATTTACTTTGGTGGGTGGGACAATGAGTGCTGCAGGCACACTAGTAGCATTTAATTTACAGGTCCTGGGTGCATGGCATACCAATTACTAGTGACTTACAAGTAAATCAAATGTGCCAATCAGGTGTAGGCCAATTGTACCATGTTTAAGGGAGAGAGCACAAACACTTTAGCATTGGTTAGCAGTAGTAAAGTTGACACATCCCTAAAGGCAACAAAAACAAATTCAGTAAAAAAGGCAGGGTGAAGGCAAAAAGGTTGCGGTAGTACCACCTAATGGTGTCAGATAGATAGATAGATAAATAGATAAACTTTACTGTGTCAAGTTATTTAAAACCTTAGACACACTGGTCCCCAAACAAGGACAATAGAAGAAAGGAAAGATGAACATAGACTCAGAATCAGTACTATATTTCAAGCTATCCAGCCGTATAGGATTGATTTAATATTTGAAGTATTCACAAAAAATAAAGTGGGACACAATTCTGCATCCAACTATGGGGCCGATTCCGATCTCGGCCGGTAGGGCACCGAATCGGATTCGGCTTAACCGGATCCGATTCGGACCCCTCTTTCCCGACCGATTCGTACGTGCATCCGGGCGAGCGAGTACGATGCGAGCGCACGCGAAATCGGCGACCGACTCGTTCGCGGGTCCGAACCGCTCCGACCGACTCGCACAGACACGACTCGCACTGCGCAATGGAGACGTTACCCGGTCGGGCAAGTACGATGCGCACCTCGAGCAGTCCGACCGACTCGCGCCGTCCGGCTCCAAAGGGCAGTCGGAGCCGGACTTTGGGGGTCCGTGTCGGACCCCCCTGTACGCGTAGCCGCGCGAGTCGCACACAGGGGGGACCCATGGGTCCCCCCTACACATGCATGTACGGCGCGATTCGCATCGACGCGTACCCGCTGTAGGGGGCGCCCTTGTTCGCCTCGCACCCATTGAGTCAATGGGAGCCCGCGTACGCGTTGTACGACCGGCTCCCATTGACTTCAATGGGAGTCCGACCGAATCGAGTCCGATTGCATGCGTACGCATCGTACTCGTTCGGTCAGGCTGCTAGAGTCCGATTCGGTCGGAAATCTCTCCGGGTCCGGCTCGGTCGGAGTGATTTCCGGCCTGAATCGGAATCGGCCCCTAAGTGTACATAAAACAAAAACATAAACAAAAACAGAGGCTCAGGCAGAGCGAATGCTTGTATGTCATACATTCAAATAAGACAAGCATCAATGTGTGAAGACACCGTTACACATGAGTATTATCAGGTAAAATAGCGTTTACGGTGTACAGAGAGTCGACGATGTTTTGATCCCTTTTGGGGAATTGCGGGATCATCATCAGGACATAGTTTTACATGCCTGAGTAAATTTGCCTGTAAAACAATAAGGGGAAAAGGAAAAAAGACAATAGGAGGGTCAGTTTAGAAGGGGTAAAAAACCGGCGAATCGACAGTTACCATGCAGATGTGGGTGAAACGGTGATTAATTCCAAATGGAGAACTACGGCGGAGTGAACAAGTGAAGATCTGGTAAAGCTGTTCGAGCTGATGCCAACCCAGCCATTTGAGCGAGAGTCAACCAGAGGAGGGTTCGACCTGGTGCAGAGCGTGAGAGGTGTTCACCTCAAACTATGGAATACAATTGTAAGAGTACCGTGGCCTTGCAGGGGCCAGTGATCTAGAGTGGATTGAAGAAGTGGTCTAGGTAACCTAAGGGAGAAACATGTGTTATTTTCGGCGTGCCACACGGGGTGATATGAACCAAACAATTGGCCACTAGGGTCTAGGCTTACCGTAAAACCGAAATGAAGCCGACAAGCCAATGAAAAGGACCGCAGCACCGTGTCCTTATAAGGTACATATGGAGCAAAGAATTGAGCCTGTTGAAAATTAGAATACCGTTAATGCGGAAGGTCCGCGTGGTGGGGGTGAGACGGTGAAACTGAGGTGATGGTTGAGGACCTACCAAGAATCCTGTGGGGCTGATCCACTAGATTGGTGAGAAATAGTGCAGGACCGCGTCTGCGTGTCCAATGCAGAGTACCTGGGCCGGACGTCCTGACAGACCTAAAGAAAGCGGGAGTAGGTTATTGGTAAATGCGGCAAACCACATGTGAGAGGAATTGTGCTAGGCCTACATGCAGTGAAAGGTTTACCATCAAGGGAAACGAGGCGCATCGATCAGTGCATTTTTGCTGCGGCGTGTCGGAGCGGGATACCGGGAGACTGGTATTCCCGCTGTGATATGATCTGAAAACCGGAACAAGTGGGTCATGTGACCAGTGTGTCTAAAATTCATTAATACCCAAGGTCCCTGACCAATCAAATTGGGTTCCCTTGTTCTTCATAACAAGTTATTTAAAGCCATCACAATATAAAAACAGCAGTCTGGATAAAACAAATAGCATACATCTAAAAATATAGTGCAACTCAGTTGATCAATGCATCAAGCAGCACTCAACTCCCTTGCAAACTTGGTCCACTAAAGTGCAAAGTGCAGTGTTGACTTCCTATCTTTATAAAAGGCCCCCCTCAGCTTTGGCCAACATAACAACCTACTCCTACTACATAAAGTTTGCTCCATTCCAATGGTTCTATAGAAAAAAGTCAATAGATCAGTTTGTTATTAGTAAAGTGCAACATGGCGATTCTTAAAAAAGGAACCATGTTTCTTTTGGCTGAGGTCTACTAATCAAATTCAGTGCCGGAGAAACCACAACCTTCCCCGCTAGTTATACTTTATGCAATAACAGGTGCAATGAGATCACAAGTGAGGCGCTGGTGCCGATCTAAAGTCATCATGCTAGTCTATAATTTGGATAAGAACAGATACACATACAATTTCATAAGGGAGACCCTTTTAACTATAATCTGCACATCAGTTTGGAGAAATAAAAAGTCAAAGAGCCCAATATGATCCAGCTAAAATAAGTAACAGGGATAAACAGTCAACAATGAGTAGGACAGTTAAAAACTATCCGGCGATAAGTTCAGTAGCTTCAGTGCTTCTCTGAGGAATTTCACACATCAAGCTGATAGCTGAGGGCTCACACCACTCAGACATGCAATGAGAGCTGTGTCACATTTTCTTATGGTCAGTTTTCGAAAGAGCGGTTTCAGCCAGTAGCATCTTAGATTTTTCAAGCCTGGGCACACACATATAACATGAGAGAGAGTTTCCTTTTTATAGTTACATAAGCGGCAGCGCTGTTCCGTAGGCCCTGTTAACCATCAAATTCATAGACTTTTAGTAGAATTAAACCACACCTCAGTTTCAGCAGTTCTTTTTTTAATGGCCAGTTTCATGGGGGAGGCTAAGGGTGCTGAGACAGAATATTGAGTTGGAAATGTCGACCCACACAAATATGGAGTTGGAAATATCGTGATACAGAAATATCGACAGCAAGAATATCGTGGTAAAAAATATTGAATTTAAGGTAAGAAATATCATTTTTAAAAATATACAAGTAATTAATATTGTTTGCAAAAATATAGATGTTTAAAATATTGATTTTTTAATTAGTGTTATGTATTTTAGTTTATATTTTAAATGTATGCAATGTATGTTTATTTTGTATAAGTATTGTTTATGTTTTTTAATATATGAGTTCGATTTTTAGTAGTTATGAATTTTATTTTAATAAAATTTAGCATTTTTTAGTTCCGTAGCGGGTTTATATGGGAATAGGGTGGGAAGTAATTTAATTATAATAAATTAATGATTATTTTTTATTTAAATTAGATTCAATAGTGTTAAGTGTGGGAAGTAATTTATTTGTAATTTATTATTAATTGGTTGCTAATTAATATTAATTAATTAATTGATAATTAATTATGGTATTTGGCTAATTCTTTTTAGGTGTGAGTTGTGGTGTTTATAGGGGTAAAGGGTGGGAAGTAATTTATGTTTAAAAAATAATAATTAGCTATTAATTTATATTAACTAATTAATTGATAATTAATTATGGTAATTGTGTGATTTCTTTTTTAGGTTTGGGTTGTGGGGTTTTTAGGGGTAAAGGGTGGGAAGTAATTTATGTTTAATTAATTAATAATTAGTAGTTAATTTATATTAACTAATTAATTGATAATTAACTATGGTAATTGTGTGATTTATTTAGGTGTGTGCTGTAGGGTTTTTGGGGTAAAGGGTGGGAAGTAATTTTTGTTTAATTATTTAAAAATTAGTTGATTATTAATATTAATTAATTAATTAATTTATATTTAATTAGGGTATTTGTTTATATTTTTTGTGTGTGGGTTTTATTTTTATAGGTGTACAGTGTGGGGAGTAAATTAATTTTACTTATTTCATAATTAGTTGTTAAATACTATTAGTTTTTTAATTGAAAATAAGTTTTAATTGTGTAATTAATTTTTTTATAGTTTATTTTTAACTGTGGGTTGTGGGGATTATAGGGGTAAAGTGTGGGAAGTTAAATAATTTTTATGAGTTTTTTTAATTAATAATATTTCTTTAATTATTAATTAATTATGTTAGTTGAGGAAGTAATTTTTTTAAAATTTAGATGTGTTTTTTTTTTTTTTTTTTGTCCTCATTCGCCATCACCCATAGTAAACAGACCGTCTGTACATACCCCTTCTCGATGACCTAGGATGACATAGGCTCTTTCAGCGGATTCTCTCGGTACCATCAGCCCGTAGGGGTATGTTTCCAGACCGGAAAGTCACTTCCCCTCAATATATAGAGGATAAGTATCACTCCAAATTGATCTAAGAAGACCATGTGGACTCTCTCGATACCCCATGACCCATGGGGAGGCTCAACTTGGTCCAAGGAGTGTCTAGTTGGCATAATCATTGGACCCATAAAAAAAAAAAATTCACCTCCACTGCAGCAACAAGTCCCAATATGCAATCTTTTTCCTACTACAAACTCTGGCCAAATCCATCTTAGATGTTTCATATAGAGAAATCAGCCAATCCGAGTGTTTGGGAGGGGCAGGGTCTACCCATTGTTTACAGATTTGTCTTCTTGCCAGTAAGATTGAGTAAAATAAAAGAGATCTAGCTGGTCCTAGTATCTGGTTGTTTAGTCCAAAAATTATTAACTTTAAGTCCATTTGAATTGGTACTCCCAGGATACTCTCCATTGTTCTCCGTATATCTTCCCAAAATGCACCGATGAAGGGACAGTCTCTGAACATGTGTAAATCTGAGGCTTCTACCAACCCACATTTTTTACAGTTGATTTGAGAGCTTTTAAAAATTCTTGATATCCTGAGGGGGGATAAGTATGCTCGATGAGCCGTAAATAAGTGGTTCCTCCTCAACCATGCTGGTTTAACTGTACTAAAAAGAATTTTAAAAGACTCCTGCCATAGGTGATCGCACTGTTCATTAGGCAGCTGTTCGCTCCAAAGCTCATCAGCCAGCTTGAATTCCCCGTCCACCTCCTCTTCTCTAGCCCAATACCAGTATGAAACCTCCTTCTTACCCACTGGCCTTTCCACTAGCTGCTGCTCTAGACTGTTTCCCTCACCGATAGTTATTTTATTTCTAAACTGCGACTGTGCCCAACTCTGTAACTGAATATATTTAAATCTTGAAAGGCCACTACCCACTCTCTTCTCTAGATCTTCCCATGAGATAAATGTTTCATTGCTGACTAGATCTCCCCATACTTTTAATCCAGCATCTCTAAGTGGGATTGCCAGCCTGTCCCGAAGGCATTCCGGCGAGCCCGGGGAGTCCCAGAGTGGTGCTAATTTGGAGAAATAGCTGAGTCCTGCCAAATTTCTTAGCCTTGCCCATATTCTGGCAAAACCCTGAAGGACCTTAAGTTTAATTTTTTTGTAAAATTTCTGGTCACCGAATTTAAACATAAACCCTTGCTCTGGTAACCCCGCCCCTTTCAACATAGCCAGAAGCATACCTCCTCTCCCTGTACCACTCGGCATTTTTAAAAGCATCCGAGAATGTGTAAGTTGGAATGCCCAAGCATAGTATTGTAGATCAGGTAACGCCAGCCCTCCTTTCTCTCTCCTACGCCTTAGTTTCTTCCATGCTATTCTGGTAGATCTATATGCCCAGATAAAAGAGTTTATTTCTCGTTGGAATTTTTCTATAGTGCGTTTGTCAAAATGGAGGGAATTGTATTAAAAAGGAAAGTAGCCTTAGGTAAAATAGACATTTTAACGAGATTTACCCTCCCCAGAATGGATAAGGGAGGTGGACCCATGACTTCATTTGTTTATGACAGTCGTGGAAGACTCGCGCTAAGTTGGTATCTGCCAGTTTATCTATATCTTGGGTAATTCTAACCCCGAGGTAACGCATACTGCGATTTGTCTGATATACAGCATGCAGGATATTCCAGGTCATAACTTCTGTTTTACCAGCGTTTACCTCGTAACCGGAGACCTGACCGAACTCCTCCGCCAGTTTGATTACTACCGGAAGAGTTCTGTCTAGGTCTGCTGACAATATCAAAATATCATCCGCATACAGTGCAACCCTTCTCTCCCAATCCCCGTATCTAAAAGACACAATATCAGGGTTATCTCACAGCCTCTGTGCAAACGGTTCGATATACATATCAAACAACAGGGGGGAGAGGGGGCAACCCTGTCGAGTTCCTCTGGTTATTTCAAATGACTTTGTAAGGCTACCATTAACCAAAAGCCTAGCCGATGGAGATTGGTATAGCAGCTGTATGGCTCGGCAAAACTTGGCACCTAAATGAAATTTCTTCATGGCTTCCGACAGGTAAATCCAATTTACTCTGTCGAAAGCCTTGGTAGCATCCAGGGTCAAGGCTGCCAGGGGGAGTGAAAAAGTGGAGGCAATATCTATTGCACCGACCAAGTCGTGAGTGAGATCTGCCAATTGTCTCCCTTTCACAAACCCTTTTTGGTCGGGGTGGAGAATATCTTTAGCCACCTCCCCCAATCTAGTTGCCAAGATGGTAGTGAAGATTTTGTAATCGGCATTTAATAATGATATGGGCCGGTAAGACCCACATCCAGAGGGATCTTTGCCCGGCTTCAAATCAATCAATCAATCAATCAATCAATCAATCACAGAATTTGTAAAGCACACTACTTACCCGCGAGGGTCTCAAGGAGCTGGGGAGAAAAAAAAAAAAAAGGGGGGGGTGCTGCTACTGGTCGAACAACCAGGTCTTGAGTAGCCTCTTGAAGGTCAGCAGGTCTTGGGTCTGTCGTAGGCTTAGTGGAAGGGTGTTCCAGGTCTTGGCGGCGAGGTGGGAGAAGGATCTGCCGCCGGTGGTAGTTCTTCGAATGCGAGGGACGGTGGCGAGGGAGAGGTCGGCGGAGAGGAGTTGGCGGTTGGGGACGTAGAAGAGGAGTCGTCTGTTGAGGTAGGCTGGGCCAGTCTTGTGGAGTGCCTTGTGTGCGTGGATGAGGAGTTTGAAGGAGATTCTCCTGTCGACGGGGAGCCAGTGCAGGTTCCTCAGGTGGGGGGTGATGTGGCTGTGGCGTGGTACATCGAGGATCAGGCGTGCGGAGGCGTTTTGTATGCGTTGCAGTCGCTTGATGAGCTTGGCCGGGGCTCCCGCGTAGAGGGCGTTCCCATAGTCAAGTCTGCTACTGACGAGGGCCTGGGTGACTGTTCTTCTTGTATCTGTCGGGATCCACCTGTAGAACTTGCGAAGCATGCGGAGGGTGTTGAAGCAGGAGGATGAGACTGCGTTGACTTGCTTGGCCATGGAGAGCGTTGAGTCGAGGATGACTCCCAGGTTGCGTGCGTGGTCGGTGGGTGTCGGGGCTGCTCCCAGCGTCGTTGGCCACCAGGAGTCATCCCAGGCTGAGGGGTTGGAGCCGAGGATGAGGACCTCTGTCTTCTCCGTGTTCAGTTTTAGTCTGCTGATCTTCATCCAATCGGCGACGGCCTTCATTCCTTCATGGAGGTTGGATTTGGTGGCGAGGGGGTCCTTGGTGAGGGAGAAGATCAGTTGAGTGTCGTCGGCGTAGGAGATTATGTTGAGGTTGTGCTGTCTGGCGATGCGTGCGAGCGGGGCCATGTAGAGGGCCATGTAGATGTTGAACAGTGTTGGGCTGAGGGACGATCCCTGGGGTACGCCGCAGATGATCTCGGAGGCTTCGGATCGGAATGGTGGGAGGCGGACTCTCTGGGTTCTGCCGGCGAGGAAGGAGGTGGCCCATTCCAGGGCCTTGTCTCGGATCCCTGCGTCGTGGAGGCGTGCGCGTAGAGTGCGGTGGCAGACAGTGTCGAAGGCAGCGGAGAGGTCCAGCAGGATGAGGGCTGCGGTCTCACCGTTGTCCAGCAGGATCCTGATGTCGTCGGTGGCGGCGATGAGGGCAGTCTCAGTGCTGTGGTTGCTGCGGAACCCCGATTGGGATGGGTCCAGGATGCTGTTTTCTTCGAGGTATCGGGTTAGCTGTTTGTTGACGATCTTCTCGATGACCTTGGCTGGGAACGGAAGCAGGGAGATGGGCCAGAAGTTCTTGAGGTCTCTCGGGTCCGCCTTGGGTTTTTTGAGTAGGGCGTTGATCTCTGCGTGTTTCCAGCTCTCTGGGAAGGTCGCGGTCTCGAAGGAGAGATTGATGATGTTGCACAGGTGGGGTGCGATGGAGCTGCTGGCTTTGTTGAAGATGTGGTGCGGGAAAGGGTCTGACGGGGAGCCGGGAGTGTATTGTGCTCATGGTCTTGATGGTGTCCTCGATGTTCACGCTGGCCCAGGCTGGCAGGGGGTCGTGGTCGATGGTGTGCGGCGGGTCTGGTGCATCGATCTTAGTTGGGGCTGTCTGGGTGTTGAAGCTGTCGTGGATGTCGGCGATCTTGCGGTGGAAGAAGGTGGCGAGGAATCGCACAGGGGTTGCGACGGCGGGATGTCGTTGGTGTTGGAGCTGGGGTTGGAGAGTTCCTTCACGATGTTGAAAAGCTCCTTGCTGTTGTGTGCGTTGTTGTCGAGGCGGTCTTTGAAGGAGATTCTCTTGGCGGACTTGATGAGGTGGTGGTGGTTACGGATGGCGTCTTTGTGGGCTGCGTGGCTGTCCGGTGTCTTATCACTGTGCCATTTCTTCTCTAGTTTCTGGCAGGTACGCTTGGAAGCTAGGAGTTCCGAGGTGAACCAGCTGGCTCTTTTGGTGGTGTCACTGTAGGTGAGTTTTTTCAGCGGGGCGAGGGTGTTGGCACAGTCGTCCATCCATCGTCTGAGGTTGCCGGCAGCGTCGTCGGTGTTGGATGGGTCGGAGGGAGGGCTGAGAGCGAGGTTGCCCGTAGTTGGTCTTCGGTGACTTTGCTCCAGCAGCGGCGTGGGATCTGTTGGGTGCGGTGGTGTGTGGTGGGTTTCTGGAAGGTGAAATGGATGCAGCGGTGGTCGGTCCAGAGGAGTTCCGTGGTGTGGCTGAAGGAGACATGGGAGCTTGAGGAGAAGATGGGGTCAAGCGTGTGGCCGGCGGAATGGGTCGGTGTTGTGACGAGCTGGCTCAGACCGAGGTTGGCGGGGTTGTCGATCAGGGTGGTGGAGTTGCTGTCATTGTTGTTCTCCAGGTGAAAGTTCAGGTCTTTGAGGAGGATGTAGTCGGTAGAGGTCAGGGCGTGCGTGCTGATGAAGTCGGCGATGGAGTCGCTGAACTGGGGTCGGGGCCCAGGGGGTCTGTAGACAAGGGTGCCTCTAAGGGTGGTGTTGGGGTCCGTGTGGATCTGGAAGTGCATGTGTTCGGGCGGTGCTGAGAGTGTCGTCGGTGCTGGTCGAGACCCTGATGGTGTTCTTGTGGACGATGGCGATTCCTCCTCCTACTGCGTTGATGCGGTCTCTATGGGTGATCTTATAGCCGTCTGGGATGGCTATGGCGATGTCGGGGGCGGAGGAGTCGTTCATCCAGGTCTCTGTCAGGAAGGCGACGTCTGGTGATGATGTGTCGAGCAGGTCCCAGAGCTCGACGGCGTGTTTGCGTGTGGAGCGGGTGTTCAGTAGGATGCATCAGAGGTGGTTGAGGTCTTTCTTGGCGGGCGCCTCGGTGGCTCTGAGGCTGGTGGAGCTGCAGTTCCGGCAGGTGAAGGGACCATGGGTGCGTTTCGGGGCGGCCTTGAAGCAGTTGTGCGTCGGTCCGGGGTTGAGAGCGTGGAGTGTGGTGGCATCGTTTCAGTGTCGGTCCTCGAGGCTGGTGCGGGGGGCGCACGGCCCAGGGGTTCTGGCGCTGGGCGCGGTCCAGGCGCGGATGGGCGCAGACGGGCTTGCCTTAGGTGCGCCTTCGGCACGCCAGCGGCGCGGCCGCCATATATGGGGAGGTGGGAGGGAGGAGCAGCTGGGAGGCGGGAGGCAGGGGCAGCGAATGGGCAGTCAGGGGGCGGGGCCGCAGGGACGCAGCGGCGGGAGTGGAGAGAGGCAACGAGGGGTACAGAAGGCAAAATGGGCACAGTTCAATGGGGGCAGCGAGGGGAACAGAAGGAAAAAAGGACACAGTTCAATGGGGGCAGCGAGGGGAAACAGAAGGAAAAAAGGACACAGTTCAATGGGGGCAGCGAGGGGAAACAGAAGGAAAATGGACACAGTTCAATGGGGGCAGCGAGGGGAAACAGAAGGAAAATGGACACAGTTCAATGGGGGCAACGAGGGGAACAGAAGGAAAAAAGGACACAGGGAAAATGGGGGCAGCGAGGGGAAACAGAAGGAAAAATGGACACAGGGAAAATGGGGGCAGCGAGGGGAAACAGAAGGAAAAAAGGACACAGTTCAATGGGGGCAGCGAGGGAAACAGAAGGAAAATGGACACAGGGAAAATGGGGGCAGCGAGGGGAAACAGAAGGAAAAATGGACACAGTTCAATGGGGGCAGCGAGGGAAACAGAAGGAAAAAGGACACAGTTCAATGGGGGCAGCGAGGGGAAACAGAAGGAAAACGGGCACCGAGGCCACAAGCAGAGGGGCGAGCTTACCAGCAGCAGCAGCGGGCAGGACACCACAGGCGGAGCTGTGTGGCGGGGGAGCGACCTCTGTAGGACTACTGTAGCATCATTCCATGTTACCGGTGGGCTGACTCCGTCCGTAAAGATTTTATTAAAAGATGGGTTATTGTTGGAATTATGCTCTCCCCAAGTGATCTATATAGTTCAATTGGGAGTCCATCCGGACCAGCCGCTTTACCCCTTTTTCCACTCGCCAATGCCTTCCTCACTTCCTCCTGCGTGATGGACTGTCCCAGATCTAATTGTTGGTCGGAACTAATTGGTGTTAAAGTGATATTCTCCAACCATAATCTTGCCTTGAGTTTGTCCTCTGTAGAGGTCTCTTTATATATCTCCTGAAAATATTCCAGGAAGGCCTCACCAATACCTTCGTCTGAAGAAGTGGAGGGTACCCCATTACCCACAGAGATCTCCTTTATGTGGTTCCGGAGCTGATCTGCTTTGATTTTCCAAGCTAATAATTTTCCAGCTCCTTCCCCATACTCAAAGTGGGCCACCTTACTAGCCTCCCATCTGCGCATAAGCCGCCCCTGAAGAACACTCTCCATTTGCTCCTTTAAATTCCTACTTTTCTCCAGATCTTCCTTCTGACCAATTCCCTCTTGGGTGTTTAATCTTACCTCCACTTTCCTTATTTCTTCCTCCAAAACTATGATCTCATCTCTGTATTTCTTACGTCTATAGCTCGACCTATTGGTTATTATACCCCTCAAGAAAGCTTTGAGAGTATCCCGTACTATAGTGATATCGGCAGTTCCCAAATTGGTCTCTAAGAATTGATTTGTTTCCCCAGAGAGAAAACCCGTCTCATCCTCTTCAAGTAACAAAGTACGGTCAAAAGACCATGCTCTAGCCTGTTGTATCTGTAGGCATTGAAGAGTCAGTAGAATACTAGAATGGTCCGACATATGTGATGGCAGGAATTTTATGTCCTTAACTCTGTCTCTAAGATTATGACTGAGCAGAATATAGTCAATTCGTGACTTATGTTTATACTTGAAATTTCTATAAGATACCCCCATCTGTTGCCCTGACCTTTCTCTCCAAATATCACTGAGACCCAATTGGGACATTATTGCCAAGAGGGATGCCCTAGATCTCAAAGGGGCAATTGCTCTACTATTAGGAGATTTGTCTAACTTGGGATCAAGAAAGATATTAAAATCTCCTGCCCATATCACTGGCTCTGGGAAATCCAATAGGTGCGAAAAAATAGTTTGGAGATTAGAAGGGTCGTCCTGATTCGGGCCATAATAACCAACTAGTGTGAAGAGAAAACCTCTTAAAGTGACCTTCAAAATCAGCCACCTTCCCCCTGGGTCACCCTTATATTGTAAAATCTGTACTTTAGCTAGTTTTTTAAAGAGAATCCACACCCCTCTAATATTTGCCGTCTGGTCAGTACATACGAAAGAATCAACCCATTTCTGTGATCTTAATATTTCTTTCGTTTCTGCCTCAAGAAGATGAGTCTCCTGAATAACCAAGACCTGCGCTGGGGAATCTCTTAAATATTGTAGGATTTTTCCTCTACGTGACCCCCCCGCAGGCCATTCACATTCCAGGACAATATCTGGAAAGTATTCATTTAATTGGAGACTCCACCCTCCCTAATACAAGACAGCAATAACGTCTTAATTTTAACTCTCCGGTCAATCCCGGCCTAGCTAGAACTATCAGATCTAAACAACCTAAAGAAATTAAGGCGAATGAGGTATTTTTATTTTTATTCCCCTGTGCTCCCCTACCCCCCTCCCTCCCCACCCTTGGAGAATCCTTCCCCCATTTGACTGGACTAGTTGTTGTCCAGGTGTGGTGTCCGTGCTCTCCTCCTCCTCTACCTTAATCGCACCTATGTGTTACCGACCAGAAAAAGAAGACCGAAAGGAATTATATCGTGCATCATATATAAAAAAAAAAAAAAATATATATATATATATATATATATATATATACATGTATATCTTTTTTTTTTTTTTTTTCTTCTTCCCTCTGTACCTTCCCTTTTTCCCTTCTTTTTTTTTTTTTTTTTTTGTACCTTTCCTTTTTTTTGTTTTCCTTTTCTCTTCCCCCTCTTCCCTCCATTTTTCATTTTCTTTTCTACCCCCTTTTTTTTTTTTTTTCTTCTCTCCTTCCCTTTATTGTGACAAATCTTAAGCTATTTACTTCAACTGCAAAAATACCATGGTTGTTTGATTGCTTTAAGGGGGCCCTTTACTAATGATACCCAACAATTCATCTGCCTCTTGAACGGACCTGATGTTATGCATTTTATTATTGTGCATGACCTTTAAGAAGGCTGGAAATTTAAGTTGCACCGTGGCTCCGATCTTCTTAAAATTGTCCATCCTTCTCCCGAGCTCCCACTGCCTTTCTAATGTATCTCTCGATAAATCCGAGCGAACTTCAAAGGAAAAATCCTTACTTCTTAATGTTTTCGTCTTTAATGCCAAATTCAAGATTTTTTCTTTCACGGCGTAGGTAAGGAAGTTGATAAGAATCTTCCTTGGCTTAGTCCTATTTGGATTTACAACTGGGAGAACATGGCGTCTGCTGGTTGAGCAGCCGCGCGTGTCCGTATCTCCCTCTCCCACCTTGCTTTAGCAGCCCGATGTTACCTGGCATTTGAGGCGCTGTCTTCCCGTTTTTCCCTTCCAAGGCCGGCGGAGTGGTTCTCGACCTCGGGAAACACAGAGCAGGGAGCGGATGACCTGGGGGCTGTTCGGCGCTCCCCGCCCGCCCTGCTTCTTGCGCTGGTGCACGGCCGCCCTGGAGTTGAGGCGCGGCCGCAGAGCGGCGGCCCACGGCCTCCTCCGGGTCAGCAGCGGCAGCGCCAGTATCGGGCGCTTCTTTGGTGCTGCGGGTGCTGTACGAGCTGACAGAACCGAGTGCGCTGGGGAAGTATCTACAAATCTGCTGGCTCCAGTTTCCCACATTGTTCTTGTACCAGAGTCGTCTTTGGGCGGTGAGCAGACCCTTTCTTGTTCCCACAGTGTGGAACCCCGATCCTACCTGAAAAGGATAACGTGCAAGGTGAACAGGTCCTCCCACACACTCAAGACGTTGTAGGGGGTAAGTCAAGGTCCCCAGAAAAACGAGGTAACCCTGTCGACAAGCCAAAAGTAAAAAAAGGCAGGAAAGCTGGAAAGAGCGTGACTGAAAATAAAAAAGGGAAAACTAAGGAAAAAGGGGAAGTGAGGTGGGAGCCCCTAAATCAGTTAGTGGAAGAGCAAGTTTTGGGAGCCACAACCGTAATAAGCAGTCCTGGTATCCCTAAGAATTCTAATCTGCCCAGCGATAATTCTGCCTTTCAAAATTACCAGGTTAAAGCCTGGAGTATAAAAGGGGGGAAAAATAAGATTACATCCCATAAAGTGAAGGTTACCCCCTCACTAAGGTCTTTTTTCAGGGTTCAACCAGAGGTTTTACTTATTACAAAGCAGGGGGCAGAGTATAAAAACAACGACACTGGTCCATCTGAATATTTTGGCTCTATGGACATACCGCAGGTCAGGATGCAGTCCATAGGAGCATCAGCGGTGGAGACTGGGTCACTTACTGACCCAATTGAACCGGGGTCTGAAACAGGTCCCGCAGGGCAAACAGAAATAGGTCCTCAGAGTACTCCCACTACTGGCACTGCCACTGACATGGACACTGCCTTTGCCATAGTTGCTAGCCATGGCATGAATGGGGGTGGGTCAGGACTAGGCTTTCAAGAGCATTTTGGACCCCCCTCACTCTCAATGGAAGCTCTATTTACGTCACTAAAAGAAGATATTAAGCAAGGTTTCGCTGGGTCAGCCGCTAACCAAGGGGAGATTAGGAACTCGTGTGAGACTCTAGAAAGGAAGGTAGATCTCCTAAATGCTAGAACTGAATCCCTTGAGCATTCCGTAGATGAGCTAAAGGCCAACTTAGGGACGGCAGAGGCTAAAATATATGACCTACAAAAAGGAGAGGCTGTGTTGCGAGAAAGAATGGAAACGCTGGAAAATAATTCCCGCAGAAACAATCTCCGCGTCTTGAACATCCCAGAGGGGAAAGAGGGGTCAGACTTAAGAAATTTCATTGTAAATTTGTTTAAAGAAGTTCTGCCACTGGACGACCCTGTTGAGTTCTTGACAAAGGACATACAAAGAATTCATAGGGACCCCTTCCGCCTAAATTTAGATGTGTGTTGTGAATTGTGTGGTGTTATAGGGTAGGAAATAAAAAAAGTAAATGTATGTAATAATTAATGTTTTCGTTTCTAAATAATTTTTATTAAAAATACTTATTTGTATGGAAATTGTTTTTATTTTTTTAATATAATATTAGTAGATATTTGTTAAATCTAGTTAACATTATAATATTTGTTTAATTTTTTAAATATTAAATATATTTGTATTTGGATTTTTAACATATTTATTATATTTTTTAATTTATTTTGTTTTTAAATATTTGTGTTGTTAAAATTTGTTTTTAATTTTGAACTGACTGGAGTGAGAATATTAAATGTTACTCCTCTGAAATCCAACACTTTCCCTACTGTTGCACTCACTGGAGTGGGAATAGTAAGTTTTACCCCTCCGCTATCCAACACTTTCCCTACTTTTACAATTATTGGAGTGGGAATAGTAAATTTTATCCCGCCACTATCAAACACTTTCCCTACTGTTGCACTCACTTGAGTGGGAATAGTAATTTTTACCCCTCTGCTATCCAACACTTTCCCTACTGTTGCACTCACTGGAGTGGGAATAGTAATTTTGACCCCTCCGCTATCCAACACTTTCCCTACTTTTACAATTATTGGAGTGGGAATAGTAAATTTTATCCTGCCACTATCCAACACTTTCCCTACTGTTGCACTCACTGGAGTGGGAATAGTAATTTTTACCCCTCCGCTATCCAACATTTTCCCTACTGTTGCGCTCACTGGAGTGGGAATAGTAATTTCTGCCCCTCCGCTATCCAACACTTTCCCTACTGTTGCACTCACTGGAGTGGGAATTGTAATTTTTGCCCCTCCGCTATCCAACACTTTCCCTACTGTTGCACTCACTGGAGTCGGAATAGTAATTTTTAACCCTCCGCTATCCAACACTTTCCCTACTGTTGCACTCACTGGAGTGGGAAATGTAAGTTTGAAGATTTTTATTTAAAAAAAAATATATATATTTTATTGTTATTTTATGACCCAAGAGGTACAGTACAAAAATAGAAATAAACATACAGTTGTTACTTGAGGAACAGATCAGAAAAAAGTCAATACAAAATTCATATTATTTAGTACATATTAAAGAAAAATCATTGGAGCATTAAATTCATCCTTAATATTATTGTCAAACGGAAATATTTGAGCAAACCATTGGAGCATTAAGTTCATCCTTAATATTATTGTCATACGGATCAAATTGAAATTTATACAATTAAGTGCGGACAAAGCAGGTCAGCCTCTGCTATCATTCAAAACTTCCTTCCACATATATATAGGCCCCCATATACGTCTGCCTAATTTTTTCCCTTTCTTGCCCTTTCTCTCATATATCCCTTTCTCCATATTATATATAGCTAATAATTTAGCCAACCATTGTTGAAATAGGGGAGCTGATTGGTCCAACCAGGCAGAGGCGATAATAATGCGCAATGCGGCCATAGCAAGAAATAAGAAAAAATTAAGCGTATTTTGTCTTCCAATTGATTGAATCCCCAAGAGTATTAAAGCTGGATCTAACACCACCTGTATGTTCAGTGTTTGATCCATAAATTTTTCTATTGATTTTATTAAGTTGTCCAGTTGGGGGCCGGTTGCGAACATGTGTATTAGATCCGCTTCGGTGCTTTTATACCGGGAACACCTACTCCCCTCCTGACCACCCCATTGCGCTATCCTAGTCGGCGTGTAATACAGCCAATAGATTATTTTAAAATGTTGAGCCTGCAATCCTGCCGAACATAAGATGCTTTGCCCCATTTCTAGCGATTCAGTGAAATAAGTCTGATCTATACCCAATTTTCCCGCCCACTTTTTCTCATATTTAACCAGGTCATCCGGTTTTGCAGCTTGAAGTTCGGCGTAAATTTTCCTGATAGTACAGTTCTCTCCTGCTCTTATGGCATCTATTATTACCGATCTCTGAAAACCGCAGGGCCCCCCCTTTTTCCCATTCAGAAAGCTCCGTAGCTGTAGGTATTTAAAAAAATTCCTTCTGTTAATCCCATACTCTTGCTTGATGTCGCTAAACATCCGCGCTCCATTAGGGCCAATCAAATCGCCCAACACCCTTAATCCCTTCTGCTCCCATTCTAACATAATTGTATCTGAAAAGATATCCGGGAGCGTTGGGCGGAATTTGCGTAGTCGCGCTACGCAAAGCTCCGCGAAACGGTAAAAAATCTTCACGAGCACGCAAACGTTCCGCGAACACGCGGAATTGCTTGTTCCGCCCGTTCGCGATGCTTTTTTCCTGTTCGCGAACACTGTTTGCATGCTCGGGGAGAAATATCTCGTGAACACGCACTTTGAAAGCGCAAACAAGTAACAAATTCCGCGAAGCCGCAGATCGCTGAATTTTTGGCAATTCCGCGTTCTCCGCGGAACGCAAAATTACCCAAATTCCGCAAATTCCGCGAGCGGAACGGAATTTACCGCCCAGGCCTATTTCCTATACAGCTGAGTATAATAGTTAAACCTGCCGAGGCCTATCTTTATTTAAAAGCAGCCCAGATCTTATAAGTGGCCGATAAGGTCTTAAATTTTGTTTTTTTGTAGTAGCTAGGTTCTGTAAATTTCATGAAGCAGTTATTTGCCTCCTCACCTAATAACAACTCATATACATCTGGGGGAGCCAGTGTATCCCTGTGATCTCCCCCAGCTCTCCCAAACAAAACAAACATATATTGAAACGCCGAAGCCCAATAATACAACTTAAAATCTGGAATTGCCCATCCTCCTCTCTCCCTAGGCAGTGACATATATTTTATAGCCCTTCTAGTTTTCCCATGGGCCCATATGAACCTGTGCACAATGTGCTCAATTGTATTAATCCAATGCTTCTCGAACTCTAGTGGTATCGCCCTAAAAAGATAGAGTACTTTAGGGAGGAAGTCCATCTTTACCACATTGCTACGGCCAACGAGAGTCATATGCAAATTATTCAAACGGTCAAAATCTTTTTTGGCTTTCCCTATAATTGGTTCAATATTCGTTTTCACCAAATTTCCCAATTCTGGAGTGACACTGATTACAATACCTAGGTACGTAGCTGAATCGACCACTCTAGGATCTTCTAATTTAGCCCATTTATTTTGGACTATTAACGTCTTCTGGCTATTCAGCGCGTACCCGGAAATTGCACCAAAGTTTTGGGCTTCTTCTTCTATTGCACCCATTGTATCTCGGGGGTTAGAAGTGACCACTGCGACATCGTCTGCGTATGCCAAAAGTTTTGTCTCCCACCCATGATATCGCATTGGGCTAATACCCCTAGAGGCGTCCAGTTTTTTTAGCAAGGGATCGATGTATAGGGCGAAAAGCAGGGGTGAGCAAGGACAACCCTGCCTGGTCCCTCGGTTAATTATCACCGGTGCCGTGTATCCCCCATTCAGTCTAATCCGCGCCCTTGGAGCTTTATATAGAACCTGTATGGCCTTGATATATTTACTCCCAATTCCAAACCATTTCATCACATCCCAAAGGTAGTCCCAGGAGACCCTATCGAATGCTTTTTCAGCATCCATAAGGATTAAAGCCAAACGGTCCCCTGAGACTTCCGCTGCATCGAAAAGGCTTATAACTCTGCGGGTGTGTTCTGTAGTCCCCCTCCCAGGAATAAAACTGTGTTGGCAAGGATGAACCATTTTCCCTATAATTTGGTTCAGGCGCGTTGCCAAAGCCTTTGAGTAGATTTTAACGTCACTGTTCATCAGTGTAATAGGCCTATAAGAGCCTGGTTCTCTCTGTGGTTTGTCTTTTTTTAAAAACACAATCATATCCGCCCCACCCCATGAGTCGGGAATAGCGTCCCCCTGTTGGGCTTTACCAATTAAAGTTACCAGATCCGATCCAATTACATCGAGAAATGTTTTATAGAACTCTAAGGGGATTAAATCTGGTCCAACAGCTTTCCCTGCCGGGAGGCTCCTTAGTGTGCCAAAAATATCGTCCTGCGTCAGCGCTAAATCCAATGCCTCTCTATCTTCAGGGTCAATAGTTTGGTTCAAAATTCCCTGTAGATATTCCTGGTTTAAGCTCTGCTCCCCTTGCTGCTCTTCCCTGTATAGATCTTCATAATATTGACGAAATACTTCACGGATACCTAATGAGCCTTCTATTAACTTTCCACCTCTATCCATAATTTCTCTAATTTACCCCGCCGCTGCTTCGGGCTGCCAGGATGTGCCCCACCCTTTCGCTGAACTCGTAGCACTGTTCCCGTTTTGCCAGAAATTTTTCTGCAGCTTTACTTGCAGCAAGATCACTAATTTCCACCTTTGCTATTGCCAATCTTAATATTATTTCATCGAGTGGTTTACTCATCTGTATCGCCCTTGCGAGCTCCTCCTCCACATCTATCAAAACCTTGCACGAAATTCTCATCTGTTGAGCCTCCCTCTTCTGCCATCCCAAGCTATAGCTTAGTGTCTCCCCCCTCACCCCGGCTTTAAACGTATCCCAGACGATCCCCGGGCTGGCACTCTCCCTGTTAATCTCCCAGAACCCCTTAATCCACTGATTCATATGGGTCACATATTCTTCATCCTTTAAAAGTCCTCTCTCAAAAGTCCATCCCCTCTCTTGTCTTTCCACCCCTCCCCCAGTGAGTGTTAAAACTAAGGGGTTGTGATCTGAGATTAACCTGGGGTGCTTTTCTATCTTGCATCTTGATTTTAAATAGTAAGACACGATAAAGTAGTCCAGTCTGGTAACAATCTTGTGGGGTGCTGAAAAGAATGTAGATCCGGGATCTGTGGGGTTTAGCTGAGCCCAAATATCAATTAGCCCATTATTTTGAACAATATTAGAGAGTGCCCCATAGACTCTTTTCTTTCTACCTAAATACCATCTTCCCCCTTCCCCCCAAAGACCCCCCAAGCCATTAATGTTAAAATCCCCGCACATAATAATTGGGGATGACCAGGTTGCTACTTCTACATCCAAAAATTCTAGAACTTCGGGATCATCCCCCGTGGAACCATAAACAGAGCATAGGGTAAATGTTTCTTCTTGCCACCTACATTCGACCAACACCCAGCGCCCCCATTTATCTGCTATTTTCCTTTTAAAAGCAACATCATTTCGGCGCGATAAAATAGCCACCCCTCTGGTCCTCGTGCTCTGTTTGGTATTTATGATTAATTTAAAACCCAGTTGTTCCATGAGATTAGCCCGACTGTCCTCAATATGGGTTTCTTGAATACATAAAATATCTTCTCGCATATTTTTTATAATCACTGCCGCCTTTTGTCGTTTAGTCAGATCGTTAAGGCCACATATATTAATAGATGCAATCCAAAGATTCATTCCTTAACATTAATCATCTTACCCTGCACGATCCCTACGTTATCAATTCTTTGATTCTCTTGTACTAACCCTTTGATTTTAACTCTTTGCTCCTTTGTTCTTTGTTGCATCCTATGCTGATACTTTGCATTCACTGAATTCATCCTCAAGTAATAAACCATACTATACAGTATTGTAACCTCCCAACCTGACAACCCCAAAGGTCCCCACCCCCACCCCCCCATTCCCCTGCCAGGCAAATAGGTCAAGCATGACCTATGTGTGACCACTGTGACTCCCATCGTGCGCCGCCGGCTCCCCCCCAATCACCCAAATCTCCCATACATAAACCATTAGCCCCCCTATATGTCTAACAAAGAAAAAAAACCCTCATTCCATGTGTCCTACTTATGTTTAATGGTAAATCAGCTATACCTTAAACAAAAGAACCTAATACAAAGACATATATTTATTTTAAGAAGTTAAGTGGGTTCTGCCCATAGTTAAAGGAAAGAGAGAGCTAACTGAGCACCCCTTACAATGACGCTAAGCAAGCCAACATTGAGCGTATAGCAAAGAAGAAAAGAAGTACCAAAACCCCGATTCCTTTGGGTGCCCTCTATTTAATTCCTGACGGAGTGGGAGAGAGATCTTAAACCCTCCCTGCTACCTCCTTTGTTCCCTTCAGCTCAGATAGGAATTCCTGTGCCTTAATCTCGGAGAAAAACATCTGCACCCTCCCTTTAACAATAATTTTGAGTCGAGCAGGGAATAACAGATAAGCCTCGCACCCTAACCCTTGAAACGGGGTTATTAGCTGAAAATGAAGCAAAAAATGTGTGGGCCTCATATGATCGTTTAGCCTCCGGCGAGCTCTGTCTAGGATTGCCTGCCGCAAAATGAAATTGCCAATATAAAGAAGAATAGCTCTTGGATGCTGCCCCTGTCTCCCACCACTGTTTTTCTTTTGATAAAAAGGGAAACGATGCGCTCTCTGGACCTCGATATCCCAATTCCACTGGGCCAATTCCGGGAATGCACCCTTCAAAAGTCTAACTACAAAGAGCATAATGTTCTCGCCTTCCGCTTTCTCCGCAATACCAAGCAATCGAATGTTATTTCTGCGTTGGCGGTTCTCGAAATCCTCGAGCTTCCACATTACGTCCTCGGTTTGTCTCTCTCGCGTCTCTTTAAAGTTCTGTAATTTTGCCACTTCATCTTCCAGATTACCTGTTCTTTCCTCAACAAGTGTTACCCTATCAGCCATATCTGAGCACAACTTATTCACTTTTCGAAGTGAGGCCTGCACCTTCTTAGTTGCCTGATGTGCCCTGCCGCCCTCTAGTCTTGCCTCCCCCTGCATCTGTTTGAGGGTAGAATATACTAATTCCAGTGATGGTGCGACTGCGGTAGCAGAAGATGGCTCAGCCTGTCCTGATTTCTCTGAAGTGGCCGTTTCCCTTCCTCCATGTACGTTTGGGTCGTTGCGGAGTAGTCCCATTCAAGTTTTCTCGCAGTATCATTTTTAGTGGGGCTGGCATTAGTCTTAGCCTTGGATCTCTGTTTCTGCGATAGGGTCTTTATTTGTTGAGTCTTTTGGATCTTTTGAGTCTTTGGCGTGTTTGAGGAGTCTCCAAAAAAGTTATCAGTTTCTGACTCCGACCCAAGCGACGTGTTGATATTGCTTGTTCATGATATATCTGTATCATCGTTTAGCTAGAAGAATTTATCCCCTTCTGGCGAGCGTAGGGTCATTAAGCTTAAATCTTCTCTTTCCCCTTCCCCTCTGGGAACGCTCAAAACACAGTCACCACATTCCGAGGGGCCAGCCTTTGCTGCACAAGCCTGAGGTGTTAAACCTGTCCCGCTCCCATCCAAATCCGCATTGTTCAAATGTGTAGTCACCTCTGCTTCTATTTCTATTTCTGTGTTTTGAATTTCCCCCACAACCCTCATAGTACTGTCCACAGTATTGTTCAGCATGCCACCCCAATTATCTTGATTACCTTGATTACCTTGACCGGCTTGTGTGGCGTTCTGTAGTACCTGTGCTTTCGGGAGCGGCTGCAGTGCTTGTCCCGGTTGTACCCCTGACGGCTCCTCCTCCTTCTCCATCGGCGCTTCCTGAGGCAAAGCTTGATCTTGAGCAGCCTCTCCCGGTGAGTCAGAGCCGAGGGGGGGGGTCTCCCGCATGCTTCGTTCTTCCTCCACGCGTTTGCAGTTGCTGTTATTGCTGTTTCAAGCCGCCGCTGCTGCAAATACTTCTACATCTGTGGGCTGGCGCATTCCGGCCTCATCACACACCGCGCGGTGCCCAGTCGGGCCATCCACTCCACCTTCCCGAGGCTTCCCAGTCTTTGCCGTGTTTTCCTCGGCCTCTGTTCTCTTCGGACCATGCCGATTGAGCCCTAGTCCCTTAGATGCGGCACCACTCTCTTTCGGCAGGGGCAGGGTAGAAGCAGCCTGACCCCCTAGGCCTGCTCAGGGGGTTCCACAAGGACCCCTAGGGCCAAAAAAACCATTTTTTTTTTTAAATTGAAGAAGTCGTGCTGGGTGCGAGAATCCGGCCAAGAAAGTTTTTTAAAAAACAAAGCGCGGGCTCCGGCGCTTTGTTTTCTTTAAGCCCCGGGTGGGCCAGGTCCCGGGGGAAATGCTCAAAAAATTAGCAAGCTCCCCGGGGCTTGTGTAATTATGGGTGGGGAGGCCTCACGGGCCCCCCCAAGCCCCAGGGACCGCCACCTCCCTGGGGCATTATATAATTATGAGGGGGGCCTCACAGGCCCCCCCCAAGCCCCGGGGACCGCCACCTCCCCGTGGCTTAAATAAACAAAGTGTGGGGGGGCTCCTGCCCCTCCCTACACTGCCCCGGGGACCACCACCTCCCTGGGGCACACTTTATTTAAATGTGGGGGTCCGTAGCAGCCCCCCGGCCCCGGGAACCACCACTTCCCCGGGGCTTCACAACAGTTGGGAGGGGGCCGCGTAGCCCCCCTCCTGGAGTCCTAGATGGCCCTGGGGACCGCCACCCCCCAGGGCCGGCTCCTGCAATGTGCCGGGGTGCCCACCCCCGGGACATTGCCGTTTGCTATGCCATAGTAAACACTGCTTCGCTTCATGGAAGCGAGAGCAGAAAACCTGCTCTAGCTTCCATGAAGCGAAGCAGATTGCTTTTGGACAAGGGGAGCTGCATGTCAGCAGCTCCCTTTGCCCAAAAGCAATGCCGGCTCCCGCAGGAGGCGGGGAGCCGGCTGAGACCTTGGGGGCATTGGGGCTCCCTCATGGTCCCAAATGTAAGGCCAGGCCCCGGGGGATGGGGTCCCCAGACCCCGGGCCATAATTGGCCTCAGGAGACCAGGAGGTCCCTCTTCAAAAAAAAAAAAAAAAGTCTGGCCAGGCTCCGGGGGATGGGGTCCCTGGGGCCAATAGTGGCACAGGGAAGGGGGGCCACGCAGCCCCCGTCCTTTATATATAATTTTTTTTTAAAAGGTTGGAGACGCCCCGGGGGATGGGGTCCCCGGGGCAAAAAAAAGCCCTGGGGGGGATGTAATTAAAAAAAATATATATATATATTAAATGGCTGGGCCTAGGGGGATGGGGTCCCCGAGGCAGAATTGAAGTATTAAGAAAGGGGGGCATTTTTTTTTTCTCGCGTGCCTGGAGTCGCGACTCTATCGCATCCAGCGCAGCCCCCCAGTGTAAACACAATGGGCCTGATTCACAGAACTAACTTACGTCAAAAACGTAAAGTTAGTACTTTTTGGTATTCACAGAATACACTTACTCATTTTGGTATTCACAGAATGCACTTACTCATTTTAGTATTCACAGAATGCTCTTACTCATACTAACTTTATGTCCGCACTCGGGCCGGAGATTCCGCCTCGGTGGTGGAGATTCCGCCCCGGTGGTGGAGATTCCGGCCCGGAGGTGGAGATTCTGGCCCGGAGGTGGAGATTCCGGCCCGGAGGTGGAGATTCCGGCCCGATGGTGGAGATTCCGGCCGGTGGTGGACATGCAATCACCCAGGCATTACCTATGTACTCCTTAGTCCCCCAGACATTACCCCTGCACTCATGCAATCACCAATGCATTAGCTATACACTGATTCAATCACCTACGCACTACCCTTGCACTCCTTTAAGCACCTAGCCACTACCCCTGAAGTCCTTTGATCACCCAGCCACTACCTATGCACTTATGAAATCACCCAGGCACTACTTTTGCACTCCTTGAATCACTCAGGCTCTACAATAGTACTACTCCAATCAACAAGGCAGTATGCACGCACTTATAAAATCACCAAGGCACTGCCTATCTACTCCTGAAATCCGTCAGACATTACCTGTGCACTCATGCAATCAACAAGGAATTACTTATGTACTCTTCTATTCCTTTAGACATTACCTTTACACTCATGTAATCACCAATGCATTAGCTATACAATGGTTCAATCACTCAGGCACTACTCTTGCACTACTCCAATAACTCTGGCAGGATCTATGCACTCCTCCAAACACTTAGCCAGTACCCAAGCACTTATAAAATCACTCAGGCACTAATTATGTACTTATGTAATCACCCAGGCACTACCCTAGTACTTATTCAATCATCCAGGCAGTACCTTTGTTCTCATGCAATCACCCAGCTACTACCCCTAGACTCCTTCAATCATCCAACCACTACCCCTGTAGTCCTTTGATCAGCTAGCCACTACCCATTCACTTATATAATAACTGAGGCACTACCTTTGCACTCCTCCAATCACTCAGGCACTACTTTAGTACTCCTACGATCACATGTATGATATGAATCAAAATGCATATACAAGTAGAGGTATACCTTAGTTACAAGACATATCTCAATCACAATTTAATGCAGGCCTTAAAAGTTGACAGACTGCACTTTACATTTTATTTGGGTAGCTGTACAGAAATCCTTTAGTTGTGCTCTATGATTCTGTTGTATAGGTTATGATGTCTTCTAATTGTAGGAATTATGCAGTGTCTCATATAGCTTTTAATGCAATTAAAAATATTTCTTTAATTATACATGATAATATTTGAATATAATTATTTTAATAATATTAAACTATTTAACAAAATTACTTAAAATTATTTTTCTTTTCAGATATTCACCATTATTAGAAATAAAGATTGAGTATGGCAAGAAAAGATCAAAAGAAAAGAAAAGAAAGAAAACAATACTATTTAAAGGAAAGAGAAAAGCAGAAGTTAGATGAAGTACAATATGTGAAATTGAAGAGAAAGACTTCTGGTAAGAGAACTAAACAATTTGTTAAAAAACTTTTAAAGAACGTAATGATTTTTGAAAATGGAGTAAAGAGAAAGAAAAGTAGTACAACGAATCAGAAGGATACAAAAATAGTACAAAATAATGGAAAATCAGGTTATGGCAAACAATCTATGTTGAAAGAAGGATGAAACAATTTAAAGACATTAGAAAGAGAATGTATAAAAGTAGAGTACAACAAAAGTTTTTGAAAGATTGCAAAAAATATAAAAGAAGATCAGCATTTTTCAAGAAAAAAGAACAGATTAAAAGTGTAGTTGAAAAGGCTTTTGAATTGAAAAGAAAATTGTTTACATTAAGGGTGGGCAAAGTTGGCGGAGTACCACTACGCGGAATTCTGCAGAGTTGAACAAAAACTCCGCTCCGTAACTCCGTTCCATCTCATCCCAATTAATAAAACAGAAACCTCACATACCTTTGGTAAAATAAGTAACTCTATCTTTACATGCTAAAATGCATATAGTCATCTCACAAAAGTGAAAATGAAAATATAGCAAGCAGTGAGAGAGGTGATGATTTTGGGGTCCTCCCTAACCTAGGGAGAAAACCAAGCAGATGCCTTGAACACAAAGAGCACATCATGCTGAACGATTCGGTGGTGGTCCCATCCTCCTAGGACCACCCCAAGCACAGTTATGGACAAAAATACAATCCCAACCAAAAGCCCTGCAAAGCATTATGGGACGAGATTCTAGAGTGCAGTGAATATTATAGTATCCAATATCAAAACATTCCTCAAGCGGCAGTGGCTCTCCTGGCTCAGCTGAGAGCTAATACTATAATATTCACTGCACTCTAGAATCTCGCCCATAATGCTTTGCTGGGCCTTTGGTTGGCATTGTATTTTTGCCCATAACTTTGCTTGGGGTGGTCCTAGGAGGATGGGACCACCACCGAATCGTTCAGCATGATATGCTCTTTGTGTTCAAGGCATCTGCTTGGTCCTCCCCCTAGGTTAGGGGGGGACCCCAAAATCATCACCTCTCTCATTGCCTGATATTTTTCAAAGCTCATTTTTGTGAATTGGTTATATGCTTTTTTAGCATGTAAAGGTAAAGTTGTTTTATCAAAGGGTTATGGGTGCAGTAGCTAACTCCGCTATGCGGCGGAGTCGGAGTTTTGCATGAATTCCGTGTTTTCAATTTAATGCGTTGTTAGCAAATCTCCGCAACCTCCGCTTGCAGAGCACGGTTAGTTTATATTAGTATTGAACAGAATAAAAACATTAAATAAAATAATGCACTTATGAAGGAGAAAAGTAAAAGAAAAAGACTGGTTAATAGAACTAACTTTTGCAAAATATTTTCTGGGGAATGGAAGCATACTTCTAGTACGGAACCTTTTTTTTAATGAAGAAAGCTATTTTCCTCAAAATACATTAGTTCACGCAGTTGAAACCAGTGGTCGTTGCTATGAAGTTAAAAACGGTTGTCCAATTGAAAAAGAAAAGATCGTTCCTAGACATGTGGAAGAAGTAATAGCTGAAGAAGTTCAAGGGAGACGTACACAGGCTCCAGTGTTTAAGTGGGATTGTAGTAGTATTTGTAGTGTAAGACAGGAATCTATTGATATATTACAACATTTCTTACGAGATTATGGAAAAAAAAGTGTTAAACAGAAGATTAAGATGTTGCAAGGACTAGATTCCTGTGAAGTGAGAAAATATACTAACTTGCAGGGTCATTCTCTGGCTTGTCTTTCTAGAAAAGTGTGTCAAAGTACTTTTCATCATTTAAGAATGTTAGCAGTACATCATTCAGAAATGCGGAAGTTAGCAAGAAGATTATACTATGTAAAAGTCCTGCATTATGTCTTAATGAAATTAACACAGCTCTTTTGCATGGTTTAGTGTTGGATTTAAAAAAGTTTCTGATGATATACAGTTTCGTTGAAGAAGAGATGAAGATACTACTACTGTGAAGTTTGCAGAAGAAATTACAAAGTTTAAGGTAGTTTCTTGCGAAAATCCAAACTAAGGGGCCTATTACGATGGCGGTCGGATGACCGCCGCCTGGCCGGCAGTGGCAACCGCCGGGCCTGCGGCGGACATCCGCCTCGATCGCAAGCCAGAAAACCGCCGGTCAGATTAGGATGGCGGTGGTGACCCCGGCGGTGGGAAATTCCGACCACCGCTTTTCCGCCGGTTGTCATCCACACTCCTGCCCTGTGGACAGAGAAGGACCGGGATAATGGTGGCAGTGCAGGGCAGGCTCTGCCGGCACGATTGTGATGCCGGCGGTAGCCAGCCTTTCCTCAGCGGTCAGACCGCCATGGAAAGGCATGCAGTGATTGTCTTCCGGGGGCCCGTTGCGGGCCCCCAATGTTTTGGGGGATGTGAGTGCACTGGGGGGGTACCCATGGTCCCCCCCTACATGTCCCTGTACCAGGTGGCAGGCACTGTGCAGTGCCTGCCACGCAGTGCAGGGAGATGCAGGACATGCTCATTTGGACATCGCTGCGGTTCTGCGGGCAGCAGCAACCGACGCAATGCTAAGGCCAGCGATCCGACCGCTGCGGTCGGATTTCGAGCAAGGAACATCCTAATGCGACCGGCGGTTATGTTGCGGGCCTTGCTGGCGGTCTTTTCCCGTTACCATTGCAAAAACAACAGTTGATGGACAGAATGCAGAACAATGTCATACATTCACCCCAGTACAGAGATCTGGGCCTAAATCCATCGTTTTTTTGCTCACCATGCCATTCCAGTTTGAACCCAGCCATATGCAAATCAGTCTTGACCCTGTGCCTCATGGGAACAGTCCAGCCCGAACTGCCAAGCCAGTTCCTCCCTGGACTGGAAAAAGCATCCTAGGACCGGTTTCGGGTTTCACCCTCATCAGCCAGGATAGCTTGATTCCAGTGTCATGGAGAGCACGGGACCCACGTCTGGGCATACCCGTCCCACTCGGGGTGACAAATGCAAAAACAACAGTTGATGGACAGAATGCAGAACAATGTCATACATTCACCCCAGTACAGAGATCTGGGCCTAAATCCATCGGTTTTTGCTCACCATGCCATTCCAGTTTGAACCCAGCCATATGCAAATCAGTCTTGACCCTGTGCCTCATGGGAACAGTCCAGCCCGAACTGCCAAGCCAGGTCCTCCCTGGACTGGAAACAAGCATCCTAGGACCGGTTTTGGGGTTTCACCCTCTTCAGCCAGGATAGCTTGATTCCAGTGGCATGGAGAGCACGGGACCCACGTCTGGGCATACCCGTCCCACTCGGGTGACAAATGCAAAAACAACAGTTGATGGACAGAATGCAGAACAATGTCATACATTCACCCCAGTACAGAGATCTGGGCCTAAATCCATCATTTTTTTGCTCACCATGCCATTCCAGTTTGAACCCAGCCATATGCAAATCAGTCTTGACCCTGTGCCTCATGGGAACAGTCCAGCCCGAACTGCCAAGCCAGGTCCTCCCTGACGTGGGTCCCGGGCTCACTGTGCCACTGGATTCAAGCTATCCTGGCTGAAGAGGGGTGAAACCCCGAAACCGGTCTAGGATGCTTGTTTCCGGTCCAGGGAGGACCTGGCTTGGCAGTTCGGGCTGGACTGTTCCCATGAGGCACAGGGTCAAGACTGATTTGCATATGGCCAGGTCTAAACCTGGGTGGCATAGTGAGCAAAAGAATGATGGATTTAACCCAGATCTCTTGACTGGGGGTGAATGTTTTGATTTGTTCTGCATTCCGTCCATCAATTGTGTGTCTTTTGCTTTCTCGCCATAAGTGCGCCGGGTATGCCCAGACGTGGGTCCCGGGCTCACTGTGCCACTGGATTCAAGCTATCCTGGCTGAAGAGGGGTGAAACCCCGAAACCGGTCCTAGGATGCTTGTTTCCGGTCCAGGGAGGACCTGGCTTGGCAGTTCGGGCTGGACTGTGCCACTGGATTCAAGCTATCCTGGCTGAAGAGGGGTGAAACCGGTCTAGGATGCTTGTTTCCGGTCCAGGGAGGACCTGGCTTGGCAGTTCGGGCTGGACTGTTCCCATGAGGCACAGGGTCAAGACTGATTTGCATATGGCCAGGTCGAAACCTGGGTGGCATAGTGAGCAAAAGAATGATGGATTTAACCCAGATCTCTTGACTGGGGGTGAATGTTTTGATTTGTTCTGCATTCCGTCCATCAATTGTGTGTCTTTTGCTTTCTCGCCATAAGTGCGCCGGGTATGCCCAGACGTGGGTCCCGGGCTCACTGTGCCACTGGATTCAAGCTATCCTGGCTGAAGAGGGGTGAAACCCCGAAACCGGTCCTAGGATGCTTGTTTCCGGTCCAGGGAGGACCTGGCTTGGCAGTTCGGGCTGGACTGTTCCCATGAGGCACAGAGTCAAGACTGATTTGCATATGGCCAGGTCTAAACTGGGGTGGCATGGTGAGCAAAGAATAATGACGGATTTAACCCAGATCTCTTGACTGGGGGTGAATGTTTTGATTTGTTCTGCATTCCGTCCATCAATTGTGTGTCTTTTGCTTTCTCGCCATAAGTGCGCCGGGTATACCCAGACGTGGGTCCCGGGCTCACTGTGCCACTGGATTCAAGCTATCCTGGCTGAAGAGGGGTGAAACCCCGAAACCGGTCCTAGGATGCTTGTTTCCGGTCCAGGGAGGACCTGGCTTGGCAGTTCGGGCTGGACTGTTCCCTTGAGGCACAGGGTCAAGACTGATTTGCATATGGCCAGGTCTAAACTGGGGTGGCATGGTGAGCAAAAGAATGATGGATTTAACCCAGATCTCTTGACTGGGGGTGAATGTTTTGATTTGTTCTGCATTCTGTCCATCAATTGTGTGTCTTTTGTTTTCCCGTTACCATGGCGGTCTGGGAGGTTTTCCGACCACCATCGTATTAGGCCCCTATGTTTGTATTTGTTGTCGACGTACTCACTATAGAAGTCAAACTAGGAATGTAGATCTGTATTTAAAAAGTGAAAAGGAAAACAATGATAAATGGGGGCAATTTGCTGCTTATTTGTTTGTGGAATGTCGTTTTGAGTTGGGTAGTGATCAATGTATTTGTAAATATTGTTACAACAAATTAGAAGAGAACAAAATGCCAGCTAGAGCTGTACATAACAACCTAGAGTTGGTAGGTATACCTCCGGAACTGGTAGATTTAAATACATATAAGTCCATTCTTATTCAATCTGTGCACCCATTTCAGGCTATAATTAGTATGGAGCCTAAAACAGGTAAGCTGCCTCCAACAGATCTACAAAGAGGTTTAAAAGGAAGAATTGTGTATTTACCTTTAGATTTTAAGAAAAATATTGAAACTGTTGGTTTAGAGAGAGAGGAAAGTAAACCTCTAGTAATTCTAGTTAATGGTGTACCAACAAAGAGTCGGAAAATATGGCAAGAGTTAGTAGATGCCTCCAAACTTCAAAAGGCTACGTTATATCTTGTACAAAACAATATTTGCTGTAAAACTGTAAATGTGGAAGAACAAGAAATATGTTTAGAAGATGAAACAGAAATTTCAAGTGGCCAAATAGAAAAAGTGGACAACTCCAGGAGAGAAGAAATTTACGAACATTACAGTATACATCCTCTACATTCAAAAGAAGTGATAGGAAACACTATTGAATTATTCCAAATGAAGAAAGCGAAGGGAACTCCCATGAGTGTATGGGAAAAAAGTTTGGAAGCTCGTTGTTTTCCATAGCTGTTCCCCACTGGAAAAGGTGGACGATATGATGAACGACCAGTTCATATTCCAGCGTCAGAATATCGTATATTAAGATTGCACTCAGAAGATCCAAGATTTCGACAGTCTATTCCATATTTATTTCATCTTCTGTTTGAAAGTGACTTGTCTGGACTTTCATATGCAGTGAACCACATATTAAAAACAGGAGTTCATCTTACACATGTTTCTGCAAAGTAATTCATGGCCAAAGTTCAACAAAGAGACAATCATTTAGAATCACAGTTAATTAATTTGATGGCGTGTCAACGTGGTACTAATGAGTATTGGTATCGTCGTCAAGGAGAACTTAAATGTATGTTAAGGAACTTAGATACCCCTACGTGGTTTGTTACGCTTAGCTGTGCTGAGTACGCATGGGACGATTTACTTGATTTTCTACGACAAGCAAATTCAAATGTAAGAAACATTGAATTGAAGACAGCTGGAGAACTGTGTTCCTTGGATCCTGTAAATTTGTGCAGATATTTTAATCATAGGTTTCAAGCTATGACGTCTTTTATCTGCAATAAAAATAATCCACCTCTTGGAGAAGTTATTGATTTCTTTTGGAGAAAGGAGTACCAAGCCAGAGGTGCACCTTATATTCATATGCTGTTATGGATCAAGAATGTGTCAAAATTTGGCACTGATACTGATGAAAGTGTTTTGTCTCATTGAAAAATATGTTACCTAGGCCATTCCAAAAGAAGGAGGAGAAAACAACTGACACAGCAAGTTTTACGGTTTCAAAGTCATCGATGTGGGAAATATTGTCAACAGAAATTCAAATCAAAGGGAAGATTTTATACAAAATGTTGTATTGGATTCCCATGTCCAGTAATTTCAAAAGGAAGAGTGAACAGTTTCATGTCAGCAGTAAGGCATACTATAAGTCGAAAATCTCCAAAGAATACTTACAACATAAAAAGAACTGAAGATTCAAAGTATATTAATGACTACAATCCAGTGATTTTGACAATGTGGAATGCAAATATGGATATCCAGTATGTTGCAGATAATTCGATTGCTGCTGCTAGCTATGTTACATCATATATAACCAAATCTGAAAAGACGGAGTTGAAAGAAATGTGGGAAGAAATTTCACAAGAGAAGACTCTTAGGGGCACATTACGATACCCGGCGTAAATAATTCCGCCAGGCATGGAAGCGGCAAAAATCCGCCCGCACACACCGCCTGAACACCGACCACGCCATTACGATTACACAAACCGAATACCGCCATCGGCGGAAAAAGCACACAAAATACCGCCCGCCAACGTCCGAGTCGGAGACAAACCGCCCGCCACGGACGGAAACACGCACGACAACACAAAACCGCCCGCCCTCACGGCCGACACACCGCACGTGAAATTACGATCGCACCGACATGAGCGCGGAAAAACCACAAATATACCGCACGCCAGCGCAAACAACGCCGATGAGAATCGACACGGCAGAAGCCATGGCGCCCACGTACCTGCACAGAAACCATCCGCACACAAAACCAATAGCACACAACATGGCCAACAAGTCCACACAGCAAGGCACGCACAAATACACAAGCACAGTACATATCCCGAAAACACCCCCCGGACAAACAAAAAATACAAAGGCCAGAACCCCAGACACAACACACCTGAAAACAACAGACCATGAGGACACACCCACATAGGTGAGTACAAAAGCAGCACTCCCACAGACCACAACCCCTTGCTACATTGCAAACCAGAGAGGAGAGGAGAGGACACAGTGACACAGCAAGGACAGCAGCACAACACAGAAACGCACACATCACAACCACCACCACCACCACCACCACCACCAAACACCACCACCACCACCACCACCACCACCACCACCAAACACCGGCACCACAAACCCCCTGCACATTACACAACACACACCGCACCAGCACCACAAACACCATGGCACCACAAAGGATGCCCAAGTTCACGCCCATGGAGCTGACGGTCATGGTCGACGAGATCATCAAGGTGTACCCACAAATCTATGGGAACATGGTCCAGCACACACCACTAGCCACCAGAAACAGAATGTGGAACCGGATCGTAGACCAGGTCAATGCAGTCGGGACCCTGCCCAGGAACAGAGTCGAGATTAACAAACGTTGGAATGACGTCAAGAGCCTGGTCAAGAAGAAGGAGGGCAAAAACAGAGAGCTGGCTGCCGTCACTGGCGGAGGGAATCCCGCGCTCTTTAAGACCTTCAAAGCGTGGGAGGAGAAGGTGCGAGTCGTAATCCATCCGGAGATCCTCGCCGGATTAGCAGGGGGAGTGGAGGCTGGTAAGTACAAACTAATGTATACCAGCACACCGCTATGTACTCACATGCACTACCACCATGCCACAGCTCCCAGGGACAAACACCCCCATGTCCAGCACACAATACACAACACATCACACACACATGCAACAGACACCACCACACACAGCCCAAACCGAACAACTGCAAGATGCGTGGGGACATGTGTACACTAAGCCAGCCACGTAACCACCAACAGGTCCCCAAATATGCCAGAAGCGCCACAACGAGCACCCACCACACCCATGTGTCTGCCACAGCTGCACCAACCGACAAGTAACAGGTAAGTGGCAGGAACACAAAGTGCAGTGGGTGGGACGGTGGACAGCCCAAGTACAACACACACCAGGCCCCAGTCCCACAGCAAGGAGGAGCATCCCCCACACCCCACACCCACGTGTCAGCCACCGCAGTGCACAACGACAGCCGAAAGGCAGACATCACGGTCCACAGCAATCGGTGTCAGTGGGTATCCAGCCACCCCCACGACCCACAACACCCTCCCACCCCCACAGACCTGCAACATGGAGCACCCCCGCTTAGAGCCATGTGGCATCCAGTACAGTGCACGCACGAACAACTTGCAGGTGGGAAACTGGACAGGGCCGGATTACTGGAGGCATGAGGACCGTAACACGACCAACACATGGGACATGTCACGTAGCAGACGAACACGCAGCACCGCCCACCGTCACGAACAAGTGAACAATGTGCACACGGACATGAACAACAGACTCACACCCCACATGACCCATCACAGACATAGCAACACCCAAGGAGCCACGTCTGCATGCACAAGCCACACTGAATATAGTACCACACGGCAGCCACTGTGCAACTCATCACACACAACCGAAACACCATTGAAGTCCTGTCCATGTAGCCCCAACTGCCTGTCAACCACACACCCCACAACTACGCCTATGTAAGACAAACAACACTAGACGCAACAGAGCGGAACAACATAAATGCACACGAACACCACTGAACCCATCAAACACACAGACACACCATGCACAAACAACATACCATCCATCCCATCCGTCAGCCCCAGTCTCATGAAAGGCATGTCATCCGCACAGCTGCCACACATACAGCAGTCACGCTAAGATACATGCCCATTACCAACCATGTGCCAGAAGTCAATGAAGTGCACGACACACTGTGAGCAACAACACACAACATGGGCCACACCCCCCGAGCACTGCAGTGATGCACATGGCACAGGGCAGCACGCACACCAAGGAGATGGGACAACTGCAATACGTTGGCTGGCACACAACCATCACTCACTCATAACGATGCGTCCAATGCCATGTCCAGTAATCACAACAGACAGCAAATATGCAGGCCATGTCAAGCATGCACACACCTCAAACCATGCACTGTCATGCTGCCACAACACATGTCACGTTCGGCACCCATGGCTCACAGCATGTACCCCAAAAGCATATTCCCTCCCAAATGCGAATCCGGGGCATGGCCCCCATGTTGCCATATGCGTTCCTAAGCGTTCCATTTGAACCCCAAAAGCATATTCCCTCCCAAATGCGAATCTGGGGCATGGCCCCCATGTTGCCATATGCGTTCCTAAGCGTTCCATTTGAACCCCAAAAGCATATTCCCTCCCAAATGCGAATCTGGGGCATGGCCCCCATGTTGCCATATGCGTTCCTAAGTGTTCCATTTGAACCCCAAAAGCATATTCCCTCCCAAATGCGAATCTGGGGCATGGCCCCCATGTTGCCATATGCGTTCCTAAGCGTTCCATTTGAACCCCAAAAGCATATTCCCTCCCAAATGCGAATCTGGGGCATGGCCCCCATGTTGCCATATGCGTTCCTAAGCGTTCCATTTGAACCCCAAAAGCAAAGTACAAACCAGACCCAGGATGGGCCAGGAGCCCGCATACACCAGAGTCACAATAAGTAGGGGCACAGCAACACACCCATCGGCATGGCCAATCCGTCCCATGCCACATGTGCACAGCACACAGTCCCATTGCCAAGCACACACAACTACAGATGCTACAGCCACACACACGCCTCCGGGAAACCCATGTACGAGATTGCACGAACTGTCAATGTCAGACGACAAATACATACTTCGCCAGGTGCAACACAATAACTAATCTCATTCTCTCCACAGGTGACGAACTGCTGGATGCTGGGGATGGAGCCAGCAGCCAGCACAGCCAGCCTACAAGCCCCCAACGAGGACACACGGATCTGGAGGATCTGTCCTCCTCTTCGGACACGGACAACCAAGCAGGCCCATCTGGTGTGGCAGGGCCCAGCCGCTCCCCAGGACCCCTCCTACCCACCAACCCATCATCCAGGGCTGCTGAACATTCACAGCCCCCTGCTGCCACTGTCGTTGCGGCCACACCCACGGTCATTGTGGCCACTACCACTGCCGCAACCGCCACCATCGCCGCACCGACCACCACCGCCGCCACCACCGCCACGTCTCCGCTGGCACCAGCCCCAGCGCAGGTGGTGGCCCGGACGACTGGATCCACCCTGGGAGCCACAGCGAGGACCGTGGTGAGCAATGTGGCTAGTGGGCAGGCCGGTGGCAGCAGGACTGGTAGGAGGAGCAGGGTCAGGGAAACGCCAGCCTCCCCTGGGAGCCATGCCCTGCCTCACATGGCCAGAGTCCTTGGGGCCTATGAAGAGGCCCAAGGACAATGGGTCCGGTCTGCCTCAGACACGCGTGAGGTGCTGGGGGTGTTGAGGTCCATGGACGCCCGTATGGGCCAAATCGTGGACCTCATGGGACAGCTGGTGGTGGCGGTGAGGTCACAGCCAGGGACAGCAGCTCCCCTCCGCCACCACCTGCCGGGGCGCAGGGTGGAGCAGCAGTGTCCAGTTCCCCTGCGTCCACAGCCAGTGATCACACCTCAACCACCAGCATGTCGCAAGCAGGCATCCCCCTCGCAAACGTGGAAGGGGCCGTCCGAAGAGGAAACAGATCTCCCGGGAGGACTTCGCACGCTCCAGTCGCAAGTGAGGCAGCCAGCCAGCCTTCCGCCAGCCTTCCTTGACCAGCCACTGCATTGACTTGGACTACGATCCCACTCCACACAGCCATCTGGATGGCATGTGTGTGTTGGACTATGGACATAGAACCAGTGGGTACACCCTGATCATCACGCAGCCATGACCGACAGCTCATTGTCACTGCACGCACCACTTTTGTCATCATCTTACACACAATCACATGTCACAGTTTGTAATAAATGCACCTTTTTCACTAACTGCTGTTTGTGCCCTGTGTCTTATTTGTACGGAATACAACAGCCACCTTGGGCGGAAAGGCACCTGATGCGTGGCATGGCATTTGAATCCGGAGGGCCTGTAGGGACCTAGGGGTGGGAGACAGAACAGGAGCACATTCAATGAGTGTGTCACACACCCATCACACAGTACATGTCAACAACTACAAGCAATGTACACACATCGCACAGAGCAATAGGGCACAATGCCACAGCCACCAACAGTGGCATACTACCCTGGCCATGGAGCGTTGACACACAGCACGCAGTGAACAAATGGCCACCCTGACACAGCACACACACACCTGCACAGATACAGCCACATCAGCCGTCGTACATGGACACTCACCGTCAAGTGAAGTAGCGGGCGATGAGCTGCTGCCGCACATTACCAGCTTCCTCCTCTCCGCTGTCCTCCTCACTCGAGCTGTCCTGGTCTGCGGGCTGGGGCCCTGGTTGATCTCCGTCATCCACGATGAGGGGATCTGCTTCCGAATGGCCAGATTGTGCAGCATGCAGCACGCCACCACTATCTGGCACACCTTCTGTGGGGAGTACGCCAGCGCACCCCGGTGCGGTCCAGGCACCTGAACCTGGACTTGAGGAGGCCAAAGGTACGCTCGACCACACGTCTGGTCCTCCCATGTGCCTCATTGTAGCGATCGTCTGCTGGGGTGCGAGGATTCCTCAATGGACTGAGCAGCCATGCCCCATTCGGATACGCAGAGTCACCTGGGTGTGAGGGACACAGAGAACCGTTGCTAATCCAACTGGACAGGGGACAGCATCGCACAGCCAGCACGCTACACCACTCCACATACTCACCGACAATACAGGCACGATCCTGTTGCATATTGGACATCAGTCGTGGCAAGATGCTGTTGCGCATTATGTGTGCGTCATGGGCCGAGCCTGGGAACTTTGCACACACGTGGGTGATCACCATGTCCGCAAGGCACACCACTTGCACATTCAGGGAGTGCGTGTGCTTCCTGTTGCGGTACAGGTGCTCAGTGGCCTGTGGTGGAACAAGGCCGACATGTGTGCAGTCAATGGCTCCAACGATGTGTGGGATTCTGCCAAGGGCATAGAATGCACCCTTCACTGCCGCCAATTCACGAGCCCTGGGGAAGCGGATGTACCTGTTCCGGTACAGCATCATGGCTGCCAGTACATCCCTCAGCACCTTGCTGAACATGGGCTGGGACATCCCTCCTCCACTGCCCACTGTGTGCTGGAATGACCCAGTGGCGAAGAAATGCATGGCGGCCATCACCTTAGCCGTGGGGGTGACAGCAGTCGGATACACCCTGCGGGGACGGAGATGGGGTTCTAACATGGCACACAGTCGATGCAGGGTTGGCCTGTCCAGCCGAAACTTCCTAATGACCTCCGTATCCTCCATGTCTGCCAGCAATTGGTATGGGCGGTCAATGTTCGGTCTCCGCCTAGGGACAATGGCAGAGGACACATGTCAAAGCAACACGACACATAGCAATTTCGCATACACATCACTGACATGACTGAGCAAGCACATGAGCCACAGCCCAGCTGTCAAGCTGGGACGGCACGGCCACAATACACTTACACAGGTCTCCCACCAATGGCAATGGCTAGTGATACAAACCACTGCCATGTGCATGCACATGGGGATCTAGGCCCCAATGACTTGCGGGGCGTGCTGATGGGGACTGACTGCATATCCGTCAAGCGGCAACGCCACGGCAACATGAATGTCTGCTGAGCATGGAACTGCTTCCGCGGCTGGATGAGTATGGCACACGACGACGACGATGTGGGCACAGGCTGAGCGGCCAAAACAAGTGGGACCTGTGGCACGAGGGGATATGAGACAGTAGTAGGTGTCAGCACTGCACCCTATGTACAGCACTGTACGGATCACACCTCCCGAAACATTGACAGGTGTCCACATTGACAGCCCCATGCCAAGACGGCTGTGTGCTTGCAGTCACACGTCACAGGTGAGAGGTTACATTGCACGTGCCAGGTGGCAGACGTACACAGTGGGAGCTGGCATGTGTGTGCATGTGTCTCCTGTTCAGGATCCACCACATGGGCGCTGACTCTGTACTGACCATTGGACACAGCATGTTCCGTGGAAGGCTTGTGTGTGTGGGATGGTGGCACTGGATGTGCCTCCATTGGGTGGGGGGCCATGCACAGGGCGGGTACGTCGATGATTGCGCATTGTTGGTCACGGTGGGTGCACCCACTCAGATGTGTTGCCCTGTGTTCAATTCCTATGTCCGCATGATGATGGACTGTAGATGTGGGCAGACTACACATTGGTCGATGTGCTGTCTTTATGCATGTGCCTTCACACCAGGCACAGCTGCCCCTGCACATGTGACCCCTGCTGGACTCGCTGCTGGGTCTGTGGAGCTGATGCACCTTCTGCGCGTGGGGCGGACAGCTCTCCTCACTTCCTCATTGCGCATGTCATGACTTTGCCGCAGGTGACATGGATCATGGAGGGCCCACATGTACGCGTGGGTAGGCTACACATGATTGTACACTGGTCGCCACCCCCAGTCAGTGTTTCGAATGGGAAGGTTGTCGTGCTGGTGGTATGTTCGATGTGGCGGATGGGCGGGCCTAGGTGCGGGCTTACATTCCGGACATGGGGGGTAGTTGGATTGGCGACTAGTTGCAGTACACACGGGACACGTCTCTTCCTTTCCACATCTGGGTCATCCCTTGTACTTACTGACAGTGATACAGTCATCTTCGCCCCAGCCCTCATGTCCTCCCCTCGCTCCCCCAATATGCATGCTCACCTGCGAGGCTAGCGCTTGCACAGGCAGCCCCAAGCTCGCACCAGAGAGGGCAAGGAGTGTATGTGTGGGTCCAGTTGCACGAGTGGGCTGTCTCAGGGTATGATGTGTCGCGGGACGCCGTCCACCTGCGTGGTGCCCCAAATGGAGACCCGGCCTGCATAGACTATGCATCACAGTCTTCGCCTTCCGGATCCGCCACCTGCGACACCCAGTGGCTGTGGCTGCCCTTGCGGCCAGGCCGCGTCCGTCTGTGGCTGATGGCCCACACATTCACTCTTTGGCCTCTCTGGGGAGGGCTCGGGGGTGGTGGCGCACGCGCTTGCACTTAGTCGCAATGGCATGTGGTGTGGTTGGTATGATGGGCAATGGATGGGATGGTGCGAGCCACCTCCCGTGACGTCAGTGCTGCTCGTGCTGTGGTGCGTCCCCCTACACTTCCATCTGACTTGTGCCATGCTAGACGTTGAGGTTCTATTGCCTGCGTGATATGACCAGGAGGAGCGCGAGGAGACCTCTCACACACCATGCTCCACTGCCATCCCGTGCCCTGTATCGCCTGTGCGGATTGACTATGTTGGGGTTACACCTGGTCGACTGGGGCTGTGTGTGCCTTGTCAGGGGCATGGCGGGCGCACAACAGGATCCAGCTTGTCCACAGAGGGTGGGCTGAGGTGCGCCTGGTACCGCTTTGTACGTGTGCCCGGCTGCTATGCACACACGTGTTCACTCCCCCCGACAGGTGTCCTCTCACAATGCCCAGGGAAGCGGTGGTGTACTGTTCATGACCCCTCCCAACACGGCGTGCTCCAACTTGGCATGTGCGCATCTACCCGTCGCACCCACCCACCTGAGCACTGCGTCCATACGACTTCACACGACACATGTGTGTCTTCCACAGTAGTGCTACTCATTTGCGTTGACATCCAATACCAGTGGACTACATGGTCATGTCACGACTGCCGTGTACTTCACATACTCTCATCCTCTCTCATTCGTACTTGTGAAATGAGTCAGCGGAGACAGTTTTGGTTTCAAACATTATATTGAGTCTTCTGTCCTCTGTGATGCAGTATAGTGGACACTACTGGCAGCGGAATACATGTTGAGGATATACTGAGCATGATTGCAAATGGGATAGGGAGTGGGGTTACATGTGATTGGCTGTTGCATGTGGGATGTGGGCTTCAGAGTGACATCTGCTTGGCCAAGGCTGTGCTAATGTACATTTACGTATAGCTGCGGAGCTGCGGACTTTGACACAGACGGTATACATGTAGCCTACCAGACCGCTTGGCATCATGGGCACAGTCCATCTCAGTTCCATGTGACAGGTTTGCTGCGGTTGTTCCTCATGCATGCGTGCATGTGAGATGACATCAGGGCATGTGCTTGCGTGCATGCAGCGGCGTGCCACTTGTTGTTGCACTGTGGTGGTTACTGGACATGTCACAGTCACTGGGGTTGTGTTGTTGTTGTATGCACTTGTCGTCCATGCAAAGGTCCTGGTATGGGATTCCCGGGGCGGGGGTGGGAGGGGTGCAGCACCCACAGACTCCAGGCGACCTATTCATGTCCACTGAGCGGTGTGTGTGTCCATGTGCGCTGGATCCATGTTGTGTCCTGGTTGTTCGTGCAGTTCCGTCCACTGGGTGCGATACACAGAGCCCATGCCACTGCCTCCCACGATGCATGCGGTGTTCCTGGATGTGATGGGGAACAGTGTGCATGTCCCGGTCATATCCGATGTCATGGCGATGTCGTTGATGGTGTGGTTACAGTTGCCGGTCGTTTGGTATGGCTGTTGTGGTGGTGACTGGCCAGTCCGTGCGGAAGCTAAGCATGGGTGCGGGGTTGGACATCATAGGTCACTCGGGGAACCTGCGTTGTGGTCCGACGTATTTACAGGTTGTCAGGTATGTGATGCCGTCCAGCAGGGCTTCCATGTCATTGGTGGTGTACATGTTTGCCAGCCAATGAAGCGGATGGTGGCTGTCAAGGTGTTGTTCGTAGGTTGTCCCTTGGAGGACCATGATGGGGCATGCTGGGTGACATTCGATGTAGCTGTTATCGATGATCCGTCGTGTGGAGGCACAGTGGTCCCATTTCAGTGCGGGTGCGATGTTGGCCACATACGCCATGCCCCCATAGGCAGAGCAGGCCCTGTCGTGTGCGTCCAGAGGGAGGAGTAGTGGTAGCAGGTCCGCCTTCAGACATGCCGGGTTGGAGAGGCATATCTCGACGGGATGCTGGTAGGGACACCTCCGACAGTAGAAGACGGGCATGACGCAGCTGAACAATGTGATGCGGTAAGTCAGTCGGTAACTTACGTTCAGCAGGGACAGGAGATCGCATCCCAATGTATGGCACAGGTTGGTTTTGTACAGCTTGAGCTGTTCGGCGTAGTTGGGTAGGTGTGTTGCGGTTGCCATTTCGCAGCGGTTCGTTGAGGTGGCGTGCTCCGGCTGTGTGTGCAGTCTGCAATGTGCACGCTCCGGTGTTGCTGTGAGCTCTGTGTAGTCGTAGGGAGACAGGACTTGTGTTCTGTTGGCTTGTTTGGAGGACACGGGCCCTCTTCCCACATGCTTCTCAGACAGTTCAAGGTCAGTGCTGTGGGCTCCTTCCAATTAACTTGCATGTGGCCGACATGGGGGAGTGTTTTCTTCTTTCTTCCCCGTCCGTTGTGTGCTTCTGTGATATGCGCTATCTGCCGTGTGGTCGGTCTCCTCGGCATGCCTGTGTTGGTCTATTCTTGGACAATGGCTGTATTCACCGGCTTCTGTCGTAGGGCTGTGGTTTCGGAGTTGGAATGGAAGGTCATTCAGTGCTGTCTGCTCTCCCTTGTGTGGGCGGCAGGCTGCCTTTCCGCTCTGCGTTGGGCCTTGTGTGTGGATGTTATTCTTGGGCCACCTGTTGTCGGTCCCCGGGCTCTTTGGTGTTCCGTTTTATATGTCTTGTTCATATGTGCAGGGTGGTATGGGTGTTTCTGTGTGGTACTGGCGTTCCTCTTCCCGAAGGGGCCCTGCTTCTCCTAGTTGGTGTTGCCGCCGCTGTGTGCTACGCCATGTTTGTTACACTGGGGTGTGTCCTGCTGTTGCGTGTCTTCACTGACATGTGTGCGTCGGTTGTGTGGCGTTGGGTGTTGTCCGTGAATTGGGCGTTGGGGACATGTCTGTGGCCGGCCTGTCACGTGTCATGTGCGTTCGGGGTGGGGCTGATGTGTGTGCTGCTTGGTTGTGTCCCTGTGTCTGTGTGCGACGCATGCATGGCGCTGCGGTTGGCCTCTGCGTTGTGCGCATGTGTGGCGGCGTCATCGGCGCTTTGCGGCCGTGACGGGGTGGTTGGTTCCTAGTCCCAGGTGGTGTGTACACATGTGTTCTGCGATGTTACGATTTGGCCTGTGTGTCATATGTGGATGCGATGGTGGATGTGTTGTGTACACGCGCTGGTGGGGGGTTGTCCGCTTTTTCCGCCCTTGCACTGTGTGCGCTGTTTGCGTGCACTTGTTGTGTGTGTGCCTACCTGCGTCTCCGCGGTACGTTGCGTCCTTGGTGGTGCATCAGCAGGAGCATGGGGACGGCCTGCAGTGCTGGATTCATGCTCGGGGAGCCGCTTTTCGTTGTCCGTGCTCGGCGTCCGTGTTACCGCTTCGGTTTGTCGTACGGTATCTCTTGGCCGTGGGAGCCGTTTGTTTGCGGCATCGTAATTTATGCGCCGGGCGGGACGTGTTTCGTCGGACGGTGTGTGTCAGTTGGGCTGCGCCGCTACGTGTACGGGCGCACTTTGATGGCGGACGGTGTTGCTGGCTTGCCGGCGGTGTTTGGCCTGCTTTTCGCATCGTAATTGGGCGGGCGTGTGGACTGCTGCGTGCCGGCGGTAACTGGTGCTTTTTGCATCCGCCAGCACGGCGGTTGTGCTTCCGCCCGCCATCGTAATGGGCCCCTTAGTAACAAATTGTACACCTTTAGTTTGAAGATGCTTTCCCATCGAGAGATTGGATCCTACGAATGTTCGTATCGGTTGACCTCTGCAAGTTTATATTCAAAGTCCAGAGGATAAAGTCCAGATATTGTTAAAACTAATATGTTGGATACGTACTATCCTAAAAGAAGTCCACATCTTGAAAACATATGTCTCTATGAAGTACTGCAACAGTACAGCTTTGAGAGAAATGTTTCAGAAAATATAAATGAAGAAAGATATGCAGTAATTGGATGTGAAGGATGTTTGGTAAAACATTCCAAAGGAAATCTTATTAACCACAGGAAACTCAGTTGCGAAACTTCAGATAAAAGGGAATTTTTCTATTTAGCACTTCTGCAACTTTTCAAGCCTTGGCATAGTGAAGCGGAATTACTTGGAGATTTCGACTGCTATGAAGATTCTTTTAATGCATGTAAATATAACATTCAATGCACAATTTTACCTACTTATCTACAAATGTTAAATTAAGAGATTGAACAAGAAACTACCATTGCTGCTGAAATAGCTAGAGACAGTTCTCAAGATAGTCAGAGTTCTGCTCCACTAAGTCAAGATCCACTAGGACAACCAATTATTGAAAATGAAGCAGCAATAGCCATGAATGAAGTAGAAACGACAATGCAACAAGCACAACAGGATATTATTGATTTGAGAGAGTTGGAAGAACAACTAAATATTGAACAAAAATCAATATATCAGCAAGTGACACTACAGGTACACCATGGTTTGCTACATGAAAAAAAAGAATGCCAATGCACATCATTTAAACCTATTCTAATGTACATTAGTGGTGAAGCTGGAACAGGAAAACGTTTCTTAATTAAAGTTTTCAACAGTTATCTACACAAAACTACTGGATGCCATTTATCTTGTTTTGTAACAGGTCCAACTGGATTAGCAGCAAACAACATTACAGGGATTACTTTACATCGATTACTCATGCTACCAGTTGAACATGAAAATAAATTGGAATATCATAACCTATCTGGAGAAGCTTGTTATGAAGTGTCAAGAGTACTGAAGAAAATGAAACTTCTAATCATTGATCATTGAGCATGGTCTCAAACTTAATGCTTGCCTTTGTACATTTAAGAATGCAACAGATTTTAAAAACAGATTATGATGTTCTATTTGGAGGAAAACATGTAATTGTAGTAGGCGACCTACTACAACTTACTCCTGTGAAAGGGCAACCTGTTTTTAAAACACTTGTCCATGAAGACACTAGGAAATCTTTGGGAAGTATTGGAAATGTCAACATTTGGTCTCATTTTGAATATAAAGAACTTATTAAGAATATGCGACAAGCAAGTGATGAACATTATGGAAAAATTCTTCAAGATATAAAAATTGGTGTTTTGACAAAACATGGCAAAGAAGCTTTACAAAGTCGGCTTTTAACTAACTTGTTTGCAAACGAAAACATAGCAACTGAAATAATATACAAGAAAATTGAAGAAAAGAAGTCTATAGTTTGCCTAATGCCTACACTGCAAGAGTGTTCTACATTCAATCAAGAACGTTTGAAATTGGAAAAACAACCAATAGTGAAAATGGAAGCTATTGTTAAAATGGAACACGAAAGAGTTACTATTATTCTCTCAGAGAAATTGCAGTCAAAATTGGATTCTTTGGAAAAGTCGGTGTCTAAGACTGCAGGTTTAGAAAAGACTTTATATGTATGTGTAAACTGTTGGGTAATTTTACGGCGTCATTTAAATGTAGAAGAAGGTTTAGTAAATGGAGCAATATCAAAAGTTTTTTATTTTGTAAATTTTCAGAAAAGAGATGGAATTGAATTTTTGAAGATTAAATTTGATCAGATTGAAGAGGTAAAACAGATTGGACGTTTTTTGCTTGTATGTTCGTAGAAAACAGTTTCCTCTTTCTTTAGCATATGCAGTGACTATTCATAAATCTCAAGGTTTAAGTGTAGACAATGCTTTGGTAAATATTGGAAGTACAGTATTTAAAGAGGGTTTGGCATACGTTGCATTGTCTCGAGTAAGAACATTATATGGTTTGTATTTGATTGATTTTGATGAGAAAAAGATTAGTGCTGATGGAAATTGTGTAAGAGAGTATAATCGATTAAGAAGACTTTATGCTCCTAACTTAGGTGAATATCCCATATATGAGAAACGTGTACTATGTCCCAAACGGAAATATGTCAAACATTGTAGTGAGATTCAAAAAAAGAAAACAATTAAAGAGAATGATGAAGCTGCAAAGAAAATAAAAATGGACACTGTTGATGATATTGTAGGATACCAGTTAGAAAATAGTTCAGGTATCAACTGCTATGCTAATGGAATTGTAAATGTTGTCTTTTATCTAGAAGATCTTCATCATGAAATTATGGAAAATCGAGAAAAAAGATTCTGTTCTTTACTACACTATATTTTTCAAAAGTTGGTAACTGATAAAAGTAAAACCCATACTGCTTCTGGCATTCGACATCTTTTGAATATATGTACTGGTTCTTCACAATTTACACTCAATATACAACAAGATACACAAGAATTTCTTATGTTTATGCTTGCAGTATTGGAAGATGAAGGAATAGAAATTGAAAATTTGTTTGGACTAAGTTACAGATGGGATCATAAATGTGAAGAGTGTTCATTTTCTTCTACAACTGAAATAGACACTGAACGATTCATATACTTGACGATACCAGATTGCAAATCAGTGTCTTTTAACAAATTAGTAAAATCAGCTAATCAAGATATGAAATGCTCTCATTGTAAATCACAAATGTTGTCAACGTTATATATGGAAAGATTTGGAAAATATGTCATTTTAATGCTACAACGTGTAGAGCAAATGGAAGAAAATTGGAAACCAAAATAAAATGTTTGTGGCAAGTCAACTATCAATTTCAGGAAGAACTTTTAAAGCAATGGCTATTATTTTCCATGATGGACCTACTACAACATTTGGACATTATACTGTGTATTTAAAGTACAATAAAGGATGGACACATTGCAATGATGCCCATTTGGAATTCAAATGTAGGTTGCCTTACGAATTACCAAATTCATATCTGATATTTTTGATGCCAAAGTTTTGAAAACATAATTTGGCCTATTGGGAAGATGCAAACACAAATTAAAGAGTTTATTTTGGATATTTTCAATGCAAGTTGATTTGGAAACATTATTCGGCCTATTGGGAAGATGTGAAGAATTACTGTTTGGATTATTGTTTTTGCTAATTCTTATTGCATTTGCAAAATTGTGTTTGAAAGAAATAGTTTATATATTTGATCTTTATATTATACGCGATGTAAATGAGAATGTATAGTTCACAAATGTACTTCAGAGAAATAAATTATTTTTTGTAGTGTAAGAATGTAATTTAGAAACTGTAGATAGGGGAAGAGGTAGTTGAACTTGTTGTAAATATTTTCAACGCAGATTTGTTTGTTTTTTACAATCTCATTGATTGTATATTTTTCCCCACTGTTATATGATGATCTACATTGAAATCACTGTGTATGGTGAAATTCATTAGAATCTGAGAACAGTAAAAAAGGGAAGCTGAATATGTTATGTAATTCTAAAATTATGTTCTATTCTTAAAACTATAATATGATATGAAATAACAGTTTTTTTTCTTTTTTACAGAAAGTAATACTAAATCTTGAAAAGATTTTAAATTTAGTTTACAATAAAACAACTTTAAAATAGTTTCAATGAGTTTGGTATCTGCTTTAATAAAGAAGGTAAGATGAAATAATGTAATAAGCATAATAATATGAAGTAATGTTTACAGTCGCTTTTACTGCACTCATCCATTTTTTCAAACATTACCCATGCACTGCTCTATAGCATTAGGCACTATTCCCACAGTCCTGCCATCACCCATGCACTATCAATGCATTTCTCCAATCACGTAGTCTGTATTCATACAGTTATAAGATCACCCAGACACTACCTATGAACTAATGCAATAACCAAGGCACTACCCATGCACTCCTCCAATCACCCAGGCACTACTCATGCACTCATGCAATCACTTAGGCACTACCCATGCACTCATGCATGCACTCAGGCACTGCCCATGCACTCTTCCAATCACCCAGACATTACCCCTGCACTCATGCAATCACCCAGGTTTTACCCATGCACTCCTTCAATCACTCAGGCACTACCTATGCACTTCTCCAATCACCCAGCCAGTACCCATACACTTATAAAATCACCTAGGCACTACCTATGCATTCATGCAATCACCCAGGCAGTACCCCTGCACTCATGCAATCACCCAGGCACTACCTATGCACTCATGCAATAACCCAAGCACTACCCTTGCACTCCTCCAATCATCCAAACACTATCCATGCACTCATCCAATCACCCAGACATTACCCCTGCACTAATATAATCACCCATGCATTAGCTATGCACTCCTCCAATCACCCAAACATTACCCCTGCACTCATGCAATCACCAATGCATTAGCTATGCACTGCTCCAATCACCCAGGCACTACCCTTGCACTCCTCCAATCACCCAGGCAGTATCTATGCACTTCTCCAATCATTCAGCCAGTACCCATGCACTTATAAAATCACCCAGGCACTACCTATTCACTTATGCAATCACCCAGGCACTTCTCCTGCACTCATGCAATCACCCAGGCTCTACCTATGCACTCATGCAATAACCCAGGCACTACCCTTACACTCATGCAATCACCCAGGCACAAGCTATGCACTCATGCAATAACCCAGGCACTACTCTTGCACTCCTCCAATCACCCAGGCACTATCCATGCACTCCTCCAATCACCTAGCCAGTACCCATGCACTAATAAAATCACCAAGGCACTACCTATGCACTCCTCTAATCATCGAGGCACTACCCCTGCACTCATGCAATCACCCAGGCATTACCCATGCACTCCTGCAATCACCCAGCCAGTACCCATACACTTATAAAATCACCCAGGCACTACCTATGCACTTATGCAATCATCCAGGCACTACCCCTGCAGTCATGCAATCACCCAAGCACTACATATGCAGTCTTCCAATTATCCAGACAGTACTCCTGCACTCATGTAATCACCCAGGTAAAACTCATGCACTCCTCTATTCACCAAAGAACTACCTATGAGTCCTACATGCACCCATGTATTCCTTCAATCACTCAGACACTACCCCTGCAGTCAATTACCAATGCATTAACTATGCACTGCTCCAATCACCCAAGCACTATCCATACACCTCCCCCATGCACCCAGGCACTACCTATGCACTCATGCAATCACCCAGGCACTACCCCTGCACTCATGCAATCACCCAGGCACTACCTATGCACTCATGCAATAATCCAAGCACTACCCTTGCACTCCTCCATCACCCAAACACTATCCATGCACTCTTCCAATCACCCAGACATTACCCCTGCACTAATGCCATCACCCATGCATTAGCTATGCACTCCTCCAATCACCCAGACATTACCCCTGCACTCATGCAATCACCAATGCATTAGCTATGCACTGCTCCAATCACCCAGGCACTACCCTTGCACTCCTCCAATCACCCAGACAGTATCTATGCACTCCTCCAATCACTCAGCCAGTACCCATACACTTATAAAATCACCCAGGCACTACCTATTCACTTATGCAATCACCCAGGCACTACCTGTGCACTCATGCGATAACTCAGGCACTACCCTTGCAATCACCCAGGCACAAGCTATGCACTCATGCAATAACCCAGGCACTCCCCTTGCACTCCTCCAATCACCCAGGGACTATCCATGCACTCCTCCAATCACCTAGCCAACACCCATGCACTTATAAAATCACCAAGGCACTACCTATGCACTCCTCTAATCACCGAGGCACTACCCCTGTACTCATACAATCACCCAGGCATTACCCCTGCACTCATGCAATCACCCAGGCTCTACCTATGCACTCATGCAATAACCCAGGCACTACCCTTGCACTCATGCAATCACCCAGGCACAAGCTATGCACTCATGCAATAACCCAGGCGCTCCCCTTGCACTCCTTCAATCACCCACGGACTATCCATGCACTCCTCCAATCTCCTAGCCAGTACCCATGCACTTATAAAATCACCAAGGCAATACCTATGCACTCCTCTAATCACGAGGCACTACCCCTGCACTCATGCAATCACCCAGGCACTACCTATGCACTCATGCAACCACCCAGGCACTACCCCTGCAGTCATGCAATCACCCAGGCACTACCTATGCACTCATGCAATCACCCAAGCACTACACATGCGGTCTTCCAATTATACAGACAGTACTCCTGCACTCATGCAGTCACCCAGGTAAAACTCATGCGCTCCTCTAATCACCAAAGAACTACCTATGAGTCCTACATGCACCCATGTACTCCTTCAATCACTCAGAGACTACCCCTGCAGTCATGCAATCACCCAGGCACTACCTATGCACTCATGGAATAACCCAGGCATTACCTATGCACTCTTTCAATCACTAAGGCATTACCCATGACCTCATTTAATCACTCAGACATTACCCCTGCACTCCTGCAATCACACAGGCATTACCCATGCACTCTTTCAATCACTCAGGCACCACCCCTGCAGTCATGCAATCACCCAGGCACTACCTATGCACTCATGGAATAACCCAGCACTACCTTTCCACCATTTCAGTCATCCACACACTACCCTTGCCCTCCTTCAATCCCTCAGACACTACCCATGCAGTCCTGAAATCACCCAGACACTACCTATGCACTCGTCTAATCACTCAGGCACTACCCATGCAGTCCTCTATTCACCTAGATATTACCCCTACATTCATGCAATCACCCAGGCACTACCCATGCAGTCATACATGCGCTCAGGCACTTCTGCAGCACTCATGCAATTACCCAAGCACTACCCATGCAATCTTCCAATTATCCAGGCACTACTCTGAACTCATGCAATCATCCAGGCAGTACCCATACACTTGTCCAATCACCCAGGCAGTATCCATGCAGTGTTGCAATCACCCAAGCATTACCCATGTAGTTCTTCAATCATTGAGGCAGTACCCATGCACTCTTCTAATCACCCAGACATTACCTGTGCACTTATACAATCATGCAGGCAATACACATGCACTTCTTCAATCACTCAGGCAGTTCCCATGCTCTTCTTCAATCATCCAGGCACTACCCATGCACTCATGCAGTCACCCAGGCATTACCTATGCGCTCTTTCAATCACTCAGGCATTACCCATGCACTCCTCCAATCACCCAGACATTACTCCTGCACTCATGGAATCACCCAGGCACTATGCATGAACTCCTTGAGTCACTCAGGTAGTATCCATATACTTCTTCAATCACTCAGGCAGTGTTCATGCACACTTCCAATCACCCATGCACTACCCATGCACTTATGCAATCACCCAGGCATTACTCCTGCACTCATGAAATCCTCCAGACATTACTCATGCATTCCTTCAACTACTCAGGCAGTACCCATGCACTCCTCCAATCACTCAGACATTACCTCTGCACTCATGCAATCACCCAGCCATTACTCCTGCACTCATGGAATAACCCAGGCACTATGCATGCACTCTTACAATCACTCAACATTACCCCTGCACTCATGCAATCACACAGGCATTACCCATGCACTTTTTCAATCACTCAGACACTACCCCTGCAGTCATGCAATCACCCAGGCACTTTCTATGCACTCATGGAATAACTCAGGCATTACCTATGCACTCTTTCAATCACTCACGCATTACCCATGCACTCATCCAATCCCTCAGACATTACCCCTGCACTCATGCAATCACACAGGCATTACCCATGCACTCTTTCAATCACTCAGGCAGTACCCCTGCAGTCATGCAATCACCCAGGCACTACCTATGTACTCATGGAATAACCCAGGCACTACCCATGCAGTCTTCCAATCATCCAGGCACTACTCTGAACTCATACAATCATCCAGGCAGTACACATACACTTGTCCAATCACCCAGGCAGTACCCATGCAGTGTTGCAATCATCCAAGCATTACCCATGTAGTTCTTCAATCATTCAGGCATTACCCATGCACTCCTTCAATCATTGACGCAGTACCCATGCACTCTTCTAATCACCCAGACATTACCCGTGCACTTATACAATCATGCAGGCACTACCCATGGACTTCTTCAATCACTCAGGCGGTTCCCATGCACTTCTTCAATCATCCAGGCACTACCCATGTACTCATGCAGTCACCCAGACATTACCTATGCACTCTTTCAGTCACTCAGGCACTACCCCTGCAGTCATGCCATCACTCAGGCACTACGTATGCACTCATGGAATAACCCAGCACTACCTTTCCACTCTTTCAGTCATCCATGCACTCCCCTTGCCCTCCTTCAATCACTCAGGCACTACCCATGCATTCCTCTATTCACCCAGACATTATCCCTGCATTCATGCAATCATCCAGGCACTACCCATGTAGTCATACATACACTCAGGCACTTATGTAGCACTCATGCAATCACCCAAGCACTACTCATGCAGTCTTCCAAGCAGTACCCATACACTTCTCCAATCACCCAGGCAGTACTCATGCACTGTTGCAATCACCCAAACAGTACCCATGCAGCTGTGCACCGCTCGATATTGAAAAGGTTGTTAGTCAAATAAGTCACTAGTTCATATGGTCTTGTTAGAGTTGTCTTAAACAATCCTTTATTTTCATTAGTGTCCAAATACAAAATACCAGCCAACGCGTTTCGTTCATGAGAATGAACTTCTTCAGGGCATAAAATGTTGGTCCTGGGAGAGACAAAATAAGAAAGATTCTTATTTCCGGAACGGACGGTTTACTACCAACTCTGCTCTCAGACTCACCGAGTACTGGCCCTTATCAAGGAGGCCCACGCAGCCTAGATTGCACACATATTTTGTCTCTCCCAGGACCAACATTTTATGCCCTGAAGAAGTTCATTCTCATGAACGAAACGCGTTGGCTGATATTTTGTATTTGGACACTAATGAAAATAAAGGATTGTTTAAGACAACTCTAACAAGACCATATGAACTAGTGACTTATTTGACTAACAACCTTTTTAATATCGAGCGGTGCACCACTCCAAAAAGTTTGGGTTTATCCATTATCTGCATCGCAGTTAGCACCCAACGACGGCAGGTGCTGGAGTAGTTTGTGCACACTCAACTGGATTGACTGTTTAAACTTACACGAAGGGAACATAGCAGGGGAGTGCGGTCACAGTGTCCGCCGTTGCCCGTAACCGTACCTAGTACCCATGCAGCTGTTCAATCATTCAGGCGTTACCCATGCACTCCTTCAATCATTGAGGCAGTACCCATGCAGTCCTCTAATCACCCAGACATTACCCCAGCACTTATACAATCACGCAGGTACTACCCATGCACTCCTCCAATCACTCAGTCATTACTCCTGCACTCATGCAATCACACAAGCATTACCCATGCACTCTTTCAATCACTCTGGTATTACCCCTGCAGTCATGCAATCACCCAGGCACTACCTATGCACCCATGGAATAACCCAGCACTACCTTTCTACTCTTTCAGTTACCCAGGCACTACCCTTGCCCTCCTTCAATCACCCAGACAGTACCCATGCACTCCTGAAATCACCCAGACACTACCTATGCAATCTTCTAATCACTCAGGCACTACCCATGCACTCCTCTATTCACCCAGACATTACCCCTGCATTCATGCAATCACCCAGGCATTACCCATGCACTCCTTCAATCACTCAGGCAGTGCCAATGCAGTCATACATGCACTCAGGCACTTCTGTGGCACTCATGCAATCACCCAAGCACTACCCATGCAGTATTCCAATCATCCAGGCACTACTGCTGTACTCATGCAATCACCCTGGTACTACTCATGCACTCCTCCAATCACCCAGGAACTACCCATGCAGTCCTACGTGCATCCAGGCACAACCCATGTACTCTTCCATGCACCCAGGTATTACCCATGCAGTCCTTCAATCACCCAGACATTACCCCTGGACTCATGCAATCACACAGGCATTACCCATGCATTTGTTTAATCACTCAGACACTACTCCTGCAGTCATGCAATCACCCTGGCACTACCTATGCACTCATGGAATAACCTAGGCACTACCCTTGCACCCAGGCAGTAACCATTTTTTGCTTCTTTTTGTTTTATAATTTTTTTGTGTTTATTTAACTCTTTTTTGTATTTTTTGGTGTCTTTTTAAAAAAAAAACGAACAAACAACAGAAAAAACTGAGCAAACTTTTCTGTAACGTTTTGCAATTAAAAAATCATTGCAAAAAAAAAATTAACAATGGTGGCTTCTTGCAGCGAAAACAATTGCGTCAACAGACTGTTCACCATAAGAGCTTTTTTGCACTTTATACATCTTTGTTCTAGACCAGCAAACTCTGGCCTAATATCAGGTCCTCTGCTAGAAGTTGAGGTACCAGCTGAGGTGCTAGGTCCTGCATCTTGATCACCTTGCTGGGCTTGTTGTTCCAGCTCTCGTCGATGTTGCTCCCGTGCTAACCGATGAGGGTGCACGGTTTGGAGGTGCTTGAGCATGGACGAAGTACTGCACGAGTATTTTTTCTCGGAGCCCTGAGATATTATTCTTTCGCAAATAGTGCAGGTTACCTTCCTCGCGTTCACCTTTTTTTCTCCAGCTGGAAACGTAAAGAACGCCCAGACGATGCTCTCCTTTCTTGTTTTTCTTGGTTCCTCAAAGTCCTCTTCTTCACCAAGGATGTCATCTGGTGGATTTGAAGAAGCCATTGTTCTAGTATTTAAAAAAAAAAACACCCAAAAAATGCAAGAAGAGCACTAAACACAAAAGGTGTGTCTCCTGGCAATGTTGTTGGAGGAATGAGAAATTTGGGTGGGGTGCTGTAATTTCTAGAATAAAAAGCTTCTTAACCAATGAAATGCTTTCTTTTGAAGTCACATGGGTTCGTGTACTCGGCGCGCAACCAGCGATTCCGGGAAAATATATTTAACAATAATTTATCTTTATTCCAGTTACAAATATATGATATTTACAATTTTGTTAAATAATCTCTTGGTATAATATATATAATAAAGTTATATATATATACTTTTAAAACTTAAAGATTTGCGATGGGTTCGTGCACCCGGCGCGACCCCCGGAAATAAGTACGTGACATTACGCGGGGCCGAGAACCGCGCATCCATCGCATACTGAACGCCCATCGTACACGACTTAACCAATATGGCGGCAAAATTCTTGGATTTGCGCAATCAACGTGACTGGTACACGATCGGTACGCAAATCCAGTTTCCTTTAAAAAAAAAAAAAAGATAAAAGCATATTTGAGAAAGCAGAAATATCACCTTATTTCTATAAAATTTTAAAATTTTAGAAAAAGTATTTTTTGGACATTATAATGAGAAATTAGCATTTAAAAAACCTTTGAAATTCACTGAAAAAAACATAGGTTTCAGGGACGTTATAGTTAGAAATTAGCATTTAAAAAACCTTTGAAATTCACTGAAAAAACCATAGGTTTCAGGGACGTTATAGATAGAAATTAGCATTTAAAAAACCTTAGAAATTCCCTGAAAAAACCACCGGTTTCAGGGAGATTATAGTTAGAAATTAGCATTTAAAAAACCATAGAAATTCACTGAAAAAATCACAGGTTTCAGGGACGTTATAGTTAGAAATTAGCATTTAAAAAACCTTTGAAATTCACTGAAAAAACCATAGGTTTCAGGCACATTATAGTTAGAAATTAGCATTTAAAAAACCTTTGAAATTCACTGAAAAAACCATAGGTTTCAGGGACATTATAGTTAGTTGGACATTTCACTCATACAAAACCAGTGAAATTCGGCCGTTATAGTTAGTTGAGCTAACTATAACTCGCACCCCCGCAATGCACTACTGATGACGTCACATATTACATCATTCATGACATGGTCAGTGACATCACTGATGACATCACTGATGACATCTCAAATGACATCACTGATGACATCACTGATGACATCATCCAGTGACTGTGTGTTTCTGTAAAGTTTAAATATGTTTTATATATATATGCCAAAGTGTATTGAAGAATGAGTGGGTGTATAAGTGTCTGAATGTATCATTTAGTAGGTGCGTGACTGTCTGTATAAGTGATGAAACGTGTCTTTATGCAATTATTGTCTTTTTGGTTGTTTCGGATTTATGTACACGTTTCCAATAATGAGTGCCTCAGGGTGTCAGATCTAACATGATGTTTACACTGCCATTGCCCAATCTTATGTTCAATACACTTTTACATCATGACCTGTTCACCAGAAACTGTTTCACAAAGCTTGATGTGAAATACCAAGAACTATACTCCTATTTAATGTGACTGAACCAGTAAGGGCAATATTCAAGCACAGAAACATGTTGACAGAAAAAAAAAGCAAGGTCCACTGCTGGACCCACTTGTTTTTGATCCTGTGGTAGTCAGACAGCAATATATTTTTTTTAGCTCAGCCACACACAACTTTAATATAGTTCTGACAGTTGAAAAAAGGGAGAACATAAATGTTGATAAAAACGATATAACCTCACTCAAACTAGGGAACTTACCATTTTGAGACTGTTTGACCGGTGAACAGTAGTATACTCTTGTATGCTTTCCAAAAAGAGATGTGAAACGGTTCACTGACACAACATCAATGTAATAAATATCGATGTAAAAAATATTGAGTAAAAATACAGACAACAAAAATATCGACTCCTATACTTAAATAGGCAAGTACAAAAATATTGACTAAAAAATATCGATGTAAAAATTATAGATGTATAAAATATCGACTTTTATATAAATATAAAAGAAAATAATATATATTAAATATATTAAATATTAAATTTAATTTTAACAAAATAAAAAACATTTAATGTACATTTTAATAAAATATAACAAATAAACCTAAAAAGAAAAGATAAAAACACAAACATAACTATTTATACATATATATTTACTTTAAAATAATTAATAAACTATTATTTTTAATTTATGTTAAAAGTTTAAATTATATAAAAAATAAAAATATACATCAATAATTTAAAATATAAAAAAACAAAAATCTATAATAAATTAAAACATTAAACTATTAAAACATATGTAAACTTACATTTCACAATACAGTCAGTGCAACAGTAGGGAAAGTGTTGGATAGCGGAGGGGTACAAATTACTATTCCAACTCCAGTGAGTGCAACAGTAGGGAAAGTATTGGATAAGAGAGGGGTAAAAATTATCATTCCCTCTCCAGTGAGAGCAACAGTAGGGAAAGTGATGGATAGCGGAGGGGCAAAAATTACTATTCCCACTCCAGTAAGGGCAACAGTAGGGAAAGTTTTGGATAGTGGTGGGGTAAAATTTACTATTCCCACTCCAGTAAGTACAACAGTAGGGAAAGTGTTGGATAGCTGAGGGGTAAACGTTTTTATTACCACTCCGGTGACTGCAACAGTAGGGAAAGTGTTGGATAGCGGAGGGGTAAAAATTACTGTTCCCAATCCAGTAAGTGCAACAGTAGGGAAGGTGTTGGATAGTGGAGGGATCACAATTACTATTCCAACTCCAGTGAGTGCAACAGTAGGGAAAGTATTGGAGAGCGGAGGGGTAAAATTATCTATTCCCACTCCAGTAAGTGCAACAGTAGGGAAAGTGTTGGATAGCTGAGGGGTAAACATTTTTATTCCCACTCTGGTGACTGCAACAGTAGGGAAAGTGTTGGATAGGGGAGGGGTAAAAATTACTATTCCCACTCCAGTGAGTGCAACAGTACTGAAAGTGTTGGATAGCGGAGGGGTAATATTATTCACACTCCAACAGTTAAAAATGGGGCGGCAGAGCGTCCCATCCAGGGCATGCATTGGAGCATTTAAATGATGAGGGCGGTGTCCTATGCGCCTTCAATTGCCAAAGCCTCTGAAGAGAAGTGGGGACACTTCGAAACGCGTCAGGCATCCATGGCAAATTGGACTGCTTAAAGTTATCGTTGTGCCGGCGGATTGTATACCAGAAAGGCTCTTCATGAGCATGTTGCCGTTCAAGTGCTCCTTGTACGTTGGGTACTTTGGAGCTTGGATAAATACGCGGCATACCCTGCCGCGAAGGAGCACCACCACAGGATGTGGGGGCCACGCGGTCTGTTATCGAGCAGGCCGACTTCGTGGGGCAGCAACGGATTTAGCATATCCACCGGCACACCGAGGCCCATCTGGGGGCTATGAATGTTACAGCAGCAACATTGCGCGCTCAATTTGGAGACAAAGGACACTACAAGGCCCATAATGCTCTGCTAGTCGCGGCAGAGCGTCCCATCCAGGGCATGCATTGGAGCATTTAAATGATGAGGGCGGTGTCCTATGCGCCTTCAATTGCCAAAGCCTCTGAAGAGAAGTGGGGACACTTCGAAGCGTGTCAGGCATCCATGGCAAATTGGACTGCTTAAAGTTATCGTTGTGCCGGCGGATTGTATACCAGAAAGGCTCTTCATGAGCATGTTGCCGTTCGAGTGCTCCTTGTACGTTGGGTACTTTGGAGCTTGGATATATATATATATATATATATATATATACATAAGTTAAAAATTAAGAAAAATTATAAAAATAAATAATATTTAAAAAATTGAAAACATATATTAAATATATGAAAAGAAAACATATTATAATATTAATTACATATAATAAATACCTACAAATATTATATAAAATTAAATTATAAAAGAAAAAAATTCTTTTCAGCTAGAAAATATTTACAAATAAAAACATTAATTAATTCATAAATGTATTTATTATATCCTACCCTATAACACCACACCAATAACAACACACTTCAACATTTTAAATTGAATTTACTTCCATAATTAACATAATTAATAATCAATTAAAAAAATAAATTAAAAAAATAATAATAATAAACATGAATTAACTACACACACTTTAACACTATAATGTCCACAACACACACCTAAATTAAACTATAAAATGATAAAACATAATTATTATTTTTAAATTAAAAACTATTACTATTAACAACTAATTATAAAGTAATTAAAATGTATTTAATACCCACCCTTTTCCCTTTTAAAAGTAAAAACCACACACAAAAAAATAAACAATTACCCAAAATAAATATCACATAATTAACATTTATTAACAACTCTATATGAATTAATTAAACACAAATTACTTCCCATCCATTGCCCCTATATACACCACAACACTCACCTAAAATTAATTACACAATTGCCATAATAAATCTTTAATTAATTTAATTAATATCAATTAACAAATAATTCTTAATAAAAAATAAATAAACTACTTAACACCCTTTACCCCTATAAACCCCAAAAACACACCTAAAATTAATTACACAATTACCATAATTAATTACCAATTAATTATTCTAAATCATTAACAACCAACTATTAATTCATCAATTAAAAATACATTACTTCCCACCCTTTACATCTATAAAACCAATACACACACCTAAAATTAATTACACAATTATCATAATTAATTACCAATTAATTAATTAAAGTTAATTAACAACCAATTATTAATTTATCAATTAAAAATAAATTCCTTCCCACCCTTTACACCTATAAACACCAACACACACACCTAAAATAATTGCAAAATTACCATAATTAATTACAAATTAAATAATTATTATTAATTAACAACAAATTATTAATAATTAATTAATAATAAATTACTTTACACATTTAACACTATAACATCTCAATTAAACAACAATAATTAATACAAAATAATCAATTAATTTAATATAATTAAATTACTTCCCACCCTATTCCCCTATAAACCCACAACCTGCTACGGAACTAAAAACGCAAAATTCTAATAAAAATAATTAACTACTAAAAATGTAACACATACATTAAAAATACAAACAATTCTTATACAAAAAAACATACATCAGATACATTTAAAACATATACTAAAATACATAACACTAATTAAAAAATCGATATTTTCAACAACTTTATTTTTGCAAACGATATTAAACACTTCAATATTTTTAAAATCGATATTGCTTACCTTAAGTCGATATTCTTGACCACGATATTCTTCCTGTCGATATTTCTTAACCACGATGTTTCTGACTCGATATTTGTGCAACTCGATATTTTAAACTCGATATTCTGTCTGCACACCATTTGAAACATTTGATGAATCAAAGCACACTAAAATGTGAAATTTCATCATCCTATATGACTACATCAATATATGGTAATACCATTAGAAGTTTCTTCCACTGATGTTTTATTTCTTGTATGTTTATGTCTGTTTACAGACAACCTACACTAGTTCTTTAACTCTTCTCACTCCTTTTTTTAGTGCTTTAGCTACCTGTGTTGTACCTGTTCTGAAGTGGTTCAATCCCTCCTGCAACTGCCACCTGTCCACTACTTATTCTTTGTCGTAGGAATGATTGTGCTGTTGCTGTCCATGATGTTGTGGGGCTTGGTATAAAAATTGTACGCTGCACAAAAGTCAAAACAGTTTGCATTGACAATTGTTGTTTTAATGCATGATGAGAATGTAAGAGTAAACCCTCACAAAACATATAAGAAGAATACAATACAATTTTTGCTGTATGGGTGAAGCAAGTCATTTTTGATTCTAGCATTTTAGCCAACAACACTTTCCATGCTAGGGTTTTGGGTCCATAATGAAAGCAGTACTGCAAACACCACAATGCAATTTGCTGTTGGCAGAAAAGACTGGAATGGCTGATGGCTTCACATGTCATACTTGACAAACTCATGGAGAATTACATTTTGTTCCTGATTTTCTTTTTTTCTTGTAAGCAATCAAAGGTTAAACAGTTTGGTGAGTGAGAGGGCAAAAAAAGCTTTTCTAAATGCAAATGCCTGCATCTCAATTCTAATGGGCTGACATCAATACTCCTTGAAAAAACAAACAAGCATGATAAAGAAAAATATTTACCAAAGCAATGTAAGCAACAGCAGGGGGACGTGTCTGAAAAGACGCTGAGAAAGGAAGAACAACCTACTGGTACTCCTATTTCTGAGCTCATCCTCTGTCTAGAGGTTGGTGTGATTTAACAGCCCCTCATGTAGCAACATTGCAATATGCCCAACCTTCAAAAGATTTAGTATCTGCTGCTTAGCAAGGGCTTCCAGTGCTCTCACATCCAAATTATAGAACAGCTCTTGCAGGGTTGGGTGCCAAAATATCGAGGTCACAAATAAAGACCTCCAAAAACATCGAATCTAGGATACCAACTACCAGTATATCATCAAGGTAAGCCTATACCGGTAAACATGGATTTAATATTTTTAACACCATCTGTACACACTTTGATGATATGTATACCACCAAGGTACATAGATGCGTAGTTAATAATAGTTAATCTATACCATACATCTATATAGTTAGATTTATGATACAGCGATTTTTGATATCCTGGAGCTGATGTTTTTGTCTGTCGATTTGAGAAACTCATTATTCTGGTAGTATACCTCTTGCACTTGTTTCAAATGCAGAAATTGGGGATACCATGCATTCAATTTTGCATTTCTTACGAAAGCGCTTTCTACACAAACTCACTTACCATTACAACAACAAAAAACTCAAGTCTCGTCTATGACCTAAACAGATCCCTATGCGATCAAATTCAAAATTCTACAGCAGAGGCAAACAATATAAACCTGTCCACTGTTACAGTGTGAAAGCTGATCATTCTTAACACAAAATAAAAAACGATTTTGACAATGAAACTCTAATGTGCATTTTAGAAAAATAACACTGAAACTGATCAAAGCTGAGGTACCAGCACCATAAAAGTGTGCTTGGATTTGTAGAAATAGAATCTTGTTACTATGGGCCCGATTCACAGAGGTAAAGTGAGACGTAAGTCTAACTTTACGACTTTCGGTATTCACAAAGGGCATTTACTACTCGTATATGCCCTTTGTAAATACTGAAAGTCATAAAGTTCGACTTTCGGTATTCACAAAGGGCTTTTACGAGTAGTAAATGCCCTTTGTGAATACCGAAAGTCATAAAGTTAGACTTTCGTCTCACTTTAACTTTGTGAATCGGGCCCAATGAATTTGACATGCTTATTAATTGATCACTATGGGGGTGATTACGATGGCGGACGGACTTGAGTCCGTCCGCCATTGTCACGGGAATTGGGACCGTCCGGCCATATGGCGGCGGTCCCGCACATGCAATTAAAATGCGACTGCCACTGTGGCGGTCGCATTGTGCAAGTTTACCATTGCGGCTGGTGCTGCTAGCTGCAGCACCCGCCGCAATGGCAAAAATGCATGTTGTGCATTTCCCTGCCCTACGTGGCAGGTACAACGTGGTGCCTGCCACCTGGTTCAGGGAACTGTAGAGGGGCACCGTAGGTGCCCCCCAAGTGTACAATTGCTTTGCCCCTGCACAAGGGGGGCCCGCAACGGGCCCCCAAAGTCAATCTCTGCCAACCTTTGAATGGTGGAGGGACCACCATTCAAAGGCGGGCGGAATGCCTAATGTGGCGGACGGTGCCTGCTAGGCACCGCCACCATTCTAGGTATGCTGGCCGGTTCCGACAGGCAATCGTAATGATCGTCTGTGTTGGACCCGTGACGGATGAGCTTTATGTCCGCCAGCACTCCTCCCGCCATCCTTATCTGGTGGGTGGAGAATGGCCGCACGATGGCGGTGAACCCGCCACCGGCAGCCTGCCAGTGGCGGGTTCACCGCTATCATAATCAGGCCCTATATTATTTAACAAGGTCGTTATGAAAGATTATTGATGAAAAAGCTTTCTTTGATGCAAAATAACACAAATTATTATTATGAAGCAATATATCTATGTAACAAATAAGTCTTATACACGATTGTGCAAGTATTAATGATAAGACTTAGCATTTCAATTGCCTTCTTTGTAATGCACCATAATAAATGAAAAAGTGGTGCAACAGCTGTACGCAAAATGTTATGACTGAAACTTTCAGCATAAATGCTTGACATTATTAGAGTCTTGGATTTTCTAAAACGGTTTTATTTTAAATGATTTTTAGGAATAGTTTGCACTTAGTTACTTTTACAATTTTGATAGTAGGCCATAATTAGAATTGAACATTTTTGTGCAATAATCACTGGTAACGTTACACTTATTTCTCTATATGATATGATTGATTTATTACATAATGCTTGAACTTAATTACGAGTTTATTTTAGTAAATAAGAAAAGCTAATTTTATAATGCATTAAATTGCCTTTTTCCCTAGGCTGCATTATTTCATAGCCTGGTGTAATGGACTTTTGTTATGTTTCCTCAAATGTTGTTTTATCTGGTCTGTTTATGCAACATTCTTTAATAAAAATAAGACACTTTTTCCAATACTTCGCTCTGAGTGAATTGGTAGGAACTTGACCCACTGACTTAATCCATGAAGAGCAACAAAGTAAAGAAGCTCTTTGTCAACTAACCTGTGAGATCGGCATGGACAGTCGTTTCTCATGAGCAACATGGGAAAATATGTTGGAGTATTAATTTTGTACCTGGTGAGCAGAAGAATGGTCACATGATGGTCAGACCAATATATGGTGACAACTGATGTCACAAACGGACAATTTGTCCAAGGAAGAGTGGGCAGACTGTTTGGAATCCTTCTATTTTGCCCGCCTTCTAGACCAGGGGTCTCCAACCTTTTGTGTAATGAGAGCTACTTCTGATCAGTAAAAATCGTCGTGATCTACTGAAGGCGATGTAACTTGCGCATTGTTACCAGATGCCCCCTCACTCAGCTTCATTGACTTTAAACCTAATGTCCATGGGGGGGCGTGGCTTGCGCGCAACCAAGATGGCTGCACTGTTCTGAGCTCCGGCGGATCGCGGAGGCGGTCATTCGGCGCCGGATGCTTTAATCCCATTTTTCTGCTCTCCGGATTACAGCTACCGGCAGCGGAACATCGCGGGACCCGTTCTGGTGACTTTCAGCTACATTGGGTCGCTCTCGGTCATGTGAGCGCTTCCGAGGTTTTCTCCTCACAGGTGCTACACAAGATGGCGGCACATGAGGAATCTCGGTGAAATGTTGCCGTTCTGGAAAGTTGATGCTTTGGTGACCTTCTGCGCCTCATTTTCCCACCATTTATGAGGTATGGTGCCTGACTATGAATTTTTTCCCTCGCCTTATTGAGAGGGCTTTGTGGAGGCGCTGCGCTGTTTCGTGTCTGTTTTGAGGAAATCCCTAACGCTGGCCTCAATCACATATACAGAGCTAAGTTCCAACGGGCGCTGCTTTTTAATGTTTGCCTGTTCAAACACTGGCTGTATATCTATACCCAGGATGCTGGTAGGGCCACCATAATATGAATATTCTGTGACCTACAATGGTCTTGCTGAATAATACCTAGCTTTTTGGGGCAAATGTGACTTGTTAATAAATATTGGAGGCTGCTGATGACGTTATGTGATGGGCCCTATGTATTCTTTTCTAAGAGCAGTATCTCAGAAGTGATCTCAATATGGTGCTTTTGTCTCTGGTGCCTACATATTATATGTTTTGCTAGTAGGAGAGCTTCAACCTCATGTGATTAAGGCACGACGCTCTCTGCTCTCCTTTTCTTGGTCATCACTGAGGGGAAAGCTCGTGATACTCGCTTGGAGTCACAGATTCAGCATAATCCCTCATTCTCTGGCCTATTTGCTCCGCTTCAATGGCAGAAAGTATGGGGGTCCCCTTGAAGGATAAGGACTCTAAAGGGAATTTAAAGAGATCTAAGCAAACCTCTCCCACACCGGAACTAACTCCTAAGGATAAAACAGAATCTGGGGCTACTTTGGATACCATTCTCTCTCGCCTCAACTCAGTTCATGAGATTGCGCAGGGCACGAAAACGAACACTGATTTACTTCAGGTGGAAGTGGCGGCTATCAGGAATGAGCTTAAAAACCTGTCACTACGTGTTTCCACTGCTGAGTCCCGGATTGGGGCAGTTGAAGACTCCACACACAAGCAGGCTAAACAAATGCAGAGTATGGAGCGCACCTTTAGTTCATTGAGAAGAGATCTGACGGAGCAGGAAGATAGGAACCGTAGAAGCAATCTACGTATTTTTGATCTGCCAGAGGATTGTGAGAAGGAGGCTCCATCCATGTTGGACTTTTTACTCAAGTGGATTCCCACGACACTAAACATCCCTTTTCAAAAAGATTTTGAAATAGAGCGTGCCCATAGGGTTCCTACGTTTAAACCTAAGTCTCTCACTCATCCAAGACCAGTGATATTTAAACCTTTAAGGCACCAACATTCTGAACAAATTTTAGCTCACATGAGGAGAATTAGATCGCTGCAATGGGAAGGCCACAAAATCGCTATCTCTCAAGACTTTGCCAGAGATACAGTCATTCGGCGGAAAGGTTTTTTAAATCTACGAAGAAGACTTCAAGAGATGAACATTCCGTTCTCATTTGCTGGCCCTTCACGCTTCAGAATAACATTTAGGGGTCGCAACCAGATGTTTTACGAGCCAGCGGATCTGTCCACTTTTTTGGACAATCAGTTTGAGACTCGGATGGACTCGGATTCTCTTGCAGGTACATCTAATTCTTAATCACTTCCCTTTCAGGTGGTTAGATTAACGTTCATTTGTGCTCTTCCAGGTTCTTGTAAGTTTTAATGTTTTGTCGAGATTTTAGGTGTAGGGTTCTGTAATGATCTAGGATATTTGTCTGTTGCTGCTCTCTCCTCTCACCTTTACTAACTTTTCCTTTACAGATGCCTTCATTCATCCCCAAGATAATGGTTTCTTAGTATCTATTGGTTTTATATGTATATTTGTTATTTATGTCTTCTTGTCTTTTTGTGCTTGTATATTCTCCTTCTATATATATTTTTCACTCGTCATCTTCTTTGACTCACTTTACCTCTCTCCTTACTTGGTTTGTTTTTGTGTTAATTCAGACATCCTTCTTTGATTTCCTCATCCTGTATTATAGATTTTCTCTCTAGTATTTCTGTGCTTGATGTCGGTCATATCATTGCTTTTTGTCTCAAGAAGTAGAATATGGTTAGGGTCTGCCCTTATCTGTGATATTCACCCTCTTATTCTCCTTTGGCTTTTCTTTTATATGTCTTAGTCCGTGTAGTTACTATATGTTGATTTATAGATTATCGTAAACATTCATAGACGTGATCAATAAATTATTCGAGATAGATAGTATGTTATGTATATCATTCCTTAGGTATTGTTTATTGCTCTATATGTTTACTATCTTTTCTACTAATAGATATGGAGTAATGTTTTATACTTACCTTTAGGCTGCTTTTAGTATTTATAAGATGTTTCTAATTAATTCTTTCCCGATATATAAATTGCTCATTTCCTTGCATTTTCTCTAAATTTCCATAATGGCTTTTTATCTGAGTCTGTACACCCAGATTTATTTAATATTTTAATTCTAGGATTAGATCTTTATTATTCTATTTACATGTTATTTGCCTCACCATATGCGATCTGAGATTTATTAGATACTGTTATTTACTATTTTTTTTTTTTATTCAGTATGTATTATCTATTTTTGTGTCTTTGATCAATTAACGGAATGAATTTATACAGGTTTCTCTTTAGATTCAAATCTTTAGGCCTTTTGATACGCTGGTAAATTTAAGTTTACTGAACATTAGCAGATTATTGTTGCTCTGCTGCTTAAACTTTATATATGATGTTGAGCAAACTGAGTTATAGGTGCTGGCCTCTGTGGTTGCTCCTTCACGTTTTCCTCCCATGCATTTTGTCTACTACAGACTTCCCCTGCTGGGGTTTTTTCTCTTTGGTATTAAGTTTTCTCTTGTATTTTCTTTCGCTATCCTTTTCTTTTTCCTAGCTTTTGCTTGATCTTTCTTTATTTCTTCTTTCTTGGGGACTTCTGCTCTGGTCTATGCTTTCTGTTTGCTTTATCTTCCACTCACTATTATATTCAAGTTAGATTTAATGTGCCTCTCCTTTTTTCATACACCATATGTGCTTATCTATGTTGTTTTCTGTTCACTATGCCCGGTCTGAATGTACTCTCACTTAATGTGCGTGGTTTAAATCACCCTGTTAAGAGGGCCAAGATCTTAGATTACTGTAAAAGCCTGTCTGGCGACATTGTTTTACTTCAAGAAACTAAGGTTGCTTATAAGGAAGCCTTATTTTTATGGAAAGAGTGGGTCCTTGATGTAGCTTGTTCTGAAGCTTCTGGTAAAAGAAATGGGGTTATTACGCTGATTTCCCAAAACTCTGGTCTAACTATTGTAACTGCCGAATACGATTCAGATGGTAGATGGCTGCTCTCTCGCTTGTCTAATTGTTCGACGGACTTTTACGTTATGAATATATATGCCCCTAATAATGATGATCAATCTTTTTGGCGGGCTATTAGTAGGAAGTTGTCTGACATCCCTCAAAATGCTAAAGTGATTGTTGGCGGTGATTTTAACCTTCCTATGGATCCTATTTTAGACAGACAATCAGCTTTTAAATTTCGTCCTCTTAGGGCGCATAAACAAATGTTGGATATGTGCTCTTCTCACCATCTTCTGGATGTATGGAGAATGCATAACCCTACTGGTAGTGATTTCACCTTTTTCTCCTCTCCACACTAGTTCTTCCCGTATTGATTATCTCTTGGTTGACGCAGCACTTTTGAAACATACTACTAATGTGATAATCCATCCAATTCTTGTCTCTGATCACGCGGCAGTCTCGTTTACTCTTCTTAATTTTACAGATACTCATAGATCGCGAACTTGGCGTCTAAACACAGAAATCTTGGATGATGGTGAGGAGGTTAAACAATTAAACGTGGATATTCATAATTTCTTCAAAGAGAATGTGTCACCCGTAAGCTCCCCAGTAGTTTTGTGGGATGTCTTTAAATGTACTATTAGAGGTCATATTATAAAAAAAATGGCAAAAAGGAACGCTGATATTAGAAGAACACTCACTGCCTTGGGGGACGAAATTAAAAGTAAAGAGATCTTATATAGAAGCTCCAAAGACAAATCCCTTCTACAAGAGATTAAGAACCTAAAATATTCTTATAACTCCATAGTTACCAGAAGAGCTCACTTGGGAGTACAGGCGCAAAAATCTAAACGGTTATTGCTATGAAACCGCGCAGGTAAATTGTTAGCTGCTACATTAAAATATCAGGATACAAGTGTTAAGATGACTCAGATCCCTTGTATCACTGATAAGGCTGGTGCCAGGAAGTTTCATACTCAGGACATTCTTGAGGTTTTCCGGGATTTTTATAAAAGCTTATATACGCCCAAAGATCAATGTAATCTTGGTACATGTCAACAATTCTTGGCTACTATTCCCACAAATACTGTCTCTGATTCAGATATGGTTGATTTGGGGAAACCAATTGAGTCTGAAGAAATAATTCAGGCTATTAAGACTACTAGATCAGGGAAGGCGCCAGGCCCTGACGGGTTTCCTATTGCCTTCTATAAGACATTTTTATCCTCTTTTTTAAATTATCTCAAAGATGTTTTTGATACTTTTGTTTTATCGGGAAAGGTTTCTGGCTCAGCTGCGGAAGCCACTATAGTGGTAATTCCTAAAGATGGAAAGGATCATTCAGACCCTAAAAATTTCCGACCAATCTCCCTTCTTAACATGGAAGCTAAGATTTTTGCCAAAATTCTGGCTAAACGTTTGGAGAGCCATATCCCTCTCATCTTATACACTCTTCCCAGACTGGTTTTGTTAAAGGTAGGTTGGCTAGAGATAATATTCGAACTTTCTGTCATAATCTGGAAAAAGCGAAACTTTCTAACCTTCCATCGGCAGCGATTGCCCTCGACGCCGAGAAGGCCTTTGATAAGGTCTCCTGGCCTTTCCTACAGGCAGTTCTTCAATCTCATAACCTAGGACACGGGTACTCATAGTACGGCCCGCGGGCCGGCGGCGGCCCGGCAAGCCTTCCTTGGCGGCCCGCAGACCTTGCAGATACCTACCTGTGTTTTTTTCTTCTTTTTTTTTTTAAGTGCCAGCAAGCACCGCCGGTTGCAGCAGCGCTCTATGGGGGTCGGGCGATTCTTTAAAAACCATTCACTTGTTAATGAGGCTTTGTTGTATTTCACCTCTTTTAGCGCCCCTGCATCTCCATGCAGGGGCGCTAAGAAGAGGTGAAATACAACAAAGCCTCATTAACAAGTGAATGGTCTTTAAAGACCTGAGGCTGTGAAGTACTCGGGTGCGGCTGTGTGTGCGCCCGGGAAGCTGCCTCAGCCCGGGCTGACACACACGCGGGGTGACGTGACAGAGCGAGGGAGACAGACAGACAGAGGAAGGGAGACAGAGAGAGGGAGACAGACAGATGGAGGGAGACAGAGAGAGGGAGACAGAGGGAGACAGAGAGAGAGGGAGACAGAGGGAGGCAGAGGGAGACAGAGGGAGGGAGTCAGGGGGAGACAGAGGGAGGGAGAGGGAGACAGACAGAGGGAGACAGAGGGAAGGAGACAGAGAGAGGGAGACAGAGAGAGGGAGACAGAGAGGGAGACAGAGAGAGGGAGACAGAGAGGGGGAGACAGAGGGAGGGAGACAGAGAGGGAGACAGAGGGAGAGAGAGAGAGAGAGAGAGAGGGAGACAGAGGGAGGGAGACAGAGAGGGAAACAGAGGGAGACAGAGCGAGACAGACAGAGGGAGACAGACAGAGGGAGGGAGACAGACAGAGGGAGACAGACAGAGGGAGACAGACAGAGGGAGACAGAGAGAGGGAGACAGAGAGAGACAGAGGGAGACAGAGGGAGGGAGACAGACGGAGGGAGACAGACAGAGGGAGACAGACAGAGGGAGACAGACAGAGGGAGACAGAGGGAGACAGACAGAGGGAGATAGACAGAGGGAGATAGAGGGAGGGAGACAGAGGGAAGGAGACAGAGAGAGGGAGACAGAGAGAGGGAGACAGAGAAGGAGACAGAGAGAGGGAGACAGAGATGGGGAGACAGAGGGAGGGAGACAGAGAGGGAGACAGAGGGAGAGAGAGAGAGGGAGACAGAGGGAGGGAGACAGAGAGAGACAGAGAGAGGGAGACAGAGGGAGACAGACAGAGGGAGACAGACAGAGGGAGACCGACAGAGGGAGGGAGACAGACAGAGGGAGACAGAGGGAGACAGACAGAGGGAGATAGACAGAGGGAGATAGAGGGAGGGAGACAGAGGGAAGGAGACAGAGAGAGGGAGACAGAGAGAGGGAGACAGAGAAGGAGACAGAGAGAGGGAGACAGAGAAGGGGAGACAGAGGGAGGGAGACAGAGAGGGAGACAGAGGGAGAGAGAGAGAGGGAGACAGAGGGAGGGAGACAGAGAGAGGGAGACAGAGGGAGACAGAGGGAGACAGACAGAGGGAGACAGACAGAGGGAGACCGACAGAGGGAGGGAGACAGACAGAGGGAGACAGACAGAGGGAGGGAGACAGACAGAGGGAGACAGAGAGAGGGAGACAGAGGGAGACAGAGGGAGGGAGTCAGGGGGAGGGAGACAGACAGAGGGAGACAGACAGAGGGAGACAGACAGAGGGAGACAGACAGAGGGAGACAGAGGGAGACAGACAGAGGGAGATAGACAGAGGGAGATAGAGGGAGGGAGACAGACAGAGATAGAGGGAGCGAGGGAGGGAGACAGATAGAGAGAGAGGGAGGGAGGGAGACAGACAGAGAGGGAGGGAGACAGAGCTAGAGGGAGGGAGACAGAGAGAGAGGGAGGGAGACAGAGGGAGGGAGACAGAGGGAGGGAGACAGAGAGAGGGAGACAGAGAGAGGGAGACAGAGGGAGGGAGACAGAGAGGGAGACAGAGAGGGAGACAGAGAGAGGGAGACAGAGAGAGGGAGGCAGAGAGATGGAGACAGAGAGAGGGAGACAGAGAGAGGGAGACAGAGAGGGGGAGACAGATAGGGGGAGACAGAGGGAGGGAGACAGAGAGGGAGACAGAGAGGGAGACAGAGAGGGAGACAGAGGGAGAGAGAGAGAGAGAGAGGGGGAGACAGAGGGAGGGAGACACAGAGGGAAACAGAGGGAGACAGAGGGAGGGAGACAGAGAGAGGGAGACAGAGAGAGGGAGACAGAGAGAGGGAGACAGACAGAGGGAGAGAGAGGGAGACAGAGAGGGAGACAGAGAGGGAGACAGAGAGGGAGGGAGACAGAGGGAGAGAGAGAGAGAGGGAGACAGAGGGAGGGAGACAGAGAGGGAAACAGAGGGAGACAGAGGGAGACAGACAGAGGGAGACAGAGGGAGGGAGACAGACAGAGGGAGACAGACAGAGGGAGACAGAGAGAGAGGGAGACAGAGGGAGACAGAGAGCGAGGGAGACAGAGAGAGGGAGACAGAGGGAGGGAGTCAGGGAGAGGGAGACAGACAGAGGGAGACAGACAGAGGGAGACAGACGGAGGGAGATATAGGGAGGGAGACAGACGGAGGGAGATAGAGGGAGGGAGACAGAGGGAGACAGACAGAGGGAGACAGACAGAGGGAGATAGACAGAGGGAGATAGAGGGAGGGAGAGAGACAGAGAGAGAGGGAGGGAGACAGAGCTAGAGGGAGGGAGACAGAGAGAGAGGGAGGGAGACAGAGGGAGGGATGGAGGGAGACAGAGGGAGGGAGGGAGGGAGAGAGGGAGACAGAGAGAGAGGGAGACAGAGAGAGAGGGAGACAGAGGGAGGGAGACAGAGAGAGGGAGACAGAGAGAGGGAGGAGGGCGACAGACAGAGGGAGGGAGACAGATAGAGGGAGACAGAGGGAGGGAGACAGACAGAGGGATACAGAGGGAGGGAGAGAGAGAGAGGGAGGGGGAGAGAGAGGGAGGGGGAGAGAGAGAGGGAGGGAGACAGAGAGAGGGAGGGAGACAGAGAGAGGGAGACAGAAAGAGAAAGAGGGAGAAAAACAGAGTGAGTGAGACAGAGAGGGAGGGAGAGAGAGGGAGGGGGAGAGAGAGAGAGGGTGAGAGAGAGAGGGAGAGAGAGAGAGAGAGAGAGAGGGAGGGAGAGAGAGAGAGAGAGGGAGGGAGACGGAGAGAGAGGGAGGGAGACGGAGAGAGAGAGAGGGAGGGAGACAGACAGAGGGAGATAGACAGAGGGAGATAGAGGGAGGGAGACAGACAGAGAGAGAGAGAGGGAGGGAGACAGAGCTAGAGGGAGGGAGACAGAGAGAGAGAGGGAGGGAGACAGAGGGAGGGAGACAGAGAGAGGGAGACAGAGAGAGGGAGACAGACAGAGGGAGGGAGAGAGAGGGAGACAGAGAGAGGGAGACAGAGAGGGAGACAGAGGGAGGGAGACAGAGAGGGAGACAGAGGAGAGAGAGAGAGAGAGGGAGACAGAGGGAGGGAGACAGAGAGGGAAACAGAGGGAGACAGAGGGAGACAGACAGAGGGAGACAGAGGGAGGGAGACAGACAGAGGGAGACAGACAGAGGGAGACAGAGAGAGAGGGAGACAGAGGGAGACAGAGAGCGAGGGAGACAGAGAGAGAGGGAGACAGAGGGAGGGAGGGAGTCAGGGGGAGGGAGAGGGAGACAGACAGAGGGAGACAGACAGAGGGAGACAGACAGAGGGAGACAGACGGAGGGAGATAGAGGGAGGGAGATAGAGGGAGGGAGACAGAGGGAGACAGACAGAGGGAGACAGACAGAGGGAGATAGACAGAGGGAGATAGAGGGAGGGAGACAGACAGAGAGAGAGGGAGGGAGACAGAGCTAGAGGGAGGGAGACAGAGAGAGAGGGAGGGAGACAGAGTGAGGGAGACAGAGGGAGGGAGACAGAGGGAGAGGGAGACAGAGGGAGGGAGTCAGGGGGAGGGAGAGGGAGACAGACAGAGGGAGACAGCCAGAGGGAGACAGACAGAGGGAGACAGATGGAGGGAGATAGACAGAGGGAGATAGAGGGAGGGAGACAGACAGAGAGAGAGGGAGGGAGACAGAGCTAGAGGGAGGGAGACAGAGAGAGAGGGAGGGAGACAGAGGGAGGGAGACAGAGGGAGGGAGACAGAGGGAGGGAGGGAGAGAGAGAGGGAGACAGAGAGAGAGGGAGACAGAGAGAGAGGGAGACAGAGGGAGGGAGACAGAGGGAGGGAGACAGAGAGAGGGAGGAGGGCGACAGACAGAGGGAGACAGACAGGGAGGAGGGCGACAGACAGAGGGAGGGAGACAGATAGAGGGAGACAGAGGGAGGGAGACAGACAGAGGGATACAGAGGGAGGGAGAGAGAGAGAGGGAGGGGGAGAGAGAGGGAGGGGGAGAGAGAGAGGGAGGGAGACAGAGAGAGGGAGGGAGACAGAGAGAGGGAGACAGAAAGAGAGAGAGGGAGACAAACAGAGTGAGTGAGACAGAGAGGGAGGGAGAGAGAGGGAGGGAGAGAGAGAGAGGGAGAGAGAGAGAGGGAGAGAGAGAGAGAGAGAGAGGGAGGGAGGGAGAGAGAGAGAGGGAGGGAGACGGAGAGAGAGGGAGGGAGACAGAGAGAGAGAGAGGGAGGGAGAGATAGAGAGAGGGAAGGAGACAGAGCGAGAGAGAGAGAGCTAGATAGATAGAGAGAGAGAGATGTGTGTATGCCGGGTCTGGTGGCTCAGTGGACGAAGGCGTCCGCTGCAGGGGCCTGTGTTCAACCTCATGGTCATTTTTTTTTGCTCTAGCCCCGCCCCCGACCCCACTGACCCCGCCCCCACCGGTGCGGCCCTCGGCCACAAACCACACTGTAAATTTGGCCCCCGAGAGAAAGTTTGTGAGTACCCATGACCTAGGAGATCCATTTATCAATATGGTAATGTCCTTATATGCTCCTCCCAAAGCTAATATTAGAATTAATGGGACTACCTCTGCTTTTTTAATCTCTCCCAGGGCACGAGACAAGGTTGTCCGTTGTCTCCTCTTCTTTTCTTTTGTCTATAGACCCTCTCCTGCGATTACTCAATCTAAATCAGGATATTAGAGGTTTTCAATTTGGTTCTCAGATAATTAAAACGGCCGCGTATGCGGATGATGTGCTCATTTTCTCTGAAGACATCGTAAGTGCTATCCCTGCCATTTCCAACACAATAAAAAAATTCTCTCGTGTTTCAGGGTATACTCTGAACAAAGATAAGACGGAAATGTTTCCCCTGAATGCGTCGTGTTTCTCTTCTCATATGGGGAGAGCGGGTTTTAAATGGCAACCGACTCATATTAAATACCTAGGGATTTGGTTCTGTAACAATATATCAGATACTATTGCTCATAATGAATCTCTTATCATATCTAAGGTTAAAGACCTACTGAACGCATGGTCGCCTAAATACATTTCCTGGTGGGGTCGCCTTCAATCCCTGAAGATGATGATAACTCCCATTGTTAATTTTGTTTCTTCTATGCTGCCTGTGAGGCTCTCTTCCTCCTTTTTCCACGAGATTGATGTTCTTACTTCTAAATTTTTATGGAATGATAAACGTGCTAGAATAGCATATAGACACCTGAGGAAACCTTATACTCTGGGTGGATGCAATCTTCCGGATTGGAACTTGTATCAAACTGCCTTCTTAGCGTCTCAAGGGGCTCTCTGGTTTGCCCCAGACTCCAGCCTTACTCCTCCATGGATTTATATTGAACGGGAGTTGTGCTCCCCTCTTTCCACTTCTACTTTCATGACCGCATCTAAGCTGATCTTACCGTATTCAGGCCGTATTATCTCAGATACAATTAATGCATTAAAACGCATAGACAAAAATGTCTCTAAACCAATTCATAAGTCCAGGTGGTCCTCGATTTGGCATAACCCTAAAATTGTGACTGATATTGACTCTATTACGATGTCTTACTGGGCGACCAAGGGTATTGAGTTGGTCAAAGACCTTTATGATTCTAATCATGACCCGATTCCTTTTTCCTCCTTGGCCAGAGATTATAATCTCAGTAATATGGATTTTTATTCCTTTCTGAAAATAAAGGTAGCCTTATCCAAAGTACTCCTTTCTCCTGAGTCTACTACCATTTCGCTTCTTGCTATGTGGCATAGATCAGGCCATATTGCTTCCAAGATCAACAAGTTTTTATCTGACTCGTCGCCCTCACAGCCTTCAGTTACACAGGAGAAATGGCTACACCATTTTGAACCCGATACTTTTCAACATATCTCACAAGAGACCTGGCAGCTCATTGGCAAGCTTTCGCTAAAGAATAAGATTGCTCCTTCTCTTATTCAATCCAAATTCTATACGCTTAATCTTCTACATTGGACCCCGGTTCGTCTACACAAATTAAATCTTAAAGATAACGATCTTTGTTGGAGTTGCAAATTAGTTCCTGGCACCCATCAACATATGTTTTTTGAATGCTCATTATTGCAACCTTTTTGGGAATTGGTCCACAAACACTTAGGGGTCGATTCCGATGTCGGCCGGAAGCGCACCTAACAGTATTCGTCCTGAAAAAATACCAGCCGAACGTGTGTTTTCCGACCGACTCGAACACTCTACCGAACGAACAAGTACGATGCGCATAACAGCCCAGATTCCGAGCGAGCCGTACTTACCCATTCCAGCTCCTGTACCCCGCCCGAGCCGGATCCGTAAACGCCGAATCGAGTCGCACGGAACCAAATAACACAGCACCTTCCGGCCGGACTAGTACGATGCGTCTTCCGTACGCGCCGAAGTCGTCGCTACGTCCGGCACGTTTGAGCATCCGGGTGAGCCGTACATAAGCTCCGTTTCGCGCCACAAGACGATCCACGGCTACGAGACGAACAAGCCTGCTACGAGTACGACTCGAAGACACGAGAAACCCGAACGAGACGATCCAAGCATGAATCCCATTGCGCAGGTCCTACCTATACTCTACATCTATTACCGGGACCGGCACGGACGCGTACGGCGCAGACGGTAAGTCAAACACCAACAATACAAACAAACCACACGTACACGAAACATGTCACACACACATAGGGATGCACAAATAACGTACACTAGCAACAGCAGAACCATAGGGGTGGGATGGCCAACACCAATGCCATACACACCCATAGGGGGCTGGATGCCTGCCACTACTACCACCCCTACCCAGGGGTGCCTGGATGCCTGCCACTACTACCACCCCTACTCAGGGGGGCCTGGATGCCTGTCACTACTATCATCCCCACTCATGGGGGGCTGGATGCCTACCACTACTACCATCCCCACTCATGGGGGGCTGGATGCCTACCACTACCACCACCCCTACTCAGGGGGGGCTGGATGCCTGTCACTACTACCATCCCCCTCATGGGGGGCCGGATGCCTACCACTACTACCATCCCCACTCATGGGGGGCTGAATGCCTACCACTACTACCATCCCCACTCATGGGGGGCTGGATGCCTACCACTACCACCACCCCTACTCAGGGGGGGCTGGATGCCTGTCACTACTACCATCCCCACTCATGGGTGGCTGGATGCCTACCACTAATACCATCCCCACTCATGGGGGGCTGGATGCCTACCACTACTACCATCCCCACTCATGGGGGGCTGGATGCCTACCACTACTACCATACCCACTCATGGGTGCTGGATGCCTACCACTACTACCAGACCCACCCTTAGGGGGATGGATGCCTACCACTACTACCATCCCCACTCATGGGGGGCTGGATGCCTATCACTACTACCATACCCACCCTTAGGGGGATGGATGCCTGCCACTACTACCACCCCTACCCAGGGGGCCTGGATGCCTGTCAATACCACCACCCCTACTCAGGGGGGCCTGGATGCCTGTCACTACCACCACCCCTACTCATGGGGGGATGGATGCCTGCCACTACTACCACCCCTACCCAGGGGGCCTGGATGCCTGTCACTATCACCACCCCTAGTCAGGGGGGCCTGGATGCCTGTCACTACCACCACCCCTACTCATGGGGGATGGATGCCTGTCACTACCACCACCCCTACCCAGGGGGGCCTGGATGCCTGTCACTACCACCACCCCTACTCAAGGGGGGCTGGATGCCTGCCACTACCACCACCCCTATCCAGGGGTGGCTGGATGCCTGTCACTACTACCATCCCCACCCTTAGGGGGATGGATGCCTGCCACCACTACCATCCCCACTCATGGGGGACTGGATGCCTACCACTACTACCATCCCCACTCATGGGGGGCTGGATGCCTACCACTACTACCATCCTCACTCATGGGGGGCTGGATGCCTACCACTACCACCACCCCTACTCAGGGGGGGCTGGATGCCTGTCACTACCACCACCCCTACTCAGGGGGGCCTGGATGCCTGTCACTACTACCATCCCCACCCTTAGGGGGATGGATGTCTACCACTACTACCATCACCACTCATAGGGGGCTGGATGCCTGTCACTACAACCACCCCTACTCATAGGACGGGTAATGCATGACACAACTAGCATACTCCCACATAAGGACTGTCAGTAAATTACATCCCAGCCTACAACACCATGACAAGCGTGTGTGGTCTGTGTCAAATGCATATAACACTGAACATGACATTGAACATACAATGTGACCCCCTAACACATGTGTCACACATAATTGTATGTGTGGCCTACACAATGCAAGCAGACCATGACCACTGTGGCAATGTGGCCCAAAGCCCCATCACCACAGTGCCCATAAGGTAAGTGTGCTCCATAGCTGAAGCACATTTTGAACAGTGTGGCAATGGGGCCCAAAGCCCCATCACCACAGTGCCCATAAGGTAAGTGTGTGCTCCATAGCTGAAGCACATTTTGAACAGTGTGGCAATGGGGCCCAAAGCCCCATCACCACAGTGCCCAAAAGGTAAGTGTGTGCTCCATAGCTGAAGCACATTTTGAACAGTGTGGCAATGGGGCCCAAAGCCCCATCACCACAGTGCCCAAAAGGAAAGTGTGTGCTCCATAGCTGAAACACATTCTGAACAGTGTGGCAATGGGGCCCAAAGCCCCATCACCACAGTGCCCAAAAGGTAAGTGTGTGCTCCATAGGTGAAGCACATTCTGAACAGTGTGGCAATGGGGCCCAAAGCCACATCACCACAGTGCCCAAAGGTAAGTGTGTGCTCCATAGCTGAAGCACATTTTGAACAGTGTGGCAATGGGGCCCAAAGCCCCATCACCACAGTGCCCAAAGGTAAGTGTGTGCTCCATAGCTGAAGCACATTTTGAACAGTGTGGCAATGGGGCCCAAAGCCCCATCACCACAGTGCCCAAAAGGTAAGTGTGTGCTCCATAGCTGAAACACATTCTGAACAGTGTGGCAATGGGGCCCAAAGTCCCATCACCACAGTGCCCAAAAGGGAAGTGTAGTCCTGGTGAAAGCTGCAAAAACATAACTGCAGGGATTATTCCTGGCCACACAACACCAAACACTACAGTGGCATTGTAGTGCTTGTGTCCCATAGCAACATAGATTGTGTGAGGCAAGCAGTGCAGTGCCAATGACACATCGTTCTGGCCATGTGCACACAAACATCAGCCATGGGGGCCCACATTGTCTACATTCACAAATAACACAATGTCAGAAGTGAGCATCATAATGCAGACCCACATATCAGCACCAATGGACACACACATGTAGATATCCTGTGGAGATTGTAGATGTCAGGTGAACAAATGCCATACCATGGAAGCAATGGGACATACTAACCATGTTCAATGTGCTGACTGATGACCTAGCAGTCCCAGGGCCAGCAGGGGAAAGCCAACAAACAACATACAGCCAATGGCAAACTAAAGATATGCCAATGCAGTGGTGCAAAAGCACAAACACAAACAGGCAGACTCACACTGCACATCATACACAACAGGTGAGGGGGGTTGTGTGCCAGTGTCCCCAGGCAAACACACAACACATGAGGAGGCCAGATTCACTGATACACAGATGTCAACACAGTCACAAACAAAAGTAACTCATGGATTGGATTCCCCTATGTGGGCAAACAGGCATTGTGAGATGAGAGGGAAACCAAATTACACATGTCACACAAGCTTGTAGGAACAGCAACACACACAGCAAGAGACAGAACCACCACAGCACTCCCCCCAGGGAACCCACATTGTGGTGACACTAGCCTGCATGACAATCACACTGTGATGACAAAGGTAGATGTCATCCACACTGTGAACCACAGCCATGTGTCCTGAGCAACAAACTACCATCACACCTATACAAGCACAAAGCACTCAGCACGGCCTGCTAGCCAAGGAAAATATGGAGGTAGTGCCCCAGCCGTGCAACAACTCACATTTGCACACACTCAACCCCACACACCTTGAACTCCACCAATGTGCAGCGTTGAAGCTCACATGGACTGCTGACATTGCACATGCACCCATGACAATCCCAGGGGTGGTGGGGGAAATAAGGTGCAGAAACCCATCACACATGGCCAGTCAACAATACCTGTGAATGTCTGACACACTGCACAGTATGCCGTACATGGGCATGAAGTGAAATCCACCTCAAACAATGGGATCCTGGCCATAGTCACACACCAATGAAGAAGCCAAGCTGACCCACAAAGGACACACATAGACAACTTCCAACATTGCACCTCTGACCCTGAGGAGTGGCAGCAGTCACACACACAATGTGTCACAATCACTGAAAGCCTACACAAACAGAAAATCACATTACTCATGTAACCAACAAGTGCCAAGAGGAATCCTGACTGTGTCCCATCTGCGTTTGCCCACATCCCCAGCCCTGACAACAAAGACAACTAGGGATGACAACCTCATGAACATTAGTTTGCCATGCACCCACATCCCGGAGTAACCAGGTCCAAGATGCTGGATGAACACAGAACAACTCAGCAAGCATCACAAACAGGAACATCCGTAGGGACACAGCCTGTGTAGGAAAAGGAGAAGGGAACACGCACAGACATGCCTACACAACACACAACATGGGCACAGCCTATATCACGGAATCACGCACTGCCATGAGGGCACTCCACTCCTGTGGAAGGTCAGCTGTGCCAAACCTTGTCTGTGCATGACTCAAACATGTCAGCAGAACACTCGGTCAGTGAGTCAACAACTACAACACACTGAAGGCTCTGCTCATATCAGCCTGGGTACGGGAGTGTCACGTCAGTGATCTGCATACACCCAAGACACGTGTCAAGCAACTTGCACTGTGTACACAGATGAGTCCTCCAAATTTGATGTCCTAAACTGCATGTCCATTGCAGACGGGCACACAGTCAGGGTACTAGGAACATTGGACAGTGGTAAGCACACCAGATGTGCATCAGTGTAGGACAAAGATGGTAATCTACAAATGCTAAACGTACATCCCTGTGTCAAGTGCTGAACATAACACCCTCAGACTGCAGCAAAGGATGCTATAGATCCAGACTAGATTAGGACACATATCCCATGGACCACATGGAGCACATCACAGCAAAACTTCATTTACCTGATCTGAACACTATTACAACACCAAATGCATGATTCTACACATCTACATCATGTACCTCCAAAGATTAACCACAAGTAAACAAAAATAGGCTTTATTCAGCAAGTGTGCAACTCAAATCAAAAGTCCAAAATAAACTAAGGCCAATGGCCAGTCCAAATATACAGTCCCAACAGGGTGATGTGTGACAACTTGTCAACTATTGCTTGCCTGCACAGGTACGGACAGGGGACATCCCCTTGGAGGGGCATACAAGGGGCAGGCCAGGCACCGCAGGGACAGGATTAGGGGATGCCAGAAGGAGGCAGTGAAGGGGAGGTGGGTGCAGGAGTGTCACCGGCAACTGCAGTGGAGGTGTCTGACTCAGGGGGGGCTGGCACCACCGCAGGGCTCAAGTCAGATGGAGTTGGTGCTGCAACCACTGCAGTGGGCTGGTCAGATGGAGTGGACTGGGTCCCCAATGCAGTGCCCGAGTCAGACGGGGTGGTTGTGGACTCCACCGCAGTGCATGACTCCAAGGTAGTGGAAGGGGGGCAGAAGAGCTGGGCAGGACAGAGGGGGGACACAGTCTCCACACCAGTGGCACAAACAGGCAGAGCGTCTGGTTTTGGGGTGGAAGAGCAAGTGGCAGGGGGAGGGCCTAAGCAGTTTGGGGATGTGGTATTGGTGTGTGGGGAACCTGGGGCAGGGTGTGGCAGTGGAACCTGTGGAGTGGTGGCCTGGGGGATGGAGGTGAGAGACTGGGTGGTTGACTTGCAGGGCGGTGGCGGGGTCTTGCTCTTCCGGGACCGGGGGACTTGCGGGTGGGGGGCTCACTCTGCCTGCGCCTGGGGAGGGTGTCCGGGGGCGAGGGGCCCTCCCTCTGTGTGGGTGGACTTCCTCTTCCCCCGGTATGCTGGATCAGCAGGATTGGAGGGGAAGAGGCCGAGGTCACACAGGAAGATCTGCTGTGTAGGTGTGTTAGCAGGCGAGGCAAGGGAAGGGGTCTTGGAGGGAGAGGATTTGGAGGACTGCGGAGTTAATGTGGATGCCTGTGTGTGTGTGTGTTCCCCGTCCCCTGTGTCTGTGGTATCAGTCCCCTGAGGATGTGTGTGTGCACGTCTTGCCTTTCTCTTGGGTGTGTCTGTGCTGCTCGTGTCTGTGTGTTTGGGTGACTGTGCAGGTGTGCATGTGCTTTGGACAGGTAGGGGTGCAGGAAGTGTTGATGGGGCAGAGGTGGGAGGGGTGAGGGACTGTTGGAGGAGGGACACTGCTGCCATCAGGGAGGAGTCCATGGACCTATTGCTCCTCAACAGAGTGGTGTGTGCATGGAGGACACTCAGCATTGCTGTCTGCCCTACTTGGAGCTGCCGAAGGAGGTACACAGACTCCTCACTCAGGGCAGCAGGGGACACAGGGGCAGGGGGTGCGGTGCCTGGCACGAAGGAGACACGCTCCCGAGTACGGGAGCCTCCACGGACCTCAGGAATGGGAGCCAATGGGAGGGCGGTGGTGGTGGTGGTGGTGGCGGGGCCAGACAGACTAGCTGGCCTTTGGTGGCTGCTGAGACCCTCCTCCACAAGGGAGTCATCCTCCGAGCTGCTGTGGTCCTCAGCTGAGGTGGATGGTGCTGAGGACTCCTCGGTGTGGCTCCCTCGCCCTCCGTGCCACTGGGTCCCTCTGACCACCCGTCCGATGCTGACCCAGTCTGGCTCCGCTGCTCCTCCTGGTCCGTGGAGCTGTCCCCTCCTGTGGCCATGGATGTATCTGCAAACAATTAGGGAAACAGACAAACATCAGTCACCTGCACTGACCGCACACACCACAGTAAGTACAGCACATCACAGAGCAAGCCCTGGCATCCTTAGTTGAACATTGCCTAAAGTCCTCACACAGATTCGGGAAGCCAATTGTCAGTCTGATGGTCAACCATGGGACTCACACCGCTCCTGCCCTTGCACCCATCTGTCCGGTGCCTGTCTGATGGTAAGACCCCAGTGTGGACACATGCACCACCTACACAGTTGTTGGACATTGCAGGGAACACGGTGAAGTATGTGAACATGCACACATCACATCTCCTGCCACTGAGTCAGTGCAGGTGTCCGGATAAAGGGATGGCCAGAGTCTAAATAGAAATGCATGTGATGCATACCAGCACCAGACACCATGATGCACCCATGTCCGGATAGTCAATGCCACAATGGGGTGCATGTTGCACATGTCACTCCCCTGCAGGATCAGTCTCAGGGAGTTGAATGCCATGACACAGGAATGCGTGCAAAGTCATACATTACTGTCTCAAGTCACATGGCCATGGCAGCCAGCCAACAACAGTCTGCACTGTGTCACAATCTGAGGGCATGGGGAATGCAAGTTATGTGACTGACAAGTGCACATGTCCATCCCCCAAATACCACATCATCTGTACTACTATTTGTCCACGTCATACCAACTGGACATATGGGGGACATGAAACACAACTCTCTGAACATGAGCACCTCACAGTGTGCTGTGAATGACAATACAGCTGACTGAAAGTCACAGTTGCAAACACCTGTGTGCACAGTCAAGTGATCAGACACCTATAAGTCACAGAAGTATCGTCTATCATGGTCACATCTCAGATGGCATGCTGAGCCCTAACCGATAAACATACCAGTAGTCCTGACAACGAAGACACAGCACAATGAGACAGAGGCAGACACCTGAGGGTACATTACACTGATCACAACATGCCAGATGATACACGGGAGTGGGAGTACAGAGTGCATTGCATGCCCTGGAGTAGGCATGACTGTCCAGCTCCACCTGTAAGAGGGATGAGTCCTGGACAGTAGGCAGGTGGCTAAGCATGTGTGTCACACTGGATACACATACTACTGAGGCCCAAACATTGTTCCCACCAGCAGCATGGGTGTGTGCCAAATTCCCCAGGGACATGTGGTGAGTCAGAGCAGCAAGCGGACCACATATCAAAGTTACACCCAGATTACATGTCAGAACTTAGGCATTGTGTTAGCAATTGACCCACCCATGAATCGCACAACATAGTCACGGGAACAAATGCTGTCCCCCAGCTTGAGCAAAGCTAAATGCAATGACACAGTCCCCAAATGACACAATTTCCTGACTATAAGGGCCGTACATATGCGTATCAGAGGAGAAGTGGGCATGTCACAAATGAGGGACATGGGTCCTGGACCACATGACTGATGTACTGTGGAAGTGTAACCAGGCCAGAGGAGGGCACATAGCATGTCAGACAAAGTGCACAGTGCAGTCATGGACTCACCCCCTCCTTGCTGCTGTCTGTCCTTCAGCTGCCCATCCAGGTCAGGGAAGACCACCGCCAGGATCCGGAGCATGTGGGGGTCAGGGTCCGGTGTCCGCCCCTCCTGCGAGGAGGCGACAGCTTCAGCTGGACCCTTGCGATCCTCCGGGTCTAGCCACGAAGGTCCTGCCACCTCTTCTGGCAGTTGCGGATCCTGCGCCTGTAGACCCCCATGGATCTTACTTTCCGGGCGATGGTCAGCCAGATTTCCTGCTTCTGGTGGGCATCAACCTGTGAGGATGACAAAGTGAAAAGGCCATTACTACACATGCAACATATACGTGCATCACACAGTTGGATATACATGTCTCAATCACAGAGGCATATGATGTACACAGGCAGTGCAACAATTGCTATGAACAGTTTGCCAGCAGTCACTACATGGTATCATTGCATGGGAAGTAAACCTAGTTGGAATGCACTGTTACTGCACTGTACCAGTTCAGTGCATGTGACTACACACTTTGGGGTGTGACAACTACTCAGTGGGCATGCTAGCCAGTGGTGTGCACACTGAAAGCCCTGCTAGTCAGACAACATGCACAATTAGTGAGGCAGTGGACAGCACACTCACCTGCTCCCCTGGTTTCCCATACAGCTTGCTGTACTGTGGAAGGAGGCTGTCCAGCAGGGCCTGGTTCTCCTCAAGGCTGAAGGCTGGGGCTCTCTCCACAGTACGTGCCATTGCAGGAGCCAGAGGATGCATAAACAGCAGCAGTGTTGGTGGCAGATGTCGTCCTGGAGCATGTAGTGCAGGCAAGTGAGCTCTCAGGGGAACAGCGAGCATTATATGTGTTCTGCAGAGGCAGATACTGTCCCATGTGTCCAAAGTGATAGGTCAAGTTGTTTGCATCTTCTGAATTTGACCAATCCATGGAATGGCAGCACTAATACACGCCCACAGCATCCTTCAAATCTTCAACTTCATGACACCCATGATTTTGCAACATTGTTGTGGCTGGCCAACTGAATTCACTGCATCAGACTCGTTGGAGCTTCGAAAACGCGTCCGTTGCCATGCCAGGCCCCAGCCAATGTGTGCGCACCGTTCTGTCCATTGCTGTACAACGCGTACCAGGCATACAACGCGTACCCGCTCACATTCAATGCAATGGGCCGGCCGGGCACACCGATCGGTCCATTGCTGTACAACGCGTACCAGGCATACAACGCGTACCCGCTCACATTCAATCCAATGGGCCGGCCGGGCACACCGATCGGTCCATTGCTGTACAACGCGTACCAGGCATACAACGCGTACCCGCTCACATTCAATGCAATGGGCCGGCCGGGCAAACCGATCGGTCCATTGCTCTACAACACGTACCCGCTCACATTCAATGCAATGGGCCGGCCGGGCACATCGATCGGTCCATTGCTGTACAACGCGTACCAGGCATACAACGCGTACCCGCTCACATTCAATGCAATGGGCCGGCCGGGCACACCGATCGGTCCATTGCTCTACAACGCGTACCCGCTCACATTCAATGCAATGGGCCGGCCGGGCACACCGACCGGTACATTGCTCTACAACGCGTACCCGCTCACATTCAATGCAATGGGCCGGCCGGGCACACCGATCGGTCCATTGCTGTACAACGCGTACCAGGCATACAACGCGTACTCGCTCACATTCAATGCAATGGGCCGGCCGGGCACACCGATCGGTCCATTGCTCTACAACGCTGCACTCGCTCACATTCAATGCAATGGGCCGGCCGGGCACACCGACCGGTCCATTGCTCTACAACGCTGCACCGCTCACATTCAATGCAATGGGCCGGCCGGGCACACCGATCGGTCCATTGCTGTACAACGCGTACCAGGCATACAACTCGTACCCGCTCACATTCAATGCAATGGGCCGGCCGGGCACACCGACCGGTCCATTGCTCTACAACACGTACCCGTTCACATTCAATGCAATGGGCCGGCAGGGCACACCGTTTGGTCCATTGCTGTACAACGCGTACCAGGCATACAACGCGTACCCGCTCACATTCAATGCAATGGGCCGGCCGGGCACACCGATCGGTCCATTGCTGTACAACGCGTACCAGGCATACAACGCGTACCCGCTCACATTCAATGCAATGGGCCGGCCGGGCACACCGATCGGTCCATTGCTCTACAACGCGTACCCACTCACATTCAATGCAATGGGCCGGCCGGGCACACTGATCGGTCCATTGCTCTACAACGCGTACCCGCTCACATTCAATGCAATGGGCCGGCCGGGCACACCGACCTGTCCATTGCTCTACAACGCGTACCCGCTCACATTCAATGCAATGGGCCGGCCGGGCACACCGATCGGTCCATTGCTGTACAACGCGTACCAGGCTTACAACGCGTACCCTCTCACATTCAATGCAATGGGCCGGCCGGGCACACCGATCGGTCCATTGCTGTACAACGCGTACCAGGCATACAACGCGTACCCGCTCACATTCAATGCAATGGGCCTTCCGGGCACACCGATCGGTCCATTGCTCTACAACGCGTACCCGCTCACATTCAATGCAATGGGCCGGCCGGGCACACCGATCGGTCCATTGCTCTACAACGCGTACCCGCTCACATTCAATGCAATGGGCCGGCCGGGCACACCGACCGGTCCATTGCTCTACAACGCGTACCCGCTCACATTCAATGCAATGGGCCGGCCGGGCACACCGATCGGTCCATTGCTGTACAACGCGTACCAGGCATACAACGCGTACCCGCTCACATTCAATGCAATGGGCCGGCCTGGCACACCGATCGGTTCATTGCTGTACAATGCGTACCAGGCATACAACGCTGCACCGCCACATTAAATGCAATGGGCCGGCCGGGCACACCGATCGGTCCATTGCTCTACAACGCGTACCCGCTCACATTCAATGCAATGGGCCGGCCGGGCACACTGATCGGTCCATTGCTGTACAACGCGTACCAGGCATACAACGCGTACCCGCTCACATTCAATGCAATGGGCCGGCCGGGCACACCGATCGGTCCATTGCTCTACAACGCGTACCCGCTCACATTCAATGCAATGGGCCGGCCGGGCACACCGACCGGTCCATTGCTCTACAATGCGTACCCGCTCACATTCAATGCAATGGGCCGGCCGGGCACACCGATCGGCCCATTGCTCTACAACGCGTCCCTGGACAGGTCACACGCATATGTCACCATGCTGGTCACTGGTGAACCTATGCCAGGCACATTTACTTTCCATGGACTCAGGGGCACACCTACAACACCACACCCAGTTCACACTGTCTATAAGGCATATGTGGCAGCATAACCTTATCTGTGTATGGGGGTGAACATGTGGATTTTGGGGTGGCACTTGGGGGCAGACACACCCAGGCTGTGCACGTGTTAATGGGGACAGGGTCCTTTGTGTGTTGTGCACCTGACCACTGTGGTGTGCAACTTTTCATTTCTGAGCATGTGTCATGGTCACATTTCCAGGTTGTGTATGTGTATGACATGTCACATACCCCCAGGCTCACATGTGGGAAGGCATGTACGTCACAGGGTGGCCCATTCCAACAATAGTGATGTCCCTCCACAGTCTGTGTGCATGTTGTGTATCACATGTCTCTGACTCCATGTGCACAATGGGAGACAATCTCCACATCCACGTGGTTTGTGCATGAACTTTGATGGTGTGTGTGTGTGTGTGTCACAGACGTGCATGTCTGTCCTGCAGAGGCTACAGGGGCCACTAACTGTGGGTGTCATGTTTGTTTTTCTGACGTGTACATGATACGCCATGTCATGCCAGTGTCCATGTGGCAAGGCAGGGTCCCTGGGAATCTACCTGTCAATGAGCTGTGATGCCTGTGGAGCATCTGTCCAGACATGTCACTGTGGTATGTGTGTGGAACGTGAGAGCAGTTAATGGGTACTGTGACACAGCCTAATGGTGTCCCATAGCACACCCTGGAACCTGTTGTCAACACTTGTTGAACAGAGATGTTAGATGATGTCCATGTAGGTGCCATATATGTCCAAACGGAACGACACACACATCAAGTACTTGTGTATGTTGATGATGTATCATGTGAAATTGAGTATGGTGAACGGCACATAGGTGGGGTGACTGACAATCTTGCTTTCTTCACCTATGCACTGCAGGGCTCCTGCTGTCCATCGACCATTCCCAGACCTGGCAACGATGGTGGAACGTGACAGCATCCGACGGTACCGCTTCACCAGGCAGCTGATTGAGGATTTGGCAGTGCGGTTGGACCCACATTTGCAGCCTGGCCGGCCGTATCCTACAGCGCTGACCCCCAAGGTGACAGTGATGGCAGCCCTACACTTCTTTGCCACCGGTACTTTTCAACACACTGTGGCAACTACTGGTGGGATTTCACAGACTATGTTCAGCCGTGTGCTACGCGATGTTTTGGGGGCAATGTTGAGATACCTCAACCAGTACATCTATTTCCCAACACGTCAACGAGTCACTGACGTCAAGAGTGACTTCTATGCCCTGGGGAGGATGCCACATGTAATTGGCTCCATTGATGGGACACATGTGACTTTGATACCACCACCGGCACATGAGCAGGCATACCGGAACCGTAAACATTACCATTCGATCAATGCTCTGGTGGTATGTCTTGCAGATATGACCATCTCACATGTGTAGGCTCGTTTCCCCGGTTCGGCACACGATGCATACGTGATGAGGAGTAGTCGCATCCCGAGGATGATGTCACAGATGCCGAACCAGCGTGCCTGGCTTGTTGGTGTGTACTGACTTTGTACCATTGTGTGTGTTCTGCTATGTTGTTTTCCGCACACATTTTCAAATCGGCTAATGTGCAATTGTCTGTCTGTAGGTGACTCGGGATACCCCAACATGCCGTGGTTGCTGACACCCCTCAGGAACCCTGTGACACCAGCCCAGATGCGCTACAATGAGGCACATTGTCGGACGAGGAGGGTGATTGAGCGGACCTTTGGTCTCCTGAAGAGCCGCTTCCGCTGCCTGGACAAGACAGGAGGGGCCCTCCCATATGCCCCAGCAAAGGTGTGCAAGATTGTCATTGTCTGCTGCATGCTACACAACCTGGCAGTGCGGAAGGAGTTGCCTCTCATCCTGGATGACGATGACGAGCGTCCGCCACCTGTGGAAGATCCTGGCCTGGGTCACGATGCCAGTGAAGATGATGATGATGATGATGGTGATGTCCGCACACAGCTCATCACCAACTTCTTCAGATGAATGTGAGTCTCCAGAGGGTTGTGATGTCAATGATTTGAGTTTGCATGATATGTGTGTGTGGTGCTCTGGTGCTGTTTGAGTGTGGCCATGTGCTACTTGACTGGATGCGTGCAGCGATGTGTCCTTGCAGGTGGTCTGTACTGCCCAACAGTGTTGACATGCTAACTTGGTTTTGTGTAGTTATCTCGTGACATGTATTAGACATGAGTATTGCCGTTCTGTGCTGTTCTTCATTGTTTTTGACTGTGTGTCATGTCTGTCCTTCACAGGGTGCTGCCGGAGTTGTCTGATCAACTTGGATCCCCCGAATCCATGATTCAACTTCCAAGGTGGAAGCAGTCGTTTCCCTACAAGCAGTCGTTTCCCTACAGGTGATGTGCCACACACCCCTGGACTTTCTATCTTCTGTTTTTTTGACTTTGTGGCCACAGCCAGGTTGGATTAGCTTGCATTTGTAGTGGAAACAACATGTTGCAAATGTGTAATAAACCTGTGCTTCACTTTGGGATGTGCGTTGTCTGTAGTCACACATCTGACTGACATTTGCTTACTGCACCTGTAGTCTAGTTGACAGTGACTGTGAATAGGTGGCCTGTCTGTGCATTCCACTGTATTTAGTTGCAACATCAGTATAGGTGATGAGTCTGATGGCCCTGGTGTGTATGTGTTGTGTGGCCCTAGTGGCGTGTCTCCCTCATATGTGTCACGTCGCCATGACTGACATGACGGTGTTGGACTTGCTGTGGCAGTTAGCATGCACAGTGTCATTTAGCAGATCACCATCTACATGACAAAAACCACGTTGGAATCACAACAGAGGCAGATATGGTGTATTGGTGGGTTTATTTACATACAGGTGTGAGGATGGTGCACAGGATGGTGGGTGCTGTACATAGAAATTGGAATCCAAAGTTCCCATGTGTATTGGAAGTCTTGGTAGCTGACATGTCCAGAGTAAAGTCCACAGTCATCTGATGAATTTGGCCAACTAGAGCTCCCCATGTCATGTGGGAGAGTTGGGTTGGCTTCGACAGGGCGTGCAGTTTGCACACAGAGGAAAAGTTCCAGAACAGGTGTTGGCTTCCTGGGGGATGTAGATGGCCATCGGCCTCTCAGTTTGGCCTCTTCGACGGCCCCTCTTCTTGGGTGGGGGACCCTCAGGTGCAGGCTGCGGCGGTGCAGGGGACTCTCTGCCAGAGTCCTCCTCCCTCCCTGTGGCATTTGCAGTTGTTTCAGCAGCAGTTGTTGTGGGCACACAGGGAGGTGAGGCCATGTTGGTGCTGATCTGGCGGAGGCATGTGAGTATGTCCCTATGCACCACTGTCAGTTGTTCCAATGTGTCCCACTTGGACTCCATGCCAGACATGTGTGTCTCGACACGTGACATGTGTGTCTCGACATGTGACATGTGTGTGTCGACACGGGACATGTGGGAGTCCAAGCGGGCATGATGGGCAGCCTGCTGCTGTTGTATGTCCTTGAGGATCCCCACTACCTGGCTGACCTCTCCGGTGCTAGTCTGGTACGCATCCGCGATGCGTGCCAGTTGTGGGTCATCATGCAGTCCAGACCCCTCTGCAAAGAGCGACCTATGTCTACCACCCTCCCACCACCCCTGGCGACACGTGCAGGACCTGCGGTGGCACGCACAGGTGACCGTGGGCCCACTTGGGTGTTGTTCCTGGGCTCGTTGTCACCAGCTCCAGTTTGGGCCTGGGTCCCTGCGCTGTTGTCATCTGTGGTCCTTGGTCTGTCCGTGTTGGCAGAGGTGGCCTGTGTGTTGGCAGTTGTTGGAGGGGTGGGTGCAGGGGGTGCAGATGTTGGTCCTGCTGGTGCTGCATGATGACTCACACCGGAGATTCCAGCTGGTTCTTCGCCATCCGAGGAGTGCAGTAGCTGATCCACACCAGTGAGCTCAGTGTTCCCCGGAGCCTGGGACAGGGACTCCTCCTCGTCTGCTGCTGTGTCCCCATCATCACCTGTTTTGGGGAGAGACACAGATTGTATGTTATGTTTCTACTGGCATCAATTGTTCAAACACCTGACAGTTGTGACTGTACCTCTGGATGTGGGCCAGGACATTGCATTCTCCTAAATTGTGACAGTCAGAGAGTGCTATTGGTGTAGCACATTGTCCTGCCAACCTGTGGCATGTCAATGTGTATGTTGAGGTGTGTGCATGACCAGCATTGGTGGTATTTGGTTGCCATCCAGGCCTCCTTCTCCCCCAGCCCAGTTATCCAACCATGAAGCGTGCTTCCATTGCAGGGAGTGCAAGTTGTCTTTCAGGATGTCAGTCAGTGGTGTCCTGCTGTTGGTTGTTGCACAGTTCCCAGCAGGGCCTTGTGCTCCCCTCAGCAGTACTCAGTGTCAGCCATCTTGTGAGTCCTTTTCCACTCCCTGTGATGTGAGCATGGTTGAGAGTGGTGTTGATGGGCCAATTGTGAGGGTGAGCAATATCTGTGCCTACAACTAACATCATGCTATTGCCTCCACCCCCTTCCCAGCATGCCCATCCTTCCTTCCTTTTGACTCTGCTTCCCTGTGGGGTGGGGTGCCTGTGCTGACAGGATGGCTGGGAGTGTTGTCCTGGCAGTTGTTTGGCTACAAGTCCCAAGAGTGTCCCTGTGCTTCACACAGCATAACCCAGGGTGGTGGTTCTTTGTGGGATCTTCAGTTAGGATGTGAGGCATTGCATTCTCCCAGGTGGGTTATGTGGAGTTAGTGTTGAGGGTGTGTGTGAGGGGAGGTCCTTGTAACTATGGTCAGTGCTGTGAGTCCTCCTTCACACCCAGCCAGATATCCCACCATGGAACGTGCTTCCATTGCAGGGAGTGCAAGTTGTCTTTCAGGATGTCAGTCAGTGGTGTCCTGCTGTTGGTTGTTGCACAGTTCCCAGCAGGGCCTTGTGCTCCCCCAGCAGTACCCAGTGTCAGCCATCTTGTGAGTCCTTTTCCACTCCCTGTGATGTGAGCATGGTTGAGAGTGGTGTTGATGGGCCAATTGTGAGGGTGAGCAATATCTGTGCCTACAACTCCCATCATGCTATTGCCTCCACCCCCTTCCCAGCATGCCCATCCTTCCTTCCTTTTGACTCTGCTTCCCTGTGGGGTGGGGTGCCTGTGCTGACAGGATGGCTGGGAGTGTTGTCCTGGCAGTTGTTTGGCTACAAGTCCCAAGTGTGTCCCTGTGCTTCACACAGCATAACCCAGGGTGGTGGTTCTTTGTGGGATCTTCAGTTAGGATGTGAGGCATTGCATTCTCCCAGGTGGGTTATGTGTAGTTAGTGTTGAGGGGTGTGTGAGGGGAGGTCCTTGTAACTATGGTCAGTGCTGTGAGTCCTCCTTCACACCCAGCCAGATATCCCACCATGGAACGTGCTTCCATTGCAGGGAGTGCAAGTTGTCTTTCAGGATGTCAGTCAGTGGTGTCCTGCTGTTGGTTGTTGCAATGGCAAGATGGCTGACAGTGTGTTCCTGTTGTTTGTTGGTGCCCAGTTCCCAGCAGGGCCTTGTGCTCCCCACAGCAGTAGCCAGTGTCAGCCATCTTGTCAGTTGTTTTACACTCCCTGTGATGTGAGCATGGTTCAGAGTGGTGTTGATGGGCCAATTGTGGGTGTGACCAATATCTGTGACTACCACTCCCATCATGCTATTGGCTACACTGACTTGACCAGCATACACAGAATTCCTTCCTTTCAGTGAGCTTCCCTGTGAGGTGGTGTTCTAGTGGTGGGTAAATATCTGGGAGTATTTGTTGGTTCTATTTGTGCCACTGCCTTGCTGTATTTGTTGTTAGGTTTGTAGATGTCATGACACAGTTACATATCACTATGGGATGGCAGGTATTGTGTTTGTCTGACTAGTATTCACATCTTGGGATGGATATCTTTTGGTTGCTGTGTATTTGCTAAGTGTGCATGGTTTGCCTATCCCCTTGACTGTGATGTGTGTGTGTAGTCACACCATATTGTGTATATTAGTTGTGTACTCACCAGGCTCTGGGATGTCTGTTAGTCCGTATACGCTCACTGGTGGTAGGATGGCCCGCACCTTCTCCTCCCAGGGCCTGAGGTATACTGGTTTTGCAGGAGGGCCACTGCCGGTGTGCTGGCTGAGGAGGTAGTCCTTTTTGAGTAAGTTCCTGACCCTCCTGCGAACATCATACCACCTGTTCTGGATGTCTTCCTTTGTGCGCAAACATGGTGAATGTGCGTTGACCCTGTCGACAATCCTCGCCCACATGTTGGTTTTCTGCGACATGGGGGTCTGTTGTACCAATGTACCAAACAACTGTGGCTCTACCCTGAGGATCTCGTCTACCAGGACTTCCAATTCACAATCTAGGAACTTATGGTTCTTCTTTGGGGGCATGGTGATGGGTGGTGGTGGTGATTGATGTGTGTGTGTGTGCAAGTGGGGTGTGTGAGTGTAGGTTTAGCTGGGTGTGTGTGAGGGTGCAATTTGTAGGTGTGGTAATGGTGTGTGGCTTGTGTGATGTATGAGCTGTGAGTGTGTCTGTGGTTGCTGTGTGATGGTGTTCTGTCTGGCAGGTCAGTGGAATTTGCAAGGGATCATGGTAGGGATTTGTGGCCTTTATGTAGGTGGAGTTGGAGGTGTGTCCTTGTTCCATTTTTTTTCCTCCCTGTTTTTATTGGCTTAGTGGTTGCTTGTTTGGCCCTTTTTTAAAAGTTTTTCCTTGGTGTTTTTGGTGCATGTAGGAGTCGTTCTTGTGTCCGAGTAGGACACTGCAGTTGTGTGGTGCGATCTTGTCCAACTCGTTCCCGCTGTGTGTCAGCTAGGTTTCATATGCGGCGTACGAGTCGGTCGCGTAGTATTGGGTTGCTTCGGCTGGGTTTTGTATGCGTGTCGGTCGTACAGCTTGTGCTCCGGGTGAGTCGGTCGTGTTTTGCACGCACAGCATCGTACTACGCGGGTCGGAGTTCGCGGGTACGTTTCGTTCGGGTTCAATCCGAGTGCGTGTCAGTCGGTTCGTTTCGCGTGATTTCCCGGCCCGATGGCTTGTTTCCGTCCGGCTCGGTCGGTCGTTTTGTATTCCATCCGAGTCTGTCTGATTTCACATGCATTTCATCGTACTACCCGGGTCGTGCGGCGCCGTTCCGAGTCGGTCGGACTAAATTCCCGTACCGAGTCGGTCGGTACGTTTTCCGGCCCGAATCGGAATCGGCCCCTTATTGTTAATTTTTGGAATTAATTTTGAGCTCTCAATACCTTTAATTCTTTTAGGCCCATGGGCTGCGCCATCTCTGTTACTGCTTGATGGTACGGATATGCAATTGCTAGATTTGCTTATATCAATTGCTGTTAAGATTATATTAACAGAGTGGAAATCGTTTAACTCAGTATCATACCATACTTGGTGGGCTTGGGTATCTTTTCATCGAGGGGCTCACACCTTGGTTGAGGAGAAACGGTATACACCTGTTATTTCTAGTGGGGTCTGGAGTTCTCTGGATAGATATATGGACTTGGCTTCGCAGGGGCTGGTTGAGCAGTTTCCGTTTGTGTCTTCCTCCTAGTTTATTTCTCTCTATGAAGCAGACGTCCCCATCTCTTGCTCTTGCTCTCTCTTGTATCTATTCTCTTCTTTTCTCAATATGCTCCTTCTTTCCTTTCTTTACTATCCTTTTCTATCTTTACTCTTTCTCTCTTTTCTCTACTTTGCATATTTGTTTTATTTATGCAGTACAACCAGTTTCATGAAATTGTTTTTCTGCTCAACTAGATATTTATACATTACATAAGATTTATTTATTACATGAAATATATTTCTATTTATGAATTGCTTATCTTGTTCTGGTTCACAGGATCAGTTGTATTGCATTATGTTATATCTTAACTATTTGTATTCCTTTATTATAACAATAAAGAATATTAGAACTAAAAACCTAATGTCCATGGAGCTTGATACTATGGTTTGAACAAAATACTGTGACTAGGGGTACTATAATAGGGCTGCCATATGCGACAGTGAGTGAATTGTCTGTGGGGATGTATGAACATGTGTGTGAATGATATATGTGTGACTGTGGCCCTGTGTCATATGTACCTGTGGCACATGACCTAACAGTTTTTTTTAAATGGGAGAAATCTAAAGTGCATAAATTGTACTGCAGAAATGTACTTAATAAGGGACATTTTTCTGCACTTGATGGAACATTTTTCTGCACTTTAAATTTCTCCCATTTAAAAGAATTGGCTGTATTTTTCAGTAATAAATATGGCAGCGTATCTGCCAGCCACTGGGAGCAAGATGCCTGCTGTGTGTAAATGCAACACTTTGAAATGGGAGAAAATTCAAATGAAGAGTTAACTTTATGTTTATATGCATTACATAAAACTCATCATTTTAATTTTCTCCCATGGCAAAGTGTCTTTACAAACCTCAGGCATATTACTCCCAGTGGCCTGTTGACAATGTGCCTTCTTAATAACAGGAAAACACAGCCATTTATTTAAATGCAAGGAATTTAGAGTGAAGAAGCATGCTTGATAAAATGTTAGGACTTAAATGGCTTAATTTAAAGTAGAGAAAAATATTAAGAAAATGTTTCATAGAAACATTTTTATTTAGTTTAGTTTTCTCCCATTCAAAAGAAAATGGATGCATTTTTTTATCAGTTATAAATATGGCACTGTGTCTATGAGCCAACAGGAGCAAGATGCTTGCTGTTTGTAAATATGAAACTTTGAAAAGGGAGAAAATGAAAATGAATAGTTAACTTAATCATTAAGTTAACTCTTCATTTTAATTTTCTCTCATTTAAAAGCATTCAGAAAGATCAATTTGTTCTCATGCTCCAATATTGCGTTAAGAACAACTTTTATTTAAGGTCTAAATACTAGGCCTGGGTGGAGTTCGCGTAGCTGTGCGGAGCTCTGGGAAGTTGTGAAAACAGTCCGCTGCGCCACTCGGAGTTCCCTTGTCTGGCCCGTTTGCGTGACTTTTACGCCATACGTCCATGTGAAGTGCATTTATGGGCGGAAATCTTGCACGAACTGCACCACGCGGTGTGCGCATGGGCGCAGCCAATTACTCTGTTTATGGTACTGCGGCCTACTTTTTCATCCTTTCTCAATCTATTTAATCCTTCTCTTTTAAAACATTTTTTCCGCTCATTTTTATTTATTATCTTACCTTTTGTCTATCTGAGTGTGTATTTTTAAATTTTTTCTACTTTTTGGTGTGTTTTTGTTTTAGTTTTTTAGTTTTTTCGCTTTACTTCCTTATTTTTTTACCTTCCTTAGTTCTTTTTCCTGTTTCTTCTTTTTTCTCTCTCCCCCACCAACCCCAAGACCATGGCAGAGCAGGATGCCAAAAAAAAGGACAGCAGCCGCCTTCCTTGCAGAAGGCGGTGCCAGGAAGGGATGCAGCCCTGTGCCTTGTTTTAAGAGGTGGAGGTGGCTGCGCTGGTTTTTTATGTCCAGCGCCACCTCCCCTCCACCCTGGCAGCAGGTGGCAGGCCTAGGTCTGGGTACGAACTAACGGAGCACTGTCAGAGTTGGGCGAGGACGCGCCAGGCAGTGTACCGCCACTCTCGGATCCGGCGCACTGAGCAGCAGCTGAACCTACTAGAAGTGGAGGTCTCGGGGCTCTGTGAATAATTATTAATATTATTATTACTTGTGTTCTATGCTATTTCTAATATTTTTTTCCAAATAGCAAGCATGCTGCTCACACGCAGGTAAGTTAAGTTTACAAATATTATGTCATTGTTATTCTAGACTGGTGCTCGGCGCTACCTAATCTTACTTGTTGGCACTAGCTTGGGCTGATTATGTAAGAGGTAATGCAGAGACTCCTTTGTCCTGTCACTAAGATAGTGGCAGTTAGTATTAGTAATATAGTGGCGCGCGTCCTCTCACTTCAGTTCATAGAGCCTTTATTGTAGCTCGTACATTGGCAAGCAACCAATTTGGTGTATATGAATGCATCCAGCTATGCATTTCAAGAAAAATGCATACTTAGTGAATTGGCCCGTCAATGGGGGTTGAGATTGCGAATGAGATAAGAAGAAGCAAACAGCATTCATTGCAATTTATTACTAATTCCAAAATCTAGTTAACTAAATTTGGAATAGGACTAGGTAGGTTTAGGAAATTTGGAATAGCATAGGACGTTCTGCGATACTACTAGTTGATCTGATTTAGAAAAGTTCAATGTTTTAGTGATTGCCTTTTCCTGCTCAAAATATTTTTGGAAAGATTATTTATTTACCACCAATAATTTTTTGTCTTTATGTCTTACATCAGTATCCCGGGACAAGAAGAGGGTTGAGGTGGGTGAGGGAGCTGGAAGAGCTTCCCTGTCCCAAAGTTCCTCAGCAGGTGACTCTGCTGGCCCCAGTAACTCCTCCCATTTTTAACATTAATATTTATTTCCCTAACTTTTACCACTCCTTATTATGAATTATTATTTCTACCTGTTTCCTAATTTTTTCCAAATCATCTTCGATCTATCCGTTTCGGAATTATTTTTATCCCTGCATTTTCCTATTTACTTATTTTCTATATCTCAAGTTTCTGTACTTTACTTCAAACTGTCTCTGTACTAGTCTGTCTGTAGCTTCCTTTCTTCTGCATTGTCAGTCAGCTTTCCCTCTGCCCTTATATATTTTGTGGACTGCCTAGGGGTGGTACTGTAAGACACAGAGAACCCATTGGTCACGTGCTACTACTCTGCTGTGAAGACTGCAAGCCTTAGTAAGGTATTGTACGCATGTTTGTTGAGATGGGAAGGCTTTCTTTTACTTGCTCATGCTCTATCAGTAATACGAGAGAGTGGCCATGGTCATGTTGGACACCCCAAAGTTGTGTCTTAGCTAGGCCTAGTATTATTAGCAGCAGTTGGTGGACTGATGACCATGCACCGTGGCTAGAAGAAAGTATGAGGAGGACAGCCCCATTACATTTGCCAACCAAGACCATATGTCCAGTTGTCCACTCTTTATTTCTTTTCAAAAACTCAGATTCATCAATAGCTCTGCCAGTCCATTACAGTTTGACTTGAGGCTTTTCAAAAATTGCTACCAACTAAATGTCCAACCTGATATTTTTGATAGACGATACTGTAACTGAATTGTAGTAATGTGTGTGGTTGTATTTTGCCGTAAAAAAAATGATAGGGGAGGCGTATCTGGCATCTAAAAAATGTGTAATGTTTTTCTAGCTGCACTGTTTGCCAGTGCCGGGGCCAGCAGTGATGGCGCCAGCCAATCTGCAGATGCGGCAGTGGTAGGGGGTGAGCCAGCGGCAGTAGCGGGCGGTGGTAAGCCATATTGCTTGCTTATTGACAAATAATTATATATTCACTGCAAGGGTGTACTTTTGACTTGTTAACAGTTTAACAAACCCCTCTTTAGCATATACAGCGGTAGTTGAGTAATGGCCTCTTCTATCTGCAAATCTGCAGACAAAGTTTAATAAAGACCTTTAACTTTGATGAGATGATGGAAAAGGGAAAGAAGGATGGAAGGAGGAAGGATGGGTGAAATGTAATATGATTGGAAGAGAAGGAGGCGTGGGTGAAAGCATGCATATAGGTGGCTGATAGGAAACATGGGTGGGTGAAGGATGAATGAAAGGGTATACGGGTGAAAGGATGCCTGCCTGGGTGGGTAAAAGTATATTGGTGAAAGGATGCCTGCCTGGGTGGGTGAAAGGAATCCTCTGGTGGATTTGATGGGTGAAAGGATGCATGGTTGGGTAAATGTATGTTGGTGAAAGATTTGTTGAGACTGAGATCCATGTTTGGATGGATGGATCTATGGCTGGATGGATGGTTTTCAATGGTGAAGAGTAGACTGAGAGGATGTAAAACTTAAACTGTGAGTAGCAAAGCAAAGGGTGAAGAAAATAATACTAGAAGAACAATGCAATGATGATGGAAAAATCATTGGAATGAAGAAGAAACAAGGGACTAGGGTGCTCCTCTGGAGTGGCGTTCTTCTCACCTTGACTTGCTTGGAACGGTTTTATCAAGGTTTTGATTCAAAGGGTTGAGATGTTATTTCAGACTACTCCCTTGACTCACAGTAGTTTTCAAGTGCAACATATATTATGTATATTCCTAACTACCCACCAATCATCAATCACCTCTCTCCCTCCTTGCCCATGGCATTTCTCCAGTGACATCCATGGTGACCTTACAACTATATGGTTACATCGGCGGCACTGCATTGTTGGCTGTGCAGTGTGCATCTGCCTCAGTTAATGTGTAGGCCCCTTTACAAATTTCATTGCAATGCGAAAAATAGTTGTGCTTCCCTTCACTCCCAGTACCCACTCAGTCACTTCCTAGTACATAATTCCTTTCCTAAGTTCCTTCTGTCCCAGCCTTCTGTAAAATTTGAAAAAAACATTCTTTGCATGAGCCACATTCCTCTGGCCAAGTGATATATTTTATTATGGCTTCCATATCGGATAACGTCTGTTCAAATTTTTCCCTTTCACAACTGCCGAACAAAGGGGCACACGCATCAAAGTTGCATTTTGCGCATATCAATTAGCGATTTTTAAGAAATTGATATTTGGTAAGCGCACAATGCAATGCAACAAAGCAAGCTGCAAATAGCGATTCCTTAACTGCGATTCCTTAAGAATCGCAATCGCAATTAGGGAATCGCTATTTGCTATTGCGACCCCATTCTTTCCAATGGGCCTCAAGGCCCATAGGTGGGAATGGTCATGCATTGCCTAAATTGCGATTACCTAATTGGCAATCGCAAATTAGGTAATGCAGAGGCAAGGGTGCCCGGGGGCCTAAGGCCCCCCTGAGGCAACCCTGACAAAAAAGGTGCACATGTAAGGCACACACATGCCCTAGGGGCATGAGTGCGCCATGTGGCACTTTGAAAAATGCAGTTTTGTGCATTTTTCAAAGTATGCACCTATTAGCATCAACTTGAAGTTGATGCTAATTAGCGTTTCCTAAATGCACAGTTCGCATTTAGGAAAGGCTTCTTGCATATGCATTAGGGAATTGCAAATTGTGGTTACCTATTTGCATTCCCAATTTAGGTAATCGCAAGAAATTGCGATTACCTAAATTTCGAATGAAAAATACTTTCATGCAATAGAAAAGGCAATTTTGCGATTGCAAATAGCCGATTTTTGCGAATCGCACTGATTGCGATAGCAAAATAGCTTGATGCATGTGCCCCAAAGTGACTCACCACTAGCAAAGCTTAGGCACTTGATGATGATGATCAGTGAAATGTCTACCTACCCAGCCTAATCCCTCTCACTTACCCGTACTAGAGTAAGTTAATTATTCTTTTCCTTACTGCCAAGCAAATCTATTTTGTTGGAAAAAAGTAATGTCAAAGTGTGATGATGGAGGGTGAGGCCAGGGAGTAAAGTGGGACTGGGAGTAAGTGCCTTTGCATTTTGCGGATAGGATAGTCTGTAACGAACATGCCAAATACAATATCCTGTTCCTTAATCCTTTCCTGTAATGTAGTGCATTGCTTTTCCCACCGTCTACTAACGGGCAAACATAAGGCTATCTGTCTGCATGATTGTTTTTATATAGTACCTCACTTGACATATATCATTCATAGCCCGAAAACAGATCAACGGCGGACCATCAATACTGCACCTCACACCTGTTCCGTCGTAATGATGGGCCGTGCAAACATCCCCAAACGCCAGCCGTTGAGTGGCGCAACTGTGCTCCAGATCTAATTCTTACTATTTTTTCAAGATGGGGGGATGCACAGCCAAATGAAGTCCAACTGACAGATCATGGGTTTATAAAAATTCTTTTATTTTAAATATAAGTGCCTTATCAAACACAAACTCCAGCCAACGCGTTTCATTCCCTTACTGGGAACTTCATCAGGGCAAAAGAGTAGTAGTGAGCTCAGTGTACCCACATCACGTTTATAGACTCCTAAGAGATGCATCCACTGATACGTATCTCAAAGTCAGCTAAATGCTCCTAGTCATATGTGACTTTGGAATGTAACAAGGAGTTCCTTATTTGATTGAAAACGTCAATTCCGAGTCAAATAGTACGGCAGTTATATCTCTGAAGTCACTCGGTTCCCCTCAATGCCAATCACATTTCAAAAATCCAATATTGACAACGTTAAGTAATATCCAACCAAGACGTATGTACATGCCACAAGGAACTTGCTCACAAGGTGTATTGCACCGTAAGCCCGACGTATCAAAGAAGAAAAAACCAAATTTTCGAGCCCGTAGTAGTCTCCTGAAGCCGTATATCATTCATAGTAACTATTCACCTGCCTTGTACTCAGGGTGAAATTGAAAGGCATTTAATAGAGCATAGCCATGAGGAATAAGAGAATTGTCTAGTACAGCTGCTCCACCTGCAGACAGTAGCAAAGTAATGCAAGTATGTCCAGGGCACAAGCTGAGCTAGCATGCCTCCATGAATTTAGCGCAACAAGAGAGAGAAGAATACTTGTGTACTCCATAGTGCATAATGCCTGAAACTCTAATCTCTTCAAAACCGAATGGACTGAGGTTACCAGCAAATGTACTTCTACTATGCCACTATATAGTTTTATGTGTTTTGCTAAGAGCATTGTTTACAATTTGTCTTTTTTCTTTCTTGATCAATCAATCAATCACAGAATTTGTAGAGCGCACTACTTACCCTCGAGGGTCTCAAGGCGCTGGGGAGAGAAAAGGGGGGGGGGTGCTGCTACTGGTCGAACAGCCAGGTCTTGAGTAGCCTCCTGAAGGTCAGCAGGTCTTGGGTCTGTCGTAGGCTTAGTGGAAGGGTGTTCCACGTCTTGGCAGCGAGGTGTGAGAAGGATCTGCCGCCGGTGGTTGTTCTTCGAATGCGAGGGACAGTGGCGAGGGAGAGGTCGGCGGAGCGGAGCTGGCGGTTGGGGACGTAGAAGAGGAGTCGTCTGTTGAGGTAGGCTGGGCCAGTCTTGTGGAGTGCCTTGTGTGCGTGGATGAGGAGTTTGAAGGAGCTTCTCCTGTTGACGGGGAGCCAGTGCAGGTTCCTCAGGTGGGGGGTGATGTGGCTGTGGCGTGGTACGTCGAGGATCAGGCGTGCAGAGGCGTTTTGTATGCGTTGCAGTCACTTGATGAGCTTGGCCGGGCTCCCGCGTAGAGGGCGTTCCCATAGTCAAGTCTGCTACTGACGAGGGCCTGGGTGACTGTTCTTCTTGTATCTGTCGGGATCCACCTGTAGATCTTGCGAAGCATGCGGAGGGTGTTGAAGCAGGAGGAGGAGACTGCGTTGACTTGCTTGGCCATGGAGAGCGTTGAGTCGAGGATGACTCCCAGGTTGCGTGCGTGGTCGGTGGGTGTCGGGGCTGCTCCCAGCGTCGTTGGCCACCAGGAGTCGTCCCAGGCTGAGGGGTTGGAGCCGAGGATGAGGACCTCTGTCTTGTCCGTGTTCAGCTTTAGTCTGCTGATCTTCATCCAATCGGCGACGGCCTTCATTCCTTCATGGAGATTGGATTTGGCGGCGAGGGGGTCCTTGGTGAGGGAGAGGATCAGTTGAGTGTCATCGGCGTAGGAGATAATGTTGAGGTCGTGCTGTCTGGCGATGCGTGCGAGCAGGGCCATGTAGATGTTGAACAGTGTTGGGCTGAGGGAAGATCCCTGGGGTACGCCGCAGATGATCTTGGAGGCTTCGGATCGGAAAGGTGGGAGGCGGACTCTCTGGGTTCTGCCGTCGAGGAAGGAGGTGTTCCATTCCAGGGCCTTGTCTCGGATCCCTGCGTCGTGGAGGCGTACGCGTAGAGTGCGGTGGCAGACAGTGTCGAAGGCGGCGGAGAGGTCCAGCAGGATGAGGGCTGCGGTCTCACCGTTGTCCAGCAGGGTCCTGATGTCGTCGGTGGCGGCGATGAGGGCAGTCTCAGTGCTGTGGTTGCTGCGGAACCCTGATTGGGATGGGTCCAGGATGCTGTTTTCTTCGAGGTATCGGGTTAGCTGTGTGTTGACGATCTTCTCGATGACCTTAGCTGGGAACGGAAGCAGGGAGATGGGCCGGAAGTTCTTGAGGTCTCTCGGGTCCGCCTTGGGTTTTTTGAGTAGGGCGTTGATCTCTGCGTGTTTCCAGCTCTCTGGGAAGGTCGCGGTCTCGAAGGAGAGATTGATAACGTTGCACAGGTGGGGTGCGATGGAGCTGCTGGCTTTGTTGAAGATGTGGTGTGGGAAAGGGTCTGACGGGGAGCCGGAGTGTATTGTGCTCATGGTCTTGATGGTGTCATCGATGTTCACACTGGCCCAGGCTGGCAAGGGGTCGTGGTCGATGGTGTGCGGCGGGTCTGGTGTATCTATCTTAGTAGGGGCTGTCTGGGTGTTGAAGCTGTCGTGGATGTCGGCGATCTTGCGGTGGAAGAAGGTGGCGAGGGAATTGCACAGGGCTTGCGATGGCGGGATGTCGTTGGTGTTGGAGCTGGGGTTGGAGAGTTCCTTCACGATGTTGAAGAGCTCCTTGCTGTTGTGTGCGTTGTTGTCGAGGCGGTCTTTGAAGGAGATTCTCTTGGCGGACCTGATGAGGTGGTGGTGGTTACGGATGGCGTCTTTGTGGGCTGCGTGGCTGTCCGGTGTCTTATCACTGTGCCATTTCTTCTCTAGTTTCCGGCAGGTGCGCTTGGAAGCTAGGAGTTCCGGGGTGAACCAGCTGGCTCTTTTGGTGGTGTCGCTGTAGGTGAGTTTTTTCAGCGGGGCGAGGGAGTTGGCACAGTCGTCTATCCATCGTCTGAGGTTGCAGGCAGCATCGTCGGTGTTGGATGGGTCGGAGGGAGGGCTGAGAGCGAGGTTTGCCCGTAGTTGGTCTTCGGTGACTTTGCTCCAGCAGCGGCGTGGGATCTGTTGGGTGCGGTGGTGTGTGGTGTGTTTCTGGAAGGTGAAGTGGAGGCAGCGGTGGGAGACGTGGGAGCTTGAGGAGAAGACGGGGTCGAGCGTGTGGCCGGCGGAATGAATCGGTGTTGTGACGAGCTGTCTCAGTCCGAGGTTGGCGAGGTTGTCGATCAGGGTGGTGGAGTTGCTGTCGTTGTTGTTCTCCAGGTGAAAGTTCAGGTCTCTGAGGAGGATGTAGTCGGTAGAGGTCAGGGCGTGCGTGCTGATGAAGTCGGCGATGGAGTCGCTGAACTGGGGTCGGGGCCCAGGGGGTCTGTAGACAAGGGTGCCTCTAAGGGTGGTGTTGGGGTCCGTGTGGATCTGGAAGTGCATGTGTTCGGCGGTGCAGAGAAGGTCGTCGGTGCTGGTCGAGACCCTGATGGAGTTCTTGTGGACAATGGCGATTCCTCCTCCTACTCCGTTGACGCGGTCTCTGCGGGTGATCTTATAGCCATCTGGGATGGCTATGGCGATGTCGGGTGCGGAGGAGTCGTTCATCCAGGTCTCTGTCAGGAAGGCGACGTCTGGTGATGATGTGTCGAGCAGATCCCAGAGCTCGACGGCGTGTTTGCGTGCGGAGCGGGTGTTCAGTAGGATGCATCGGAGGTGGTTGAGGTCCTTCTTGGCGGGCGCTTCGGTGGCTCTGAGGCTGGTGTAGCTGCAGTTCCGGCAGGTGAAGGGACCATGAGTGCGTTCCGGGGCGGCCTTGAAGCAGTTGTGTGTCCGTCCGGGGTTGAGAGCGTGGAGTGTGGTGGCATCGTAGCGGCATCGGTCCTCGAGGCTGGAGCGGGGGGCGCGCGGCCCAGGGGTTCTGGCACTGGGCGCGGTCCAGGCGCGGACGGGCGCAGACGGGCTTGCCTTAGGCGCGCCTTCGGCGCGCCAGTGGCGCGGCCGCGCAGCAGCCGCCATATATGGGGAGGTGGGAGGGAGGAGCAGCTGGGAGGCGGGAGGCAGGGGCAGCGAATGGGCAGTCAGGGGGGCGGGGCCGCAGGGGACACAGCGGCGGGAGTGGAGAGAGGCAACGGGGGTACAGAAGGCAAAATCGGGCACACAAAATGGGGGCACGAGGGGAAACAGAAAGCAAAATCGGGCACAGGAGATGGGGGCACGAGGGGAAACAGAAGGCAAAATCGGGCACAGGAGATGGGGGCACGAGGGGAACAGAAGCAAAATGGACACACAGAATGGGGGCACGAGGAGAAACAGAAGCAAAATGGACACACAGAATGGGGGCACGAGGGGAACAGAAGGCAAAATCGGGCACAGGAGATGGGGGCACGAGGGAAAACAGAAGGCAAAATCGGGCACAGGAGATGGGGGCACGAGGGGAAACAGAAGGCAAAACGGGCACAAGAAATGGGGGCAACGAGGGGAAACAGAAAGGCACAAATGGACACACAGAATGGGGGCACGAGGGGAAACAGAAAGGCACAAATGGACACACAGAATGGGGGCACGAGGGGAAACAGAAGCAAAATGGACACAGGAGATGGGGGCACGAGGGGAACAGAAGGCAAAACGGGCACCGAGGCAGCAGCAGAGGGGCGAGCTTACCAGCAGCAGCAGCAGGCAGGACAACACAGGCGGAGCTGTGTGGCGGGGGAGCGACCTACCTGGCAAGGTCAAGGGTCCTATAGCTACTCCTGCTGATCTGACCCCTGACAGGCAGAAGATAGCAGCCTGGACCCGTCATAGGAAACTGGAGGCCATTAGGGTTGAATGCCAGTGGCTGGTGGTCCTGGAGGAGGAGGAGGAGGAGGAGGCGGCAGCAGCAGCTGCAGATGCCCTGGGTCACAGCCAGGCCCCAGTGCCTCCAGTACACCATTGCCGTGGTTCGATGGAAGCCACCCACCACCATTCCACCACTGCTTCCCCCCTATTTCCACGCATTTCAGCGCAGCATTATGCAGAGGCTGCCGTGCATGGAAGCCAGGCAGGAGGAATGGATGGAGACATTGAAGAGGCAAATGAAAACTATTAAGAAGCCCCTAGCCCACCGTTAGTGCCCTCTTGTGCCCCATTTATAATCCTTTTTTTGATGGGTGGGACTTGTTGTTGGGAGAGGGTGGGAATGTAGGAGTTGGGGCATTTTTTGGATTTGATTTATGGTCAATTTCTTTTTTGGACTTTACTCTGTTGGAAACTACTTGGGACATTGGTTGGGGACAGGGAGAGGTGTGGGCCAGTTGTGGGTTTAATTTATTTTGTTAGGGGAATACAATTTTTATAGTTTTACATCATAATGTAAATCTTTTTGGGGTGTTACTGTTTTACTTCGCACTGCTGCCTTTGCCGCAGCCAGTTTTTAAAATCTGCTGATAGTATAACAACAAAATAGTTATACGGTACCCTCCCTTGTCCTACTCCTCTCTCCTCCTTGTCTCTGCAGTCTGCAGCTACAATAACCTCTAAGGAGGGGGGGTGAATTTCAATGTATATAGATTGCAGTTCAACAATCAACCACAGTTCTCTTACCTGAGTAGATGAAGCGAGGGCTTCATGGTTTCCCAAGGTGCCATGGTGGTGGTAGTAGTAGCATGCTTGTGCACTAACAGTGAAGGAATCAGAAGCAAGGTCACACTACCTCCTAGGCAAACTCAAACTATAGGATAAGGACTATTCATTGCAGGGCACTCGCTAAATTGAAATAAAAAATGATTATATGCAAGCTTTAAAAAAATTGAGACAGTCACCAGACTAGACACTAGAACACAAGAAGAGGGACAATACAGAAAATATGATAAGCAATGCTAAATTGAATAAATCAGAACAATGGTGAGCTAGTAAAAGTAATAAAATGAAGTCAACTCGAACTACGCAGTGGACAAGGGTAAGCTTTGACGCAATACAGTGCCTGAATGATGATGCTGGCAATGATGTGCCTCTGAAAATATCAAACACTGTTTTTATGCATGGGTTGGTAAAAAATAAATATGGCCATTGTGGACTATACTTAGAGCTGAAGATCTTCATCCTGCACTGAGTTGGTGTTGCTTTCACCACATCCGCCCCACCAAGAGTGTGATCAATTAATGGTGTTAATTATTAAGTCACACAACAATAAATCACACAAACCGGGGGAAGAGGGTTAGGGGTCTGATGAATGGATGGGAAGAGGGATTTGGGGAAAGGTTTGACAAAGACAAACACTACACAAGGACAACATTCATCTTGGCAATGAGCAGCCGACCATCATAAATCTGTTATGGGGTAAAAAGGAAACGAAGGAATGATGAGTACAGGTAAACCAAACCAAATTGTCTGCCTGCCCCCAGAGAGACCCAAGTTACAATATATATCTAAATGTTCTGTGTTACCGAGCTTTGAAAGATAGCAAATATATTACAAATTAAATTATCTGTAAGAGTCAAGAGAACAACACACAAAGTTCTAATGATTACTAAAGGAAAAAATTATTCTGTATTGCCAAATTAGGATTTGCATCTGCATTCTTCTTGGACTGTCCGTCAATCTTGGTTGCCTGGCTGATGCAGTCCGGTAAGGTAAGTGTGAGTGTTATGTTGGTTTTCCAGTTTGGCGCAGGATAAGAGGGTCTGTGGATTGAAAAACAAAAATGACATTGTAGAATCAAGGAGAAAGAAAGAAGTTAAACTTCATAAGTAGTGCCTCGAAGTAGAAGACTCAGAGGCAGTGCAAGAGAGAAGAGAAGAATAGTCATTTTTGCACTCATTTATTTATGCATGGTGTATGAACAATTAGGTGAGGGCAGTTTACAACAAACAGAAATCACAAAAAAGTGATTGCATGTAACTATCAGTATCGGGCTGGTCAAACTTGCAACTGTCATCATGATCATCAATTCATAATCATGAATCATATAACAATAATATGTAGCCTAAGAGCACATGCAGAATGTGATGATCATGACTAAATGTCAAACTCCAGTTACCTTCAACCCCAGGCCCCCCACCGAACCACCACTTAGCTTCAAATTTGAGCCAGATATAACTGAGCACACACACACCCAGCAGCATTGCATTTTCCCAATCAAGTAAAATCAACGCACCGCTGTCACCACTCACCACCACTACACAAAGTTGGGTAGGCGTGTTTAGTCCACTTTAAAGTCATCAGCAAATTGGTTGGTTTCAGTGAAGTTGAAAACTTCCTTCTTCTGGTGGCAGTTCTCAAAGTAGTCACACCCACGCCCTGTGTCATTCCATCATCCCTGATACTCCTGACTCCAAGTAAGCTGTCCAACTCTGTAACCGACTGTGTCCTGACTCAAATGCAATAGATCGACATGTATTACAATTTTGTTGCTGCACAACAAGAGAAACATTGAGTCATTTTTTGTGTAGACTAGATTTGTGTTTGTATTATCTATTCTAAAAGGACTGGTCAGGTTTGACTCTTTGAGGAGTATAAAACAGAAAACAATTAAACAAAGCAGTATGCAGTGGACCCGGTGAAGAAATCTTGCTATCTTTCAAAGGGGAAGGAAAAAAATCATCTTCATGGGAAAAATGATCAGCGCTCGTTAGGCCACCAACATTGTAAATCCTCAAAAACACATTTAAGCATAAGAGTTACAGATAAACAAACACCCAGTGTCACTGGCTGCCACCACATGAATCATCTCAACACATTCACAAACAACAATCACTCAGCGTGCAATGGATTACAGTTACCTGTTCTTCTAAGTCAGGCGTGGTCACAGTGAGAGTGGTACATTGCAGATCCATTGTTCACAAAGCAGACATTGGCCAGTCTAAATCAAATTACGTGGGGCCATCCGTCTAGGGTAATAATAAACTAGGAAAAAATAGATAGTCACGGCCCAGATTTGGCGGCAGGCACACATTTGTTTGTATCTCTCCATCCAAGTTTTTTTAGGGAAATGGGTGGGGGGGACTTCTTTACTGCACACTCCAATCCGGCAATAAAATGTGTCTAAGAGTAAGACGGTGGGGATGAATTAGTCAACCAGACACAAACAAATAAAAGTAAATAATTGTCTCCAAACTATATCTTTTTCTTTGGGGTGGGCATCAAAGAAAGAAAGCAGATCAATGATAGAGACTAAGGGGCCGATTCCGATCTCGGCCGGTAGGGCTCCGAATCGGATTTGGCTTAACCGGATCCGATTCAGAGCCCTATTTCCCGACCGATCCGTACGCGCGTCCGGACGAGCGAGTACGATGCGAAATCGCCGACCGACTCGTTCGGGCGTCCCAAACGCTCCGACCGACTCGTCCCCGGGTCGAACCGCACCGACCGACTCGCTCGGACACGACTCGCACCGCGCAATGGAGACGTTCCCCGGCCGGGTAAGTACGATGCGCGCCGCGAGCAGTCCGACCGACACGCGCCATCCAGCTCGAAAGAGCAGTCGGAGCCGTACTTTGGGGGTCCGTGTCGGACCCCCCTGTATGCGTAGCCGCGCGAGTCGCACACAGGGGGGACCCATGGGTCCCCCCTACCTGTGCGTGTACGGCACGAGTCACTTCGCCGCGTACCCGCTGTAGGGGGCGCCCTTGTTCGCCTCGCACCCATTTAGGCAATGGGAGCCTGCGTACGCATTGTACGACCGGCTCCCATTGACTTCAATGGGAGTCCGACCGACTCGAGTACGATAGCATACGGACGCATCGTACTCGTTCGGTCGGGCTGCACGGGTCCGATTCGGTCGGAAATCTCTCCCAGTCCGGCTCGGTCGGAGAGCTTTCCAGCCCGAATCGGAATCGGCCCCTAAGAGGGAAAGCTCTATGGTTGTTGGCCCAGGCCTAGTAGTCAGGGAAGTAGAGCTCGTCCTTAAAATCTGTTGGTTTGCCCCGAAGTAGGTCATCTAACACACTACTTCCATGATCTGAGTCTCCCTCATTTTCCTCCTGTCGTACTTCAGGTATGGAGTAATCAGGCGGTATAAAGTGCTGATTCATTTTAATCATGGTTAATTTCTCCACATTTTGGGGTGATAGACGGATCCTTCTCACTGTGACAACGGCACCAGCAGCACTCAAAACACACTCAGCAGAGACACTGGCCACGGGCAAGCCAGATAGTTTATTGACAGCCTGCTGAGCACTGGCCATTGGCACCTCTTCTCATACCAATACACCAATGGGTTTTGATCGAGGTAGACCTCTGTTGGGTCATACAGATAGGGCTGGACCATCCGCTCAATGGTCATTGGTGCTCCACCTTGCTCGACCTCTTTTGCCTTCACCTCTGCACTAGACTTAAGCCCTGCCAGAAGAAACCATTCAGGGTAGATTTTTGGGCTGATGGTCCAGTTCTTGTTGTTGATGGTGTTCTTGTTGTTAGTTTTTGCTGCTGTGAGCCAACAGCACTGCCCTCAGGGTCTGAACTTGAAGGCTGCCCCACAGAACCTGTGCCTTGGAGGAGTGGGCCTCTAATACCCTGCCATTCTTTTTCTAGCTTACTGGCTTGCTCAGCTATTCATGTTTTGTATTTTTCAGCATCCCTGTCTGAAAAAGATATGAAAGTGGACAGTAATGGTTTGTACCGTGGATCAAGAATTGTGGCACAGATGTAATGTTTGGATGACACAATGTCTCTTTGCAACCTTGTATTAACAGATAAGCGAAGGATTAAGCTCTCCACCAAGTCATAAGCATCTTTTCTTTACCTCCACAACTGCGCATATTGCCGACACCTCTTTAGCTGGTCCTGTAACATGTTCAACAATGCGTTAGCTTGGCCCATGGTACTGTCCTCCTTGCTGACTTCCCATGTGAACACCTCAAAATGAAGCAGCATCTCTGTCAGGTATTTGAATAGGCCTCATTGGTCCATCTCAATGATCATATTCATTGATCGGTCTGTACTGCTCAAACAGGCATTCAAGCAAGTAATAAGCCAATTTCCAATGTGTTGGCACTTCCTGTATGACTGCTTTAACCTGGCATTCTACCATCACGCTGAATGACCGTCAGCTGTTTCCGGGCTTTAAATGAATGGCTAAAATGAATGCAGGTTCTTCTGCAGGTGGAGAGTAAGATGCCTATTTGGTCTTCTTTTTTGAGAAAGTCCTGTACAGTTATGTTGATGCTGTGCGCCAAACACAAGACCCTGAAATAGCCACTATCGGTCATAGCCTTAACTATATTACTGGCATTTTCTGTGGCAACAAATCCAATGTTAAGCTCTCTTGGTCGCAGCCATTCAAAGACCTTGCTGTTAAATTCTTCCAAAATGTATGCAGCATTATGGGATTTCTCCATGGCGAACATGGCTACTGTTGCATGCTTCCGAACGGCATTAAAAATCTCAGCAGTGTCAACACCTGCAGATATCCGTTCCCTAGCCCCTACAAAAGAGATCCAGTGTGCAGTGATGCACATGTACTCAGTGGCTTGGCAACTGGTCCACATGTCTGTTGTCAGGTGGATAGTGTGAACAGCACTCTGCTGCAAAGCTTGTCCAAGCAATTCCAGCACATCGTGATGTAGAGCTGGAACAGCAACTCTGGTGAAATAGGACCTGCTGGAAACCTTCCATTTCAGGCAGATGGCTGCCACAAATTCAAGAAAATCCACCCCTTCCATAAAAGAAAAAGGGAGGAGGTCCAGCGCTAACATTTTAGCCAGCTTTGTGTTATAAAAATGTGCCGTTGGGTGGTTGTGTTCATACTGCACCTCCGACCTAAACATGCCAGGAATAGTAACCTGAATTTTTTTTATGGTGCCACTGAGGCAGGTGATTTCTTGAGATCAGACAGTGGTAGGCTCAATGTGCATTCCAGTGGGGAAATCACTGTCCTATCTTGCCTTGGTGTCTCAACCTGAGTCTTGTGCCATTGCGATGTTGCTGATGTGGGCAATATTACTCCACTGCAGGGGAGAGGGCTGCTTTGCGTAACAAAAATGTCTTCCTCTTCTTCACTTTCCACCATGATCGGATCGGATTCCCTGCTCAGCCTTCGTCCCTTTCACCAACAACACTTGCAGTTTTTTCCCTGCTAAGGTGCGCCTCCCACTGGATCCTATGGTGCTTTCTCAAATGGTTTGTTTGGCCCCCGGTACCATAGTTTGTACCAAGCTTACTCCAACAAATACTTGCTTCACAAAGGGAGCATATGGTAATGTTCACCTCCTTCTTGCTAACAGTAAAGAAGTCCCAAACTAGGGAGGTCAACTTTCTGATGCTAGTGCCACTGACAATGTCAGATGAACTGGGGGTAGGTTGGCATTTTGACATTTGACTCACTGCAGTACCTACTTCTACTGAGGTGGTTGTGGCTGTAGGTCACTGCTGGGGCTTTGCAAATATGGCAGATGGCAGTGATGGTGGTGGTGGTATCTGTGGTTCCACATCCCTCCCAGCACGTTGGGATTGGGTGACGTCGGTCTCCACTGGGGCTGGGCTAGCATCCATGATGACTGGTTCGTCGTCATCCTTCTCTTCTACATCTGCCTCCATAACTCTAAGGCTTACAGGAACCTTCCTTTTCTCTAGCCTTGTTTCGTGGCATGTCTCACTCTCAGACTGAGGCGGGATCCAAGTGGTGTCTAGATCATCAGAAGAGGGGCTTGCAGAAGAAGATGATGCACTAACCCTCCTTTTTCTAGCTGGCGATCTGGAGGTCAATGGATCTCCCGAAAGAGCGGCTTCCTCAGTGTGAAGCTCAATCTCCTGAACTGCTCCTACTTCGGGCAGAAATACTTTTGGTGGTTGCGGTTGTTGTTGTCCACTTCTCTGAGATTCCTGTATGATTGGGCACGACTTTGCAATAGAGATAAGTCAATTTCAACATCACTTCTCATCGGCGTTGCCGTGATTAGACTGACTGCCTCTGTGACAGACTTGGGCTTGGTCCTATATTGGGGAGTGTCCACTGATGCGGGGGTGCTGCTCCCAGCTTGCTCCCCAGAGGCCGGTGCAGCAGGCACAGTTTTCTTTTAAAAAAAGGTCCGGGTTGACATACCAGTGGTGGTAATAAGCTCCTTATTCTTCTCACTGGCCACTTTCTTGGTAGCACCTCTCTTTGCGGCCATCTTGAGCTGTCAGTTAGCAGTGGCACTTCACACAAGTTAAAGAGATGTCTGTGTCATGTGTGGGTCACGCGTCACGTCATGCACAGGCCTTGTGTCTGGCAGTACTGTGGGTGATGTTGTCTCTTGTGCACCTAAAAGAAAAGAGGCAAGTAGAACATCAGTAAAACGTGGCATTGATGCAGTTCAATTAGTAATACAAACAAACAATATAATTTAGTGTGGTCAATGGTTACTCTTATTATAAATAATTAACAATACAGTGTATCCATTTGTAAAATGGAAAACCACCTCAACATAAACTTTCATGGTGGCTCACTGTACACTCAGGAAGGATAATAAAGAGCAACAACAACATACAGGTGTAACTATTTGCTTTATGTGCATCATGTGGGATGTGGCACTCAGGAAAGTGCAGCTGACAAATGACAATGGGATAATCCTTAGACAATGAATGCTCTTGTACACCTATCAGGTGCAGCCAGTACAGGTAAGATCGGTGGGGCGGTGGGGGTGGAGGGGGGTTTGAGGGGAGGAAGTGAACATATGACAGGAAAGGGAAAATAAATAAATAAAACCACTTACCTTGTGATCATCGCATCACTGATCGTTGAGAAGAGCAGAGTTTTACGCCCAGACCAACTAAATACCTCAGTGCCTCAGTTCTGAACCTCTGTGACCCACATGGGTCATAAATCTGGCTGAGCACTGCTCATTATCAGGCTCTGCTATCTGCAGCCTGATAACAGTGTAAAATAAACATAGCCTATCCTTAACTTTAAAAGGAAAACACAACACTTATTATTGCAGTTCTTAGCTAAAAATGAACTCAAGGCTGGGAGCTACACTAAAGGTTTCTGCAAGCTACTGGTAGCTCACAATCGACTGGTTGGAGACACCTGTTCAAGACTATCTTTACATGCCCTTTGCCTGCTGGATGATTTGGACCTGTCTGGTGAGAGACCAGACTTGAACTTTCCTGATTATTGTTCCAATCCCCTTGTCCATGTCCAATGACTTTTCCTTAGTGGACTTTAACTTGATCCCTTTGCCCCTGCTAAGAGAACTTTATTGAACCATCCACCTGCCTTTGTAGGTGGTAGGGAACTCTAACCTCAACCATCCTCTTTAGGGATTCTTTTATTCAGCAATAGATTTACTTTGACAAAATGTGTGGTTTTATACTAGGTACTGTAAGACTTACGAGTGAACTGTTCAAAATGTTACTTAGATGCATTGATTTTGGATCTTTAATGCAATAACCAAATTGTCTGCATTTGTCTGAGTCTTTTATTATGTCTTAATGTTCTTTCCATAGAAACTGTGCTTACAATTATCTGATTTCTAATTCATGATAAAGAGTGTTATAGACTGAGGATAGTATACTTAAACTTGATCACCAATTTGTGAGTTGGCTACTAATTATTGGTCCTCATTGGGTGGCCAACAGTATGACACCCTGATTTCTCACCACTCACGGCGATGAAGAAAGGTCCATCAGAGGACCAATGCCTCTGTAGGTGAAATATAGAATCTGAGAGAAGCAACTAAGCTGTAAAGTCATTGATACCCAGAAATGTGGGAAACACCACGCATGGCCAGCCACCCACAAGCTCTGGCAGCAATCTAATGTTGTCACTCCTCACACCAGATGACTTTTAATATATTCCTCTAATCGTCATCCAATGTTGACAATGACAGTACCACTCTCAACTTTACTACAGATTACATTTCACAAGGATCACATGCCATCCTTAATTGCCACTACATCATTTCTTGGAAATGAAATACATATCCTCCAAAGATCTAACAGGTGTTAGGTTCTCTCTTGAAATAAGCTCTAAAACAGAGTCTACCCAAAAATTTGGTCTACAGAATCAATAGTGCTAAAAATCTGGTCTAAGGAAGCTGACCTAGCCTCCTGGGATATATGCTTATCAAAAACAACTAAAACTAAGCATCCATACATATTATGAGAGCAGTCCTATCAACAAGATCACCACCCGCAAACTATTTACAAATCTAAGCATAAATGTCACCAAATATCTTGCTACTGGGTGCAAGGTTATAATTATACCTCAACCAGAATCTGACAGTCCCGCTCCATACCTAACCAAAGGCATGGTATGTTTAACTCAGAATTCAAATAGCTATTAATCTGCTCCTGGAACAATGCCAGAATAGAGAGACACATAAAATCGTGCGGCAACAATGTAAAAACTTTTCAAGACAGACACCAAGTTGTCTGCCTGCAGGAAACCAGGCACTCCACATCATTTAATCTACCAAATGTTCATACGTATGAAATCAGGGCTAGACAAAGCTCTATGGGACCGTCAGGATGGCCGCAAACTTTTAAAAAACTATCATTAGGCTTAAAACTACCATAATCAGTCAAAATCAGAACAAACCCTAACAGTATTGATAGTCCAAAAATGGCAAAAGCATGTGCTATTATTGAATATTTATTTCCCACCTTCATTACTAAACAATAGATCAAGTTTTCTGGCAATGTTTGAAGAACTTGAGTCCTTTTTGGAGGAAAATTACACCAGTATAGTCAGAATAACAGGAAACTTTAACAATAATTTACTGTTTAACCATTGGAAGAATCTCCTGTGAGAGAACCTCCCAGACTCATCCTCAAATTTTCATCCCCTTCTCCCCACTAAACGGTGGACCAATACAAAGCTGAAAAGCTATTAAATGTGCAAACTAGTTTTTGAGCTAGGATTTCACACATTAAATGGGAGATTTCTGACAGATCAACCAGCAAGACCCACATTCATCTCTTCAAACTTAAAGATTATACTCTATTGCACCATGCCACTTGTTTCTTGTGTAAGAAGAACTATCAAACTATATTTAGATAGGAGAACCCAAACAATTGCCACCTTATTGCCCTTCTTGACGCTAAAGGAGAACGTTTTGCCAACTGCATACTACATAAACTTTATCCTTGGGTAACTACTAACAACTTAATCCGAAACAATCAAAGTGGCTTTAGATCTGGCTGTTTCACGACTGATAATATTATAGCCCTCAAACGTTTAGTGAACAAAGGATGAGGAAAACATCTCATGCTATATGAATATTATATTGATTATTATGAATCTGACAAAGTCAGCAGGAGAAAACTCTGGGACAAATTATCAAATTGGGGAGCCAGCCAGACATTTAGATTATTTTATATCCTTACATGATAAAATATGACATCAAATTAAATTGACAAGGAAGGCCTTATCACCTAAGTTTAAAACTATGAATGGCCTAAACCAGGGCTGCATTCTGCCCCCTAACATTTATCACTGTATATAGGAGGAATGATTTATAGATCCTGCCCATGGTCTATATCCAAAGCTAGGAACTAAATTCATCAGCTATCTAGCTCATGCAGAAAATATAATTATCTTTTCACTGACTCCAACAGGTCTCCAACTTTAATGATAAAACCTACAGGAATTCAATTGCGAAAATTATTTAAAAATAAATCATGGGAAGATCAAAAACATGCAATCTGGCAAGTCTCAAAACTGATTAAGCCTAAAAATCAACGATTACACATTAGAGGAAAGTCAACAGCTACAGCTGCTGAGGATAACAATCTATTGTGGTCTGATCACATCTCAAATATGAAAACTAAAGCCCACATCATTACACAATCTGTAAAAAAAAGGCCAGGCGATTTGAAAATCCATCAAGGCAATAGATTTAAAACTTACTCCATCTTTACTATATGCCTCCACTGCCTTCGTTCATCTACCTCTCATAGCAAGCTAAAGACAGGGAACATCTTTAATAATCATTAGCTGCAATAACTAAAGGGACAATGTTACATTACATGTGTGATTGTGTCTCAGCTAATGAAAATTTCTTAGGCTATCTGATATTCAAAGAATAAATGTGTACAAACGGATAAAGCACAGAACTGAGCATTGCGGCTGCAGACAAAGGCATTACCGAGAACAATCTGCTGCCACTATCCGTACCCACAAAGTAGCCTTGATCTGAACGTAAGGCCCTAATAAGACAGAACTTGAGAAAGAATAGTAGACTAGCCAACCTCATCACTCTAGAGAAGCACAAACAGGCACATTATTCAATATATTTGTATGCCTGCTTAAAACAGGAGTATTTAGCATATACACTAGAGTATGTCTGTAAACATAAATATTGTATTGGCACTCCGGGATGTGAGGAAGACTATAAAGGACTGCCTTGAACCCCCAGATGACTACCCTGCTGCTTGAGGCCTGCCTTGTACCTTAGAGGACTCTCTTGCTGCTACCAGAGGACTGCAGTGCTGCTTGAAGCCTGCCTTCCTGTTGGAGTTCAGGACTACCACAAGGGCTAGTTGTTTGACCTCCAGTGTGAGGTACAGGGACATAACAAGCTCCAGAGACCTTGAATCCTGCACCCGGCCTCTGATGGAGTGAGTCCTAACCCCCCAAGTGGTGTCCCTCCAGTCCTAGACCCTTGGAAGTGGTGTTAGAGGTGATGCTGAACAGACAGAAGACCAAGACCTACCTGCCAGATTATCCGCCCAAGGTGCATTTGCAAGTTGACCTGACTTTGCGGTAGCTACTGCTACGTTCATCTCTGCAGCAGAAAATCCTATTCAGAAAGACCTCTCAGTGACATTATCTGGTCTTGTGGAGCCCTCTTCAGCTATAGCTTGCAGCTTCATCCCACTGGATGTTATTATTAAAATGTATGCTATTTTTTTTAGATTGGTTAAGGTTTTTCTTGTGTTGAGTTTTCACTTTATTACTGATTGTGTGCACCATAAATACTTTACACAGTGCCTCTAGGTTAAGCCTGACTGCTTTTGTGCAAAGCTGCCAGAAGGTTATGCACAGGTTAATTTAGTAACTTTTGTGGTTCACCCTGACAAGGACTGTGGTTGTTGCTTGAGCAGGGTTTTCAAGCTCCTCAACCAGTAGCTCAATTTCTTACAAATGCTATACAGCATTCATTCACAATTGTTTTCTGTTGTTTAGGTAACTAATTTGTTCTGGCACCTCTGGATGACATTACGTCAGAAGGGGAGAATCAATCTGATGTAGTGGGATAGTGACATTTTAGAATATTGCAGTACGATTTGTTGAAATTCTGATACTTATGCTCACACCATGCTGACTTTGCCGTTTCTATAATTTGTTTTTATGCTTAATGAGCTTTATTAGCAACAAGATTGCGAAAGATAAAATACAATCATTACGTGTGAGAAACCAATTGGTGAGAATAATAACAATACAGCAGAAGGGAAAGCTGTTTACAGTTTTTAACAAGAGCTATGGGAAGGAAAGGGAAGTAAAAGAAAAAGAAATTGTACATCATACAACTGAGGATCGATTAACATTGCCTAATAATATGGAATAACTTAAACGATTGAGATATCTAAAGGGATAGTATAGTGACAAAAACTATTGAAATAAAAAAAAGAGCAGAGAAAAAACTATTCATGGAGGCTTACATTTTTCGGAACAATTGCGAAGTACTTGTCGCTTTGCAACCTTATTCAAATAAGAAGTTAATGGTGGCCAAAATAAGTCTCTATTTATATGTGCTTTACATGAAGAAGCAAATGCAACATCCAACCTATGATAATGACAAACATTATTCCACCAAGCTTTAATTGAAATTTTTGAGGAACATTTCCAATTTATTGTAACTTGTTGAAAAGCTAAAACTAACATGAGATCAAATAAGCCATGTTTACAAGAAGTTAATCCCAATGTTTCATATAGACTACCAAGAAAAAGTAATATATTGGACAAGGGAGATTGTAAATTGAAAATGAGCAAAATACGGGACCAAACATTTTTCCAGAATGAAGCAGTAGGAGGGCAAATAAAAAGAAGATGCAACAAATCTGCAAAAGGGTGGCCACAGGATCAGCACACCGAATTATTGGATCGAGAAAAGGTAGCAATAGATACCGGTGTATGGTATAATCTATGATATAAAAAAACATGGTTTGAGTAGTGGATGCAGATCTAGAGATTTTCCTTTTTTTTATTTATTTAGCACAAACACAGAAAATACAGAAGAGGAAAAAACTGAAAAACGATTTGGAAAATAGGCATCTTTGTGTGCATATAAATTTCCAACTATAACAAATATTAAGTGAACATGTCATATTTAACCACAATATGTCATTCCTAATGGAGTTGACGTTAGCAGATCTCTTCCAATAGCAGCGGAGTATGCCAATTTCCATCTAGACATAAAAATCGCACTTGATCTTTGCTGAAAAACTAAACAAAGTGCAATACAATATAACAAACATGTATAAAGTGCAAGATGCAATATATCACAAATATGTGCTATTCCTGTCCAATTAGGATTGGTTCCTTATAGGTAAATTTCCGATTAAAGTGCAATGAGCTGGTTACCATCAAAACATGATATTAAAAAATTCTTCTTCCGGACATAGGGGTTCATTACGATGGCGGGCCGATCGCCACCGCCGGCCCGGCGTTGGCGATCCGCCCGCCATCGAAAGGTGATTTACCCATCGCCACATTAGGATGGCGGTGGGAATCACTATTGTTCCGCGGCGGTCTGAAACACCGACCGCCACGGTTCCGCAAGGCGGTCCTTTTCCACCCACCTTGCGGAACCCGGAACCAGCCAATCATTGCGGCGGTGCCGTGCAGGCACCGCCGTAGTGATTATAATGGCCCTGTCCGCCTGTCATTTCGCGGCGGATTCTCTGCCGCAAAAAGGCATGCGGAGACTGGCTTTGGGGGCCCATTGCGGGCCCCCTGGGGGGGGTCTGCTGTGCACTGGGGGGGTACCATGCATTTCCATGCACAAGGTGGCAGGCACCGCACAGTGCCTGCCACGTTGTGCAGGGAAATGCACAACATGGCCATTTCACATTGTGGCGGGTGCTGCAGCCAGCAGCACCCGCCACAATGTTAAATCGGCAGATGCGACCGCCGCGGTGGTGGTCGCATCATTATCAGGGCGGCGGGACCGCCGCATGGCAGGCGGGCGGTCCTGTTACCGCTAGGATGGTGGGCGGACTACAGTCCGCCCGCCATCCTAATCGGCCCATAGTTCCGTCTAAAGTCCAATATAGTGATTTACCATCTAAACATACTTTAATAGAGTGAGAGAAAGAAGAAGAAAAGAAAACATTCATCTTCTTCCCTCCAAGTGCCGCCTGTGGAATTCCAAGCTACAAAATTACAAAAGTACAGTGCATAAAGTGCTAAAGTGCAAAAAAAAAAAAATGTAGTACTAGTTTCTCCTTATTTTTTTCCCCCTTTCTTTCCCCTTTTTTTTTTTATTTGACCCTACATCTCCAAGAAGGTCTCAAGCCTCTCCATAAATTCCCATGCAGCCTTAAATCTTTTATTGGCACCTACTCTCTTAGCGTATGCTTCTTCAAATTTCCTAGTACGAATTAATTTATTCAACCATTCTGAATAAGTGGGTATTTTTTGAGACCTCCAGTTCTACAGTATCAGTGAATGTGCCATGAGGGAGGCAATTGCTACAAATGTCTCCTCCCCTCTCGACATTCCGAGGTTTCGTCTCTGGCTTGCAAGACCAAAGAGTGCAATTTCAGCATCAGGATCCAAACTTTTTTGAACTCCCCATCTTAAAGCCGAAAAGATCCTCTCCCAGAATTGCCCTAGCTTTGGGCAGGTAAAAAAAGTATGGAGCCAACCTCCCCCGCCTAACATCTGGCAGCGAAAGCATTTGTTCTCTAGTTCTGGGCAAATCTTGTGGAGAGCTTGGGGAGTATAGTACGCCATCCAGAGTGACAAAAAAAAACATTCTTTTAAAATTAGCTGCTCTTAGGGCCTTACTGCCTCGCTGTGCGATGGCTTGCCAATCCCGATTAGAGAACCTACATTGAGCCTCCAATGACACTTTTTCTAAATGATTATTAACCATGATAGTTTCCCCTTGAGACCGTATACAACAATACCAGTTGCCCACCCCTCTCAACTTTGCTCTAAATAAAGCAGTCACAAGTGGAGTTGGGCTGGGGCCTGATAAGAGACTGCACTTTTTTAGTAGTTGTGAAACCTGAATGTATTCAAAGAAGAGAGGCTTACTCGGGGTGCCACACCTCGCTTGGACTTCTTGCCAGGTAATGCCTCTGCCGGCCGCTAAAAAGTGCCCTAGCTCTTTAAATCCCTAATTGGTCCAGGACCTTAAATGACTGCCCTGAATTTGAAGGCCCAAGCTCTTACATTTGGGTAATTTAAAAAAATAAGATCCTGAGGAGCATACCTGTTTAAAATAAAATAACTGGAGTCTGTAGGTGTACTCCTGCTGGGTCTTGTACCTCGTCGGGAGTTTAGCTGTTTTCAGAAATACCGGAACCTGTGAACCTGCTTCTTGCACCATCTTCTCTAAAAAAAATCATTGACAGAACCCTTGCGGTCAAGTAAATGGGCTGTTAAATCTAAAAAGGCTGCTTCATAGTATGTGCGGACTTGAGGGAGTGCAAGCCCCCCTGACTGATGTCAAGTTGGAGCACTGAAAGTTTTACTCTCTGAGCCTTCTTATTCCAAACAAACCTTCTAAACAACGTTTCTTTTTTCCTTGAAATAGGTCGTATTAATTTTTATAGGGAGATTTATAAATAAAAAGACAAGTAAGGGTAAAATTGACATTTTTATAAGAGCTGCCCGGCCTATCAATGTGAGCTGTAATAGCGACCATCCTTCGAACAAATTTATAATGTTTTTCCTCATGGATTCATAGTTTAATTTATAAATTTCCGTATATTGACAGGTGACATAGATCCCTAAATATCGGATTGGATTGGGAATAAGGGCTTGCTGTTTAAAATTGTCGGGGAGAAAATGATTTTTTAAAACCTGTCTTATTACGATTACTTTTGTAGCCTCCAATTAATTAAAATTGTGTAAATTCGGCTAGTATTAAATCAATATTCTGTTTTCCCGGGCTAAGATAAAGGATAATATCGTATGCAAACAGCTTCAATTTAGCCATACCTGGTATTGGTGCTTTAATCTCCATGTTGTTGCGGATTCTAGTGGCTAAGGGTTCAATAAAAAAGTAAAGAGCACAGGGGAAAGTGGGCACCCTTGCCTGGTCCCCCGATTGACATTAACCATCCCAGCTGGATTAGAATTAATAATCACCTGTGCCTGAGCCCCTTGATAGATATTACAAAGCATTTTTATAACCTGGGAGGGAATCCCATACCTACCCAGACCATAAAAAAGGGCATCCCAATTCACTAGGTCAAATGCTTTTTCTGCACCGGCCATCATGATGAGAGCCGGAGTTTGATTACAGTTAAAAAAGTCAAGTGCTTGTACTAAAAACCCTGTATTTGTGAACATCAACCTCCCTGCAATGAACCCTGTCTGATCTTTATGGATCACTTTTTGTGCAAGAGGAGAAAAGCACTGCACCCAGATTTTCATTAAAATTTTATAATCTGAGTTAAGTAAACTAATCGGTCTATGTGAGTTAATCTCTCTGGGGTTCTTCCCTTTCTTTACAAAACTGACGATGATGGATTCCTTAAAAACTGTCGGAACCAGCCCCCCATTTTTACATAATAAAAAAGCTCTACCAAGAAAGGTGTTATTTCTTTGGCAAAAACTTTATAAAATTCTATTGGTAGCCCATCATTGCCACACGCTTTTCCTCCCGACATTGAGGCAAGGGCTAGCTGAATTTCAGCTGCTGTAATATCAGCTTGAACCTCCTCTGCCTGGCTATTTGATAGCTGCGGAAGATTGATGTCCTCAAAATATTGTTGAATTGCCCTTGCCCCACCATATATTTAGTTGCATACAACTGCTCGTAATGCTGCAAAAAAACTTTTGAAATCATTTCCTTGTCAGTCACCGGGGTTCTTGTGTTGGGTCTAAAACTTTGGTAATTAGGGCTGCTTCCTGTTTTGTCTTAGTATACCAAGCCAGCAGCTTGCCTACCATTTGACTCTCTTCGTAGACACGCTGCTGGAATGTCCGGGAGCTGTTAATTTCTTGGAGAATAAAAAACTCCTTTAGCTTGTGTTTAGCTTTTTCAAGCTGCCCTTCCACTGGCTCATTTCTTCTTAAAGAAGCATTTTTCTGAAGCAAGGCAGAATCAACTGCCAACTGGAGTTGATCTATATGAGTCCGCGAGTTTTGGACTGTGCGGCCATAAAGGCAACCAGCTCCCCACGAATTGTGGCCTTAATAGCCCCCCAGACTGAAAAAAGATCCGCTGTGACCTCATTGACTTAAAAAAACTCCAATATCCATTTTCTTGTATCCACTAGCAATTGTTGATTTGAAAGAAGGAGTTGATCCATCCGTCACCTGGATCTCATCCTCCTAACCTCACCTATTTCTATTTCAACTTTGACCAACGAGTCGTCTGTAAAAGAATTAGCATACCATTTCTGATCGTGAATATTTCAAAGAAAGAACGAGATATCAAAAAGAAGTCAATGCGTGAGGCTGACTGAAATTGTCGAAAATAACAAGTATATTCTCGTTCCTCGCGATGGGCTCTACGCCATGGATCTATTAGCTGATAATCTTGTGCAATAACATCGATTACTTTTTTAGTCTTCGTCTTCAGCTGTTTTTTATTTTTATTCGAGGTATCCTTTGTCAAGTCCTGGATATAATTAAAATCCCTGCCAAAAATAATTTGCCCTGTAGCCCCTCTGAGTTTCTCATTGATCTTCACCATAGCTACCGGGTCATCAACAATTGGACCATAATAATTAATAAAGTTAAAAATATTCCTGTTTAAACTTGTTGTGACCCAAAGTCATCGACCATGTGGAACCCTTTGTACGTGGAAAAATTCCCAATCCACCCCCTCGACTAAAATATATGGCAACTCCCCTTACTGCCATCCCTGCTAGTGCAAAAAAAACTTTAGAAAACATTTTAGGTACAAAAAGCTTAGGAGTGTTTGTTTTTAAATGAGTTTCTTGAAGGAAAAGGACTTGTGGTAAAAATGAAGCTAACCGTCTTATTATCCCTCCATACTTCTGTTTGTTTAGAACACCGTCTACATTGACCGAAATTATCCGACATTTAAATTTCATTTCTGAAATTCATGCTTAAATATTGCATTAATCCATTCAGCACAATACACTGTTTTTCTGCCATCCCACCCCTATGATTCTGCTCATTTTTTAACCCTTGCTCCCAGGACCCACCTGCACCCAACCCCTCCCCGTAGCTAACCCTCCCCAGGAGATGGGACAATGGCCCGCACCCGCATCTCTGCCCTCCCCAAATACTTCTCTGTGGGGTGTCTTGGTGCTCCACCCTGAGTGACCCTGTCTCCCCCTACCTCCAGCCACCCCCTGACCTTACATTTAATACTTTTTATCTATTTTACAGAAGAGATTTCTTTCAACAAATCCTGTGCTTCCTCTATATTCGCAAACATGTGGTACTTGCCCCTCACTAACACCCTTAATTTTGACTGTTGGGCTATTGACGCCTGTGCACCCTGTGCTTTAAAGAGATAGAGTAATTTGACAAATTATTTTCACCGATGTGCGGCTGCTGCTGACAAATTGGCAAATATTCGACAGTTGGATAGACCATCAATTGAGAATTGTCTCTGCAGGATTGCCTTAGATAAAATCTGCTCCTTGATGCGGTAGTCGGCAAAGTTAGTCAAAATTGTTCGAGGCATTTTTGCGTTCAGCAAAGTATGTGAAGGGACCCGATGCGCTCTTGTTATAGTGAGATCGGCTGTAAATTCTGGGAGTACGCTCTTCTTAATGAAAGATTCGACTCATTGAAGGGGTTGCGACCCTTCACTCATTTCTGGGGCCCCCACTATGCACAAATTTGCACGCCGTGAGTGGTTCTCAAGCTCCTCTAGTTTACTCTCCAAGGAGACTTTCTCTTTAGTGACCACAGTCACCTGCTTTTGGATTGTTGTCATTTTCAATGTTCTAGTCCAAAGCCTGTCCCAAAGATCAACGCTCCAAACACATCCCAAGTCAGCCTCCCAAGCAAGTTCCAGTTTGGTTTTAATGTGCTCAGAGTATGAAGCTGACAGATATTTATAAATCAAAGCAGTTTTTGGGAAAAGAGAAAGTATCTTGAGAAGGCCATCATCCGGAGGAGTATCAGCCAATGCCGGAAGTGAATAGAAAACATCCAGAATTGGTCCATACGAATTGAGTATTTATACCAAAAGGAACGAAGACATCAAAAAGTAGCCTGAAATTAAGGAAAAGAACAGGGAATCATACCATCAAACAAATCCTGAACCTAGATTATGCCTCTGAGTCTCCAAGCCTTCCAATAGTGAGGTCTATTATTAAGAATGATAAGACGATTATAACATAGGGGCAATTGGAGAAAATCATCTCTTGACAGAATCCTGGGTTGATAATGAGGTTGCAACAAAGAGCAGGTATGCTTAAATAACGGGGAAGAGGTAACAGATGTTTTTGAGGAAAAAGCGAGAACTTCTTACACAAAAAAAAGGCGTAAATAAAGAGTGTTCAATAATACACCATAAGGGTAAAACGGGAGAGGAATCAGAAACGAACCATTTAGAGGCCTGCCAAAGACAAAAAGCTTTATGATAAAGTCATAAATCAGGACAACATACCCCTCCATTGGATTTAGATTTCCTAAGATGAGCTAAGGAGATTCTAGGTTTCTTATTGTCCCAAAGAAATTTAGTACACAAAATTTGGTAAGAGGGAGAATCTCTGTTTTATCTGAGTTGATTTTGTATCCTGAAACTAAAGAGAAGTCAGAAAATTCCTGCAATAAATGGGAGATAGAGGTATCTGGATTGGAAATAAAAAGCAGAATATCATCAGCATAAGCACACAGTTTTAGGTGTTGATCACCATACTGAAAGCCAAAAATAGATTTGGTAATTCGGATACGAGAGAAGAAGGGTTCAAGGGCTAAAATAAATAAAAGAGGTGATAAAGGTCAACCTTGACTAACACCCCCCTGTAACGGAAAAAACTGGAAGGTCTGTCCGTCGACTAAAACTGAAGCACAAGGGGCTGTATACAGTAGAGAAATAAGAGAAATGAAAGGGTGTCCAAATCCATGCCAGGTAAGAGCTTTAAGCAAAAAGACCAATCAATTCTGTCAAAGGCTTTTTCTGCTTCAATGGAAACTGCCGCCAAACAATAAGGAAGATGAGGAGCATTATTTAAGACATTGAAGAATAACCGAGAGTAATTCGAAGTTAATCTACCTTTAACAAATCCACATTGTTCTTTACCAATGAGGTGAGATAAGATAGGGTCAAGTCTCAGAGCAAGTGCTTTGGCAAAAATTATATCGTCTACATTTACTAAAGAAATGGGCCAATAGTTCTTACAAGAAACTGGATCCTTGTCCTCTTTAGGAATTAGACATATAGTGGCTTCTTGAAATGTGCCACCCACTCTGCCCGTCTCATGAAAGTAAAGAAACAGTTGTAAAAGCTTAGGAAGTAATACATTTGAAAAATGCAAATAAAATTCCACCGTAAATCATCCGGTCCTGGAGTTTTGCCTTTTTTAAGAAAATGTAAAGCTTTAGAGATTTCCCCAAGCAATAAATCGGAATCAAGAGATGTGAAGTTAAAGGTATCTTGAAAAGGAGAAGGAATCTCACTAAAATAAGTATCAATAAGAGAAGAGGTGGCAGGAGACTCCGGGGTACATAACTGTTTATAAAATTTTGTAAATTCTTCCAAAATATCCTGATCCTTAAAGAGGAGGGTCCCAGCCGTAGAATGAATGAATTTAATGAGAGCACGTTCCCTCCTTGATTTAAGATAATTAGCCAAAGAGACCCTACCTTATTACGGCTACCATAATAGTGAGCGCTACTACGTAGTAATACAGAAGAGGCCTTGTCAGTAGAGGATTTATTAAATTCAAGCTTAGCACGAATAAGCTCTTGTTAGGGGGTGCCAGAAGAAGTAGCATAAAATTGGTGTTCTAAGCATTTAATGTTTGAGTTGAGTTGAGTTGAGTAGGTCACTTATAAAGCGCGGGCTGTCACTCCGGAAGGAGCATCCTGGCGCTGTGCGGACAGAAGTTAAGGTAGACACAAGGGAACCCTATATGAGAGATAGGCAGAATTCATCTGAAGATGCGAAGATCTAGGTCTTCAAGGCCTTCCTGAACTGCATTTCTGTTTCGATCATCCTTAGGTGTGTTGGCATGAGATTCCAAGCTTTGGTTCCTAATGCCGCTACCGTTTTTCCACCCTTGGTTTTATACCGGAAGCAAGGGGTTTTGAGGAAGTTAGCAGACGATGATCTGAGAGTCCTGGCCGTAGTGTAGCGGGTAAATCCGGCTGCGAGATAAGTTGGGCCTAGATTTGATGCTGCTCTAAAAGTGATTAGAAGTATCTTGAAGAGAATTCTCTTATGCAGAGGTAGCCAGTGGAGGGATTTAAGAGCTGCTGAGGCAGAGGACCTGCGTGGTAGTTTTAGAGCTAGACGAGCCACCGCATGTTGTACCACTTGAAGTCTTTTTAGTATTTGTTTATTTGCTCCTGCTAAAAGTCTATTGCAGTAATCTAGTTGTGATAGGATAAGTGCCACCGCAACTGTTTTTCTAGCAGATAGGGGAATAAGGTCGAATAATTTTTTTAGTGTCTTAATTATGCTAAAACAGGTCCCTGCCACCTTCAAGGCGTGTGGTCGGAAAGAGAGTGAGGTGTCAAATTGCACTCCCAGGTTTTTTGCTACTTCAACCGTGTTCAGCGGTGCAGTTGCGCCTTAAGGCCACCACAAACTTGGCTGGAAAGGGTTGTCTTTTCCTATCGGGAGAATCTCAGTTTCATCTGTGTTACACCTGAGATGGTTAAGCTTCATCCACTGGATAACCTCTGTTAGGCAAGATTTGAAATTGAATTCTGCCTTAGTTGAATCTTTGTCTAATGATAGGATCATTTGTGTGTCATCCGCGTATGACGTTACTTCAATATCAAAAGAGGATATCAAGGAGATGAGAGGGGCCATGTATATATTGAATAGCAGGGGGCTAAGGGATGAGCCCTGGGGTACCCCTGACGTAATTGGGCATTCCGTGGAGAGGAACGTTCCGAGGGCCACTGCTTGCCTACGATTGGTTAGGAAGGATCTAATCCAATCCAAGGCAGTATTTGAGATGCCATAGTTCTTTAGCCGTGTGAGGAGAATGCCATGTGATATGGTATCAAATGCGGCTGACAAGTCATGTCGTGCAGTTCCTATAGTACCCCTGCAGGACCTGCGCGTTTGGATAACATAAACCGTGGGCTTGGTGTTAGACTGACTCTGTGCACCCCCACCGCATATGTTAGCCGGATTTGCATTAGCTAGCTCACAGTGCCACTAGAATCTCCTCTTATCGGGGAGAGATTCGTTTCTAGCAACCTTAGATCATGACAACTCTAATTCCTCAAAATCGTGGAAACAATGTACTATCTTTCGCTCAGTCACTCGTGCTTACTTATTTGGTTTGTCTCAGAGAGTTACACAGAATAAACAGTCTGGGCGTTTCAATAAGTATTTATTGAACAGTTGTTATTCTAGTGTAAAATATATGTGCTGCAGCAACCAGCAGACAATAGCAGAGATATATTATCAGCAGTACGATCAAAGTGAAAGGATCGAACAGTTCTACCATATTGCAATAATCATGAATACATACATGAATATAAAGGGCACTATGAAAGTGTGCGTACTCCTACGATGCCTAACTAGATGTACCTAAGTGTACCTAGCATGTGTGTAGGTCTAAAAGCCTAAGAGCCAAGAATCCCTCTAGGATTTAGTCGAACCCCCATACCTGAATAGAGAGAATGTGGGACCTCGTCCTGGTCTCGAGTTGGACACCCTGCAAGGGCTGTGTTAGACCGCTGTCAGCTGGAGCAACTGCATGCAGGAGCCTCAGCGTCTCTGGTCAGTGTGTCAGCATGGAAGTCTTGGTTCCCTCTATCTTACCGTGGCAAGATGTGGTGTATTTATACCCTAAAGTGTCTTGTCCCTCAGTATGGTTTATATTGGTCTTTGTTAGACATGAGGAAGACGTCAGGGGTGAACTTTGTACATACATATTATGCGGGAGATGTAGCTGGTAAATGCTTATGCATAATTTATGAGTACATTGTAGGCCTGTGTTCTGGAAAGATCTTGCAGTGTTCTAACCACAGACTATATAACGTTCAACCCTCAGAGCTCGTTGTGTACTGTAGGGAAGTAATGTAGGTGAAAGATCATGCCTATATTAGGAGCCATGACTGTAATAGGGCATGTACGAGTATGACCATAATAGGGCATATACGAGTATGACCATAATAGGGCATATACGAGTATGACCATAATAGGGCATAAACGAGTATGACCATAATAGGGCATATACGAGTATTTCTACATTATGGCATATGTGAACGGGTCTACAATAGGGCCTATATACGAAACATAACACCCACTCCACTTCCGAATTGGATGACAATGACCATACTTAAAATCTGGACAATTTAAAATATTTACTTAAAAACAGCTAAAACATGTTTTTTTAAAAGGACGTTAAAAATTGTGTTAAAAATTTTAAAAATTAGCTAGTCTTAGTTGCCACTGGAAAAAGTCAATACCGTCCCACTTATAAAAGTTGCATCACCATAAGCTGAAGAAGGCCATGCTTTTTCAAGCGAAAGTGTCAATTTAGTAAATGTTCCAAATTTTGTTAGTTTATTCATGAAACGAAGTGGAGAAGCCGAATTCTTTCCCAGGACGCGATGAGCCAATTCAAGATTAAATGTCCTGGCTGGGAGATAGAGCATTATCGGTGTTAGCTACTGCAGACGACAAATCCAACGCTTCACAGAGAACGTCAATCGCACATAGATGGAATTCGGCACTGCCAACAGACGTTGCTGCGGCAGCTTGTGCGGCAGTTGTTACCTCGGTGCCTGTGGAGGAGCCACCTAACCTAGCAGGAGCAAATGGCACCTGTGGATTCTCAAGGAATGCATTCATCAGAATTGGAAGACGCTGGGGACAACTCAGAGCATGGGCCTTTAGGGGGTCCAGCATAGCATCTAGGTCCAGTGGAAACGTTAGACAGAGATCCAACGTGCATTCTTCTCCGCAGAACAGGCATCGAAGAACAGGTAAGATGCAGTCCACCCAGACTGGTCTAAATGATAGAAACCAAGAGGTGTTCAGTTCTCTTAGGCACGGTATGCCCAGAAGCTGCACCATGCGTTCACGATATTTCCGTTTCATGAGCGTGTTCGCCATTTCCTCGGAAATGGGGCCGTCCATTGCGTAGCAGTAATATTACAATCAGGACTCCTGCAATTAGGAACAGGATAAGCGGGAGACCTCCAAAGACGCTTCCCAATACGAAGTGTATAAAATTTGGGATTACTCCGAGGACTGTCTGAAAGGTGCTTAATAGTCTTGACCCGTATTCTTTCTGCGGCCTCCTGTTGGGATATTTTCCAGTTTTCATTATAATAGGCATAAAGGCCAGCATATATGAAACGTTTCTGATGTGTTTTCCTTGGGCCTAGTAAGAAATCCCTAAGGTCTACATCAGGTGTGAGTAAGGTCAAGTGATGTTTTACTTCTGTGAGTGTTGAGGTTTCTAGCCAATCAAGGCACAACTTCCCAACATTATAGGATGTCACTACCCCTGGGTGTTGTCTTTGTACATAGCGAGGATCTGGCCTATGGATACTAAATCCCTCGGGTGTACCTAGGAATCTCTGTTGACAAGTGTTCGTGTCAATGGGCCAAATCAGCCATCCTGTCCAATTGGGATCTGACCTGTTGTACTGGAGAATGTCATCTAATCTTACCCCATGTGTAGTTGAATTCTGCCCCCCACCCATCTGTGATGGTGTTGGAAACCCAGGTGTGTTAATTTCCTTGTTCTTGGCTAGTCCAAGACAGGATGTCTGTTGCACAGTTTCATTCAGAAATATTATCTGCTGTGGAATGAGGCATGCTCTAAAAAGCACTTCTGTTCCCTGGACTTGCCAGTCCCTAGAACCCCAGATTGATTTTGAATCTATAGTGTCCTTCCATAGGTCGAAACCCTGTGTAGACAACTGGGCCATAAAGGAAGCAGAGTAAATCTGTTTGGTGTTAGTCAACATAATTTTCTGTGCTGATGTTGTTGCCACTTTGTAATAAAATGACTTTGGGTCAGATATATTAAACCTTGAAAAGTATGTGAATTTCTGTGCAAAAGTTTGCGAACTACCTTTTGGAGGTGTTGGGCAGTGTTCCCACTGGTGGAATTCAAATACATTTCTAGGTGTTATAGATTTGTGCAAGAAATGATGACCATAATGTTGGTAACAGTACAATGTATCATAGTCTGAAGTACCTTCTAACATTTCATTGTTCGGAAATGCTGCAGTTTTTTCGAAATCAGTCATTATATTATTCACAGTTTCAGTGTCCCAATCATCAGAAAATGTACTGGAGTTAATGATATAACTTAAAGAAATTTTAAATACATGTTTAAGCTTTAAAAGTTCAGTCGGACCGAATATATCATAATCAATTTTGTCCCATACTATACCGTCCGGTATAGGAACTGCTGTGATGTTCACTGAAGACAAGTCTCTTGGTTCACGATGTGAAGACTGGTGTGGTTTTAAAATCAAATTGACTCTTTGGGCTGTAGAGCTCTGCTGGAGGTATCGTCCATTAATAAGCATACTAAAAGTTATTATCAAACCTAGCCAGAAAAGAAAAAATAAAATCCCAGTGATATACCATAGTTCAATCCAAGGTGACACCAGGTAAGTCTTTCTAAAAAAGTTCAAAAAGTCAATGAGTTTCTGTTTGTGTGATATTTTTGGCTGGCGTCGTTTCCGGCTCACTTGAATCCAATGAAAACGTATCAAAGTTCATGAAATAGCCAGAAGCAGTTCGATCAATTGTTGGAATTGCATCGGGATTTGTTGAAATCGGATTATGCTCTTGACAAGGAATATTGACGTAGACGTCTGTAGTCGGTCTGATTGCTACTTGGGTGTTAAGATGATTTTCTTCTTGTTGAAGTGGAACGAGTTCCATAGCATTGTTGCTTAGTCCTTCATTCCGAACAGGTGGTTCTTCAAACGTGATGAGTCTTTCTGTTTGAACTTCTTGGATTGTAGCAAGAGGAGGGCGTCTGCTACTGTGGAGTCCACGAGGCCTACTGTTTAGTATCGGCCACATAGTGTGGTTTGATTAAGTAAATTGAGACAAATCTTTTCTCCTTTTTCCGGGCAAGAGGCGGCAAAAGTACAGTTCTTGTGCCTTGGATTGCTAGGACCGGTAGAGGCTTTCTGTAGGATGGCCCAAATTCTTTCTTGTCTGCAATCTTCTCTCTGACCAGATCCCCGACTTTTGGGATCCAGACAGGTCTTGCCGTTACTGCCTTGACTTCCTCAGTGGCGGTCTGTTTTAAGTGGACGTTGCTTTGTTGTGTCCGGGATACATTTAGATCCTGTAAAACAGCCAAACGATCATGGATATCAAATGGTTTTTCATCCGCCACTGCGCCTTAACAATCAAGATCAGGTACCCACATTCTTGTCCCAAATAGGACCTCGTAAGGAGTGACACCCCCTAGAGAGCTTCTTGGCTGATTGTTTATTGCTCGTTGGACCCCATAAAGGTGATCGACTCATCTACCGCCCTTGCCTAATACCCTAGCTGTTAAATATTGCTTTAAGTCCCAGTTTTTCCTCTCCACAACAGAATTTCCCTCAGGATGGTACGGAGAGGAGTACCGTAATGCTACGCCCATTCCTTCCATGGCCTCTTTGTAAGCCCGAGAGCTAAACGCCGGGCCACGGTCAGAATGTAACGTGCCAACTGCGTATGTGCCGATAAAGACTCACAAATCTTTTATAACAGTTCGAGCGTCAGCCGAGTCCTGAGGCCAGACCCATAGGAATCTAGAGCAGGAATCCACTGCAACCATGATATATTTCTTGGCCCCATCCGATTGTAGGGGTCCGCAGTGGTCCAAATACACACATGCGAGAGGTTTGTCTGATTTTAGTAATGGTGTCTGTGCTGGGCGTGTTACGGTGGAACCTTTCCTCTGCTGGCAGATGTCGCACTTTAAGACATAGGGGTCGATTCCGATCTCGGCCGGAAGCGCACCTAACAGTATTCGTCCAGAAAAAAACCCAGCCGAATGCGTGTTTCCCGACCGATTCGAACACACGTCCGAACGAACAAGTACGATGCGCATAACAGCCCAGAATTCCGAGCGAGCCGTACTCACCCATATCAGCTCCTGTTCCCCGCCCGAGCCGGATCCGTAAACGCCGATTCGAGTCGTACGGAAGCAAATTCACAACACCTTCCGGCCGGACGAGTACGATGCGCCTTCCGTACGCGCCGAACCCGTCGCTACGTCCGGCACGTTTGAGCATCTGGGCGAGCCGTACATAAGCTCCGTTTCGCGCCACAAGACGATCCACGGCTACGAGACGAACAAGCCTGCGACGAGTACGAGTCGAAGACACGAGAAACCCGAACGAGACGACCCAACCATGAATCCCATCGCGCAGGTCCTACCAATACTCTACATCTATTAATGGGACCGGCACGGACGCGTACGGCGCAGACGGTAAGTCAAACACCCACAACACAAACAAACGACACGTACCCGAAATATGTCACACACACATAGGGATGCACAAATGACGTACACTAGCAACAGCAGAACCATAGGGGCGGGATGGCCATCACCAATGCCATACACACCTATAGGGGGATGGATGCCTACCACTACCACCACCCCTACTCAGGGGCGCCTGGATGCCTGCCACTACCACCACCCCTACTAATGGGGGGCTGGATGCCTGCCACTACCACCACCCCTACTCAGGGGGGCCTGGATGCCTGTCACTACCACCACCCCTACTAATGGGGGGCTGGATGCCTGCCACTACCACCACCCCAACTCAGGGGGGACTGGATGCCTGTCACTACTACCAACCCCACTCATAGGGGGATGGATGCCTACCACCAACACCACCCCAACTCATGGGGGCCTGGATGCCTACCACTACCACCACCCCTACTCATGGGGGCTAGATGCCTGCCACTACCACCACCCCCTACTAATGGGGGGCTGGATGCCTGCCACTACCACCACCCCTACTCAGGAGGCCTGGATGCCTGCCACTACCACCACCCCTACTAATGGGGGGCTGGATGCCTGCCACTACCACCACCCCTACTCAGGGGGACCTGGATGCCTGTCACTACTACCATCCCCACTCATGGGGGATGGATGCCTACCACTAATACCACCCCTACTCATGGGGGCTAGATGCCTGCCACTACCACCACCCCTACTCATGGGGGCCTGGATGCCTGTCACTACCACCACCCCTACTAATGGGGGCTGGATGCCTGCCACTACCACCACCCCTACTAATGGGGGCTGGATGCCTGCCACTACCACCACCCCTACTTATGGGGGCTGGATGCCTGCCACTACCACCACCCCTACTAATGGGGGCTGGATGCCTGCCACTACCACCACCCCTACTCATGGGGGCCTGGATGCCTGTCACTACTACCATCCCCACTGATAGGGGGATGGATGCCTACCACTACCACCACCCCTACTCAGGGGGCCTGGATGCCTACCACTACCACCACCCCCACTCATGGGGGGCTAGATGCCTGCCACTACCACCACCCCTACTAATGGGGGCCTGGATGCCTACCACTACCACCACCCCTACTCAGGGGGGCCTGGATGCCTACCACTACCACCACCCCTACTCATGGGGGGCTAGATGCCTGTCACTACCACCACCCCTACTAATGGGGGGCTGGATGCCTGCCACTACCACCACCCCTACTCATGGGGGCCTGGATGCCTGTCACTACTACCATCCCCACTCATAGGGGGATGGATGCCTACCACCAACACCACCCCAACTCATGGGGGCCTGGATGCCTACCACTACCACCACCCCTACTCATGGGGGGCTAGATGCCTGCCACTACCACCACCCCTACTAATGGGGGGATGGATGCCTGCCACTACCACCACCCCTACTCAGGGAGGCCTGGATGCCTGTCACTACCACCACCCCTACTAATGGGGGGCTGGATGCCTGCCACTACCACCACCCCTACTCAGGGGGGCCTGGATGCCTGTCACTACCACCACCCCTACTAATGGGGGCCTGGAGGCCTACCACTACCACCACCCCTACTCAGGGGGGCCTGGATGCCTACCACTACCACCACCCCTACTCATGGTGGGCTAGATGCCTGCAACTACCACCACCCCTACTAATGGGTGCCTGGATGCCTGCCACTACCACCACCCCTACTCAGGGAGGCCTGGATGCCTGTCACTACCACCACCCCTACTCATGGGGGCTAGATGCCTGCCACTACCACCACCCCTACTAATGGGGGGCTGGATGCCTGCCACTACCACCACCCCTACTCAGGGAGGCCTGGATGCCTGCCACTACCACCACCCCTACTAATGGGGGCTGGATGCCTGCCACTACCACCACCCCTACTCAGGGGGCGTGGATGCCTTTCACTACTACCATCCCCACTCATAGGGGGATGGATGCCTACCACTAATACCACCCCTACTCATGGGGGCTAGATGCCTGCCACTACCACCACCCCTACTCATGGGGGCCTGGATGCCTGTCACTACTACCATCCCCACTCATAGGGGGATGGATGCCTACCACCCACACAACCCCCACTCATAGGACGGGTAATGCATGACACAACCAGCATACTCCAACATAAGGAATGCCTGAAAATTACATCCCCCCAACACCATGACAAGCGTGTGTAGTCTGTGTCAAATGCCTACAACACTGAACATGACATTGAACATACAATGTGACCCCCTATCACATGTGTCACACATAAATGTGTGTGGCCTTCACAATGCAAGCCGACCATGACCACTGTGGCAATGGGGTCGAACACCCCATCATCACAGTGACCAAAAGGTAAGTGTGGGTTCCATAGCTGAAGCACATTTTGAACATTGTGGCAATGGGGTCGAACACCCCATCATCACAGTGACCAAAAGGTAAGTGTGGGTTCCATAGCTGAAGCACATTTTGAACATTGTGGCAATGGGGTCGAACACCCCATCATCACAGTGACCAAAAGGTAAGTGTGCGTTCCATAGCTGAAGCACATTTTGAACATTGTGGCAATGGGGTCTAAAGCCCCATCACCACAGTGACCAAAAGGTAAGTGTGGGTTCCATAGCTGAAGCACATTTTGAACATTGTGGCAATGGGGTCGGACACCCCATCATCACAGTGACCAAAAGGTAAGTGTGGGTTCCATAGCTGAAGCACATTTTGAACATTGTGGCAATGGGGTCTAAAGCCCCATCACCACAGTGACCAAAAGGTAAGTGTGGGTTCCATAGCTAAAGCACATTTTGAACATTGTGGCAATGGGGTCGAACACCCCATCATCACAGTGACCAAAAGGTAAGTGTGGGTTCCATAGCTGAAGCACATTTTGAACATTGTGGCAATGGGGTCGAACACCCCATCATCACAGTGACCAAAAGGTAAGTGTGGGTTCCATAGCTGAAGCACATTTTGAACATTGTGGCAATGGGGTCGAACACCCCATCATCACAGTGACCAAAAGGTAAGTGTGGGTTCCATAGCTGAAGCACATTTTGAACATTGTGGCAATGGGGTCTAAAGCCCCATCACCACAGTGACCAAAAGGTAAGTGTAGTCATGGTAAAAGCTGCAAATGCCAAACTGCATGGATGATTCCTGGTCACACAACAACAAACACATCAGTGGCATAGCAGTGCTTGTGTCCCATAGCAACAGAGATTGGGTGAGGCAAACAGTGCAGTGCAAATGAAACATCGCTTTGGCCATGTGCAGACAAACATCACCCATGGGGGCTCACATTGTCAACATTCACAAATAACACAATGACAGAAGTGACCATCACAATGCAGATCCACATATCTGCACCAATGGACACACAAATGTAGATATCCTGTGGAGACTGTAGATGTCAGGTGAACAAATACCATACCATGGCAGCAATGGGACATGCAAACCATGATCATTGTGCTGACTGATGACCTAGGAGTCCCAGGGTCAGCAGGGGTAAGCCACCAAACAACATACAGCCAATGGCACACTAAAGATATGCCAATGCAGTGGTGCAAATGCACAAACACAAACAGGCAGACTCACACTGCATATCAAACACCACAGGTGAGGGGGGTGGTGTGCCAGTGTCCCCAGGCAAACACACAACACACGAGGAGGCCTGAATCCCCATTACACAGATGTCAACACAGTGCCACACAAAAGTAACTCATGGATCGGATTCCCCTATGTGGGCAATCAGGCATTGTTAGATGAGAGGGAGCCCGAATTACAAATGTCACACAAGCTTGTAGGAACAGCAACTAACACAGCAAGAGACAGACCCACCACAGCACTACCCCCAGGAGCCCACATTGTGGTGACACTGGCCTGCATGATAATCCCACTGTGATGACAAAGGTAGATGTCGTACACACTGTGAACCACAGTCATGTGTCCTGAGCAACTAACTACCATCACACCTACACAAGCACAAATAAAACAGCACGGCCTGTCAGCCAAGGCCAACATGGAGGTAGGGGTCCAGCCGTGCAACAACTCTCATTTGCACACACTCAACACCACACACCTTGATCTCCACCAATGTGCAGCAGTGAAGCTCACATGGACTGGTGACATTGCACATGCACCCATGACATGGGGGGAACTAAGGCAGAGATACCCATCACACATACCCATCACACATGGCCAGTCAACAAGACTTGTGAATGTCTCACACACTGCACAGTACGCTGTACATGGGCATGACGTCAAATCCACACCAACCAATGGGATCCCGGACACAGTCACACACCAATGAAGATGGCAAGCTCACCCACAAACAACACACATAGACAACTTCCAACATTGCAGCTCTGACCCTGAGGAGTGGCAGCAGTCACACACACAATGTGTCACAATTACTGGAAGCTAACGCAAATTGAAAATTACATGACTTGTGTAACCAACAAGTGCCAAGGGGAATCCTGACTGTGTCTCATCTGCGTTTGCCCACAAACTCAGCCCTGACAGCAAACACACCTATGGATGACACCCTGATCACCAGTAATGTGCCATGCACCCACATCACAGAGCACCCAGGGAGAAGATCTGGGGGGAACATTGCTCAACTCATCAAGCATCACAAATAGGAACATCACTAGGGCCCCCAGCCTGCGTAGCAAAATGGAAGTGAACACACACAGACATGCTCACACAACACACACCTTGGACTCAGGCAATGTCACGGAATTACACACTGCCATGAGGGGACTCCACTCCTGTGTAAGAAAAGCTGTGCCATACGTTGTCTCTGCAGGGCGCTATCATGTCAGCAGAACACTTGGTCACTCAGTCAACAATTAGCACAAAATGAAGGCTCACGTCACATCAGCCTGGTCATGGCATTGTCACCCAAATCATCAGCACCGATCAAATACACATGTATAGCAAGTTGCACTGATACCACAGATGAGTCCTTCCCCATTGATGCCCAAACATGCATGTCCAGTGGAGATGGTCACACGGTCAGGGAAATAGACCAATTGAACAATGGCAAGCACATTTGATGTGCAGTGGTGTAAGCCACAGATGTGATATTGAAAAAACAGGTAGGGAATCCCATTTGCAAATATGGAAAACATGACACCCTCATATTGATACAAAGGATGACATGGCTACACACCAGGATAGGACACATTCCCCCTGGACCACATGGGGTCCTGCACAGTAACACTTCATTTACCTGACTTCAAAAATCAACATCACTGCAGCAAGGGCATGGTTAGCATCATCAACATCATGTACATCTGAAGCAAAACCACTAGAGAACTGAAAGTAGCTTTAATCAGCATATGTTATATTGAAAATTAAAATCAAGAAAAACACAAAGGCCAATGTCCAGTCCATGAATCAAGTCCAAACAGGGTGACAGTGGCAGATGTCACCCTCTGCTTGCCTGCACTGATATGGAGCAGGGACATTCCCCTCGGAGGGGTATACGGGGGGCAGGCCAGGCACCGCAGGGACATGATCAGGGCTCACCAGAAGGAGGCAGGGAAGGGGTGGCTGGTGCTGGAGAGTCACTGACAACTGCAGTGGAGGTGTCTGACATGGTGTGTGCTGGCACAACTGGGGGCATGAGTCGGATGGTGTGGGTGCCGGCACAACTCCAGTGGGCTGGCCAGATGGAGAGGACAGGTTCCCCACTGCAGTGCCCAAGTCAGACGGGGTGTTAGTGGACTCCACTGCAGTGCCCATCTCCAGGGGAGTAGAATGGGGTTCAGGTAAGGTGGGCAGGACAGAGGGGAGGACACGGTCTCCACACCAGTGGCACTAACATGCGCAGCGGGGGTGTGGTGCTGGAAGAGCAAGTGGGAGGTGGAGAAGGCCGGATCATTTTGGGGATGGTGTATCTGTGGGTGGGGGAACCTGGGGCAGGGTGTGGTGGGGGAACCTGTGTTGTGGGGGCCTGAGGGATGGAGGAAGGAGACTGTGTGCTTGACTTGCAGGGCGGTGGCGGGGTCTTGCTCTTCCGGGACCGGGGGACTTGCGGGTGGGGGCCCCCATCTGTCTGCGCCTGGGGGAGGGTGTCCGGGGGCGAGGGGCACTCCCTCTGTGTGGGTGGACTTCCTCTTCCCCCTGAATGCTGGATCAGCAGGATCGGAGGGGAAGAGGCCGAGGTCACAGAGGAAGATTTTCTGTGTAGGTGGGGTTGCAGGTGAGGCAAGGGAAGGGGTCTTGGAGGGAGAGGATTTGGAGGACTGCGGAGTGACTGTGGATGCCTGTGTGTGTGTCTGTTCCCCATCCCCTGTGGGTGTGGTATCAGTCCCCTGAGGATGCTTGTGTGCATGTCTTGCCTTTGTTTTGGGTGTTTCTGTGCTGTGTGTTTGGGTGATCGTGCAGGTGTGCATGTGCTTGGGACAGGTAGGGTGCCAGGAAGTATGGATGGGGCAGAGGTAGGAGGGTGAGGGACTGTTGGAGGAGGGACACTGCTGCCGTCAGGGAGGAGTCCATGGACTTATTGCTCCACTGTAGGGCAGACATACCGGTTGAGATGCCCTCCATGAACGACACCAGCTGTGTCAACACAGTGGTGTGTGCATGGAGGACACTCAGCATTGCTGTCTGCCCTACATGGAGCTGCCAAAGTAGGTTCACAGACTCCTCACTCAGGGCAGCAGGGGACACAGGGGCAGGGGGTGCGATGCCTGGCATGAAGGAGACACGCTCCCGAACACGGGAGCCTCCACGGACCTCTGGAATGGGAGCCAATGGGAGGGCGGTGGTGGTGGTGGTGGCAGGGCCAGACAGACTAGCTGGGGTGTGGTGGCTGCTGACACCCGCCTCCACAAGGGAGTCATCCTCCGAGCTGCTGTGGTCCTCAGCTGAGGTGGATGGTGCTGAGGACTCCTCGGTGTGGCTCCCTCACCCTCCGTGCCACTGGGTCCCTCCGACCACTCGTCGGCTGTTGACCCAGTCTGGCTCTGCAGCTCCTCCTGGTCTGTGGAGCTGTCCCCTCCTGTGGCCGTGGAAGTATCTGCAAACAATTAGGAAACAGACAAACATCAGTCACCTGCACTGACCGCACACACCACAGTAAGTACAGCACATTACAGAGCAAGCCCTGGCATCCTTAGTTGAACATTGCCAATAGTCCTCACACAGATTAGGAGAAGCCAATTGTCAGTCTGATGGTCAACCATGGAACTCACACCCCTCCTGCCCGTGCACCCATCGGTCTGGTGCCTGTCTGATGGTAATACCCCAGTGTGGACACATGCACCACCTACACAGTTGCTGGACATTGCAGAGAACACGGTGAAGTATGTGAACATGCACACATCACATCTCTTGCCACTGAGTCAGTACAGGTGTCCGGATAAAGGGCTGGCCAGAGTCTAATTAGAAATGCATGTGATGCATACCAGCACCAGACACCATGATGCACCCATGTCCGGATAGTCAATGCCACAATGGGGTGCATGTTGCACATGTCACTCCCCTGCAGGATCACTCTTAGGAAGTTCAATGCCATGGCACAGGCATGCCTGCAAAGTCATACATCACTGTCTCCAGTCACATGGGCATGGCAGCCAGCCAACAACAGTCTGCACTGTGTCACAATCCTAGGACATGGTGAATGCAAGTTATGTATCTGACAAGTGCACATGTCCATACCCCACAAACCACATCATCTGAACTCTTATTTGTCCACGTCATACCAATTGGACATATGGAAGACATGATACACAACTCTCTGAACCTGAGAACCTCACAGTCTGCTGTGAATGAAAAACAGCTGCCTGAAATTCACAGTCGCATACACCTGTGTGCCCAGTCAAGTGATCAAACACCTATAAGTCACAGAAGTATCGTCTCTCATGGTCACATCTCAGATGGCATGCTGAGCCCTAACCGATTAACATCCCAGTAGTCCTGACAACGAAGCCACAGCACAATGACACAGAGGCAGACACCTGAGGGAACATTTCACTGATCACAACATGTCAGCTGATACACAGGAGTGGGAGTACAGAGTGTATTGTATGCCCTGGAGTAGGCATGACTGTCCTGCTCCACTTCAAGGAGGGATGAGCCCTGGACAGTAGGCAGGTGGCTAAGCATGTGTGACACACTTGATATACATACTCCTGAGGCCCAAACATTGTTCCCACCCGCAGCATGGGGGTGTGCCAAATACCCCAGGGACATGTGGTGATTCAGATCAGCAAGTGGACCACATATCAAAGTTACACCCAGATTACATGTCAGGACTTAGGCATTGTGTGAGCAATTGACCCACCCATGAAGCACACCACAAAGTCACGGGAAGAAATGCAGTCCCCCACCTTGAGCGAAGCAAAATGCAAGGACACAGTACCCAAGTGACACAATTTCCTGATTGTAAGGATCACACCTGCATATCAGATGAGGAGTGGGCATGTCACAATTGAGGGACATGGGTCCTGGACCACAAGACTGATGTACTGTGGAAGTTTAACCAGGCCAGAGGAGGGCACATAGCATGTCAGACAAAGTTCACAGTGCAGTCATGGACTCACCCCCTCCTTGCTGCTGTCTGTCCTTCAGCTGCCCATCCAGGTCAGGGAAGACCACCGCCAGGATCCGGAGCATGTGGGGGGTCAGGGTCCGGTGTCCGCCCCACCTGCGAGGAGGCGACAGCTTCAGCTGGACCCTTGTGATCCTCTGGGTCCAGCCCGAAGGTCCGGCCACCTCTCCTGGCAGTTGCGGATCCGGCGCTTGTAGACCCCCACGGATCTTACTGCCCGGGCGATGGTCAGCCAGATTTCCTGCTTATGGTGGGCATCAACCTGTGAGGATGACAAAGTGAAAAGGCCATTACTACACATGCAACATATCCGTGCAACACACAGTTGGATATACATGTCTCAATCACAGGGGCATATGATGTACACAGGCAGTGCAACGATGGCTAAGAACAGTTTGCCAGCAGTTACTGCATGGTATCATTGCATGGGAAGTAAACCTTGTTGGAATGCACTGTTACTGCACTGTACCTGTTCAGTGCATGTGACTACACACTTTGGGGGAGAACTACTCAGTGAGCATGCTAGTCAGTGGTGTGCACACTGTAAGTCTTGCTAGTCAGACAACATGCACAATTAGTAAGGCAGTGGACAGCACACTCACCTGCTCCCCTGGTTTCCCATACAGCTTGCTGTACTGTGGAAGGAGGCTGTCCAGCAGGGCCTGGTTCTCCTCAAGGCTGAAGGCTGGGGCTCTCTCCACAGTACGTGCCATTGCAGTAGCCAGAGGATGCAGAGACAGCAGCAGTGTTGGTGGCAGATGTCGTCCTGGAGCATGTAGTGCAGGCAAGTGAGCCCTCAGGGGAACAGCCAGCATTATATGTGTGCTGCAGAGGCAGATACTGTCCCATGTGTCCAAAGTGATAGGTCCAAGTCGTTAGCATCTTCTGAATCTGGCCAATCCATGGAATTGCACCACTAATACACGCCCACAGCATCCTTCAAAAGTTCAACTTCATGACACCCATGAATTTGCAACATTGTTGTGGCTGGCCAACTGAATTCACTGCATCAGACTCGTTGAGGCTTCGAAAACGCGTCCGTTGCCATGCCAGGCTCCAGCCAATGCGTGCGCACCGATCGGTCCATTGCTGTACAACGCGTATTCCGGGATACAACGCGTACCCGCTCACTACCGATGCAATGGGTCGTGCGGGCACACCGATCGGTCCATTGCTGTACAACGTGTATTCCGGGATACAACGCGTACCCGCTCACTACCGATGCAATGGGCCGTGCGGGCACACCGATCGGTCCATTGCTGTACAACGCGTACCCGCTCACTACCGATGCAAAGGGCCGTGCGGGCACACCGATCGGTCCATTGCTGTACAACGCGTACCCGCTCACTACCGATGCAAAGGGCCGTGCGGGCACACCGATCGGTCCATTGCTGTACAACGCGTACCCGCTCACATCCGATGCAATGGGCCGTGCGGGCACACCGATCGGTCCATTGCTGTACAACGCGTACCCGCTCACTACCGATGCAATGGGCCATGTGGGCACACCGATCGGTCCATTGCTGTACAACGCGTACCCGCTCATATCCGATGCAATGGGCCGTGCGGGCACACCGATCGATCCATTGCTGTACAACGCATACCCGCTCACTACCGATGCAATGGGCCGTGCGGGCACACCGATCGGTCCATTGCTGTACAACGCGTACCCGCTCACATCCGATGCAATGGGCCGTGCGGGCACACCGTTCGGTCCATTGCTGTACAACGCGTACCCTCTCACTACCGATGCAATGGGCCGTGCGGGCACACCGATCGGTCCATTGCTGTACAACGCGTACCCGCTCACTACCGATGCAATGGGCCGTGCGGGCACACCAATCGGTCCATTGCTGTACAACGCGTACCCGCTCACATCCGATGCAATGGGCCGTGCGGGCACACCGATCGGTCCATTTCTGTACAACGCGGATTCCGGAATACAACGCGTACCCGCTCACTACCGATGCAATGGGCCGTGCGGGCACACCGATCGGTCCATTGCTGTACAACGCGTATTCCGGGATACAACGCATACCCGCTCACTACCGATGCAATGGGCCGTGCGGGCACACCGATCGGTCCATTGCTGTACAACGCGTATTCCAGGATACAACGCGTACCCGCTCACAACTGATGCAATGGGCCATGCGGGCACACCGATCGGTCCATTGCTGTACAATGCGTACCCGCTCACTACTGATGCAATGGGCCGTGTGGGCACACCGATCAGTCCATTGCTGTACAACGCGTACCCGCTCACTACCGATGCAATGGGCCGTGTGGGCACACCGATCGGTCCATTGCTGTACAATGCGTACCCGCTCACATCTGATGCAATGGGCCATGCGGGCACACCGATCGGTCCATTGCTGTACAACGCGTACCCGCTCACTACCGATGCAACGGGTCGTGCGGGCACACCGATCAGTCCATTGCTGTACAACGCGTCCCTGTACAGGTCACTCGCATATGTCACCATGCTTGTCACTGGTGAACGTATGCCAGCCACATATACTTGCCAGGGACTCAGGGGCACACCTTCAACACCACACCTAGTCCACACTGTTTCCTAAGGCATGTAAGGCTGCATTACCTTTTCTGTGTATGGGGGTAAACATGTGGTTTTTGGGGTGGCACTTGGGGGCAGCCACACCCAGGCTGTGCACGTGTTCATGGGGACAGGGTCCTTTGTGTGTTGTGCACATGACCACTGTGATGTGCAACTGTTCATTTCAGAGCATGTGGCATGGTCACATTTCCAGGTTGTGTATGTGTATGACATGTCACATACCCCCAGGGTCCCATGGGGGAAGGCATGTACGTCACAGGGTGACCCATTGCCACAATAGTGATGGCCCTCCACAGTCTGTGGGCATGTTGTGTTTCCGATGTCTCTGATTCCATGTGCACGATGGGAGACAGTCTCCACATCAACGTTGTTTGTGCATGGACTTTGATGTTGTGCGTCACTGACGTCCATGTCTGTCCTGCGGAGGCAACAAGGGCCACTACCTGTGGGAGTCATGTTTGTTTTTCTGACGTGTACATGATACGCCATGTCATGCCAGTGTCCATGTGGCAAGACAGGGTCACTGGGAATCTACCTGTCAATGAGCTGTGATGCCTGTGGCGCATCTGTCCAGACATGTCACTGTGGTGTGTGTGTGGAACGTGACAGCAGTAAATGGGTACTGTGACACAGCCTAATGGTTTCCCATTGCACAGCCTGGAACCTGTTGTCAACACATGTTGTACTGAGATGTTAGATGATGGCCATGTAGGTGCCAGATATGTCCGAACAGAACGGCACACACATCAAGTACTTGTGTCTTGTAATGATGTATCATGTGATATTGAGTATGGTGAATGTCACATATGTGGGGTGACTGACAATCTTTCTTTCTTCAACCTATGCACTGCAGGGCTCCAGCTGTCCATAGACCATTCCCTGACCTGGCAACGATGGTGGAACGTGACAGCATCCGACGTTACCGCTTCACCAGGCAGCTGATTGAGGATTTGGCAGTGCGCTTGGCACCACATTTGCAACCTGGCCGGCCGTACCCTACAGCGCTGACCCCCAAAGTGAAAGTGAGGGCAGCCCTACACTTCTTTGCCACCGGTACCTTTCAACACACTGTGGCGACTGCTGGTGGGATGTCACAGACTATGTTCAGCCGTGTGCTACGCGATGTCTTGGAGGCAATGTTGAGATGCCTGAACCAGTACATCTATTTCCCTACACGTCAACAAGTCACTGACGTCAAGAGTGACTTCTATGCCTTGGGGAGGATGCCATATGTCATTGGCTCCATTGATGGGACACATGTGGCTTTGGTACCACCACAGGCATATGAGCAGGCATACCGGAACCGGAAACATTACCATTCGATCAATGCTCTGGTGGTATGTCTTGCAGATATGAGCATCACACATGTGTGTGCCCGTTTCCCTGGTTCGGCACATGATGCCTACGTGATGAGGAGTAGTCGCATCCCGAGGATGATGTCACAGATGCAGATCCAGCGTGCCTGGCTTGTCGGTGTGTACTGACTTTGTACCATTGTGTGTGTTCTGCTATGTTGTATTCCGCCCACTTTTCCAACTCAGCTAATGTGCAATTGTCTGTCTGTAGGTGACTCCGGATACCCCAACATGCCGTGGTTGCTGACACCCCTCAGGAACCCTGTGACACCAGCCCAGATGCTCTACAATGAGGCACATGGTCGGACCAGGAGAGTGATCGAGCGGACATTTGGTCTCCTGAAGAGCCGCTTCCACTGCCTGGACAAGACAGGAGGGGCCCTCCCATATGCCCCAGCAAAGGTGTGCAAGATTGTCATCGTCTGCTGCATGCAACACAACCTGGCAGTGTGGAAGGAGTTGCCTCTCATCCTGGATGACGATGACCAACGTCCGCCACCTGTGGAGGATCCTGGCCTGGACCACGATGCCAGTGATGATGATGATGGTGATGTCCGCACACAGCTCATCACCAACTTCTTCAGCTGAATGTGAGTATCCAGGGAGTTGTAATGTGAATGATGTGAGTTTGCATGATATGTGTGGGTGGTGCTCTGGTGCTGTTTGAGTGTGGCCATGTGCTACTTGACTGGATGCATGCAGCGATGTGTCCTTACAGGTAGTCTGTACTCCCCAACAGTGTTGACATGCTAACTTGGTTTTGTGTAGTTGTCTTGTGACATGTATTGGGCATGAGTATTGCAGTTCTGTCCTGTTCTTCAGTGGTTTTGACTGTGTGTCATGTCTGTCCTTCACAGGGTGCTTACAGAGTTGTTTGGTCAACTTGGATCCCCCGACACCATGATTCAGCTTTCAGGGTGGCAGCAGTCGTTTCCCTACAGGTGATGTGCCACACACCCCTGGACTTTATATCTTCTGCACTTTTTGACTGTGTGGCCACTGCCACGTGGGATTACCTTGCATTTCTAGTGGAAACAACATGTTGCAAGTGTGTAATAGACCTGTGCTTCACTTTGGGATGTACGTTGTCTGTGGTCACACATCTGACTGACATTTGCTTACTGCACCTGTGGGCTAGTTGACACAGACTCTGAATAGGTGTGGTGTCTGTGCATTCCACAGTATTTCCTGGCAACATCAGTGTAGGCGATGAGTCCGATGGCCCTGGTGTCTCTGTGTTGTGTAGCCCTAGTGGTGTGTCTCCCTCATATGTGTCACGTCACCATGACTCACATGACGGTGTTGTACTTGCTGTAGCAGTTAGCATACACAGTGTAATTTATCTGATCATCATCCCCATAACAGTAACCACATTGGAATCACAACATAGGCAAGTATGGTGTATTAGTGATTTTATTTACATGCATGTGTGAGTATAGTGCACAGCATGGTGGGTGCTGTTCATTGGGATTGTGATCCAAAGTTCCCAGATGAGTTGCAAGTCTTGGTAGCAGAAATGTCCTGAGTGAAGTCCACAGTCATCTGATACATTAGTCCAACTTGAACTCCCCATGTCATGTGGGAGAGTTGTGTTGCATTCGACAGGGTGAACAGTTTGCACACAAAGGAGAATTTCCAGAACAGGTGTTGGCTTCCTGGGGAATGTACATGGCCATCGACCTCTCAGTTTTCCTTCCTCGGATGACCCCTCTTCTTTGGGGGGGACCCTCACGTGCAGGCTGCTGTGGTGCAGGGGACTCTCCGCCAGAGTCCTCCTCCCTCCCTGTGGCAGTTGCAGTTGTTGCAGCACCAGATGTTGTGGGCACAAAGGGAGGTGTGGCCATGTTGGTGCTAATCTGGCGGAGGCATGTCAATATGTCCCTATGCACCGCTGTCAGTTCTTGCAATGTGTCCCACTTGGACTCCATGCGAGACATGTGTGTCTCCACATGGGACATGTGGGAGTCCAAGCGGGCATGATGGGCAGCATGCTGCTGTTGTATGTCCTTGAGGATCCCCACTACCTGGCTGACCTCTCCGGTGCTATTCTGGTACGCATCAGCAATGCGTGCCAGTTGTGGGTCATCATGCAGTCCAGACCCCTCTGCAAACAGCGACCTATGTCTACCACCCCTCCCACCATCCCTGGCGACACATGCGGGACCTGCGGTGTTACGCCCAGGTGACCCTAGGCCGCCTTGGGGGTTGTTACTGAGCTCGTTGTCCGTAGCTCGACGTTGGGCCAGGGTCCCTGTGCTGTTGTCATTGGTGGTCCTTGGTCTGTCCGTGTCGGCGGGGGTGGTCTGTGTGTTGGCAGTTGTTGGAGCAGTGGGTGCAGGGGGTGCAGATGTTGGTCCTGCTCGTGCTGCATGATGACTCACGCTGGAGGGGCCAGGTAGGTCTTCGTCATCCAAGGAGGGCAGAGGCTGTTCCACACCAGTGGGCTCAGTGTCCCCCGGAGCCTGGGACAGGGACTCCTCCTCGCCTGCTGCTGTGTCCCCATCATCACCTGTTTTTGGAAGAGACACACAATGTATGTTATATTTCTACAAGTATCAATGGTTCACACACCTGACAGTTGTGACTGTACCTCTGGATGCGGGCCTGTACATTGCATTGTCCTAAGTTGTCACAGTAGGAGGTTGATATTGGTGTAGCACATTGTCCTGCAAACCTGAGGCATTTCAATGTGAATGTTGAGGTGTGTGCATGGCCAGCATTGGTTGTATTTGGTGGACATCTGGCCCTCCTTCTCCACCTAGCCCAGTTATCCCACCATGAAGCATGCCACCCTTGCAGTGGGTTCAGGTTGACTCTCAGGATGTCATTCGGTGGTGTCCTGCTGTTGGTTGTTGCACAGTTCCCAGCAGGGCCTTGTGCTCCCCACAGCAGTACCCAGTGTCAGCCATCTTGTCAGTCCTTTTCCACTCCCTGCGATGTGAGCATGGTTCAGAGTGGTGTTGATGGGCCAATTGTGAGGGTGAGCAATATCTGTGACTACAACTCCCATCATGCTATTGCCTACACCCCCCCTCCCAGCATGCCCATACTTCCTTCCTTTTGACTCTGCTTCCCTGTGAGGTAGTGTGCCTGTGCTGACAGGATGGCTGACAGTGTTGTCCTGGCGTTTGTTTGGCTACAAGTCCCAAGAGTGTCCCTGTGCTTCACACAGCATTACCCAGGGTGGTGGTTCTTTGTGGGATCTTCATTTAGAGTGTGAGGCATTGCATTCTCCCAGGTGGGTTATGTGGAGTTTGTGTTGAGGGGGTGTGTGAGGAGAGCTGCTTGTAACTATGGTCAGTGCTGTCAGTCCTCCTTCCCACCCAGCCAGATATCCCACCATGGAACGTGCTTGCATTGCAGGGAGTGCAAGTTGGCTTTCAGGATGTCAGTCAGTGGTGTTCTGCTGTTGGTTGTTGCACAGTTCCCAGCAGGGCCTTGTGCTCCCCACAGCAGTACCCAGTGTCAGACAATCTTGTCAGTCCTTTTCCACTCCCTGCGATGTGAGCATGGTTCAGAGTGGTGTTGATGGGCCAATTGTGAGGGTGAGCAATATCTGTGACTACAACTCCCATCATGCTATTGCCTACACCCCCTTCCCAGCATGCCCATACTTCCTTCCTTTTGAGTGGACTCCACTGTGTGTGAGTGTGACAGCAATGGTAAGATGGCTGACAGTGTGGTCCTGTTGTTTGTTGGTGCCCAGTTCCCAGCAGGGCCTTGTGCTCCCCACAGCTGAGGCCAGTGTCAGACATCTTTGAGGTGGCTTTTCACTCCCTGTGAGGTGTGCATGCTTCAGTGTGAGCTTGCTGGGCCATGTGGGTGGGGGATGTTGAGCTGTGACTACCACTCCCATCATGCTATTGCCTGCACCCCCTTCCCAGCATGCCCATACGTCCTTCCTTTTGAGTGGACTTCACTGTGTGTGAGTGTGACAGCAATGGTAAGATGGCTGACAGTGTGGTCCTGTTGTTTGTTGGTGCCCAGTTCCCAGCAGGGCCTTGTGCTCCCCACAGCTGAGGCCAGTGTCAGACATCTTTGAGGTGGCTTTTCACTCCCTGTGAGGTGTGCATGCTTCAGTGTGAGCTTGCTGGGCCATGTGGGTGGGGGATGTTGAGCTGTGACTACCACTCCCATCATGCTATTGCCTGCACCCCCTTCCCAGCATGCCCATACTTCCTTCCTTTTGAGTGGACTTCACTGTGTGTGTGTGTGACAGCAATGGTAAGATGGCTGACAGTGTGGTCCTGTTGTTTGTTGGTGCCCAGTTCCCAGCAGGGCCTTGTGCTCCCCACAGCTGAGGCCAGTCTCAGACATCTTTGAAGTGGCTTTTCACTCCCTGTGAGGTGTGCATGGTTCAGTGTGAGCTTGCTGGGCCATGTGGGTGGGGGATGTTGAGCTGTGACTACCACTCCCATCATGCTATTGCCTACACCCCCCCCTTCCCAGCATGCCCATACTTCCTTCCTTTTGACTCTGCTTCCCTGTGGGGTAGTGTGCCTGTGCTGACAGGATGGCTGAAAGTGTTGTCCTGGCGTTTGTTTGGCTACAAGTCCCAAGAGTGTCCCTGTGCTTCACACAGCATTACCCAGGGTGGTGGTTCTTTGTGGGATCTTCATTTAGAGTGTGAGGCATTGCATTCTCCCAGGTGGGTTATGTGGAGTTTGTGTTGAGGGGGTGTGTGAGGAGAGCTGCTTGTAACTATGGTCAGTGCTGTCAGTCCTCCTTCTCACCCAGCCAGATATCCCACCATGGAACGTGCTTGCATTGCAGGGAGTGCAAGTTGGCTTTCAGGATGTCAGTCAGTGGTGTTCTGCTGTTGGTTGTTGCACAGTTCCCAGCAGGGCCTTGTGCTCCCCACAGCAGTACCCAGTGTCAGCCATCTTGTCAGTCCTTTTCCACTCCCTGTGTTGTGAGCATGGTTCAGGGTGGTGTTGATGGGCCAAATGTGAGGCTGACCATTATCTGTGACTACAACTCCCATCATGCTATTGGCTACACTGACTTCACCCGCATACACAGAATTCCTTCCTTTCAGTGAGCTTCCCTGTGAGGTGGTGTTCTAGTGGTGGCAAAATATCAGACAGTGTTTGTTGGTTATATTTGTGCCACTGCCTTGCTCTATTTGTTGTTAGGTTTGTACATGTCATGACACAGTTACATGTCACTATGAGATGGCAGTTATTGTGTTTGTCTGACTGGCATTCACATCTTGGGATTATTATCTTTTGGTTGCTGTGGATTTGCTAAGGGTGCATGGTTTGACTATCCCCTTGACAGTGATGTGTGTGTATTGTCATACCATATTGTGTATATTTGTTGTGTACTCACCAGGCTCTGGGATGTTTGTTAGTCCATATACGCTCACTGGTGGTAGGATGGCCCGCACCTTCTCCTCCCAGGGCCTGAGGTATACTGGTTTGGCAGGAGGGCCACTGCCGGTGTGCTGGCTCAGGATGTAATCCTTCTTCAGTAGGTCCCTGACCCTCCTGCGCACATCATACCACCTGTTCTGGATGTCTTCCTTTGTGCGCAAACATGGTGATTGTGCGTTGACCCTGTCGACGATCCTCTCCCACATCTTGGTTTTCTGCGCCATGGGGGTCTGTTGGACCAATGTGCCAAACAACTGTGGCTCTACCCTCAGGATCTCGTCTACCAGGACTTCCAATTCACTATCTAGGAACTTATGATTCTTCTTTGGGGGCATGGTGATGGGTGGTGGTGGTGATTGATGTGTGTGTGTGTGTGCAAGTGAGGGTGTGTGAGTGTAGGTTTTGCTGGGTGTGTGTGAGGGTGCTATTTGTTGAGGTGCTAATGGTGTGTGGCTTGTGTGTTGGATGAGCTGTGAGTGTGTCTGTGGTTGCTGTCTGATGGTGTTCTGTGCTGGCAGGTCAGTGGAATTTGCAAAGGATCATGGTAGGGATTTGTGGCCTTTATATAGGTGGAGTTGGGGGGGTGTCCTTGTTCCATTTTTTTCCCCCCTTGTATTTATTGACTTTGTCATTGCTTGTTTGGCCCTCTTTTTTTGTATTTTTTCCTTTGTAATTTTTGTGCATGTAGGAGACGTTCTTCTGACCGAGTAGGACGCTGCAGTTGTCTCGTGCGCGCTTCTCCGAGTCGTTCCCGCTGTGTTTCAGCTAGGTTTCATGTGCGGTGTACGCGTCGGTCGCGGAGTATTGTGTTTGTTCGGCTGGCTTTTGTATGCGTGTCGATCGTACGGCTTGAGCTCCGTGCGAATCGGTCTGATTTTGCACACATTGCATCGTACTGCGCGGGTCGGAGTTCGCGGGTACGTTTCGTTCAGGTTCATTCCTGGTGCGTGTCGGTCGGTTCGATTCGCGTGGTTTCCCGGCTGGATAGCTTGTTTCCATCCGGGTCGGTCATTCGGCTTGAGTTCTGTACAAGTCGGTCGTGATTCACATGCATTTCATCGTACTACCCGGTTCGGGCAGCGCCGGTACGTGTCGGTCGGACTTAATTCCCGTACCGAGTCGGTCGGTACGTTTTCCGGCCCGAATCGGAATCGACCCCATAGTCTTTGGTCTGCTTTGTTAACCCTGGCCACCAGTAGCGCTGTTTCAGTAAAGAAATAGTCGCCGTAACGCCTGTATGTGCAGAACCCAAACCCTTGTGTGCTGCTAGAATTAAGCCTTGCCTACGATCCATATTTGGTATTACTCTATCCCCAAATCCAGGAATCTGAGCATATGGAATGTTTTGTGCATCTAACTTGTAGGAGTATTGAGTGGAATTTTTTTTGGTACTGCTGTGCTGCCTTTGCACAAAGCATTGACAGCAACCATAATCTCTCCGTCTATTCTTGTTTTTGAATGCGTGATTGCAGCTACAGACGCTGTGCGTACAGCCCCCTTTGCGGCTTCATCAGCCAATGAATTCCCTTCAACGTGAATGCCATCACGCTGATGACTCAGTGTATGTATCACGTGAGCCCTTGGTAGTTCGTGTCTCAACTCCACTACTTTTCCCATTGCATTTTATGCTTAATTGTGCCACCCTTTGCGTCTTTGAACCCGTTTTGTTCCCAATGATGTAAATATTCATTGTACGACTGTACACAGTAAAAGGAATCACACACAATTAGTGTGGGGAATTCGTGTTCCGTATTTACAAGTGCCAGTGCTTTTAATTCTGCCAACTGAGCCGTGCAGTCTCCTAGAGATTGCTTTTTAGTGCTACTGGGATGGAACATTCCATCGCGCATGCAACCTTTAACGATTGCATACGCCGCGCTGTAAGCTTGCTTACTCCCTATGGCTGGTTGAGCAGATCCGTCAGTGTAAATAATGTATTCATACTGATCTAGAGGTAAAATCTCATTTGGTAGAGGATATTCTTGTTCGTATTGCAGAAATGCTTGTGTTTTTAAACTTGGATCAAATCTGTATTCAACATCCGTTGCAGTAAGAGAATAACCCTGGGCGTAGTTCGCGTAGTAGCGCTACGCGTAGCTATGCGAAGTGCACTTCGCACTACGCGAGCTACGTGTAGCTACGCGAACTGCGTAGTGCACTGTGCAAAATGCTGTTCGCACTGATTGCACAGTGCCGGATGCTTGTCCGCACTGTGCAATCAGTGCAACCCGCATCTTGCACAGTGCAAGCGGTCGTTTTCTGCCGCTCGAGTAGATTTCTACTCGAGCGGCAGCTTTCTCAACGCGGACTGGTAGTTTCTCATCGCGAGTGGTCGCGAGCATACGCGACCACTCGCAATGAGAAACCTGACCTCCCCGCGTTGAGAATCTCACCGGGAGGTTTATTTTCCACGCTCGCGATCGGCAACTTGATGTTGCTGATCGCGAACGAGGAAAAAGTCTCACCGAAATGTCATTTTGCTTGCTCGCGGTCGCCAACTTGACGTTGAGGACCGCGAGCAAGCAAAAAATGACCGCTACGCTATGCGTGTTTGCACTGTGCTACGTGCAATTCGCGTAGTGCGAAGTAGCGCAAACTTCGCAAACTACGCGAGCGTAGCGTAGTACTTCGCCCAGGGTTATAAGAGAATTAGCCCATTGTATCCATCTGGGATGTAAGGCTTTCGCATTTGGAATGCTAGCTTTTGTAACAGCTTCTAAAGCTGGTACTGGGGTCACGACAATTATGCGTTTACCCTGAGCCAGAGCTCTTTCTCTTGCTACAGCAGTCTGCACTGCTGTCAGGATTTTTTCTGTTGAAGTGAAATGCATTTCTGCGTTTGTGTACAGGTGTGATTTGTATGCGATTGGTACCGTTTCGCCTTCATTGAAAGTTAAATAAGTGTACCTGCATTGACCCGCTATTACTCTGATCACTAAGTTGCATACGTTTACGCGTTTCTGTAAATGTTTTGAAGCTATCATGTCTTCCTGTAGTGAACGGAGGATATTTGTATGTTCCTGTGTCCATTGTCTGACTGAAAAATCAGGTTTTATTAAGTCGTAGAAAGGTTTTACTCTTTCTGCGTAATCAAAAATGTATGTTCGACCAAAATTTAGGAATCCCAGAATTGATTGTAAATTCTTTAATGATTTTGGAGGTTGGAGCAGCGCACATTTTTCTAAAAAGTTAGCTGCTAGGTTTTTTCCTTCACTTGACAGCTCATACCCTAAAAATAGGACATTGAGGTGGGCAATTTTTGATTTTTTAAATTAAATTTATTGCCCTCAGAGGCGAATCCCATAATAATGGTGCTCAGCCTGGTCAAGTGCCTGGGTAAGTCATCGTCCGTCAGATAAATATCATCCACATAGGACAATGCTTCTTCATCCAAATTTTGGAGTAACTCTGTTACCCTTGCTGAAAACAACCCCGGGCTATTCTTATACCCTTGGGGGAGTTGACAAAATTGCCGTTGGGACCCTAGCGCTGAGAATGCAGTCAGATACCTGCTTTCAGGCGCTATATTTTAGCAGAAAAATCCATTTGAGATATCAAGTGTTGTTTTGTATTTTTGTCGCACAATGTTATTCATTAATGCGGCACTGTGTGCATTTTGAACTGCAAATGTCTTTGTGCAAGTGTAAATGTCTGTAATCTAAAACTAGACGATATGTGTTGTCAGGTTTGGCTACGGGGAACAAAGGATTGTTCATGGGTGAAGTGCAATTTTCTATCACCCCCTGGTATTCAAGTTGATCTAGGATCTCCCTGACTTGTTTTTTAGCTTCCTGCTTTATAGGGTAGTGCCTTTGAGCATTCGGGGAAACTTTTAACTGGATCACGTGGTGGGTTGAATCCTCATCCCAACCAGCATGATTTTTGTACAATGCTGGAGCTAGGGCAACTGCCCACTCCTGCGCTTATGCATGTTTTAAATGTATGGGAACGAGGTCAGAAAATGCTGGAAAAATTACCTTTTCTCCCTTTGGGCACTCCATGACGAATGCTGGCGGCCAGTCTTGCTCTGCTAATAGGATGTCATATCCAGATGACAGATTTTCCCAAAATAGACCTTTATCTTTCCTGGGCTTGTCCCCCTCCATCCGGAGTGTTATCTCATGTAACTTATGTGGGACACTTACCCGAGTATCAGGTGTTTCCACCGTGATATACTCACTCAACTCCGCTGTCACCAGAAATTCCTTCAGGTACTGGCGAGCTATCGTTATTTCTGCCGCGCTGTCTAGCATCGTCAGAGCCCATTCCCCATTCAGAAGCTGTGTCCTCAGAATTCTTGGCATGTCTGATCTTGAGACCTGCTACCTTTTTCTTTTTTAACTGAGGTTTTTGTTTTTGTTTATCTTCTTTTTTAGGTGCGTAGTCCGCAGCGCGTTGCGTGTCTCTGGACTTTGTTCGCTCCTCTTGTCTGTGTTCTGACCGTCCTTCCCTCTCTGAGTTTTTTGATGAACCCTGAAAGGAACGAGAGGAACGTGTATCAGTATCCTGATACCTGTCAGGTTTCCTAATATTATCCCTATTCCTGAGGTTATACCTCCTTTCAGAGGGCTCCTGTTGAGGAGACCTGCCTCGGGATTGAGATCTGTTGTCTTTAGACTTTTGTTGCTTTTTATTTTCCCACTTCTTTTTAGAAGAAGTAGGTGTCTGCTTTGTAGTGTCCTTGTCAGAACAGCCCACTAGTTGTGGTTTTAATGCTTTCCCACCTAAACTGTCTCTGCCTAATTCTGCATATGCAGTTTCAATGATTTTGGGTAGTTCGTGTTGTTGATCTACTGGACTGAACTCCCTTAGGCGTTGGCGGATCGCCACTGAAGCTGCTTCCCCCTTAATGTTAGCTAGTATTATGGCTGATACCTGATCAAAGTTGTTTAGTAACTTCATCCCTAAGTTTAGGGCAGGCTCTGCTCCGTACTCATTTTTTATCTGTCTCAATACGTCTGGCACTACTGCTAAGGACGGGATACCATGTGTTCTGGTATATATGGCAGCAAAGACTGAACCCCAAGAGGTGCAGTCCTCTACTTGTGGTGTGATCCCCATGGGCAAGCAGATTGTTAGAATTCTGTGTCTATCATAGGTGGTAGTATTCGGGAATACTGCCTCAAGCTGAGTTATTTTCTGAGCTATCCAGAATGGGATTTGTTCGCGTTTTGCGGACATTTTGCCCATTACCGCATGTAATGTTTGAGGAGTAATTTTATTTTCTGTACCCTGAGCTGGAGTACTATTTGCTGCACCTGGTGCAGGTTGGATTGTTAAAGTCCTCACGACGAATTGTGTCAGGTTTCTGTAGATTTTAATTAAATCTCTGTGTTGTACGAGTAATTCTGGCTGTGGCATTGTTCCAATGTCAGGGTGCGGTGTGTAAGCCGCTAGTATTGGCCATGTGGCCCCGTCTCCTCCGAGCGGGCCTAATCTTACTCTTCCTCGTACGTGGGGTAGGGCACCATTAAACCAGTGATAATGTTCCTGGTAAGTGAGTGGAATCTCTATGTCCTCAAATGGACCATATTCCCTTGGTGCATCTCCTTTTATATAGTAGTGAAATGTCTTTGTTATGGCATTTGCTGCTGGGAATGTAACCCATGAATAGAACACCTCTGTTTTGTTTGATTTGTGTGCCTCAATCACGAAAACTACCATGCCACCCCTAGCTTGTAAACCATTTTCCAATAGTCTTAGGGTGACTGTCATTCTGAATTTTGGTGCAATCTGTATTGCATTTACAGGATCTTCTCCTTCTTCTGAAAAATTCAGGTCAACTCTGTCTTTCCCTGCCTCGGAATCAGGCATGTTTAGAGGAAGAAGTGTTCAAAAGGAACTAAGATGAGGTGTTATGCACAATTTAGGAACTAAATGTCCTTCAAGCTTGATTAACCAACAGCCGATAAATAGGATATCTCGCCTACTCAGCTGTGGCGGAGTTTGTGCTCACCCACTCCAGACGTCTCTGGGGTTTTGTGAGTAGGTTCTCTGAGAATAGCACGACTGAACTACTCAGATTCTACTGTTAAATAAGTACCCAACCAACGTTGGTGGTGCCATGTCGTGTAGTTCCTATAGTACCCCTGCAGGACCTGCGCGTTTGGCTAACATAAACTGTGGGCTTGGTGTTAGACTGACTCTGTGCACCCCCACCGCATATGTTAGCCAGATTTGCATTAGCTAGCTCACAGTGCCATTAGAATCTCCTCTTATCGGGGAGAGATTAGTTTCTGGCAACCTTAGATCATGACAACCCTAATTCCTCAGAATCGTGGAAACAATGTACTACCTTTCGCTCAGTCACTCGTGCTTACTTATTCGGTTTGTCTCAGAGAGTTACACAGAATAAACAGTCTGGGCGTTTCAATAAGTATTTATTGAACAGTTGTTATTCTAGTGTAAAATATTTGTGCTGCAGCGACCAGCAGACAATAGCAGAGATATATTATCAGCAGTACGATCAAAGTGAAAGGATAGAACAGTTCTACCATATTGCAATAATCATGAATACATACATGAATATAAAAGGCACTATGAAAGTGTGCGTACTCCTACGATGCCTTACTAGGGGGCCGATTCCGATTTCGGCCGGAAGGGCACCGAACGATGGTCGGAGCCCTTCCGACCGAATCGGAACGTGCCGCTCGGATTCCTTTCCGACCGAGCCATTCCGATGGGCTCGGTCGGAAAAGAATCCGACTTCGGATTTCCGGATGGCTCACGACGGGTTCGGAGAGCCCGTCAGCCATCCGGAAATCCCTCTGAACTCCCCGGCTGCCTCTTTGCGACCGAGGAGTACGATGGCAGTTTTCACTGCCTTTTCGTGCCGGTCTTTCCGGCACGAAAAGGCAGTCGGTCACTGTCTTTGGGGGCCCCCAGTGGGACCCCCATGGGTGCAAGGTCGCCGAATGGCGGCGTGGAGGCACCTATGGTGCCCCTCTGTTGAACCCTGTACCCGGTGGCAGGCACCTTGGGGTGCCGGCCACAGGGTGCAGGGTTGAACTGCACCCCTGCTTTCTCCAATGCCAGCATGCATTCCGTCCGGAATGCATGCTCCCATTGTGGGAGATACGGGTGCGACCGAACCCTGTACTGCCTGGGCCGTAACCGACGACAGCAGGTCGGTCGGTTACGGCTCCGGACCGATGTCGGACGGACCTGAGTCTGTCCGACATCGGAATCGGCCCCTAGATGTACCTAAGTGTACCTAGCATGTGTGTAGGTCAAAAAGCCTAAGAGCCAAGAATCCCTCTAGGATTTAGTCGAACCCCCATACCTGAAGAGAGAGAGTGTGGGACCTTGTCCTGGTCTCGAGTTGGACACCCCGCAAGGGCTGTGTTAGACCGCTGTCAGATGGAGTGACTGCATGCAGGAGCCTCAGCGTCTCTGGTCAGTGTGTCAGCATGGAAATCTCGGTTCCCTCTATCTTACCGTGGAAAGATGTGGTGTATTTATACCCTAAAGTGTCTCGTCCCTCAGTATGATTTGTATTGGTCTTTGTTAGACATGAGGAAGACGTCAGGGGTGAACTTTGTACATACATATTATGCGGGAGATTTAGATGGTGAATGCTCATGCATAATTTATGAGTACATTGTAGGCCTGTGTTCTGGAAAGATCTTGCAGTGTTCTAACCACAGACTAGATAACGTTCAACCCTCAGAGCTCGTTGTGTACTGTAGGGAACTAATGTAGGTGAAAGATCATGCCTATATTAGGAGCCATGACTATAATAGGGCATGTACGAGTATGACCATAATAGGGCATATACGAGTATGACCATAATAGGGTATATACGAGTATGACCATAATAGGGCATATACGAGTATTTCTACATTATGGCATATATGAACAGGTCTACATTAGGGCCTATATACGAAACATAACAGTCAAGCAAAATCAAAACTGCCTTTCTGCCTTTGTCAGCCGTAGATTTTAATGTATCAGCTATTTCCAAGAGCGCCGATTCTGTTGAGTGCTTGGGGCGGAAACCTGATTCGCTTGGGTGAAGAATCTTGGCAGTTTCAAGGAAGTTAGACAGTTCTCTATTAACTAGTCTCTCTGTGATTTTGCCCAGTGTAGGTAGCAGTGATATTGGGCGGAGATTTGAGAAATTGGAGGGGTCTATATTTTGTTTCTTTTTCAATGGTTTCACTATGGCCAATTTCCATTCGTCTGGGACAATGCCTGTAGATAATGAGGAGTTGACTATCTGATTAATCACTGGATTGACAATGTTTATGATTTGGTGGAGGATCATGGGAAGGCACACATCAAGAGGAGAGCCCGATTTACAAGCCACGATGGCTGCACGTGTCTGTTCAAGCGAGACTGTTTCAAAGACTTGGAGTGAAGGAATGATACCAGTGGTGTCAGGCTCTAACTCGGGGTCCATAGGAATCATGGTGAAGTCTTTTTGAATGTTTTGGATCTTTTCCTCACAGAAGATCGAAATCTGATCACATAGGGTCTGTGATGGGGGAATTTCTCTACTCAGTGCTTTAGGGTTGGTAAAAGATTTTACAATTGAGAAGATGGTATTCTGATCTTGATGTGCCTCAAGTATCTTGTTTGAATAGTACTCTCTCTTAGCTAGTTTGATGTGTGTATGGTATTGTTTTGTGCTTATTTTAAAGGTTTTTTGGTCTGCTGGGTCATAGGCTCGTCTCCACTTGCGCTCCAATTGCTTGCATAAAAGATGTGCTTGAGCTAAGCTGGACGTGTACCAGGGAGCTTGGTGTGATTTGTCTTTTACTTTCTTTTTAGGTGGTTCCAGAGGGGCTAACTCCTCGCTTATTGTAGTCATCCAATTGCAGAAGAGTTGTGAGTCTTGCAGAGTTTTGCGCATTAGGACAGGAGTGCAGGCATGAGCGACAGTGGGCAACTTTGGATTAGAAGCTAATTGTGCCCACTTGCGCTTTGGGTGTGAGGGGAGTATTTGCTTGGTAGAGTGTTTCATACTCGGCAACTTGATGTCAAAGGGGATAAATTTATGGTCTGACCATATCTGAGAGATAGGAGTGCCAACCTTTATCGAGGAGGAATTGGAGCAGACTCCATCCAGTGTATGGCCCGCCTGGTGCATCGGGGTATCGACCAATTGGTGCATTCCGAGTGATTCTATTGTCTCGAGGAAGTTGTCCACTGCCGGTTCATTTCTGCCTTCTAGGTGGAGATTGAAGTTTCCTAGGAGGGTAAAATTGGCGTATCTGAGCAGGACGTGGCTTAAAGTGTCTCCTAGTGAATCTAAAAAGGCAGCGCTAGGGCCAGGTGGGCGGTAAATTAAAGCTCCTGTGAGGGAGAAGAAAGTGTTGATTGTGATGCAGAAGCCGAGGCTTTCTGCACCCTTCAATGAGTCAATGTCAAAGTTTGTGCATTGTAGTGAGTCACGGTAAATGATGGCCAGCCCCCCTCCTCTGTTTTCCTCTCTGTCTTTCCTGCAGATTGTGTAATTGGGGGGAGTGCTACTGCAATGTCAGGATTGCACCATTCCTTTAACTAGGTTTCGGTGACAAAGAGGAAGTCCAGCTAGTGCTCGCTGATCAGTTCTGTGATGTCCTGTGAGTGCTTACAGAGTGAACACGCATTGGTTAGTCCCCCTTTCAGTTGAGTGGGGATGAATATTGGAGCTTCCATACACATAAATCTAGGGCATGTGTCTGTGAAATTTAATTCAGTTCTACACTTACGACAGGAGAGGGGGCCCTTAATCCTATCTGGTTGTAGTTGGCAATGACATTTTTCCATAGTATTAAAACTTTTTAACCATGTTGATGAAAGTGCAGTGCCTGGATATGTTTGGGCAGCATGGCTGGCGCTGGCCGCATTCCGGACGTGGACGGGCGCAGACGGGCTTGCCTTCGGTGTGCCAGTGGCGCGCCCGCTGCGCGCGTCCGTGTTGGCAGGCTCATTAAATACCCTGGCCTGCCAACCACTAGGACGCCAACTGTCTCAAGATGGCATCTCTAAACGGCCTTTTTCTCCCCCCGGAAGGGGAGGGGAGGAGAAAAGTGCAAGTGCAAAATGAAGAATGAGCGCGAGCTCGGTCTTCGAGGCAGATTAAAATCCGGTAAGCGTTTCCCTCGATTTTTTACATTTAAAGCAACATTCAGGTCAAATTCACGTAACAGTCGTCTTTAAATGCAATACTATTCAATGTCAATTCCCCCCCCACTTAAAAATGAATTAAAACGCTTTTAAAACAGAAAAGTACTCTAAAAAAGTAAAAAATAGGTCACACTCAGGGTGCAGGCATGTGATAGTAAGCGAAGGAGAGGAGAGCTATCAGCCTTTCCTAAATCCGCTTGCTAAGAGAACGTTGTGCTGGGTAAGATGTTTCTTTTTTTGGAAACATAATCAATAATAAAGCCATGAGCGACAGCTTTAAAAGTTTCCCATCATTGTTGGGGAGCAGTATCAGGTGATACATTCAATAAAAAAGTTCATTAGCGAAGGAAGTGAATAAGGAAGAAAAACCAGGATCTGTCAAAAGAGAATTATTAAATCTCCATCTATTGGACTTGGGATGTAGAGGGAGCAACTCAAAATCAGTAACAACTGGGGCATGATCAGAGATAATATTAGGTTTGAGTAAAGAAGAGATAAGGTTTTGAGACAAAGACTTAGAAAGAAAAATATAATCCAATCATGTAAAGGACCCATGGGAGGGTGAAAAAAAAGGAAATTCTGTTGCAACTGGATTACACAAGCGCCAGGCATCCACAATGTGAGTTTGTGAGATTGTTGTATGGAATTGTTTGTACGATTTATGAGAGACAAAGCAGACATTAGATTTCTGATCCAGAAATCGATCCATAATCTGGTTGCAATCACCACCTAAAATGAAAAATTAATCTTTAGATTGAATGCATTTTTGTAACATTAGGCCAGAACGAATAGTCAGGCTGAGTCAGGCCATAAACATTAAAAACAGTTAGAGAAATACCATCAATAAGCAACTTAGCCAATAGCCACCTTCCCTCAGAATCTATTTCTTTAGATAAAACAGAACAATTCAACTTTTTATGGCAACGAATAATTACTCAATTTTTCTTGGTGGGCGTAGGAGAGACTAAGACTAAGCCAACCCAATTACATTTAAGTTTGATGGTTTCTGCCTCCATAAGATGTGTTTCTTGCAAAAGAACCAAATCAGGATTATAGGAAGCCAAATTGGACAAAATTCTCTGCCTTTTAATAGGATTAATAAAACCTTTCACATACCAGGATATGACTCTGAAGAAAAAACATTAGCAAGACATAGAAAACTACACGACCATCAGTAATGAGAAGAAAGGAAAGGAATGAGGAAAAAAGGTAGGTATGGAACAGAATATATACTAGAATATACAAAATAGGAAAGAAAAGAGGGAAAATAGAAAAGAGAAAGGAAAAAAGGGACAAAAGGTACAGCCAGAAGGGACAGTAGATGTCAAACTGACGACTGTACTACGTACGGTTTAAGGGAGAAATAGGAACAACGATAATTAGTGGCGACAAACAGATGAAGATGGTACAACCAACAAGAGAGAAATGATTCACATCAGGATGCCAACATGACGAATAGGTAAACGGGCAACAAGGAATCCAAATTATCTGCAAAGTAATTAGAGAAGAAAAATAACGTCAAACAAGAGAGAGAACAATCAGCAACGTACAACCTGTAAGGGAAGCATACATTAGTAAAACAGACACAACAAACAGTTGCATAAAAGTCAAGTTAAAGAGGAAGGACCAGGAATCTCCATCGAAGATGTAGAATGAGAGTGAATACATTTCCTTAGGTTTGCAGGATCATCAAACATAGACGTATTATTCTGAAAGTTCACTTTAAAGAGACATGGATGAAAAAGTCCATATCGTGGGCCTAAGGGCCGTAGCACAGGTCTTAGTTCAAGGAAGTCGTTCTGCCGCTTAGCCGTTGCTGTAGCGACATCTTGGGAAATAAATAATTTTGCACCAGACCAAACAAGATGTTTTTTAATCTTGGCTGCATTGGAGAAGATCAGTGAACTGTAGAAGACTAGAAGAGAAGAATCACTCCACGAGGTTTTGATGGAGCCGATATGGAAGACAGGCAAGGACCCAGTCTATGAGCTCACTGGATATTCAAGTTAGTCTATGGAGGAAGATCTAGAAGCTTTGGAAAAAGGGAGGTGAAAAAAACGACTGGATCATTCCATTCAAGACCCTCCGGAAGACCGTATGGACGAAGGTTGTTGCATCTGTTCATGTTTTCAAGATCTTCAGCTGACTTTTTAAGCAATGAGATATTTTTTTCCAACGTCGCACTTTTTACAGCTGCATCCTAGATGTCACAAGCGTGCTGTTCCACCAAGGAAAGATGAGAATCCATAGACGACCACCTATTGTCCAGCACTTGTAAGCGAGTATTAGTCTCTTAAACAAATGGTTGCAAAGTAAGTCTCTCCTCTAAAACAATATCTAAAGATACAGGAGAAAGAGATTTAGGTGGAGATGGAGGGTCTTGTTTGAGGCATTCATTAGCTATAGATGTTGCTTGCATCTTGGAAGATGACAAGGGCAGAGGTGCAGACCGAGAGGAGGAGTACTGAGCCATAACATCTGTAGAATGCGAACAATCCATGAAGGGCACAGTAGAGGAAGAGTCAGACTTGGACACATTGGCAACACTGTTCTTAGTTGAATGCAATAAACTTTTACTCCTTTCCATAAGTAAATTTAAAACAGGCAACAAAATAGGCAGCCAAAACCAAATATGCAGAGCCCTCCCTAAATCACTGCTCCTAATGCAGAAAAAACAACCAGTCAACCAAATGGTGCAAACAGCGTAAGAAAATTCTGGCAGTCCAATAAGACTCAGAGCAAATAGTACATGAAGTGTCCAGTAGCGTGAAGAAAAAAGCACCACAGATAAGGGCCAATGCTGAGGAGACTTCAGTACGAGGAAAACAAAATGGCAGCCGCAATGCAGGCACGAAGCTCAGGCACCCATAATAGAGCAAAGGACCCAAGAACCAGACCAAAAAAGCTGTCCTTTTTTGCAGGAGATGTTCCGATGTGGTTACCTGCCTGTTTCCAGCATTTCAGGGTCGCGGAAGCCACATATCAACAACGGCGTTCACAACGCGAAACGGAGCTCGAAAACTAGGTAGCCATCTTAGGCGCTGCACGTGCGCGCCCCAGTTTCCTTCATTTTTTAAGATGAACTTGGCTACATAAACCCCTCGATTTGTGGTTGAGCTAGAGAGACTCTTTCAGACTTTGGTTGTTTGCTGGAGATGCTGTCTGATTCTCTATTGATTTGCTGCACCTTTGAAAGACTTAGCCTATTATTCAGATTTTCTTTAATACTGCATTTTATCTGAACTTTATATGTCTTCATGACAATTGATTTCTATGTTTCTTTATTGAGTCCATAAGATTATTGCTACATTTGCATTTTTCTTTTTTCTGTATTGCACTTTAAATTTTAATAAACCTTCATGGTTTTCCAAATTTCTGACCCATGACTCCCTTTTTGAGTCAATCCTTTAATTGTCTGTATTTTTAAATACTGTTTTGAATATTGTCTTTATGGACACATTCCCTTATATTTCTTGAGGTCAACACCATCCCTGACCTTCTATGATGTACATTATCTAAGTGATAGCTTGCCTACCTGATCATAAAATGTAATAGTATTGTTGATCCCCAGTGCAGCACTGCTGTGCTTTACCTTCAGCTCTCTTCCTGTAATTCACTAAAGCGTGAGGTTGTGCCACCCTTTCCTATTTTTAACATAATTAATCTAAGGTTGATCTAAAATTAATCACTGTTCAAATTGAGATTCTAGGATGGTAACTTCAAAATCCGGGGTCATTTTCAGTTTTATCTCAAGTTGTTCAGTCTCTGTTTCGAGTCTGCCTGTATTTTCCAAGAGTTTTTGGTAACGAAGTCCAAGATAAGTCACTATTCTGCTCCAGCTCCCACTGTTGCCTCTGACTTTAACATGTCTTGCTATTGAGATGATAAGCCCTTGTAAATGCGGCCAGTCTATGTAGGACTAAATTGCTTGCATCTCCTTCTATACCAGGTGGCGCTTTATTTTTATTGTTTGTTTTGCTCAGCCTCAATTCAGTCATACTCTCTTTGAGAGTGAAAGTCTGCTCCAGTCACCCGCCCCAATCGCTGGGCATTAAAGAAAACTTTGTCCGTCTTGCCCTGTTTTGCCTATTCTAATGATCCTAGTTCGGTCTCCAAGAGCTGTGATTGAAGCCGTTTATGTTATTAGGTGCCACTTTTACATGCAGCACCCTGTTTGTTTGCACATAACATATTACCATATAATTAAGATTTCCTGAATTTCCTTTGTGTCCTCTTCAGTCATCAACCACAAAGCCGGAAAAACAATAAGCTAAAATGCAGCCTTCAAGTGGCACAATCAGGGGTTGCAGTGAAAGTTGAAAATAAAGGGGCTCATTACGATGGTGGGCGGCGCATCCAGGCCCCTGATCATTGCGGACGGTGCTGCTGGCTGCAGCACCGTTCGCAATGCACAAATGGCACGTAGTGCATTTCTGTGCACAACGTGGCAGGCACCACGCGGTGCCTGCCACCCTGTGCATGGAAATGTAGGGGGGTACCACGGGTACCCCCCCAGTGCACATAGACTCTCCCCCCACACAGAGGGGGCCCGCAACGGGCCCCAGAACCCAACCTCCACCAGCCTTTCCATGGCGGTGGAACCGCCATGGAAAGGCTGGCTGACACCTGCATTGTAATCTGGCAGGCGGTGCCTGCTAGGCACCGCTGCCATCTCACACATGCTGACCGCTCTGCCAGGCAATCGTGACGATTGCCGTGACGGAAGCGTGGAGGGCAGTCATTGTCACCGCAGCGGTCAGTAAGCGATTCCCCCCGCCATCCTAATGTGGCGGGGGGAAATGGGAGCCAGATGGTGGAGGGACCGCCACCGCCGGCCCGGCGGTGGCAGTCCCTCCGCCATCATAATGAGTCCCAAAGTTCCTTTTTACATTTTTGGGGCTGTGGCTTGGATACTCCTAGAGTTTCTGCATCCTCACTGTACTTTGTGTGTGCATATTTGCTGAATTAAAATAAAAATAAAATTCTAATGAAATCTATTACATATTACAATAAGTATATACTTTCAATATATATTCATAATAGGTGTCAGCCTGCTTCCTTACATAAGAATGGTCTTGCAACTACATAGCTTTCTCAGAACCTGAAGAGAACAGAAATGGAAATGGCAAAATTCTTTCAAAAACACCGCATCCCAATCTACAGAAAGCAGAATTGAAGAAACGAACTGAATCAAAACACATGGTAATCATCGAATCAAAGTCAATAATGCTTTCTGTATGAAACATGACTGTTTATTCAAGTATTGATTTTGCATGTTTTGTAGAAACTATATTCTTTGCCTTAGGTTATGCCTAATCACATTTTGCACAATTTAATCTTGAATGCACCCTTCACTTTTCAAATTACTCCAACCCACAGTTCTGTTCCTGAACACACAGAGGAATCTATAACTCATAAAGCATTGTAAGATTCTTATGTGCAAAACATGGTTTAAAATGAAAATTTCGTCGAATGATCTTTTGAACAATTGAAGGTATAATTGAAATATAGCCATATCTGTAATACAATACAGTGCCATACCATGAGGGAGCGCTGCTATAATCTTGTTGTGAGCGGTGGCTGAGCTCGAAGACGGCTCTGCTAGAAGGTCTCACAAGTTAGACCTAGTTCATGAAGGGTAAAAGCAAAGCAATGTTTAATTTGTGAAAAAAACGGCCGTGCCAAAATATTGTATTCGAAAGTTTCTCCTAGTGCAGCACACTGATGGTCATGCCCAGGGCTGTAGCCAGGAGTATGTGTTTTGGGGGGCCTGTCCCCAATGAAGAGAACCTGATAATATTAGTGAGGTTTTAAAGCACAGAGTGCATTTTCCTTTGTATTTTTATTATAATTTGTTCTTCTCTCAGGAACTTTGGGGGATATGTGTGACAAATTATGGATTTTTAAGTATGCTGTGTAAAAGCTGGATATAATTTTAAGACAACATTCCTCTTCCCCACCAACTGGTTGACTAATAATGGTAGCGAGACACTGACAGGGGAACAGGTGTCAAATAGTCACTTATTTGTTCAAAAAGAAGCGCTTCTGGAGGATTAGAAAGATACATCCAAACATTGAATAGCATGATGGTGAGGCTAACATATTTATCTAGACTGGTCCAAAATGTAATTTATAATATATTAAGCCAGTGGCTAAATAGGGCTCACCTAATGGTTGAAGGGGAATGATCTAAAGATGACTGTCTGTGTACTGAACATGAAATGTTGGCTGCACCAGACCGATCAGGAACAAACCCTAAACAAATTCACAATGTGGCTTGTGCTCTGCTCGTTTATTTGCATTGCTCCACAAGGCTTATTTGCCTTTTCATAATTATCTGTAATTAAATAAATCATTATTACAAGTTGTGTTTCTGGTTGGCAGAGGTATGCACCTGGACCAAGCAGGAACCACAATCCTAGTCAGAGTAAGTCACAACACAACCAAAATTATCCTCTGCTCACCCTCTGGTAGCTTGGAACAGAGCAATGAGGCTTAATTTAAGAGGTAATGTGAAAGTATTTCTACAGCACTTCTTACAACAGCACGGAGAAAACACCACAAAAAGACTCCACGTCAGATAAGAAAAATAGATTGTGATTTTATAAATAGATCAAGACCAAAACAACAACATTCCATCCAGTAGAAGTCGATATATGAATTTTTAAAGATTAAATGCAAAATATAGCGATTAGAAGCAAGGAGCGCCTAAAGAGTTAATTGGTCACACTGGACCGGGACAAAGTCAAGAGTTCAGGCTGATCATCATGGAGCGTGGGCCGAATGCAGGACCCACGGAGGTCCTGGTGCAAAAGTACCTTCATCCTGGTTGGAACAGCGAGAAGTGCTGGTGATTCCTATGCAGTTGAGGTGTTGTGCCGAATTTCTCCACACAACTGGGGCAGGTCTGTGAGTGAAGTATCAGTTCTGAAGTGCGGCCGTTCTGAATGCGATGTGCTGGGTTTCTCCAAGCTGTAGAGGAGATGTGCCGATCTTCTCCATGCAGTGGCGACTATGCGTCATTTCCAAAGCGGTGGTTCTGAGTGCGATTCGCTGGTACTGTTTTCGCAACAGCGGTGATGTAGTGATTCTGCTCTCGCAGCAGAAGATGCGTCAGTTCCACTGGAGCAAACCCCTAGATCCACTTCCAAGGGTTCAGAACTGGGGTGGCAGTACTTGGCAGGACAGGCTCACAAGCAGATGAGCCACAGGGTTGGAACAGGAGGGTTCTATGTCTTTTGTGTCCCTGAGACATAGGCAACAGAAGGCAAGCCAGCAAGCCCTTGGAGTCCCTCTGGGTTCAAGTAATGCAGGTCCTGTGCTTCTCACCCAGGCAGAGAGAGAGCAGAAGGCAGCAGTGCAACACAGCAAACAGCAGTTCCAGTCCTTGAGCAGCACAGCAGATCCTCTTCTTCTTGGCGAAATGGTCACAGGTCCAGAAGTGTACTGATTTGGAAGTGGCAGAGGTCCAGCACGTGTACCCAGTGGTGCCTTTGAAGTGGGGTAAACTTTCCCACTACAGGTGGGCAATCAATCCTTAGTGTGGGGACAGCACACAGCTCTTTCAGGTGTAAGTGTCAGCTCCTCCCTCCCATCCTGCTCAGGGTGGCCCATCTGCATGCAGATGACCCACTCAGGCATACCTACCCTTCCTTTGTGTGTGACTGTCTAAAGAGAATGCAGGAAGCCAGCTGTCACCTGCCCCAGACATGCATTCCAGAAACAGGCAGAAGGCACCAAATGGCTTGAGAAAGAAAATGCCAACTTTCTAAAAGTGGCATTTGCTAAACTGGAATTTAAAATCTAACTTCACCATAAGTTGCGATTTTAAATTGTGAGTTCAGTGACACTAAACTTGAAAAGTCTATCTCTTCACGATTCGGAGTTACACTTAAAAGATGTAATAAGGAAATCCCAATAAAATCCTTTGCAGTAGTGAAAAACGTAATCATGAATTTTTCACTGCCAAGGCATGGAATGTTTAAAAGTATTGTCCTGCCTCTTTGAATACACTGCACCTTGATCCGTGGGTTATACAAGTCCTGCCTTAGGGGTGACTGAGATGTATAAAAAGGAAAGGTTTAGACCTGGCAAAAGGCTTTATTTGCCAGGTCGGCATGACAGTGTGAAACTGTACACAAATGCTTTTCGGTGGCAGGCCTAAGCCATGGCTATGAGGCTACTTATGTGGGTGGCACAATCAGTGCTGCAAGCCTACTAGTAGCATTTAATTTACAGGCCCTGGGCACATGTAGTGCACTTTACTAGGTACATATAACTAAATTGTGGATGAACCAATATTACCATGTTTAGGGAAGAGAGCATAAGCACTTTAGCACTGATTATCAGTGGTAAAGTGTGCAGAGTCCTAAAGCCAGCAAAAATTAGGTCCGAAAAATGGAGGGAGGCAGGCAGGCAAAAAGTTGGGTGAAGAGCACCCTAAGGCTGTCAGGTCTAACAATTATAATGTGTTTTTTATGTGGCACTTGCAGACATATTGGTTTGCAGTTTCATAGCCCTGTAAAAATGCACATTGTTGTTAGCCAACATAATGGTAAATATTTTATCAACATCAGAAAGATGAACAAAAGAGATGGTTGTGGTGGGTTAAAAAATGTAGGCTGAAAATTACACACAGATTTCAACAGTAGGCCCACCAACTGACGGAGCTGTCTTAATGGCTTACTGTTGGAAATGGGGTTTCTGGTTGTCAGAGTATGCACCATGTTCAAGTACGAACCACCACTCTAGTCAGGGTAAGCTAGATACACACTAAAAGATAACCTGTGCTCACCCACTCTTAGCTTGGCACAGAGCAGTCAGACTTATCTAAATAGGCAGTGTGTAAAGTATTTGTGCAACATAATCACACAGTAACACAATGAATACACCACAAAAGACTCCACACAGGTTTAGAAAAATAGATTACTATATTCTGAACAAAACAAGACCGCAACGACAAAAATCTAATAAGTAGAAGTTAAGATATGAATTTTTAAAGAATAAAAAGAGTTCTACTGCTTAGAAGCATTAAGCACCAATGGGAGTTATCTCTTTGCCCCGGACCTGGACAAAGTCACAAGTTCAGACCGACTGCGATGGAGCATGGACCAGCTACAGGGATCCTCTTCGGCCCGCTGAACACAATACTTTGGATCCTAGGACACAGTCTGCATGCTGAGGCTTCCTGTCATCCGGTGTTGGTTCCAAAGAGCTGTCAGCTGTGGGATGAGGCTTTGCGAGGCTTTGCGTCAGCTGGCGTCAGATTCGCAAAGCTGTGAGGAGAGGCTTTGCAAGGCTTTGCTTTGTCATGATCCCCTCATGCACCTTCTGTGTAGTGGGCCTGGCATGCAGGGCTCTTGTTACGTTACTCCAGTGGTGCCTAATGGCAAGCTCTGATTTCATGCCTGAGTTTCCCCCCTCCCCCTGATTTGATTGTGTCCGAACTTGCAAGCATTCCCTCAACACATGAACCAATAGCTTGCCTTGCTCCCACTGTTGCTGGGGCCTTGGAGTGTTTTCCCTTGTGCACGTTTAGTCAAAACAAAACATTTGTTTCCTGTTAAGTGGTTCGATCTTTTAGTTTGCACCTGCTCTTGCTGTAGGGGTTAAGTCAGTGTACTAACATGTGTTTCCTTTAGGAGTCTTGGAGAACCTTTCAGATTGCCATGTGCGATACATGCCACATTTGATCCTGCTGTATCGATTGGAACCTGAGCCTGTATATAAACCACACCCAAAGTCCTCCAATGAATCCATTGGCTCCAGCTCACTTGATGCATCCTCCGTCACCACCTCCTGCTCAGCTACTCCAGTTCCTCCGCGACTTTATAAGTCAAGACCTTAAGACCTTCTTCAAACTTAGGACAAGCTGAAGTACTAGGCTAAGTACTTGAAATCAGGTTATTGCGCACTGTCCTTTTATGGTAGTAAGCAGGCTGGAGTATCTGCATCCTCAAGACTATAGACTTGTCTTTAAGTTTCCTCTCAGTGACTTCCCTTCAGTTCACCTTGATTGTCCTTGCTTGGGATCCTTCCTGCAACCTTGGCCGTTGAACTGATTTTTGTACAAGGACTAGAGACTTTGCTTTGTGTTTCCCTGATGAACAGTAGCGCCTAGAGAACTTTCTTCTGAGCGCTTGATTCATGTATTGACCCTGTACCAAGAGCTATGTTTTGAGTTTACCAGTGTCAATTAATTCCGATCTATGTTCCAAAAACTTCCTTCGGAGTGCCAGTATCTCAACTCTCTATTTTGAGTTATTCCTTGGGAGTGGTTAGCTCCAATCCGCGGTTCCAGTTATTCTGTTTCCTCACTGTGTTTCTAAAAGAGACTGTAAGTGTATGTTACTATTGGTATTGAAATCAGTTGTGTTGAAAGGCCTGTAGTGTATTGGTTAGAGGTCCTGGTCCTGTGTACATCTACCTAGCTGACTCAGAGGGCCTCCACTGAATGCTGTGCTGCACAGTAGCTGTCTGGAACCAGCACTGCAAGACTTTCTTTTCTTATTTTGTCCCAGTCCATCTTCCACCCAAGGGCGCTGCCTTGTTTATGGATAATCTATTCCTCAAATGGGTCAGGCCCTGCGGGGATAGGAGGCCCACCATCAGTTTCAGTATTTTCTCCGCGGTTGGAATTAGGTGAGTGCATGACAGTCTGGCGTTGGTTCCGAGGAGCTATCAGCTGTGCAGAGAGGCTTTCTGGGCTCCGTGTCTGTTCAGATGATGCAAGTGCCTAGGTCCACTTCTAGTGAACCAGGCAAAGGAGCAGGACTAGAGACTTTGACATCCCTGAGTCTCAAGCAACAGGAGGCAAGTCAGCAAACCCATGGATCACTGTAGGAAAGTGTTATATGGTTTATAGGCACATTATCGACATTGCTAAGTTGACATGAGCTTCGCTGCCATGATGCTGCTTTTGCACACGCTACTACATGACTTTGTTTTTGCAAGACTTTGTTTGTGCCTTTCACATGGGAGCGGGTTGCTTTTCGCGTTCTCTGCCTTTCCTGGAGTTTAGTCTGAACACGATGTGCAAGGTCGATAAACAATGCCCCTTGTTATTCTGTTCTGGTCAGTCCCTAGCACCTAGACATAACATGCTACACACAGCTGCAGTACTGAAGACTCGTGCTTTGATATTACGTTGCTGGATGTTGTTTTAACACACTTTAAAAAAGCCGTTCCATGGAGAAGAGCTCTGCTGTTCCTATGATGTAAACCTTACATCCAGGCTTTAAGGTATGGGGTCTGCTGTCAAAGCCCAGAGATCTTCCTTTATATAAAATAAACTTCTTCTAGCCAAGGGGAGGGTGGTTAGGCCTAAGGGCCCTTATTCCACAGTCTTTATATAATGACTACTCCCTTTGTATTCTATGGAATTGTAACTATGGTAACTGTGCTGAGTTTATGCATTTTGCTGCTGGTAGTGGCTTGTATACTGTATTGTAGAGCACGATAATTAAAATAAACATTTTGAACTATTTAAGTGACTCTGACAATTCTTATTGTGGACAAGTATGAGTGAGTGAGCGAAAGAGTACGTCTTGCTCCCGCGATTTCTGAGAGAGTCAGGAATGTTGTGTTCTGGGTTGTCTAATCATTTGTAGCTTCGTGATATTTGGAGGAGAACGAATGAGACACAATAGCTAGTCGGTTTGTGATTTTGGGTACTAATGTGGTAGGTTAGTACACCCCTATTCACTGAGGTCCTGTTTTTCTGCGCATAGTTCTGTGTATGTGCAGAATCCCTGCAACATGGCGCTGCCAACGTTTGGTCTGGTTCTTATCTGCGAGACGCTTGAGTAGTGCTTGTGCTTGTCCACAATCCCCTCACTTCTGTTTCCGGAGACAGCTGTGATGGTGTAACCTCCTATATTGATGTTTTATAGCTTTCAAGCTTGAAGTTTTAAAAGCTTTTTTCTTTTACCCGTTGTTGCGCTGCCGCTTTTTAGGTTGTGTTTCTTTATTTGTCGTGATGGCAATTGATATTCCAGAAGTATATAAACAAAGAGGGGGACTGATAGGGCTTATGAAGGTCCAGCGTACATGCCCTAGCCTAAGTCAAAGAAGAGAAGGGTACGAAGTTCCTTGGTGGTTTATTGACCACTCTTTATATGTACTCTAGGTAGTGAGGAGGAGGGGGAATTCCTCCTGTCAGAACTGAGGCCCTCACACACCCAGCAAGCTAGGTGTCATGCTTCATCATATGGGTCTGCTCCTCGTCGGGCCAGCGCTACAATGCCTGACGGGCTCCCATAAAGGGGCTCTTTGTCGGAGATCTTCTGTTCCTTGCCGTATAGGTGCCGTGAGTGTGAGTGACCTAAGTGAGTGTAGATGTAGGAAGTGAATGTTTTAAAATAGGTAAGTTAATCCTCTGTAGTAACTTTTAATCTGAGAGGGACCCAACCCGACTAAAAGATAAGGGGGGGCGACTATTTTGTTATAATGTGACAAAAATTGCGCTCTTCCCCCGGATGGTCAACATGTTTCTCGCCTCAGATTTGTCAAAATTTGATCAGGGGCGATTCTTCAGGACCGAGTGAAATGTGAAAACTATCTACAACTAGTGGTGAAGTGCTATGCTACCTACCACTTACTGACCCTTAGGGTCATTAACCCAGAGGGGGGGCAGCCAACCTAGAGTAGCCAAAAGAGGAATAAAAAGGAATAAAAACAAAGTAATGACAATCTACCCATGTGTATTCAAACATTATGATGATAGATGAACGTGACTAGGTTTGTCAATTATCAATAACAGCATTATCCTTTAAAGACATACAATACTATCATGCAGTTCATTATAGCTCTGTAAGTGACTCTGTATGCAACCCCTGTGCACACATGCTCAAACGTGGGGATAGAGCAACATGGTGAGTAATTAATAACTCACCTATTGAAATTATATAGTTGTGCCTCGTCAGTAGCAGCGAAGTATTTGAGACACAGAAGGTAGTGTCTCTAAAAAGAGGGAAGAGACACAAAGCAACAAGCAACGTTGATGGCATATGTACACTGGTTAGATGCTCACGTAATAGCCCTGGCACAAAAGACTTAAAAGCGTAAAGGGCCCGGGTCAGGACGGATGTTGCCTGTGAACGTGACCCTAAAACACCTGCTCGATCAATGTATAACAAATGCCCGTGCAGGTCCAGGATGCCTGGAAGATGTCAATCGCGTCTGCAGCCCGAAGGCTCAAAGGAGCAGCTCCGGTCTCACAGATGCAATCTACAGCCCCCCAGGGACCCGGTTCTGTCAGGGGCAGTTCACCGATAAAGTTTAAGGCATTTATTACATATTCAGTAGCCTATGCATGACAGTCCATGGCGCCGGTACCCCTTACCTTTACTCGTCGTGGTTGTCAGGGAGAGCCTTCAGCTAGTAATACATACTCACCTACTCCAATTAGGAGCCTCGTGGTTGACCTACCCGCTCCGCTGCAACCAGGAAGGTATCTGATCACCATGGTGAGCTGTTATAAATACCCGCCATGGTTCCGGTGAAAGCGTGCGATAGGAGAGCCAAGTGGCTACAGCTGTTGTCGGACTAGTGGGTGACGGGGATAATAGTAGAAACCGTGGTGGCCATCTTAGAGTGTGCATATAAGTATGCGAGGTGAACAAGATAGCCATATAACATAATTGCTACGGTTCTTGACATTCAAAAAACTATCCCATCACACAATTTATTGAGGTTGAGTAAACTGTCGTGGATTGGACAGAGAAAAGCATGGGGGTTCATGATTTAAGGGAAGTTATCCTGTAAGATAAATGTGCTCTTTAGAATCCCTAACGCTGCTCTGGCAGGGTGACGTGCGGGGAAGTCACGTGGTGCCAAATCAGTGACCGTGTTACCGGGAGAAACATGGCGGCCATATTGGGGTGTACATAGCGATATCCAATTGGATTATGATGGTATCTATTAATAGAAAGGTGAGAATGTCCTAATGGGAATCTCAAGGTGTTTAAGCATAAGGGACTGTGTATCTTGAAGCGACATGCAGAGGGATTTATCACAGGTATTCTTCACAGGTATTCTCTAGTGACTCAGACTGCTCCATGGTATTTCATCATTAAGGCCACTGTTAGCTGAGTCAAGACGAAACACCCATCTTTGTTCTATCTTGAAAAGGGCTGTGTGTGTTATCTGTTGGTGTGTTTCAAGGACCACCCAACGTAGACTTTCAGGAGGATGTCTGTGTTCTAAAAAATGGGTGTAAAGTTTGGTGTTTGTCTTCAGGCATCGAATACCACTTTTATGTTCGGTTATTCTAGTCTTGACTGCCCTCATGGTCATACCGATGTATTTTTTCTCACAGGGGCATGTCAGTAGGTATACACACCGTGTTGTGTTACAATTTGTGTGTTTAGTGATTCTCCATGTGAATCTGTCAGAAAATTCAATTTCTTTAGTTTGTTTAGTCTGAGGACAAACGGCACATGATCCGCAGGGATAATGGCCTGTAATGGGTGGAAGGTCCCATAGCAGTCTCTGGTTCGTACTCGTTCTGGTTTTAGGTCGCACGTGTATTAACAGGTCTTTAAGGTTATTTGTTCGCTTGAACGCGAATCTGGGTTTAGGGATTTCAACAGTGCCAATATTCAAGATGCCCCAGTGTTTATTCACGGCTTTCTTGATCATGTTAGATCTGGGTGTGTATGTGGTTACACAAGTGAGTTTGTCAGTATGTTCCTTTTCATGTACCTCCAGCAGGCTCTCGCGGTGGTTATTTCTAGCTCTTTTCATGCAAGTTTTGATTTGTTTTCTGGGGTATTGTCTTTTCAGTAAATTCTCTGAGAGTGTGTCAGCTTCAGTTTTGTAGTCATTTATTGAACTACAATTCCTCCTTATCCGGAGGAATTGGCTGAAAGGAAGGTTGTCTCTGAGGGTCTTGGGATGATAGCTGCTATATAATAGCAAGCTATTCCTGTCTGTAGGTTTTTTATACATGGTTGTGGTGAGTTGGCCCTCGTGTAATCTGATCGTGAGGTCCAGAAAAGGAATTTCTGAAGGCGAGATAGTGTGGGTAAACTTCAAAAATTGGTTCCTAGTGTTAATCCACCTGCAGAATTCATTGCAAGTCTGTAGGTCACCCTGCCAGAAGATGAGTATATCGTCTATATATCTCTTCCACAGTCTCAGGTTAACTCCGAAGGGGTTGCTGGCGTGTAGAATCGTTTCTCGTTCGAATGCCGCCATGTAGAGGCATGCTACACTGGGCGCAAAGGTACTCCCCATCGAAGTGCCTTGAGACTGGTGGAAGAGTTGATTGTTGAACTCGAAAAAGTTTTCTGTTAGTGCTAAGGTGGCACAGTGCATAATGAATGGTATGGGGTTAGCTGAAACCCATTCAATTTCCGTTAATGCAGTTTCTATCACTGTAAGTGTCTCTCTCTGTGGGATATTGGTGTACAATTGTTCTACATCCAGGGTCACCAGGAGAGTGATGTTAGCCGTGTCTTCCAATTCCCCAATAACACGCAGGATATCAGTGGTATCCTGTATGTAGGATGGAGTCTGTTTTACCAAGGGCTGCAGAAAGTAATCGCAGAATTTTGACAGGGGTTCTAGGAGCGAGCCAATCCCCGATACTATTGGTCTGCCTGGAACTGGAGTAATGCGTTTGTAGATCTTGGGTAGATTGTAAAAATAGGGGGTCTTAGGATCTTTTGTGATTAAAAAATCTGCCTCTTTTTTACTGACCCAACCATTATTTTCTGCTTCGAAAACCATTGAAGCAATTTCAGTGGCTAAACGGGCCGTGGGGTTCACTGTTATAGGGGTATAGAACCTTCTGTTCTGGAGTTGGCGTAAGCATTCAGTGTCATAGTCAGTGGTGCATTGTATGACTGTTGCTCCCCCTTTATCTGCCTGTTTTATAGTGATGCTTATGTCTTCTGTTAGTGATTTGATAGCTAAGCGTTCTTGATTAGAGAGATTATGAAAAGGAGTTTGATTCGTCTCCTTCTTTAATTCCCTTAGAACTGCTTTCTCAAAAGTAAGTACTTCCGCCGGGACCATGCCGGCGGTGGGCGTAAAGGTGGAGGGGTTACGCAGGCCAGAGTCTACTTGGACAGATTCTGGTGTATCTTTGAAGTAGGCTCTAAGGCGCACTTTCCTAAAAATGCTCTGGATTTCACATTGTTCTTTAAAACTGTCTATTTTGGGGGTAGGTACATATCCCAACCCCTTTTCCAGTACCGGTTCTTCAGTCGGAGTCAGACGCCTATGGGATAAGTTGACCACTAGACTCTCCTGCCCCGAGTTTTGCTCCTGGTTTCTACCATATTGGTTTGTTGGTCCTGCCATTGTACCTGTTTTTGTCCTCCTCTGCTGTGCCCTCTTCCTCTGCCCCAGCCTCTGCCTAAAAAAGGTGGGTTGCTGGCGGGGTAGAATGGAGGTTGATTAGGGGGGTACATCGGAAAAGGCTAGTATGGTGGTTGTGGGCCTTGGAAGTTATGCATGTTATAGTTAGGGAGTTGAGGGCGATTATTTCTCCTTTGATTGGGACCCCCCCAACTTCCACTGCTGGAATCGCTGCTAGCTGAATCCCTTCTATTCGCATCGCTACTTTCGTCAGAGGAGTAGCTGTTCTTGTTTGACGTGTAGTCTGCCTTAAGATATGGGTACACTTTTTCTGTATTGAATATTTGAATGTCTTTTTGGAGTTTACTAACCTTCTGCTTCATCAGAAATTCTTTGTGCTCAGCAATTTCATTGTTGAGTTCTGTTAGTTTAGATTTGAAGAGGGTTGCCAAGATGGTAGTTTTGATTGCTCCTTCGGCCACTTGTATTCTAATAAGGAGAGCGTCCGCTATCCTTTTTGCCGTATTTATGATGAGGATAAGCAGGTCCCTGGTGCATTTCCATGCCACCAGGGACCATTCTTTCTTAAATGCTGCGTCTTCTAGGAAGAGTCTAAGAAAGTTTTTAACTATGAGTCCATTGGGTGCTATATTAGCCCTTAGGTACTCTGTCATCATGGCTCCATGCAGCGTGATTTTGAGCCATTCTCTCTTCATGTTCGTGAGGGTGGTCCAGTCTTCTGACTGGGTCCCTGAGGCCGAAGCCCCTTCTCCCCCTAAGATGGATGGGGTATTTCTGAGGATTTCTGCGGCAATCTCATCGCCGAAACTGAGACCTGGGTTGTCGTCCATGGTGGTTGGTGCCCAGGATGTGTACTAAGAGGGGTTTTGTTGGTAGAGTCACGAAGTATGGGCCAGTGAGGTAAATTATCCTACTGGTAAACTGCTAAGTCCCACGGTTTTACCCGTGCGGAAGTATATCAACAAAGAGGGGGACTGATAGGGCTTATGAAGGTCCAGCGTACATGCCCTAGCCTAAGTCAAAGAAGAGAAGGGTACGAAGTTCCTTGGTGGTTTATTAACCACTCTTTATATGTACTCTAGGTAGTGAGGAGGAGGGGGAATTCCTCCTGTCGGAACTGAGGCCCTCACACACCCAGCAAGCTAGGTGTCATGCTTCATCATATGGGTCTGCTCCTCGTCGGGCCGGCGCTACAATGCCTGACGGGCTCCCATAAAGGGGCTCTTTGTCAGAGATCTTCTGTTCCTTGACGTATAGGTGCCGTGAGTGTGAGGGACCTAAGTGAGTGTAGATGTAGGAAGTGAATGTTTTAAAATAGGTAAGGGGATCCTCTGTAGTAACTTTTCATCTGAGAGGGACCCAACCTGACTAAAAGATAAGGGGGCGACTATTTTGTTATAATGTGACACAAATTGCGCTCTTTCCCCGGATGGTCAACATGTTTCTCGCCTCAGATTTGTCAAAATTTGATCAGGGGCGATTCTTCAGGACCGAGTGAAATGTGAAAACTATCTACAACTAGTGGTGAAGTGCTATGCTACCTACCACTTACTGACCCTTAGGGTCATTAACCCAGAGGGGGGCAGCCAACCTAGAGTAGCCAAAAGAGGAATAAAAAGGAATAAAAACAAAGTAATGACAATCTACCCATGTGTATTCAAACATTATGATGATAGATGAACGTGTACTAGGTTTGTCAATTATCAATAACAGCATTATCCTTTAAAAACATACAATGCTATCATGCAGTTCATTATAGCTCTGTAAGTGACTCTGTATGCAACCCCTGTGCACACATGCTCAAACGTGGGGAAAGAGCAACATGGTGAGTAATTAATAACTCACCTATTGAAATTATATAGTTGTGCCTCGTCAGTAGCAGCGAAGTATTTGAGACACAGAAGGTAGTGTCTCTAAAAAGGGGGAAGAGACACAAAGCAACAAGCAACGTTGATGGCATATGTACACTGGTTAGTTGCTCACGTAATAGCCCTGGCACAAAAGACTTAAAAGCGTAAAGGGCCTGGGTCAGGACGGATGTTGCCTGTGAACGTGACCCTAAAACACCTGCTCGATCAATGTATAACAAATGCCCGTGCAGGTCCAGGATGCCTGGAAGATGTCAATCGCGTCCGCATCCCAAAGGCTCAAAGGAGCAGCTCCGGTCTCATGGATGCAATCTACAGCCCCCCAGGGACCCGGTTCTGTCAGGGGCAGTTCACCGATAAAGTTTAAGGCATTTATTACATATTCAGTAGCCTATGCATGACAGTCCATGGCGCCGGTACCCCTTACCTTTACTCGTCGTGGTTGTCAGGGAGAGCCTTCAGCTAGTAATACATACTCACCTACTCCAATTAGGAGCCTCGTGGTTGACCTACCCGCTCCGCTGCAACCAGGAAGGTATCTGATCACCATGGTGAGCTGTTATAAATACCCGCCATGGTTCCGGTGAAAGCGTGCGTAGGAGAGCCAAGTGGCTACAGCTGTTGTCGAACTAGTGGGTGACGGGGATAATAGTAGAAACCATGGCGGCCATCTTAGAGTGTGCATATAAGTATGCGCGGTGAACAAGATAGCCATGTAACATAATTGCTACGGTTCTTGACATTCCAAAAACTATCCCATCACACAATTTATTGAGGTTGAGTAAACTGTTGTGGAGTGGACAGAGAAAAGCGTGGGGGTTCATGATTTAAGGGAAGTTATCCTGTAAGATAAATGTGCTCTCTTGAATCCCTAATGCTGCTCTGGCAGGGTGACGTGCGGGAAAGTCACGTCGTGCCAAATCAGTGACCGGGTTACCGGGAGAAACATGGCGGCCATATTGGGGTGTACATAGCGATATCCAATTGGATTCTGATGGTATCTATTAATAGAAAGGTGAGAATGTCCTAATGGGAATCTCAAGGTGTTTAAGCATAAGGGACTGTGTATCTTGAAGCGACATGTAGAGGGATTTATCACAGGTATTCTCTAGTGGCTCAGACTGCTCCATGGTATTTCATCATTAAGGCCACTGTTAGCTGAGTCAAGGCGAAACACCCATCTTTGTTCTATCTTGAAAAGGGCTGTGTGTGTTATCTGTTGGTGTGTTTCAAGGACCACCCAACGTAGACTTTCAGGAGGATGTCTGTGTTCTAAAAAATGGGTGTAAAGTTTGGTGTTTGTCTTCAGGCATCGAATACCACTTTTATGTTTGGTTATTCTAGTCTTGACTGCCCTCATGGTCATACCGATGTATTTTTTCTCACAGGGGCATGTCAGTAGGTATACACACCGTGTTGTGTTACAATTCGTGTGTTTAGTGATTCTCCATGTGAATCTGTCAGAAAATTCTATTTCTTTAGTTTGTTTAGTCTGAGGACAAACGGCACATGATCCGCAGGGATAATGGCCTGTAACGGGTGGAAGGTCCCATAGAAGTCTCTGGTTCGTACTCGTTCTGGTTTTAGGTCGCGCGTGTATTAACAGGTCTTTAAGGTTATTTGTTCGCTTGAACGCGAATCTGGGTTTAGGGATTTCAACAGTGCCAATATTCAAGATGCCCCAGTGTTTATTCACGGCTTTCTTGATCATGTTAGATCTGGGTGTGTATTTGGTTACACAAGTGAGTTTGTCAGTATGTTCCTTTTCATGTACCTCCAGCAGGCTCTCGCGGTGGTTATTTCTGGCTCTTTTCATGCAAGTTTTGATTTGTTTTCTGGGGTATTGTCTTTTCAGTAAATTCTCTGAAAGTGTGTCAGCTTCAGTTTTGTAGTCATTTATTGAACTACAATTCCTCCTTATCCGGAGGAATTGGCTGAAAGGAAGGTTGTCACTGAGGGTCTTGGAAGATAGCTGCTATATAATAGCAAGCTATTCCTGTCTGTAGGTTTTTTATACATGGTTGTGGTGAGTTGGCCCTCGTGTAATCTGATCGTGAGGTCCAGAAAAGGAATTTCTGAAGGCGAGATAGTGTGGGTGAACTTCAAAAATTGGTTCCTAGTGTTAATCCACCTGCAGAATTCATTGCAAGTCTGTAGGTCACCCTGCCAGAAGTTGAGTATATCATCTATATATCTCTTCCAGAGACTCAGGTTAACTCCGAAGGGGTTGCTGGCGTGTAGAATCGTTTCTCGTTCGAATGCCGCCATGTAGAGGCATGCTACACTGAGCGCAAAGGTACTCCCCATCGAAGTGCCTTGTGACTGGTGGAAGAGTTGATTGTTGTACTCGAAAAAGTTTTCTGTTAGTGCTAAGGTGGCACAGTGCATAATGAATGGGATGGGGTTAGCTAAAACCCATTCAATTTCCGTTAATGCAGTTTCTATCACTGTAAGTGTCTCTCTCTGTGGGATATTGGTGTACAATTGTTCTACATCCAGGGTCACCAGGAGAGTGATGTTAGCCGTGTCTTCCAATTCCCCAATAACATGCAGGATATCAGTGGTATCCTGTATGTAGGATGGAGTCTGTTTTACCAAGGGCTGCAGAAAGTAATCGCAGAATTTAGACAGGGGTTCTAGGAGCGAGCCAAACCCCGATACTATTGTTCTGCCTGGAACTGGAGTAATGCCTTTGTGAATCTTGAGTAGATTGTAAAAATAGGGGGTCTTAGGATCTTTTGTGATAAAAAAATCTGCCTCTTTTTTACTGACCCAACCATTATTTTCTGCTTCGAAAACCATTGAAGCAATTTCAGTGGCTAAACGGGCCGTGGGGTTCACTGTTATAGGGGTATAGAATCTTCTGTTCTGGAGTTGGCGTAAGCATTCAGTGTCATAGTCAGTGGTGCATTGTATGACTGTTGCTCCCCCTTTATCTGCCTGTTTTATTGTGATGCTTATGTCTTCTGTTAGTGATTTGATAGCTAAGCGTTCTTGATTAGAGAGATTATGAAAAGGAGTTTGATTCGTCTCCTTCTTTAATTCCCTTAGAACTGCTTCCGGGGGAAGAGCGCAATTTTTGTCACATTATAACAAAATAGTCGCCCCCCCTTATCTTTTAGTCGGGTTGGGTCCCTCTCAGATTAAAAGTTACTACAGAGGATCCCCTTACCTATTTTAAAACATTCACTTCCTACATCTACACTCACTTAGGTCCCTCACACTCACGGCACCTATACGGCAAGGAACAGAAGATCTCCGACAAAGAGCCCCTTTATGGGAGCCCATCAGGCATTGCAGCGCCGGCCCGACGAGGAGCAGACCCATATGATGAAGCATGACACCTAGCTTTCTGGGTGTGTGAGGGCCTCAGTTCTGACAGGAGGAATTCCCCCTCCTCCTCACTACCTAGAGTACATATAAAGAGTGGTCAATAAACCACCAAGGAACTTCGTACCCTTCTCTTCTTTGAATTGATATTCCGGCTCATAGCCGCGCCGCGCTCAAGGCATATTTATCTCCATATGGAGTGCCTGGTGCGGGTGCCGAGCTTATCTTTGTAGTGGAAGCAAATCCTGCTTACCACTTTGAGGTGTTTTACTCTTGGGTCACCTTTCCGGCGGTGGATGGAACGGATGGTCTGTTTCACGGATACACTGCCACGGCCCTTCCTCACGCTTATCAGCCTTATAGGGCTCTTGAGGTTCCACTTACAGCTTGGCAGCACCAAATTTGGTTTAATGGCGCCCTTCCTCACCCAGTATCGCCGGTCCGCTTAGGCCCTTTATCGATGGATGGGGCCACATGGCCCGTTTTGGCTGGGTATACCCCACACCCATGCTATTTAACTGTTGCAGTTGCAGACCTTCGCGTATTACATACGTCTTTGATACGCATACATAGGGCTGTTATACAGTATGTCATGCGCAATTTCCAGGTGGGACCACCTGGCGTTGCTGCGCAACCAGCCGGACATGGTGGTGTAACCATCAGTCCTCTTATGGTTAATTCAGTAATGGGCAAGCGGCCACAGAATATGGATGAGTTACCTTATTGGCTTGCTGAAAAATTTGGACAACTAGAGGCTGTTTTTCCGAACACATCTCCTGTGGAGAAACACAGGATATTGACTATTAGTTTGCCTAAGGACTTACTTCCTGAGTTAGCTGATTGTAACACCTGGGGTAAGGTGTTTGTAGCGGTATATTCAAAGTGTTTCGGCACTCCTTCCATGACCGTACTCCCTTCCGTGATGAAGCGTGTTCAAGATGAACACGGCGCCGAAGCAGCTGTAGAGTTGGGGATGAGACTGGTAGGGCAGTTCGACGTGGTTGCTGATATGATCCTTGCAAATGTCAAGGGCGATGCAGTAAGCTTTCAAGTGGCAAATCGCTTGGAGACTGTCCCTGATGTAGAAAAACCACACGAATTGCCAAAGATTATTGCAAAGGCTTATAAAACCATAGGCCGCAATAGTCTGGGAGTTAAGCCTTTTACTCAAATGTAAACTCAATCACAAACACAACAAAAAGCCCAGACTATTAAAGATGGGCGTCCGTTCTTTTCTAAAAAGAACTGGAGGAATAGAAAACAGGGGCAGCAACAGCAGAAGCAAGGTTCGCGTGCTGGTTCACCTACACCTGAGTCTTCTGAGAGTACTTATGACTTGCGTGACCGCGCGAAAATTAAGACTCCTGATAGATTTCAAGTCCCTGTTCAGCGTTCTCCTCGTTCTTCACAGGATACATCTGGCTCTCAAGTCGGTGGAGGGGAGCGCCAAGATCGTGGCAAAAGTCAACCTGCACCACAGGGACGTGATCAGCCTCGACAGCTTGAAGGCAAAGGAAAACAAGAGGTTCTACCTTGTTTTCGACCCCCGTTTCAGAAGAAAACAGTTGCTGCTTTAACAGCGATATATGCCTCAGATGGTGAGAACTCGACTACTGGATTGGACATGGGCAGTGACTCTGCTTGACAGCGCGGCGGAGGTTACCATAGTGCGGGAGGCTCTGCGTCCCTGTCTGGAGGCGACAGCAACTGATACATTCATTACAGTAGAGACAGCTGACACCCGGGTGGCCCCCCCAGATAGACTTTATAACGTTATTTTTCAAATTGAAGGTGATATACCATGTCCAATCAAGGCAGTGTTCTGGGAGAATTTAACGTCCTCATATGACATTCTGTTGGCGGATGCAGATTGGCCTCCACCCTTTGTGTTGGCAGCTCCTAGGGGGGAAGACGTGATACTTCCGAGTTTTTTACGGTACGTCCCTGAAGAGCATGCCCAGACTTTGGCTGCAGGGTGGGCTGCGCCCTGGCCCCGGCAGTGTATCATAATCAGGTGCGTTGGGACGTTGTTTCACCGGCTCATGAAATTCCCTTATGTTCTATGCCATAGCCTCAACCGCAATATCCAATCAGGCGTGAGGCGAAGGCTCACGTTTGTGATATTCTAACTCAGTTAGAGTATCAGGGTGTGATTGAACCATGTATATCACCAAGGAATAATCCTCTCTTTACCGTAACAAAGCCTGATGGTTCATATCGGATTGTATTGGATCACCGAAATTTGAATAGTCATTGTCGCACATTTGCAGTGCAAAACACTCACAGTTCAGCGCTGGTAAACATGCGCTTGTTCGTAAAAAATGCAAAACTACCCTGGATATTTCCAATGGTTTCTACAGTCATAATCTCGCACCTGAGAGTCGTGACTTGACAGCATTCACCGCCGTCGAAAATCAGGAGACATTTACGCGTTTGCCTATGGGGTATAAGAATAGCCCCGAGGCATTTGCGGCACGTGTCGTGTCATTGTTGCATGACATAGATCCAGATGCGTTCTCGTACGTTGATGACATTTATCTGATAGACGATGAACTTATGCCGCATCTAGTCCGAGTCGAAAATATTATTTTGTCCTTTGCCGACTATGGATACAAATTTAATTTTGAAAAGTCATATATCGCCCATTTGGCGGTGATCTTTTTGGGCTATGAGCTCAATAATGAAGGAAAGGGGCTAGCCCCCCATTTCCTGGAGAAATGTGCACATTTGCAACCCCCTAATACGCTGAAGAAACTTCAGTCCTTGCTGGGTTTTTTGAACTTCGGGAGGACTTACATTCCCGATTATGCCCAGCGTATCAAACCGCTATATGCGTTGATCCAACCAACCTTCTCTTCTGCCAGCTAGCTTCCGGAACATACCTCTATACTACATTCTTTGCAGTCTGACTTGCTTGCAACTAACTACTTGTTGACGCGTGACAACACCACAAACCTGGTGATATGTATCGTGCCAGAAACAGTGAGTTTCACATATTTAATGTTCAATGAGGGTGACACAGTACCTATTGCTTACAAATCACATTTACACACTTCGGCTGAAATGCGATTTTCTAATATTGAAAAAATGTTGACAGCAGGACAGATGGAGATCCTGAAGAAACGCTCTCTGGCGCAAGGCAAACGCATTCTTATGGTCACGCCACTTCCTACTTTGGAAGTCGTGACTAAGGCAAGTGTACCAAACTCTAAGGCTTTACATCCACGTTGGATACAATGGGCTGCATCGTTGACATTGGCTGATGTCACGTTTATCTTCGATCCTTCTCTTCAGATACAGGAGTCCTTACAGTATGAACATGTTCATCCTCCTCCTCTGTCCATGCTTCCTTTGGATGAATACAAATGTATCATCTATACCGATGGCTCGGCCCAACCGGCCGTCGGTTCTAAACACACTTATTCGGCAGCTTGTGCAATTGTTGCCGGCTCAGTAGTAAATGGAGCGTTTAAGTCTTCCATTGTGCACACTCAGGCACTTGGAGACTGTACGGCGCAACTGGCGGAGCTGTGTGCTCTCGTTCTTGCTCTCGAGTTTGCTGATCCGAATATGAGTACTCTTATTGTTTGCGATTCCTATTACTGTGTTCAGTCTTTTAATGACAAATTATTCTTTTGGTCTCAGAATGACTATCAAGATTCTAAGGGCAGCGCAATCAAGCATAAAATGCTTTGGGTTCGAGTGGAAGATCTTAAACAACGTCTGCCTCTCACACATGTTATACATACTCTTGGCCATCAGCGTGTGGGAGCAAATGCTCTTGGTAATTCTTTGGCTGATGAAGCGGCCAAGTCTGCAGAAGCCACGTGTTCCGTAGCAGCAGTTACAAGATCCATGACTAAAATAGATAATGATATTTTGGCAGCTGTAGCTGCAACAAGGGAGGGAACTGTTTATCCTCAGGGTTTCCCTTCGAAATACTCTTATCATATAACTCCCAATCAGGTTCCTTATGCCTTGATTCCTTCCATTGGGGATCGGATGATTCCCAACTTGGACCGCAGACCCGCTTTGATCAAAGCCGCACACGAGGGCATGGCTTCTGCACATGCCGGGGTGTCGGCGACAGTCTCGATTTTGCCGCAATGTTATTGGTGGCGTGGTTTATATAAACAAACCCGTAATGATGTACTTTCTGTGACATTTGTCAACAAGTCAAGCCTTCTACGGTCACACGCCCGCCGCAAACACAGCTGTGTATTTCTAATCAACCTTTTGGCTGTATTTATCTTGATCACTGCGGTCCACTCTCTTCTGATACTGCGTATAAATATATATTTGTTGCAGTTGATTTGTGCACTAGATTCCTTTGGGTTTGGCCACGACGCAGTGCTGACGCTCGACATTTCATCAGGGATTTGCGTGTCTTTGTCCGGATGTTTGCCTGTGGCACTTTCCATTCAGACCAAGGTCCAGCGTTCGCCTCTAAGGTGTACAAGGATGTGATGAAGTCAATGGGGGTGCTGGTGCAGTTTTCTTCTCCATACAGGCCTGAGGGCAAGTCAATTGTGGAGCGAATGAACCGTGACTTAAAGCAATCCTTGACAGCTAGAGTCTTAAATACTGGCAGGAACTGGCTGGCCCAGCGAACGACCTTTACAGCGAGGTCGTTACACCGCGGTATGTTTACCTCGCTGTCATTACAACGCAAGTCGTTACAACGACTTGCGCTAGATGGCGCTATACACTAAGGAATAGTATGATTTACTATTCCAACACCTTCCCTACTGTTACGTAGGCTGGAGTTGGAATAGTAAATCATACTATTCCTAAGTCCAGCGCCCTCCAGCGCAAGTCGTTGTAACGACTTGCGTTGTAATAACTGCGATGTAACGTACCGCGGTCTAACGACCACGTTGTAACGTCACATATTCGGCTGGCCCACTTGTATGGGGTTCAACGTGCACTTAATAATCTCCCAAGAAGATCTCTGGGTGGGCGGACCCCATACGAAATGCTCTTTGGCATTAAAATGTTTGTGTCAGACCTTGATGGTCTAGATGTTGTGGCGGCTGCCGCAACCTTTGACGTAGAAAATCATTCTACTGTGTTACAGGATCTACAAAAGACACGTGACAGCTATGCAACTGAACATTTTCCCTCTTCCACTGATGTAGCACTGCTGATTCCAGTTGCCAGTTGGCTTCCAAAAGTTGGGGACCTGGTACGAGAAAAGTTGGAGAACAAGAAAGAATTTGGTCCCTTTTATTGTGCATCGGTTCCAGTGCTTGGACTGAAGGGTACTCGTACAGTCATTTTACCACCGTTACCTGGTCGCAAAGACAACAGATACATTTCAGTGGCCAATTCTGAATAGAAGATCAATTTAAACGCACGCTCGTGCAGAATAGTTTAAAATCACGGCTCAGGGTTTAGATAGAGTAGTACCACTGGAGGAAAGTTTATTCGCATGCTAGCGCTAAAATAGTTGAAATCCGGTCCATATCTTAGTAAGTACACAATGACACATGTCAGATCACCTGAGGGGAGGTAGGGGTGTTAAAAGCGAGAAGGGACTGTGAATGACACAGAGCAGTTAACATCGATGGTGAAAGTCGTGCGGGTACACATTATGGACAAATCGCATTGTGGAATGGCAAGATATTAACACGGAGTGACATTGAAAAAAGGTTTTAAGATTTAGACGAACACATGTCACGGTAAGTGTATTTGCAGGACTGTAGTGCTTTTGTAGAGACAGATGATTTCAAAACTGCCATTTGATAGACATGGGGATACGAGTGTATGTGAGAGTTTTGGCATTCTGCTGGAACAGAGATTAGAGGGATTAGGAGCAGTCAAGCAATATCGGACGCTCCGATTTTACATATGCGTAGAACGGGGATGGCGAGGAGGTTGAACTGAGGTTGATGTTTTGACTGATTACTATAGATGAGAAATATAGGCGCAGTAGTATATAACCACATTTCAAGGATTAATTAATTGGAATACAAAGAAAAGATTTGTTCTTAGTTTATGCATCGCATTATAAGTGTTTTATTGAACTGATGGGTTGTAAACAATTTTCTCTTCTAGATACCCCTGATGAAGGGTTGTCCCGAAATGCATTGGGTGTTTTAAATAAATCGTGGCATGTGAAAACATTTGATTCTCCTATGGTTTTGTGGAAAACCGTGGATGGACAAGAGAATGAGTAAAATTAATTGAAAAAATAAGGGTGAAAAAATTGAAAAAATGGAGTGAAAAGTGGATTAACTGAAGAGTCGTATATGAATTTGATTTATTGGATTAATTTGATTAGCGCACCCACACAAATTTTACCATTTCGACACTACAAGCTTTGTTTGGAAATAAGACTTTCAATGTCTCTGAGATTGATTTTTCCGGGTGGCTGGTGTGGCAAACAAATACAAATGCATGCCAATTGCGTTTTTATAATGTTACACCTGGTTTCATTCAGTCTAGACCTGATCCCTGTTACCACTTAACACATTTGGTCACTACATACTCGGTGGGTAAATTATGCCAACAATGGTTAGAACATTCCACCTTAGCATCTGTGAAACAACACCTTACACTATTATCGGATGACATCAACTTGGCTGATTTCATCTTAGGCCCTAGGAATCCTAGGTCTAAGAGGTTTATCTATGAAGCAGACAATGAATTTTGGAAACTTTTCACTGATGGAAGCAGCATTTCGTCTGCGCCAAATTGATCAGGCCAATTTAGAAAAAGTTGTTGCTGTAGTAGACAATAGCATAAACACACTTTCCTCACGCATTTATACGTTTGATAATATTGTTTCATCTGTTATTGATATTGTTCAAAGTGATGTATCTGTGTTATATCATGTTCAAAATCAGTTAAGATCTGTTATGCAATTTGCTTGGACATTGCAGACTCTTAAAATGGGGAAAGTGCCCAGGGATTACTTAAATTCCACTGCTTTGTTTTTGCCATTTAATCTAACTGATAAACAGAGATTTATGTCCATGAAAGATGCTGGATATACACTTTTGAATATTGAACAATTGGAGCCCTTGCCGTTCTCAGTAGCGGAAATGGACTCTGCTGTTTGGTTAATTCATGGGGTTATCTCTCTCCCTTTTTTACGATTTCAATTTAAATCATGCATGCAACATTTTCCGATTGGCCGCTTCGAACCACTTGGTAGTGCATTTCTACTCAAATTGTGGTCCCTGCCTTTCACTTACAGATGTCTGAGCGAGGGTAAGGAAGTTTTCTTTACAGGGGAGGACTGCGATTCCACAGTAGGACATTCCCTTGTTTGTAAACACGTTAAATTGCACGGCACTTGGAATGTGTCGGCGCCCAATCTGGCTTGTTTTTTAAAAGGGACACCAGTACCGTCAATAATTCCCGCTTTCACCTTGCTTACAAATGGCAGTTATCTTATTTTGAATAACCAAGACTGCTGTGGTTTACGGGCAGGAGTCCAGTATTTAGTAACGGTTTCCCAGCGCGTAACTTGTTGTAGCAATGTACTTTTTCCACCCCCGCATGTGAGTCTAGATAGTTCAATTTGGCCTTCCATTCCAACTTTGAAAACAGATTTCAACAAATTAAGCAGGCTCAAAGCGTTATTATTCCAACAGGAGGTGGCTCTCACTTCGGCCCACGAGACCTTCCAGTTGCAGGTGGCTAGCACTTCTGGTGAGATACAGTCCCTTCTGAACACTAACCTCCCACAACATTTTGGGGAGCTTATACACCAAATATTTAATGCATCTGACACCAGAGGCCTTGCACATTTTTTTAAATGTGTGGGGTCTGGCCTTGTGACTTCTTTTCAGACTATATTTGGAGTAATACCGGGTTTTATTCATTCTATTTTTTCCAGCGTCTTCGGATGGTTCCCCTTAATTTTGGCATTAGGCGCTGGAATCCTGCTTCTCCTGTTCCTGCTGCGCAATGGCTGCTCGTCTTGTGGTGCTGCACAGACCAGGCCAGTTGCAGCTGTACCATGATCGCATGCAACAGGTTTTTGGATGCTTGCCCTTAGCCACGCTTGGTGTCAGTTATGGATTTACTTCTCGCTTTGCCTATTTCACTTGCGTGCAACCAGTGTTTTACTGTCGGCGATGCCCCTTCTATTGGGCAATGGATATATGCCTCTCCAATAATTCCCATCCAGTCCCGGATTTTAACCAGTTGATGGGTCCCTTAGAGGCTCATGACCAGGCATGTTCTGGGGATGGCCGTATGGCGCGTGCAGCAGCTCTTGGAGTATTGGCTGAATGGGATGTCTGTGCAGCTGCGCAGACTGTCCTGCATCGGAGTTTCATCGAATATCACACAAGTTGCCCACTTCTGCTTTTAGAGGCGTCTGGTTACGAGGAGCACGTTTGTTCCTTCGACTTACTTAATTGGATGGCATCCCTCTTTTTTACCAACGATAGGGATGATCTTTTGGAGGGAATGGCATTCCTCGGTTCATACACCTTGATGGATTGAACACCTCCATCATTATAACATCTTGATAATAACTTTGTTGTCCCGGAGGGTGCTCTCATTCAATACGCCACATTGACAATGTTGAAAATATATATATATTTTTTGCAATTTCGATTTTTTTCCAATATTGGCTTTTTCAAATCGCTTTGAACTCTGCTTGACTGGTGAACTCTGTTTTGGTCCTTTATATATGTCCTATGACCTTACCAAGGGAAGGGTGTTATATGGTTTATAGGCACATTCTCGACATTGCTAAGTTGACATGAGCTTCGCTGCCATGATGCTGCTTTTGAGCACGCTACTACATGACTTTGTTTGTGCCTTTCACATGGGAACGGGTTACTTTTCGCGTTCTCTGCCTTTCCTGGAGTTTAGTCTGAACACGATGTGCAAGGTCGATAAACAATGGCCCTTGTTATTCTGTTCTGGTCAGTCCCTAGCACCTAGACATAACATGCTACACACAGCTGCAGTACTGAAGACTCGTGCTTTGATATTACGTTGTTGCATGTTGTTTTAACACACTTGAAGAAAGCAGTTCCATGGAGAAGAGCTCCGCTGTTCCTATGATGTAAACCTTACATCCAGGCTTTAAGGTATGGGGTCTGCTGTCAAAGCCCAGAGATCTTCCTTTATATAAAATAAACTTCTTCTAGCCACGGGGAGGGTGGTTAGGCCTAAGGGCCCTTATTCCACAGTCTTTATATAATGACTACTCCCTTTGTATTCTATGGAATTGTAACAATGCTAACTGTGCTGAGTTTATGCATTTTGCTGCTAGTAGTGGCTTCAGTATACTGTATTGTAGAGCACGATAGTTAAAATAAACATTTTGAACTATTTCAGTGACTCTGACAATTCTTATTGTGGACAAGTATGAGTGAGTGAGCGAAAGAGTACGTCTTGCTCCCGCGATTCCTGAGAGAGTCAGGAGTGTTGTGTTCTGGGTTGTCTAATCATTTGTAGCTTCATGATATTTGGAGGAGAACAAATGAGACACTATAGCTAGTCGGTTTGGGTTTTTGGGTACTAATGTGGTAGGTTGGTACCCAGGGCATAGGTACACCAGGGGTCCCCCATAGGCTGAAGCATGTATTATGCCACCCATCGGAGACCATTCAAACTGTCACTACAGGACTGCCATTGCAGCCTGTGTAAGCTGATGCTAACACCACTTCCAAAAGATATAGGTTCCCTATATCTAGGGTCACTGCACTTAAAACCAATAAGTCACCCCTACAGCAGGCCTTTTCAATCCTGAAGGCAGGGTGCTTGGTTCTAAGTGTGAGGGTACCCCTGCATGAGCAGGACACCCCTACTGCCTTAGGAGTCCATTCTCCTGGGTTGTAAGTGAGACAGCCATATAATATATAGAGAGGCACCGCATCATTACGCAATGACGATCTCAAAACTGGCTGTAATGAACCCTGTCATGTTTAGTATCAAACATGTTGGAATCATACCCCCACACCGTAAACGGTGTGGGAGGTATGATTCCAAGCACTGTAAAGGTCCTCCGTTAGGCCCTCAGTGCTCCCAGTACCAGTCGTCTAGACCTGGACAGAACAACATGGCTGCTGCTGACCAGAGACACGATTCTGCCCTCCTGCTTCTGAGCTAAGCTTGAGCAGGGAAAGGCAGAACAATAGGTATCCTGTCACAGGGAGGTGTGACCACCTCTCAGACAGGGCTCAGTGTATTGGGGCTGGGTGGGAGTGCTTGTCAGCACCACTCAGTCTGTTTTGAAGGGCTCATTTGGTGCCCTCCTTGCATAGCCCAGTTCCAACCAGCTCAGGGAGCCATTGGCTCCCACTCTGGCGCAAAACTGGACAATAGACATGGGATTTCCTCCCCACTGTCTAACCTCTCCCCTGGGAGGGAACCGTGAATCGTCCCAACCCTTTCCTTACAGTACTTAAGGACTTACCTGAGGGTGGGTCCCTAGATTCATTGTGGGACATGATTCATTTCAGACACCACTTCAGCTTCGACCGTCTGGGCACTCTGGACTTCACTGGACTTCGCTCTGGGCATCAAGGCTGCACCCAGGAAGACTACTGCTGCTCCTGATCTCTTCGCCCTGCTCGTCTGCTGCAATGTCCGTTCCTGTGCTCCATACAGGAAACCTTCCAAGGCCTGTGGGCATCCAAGACACCTGAAGGAATCTCTCTTGAAGTGAAGGAGTCACTTCCCTGCATCTGCAGGCACCGCAACTAAGCTGACCAGTCTGCTGATGCTGGGCTCCCATAGACTCTGAAAGGCTCAGCAACACAGGTGGTGGTTCTTCACATTCCTCGAGGTTGCCCTATCTCCTCACCAAATTTGAGGCCAGTATCCCTTGCCGGAGCGGCAGGAACTGAACCCCTGTGCACTGCGTCGACTTGCCATTGCAAAGGATTGCTGGCTTCATTCCATCAAGATCTTTGGGCTCCAAGTAGCCCCAACCTCAAGCATCTCCAGTGACCAGAATCTTTGACCACACTCATTGCTTGTACCATGGCCTGCATCTTTTGGTGAGCTGCTCGAGGTCCTCTTGCGACTCCAGTGCCTCTAGCCTGTGGGTCCTGTTGAGGGTCACCTTTGAATTCTTTGGGCTTTCCTGATTGCTTGGGGCCTGCTCTGACTTCCCTGCTTGTGGTGAGTCACCTGGACCTTGCTGGTCTCAACATTGCATCTTCTTCGCTTTCCACATTGTTTGCAATTGCCAAGGCTTGTTGGTAATCCGACGGACTCCGACCCCTCAACTCTCGACATCCAATCCAACGTGGGACAGCTCATGACTGACTCCTGGTCTTCCACAGCATCACCTGGTCCTCACAGCTGCAGATCCAAGGTCACTGTCATCTTCCCTGCAACACCTGACATCAGTGGGCACTCGTCTTCTGTGCCCCCTGGTCACTCCCGAGTGAACTAGATTCTGTCCCCTCTGCTTGCAGATACTTTTCACCTCGAATCCACCTTTGGGTTCCACTGGACACTTTCACCTTCCCCAGCAGTGGAGTCTTCCGAAAGTCCTCCATTGGGTTCGACTGCGGTTTCCGACACCACTCCACACGTATGCACCCGGCTTCCCTGGTGTAGGTAACGTGAATAATAGGGTATCCATGGGTGGGGTGGCTCTCCAACCTTCTGTTTTCCATGGGGCCTCTTCAGGGTCTACAGCGAAGGGTCCTCTTTTTTTAAAATTGCAACTGCGACACACACGTTGATTTGTACAGAGAATGCGGTCGTGTTTCCACAATGCACACAAACTCCATGGGGCTCCTAGATACTCACCTTGGGTGGTTCCTTGGGTCCCCGATGCTTCTACGTCCTCTGGGTATATTCTTGACTCGAGTGTTGGTTCGCATACCACTATTTTAGTATATGGTTTGGTCTCCCCCTGGGGACCACTGTGTATTCTGTGCTACTTGCGGATTTCTATTGCAAAGTATTGTGTACATTGTATATATCTCCGGGTAGGAGATATCTGTATGTGTTAGTGAGTGTCTTATAATAAATACATATTTTCATAAATACATGGTGTTGTTCTTTTTCACTTAATTGATACCTATAAGATTACGTTCTGGTAATACAAGCTGCTTTACACTCCTTCTGGACTAAGCCTGAAGGCTGCTCTCCACAGCTACCACTTAGAGAGCTTTCTAAGGTTGTCTAAGCCCACTAAAATCACCATAAGGGTTGTCTGGATCAGTGCAAGGTGTCCACTTACATAAGTGTACATCATTTACTGAGCCAGCCTCTCACAAGCACACTTGGAGAAAAGAAAGTAAAGTCCAGCTCTCCCGCAGCAAAGTCAGAGAGCAGCAGGCAGGCAGGCAACAAACAGAAAAGCAGGCCTTCCAGATCAGCAGTCAAGTTGAGTCCTTTAAGCAGCATAGCAGTTCTTCTGGCAGAATTTCAGTTACAAGTCCAATAGTGTCTGATTTTAGGGGGTCAGAGACCCAGTACTTATATCCAAAAGGGCCTTTGATGTGGAATTGACTTCAAAGCACACCTGCCCTTCCTGTGTTGTTGTCTAGAGGGAATGCACAAAGTGTAGCTGTCACCCATCCCAGACATGCATTGGAGACAGACTGTCAGGCACACAATAAGTGCAGAGAAATGTGCCACTGAATTCAAGTTAGCCTGGCTGATGAGGGGTGATGCGCCGAAACCAGTCCCAGGATGCTTGTTTCCGGTTCAGGGAGGACCTGGCTTGGCAGTTCAGTCTGGACTGTTCCCATGAGGCACAGGGTCAAGACTGATTTGCATATGGCTGGGTCTAAACTGGTGTGGCATGGTGAGCAAAAGAGCGATGGATTTAACCCAGATCTATTGACTGGGGGTGAAAGCTTGATTTGCTCTGAATTCCATCCATCATCTGTGTGTCTTTTGCTTTCTCACCCTAAGTGCGCCAGGTATTCCCAGATGTGGGTCCTGCTCTCACTGTGTCACCGAATTCAAGCTAGACTGGCTGATGAGGGGTGATGCCCCGAAACCAGTCCCAGGATGCTTTTTTCCGGTCCAGGGAGGACCTGGCTTGGGAGTTCGGTCTGAATTGTTCCCATGAGGCACATGGTCAAGACTGATTTGCATTTGGCTGGGTCTAAAGTGGGGTGGCATGGTGAGCAAAAGAACAATAGATTTACACCAGATCTATTGACTGGGGGTAAATGTTTGATTTGCTCTGCATTCCATCCATCATCTGTGTGTCTTTTACTTTCTAAAAGTGGCATGTCTCATCCAGTTTCCCATATAAGAAATCCACCCAAAATCATCACTTGTTATGGAGGGGGATAAATAGAGAGGACTTAGAAAGTACTTTCGAGTAACAGTGTTCAAATTGTGACAGGATTTAAAGACCATTTTGGAAGAAGCTTTAGGTTTTCTCCTGAAAGACATTGTGTATTATGAAGTACATTTGGTCAGCAAAACTGCCCAACTGACCAATGACTCACTGGACTAAAATGTCACCATTAAAGGAGGTTTATGGGTTCCACCACCTGATCATGTTTAGAAATGTGCATAATAGAGCATTAAAAAAAATACCCTAATGCTGGCATTATAGGATTTTTAAACAACTTTACAGAGGTGAGGAGTGGTTTTTCACATTGCTCTGTAAATGCTATCTGTGACCACATGGTAAATAGTCAATATTTAAATATATAATTATCAAGGAGAGAGAGAGGACTGGATAGCCAGTCCGTATCCCCAGGTTATTTATATGTAATCAAAAAGGACTGACTGTTTGTGACTATTTGGAGACTCAGGACTGTATGAAGAAGAGAAAAAACATTTGGTTTCTTTGTAAAGCCCTCACCCACCAACCTAGTTGGTGGCATGCTTCATCATCGGGCCCACCTAGTGACACCGAATGTGTCCCGGGTGTGCTACAACGCCTGTATTTACAGCGGAGCTGGTATATTGCTGAGTGTGCTGTGAGAGTGGTGTGAAAGTGAAAAATTTAAAAGCTATACAGTGGTCCCAGTGCCCAGGAGGGCATGGCATTTAATATCTGGGCCTCTGTTAGCGTTAAAAGCAGGACAGTGGATGCTAATGGAGCGAGAATTAAGCACTCCTACATCCAGGGTGTGGTCTACATGTTTCAGCCAGGCCTTTCATTAATTCTGGCTTTCCTCAGGACCGAAAAAAGTATATATGTGTAAGTGCATGTAGCACTTATGTGAATGTGATTTAAAATGTGTTGCATGCGCTAAGGTGCCTTATATGTGGGAGGGTAATTCCCTCTCCGAGCAATACTGAACTTTCAACATATAACAAACAAACATACAGAGGAGAGTATAAGCATACTAGCATAAGTCACAGAGATATATCTTTGCCGGTAGTAAAGTGCATAGCTGGCGGAAAAACACGGAAAAAGTGGAACCGTACTGGTGGTGCGGTTTAAAGTGAATTATCTTATTATGCGCTAAAACGTGTGGTGGACTAGGAGGCGGAAATACACATATGTGTAAAATGTGGTCACGCTCCAAATATAACCTCACGCTAGCGTTTTGTAGTATATGCCCCCGTAGAGAAATCCGGCAGAGATTCTGACCCTGTAATAATAAAGGGCAGGGCACAACGAGCCATGAGAAACCTGCAAGAGGAAAGCTTACCCGGTAATGGTGAGGTCTCAAGATTACTCACGCCTTTGTGGATCAGGACCTGTGGGAAACCTGTTCAGCTGTCGCGGATCTCCGTGAATGAAGGTCCTTGCCGTGTTGGGTATATAAAGACCATTTCGGCGTGCTCAGGTGTGGCTAATTGAACCTGTGAGTAGCGTCCCTGAAAATAAAGGAAAAGGAAGAAGGACACGGGAAAAAGACAACACGCTCGCGGTGGGTGTTGGCATGGTAACAGTGCGCTGTGAGCCCTGTGTTCGTCCCGGTAAAGAAGAAAATAGCAAAGAAAGACTACATGCATGTAGTGAGCGTGTAGACATAATGAATATTCTCAATAAGATGTAAGAGATTTGTAGATAGTTGCGCAATGTTCTGAAAGCGCTGATGTAGATGAAAGGAAACGGGTTTATTCCAAAGCGTGATCAGTTAGGAACATTAATGAACCGGATGGGAACTTAACAGAGATGGCGCAAAAGGAAAGGCAATAGGTGTGCCTGGGCTGAGGTCCATTAACGATATTAGGACCATCAAAGGTATTAACTTCTCAGGGAGCACCACGGGATGGAATCGTTCAATCCCTGGTGTTGTGTAGACAGACGGTAAATCCATCGTTGTTCTTTAATCAGTAGGGTTTTTTCATTGTTATCTCGATTGAGATCGAATTGTTCGATCACTGTCCATGTCATGTCATTGGGTGTGTGACCATACTGAAGGTAATGGTCAGTGAGTCTGCTGATGTTTTTTTTGCATCGGATAGTGCTGCGGTGCTCGACCACTCTGGTTCTCACTTTTCGCGTCGTCATTCCTATGTAGCGGAGGCCACATGGGCATGTGATCATGTAAACGACGTTAGTAGAGTTACAATTCGTGTGGTGTGATTGTGCCCAGACTTTACTTGGTTCCAGGTTAAGTGTCTTAGAATGTTTTGTAAGGTGGCACACACTACAGTTATTGCAAGGATAGTGTCCTGTGACATTAGGGAGGCCCCAAGCATTTAGGACGGAGTTGTTGACTGGTCTCCGCAGAAGCCTAGTGCGTGTAGACACTAATTGGTCTTTAAGATTGTTCGCATGTTTGTAGGCAAAAAGGGGTTCTTCCCATTCTCTGGGGCCTGAATTTATAATCCGCCAGTTTTTGCGGATGATGCTGGAGACCTGGTTAGAAACAGTGTTGTACGTGGTAACACATGTCATGGGTGGCGTGCCAGGTTCCTTGGTTATTGTTTCAAGGATGGCCTCTCTATTCTGGTTGCGTGCCCTCTTTTTTGATTTCTCAATGACTCGTGTGGGGTAGCCACGTTCCTGTAATTTTGAGGCAAGGGCTGCTGATTGTTGTTTGTAATCTGTAATTTTGTTACAATTCCTACGTATACGCAGGAATTGTCCGAAAGGAGGTTTTCCCTTAAGGATCTCGGATGAAAACTGTTGAAATGTAATAAAGAATTCCGAGCAGTTGGTTTATAATAAGTGGTAGTTGTGAATGCTCCTTGCTCTGCTGTAATATTAAGATCAAGGAATGCCAGGGTAGTTGTACTTGATGTGCTAGTGAATCGGAGGTATGGATCACGCTCATTAAGCCAGATTAAGAATTGGCTTAAAGATTCAGTTGTGCCTTCCCAAATCATGAAAATATCATCTATGTAGCGGCGCCACACTTTGATGTTTACTGAATGTGGGTTTGTGGTTGATGATATATGTCTCTGTTCAAAATGGTGTACATAGAGGCCTGCTACACTGGGGGCAAAAATGCTCCCCATAGATGTTCCGTTAGTTTGTAGGTAGAAGTCACCTTCATATTCAAAATAATTTTCTTTAAGCGCCAGTGTGGCACATTTGAGTATGAATTCTCTGGGGGTGTTGTATGACCAAGGTGTGTGCTCCAATATATCATGTAGTACTTGGAGTGTAGCATCCTGTGGTAAACTGGTATACAGGCTCTCTATTTCCAGTCCCACCATTAGTTGGGCCATGGGGTTAAAATCCATATCTTTGATGATATTTAGAAGATGTTTTGTGTCCTTGATGTAGGTCGGTGTTTGTTGGACCAAGGGGTTGAGAAAATGGTCACAGTATCTTGACAGCGGTTCTAGGAGAGAGTTGATCCCAGAAACGATGGGCCTACCGGGAGGTGGCAAAGTTCCTTTGTGGACCTTGGGGACAGTATAGAAATATGGAACTCTGGCATTTTTCGTGCACAGGAAATCGGCCTCTTGTTTAGATATATGACAAGCTTTACTGGCAGCATCCACCAGAGTTTTGATGGTGGCTTGTAACGTCTTGGTGGGGTCATGTTTGAGTAATTTATAGTTGCGTGTGTCACTTAACAATCTGCGACATTCATTGTCGTAATCTTTTTTGTCTTGTAGGACAATGCCACCACCCTTGTCTGCTGGTTTGATAACGAGGGTGGGGTTGTCCTGTAGGTTTTTGATAATCTTCCGGTCTTCTTCGGAGAGATTATTGAATGGTCTAGCTGGTTCAAGCTGCTCTATATCATGGTAGACAGCTTGTTAGAAAGTGGTGATCTCTGCGGGTACACTTGTAGGTGGGGGTACAAAGCTAGACTTCAGTTTCAAGCCCGTCTCATTGTTGCTCCCCGTGGGGTTATCATCATTTGTGCTTGGTTTTTCAAAAAAGGCCCTCAGTTTGAGTTTTCTGAAGAAGTCTGCAAGCTCCACATGTAGTTTAAATTTGTCCAATCTAGTTGTTGGGACAAATGATAGGCCCTTATCGAGTACTGCAGTGTCCTTGGATGATAGTGGTGTACTGGACAGGTTGAATACCAGAGTGGGAGGCGAGTCGTTGGTTACTGTTTGCTCGTGCCAGGTTGTGGTTCCCGTGTCCTGTTGCGGGTGTTTGCGCTCACAGGATTCTCCTCTTCTGCCCAGTGTACTGATTGGTTGTTTCTTCTTCTGCCGCGTGACCTCCGGCCCTGTCCTAAAAAAGGGGGCCTAGGATTGCCTTGGAAGAATGGTGGAGGGGGGCCTAACTGGTACATCTGCGGCCAGTTGAAGTATTGATGTTGTGGTTGTCCAAAAGGTGTTGGTCCATAGGTGGGTCCTTGTCGTGGTCCATGCCAGGGTTGTTGCCACCGTTGTTGGCGTCCTCTGCCTCGCTGTTTGGATGAGTCATTACTGGAGTCACTGGAGATGGAGCTACTGTCTCCTGAGGTATCACCAGATCTTTCAGATTTGTTCGGGGGTACAAAATTGTCATCTGTATATGGGTATGTTTTGACATAGGAGAACTTCTTGAGGTCTTTTTGAAATTTTGTTATTTTAGCTTGTGTTAGATATTCTTTATAATCAGCCATTTCTTTGTTCTGGTCATCAAGTTTTTTCTTGTATGATGTAATCGTCGTTTTGTAGTGGCTTTCTGTGGCTTGAATGTCAATTATCATTGCCTCCGATAGGCGTTTGGCAGTCTTGATGATAAGCACCAACCAATCTCTGGTGCAGTGCCAGGCTATCTGTGCCCAGTCTTTCCTAAAGATGGCATCTTCTAGGAAGATCCTGGGGCGTTTGTGACAAGGAGACCTCGGGGGGCTGTGTTAGTCCGAAGGTATTCTGTCAATATAAGGCCATGTAAGATGGTTCTGATACGATTGCGCTTCTTCTCTGTTAAGGTATCCCAGTCTGTAGTTTGGGCTATTGTGTTGGAGATGTTAAAGTCTGCCAGAAAGGAGGGGTCGGCAAGGATTTCGTTAATATCACTTTCGTTGTATGTTAGACCATGGTGTTCTGCCATGGTGAAAGAAAGTATGGGAAAAGGCTCTCGCAGCTTTGCGCTGCTCAATATATAATTATCAAGGAGAGAGAGAGGACTGGATAGCCAGTCCGTATCCCCAGGTTATTTATATGTAATCAAAAAGGACTGACTGTTTGTGACTATTTGGAGACTCAGGGCTGTATGAAGAAGAGAAAAAACATTTGGTTTCTTTGTAAAGCCCTCACCCACCAACCTAGTTGGTGGCATGCTTCATCATCGGGCCCACCTAGTGACACCGAATGTGTCCCGGGTGTGCTACAATGCCTGTATTTACAGCGGAGCTGGTATATTGCTGAGTGTGCTGTGAGAGTGGTGTGAAAGTGAAAAATTTAAAAGCTATACAGTGGTCCCAGTGCCCAGGAGGGCATGGCATTTAATATCTGGGCCTCTGTTAGCGTTAAAAGCAGGACAGTGGATGCTAATGGAGCGAGAATTAAGCACTCCTACATCCAGGGTGTGGTCTACATGTTTCAGCTAGGCCTTTCATTAATTCTGGCTTTCCTCAGGACCGAAAAAAGTATATATGTGTAAATGCATGTAGCACTTATGTGAATGTGATTTAAAATGTGTTGCACGCGCTAAGGTGCCTTATTTGTGGGAGGGGGATTCCCTCTCCGAGCAATACTGAACGTACAACATATAACAAACAAACATACAGAGGAGAGTATAAGCATACTAGCATAAGTCACAGAGGTATATCTTTGCCGGTAGTAAAGTGCATAGCTGGCGGAAAAACACGGCAAAAGTGGAACCGTACTGTGGCCTCCGCTACATAGGAATGACGACGCGAAAAGTGAGAACCAGAGTGGTCGAGCACCGCAGCACTATCCGATGCAAAAAAAACATCAGCAGACTCACTGACCATTACCTTCAGTATGGTCACACACCCAATGACATGACATGGACAGTGATCGAACAATTCGATCTCAATCGAGATAACAATGAAAAGACCCTACTGATTAAAGAACAACGATGGATTAACCGTCTGTCTACACAACACCAGGGATTGAACGATTCCATCCCGTGGTGCTCCCTGAGAAGTTAATACCTTTGATGGTCCTAATATCGTTAATGGACCTCAGCCCAGGCACACCTATTGCCTTTCCTTTTGCGCCATCTCTGTTAAGTTCCCATCCGGTTCATTAATGTTCCTAACTGATCACGCTTTGGAATAAACCCGTTTCCTTTCATCTACATCAGCGCTTTCAGAACATTGCGCAACTATCTACAAATCTCTTACATCTTATTGAGAATATTCATTATGTCTACACGCTCACTACATGCATGTAGTCTTTCTTTGCTATTTTCTTCTTTACCGGGACGAACACAGGGCTCACAGTGCACTGTTACCATGCCAACGCCCACCGCGAGCGTGTTGTCTTTTTCCCGTGTCCTTCTTCCTTTTCCTTTATTTTCAGGGACGCCACTCACAGGTTCAATTAGCCACACCTGAGCACGCCGAAATGGTCTTTATATACCCAACATGGCAAGGACCTTCATTCACGGAGATCCGCGACAGCTGAACAGGTTTCCCACAGGTCCTGATCCACAAAGGCGTGAGTAATCTTGAAACCTCACCATTACCGGGTAAGCTTTCCTCTTGCAGGTTTCTCATGGCTCGTTGTGCCCTGCCCTTTATCATTACAGGGTCAGAATCTCTGCCGGATTTCTCTACGGGGGCATTTACTACAAAACGCTAGCGTGAGGTTATATTTGGAGCGTGACCACATTTTACACATATGTGTATTTCCGCCTCCTAGTCCACCACACGTTTTAGCGCATAATAAGATAATTCACTTTAAACCGCACCACCAGTACGGTTCCACTTTTTCCGTGTTTTTCCGCCAGCTATGCACTTTACTACCGGCAAAGATATATCTCTGTGACTTATGCTAGTATGCTTATACTCTCCTCTGTATGTTTGTTTGTTATATGTTGTACGTTCAGTATTGCTCGGAGAGGGAATCCCCCTCCCACATATAAGGCACCTTAGCGCGTGCAACACATTTTAAATCACATTCACATAAGTGCTACATGCACTTACACATATATACTTTTTTCGGTCCTGAGGAAAGCCAGAATTAATGAAAGGCCTGGCTGAAACATGTAGACCACACCCTGGATGTAGGAGTGCTTAATTCTCGCTCCATTAGCATCCACTGTCCTGCTTTTAATGCTAACAGAGGCCCAGTTATTAAATGCCATGCCCTCCTGGGCACTGGGACCACTGTATAGCTTTTAAATTTTTCACTTTCACACCACTCTCACAGCACACTCAGCAATATACCAGCTCCGCTGTAAATACAGGCGTTGTAGCACACCCGGGACACATTCGGTGTCACTAGGTGGGCCCGATGATGAAGCATGCCACCAACTAGGTTGGTGGGTGAGGGCTTTACAAAGAAACCAAATGTTTTTTCTCTTCTTCATACAGTCCTGAGTCTCCAAATAGTCACAAACAGTCAGTCCTTTTTGATTACATATAAATAGACAATATTGACAGTTCTCACATGGCGTTATAAGGTCTCTTACACTGTCACAAGCTATGCCTTCCACGTTATGTCAGATGTATTTCACATGCTTTGTGCAAGCACACATGTCTATTCCCATTGAAACATCAACTTATTCGTAGCCACACATGTTCATGTTAATACTTACACCATCATTCCCACTTTCTCTCACTGCTCTATCTCTGGTTTTAATTCTCTCTCTCTCTCTCTCTTTCTCTCTCTCTCTCTTTCTCTCTCTTTCACACACACACACCAACACACACTCAGTCAGCCAGATGTCACATGCACATACTGCCTCCCCAAATAATCACACACTTCTTAGAGGAAGAGCGGGAGATGAGTATGTAGGCCATAGTCTTGCAAGAGTTGAGGGGATGCTAGTAGATTGTCTTCCAGGAGTACTCAATACTTAAATATTCTCTAGATCCCTCAGATCTGGAAAGAAGGATCAGTGCACAGGATTTTGCCATTCTTGGTGAACCTGCACTTTACTATGTCTGCCACATGATCTTTGCCTCCGTTCAGCATCACAGAAATTAGTGGCCATTTGGTGTCAGCAGCCTCTTTCTGGGTCACATGACTGTGTAGTTAGCAGTTGACTTTGTTTATTTCTCCGAGACAGTCACCCAATAGAGGGATTATGTGTGCCTGGATGGACCATCACTGGCAGATTGGGGGGTGGAGCTGGGCATAGCCCCACTTACAAGTCAATATGATGTGCCCTGTCTTAATACAAAGGACTTCACTCCACCTCATTCTTCATGCAACAAGGTTGTACCCTGGGCAGGGGTGGCAGTAAAATCCAAGCACTTCAAAAGGAATTCCCTGAAAACTTCTCCTACTCTAAAGAAGGAACTAGGTATAAAATTAGGACCCTCAGACCTACTTTTCAGTTCACTTTCTGGACCTGTGTAAGGATTCTCAGAAGACTGCCTGATGCTGTGGATTGCAGTGTACTTCAGACGTCTGCTTTGCTGCACCTGGAAGGGCTGTTCTGCTGTTAGAAGTCTGCCTTGAACCCTCAGATGCCTGCCCTGCTGCTTGATCCCAGACCCACTCTTTGAACCCAGGACTACCAGAGTGACTCCAAGTGCGAGTTGGCTGGCCTCCTGATCAGAGTCTCGGGACAGAAAAGGCTCCAACCATCTTGAACCCATACCTGGACCCAGCCTGAGTAAGTTCCAACCCTCCAAGTGGGGGCCCTCTAACTCTGGACCCCTGGAGGTGGTGCTAAAAGTGCCCTTGTAGCCAAAATCCAAAACTTAGGACAGAGAATTGTCTTTAGTTAAAAACTGCTCTTAGAATTGAGAGGAGGCTGGGACCAAAATCTACTCATCTATCCACCCATGTTACATTGTCAGTCAGCCTGACTTCGCAGCAGCTCCTGCTGCGTTCTTTTCTACAGCACCAAATCCTGTTCAGCAATACATCGTAGACAGGGTACCCGGCCTTGTGTAGCCCTTGTAGGCTACAGCCTCTAGCCTGGACCTCTCGGAGATTTTTTGACCTCTTATAAAAGTGACTGAGTCTGAACGTGGAACCTTCATCATGACTTCATCAAGTGGCTCCCTGACGAAGATGCCTCCTCCTCAGACACAGCCTGCAGCCTTGTCCCTCTGAACTTCTACCTTCTCAGACATTATTGTTGACATTTCTTCCAAGTCTGAATGTAAGTGCCTAATCGGGCCACTCCACTTTTTGTATTCGGCCCATGCTCCATCGCGGTAGGCAAGGATTTTTCTACATTGACATGGTCTCGCAGGATTACATGTCCGCAGTTGGCACTTTTAGATGCTTGTTTTGCCATAAACTTTCAAAAATCATAACTCCGGTTCTACTAATTGGATCTTTGTCATTTTAATGCTGAATAATTTATTAAAATATACTCTATTCTTTTTAATTGGTGTGAGATTTTTCTTGTGTTGTGTTTTTACTTTATTACTGTTTGTGTGATGCATAATTACTTTACACATTGTCTCCAAGTTAAGCCTGACTTCTTTGTGTCAAGCTACCACGGGGTTAAGCACAGGTTAATTAAGCAACATTTGTGGTTCACCCTGACAGGGATTGTGGCTGTTGCTTGAGCATGGTTAGCACTCCACTAAACTAACAACCCAATTTCTAACAGCAATTATGCAGGCACTGTGCCCCACCCTCATAAATGTTGGCATTTGCCTTCACTTAGAATATTTAACAACACAGCATTTTTTAATCCTCTCCATAAAACATTGAAACTTTGTAGGGAAAGGAGTGTGCATACAACTCTATGTCGCTTGTAAGGCAACATCCATTGTGAACACATTTACTACATAAGTTCTATGAAAGTACCTGTACTATAAATGGGGAACTTAGAGCATAGCTGTCATTGGTGATAAGTGAAAACAGTTATCTTACATAGCCAATGCTTTAAATGGGCTAATATTGCTTGACAGTAGTGTGGAATAATCAGCAACATTAAACAATTTCTCCCACATTAAGTACAGTCTTTCCCACCAGGACCAAATAACATATGATCATTCACATCAGACACAGTTACCTGTAGCATCACCATCACAGAGTGCAGTCACCCACATCAAGTGCATTTATCTCCTCCAGACACAGTCACTTTTATCAGACAGATTGAACCCCTTTTTCCCCTGCCAAGCATCAGGCAGAGTAACATCAAGGTGTCACACTCACTGAATCAGACACCGGCTAACCATAAAATCAGATTAGACAAGAAGACTAACACAAAGAAAAAGAGAAGAGATCAAATATTGACAGCCAAGGGGAGGCAGAAAATATTATAGTGAAGGTATACGAGAAAGAGAAAACCATTGTTAGACCAAAGGGACAGTTATGGAGGATATGAAGAAGCAAGATAGGAGGAACCCATTAAGAAGAGACTGATGCCATTGATGAACAGTCAAGGAGGAGAGCCAGAGAGTAAGGGTAGCCTTAGAAGGGGTGACAGCAGTTTATGATGCACCATCAAGTAGGAAATAGACTCACAAAATGTAATGATGACATGATCAATAACAAAAACAGAAAGGGAGATTGAGAAGAACAGTAAATAACGGATAACAAATAAGGACAGTCAAAGTGAGCAATAAAGGAGGGACAGTCGGGTAATGGCAGTGTAAAAGCATGTGTGTGCATGTTTAATATAAAGAGAGCAATAGCGATGAGACAAGTAAAAGACATGAGGAGATAACAAATATGTGAGAAGAGGGCAATGAAATAAGAAGACAGAAAGGAGGAGAGTGTTTGGGAAAGAAAAAGAGGGAGTGAAAAACATATTAAGTGAGAATGGGAGAGTCAAGGGTAGAGTGTGAATATCAGTACACAGAGGCGGTCAAAAGAATAAGACTGCATAAAAGAGGGTCATTCGCAGAGAATGAGAAGACAAAATAGAAATGAGATGGAGAGACGGAGAAAGAAAATACATTGCAGCAGCAGTCAATATGAGGGAGGAAAGAGTCATAAAAAGAGAGTTTCAATGGAAGAGGGGGGAATCTTCACACTGAAAAGGGGATGGAGAGGAGGTTCCTTGTAGAATGGAAAGTGGGGAACAAAGACAGAAGGCGAAGGCTGCTAGTGTGCTAAATGAGGAAAGACAGGCATTAGATATAAGCACTATAATGTAGTGTCAAACAGTGCAATTATCTTTTAAGAATCCATATTTATAGTTGGTAGCAGAACTCTGCAAATGTTGGTCACATGCCCTGCTGCAGGATTCAAAGCATGCATTTTAAAGGTGCATTTTAAAGCTCTGCAAGTTTAGTCATAAGGAAAGCACAATTTATTATCTTTCAACTCCCAAAGTCAACAATTTAGGCAAACAAACTTACATTTAAAAAAAAAGTTCTGTCATTCAAATCCTTATTATAGAGAAAGGGGTACAACCATGGCACACATCCTCTGCTTTGGAATTAACTTGTGCCATTAAAAATAATATGCCCCAATAGATTTCCTAAATAAAATGGTTGTTCATTACCAATATATGCACACCATTTTAGATATCAGCATTAGAATCAGGTTGGAGTTGATGTGGACAAGTAAGTAAGTAAATTTTATTGTATATAGTTAATTAAAACCATTACAAGTTTTGTACTAAAAATCATCCAGATAATATTAAAAAGTAAAAAGAGTTTACATGATGACTTGTGATATCATATTTACATATTTAGCATTGAAAAAAATTCTATATTGGGATTTACTCCTCAATTTTAAAATGATGTTCATTAAATATCATGCTCTACAGTATGTTGATGTGGACAAGTTATGTCCTTATTGGCTTTATAAAAGTCTATGTCTCACCTACACTGGGCTCTTGGAAAGGGACAAATTAAAAAAATGAAAGATACTGAATTATTTGCAAGCTAATGAGTCATTGAACGCCATTGTGATTAAATTGAATTGTGAAGTATTTATGATTTTACAGCTTTACATGTTAGAAGAATATATTATTATTATTATTATTATTATTCATTATTATTATGATAATAACAAAAACAACAAAGACACCAATAATAATAATAATAATAATAATAATAATTGCATTTGCCTTTATATAATGCGTAAAACCCCCATTGAAGCATTGAAGCACTTAAGGCCAGGTAGCATGCTGATCAGGAACCCAAGGTTTGTGGTCATTATTATTCACATGTGCAATAGTGCCATATTATGTACTTTTTGCTAGGCCTGACAATCAGGAACAGCCTGGCTGCTTTCAGGCTGCTGCTGGACCACCACATCAGGACGGACAACTAAGCATCTCTGTGGTTGGAATTATAAAGTAATGTTACATATATAAGGGAAACATAAAGAGCTTTAGATTGTGCTTGAAAGATAGAACATATGGAATATTGTTCCATAAGATATTAAAACACAAAAATATTGGTAATTAAATATCAATAACCAAAATATTGACTCTGCATACTTAACTATAAAAAACACAAATATCAAGAATACATATATAGGGGCCGATTCCGATTCCGGCCGCAAAGCGTACCGACCGACTCCGGAGCCGGAATACATTCCGACCGACACGTACCGGTGCAGCCCGACCCGCCAAGTACGATGAGAAGCGAAGCAAAACCCGACCGACTCGTACGGAACACAAGCCGAAGGACCGAGCCGCGCGGAAAACAGCAATCCGGCCGGAAAAACACGCGATTCGAACCGACCGACTCGCACCCGGAACAATACCGAACGAGACGTACCCGCGGACTCCCACCCGCCAACTACGATGCAAGGCGTGGAAAACACGACCGAGTCGCACGGAGGACAAGCAGTATGACCGACACGCATACAAAACTGCGAGCCGAAGCAACCCAAAACACCGCGACCGACGCGTACGCAGCATAGAAAACAGCACAAACACAGCGTGAACGAAACGGACAAGCCCGTACGAGACAACTGCAGTGTCCGACTCGGTCACAAGAACGTCTCCTACATGCAAGAAAAGTACAAAGGGAAAATACACAAAAAAAGGCCAAACAAGCAATTACAAAGCCAATAAATACTGGGGGGAGGGGCAGGGAACAAAGACACACCCACAACTCCACCCATATAAAGGACACAAATCCCTACCATGATCCTTTGCAAATTCAAATTACCTGCCAGCACTCAACAGACAGCAACCACACACCCACAGCTCATCCATCACACAAGCCACACACCATCAGCACCACAACAAATAGAAACCTCACATACACCTAGCAAAACACACACTCACACACCTTCACCTGCACACCAACACACACATCACTCACCATCACCACCCATCACCATGCCCCCAAAGAAGAATCACAAGTTCCTAGATAGTGAATTGGAAGTCCTGGTAGATGAGATCCTCAGGAGTAGAGCCACAGCTCTTTGGTACACTGGTCCAACAGACACCCATGTCACAGAAAACAAAGATGTGGGAGAGGATCGTCGACAGGGTGAACGCACAATCACCATGTTTGCGCACAAAGACAGACATCCAGAACAGGTGGTATGACGTGCGCAGGAGGGTGAAGGAGCTGTTGAAGAAGGACTACATCTTGAGCCAACACACCGGCAGTGGCCCTCCTACCAAGCCAGTATACCTCAGGCCCTGGGAGGAGAAGGTGCGGGCCATCCTACCACCAGTGAGCGTCTATGGACTAGAAAACATCCCAGAGCCTGGTGAGTACACAACAAATGTACACAATATTCTGCGACTACACACACACATCACTGTTAAGGGGAGAGTCAAACCATGCACTGTTAGCAAATACACAGCAACCAGAACAGAATCATCCCAAAATGTGTATGTCACTCAGAGAAACACAACACATGCCATCACAAAGTGACATTTAACTGTGTCATCACATGTACAAACACAACTACAACTACAGCTAGGCAGTGGCACAAATATAACTGACAAACACATCCAGACAAGTAGCCACCACTACAACACCAGCACACAGTGAAGCCCACTGAAAGAAAGGAAATATGTGTATGCTGGGCAAGTCAGTGTAGCCAATAGCATGATGGGAGTTGTAGGCACAGATATTGCTCACCCCCACAACTGTCCCATCAACACCATCCTGAACCATGCGCACATCACAGGGAGTGGAAAACAACTGACAAGATGGCTGACACTGGGCACTGCTGTGGGGAGCACAAGGCCCTGCTGGCAACTGTGCAACAACCAACAGCAGGACACCACTGTCAGCCATCTTGCCATTGCTCTCACACTCACACACACTGAAGTCCACCTAAAAGCAAGTAAGTATGGTCATGCTGGGAAGTGGGGTGGAGGCAATAGCATGATGGGAGTGGTAGGCACAGATATTGCTCACCCTCACAATTGGCCCATCAACACCACTCTCAACCATGCTCACATCACAGGGAGTGGAAAAGGACTGACAAGATGGCTGACACTGGCTACTGCTGTGGGGAGCACAAGGCCCTGCTGGCAACTGTGCAACAACCAACAGCAGGACACCACTGTCAGCCATCTTGCCATTGCTCTCACACTCACACACACTGAAGTCCACTCAAAAGCAAGTAAGTATGGGCATGCTGGGAAGTGGGGTGGAGGCAATAGCATGATGGGAGTGGTAGGCACAGATATTGCTCACCCTCACAATTGGCCCATCAACACCACTCTCAACCGTGCTCACATCACAGGGAGTGGAAAAGGACTCACAAGATGGCTGACACTGGCTACTGCTGTGGGGAGCACAAGGCCCTGCTGGCAACTGTGCAACAACCAACAGCAGGACACCACTGTCAGCCATCTTGCCATTGCTCTCACACTCACACACACTGAAGTCCACCCAAAAGCAAGTAAGTATGGGCATGCTGGGAAGTGGGGTGGAGGCAATAGCATGATGGGAGTGGTAGCCACAGAAATTGGTCACCCCCACAACTGTCCCATCAACACCACCCTGAACCATGTGCACATCACAGGGAGTGGAAAATAACTGACAAGATGGCTGACACTGGCTACTGCTGTGGGAGCACAAGGCCCTGCTGGCAACTGTGCACCAACCAACAGCAGGACACCACTGACTGACATCCTGAAAGACAACTTGCACTCCCTGCAATGGAAGCACGGTCCATGGTGGGATATCTGGCTGGGTGGGAAGGAGGACTCACAGCACTGACCATAGTCACAAGCACCTCCCCTCACACCCCCTCAACACATACTCCACAGAACCCACCTGGTGGAATGCAATGCCTCACATCCTAACTCAAGGTCCCACAAAGAACCACCACCCTGGGTCATGCTGTGTGAAGCACAGGGACACTCCTGGGACATATAGCCAAACAACTGCCCGGACAACACTCCCAGCCATCCTGTCAGCACAGGCAGCCCACCCCACAGGGAAGCAGAGTCAAAAGGAAGGAAGTATGGGCATGCTGGGAAGGGGGTGGAGGCAATAGCATGATGGGAGTTGTAGGCACAGATATTGCTCACCCTCACAATTGGCCCATCAACACCACACTCAACCATGCTCACATCACAGGGAGTGGAAAAGGACTCACAAGATGGATGACACTGGCTACTGCTGTGTGGAGCACAAGGCCCTGCTGGCAACTGTGCAACAACCAACAGCAGGACACCACTGACTGACATCCTGAAAGACAACTTGCACTCCCTGCAATGGAAGCACGGTCCATGGTGGGATATCTGGCTGGGTGGGAAGGAGGACTCACAGCACTGACCATAGTCACAAGCACCTCCCCTCACACCCCCCCTCAACACATACTCCACAGAACCCACCTGGCGGAATGCAATGCCTCACATCCTAACTAAGCCTGGGCGGTGAACTACGCTACGCTCGCGAAGCTTGCGAAGTTGCGGTACCTTCGCGATTCGCGTAGAACGCGAAGTTACCGTGCACTACGCAATTTGCGGCGTAGCGTAGCTGTTTTTCTTCTTCGCGCGCTCAATATACGTTCTCGCGCGCGCGGTAACGACCTACCGTGATTCTGCGTTCGCCGACGCGACTTCCTATCCGTTCGCGGGCGCCACAAGATTTGGAATCCGGCCGCACGATCCCGCGAGAGTGTGTGAACGCGAACACGTCATTCGGACGCGCGATCTGACTTCCGGCGGCAGTGTTGCTAAGATCGCGATCCCGAACACGAAGAAACTACAATCTGGCGAAGAATATATCTCGAGCATCATAAAGCCTTCTCGAAAATGATGAATTAGTTCATTTTGCACAAAAAACTCCTCAGGTTGTCATTTAGAGATGTAGTTTGGTGAGCAAGGAGTCCTTTTTCTTTTTTTCCAAGAGGAAGGAAGTGCCCATGATTCTCAAACTTCCTGTTCCTGTCCAGCAGGCTCCTCCCAGTGTTTTGTCCATGTGCTGTTCACTTTCATTTGGATTTGGAGCTGGAAGGATCACTTTTTGTGTCTGTCTGCTGCATCATATCATTGGATTGGATTTGAGGACTCTTGGATTTGAGATTTTACAAGTAAGTTGGAGAATTGGTGTACTTGTTTGTTTGATTGGGGCTTGTTTGTACCTACATTTTTGGGGGGGATTTCCATATTTTTTAAAATGTATTGTTGTGGCCTGTAGTTTCGGCAGGGGCCTAGTTGTTTTTATTTGATTGGAATTTCAGCCAGTAGGCCCAGACTAGAGCCAGAGGTACCCATGGGTGCATGTTTCTGTGGTGTCTGTTGAATTTATAGTTTAAACATCATGTAGGCCGGGCATCCATGGATGGCATTGTTTTGAATTGGCCATGGATGGCATTTGATTGATTTGCAAAATGTGGCTTTTGGGGCGTATTTTATTTTTTTGGGTGTTTGTTAACTAAATAGGCCTTTTCAGCCAGTAGGTAACCCTGGGCGTTCAGCTCGCGGACTTTGGGCAAGTCCGCACTGCGCGACTAACGCAGACTTACACTTTTTATCTTCTTCGCGCGCTCAATGTACGTTTTCGCGCGCGATAACGACAATTTGTGACGATCGCGATGCCGAACACGCAGAATTTACAATCTGGCGAACAATATCTCTCGAGCATCATTAAACCTTCTCGAAAATGTTGATTTAGTTCATTTTGCACAAAAAACTCCTCAGGTTGTCATTTAGATGTAGTTTGGTGATCAAGGAGTCATTTTTTTTTGTTTTACAATTTTTTCCAAGAGGTAGCAAGTTTCTCAGAGTCTCCAACTGCCTGGTCCTGTCCTTTGTCTTCACTTTTTGTTATTTTGGGTGGCCTGGCCATGTGGGTGGCGGCCATTTTGTAAAGCCAGGCATTGTGCTTTTGCCATAGGCCTGCATTGTCTGTCTTGTGTTCCTTTTCTTGTTGTTCTGGGTGGCCTGGCCATGTGTTGGCGGCCATTTTGTGTGAACAGCCACTGTGCTTTTGCCATAGGCCTCGAAGCTTGCGGCCTAGTGTGCCAGTAGGCCCGGAGGTAGTCATCCTCATGGGTGAATAAAAACTGTTTCTGTGTTGTCTGTTGAATTGTAACATAATTTAGGCCATGGATGGCATTGGATTGATTTTCAAAATGTGGCTTTTGGGGCGTATTTTATTTTTTTGGGTGTTTGTTAAATAAATAGGCCTTTTCAGCCAGTAAGTAACCCTGGGCGTTCAGCTCGCGGACTTTGGGCAAGTCCGCACTGCGCGACAACGCGGACTTACACTTTTTATCTTCTTTGCGCGCTCAATGTACGTTTTCGCGCACGCGATAACGACATTTTGTGACGATCGCGATGCCGAACACGCAGAATTTACAATCTGGCGAACAATATCTCTCGAGCATCATTAAACCTTCTCGAAAATGTTGATTTAGTTCATTTTGCACAAAAAACTCCTCAGGTTGTCATTTAGATGTAGTTTGGTGAGCAAGGAGTCATTTTTTTTTGTTTTACAATTTTTTCCAAGAGGTAGCAAGTTGCCCAGAGTCTCCAACTGCCTGGTCCTGTCCTTTGTCTTCACTTTTTTGTTATTTTTGGTGGCCTGGCCATGTGGGCGGCGGCCATTTTGTTAAACCAGCCACTGTGCTTTTGCCATAGGCCTCCAAGCTTGCGGCCCAGTATGCCAGTAGGCCCAGAGGTAGTCACCATGGGTGCATAAAACTGTTTCTGTGTAGTCTGTGGAATTTTGGCATCATTTAGGCCATGGATGGCATTGAATAGATTCAATTGAATTGCGAAATGTGGGTTTTTTTGGAGGGTCTGACTATTTCACTTATTTGGTGTGGTAAATAAATGCCTTTTTTGCGTGTGTACTGTGTAATTATAATTGTGTTGTTGTAGTGGTTGTCTAACTTTCCAAAGTGTTTTTAGCCATGTGGATTTTAGTTTTTGCATTAAAGCTGTGTGTGTTTTATAAGGCATCCTTTGTCTGCCCATATATAGGCCTGCTTGAGTTCATTGTTTGCCGTGCCTTGTGCCTGTGAGTCACCATGTTTCTGGGGGCCATTTTGTTGTGGTAGTTATTAGTGTGCTGTTTTTGCCACATAGGCCTGCGTGTCTTTCCATTTTTCCTCTTGTTTTACTGCTTCCAAATCCATCCCCATTGCCAGCTGCAGCTCCCTGATGCTGCTATATAATACATCCCACGTGATGCACAAATTTAGGCCAAACATGCTCCAGTACATTTTAGTTTTTGTTCTTTAATATTCTTATTCTTCCAGAGTGTACAGTAGCCAGGAAAGCCCTGGCCTTGTTGTCAACGTCTCATAAATGGCTACACTGTGTGTTGTTGTTGGCAGAGTTTCTGAAATTTAATAATTGAGGCCACCACACACTAAGTTCTATATTCTATTTGTTTGATTTGTGCTATGTTTGACTGATGTTCTGGCTTTTTTGCTTTTAGGTGCACAAAGACTGAGGAGGAGGTGTGTCTCTCATCATTGCCTGTTGCACTTCCAGACAGACATCCTGCTGCTGGACACACAACGTGACGTGTGACCTGACCAGACATCTCTGCAACTGAGTGCTGCTGACATCTGAAGAAGATGGGCCCAAAGAAAGCAGGTACCAGGTCCTCCAGTACCAAGAAAGTTGCTATTGAGAAGAAGAAGGAACAGAAGAAGCAAGTGACACTGAAGTCTGGTGTGCCGGCCAATACCTTTTTGGGGAAAAAAATTGCGCCTGCAGCAGCGGTATCCGGGGGCAAGCTGGGGGCAGCACCTCCGCATCAGTGGACCCAACCCACCAACCCAGGCCCAAGCACATGAGTGGGGAAGAGGTAGCCAGCCTAATGGTGGAAAGCAGTGATGCTGAGCCGGAGATAAACTTATCGCTATCTCAAAGTAGTACCCAATCAACGCAGGAGGAAACACAGCAGATAAGTGGTCAACAACAACAGCCGCAACCACCGCCCGCAATAGTAGTTGTTGTTCCTCCTGAAGTAGGGGCAGTTCAGGAAATTGAGCCTCATGCAGAGGTAGAAGAAGAAGCCACTCATTCAGAAGATCCATTGTCTTCCAAATCCCCAGCAAGGAAAAGGAGGGGTAGTCCATCGAGTTCTTCACCAAGCCCCCCTTCTGATGATCTAGATGCCACTTGGAAGCCACAAACTGAGTCTGAGAGGGAGCTACGTTCCAAGACCAAGCTAGGGAAAAGGAAGGTTCCAGAAAGCCTTACACTTATGGAGGTCGATGTAGAACAGCAAGATGATGATGATGATGACGACGAGCCAGTCATCACGAACATCACTCCCGGCCCCGAGGAGATGGAGACCAACATTCTTACTCTATCCAAAATCGCTGCGAGGGATGTAGCACGCATACCTCCACAGGTAACACCAACACGACCTACAGCTTCCATATTTGCATTAGCAAAGGCCCGGCAGCGTCCTACATCCAGCACAACCACCACCTCTGTAGGAGTAGGTAGTGGTACAGCAGCACAGAGTCAAATTCAACACACACCCTACAGATCATCCGGCATTGGAAGTGGCACCTCCAGCAGGAGGCCAAAGTTAAGCTCCCCAGTTTGGGACTTCTTTACGGTTAGCGAAAAGGAGGAGAACATTGCTATATGCTCCATTTGTAATACCTCTGTTAGTCGTGGTAAGCTTGGTACAAACTATGGTACCGGAGGCCAAATGACCCATCTGAAAAAACACCACTTGATCAGCTGGGAGGACCACCATCGCGACAGAAAAAAACTGCAACCATTGGTGTTGGTGGGGATAAAGGAGTAGAAGAAAAAGATCCGATCACGGTGGAAGAGGAAGGACAGGGAGACATTCTCTCTGGTAGTGGTACACAAGGTGTCCCTGACCCCAGCAGTGCAGTCTTAACGTTGCACACATCTTCAGCAACATCTCAGTGGCACAAGAGTAAGAGTCAGCCGGAGACACCAAGAAGTACCAGGTCCGCACTACCAAAAAGTGCGTTGAGCCTAAGAGAAAGGAAAACCATGCAGCCTACCATTATCAGCATGTTTGGGGGTGAGGGGCAGTACGAACGCAACCACCCAATAGCACGTTTGTACAATGCGAAGCTGGCTAAAATGTTAGCACTGGACCTTCTCCCTTTTTCTTTTGTTGAAGGGTTGGGTTTTGTGGAATTTGTGTCAACCATCTGCCCAAAATGGCATGTTCCCAGCCGCTACTATTTTGCCAGAGTTGCAGTTCCAGCACTACATCACGACGTGCTGGAATTGCTAGGAAAGGCCTTGAAGCAGAGTGCTGTTCACAGTATCCACCTGACTACAGACATGTGGACCAGTTGCCAAGCCACAGATTACATGTGCATCACTGCACACTGGATCAGTTTTGTGGGTGTTAGAGAACAGCTATCTGCTGGTGTTGATACTGCAGAGATTTTTCATGCCACTCGCAAACATGCAACTGTAGCCATGTTTGCCATGGAGAAATCTCATACTGCTGCAAACATTTTGGAAGAGTTTAACACCAAGGTCTTTGAGTGGCTGCGCCCAAGAGGGCTTACGATTGGTTTTGTTGCCACGGACAACGGCAGTAATGTAGTTTTGGCCATGCGCAATGGTGGCTATTTCAGGGTCCCGTGTTTGGCACACTGCATTAACATTGTTGTTCAAGACTTTTTGAAAAATGAATCAAAAGTCAGCAACTTACTGGTCACCTGCAGAAGAATATGCACACATTTCAGCCATTCTTTTAAAGCCCGGAAGCAGCTGAGGGTCATTCAACGTGAGCATAAACTGCCAGTCAAAGCGCTCATCCAGGAGGTGCCAACACGTTGGAACTCAACTTATTACATGCTTGATCGTCTGTTTGAACTGTACATACCACTCAATGCTTATGTCATGCAAAGAATAGGGGAACCTACTGTGAGAGGCATGACCGTTGAGATGGCTCAATGGGACCTCATTAAATGCCTGACTGAGATGCTACTTCCTTTTGAGATCTTCACACGTGAAGTCAGCAGGGAGGACTGTACTATGGGCCAAGCTATCCCATTGTTGCACATGCTAGAGCAACAGCTGAAGGATGTGTCTGAAACGTACGCAGGTGTGGATGACAAACAAGACGCATATCATTTGGCGGAGACCTTAGCCGCTCGCTTATCGGAAAATACAAGGATTAAAAATAAAATTTTGTCACAACCACATTACATTAGTGCCACAATTTTGGATCCACGGTACAAAGTATTTCTGAACAGCAAGGCAGTAATTCCTTTTTCGGAAGTGGATGTTGCCAACTACAAAACTTTGATAGCTAAGGAAGCAACTATTTTCGAAAGCGAACGGCTGTTAATTACAGGCCCCCCACCCCAGGCCATAACCAGTACTACAGGGCATCCAGAGTCAAGTTATACTTCGGAGCCTGAGGGCAGTGCATTTGCCTCCCAGCAGTCACCTACACCAACAATAACATCAAGAACAGGATCATCCACAGCACAATGTGCAACTGATTGGTTTCTACAGCAGGGGTATGGTAAGTCCAGTGCTGATGCAAAGGCAAAACCGGCCGAGCACATCCGAGCACCCCTTAACATTGAGCGGATGGTCCAGGCCTATCTGGATGACCCAACAGAGGTCTTCATGGATGGAAACCCATTGGTGTATTGGTATGGGAAAAGAAGCCAATGGACAGTGCTCAGCAGGCTGGCGATAAAGTATCTCGCTTCCCCTGTCGCAAGTGTCTCTTCTGAGCGTGTTTTCAGTGCTGCTGGTGCCATTGTAACTTCGAAAAGGACCAGTCTCTCGGCCCAAAGCGTGGAGAGGTTAACCATGATCAAAATGAATCAGCACTTTATACCACCGGATTACAAAATACGTGAATCACAGCAGGAAGAGCAGAGCGACTTGGATGACGTAAATAATGCGTTACAGGACCTACTTCTGTCCGAACCACCAGAGTTTGAGGACGAGCTCCTCTTCCCTGACAACTAGGCTTTCAAATTGTTGCTTTCTTCCTTCCTTTATGTGTCTGTGTATCTGTCTTTCTGGTTCAAATCAAATCACAACAAAACCATCACCACCGTCTTCTTTTTATTTCCCTATTGGAGTTGCACGTCTGTGCATTTAACTGTCCACTCTTCAGAGTCCTGCTTCATCGTCCTGTCTCGCACAAGTACATTTCCATCAAGCTAGACATTAGTACAAGAAATGTTGCCTTTACCAGTCCCGCCTCCATTAGAAGTGAAACGTGACTACTATAGCTATCCTCCGTTTTGTTTTCGAGCCGAAACTCATCAGTGTCCGAAGGCTACAGCCTCAGCAGGCATCCAAAGGTCCTCACTGTCAGGACAGAAGGTACTTGGCAGAGAAAGACAAGAGACTCTTCGAAGAAACTTGCTGACATTTGTGCAAACTCAAATGACCAGCAATGAGCACTACACAGGCCGCGGCCCATCATCACAGTGCTGACCATGGGAAGCAACTTAAACTGTGACAAAGAAGTGCCACAGATGAATAAGACGAAAACCGAAACAGCGCCTAACACTCAAAATGAATGTGGACTGGAGTAATGATGAGGCCACTGCCCCGCAAAAAAAAAAAAAAAAATGTCAGAACTAGGCATCTGATGATCTGACAGCCAAAGAGAAGAGCAAGACAGGTAATGATGGAATGCATTGGATGTTTGCAGACTCTGAGCGATTGCTGTTGTTTGTTGTTGATGTTGTGCATGAAGTCGAACTCTACTCTACTAGTTAATCTACAAAGTGACTCAAGTAAGTCAGTGACAGTCAATGTTTCCCTTCTTGTTGTTTAATAACCAAATTGTACTCCTACTACTGCAGGTGCAGGCCAATATCTGTTGCAATTTTTTAATATGGAATATGGACTTAATCGGAGTCAATACAGACTGAGTTGTAGTTGGACAACACGTACCACACCATGATGATGACCATACTATCTTTTCGCGCGCAGTCATTCAGTTGGATCGGAGATGATTCAAGGACTAACTGCATTTCATGAAGTGGCATAAGGTAAACATAAACACAACAATTCAACAAGAAAGTAGTAAACACAGCAGACCTACATGTCCATGTAGTGGTCTAGTCGAGTGTAGTGATGACTGACAGCGGCGCATTGATTTTGTCACTTAATTAGGAAAATGCTAAGTTGCTGTGTATGCCTTTTGTCTGGCTATGTCAAAAATTAAGGTAAATGGAGGTTGGGTCACGGGCTGGTGCTGTGGTGGGCCTGTTCTGTCCTGTTGTTGTTGTAGCTTAATGCTGTAAACAGAATCTACACAATATATCCAAGCCGCCTCACTCTGAAAGTGTTCTCTCTTCTCTTCTTGGACTCCACCGTAAATGATGTTTTTTTTATTCATTGATTTCTCAATACCCCTTTTGTTTTTCCATCTAGACGTTACAGGCCGGCCTTTACCCTGTGCTTGCTATACCGGGAGACAAAACTCACATTTACCTTACCAATCGGCATCAGGAAGGCCACCAAGATTGATGTGCGGAGCGTCCATGGAAGATAGGACCAAGAGGAAGGGCGAGATTCAACTCCACAATTTTAGCATGATAATATAGTAACTTTAGTATCATTCATCATTCATCTTTTAATTAATTTGAATCCTTTTTTCTCTGCAATCATTAGGACTGTGTGTTGTGTGTTTGTTTGCTAATTGATCCCTACAAATGTTTTTTAATTGTCTTTGCTATCTTTACAAGTAAGCCCAGTACAACATGGAATTTGGGTCTCTGAGGGCATATTACAGGCAAGGCAAATTGCATAGAATATACTGGTGCCCTGTACTGTCTAATTGTCTAGTAGGAGTTATTAAGTACTACTCATTAACCATCAAGTTATCTAATCTTCATCATCATTAACGCATGCATTTCCCTTTTCTCCCTTTATTGATTTTTTGGATAAGATCATGGTCGTCTGCCAAGATTGTGCTTTGCTTTTGTTGTCCATGCGTACTGTTTTTCATTTTCAAACCTTTCCCCAAACCCCCTTCCCATCCATTCATCAAACCCTAACCCTCTTCCCCCGGGCTGTGATTTATATTGAGGTGTGATGTGACTACATAAAATGTACACCAATTGATCTCACGCTTGCTGGGGCAGATGTGGTGAAAGCAACACTAATTCAATTGCAAGGCAGGGCGAGGAGCTTCTTCTGCTTGGCCACCCATGCTCAGTCTATGTGCATTGTGCAAGCCGTCACCGGCTAATAGTAGTACATCATAATTAATTGCCGTCATTGATTGGATTAATCATCAAACTCCTACCACACAGCAGTAAAGGTTACGAATTACGATTGTGTTAAGTTAAGTGACTCACTCGACAGCACAACTGCAGTTTATAACTTCTTGTACTAGGCTGTCCCCGCCACCATTATGTTTAATTTGACTTTAGCAGTTGCAACTGCAATATTGTTTGTTTGGCAGTCGTCTTCTGTACTGTATTTTACTTCGTTCGACTACTCCTCCCACAGTTTTTCTCAGGCAAGTGACTGTCTCTTTTTTAATTTTTTTAGCAAATGCTACTGCCAGTGTCTTCTCTACTACTACCACCACAACCATGGCATCTTCTACATTCTCTATGGAAACCATGCAGCCATCGCTGTGCCGAACGTAGTCATCATCAATCACAGGTAAGATAAGTTTGGTGGGAGGTAGAATACTAGTAGGACAAATAACTCAGTGAGGGGTACCGCATCTATCTGTTTGTTATACATCATCGGCAGATTATTTAAATCAAACACTGGCTGCGGCCCTGCAGCAGCAAGGAAACCAATGTGACGTTAATTCGTAAAACAGTAACCCCCACAAAACATTAACATTGTATGTTTAAGTATAAATATAATTTATTACCCTAACAAAAATAAACTATCCCACACCTGACCCACCCCTCTCCCTAACCCCAACCAATGTCCAAAACGAAAAAAGTCCAAAGAATGTCCCGAAACCCCAACGCCCAATTCCCACCCACCAAAACAAGGAATAAAAAGGGGCAAAGCAACAGGGTCCTCGATGTTATAATCGGCGGGCTTTGAGGTGTTTGTCCACCAGGATTTTCACCCGCTCCTCCATTTGCTCCTCTTGCCGTGCCATCCGGAGGAGAATCTTCCTGCGGAATGCCCTGCAGTGGCATCCACAATGGGGGACAGCAGTGCTGGCTGCTAATGAATTGCGGCGGGTGGCTATCAGACCGCGGCGCCGTACCGCTGGAGTTTGGGCCTGGCTGGGGCCCGGGGCATCGGACGAGGCTGCAGCTGCTGCCGCCTCCTCCTCCTCCTCCACCTGAGCCACCAGCCGCCGGTACTCCCGGCATATGGCCTCCAGTTTCCGGCGCCGGGCCCTGACTGCCAACTCCTTCCGCGATGGTTTGTCTTGGGAAAAGAAAGAAAAAAAATATTGTTGTAACCAGTACTCTTACCTAAACAGTAACACAAAATTAATTCAACACATAATGGCACAGTAGCACTAGCAAGAAGCACAGTACATAACATTTGTGGTAATAATCTATCTATCCTCCCACTTCCTCGGCCTCTAACATTTGTGGGAGTTTCAGGCATTATACTAGCACTATGGACTCCAACCAGTACACAGTACACCAGTGTTCTTCTTATCTCTAGTTTAGCGAAATGACATAACCTGGTTGTAGCCGGCATTGCCAGCTCGGTCATCTATGCTTGAACCCAAGACAAACATACGAGTCATGACGCAGAGTCACATTAGTTTGATTTACTACTGTTTGCAGGTGGGGAAGCTCGTATTTTTCTATTACGGGTGGCACTGGCCATACTCTCTCTGTTACATGGAGGGCAATTGCTCAATTTCACAGTGCCTTGGCTACTACAAAAAGGCAGATTATATATCTGATCCAATGATCGTTGCTTTTATATGGGACAACGACATAAGGTCAGTAGCGGTCGTTGGTGGGACTCGGGGAGTTTGGCCGGGCGGTGACGTGGGTAGGGGCAGGATGGGGGTAGTAAACTATGGATTACGGCCAATTACAGGTAAGTAAACATATAAATAAATGAAACTAATTTTGTTGCGCACACTGCATCGCATTTGGCGGTGCAGTGCGCACAATGAAATTCACTTTATTTATTTGTATGTTACAGTAAAGTTACCTGTATTTGCCCGCGTAATACATTGTTTACTACTACCCCCACCCTGCCCCTCCCCACATCGGCTTTAGTACGCTGGCGCGGTTTCTTTAACATTCCCTAAAACTGTGCATCCCGTGACAGTCTCCACCTATGCTGTCTATGATGAATACATACAGGCATCCATCCATTCTAAGTAAATGTCAATCATTCTTCTTAATCTCTCCACAAACGTTACTTTGTTTCACCAACAACAACGCATGCGTCCACTCACTCCGTTGCTTGCCTTGGCTTTGAGTTTCACCCAAACACCGCTGATGATTCTTGCTATCCACAGTATCCACCCATACTGTGTCTTCCACCCAGGCAGGCATCCATTCTTCTTTCACCTCCCACCCATCCTTCAACAACACATGCATCTGATTCCTATCAGCCACCTATCCATGCTTCCAACGTATCCTTCTCTGCCAGTCGTCATATTAAATCTCGCCCGCCCTTCCTCCTTCCACCCTTCTTTCCCTTTTTGTTCAACACATCCATCAAGGTCATCTGATCTGACTTTTAGTCTCCTCCATAAAACTTTCACAGCTGAGTTGGAGTCAGATATAAGAGGCCATTGGTTAATGAAGTCACGCTGGTAATGCTATTGCTACTGCATTGCTCATGCTAAGTAAAGGGTGTCTTCTTTATTAACCGTTGTATAATGTTCACTACAACTTCATACCTAATAAGTCTCAACAACAGTACAGTGAGTGAAGTCCACTCCACACACCCTTCCAGCTAGTGCAATGTCAATAAGTCATGAATATAACTTACCACCGCCCGCCACTGCTGCTGGCTCACCCCCTGTATCTCCTGCAGGTGCTGCATCTCCTGCCCCCTCCGGAATGGCCGCAACGCCATCGCCGCTGGCCCCACCGGCACTGGTGGTCGGTAGTACGCCTAGAAAAAACATGACACATTTTTAGATGCCTGTACACCTCCCCTATTTATTCTTTTTCACTAGCAAGATTGAAAAAAGTTAATACATATTATTATTATAAATCACATTCAATAGTCCAAATCGGGTACTAGAGTACAGTCAGTAGACAGACACTAGTAGTGTTATTATGGTCCCTAGGGTCATTATTATACTATACTCTACTCTTTGCAAAGTTAGCCTGAGCCATGCAACCATTTTTCGCTTCATGTCTTTTGCGCATGTTACCTCGCAGCTTGTTGTGCAGTAACAGTAAGACGCCTTTTGAGCCCACATGAGCACATACAGCTACTGTCTGAGCGTTGCGTACAAGAGGTCGGAAAACAAGCCACTTTGTTATGGAGTTCCGTTAGTCCGTATTACTTAGCCATAGGTAACATGTTACAGTTTTTTGGCAGGACTGACAAATGCTTGCATTAACACGCACCATTTTTCTCAGGCAGAGGATTCCCTTCTACGAACCAGAGATTTGCAGAGCTTATGAATGATGCATGTAACCAGTAATTCTACGTTCTACGGTGAGGAGTCGCCCAGAATTCACACAGATCTTTTGTCTTATATCATCATGCACTTGTTGCAACAATTTTTATTGTTTTAATCTTATGCATTTTGCTGTTGGAGCTGGCTGGAGTACACTGAATTTTATAGAACAACAACATACAGAGGTTGTCATTTGAAAATAAACCTTTTGAACTTACACATAGACTCTGTGGTATTTGGTGTGGTGGTGGTGGTGGACTTACACGAGTGAGTGAGCGAAAGTGTGTTATGTTCTGGGTTGTGGAATCATAATCATTGGGTATCTTCGGGTGGGGGTTCGGGGACCTAATGAGACACTAGCTAGTCGTTCAGGGGATTGTGGGTTCACTTCTGACTGAGGTGTGAGGAACGTCCAAGTTCCAAACTCGCATCACCAACATCCTATTTCATTGTGCATAGTTCTGCATGGGGCTGTGCAGAATCCAAGTAGTATGTACTATATCCTATCAAAAATAGTCAAATATCTGGTTGTGCATTTTGTTTGTGGTAATTGTCAAAGCCTCAAGATTAAGAAGCCTAGAAGAGGACAACAGAAAGGACTGGACTCAGTGGCTAGAGCTATTAGTATTGGTCAATCTGAGTTTTATTCAAAACCGTACAATAAAGAGTGGCAATGCAAACTGGGCAAGCTTAGCGACAGACTAATAGTAGTAGTACAGAGTACAGACATTCATAGCAGAGGCAGTTACAACTTAGAGGCAGGGATAACCAGAATTTAGAAACAGATAGTCAAGTCAAGATCAAAGAATCTTTTGTAAAAAATATAATTAGGGAGTGGAGCCAGAATTAATAGTTCTGAAAAAATAAGGTCCAGTAAAAGTTAGGGCAATATAATTGTTAATATAACCACTGGAGGACTTACTGGGACCAGCAGCAGGGCCCTCGGTAGAGGAGCGGTCCTCTGGTGGTTGTCCCGCCGACTCGGACCCCGTCTTCTTGCCCCTGGGTGCTGCAGATCAGTGATCATGTAAGATATAATAAAGAAAAAGAAAGACACAAACATTAATGATTGCTGTGAAACAAATAAATTATCTAAAAAAACGCTCAAAAAACGTTTTAGGAAACAAAAATTGCAATAAAATTGACCTATCTAATCCGATCGACTACTGGCTTGCGGGATTCACGGACAGTCTACTTATTTGGGAACACTAATTCAGTGTTCCATTCTGATTGATTCAAATAAAATCCAGAACACTAACTAAGCCTAAGTACCACCTGACCTAGCCCACCTATTCCAGGCGGGCCAATTGTTCATTAAGCCTGCATTTCCATTTTTTTTTCCATCAAAAATGCATAGATGAGAAGGAGGACACATGCATAAAGTCAGTGCATAATGCATACACCAAATTGTTGGTTGGTTGCGTCTGATGTTCTGCAGCTGACTGACACTGCTAAGCTAAACTTACCAGTACCACTCACTAAACAAACTACAAAAGGTTCTACTAAGGACTGGGGTAAGCAGCACTCAGTGACAGAGGATGCGTCACGCAGACCGCTCAAAAATTATCAACTAATAGTAACTAAACCTAGTATCAAATCCATCCACCACTATTTGACAGGAGGACAAAGGAAGGACTACAGTCTCTCTAGCAATAGCATTACCTAACTGAAGTTCTCTAAAGTAAACTCTTACATAATAATGACAAGCGAGCGCAAAGTTGCAAAAAGTAAGAGTACCGCCCAGCACCTGTGTCCTACAATCACAGAAGATTTTGAAACGTAATTTACCTGCAATGTAAGCAGCATTATTCTTGTTATTTGTAAAAAATGTATACACAAATCACAATACTTATACTACTATATATATTGGCTACTCACCAAGCCCCACGACCTCGACACCTAGCAGGTCCAACAGGTCCTGCTCCCGGTCAAGAATGTCTGACCACCGGTGGGCCAGCTGGTTATGGGTGCGCCGGACCGCGGAGCAGCGAAACACTGCCCGACGCACCTTCGCCCACCGGCGGTGACGCTCCTGGGTCGGGTAACCAGAGCCTGGCCTGCCGCCTGCTGCCAAGGTCAAGGGGAGGTGGCGCTGAATAAAAAAAACAAGGGCGGCCACCTCCTCCTCCGTAAACAGCTGGCGGGCTTGCACCCCTGCGGGGCACAGTCTGCCGCAAGGCAGGCGGCGATTGGGCGCACGCGCCTTGCCCTTTGACCCGCTGCTGCTACCCTTCGCCATGGTTCTGGGGTGGGAGGAGGTGAAAAAGAAAAGTTAGAAGGGAAAAATAAAGTTAGGGGAAGAAGTAGGAGCTTAAAGAAGAAAGTTATATAAAACAGTTGAAAAGTAAAAAAACACAGTAAAAAGTAGAAAAAAATGCAAAATATAGACTTAGGCAGAGAGAGAGATAGGTAAGAAATAAAGAAAAATTGAAAAACAGTGTAAAAAACTAAGGATTGCAAAGATTGAGGGAGGATAGAAAAGCAGGCCCAGAACCATAGCATAGAGTGGTAAAACAAGATGGCCGCGCCCATCGCGACCGCATGGGTAAGTTCGCGCAATATTTCTCCCCGAGCACGCAAAAACGTTGCGAACACGTACAACGCGTTCCCGAACATGGAATGCGCATCGCGAGCACGCTATACGCGACCCGGAACAGGAAATAAGGGATCGCGAACGGGGGGGACAAGTGAAAACAAAAATGGCCGCGCCCATAGGCGACCGCATGGGTAAGTTCGCGCCCCCGAGCACGCAAACAGCGTCCCGAACACGAACAACGCGTTCCCGAGCAAGAAAAACGCATCGCGAACGGGCGCGCCAAGCAGCTACGCACGCTCGCGAAGCTACGCGAAGCTCGCGTAGCGCTCCGACGACTTCGCGTAGCTTCGCGTAGCTTCGGGTAGCGCGACTACGCGAACTACGCCCAGGGTTAATCCTTACTCAAGGTCCCACAAAGAACCACCACCCTGGGTCATGCTGTGTGAAGCACAGGGACACTCCTGGGACATATAGCCAAACAACTGCCCGTTCAACACTCCCAGTCATCCTGTCAGCACAGGCAGCCCACCCCACAGGGAAGCAGAGTCAAAAGGAAGGAAGTATGGGCATGCTGGGAAGGGGGGTGGAGGCAATAGCATGATGGGAGTTGTAGGCACAGATATTGCTCACCCTCACAATTGGCCCATCAACACCACACTCAACCATGCTCACATCACAGGGAGTGGAAAAGGACTCACAAGATGGCTGACACTGGCTACTGCTGTGGGGAGCACAAGGCCCTGCTGGCAGCTGTGCAACAACCAACAGCAGGACACCACTGACTGACATCCTGAAAGACAAATTGCACTCCCTGCAATGGAAGCACGGTCCATGGTGGGATATCTGGCTGGATGGGAAGGAGGACTCACAGCACTGACCATAGTCACAAGCACCTCCCCTCACACCCCCCCTCAACACATACTCCACAGAACCCACCTGGCGGAATGCAACGCCTCACATCCAAACTCAAGGTCCCACAAAGAACCACCACCCTGGGTCATGCTGTGTGAAGCACAGGGACACTCCTGGGACATTTAGCCAAACAACTGCCCGGACAACACTCCCAGCCATCCTGTCAGCACAGGCAGCCCACCCCACAGGGAAGCAGAGTCAAAAGGAAGGAAGTATGGGCATGCTGGGAAGTGGGGTGGAGGCAATAGCATGATGGGAGTGGTAGGCACAGATATTGCTCACCCTCACAATTGGCCCACCAACACCACTCTCAACCATGCTCACATCACAGGGAGTGGAAAAGGACTCACAAGATGGCTGACACTGGCTACTGCTGTGGGGAGCACAAGGCCCTGCTGGCAATTGTGCAACAACCAACAGCAGGACACCACTGTCAGCCATCCTGCCAATGCTCTCACACTCACACACTGAAGTCCACCCAAAAGCAAGTAAGTATGGGCATGCTGGGAAGTGGGGTGGAGGCAATAGCATGATGGGAGTGGTAGCCACAGATATTGGTCACCCCCACAACTGTCCCATCAACACCACCCTAAACCATGCGCACATCACAGGGAGTGGAAAACAACTGACAAGATGGCTGACACTGGGCACTGCTGTGGGGAGCACAAGGCCCTGCTGGCAACTGTGCAACAACCAACAGCAGGACACCACTGTCAGCCATCTTGCCATTGCTCTCACACTCACACACACTGAAGTCCACTCAAAAGCAAGTAAGTATGGGCATGCTGGGAAGTGGGGTGGAGGCAATAGCATGATGGGAGTGGTAGGCACAGATATTGCTCACCCTCACAATTGGCCCATCAACACCACTCTCAACCATGCTCACATCACAGGGAGTGGAAAAGGACTCACAAGATGGCTGACACTGGCTACTGCTGTGGGGAGCACAAGGCGCTGCTGGCAACTGTGCAACAACCAACAGCAGGACACCACTGTCAGCCATCTTGCCATTGCTCTCACACTCACACACACTGAAGTCCACCCAAAAGCAAGTAAGTATGGGCATGCTGGGAAGTGGGGTGGAGGCAATAGCATGATGGGAGTGGTAGCCACAGAAATTGGTCACCCCCACAACTGTCCCATCAACACCACCCTGAACCATGCGCACATCACAGGGAGTGGAAAATAACTGACAAGATGGCTGACACTGGCTACTGCTGTGGGGAGCACAAGGCCCTGCTCGCAACTGTGCACCACTCAACAGCAGGACACCACTGACTGACATCCTGAAAGACAACTTGCACTCCCTGCAATGGAAGCACGGTCCATGGTGGGATATCTGGCTGGGTGGGAAGGAGGACTCACAGCACTGACCATAGTCACAAGCACCTCCCCTCACACCCCCTCAACACATACTCCACAGAACCCACCTGGCGGAATGCAATGCCTCACATCCTAACTCAAGGTCCCACAAAGAACCACCACCCTGGGTCATGCTGTGTGAAGCACAGGGACACTCCTGGGACATATAGCCAAACAACTGCCCGGACAACACTCCCAGCCATCCTGTCAGCACAGGCAGCCCACCCCACAGGGAAGCAGAGTCAAAAGGAAGGAAGTATGGGCATGCTGGGAAGGGGGGTGGAGGCAATAGCATGATGGGAGTTGTAGGCACAGATATTGCTCACCCTCACAATTGGCCCATCAACACCACACTCAACCATGCTCACATCACAGGGAGTGGAAAAGGACTCACAAGATGGCTGACACTGGCTACTGCTGTGGGGAGCACAAGGCCCTGCTGGCAACTGTGCAACAACCAACAGCAGGACACCACTGACTGACATCCTGAAAGACAAATTGCACTCCCTGCAATGGAAGCACGGTCCATGGTGGGATATCTGGCTGGATGGGAAGGAGGACTCACAGCACTGACCATAGTCACAAGCACCTCCCCTCACACCCCCCCTCAACACATACTCCACAGAACCCACCTGGCGGAATGCAATGCCTCACATCCAAACTCAAGGTCCCACAAAGAACCACCACCCTGGGTCATGCTGTGTGAAGCACAGGGACACTCCTGGGACATTTAGCCAAACAACTGCCCGGACAACACTCCCAGCCATCCTGTCAGCACAGGCAGCCCACCCCACAGGGAAGCAGAGTCAAAAGGAAGGAAGTATGGGCATGCTGGGAAGGGGGTGGAGGCAATAGCATGATGGGAGTTGTAGGCACAGATATTGCTCACCCTCACAATTGGCCCAACAACACCACACTCAACCATGCTCACATCACAGGGAGTGGAAAAGGACTCACAAGATGGCTGACACTGGCTACTGCTGTGGGAGCACAAGGCCCTGCTGGCAACTGTGCAACAACCAACAGCAGGACACCACTGTCAGCCATCTTGCCATTGCTCTCAAACTCACACACACTGAAGTCCACCCAAAAGCAAGTAAGTATGGGCATGCTGGGAAGTGGGGTGGAGGCAATAGCATGATGGGAGTGGTAGGCACAGATATTGCTCACCCTCACAATTGGCCCATCAACACCACTCTCAACCATGCTCACAACACAGGGAGTGGAATAGGACTCACAAGATGGCTGACACTGGCTACTGCTGTGGGGAGCACAAGGCCCTGCTGGCAACTGTGCAACAACCAACAGCAGGACACCACTGTCAGCCATCTTGCCATTGCTCTCACACTCACACACTGAAGTCCACCCAAAAGCAAGTAAGTATGGGCATGCTGAGAAGTGGGGTGGAGGCAATAGCATGATGGGAGTGGTAGCCACAGATATTGGTCACCCCCACAACTGTCCCATCAACACCACCCTAAACCATGCGCACATCACAGGGAGTGGAAAACAACTGACAAAATGGCTGACACTGGGCACTGCTGTGGGGAGCACAAGGCCCTGCTGGCAACTGTGCAACAACCAACAGCAGGACACCACTGTCAGCCATCTTGCCATTGCTCTCACACTCACACACACTGAAGTCCACCCAAAAGCAAGTAAGTATGGGCATGCTGGGAAGTGGGGTGGAGGCAATAGCATGATGGGAGTGGTAGGCACAGATATTGCTCACCCTCACAATTGGCCCATCAACACCACTCTCAACCATGCTCACATCACAGGGAGTGGAAAAGGACTGACAAGATGGCTGACACTGGCTACTGCTGTGGGGAGCACAAGGCCCTGCTGGCAACTGTGCAACAACCAACAGCAGGACACCACTGTCAGCCATCTTGCCATTGCTCTCACACTCACACACACTGAAGTCCACCCAAAAGCAAGTAAGTATGGGCATGCTGGGAAGTGGGGTGGAGGCAATAGCATGATGGGAGTGGTAGCCACAGAAATTGGTCACCCCCACAACTGTCCCATCAACACCACCCTGAACCATGCGCACATCACAGGGAGTGGAAAATAACTGACAAGATGGCTGACACTGGCTACTGCTGTGGGGAGCACAAGGCCCTGCTGGCAACTGTGCACCAACCAACAGCAGGACACCACTGACTGACATCCTGAAAGACAACTTGCACTCCCTGCAATGGAAGCACCTTCCATGGTGGAATATCTGGCTGGGTGGGAAGGAGGAGCGGATGACAACCAAATACAACCATTGCAGACCATGTACACACCCCAACATTCACATAGAAATGCCCAAATAATGCAGGACAATGTGCTACACCAATATCAACCCCTGACTGTGACAACTTAGGACAATGCAATGTACAGGCCCGCATCCAGAGGCACAGTTACAACTGTCAGGTGTGTCAACCATTGATGCCTGCAGAAACATAACATACATTGTGTGTGTCTCCCAAAAACAGGTGATGATGGGGACACAGCAGCAGATGCTGAGGAGTCCTCGTCCCAGGCTCAAGAGGATACGGAGCTCACTGATGTGGAACAGCCTCTGCCCTCCTCGGATGAAGAAGACTTACCTGGCACCTCCGGAGCAAGTCATCATGCATCACCAGCAGGACCACCAGCTGCACCCCCTGCACCCACCCCTCCAACGACTGTCAACACACATACCACCCCTGCCGACATGGACAGACCAAGGAGCAGCACCACCACCAGCACAGGGACCCTGGACCAACGTGGGGCCATGGACACCACCACCACCAACAACCCACAAGGTGGCCCAGGGTCACCTGTGCCTGCCACCTCAGATACTGCACGTGTCGCCAGGGGTGGTGGGAGGGGTGGGAGACATAGGTCGCTGCTCACAGAGGGGTCTGGACTGCATGATGACCCACAACTGGCACGCATAGCCGATGCGTACCAGTCCAGCACCGGAGAGTTCAGCCAGGTAGTGGGGCTCCTCAGGGACATTAAACAGCAGCAGGCTGCCCATCATGCCCGCTTGGACTCACACATGTCCCGCGTGGAGTCCAAGTGGGACACACTGCAAGAGATGACGGCGGTGCATAGGGACATATTACAATGCCTCCGCCAGATGAGCAGCAACCAGTCAACACCTCCCTGTGTGCCCACAACATCTGCTGCTGAAACAACTGCAACTGCCACAGGGAGGGCGGATGACTCTGGCGGAGAGTCCCCTGCACCGCAGCAGCCTGCACTTGAGGGTCCCCCCCCAAAGAAGAGGGGCCGTCCGAGGAGGGGCAAGTGAGAGGCCGATGGCCATGTGCAACCCCAGGCCAAATCCTGTTCTGGAGAATAACCTTTGTGCGCAAACTGTTCACCCTGTTGACTGCAACACAACTCTCCCACATGACATGGGGAGCTCAAGTTGGACCAATGTCTCTGATTACTGTGGACTTTACTCTGGACATTTCTGCTACCAGGACTTCCAAATTATCTAGGAACTTTGGATCACAATCACAATGTACAGCACCCTACAACCTGTGCACTATACTCACACATGTATGTCAATAAACTCACTTATACACCATACTTGCCTCTGTTGTGACTCCTATGTTGTCTCAGAAGTTGCGATGATGATCGGGGAAATGACACTGTGCATGCTAATTGCTACAGCAAGTACAACACCGGCATGTGAGTCATGGCGACGTCACACATATGGGGGAGGCACACCACCAGGGCTACACAACACATACACACCATGGACATCTGACTCATCGCCTACACTGATGTTGCCAGGAAATACGTTGCATTGCACAGACCCAACACCTATTCACAGTCTGTGTTAACTAGCCCACTGGTGCAGTAAGCAAATGTCAGTCAGATGTGTGACCACAGACAACGCACATCACAAAGTGAAGCACAGGTTTATTACACATTTGCAACATGTTGTAACCACCACAGATGCAAGGTAATCCCACCTGGCAGCGGGCACACAGTCAACAAGTGTAGAAGGAAGGAAGTCCATGGGTGTGGTGCACATCACCTGTAGGGACACAACAGCTACCACCCGGGAAGTCGAATCACGGTGTTGGGGATCACAGTTGACCAAACGACTCTGAAAGTACCCTGTGAAGGACAGAAATGACACACAGTCAAAAGTACTGAAGAACAGGACAGAACTGCAATACTCATGCACAATACATGTTACAAGATACCCACCCAGAACCAAGTTAGCATGTCAACACTGTTGGGGAGTACAGACTACCTGCAAGGACACATCGCTACACGCATACAGACATGTAGCCCATGGACACACTCAAACAGCACCAGAGCACCACCAACACATATCATGCAAACTCACATCATTGACATGCCATCTCTGGATACTCACATTCAGCTGAAGAAGTTGGTGATGAGCTGTGTGCGGACATCACCCTCAACATCATCATCATCATCACTGGCATCGTGGTCCAGGCCAGGATCCTCCACAGGTGGCGGACGTTGGTCATCGTCATCCAGGATGAGAGGCAACTCCTTCCGCACTGCCAGGTTGTGGAGCATGCAGCAGACGATGATAATCTTGCACACCTTTGCTGGGGCATATGGGAGGGACCCTCCTGTCTTGTCGAGGCAGCGGAAGCGGCTCTTCAGGAGACCAAATGTCCGCTCAATCACTCTCCTGGTCCGACCATGTGCCTCATTGTAGCGCATCTGGGCTGGTGTCACAGGGTTCCTGAGGGCGTCAGCAACCACGGCATGTTGGGGTATCCGGAGTCACCTACATACAGACAATTGCACATTAGCAGAGTTGGAAAAGAGGGTGGAACACTACATAGCAGAACACACACAATGGTACAAAGTCAGTACACACCTACAAGCCAGGCACGCTGGTTCCGCATCTGTGCCATCATCCTCGGGATGCGACTACTCCTCATCACGTAGGCATCGTGTGCAGAACCAGGGAAACGAGCACACACGTGTGTGATGCTCATATCTGCAAGACAGACCACCAGTGCATTGACCGAGTGGTAGTGTTTGCGGTTACGGTAGGCCTGCTCTTGGGCCTGTGGTGGTACCAAAGCCACATGTGTCCCATCAATGGAGCCAATGACATGCGGCATCCTCCCCAGGGCATAGAAGTCACTCTTCACGCCAGTGAGTCGTTGGAGTCTAGGGAAATAGATGTACTGGTTCAGGTATATCAACATAGCCTCCAAAACATCCCGGAGCACACGGCTGAACATGGTCTGTGACATCCCACCAGCAGTAGCCAGAGTGTGTTGAAAGGTACCGGTGGCAAAGAAGTGTAGGGCTGCCATCACCTTCACCTTGGGGGTCAGCGCTGTAGGGTACGGACGGCCAGGTTGCAAATGTGGTGCCAAGCGCACTGCCAAATCCTCAATCAGCTGCCTGGTGAAGCGGTACCGTCGGATGCTGTCACGTTCCACCATCGTTGCCAGGTCAGGGAATGGTCTATGGACAGCTGGTGCCCTGCAGTGCATAGGTGAAGAAAGCAAGATTGTCAGTCACCCCACATATGTGGCATTGAACACACTCAACATCACATGATACATCATAATGAGGCACAAGTACATGATGTGTGCAGTTCCGTACGGATATGTATGGCACATACATGGCCAATATCTAACATCACAGTCCAACAAGTGGCATCAATAAGTCCCAGGTCGTGCCATTGGATACCATGAGGCCGTGTCCCAGTTCCCATCTCCTGCTGCCAAATAACAAACACACCCCACAGTGACATGTGAGGACTGATGTGCCCCAGGCATCATAGCTCAACGACAGGTAGATTCCCAGGGACCCTGTATTGCAACATGGACACTGGCATGACATGGTGTATCATGTATACACCACAGCAAAACAACCATGAGCCCCACAGGTAGTGGTCCCTGTTGCCTCGGCAGGACAGACATGGACGTCTGTGACACACACACGCACAACATCAAAGTCCATGCACAAACAACGTGGATGTGGAGACTGCCTCCCATTGTGCACATGAAATCAGAGACATTGTAATGACAACATGCACACAGACTGTGGAGGATCATCACCATTGTGCCAATGGGTCACCCTGGGTTGAACATAACATCCACATGGGACTCAGGGGGTATGTGACATGACATACACATACACCACCGTGAACTGTGACCATGCCACATGCTCAGATATGAACAGTTGCACATCACAGTGGTCATGTACACAAAACACCAAGGATTCTGTCCCCATAAACACGTGCACAGCCTGGGGGTGGCTGCCCCCAAGTGACACCCACAGAACAACATGTTCACCCCCATACACGGAATAGGTAATGCAGCCTTACATGCCCTAGGATACAGTTTGGACAGGCTGTGGTGTTGTAGGTGTGCCCCTCACTCCCTGGGAAGTATATGTGGCTGGCATATGTTCACCTGTGACAGGCATGGTGACATATGCCAGTGACTTGTACAGGGATGCGTTGGACAGCAATGGACCAATCAGTGCGCACACATTGGCCATTGCATTCAATGTGCGCTGGTACGCGTTGTATTGGCAATACGCGTTGGACAGCAATGGACCGATCAGTGCGCACACATTGGCCATTGCATTCAATGTGCGCTGTTACGCGTTGTATTGGCAATACGCGTTGGACAGCAATGGACCGATCAGTGCGCACACATTGGCCATTGTATTCAATGTGCGCTGGTACGCGTTGTATCCTATGTACGCGTTGAACAGCAATGGACCGATCAGTGCGCACACATTGGCCATTGCATTCAATGTGCGCTGGTACGCGTTGTATTGGCAATATGCGTTGGACAGCAATGGACCGATCAGTGCGCACACATTGGCCATTGCATTCAATGTGCGCTGGTACGCGTTGTACCCGCAATACGCGTTGAACAGCAATGGTCCGATCGGTGTTCCGGGCCAGCCCATTGCATTCAATGTGTGCGGGTACGCATTGTATCCTATGTACGCGTTGAACAGCAATGGTCCGATCGGTGTTCCCGGCCGGCCCATTGCATTCAATGTGTGCGGGTACGCGTTGTATCCTATGTACGCGTTGAACAGAAATGGTCCGATCGGTGTTCCCGGCCGGCCCATTGCATTCAATGTGTGTGGGTACGCGTTGTATCCTATGTGCAGCGTTGAACAGCAATGGTCCGATCGGTGTTCCCGGCCGGCCCATTGCATTCAATGTGTGCGGGTGCAGCGTTGTATCCTATGTACGCGTTGAACAGCAATGATCCGATCGGTGTTCCCGGCCGGCCCATTGCATTCAATGTGTGCGGGTACGCGATGTATCCTATGAACGCGTTGAACAGCAATGGTCCGATCGGTGCGCACCCATTGGCTATGGCCTGGCCTGGCAACAGACGCGTTTTCAAAATTTGAACGAATCTGATGCTGGAAATTCAGTTGGTCACCCACAACAATGTTGCAATTTCATGGGTGTCATGAAGTTGAACATTTGAAGGATGCTGGGGGCGTGTGTAAGTGGTGCAATTCCATGGATTGGCCAGATTCAGATGATGCAAACGACTTGGACCTATCACTTTGGACACATGGGACAGTATCTGCCTCTGCAGCACACATATAATGCTGGCTGTTCCCCTGAGAGCTCACTTGCCTGCACTACATGCTCCAGGAAGACATCTGCCACTACACTGCTGCTGTTTCTGCACCCTCTGGACCCTGCAATGGCACGTACTGTGGAGAGAGCCCCAGCCTTCAGCACTGAGGAGAACCAGGCCCTGCTGGATAGCCTCCTTCCACAGTACAGCAAGCTGTATGGGAAAGCAGGGAGCAGGTGAGTGTTCTGTCCACTGCCTTTCTAAATGTGCATGTTGTCTGACTAGCAAGGCTAACAGTCTGCACGCCACTGGCTAGCAGGCTCACTGAGTAGTTGTCACCCCCATAGTGTGTAGTTACATGCACTGGACAGGTATAGTGCAGTGACAGTGCATTTAAACAAGGTTTTACTGCCCAGGCAATGATACCATGTAGTAACTGCTGGCATACTGTCCATGGCCATCGTTGCACTGCCTGTGTACATCATATGCCCCTGTGATTGAGACATGTATATCCAACTGTGTAATGCACGGTTATGTTGCACGTGTAGTTATGGCATTCTCACTTTGTCATCCTCACAGGTTGATGCCCACCAGAAGCAGAAGATATGGCTGACCATCGTCCGGGCAGTGAGATCCGTGGGGGTCTACAAGCGCCGGATCCGCAACTGCCAGAAGAGGTGGCAGGACCTTCGGGGCTGGACCCGGAGGATCGCACGGGTCCAGCTGAAGCTGTCGCCTCCTCGCAGGAGGGGCGGACACCGGACCCTGACCCCCACATGCTGAGGATCCTGGCGGTGGTCTTCCCTGATCTGGATGGGCAGCTGAAGGCCAGAGAGCAGCAAGGAGGGGTGAGTCCATGTCTGCATTGTGAACTATGTCTGCCATGCTATGTGCCCTCCTCTGGCCTGGTTAAACTTCCACAGTACATTAGTCTTGTGGTCCAGGACCCATGTCCCTCTATTGTGCACTGACCACTCCTCATCTGATACCCAGGTGTGGCCCTTACAGTCAGGGTATTGTGTCACTTGGGTACTGTGTCCTTGCAGTTTGCTTGACTCAAGGTGGGGGACAGCATCTGTTTCCCTGACTCTGTGGTGGGCATCATGGGTGGGTCCATTGCTTACACATTGCCTGTGTTCTGACATGTGTTCTGCGTGTCACTTTGATATGTGGCCCAATTGCTGAGCTGATCCACCACATGTGCCTGGGGTATCTGGCACACACCCATTCTGCGGGTGGGAACAATGTTTGTGCCCCAGGAGTGTGTATATAACGTGTGTCACACATACTTAACCAGCTGCCTACTGTCCAGGGCTCATCCCTCATTCATGTGGGACAGGACAGTCATGCCTACTCCAGGCCATACAATACACTCTGTACTCCCACTGCCGTGTATCAGCTGACACGTTTTACTCAGTGATTTGTCCCCTCAGGTGTCTGCCTCTGTGTCAGTGTGCTGTGGCTTCGTTGTCAGGTCTGCTGGGGTGTTCCTCGGTTGGGGCTCCGCATGCCACCAGAGATGTGACCAGAGGAGATGATACATGTGTGACACATAGGTGTTTGATCACCTGACCGTGCAGACTGGGGTATGCGAATATGAGGTTCAGGCTGCTGTTTCCCATTCACAGCAGATTGTGATGTGCTCAGGTGCAGAGGGTAGTGTTACAGGTCTCCCATATGTCCAATGGGTATGACCTGGAAAGATGAGGGTACAGATGATGTGGTGTGTGGGGGATGTACATGTGCACTTGTTCAGCTCCAGGACTTGCATTCCCCATGATCTACTATTGTGACACAGTGCAGAGTGTTGTTGTCTGGCTGCCCTGCCCATGTGACTGGAGACAGTGATGTATGACTTAGCAGGCATGGCTGTGCCATGGCATGTGACTTCCTATTAGTGATCCTGCAGGGGAGTGACATGTGCTACATGCACACCATTGTGGCAATGGCTATCAGGACATGGGTGCATCATGGTGTCTGTCGCTGGTATGCATCACATGGATTTCCTATTTGACTCTGGGCATCCCTTTCATCCGGACACCTGCACTGACTCAGTGGCAAGAGTTATGATGTGTGCATGTCCTCATGCTTCACCGGGTTCTCTGCACTGTCCAAATACTGTGTAGGTGGTGCATGTGTCCACACTGGGGTATTGCCATCCAACAGACACCAGACAGATGGGTGCAAGGCCAGGTGGGATGTGAGTGCCATGTTTGACCATCAGACTGACAATTGACTTCTCCTGTTCTGTTTGTGCAGTTTTAGCAATGTTCAACTAAGGATGCCAGGGCTTGCTCTGTAATGTGCTGTACTTACTGTGGTGTGTGCGTTCGGTGCAGGTGACTGATGTCTGTCTGTTTCCCTATTGATTGCAGCTACATCCACGGCCACAGGAGGGGACAGCTCCACGGACCAGGAGGAGCCGCAGAGCCAGACTGGGTCAGCAGCTGAGGAGTGGTTGGAGGGACCCAGTGGCACGGAGGGCGAGGGAGCCACACCGAGGAGTCCTCAGCACCATCCACCTCAGCTGAGGACCAGAGCAACTCGGACGATGACTCCCTTATGGAGGCGGGTGTCAGCAGCCACCACACCCCAGCTAGTGTTGCTGTCCCCGCCACCACCACCGCCCTCCCGTCGGCTCCCATTCCCGAGGTCCGTGGAGGCTCCCATGTTCGGGAGCGTGTCTCCTTCGGGCCAGGCACCGCACCCCCTGTCCCTGTGTCCCCTGCTGCCCTGAGTGAGGAGTCTGTGTACCTCCTCCGCCAGCTCCATGTAGGACAGACAGCGATGCTGAGTGTCCTCCATGCACACACCAGTCTGTTGACTCAGCTGGTGTCATTCATGGAGGGCATCTCATCGGGCATGTCTGACCTACAGAGGAGCAATAGGTCCATGGACTCCTCCCTGACGGCAGCAGTGTCCCTCCTCCGACAGTCCCTCACCCCTCCTGCCTCTGCCCCATCCACACTCCCCAGCACCTTACCCGTCCCAAGCACACACACACTGGCACAGGCACACACCAGCACAGACACATGCAGCACACGGACCCACACGCCACAAACAAGACGCACATGCACGCACCGTCAGGGGACTGCAACCACACTCACAGGGGATGGGGCACAGGCACAAACACACGCATCCACAAGCACTGCGCAGTCCTCAGTTGCCTCTCCCTCCAAAGACCCCTCCCTTGCCTCACCTGCAACCCCAAAGACACAGCGGCTCTTCCTCCGTGACCTTGGCCTCTTCCCCTCCGATCCAGCTGATCCAGCATTCAGTGGGAAGAGGAAGCCCACCACATGGAGCGGAGTGCCCCTGGCCCCCGGACACCATCCCCCAGGCGCAGACCGACTGAGGCCCTCACCCGCAAGTCCCCCGGTCCCGGAAGAGCAAGACCCCGCCGCCGCCCTGCAGCTCAGGCACCAAGTCTCCTTCCTCCATCCCTCAGGCCCCCACTCCACAGGTGCCCCCACCACACCCTGCCCCAGGTTCCCCCACCCACAGATTCACCATCCCCAGAAGGGTCAGGCCTTCTCCCCCTGCCACTTGCTCTTCCGGCCCCACACCCCCGCTGCGCTTGTCTGTACCACTGATGTGGTGAGGGTGTCCTCCCCCTCTGTCCTGCCCACCTTACCTGATCCCCATTCTCATCCCCTGGAGGTGAGCACTGCAGTGGAGTCCACTATCACCCTGTCTGACTTGGGCGCTGCAGTGGCGGACCTGTCCACTCCATCTGCAGGGTCCACTGCAGTTGTGCCGGCACCCACAACATCTGAGTCATGCCCCCAGTTGTGCCGGCACACACCATGTCAGACACCTCCACTGCAGTTGTCAGTGGCTCTCCAGCACCCACCACCCCTTCCCTGCCTCCTCCTGGTGAGCCCTGATCCTGTACCTGCGGTGCCTGGCCTGCCCCCGTATGCCCCTCCTAGGGGATTGTCCCCGGTTGTGATCAGTGCAGACATGCGTAGGGTGACATCTGCCACTGTCACCCTGTATAGACTTCCTTGATGGACTGGCCATTGACCTTTGTTGATACCTTACAGTTCTTCCAAGTTTTGAACCCACATGCTGAATAAAGCAACTTTCTGTTCTCTAGTGCTTTTACTTCTGATGTACATGATGTTGATGACGCTAACCATGCCATTGCTGCAGTGATGGTGATATTTGGACTCATGAAAATGAAGTGTTACTGTGCAGGAACCCATGTGTTCCAGGGGGACAGTGTCCTATCCTGTGGTGTATCCATGTCATCCTTAGCAGCACCTGAGGGTGTCATGTTTTCAATATTTGGCAATGGGATTTCCTACTTACATTAGCAATGTCACATCTGTGGGTTCCACCCATGCACATCTGTTGTGTTTGCCATTGTTCAATTAGTCTAGTTCCCTGACCGTGTGGCCATCTCCACTGGACATGCAGGTTTGGGCATCAATGGGGAAGGACTCATCTGTGTTGTCAGTGCAACTTGCTATACATGTGTGTTGGATCTGTGCTGTTGATTTCGTTGACATTCCCATGACCAGGCTGATGTGACGGGAGCCTTCATTTGCAGGGGTCACCACATTGTGGGGGCCCTGGGTATGGTGCTGTGGTGTCTGTGTGTCTTGCTTTGTCAGATTCTGTTCCTACATGCTTGTGTGACATGTGTGATTTGTGCTCCCTCTCATCTGACAATGCCTGATTGCCCACATAGGGGATTTGGATCCATGAGTTACCTTTGTGTGGCACTGTATGCACATCTGTGTAATTGGTATTCATTTCAGGCCTCCTCATGTGTTGTGTTGTGTGGTTGCCTGGGGACACTGGTACCCCCCCTCACCTGTTGTGTTTGATGTGCAGTGTGGGTCTGCCTGTTTGTGTATGTGCATCGGCACCACTGCATTGGCATATCTTAGGTGTGCCATTGGCTGTATGTTGTTTGGTGTGTTTGCCCTGCTGTCCCTGGGACTCCTAGGTCATCAGTCAGCACAATGATCATTGTGTCTGTGTCCCATTGCTGCCATGGTATGGTATCTGTTCACCTCCCTTCTACAGTCTCCACTGGGTATCTGAATTTGTGTGCCCATTGGTGCAAATATGTGGGTCTGCATTCTGATGGTCACTTCTGTCATTGTGTCATTGATGAATGTTGACAGTGTCAGCCCCCATGGGTGATGTTTGTCTGCACATGGCCAAAGGTATGTCTTGTTTGCACTGCACTGTTTGCCTCCCCCATTCTATGTTGCTATGGGACACAAGCACTACTTTGCCACTGATGTGTTTGTTGTTCTGTGACCAGGAATCATCCATGCAGTTTGGCAGTTGCAGCTTATTCTTTGTCAACACATACATTTTGGTCACTGTGATGATGGGGGTTTGGACCCCATTGCCACAATGTTCAATATGTGCTTCAGCTATGGACCCCACACTCACATTTTGGTCACTGTGATGATGGGGGTTTGGACCCCATTGCCACAATGTTCAATATGTGCTTCAGCTAAGGGACCCCACACTTACATTTTGGTCACTGTGATGATGGGGGTTTGGACCCCATTGCCACAATGTTCAATATGTGCTTCAGCTATGGACCCCACACTTACATTTTGGGCACTGTGATGATGGGGGTTTGGACCCCATTGCCACAATGGTCATGGCCTGCTTGCATTGTGGGTGCCACACACATTTATGTGTGGCACTTGTGATAGGGGGTCACATTGTATGTCCACAGTCCTGTTCAGTGTTGTAGGCATTTGACACAGTCTACACACGCTTGTCATGGTGTTGGGGGATGTCTTTGTGTTGCATTCTTTCTGCTGGTGTGTGCTTCTTGTGGCATGTATTTGCCATCCTGTGAGTGGGGGTGTTGGTGGTGGTAGGCATCCAGCCCCCCATGGGTAGAGGTGGTAGTAGTGACAGGCATCCAGCCCCCCATGGGTAGAGGTGGTAGTAGTGGTAGGCACCTGGAACCCCCTGGGTATGGGTGGTAGTTGTGGTAGGCACCTGGCACCCCCTGGGTAGAGGTGGTAGTAGTGACAGGCATCCAGCCCCCCATGGGTAGAGGTGGTAGTAGTGGTGGGCATCTGGCACCCCCTGGGTAGAGGTGGCAGTAGTGGTAGGCACCTGGCACCCCTGGGTATGGGTGGTAGTAGTGGTAGGCACCTGGCACCCCTGGGTATGGGTGGTAGTAGTGGTAGGCACCTGGCACCCCTGGGTAGAGGTGGTAGTAGTGACAGGCATCCAGCCCCCATGGGTAGAGGTGGTAGTAGTGGTGGGCATCTGGCACCCCCTGGGTAGAGGTGGCAGTAGTGGTAGGCACCTGGCACCCCCTGGGTATGGGTGGTAGTAGTGGTAGGCACCTGGCACCCCCTGGGTATGGGTGGTAGTAGTGGTAGGCACCTGGCACCCCCTGGGTAGAGGTGGTAGTAGTGACAGGCATCCAGCCCCCCATGGGTAGAGGTGGTAGTAGTGGTGGGCATCTGGCACCCCCTGGGTAGAGGTGGCAGTAGTGGTAGGCACCTGGCACCCCCCTGGGTATGGGTGGTAGTAGTGGTAGGCACCTGGCACCCCCTGGGTAGAGGTGGTAGTAGTGACAGGCATCCAGCCCCCCATGGGTAGAGGTGGTAGTAGTGGTGGGCATCTGGCACCCCCTGGGTGGAGGTGGCAGTAGTGGTGGGCACCTGGCACCCCCTGGGTATGGGTGGTAGTAGTGGTAGGCACCTGGCACCCCTGGGTAGAGGTGGTAGTAGTGACAGGCATCCAGCCCCCCATGGGTAGAGGTGGTAGTAGTGGTGGGCATCTGGCACCCCTGGGTATGGGTGGTAGTAGTGGTAGGCACCTGGCACCCCCTGGGTAGAGGTGGCAGTAGTGGTAGGCACCTGGCACCCCTGGGTAAGGGTGGTAGTAGTGACAGGCATCCAGCCCCCATGGGTAGAGGTGGTAGTAGTGGTGGGCATCTGGCACCCCTGGGTGGAGGTGGCAGTAGTGGTAGGCACCTGGCACCCCCTGGGTATGAGTGGTAGTAGTGGTAGGCACTTGGCACCCCCTGGGTAGAGGTGGTAGTAGTGGTAGGCACCTGGCACCCCCTGGGTATGGGTGGTAGTAGTGGTAGGCACCTGGCACCCCCTGGGTAGAGGTGGCAGTAGTGGTAGGCACCTGGCACCCCCTGGGTAAGGGTGGTAGTAGTGACAGGCATCCAGCCCCCCATGGGTAGAGGTGGTAGTAGTGGTGGGCATCTGGCACCCCCTGGGTGGAGGTGGCAGTAGTGGTAGGCACCTGGCACCCCCTGGGTATGGGTGGTAGTAGTGGTAGGCACCTGGCACCCCCATGGGTAGAGGTGGTAGTAGTGGTAGGCACCTGGCACCCCCATGGGTAGAGGTGGTAGTAGTGGTAGGCACCTGGCACCCCCTGGGTATGGGTGGTAGTAGTGGTAGGCACCTGGCACCCCCTGGGTAGAGGTGGTAGTAGTGGTGGGCATCTGGCACACCCTGGGTAGAGGTGGTAGTAGTGGTGGGCACCTGGCACCCCCTGGGTAGAGGTGGTAGTAGTGGTGGGCATCTGGCACCCCTGGGTAGAGGTGGCAGTAGTGGTAGGCACCTGGCACCCCCTGGGTAAGGGTGGTAGTAGTGACAGGCATCCAGCCCCCATGGGTAGAGGTGGTAGTAGTGGTAGGCACCTGGCACCCCCATGGGTAGAGGTGGTAGTAGTGGTTGGCACCTGGCACCCCCTGGGTATGGGTGGTAGTAGTGGTAGGCACCTGGCACCCCCTGGGTAGAAGTGGCAGTAGTGGTGGGCACCTGGCACCCCTGGGTAAGGGTGGTAGTAGTGACAGGCATCCAGCCCCCATGGGTAGAGGTGGTAGTAGTGGTAGGCACCTGGCACCCTCATGGGTAGAGGTGGTAGTAGTGGTAGGCACCTGGCACCCCCTGGGTATGGGTGGTAGTAGTGGTAGGCACCTGGCACCCCCTGGGTAGAGGTGGTAGTAGTGGTGGCCATCTGGCACCCCCTGGGTTGAGGTGGTAGTAGTGGTAGGCACCTGGCACCCCCTGGGTAAGGGTGGTAGTAGTGACAGGCATCCAGCCCCCCATGGGTAGAGGTGGTAGTAGTGGTAGGCACCTGGCACCCCCATGGGTAGAGGTGGTAGTAGTGGTAGGCACCTGGCACCCCCATGGGTAGGGGTGGTAGTAGTGACAGGCATCCGGGCCCCTATATGTATATGTGGCATTGGTGATGGGCATCCCGCCCCTATGGTGCTGCTGTTTCTGGAGTAAGTAATTTCTGCATCCCTGTGTGTGTGTGTGATATGTCGGGTACGTGTAGTTTGTGTTTGTGGTTGGTGTCTGACTTACCTTCTGCGCCGTACGCGTCCGTGCCTGTTCCGGTAGTAGATGTAGAATATTGGTAGGATCGGAACGATGGGATTCATTGTTGGTTCGTCTCGTTCGTCTTTGTCGTTGCTTCGCCTCATCCTCGTCGCTTGCGTGTTCGTCTCGTAGCCGTGGATCGTGTTCTGGCGCGAATCGGAGCTTATGTGCGCCTCTCCCGGATGCTTTGATGTGCCGTGCGTAGCGACGGGTTCGGCGCGTACAGGAAGCGCATCGTACTTGTCCGGCCGGACGGGGCTGCTTTTTGGCTTCCGGGCGACTCGAATGTGCGTTTACGGATCCGGCTCGGTCGGGGATCAGGACCTGGATTGGGTGAGTACGACTGGGTCGGAATCTGTGCTGTTGTGCGCATCGTACTTGTTCGTTCGGATTAATGTGCGGATCGGTCGGGAAACAGGCATTCGCATGGCTTTTTTCCCGACCGAATGGCGTTGGGTGCGTCTCCGACCGAGATCGGAATCGACCCCATAGTTGTTAGAAATATCGATTTTTGCATATATCAAAAACAAAAATATAGGGAAAAATACTGTTACCTTTAAATAGATATATAATATATAAAAAAATATTGATTCACATAATAGCAACTGCAATATTATTGCCGAAATCATTATATAATCATTAATTAAAAGGTAAAAACACATTTCACATAAAACAATTATTTCAAATAACACAAAAATTGCTATACACATATTTAATGCTAAATATAAATATATTACATCAACAAAATATTTAGCATTCATCCCAAAACATTATATATATAAAATAGAAACAATAAAACCCCACCAAGCAATAGCATTAACTACAAATATTGAAAAACCAACCTAAATATTAATAAATACATGTAAATACATTTATGACCAAAAATATCAAACTATACATTATGAATAAAAATAAAACCTACATTAACGTTTACCTTAGAAAGATCACACAGATCAAAAAAATATGCTAAACCAACCAATAAAATAAAACTCTTAACAAACTTAGCAAATAAAATCAAACAAACAATTCAATCAACAATATAAAAGGCACACTAATTTAAACAACTCTGCAGGATTTTCTCAACAATCCATTAAAGAAGAAATATCTACATCTCAAGAACTACATAACCAAGTAAGTAATACTAAAAATTAACTGTTATGAAACTTAAAAATGTATAACAGCAAATACATTTTAACACGCTGTCTAACTTTTATCTTTTTATATAGAAATTCTAAAAGAAAAAATCTACAACTTGAAAACTGATAAACTGCCAGAAAATAAAAACTATCACAAACCAGAAAAAAGATATTAGAAAGTATGTACACATAAATAAATAACAAATTATAAGCTCACCCAACTAGTGAACATAAATAAGCCTCTCAACCTCAACCTCTACAAACTATCAACAAAGTACCATTTAAAATGTAACTTAGGTTTTTTTCATTCAGAAGAAAAGAAAGCACCTGCTCCGCATTAGAACACCCCAATGGAAAAGCTGCAAAACTGTGCAACACATTTCAAGAGAACAAACAGAAATAGAAGTTTTTAACATGTTAATAACAAACATTGAAAAGTTCAAATATAATATATTTTTACACTATTACACTAGTAATGACAGAGGCTGCCAAATGTATCACTTCGCAGAAAGAAAAGCAGTTACTAAATCACATGGGCTACACCTACAGCCAAGAAAGTACATCATCAGAAACTATAAACTGGAGATGTACTAAATACTATTGTAATGCATGCTATGGGAAGGCAACTACAAAAGATGATGTTGTGATTTAAAAGAGCACAACCACCCCCTAAATGTGACAGAAATAGAAGTAAGACAAACATTGCAGGATATAAGCGAGGCAAGCTCTAGCTCCCAGGAACCCACAAGCACAATCCTGAAAGATATACTACCTTGAGTCCCCAAACACATAACAGGGCAACTACCTCCTATCCCCACTTTAAAACATTTAATTTCATGAAATACAAAAGCCACCAGTGTTACCACACCTTCCACTAGAAGATACCACGATATACACATACTTGAACTTTTAAAAAGTACACATATTGAGGAACCTTTCCTTTAATATGACAACCTAAATAATGAGAAACAAATCTTGATATTCTCTACAGAAAACAACTTAATGAAACTTAGCCAATGTCAAACCTGGATGATGGATAGAACCTTCAAAATGTGTACCAAACCATTCCCTCAGATGTACACCGTGCACGGTAAATATCAAAACACAAATATTCCTTTTATAAATGCCCTACTGCCAAATAAACAAAGCAGCACTTTCTACAAGCTCTTAACCATATGAAGCATAAAACAAATAACTACTCCCCCAAAAATAATCATAGGCTTTGAGCAAGCCATGATTCCAACCATTCTAAAAATATACCCCGCACAGCCATACAAGGCTGTTACTACAAGTTCAATCTAAGTATATGGAGACACCTCCAGGAAACAGCAAATTTGCCATTGAACTAAAAATAAAATGATAGCACTAGTCTATGTCCCTGTCACAGAGGTAGATAACCACTACAATGTAAAGATAGAAAGCACTTTATACCAACAAAATTAAGACAACCTTAGACCCCTAATGTACTATTTGGAAGACACTTGGGGGCCGATTCCGATGTCGGACGGACTCAGGTCCGTCCGACATCGGTCAGGAGCCGTAACCAACCGACCTGCTGACGTCGGTTACGGCCCTGCAAGTACGATGCGACCGAACCCTGTTCGGTCGCACTCGTATACTACACAATGGGAGCATGCATTCCGAGCGGAATACATGCTTGCATTGTGGAAAGCAGGGGTGCAGTTCATCCCTGCACCCTGTGGCCGGCACCCCAAGGTGCCTGCCACCGGGTGCAGGGATCAACAGAGGGGCACCATAGGTGCCCCCTGGCTGCTATTCGGCAGCCTCGCACCCATGTGGGCCCTACTGGGGGCCCCCAAAGACAGTTACCGACTGCCTTTTCGTGCCGGAAAGACCGGCACGAAAAGGCAGTGAGCATCTGCCATCGTACTCCCTCGGTCGTGAAGAGGCGGCGGGGGAGTACTGAAGGATTTCCGGACGGTGGACGGGCTCTCTGAGCCCGTCATAAGCCATCCGGAAATCCCAGTCGGATTCCTTTCCGACCGAGCCCATCGGAATGGCTCGGTCAGAAAGGAATCCGGCCGGCACGTTCCGATTCGGTCGGAAGGGCTCCGACCATCGTTCGGTGCCCTTCCGGCCGAAATCGGAATCGGCCCCTTGGTTTGGCAGACTGCATTGCTCTGGACACAGATGCCAATCAAAATTCCAAATACCATGGTGAAATGTCTAGGACAGCACCATGGCACAGAAAGCCAAAACTAATCCACACTAGGCAGACTGAACCTACACTATACAAATTTATAGAAGCATTACAAAAAAGCAAAGCTACCAAGAACTATGAATGGAGCAATCTGTTAGCCAAATTGGACCTAAACTCAGCAAACAAACCAAAAGAATGTACGGCATGCTACAACTTAAAGTGAGCAAAAGAACGATGGATTTAACCCAGGTCTCTTGACTGGGGGTGAATGTTTTATTTGTTCCATATTCCGTCCATCTTTTGTGTGTCTTTTGCTTTCTCGTCCTAAGTGCGCCGGGTGTGACCAGACATGGGTCCCGGGCTCACTGTGCCACTGGATTCAAGCTGAGGTGTGATACCCCAAACAGGTCCCAGGATGCTTGTTTCTGGTCCAGGGAAGACCTGGTTTGGCCTTTCGGGATGGGCTGTTCCCATGCGGAGCAGGGTTAAGACTGATTTGCGTATGGCTGGGTTTAAACTAGGGTGGCATAGTGAGCAAAAGAACAATGGATTTAACCCAGATCTCTTGACTGGGTGTGAATGTTTGATTTGTTCTGAATTCCGTCCATCTTTTGTGTGTCTTTTGCTTTCTCGCCCTAAGTGCGCCGGGTATGCCTAGACATGGGTACCAGTCTCAGTGTGCCACTGGATTCAAGCTAGCCTGGCTAATGAGGGGTGATAACCCGAAACCGTTCCCAGGATGCTTGTTTCTGGTCCAGGGAGGACCTGGCTTGGCAGTTTAGACTGGACTGTTCCCATGAGGAGCAGGGTTGAGACTGATTTGCAGATGGCTGGGTTTAAACTGTGGTGGCATGGTGAGCAAAAGAATGATGGCATTAACCCAGATCTCCTGACTAGGGGTGAATGTTTGATTTGATCCGCATTCTGTCCATCTTTTGTGTGCCTTTTTCAATGTTAAGTAAGCCTGGGCGGTAAACTATGCTCCACGTACAAAGTTCACAGAGTTTTGCCACTTCACGTGGAGTTCAACATAAACTCTGACTATGCCGCATGGCGAAATTTACAGGTGCGTTTCTCACCTCTACATATGCACCCCACTGCTGCTTCCCCCAAATTAACACATGTGATAACCAAGGTGCTTCATGAGCACAGCTCTCTGACACAATTGATTCGCCTAAACTGAGTCCAAACCCACCGTCCGTTCTCACCCACTTGTTGTGACCTGGTCACAATCAGAGGTGGCATGGTCAGCACAAGCATCCTTGCAGATGCTGCAGCACCACAAGTCGCACTCTCTGATCACTTCCGACAAGGAGGGATATCTCTTCACTTCTACTGCCTTTCGAAAGATAGGGTAAGTGCAGGCCAGCTAATTGTTGCAGAACAACAGGCGCATATTTTTTAAACCCAAATGGTCTAATGACTCTGCAGGTTCTAAGTACTACATGAAGCAATTTGTTCTCTCTCTGCTGCTGATGGCTAGCACCCATAGGTGGTGCGAATTGACCCATCAGGGGAATGAGGCGCCTCATGAATGCAAATACAACAAAACATTGGCAGTAAGCTTTGTCTTAAGCATTCCGTGTACCCCGAGGGCCTTATTATGAGTATGGCTGGTCATAGGACCTCTGTACTCGCAGTGGCGGTCCGACCACTGCCACACTGTGAGCCCGCCTGCAGTTTTACAAGTGGAGCAGTTGCACCACCAGAGGACCACTGCTTCTGCAGAGGATCCAGGATCCTGCGACGGATGAGCAGCTGTCAGGAACAGGAATATGCTGTTGGTGCCGCTGCGGCACCACCAAGCATATTCTGAGTTTTCTGTCAACCGCCCATTTCCTGGTGGTGAGCCCATCATGTAAAGGTGACAGAGAGGCACCTAAGGGGGTCCTAAAAGGGCCCCCATGCTGTTCCTGGGCGTGCATGCAGGGGGCCCAGGTTGTGCCCCCCTGGAATTGCTCCCCTGTTCCTGCATGGCATGGCATGCATGCCACACCGTACAGGAACGTGCTGCAGGCACTGATATGGTGGCGGGCTGCATGTTGGTCTTTACTATGAGCCTAAAAGCCCACTGCCATGAGACCACTGCAGCACCGCCCACCCAGTCAGGATTAAACTCCTCCTTCGCGGTCCTCCAGTAGGTGGTGCGGTGGCACCACTGGAGGACCACCAAAGTCATAATAAGACCTTTAATGCGCAGTTTCCAGTGGTACCTTGCGTCTTTAGTATGCTCCATGCTCAGCTCAGAGGTGAGCCCCAACCCCACCTACCATAGGCTGGCCAGGGTAACAGGGCTGTGCTGTGTTGAATTGATATCCCTAGGCAGAACCAGGCACCCTTAAAGGAGAGGCTAAATGAACCCACAATGATTAGTGCACAAATTGAATGACTTTACCAATGTTGCTGTTTGTGTGTTATTTTATATACCACATTGCTAATGCTATCTATAGTGTAATGCCGAAGCGCTGTTACATCAGCCTCATAGGCATTCAGGAGCATGAATGTGTGGGTGAGAATGGTGTTGTTTGGTGCAGCCTACATGGACGGGGGAGCATTGTTTGGGGAATGCGCAGAGAGGTGCTGCAATTGCAGTGCTGAGGGGATGAGACGGACAACTGGGATGTTTACGTGTTGTGTAGGAAGTGTTGAAAGGTGCATGGATGGATGATCAGATCCCAGCACTGCCCCATGGCATGTAGGATTGTGATACTTTTGTGCATTACAATGTTTATTGTTTGTAAGTAAGGGTGGGCGTAGTTCGCGAAGTAATGCTTCGCGAAGCTACGCAAAGTGCAGTTCGCGCTACGCAAGCTTCGCGTAGCACTACGCGAACTGCGTAGCGCTACTGTTCGCAATGATTGCACAGTGCCGGATGCTTGTCCGCACTGTGCAATCATTGAAAACGGCAACTTGCACAGTGCGAGCTGTCTTTTACTGCTGCTCGAGTAGATTTTTACTCGGCGGCAGCTTTCTCAACGCGGACTGGTAGTTTCTCATCGCGGCGGTCGCGAGCATACGCGACCACTCGCAATGAGAAACCTGACCTCCCCGCGTTGAGAATCTCGCCCGGGAGGTTTATTTTCCACGCTCGCGATCGGCAGCTTGATGTTGCTGATCGCGAGCAGAAAAAGTCTCGCCGGGATGTCATTTTGCTTGCTCGCGGTCGCCAACTTGACGTTGAGGACCGCGAGCAAGCAAAAATGACCGCGACACTACGCTACGCTACGCTACGCGTGTTCGCACTGTGCTACGTGCAATTCGCGTTGTGCGAAGTAGCGCAAGCTTCGCAAACTACGCGAGCGTAGCGTAGCACTTCGCCCAGGGTTATTTGTAAGTAGGCACATTAGTCAGCAATTTTCAAACAGGCATTACAGAGGCGGGTGTATTCTATTAATATTCATTGCTTACATCTTGTTTTTATTATAGTCGTGTGGAATGACCATTGTTAATTTAGTGTTGCAATAATATTTTATTTTCAAAAGATCTATATTGTCTGTGTGTCTGTTATGTTAAAGGCATTTTCGGGATGTTTGCAGAACCAGACGCTTTGTTTCCTTAGCAATATATCATTTTGGTCTACTTATATAATGAATGAGTGCAGGATTTACAGAAGGCTCAAAGAGTTACCCTGCACCTCCTCCACACTAATGTATATATATTTGACATTATCAAGTGTCAAAAAATCCTGTATATCAACATATTCCTTGTTTACTTTGCAACCAATGTCACTCTTTGGAGAGGTGGAAAAACAGATGCAGCATATTGCAGGATGTTTGCCACACAGACAAATTGGCTGTTACTTCCCTAATTATCAGCACTCAAGTGATGTAAGAAAGAAGAATGAAGGTTTTGTTTATTAGCAATGTAAGTGACCCGTGAGGATTTATGCTTAACTCCCGCATGCAAAAAAAAGGGATTTCCACTGCATGCTTCTAGCGGCCCACGTAAACATTGCCATCTAGTAACCAAAGGTATCATAGCAAACAATTTTGTCCCTTTGTCTATGGATATATATTACACTCCACCCGTTTGCGTTACTCCTGCGAGCTCTTTCCAGGCCTAGTATTATTTAGAAATCATAGCCAAAAACATAACATAAAACAAATGTTAACCTACCAAAGCCCTCAAAAACTAAAACAAACTCTAAACCAACATACCAAAACCTTTTTAAAAAAAATAATATATATTATTAGATCAGTCAAACAATTATTCCAATTAAGCCCGGGTGGAGCTGGCGTAGTCGCACTACGCGGAGCTCCACGGAGTTGGGCAAAAACTCTTCTCCGCTCCGCCCCTCCACCCCCATAAGTAAATATTTAAAAAAAAAAAAAAGAATAGATGAAAAACACAATTACCTTTATCGCGGCGTCTCCAGGCTGCCCTCCTCCTCCTCGCCGTGGTCTCTTCTGCAACCAGAAACCCCTATGTCAGACGTACATCATGGTAGGACTGCGTGCGCATGCGCAGTCCTACCATGACGTACGTCTGATGTAGGGGTCTCTGCAGGAGAGACCACTGTGCGGAGGAGGAGGGCAGCCTGGAGACGCAGCGATAAAGGTCAGTGTGCTTTTTTTCTTAATCTTTAGTTTTAAATAAAAAAAATATTTATTGGGGGTGGGTGGAGGCGGGGAGCTTACAATGGGGCCCGGGGCTAAACTCCGCTCCGCTGCGGAGTCGGAGTTTTGCATAAACTCTGCGTTCTCAGCGGAACGCGAAGTATGCAAAAATCTGCAAGCTCCGCCAGTGGAGCGGAGCTCTCTGCCCACACTTAATCCCAATGTTAATAAAGATTGATATAATAAAATTATATATAAATTATTTAAAGAAATATTTAACCATCAGCAACCAAGATAGTTAAAAGCAAACTCAATCCATCACACAAAATAATTGCAATGCATAATCAAAACAATTCCACATAACAATCATGTAAATTTGACATAAACAATATAATATCACATTTCCCACATTTCCCACATTGGCGTAGTGATATATTGCTAAAACTTTGTACTAAAACGCAAAACTACAAACTAGTGAAAAACACTAGCAGAAATACATCTAAATATACAAAAAACCCACAAAGTACACTATAACTAAATTCTAGATCTCCCTCCTAAATCCCTCCTCTCCTCAAAACCCTTAAAAAATCCTTGCAGATTGACTTACCTGTTCTGACTAACAGCAGCACCTTACCGCATCCCAGGTCCAGGAAAATAGACTAAAACTTAACACAAATAGATTACAAAATAGAAGGTATCAGTAAAAAACAAATGACCTCTAAATGAAACTAAAAAGGACTACCTTTCCAATGAAGTGAATGAGAAATGATATAAATATATTGAATACATGTTTAAAAACATGAAAAGAAATTATTAAACATTTAAAACATATCAACCAAAGTTATAAAAAATTATGAGAACATTCTAAAGTATAAATTAAATAATAGTATAAAATATGCACAAATATTTAATATATACTAATACAACATGTTAAAATGATGTTGGAAATATGTCTATACAAAAAGGTAATAAATGTTAAAAAAATATAAAACAATGAAAAATAACAGTTGAAAATGTACACCATACAAATATAAATAAATATGATTTACCTGTTATTTTATTGCTAAAAGTGAATGAAAAAATGTTTTATTTACTTAAATGATTTTTTTTATTTTTACTTGAAGTATATATGATTAAAAATGTAAAACTATACAATAAATAAAATTGGAAACATAAATAAAAGTGGTAAAATGTGTGACATTGACAAAAAAATGCAACTAATAACATTATTGGTTACAAGCATACAACTATTTTTTTATATTTGTTATTACCAACGATAATAATGAAATAACACCAAGCATTTCTACTACAGACAAATAAAAAAATGATTTTTCAATAAAATTATATTAAATTATCACACTCCAACATAGATCAGTTAAAAAGAAAATGTTAGACACTAAAGGGGTGATATTTACTATTTCTAATCCAATCTAAACCAATTTGGGTAAGGTGTTGAACTCTAAAGGTGTGACATTTACTTTTCCTACTCCAATCTAAACCAATTTTGAGAAGGTGTTGGACACTAAAGTAGTGAAATTGACTATTTCCACACCAATCTAACCATATTGAGGAAAGGTGTTGGACACTAAAGGGGAAACATTTACTATTCCCAATCCAATCTAAACCAATTTGGGGAAAGCGTTAGAGACTAAAGGGGTGACATTTACAATTCTCACTCCTATTTCACCATTTTGGGGGAAGATATTGGACACTAAAGAGGTAACATTTATGAATCCTGCTCCAATGTAAAACAATTTGGGGAAGGTTTTGGACACTAAAGGGGTGATATTTACTATTCCCACTCCAATCTAAAACAATTTGGGTAAGGTGCTTGACACTAAAGGGGTGACAATTACTATTCCCACTCCAATCTAACCATATTGGGAGAAGATGTTGGACAATGAAGGGGTGACATTTACTATTCCGATACTGTTCTAAACAATTTGGGGAAGGTGTTGGACACTAAGGGGGTGACATTTACTATTCCCACTCCAATCTCAACTAATTTGGGGAAGACGTTAGACACTAAAGAGGTGCCATTTGCTAATCCTACTCCAATCTAACCATATTGGGGGAGGTGTTGGACACAAAAGTGGTGCCATTTACTATTCCAACTACAATCTAACCATATTCGGGGAAGGTGGTGGACAATAAATGGGTGACATTTACTATTCACACTCCAATCTAAAGCAATTTGGAGAAGGCATTGGACACTAAAGGGTGACATTTACTAATCCTACTCCAATCTAAACCTATTAAAATAAGGTTTTGGTTGCTAAATAGGTGGAATTTACAATATCCACTTCAAAATAAAACATTTTACATAACCTATTACAAAATAAAAATAATAAACAATCAATACTTCATATTCACACATATTTTATTTATGTAAAATGAAGTAAAATGTTATCTCAAAACACACTAATCTAAACTATGAATCTTTATATACAAATTAAAATTTCAAATTTTGAAAATTAATATTTTAATTGCTATTAAAAATTAACATACTGTTGAAAATAATGACTACTATTCATAAACTTTGAACAAAAAAATAAAAACAAAATCATAATACCAAATTAACAATCATAAATGAAACATTATTTTAATAAATTTTATATTGAAAAAAAAACTTAGGGGTCATTACGATGACGGACGGACTTAAGTCCGGGGTTTGGGACCAGCCGCCTATATGGCGGCGGTCCCGCATGTGCAATTACAATGCGACTGCCACGGTGGCGGTCGCATTGTGCAAGTTTTGCATTTCCCTGCACTACGTGGCAGGCACCACGTGGTGCCTGCCGCATGGTGCAGGGAAATGTTCCCCCAAGTGCAAAGCAAAAGTGCCTCAGGTAAGGGGAGCCCGCAACGGGCCCCCAAAGTACATCCCCGCCAGCCTGTGAATGGCGGTTGAACCGCCATACACAGGCTGGCGGGGATGCAGCATCCTAATCTGCCAGATGGTGCCTGCTAGGCACCGCCACCATTTTGTGGATGCAGGGTGGGTCTGACAGGCAATCGAATGATTGCCTGTGTCAGACCCATGGCGGACGGACTTCACGTCCGCCAGCAATCCGCCCGCCATCCTTATCTAGCAGGCGGAGAATGGCCACCACAATGGCGGTGAATCCGCCACCGGCAGGCTGCCGGTGGTGGATTCATTGCTATCATAATGATCTCCTTAATATTTAAATGACATTTTTAATTCAGAAAATGTAAATGTTTCATACAATTTTAGATATTTTTGTTAAATAATGTATAATTCTAACTTTTAACATAAAAATATTTTTGAATATTCTTCTTTTATTAAAATATTTGTATGTTATTAATATTTTATAATTTTTTATTTAATAATACCACTAATATATATCTTTTTTCACATCAAATTACAATATATTAAAAATATGTATATAATAAAATAATTTTAAAAAAATGCTAAATTATTCATTACCATATCTTTAAAACTATTCCCTTAACCACTTCGCTGCTAGGCCTTTTCCCTAGCTTGTGCTAAGCCGGTTTTGGGCTATTTGGGGTAGTTCACGCTTAGGCCCCTGTAACTTTTTGTCCGCATAAGGTATCATGTCAAATTTGCGTCCTTTTCTTTCAACATCCTGAGGATTCTAAAGGTACCCAGAGAGGGGACCGAGAAATTAGACAAAATACAGCTACATTTTGGGTTTTTTGGGGAAAAATGGGAAAAAAGTGCTGCAGAAGAGCGTGTCTGTATTTTTCCCTGCAAATGGTATCAACAAAGGGTTTGTAGTGCTAAAATCACCAACTTCCCAGCTCCCAGGAACAGGCAGACTTTTGTCAGAAACCAAAACTTTCTACACAGTTTTGGCATTTTACTGTTAGTGGTAGAAATGGATGTGAAAGCAATAATGGATCCTGGAAAGCTATACATTGCCAAGAAGAAGTCAAAATTATGAATTCAACAAGAGGTCATTTGTGTAGATCCTTCAAGATTTTCTTATAGAAACTAACAGTTGAAAAGAAAATATTGAAATTAAAATTGAAAAAAACAGCCTTTTTCTTATAACTATGGCAGATTTTTAAAAGCAATATACCTTTACTTCTGCTGGACCCTTCTGCTTGCAGGGATAGATAGGGCTGGTAGGTTCAACAAGCAATGGTTTTTCATTGTGTACCAGGTGTATAGCATTCATTTGGTAAAATATAAACATTGAAAAATAGGTATCAAGGAAACCTCTGTATTTCCAAAATGGGAACAAAATATATCATTTAGATGCAGTGGTTATTTGCACATCTCCAAAAGTGTGGGTCCTCATACTAGCCTGTGATTTAGAGGACATTTTTCAAAATTACTTCTGTTTTACACATTGTCTTGCATTTGGAAGGCAGAAATGCATAGAAATTCAATTGGTAATAACACTTGTTCTACTATTCTATATTCCCCCAAGGCTCCCAATAAAAATGGTACCTCACTTGTGTGGGTAGGCCTTTTGCCCATGACAGAAAACGGCGCAAAACACAATGTGGACGAATCACATTTTTGCACTGAAAACTGACCATTTTTTTGCAATGTGCCTAGTTGTGGATTTTAGACCCTAGTTCAGCCAGCATCTAGGGAACCTAGCAAACCTGTACATTTTTGAAACCTAGACACCCAGGGGAATCCAAGATGGGGTGACTTGTGTGGCTCTCACCAGTTTCTGTTACCCAGAATCACTTACAAACCTCAAACTTTGTCAAAACAAACACATTTTCCTCGCATTTCTGTGATAAAAAGTTCTAAAATCTGTGGGGAGCCACAAACTTCCACCCACCCAACATTCCCCCAAGTCTTCCGATAAAAATGGTACATCATTTGTGTGGGTAGGCCTAGTGCCAGCGACAGGAAACTGCCCAAAACGCTACGTGGGCACATCACATTTTTCCAGTTAAAACTGAACTTTTTTGCAATGGACCTAGCTGTGGATTTTATACCCGAGCTCAGCCGGCACCTAGGGAAACGTAGCAAACCTGTACATTTTTGAAAACTAGATATCCAGAGGAATCCAGGGTGGAGTGACTTGTGTGGCTCTCATCAGGTTCTGTTCCCCAGAATCCCTTGCAAACCTCATACTTTGTCAAAAAAAGAAAATGTTCCTCACATTTCTGTGATGGAAGCTTCTGGAGTCTGCAGGGAGCTACAATCTTCCACCCACCATGCATTCCCAAAGGTCTCCTAATAAAAATGGTACCTCACTTGTGTGGTTAGGCCTAGTGCCTGCAACAGGAAATGGCCCAAAACGCAACGTGGGCACATCACAGTTTTCCATTGAAAACTGACCCTTTTTTCACAATGTGCTTAACTGGGGATTTTGGACCCTAGCTCAGCCGGCACCTAGGGAAACCTAGCAAATCTGTAAAAAAAAATTAAACTAGACATCCGGGGGAATTTCAGGATGGGATGACGATAAAATTTTTACCTTACTTGTGTGGGTGGGCCAAGTACCCGTGGCAGGAAAGGGCCCAAAATGTGTTGTGGTGACATCAAAATTATCTATCTCAAAACAACCTGGTTTTGTAAGGGGGTCACCTGCGTTTTTGGTCCCGGGCTCGGCAGTCATCTAGCGAAATCTACCTAACCTAGACATTTCTGAAAACTATACACTGGGGGGAGTCCACGGAGGTATGGCTTGCATGGATTCCCAAAAGTTTTTCCACCCAGAATCCCTTGCAAACCTCAAATTTAGTTGAAAAAATAAATTTTGTCTCACATTTCTGTGTGGGAAAGTTGTGGGATCACTGAGCTGACACAAATTTCCTACCACCCAGCATTCCCCCAGGTCTCCTGATAAAAATGATACCTCACTTGTGTGCGTGGGCCAAGTACCCATGGCAGGGAAGGTCCCAAAACTTATTGTGGAGACATCAAAATTATCTATCACAAAACGACTTGGTTTTGCAAGAGGGGCACCTTTGTTTTTGGGCCTGGGCTCGGTGGCCATCTAGGGAAACCTACCTGACCCAGACATTTCTGAAAACTACACACCCAGGGGAGTCCAGGGATGTACTGCTTGCATGGATCCCCCAATGTTTTTCCACCTTAAATCCCCTGCAAACCTCAAATTGTGCTGAAAAAAATCAAGTTTTTCTTACATTTGTGTGTGGGAAAGTTGTGGGATCACAGGGCTGACACAAATTTCCTACCACCCAGCGTTCCCTCAGGTCTCCCAATAAAAATGATACCTCACTTGTGTGGGTGGGCCAAGTACATGTGGCAGGGAAGGGCCCAAAACGTATTATGGCAACATCAAAATTATCTATCGCGAAACGACCTGGTTTTGCAAGGGAATCACCCGAGTTTTTGTTCCCGGGCTCACCAGCCAACTAGGGAAACCTACCAAACCCGGACATTTCTGAAAACTAGACACCTGTGGGAATCCAGGGAGGTATTGCTTGCATGGATCCCCCAACACTTTCCTCCCAGAATCCTCTGCAAACCTTAAATTTAGCTTAAACAAATCACATTTTTCTCACTTTTCTGTGGCACAGTAATACACGGAAAATGTGTGACTATAGTCACATTTTGAGGTTAACATGGCATTGTGTGTAAGAAAACTTGTTTTTATCCACGAGAGACACACCGCCCAGTACTCCCCATGGTTTTTAGTTGACAAAAATATCTAGAGTTGGTAGTTTTTCCCTAGAGACAATCTACACCTTGGCAGAGAAAGACAGAAAAGACACATATTACTGCTCATCCATCTGTTCCTCAAGTACACACACATACTGGTTGGATTTGGAAGGAAGGTGAGCGAAGGTTCAGAGTTTAAAATGTTATTAACATGAGATTTAACAAAAAGAAAATGCACTGTTAATAATTAAAAGGTTAAAAACCTGTACCAATGACTCACAGCTCATGAGCTTAAAGGCATGGCAAAGCGCCATCCTCTTTACAGGCCATTCACACCCATTTCATATGTGACACACACAAGACCATTCACAACACCAGCCGCGGGCCCAGCACATTACAACATTCACATCAACAGACAGCGCCATTCAAGGGCCCATCATTTTCATGTGCCCACATGACTGGCACAGCAATCACACAGGCTGGCGGTTGAAGTAGTGTGTGCCGTGGCGTTTGTGTGTAATGACCAGCAGCAAGTCAATACTCACACACCGCCAGCCAAGCTCCAAACCACGCACACCACCAGCCAAGACCCAAACCATGCACACCACCAGCTAAGCACCAGTCCACACACACCACCAGCCAAGCACCAGTCTACGCACACCACAAGCCAAGCGCCAGTTCATGCACACCACCAGCCAAGCGACAGTCCATGCACACCACCAGCCAAACACCAGTCTATGCACACCACTATCACATTTTTTTCACAAAAAAGAAAACACAAACCAATTGGAAGTAGATATAAAAAAATATAACTACAAACACAACAGCTATAACTAAATGCAGCACACTAATGCCAACTGTGTAACTTTTACACTCACGGTTGCTCCCAAAAACGTTTTTGTGTGTGATACAATCTGAAACATGTGGGCACACACAGCCCAGGATGAGAAGGGCAATCAGCGCAGTGCATACGACTCTCCTTCCACATACCTCTTCGCAAATAGACTCTACATCTCTTACAGGGATTGGTTTTTTGGGACGTGGGAGGAAGGTAATCAGGAAATTGGCGATCTTTCAAGCTACCCACATCCTTCACCACTCCAACTCTAGGAACACTTGCCTGTTTCACTACAACAAGGCAGCCTATCACAAACTTGTGAAACTGAACAAAAGTCATCCTTGACTCTGAAGAACATTCCTTGAACACAACAAAAGCATTAAAAGTTGCTAAGTTGAATAGATGGATGGCCAACTTCTTATACCAAGTGTAAGCCTTACAAACAGCAGTGTAAGATTCCAACCTCCGATCTACTCTATCTACACCACCCATGTGCTTATTGTAGTCTACAATGCACACAGGTTTACGCACTTCAGCAACCTGACCCCAAACAGTCACAGGTGACATACTTTCATCATGGATGGTAGTCAGCATGTAGACATCCCTCCTGTCCACAAATTTTACAGCTAGCAGTTCATCACTGTTACAAACAAGCTCTTTTGGGTAGCCTTTATGGTTAGAGCGGATTGTGCCACAAGCAACAGTGTCCACTTTAAACAATACCCTAAACAATTGCACAGCATTGTGGCGTTATCTAGGTACAAATGGTGACCTTTGTTAAAAAGACCTCTAGCAAGTTCCCACACAATTTTCGCACTAACTCCAAAAGTGGACGGACAACCAGGGGGGTCAATAGTGGAATCCCTATCAGTGTACACATGTTAATTATAGACATATCCTGTCTTACTCTCAGACAACATATACATCTTAATTCCATAACATGCCCCCTTGCTAGGAATGTTCTGCTAAAAACCAAAAGGCCCTTGAACAGGAACAAAGTCTCATCAACAGTAATTTCTTTCTCTGGAGCATAGATCTCTGAAAATCGATCTACAGAGCGATCAAGGACAGGACAAATCTTAAAAAGACGGTCACTATCAGGGTGATCTCGTGGCAACGTTGAGGCATTATCAACAAAATGCAGCATCCAAAGTAAAAGTAAATACCGATCATGACTCATAATTGCAGGAAACATGGCCATTGACATCAAGGGACTGGGAGACCAATATGAAGACAGGGACGGCTTCCTTATCAAGCCCATCCAAAAGGTTAAACTGAAAAACTTCTTCATCTCATCCAGATTTGTGGGACTCCACCGGGTAGCTCTAGAGTGGGGCCTAAGTCTGGCACTGTTGTCCCTCAAATACTGTTCAGCATAGAAATTAGTCTGCTCAACAATCTCATTCAAAAAAACATCATCCATAAACAACCGAAAAAAAGTATAGGCACAAAAAATTCACAATTCACTCTACACCCTGCAACACCACTAAAGGCAGGCAACAGTGGCTGCACCATGTTTGCACCAACCCAGAGTCCAGCACTTCCAATGGGAAGCCTTGCAGCCCCAGGCTGCAATTCAGATGCCTCTTGCTGCACCATCAACACATCAGTGTCATCCTTTAAAACAGGCACTTCATCCGCAATGAGAGTGGCTTCATCTGCACTGAGAGTAGCCTTATCATCAGATGATTCCTTGTGGACAGAAAATTCACTGCCAGAATCATGCACTTCCTCCTCTGCCTCAGATGCACTGTCAGTCTCATAATCATGGTCAGAGGAAGATTCAAAAAGCATACCAACAATCTGCTGAGCAGTAATCCTGCGGCTCGCCATAATTCTTACTAATAAAGGTAACTTGACAAACAAGTCAACAACAACAAACACTTTGTAAAATAAGTAATAAGCAAAATGTGGCTTTATCACAAAGACCTATATACTCCAAAACGGTACCACTCATTTGCCAGAAACAGCTAGACTCACCACGACCTACTCTGCACAGACACAGCAAGGTGCAACAATATCCCACTAAGAAATAAAAATAAAATAAAATAACACATAAGACAACACAATACACATCGTGCACACATCCAAAGAGAATTTCACACTTAAAACAAAAGGTAAATATGCTTCTATTATGACACTACTTACAAAAAAATAATTCATGCATGACAATAATACTCATTTGGAGTAAACACAACAAAAAGGTTTTCCTTACCAAACACATGCAACTACGCAAACTGCAGATCAACCACTGCCAAAACCGCAAGCAGGAATCACATCAATGGAATCAAAAGCTTTGCACTAGAATAAAAAGGAGAAATAAAACATTATAATCGCATATGCAAATCATGCGACAGTCCACACACAATCCACCAGCCAGGCGTGGGGGCAGATAGCCATAAAAATATAGCCAAACCATTCACTCCCAAAAGGGGAGTGACCCTTGCTCAAGGGGCCGCTCCCCAAAAACAACAACTTAGTGAAACCAACATCCCTGTTGTCTAGTGGCTTGGGGGCAGGTGGGCCTAAAAGCAGAAGGCTGATCTGCCCCCAAGGGGGGCAGAAACAGACAAAATAATCACCCCCTAAAGGGGAGCAACCCTTGCCCAAGGGAAGGCTCTCCACAACAAAAATATTGCCCAAAAATAAAATCCCTGGTGTCCAGTGGATTCTGCCCCCCGTGGGAGCAGATGGGCCTAAAAGCATAAGGCTGATCTTCCCCCAAGGGGGGCCGAAATGGCCAAAATATTCACACCCTAAATGGGAACAAGCTTTACCCAAAGGGGCCGCTCACCAGCAACAACACAACCACATTCAACTAAACATCCCTGGTGTCTAGTGGCTTCCGCCTCCCTTAGGAACAGGTGGGCCTAAAACCATAAGGCTGATCTGCCCCCAAAGGGGCGGAAATGTGCGAAATATGAACCCCCTAAACAGGAGTGACCCTTGCCCAAGGGGCCGCTCTCCAACAACAATAATACCATATTCAACTAAACATCACGGGTGTCTAGTGGCTTCTGCCCCCGTTGGGGGCAGGTGGGCCTAAAACCAAAAGACCGATCTGCCCCCAAGGGGGGCAGAATCTGCCATAATATTAACCCCCTAAAGGGGAGCGGCTCGTGCCCAAGGGGCCGTTCCCCAACAACAACAATACCATATTACACTAAACATCCCTGGTCTCTAGTGGCTTCTGCCCCCTTGGGGGCAGGTGGGCCTAAAACCATCAGGCTGATCTGCCCCAAGGGGGGCAGAAATGGGCAAAATATTCACTCCCTAAGGGGGAGTGACCCTTGCCCAAGGGGCCACTCCCCAGCATGAAAAAAATAAAGTAATCCCTGGTGGTCTAGTGGGGTACAATAATCTACAAAATTATAAGCCGATCTACCCCCCAGGGGGGCAGAAATGGGCAATATAATTGCTACCTAAAGGGGAGCGACCGTTCCCCAAGGGGCCGCTTCCTGATATGCCTGAAATTGATCCCCCAAAAAAGTCCCTGGAGTCTAGTGGACATTCCTGTTGCACGATCGCAGCCCCATGCATGATCGTGCAGCAGGAATGCTCAAAAAAGAGACATCGGAGGAAAGGAAAACTCTTTCCTTTCCCCCGATGCCTCTTTGTTCCATAACAAACACCCTCCCCGAGGGGAAACTCACCTTTCTCCAAAGCAGTGATGGCTCGCATAGGGCGTGCTACAGGGTGGTGGGGCGGGGGAGGGGCAGGGTGGGGGGGTAGTAAACTCGGACATACGACAGAACGGAGGAAAGTAAATATGACGTTCCTCCATTCCGTCGTATGTCTGAGTTTACTACCACCCCACCCTGCCCCTCCCCCACCCCGCTTCACCGCCCCGCAGCACGCCCTATGCGAGCCGCCACTGCTCCAAAGACACGCTGGAAGCGAATGGTTTCTAGCGCGCCCGTCAACCACTAATAATGTCAGCATGCGCAGGGGGGAGGCGGGGGGCAGCGGAAGCGCTTCTGCTGCCATACCTGGTGGGGGGGTCACCAAGGGCGGCCCATGGGAGGAGCGCTAGTGCTTTACCCATGGGTGGGTGCTAGGGTGGCCGGGAGCCATCTGACGCACACGTCCAACGTGGTGTGGGGCGGATCCCGGACGTCCGACGCATGCAAGGGGTTACAATTTAAATTTAAAACAGAATTTTTTTTTAAATCTCCCCAACCTTATCCCCTAAGAACCCAGTATGCGGCTACTAAAAACAGCAAAATCAACAATTAATGATGTGCATTAAGTTAAGACAACTAAAAATACAAATTTCAACAATTTCATAAGTAAAAAATGTTCTTACTCAAAACACAAATAAAGAAATTATAAACATATACAATCAAACACACTGCAATACATGACAAATATAATTAACACTTACAAACAATATTATATACAGCAATATTTTCTGAACTGATATGTTGTCCAAAGACCATTACTAATGTGTGAGCTGTGGAGACAATGTAATGTCAAAAACCTTCAGACTTTGGAAAACAGATTTTGGAGACAGAATTTGTTATTGAGCTCTGGAACACTGCTAAAGCAAATGAGGTCTGAAATGGGATTTAATGCATTTAGAGGATCCGATATGATATGTATCAAGCTTTGGCTGACACTTAAAATCTGTGACTATAAACAGCCTCTCTTGGATTTGCTGATATTGGAGGTGTTAAAATACGCTGGCACATACAAAGATTTCTGTGAATAAACAAACTCATCTAATAAATGGAGATAAAAAAACAAAGACTTTGATGACACAGCATAAGGGTCCATCTCAAAGGGAGTCAATTGAAGGAGCAACTCTTACCAAAATGAAGCATAAGGCAGTGCTCACCTAATGATAATTGATCGGTTTTTGTTTTCTTCACAAATCAACACTTGTATTCAGCCCCTGATAGATAAAAGTTAACACTGTGCCCCTAAAGCAACAATATTAGAATGATGCTCAAACCCGCATCACTATCCCAGAGCCCCCAAGTCAATAATGGTGCCATTAAGCCCGAGATCCTGCAACAATATGACAGAAGTCTTTAGTTACAGAACCAACTCTACAGTTTAGGTGAGTTCTGTGAGTATTACTGATTTTTCGTTTGTGTCTTTCTTTTTGTTTCTGGTTGGTGTTTGTTTGTCTGGCCAGTGTATGTCTAATGTGGGTGTGAATGTTTCTGTCTAAGATTTTGTAATGTTTGTGTCCGTGGATTTATGCATACAGGGGCATCTACTGTGTGTCTTCCCTGCATTCCCTGCATGTGCGGGATAATGGCGATCATTACATAGGATGGGGGACATATGCATCATGGAATGCAAGGATCACCATACCGAGAAGATAGGGGAGAGCACAACAGAGCCTTGGAGAATAAAATATATTTGCATCCCCTTCTTTGTTTTTCAGATATTGAATGCATTTTTGCGGATGATTCTAAACGTATATATTTAGTATTAAAATTATGTTTTGTCCTAAAAACAAAAACTGATCAAATTTATAAAAAAAGCTCTTTAATACAAACTATGGTGCATGATAAAGAAAGGAAATATCCTCTTAAAAGCAGACACAACGGATCTTTCATTGTTAGCATTTATGAACAGTCACACTAATGTTGCTTTAGTAAGCATTCCAACATTCAAAACTAAATCATTTACATAGGGATTAAATACCAGAGTCCAGAAAGAAATTTTCAAAAGTTTGATGATACTAATTCAAATGTAAACTAACTACAAAGCCTCAACAAACAATAACCCGCATCTTCATTTCAAATTCAGCTCTATGATCTGATGTGTCAGAAAAAGAATTGCACTCAATAAACAATGCTAAGGCTGTGAATATTGAATTTGTAAATGTATTTCTGAACTATAGATGTTTCACTGCTTTTGGAGAAGGTGGCAGTTTACATCACAGATTCAGCAAAGATCACCGATCGGTGTCTTGCATGAAATGTCCCCTCTGCACCTTGATGATAATTCCTTATTGAACTCTACGAGGTCGTTCACAATGTAATACATATGTTAATGTTATATATAATGCATACGAAATAAAAAAAATAAGAACTGATGTGTTTGCTTTTGTACATTCAGATAAATTAAAATAATTCGGTGTGCTTCTTTTTTCTTGTGGTTTTCGTCAATATTGGTGTTTTTTTTCTTTCTATTTTTTGGACTTGATTTTATGTAAAGGTGCTTACTCCTCAGAGCAGTGCATATCTAAGAAACAGCAAAATAAGGTACAAAGTTAGTGAAAGAAGATCTCAAAACCACAAAACAATCAGAACATGCAAATAATATTAACAATTATCAGAAAAAGTATAAAGAAGCAGTTGTGATCTAAGTGAAAACCGGAAGAATATTCAGAGAAAGAGCACAGCCTATCTGAACAGGAAGAGAGTCCAAAGTTTAGCAGCGAATATTGCTTAACACCGAAATTTGTGGGCTCAGCGGAGATACAAAACCATAATGCTACGCCGAACGAAAATTCTGAGAACGAATTTAAAACTGGATTGTAGGAAGCTAGCTATTTATGTAGTTTAATTGAGGGGTACCCCATGCAAACAGTCCAGACGGCTTTATTTGTTTTACAGGGCTTGCTTTAATAATCCCAAAAGCACTACTTGTGGTAGTGTGGTCAAGCAGCTTAGGCTTAATCAGAGGGAAGTGTTGAGTATTTGTTGTACACACAGAGTCAATAAATGAGACATACACTCAATAAGAAATACAATAACAATTTAGAAAAATAACACAGCTTTTTGTGAAATTTTATACACCAAAATCATCAGAATCACGTTAAGTACTTTCAGAGTTATAGATTTTTTAAATAATGCAATAATATACTTGCCAGTGTTTTTTAGGGTAACACATGTGGGACTTAAGGTGCTTAGGGGCCAAGGTCCAAGAAACCGCCAGCAGTTCAGATTTACTTGCCCTGGTGTATTCGGGTGCTGGTCGCATTGGTAGCCTTGAGCGCTACACGTTAAAGTCTACGGGTCCGGTGGAACCCAATGGTGGGCGCAACTCTTGAGGGTCTCTAGGACAAGGGGACACCATTTGGTTGCTTGACCTCGGGTTGTGGGGCTCGGGTGCAGAGGTGTTTTGGCCGGTGGGTCTCCAGAATTAAAGGCTCTCACTTTCTGGGGTTGCTCTGGAGAGGGGAAGAAAACAAGACTGCAGGGCCACTCTTGGTGAAGCTCTCATCAGTCTTTAATTCCCTCGTTGGTAAGTCGTCGGTTGGCATTGGTGGTGTCTGGACTGGACATGCAACAAGCCTTGGTTGCTGCAAGTACTCAGGTACCCAGAGTATTGGTGCCAGGCAGCTCCTGGAGGGCCTGGCATCTCCAAACTTGGCAGGGAGATGGATCACACCTCCTGAAATCATGGTGACCTCGTCCTGGCATGATGCATCCTTGCTGGACCTGATGGTCAGCAGGAAGATATACCAGACAAGTGCAGTTAGTGCCTTCAGCTGCAGGGGAGTGACTCCTCCACCCCAAGGGAGATGCTGCTTGGTTGTTGAAGTAATGGACAGTTCTCCAAGGGTCTAGGGAGGATGTTCAGTGGCAGGACAAGTAGTTTCTTGCAATTCTCAATAGAAAGGCAGCCAGTCAGGGGTTTGGCACCAATTTTGGTGCTGGTCCACAGTTCTTGTGCTGTTGGCACTTTTTTGTCCTTCTTCTGTTCGAAGGTAGACCAGTCTGAGTTCCTGTAGTTAGGGGGCCACCTAAATACTGAATTTAGGGGTGTTAAGGGCTAATGGGCTACTTATCCCTGGGGTGACTACACCCCATATATCAAAACCAAAGGGGATGATGGACGGAGTGTTGAACATTGCAAGCACTCACCCCCAGTCAACTGATCTGGGTTTAATCCATCATCATTCTTTAGCTCACTCCGCCACCCCAGTTCAGACATGGCCATATGCAAATCAGTCTGACCCTGTGCCTCATGGGAACAGTCCAGCCCGAACTGCCAAGCCATGTCTTCCCTGGACCGGAAACAAGCATCCTGAGACCGGTTTCTAGCTTACAGCCATCATCAGCCAGGCTATCTTGAATCCAGTGGCAAAGTGAGCAAGGGACCCACGTCTGGGCATACCCTGCCAACTTAGGGCGAACATAGCAAAACCAAAGGGGATGATGGACAGAGTGTTGAACATTGCAAGCACTCACCCCCAGTCAACTGATCTGGGTTTAATCCATCATCATTCTTTAGCTCACTCCGCCACCCCAGTTCAGACATGGCCATATGCAAATCAGTCTGACCCTGTGCCTTATGGGAACAGTCCAGCCCAAACTGCCAAGCCATGTCTTCCCTGGACCGGAAACAAGCATCCTGGGACCGGTTTCTGGCTTACAGCTATCATCAGCCAGGCTATCTTGAATACAGTGGCAAAGTGAGCAAGGGACCCACGTCTGGGCATACGCTGCCAACTTAGGGCGAACATACCAAAACCAAAGGGGATGATGGACGGAATGTTGAACATTGCAAGCACTCACCCCCAGTCAACTGATCTGGGTTTAATTCATCATCATTCTTTAGCTCACTCCGCCACCCCAGTTCACACATGGCCATATGCAAATCAGTCTGACCCTGTGCCTCATGGGAACAGTCCAGCCCAAACTGCCAAGCCATGACTTCCCTGGACCGGAAACAAGCATCCTGGGACCGGTTTCTGGGTTACAGCCGTCATCAGCCAGACTATCTTGAATCCAGTGGCAAAGTGAGCAAGGGACCCACATCTGGGCATACCCTGCCAAATTAGGGCGAACATAGCAAAACCAAAGGGGATGATGGACGGAGTGTTGAACATTGCAAGCACTCACCCCCAGTTAACTGATCTGGGTTTAATCCATCATCATTCTTTAGCTCACTCCGCCACCCCAGTTCAGACATGGCCATATGCAAATCAGTCTGACCCTGTGCCTCATGGGAACAGTCTAGCCCGAACTCCCAAGCCATGTCTTCCCTGGACCGGAAACAAGCATCCTGGGACCGGTTTCTGGCTTACAGCCGTCATCAGCCAGGCTATCTTGAATCCAGTGGCAAAGTGAGCAAGGGACCCACGTCTGGGCATACCCGGCCAACTTAGGGTGAACATAGCAAAACCAAAGGGGATGATGGACGGAGTGTTGAACATTGCAAGCTCTCACCCCCAGTCAACTGATCTGGGTTTAATCCATCATCATTCTTTAGCTCACTCCGCCACCCCAGTTCAGACAAGGCCATATGCAAATCAGTCTGACCCTGTGCCTCATGGGAACAGTCCAGCCCGAACTGCCAAGCCATGTCCTCCCTGGACCAGAAACAAGCAACCTGGGACCGGTTTCTGGCTTACAGCCGTCATCAGCCAGGCTATCTTGAATCCAGTGTCAAAGTGAGCAAGGGACCCACGTCTGGGCATACCCTGCCAACTTAGGGCGAACATAGCAAAACCAAAGGGGATGATGGACGGAGTGTTGAACATTGCAAGCACTCACCCCCAGTCAACTGATCTGGGTTTAATCCATCATCATTCTTTAGCTCACTCCGCCACCCCAGTTCAGACATGGCCATATGCAAATCAGTCTGACCCTGTGCCTCATGGGAACAGTCCAGCCCGAACTGCCAAGCCATGTCTTCCCTGGACTGGAAACAAGCATCCTGGGACCGGTTTCTGGCTTACAACCATCATCAGCCAGGCTATCTTGAATCCAGTGGCAAAGTGAGCAAGGGACCCACGTCTGGGCATACCCTGCCAACTTAGGGCGAACATAGCAAAACCAAAGGGGATGATGGACGGAGTGTTGAACATTGCAAGCACTCACCCCCAGTAAACTGATCTGGGTTTAATCCATCATCATTCTTTAGCTCACTCCACGACCCCAGTTCAGACATGGCCATATGCAAATCAGTCTGACCCTGTGCCTCATGGGAACAGTCCAGCCCGAACTGCCAAGCCATGTCTTCCCTGGACCGGAAACAAGCATCCTGGGACCGGAAACAAGCTTACAGCCGTCATCAGCCAGGCTATCTTGAATCCAGTGGCAAAGTGAGCAAGGGACCCACGTATGGGCATGCCCTGCCAACTTAGGGTGAACATAGCAAAACCAAAGGGGATGATGGACGGAGTGTTGAACATTGCAAGCACTCACCCCCAGTCAACTGATCTGGGTTTAATCCATCATCATTCTTTAGCTCACTCCACCACCCCAGTTCAGACATGGCCATATGCAAATCAGTCTGACCCTGTGCCTCATGGGAACAGTCCAGCCCGAACTGCCAAACCATGTCTTCCCTGGACCGGAAACAAGCATCCTGGGACCGGTTTCTAGCTTACAGCCGTCATCAGCCAGGCTATCTTGAATCCAGTGGCAAAGTGAGCAAGGGACCCACGTCTGGGCATACCCTGCCAACTTAGGGCGAACATAGCAAAACCAAAGGGGATGATGGACGGAGTGTTGAAACTGGTCCCAGGATGCTTGTTTCCGGTCCAGGGAAGACATGGCTTGGCAGTTCGGGCTGGACTGTTCCCATGAGGCACAGGGTCAGACTGATTTGCATATAGCCATGTCTGAACTGTGGTGGTGGAGTGAGCTAAAGAATGATGATGGATTAAACCCAGATCAGTTGACGGGGGGTGCGTGCTTGCAATGTTCAACACTCCGTCCATCACCCCTTTTGGTTTTGCTTTGTTCGCCCTTAGTTGGCAGGGTATGCCCAGACATGGGTCCCTTGCTCACTTTGCCACTGGATTCAAGATAGCCTGGCTGATGAGGGCTGTGAGCCCAAAACCGGTCCCAGGATGCTTGTTTCCGGTCCAGGGAAGACATGGCTTGCCAGTTCGGGCTGGACTGTTCCCATGAGGCACAGGGTCAGACTGATTTGCATATAGCCATGTCTGAACTGGGGTGGCGGAGTGAGCTAAAAAATGATGATGGATTAAACCCAGATAAGTTGACTGGGGGTCAGTGCTTGCAATGTTCAACACTCCGTCCATCATCCCCTTTGGTTTTGCTTTGTTCGCCCTAAGTTGGCAGGGTATTCCCAGACGTGGGTCCCTTGCTCACTTTGCCACTGGATTCAAGATAGCCTGGCTGATTAGGGCTGTGAGCCCGAAACCGGTCCCAGGATGCTTGTTTCCGGTCCAGTGAAGACATGGCTTGGCAGTTCGGGCTGGACTGTTCCCATGAGGCACAGGGTCAGACTGATTTGCATATAGCCATGTCTGAACTGGGGTGGCGGAGTGAGCTAAAGAATGATGATGGATTAAACCCAGATCAGTTGACTGGGGGTGAGTGCTTGCAATGTTCAACACTCCGTCCATCATCCCCTTTGGTTTTGCTTTGTTCGCCCTAAGTTGGCGGGGTATGCCCAGACGTGGGTCCCTTGCTCACTTTGCCACTGGATTCAAGATAGCCTGGCTGATGAGGGCTGTGAGCCCGAAACCGGTCCCAGGATGCTTGTTTCCGGTCCAGGGAAGACATGGCTTGGCAGTTCGGGCTGGACTGTTCCCATGAGGCACAGGTTCAGACTGATTTGCATATAGCCATGTCTGAACTGGGGTGGCGGAGTGAGCTAAATAATGATGATGGATTAAACCCAGATCAGTTGACTGGGGGTGAGTGCTTGCAATGTTCAACACTCCGTCCATCATCCCCTTTGGTTTTACACCCCCTATATGACCACTTCCTGTGGAGAGTGGGCATAATCCTGACCCAGAGTTCCTAATTTCACCGGTGGCCCACCTTAGGGGTGGGCCTGGCCTGCAAGTTTGACACACCATATGACTAATTTCCCTCCTGCTCTGGTGCACATAAGCCCCAGGGCAGGGGGTGGCATTCCCCAGCTCTGGGGGTAAGCCGTTGTGACGTATCAAAAGCTGCAGAGGCTTTGAAGCCTCTGGCCTTGACATGCTAATTCACTAGCCATCCTGATAGAGCAGGTGTGATCACCTTCCTTCGGTGTAGGCATTGTTTTTTGTTTGTGAGGGGATCAGAAACTTCTCTGTGGTGGCAGGCTGGAAGATACCAGTCAGCCAGCACACTAGAAGACTACGCGGTTCCAGGAGGCATCTCTAAGGTGCATGTCATAATAGATCAAGTACTGGCATCAGTACAGATTTATTAAGATGAGGCGTTTGATACTAAACACTATTATTTTCAGTGAAGCCATTTTGTATCTGGGTAACTCGTAATGACCTGGGTCCAGTACATATGCTTAAGATGGCTTCCTGATCACTTACAATGTCGTGGCAACGGAACTAGACATCACAGGGACATATATACTCATGCAGATATGTCCATATAATATAATGCACCCTGCTTTAGGGCTCTAAGGCCTGTGGTAGGGGTGACTTACTTATAGTATATGCAGTGTGCTTGGGCATGGCACACAGGGAGTGTGTTTTCAGAATGGTCTGCATCATTTCAAGCAGCCTGCAATGTCAGTTTACATGTAGTTTTTGTGTGGGTCCCTTACGGTGGCATAATGCATGCTGCAGCCCTTAGGGGCCCTCTTTACTACCCATGCCCTGGGTACCAGGGATAGCATTTACCAGGGACTTACAGGGGTGCTAAAGTCCTTGCCAATTGGGTTACAATTGAAGATTTACCTTGTTTTAGGGAAAAAGCATTGGGGAGCTGGTTAGCAGGGACCCAGTGCAACTTCAGTCATAAAGCATCAGTAGTAGGGCAAAACGTGGGGGTGAGCATGTGGAAAAGGGGCACTTTCTTACATGGATGAAGTAGAAAAGGCAGGGAACGGTTTGACAAGGAAATCATGCAGGTCTCAAGAGCATCCATTCAACTCCTACAGAAAAAACACCTTTACTACCATACTCACAGGCTGAAAAAGGACAAATAAGAGGCACCACAACATAGGAGTGAGTGAACAGCCTACCCTTTTCCTTATAATACCTTCCACCATGACCTCGAGCTCATCTGAGTTTCTTCACTGACATAGCTAAAATTAATGGAGGAAGATGTAGGTATTTATGCATCAGTTGTTGAGGGGGGGGAGTGCAAAGTTGATATGACCTTTGGTTTAAGTGAAGTTGCCTTGCAGGTATTTGTGAAAGTCAAAGATGGGAACACAACTCTGTCACCAATATAAGCATCACACTTTCGAAGTTCCAAAACAGAAGCAAAAACAATAAAACTGAAGAGAGATGCAACTCCACCGTAGATGTCAGGGACTTCCAGTGTTGCGTGCGTGCACTAATTGCTCATGTGAAAACTGAATATGGGCTAATTGCAAATGTGTTAGCTGTCCATTTCCTAGTAGTGCCACTTATTTGCTTACAAACTGTATTGATGTCAAAATAAGTTGCATTTTGCCCGGTACACAGATGGTCAAATTCAATACAGGACATTGCAGGACACGCGAAGGCTCCATTCCATAATATCAAGGGAAGGCATTGTCAGCAGGACCCCTATCAGTGACAATGTGGCCTTAACAATTTAGAAAATGACACAGTGCTTTGTATCACCAGCACACATAACACATGGGACTTCTTCTTATGTCTGAGAAGTCACTCATGAAAATACCCTTGCCTCTTTATTATAAACAGTCACGGGGGAGCAACTCTCAATTTTAGGTTGGGCAAGTGTGCTTTTTAATGTTAAAGTTTCTTTTATTTATACCTACTTCATTTTTATTTTGACAAAAAATACAATTTGTAAATATTAAAATAGCAAATAGGTACAGTCCATTAAAGAAGGTAGCACATGCTAAGTGAACGTTTATTAAAAACAAAAAAAAACATTAAGGGGCTTATTACGATGGCGGTCGGAAAGCCTCGGACCAGAGGTCGGAGGCTTTCCGACCGCCATCAGTGGTTTCAATTCCGACCGGCTGATTATGAATCAGCCAGTCGGAATTGAAACCGGCCAGTCATTTCGGCTGGCTTCCGAAAGGCTCAAGAAGCCTGTCAGCCAGTCAGAGGCCAGCCCGTAATCCTAAACGGCGGTCTTTCTGCCCTTGGGATTATGATGCATGGTTTCCGGCAGGGTTGCCATGCTGGCCTTTCCGACATAGAAATCCTGTCGGAAAGTGTGCTTGGCGGCCCCTAGCAGGGCTCCCTTGGGTGCACAGCCTCTGGTTGGGGGCCGAGGGGGCACCTATGGTGCCCCCTGCTAGTGTCTGCACCCCGTGGCAGGCACGTTGAGGTGCCTGCCACGGGGTGCCGGAATTAACACCACCTTCCATTTTCCTAAGGGAGAATGCACTACAGCTGTAACACATGCTCCCATAGGGAAATGTCGGAATGCGACTGAACAGTGTTCGGTCGCATCCAAATCACGCGGTCGGGACTGACGACCGGAGGTCAGTCAGTCCATTTATGAGACGTGTCAGGCAGAAGAAATTCCGCCCGACATAGTAATCGGCCCCTAAATGTTTACATCAAGCCCCATCTGAAATAATCTCTGTAAATGAAAAAAAACAGATGAGTGTGTTGGATTTTGTAGGTTTACAACACTAATTAAGAAGTACAATATCAATCCGAGCAATCAGAAAGCTTATATGGGAATAATAAAAACATGAAAAGAAAAGGAGAGTAGACAAAGTAACAAACATAAATACCATTATGATTGCCTTGCTTATATAGCGTACATCAAAGTGAACTAATTGGATGTTGTCATGTTTTATCATGTTCGTACTTTTGTTTCATTCAAGCGCTGGACATTGTCTTTTTTTCTGCCTCCTTCTGTGCCTCATTTATGTATGCCGGTATAGGTGCCGTCCGTACCATGCCCCGTTAGTAACTATTCCCTATTTGAAAGTTGCAAACAATCACAGACGTGTTGAAAAGTACTTTGGGCATGAGGGTGGGTATATACAGGCCCATATTTATGAAGTTTTAGCAAGGACAACTCAAGGCTTCAGTAATATTTACAAAGCCTGCACTGCGTGGCCTTGCGTGACTTCACAAAGAAATGTAACATAATGCACGTGCTTGCGCTGCGTTATGTTACATTTCAACTTGGAAGGTGTTCCATGGGTGGAGCCTGGGCATTCTCGTGCATCCACCGGTGAATTTTGGTGCATCCCCAGATTTACAAAGACTTTTCAACCTGGAAATGCGTCAAAATGCTGAACCTTCCTAATAAGGCGTAATGAGGAGAAATACCTTTATTTATCCACATTATTTCTTCTTTCCACGTGTGCTGCATTCTGAAAATGCCTTTAAGGATTGTTTTTGTACAAAAAGGTGCCCCTTCCTGCACAAACCTAATCCTGCCTGTAACGCAGGCCCCTTTGCACTGTGGTGAAAGGGTGCCTGCATTGGTGATTCCTGCACACAGTGCGCCAGCGCAAGGAGAGAGCAGAAATGCTCTCTCCCTTTTACACACTCAGTGCAGAGACTTTGCTTGCTGCCCTGCATTGCATAAAAGCTTAGTAAATGTGTCACAGAGTGTCAGCGTTGGGATTGTGCTTTACCTTCATTGTACCTGTTCATAAGTAACATACGTAACCAAAAAAAAATGTGCAGGGAGTTTGGGTCTTGAGAATGATCTAAACTATACGTTCAATATCAGCTCTGTAACTAACAAATTGGACAAGGCCTAGAATATGTTAATTGACTGTGATGTGTGGCAACATAAAATACAGTGAGCAGGGGTAACCATGATATAGCTACCTAGCTGGTTGGTGTCAGTGGGAGGGTTACTTATGTGTGGATCATTACATGTTGCGCATTTCTAAGCAAGTGTGCAGATGTTATTGTATATTGTGTAGTCCAATACGGTCAATTTGTGTGTTTACTTTTATGGTTAGGAAGTGTCTACAATAAAGGATATCAGTATCTCATTCTATTGGCTCGCATTCAATTTTTTACTTAAAGTTCTGGCTTCTCTCTATGTAGCTGTGTAGTCTCTCTTTTTGCTCATTTTGAAATGCAACTTTTCCATTGCGGTATTGTAAGGGCAAGTGATGATATCCAGTTTATACTGATTGTTCATTTAGCATCAATAAAGCCAGGTTTAAAAACTTGTTACTCACTTTTAGGCTATGGGGCAGGTAAACTGACCCAACAGGCATCTTGTTGGAGTACAGAAGTAGTCATCCCAGAACAAAAACAGAACAAAAAAAGAACAAAACAGTCACCCAGGCCCTCGTCACCAGCAGGCTGGACTACGGAAACGCCCTCTACGCAGGAACGACGGCTAAGCTCCTGAGACGGCTGCAACGCATCCAGAACGCCTCTGCACGTCTTATCCTCGACATCCCCCGACGCAGCCACATCACACCCCACCTGAGAGACCTGCACTGGCTCCCTGTCAACAAGAGGATAACCTTCAAGCTCCTCACCCACGCACACAAAGCACTCCACAACTCCGGACCAGCCTACCTCAACAGACGACTCAGCTTCTACACCCCCACCCGCCAGCTCCGCTCGACCAGCCTCGCCCTCGCCACAGTCCCCCGCATCCGGAAAACGACCGCCGGCGGCAGATCCTTCTCCCACCTCGCCGCCAAGACCTGGAACACCCTCCCCACCAACCTCCGACAGACCCAAGACCTACTGGCCTTCAGAAGACTCCTCAAGACCTGGCTCTTCGATCAGTAGCAGCACCACCCCCCTCTTCCCCCAGCGCCTTGAGACCCTCGCGGGTATGTAGTGCGCTTTATAAGTGACATGATTGATTGATTGATTGATTGATTCCCGGGAGTCATTTCGAGGAGTGAGGTTATTCCCTCTCAATATGGTGTTAATGTCGGACAATCTCAGACAGTGTACAAAAACTACTGCTGCATCTTGGGCATATATAGGGCACAATGAGGGTCTGGTTCCAAAATTGTAGTCTCTCTCAGGGGTTAGACACAGCGGCGGTCCATGCAGGTAAGAGCAGTGGGGTGGTGGGGCGGGGCGGGAGGGGTGGAAGTCGACAGACGACAGAATAGAGAAAATTAAACAAATAAATAAATCCTATTCCGTCGCCTGCCGACAACCCCCTACCCTACCGCACGACCCCGCTTACCTGCATGGACCACTGCTGGTTAGACATCATCTATGTAAATAGTTGAACTGAGCACATTTAAAACACACATTAGGCAATGCTCTGTATATATGCTTAGAAATTTGGGTCCAATCTTTATCAGCTATTGCTATGTTAAAATCTTTTTCCCATTTATTTTTTAGTGAGTTTAGGTTTATCTTTGTCATACTAACAAGGTCTTGTAGAAACAGGTGTTCATTCTCCTGCCTCATCCCATTGTGTATTTGATAGGGGGACTTTGTGTTTTGTGACTACACATTTACTTAAGCCTCCTGATTTGAATCAAACAATCTCCCACATTCTCCGATCTCAATCTTGTCCAGTCTTCATTAAAACACACTTCCAGCTGTGCACTGCAGTTACAAATATCCCATTGTAAAGTTCACCCACTGCAAGGAATAATAACACTAGTACGTCAAGATGAACCTGAAAGATCACTAAGTTAACCTTAGATCAACCCTTTGGTTGCTACAGCACAGAACAGAACTTGGGGCAATGTGTAAAGTATTTTTTAGTCCCTAAACAGTAATAAAGTCAAAACAGCGAACAAAAAATATCTCAAACCAAATTAAAAAATAGAATAAATTTATATGAACAGAATTAAACCAAAATGCCAAAAATCGAATAAGGGAAACCCAAAGAGATGAGAATTTAAAATGCTTAGTGAAAAAAATGCCAAAAATTACTAAGCGCCAATGATAGTCCATGGTCGTTGTAGACCTGGACCTAGGTGCACTTTGAGGTCTACCTTAATGGATCCTGTGTTTGGATACACTACGCAGGTCAAGGATTTTGCATTCGGAGTTATGGCCTGATTATGAACCTAGCGGTCAGGGATCCGCCGCCGCTTTTTGGCAGTCCGACCACATGCATACCTGGCGGTCCAACTGCCGGATGACAGTGCAGGCGGGGAGACTACCTCCACAATGCTGTCACCGCCAAGGTCCAATTTACCATAGCAGTTGCAGTGGGGACAGTGGCGGTCAATGCTGGCTGTGCTGGCATGGGCACCGCTGTGTGAATTATGACCTGCCTTTCTGTTGCCCTTTTAATGGCTGGGACTCTGCCATGAAAAGGTCAGCTGAATGGCGTGTAAAGGGTCACAAAAAGGGAGCCAGGGTAAATAAGCCCATGTGGATTGTGGCCAGCTCCCATGTTGTGCCCCCCATGCCTGCACTGTTGGTGCGTGCACTGTTTGCAATGCACAACATGGTGCATGGAAACAAAGCGCCCGACTTGCTGGAGGTGCAGCAGTGTGGCTGCCATTGTCTTCATGCTCTCTCTTAGAGCCAAAGCATGCCGCCACCATGACTGCGCCATCAACACACCACCAGCCCTGCAATGATTTTGTTATGCTGCAGTCGTGATGCCGCCAGCTTGGCGGTGTGCACCCTACCACCACCTCGGCGGGCTGGCAGTCCTCCTGCGAAACTCATAATCTGCCTCCTAGTCTGCATAATCGAAGTCAGAATCTCTCAACAAGGCAAGGCAGCAGGCTGTATCTAAGAAGGTTTCACTGAAGCAGATAGGCATTAGGAGAGGTCCCTCTGAAGCCATTGATTTTGGCGGGAAAAACTCAAATTATGCATCCAGGGCAGTTGTCGAATCAGGCGGATACGTTCACCGCCTTTGACGGGCCGAAGCAGCAGGTCAATGTAGGAAGCTGGCTCTGTATATACTATACCAAAGTAAGGTATAGTGTACACAGAGTCCAGGGGATTCCTAGAGGTATAGCAGAGGCTAAATTAGATAATCACTAACAGCTTTCTTTGTGATAGCATGGTCGAGCAATTAGGCTTATCAAGAGGGTATGTTAAGCATTTATTGTATTCACTAAGTCAAGGACTGATTACACACATTCAGAGACAGAATCCAGACCAATTAGGTAAGTATAAAAAAGGTATATTTATGTTCTATTACTAGAACCAAGCATGACTTGGTACAGGTAGGTAAAATGTGCTTTCAATTGTAAAACTTAACAAGGCAATGCAATTGGGAATGGGTTTGCAATTGTTACAGGTTTGTATTGGCTTTTAAAACAGTTTAAATTACGTAGAAATTACTTTTGATTACTTTGTGTTACTTTTGGATTACATCGACAACTCAGGGTGATATGCCTAGATATCACACTGTGGATCCTAGAATACAAAGGTAAGTAAGACTTTTTCAGGTTTAAAATACAGTTACTTTTCTTCCATATAAAAACATTTCAACACAGAACATTTTAGGAACAAAATATCACAACATGGGTTCCTATGGGAAAAGAGTGTTAATGGTTTACATGTAAGTACTCGACCTGTGAGTATGGCTTTTTGAGGTTAGGGCCAGGTTCCCAAAGGTCCAGTTAGGTACTCAATTTGCCACCAGCGGCATTGGGGCGACTGGGTGCAGACTGCAGTGGCCCAATGTTAGCCAATGGGGCTAAGGGGGCCTTCGGTCAGGGGCTGCTTATGAGCAGGCCACTCAGGTGTGGGAGCAAAGCTTCTGGGGTTAGGATCATCACTGCAGGGGGCAACAATCAGCACAGGAGCTGCACCACCAGTGACATAGAGGCGGCTGGATGCAGAGTACCAAGAAGACGTCGGGAGCACTGTGATTCTCAATGGAGATTTCCGGTATGGAAAAAGATGTACAGGCTCGGTCAGGGAGACTTCCTAAAGGCGACCTCCAGGTGGAGAGGTAAGTTGGGTTCTTGAGGGATGCCTGGACTCCCATTGGTTGGGCCACCCAAGGCTGTGGGGCATCGGGTGCAGGGGTATCTTTTGGCATAAGATCTTCTTACCAGCTCCGGTCGGGGGGACCCTTCAGGTTGAGGCTGCAGGCGATGTCTTGAGGGATCCCAGGTCAGGAAGGCTGGGGAGACCTCCTTGTGGTGTTGGGCCACTCGGGTCGTGGGTGTCGGGTGCAGAGTGGTGCAAAATCGCAGAGCCGCCTGGATCCGGATTCTGTGGTTGAGTCTTTCTTGAGAAAATCAGGTGCTCACAGGAGACAGAGTCTTTAAGATGGGAGCAAGGCAGGTCCTCCAGACTCTGGGGGGCTGCTGGACACAGCGAGGTTTCCACTGTAGGCAGGTCGGAGTTGGGACAGACCTGGGGAGCTGGGGCCAAAGCAGTTGGTATCCTCTTCTTCCTGGGTCAGCACAGCTCTTTGGTCCTTCGTCTTTCTTTGAATCTGAGGAGGCAAGGTTCAGGGTTGCCCCTAAATACTAAATTTAGGGGCGTTAAAGGGGTGTGCATGTCGGGACCAATGGGTCCCTTCCTTGGGGTTGGTATACCCCCTATTATGCCACCCTCCAGTGGGAGGGGGGGCATGAGCCTCTCCCTAATTGGATGGGTCCCCTCATTTTCAAGATGGAGGGGACTGAGATGTGTGCTTCACCTCGCCTCCCCCACCTGACGGGTGGGTTTTGCAAAGGTGGGCATACCTCTCCTCCTAGCTTGGTTTTCCTGCCGATTCTCCTGCGCAACGTGGGGGTCAGAACCAGTGGGAGCCAATAGCTGGGGGCAGCTAAAGGCAGGGACAGCTTACAAAGGTGGCAGGCCTTTGAAGCTTCCCCTTCGTGGCCCCAGCCCATCCTGGAGGAGGATGCATGTCACCTCTGCCCAGGATGGGCTTTGTTTCTGGACCCTGAGAGCGGAAGCCCTCTACCCAGGGGTTTAGAAACCTGTCTGGTGGTGGCAAATGGCGGGCAGCCATTCAGGAACCACAGCAAGGCTAGTCATGTTTCAGGGGGCATCTCTAAGATGCTCTCTGAGTGCATTTTATATTAAATCCCATACTGGCATCAGTGTGGGTTTAAAGTGCTGAGATGTTTGCTACCAAAATTCCCAGGTTTTAGCAAAGCCATTATGAAGCTGTGGAGTTTGCAATGACCAACTCCCAGACCATATACTCTTTATGGCTTTACTGCACTTCCAATGTCTAAGAATGGACTTAGACACTGTAGGGGTACAGAGCTCATGCCACTGTACCCTCACCTGGGGGCTAGTACACCCAGCTCTAGGGGTGACTTACTTAGGCCCCAGGCAGTGGGTTGCAGGCATGGCATGGCCCACAGGGATGTGTGCCATGTCGATGCTTCACTTGTCTCTGCACCAAACATGCAGCCTGCAATGGCAGTGTGTGGGTGTGTAAGGTGCAGGGCCTCTAAGGGTAGCACAATAGGTGCTACAGTCCTTAGAGGCCTTCTCTGGTCCCTTGGTACCCATGGTACATTTTACAAGGGGCTTACCTGTGGCCAGAGATGTGCCAATTGTGGGTACAAAGGTACAGTTTTGGGAAAGGACACAGGCCCTGGGAGCCATATTGGCAAAAAGTGGGGGGTAACCATGCAAAAAGGGGCACTTTCCTACGGTCATATCCAAAGAAAGTTCTAGGGAGCTTGGACACCTTTTGCTGAGGACATACTGAAACAGATTTGCATCTGTGGAGCAGCTCCAAGTGGGACTAACATGTTTCTTCATCCAGAGAAGTTGCGCCTTTGCCGGATCAGCACTGGCAGTTAGTCCTGAAGTCAGATCTGTTATAAGTCCCAAATTTTGCAGTGTTAAGCCTTTTTTCCTCAGCTCCTCACATATGGCTCCCAGGCTTCAAGTGGGATTCCTAGGACTTTGAGGCTTGATTTAGCAAAGGCCTTGTACAGGGCCTTGTCCAGTTCCCGTTGTGACTGGATAGTTGGTCATTCAGGTAAAAATGGTTCCTCAGCTTGTTGTGTCACTGTAGTCACAGAGGAGGTCCGCTGACATACCGTTGGAATCGACTACATTTGTCCTGGTCACAGGAGGCACCAGTGCTTCAGAGCTCCTCTCAGTTTATAGCAAGCAGGGTTCAGCCCTCTTCTTATTTTTCACAGGTCCAGAAAGTATTTTGCGGAGGGTGTCTTGGTGTGCCACATTCATGGTTGGCACTAGCTAGTGGGTTGAGGCGACTTTTGCTTCCTTCTTAACCAATAGGATAAAAGGTCATAGAGGCAAACCATCCCACATTTTCAGCAGTTCCTGTCTTTCCTAATGCAGACAATCCTACAACAAATCTTTCTCCTAAAATCATAATTGGGAAACCCTTTCTCCCTTGTGGAGAGCCTGTGTAACCACCCAGAGGTGTGCCCAGGTAAATGAGTAGCCTCATCCTTTGTGGTCACTCAAAACAGGTTCTGGAGATAGCTTCCTTCCCTCTGGCTTTAGGTCTAGTCTGGCTGGAGGAAAACATTTGCCTTCCACAGGACTCACCTTAAATTTACTTGTGGCAGGGCAGACACCAGACAAGTTACTGGGCCTACCCTAATTTGTCTTTCCACAAGGGAAAGACAAACACTTCCTCACACCAAGGCCATTGTTTCTGTTCTGGAAGGAGTTTTCACACCTCATTAAGGTCAATCACCAGCAGACCAGCTATAAGCAGGCTGATGCTAATTAAACTTCTGGAGGTGACTTTATAAAAATTATGTTTCATAAGAATATATTAAAAATCAGACTTCACTATTGAATTTGAATTTTAATAAATCTTAAAAATAGCATTTGAATTAACTTTTCAGCCATTTCCTTTCAATAGTTACAGATTAAAGTTTATAATCTGCACTTTGACATTTTCTGTGATTCAGCTACAGCCCTGCCAGTAAAAATCATTTTAGGGGCTAGTCACTAGAGGACCACACCAACTTTAATTTCACACATCTTTTAAATAGCAGGTACCCTACCATGTGGGTAACAAGGTATATTTAGGGGTGACTTAATAATATATAAAATACAGTTACACATCTGTCAAAAAAGATTAACTTTGATGGTTTGACAGCAGGTTTTAGGCTGCTGTAGTCAGAATGCAAATGGCAGGCCTGGACCATGTTTTCATGCCACAGTTTATGAATGGCACAATAGGTGCTGCTTTCCATGGGCGGCATTTAACTTCCAGGTCCTGGGTGCCCTTTCTACACCATACACTAAGCACTTGTAGGCAAGGTATATATGTCAATCAGGAATAGGCCAATTTAACCTTGGTTAAAGGGGGAGCACAGGCACTTTACATTATATTTTTTAATATTACAAAATTCATAAAGATAATTACAAATTAAAATGAGTACTTTAACAATAATAAATATATAACAAATAGCATTTTTTTTACTAATTAACATAAAAATGTATATACATTTTAAACACTTCCCAATATACTGCCTCAACAATCCAACACCCACAAAACAAATTTAGATATTAAAGTTCACAATACAAATTTAAATTAATAAATAATACTAAGCAGAATGTTAAAAAATACAATCCATTTGTATGGAAATAATTTTAAAAAATCAATTAATTAACAAAATCAATAATCTAATGAACAAATTAACAATTACAGCAATTAATTACAATTTTAATGACAAAATATCCATGAGATAATGTACAATTAAAATAATTTACAAAATTAGTAATGAAAGTAACAAGTTAAACATAAAAAATAAACATGCAAAATAAATATGCAAAATCTTACCACCCCATTCCCCTGTACCACTAGTATGTCCGGGGATTAACTGTCCAGGTTTGACAGTAAATGTACATGTCTCCCTCCAGTTTACCCATTGCCCGAGTGTTCACCAAATGCTATGACCGTGTTGGTGGCTGTAGTAGTTCAAATTTTTTCATCCCCTCGAAACAAAGCAAATATTCTGAGTCTAATGAAATTGCGTGGATCCCATCCCAAAGCTCGATGACCTCTGTTCAGCCCATCTTTTTCACTCCTAGTGGTTCTACTGCCAGGGCAAAGAGCATGGGTGATCGTGGGCATCACTGGCGGGCTCCCTTGCAACCTCTGAATGCATCTAAACCAACCTTGTGGTTTTGATTCTGGCTGCAGTGTTTGAATAGAGGAGCTATGATAGAGACTTCTAGACACATATTCCTTACCCTACAAATTAAGATATTAAAGTTAACAATAACATTTAAATTAATAAATAATACTAAGCAGAATGTTAAAACATACAATCCATTTGTATGGAAATAATTTAAAAAAATCAATTAATTAACAAAATCGATAATCTAATGAACAAATTAACAATTACAGCAATTAATTACAATTTTAATGACAAAATATCCATGAGATAATGTACAATTAAAATAATTTACGAAATTAGTCATGAAAGTAACAAATTAAGCATAAAAAATAAACATGTAAAATAAATATACAAAATCTTACCACACCATTCCCCTGTACCACTAGCATGTCCGGGGATTAACTGTCCAGGTTTGACAGTAAATGTGCATGTCTCACTCCAGTTTACCCATTGCCCGAGTGTTCACCAAATGCTATGACCATGGCTGCAGTAGTTCAAATTTTTTCATCCCCTAGAAACAATAGCAAATATTCTGAGTCTAATGAAATTGCGTGGATCCCATCCCAAAGCTCAATGACCTCTGTTCAGCCCATCTTTTTCACTCCTAGTGGTTATACTGCCAAGGCAAAGAGCATAGGTGATCGTGGGCATCACTGGCAGGCTCCCTTGCAACCTCTGAATGCCTCTAAAACCAACCTTGTGGTTTTGATTCTGGCTGCGGTGTTTGAATAGAGGAGCTATGATAGAGACTTCTAGGCACAGATTCCTTACCCTACAATTATTCCCAGGCATCTGTCTGGATCCAGAATTTTTTTCATGAGCAGTACCCCTGTGACTGGTAGGTAGCGTAGTCTGGCTTCTCATGTAGTCATTGGCATCATCCGTGTCAGAACTGACATGCACGATGCTTATAGGTGCCATCCCAGCATGCTGACATCAGTTCTTTTCTTTCTGCACCAGTCAACGCAGATCTAGAGAAGAGCTACACCCTGTCACTTATTGAGAGACGCTTTTGACTCTTTTGTCGAAGATTTTTGAGACATTGTCTCCTGGTGTGGCAGGGATGTCTGTGAGAAAGGCTGGTATTAAGCCCTGTGGCACCTGTCATGTGCAAATGACAGTGATGGACCAACACCTCATCTGCCTTTGGTACCAATGCCAAGACCTGCATCAATTTTAGCCTGTCCGTCAAAGTCATTTGACGAGATGAAGGATCGTCGGCATTCATGTCCTTGCTTTGTGGTGGAGCATGTGCCTGGACTGTCTCCGCGCCTCCTTGAGTTTCCAGGAGCCGGAGTGATCCTCGCCCAATTTCATGAATTTTATGAGGCTATGCACCTTATATTTGGGTGGCTTGTCCATGCTGGTGTGACTTTGGAGCCAGTGGGCTCGGGAGGGGTCCCTATTGATCATAGGCTGGTGGGGTTCACCCCCGGCACCAGTCGGTCCACTAAGATCAGGACTGGCACCGGTCAAGCCACCTCAACCTTCCCAGGGCCCACTGGGGACATCCCTAGTGCTGCCCGCACCCATCAGCTGCACTGCTTCCATACTCAACCCCGACCCCGACTCCGACTCGGAGCCAGATGGGCGTCATCCGATGCCGACTCCGACACTGACTGGAGGCATTCTAATCAGGCTGACACCTGTACCCTATTCCTTTGGGCTAGAACTTGGGGATGAGTGGGAGGGGCCACTGGACCCTGATAATTACCAGCCCCTAAATGTCACCAAGAACATATGGTTTGAGGATTTAGCAAATGCCAGTGGAATGATCACCTCCCCAGATACTGGCATGGTCTCTTCTCCTACCATGGCAATGGAGGAGGGAACTTAATTTGCTATGGTGTTGCTATGGTGGTGAGGAGGACAGACGAGGTCCTGGACCTTTATGCCCTTCATGGCTGTCATGACAAACATCTTGACAGCGGTGCTTCAGGCAGGAGTGACCACTTCTCCTGTTTAATAAAGCACCCACTGACGTCCTATTCGGGGCCCGGTCCAAGCTCCTGTGAATAGAACAATTGCCCGCCAACATCGCCATACCCCAGGGAACTCCAATATCCTCACCCAGCACCCTCCCCCTAGAGAACTTGGTGGAACAAGCCATCACTTCAAGAGTAAATCCTTGCGCATTCCCTACAGTGGCGGTTGGTGACTTAAAAAACAGTGGGGTGCAACATACATTAAAACAATCATACAAAAATGCATAAAAAAATTACTTTACATTATAAATTACAAGAGAGAAAAAATAAAGGTTTCACTTACCTTCTCCTGCAGCACAACCTCGATGCTCTCCCGTCCCTGGCTCAAGTCTCATCTGAGCTCGAGGTGACGTCAGACAGCCAACTACCTTATACAATCCAGATGCATCTCTCATACTGCATGAAGGAAGCATCTGGATTGACTGCCGCAGGCTGCCTCAGTGCTCCAAAAGGCACTGGAGGCCTGTGCCTGCTCTCCAACTCAGCTGTCTAAGACAGCTATGGTTGTAGAGTTTGAATAGGGCATGTCAGTTTGGCCGTAGCAAGGTAGCCGACCAAACCAACATGCGCAATTCATACTGTAGGGGCTATTCCTAATTGCTGCCAATCAATTGGCAGCAATTATGTACTGACCCCGCCCCCACACTTCGTTTGGCAGAGAGCTAAAAATAAAATAGAGCTAAAATCATATATTACCATTTTATTTTCCACTCTATGTGCAGGAGTATGGGGTTGACACTCCTCCGCTCCTATGGAGGAACTGCCGATGATTCCCTACCCCTCCACTGGTCATGGAAACCAAAATGCTGGATACCCTAGGAAAGAAGATGATTTCTTCCACCAGCCTGGTGCTACAGTCTGTGAACGCTGCATGCCTTTTGGGCCAATACTCCCATTCACCCTGGGATTCGGCTGTACAGTTGCTGCCTATGGTTTCAGAGGAGGCCCGAGGCATACTCTCCCAAGCTATTGCTGACGGGAGGGACGCAGCTAAGTTCACCATATGTTGTGGGCTGGATACAACTGACTCACTAGGCAGAGAGGTGTCATAGTTGGTGGCCTTAGGCGCCATGCCTGGATGAGAACCACTGGCTTTTTTGGGGGATGTCCAGGCTTCGCTCATGGACATGTCCTTTGACGGCTCCCACCTCTTTGGAGACAAGGCATACTCAGCGCTACTGCAGATCTACAGCTTGGTCCTTGGGCCTTTCCCTGGCCCCTCGCCAACCCCAGTCCACCTTTTACTGCTTTCATGGCCACAGAACGGGCTACCACCCACATCTCTACCCGTCCAACCACCACGGCATGCAAGCTTTCTAGCCCCTGTGTAGCTTAAGACGTGGTACTCACAGACCTCATGGGCCAGGTAGCCAGAGGTTGGGCCAGTCCACCATCCGCCTGCAACTGCAGCCTCCAAGCCCCTTTAGTTTGCCCTCTGACCATCATGGGCAGCCAGTGGAAGGCAGGACACTCCATCACCTGCACCACTGGAGGTCTATAACATCTGACTGCCGGGTTCTCCAGATTGTCCCAAGGGGCTACCCCTCCCTTTAGTGATGGCCCATGCACCCTTGCCACTGACTTGTGACAGAGGACCACATCTCTTTACTCTGTCAGGTAGTAGCTGCTCTCTTGGGTAAGAGAGCCATAGCGAGGGTGCCAGCATTAGAAGTAGATCATGATTATTATTCCCAATATTTCTGGTGCCCAAGAAAGACAAAGGCCTTCATCCAATACTAGACCTGTGTCCTCTCACTTTCTTCCTGGAAAACGAGAAATTCAAAATGCTCATGCTCACTCAAGTCCTGTCTGCCCTGGACCCGGAACACTGGATGGTAGCTTTGGACTTTTAGGATGCATGCTTTCACATTCCTGTCCTGCCTGCCCACAGACCTGCAGTTCATGGTAAGCCACAAGTAATTTCAGTTCACGTTCTCCCCTTTGGCCTTACCAGTAGACCTCAAGTGTTCACCAATGTTATGGCTGTGGTTGCATCTAATCCTATCTCAACGACTGGCTTTTGAAGGCGAGTTCACCCCAGGCAGTTGTCTCCCACCTCAAGACTACAGCTGAACTCGCTGGGGTTCACTATCAATGTGCCGAATTCACACCTGATCCCTTCTCAGATGCTTCTCCCTTCCATCAGATCTTGGAGGGCACTGCAAAAGATCTGCAGCGGTGGCAACCCTATTGCGATTGGGTCAGCGGCAGACTCCTCTCCTTCCCCAACCAATTCTGACAGTAGCGACAGATGGGTCACTACTGGGATGGGGTGGCCATCTGTGAGAGGAGGGAGATCACAGGACTCTGGTCTCAGGCAGAATCAGACTCCAAATCAACCTCTTGGTGCTCTGTGTGATACGATTGGCATCGAAAATCTTTCTACCCTCCATCTAGGTAAGGCTAGTGCAGGTGTTCACGGACAACACCACTGCCATGTGGTACTGCAATAAACAGGGAGGGGTGGGGTATTGGACCCTCTGTCAGGAGGCCCTTCTCCTCTGTACATGGTTAGAACACCAGGGCATTTGCCTTATGGTTCAGCACCTGGAGGGCTATCTGAATGGCAAAGCAGACGAACTCAGATGAAAATCCCTAGCGGATGACGAATTGCATCTCCAACCAGAGGTAGTGCAAGGTCTCTTTTAGAACTGTGGAGAACCTTAGTTAGATCTGTTCCCCACTGCAGAGAGAGCGTGATGTCATCAGTTCTGCGCGCGGGAGTTTCCAAGGCGGCTCTCACTCAGAGATGCTTTTCACCTCGAGTGGAGCTTTGGCCTCCTGAATGCCTTTTCGCCAATGACACTCCTTCCCAAAGTTCTCTAGAAGATCAGGAATGACTGGGGCCAAGTCATCCTTGTGGCTCCAGATTGGGCTTGGAGAGTCAGCTATCCTGAGCTGGTGAGCATGTCCATCAGTCCTCTGATCAGGCTGCCCCTTCTGGAGGGTCTCGTTCACAGCAGCTAGAAAGGGTCCTCACACAAACCAGTCAACGTTCAGCCTTCAGGCATGGAGATTGAGCTGCAACAGTTGACAGCTTTTAACATTCCACCTGAATGTTATTTCGCCAGCCAGGCATCCCTCCACCAAGATGGAATATGCCTGCCATTGGGACAAGTTTGTGGCATGGTATGCAGAAAAATAGGTTGTCCACCTATGTGCTGGCCTTTCCAGGTGTTTTTGATTATTCTTTCTCTAGCCCAGCAGGGCTTTACTTTGGGCATCTTTCTGCCATCTCGACATTGCTGCGGTTGCCAGATCAGCCATCTCTATTCCAGTCCCCTATTGTACATAGGTTTTTGAATGGTCACCAACACATGTTGCTACCTTCACCCTTCATCATGCCTCAGTGGGACCTAAATTTAGTTTTGCCTTACTAATGTGTGCTATCAGGCTTAAAAACGTCCTTTGTAGTGGGAATAATATCTGCCCGGAAGGTCAGTGAGCTCCAGGCTTTGTCATCTCCGCCTCTGTATCTTAACATCTACCCAGACAAACTGGTTCTTTGGACTAGATCATCCTTCTGACCTAAGGTGGTCACTCTGTTTCATGTTGGACAGGCTATCGCCCTGCCTACCTTCTACGGTCCGCTTGATCCGTCTAATGAAGAGGAGCAACTCCACCAGCTAGATCCAAAAAGTTCTAACTTGAATATGCAAACCAGTTAAGGGTGTACGACCAACTCTTCTTGGGGTATGTCTGAGCCAGGAATGGTAATGCCATGCAGAAATGAACCATCTCTTGATGGATTGTGTTCTGTATTAAGTTAAGATCTGCTATGCATTTGCTAAGAAGTAACACCCAGAGGGCTTGCATGCTCATTCCACCATAGAAAAGAC